>OX637503.1:10000000-14800000 GCA_951799955.1 Apamea anceps | reverse complement strand
CTGTCGGCGAGAGGAAATGGGCCGTAATCCACGACGCGGGCCCAGTTCGGGTTGGTAGATGTCATATGTCTAGGAATTTTTGGTTCTAGGACATGCTGGTTTCCTCACAATGTTTTCCTTCACCGTTTTTAGAGCAGTGGTGATGAAATAATTTACATAAAGTAAAGCGCTTGTCTGGGTTCGAATCTATAACTCCTAAGTCGTGACCAGCGCTGCTCCCCAAAAGCATCAGGTGTTGTGGGCATAATTGGGCAGAGGACTTGGTTCAGCAGTGGTTTCAAATAGGTCGTGATCCTGATTTGAATAAAAGTAAGTAGGTACTGCAGTTAAAAAGTCAGTCAATTATTATTATCAATGTCAAGAGACTGACATTATGATAAATGTTATACATAGTAGAATGCAAAAATAATATTCAGTAATATACAGGGTGGCACTGGCAGGGGACATCGATGCGCAAACTGTAACCATGAATACAGTATATGAAATAAAAATTTGCTGTTCCATAAATTTTGACCGCGTACAGCACACTTTAGAAAAAATTCTACACTAGGGGTTCTACAATCATGTGCTGAATACATAGTAACAGGTTGTGCGTTGATATTTGTGCCACGTGTAAAAATACCCCTAACGAAGCTGAGCTTTATTATTTGGTTTTCCCCATTATTCTGACATGTTTTGTACTGGACCACGCCTGGCAACCTTCTGAGGGGTAATTCTCGTAATTTTAAGAACGTTCACAGTTTGATCTCAGTCTCAATCTGTCAAAAAAGCCTCTAATTTTCCTAAATTTTGACAAGTTTTTGACATTTGTTTGTCGCTGAGATGAGACTGCGACTAGATTTTGAACGTTTTAAATTACAAGAATTGGCCTTCTGGTTTCGGAGGGAATTGAAGATCAATGTTCCAACAGCTTTTGTTTTTTATGAAAACTAGTTTGAAATGTTATGAATGCACATATAAGCACAATGTTTTGTGTGCGTTAGGCTACAAAATAATAAAAGTCGTTAGGTATGTTGCGGATACCTTAGACAGCGAATTTTTACACCAAAAACAAAAGTCGTTTGCAAGAAATAATTTTACACAAAGTTATTTAGATTGATCTACAGAACGCGTAGATGACTGTTTCGTGTAGACCCTACACGAAACAGTCATCTACGCGTTCTTCTTACACACTGTAGGTATGTAGGTAGGCAATAGGTATGATTATCATCAGATTTGAGTCTTAACATAGTGACAACGTGCAAACAGGTACACTGCGACTAAATAATTAGGTACCTTGTCGTCTGCCTAGCCTTTTCCCAACTATGTTGGGGTCGGCTTCCAGTCTAACCGGATGCAGCTGAGTACCAGTATTTTACATGAAGCGACTGCCTATCTGACCTCGACAACCCATTGCCTGGGTAATATGATACCCCTTGGTAAGACTGGTTGTCAGACTTTCGGACTTCTGACGATCCATAACAACTGAAATAATAATAATAATATCCCTGGACATTTCACACAGCGCCATCTAGTCCCAAGCTAAGCAACCTAATGCTTGTGTTATGGTAACAAGATGGCTGATAAACTACTTATATACATTTTTTTTGTAAATACATACATATTATAGATAGAAAAACACCCAGACTCGGAACAAAAACATGTAGGTCATACAAATATTTGTTCCGTGCGGGAATCGAACCCGCGACACGCAGCGCAGCAGTCAATCGCTTAACCACTGCGCCAACCGTGCCGTCAATAATCAGGTACCTAAAGTCTTATCTTCCACACAAGGATTATCAAACCGTTCCATCATGCCACCATAACCCCGACCATTAGTTTCATTATAATTTCAACTTTCAGGCTGCACGTACAGTACAGACGGGCAACTTTAATTCTAAGTCTAGTTTCATAAATCGTCTCACTTCCCTGTATCCGGTCCGTTTATTATCCGACTCGTACCAATTTAGATGGTCCCACTGAATTTCAGATATTATACAAGTGCTACGTGACTTTAGAACCGTGAAGATTCGCCAGCTATCGTCGAATCAAATGCGGTTACTCGTATGTCGGCCTTAATTTTAACTTATTCTACTGGTTCTGTGGTGTTTGTTAGTGCTGTATTGTTATGTGATTTTTCTTGTGTAGTTAGACTGTATCGAGTTTGTGCTACGTGCATTTGAATGGCTAAAATAAGTCACGGCGGCTTGAATACTGAATGTCATTGCGACTTATTGTCTCAGTGGCTTCATCGGAGGCTTCATAGGTTTTTTAACCGACTTCTAAAAAAGGAGGAGGATCTCAATTCGGATGTTTGTATTTTTTTTTTATGATTGTTCGCGCATAACTCCGTAGCTTGCCAACCGATTTGAAAAAATCTTTTTTTGTTGGAAAGGGTATACTTCCAAAATGGTCCCATAGAAATTTCATCAAACGGTTCAGTAGTTTGGTTTTTAAACCAAAATTACTGGTAAAAATTACAACTTAAAAGTGAAAAATAAAACAACCGACTTCCAAAAACGACACTACAATGTGAAAAATAACTTTAATTTCGGAAGTCGGTGGCAAACAACGACAATGCGAACCCAACGACACCGACTTCCGAAATTAAAGTTACTTTTCACTTTGTAGTGTCGTTTTTGGAAATCGGCATCGATCACTAATAAAGAAGATGGAAGATGAAAAGATGGAAGATAGATAGATGAAAGTCGAAGATAGATGGAAGAATGGATGGATGGATGGATGGTTGATAGATGGAAGTCGGTTGTTTTTTTTGCAAAAAAGTTTTTGGAACACTAATTTATTTCAATAAAGGTTTATTTATTTTATTTTTATTTATCGTACGTTGTCACAGAATAGGCGGCCAAAAATGAGGATTGGTTGAGTCGCATTTACTTGTCTATGAGTCATTATCTACCTAGCATTTAATTATGTTGGGGTCGGCTCCTAGTCTAACCGGACGCAGCTGAGTACCAGTAATTTACACAGTGTTTTTTTTGGAACGACTGCATATCTGACCTCCACAATCCAATTACTGGGTAATATTTCAAATATTTGGTAAGACTGGTTGTTAATTGTCTTTTTTGAGCTTCTGACATCATGTACCTCTCAATGCCAATTTTTCAAAGTGAGTTAATTAGGTCCAGATTATTATTATTTTGCCGTTAATGTCCCACAGCTGGGCAAAGGCCTCCCGACGCTCTTTCCACCTCTCTCCAGAGCTGCTAAGGACCAATCTTTATTAAAGGAGTCCCGCTCACCCCGCCATATCCATTTGGGCCTGCTGCGATGTCGTTTGTCATTAAGCGAAACTATACTTTACTGAAAATCAGCATAGTAAGAAAACTCGTCCCAAAATTCTCAGGTTTGTGTAAATATACAAACATTTAACTGAACAAGCATTTAAAGAACTGAAACATTTAAAACACCATATCTAAATAGCATTGTAACCATATCTGAAAGTCCTAGTGACCCACAGCGCCTCTGCTTTGTTGATGGCATCTGACACCATTAAATATTCAGTTGCAATTTTGAGCTGCCAAAAACCCCCCATTCATAGAGGCACTTGCTTTGATTTAAGTAGGTAAGGGACCCCCGCGGGATGCCAGAGATACCTGCCCAGAACGAGGGCCGCGAATTGGTCGAAGTCTATAAGATAGTCTTTTTTTTATTCTTATGCAGAGTCGCGCTCGAACGCATGATGGAACGGACGTTCCACGGACGGACGGTTGGACGTTGGTTCTATATTAGACAAATGTGAACACTTTTCGATTCAGTACTGGATCGTTATTATAACAAGAAAGTGTCACTGGATGCCAGCACTAGATTGAAAGACTGGACCAATGTTAACGAGCCTGTTTCCGCGTCATCTGTGGCTAGTGTCTAGTTCTCGGCCTCTCTAAGCGATCGGTCTGGACACAACAATACAATTATGTGACAATGACATACGAAAAACATTTTTCTTATTATTATCATCATCTTCATCATCAGATGATGATGACACGAAAAATGTTTTTCTCAGAAAAAAAATACTGGTTATTTCACAATAATATTTAAACGCTATTAATACATGATGTTAAAACTGTAAAAATGTATAAAATATAGGTTCGCCTACAAAACGTTTCGGTACCATGTTTCAATAGTTAGGGTACGTGAGGTTAGATTGCGCGAACGTGCTACGACTGTTGGGCAAGTGAAATATTTTTGAACTTATCTTCGGATCTGTCTCACTTGTGGGCGGAGAAAATTAGATAGTGAACTAGTTATATGATTATTGTTTATGTTACAAAGGTTCGAATCCGCCCAAGGCCGATGTCTATACACATTATTTGGCTTGTACTTTGACTTGACATGTTCCTGTCTCCATCTTGTACGTGTAGTTTGACAGTTTTACTACAGTGATAGGAATAACGCTTTCTAAAGCTTTGGTTTCCTCAGAGCGAGTTGTTTCACGTCCACATGACGCACGCGTATACGTAAAAAATAGCGCTAATTATCGTCAAACCAAAAAAAGCGTTGTTTCAAATTACAATTACAAAATTATGCCGTAGACGTACGTCAAATAACGACGATTACGTAATCGTTATTATTCGACGTAGGTACGTATGTGACGTTAACCAACCGTTTGAAACAACGGGCCCTTAGAAAGCGGGGAACGGTCACACAATAACAGCTATTCAAACACTTTTCTACGATTTTTGACACCTTAATGTCAAATACTGATGAAAATGACAGATTTTCATGACGGCTGTTATCATATAACAGCTGTGCTGGCGTATGGCACTCGTGGGTTGCAGCTGAAAATCAGCGTCAGATGGTCCTTGTGTTGTCATCTGACATTATGCTGAGCTGAGGCCCTTTTGGCATTATAATCTTTGTTTTCTGTTGTTATAGTTTTAAGGTGTATTTATTTTGCATGCCAATAAACACAGTTTTCTTTCTTTTATTCTTTATATAAGTAATGGAACCGCTTTTCTAGTAAACCGTAATAATCCAAAGTACGTGCTAAGTACCGTGTATAGATCTCGGCGTAAGTATTTGTGCCACCAATGTTCAGATTTGAACTGGAACGGTATTGCTAATCCATGGCTCTACATGTTCGAACAATTTGTCTGCTCAAGAACGTAAATACCGCAATGAATGTTGTTGTACTGTCAAAATGAAAACCATTGCTACTGATAGTCTGTTACGCTATTACTACGCATGTATTGGTACGTGCCACTCTAACCACAGTCTAATATGATATTCGCACTTTGTCTCTAAGGTGGATAACGCATTTGTGATGCCTCTGGTTTTACTGATGTCCAAAGGTCACTTTACCATTTGTAGAATCCTGTCGATCCCGCATTGAATATGATTTTATCACTACCCTGGCTCACTACGACACCAAGCCTCTCATGCAGGGCCACTTGACTTTTAACCTGACTCCGCTACTAGCCTTTTCCCGCTATTCGTGGTGACATTAGTGACAACAGTACCCTCACTAAAGTCCTTTCAGAGTTATTTTAGCTATGATTTTTGCATCACTGTTCAAATCACAGTGACCTTTATTCTCATTCTAATAAGGTTGCTGTTTGGATTGCTGCCACTGGCAAGTCTGTCAAAATCATTCAATTCATTTATTCAATTCAATTCAATTCATTTATTCAGGAACAATTCACATTGTGTTTGAAATCATTAAAATTATAAAACTAACACATTCATAATACAATAAATCATATGAGATAAAATAAAATAAAAAAATATAAATAAAAAGAAAATACATTAACAATAAAATTCAATACATTGTGATCTTTAATCTCGTTACAATAAGGTTGCTGTTGGGTTGCTTCTGTCTGAGGTAAAATTACTTTGAACGGAACACGGGTACTGCACTTCTGTGTCTATTAAATTTAGATACGCTACACCATTGAACCATCAGACCAGACCATAGGATTAGGAATGGTCGCGTGCTTTATTGATGACAAACTGTCCCTACGCATGTTCTCAAACAACTCAGTCTATCGCAGTCCATTGCTGGACATAGGCCCCAGGCAGCACCACAACACCCTGTCTTCCGCCTTCTGCATCCAGTCTGTTCCAGCCACCTTCTTAAGGTCGTCGGTACGTCGGCATGCTCTCATCTGGTTCATATTTTGGTAATTTCCAACTATTCGATTAGTTGAAACTCCATTAGCATAAAACAAAAAGTTACTCCTACTTAGCATAATATCTTCTTCCGTTCTCATTTAAAGCATAACAATTTTATATAAAACTTAGCGACGAACGATAAAACTAGTATGAAGAGAGTACGTGCGATGAAAACTTGATTCTGATTAACAATTTTTTATTAGTCAGCGCCTGAAGTAAATTGACGTATTTTTAGTCGCCATGTTTTTAATCACGTCTAAAATGTCTATGGAGTATCTTAATTTGGCAGGACTAAACTAATATTTATCTTCTGTCCTTTTCTTAAAACAAAGATGCATTGAACTTAAATTTAGTTTGTGAACAAGTGATTACTTACTGGGGAGGATTTATTTGTACGAAGTGTCTATGGATCAATTTAGCTTTTTAATCTTTGTTTTTTTTATGTTTCACCTTTTTTTGATGTATTTTATTTTTTATTACTTGTATTGTGTCTTTTGTTGCACTGAATAAACGTTTTATCTATCTATCTATCTAGGGAATAGGCGCCATTATATACACAAAAAAAAAAACTTAAATCAGTATTGTGTGCCTCACGGCTGCGTCAAATAGGCCCAGTTCAGCTTAAATGTCAGACAACTAATACCTGACGCAGGTTTTCAACTGGACCTTATGTTACGAGGACGTTTTACGGATGTAAATCAGTTTTATGATGCCTTAAAGAGGTAGGCACGTGTAGGTACAGACGCCAGCACATCAAGCTACTACAATCTGTCAAATTTCTTTGATAGATTTTCAACTTTATCGCTAAAGTGTTAAGGTTCAAGGTTGATTGGGAAAATTTGACAGTTTCGTGTAGCTTGATCTGCTGGCGTCTGTACAAGTACACCTACATTTCAACAGTAACGTTTTAGTGGGACTAAAACGTTACTGTAATGCAGGTAAGATAACAAACGGTCACAAAATACAGACTCCGGTTTGCTACTGAGATATCCTACTCATCATCTGCCTAGCCTTTTCGGCTTCCAGTCTAAACAGATGCAGCTGAATACCATGGAGCGACTGCCTATCTGACCTCCACAACCCAGTAACTGAGTACTACGACTTGCTAAGACTGGTTGTCAGATTTTCCGGCTTCTGACGACCCGTAACGACTGCCAATCCACGAATGACAGCCGGGACCAACGGCTTAACGTACTTGCCAAGACACGGTGAGTCTTGGTATATAAAGATGGTCACCCATCCACGGACCAACCGCGGCAAGCGTAGCTTAACGTGATCAATCGGCACGAGCGGCTTTAACTAAGCCACAAGCTCCTCCGAGATATCCTACTAATATTATAAATGGGAAAGTTGGTACGTTTGGATGTTTGTTACTCAAACACACAAAAACGACTGAACGGATTAGGATAAAATTTGGCACACAGCTTATAACCCGAATTTAACACAAAGGATACGTTCCCGTGGGATAATTTCAAACAGCCACGTGGGTGAAGCCGCTAAAAAAAGGTATTATAAAAATTCAATCACACTTTACCCAGACTGAGGATCAAACCTAAGACCCCATCATCAGCAGCCGCACTTGCGACCACAAGACAGTTTTCTGACATATTAAACTTCAGAAACATGAAGCCGTGAGCGTCAAGTTATATTAGCAAGATAATTTTCTAGTAGTTAATGACTGACGTAGGCGAGTTTTTGTTTTCTCCACACGTTTTCTCATATCACATCTGACATTGGCAGAATTGTCGACATCGGCACCATTGCCATAGAGAAAAATAGATAGATAGACGTAGGCGAGAAACTTATGAGTAAAGTTTCTTTACTTTAAGTAGCAAGAAATGTTGCAGAAATTAAACGCTCACAGTTGTTTAAAAATAAAATAGCAGTCATAATTAAATTCTAAAAATAAGTAGGTTTTTACGTCATTCGAAAGGATGTTGCTGAAAATCAGCGCTGATGACGATGGGTTCGTCCGAAGTCACAGCATTTTGCTGAGCAACGACCGAAAGGCCATCGTCATCATCATCATTTCAGCCGAAAGACGTCCACTGCTGGACATAGGCCTCAACTAAGCACCTCCACTTCGACCGGTCCTGTGCTTTTCGCATCCAACGGGTTCCTGCGGCCTTTACAAGGCCGTCGGTCCACCTTGTGTGAGGCCTTCCAACGCTACGTCTTCCGGTACGCGGTCGCCACTCCAGAACCTTTCGGCCTCATCGGCCATCTGTTCTGCGAGCAATGCAAAGCAAACCAAAAGGCCGATTCCCGTAATTAAAAACGTTCAAAATCTAGTCGCAGTTTCGTCTCAGCGACAATTAATGTCAAAAACTTGTCAAAAATGTAGGGAAGTTAGAGGTATTTTGACAGATCGAGACTGAGACCAGACTGTGAACGTTCTTAAAATTACGAGAATAGTGTAGTTGTCTGGGTAAAAAAATAATTATTATATTTAGTCCGTCAGTTAGATTATCGAAAAATAATGGACACGTATTTTTTCTTTTGTCAATCAAACAAAAAATGACAAAGATAAAGCGCGTCAAAATTTGGGACTCGTGACGGGGGGTCGTGACGTCACTTGCTTGCAAAAGTGTCGCAAGCAAGTGACGTCACGCGGAACTTTAACGGGCGATATCTTCATCATTTTTTATATAATTGACAAAAGAAAAAATACGGGTTCAATATTTTTTGATAATCTAACTGACGGACTAATTAGAATTTTTTAGGAAAATAGCCTATTGTACCTCTGTTCTTGCACAGATGGGACCCACTGCTTAGTTGTACTTATTATTATTGTTTGTTATTATAGTAGGTAGTTATTTTTTCACTCTGCAATCGGCATTTTGTTTTTGTTTTGTTTGTTTGTTAATTTGCCATTGTCGCAACGCAGATTAATTCTATTGTCTCTGGTCCCTGGCCCTGACATCATGCAATGGACAAAATTGTCAACCTTTTGTTGCTTGAGTACGAGGCTTTTGAGGTCGTGTTACTATGTATGTGTATGTCATGTATTTTTTTTTTGTAATGTGCGTTTTGTTGTGCAGAATAAACAATTTTTCTTTGTTTTTCATTCTTTCTAAGTTTGTGATAAGCTGAGAAACATAATAATCACATAAGATTTCCACTGACTTACTGCGAAGGAAAACCTTGAAAAACTTGCCGATGTATTTAAATAAAAAGGTTGAAATCTCACCGGAAAACTTATTTATTTATTTATTTCAGGCATCAAGGCCCATATAAACACATACAATATAATATTAGTATAACTTAAAAATACTATAAATACATACAACATTACACTAAAAACTAACTAACGCGCACGAAGTGTCTGCGTCGTGTTTCGCTGACTGGTGTCATGTAGCCGGCCACGAAACCGGCGGCGGTACACAACACCCTTCGGCCAGAACTCTTCCTTGAGGAAATTCTCGAGATGATGTGTCGGAACACGCACCACGAACGACTTGAAGATCGTGTTGTAACGCGATTCCAACTTCTCGACCCTCAAAGTCCAGTTGGTCTTCACACGCATGTACTCCACGATCTCAACCTTCGTGGAGTGGTGCAATCTGGACACGTATAGCTGAGTCGTCGGGATTGATGGACGCAGGAGCATGTTGGGTCCTGCCAGCGCGGTGCCGCACTGGTTCTGACAAGGAGGCTTTTTCTTCTTCGCCACCTTGATGAAATCATCCTTGTCGCACGTGTCCTTCTCTGGACCCTGCCTTTTCAAAACCTTGTTGGGTTTCGACCGGCTCCGTTTACCCCCTTTTGGTTTTCCCGCTAGTTTTACCTGCGAGTTTTGCGACTCAGCAGGCTTGTTAGCGGCTACTATTGCTGAGTAGGCTCGTTTGGGGGTCGACGAACCTACACACATCGTTGTCTCCACCTGTGTCGAGTCAGGGACAGCCACGGCACGCGTTGCAACGCAAGCACTCTCGGCAGTTGGTGACGCATTCGAGCCCGCCGACTCGAAACGGCAGATGGAGGCGTTTTGTGTCCCGCGACGCGTGTTCACATTTGCGGCGTCAGCGTCGGTAGGTGACCTACTTGCAGGAATTGTGTTGCGCAAGAGCACTACTTCTGCCCGTAGATCACTGATGGTGTTGTTGGACACCTCCAGTTTATGCTGCATCTCGGCCTGGCTTATGTGAAGTGACCTTGAAGTGAGCTGTCATTTCGACTTGGTGACTCTTGGCATGCTCTATTTGAGCGTTTAGCCCGTAGCCATGGGGTAACAGCTATGTAAAGACCTCTAAGTGCCAATTTCACCAAGGGAATTGAACGCGATTAACACATTTAAACTGCGTTCAAAAGTTCTCAGTGTCAATATTCCACAACAATGGTTCAATGATGACACTGACACCTATTGAACGCGGTTTAGATTTGCTGGTCGCATTTAGTTTCATTGGTAAAATCCATAGATATAAGAATTTCTATGGTAAAAGCTTACCTTCTATATGGCACATACTGTACACATAAATAAACCAACCATATTATAAGCACAATGTGGCCCAGTTAAACGTATAGTTAGTCAAGTCATGTACTCTAGTACTAAGTTAAGCCAGAACAAAGTTGGCCGTGTTCAAAGTAATTTTATGAGACAAGGACTATGGAGGCGGTGAACATGGCACACAGTTTTCATGTGTTATAGTTTCAGAAATATTCATATCTTTAGGTGCCTTTTCTCTTTTATCGTTTGCTGCTTATACTAAGTCATCTTTCTAACATCTTTTTGCCTCTGATTAATTTAAGGGTGGTGGTTGCCACCCTTAACCCATTACTGCTATCTACAACATTTCAATATCATCTTTACTTTAACCGATTCATAAGAGGATGATAAACCTCTTTTGTCTGATAACAATCATCTACACTGATGGCATATTTGACCAATGCCATCATTTTCCCCTATGTAGTATTAAAATGTTAATTAAAAATGTTTCAATAACTTTACTTACATTAGATACGTCGCTCTATTGCATATCTATTCACAAATTAGTAATTGTCTAGTTATTTTTACTTTTTGTTGTCAATCTGACATAACGACAATATATCGGAACATATACAGCAATTTATAGCTCATTGTTATTAATAATACCAAATATTTGAAGGCATGTGACGTCTACCAACCTGCATTGGGCCCGCATGGTGGATAACGGTCTATTCCCTCTCACAGAGAGGAGAGGCCTCCTCTCTGTGAGAGGGAATAGACCGCGAATACACCGAGTCCCAGCAATGGGAACGTGATTATGCTACGCTAAAATTACCAAATTTAAGAAATTGTTACTTAAGTATCTGATTATTGACTATTTAATCTTTGTAATTAAGTTAGAATTATTTTATATCCGATAAATAAATTAATACATTTTGATTCAAATTAAGTCTAAAATAATAATACATATGTACAAGTGAAAAAACAGAATCATAGGGCATCAAAAAATTCGTCCGCATCGCTGTCAACAGGAACAGTGCCCAAAAGGCTGGCAGCATTGCCACGTTGTATGGCGATGCTAATTCTTTGGCTAAGAAACAGGCCAGCCCTCTGGTCACGTGAAGAGTCGATTAACCGCTTGGCGATATCTCGAAACACCAAGTGGGCACTCGGACCCCATGGCCCTAGTGTTAATCTTTTGATTTATACACTTTCATTAATCGCTGTGTGTATTTATTTCTTACATCTTTGTAACATGTTTACTACTTCGGCTTAAACTATCTCGAATGTGAGATACCAGATAGCTAATAAAGTGGTATTAATAATGCAAATAATTTTCTGCTTAGGACCGGTATCTCAGGTTTTATTGGTAATGTTCTTTTCTTTTTGCGTTTCGAGTCAATGAAACCAAAAATACCCAGCCGAATCGGAAAATTGTATATTAAACTAAATTAGACACTTCATCAGCCTACAGCAGTTCACTGTTGGACATAAGCCTCTCCAATCGCATTTTATTCAACTCGATTCTCGGCAATTTTCATCCAGCTGCTACCAGCTACCCTACAAAGATCGTCGCTCCACCTATCCTGAAGGCGTTCTATCTTACGTTTGCTGATTCGCGGTGAAGATCGCGCGTCGCGGTCGTATTAAATTGCTGTAGAAGTATTTGCTTTTCGGAGATCACTTTATTTGTACCAAATTCTTAGAGTCTTTTGCTGTAGCTAAATAGGAATGAAAATCAACTAGGACCAAACTTTTGAAGATCTTGTTCAGAAAATCGTAGTACCTAATTATTTCTATACAAATTGTGAGACTCAGCCAAGTTTACCTAGCAGTGCACTGGAGAACTTTGGAGCTACAACTATACCTTAACTATGAAGGTAAAGATTGGTCTGCCGGTAAATTAGTTGACCGTCAGAGTTTAGCACAGCTTGCGAATTTCACAATGAACTATGGACCACTAACTATGAACATCGGGTAGCCTCCCGATAAGATCAATTTGCCGGAGAGCCAGCGGTCTTTACAATCGACGGAGTTGAGCTAAATTTACGACGAACTTCGATGTTATCCGAAGCTAATTTACTGGTCTTACTTATCGAATCGTTTCGCTTTACCTGTTGAAAGTATGATTTTAGATAGTTTAGAGATGATAAGGGAAGATAACTTCAAAGATGATGAATGGCTCTTGGTACTCAGCTTTTTGCTTTTAAACATGTCTTAAGACAACCGGACCATAGTACGGTATGATCGCATGTGCCGCAAGCCACCCGGCCACCAAAGAGAGCTTTTAATGTTTTATGTCAAAGAGGAACATGTGATATGAAGTAGGCACATATACTTTTGAAGTCGAGTACATTTGATTGATACACCTCACACCATCTACAGGCAGGGGCAAGACTAGCCAGATACACACGAGCCCACAAGGATGTATAGCCTCCAGGTTGGACATCAGGATTTTTTTTTAACCAGTACACAATCTGTAACCATGAATTCAGCATATAGCGTAGAAAAATCTGGTGTTTCAAAAAGTGCAATACCTACGCGGTCAAAATGTATTGAACAACATTTTTTTTTAATGGGAATTCATGGTTACATTTTGCGCTCTGGTTATTTCTTTTTCCTGTATAGTTGTTTATATATACATACTCACAGAAAGGGCTACAGGGGTCCCTGTGTACCGTCATGGTCATGCATTGCTTAAGTGACCGTTAAGTGTTGACCACAGTCTCCTTAAAGGTCTCAAAGGCCCCGATTGTCTGGCGAATATCCTCAACAGTCGTCAGGAACAACCACAGGTCCTAAAGTTTGAACATCTCTTTCAACAATAGGATCCCTTTTACTTCTTGATTGTTCCGCTACTATATTATCAAAACATAAATGCTTTTGGTTTATTAGATACTCATATGCGTCGTAACGCTCTTGAGATTTTTGATATTTCTCGGGACCCTGGGGTCCCGGACCTTTGGAAGGCGTACGAGGGGCCGAAGCCAACTCGCAGAGGCCCGTTAGATGTTTTTAATTAAATGAGGCACCAACCGACGAATATCCCTGTTCGCACTATGCAAGTGCACCCAAGGACAAACCCCGGTTGGTGTAGGACTATTGCAGGATATGGAAACAAAGTTATTGAATTGTGGGTGTGGGTGGCTAAAGTGAACTGGTTATTTAGAATTATGGAAAGTCTATAGCCCCTGCCTGACAAACTCTTGTTATTACAGATAAAATATTACATTGGTTGCTTATTTCTTCAAGCAGATTATCCGGGTCCAAGCTTTCCATAAGAACTTCAATATTGTATTTATCCTTTGAGAACGCTAATAATACTGAAGCGGTCAAGCAAAGTTCATTCAATAAGAAATCATTCAACAGCGAACGACCAACAACGCGAACTATTTTACTTTACCACATAACCTATGTGGATGTTCACGCTAAACCGCGGTGAACAAGACAAAATACTTCGGCTGACTTCGTAAACAGATTTTGTTCCGAGACGTTGTTTCTTAATTACAAATTCCCATGTAACGGACAGGATACTCCGACGGTCGCGACTGGAGCATCCCAATACACAAGTTTGAGAGCAACTCCTTAATTAAATCATCAATATAGGAGTCTCAAGGGGAACCACGGTCCGTGCCCGAGTGATGTATTGCTCGCTTTATTTGCAGATCTTCTGATAATATACTGAATCTATGGGGATAATACAGAGTCGTAAAAAATAGATCTTAGCATTGTGATTGTGACAATGATTCTAGAAATCAGTGTCATTTAAGCTTTGTATAATATGTTCAGAAGGTCAATTTTCGTAATTTAAAACGTTCAAAATCTAGTCGCAGTCTCATCTCGGCGACAAACAAATGTCAAAAACATGTCAAAATGTAGGGAAATTAGAGGTATTTTTGACAGATTGAGACTGAGATCAGAACGCCAATTCTCGTAATTTAAAACGTTCAAAATCTAGTCGCAGTCTCATCTCGGCGACAAACAAATATCAAAAACTTGTCAAAATGTAAGGAAATTAGAAATATTTTTTGACAGATTGACAGTGAGATCAGACTGTGAACGTTCTTAAAATTACGAGAATTGCCCCTCAGGTGTCATTGGGCTTTAACAAAAGGTTATTTAAACTGACTTGAAAAAAAAGGGCTGTGTTCAATGACCTTACTTAATAATGTAGATTACTATTACCTGAGAGCAGTGGTGGCCCAGTGGTAACGGCCCCGACTAACGAATTTATAGGTCGTCGGTTCAAACCCGGGAGGCCTTTACTTGTGTAAATAATTTTATCACCACTGCTCTCAAAACGTTAAAGGAAAACATCGTGAGGAAACCGGCATGTCCTAGAACCAAAAATTCGAAGATATGCGTCATCTACTAACCCGCATTGGGCTCGCGTGGTAGATTATAGCCTAGTTCCTCTCGAAGGAAGAAGGCCTGTGTCCCAGCAGTGGGAACATTATAGGCTGATTATATTTCTATTACCTAACAAGTATTTTAATTTTACTGTGAACATTAAATTCAAAATTGGTACTGGTAAAACAAAAAAAAAAAAAAATACTGGTAATACTGGTATTCAGCTGCATCCGGTTAGACTGGAAGCCGACCCCAACATAGTTGGGAAAAGGCTAGGCAGATGATGATGATGATTAAATTCAAAATTGGTCCTTTGGTATCTGGTTTCAATTCGCAAGCACAATAATATCAGATTAAATCCATTCATCAAAGTATTATCTAATTCACAATTTAAATTGGAAACTGAAGAATTGGAAGAGGATTAAACTATCAAATAGTTTTGTCGGAGAGAGAAACAAACGTTCAATTCTAACCAGGACTAGAGGCCATAACAACATTTCCTTCAGAAGATTATCCAGGATTTTGCTCGGATAAGTGAGATCTAACTCGTAATTTCATTTGATCCCGTCCTGTCGATATTCTCATCCCCGAGGGAGTTCCAATAATACCTGTTAATTGGAAACTAGTCCCTCAATGGTCTGTTCTTGGTAACCGTCATAATGTAGGTACTATAATTTGTTTTTACCGGTTACAGATATTGGGTTATTTTGTAGGGTTTAGTTTGTTTGTCTATAGGACGACGGGAGGTTGTCCGGCGTCGTAATTACTTTGTTCAATTTGTATTCAAATTGCTTAGTAATATATTTTTCTAAAGCTGGGAAAAAGTGTTTCGAATGCTGTTAATGACTGAATGAAGACAATCAGAGCGCTGAACTGTTATAAGATAAAGTCATAGATACTTTATTCTGAAAGAAGTTACCATGAAATAGATTATTTTTTTGAAATAGATTGTTTGTACTGATTCAGGGCATCGCTGATAAAACCTAACAATATAAGGTATGGGTGTGAAATAAATACACAATTTATTATTAACCAAAATTTTATTCCAAAATAAAACATTTAAGTTTTCTTCTGACACACCTGGAAGAAGAAAAGTTATCGTTATTTTATATTATTTTATAAATATCATGTTATAGATAGCATATCAATTAATTCAGTACATCAGGTACTTAGCAATACTGTTAAATAAGGAACACATAGCAAGCAAAGCCAGCACATTGAGTATTAAGATTACTTTGCCAAACATCCCCGATATTAGAATACAATTAAAAAGAATAGGAAATACACTGTATGGTGTTTAGCTGTTGAATACACCACGTATTTTTTTAAAAATAACACAAGTCCCTAATGATTAAAGATAATATAAAGACAAAGAAAGGAGATTGGAGTCAATTATAATCAAGCTTTGAGTTTATAGAAACTGGACCCAATACGTATTGATTTAAGGATTCAAAAGGGACAAAGACAACAGACACTTAAAAAGAGTTTTCATGTTAATGAAAGTAAAAAAAAGTTGATATTTAAGCTTGTGTTGGAGAATCAAACAGGCTTTGTGGACATTTTAAGTTTGACCAACAAAAGCCCCACTAAATACAGGATTCCTATTAAATGTTACGAAGAATATGTAAAAATTAAAAACATTAGGAGGCGGGGAGATCACCAGAAAATCCAGCCAGTCTTATTTTTGAAAAGAATAGGACTGGCTGGATTTTTAGGATCTTTTAGACAAAGTTTTCAGATTTAATTTCATTTAGAAGCATGAACCGTGATTGTTTTTTTTTTTTAATTTAATTTAATTATTAAGCACAAAAGAAATACATCAAAAACATTTACAAACTTTTATAAAAGAAATAATTGATTTCAATTATTATTGTACATCAGTACCAATTTATTTTTTGGTTGGTAAGTTAATACCTATGCAATAGGTATTAATTTACCTTTTCCCTTTAGTGGGACATCACAGGCTAATAATAATAAAATGAATAGGTACCTATTTAACCTCGTGTAGAATAAAGCGCGATATTATTTTTTGTCGATTATTTATTTAACATTGTAAAATATTGTAATTTTTAATGCATGGAAAAATACATAGTATATTTACTATGGTTTACGTATTTTTAATTTTAGACGAGAAAAAAGCATAATGAAAAGTTCCAAGGTCGCCTGGAAGAGATCGCAGAAAGCGTTAAGGCCGCCCATTGTATGTTTTGTAGTGATAAATGTATTTTTAACCGACTTCAGAAAAGGAGGAGGTTCTCAATTCGACTGTATTTTTTTTTAATATTTGTTACCTCAGAACTCTGTTATTTATAAGCCGATTTGCAAAATTCTTTTTTATTTTTAAGGATATACTTTCAGATTGATCCCATAGAAATTTCATCAGAAACGGTTCAGTCGTTTTGTTTTTAAACCCAAATTACTGGTAAAAAATACAATTTAAAAGTCATCATCATCTGCCTAGCCATTTCCCAACTATGTTAGGGTCGTCATGTTCCAGTCTAACCGGATGCAGCTGAATACCAGTATTTTACATGGAGCGACTGCCTATCTGACCTCCACAACACAGTTACTACGACACCAACTTCCGAAATTAAAGTTATTTTTCACTTTGTTGTGTCTTTTTTGGAAGTCTGTTGTTTTTTTTTTAATGTATTTTCTGGTGTAAAATAAAGTATATATAAATATCAATAAATAAATGAATTGAGTGAGATTTTTGAAGTTGAGTTGAAATAATTGATGTACAAAAATGTTTACAATATAACTAGAGTTATAAGAAGAAAGAAAATAGAAGTATTTTAAAGGACCATTTTATGAGCCCCAATTAATTATGACAGTACAAATTATTCGGTATTTACGTGTCGTTGAAGACATGAGGGCCACGCCAGTTTACTTTCCTACAAAAAACCCGCTGAATATTGGTATATTTCTAAACATTATGTAGTAAATAAAGGGGCGGTTTGCCTCAAAAACTATTGGAGGTGGCTCAGGAGCTGAAGGACTCATTCCTTTCCAACCTGTTACTGAAATAAAGAAGAAGGGGTTTCAATATTGGCTTCTGTTTATGTTTTAATTTAATTTTGTTCTATTTTGCTCGCTAAACTTGAGATTTTTTGACCGTAACCAATGAATGAATGACTGAATATCTACGCAGGTAAAATAGAAGTACGCATTCATGACTAAATAAACGATTTATTATTATTTTTATGTCTTTACATATCTCGGGGCCATGGTACCGGTCTTTTAGCAGGCGTACGAGGGTCCGAAGCCAACTCGCAGAGGCGCGTTAAACATTTTTAATGAAATGAGGGACCATTTAATTATTATTATAATTACATAGTATGCATTTTTATTTTAAATTGATTTAAAATTATATTATTTTCAAATATAGAAAGTAGGTACTGAAAAATCAACAGAAATATAACAAAACCCTTGAGAATAATAGTAATTTTATTAATTTTATAATATTTGCTGCTGTTACTTCCAATAATTATATAGTTTACTAGGCGCCTACGAAAATCCCGCAGAATAATGATTTTTTTTCCAGACATTATATGGTACCTATATAAAAGGCCGGTTAGCTTCAAAAACTATAACTGGGTCTATACATGGTGCCTGCGGCCGAAAACGATATTTCGGAAATATAGAACGTGGTCTTTCAAGTCTACCTTTATTTGTTGAATTCAATTTGTTCAATTTATCAAATATTGAATTTTTTTGCAATAATAGATTATTCCTTATAGGTAAGGTCCTTTCAAAAGTTACTACAATTGTTTTAATAGCCTGTAGTAGTTCACTACCTAGCCCTCATAAAATATACACGGCCACGAGGGAATTGAGCTACAATCACTAAGACTCATCGAGCATCCCTCTGGATGCCTGCAATGAGAAATCTGGAGGATGCAGCCATACGTCGTGATCACGGTTGTAATTTTGTTGCTTTAACAATATTCTACTTAATAATAAAAATATATGTACATATACTAGATCTAGAAATACTGCCACCAAACCATCAACTAACCTTCCACCACTGTCAATTGCTAATAGCTCTGGTTATTTTACCTACGTCACAGTATTGCAACCCTCTTTATGGGGCGCCAACAAATGTTCCACAAAATATAGGAACGCCATTGAATAAAATATAGTAAATGAAAGAATGTATAGCTTCGAATAAATAGATCTTCCGAGGATCTACTCGGACAGCAGTTGCGCGAACTCCAATCACAGCTGAAAAGGAATAAATAAAAGTTGAAGAGCAACAGTTATTTGACAATAGCGAAAAAAAAAACATCTTTCCGATAATTGAGTAAAATTCGAGTAAAATACTCTTTACATCAATGATCTCAACTTTAATAATAATTATGACATACATTTTTCAATGATTTCTATTCACTAAACTTTCAGAATAAGGAAGTTCATAAATGAACTGGTATCACTGACAGAAATAACTTGGATATCGTGATAAAAATTGTGAACAAAGATCAGTTCTAAAGTATAGCGACTTGGTACAAGAAGACAGAATGTAGTCCGTCCATCAGAAGACATAAAGACTACCAGCGCGGGACGACGCAACATGTTGTATATATTATATGGTGGAGGTTTATATAGACTAGATAAAACGTACGGTCTATATGACATCAATGATGATAAGAACATTACTGAAAACATTATCAACAAGACTCCGTTATACTTTACTATTCAATATTCCCCATAACAAAATATTACTGATGAAAACAAAACTAAATACGATAAATGCTGAGATTACCAATAATGATTCGCATTATTGGCTACCAACAAACACTCCACAGATTATAGGAGTGCTACTGCCAAAGTCAATATAAAATATGGAAGAACGATCTGCTTTGAATATATATTTTTTTGGAGGAAATGAAGGAGCGGCGCTTCCAGCATGGCCTACAGCTGAAAAAGGATAAGAATCGATAATTAAATATCTTGAAAACTATCTCAAAAGAGATCAATTGTGTGGTATGTCTTGTATTAAAGTTGTGTCTTATGGTAACAATATCGAAGTAGTAGATAATATCAAATACTTAAGCGTTCACATAGACCCGTTATTAAACTGAAAGGCTGAGACATTGTCTATATAGAATTCTGTTAGCTCTGCATGTTATGTAATCAGAAGCCTGAGGGACGAATTCACTGTGGAACAACTATGGATGGTATACTTTGTTTTAGTTGAGTCAACGCTCAGATAAAGTACAGTTTTGGGGAAACAGCTACAAGTATGTCCAACGTCCACACGTCATTTACAATTCAAAAAAGAGCCTTAAGGACAATGCTCCGCATGAAACAGACAGAATCGTGCAGGGATCACTTCATCAGACTTAACATTTTAACAGTGCCATGTCTGTATATTCTGGTGTTGTTAACCAACTTGAGTAAGAATTTGCACGAGGCTAATAAGGCGAGAAAACAACAAGCTAGACATAGTACTCGTAGGGAAGACATATCGTCCACAATCCAACCGAAATTGAACGTGGTTTATCACAGTCCCAGGGTTCAATCTGTGTAGGTATTTATACAGTTGCCATTAGAATTTAAAAATATAAACATCATTAACTTGTTTAAAAACAAATTAAAGACATATTTACTGAGGAAGGGCTTTTACAGTATCGATGAGTTCATAGATGACAAACGACAGCCACAATTAAATGATTTGTGAATTATTGTGTTGTGTTCATATGATTTTTTTATTACTTTTTTTATAATCGGTAATGAATTTTAAATTTAAATGCAATTCTGGTGATTATTTAATTTTGTGTTACTGAATGATTGACATGTAATTAATTATTATTTATATTGTTACATTTTGAATGCGTAATGAGTTTAAATGTGATCGTACTCAATGTTTTTGTTTATTATTATTTTATTTATCATCACTAATATTTGTAACACAATGTATTTTGTTATGAAATAAATAACTGATGACTTATTTTGGATATGTGAGACTGTCAAATCTATATATTTATGATGATTGGCGAAAACGTATACTATAACGTATAGTATAAAATATGTAAAGGAAGAGATCCTGCCCAATGAATTACTGAAATAAATAAGAAGGGTTTTCAATAAGGAAAAGGAATAAATAAAAGTTGAAGAGCAAACGTTATTTGACAATAGCGAAAAAAAAAACATCTCTTTCCGATAATTGAGTAAAATTCGTGTAAAATTCTCTTTCACATCAATGATCTCAACTTTAGTAACAATTATGAAATAAATTCTTCAATGATTTCTATTCACTAAACTTTCAGAATGAGGAAGTCCATAAATAAACTGGTAACATTGACAGAAATAACTTGGATATCCTGATAAAAATTGTGAACAAAGATTAGTTCGAAAGTATAGTGACTTGGAACGAGAAGACGGAATGTAGTCCGTTCTTCAGAAGATACAAAGACTACCTAGCGCGGGACGACGCAACATGTTATATATAATTATATGGTGGGTTTATATAGACTAGATAAAACGTAAGGTCAATATGACATCAATGATGAAGAATACTACTGAAAACACAATCGAAAAGATTCCGTTACACTTTACTATTGAATATTTCGTTACACTTTACTATTCAATATTCCCACAACCATGACTAACTAAGTATTATTGACAAAAACAAAACTAAATACGATAAAAACAGTGATTACCAATGATGATTCGCATTATTGGCCACCAACAAACACTCCACAGAATATAGGAGTGCTACTGCCAAAGACGATATAAAATATGAAAGGACGATCTGCATTGAATATATATTTCTTTGGAGGAAATGAGGGAGCGGCGCTTCCAGCAAGGCCTACAGCTGATAAAGGATAAGAATCTATAATTAAAGATCTTGAAAATTGTCTCAAAAGAGGTCAATTGTGTGATATGTCTTGTATTTTGGATATGTAAGACTGTCAAATCCATATATTTATGATAACTGGCGAAAACGTATACTATAACCGTGAAAAGCTGCATATATAAAATAAATAATACATAGTGCTTGTAGAAACAGTACTCCTTCACCATTTAACCAATCACCATTTCCAAATGACGAGAATACGCTTTATTTCATTTAATTTCACCTTTTACTTTGCACCTACAAATGTTCCACAGAACAAAGGTGTTTTGTATGGACTTTCTTCACTTCTTAATAATATATAGAAAGCGAAAGAGCGAGTTGCCAAAAACTCATAGGGTTTGGGACGAGGATAAATAGCTGACGTAATGCCGACCATAACAGCTGAAAATTAAAAATCTGACTTAAAGTAAGGATAAAGTAACTGCGTCTGAGAGAGACTAAAATTATAATTTGAATGCAAGGTCCTTCGTAAACAAGGTGTTTGAAATTAGTAGTTAGATAAATAAAAATAATAATAAATTTTGAATAAAACTATTCTGCAGGCATAAGTAGGTAACGCATGTAAGCATAGAAATATAAAACAATTCATAATTTAGTTTAAAAATCTGGCATTTTATGTATATGCCCAAGCATACAAACATGAATTTAGAGCATCTTATTTCACCTTATTGGACGAAGGCTCCAGAAAATAAAACCATATCTCGTAATTTTATATAAAATAAAAACGGATGGTTAGCATTAAAAACTTTTGGCAGATTTACAGGTGCTATATTCATTCTTGAAAGAATAACGGCTGTAAATATAAAACATTAAGGTATTAAGAACTAAATGTTGTGAAATTCCATCTGATAAATCATTTGTCATATAGAATTTCTTATGATCGAAATGAACTCAGAAATGTATGGAAAAGCCCCAGAGGTAGAAATAGTGCTTGCGATACATGTCATATCCTTCACCACAAACCGACAACCAATTGGTAAGTTTTAATGAATTTCTGTACTATAATTTCACCTTTTATTGCGCCCCTACGAATAGCCCGCAAAACAGAGGTATTTTGCCAAACATTATATAGAATATGAAGGGTTGTGTTGCTTTAAAGATATATCTTTTCGGAAGAGGATACTGGAGTGCCAAAGTGTTCACTGTTAAAGCTGAAAAATATTCAAAAAATCTTTGGTATAATAACTGCGGAATCCAAGAAACGATTGATGTTTAGAGTAAATTCACCTTAGTGAACAAAGGCCCCGCAGAATAATACAGTTTTCTTATAAAGAATGTAAAATAGGAAAGGGTGATTAGCGTTGAAGATGTAAAGCGGAGTTAAAGGAAGACTCCTTCTAGTAACAACGATAGCTGTAAATAAAGTATGAATGATTAAAGTAATGAAGAGACGTTCTTCACACACTTAGATTTATAGTAAAATATTTACCTGAATAAAGAAACATATTCATTTCAATGTATATAAAAAGTCTTTTTAAAAATGTAATACTAATATAGCTATACTAACGTAGATTTCGCTATAAACGATTGTCAATTTATGTATTTATAAACGAGTCGATGAGATACAAATTACAAAAAGCCAATGCTTCTTACATTATATACTCCTTAAGTTTTGTCTAAGTTCATCTGGTCATACCCGTATGCCGTTTACGAGTACTATGCACCTAACATTTTTGAATGACGTCACCTAAATGATAGGAGTATGTTCTTCTAGGGCGTTCCTACCGACTTTTCTTCTAGCATCCGCCTTGTCTTATTAAATTCTTTTAGTAATCTCTCATTAATTCTTTCAGTATGACTTGCGTGACCGTTACAATGTGTTGTCGATACATACCAGTGGCAGCTGCTGCCTCAGTTCCTGATTCATCAACTTCTATGAAAGCTTTTTGTACAGCATCAGAAACATAGATTCGTGCTGGTGTTTCTAATATTCCTTCAAGTCCATTACTGTTTGGATTAAACATTTCACTGGCGCCGTACTAAAATAGAACAAAGATATTTTTGAAAAAAAGAAAATTGTATTATGCAGTAATATAATTGGTCCAAAGAACCAGAAACTCTCGAAAAATGTTGTGTTGAAAGTCGATTTTCCCTTTAAGTTTGATGTACATATTATCATCTGCCTAGCCTTTTCCCAACTAAGTTGGGGTCGGCATCCAGTCTAACATGCAGCTAAATACCAGTATTTTACATAGAGCGACTGCCTATCTGACCTCCACAACCCAGTCACTGGGTAATACGATGACCCTTGGTAAGACTGGTTGTCAGACTTTCGGGCTTCTGATTAGTCAGAACCAAGAGAAGATCCAAGAATGACAGCAAGGACCAGCCGCTTAACGTGCTTTCCAAGGCACGGAGGGTATGTAAGGATGGTCACCCATCCACATACTAACCGCGGCAAGCGTAGCTTAACCTGATCGATTGACCTATGCGGCTGTTATTATTTAGCTACGGGCCCCTTTTTCTTCCCTTCTTGATGTACAGTAAAGATAACAGTATAAATATCTTGTCTAAAATCGCATAATGTTACCTTCTGAAGCATTGTTTTTACGTCTGTTTCAGTGTTTATTAACATTTTCGGTATGTAAACATCACATTTTTGACGTGTAAGGCTTTCCATTATCTTGTTCCACTCATCAGGTTTTCCAATAGTCTCAAGTGTAACCAGTAAGTCCTCTTTATTTCTTGGAAGAACGACCACGAAACTGAAATTATCGCCTTTGTAAAACATTTCTAGGACCTAAAATAAGAAACAAGAGAATTGGGTTGGATATACAAATACATGGACAATACACAATTACACATGCACCCAGAATGATTGAACCAAAAGGTTACATACATTCTATGACATTAGTTCATCTAAACTGAATAGGAATATTAAAAAAAATACAAACCTGAAATTGGTCATTCTCTGCGTAGTTAAAATCATTTTGTTGGTACATGATTTTTAAAGGTACAGTTTCTCCGTTACTTTTATGAAAATCTTTGGTTTGTGTTTGTTTAGGATTGAATTGGTTTGTCCAATTACCCTGGAAAATAGACGAATATGTAGATTCTGGATTACTGTCTTATTTGAGCAGAAAATTATGGCAAATTCTTACCAGGAAATAAATTGCGTTGACCAAACATAGTGTTGTATCACTAGAAAACATTTCCGGTTTTACAAGATCTTGGATTTTACCGTGAGTACTGTCGGATACCTGGGGAAAAAAAAAAATGATAGATTGGATTTCAATTAAGGTGGTTTTTAGGGTTCCGTAGCCAAATGGCAACGGAACCCTTATGGATTCGTCATGTCTGTCTGTCTGTCTGTCTGTCTGTCTGTCTGTCTGTCTGTCTGTCTGTCTGTCTGTCTGTCTGTCCGTCCGTATGTCACAGCCGCTTTTTTCCGAAACTATAAGAGCTATACTGTTGAAACTTGGTAAGTAGATGTATTCTGTGAACCGCATTAAGATTTTCACACAAAAATAGAAAAAAAAACAATAAATTTTGGGGGTCCCCATACTTAGAACTGAAACTCAAAATTTTTTTTTCATCAAACCCATACGTGTGGGGTATCTATGGATAGGTCTTCAAAAATGATATTGAGGTTTCTAATATCATTTTTTTCTAAACTGAATAGTTTGCGCGAGAGACACTTCCAAAGTGGTAAAATGTGTGTCCCCCCCCTGTAACTTCTAAAATAAGAGAATGATAAAACTAAAAAAAATATATGATGTACATTACCATATAAACTTCCACCGAAAATTGGTTTGAACGAGATCTAGTGAGTAGTTTTTTTTTAATACGTCATAAATCGTAACGTAACGGAACCCTTCATGGGCGAGTCCGACTCGCACTTGGCCGGTTTTTAGGGTTCCGTAGCCAAATGGCAACGGAACCCTTATGGATTCGTCATGTCTGTCTGTCTGTCTGTCTGTCTGTCTGTCTGTCTGTCTGTCTGTCTGTCCGTCCGTATGTCACAGCCGCTTTTTTCCGAAACTATAAGAGCTATACTGTTGAAACTTGGTAAGTAGATGTATTCTGTGAACCGCATTAAGATTTTCACACAAAAATAGAAAAAAACAATAAATTTTAGGGGTCCCCATACTTAGAACTGAAACTCAAAAATTTTTTTTTCATCAAACCCATACGTGTGGGGTATCTATGGATAGGTCTTCAAAAATGATATTGAGGTTTCTAATATCATTTTTTTCTAAACTGAATAGTTTGCGCGAGAGACTCTTCCAAAGTGGTAAAATGTGTGTCCCCCCCCCCTGTAACTTCTAAAATAAGAGAATGATAAAACTAAAAAAAATATATGATGTACATTACCATATAAACTTCCACCGAAAATTGGTTTGAACGAGATCTAGTGAGTAGTTTTTTTTTAATACGTCATAAATCGTAACGTAACGGAACCCTTCATGGGCGAGTCCGACTCGCACTTGGCCGGTTTTTTTTATAACGCCCCGAGATAATGTAGCTATAACTTTTCGACTCACCCATTTGTTTATTAAATCAGCAGTTTGAACCCTTTGACTAAAGTCCACGTTTTCTCCTCCAGCTTGGAAAATTTGTGATGATTCACGCATGAAAGGTTGGCTAAGTGGATGGTCCTTGTTTGCGTAATATTTGGTAGCTACTTCAAATACGTTATTTGTTTGATTGTTGAATTCGGCTGTTAATCCGGGGAAACAGGCCCTTATCTAAAAGAAGATTTCAATGAAGTTGATTACTTTTTAACGTATTTAATTAATCATCTATATGTGTTCTTTCTCTGCGTCGTGTTTACCGCAAATAAACGTATTTTCTTTGTTTCTTTTCTTTCTAACCAAAGTTTGAAGGTTAAAAATATGTAACGTACCTCTTCTTTATTTTGAAGACCGATCAGTTTGAGTATTTGTTCTAAAACCACACCCTTGGCATATAGTCCAAGTTGTGCCAAGGGAATCAGAAGAGATGTAGCTGATGCTACGCAGTTTTCATCAGGTTTGTTCGAAGCCAGGAACTAAGGAAAAGAATAGCGTTAAATTCTCCAAATTAATATTTAGATATTCAATATTTCCTACATGATGGCTGACACAAGTCTAGATTTTAATTTTATAGCTTGGTTTATTTGAGTCTTATTTACAATATACAAGCTAACACCAAAATATATATACCACAAAATAGCACAAGAATCGAAAAAAAATGTTCGATGTTCCGAAATACTCGATGCGCACTCGAACCCCAAGGCAAACCATATAGTTGTATGTTTATGTTTGTGTATGTTTTAAACCATAAGCTCCCAATAAGGTTGTTATATTTGCGCCTCTTGAGGTTTTCTGCTCCTGCAGCAGCCACCCCAGCACAGCCCACCGTGCTAGGAATATGGGATGCATCTCATACCAACTTTTTTATTTAATTATCAATCTCCTGATTTGATGATTGCACCATACAAACAGGCTAAAGAAAGGTTAATTCATGTATCAATACTTACGTGTAAAAACTTTCCAGATAAGGCAACGCTTCCCTGATCGAGTCGAGCTCTTGCCTCTTTGACATTCACCGTCACCGTCTTGTTTTCTGAAGCTAGTAAACCAATAAAATATCATTTAAGAAAAACGTATGTGGTGATAACAGTACCTAATGTTTTTTTTTGTCAAGTAAAAATAGTTTTTTTTTTAATTTCTTTAAATTAAAATGGAAATTGGAAAATTGATAGTTTTTTCGAAATCGAAAGCAATTCTTGGGTTGGTTTCCAACCTGCGACTTTTAACAGTACTTCAGCCGCGATTCAGATGCGATGCAATGGCGGTACCTACAGTTTCTAACCTTACCCAAACTCAAACTCAAAGCTTTTATTTCAATTAGGTAGATCAATTACTGTCACTTTTGAATTGTCAAGGGGTCGGTCAGTCAGAAAGATGAAACTGCCCATTCCAAAGCGTAGTAGATACCTATGGAAAAGATTGCCAAGAACAAGAAACTCCCTTACCTTAGGTGGATTACATACTAAAACGCGCCACGCGACAGGTCGCGTGGCGCGTTGTAGTATGTAATGCGCGGAAAACAGAGCCTAATTCCCCGCGCGGTAACGCGTTTTTATTGAATTTGTATGTAAAAAATGACGGGTGCGTTATCTGCGCCACGTCGCGTGACGCGTTGTAGTATGTGATCCGCTTTACTTACTTTACCAATTGTTTAGCGACGCAGACGCGCATTTTACAGTCGCGTCTTTGTGAAAAGTCGTCATAAATTATTTTAATTTTATTTTAAATGGTTGTAATAAATTTTTCTGCTTGTACAATTAAGAATGGTCATTTAACTTGTGTTATCTGTTTGTCATATTGCATAATGTGGCTGTTTGTTGTCATGATTTAATAAAATTAACTAAGATTTTGATGAAAAAGGCGACGATGAACAGATTTCATAATGTAAGTAAAAGAAATATATTTACTTGCAATGTAACACGCTGCATTAAGGAGAATTAGTGCAGTCACCAAGTGTGATGATTTAAACATTTTATTGGTTCCTAAAACGCGCACAGTATGCCCTATTTGTTAACACTTAATTTCAGTACAGCCGTAAACCTTTGCTTTGCTAAACCGAAAACACGAATGATTAGCCTTTCGAGGCGTGTAAAATAATATCATGCACAATTACCTGATACATGGCGGACATGAATTTCATTATTAGAATTCTTGTTATGCCAATAAAAAACGATTATGATAAATTGGCCAAAAACTAGTTTTTCTTGCAAATGAAGGGTTTCGCAGAATAAAACATTCTTCGTTTCTTAGAATTTCGGTGTGTACATGATATATATTCCTTGTTTTTAGTTTTTTTTGGGCGTTGAATTTGTGCAGGTATTAACAATTTCTCTTTCTTTCTGTATCATGTGCGCCTGTATGTACAGTCACCAGAGGAGATAAGTAACCAGGGTCGTCGGTTATAGTTAAAGTTTAGTAAGAAAGCGAAGGATGTTTTCGAATAAAATTTTATATAATTAATAGAATAGAAACAGTTCATTCATCAAATTAAATTTCATTCGAAAACATACATCGGTTTTTTGCTAAACTGCAACTACATTCGACGACCCCGGTTACTTACCTCTTTTGGTGACTGTACGTACCTATAATTAAAATTGTCCATGTAAAGCTTACCCGGGCAATTAATTGCTCAATTCTCGGCAACAACGACGAATTTACGACAATTTCAAGATTGTATACAAATTGCCAATTGCGCAATTTCAGTTACTCGTTTAAACAAAACCAACAAGAAACGAATAAGAAGAAACAAGAGAATAAAAAAAGAAATGAAAAAAATGAGAGAAATTGGCTCGAGTTTTTTTTTTTGTAAATTAGTAAAAAATCAATGCATTTTTAGTTATTACGTTTTTAGTTACAATTTGTCTGATTCAGTGTTGAACCTCAAAACGGGCACGACCATGCTTTTATAATTCGCTTCGTTATATTATACGGATGGATTAAAATGTAGTTATGTACAGCACCCTAATTGCGTAACACACAATCAATAGTAATCTGAATCATTTTGAAGCAAATTGCTAATCCATTGCTTCATAAGTTCGAAAGATTTGTCTGCACAACACGTACAAAATAACGCAATGAATATTGTTGAACTGTCAAAATGAAACCGATTCCGATTAATTGCGTGTTACGCAATTAGGTTGCAGTTCTGCGCACCTTTTATTCTTTATCAGCAAAAAGCCCATAGCAACGTTGAAATACATAATACATTATTTAACCCTAGTAGGTGTACTGTAGTTACACCTCTGTTTAACCCTTCGGGGATTTCAAGCGTGGTGTTATGCGTGATATTTAAACTTAATATCACCATTAATGTGATGAGGGAGTTAGTTAATATAATAGAGGTATGTAGGTGAACGACATCAGAAAACATAAGTAAATGTCCTACGGCAATTTTATTATTAGGTACGGTACAGATAGATCAAGGGGGGCTAAGTAATAACAGCCGCACGGGTCGATTGATCAGGTTAAGCTACACTTACTGCGGTGGTCCGTGGATGCATGACCATCTTTACATACCAAGACCTGTCCGTGCTTCAGAATGCACTAAGCGTTAAGCCGTTGGTCCCGTCAGTCATTCGTGGATTTTCGACAGTCAGTAACTGGGTTGTGGATGTCAGATAGGTAGTCGCTTCATGTAGAATAGTCATATTCAGCTACAACCGGTCAGACTGGAAGCCGACCCCGACTTAGTTGGGAAAAGGCTAGGCAGATGATGACGGATAGATCAAGGTAGAGCCAAGTCAAAGTAATAGTCAAAATAATTTATTTTATTAACGCTTTCTACAGGTCAAATACAATTACAAGTTCTGATTGAAACAACTAAAAACTTATTATATTATAACTTATTATATTAACTTAAAAACTTATTGTATTATTAAAAGTCAAGTCCAAAAATCAAAGTCGAAACATTCATTTAAAATTTACAAACATCTTTAAATTGTCTGAGTCGGTCGGTCTTTTAGTGGTCATACACAGAAGCGGCACACGTCAAAGAGGGAATTGCAGCCGTCGACACCATCGGTGGCTACCGTCGCCATGTATTTGAGTACGGTGCTCAAATACAGGCCGCTTTAGGGCCGACATATATGGACTGCTCGAACAGTTAGCGATTGATCAACATAGACGGACCGCTCTTGCAGTCATAGTCAACAGCTTGAAGCTGCCATTGATAACTGCTGGAGCAGTTGATACCAACTGCTCGTCATTCAAATCAGGTAGCTGCGTGAGAGCAGTCGACAGCTCGAGCAGTCAGTGTATGCCTGGCGACTGCTTACCGCACGACCGCCCGAAGCAGTTGCAACTGCTCGACCGGTTTCGTGTATGTGTGTACGTAGAAGACTGTAGTTCACTATGCAATCGCAGCTTGAAGCAGTCCATCCTGACTGCTTCAAGCAGTCCGTGTATGTCGGCTCTTAGTTGCCTCTGCCGTTGACGCTTGCCGCTCGAGTGTACGAACACTAATGTTGAATATATATCTGAGGACATTTTGAAAAGAAAAAATAGAGAAAAGAGTCTAGCAAAAAACAATGAAATCACTCACGACATTCACTGATGGGTATGCAAACTCCATCGTCGTTTCTCACAAGACCATGTTTACAGATACATCCTGGTGTATCGTCACAGTCATTATCTTCTACAGGTGGATATTCTATTTCCATGCCAACTTCATTACAGGTGAGAGGTTCGCAGACCCGACAGGGACTCTCCTCGTATCTCTCGTCTGGACCACATCGGGATGCTAGAAAGAGAAAATATTTTTAAGCCATATGTCGGGACACGTTGGCTTCACTATTTCTAACTAAGTAGGTACTGTAACTCCCGAAATCCAGAATCAACAGAAACGGTCAAGTGAAGCTTTGACGTGTCCCGGAGAAGTAACTCAACTGTCATACAAAGTGCCAGATAATTTTATCCGAGAAATAATTTTGAATTTTTGATAGTTCTTCCATACAAAATCTGTCTGACGTCAATTTTATTCCTCGAATAAAAATATCTGTCGATTGAAAAATCAGCCCTAAATAGTACAGCGGTTATTAAAACTTGTTATCTGTCTGTGAAAATGATAAAATAAACTATTTTACTAAAAATAGAAAACTGAATTTTTCAAACAAAATAAATAGCGTAAAAATTGCTACGAAATAAACCAGCCTTGATAATAAGGTACTACATAGACACAAGCGGGGCTATGGTATCAACAATTCAACACAAAGGAGAATGCTCAAAAAAAAAAAAACCCAGCTGCGGGGTAAAAGAGAATCATATATTTTATAGCATATATTTTCACCAATCATTTTAACATTTTATTAATTAAACTACTTTTTTCAATGGACGCCTGAATAATAAAACTGGCAACTTTTATATGTTTGCCAGTAATGATCACGTTCATAACCGGTTATTATTTTATTACTTATTATTATTGATGATTTGAGATACAACTCTTTTCCTCCGGAGCTGGGTTTTTTTTCTATGGAGCCTGAGCATTCTCGTTTATGGTATTGTTACTAAATAACCACAAATTATGTTTAATGTTGTTAAATACTCAAACGAAGAAAAAGGTCGCACAACTAGAATGTTAATTGATAAGAATTATTTTAATTGTGTATGTTTAAAATACGTAATGTAGAATACGTGGTTGCAATTAATGTGATAACCTAATCGCCACACTATATACTATTATAGAAATAAGTTATTCTTCACGTTAGGTTTTTTTTTTTTGCTTTGGCGGTGAGCCCAGTACTAAAGGAGTAATATTAATTAATATGTAGAGGATGTAATGGTGTTTGCATGCCTACTGGTAAAATATGGCTGAACCTATTTCCCTATATCACCATGTACTGCAATCATATTTGCAAAATAAAATATCTTTATCTTTGGGCGTAATCATATTCATTTCATATCCTGGCAAGCTCCGAGCCTGATGGTAAGTGGTCATTGTTCCTTATGGACATTCATAATACCAGAGGTATTATGAATTGCTGTATTGCTGTTCCAAAGATACATGAAATGGCTTGTGTGCCTGTAATTACACTGGCACCGTCAACACAGCAGCACTGCATAGCATAATCAACCTATAATGTTCCCACTGCTGGGACACAGGCCTCCTCTCTGGGAGAGGAAGTGGGCCGTAATCCACCACGTGGGCCCAGTGCGGGTTGGTAGATGTCACATGGTTCTAGGACATGCGGGTGTCCTCAGTAGTAGTCGCTGTTTGAGTAATAATTACAAGGAAATGTCGAAGGAACTCTACTACTACTAAATTAACAAGTAACCAAATAATATCTTACGAGGACAGTATTTGATGGGTATACAGATGTTACTGGCATTCCTGGCGTATCCTTGTTCACAGTAGCACATTTCATTGCACTTAACATTGACGATGGGACAGTTGGCCTGGCTCTGTTCGTTCAGTGTTGCACAGACGTTGTCACATGCTCCGCCGCATGAGTAGTATTCGTGTGGTCCATTACATCTTACTAGAAATGAAAAAGAAATAAAGATTATAAATAAATTACTACCAACGGCAACCGTAAACGTGGTATGCAAGTTTTATTAGCTTTTGCTAAAATAATTTATTTATTTAAGGATAATAACATTAATAGAATAAACAGGGACAAGACCTTGGCGGCCAAATTAAGCGAGCTCTGATATCACTATGATTATTCTCCTCTCATTGGGCGAAAGTTGTGCTCGCCAGCACGGTTAGCAACGCAGGTGGCTGGACCAGAGGGACCTTAATACCGTACCTCATGAAGACTCGTTTATTACGTCTCTTTTAATGATCATCATTATCAAAATGAGCTAGCAAGGCTTGCATCTCCTATAATGCTCAATTTAAGCGAAAAGTCTAGCTTCGTCAAATTAATAATCTAGTATTTATTCTTAGTTGTTCTGTTCCTCGTATATGAAGCATGCGGCAAGCATGCCAGCCTAAAACCTCTCTATTATCTGCCTGCCTAGCCTTTCCCCAATTATCTTGGGTTCGGTTTCCAGTCCGACCAGATGCAGCTGAATACCAGTAACTATTTTACATGAAGTGATCGCCTATCTGACCTCCACTACCCATTTACTGGGTAATACGATAACTTGGTAAGACTAATTGTCAGACTTTCGGGCTTCTGAATACCCGTAACGACTGTCAAAGATCCCCGAATGACAGCCTAGACCAAAAGCAATACTATATTTAAAAAAGAAGATAATTTTATCACTTACAACACTCCTCGTTTTTTTTTGTGGATGGAAATCATCAAAGGGGTCATTTCCCGCTCTGGGTGGAGCGGAAGGGAGTGTCAGACTCTTACTGACTAAAACCCACTCGTGTTCCTTCCTTAGCCCTTCGGCCGTAATAGGCCCCGTCAAAAAAAATAATTTAAAAAAACCCCCGTAAAAAAGATAATTTTATCACTTACAACACTCCTCCTTCGTTAAACATTGTCCAATCGCGTTCTCATAGTACCCTTTTTCACAGACACAGCCCGGTTCACAAGGAGGTTCCGGCGCGCCAGTTTCCGGATAACAGATGTATACATTGTTGAGGCTTTCGCAGGTCTGTGGTGGGCACGTTCTAGGACACGGGTTGAAGACCTTATGTTCTCCGTAGCATTTCACTGTAAGTAATTGAGGAATATTATGAAGGCTCCTTTTGTATGGCTCAATAATGAAATGTCCAGGGATATTTTAATAATATACAAAAAAAAAAAAAAAAAAAAATAAGGCCCTTGGGTTTCTGGAAACCTGATTCTGGCTGGTTCTATTACATGTCTACTCGACACAACAGCTAACACAGAAAACAAATTTGGCACCAGCCGGTCGTGAAAACTTAGGTGAAGTGAGCTTGAAGTGAGCTGTCAATAGTGTCAATCCCTAGTGATCCCTAGTATCAAGTGGAACTACTGCTTACTTCAAGCTCGCAAGCACGGTGATATTTTACAAAATAGACCGGCCAGATGAGTTTTAGACATCAAGAGTTAATGTTAGGTTTTTTCTCATTTTCAAATAATGAATTGCTTTACCTGGACATTCTTTAATTGGTACACAGATGTTACTTCCATTCCTGGCGTATCCTTCTTCACAGTAGCACATTTCATTGCACTTAACGTTGACGATGGGACAATTGGTTTGGTTCTGTACGCTCAGTGTGTCGCAGACGTTGTCACATGCACCGCCACATGAGAAGTATTCGTGAGGTCCCATACATTTTACTGAAAATACATAATTAGGTATTAGAAAATATCGTCTTTGTAGGTTTGATTTGGTTTTTGGCGATGGCTCTAAGCACTACTACTAGTATAACTGATTTCTAAGCAATATTGTTTAATATTGATTAGAAATCAGTGATGACTACAAAATAGTCACTGTTAAAATTTTTAATTATACGTACTTTTGAGTTTGTTTTGAGTACGAATGTCGATGGCTATAAGAAGGAAGACCAAAGAAACGATGGATGGAATGTGTGAATGATGATATGGTTGGAAAAGGATTGACTACCGAGATGACGACTAATAGAGAAGTATGGAAGAAACATAATGTTGCGCCGACCACAAATGAATTAGAATAATCGCAGGCAAATGACGATGATGATGTGTCGAACGACAAAATTAAAATAGTTCAGATAAGTCTTTCAAGACGATCAAGAAAAAAAATAAAAAATAAATAAAAGTAAAGTCAATTCTTGGTAGAAGTGAAGTAAATTCTTGGTAGCCTATACAGGGTCAAATTAAATTAGCTAGTGAAACTCCACAGATATCTAATCACGACAGAATAAAAAAAATGATGATTTTTCCGCTGGTGGTGTTATTTGAAGTATGAGTTGAGAAAATCTGTTTTTTTGTATGATTATGTTTAGATATCGATACCAATCACGTCTGTGGAGTTTCGCTAGCTAATCCATATTGTCCCTGTATTTATCCTGTTTTATATGTATATGACTGTAAATTGCATGTCTAAAATGGATTTGTATGCAATGATGTTAACACTTACAGCAATTCTGCTGAGAAATACATTCTCCGATCTTGTTGGTGTAGAATCCTTCTTCACAGACACAGCCAGGTTGGCAGGGAGGAGCCTCTCCCCACTCGATGGGACAGATGTAAGCTCTTTCAAGACTCTCGCACGTTTGTGGTGGACATGTTGAGGGGCAGTAGTTGAAGACTTCGTGCGGTCTGTTACATTGCGCTGAAAACAACATTTAGTTTATGACATACCGATCTATTTTGTTAAAATCTCACCGTGAAAACTGAGGTGAGCTGGCAAAAACCGGCTGTAGCGCTACCTTCAGATATGTGCTGACTTGAAAAAGTCTGTAAATCAGCACTGTTTTAAATTTTGTAAATATCTCACCGTGAAAATTTAAATCAAGTGAGCTGTCAGTAGTGTCAATCCTTAGCAACAGCTGATCGATTCTGTAAAAATCTCACCGTGAAAATTTAGGCGAAGTGAGCTTAGATTGAGCTGTCTATAGTGTCAATACCTAGCATTAGTTGGAATGACAGCTCATTCCACGCTCACTTCACCTAAGTTTTCACGGTGAGATGGTTACATAATCGCACTACAGGTGGAATGACAGCTCACTTTACCTAAGTTTTAACGGTAAGATTTTTACAGAATAGACCGGCTGGTATCGTTTTATTAAGTTTTAGAGCCATCACTGTGCGAGAGAAAGACGACTTTACAGGTCGACTCCATCCCTCTTTCGCCATACAACATGAGATGTCTGATGATTATGAACACTTAATAATACTGACCAGCCGATGTATTCTGCAAAAATCTCACCATGAAAACTAAGATGAAGTGAGCTTCAAGAGAGCTGTCATTCCACCAGCCGATCCATTCTGTAAAAATCTCACCGTGAAACGTTAGGTGAAGTGAGCTTAGAGTGAGCTGTCAATAGTGTCAATCCCTAGCATTAGTTGGAATGACAGCTCACTCCACGCTCACTTCACCTAAGTTTTCACGGTGAGATCGTTACAGAATTGCACTGCTGATGTTAGGGATTGACACTATTAACTGCTTACTCCAAACTACCTTCACCTAAGTTATCGCGGTGAGATTTTTACAGAATAGATAGGCTGGAGTCCTACAAAGTTATTAAATAATAATAAGGCTTAATAATATAAGAAAATTGGTACTCACGGTTACATTTTCTTTCTGGTACACAAACACCATCATCATTTCGCAAATATCCTTTAACACAAACGCAGTCTCCTATACATTCGGAAGGCTCTCTACAAATGATTGGGCCTGTTAATTCCGAACATTTTCTTCTATTGCATCCTCCATTGGCACATCTATCAAAGACTTCGTGTTTGGGACAAACGGGTGCTGTAAAGACACATAAGTATTCGGATCAAGAGGAACTAAATATATAATAATTATGGGTTCGTTTTCTTTTCTCTGATTTCTATTAGGTTGGTAACGGGTAGTTAAATATTTTTAAAGTCTTATGATTTGATTGCCTGGCCTTCATTTGGCCAATCAATCACAATCCTTCTTCGTCTTTACGTTTCAATTTTCTTTTTGTTAGGTACTTAAAAAAAAAAATTGTTTATTTATTTTTGACTGTGTTTAGTTTAGTTTGCGATCTTCCTGTACGAGTTACAATAAATAAATTTCTTTCTTTCAATGTTATGAGATTTGATAGACCTTTTGTATTTTCTGATCAGGCTTTAAGAAAGAGCAGTTGTCATGTTTGGTTTGGTTAGGTTGTTGTATTTATACACTTACTAGGACATTTATCGATCGGCACACAAGTTCCATTGTTAGCTCTTAAGAAGCCTTCCTTACAAAGACAGCCGTCTATACATTCTTTAGGGTGTACACAAATTTTGGGGCGTCCTAAATCAGAGCAATTCTTCTTCTGACATCCACCATTGATGCAAGTGTTATACACTTCGTCGTTACCGCAGACTGGTGCTAAAATTACAACGTCAAAATATAAATATTTTTAAACCCATGATGACCTCTAGAAAAGTACTTCGATAATTTATCTGGTGAAGCCTACCCAGAGGAAGACAGTGATACAGACTCGTAATAGCTGAACTTTGTTTAACATTTGTAGTCGCCTGTATAGCAGCCTTTTATCGAAATTCGTTCAGTAGTTTAGGCGTGAAAAGGTAACATACAGAAAGTTACTTTCGAATTTATAATATTAGCAAACTGTTTACGGCGGTACTTTACAAAGTTACCATTGTTTAGACCCGCTGAATATAAAATGAAGGAAATTTTAATTGCTAAGGTTTTACGCAGCGTACTATACTTACTGCAATCTTTGGGCAGCACACATTTGTTCAAATTGTCGTCAAAAATGTAGCCTGGTTTGCAATCGCAACCATGTTGCAAACAGAAGAGTGGACAAGCGGTCACTCTTTGATTGTAGGTGGAACACCGGTGACCACAGTGATTGCCGCATCCTTCTACAGCATTTGGATCCCCATTGCATGATACTAAAACATACGATTTAAGAACATCAGGGGGCCTACTCCGAAGTGCAAAGTGCGAATGTTCGGATCGGACCGACACATGGCTGAACCGAATATTAAATTAATAAAAGTGTATATTAAATAAATAAATTAAAGTGAAAAATGCGAAAAAAGTTCGGTTCGGCTCAGTTGGGTCGGGACCATAGTCAATATTCGAAAGAGTGTAGGATCGGAACCGACCGAACCAAATAGTAACTTCGTAGCAGGAAACGGTCGAACATGCGGCCGATACTACTTCGGAGTAGACCCCTTGGAGTCTACTTCGGGAGCTGGCGTATGTGGTATAGAAATAATCACTGAGGATGGTGCTATTGGTCTTGTAATAACCTCATCTCTTTTCTACCCCAAAACAAATGTACTTTGCCGTATGTTGCGCGCGCTACAAGGACTTCTATGTATTTTTTGTACAAAGGACTGAACTTGCCGTGAGGATTTGCTTCGCGAAGCAACGAAAGTTTGTTACGCACCGAACATTAATTCGTGAAACAAACAGTTTGGTGAAAAACAAAAAAACAAATTATAGTAGCTGTGATTGCCAGCAAATGTTTGTTTCGCTAATAAATGTTCGTTGCGTAACAAACGTTCGTGCAGCAAATGTTTGCAAAACAAATTCGTGAAGCGAATGCTCGCGGTGAGTACAGTCTTTTTCATAAATTTTAGTTCTTCGATGATCTTACCTCCACATTGTTCAATAGGAATACACATATCGTTATCATCTCGAGCGTATCCTTCATCACAATAGCATTTAGAATTGCATTTCTTATTTTTGATGGGACAGTTTGTTTGATTCTGAGTTGCCAATGTAGCACACACGTTGTCGCAGGCAGGGCCGCAAGAAAAGTGTTCGTTGGGTTTAGTACATTTCACTGTGAACAAAATGTAATTTTATAAACGCTGGAAATATACTTAAAAGCAATCACATCTACTTCTGTGTCTTCTTGGTGCATCGAAAGTTATCATTAGCCTAAAAATTACTTGTAAGTAAGAGCATTCGCCTATAAATCACAAGTTTATACTCCGGCTGAAGGTTTTCACCACTGGAAAGTCCGTTTAAAATAACAGACAACCTTCAAGAATGATGATAATGATGAAGAGAGATTTTGAAAAGGAAAAACACAGATTTTAGAGACAAATTGAGGAGTCCTAGCTTTTTCTACATCAGGGTTGAGTTAGGTACACAGAGGGAACTAGTCTAATCCTAACTGATTAAAATTACTTACAACAATCCGCTTCTGATATACATTCATCAATAGAATTTCTGTAGTAGCCGTCTTCACATCGACAGGCTGGCTGGCAGAATTCTTCGCCTTCAGGTGGATGTGGACAGGGGTAGGCTATTCCAATGGCTGCGCAAGTTCGTGGTGGGCAAGTGCGTGGACAGCGGTCGTATACTTCGTGCGGTTTTGTGCATTTTACTATTGTAGATAAATAAATATATTAAACTTCGTTAGTGGCAAAAATACATACCTACTTGATAAGTTTTGTATATACAGCTTACAAAAGAGTTACACTCGTAATAAATATCTTTTCACTTCATTTTCAATATTCAATCATTGGTATTACCTCGATAACGTAGCACAAGCAAAACAAATGGTAAATGATTTTATTTCCGTGTATAAGTAGGTTTTACAAAAACTTTTGAACGTCAATCATATTTTTTAATAATTAGATGAGGTCGCGTTTCCTTCTTCGACTTTTCTTCTCTGAGAAGAAAGGCCGAAACATCTCAGAGCTCACAGTCTCTTTTAAAATCCAGACATAATCTTGGTCAGATCATGTGAAGACCATCTAGATTGGTGTCTGAAATGGTCTTATGAGGAAAGAACCATACAGATTGGATGAACATGGATTAAAAGTAGATAGTTAAAGTAAGGTAATTGGATACCTATCTCTTTTGTCGTAGGTACTGTCACCAAAGGAGATAAGTAACCAGGGACGTCGGATGCAGTTGTAGTTTAGTAAGAAACTGATGGATGTTTTCGAATGAAGTTCAATTTAATTAATAGAAAACAAACAAATTAAATTAATTCATCATTTATCAAATTAAATTTCATTTAGAAACCAATGGAAGTTTTCGTTCCATTGGTTTCTTACTAAACTATCATACATATTGAAAAGTAAATACTTACGAGGACACTTGTCTTGAGGTATGCAAGTTCCGTTTTTGCTTCGTAAGAATCCCACTTGGCATACACATCCTCCGATGCACTTTATCGGGTCTATACAGATCGCCGGTTGTCCTAGTTGAGAGCAGTTTCTTTTTTGACATCCACCGTTGGCACACATATCGTAGACTTCATTTGACCGGCAGACTTGCGCTAAAAATCAACTTATTTAAGTTATACTATGTTACATAATATCACATACTACTACTGTACTGTAAGTGCAGCAAGCAATTGTTATATGAATAAATAAATAATTAATCACGACTCTCTCATCCCGAAGGGTTACACAGGGGTGTTCCTGCCTATATCAGCCGATCGATTCTGTAAAAATCTCACCGTGAATAGTTAGGTGAAGTGAGCTTAGAGTGAGCTGTCAATAGTGTCAATCCCTAGCATTAGTTGGAATGATAGCTCATTCCACGCTCACTTCACCTAAGTTTTCACGGTGAGATGGTTACAGAATCGCACTGCAGGAGGTACACCCACGTTTCGCCAGTTATGTTTAAGTCCAATGTAATAGGGAGCGAGCCTTTTGCCTTTTTCATTCGGACACAACTCCAGACTTCCGGCTGCTACTGAGAAATTCTTGATGGCAAACCCCAATAAAACTTTACCCGACCTGGGAATCGAAACCAGGACTTGATGCTTAGCAGTAGCGCTTGCGACCACTAGACTAACGACACGGTAAAATTAAACAAAGTGGTACCACGTCGACGCACAACCTCTTACCATGGATTCAGTACATGATTCTGTGTTCAGATTCAAAACAGGGGGGTTCCCCTTCGTCGATTATTAAAAAAAAATATCTGTTCAGTACCGACATTTTGACCGCATAGGTAGGCGGTAGGTTCGATAACCGACGAAAAATGTAGAATCTAGAACGGAATTCATGGTTACAGTTTACGCGTCGATGTCCATGCTAGCCTGTATTTAGTACTAAAATTTACACTGAGTACTTACTGCAATCTTTAGGCTGGACGCATTTATTTAAGTTGCTATCGAATACGAATCCTTCTCTGCAGTCACAGCCATTAAGTTTACATATTAACGTGCAAATAACGTCCTTTTGCTTGTAGTTGGAGCAAAGTCTACCGCAGTTCGAGCCGCATCCTGATACAGCATTAGGATCCCCTCCGCATGATGCTGTAAACGAAATAAAAATCAACAGTTTCAAATATTTTATTGGAATGGATGAAGTTGATACTCAATTATTTATTTATTTATTATTCACAAAATCCCCAGCTTTTTGAAATTTTATCTTAAAATATATAAACTAGTATTACAGCCAATTACGGATTTTCAATTTAATAGCTATACAATATTTATGCAGCAGAAACAAACATACAGAGTGAAGTGTGGGTGTGTAGGAGTGTGCATGAGGAGTTGCGAATGGGTGTGCGAATATGTTATAGTGGCAAAATGTGTAATTCATTCATTCCGCACAGACAGAAAAGGCTCAGCCTAAACTTAGAAGCATGAAATTTTGTGCAAGGGTTCAAAAAATAAATAACGAAACAGAGCAAAGAACGGATTTTTGAAAATTCAACAATGATGGAAGGTTAATTATGGGGATGAAAGTTTATATAGATGGAAATCCCATCGGGTAAACAATTACAACTTATGTTTTTGAAAATTTTTATGTTTGGACGACCGTCCGGTAAAACGGTATTAAAAGTGAACGGAGTAGAACGGAACCGAATCTTGTAAAAAAAAAAAAACGAATGAATGGATAAATAATATAAAATATCAACTATCAACAAGACATCCTTCTTTACGTGCGAAAATTATTATTAATATAAGAAGATATTCAAACCTTTGATTAAAGCCATCGGCCGGCTTCAACCACAGAATTGAAAGCAAAAAGAAGAGATTTTTATTTTATTTTTTGTGAAAAAATCGAAATTTCTGTGCCATAGGTTTCTTTCTATTCGACGGTAAAAAACTCAGCTGGTATTATTTAACATTAACACCCGATTTCAGAAATCATAAAATCTCTGTGGAGTAAATCAATCAATCTGCTATTAAAATAAAAAAAAATGACAACTGTCAATCTGACTTGACATTGTTCCATAAGTTTTCAGTTTACAAAAAAAAAAGTAAAAATAAAATAAAATGGCATTTTACTTACGGCATTTCTTCATAGGAATACATTCTCCGCTATCATCTCTAACATAATTATCGATACAGACACAGCCTGGTCTTCCTGGGCAGCTGGTCTTATTGCCACTGGAGTCATCCTGGATTGCCGGGCAATCTATTGGGTAGCCTAGTTGGGAGCAAGATTGCGGTGTACACAACCTATCTGGACAGTCTTCCAGTCTCTCGTTCTTTCCACATTTTGGCACTGTGGAGAAAAAATATCTATCTTTAATCTAGGAAATATTAAGTTTAACAGTTTGCTATTAAATACACGCTTCAACGGAATCATTGATTTGGGTGATATTTTAACCATGACTTGGATTAACATTATTAAATACTTTTTATCCCGTGACGTTCCCGTTGGATTTTATGATTAGCAAGCGAACTACGTCGAAGGATACAGCTGTTATTTTTCTGTTACAAATAAAAATCTCACATGCTAACATCTGGGTATCTTAGTGAGCTCGGATCACGTATCAGTCAAACTTAGACGGGTTGGAGCCATCATCGTTTTGGTGTGAGAATGAGATGGACTTATACACGATGAATAGCACCATCCCATTCCAACAGAACAGTAATGGTTTTGCCACTTCTTTTATAATAAGTAATATAATAATAATATAATATATCCTTCGACATTTCACACAGCGCCATCTAGTCCCAAGCTTAGCAACCTAATGCTTGTGTTATGGTAACAAGATGGCTGATAAACTACTTACATACATTTTTTTTTGTAAATACATACATATTATAGATAGAAAAACACCCAGACTCGGAACAAATACATGTAGGTCATACAAATATTTGTTCCGTGCGGGAATCGAACCCGCGACACGCAGCGCAGCAGTCAATCGCTTAACCACTGCGCCAACCGTGCCGTACTAAGGGCCCTAGATAAACTGAATCTATATATTACTTACGTGGGCATTTGTCAATAGGTACGCAGACATTCTTATGGTCCCTAGCATATCCCTTTTCGCAGTAGCACATAGGATTGCATACGATGTTGATAATGGGGCAGTTGGTTTGGTTCTGTTTGTGTAAGGTTGCACACACGTTGTCACATGCGCCACCGCATGAGAAGTACTCGTTAGGACCCGTACATTTCACTAAAAGTAAATCATATTGTGAAAAAAAAAAAACGGTGAAATCATAAATTCAAATACTTGTACAGTCAACAGAAAACAATTCTAAAACCAAGCTCCTAACAACCATAAACTTTCAACCTTACTCTCATATCGTAAAGTTTTAATTATGAAAAGGAAAATAGTACCTTAATGTCAGATTTTATACACGTGCAACTCTAATAAAACTAAAAAGTTATTTTATAACACACTTTTAACAGACTTAGGGCTGATTTTTCCAACGCCAGATAATTTTATCCGAGGAATATTTTGAATTTTTGACAGTTCTTCCATCCAAAAACTGTCAGATGTCAATTAATAATATTCCACGTATGAAAAATATTAAGTCGATTGAAAAATCAGCCCTAACACTCGTATTTTAATAACCCCTGATATGTAACAGTTGCATGAACTATTAGTAACCAGTCTAATAATCTTTAAAATCCTGCATTCGACTGCGTTGAGCTTTTTGCCTAACATACCGATCTATTTTGTTAACTGTTGCTGTTTAAAGACTATTTAACCATACATTTTTGACGTTTTAACTTCCCTTAACTTTAACTATCGTTTATAAATAAACACCTTTATGTGAGTCCGCGTATCACTGGTCAGTTTCCCTCAGTCGTCAGTTTATTTAATTCGCCTGTTTCGTTGATTAGTCAGTTTCACTGATTCGTCAATTTTACCGATTAGATAGTTGCGTTACAAAACAGGCGGACGAAAACTGCCAAATACTGGAAACTGTCGAGTTAACGCCACTGTCTAATCGGTAAAACTGACGAATCAGTGAAACTGACGAATCAGTGAAACTGACTAATCAAAGAAACTGGCGAATTAAATAGACTGACGACTGAGGAAAACTGATCAGTGATACACGGACTCCTTTATGTTTATGTGTTACTTACGACAATTCGCCTTTGAAATACATTGTCCAATTTTATTCCTGAAGTAGCCTTCCTTGCATCGACAAGCAGGCTTACAATCTTTCTCATCAATTTTGACAAGAGGGCAATGATACGTCTTGTTGATGCTCTCGCAAGTTTGTGGTGGACAAGTAGATGGGCAGGGGTCATAAACTTCATGTGGTTCACAGCAGTTTCCTGTAAATAGAGACTAGTTTAAAGTCGTTCAAAAATAAATTAAATATTGCCTGCATCAAAATGAGCTACTGTTCTGTAAAAATCTCACCGTGAAGCTTGAAGTACTGTGAGCTGTCAATCACTAGATTGACAGCTCACTTCAAGCTGACTTCACCACAGGTACTATTTTACTTTACTTGTACTATTTGCTATTTGACAAGTAATATTTTTATACAGAGACCGGAAGATGAGCGAAAGAAAGAACTAGGATTATTCTCAGAATAGATGGAGCGTCAATTTTTGTAGGTTAGCCTGTAATAGCTGAATATGAGTGGCCAAAGGTCAAGTTGAAAGGCGTTCGATTAAGAAGGCCTATGTCTCACAGTGGGCTGCCATAGGCCGGTGATGAGGATGAGACGACGTTATTATTAAAAGCAACTGGACTTTTAAACTTTATGTAGGATATCTAATTAAATCCTAAGACCCCTCCGTGTCTCGGAAAGCTCCTAGCTGTTGGTCCCGGCTGTCATTCGTGGATCTTTGACAGTCGTTACGTACGGGTCGTCAGAAGCCCGAAAGTCCGACAACCAGTCTTACCAAAGGATATCGTATTACCCAATATTATTGTAGTTATTAGTTATTGGGGCAATTGCTCCATGTAAAATACTAATATTCAGCTGCATCCGGTTAGACTGGAAGCCGACCGCAACATAGCTGGGAAAAGGCTAGGCAGATGATGATGTAGGATATCTAAGTAGGTAAATTATATTATATTAGAAAATACTAACGTCCGCATTCTTCTTTCGGTACGCAGACGCCATTAGTTTCCCTCAAATATCCTTCTTTGCAAAGACATCCTTTTATACAATATTTCGGATCGATTTTCACACAAGGGACTGGCTTTCCTAATTGAGAACAATTTTTGGGTTGACATCCACCGTTGATACATTCCGAATATACTTCATCCTTTCCGCATATTGGAGCTGAAAGGGTACAATTATACATTTTTAAATTTGGCCTTGGATTTTGTAGGTTACATTTCTGCTGCGGAGTTTGTTGTGCTACTTCTTCCCAGCGAAAGCACTGAAAACCAGCGCTGGGGCTCTGTCTCGTATGGGCCTCTTTTTTTTTTTTTTCAGGATGGGAAGTCATCAAATGACTCCTCCCGCTCTGGGTGGAGCAGAAGGGAGTGTCAGACTCTTACTGACTAAAACCCACCCGTGTTCCTTCCTTAGCCCTTTATGTTTCAGGGCAGCGGTAACCCTTTCGGACGATCCCGCTACCCTGGCAGGCTTCGGCCCTATCGGGCCCCTTCACTTCTGCTGACATCTCTTTGAGGCGTACGTGGAACACATACGCGCCGTCCGGCACGGGCGTGGTCCTGATCGGACGGTGAGTTACCCATTACTCACCGCCCGCAGGCCCGCGCCTACGGTGGCCGGGAGTCGTCACGCGGCTCCCGACGCCCGGATCGTCTCCCGCGGCGACTGAGGCGTGAGGTGCATTCCCTCGCCCACCCCGCCACCTCCTTCGCTAGCATGACTGTTTCGCAGAAGGAGGTGACTGCCTCCCACTTCCTCTCGCCCCGGACCATGGCTTGAACCAGGGCCGGACGCGAGAGGTCGCCGCCGCTGCCGATCGCCTCTACGAGGACACGGCGGTGCTCTGCCCAAGCAGGGCAGACCTCCACCGTATGCTCCACCGTGTCCTCTGGGCGATCCTGACAGTGGTGACACCCGGGCTCGTATGGGCCTTAGGATTATGCTGAGCAATGGCCGTTTTGCGTGGATGTGACGCATTTTTGCCCCAATTTGTTTTTTTTTTGTGTTTCTGTTCTTTTTATGCGTCATGTTTGCCGCAAATAAATGTATTTTCTTTCTTTTATTTCTTTTACTGAAGGGCGGACGTTTTGGGGGACTGTATTATGTAATTTTTAATAAATAGTATTTTATTCAAAATTACTTTTGGCTTTGATTTTACATTAACACTTACTACATTGTTTGGGGCGTACGCATTTATTGGTATTCATATCAAATACAAAGTCTTTTTTACAGTCGCAAGCATTAAGTTTGCATATTTTAGGACATGGTACGGGTCCTTTGTTGTAATTGGAGCAAAGTCTACCGCAGTTGATACCACAGCCTGATTGCGCGTTTGGATCTCCACCGCATGATGCTGTAAAGACAAAAAGGCTTGTAAAAAATAACATAAACATCTATCACTGTTTGAAAAAGTCCAGTCATTAATTCAGTTTCGTTGTAAAAATGTTTGGCCCATGAGTATATTTTTTGAGGCTTGGGTAAAAATAATGAATTTTTTGTCAATGCAGTATTAGAGAAATATTTTGTGTCTTTGAAAGAGTCACCAAAATACTTACGGCAGTCCTTCTTAGGTATACAAGCTCCGTCATTATTCCTCACAAAACCGTTATCACAGATGCAAGCCGGTTGCCCTGGACAGCCGAAATCACCTGTTAGTGCTGGACACATTACAGGGAAGCCTAGGTCTGTACACTTCTGCGCTTCACATATTGAATCTGGGCAAAATTCGAACCGTTCGTTCTTACCACAAGATGGTTCTGTAATAGAAAGTCAGGCTTAAGTTCAGATTTTTCCACATGAGTTATATTATGGTTACTAGCGACCCGCCCCTGCTTCGTACGGTTTTTACGACTTCACTGAACATCGAGATTTCTGTATGTTTATTAATGATTTATAGTCAAAAACATCAATTCCGGAATCTCTAAATAATGATGAAAACCGCATCAAAATCCGCTGCGTAATTAAGATAGAATTTAAGATATACGCTGTCACACAGACAGAAACGAAATGGGACTTTAATTTATAATATGTACCTAGTCAGTAGCACGATTTATAATTTATGAATCAATCACAGAACTGATCCAAAATAAGCAGCAAACGACTTTTCAGTAGTTCAGAAGAAGATGGAGAGTTAAACTGGATTTCTATCCAAAGGCTTGCCCCAGGCAGCATCACACATACACAATAGGAAAGAGGGAAAGGAGGCCTTTATCTTGCATTCATAAGGTACCATTATTTCTTAACTATACACAATCTTAACCGAGGATAATCTCTAAATAAAACTTACTTGGACACTGCTTAATTGGTACGCAGGTACCATTGTTCGCTCGTAAATATCCCTTTTGACAAATACAGCCCCCAATACATTCAATAACATCAATACATAGATCAGGTTGTCCTAACTGTGAGCAATTCCACTTTCCACATCCACCGTTAGCGCATGAATCATAGACTTCGTTCTTTTTACATGTAGGCGCTATGGAAAAATATAAGATTTTATTATGTAGCAAATGAAGGATTTACCAGAATTATCAGAAATTATTATTATTTGTCTATTCACAAACATCCATTGTTTTTATGATTTTTCCCTACTCCTTAATGCACTGCTGTACCTTTCAATACATCCTCATCATTAAGTAGTCTTAATGATGAGGATGTATTGAAAGATGTCATTGCTAGAAAGGAGATAATACAGCCACCATCTAGTTGTTGGAGATCTATGGTAAAATAAAATATACTGCGCTAACCCCAAATACATAGGGAAATATAAGTTCAGGATGATGATAATAATTAGGTAAGGTATTCACAAAAATATGAAAAGTATACGTACTGCAATCTTTAGGCCGGACACATTTCATTAAATTGTCATCGTATACGAACCCCTGTCGGCAGTCACAAGCATTGAAATAACAAACTGCAAGACAAGCAACGTCTGTCCTGTTGTATGTGGAACATGTTCTACCGCAGTTCACACCACAACCTGATACCGCATTAGGATCCCCTCCGCACGAAGCTGAAAGAAATTTATTTATTTATTTTAAAAATATGGACCTTAGTGCTTATGATGGGCACTCCCATAAGATTGTTTATTAAATCTATCTATAAAAATCATTATCTATAATCATATAATCTATAATCATTATCATATAAAAATCAATTGCTGTTCGTTTGTCTCGCTAAAACTCGAGAACGGCTGGGCCGGTTTAGCTGATTTTGGTTTTGAAATGTTTGTCGTAGTCCAGGTAAAGTTTAAACGGTGAGTAAATATGGAAAAATGGCGAGGAAGATAGTAAAAACAATTTCATTTTCCCATATAAACTGTTCTACCTACTTTCCTGGCATCGGTACGGTAGACTCGGGTCCACTCGAATTGAAGGGTTTTGAATCGACAACATGCATATATCCACATTACTTGGATTATCTAGGATTAGTAGGTTAGGAGTAGGGTAGGAGTAGGGTAGGAGTAGGGTAGGAGTAGGTTAGGAGTAGGGTAGAAGTAGGGTAGGAGTAGGGTAGGAGTGGTGTAGGAGTAGGGTAGGAGTAGGGTAGGAGTAGGGTAGGAGTAGTGTAGGAGTAGGGTAGGAGTAGGGTAGGGGTAGGGTAGGGGGTAGGACACCACGCGAACGAAGTAGCGCCGGGCAGCTAGAAATAATTTATATGGCAAAACAACGTTTGCCGGGTCAGCTAGTACCTAATATAATGTGTTTTGATTTTTATAGCAATATCGATAACATTAAATCTGATGTTCATTAAATAGTTATTGCAAATAAATTCTCTACTTACGACACTCCTTATTTGGTATACATCTTCCTCTGGAATCTCTCACGTAGTCATCAATACAGACGCAACCCGGTGGTTCAGGGCAGCCGTACTTGGGTAAATCAGGACAAGGATAGGGAAAGCCTAACTGCGAGCATTTCTGCGGCGTGCATAACCCAGGTGGACATTGTTCTAACCTTTCATTTACTCCACATCTTGGTTCTGAAGATGAAGTTTAATAAATTATTTTTCATTTCTAAAGTATATTCACACAGATGAAATGAGTAGGTATAGGTAAAGGAAGATCGAAGTGGCGTTGGTAACCCAGAAGTTGTATGGAAATTGGTTGTCACGGGATGGGAATATGATGCGCTGTGATAAGGAACAAGTCATAAGGAAAGTTTTGTTTATGAATGTGATTGGGTTTAAGAGTAGAGGAAGACTAACTATGTAATGGGTTGTGAGAAAGATGATATTCCTGGATCTTATCTAGCCATGCCACTTAATCACACAATTCAAACATCGGAAACATCGTGAATACTGCGATGGCGATTGATGAAGATGTAAGGAAGAAGAAAGTAGACAAATAAATTGGGATAAGGGCAGAAAGATTAAATGATAATATTTAAAAGATTATACATACTTGGACATTGATCGATGGGTATGCAAACATTATGTCTATTCCTAGCGTATCCCTCTTCACAGTAGCACATACGGTTGCATTTAATATTTTTGATGGGACAGTTGGTCTGGTTCTGTTTGTGTAATGTTGAACATACATTGTCGCATGCACTGCCACAGGAGAAGTACTCGTGGGGACCTTTGCATTTCACTAAAAATACGAAGTAAAAATTAGTACATTTTTGAAAAACTATACATACACTCGTATCTATCTAAGATATCATTTAGAATATGTTCGCACTTTCGATTAAACAATAACGAGGATTGTAAAATAACTTGATAGATAAGTGCAACTATTCACGTTAGACTGAGGGTTTATTTTACAACAGATTCAATGTCATCAGGTCATAAAGTTTTACTTACAGCAATCCCTTTTACGTATACATTCTCCTTTTTTGTTTCTGAAGTATCCCTCATCACATCGACAAGCTCCTTTACAAACTGCAGCAGTTATAGGACACTTGTACATTCTTCCGATGCTCTCGCAGGTTTGTGGTGGACATGATGGAGCACAAGGATCGTAATGTTCGTGGGGTTTGTTGCAATCTAAAAGAAAATAGGGTTTTAGATGGGCAGATTAAAGGCTTATTTTTTGTGGGAAATTAACAGGTACAACTATTTTTAATTTTATGGATGTAAAAGTTAAGTGGGTTGAGATATAGTTTTAAGAAGGATAAGTCGAATTGAAAGACCAGAGAGACCAAATAAAGAACCAGAACTTATAATCGAGAACACTGGTGTATATGTAGATAATACTCACTGTCACATTTTTCTACCGGAACACAAGTACCATTCCTTGCCCGTAAATATCCTTCTTCGCAAACACAACCTTTGATACAAGATTTGAGATCCAATTTTACACAAGGCACAGGAGTTCCTAATTGAGAACAATTTCTAGCTTGACATCCACCGTTGGTACATTCGGAATATACTTCATGTTCTTTACATACTGGTGCTAGAAACAACATCATTGATGAGTATTTGGTCATCAATCCTGTCCTACTTCCTACTAATAATGTTATAAACGTGAACCTTTGTATGGATAGATGGATGGATGGATGGATGTTTGTTACTCTTTCACGCAAAAACTACTGAACGGATTTGGATAAAATGGCACATAGATGGTTTATAACCAGGATTAACATATAGGATACTTTTTATCCCGATATTCCCACGGGATCGAAACTTATGCGGGTGATACCGCGGGCCGCAGCTAGTACTAACATATTTTTGACATTATTTATGTATCCCATATATTTTATAAACGTTGCTTTAAAAAGATATAATATATGTATAATGATTAACCATACATTTTTTGACGTTTATTACATTTTTTTTAACGGTTTATGATTACTTACTGCAATGTTCGGGGAGAACACATTTATTTATGTTTTGATCGAATACGTATTCTTTTTTGCAGTCGCAAGCGTTGTATTTACAGATCCTAGCACATGGTACTGGTCCTTTATTGTAATTGGAGCAAAGTCTTCCACAGTTTAAGCCGCAACCTGCTTCAGCGTTCGGGTCACCTCCACATGATGCTGGAAATAATTCAACTCTTAGATTAACTTCACTTTTATGTCATCCATCACCTTCATCAGATAAGAGCAGTTCACTGTCGTCGGTGACCTCTTCAGTTGCAAATCATTTAACTTGATCCAGGGATTATCCTCATCCAGGTGCTACCAGCCACCCTTAAAAGATCTATTTTACAATTGCCGATTTGGGGTCTCCAGAAATATTGGTCGTGAACATATAAATAAGTTACTGTATTATTAAATATAATATATATTATGTGACTGTAAAAGTTACGACTTACGACATTCTTTTACAGGAATACATTTTCCATTTTCATCTCTGACATAGTTGTAGTCACAGACGCATCCCGGTGGCCCGGGGCAGGTTGAATTTTCGGCATTAACACAAGCTTGTTCAAAGCCCAAATCTTTGCACGACTGCGGCGAGCAAAGCCTTGCTGGACATTCTTCCCATCGTTCGTTTTCAGAGCATTTCCCTATGATACACAATAATATAGTAGGGGGTAGGGCAAGACCAAAAAACCATAGATGTATAGTGTGAAAGATGATATGGCTTATTGAGAGTAAACATTGAGATAATGAATAATAAAGAATAATGGAAGACCACGAACTGCAGTAGGTACCAACCTGAAATTGGGGTTTGGAGTGTTGGATACTATCAAAAGAAAGACGTTGTAAGCAGAGTTATTTGCGATGCACATTGAATCAGTTGTGTATGTGTTACGTAATATTTATAAGCATTTTTATACTAAGTTATCGAATTATTACCTGGGCATTGATCTATGGGAATACAAGTTTTATTTTTATTTCTGGCATATCCTTCTTCACAGTAGCACATTTCATTGCACTTGATGTTGATGATGGGACACCTAGTCTGATTCTGATTGTCTAGTGTTTCGCAGACGTTGTCACATGCACCGCCGCATGAGAAGAATTCATGAGGACCCGTACATTTCACTGTAATTAACAAATAAATTGTCCAAATATTACATATTCAGCATGACGGGTTCGATACGCTGATCGGGCAAAGTGTTGGGTTTTTCCACTTGGAATTTCTCAGTACCTGAGTCCCTGAGTATTCCAGAGTCTAGTAGGAATTGTGCCCGGTTGATGATAATAGACTTCGTCCCATATTAGATGGGACTTAAACACAACTGGCGAAATGTGGGTTTATTACAGGTATACCTCTGCCTCTCCTTTGAGGGAATACAGGCTATGTTATATATTACTAACCATATTTGCCATATTTTAAGACGAGAGGTACCAGGAGCCGAGCAAGTAATAGAAGTTCAACAATAATTTAAGCCATACGTAGAATCTCAAATAAGTTTGAAAACAGACAAAAAACTTACGACAATTCTTTGCTGAAATACAATCTCCGAGTTTGTTTCTGAAGAAGTTTGGTTTGCATCGACAGGCGCCGTGGCAGTCCTCGGAAGTTTTGTTAGCGAGCATCAATGGACAGAAATATTTTTGTCCGATACTTTCGCAAGTTTGCGGCGGACAACTTGGTGGACATGGATCGTAGATCTCATTTGCTCCTTTACATTTTACTGCAGGAATAAAAGTATTGGGATCCATTAATGTTTGTTTTAACATGTCATAATTAGTACTTTTTACAATTTAGAATTACCGATTGACCACATTTATTTGACTCTGCAGTTCTGCATCAATTAACGTAGATAATGCAAATAAAAGCAGTTTAATCATCTCTTATTTGAAGATACTTCTACTATGCGAGTACTCAATTCTGAAGATTATACTTACGTGGACATTTGTCTTTTGGTATGCATTTACCATTGGCGTCTCTAAGGAAACCTTCAGCACATAGGCATCCTGGTTTACATTTAGCAGGTTTAACACATGGGACTGATTCCCCTATCTGCGAGCAGTTCTTGGGTTCACATCCACCATTAACACAAGGGGAGAATACTTCGTTGTTGCCACAAACTTGCGCTGTGAATGATAAAAAAAACCTTTGAGACAAATATTTCATTACCGACTTTTAGTCTTTTTGGATTTCTGAAGACTATCTATCATTTGATTAAGAACTATCGTCTCCTTAGGAAATAGTATCTAAAAGTTTACCTGAGCAGAAATGACAGTCAAGTCATCTCTTTTTAGCATAATTATTAGGGAACAAAAGAGATGTAATAAAAAAAACTTACTGCAGTCTTTAGGCAGGACACATCTATCTGTATTTTCATCCTTTACAAATCCTTTTCTACAATCGCAAGCATTGTCACGGCATTCAGCTATACAGGATACATTTTCTGCATTTTTGTAGTTTGAACAAAGTCTTCCACAGTTTATACCACAACCTGCCACTGCGTTTGGATCACCACCGCATTCAGCTATATCAACAAAATAATTTATTTAAAATTTTGTTATAGCTATAGGTAATTTACGTCAATAATAATGAAAAGTATGCAATATTATGTTCAGTACTTAGTGGTTTGGTCATTGGGTGCAATAAAAAGAACATATCCCATGTGCCGAGTCTATTTGATTTTATATGTGATGATGTTTATATGAAACATGAATAATAACTGATCTACTTACGGCAATCAGTTACTGGAATACAAACTTCTTTGTCATCTCTCACATAACCCTCTCTGCAGACGCAGTCGACGATACAATATTTTTGGTCCATTTTGACGCAACCTGTACGAAATCCTACATCCGTACAACGCCAGGGACCACATCCACCATTGCTGCAGTATGAGAGGACCTCGTTGTTGCCACAAGGTGGAGCTAAGAAAAATATATAGGTATTTTAAGTTTATTTCTACGGAAATCGTTTTATAAAGCTATGAAAAGTCTACGCATTCTGTGTATAAAACAAAGTAACTTTATGCAAAAATAATGACTGTGAAACGACTTTTATTAATTTTGGCGTAAACATTCGCTGTTTAGTATTTACGGTAGTGCGGACTATAAGGCACGTAAAAAGTTTTGCTTATGGGTGCATGCAACGGGACAGGGATCGTGGGAGTATTTAAAATTTTAACATTTAGATCTGGTCGTTACAGTCAGTCATAATATTAATATTATTATTAATATTATAGGCAAGCTAGACATGGGTGGTGTCAAGGGACGCATATGGCGTGTTCACACCCGTATTGTCACGCTTCTACCTTGGATCGATTGACGATCGTCATCGATAGGACCAATGACAATCGTCAATCGGTCCAAGATGGAGCCAAGGCAATGCAAAAATACTCTCAAGAAAAGTGTTTTGTTTTATAACATTAATAAATGATCGGAGTTCGCTCAGCTGAATTTTGAGCAAAAAATATTTAAACTTTTTGCTATCGATACGCTAAGAAGAAGAATAATGATCAAGTCCCACTTACTGCATTGTTCTAGACGTACGCATTTCCTGACTTTAGGATCGTACACAAAATTGTCTTTGCAAACGCAGCCATCTTTAAAACATTTGCATTCAGCTGCTTTGGGACCAGGACAACGTTTGGTGCAGTGTTTGTCACAACCAGGTTCGGCATTGAAGTCTCCACCGCAAGAAACTGTAGGTATAACAACGATGTATTGTTAACTTTCTTCATACTTAATTTCTTCAGAAGATTTTTTTTCAGGGTTGGTAAACAGTGGGTGCCTGAAGATGGACGTCGTTATCGAAGCTGCCCTAGCAAGGTTAGGGCAATAGTGATGACTTGGATTCTTTCATTGGCCAGGAATAGCAGCACGGAGAGATATGTTGAAGTCAATGAGAATTTTGTGTCATCAAAGTAGGCCTAGGAAGCGCTGACGTGACGACTTGGATTATTTTATGACGCTGGATATGCCAGAAATGGCAACGGAAAGACAGAAGTAGAAGTCTGTGGAGGAGACCTTTGCCCAGTAGTAGGACATACAGGTTATTTAAAGGAGTTTTAGAATAACGCGAACATTATATCATCGCTACTTACCACATTGATTCGGTCGAATACATTTTCCAGTGCTATCGTCCAATACGAAGCCCTTTCTGCAGTCACAGCCGTTTAATTCGCAAATATCTAAGCAAATTACGGGTTTTGTGCTATTGTAATTGGAGCAACGTCTGCCACAATTTTGTCCACAACCTGATACCGCGTTTGGATCTCCTCTGCATGAAGCTGTAAGAAAGTAAAACCCGATAAAAATCTATCAACATAGGTAGTAATTTAAAGTCGAAGCTGGCCGTAGCCGATATTCTTTAAAGGCACAGTCAGCAGTGCGTCCCTTTTAACGTGCAATTATGATGCAGTCATTCGCATGATAAAAATTTGACCTTGAAAATGGCTTTAATGTCTTAGCAGTAAGGGTTGTTTTCGTTGTGCAAGTGTTAATAATGACGTGCGGTTCCCCATTGTCAAAATTTGCTTGTCAGATCGAACACAATATACAGGGTAGCAGGGACATCGACGCGAAAATTGTGACCAAGAATTCAGTACATGCTTCTAGACCCGATAGCGTAGAAATTTTTGTCGGGCATTTAAAAAAAAATCTTTAAAATGTTGTTTCATATTTTTATAACCGACGAAAAATTTCAAAACCTCGATGCTCTTATATTTTTGTCGTTTCAGTATAATGTTCTGATTGTTGTTTCCGCGTTGATGTCCCTACCACCCTGTATTTAATTTAAATCTCAGTCTAATAATGATTGTAAAAAAAAATATAATACAGGGTGGCAGGGACATCGACGTGCAAACTGTAACCATGCATTCAGCACGAGTTTAGAAAAAAAATCTTCTGTTTCATAGAAAAGTGCAATACCTACGCGGTCAAAATGTATGGAACAGCAATATTTTTTTAATAACCGACGAAACATTTCGACGCTATGGGGTCTAAGCTAAATCCATGGTTACAGTTTGCGCGTCGATGTCCCTGCCACCTTGTATACTAAATTGATTTTCAAAGATACTTACGACATTTTTCTTTGGGAATACAAGTCCCATTTGCGGCACGTAAGAATCCCTCTTTACAAGAACATCCTTTGATGCAATATGCGGGGTCAATTCTGGGACATGGTACTGGAAATCCTAATTGCGAGCAATTCTTTGGTTGACAATCGCTATTGGTACAGGCTGAATAAACTTCATCTTTCCCGCATACTGGTGCTGTTAAAATAATATTAAAATATGAAAATACCTACTGTATGTCACTGACGTCGTGATTCATATTTATTTAACGATTATTTTAATTTCTAACGTTATTTGCCAATATATCATTTTCCGTATTGTGATTGTAACAAATGCTTAGTTTGTTTTTAATAAAACACCTGTTAATTAAACCATTTACCATGACCGTTATCGCAAACTCGTGTACAAAGAGTACATACGTAACAGAATACATTTAAAGGTCGTTTTACTGGTAAATAGAAGATTTAATGTAAAATAACGTATTTAAACTTAAACGAAGACGAGTCGTCGATATACGGATCGTAATTTGTGATGGATCGTTATTATTTTAGAGAATCGCCTTTTTAGGTAATGCCTAACGTCAGCAGATCCCTAAGCCACTAAGAACTCCCGTTTTGAGAGTTTCCTAAGTATTCATTGGCAAAACGGTGTCGTAATGGTCGGCAAAACGTTTAGTAATCGCTGAAGCTACGGTTTCATAGAAGAGCGTTTCCGTCAATTTATAACGGACGTCATGAAATTTTGTCATTTTCACCAGTATTTGACTTTAAAGTGTCCAAAATCCCTCTGCGAGGAAGTTGCGTTACACACTATCAGTAGCAATGGGTTTCATTTTGACAGTTCAACAGCATTCATTGCGTTGTTTATGTTGTTGAGCAAACACATTTTTCCAACAAATGAAGCAATGGATCAGCAATATCCTTCAAAATGATTTAGGTTAAGATTGGTAGTGTGCTACTCAATTCGGGTGCTGTGTTTATGCTATGGCCGCATGTGGCGGTTGATGGTCTTCTAGGAAACCTTTACTGGTTAATTTTTAAGTTAGATTAGTGTTAGTGCAAACGAGCAATACACTCCATCACACATTCATAGTGTGAAAAATGATGAGCCTATTATACAAGGTGGCAGGGTCATCGACGCGCAAACTGTTACCATGGATTCAGAACATTAATCTGAAACCAACTGCGTTGAACATTTTGTCGGTTATTAAAAAAAATAACCTATATTTCTGGTCATGAATGGTCATGAATTCATGGTTACAGTTAGCGAGTCGATGTCCCTGCCCACCCTGTACGTCAAAAATCAATCGTATTCCTCCAAAATAAAATCACGGATGACGGATATAAATGTGTGAGCAGACAGGTAGATATAATATTATAAAAACTTACTGCAGTCGTCAGGAAGAACACATTTTCCTGTGTTATCATCATACCAGAAACCTTCACGGCAATCACAGCCGTTATCTTTGCATTTTTTGTTGCATTCTACAGGCTGTTTCTTATTGCGATCGGAGCAATGTCTACCGCAGTTCCTACCACACCCTGATACCGCGTTAGGATCCCCACCGCAGGAAGCTGGAAAATTTATAACATTACTCTCTAGTGTGGAATTTCCCCTTTTGTTTGCACGAAATACAAAACAAAGTTACATAAAAACTAGATATTGAGCTAACGATTTCAGTTCATGGAATTTGATTTTCTTTTAGGGTGGATTAAGACTGAATATGGTAACGTTATGAAAACTCAAAAAAATAGAATAGAATATCGTTAGCATAAGCATAATCAGCCTATAATGTTCCCACTGCTGGGACACAGGCCTCCTCTCTTCGAGAGGGAGTGGGCTGCAATCTACCACGCGGGCCCAGTGCGGGTTGGTAAATGTCACATATCTTCGAATTTTTGGTTCTAGGACTTGTCGGTTTCTTCGCAATTCGCAGTTGTTTTTAAACATAAGACTATCTTACTTTAAAATTACACATCATTCACGTAAGTAATTATAAGTCGTAATAATAATTTAAATACTCACGACATTTTTTAATAGAGATGCATTTTCCGTTGCTGTCTCTGGCGTAATCATTTTCACAAATGCAACCAGGCTTCCCTGGACAACGTGATGGATCAGGTCCAGGGTTTATTTGTGGCCGCGGGAACCCTACTTGCGTACAATTCAGTGGTCGGCCAGCCAAAGCTGGACAGCGAGAGTAGATTTCGTGCTTTCCTTTACAGTTTTGAGCTGAAAGTAAGAAAGGATGAGAAGTTGATGGTAAGTGTGCGCTTTCTAATGGAAAAATGGTGTTAATAACGCAACTGAGGGACAACATTAATGTTCTTTAGTGACAGATACTAAAAAAATACCTACCAAAAGTACCCACACTTACACAAATACCTACCATAAGAATTCAATAATTTTAAATTACGTAAAACAGTGATTTGTCTCGCTTAACACTATTTCTGACGCCTCATAGCAACAGAAAAAGCGTAAAACGAGAAAATTTCAGGTTTACAAAAAAAAATCACTTACGACATTGATCCCTTGGTATGCATTTGCCGTCGTCATTCCTCACGTGTCCATCAATACATCGGCATCCTGGCTCACAATTAGGGTCACCAGGCTTTGGGGGAGCCGCACATCTGATTACACGCGGGTCTACATTGCATCGTTGAGGCGGACAGGGGGCGGGGCATCCGTCATACACCTCATTCGGGCCCGTACATTTAGCTGGTGTAAAAAAAAACTGTGTTATTTTTTGGGCTGATACACGAAGGAAATACGCCAGGGCTGATAACGGTAAAGAGTGGCTCACGCACAAAAACATTCTTTGAGGCTCCCATCAAAAAAGGATTTAACTCAAAATGGCTATGAAAATATGAAATCATTGTACAAAATGTTCTTTTTGGGACACAATACCTTATTTTCAAAAAACAATTTAAAACCGTATTTAACAAAACCGTTAAAAAACTGAATTCTCTCGTGCATTACGCATTTTAAAAAGACGTTTTTATATCTTAGTTTTTGTATCTCCAGATTTAGGAAAAAGAAATCACTTACGACACTGATCTCTCGTAACACAAATGCCTTCAGGGTTTCTCACAAAACCGTCAGCACATCGACAGCCTGGCTCACACTCAGGGTCACCAGGTCTTGGAGGGGGTATGCAATCAATCAGTGTCTCGTCCACATCGCATCGACGGGGAGGACAAGGGGCGGGACAAATGTCGAACACTTCATTGGGATTCGTGCATTGAGCTGTTTTAAGGAAACGGGAATATCTCAAAATGGTCAGGTAAATTTTAAGAGACGCAGAAGAAAAAAATGCGGATCGGCCACCAATTAGTTTGACCTTGATATTTTGTTACAATCATATTTTGACAGGAGCCATACTGATTTGGAGATGCAGAGTAAGCACTGACGAATGCCGCACTCCCCTACTCAAGGTAATAGGAGGAACGAGAAGTTTTAGTCGTTAAAAGATATGACCCCCTAATCTTACCTAACCCTCACCCCAGAAGAAACCCTCCTTGTGGGGAATTTCCTAGAGCACAATAAAGAAATACTAAACATGATATTAAGGTCAAGTTTTTCTACTCACGACAGTCACATTCAAGTACACAGTTTCCCTCAGCATTTCGGAAGTATCCGTCACTACATCGACAGCCGGGTTCACAATCACTTTCATTTATTGCAAGACAGGATACTGCAGCTATATTCACACCGCATAGACGGGGTGGGCAATCAGAGAAACATGGGTCTAATGTTTCATTCTTGGCGCAGTCGTATTCTGTAATGGAAATTATTAGTCTTAAAAATGTCACGTACAACATCTACAATTTCTCAATCATCTGAATCAAAACGAAAGTCGATTTTGATTTGAAATTCAAAAATTATTTATTGGAATCAATTTTTTTTTCAACCACCACCACATACATAAATTTTCCTATTACGACATATAATAAAATACTTACTACACTCTTTCTCAGGGATACAAGTACCAGCTCTGTTTTTAAGAAAGCCGTCTTCGCATCTACAACCAGGTTTGCAGTCACTAGAACCAGGTTCAGGTGCAGGGGCACAAAGAATCAGAGCTTTGTTGACCCCGCACTCCCTTGGCGGACATGTTTTCAGGCAGAGGTCGTAAATTTCATGATGTTTCTTACATTTGCGATGAGCTGGAACAAAGTAATAGGATGTCATTTGAAATAAACACTAGTGTTTTAAAATCTTATACTTATTTAATATATATTTTTTAATAATAATATGTATTTATTAGACCAAAAGAATATACCTACAAGTTACACAATTTGTCTTAGCTACTTAAAATTGTACTTAATAGTAAATCAGTTACAATTGTGTCTAATTATTAGCATCTTCTGCTGAACTAAGTTTATAACCGCTGTTCAGCACGCAGCGCCTCAAAATTAAATTAGATAACTTATTATTTCTATTGTGCTATAATTACTGTTTTGTTTTATTGAAACATTTATGTATTATATTAAGTTAGAATAGCACCCTAATTGCGTCACACTCACACTACGTCACACTATCAATCTGAATTCTGAATTTGAATATATCTGAATTTCAAAGATATTGCTAATCCATTGCTTCATATATTCGAAAAATGTATCTGCTCAACAACGTAAATAACGCAATGAATGTTGTTGAACTGTCAAAATTAAAGCCATTGCTACTAATAGTGTGTTACGCAATTACCCCGCTGGTTATACCAAAATTGTTTTACTATATTACCCAGTTATCATATTTATCATACAATTAAGTGTTGAAATAGTCTAGTTACAATACATTGAATTTACTTACGATTATCATGACCACTCTCTTCAGAATATGGACCAGGGTGTTTGGTTCCTAGAAGATTGAGGTTTGTTTTAATTGTCTCCCTTTTAAGTTAATTGTAAAGACTATGATTCACGTATTTTTTATTAATTTATTTAAAAAAAACTCAGTTTGGATGACTCGCTCAGAATCCTTTTTCCTTATCCTACTTCCTACTATATATATAGAAGAAAGAAAGAAAATACGTTTATTTGCGGTAAACATGACGCAAAAAAAAAACATAAAACAAATAAAGAAAAAAAACAAAAAGAAATGGTTGACATGCGTCACATCCACGCAAAATGGCTATCGCTCAGCATTATGCTGCGACCCTATGCAAGACAGAGCCCCAGCGCTGGTGGATATTACAAACGTGAAAGTTTGTATGGACGGATAGATGGATGGATGTTTGTTACTCTTCCACGCAAAAACTACTGAACCGATTTGGATGAAATTTGGCACACAGATGGTTTATAACCAGGATTGACAATAGGATACATTTTGTCCCGATATTCCCACGGGATCGAAACTCATGCGGGTGAAACCGCGGGGCACAGTTAGTATTTAATAATATTTTTTTTTAAATCCGTATTTTCTCCCTTGAAGTTAATTTTGATGACTATATGATTCATTCCACTTAATTGTAATTAAGTGATTTATTTTAAAAAAACATGTTTAGACTGAATTGCTCAGGATATAATATTAATAACATCAATTTGTATAACAATTTAAAAAAAGCCATTTTTTACAGAACTGAAGTTTATATTAATCCTTATAACAATCATGTTTGTTTACATAGCTGAACTTAAGTATCATAAAAAGAGATCGTACCTTCAGAGGGCGTTATCAAAGTGGAGTTCACCACTATGGCTAGTACCACAAGTGGTTTCCACATTATCACCAACAACACTGTCTGGGGTGCTTATCAAGGCTGTTTACCTCTTATATACCACCTCCTCAAACGACTTTATGCACTTGTTTCAATATGGATGGTATAAACCAACAATGTTCAGTCACCATATATAATTAAATGTAATATTTTTTCTTTTTTTTTTGTTATTGTTATACTTAACAATGTGTAAGTTTTCCATGGTAGGTATGTACGTGAACAATTGAATGATTAATTACAATTTATTGAGTCTGTCGCAGTTAAATGGGTAAATAAATTTATTTTATCGTTGAATAAAAATATGCAACGCAAACAAATAGTTTTTCTTTATACAGCGGTTATTTCAGTTGATTAGGTTTCTATAAAAATATGAAACAATAAAAAAAGAAAAAAAAAATTAAGACATGCTTGGTTTTATGGTAATTTCTTAAATTCAAGCTAACAATTAGAACTGCGCGCCATTGTATGTTTTATTTAACACATACGATAAGTTATTTGAATTCGTGAATAGCTGTAGTATCGTTTTTTTACGGGCCACGATTCGAAGATTTAAGAAATAATTGGCAAGCATTTTGGGTGTTTTGTAATAAAAAACACCAACCTTAAAATTTTAATTCGGTTGTTTTTTTACTCTTTAAGCCGGATTTATTTCACTCTCTTATGTCGAGTCGTGACGCCTTCTGACGCAGTATTAGTCAATCAAAAGTTGTTGTGATTTGACGTAAGTAGTCCTGGACAGGGTAGCGGGATCGTCCGAAAGGGTTACCGCTGCCCTGGAACATAAAGGGCTAAGGAAGGAACACGGGTGGGTTTTAGTCAGTAAGAGTCTGACACTCCCTCCTGCTCCACCCAGAGCGGGAGGAGTCATTTAATGATTTCCCATCCTCAAAAAAAAAAAAAAAAAGTAGTCCTGGACAGATTCGTTTGATTGGTATATTGTATCCGGAGTCACGACACAACACGACACAGTAATGTGTCTGTGATTTTGGCCTCTTAAGAGGTCTTCTCAGTACCCTTTTTACAAAACAAAGTTTATTCTGTTCACCAGACTATGTAACAGCTAACTCTCAATGGCCCAGGTTCGCAAGGGCGCGTTTTTCACGCGGCTATTTTTTTTCGCGCGTTGTATTTTCAACGCACTACATAGCGCCGAGAGTTGAAAATCCAACAGTGTGTTTTTTTGACGTGATGGGATGCGCTCTGTGGGATTTTCAATGCTCGGCTCAACACCGAGGCTTGAAAATCTAGTGCCCGTTAAAATAATAGCCATCTTCACATATCAAGACCCCTCCGTGACTCGGAAAGCACGTGGTCCCGGCTGTTAATCGTGGATCTTTGAAAATCGTTATGGGTCGTCAGAAGCCCGAAAGTCTGAAAACCAGTCTTACCAAGGGGTTTCGTATTACTCAGTACCTAACTGGGTTGTGGAGGTCAGTTAAGCAGTCTCTCCATGTAAAATACTGGTATGCCGCTGCATCCGGTTAGACTGGAAGCTGACCCTAGCACGGTTAGGAAAAGGCTAGGCAGATGATGATGAGATACGAACGGCTTATAACGTTAGAAAAAACGAGTGTTTATTTGGCCTAATATAGTCGGTTAGAGGAATTAGACAGTCAGTACTGAAATGTTAGTACAGAAAGCAAAACGAACTATGACAATTTTTTCAAATAATTTATAAGGTAGAAATGTTGCATTCTTTATTCTTTTTTTCTAAAAACTATATTCAATTGTTCTACTATGATATACACGAGGAGGGATCAAAAAGTAGTGAGAACGACATACTCCTTGGTAAGAAAAAAAAAAAATACTGGCAGGCAAAGCTCAGATACATATTTGTAATATTAATAAAGAAAAAAATCTTTGATTCTCTTTTGTCTTTTTTCTGAATATAGTCATTTGTTTGCTTCGTGTCGGAACGTGTTCTCGAAAATGGAGAAAAACGAAGTGCGAGCCGTTATTAAATACCTCTGTTTAAAAAAGTTAACGACGCCGTAAGAGATTCATTGCGATTTGGAGGCAACATTAGGAGAGTCTGCTCCGCCGTATTCCACTGTCGCAAGGTGGGCTTCTCAATTTCGAGTAGGGAGAACGAGCACGGAAGAAGAACATCGTTGCGGCCGTCCATCGACGTCAGTCACCCAAGAAAATGTTGCGAAAGTCGAGAAAATTGTATTGAGCGATCGAAGAGTTACCATCCGATACTTAATTCAAGAAACGGGCATTTCATATGGAAGAATTATTCCATATTGAAACAATCTTTGAATATGAGAAAAGTCTCCGCAAGATAGGTGCCGAAAATGTTAACCGACAGTCAGAAACAAAATCGATTTGACATTTCGAAGATATTGTTGGACAAGTTTCAAGTAGATTCTGAAAACTTTTTGTCTCGTTTCGTAACAATGGACGAAACATGGGTCCATCATTTTGATTCCGAGACAAAACAGCAATCTTCGCAATAGAAACGGCCATCATCACAGACCCCGAAGAAGTTTCATGCCGTGGCATCGGCTGACAAGGTTATGGCCTCAATATTTTGGGACTCAGAAGGGATATTGTTGATTTTTCAATCATCTGAGAACTTTATTCGAAGAATAATTTTGAAATTTTGACAGTTATTTCATACAAAAACTGTCAAACGTCAATTTTATTCCTCGAATAAAAGTTATCTGGCGATGGAACAATCAGCCCTAAATTAAATAAACTCTCTTTTTTTTATAAAACGTTGCCCCACACTAGGAATTTCTCCTGTATCGTGGGTGCGTTTACAAACATTTAAAGTCACATACATTAACAGCCAGACCCGGAACAACTACTTGCAGGTCATACAAATATTTGTTCCGTGCGGGAATCGAACCCGCGACACGCAGCGCAGCAGTCAATCGCTTAACCACTGCGCCAACCGTGTCGTCAAATGATAATCTAATGATACATCCATCAGTCAGAGCTGCGGCGAATGTACGAGTATCTCCCGGGCCTCACTTATGGTAGTAGGACTCCGACGGACCCTCCGCTCTCCCCGAAGGAGGGCATCCAACAGGATTTACCCTCCGAAAAAAAGGTTCGAATGATATAAGGTTTGTAGGAAATAAAACTTACAGTGGGAGAATCAATAAAATATATTCTCTTTACCTTATATTTAAATCTTCTATGGCTTTTTTACAGCGTATCTGAATACGTTTTAACGGGAATCTTACTTAAAATTACCAATTCAGGAATACACAGTTTTTACTTTTCTATTTTTCCTTTCTATTCAAGGTACAGACGACAGCAGGTCAAGCTACCCGAAACTGTCAAATTTTCCCAATTAACCTTGAACCTTAAAGCTTTAGCGATAAAGTTGAAAATCTATTAAAGAAATTTGACAGATTGTGGTAGCTTGATGTGCTGGCGTCTGTACACGTGACGACATATCAAGCTATACAGTTCCAGTTTTAGCTGACCTCGCATTGTATAGGCTTTTCGTACAATGAGAAGTCATCTTAAATATAGGAATGAATGTAATACAAATAAAGCGTACATAGGAATGTACGCTTTATTTTTATAATCTTGCCCGCCATCATTCCTTTTATTATCCATTTGATGATTTTCTTACTTGAACCTAAGTATTGCTTAAGGTATTGAAGATGTTTGATAGTACAGACGCCAGCTCATAAAGCTACCCGAAACTGTCAAATTTTCCCAATCAACCTTGAACCTTAATGCTTTAATGATAAAGTGGAAAATCTATTAAAGAAATTTGACAGTTTGTAGTAGCTTGATGTGCTGGCGTCTGGTGTTTAATAAATAAGTTACCGGTCGTTCAGTTCTCGCCCCACATTCCATTATTAACAAATTCCCTTTTCCGAGTTTTAGTAAAGAGTATTCCAAAACAGCAGTAACATTAAAGTCCGGTTGTTCCACCGTAGGTATACATAATTTAGTGTTATTTGTTACCTCAGCGAAACATCACCCGTCTTATTAGAAAAGAGTTCTTTGAGACTAAAGTTTAAGCTAGGTCTAAACCTAGCTTAAACTTTCGAGCCAGTTACTGTTTTTTGAACTTTATTCCGACAGACGTAAAGTTCTTTATGCACAATTGACAACTTGGACTCGGGTTTACATCAGTTTTTGCATTATGAACTTTAACTTTTCCGGATTGTAGTTTAGAATTTAAAAATGGCTCGATGGTTTAAATCTGCCTCTAAAGATAAATCTATTTTAAAATGAGACCGCACTAGTTTACGTACAATCCTGCGTTCAACACTATTTTGTCAAATTTCACAAAATAAAGGAAGGAATGGTCGGCTTTGAAAGTATGTGTAATTGCAATTTTGGGTAGACGCGGAACAACTTCAGTATCACGGAAATCTGAAAAGTAAAAAAAAAAAATTGTTATACTTAGGTTTTTACCAAAAGGAATTTTTACAGCGTTTTACCTAAATAGGATTTCCTCACAGTGGATAGATACCTATTATGCCAGGCTTCTCTACCCCCTAGGCTTCTTTTCTGAGTAATTAGCGCCTGTTGACGTATCTTTAGTCGCCATGTTTTTAATCAAATCTAAAATGTCTATGGAGTATCTTAATTTGAGAGGACTAAACTAATATTTATCTTCTGTTCTTTTCTTAATGAAACAGAAAGAAAAAGATGTTCTGAACTTTTTAGTTAAGTTTGTGAACAAGGGAATCGGCGCCATTATCTTTTAACCGTGGAATAAAATTGTCGCCTGACAGTTCTATTATGGACAAAAAAAGACAAAAATTCAAAATTTATTCACAGGATTTATTCACTCATTCCATGTATAAAAGTTTGGTGTAATTCGCCCTTAGTAACAACTTACCGTCGTCTAATTTGGCTCCCATTCCATTTTCGTTAACGGCGTAGTTAAGCTTCTGTAGGATTTCGCCTACATATGGCGGTTTCTTGGAGCCAATGCGCTTGAGCCCAGTTGTCGAGTTGTTAAATATTTCTTTTATGCCTGCCTGTACAACAAAATTATTACGTTTAAAGTTTGCCATACGCGTTAGGTTGGCTTAGGTCAATATTTGAGCTGCTGGGAGGACACGGCGCGGCATACGCTGGCAGAGTGTGCCGCCTAGAAGGAGCTGCGCTGTGCCCTCATCTCAGGAGTGGGCAGTGACCCGTTACTGCCGGCCGTAGTGGAGTCGATGGTCGGCAGCGAAGAGTTCTGGGACGCGGTGGTTTCCTTCTGCGAAACAGTCGTCTTGCAGAAGGAGGCTGCGGAAAGGGAGAGGGAGATCTCATCCACTCACCCGGCCCGTAGCAGGCGCACCGGGCGTCGGCGGAGGGCGGACATCGCCCCTAAATGGGTCCAGGGGCGACGGACTCGGGGACGTCCGTCGTCCCCCACACAGCAGGACCCGAGGTGGCGGCACAAGTGTTCCACGCGCGCCCCTCTTAGACGTCGCGGGGGGAGTCAAACTCCTCACTCCTCCCGACAAGAGGAGGCCCACGGTGGCCGGCACCAGTCAGGGGATATGTATGTTGTCGATTCAAAACCCTTCAATTCGAGTGGACCCGAGTCTACCGTACCGATGCCAGGAAAGTAGGTAGAACAGTTTATATGGGAAAATGAAATTGTTGTTTTTACTATCTTCCTCGCAATTATTCCATATTTTCTCACCGTTTAAACCTTCCCTGGACTACGACAAAGGATAATACGTTCGGTTTTTAGTCAGCAAGAAGACTGGCAGACCCCGCCGCCCACCCCAGGGCGGCGGACATCCATGAAGACTTTCCACCACGGAAAAAAAAAAGTAATAATCTTTGAATAAAATATTTTTCTTTCTTTCTAATCTGCGCAAGCAAACAAACTGAATTAAAATGGCTTCCTTATGGTTTGTTCCATTAAACAAAAACGAATCCTTTAGCTTACCAATGGCAGCATTTTATTGTCAAACTGGAGTAGTAGTAGATTAATAAGCTAATTTTACCCTGTGATAGCTACTTCCATATTATGACATGTGAGGATCTACTGTGCAAAGCTATGATGCATTTGCTTCATTATTGGTCATACAAGAGTCCTAATTTTAACAAATATCTGTCCATGGGGACTTACAACTCCCCAAGGGGTTTACTACCGCTCATATATAGCTGTATTCTTTTATGGCCAATTCCTATAATTAAGTTAACTAACTTTTTTTTTTTTGTTAATTAACTTTTTGTCAAATTAACTTCACTTCACTTCACTTTTTATCAATATTTGACAAAAAGTGTTAACAAATCAGAAATCTAATTCTCGTAATTTAAAATGTTGAAAATCTAGTCGCAGTCTCATCTCAGCGACAAACAAATGTCAAAAACTTGTCAAAAATGTCGTGACATTAGAGGTATTTTTGACAGATTGAGACATATCAGACTGTGAACGTTCTTTAAATTACGAGAATTGCCCCTCAGGTTTCAAGCGAAGTGTCAAGCGAATTTGAACCACCTGCGGTGCAACTATTACTGCCACCTCGACCTGACCTGCGCTACCCTGCAAACGGTTATGGTACAGGCTCTTGCATATCTTGAAGGGTCTTGACTTGCAATGGGACGAAATAGTCTTTGTAAAAGTTAATATTGTGCTTACCATCTCCGATGACATCTTTAATGTGTTTGCTACTGATACGTTGAATTTCGGCAAATAAACGTTGACTTTCTCATACTTGAGCCTATCTAGTGCTGATGCTGTGGTACTTGGATTTTCCATTTTTCTCAACAGGTCCTTGATCTCATAAATAAAATTTGGTAGGATTATGACCAAACTGAATCTCCCACCTCTGTATCTCAGTTTCAGGATCTAGAAATAAATTATCATAATCAGCCTATAATGTTCCCACTGCTGGGACACAGGCCCCATCTCTTTAAGAAGGAGTGGGCTGTAAACAACTACGCGTGCCCAGTGCGGGTTGGTCGATGTCACATGTCTTGGAATTTTACGTTTTAGGACATATCGTTTTACTCAGGATTTTTCCTTCACCGTTTTGAGAGTAGCGGTGATGAAATTATTTACACAAAGTAAAGCACCTGACTGGGTACAGACCCACGACCTACATCTCGTAAGCTGGGGCCGTTTCCTCTGGGTTCCACAACTAGTCCTCAAGAAACATAATATGAACATAATTTACTGTACCCGGCGAGTTGGCGGTTGAGCGTCTCTGTCACATATAACTGCGTGACAGTCTCTTTTCAAAGCTTCATCTCCACTCGGTTTAAGTAAGATACCCGTTATAAAATATTCAAATACAATGTAAAAATCCATAACAGATTTAAAAATAAGTTAAAGAAAATATATATATTGATTATTGATTCTCAAACTGCAAGTTTTATTTCCTACAAACCTTGTATCATTAAAACCTTTTTTCTGTGGGTAAATCCTTTTAGTTGTCTTCCGTCTGGGGAGAATGGAAGGCCATGTCAGACTCCCACCGATTAAAACCCAACGGGGGTTTGCCACCATGCCAGATTGACTATCATTTGTGTAATGTAAACTCAATTCAATGGCCCAGATAACTAAGAATACTAAGGATATTAAGAATACTTTTCAGTGGGAATCCAACATTTTTTTATTTTTATTATTCGTTGGAGTCCAGAAATTCGACGTACTATTTCCAATACGCCTTTTTTGATTGAACAGTGGAACATAAAGCGACTGCTAACTGGAACTACCGGAAGATACAGTCTGAAGCGTACCTTGGGAGAGGCCTACGTCCAGCACACCTGCCTAGCCTTTTCCCAATTATTTTGGGGTCGGCTTCCAGTCTAACCGGATGCAGCTGAATACCAGTATTTTACATGGAGCGACTGCCTATCTGACCTCCGCAACCCAGTTACTGGGTAATACGATACCCTTATTGTCAGACTTTCGGGCTTCTGTCTGTCTGACTGTCAAAGATCCACGAATGACAGCCGGGACCAACGGCTTAACGTGCTTTCCGAGGCACAGAGGGGTCTCGGTATGTAAAGATGGTCACCCATCCACAGACCAACCGCGGCAAGCGTAGCTTAACCTGATCGAGCGACCTGTGTGGCTATTATTACACACACACAATGTACATATTTTGTGTGAAATGTTTTGAATTTCAAAATATTCTAATTAATTGTATACCTTAGCGTTGAGTGTAGCGCTGTATGTATACAAGAACAACCCTTTTTGATGCATAGTAGGAATTTTCTCGACTTTATCCGGTGAGAAGAAGTTTTGCATCATAGTGTGTGCTGGATTAAACGGTTTCTCCCATTTTCCCTGAAATAAAATTATTTTGTTTATTTTCGTTACTTCATATTTAAGCGTTTCATAAATTCAGCTGTTACTTTTATAAAAGAAAAAAGACCTGAAAACCTTCGGCGTCCACTAGTACCAAACCATCCAATGACGACAATGTTCTTGGTTTTACGTAATTTAGGAAATGATCATTCGTATATTGGGCTACCTGTGGAAAATAATCGATTTTATATAAAGTAGCTTCATATTTGTATCACGTGTAAATTGTAGTACTGTAAGCTATTCCGTAAAAATCTAAAAGTGAAATCTTAGGTGAAGTGAGCGTAGAGTGAGCGGTCATTCCACTTGATGCTAGGGATTAACACTACTGACAGCTCTCATCACCTAAGTTTTCACGGTGAGATTTTTACAGAATAGATCGGCTGTTCCTATTCTGTATAAACCTCACTTAAGTGAAGTGAGCTTGGAGTGTCAATAGTGTCAATCCTAACATTACATGTGGAATGATAGCTCACTTCACCTATGTTTTCACGGTGAGATTTTTACAAAATAGACCGGCTAGAAACTCACGTCACTATTAATCTTTTGTGCTGCCCCGGAAGAACTGAAATTAAGATTTTCTGGTCCCATTACGAATAACTGTGTTGTTCTCTGAATGAAATCGTCAGTAAGTGCGTAGACTTGATTGGCGTATATTTTACAAAACAAGCTGTATTCAATGTCAGGATATATATCAGTGAGTAATGCAGAGATTTTCGGGAAGAAACAGCGGACCTGTAAAAAGTATAGGCTTATTAATGTTTGTTTGGTACGAAGTTCTTTAACGGAGGTTGCGGTAGGAGTAAACTGGGAGAAATCATCACGTAACGAAAAAGCGTTTCTTTCGAAAGCCATCAAAACTAACTAGTTTTGATGGTTTTCGAGGGTGCTGAAGCCGATAGTGTGGTCAAAAGCAAAAACCCAAGATGGCGACTGCAAAAAATACTATTTTTTTTCGTGGGTATCGTTTTCGTGATTTTCGAAGGTGCTGAAGCTGATAGTGAGGTAAAAAAAAAATCCAAGGTGGCTGCTGCTGCAAAAAAAAAAAAATCTATTATTTTATTCATGGGTGTCGTTTTTGTGGTTTCTGAGGGTGCCAAAGCCGATAGTGAGGTCAAAATGAAAATTTAAGACTGCATTAATTTGGTGGCTGCATTAATTTTAAATTTTTCATGATGGGTGTCGTTTTTATGGTATTCGAGGCCGACAGTGGGGTCAAAATGAAAGCCCATGATGGTGGCTGCGAATATATTAAAATTTTGGCAGCTACCATCTTGGATTTTCATTTTGAACTTCGTTCCTGCCGGGGGTCCCCTGACCCCACATTTTTTTTTTATTGGATAGTCCGCTCTTTGAATGGTAAGAGTAATTTGGCTAACGTGTTTTAAGTTCTGAGACTCCCCTGTATAATTCGGGCTGTGGTAAAATCGGGGTGGTGGTGTGAGAAAAAGATGGAGCTATACCTACTGGACAAATAGCGCGATCCCTTTCTCGCACTTTTGACCCCTTGGACTCGAAATAAAGAGAACCAACAATAATCTTTTTAAGCAACGCTTTCACGCTCATCATACTTCTAACCTGTTCCAGAACAATATTTTGCTTGAAAACAGTCATTAACACATAACTTAGGTCAGCCTTTCCATCACATCGGCACACCTGTGCGGATAAAGAAAATGCAAGAATCAAAATCAAAAGTCATTTATTCAAATTAGGCTGAGAATCAGCACTTTTCGAACGTCAAAATTACAAAAGACAGTTCCCCAAAAACGCCCGCCCTTCACTTCACACGAATGAAAAAAGCTTCCCTTGGGAAGTGTCGGTTTTGGCAAGTGTACTGTCAAGCGATTTTGAACCATGTGCGGATAAGGTATGGGCCTATATCCAGCAGTAGTGGGTTTTATCGGCTAAATGATGATGATATTGTTGAAGAAGATCACTTACCTGTTGTGTATCGGGAAGATTAAACACTTTCAAGAGTTCCGTCTTCACTGTATCGTTGGCTCCTAAAACCAATTGAGCGCAGAGGTACAAGATGGATGCCCCCCCGACCAGCACGTTGTTGTCAGGATCAAGTTCTGACATGTCCTGTTTAAAAATTAACAAGTTGAAAAATCTGTAATATTTTGACATTGCTTGTGCACCCAAGAGAAGTGAAATTGATTTTGTCATGTGGTTATAGTGGCAACCATACCCTACAAACCGGAACACTGAAATGCTGTGTTGCGGTCGAAAAAAGTACGGTGGATTAGTAATTTATCGGAAAATCTCTTTCACAATAAGTATATAGGGTGCACGACACCATCAATACGGATATTAAATTGAAATAAAAATCGGTCAAGAACGAGTCGAGCTTGCAAAAGTAAGATTACGAACCAAATTGCACTAAACAGACTATAAGACGGATGCTGGTCTGCCTTTATTTTTATTCATAAAAATAAATATACATAGTGCTACAAGTCCATAGTACCAAGGTCCATCTAATATTTTTTTAACTATAACACTGTCGAAAGCAATTTTTCTGTAAGAAATGGCTAAAATATCTAATAACCCCGGAAAGGTAATTTGTCTTCGAGAAAAATGGACCAAAAAACATAAAAAAAATTGAATCCTTCGGGAAATTTATTTCAAGTGATACCTAACACTTTACTTAACGCCATTTTATCGAAATTTTTGGGTACTTCTTAGGATCGCGCTGACCCTGAAATAAATAATAAAAAGTAAAATTTTGACTGACTGGCGATCTGTTTGCGCGTCATTGAGGTTAGGTCTCAATGACGTGCAAACGCTAAGCCAAAATTCAAGTTCAAAAGTTGCACAAATCTCGAGAAAAACATCACAAATACAGTGACAGACTGATTGAAACTTACACTCAGTAATTTTACAGTGTAAGCAAGGTTTCCCTTCATGAACAATTCCTTTGCTACGTCTGCACAATTCGGCTCAGGTGTCGTGGACATCATTGTCAAGGTAGAAGCTGCTGTCGTATCTAAGACAAGTTTAAAAAATTTCGTCAGAAAATAATATAAATAAGTTGGTAGCAATTTGAAGCGTAAAGTATGTGTAAGCGTAAGCGTAAATATTTATCTTTAGACATAACAATGTATAGAAAACGTAAGATCCGGTTTGGATCAATAGCGATGCATAAAGTCTTTTTTGGAAGAAAAGATTTAAATAATACTTAAGCTAACGATTTTTTGTTGCTCATTAGTTACCTTGATTATTAAGATTTCCAGTTGTAGTTGACGATGCCATTGATTTTGCCCATGTCTCTGCAAAACGAAATTTAACTAAGTAAAAATATACCCATAAAACATTGCTCCTTAAAATTATTGAAAAATTAACTGAACTTACTGCATTCCCTTGTGCTCAAGCAATTTCCTTCAATATCCTTGTAGTATCCGTTTCGGCATCGGCACTCGGGTTTGCATTTTGGTAATTCTATTTTTTTTGAACATTTGCCGCCATTTAGGTAATCGGCACAAGTCTGCTGAGGACATGACGGTGCACACAGGAAATACCATTCGTGTTTACCTTTGCAGTCTTTTGGACCTGCGGGATTTTTAAAGAAATTTTTAAAGACATTTTTTTTTAATATAAGAACAATGAATTCATATACAATATGTATAATTTAAAAAATACCCATCATTACTTTACTGGGCTGGGAATCAAGCCAAGGATCGAGCCCAGCAGTCGTGTTTTCAACTGCTACACCAATGAGGTAGTAAGAATCTTAAAGTGTTTATCAAAAGGACTGAAGTAATTTAAAACGATATAACAAGTCAACAACGTCAACGACTGTTAGGGTAGAAATTGCATTAGATAGTTCAAATATAGTATAGTGCTATATTTGAACTATTTAATGCAATTTCAATTTCATTGTAGCAATGCAACACATTTGTCTGTCTCGGTGTCCACATTTATAACGTTCACACATGCATCTTCCTGACTCGCATTCTGCTGGCACTGAACAAGTTTCGTTACAATTGCTAGAGAACGGGAAATACTTCAACTTGCAATTAAGTAACGGACAATCAGAACATACCTCTCCTACAATTCTGGTAATTTGAAGAATGTTCTTACAAGAAATCCGTTCTCAACGGAGACACTATTAAATCAAATGTTTTGTTGCTTATATTTTCAAGCATGTATTGCGGTTGTCTTACATAAAGTTGGATATGTTCCAACCTCTACCAGATTGGCACAGCATCGATTCTACCAAGACTTTAGACAAGCAGTTTAAGGGATTATAGAAAGTGAGGGAGTAAATAGTTAATCCTGCTAAGCTGCAGAACTTGTTTTGAAAACATTTACGAATTACAACTTTTTACAAAATACTTTTGAATTGATTTATTATTTTCCTCATACTAAGATTTTATTCACGATTCTTATTTTTTTTATGTCTACGGAAGAAAATCATCAATTTCTAGCTAGCCTGGTGTTGCCTGTTTAACCGCATGACGCGTCTGTGCTTACAACAAGCTGTGCCTGAGTTTGTGAAGTTTCTGAGTCTAGATAATGGACAATACACGTTTACAATAATGTGTGTAATACGTGTCATAATCGTCGTGACATAATAAGTAATTTTCAGAATTTTGCTTCAGCATAATGGTAGTTTATCTACCAGCATGAAATAAAACAAAAAGCATACCGGCTGACTTTTGTTGCCGTCTGGACAAAAACAGGGTATAAAAGGTGAACGGAGGAGATGCGTATGGTATAGAAATTTCTTTTTTTTTTTTATTACAAAAGAATTTAAAAAATATCGTTTACATTCAATCCGTTGATTGTAGTATCATTGATACTATCCGCGCGTAGAATTTGGGTGCCTATAAGTTGAATTTTTATTTTATTCGCCGATTTTTTTTTTGTTTTTATATGAAAGTTTACTTGAAATAAGTAGTTAATTTAAGGTTTTTGAAAAAAAAAACAGAAATTTCTATGCCATAGGCTTCTACATCGTTCACCTTTTATATCCTGTTTTTGTCCAAACGGTAAAAACGGTGTAGTAACGGTGTAGCGGGTAAAATTTCCGAAATAAAGCAGATAAATTAATATTAACTAAATGTAGCATGATTTCTACGTAAATCAATGGGCTATTTATATAATATACTATTGCAAATCAAAATGTTTTTATTTTATTTTTAACAGTAGAGAGTTCTAAACTCATGAAAGTGAGACAGAAAAATGCACTAATTTTCTTTAGATGTCTACGGAATTGCCCATAATATTATTATCAATAGAGAAATTATACGTTATTCCTATACCTTCCTATTATTATTATACCTTCCTACATTTTTCTCCATTACCTCTCATTGTAGTGCTTTGTTGTTCCGTAGTTGTCATTGTCGACTCAGTTGTTGTATTTCCTGAATCGTCTGTAATAGTCGTGGAGTCACAACCTTCAGTCATTGTTGTAGTTTCTGCTCCTCCAGTCGTCCCTTCTCCTGAAGCTGTGGTAGTCTCTCCGCACTCTGAATCCTCTGTCGATTCTGCGTTTGATCCTGTATCTGGATGTTCTGTCGCCTCTCCGCACTCTGAATCCTCTGGAGGTTCTGTGTTTGATCCTGTATCTGGATGTTCTGTCGCCTCTCCGCACTCTGAATCCTCTGTCAATTCTGTGGTTGATCCTGTATCTGGATGTTCTATCGCCTCTCCGCACTCTGAATCCTCTGTAGGTTCTGCGGTTGATCCTGTATCTGTCGCCTCTCCACACTCTGAATCGTCTGTCGATTCTACGGTTGATCCTGTATCTGGATATTCTGTCGTCTCTTGGTCCTCTGAATCCTCCGTCGTTATTTCTTCCTCAGACTTTTTTGTTGTCGATTCTAATCCAGACTCTTTTGATGTCATTTCCGATCCATCGGTAGATGATTCCGGGTTTCCAATCGAAGCAGTTGTAGTGATCCTGTGTATTTTTGTTTTTATCTTATGTCTAAAAGTTGTCGATTCTTTACCTGAGCTTCCCGTTGTCGTTTCCATTCCAGAGCCACTTGTCGTTGTGGTTTTCCTGCGTTTCTTCTTTTCTTTACGAGTTGTCGATCCTATTCTAGAGCCACCTGTTGTCGCTTCCGATCCAGACCCTTCTGTTGAAGTTTTCGTTCCAGATTCACCTGTCATGGTTTTAGATCTAGACCCTGCTGTTGTTATTTCTAAATTGTGGGTAGATGAGTCCGACTCTCCACTCGAAGCAGTTGTAGTTATCCCGCGTTTCTTCTTTTCTTCAAGAGTTGTCGATCCCGTTCCAGAGACTCCTGTTGTCGCTTTCGATCCAGACCCTTCTGTTGAAGTTTTCGTTCTAGATTCAGTTGTCGTGGCTTCCGATATAGACCCTGCTGTTGTCATGTCTAATCCATCGGTAGATGAGTCTGGCTGCCCACTCGAAGCAGTTATTCTTTTCCTGCGTTTCTTCTTTTCTTTAGGAGTTGTTGATCCTATTACAGAGATACCTGACGTAGCTTTCGATCCAGGCCGCACTGTTGTCATTTCTGATTCATCGGTAGATGAGTCCGGCTCTTCACTGGATTCTAATTTTTCAGTAGTCATATCTGGAAGATAAATGTTAATAAAATCCAGTTATTAGTTTAGTTGTGTGTGTTTATGCGACGTTAAAAAAAATCCTAATGCAAGTCAAGAGAAAAAACTCTATTGTAGCCTTTTAAAACATGACGTTTTAATAGTATTATTTCACTCACTCTCCTCTACACTTTCACCTTCATTATTTTGTGTTGTGCCCCCTTCCGATTCTTCTGTACTTGGACTCGAGTTTCCACTTGATTTTGTGATAGCTCGTTTTGTTCTATTAGTTACCCTTGATATTGATGAATTTTCTGGATTTGCTGCCATTGTAGATGTTGAACCTGTTTTAAATTTAATGAGTATATGAGATTTTAGCTTTCTGAATAGAATAATTCATAAGTACTTCGCCATATATATTTTGCATTTACGATTTATGACTAGCATTACATGTACCACTGAAGGTGGTAATGAAGGAGAGAGATCTCCTTCATCACCATCTTCAGTGGTACATGTTCTTTCGCCACCATCCGGCCTAGTTGTGCTGTGTGCATCACAGTTAGGGTCAGCTTCCAGTCTAACCGGATGCAGCTGAATGCCAGTATTTTACATGGAGTGACTGACTATCTGACCTCCACAACCTAGTTACTGGGTAAGATGATACCCCTTGGTAAGACTAGTGGTCAGACTCTTTGGCTTCTAACGACCTACAGTATACTTAAAAAACTTACACAATTTGCATGCGCTTTCGAGACAGTTGAAACGCTGTTTTCCTGAGTAAATCGTACGAAATCTACAAGTACTGAATTGTATTTTTTATATTGAAACTGAATTTAAATTCTCGTTTGATCTCAATTAAATCAAAAAGTATAACTATATTTTTAAGATTCCGTACCTCAGAAGGTAAAACGGAACCCATAAAGGATCACTTCGCTGTCCGTCTGTCTGTCCGTCCGTCTATCAAGACCCTTTTTCTCAGGAACGCGTGGAGTTATCAAGTTGAAATTAATACTAAATACTCAAAGCTGCAATCCTTTGAAACAGTGAAAAAATCAAAGTTTTAGGTAAACGCAATCAAAAGGTACGGGCATTTATGTTCCGTTTATGCCGCATACCTTGACACTCGCAAGGGAATCAAAACCTATAGGTTACTTCTCGTTGATCTAGAATCATGAAATTTGGCAAGAAGCAATGTCATGTAGCACAAGTAAAGGAAACAATCCGAAAACCGTAAAGAACAATGCTCACAATGTATGGGGAAAAAACCCAGGCCCGGCGCAAATAAAATGTATCTCAGATTTTAAGTATTTATATGTGACATAATATTCAGTAGGGGGCATTACCAAAATCTTTTTTTAAATGTCATAAATTGCTAGTTGTTTTATGTAAGGAGCTTCAAAAATGTGTTTTTTTTTTTAATCATTTCTTTCTTTACTCTTATTCTATAAATGACATTTAGGCATCTATTTTGACAACGCCATCTACATTTTGTGCAATGTTAGGGTAAACTTAATAAAAAACAAGAGTAGGCAAATGAAATTATTTTATTATTGTACACATTATTGGTTCTCTAAGTCTATGATTACATCTTCCAGAGTGTATCCGGGATGATTAAAATCATTTTGATGTCTGGCCCAACCCAAGTAATACAGTACACTCATAATATGGGCGCAGCTACCCAAAGTTCTTTTGCCATGTATACAAGAGCAATAATGCTCTGAAAAAATTGCATTAATACCGGTTTCTCTTCTATACAAAATATATGTATAGTAAGTTCTGTTCCTTACATGCCGCGATTGTATACGGCATCTTATTAAAACACCGCTTTCGCCATTAATTGTTACGAGCACCGGATGTCTATATACTTCAATTTCGTAGACACCTGTTTGTTTAATGTGCTCACTGCAATAGGAGCGTGCTATTTTACAGTGATAAGTGCCCACAGCAAACAATATCAACTCTTCTTGGGAAAGTCTGGGGAAATCTTCCAACGTCTGGTCATTTGCTTCCAAACGAACAAATGCGGCTCTATGTCTGTTTAAATTGTGCTCAATGACGTAGTCTGCCAAAAGGTTTGGCTTGTGCACATTCCTATTTATAATATCAACGAATTGTTCAGTATATTGACTGTCCTCATAGGGTTCTTGGAAGGCATTGATAAGCGCTGCGGCTATCTTATAGTCAGTCATTGTTGAGGGCAATGCTCGATTAAATACTCTGTATCTAAAAATCTTATAATCACGTTTAAACCGTCCATTGATTGTCTCTACGACCCAGCGGCATAAGGTGACCAGCCTAGATTTATTGGCTTCTTCACATGTCAGCTGGGTTTCACCACGTCTTTTGGTCGGGGGCATGTGCACGTCATAACCATATGTTTCTAGAAGAGGAATTGCGTCACGGAATCCCCTGTCAAGAATGAACGCATCGTTTTGTTCAAGATAATAATTAATCGGTGCTTCTTCGTATGGGCCATCATGATTTTGTAAAATCTGCTGCATGATGGAAGCATCAGAGGTCGAAGCTGAGTATGGACCTGTAACGTCTATAATATGTCCATCACCGCAGACCAACATAAAAGGTTTTATCAAATTGGTATACTTATGGAGGCTGTAGCTATTCCTTTGGAAAAGGAAATTGGAGCTTTTTTGGATAAAAATGTAACCGCCGTCACATATTATCAACGCTTTTGTTGATTGGTCATTCCCAAAGATGTAATTAGGGAGAATTCTGTTTCTTTGGATTACTTCTTCTCTGCTGATATGATCCAGGCCCAAATGCAAAGGAACGAAATCATTGTAAAGACATTCTCTCACCAGCGCGACTTTTCGGTCTATACTTTGCCGAGATGTATTAAAAGTGGTTGCCAATCTAATACTGGGTTCACCTGTTCTTATTTTAGAAAGGTAAATGCCTAAGTCTTTTCGAGCAGAACTAGATCTCCGAGACAAGGTCGGTACTTGTGACAATAAAGTATCAAATTGTTCATGACTTAAGCCAGTCCAGAAATGTAAATCTTCTTGTGATATTTCGTTTATATTATCAAAATCCAATTGACATCTATTTTCCAGTGCTAGCGTATAGATATTCACAATATCTTTAAAAGTATCACTATTAAAATCTGTTTCACGATGTGACACATTATGAGGCATGTCTTCCAAGGATGTATTTCTCAGATGGTTTTCACAAATCCTTGCGAGCGGCGGTATGTATAATCTATAATAACTAAGTAAAAATACCTTAATCGAATTAGGCATTTGTCGGAGTTGCATGTTGCCACAATTCTCCATCATACAACGACGGGAAGTGTTGGCCGCCCTAGTGAAATCTGGAACTGTGATTGCGGCACCTCCAGCTTGATGGATAAGAGCAGCTGGTGGTTCAGGATCAGGACGTAAAGAATGGTCGATCCTATGCCAACAAGGATGGCATATTGACCTCGATCCATCGAAAGCTACCTGTAACATAGAATTAAATATTTTAGTAAATAACGTCGACAATGATGTGGTGCTAGCGATTAATATTTTTCCGCGGTCGATTATCTATGTTATCTTTTTATTCATAGCTATATTTAATGTAATTATTATTACATATCTGAGTACCTATACAATATGCAACCTGAAAGCAGGTATACTTATCGTTTTATTATGAAAAGTAAGGGGTTTAATAATAATAATATGTGGGGACATCTCACACACGGCCATCCGACCCCAAACTAGGCAGAGCCTGTACTGTGGGTCTCGGACAGCTGATATACATACACAGATATATAAATAGATACATATATAAATAAACAACAACCAGACACAAGGCAAACACAAGTGCTCATCACACGAATGTTTGCCCTGGGTGGGATTCAGACACGCGACCCTGTGCGTCGGAGGCAGTTACACTACCACCCAGGCTACAGAGCCGGTTTATTTATGTTATGACTATACATACATACCCCTTGCTTTTCATAATAAAAAATAAGTAGGTACACCTGCTCTGCTTTCAGATTGTATTTGTAGGTACATATACACAGATGTGAAATATACACAGAATGTTTAATACCCATGCATAATTATCATATTGACTATTTTAATACTACATAAGTACACGTAAATAATTATATATCTTACCTCTTGTAGCGGTTGCAAATTCTGGAAAATACGTTCAACGAAGTCTCTCCGGGATTCGAAAAAACGCTGTGTCAGAACGTGTCTTCGAATACCTCGGTATAACGACCGATCACACACAACACACCTGTTCATGTTCAAAAATAACTAATCGCGAAGCTTATCCAAGTCCAAAGTAATGCCAAAGTAGTATGCAGGGTTATAAGTTCACAAAAGTCGATTATAAACAATGAAGCGCACAGATCTCAACGAAGTATAACGAAGGACTGCGCCTGCGCATTGGTCACGTGGCGTGAGCGAGACTTCACAATGAGTGACACTCGGCCGGTAACTTGATAAGGTACGAGAATACAGGGAACCTATAAGTGCGAGTGAAATAGCAGTTGACTCTTAGTTCGTTTTTGTAGCGAGCGACGACGACGGAAAGGTATTGAGTGAACAAACAACCGGTTTAGTTTAGTGCGTCTCCGCCTTGCAACAACCACTGAGAATATTATAATGGTTAGCGTAGTATGTTAAAATATATGTATATACATATTTCCATTAAATAATTCTATTTAAAAATTACTTTTACGAAAAAAGGATTAGCAAAATATTACGTTTAAAAACGAATTTTTGGCTATATTTTTTTTTAGTATGAAAGTACTATTTTATACTAAGAATTTGAGATATGTACCGTTTGCGCCGGGGCCTGGGTTTTTTTTGAGCATTATCCTTTGTAGTTAAATTCCTACAAATTTGTACGGAACGGTTTTTTTATATTAAATTCTAAGTCGATGACTATCTCTTATCATTGGTTCTTTACCATTTAATAATTTCACGTAATATCTCTGTTAAACTACCAAAAATATCGAATAGGCTTTGTAAAATCGTTCAACCTTTTGCCTAAAATTGGCTTGAAATGTTAAAGTTACCTCCTTTGTATGGTAATTGAAGATGCCGAAAATTTCATAAACCCTTCTATAAGCGTTCGTTTACGTTATCTTATTTCCACTTTAGAACGTTGCGCCTGCTAAATAATTAACCATTTAATTACACTGGAGTTTAAGAATATACTTGAAGTTGAATAGGTTTTAAAATTTATTGAAATTACATATTAATCCGTTGAGCTAAACGAGATACAGGGACTGTTCTCTTCTCGACTAAATATACAGGATAATTTTTTATTCAGTGCGTAAATTTTCACAGGGTGTTCTACCCATGAATATGAACAACTTTCACTATGGGACCATCTCTGAAATCACAAAAAAAAATCAGCTGTTTCTTATAAAAGTTCAATACCTACTCGACCAAAATGTATGAATCTGCTAATTTTTTTTTTCGTGATATCATAGATGGTCCCATAGTGAATTTTGTTCATATTCATGGGTACAACACCCTGTAAAAATTTACGCACTGAATAAAAAATTATCCTGTATAATATAAAGTATATATAGATAAAAGTTAAATTGTCAATCGTCGTGTTTAAAATTTCGATTCATGTGTCTCCTTTATACTCAGTAATACGTCATATTATCTGTATCTCTGGCACAACAATGATTTTAAATTACAGATGGTCTTTGTTGTAATGCTAAAAAGTGATGTAAAGTTGTATAATTTTACATCACTTTTTAGCATTGCAACAAAACTTTTGCCAATGTTTTCCACCGACTCAAATCTTCTCACATTTACCTTTTCCACGCTGTCCAGCATACCAACTGCGTCGAACAATAAAGTTTTTTATCGAGCAATATAGATCCCAATTGTCGGGTGTATGTGTAAAGTGAACACACAGTGGCAACCCGGGAAAAATTACATTCTACTCGGTTAAACTTGTTGGAGTACGAATAGCTACCGACTAACTTGCCGTTCTGGTAGTGAGTTTGTAAATTAAGCCTTTTTTATTCAACACCGCGCTTGACAAAAAACCGGGTGAAAAAAATGTTTGTGGTATTGATACTAGTCGGCAAATTGAAGGAGATTTGTTGAGTATAAAAGCGCTATTGAGCAGAAATACGTGTTTTGTAACAGTAGTGTAGCAAAAGCAAATTAACAGTAATGTTAACAACACAAAGAGCACTACAAAATAAATTATTCTCATAAACCTAATACCTATTGTGTAACTTGTTATTGTATTAATTGAAGTTATTTAACAATAAAGTGCACAGAATACAAAGGCGATATTAATGGAATGCCATAATACAAACTGAATGCAGATACTTTCTGTATATAACTATTCGATAATTTCAGAAACTATAATATCATGAAATGGTATCGTATTCTGCAGTTTTCTAACCCTGGGTAACAATCGAAACTTATACAAAGTGTTAGCTTGCCATCTCTTACCTGGCACTACACTTATAATCGCACACACAAAAAATTACTTTTATTTGAAACACACAACTATAAACTATATTTTAGTGTTATCTTGTATATAATAAAAATTACTATAAACTTGTAGGTACAAATCTAGAAAAACGAAATTGTCTAGATCTTCCTTCAACAGAATTCAAGTGAATCCGAGTGAAATAAATAGTTCTAAATAAGCCGTAAAGAGTTTTATGACCAACGAGCTGTAATAAAAAAAACTAGTTTTGTGTATTCACAGAACCAAAAAGAGGTCCAGGTAAATAATTCAATGGAATTAAGAAAGAAATATCTTTTTTGACCGTCGTTTTGTATCAACGCACTATATTTTACTGGGTCAAATAGCCTCCCCTGAAAGCTTTGTCCCAGTCGATACATATGTTGGGCCGCAGATGTTTAAATAAATAAATCCATGGTATAAAAAGGCTTGCTTTTAGAAAGTGATTCTATGTAGGTATGGATTGCGTTGAAACATTACTCTAAGAGCGATGCCACACGGGCGTTGCCAATGCGTTGCGTCGTCGGATAGCAATGATTTCGACGCAGTGAGTGCCACACGAGCGCTGCCATGTCGCAATGCAATGCAGCTTATCCTAGCATCGCACCTTCACGACGTCGACGTCCACCTTCGATATTCTAAAAAAACACTGCGCTGCGCCCCGTTGTCGCTCCGTCGTCTCACCGCAGCAGCTTTGTGTCCCTGGCCTCTTGTCTGATGCATATACGTTCTGTCGCCACACGTCGTTTTGCGCACCGTATGGCATGACGCTCAAGTTTTTATACGTAGAACTACGCACCGCGCAGGCGTCGCGGCACCGACGCAACGCATTGGCAACGCCCGTGTGGCATCGCCCTAACAAAGACGTTGCAGTTTCCATAATAAATTCTACCATAAGGGAAATCAGGTAATGGGTACTTCACATAGATCCATAAAGGTAAAACTTCGTGAAACCCTGGCTTAAACTACTAACATTCACTGAAAACGTTCTAAATTACGCTACCAAACAAGAAAAACTTACTAGTTAAGGTAAATCGCTTAATGCGCCGTAATATTCGAAAGTTGTTCTCGAGTTCTATAACTTTATAATTAGCCAACAAACTGTGCAGTGGTTCATAGAAATTGTATTTGGTTAAATTCAGTTTCATGTGAATTATTAATTATGCCATTTAATTTGCTAGCGGACTGAACTTTTTGATTAATTTTCTTCGTTTCTGGATATAGTATTTCAAGTTTCAACGTACCGGAATGTTTAATTTTTAATATAAGTCGTTGTTATTAGGGTGCCACCGGGCCCTATTACTAAGCCTCCGGGTCCATCCATCTGTCAGTCAAATGCGAGTCGGATTCGCGCACCGAGGGTTCCGTACAAAAGATAATGACCAAAAGTGGTACCATCGGGGATTTAATTTTTGAACACGGGATTTAATTTAAAGTGAAAAAGTGCTGATATTGTTTTATTCCCTTTACATGACGTTCCGTTTCAAATGACATGATTAATGTAACCTTGAATTTTAAAAGTGTCATGACCACATTTTTCAAAAAACATGTAAAAAAAATACTTTGATGATTCTACATTAATTAAAAATAACTAGAATATAATAGAATGTAATTTTTATACGATTATATTTTTTTGTATGACATATCAAATAAAATAAAGTACCTAGTTTTAATCATATATTTTTTTAGTTTTAATATTTTTATTATAACGTTTTTTAATTACCTTTTATTCAACTAGTTTTTAAGTAATTTCGATTTCGTTGAAAATCTCCAAAACCCGGGTTTTGTTTACAAAAATATTTTTTGTAGGAGTTAATATGATCAGTGTAGCCTATAAAAAACTAAGTTTAACTTTGATGCAGCATGGCATGGGATTCCATATATCCATGAGCATTGTCCTTTGTAGGTATGTAAATAGTTTTTAAAATATTTGTTTTTGTAATGTAACTACAAAACTGATGGCTTTCGGATTTTTTCCTTTACTTGTGCTACATTTTCTTGTGCTACAATTGCTTCTTGCCAAATTTCATGATTCTAGGTCAACGGGAGTACCCTATAGTTTATAGAGTACCCTATAGTTTTTGATTCCCATGCGAATGTCAAAATATGTGGCATAAACGGAACACAAACGCCCTTATCTTTTGATTGCGTTGACTTAGAAGTTTGATTTTCTCACTGCTTTAAGGGATTGCAGCCCAGGCCAGGGATTTTGGGAGTATTTTATATTAATTTCAACTTCACAACTCCACGCCTTCCGGATAAAAAGGGTCTTGACAGATTGACAACGAAGTGGTGTTTCCTTTTGAAGTACGGAACCCTAAAAACGTAATAATTATTAAATTTTGTGGGCTACTCTGACGCTTTTGACTTAAACCGTTGAAAAAGACCCGCGAGACTTCTTTATCCCCATCATTCTAAAACTCACATTCTGTTTCATTTTAAACATAACAATGCAGTGTAAGTACCTTCGTTTCCGCACTACTAGGTTATAAGCTGTAAAATGTAAAAGCGGTTTCGATGGGAAGCGTGGTTTGTTATAGCCCGTTCAGTGCCGCAAATACGTAATGCGCAATTTGTGTAAGTGCACAATCTACTTCAGTAATTGCACTTAACACATCATGTACCGCTGTAATATGTTAGCTGCATGTATTTATCAATCATTTTGATATTATTATTTATTTTTATTTTAGTACATTGAGGACTTACAGCTAATAAAAACAAACACAAAAGGAAATCATAGTCACCCGAAAGCCAATTACAAATCCTCACGTATAGAATTAGGATGGGTTATGTAGATTTATTTGTTGGTTACTTGAATAGCGACTAGATTCAGTATTCAGTGGTTTTAGATTTTTATCTTTAATCTGTACAAGGTTATTTTCAATTGGCTAGCTAAACTCCGCAGATGCGATGGGTATCGATATTTAAACACGATAAACTAAAAAAAAAGGTTTGATGATTTTGTAGGGTCATCGACTTCTTTTAGTGCAGAATAGAATGGAATAGAATATTCATTTAATTGCTCAGAATGTAGGCATCAACAATAAGGTGGTTACAATAATATTAAAGAATCCCTGTACATTCTACCATTGTGGTATGCAAACATTTTTGCAAATTTGTGTAAACTTCACAAACGTGATTGGGTATCATATTGCAACACGATGAAACTAAAGAAAACGGATTTACCCAACTCATACTTCTAGTAACAAACTACCAGCGGTCGTTAACCCCAAAAAAACAAATCTTTTATTTTATCGTATTTAGATGTCGGTAACATCACGTCTGTAGAGTTTCGCTAGCTAATTTAATTTGACCTTGTATAAACGGCGTTGGTTTTAATTCAACAGGGTTTAACTAAGATCATCTATTTTTTTGCCACGTTTAGTCGATCCCGTAATTGCTTTACGATTGTTGACAAAAACTCCCAGTAAATTGGTATATTTCACTAAAGTAACTGTTAAATGGTTAGCAAAAATAGACTCTTGACAATAAACGACGTACAAGACGCCTAATACGTTAAAAAAACTAAACATGTATTTGCTAAATAAAGCCTATTACAGTGTTTCTGAATATTTGCAGGATAAAGTAATTATAGGTTTTATTTTTATGCTTTATTTTTAAACTAGTATAGAGGTATGGGTGGCAGGGTATGGCAGGGTGTAAGGTTCATGCATCCCCCATAGAAAAGGGGAGGATCCTCCAACCAGACGGGTGTTGTGTTTGGCGGGTAACTGCCCGACGATTGATGTCGGGAAGTTGTATTTATGTATGCTAGTTGCGCGGTAAACTCTGCTTGCGAAATGCAGGACTTTGGCTGATGTCAGTATGACGCGTTGTTCGCATGTGCCATTGTAGATACCGCTACAGTAGTTTTTCTTAATTTTTTTTGTGTAGGTACTTTGCATGCCGAAAGGCAATGGTGATACTAAGACTGTGATATAAAATTATTACATAATGTACAATGAAAAACATCTGCAAATGTTTACCCATATTCGCAAAAACTTAAATGATTTTGAATTTGAATGTGGTATTCAACCTTATGTGGCGAGTCAAATTGATACAAGGCCGAGTATACCTGCGGGGTAAGACACTATCAGTAACAATGGATTTCATTTTGACAGTTCAACAACATACATTGCGTTATTTACTTTGTACAGTAGTTACATTTTTCGAAAATATGAAGCAATGAATTAGAACTATCCTTCAAAATGATTTCAGATTTAGATTGATAGTGTATTACGCAATTAGGGTGCTGAAAGTCTCAACCTCAGGTAGTGGGTGGAATAAGGCTATTAATGATAATAATAATGAAAGCTGATTACTGAGAGAGAAAATTGTAGAAGACTTTGATAGGTTAATGTATTTTCAGAGGGTACTTACTGCAGTCTTCAGGCTTGACACAATGGCCGCGGAAGTCATCAAACACATAGCCTTCATTACAATCACAGCTGTTGGTGTTAGACTTTTCGTCGCACGAGACGGGTGCTTTGTCGTAGTTGGAGCATCGGCCACAGTTGTTACCACAACCGAACGTCGAGTTCTTGTTTTTTCCACATGAATCTGTAAGTGTGGGTTTCTTCAGATGTTAGTTCTTAAATGGATCATTCATTGAAGTCTCTCTAACATTGTTGATTGAAATCTTACCTCCATCTCTTCCTGCGACATTATTCGTCGTGATTATCGTAGTGTGTGTATCCCTTGCTAGAGAGGTTAATTTGAGTATTAGTAACTAAGTTTTCTTTTTATTATATGATTTCTATATAGCGGTACACTGGCATATCCCCTTATATGAAATCTAAACTTAACCAGATCACGCACTCCAACGCGCCACGCGACGGGCTACAGATAACGTCCCCTCCGCGCGTGATTTTTTTACATACAAATTCAATAAAAAGCGCGGATCCTGCGGGAGGAGTAGGGCTGCGTTTCCTGCGCCACGTCGTGCGGCGCGACGTAGTGTGAGATCCGCTTAAGTAACAAAAAATAATTAAAAATCAATCCAAGGGATCCGTACTAGAAGTCCCTGTAAAAATTAAATTAGCCAAAACGGCTAATAGTGGCAGTAACTTCCACATTGTTGCTAAACGAAGTATAATGTTTATCAAACACACTACTTCCCTTTTATACGTACGATTGCATTTTTATACTAGTTTTAATTTGCGGATGTTAGGCTATAAAGATTCAGTTAATATTGATTAATAGTTAATGGTTCATAAAAGACTGCCTCATTGGTCTGGTGATCGCAAAAGCTTCTGTACTGCTGGACATATAGTTCGGGTTCGATTCCCATGTCAGGGAGTGTTATTCGGTTTTATATCCGAAATTAGCTCAGTAGCAACCCGGAGTTGTGCCCGGTAGATGGCAATAGGCCCGCTCCCTATTTAGTGGGGCTTAAACATAACTCCTTTAATAAAGACTGTTGCTTGGAAGCTCTAAAAAAAAAATCATCGCTGGCGAAGTTTGCTACAGGTACACCTCTGCTTAACTCTTGGGGGTAAACAGGCGTGATGTCATGGCCTTGAAAATAAAATAAGTGATACCTCGTCATCATGGGAAGAACTGCAAGATCGTGCCTACAATTAACTGTGAACAATGACTCTTGGTTGAACTGAACTGAACTGAACCGAGGCATTTGAAAATTTCTTTTCAGATATTCCCGTTTCAACTATTAAATCCCTAAACTCATCACCTTCTGTTGCTGAGTCTTTGCTTAAGGAAAATGTTAATGGTTGCGATTCGGAATTTCATTTTGAACATATTACCTGTAGATATATTATTAAAACCTTTCACACTTTCAATGTTAAAAAGACTGCAGATCTGTGGGGTAATTCTGTAGAAGTTGCTAAGTCTATTATTGACATTGTAGCACCTACTTTAGCTCTTATTTTTAATAGTTGTATTTATACTCCCCACTGTTAACAGTGGGGAGTTTCCTGACCTTATGAAAAATAGTAAAATAATACCTTTGTTTAAATCAGGTAGTACATCAGACCCTACAAATTACAGACCTATTTCTGTACTACCTACCTTTAGTAAAAATTTTGAGAAATTAATTTTAGATCAAGTGCAAAGATTTTTTAATAAACACAAATTATTACATAGCAAACAGTTCGGTTTTACAAGGGGTCGTTCAACTACTGATGCCGGTGTTGAACTTTTAGGACATATTTATAATGCATGGGAAGATAAATGCGATGCTTTGGGCATCTTTTGTGATTTGTCTAAGGCATTCGATTGCGTTCTTCACGAAACGTTAATCAGGAAGCTCCGCCACTACGGAATCCGGAACACTGCTCTGGATCTTCTTACTTCATACTTGAGTAAGAGGATTCAGAGCGTTGACGTTAGTGGAAAAAGATCTCTTGGATCTATAGTATCAATGGGAGTCCCACAGGGCTCAATTCTTGGTCCTTTCTTGTTTCTTATTTATATAAATGACTTGCCGTACCTCATAAAGGATAATCATGATATAGTGTTGCTTGCAGATGACACTTCACTTTTGTTTAAACTTAAACGTCAGCAGCAGGCTACTGACAATGTAAATAACGCGATCTCTAAAGTAGCACACTGGTTCAATGTTAATAATTTACTTTTAAACGAGAAAAAAAACAAATGCATTAAGTTTACGCTACCTCACGTTAGGCAGGTGAAAACCAATGTGTTGATAAAGGGCGAAGAATTGAATCCTGAAGACAGCACAGTATTCTTGGGCATAACTTTAGATGCTAAGCTTCAGTGGGGTCCACATATAGATAAATTGTCAAAAAAGCTTAGTTCCGCAGCGTACGCTGTTAGAAAAATTCGTAATTTAACTAATATAGAGACAGCCCGTTTAGTGTACTTTAGCTAGTTTCATAGTGTAATGTCGTACGGTATTCTATTGTGGGGAAATGCCGCTGATATTCAGACTATCTTTGTTTTGCAGAAGCGAGCTGATCGATTAATTTATAAATTAAGTCCGAGACACTCGCTCAGAGATAAATTTAAAGAGATTAATGTTATGACTGTGCCTTCTCAATATATTTATGAAAATCTTTTATATGCCCATAAAAATATAAAATTGTTTAAAAAATACAGTGATATCCATGATATAAATACTAGGAACAAACACAAATTTGTTGTACCTACAACAAGGCTGAAGAAAATATGTGGCTCGTTCAGATGTCAATGTATACGCTTTTATAATAAAGTTCCCAGCCCCGTTCAAGATCTAAGCCTTAACGTAATTTGTGCCAGAAAGCCTTTTATACCGTTAAGGATTATATCGAGGACAAAAAGGCTTGGGATTGAGCTGCTTCCAATTTTTTTTTACATATTGAATGTTTTTTTTTTTCTTTGCATGATTTTCAGACATCTTTTTTTAAATTTAAACTCGTAATGTTGAGCTAGATGCACACCATATTTGTACGCCTCCTGGCATAACATAGCGTTCTGTTCACCAAACACAAGATCTGTATTTCTTTACCTGTGTTAACAAATAAAAATGATTTGATTTGATTTGAAATTAATGAATTTTACATATACTATGACATTTGCTTACTTTGTAAAGTATTCAATTATTTTAATTATTGTGAATGTGAAGACTACGTGGGTCATTTTATTTATATTATTTTTCTCTTTGTTCTCTTAGTTTTTGTCATGGTCTGGCAGTTTGAGTAATTAATGTGGCCTACCCAAATGTCCTTTCTTTGGTATTGTTCGTCGAATCGTTGAGCTCCTTAAGTTTTGAGTTGAGCTGCACAATTTCTGACAAATGCGTGCACTGACTGGACAGGTCCTCTCAATCTGTGTGGTTCTTTCCTCAAAAGACCATCTCAGATATCGACCTACATGGTCTTCATATGATCTGACCAAAGATTATGTCTGGACTTTAAAAGAGACTGTGACCTCTGAGTTTGTTTCGGCCTTTCTTCTCAGACTAGTCAGATAGGAAACGCCGACCTCATCTAGTTTTAAAATATGATTGACGTGTAAAAGTGTTTGTACAAACCTACTTACAAAATAAAATCATTTATAACTTTATCGTGATTATTATTGTAGTCCTATTATTACAGTCACGTAACATCAGACTTGATCCATATTGTAAATCCCTTAATACCACGTTTCACCAATTAATTTGTTAGTGCGGTTAATTTAATCGAGGATGTAAGTTTTTTTTTAACAGCTCACAGCTTTTTTACAAAAGTTAAAAAATCCATACTGATACTTTTTTTTTAAAATCATAAGTTTTTTTTCAGCATCAATTTCCACGTTTTGTGTTGTATTAAGATGCAGCTGAAGTCAAAAGGTTACATACTAGGTAAATAATAATTCTTGAGATAACACAATCTCAGTCAGGTTGAACATATGTATCTACAAAAACACAAGAAAAAAATATACACTCCTTTTAACGAAACACATGTCGACAGCCGGCCATTACCCAGGTCCCTACAAAACAATTCATATTTATGTTTATGTACAAGCGTTTATCTTTAAAGTTTTCTAATAATGGACTGTAGCTAAATGGCCCTGCCAAAACTTTGCCACTTTGTTTCAGGAATAGGTACTTCCCATGAAACGAAATCATTTATCGTTGCTGAGTTCTGGTTAAGGGTACGTAAAATATGTACACTCCCGGACTCCTAAATGGACCCACCTTGCAGGCATAAAAGTAGACAACATTAAAATAATGATGTGTCAAAGAAAAAGCTTTTATGTAGTATTGAAGCCAACATATGAATCTACGTTGCTCCACGACCTGATTCCATCACCCTTTCACTATCAGACTACTAGACGTGCTGCAGGGTACCATCCACGATTGGTTGATATCAGGACTAGTGGAAGGTATACTGAGCGCTTCTCTCCCACATTTATTATGCGCATGGCCAATATGTGGGATTCTCTGTCAGCATCTGTCATACCAAAATAACCCGTCAGCCTTCAAAGCAAGAGTGCACATTTTCTGGGCACAGTCATTCCAGCGTAGACTTCATCCATCACCATTCATCAGGTGAGATTGAGGTCAAGAGCAGGTCAGACAGGCAATAAAAAAAAAGCTACAATTTAAATTCAGGGCCGTTTAAAAACCATTATACGAAAAAAAAAAATACGGTATGGTTCGATTTACGAACCCAGGAGTGTACGTGACTCCTCGGCTTGTCTCTTCACTTTGACGTGCAGGTAAGGTTCGTGCCGACTTGTTAGTGTTTTCTGTGTGAAGTGCTGCGTCTATCCGGCTATTACCTAGTTGGTAGCTCTATGATTGACGTTCAAGGAACTGTGAAAGCTTGGAGTGAATTTAAAGTGTGGAACTTTTAGGGATGTTTTCTATTTTTATTTTTATTTGAGGTGTTTGTGTCCTTTTACCAGTCATAGTACCTGCTTATCTACACCTATTTGCGCAATTGTGATTTTAATTTTAAATAGACACTACATAGGTTGCGAAGTCAGATACTTAGGCGCTTTATTTTGTATAAATTATTTCAAACCCACTGCTCTCAAAACTGAAGAAATGTCAAGCATGTCCTAGAACCAAAAATGACAGTGACATCTATCAACCCGCACTGGGCCCGCGTGGCGGCCCCCTCCCTCTCACAGAGAGGAGGCCTGTGTCCCAGCAATGGAAACATTATCAGCTGATTATGAGAATTACGTTACGCTCAGGAAATATCTGTAGGTATTATATTATGTTAGTTTAATATTCATGTATTTTACACATTAAGATTTCGGAATTTTCCAAAACGACGGTGAAACCCGCATTAAAATGCATTGCGTAGTTGAGAAGAACTACACGGTCACACATACACACGAACAGCGACTTTAATAACTACTATCCATATAATATTATTATGCATGTAAAGAAGTATAGAAATTAAAGAAAGTTTTGTTTGTCTTAAAAACTTGTGCATTTTAGCAAAAAGAAACTAATAATAATTCTAAGTTTGAAGTTGTGAATAATTAAACTTTTCCAAATGGAAAATCATGCTGTGAAAACTAGCAGTTTTAGTCGAAGAAATTCTTCAAGTCTTTATGAAAACACTAATGACAAGTTAAATAATTTCGAATTTAATATATTTGAGTACGTTTGAGTTTTTTTATTTGCGTTGAGCTTAAAACTCTAAGGCCATGAGGTCAGAGTGGCCACTTAGCTTTTCGAGACATTGCCAAGCGATTGGTCGATTTTTCACGTGACCAGAGGGCTGGCCTAGTTATTGGAAAAGGAATCAGCACTGCCAGAGAACGTGGCAATGGTTCCAGCCTTTTGGGGCACTTTTCCTGTTGACAGCAATGCGGACAAATTTTTTGAAGCCCTATGATTCTTTCCCCTCCCTTTTTTATATAAATTATTATATTAAACAATGGTGTGTTTGCAATCCACTATTGTATTGGTGCCATCCTGTAAAGATAGTGTATGTAAGTTTAATAATAAATAAAAACCTACTAGTCGATTTCGCTTCATGTTTAAGTTACTAATCACCAAAATGGCAGTCACATAAATATCACAGACCTGAATTAGGAACGCACAATCGAACTTTAGCTATCCAGCTCGCCTCCCTATCAATTCATTTGAAAACAATCTACGTATAACCAATCATTTCGGCAATCAGAATCGCTTCAATGCGAACGCAGCTAATGGATATAGTGGGTCGGTAGATGCCTAGCTAACCCATATAGGCGCGCAAAACGGATGAAGCCTATGTGAGTAATTTCAGAACGATATGCGGTTAATAAAGCAGGTTTCATGAAAACCTTGTTAAAATCTGTCCTGAACTAAATTATGGCCACACACAAAATTCATATTTTGGTGATCATCCAGATTTAGGGGTTTACTTATAAACGTAGCTTAATGTTAATAGACGTTTAATTGTCAAAAATGTATGGTTAAGTATATATAAGTAACATTTACAAAAGTTCTCATTCGGCGAATAACGAATTTAGAACTACAAATTATTTTAGTTTTGTAACTCATTTTAAATAGCGGTTTTGCCAAGAATTTTTCTAAACCTCATAATCGTGTCACTTGGCATTATTTTAAACGTTAAATTATACATATGTCATAAAAACATAATAAAATTACGTGTAAAAAGTTTTCGTGATTTTGTTTACGGCGAGTGCAGTGAGGCAGCCGTTGATTCAAAAAGCGCGTGCTTGAATCAGATAGGGAGAATGAATCGAGGGGGCGGACCACCGTAGGCATATGCTGCTGCCATTAACTTGCTACAATTTCTCTACAACATAATTCTATTTCCATCAAATAAATGAACTGACGGAAATGAAAAAATAAATCAAATTATATTTCGAGTGTTGGACAAAGAAATTGTTAGTAAGACTATTATTTAGACTTAGGTTAGAGGGGAGTTAATATTTTATTAGCGCCTTATCGCATGACAGATTTAATAATTCATAATAGTGAAATCTGAAGTTGTATTTTTTTACTTTTTTTATTTTTGTACTTTTAGTAGATCAGCAAAGTTTGTCTAAATATGATTTAATTATAACAAATATGAAGGCTTATAAATTAAATTTTTTAAATTAATACTAAGTAGCTAGCAGAAAATATTTTCAGAATAATAATAATAATAACAATATCCCTGGACATTTCACACAGCGCCATCTAGTCCCAAGCTAAGCAACCTAATGCTTGTATTATGGTAACAAGATGGCTGATAAACTACTTATATACATTTTTTTTTTTGTAAATACATACATATTATAGATAGAAAAACACCCAGACTCGGAACAAATACATGTAGGTCATACAAATATTTGTTCCGTGCGGGAATCGAACCCGCGACACGCAGCGCAGCAGTCAATCACTTAACCACTGCGCCAACCGTGCCGAATAATTCAAGATAAATCTTTAACATTTAATTAAGATATTATGAAATCAGCTATCTCATTAAAATAATTAATTTAAGTTAGAGGCAAACTGCAAACTGAAGAATACCTAGCAGTCGTGCACTCTTATTATTCAGAAAATGTTCGTGAAAATTGGTTTCAAAGACAGCATTAAACTAATTAAAACAAGACCCCAGACAGGCATAATTACCGTTCCGAACTTTTATTGTTCAGAAAATCGGTTAATTGCAAGTTTAATGAGTAATTTTTCGGTTACATTAAAGTTAACGTCTTGAAAAGTAATTTGCAGCACACAATTGCGTGGCTGGTACATTACCTACGTGATAATTTGCTTCGATAGTGGAATTTCATTAGGGTAATAATAGGATGGCAGTGTTTTGAAGGAATCATTAATTTGTCGGTGCATTAACAGCGTTGGCGTGATCGATAGTACCCTGCACGTTTGATGAATTGCTGTTGAAGCAATATGACGTTGGCCCCGGCACCGTTATTATACTGCCTTTATAATTCTTATAAAACACTATTAATACTTCAGCTTTGAAGTAACATAAGGTAATTTACTGCTTCAATACTTTGTAAAAACTTAGGGACAAAGTGCTTTGTGTTCGAATTTTCACAAGTATTGTGACGTCATTCTTATCATTCTTAAGTGCGTGCGTATAGGTACCCAAATGGGTCAAATTATTTATCCATAAAAAAAATACAGAAAAACCTATTCAGAATTTTAAATGAAGTATCTATTATTAGCGTAAAACTAGATTATTAAGAATTTCGCACGGAAATTGAGTAGCATGCATCACTGCAGCATCACCACACACACTTTGAAAACTTGTTTGGCTATGTTATCCACTGGCGCATGTTATAAAATCATTTCTGGAAGGTGTATTTCCTGAACAGCTTAAAATGTCTACCGTAAAACCACTTTTCAAAAAGGGAAATAAGTCAGACCCTAACAACTATCGGCTCATCACTATAGTACCTATTTTATCAAAATTTTTTTGAAAAGTCAATGCTTACTAGATTAAACAAATTTCTCTCTACACATGAGATAATAGGGGTTACAGTATGAAATTGCCGTTTTATTGTAATAGGTACTTCGAATTGACATAGAACCTTCATGGTTAGAGATTTTTGAGTGAAACTTTTTTCACATGGTATGAAGTTCTTCTTTTAAAAATGTGCAACATTCAATTATCGACCTTCAGTTGTTTTATTTATCCAGCTTAAATAAAAAAGATGGATACTTCGAAAATTCGAGTTATTTTTGAATACGAGTTCCGACGCGGAACTAACGCGGCAGAAACAGCTCGCAATATCAATGTTGCGTTTGAAGAGGGGACTGCTAATGAACGCACCATACGATTTTGGTTTAAACGATATGACTGATCTGCAGAAAGAAACGCGTGTTGAGACTTGTGTTGCCTTGTTGAATCGATACAGAAATGAAGGAATATTGGATCGAATTGTGACATGTGATGAAAAGTGGATTCTTTACGATAACCGTAAGCGAAAAATGCAATGGCTGACCCCGCTAAAGCGGTCCCAATATCCTAAACAAATGCGGAAAAGTAGATTGAGCAAACATTGGGCTAATCAAAAGAAAATAGCAAGTTGGTAGGTACCTATTTTCCTTTGCTGTGACTGCACATTATGTACTTACATACTTATTCCGTGCTATTTTTTAATGTCGATTTTCATTAAAGCCCCGTAAATTTTCTAGCTTAATTAACAACGTAATCTTCGCCTTTCGGTATTGACCAGGCTTCTTCATCATCATCATTTCAACCAAAAGACGTCCACTGCTGGGGAAGGGTACCGCCACTTCGACCGGTTCTGTGGTTCCCGTATCTTACGGCCATCACAAAGACATCGGCCTACCTTGTGGGAAGCCTTCCAACGCTATTTCTTCCGGTGTGGAACTTTTCGGCCCTGTTGACCAGCACCCTAATTGCGTAACACACGATCAATCGTAATCTGAATAATTTTCAAGCATATTGCTAATCCATTGCTTCATAAGTTCGAAAAATTTGTCTGCTCAACACGTAAATAAAAAATAAAAAAAATAAATAATATCCTTGGACATTTCACACAGCGCCATCTAGTCCCAAGCTAAGCAACCTAATGCTTGTGTTATGGTAACAAGATGGCTGATAAACTACTTATATACATTTTTTTTTTTGTAAATACATACATATTATAGATAGAAAAACACCCAGACTCGGAACAAATACATGTAGGTCATACAAATATTTGGTCCGTGCGGGAATCGAACCCGCGACACGCAGCGCAGCAGTCAATCGCTTATCCACTGCGCCAACCGTGCCGTCAACGCAATGAATGTTGTTGAACTGTCAAAATGAAACCGATTCCGATTGATTGTGTGTTACGCAATTAGGGTGCAGGCTTAGTTATTTATAAATTTAATTGAAATACGTTTCTGTTTAATTAAATATTATAACATACTCGTAAGCATAATCAGCCTATAATGTTCCCACTGCTGGGACACGGGCCTCCTCTCTGAGAGAGGGAGTGGGCCGTAATCCACCATGCGGGCCCAGTGCGGGTTGGTAGATGTTACATGTCTTCGAATTTTTGGTTCTAGGACATGCCGGTTTCCTCACGATATTTTCCTTCAACGTTTTAAGAGCAGGTGGTGATGAAATAATCTATACAAAGTAAAGCACCTGTCTGGGTTTGAACCCAGTTAGTCTTTCGTCGTCATCATACAACCTATTCGTAAGTCGCGGCCACCGCTGGTACCATACCTATGTGTATATCTATATGAAACTTAGGCATATAAATTATGATGTTTCACTACATAGCAGGTCTCCTTTATTTGCCAAATCACGAAGTTATTTCAAGCCAAACTTTTCTCTACTAATTCTGTGTAGGTACACCGGGTCGCTTTGTCGTTCCGTTCAATCAGTGCCAGCTATATAAGTGATTGATTTTTGAAAATCGGTGCCTCTTGTACGTTGGTACCATTTACCTCTTATTATTCGCTTTCTGGCCGCACTTTGCCTATTCAACGTCGGATACAATGAACTAAAGAATCTAGATAAGTACTTCTATACAAATTGCTATAAAAGAGCTGTGTAGTGTTCTTTATAGTGCAACGTCACTGCATGAGTGTGGAGTATTATTGTGAAATATGGGCGTGAAGAAGCATAATTGCGTAAGTTGTTTCGGTTTCTGCGATGATCTATTACAGAAAGTAACGTTTTTTATCGGAGCTCTTTGAAGTGATTGCTTTTTCTGTACCCATTTAAATCGAATACTAAAAATTTTAACCCCACAAAGCCTTTCTAGCTACCAACTATTTCCCGGGAATGAACCGCCGGCATCAGAAGCATTGTTCTCTTTCCAATATACGATCCTTTTGTACGCCGCGTTACGCTAATCTTCATAAATTACATTTTGATTAAATTTTATTGTTGTTCGACCTTTGGCAGTCATTTTGTCACCGCGGTGCTGAAATAATCAGTTTAGGTTAATCTTTTAGATGCTGTATCCCCTTTGTTAGTTCGTTTACTCCTTTATTAAATGTCTAGCTAAGAATGTCTTTGTCAGTTTTCATTTGGTGTTATTTTAACCTTTTCGAAGCACTAATAAAAATAGTGATTGATCACTGCCTTACCAGGCTCTACCATGGGTGAACTAATTACCCCCATGTCCAAAACCATGATAGAGAGATTAGATTAGGCACTCCAAAACTCGGAGAAACACTTGACGTGGCGTATACAAACATTATATTTTATCGTAGACTTGCGGACCCGGCAGACGTTGTCATCATATACCGACAGCAGCGCCACCTACCGGGCCCAATTTTATTTTGAAACCATCCAGGAATCCATTGAAATATACACACAAAATTTCATCCAAATCGGTCCAGCCGTTTAGGAGGAGTTAGGTGACAAACACACGTACAGAAGAATTATAAATATTATTAAGAAGATAGATAGTATATTCTTTATTATGTACACCATAAAAAATACAGATAAAAATGTAGACATTTTACAAGCGATGACACAATGGGCGGTCTTATCGCTAAAATCCCATTAATATGATTCACATTGTTCGAAAAAAAGTCTTGTTATTATTGTTTACTCCATATCGTCCTTCTGCAGAGCAGAAACCGGATGTTCTCCTTCCAAATTAACACCCACCATCATCACCACCACCACCACCATTATCTACTAACAGAACTTGTCATCTGCCTAGCTTATTCCCAACTATGTTGGGGCCGGCTTCCAGTCAAACCGAATGCAGCTGAATAGCAGTATTTTACATGAAACGACTGCCTATCTGACCTCCACAACCCAGTTACTGGATACTGGCCTACCTACTAACATAACTAATAATAGGAATTCCTACTTGATCTAAAATCAATAAAAAATAGCACGGTACAAGTACTATCTTTATTATAGTCATAACAATTGATACATCGCGCTTACTAGCATTGGAGGCGAAAAAGCTCCCGTACAGAATTGCATAAAATATCCATTATAGGAAAACAATGGGCCAGTATCAAATTCATTCTCACGGGACATACAAACTGAATGTGACTGTTCGATATGTATTATTTTTACGATCTAAGGGATATTTGAATATATGGTATGAATTTCTTGTATGACATATAGTGTTTATAACTTAAGGGCTTATGGTTAACTAGCAGCGCCCCGCGGTTTCACCCGCATAAGTTTCGATCCCGTGGGAATATCGGGGTATCCTATGTGTTAATTCTGGCTATAAACTATCTGCATGCCTTTCATCTAAATCCGTGCTTGGTTTTTCCATCCATCCATCCTCACAAACTTTCGTTTGAGTAGGAAGCAATAACAGCCGCTCGGGTCGATCGATCAGGTTAAGGTTCGTTTGCCGCGGTTGGTTCATGGATGGGTGACTATCTTTACATATCAAAACCCCTCCGTGCCTCGGAAAACACGTTAAGCCGTTGATCCCGGCTGTCATTCGTGGATCTTTGGCAGTCGTTACGGGTCGTCAGAAGCCCGAAAGTCTGATAACCAGTCTTACAAAGGGGTATCGTATTACCCAGTTGAGTTATGGAGGTCAGATAGGCAGTCGTTCCATGTAAAATACTGGTATTCAGCTGCATCCGGTGAGACTGGTAGCCGACCCCAACATAGTTGGGAAAAGGCTAGGCCAGATGATTTTTTTATTTATTAGATTTATTTTGCAGACTTAACAGGTCAACCCAAGGCGATGATGATGTGTTCATTACTTAACTTAACCCAGCGAACTTCGTACCGCCTCATAATCATTAAATGTTGTGTCAACTTATTAGTTGAATTAAATTCAGATAGTTATTAAGTTTTATTTAAAAAAAAATATATCAAAATCAGTCAATCCGTTCTCGAGATATCAAAAAAGCCGTTCTATAAAAGGTGTATGAGAAAAATTAATTATCTTAATTATTATTTTTTTCGTGAATTTTTCCCATGTTTTAATAGTTGTTCTGCTATTTGGGGCGGAGACAATTCCAACAAATCAAAGATCATAAAAATTGGTCCAGCAGCTCTTAAGTTATAAATGGTGTAACTAACTAAAAGTTTTTTTTTACAGAAAAAAAATTAACCGTTGCACAAACTGTAACCATGAATTCAGCATAATTATGATTCTAAACCCTCTAGCGTAGAAATTCGTCGATTATAAAAAAAAAAAATGTTATTCCATACATTTTGACCGCGTAGATACCGTGCCGTACCGTGGTACCGCGTAGTACTGTTTCTATGAAACAGCAATTTTTTTATATTACCGACGAAAAATTTAACACTGTTTAAAAAAAAAACCTGTATGGATTTCAAAGGTTACCATTAAAAGCTTATTTTTCATCACCCTGATCAAAATAATAAGAGTTTTCCTAGATTCCACGTCGCATCCTTTACAGCCAGAGTCCTTCACGCGACAGATCAGACGCGATAAGATAAGCCTGTTAGCGTCATCTGTGCTGAGACATAAAAATAAATGTACGCAGTAAATCTACTTCTCTTCGAAGCGCCCTTACGATAAGGTCATTTCTGTGAAATGGCCTTTGGACACTGTAGAAATAAGTCGTTAGTTTTTTTTAAACAAAACGTGGAAAAGGTTCTTCGTAAATATAGATATTTTATAAATTAAGTGTATAATAGTAGGTATCGTATTACCTAATAACTGGGTTGTGGAGGTCAGATAGGCAGTCGCTCCATGTACTGGTATTCAGCTGCATCCGGTTAGACTGGAAGCCGAACCCAACATAGTTGGGAAAAGGCTAGGCAGATGATGAATCTGAACAAATAAATATTATAATTATTATGCATTGATCGTTCGTTTTTATTCATCTTCATTCGTTTAACAAACGATTGGCTTCCGAGAGTGTTTGCTATCGTCGACGTAAGCGCGTAGATTGGGCCCTTTGTTCACTGCACTGTCTCTTTACGGTAGCCTATTCTTTTCTTTTTTTTTTATAAAACGTTGCCCCACACTAGGAATAACTCCTGTATCGTGGGTGCGTTTACAAACATTTAAACTTACATACACAAACAGCCAGACCCGGAACTACTACCTGTAGGCAATACAAATATTTGAACCCGCGACACGCAGCGCAGCAGTCGATCGCTCAGCCACTGCGCCAACCGTATCGTCAAACGTACGTCGTATTAACCGCGACGTAGAAAAATCGTGTTACCTTGTATGACACGGTTTGGAATACGGCGAAGGCGGGCGCTGTGCCGCAGTACCGTCGTGTCGTCAAAAAACTTCCACAGTGATCCATACAACACTGACGACCGTGCCCATACACGGCGAATTAACCGTAGTTTTTCACGGCATGAAAAACGTGTGTGTGCAACACACGGTATGGAACTACGGATTATGAGGCGAGATAAGAAAGAAAAGAAAAGTAGGTTTACTTGTCACAGACACACGTGCATACAAAAAGATAATTAACTCTAATAATAAAGAAAAAAAAAAACAAACAAAATAGATATATAATCACGAGCACAAAACAGAAATAGTCAGATGGATCTTTCGTGAAATCCGTTTAACTATCTGTCCGATGATGATTTATAAGTGAAATATGCTTTTTACAAGCTTTTATGAATTTCCTAATAAAATTGACAAACAGAAACATACCTAACAACATCACGCCTATTCCCCTCAGGATTAGACAGAGGCGAATCTATTAAAAGTACACACACATTCTAAATAAATAATATAAATAAAAGACAAAATACGCGCATCAAATGAATAAAACACCCACTTATAAGTATAAATTCAAAATTAATTTCCTCTTCAGAGATCTAGAATATTAATGTAGTCCATCTACTTTTTCAGGCTTAAAAATATTATTCTTTTCAAAGCTTATTAGGAACTATGCAACTTTAAGCACGTCGTACAAAAAAAAAAAAACTAGTGGAAGACTACAATGGCTCAGTAATACGAACGTTGCCAGTCCATTGACTACGAGCGCCTAGGTTATTAACTTAACCATTTTCTCAAACCGTTTTAGCTCAGTAGGTATAATAGCCTATTTCTTTTCACAGATTTATCAAATTATTAGTATATATGAAAATATGTATCATAAAAACTTTAGTTATGGAACATTTTACATATCTATAGTTAGGTACATCCGTACGCTCGCGGAACAAAAACCGGGTAAGAATAAATTTTCTCATAAAAGCGGACATAACAAGGGTATGGGGCGGAAACGACTATAACTTAGATGGAGATCGGAAGACCTTTTCTGACGGACTACATATTTTCGGAAATCAATACGTAAGCAATGTAATTTACATACGAATTCCAAGAAATATGTCTTGGCCAAGCTTTTTAGTTATTTCTCATCTGGATATCTACTTCAGAAATATATTGTTCTATAAAACGCGGAACGGAAAGTCAGAGCATTAGTATCAATTCTCTCGCCTGTCTTGAGCAACGTATGTTAGAAATTATATTTAATCTGAAGATGCATGAGAGTGCTTTTTCCAACCTGACTCAGAAAAAAACTTATAGCACATTAGTTGCTCGTCATCTTGAGTGCGCAGTACAAGAAATATAGAAGCACGACATTCCAAGGGACCAGAGTGGTATTGTCACTGCAAATTACGTTATGTAAACAGATATTTGAAAATTGCTTTTCGACAGTGGTCGTCGCGGACGCAGTTGCATAATTGTCACGGGAGCCCCGGAACAATTATTTGATGTCGGCCCCAAAGCGCATAATTTTACCAAGGCGGTTGACTTGTCAAGAGCGGAACGTAGGTCGGTAATTCATCCATCATTTGTCACCGATTGTCGGGCACGCGTACAGCGATGACTTTTTTACTACACCGAAATAGCCAATGGTTAGTTGTCCGACAAAACAGTGGGAACAAGCGCGGGGCCGGGTGTTTCGCGTAATAGATTACAGTGTCACTCTGGAGGACCGTTGTCAACAGCCAGCTGCGAAGCTGTCAACCGTTTCTGTACCAAAACAATTTTATCCTGTCCCTTCAGTGTCGTATCGCAATCTACTTGATTTTAACGAGACTACATTGTGGCTGTGGGAAAACTTAGAAGATTACGAAAGGATTAGAGGGCGTGGGGTGCCGCAGTTTGAATGTTTTATTGAATTGGTTCTCTGTATAAATAAAGGTGCTTGAAGGCTTTACTTTTTAGTGGTTTTTCATGCACCAACATTGAAATTGCCATGAATTACCGAAAAAAGAAAGAAAATACATTTATTTGCCGCAAATATGACGCGTAAAAAAAAAAAGAAAAACGAAATGTTTTAACATAAAAGTGTGACTAAACTGTAATAAAGTTGGAAAATATTATTTTTCCTAAAATTTTTAGCCTCTTGCTATGGAAACAAAAGCATTTGGTCCTAAGTACCTACTTAAATAAAATAATAATTTAATGTGGCTTCAATGGTAGGTACCAATCCAAAATTGCTGCTCATTATTCAACCAGCCCCATCTTTCATGTTTTTAGACCATATCGATAGCATTTTTATGCGCTTTAGTACGGGGCTATAATTTCCTATTCCGATATTCCATCAGATAAAACTATATTGAGGGCATCATGGCTAAAGGAGGTTCTAAAGCATGAAGTATGCATGAACCTTACACGGAAGCGAGTATTACCTACTTTGGTGTATATTTTCAAATAAATTCGTTTACTACGTGCGTTTTCGTTTTCTATAAATTTGACAGCTCTATTGGCACAATGACTGAGGGGCATAATTTTAGAGTTTCGAAATGGTGGCCTCGATTCCTGTATAAAACAATTCTGCAGTCTTTTTTTGTTTGTATTTTGTAAACGCATAATGTAGAAAATAATGTTTCCTCACCACTACTCTTAAAACGGTAAAGGAAAACATCGTGAGGAAACCGGCAGTTCTACAACCAAAAATTCGAAGGCAATCATGTCACATTTTTCAACTCGCACTGAGCCGGCGTGGTAGATTACAGCCCCCTTCCTCTCAAAGAGATGAGGCCTGTGTCCCAGCAGTGGGGACATTATAAGCTGATTATGCTATAGGTAATGTAGAAAATCCTAGTGTTTCGCCAAATAAACAATTCCTTTTATAAAATGTCTGCATTTTTTAATATAATAAGTAACGATGATTGATCATCAAAAAAATACCGACAAGTACAGAAAAGTTCCAACCATTTGAAAGTTTTCCACAAAAAGCTAATTGAATGTTATCTGAAAATGTTTCCAGACTCGTTGTGAAACAGGAAAAAACTTGGTGAGTATCTCGCTACTTTTATTATTGCGAAAGTTTCACTTGACAAGCCTTACAACAACACGGGGGAACAATTACGACTTGATATTTATGTATTTCTATTGAAGAAAAGGCTGGTGATCGTGAATCATATTTTTTAGTTACTGCTCTTAAAAGTTGCTCTGAAAAGTTCTGTGTTTAAAGATGTCATAGCAATATAGGTACAGACGCCAGCACATCAAGCTACTACAATCTGTCAAATTTCTTTAATAGATTTTCAACTTTATCACTGAAGAATTACGGTTCTAGATTGATTGGGAAAATTTGACAGTTTCGGGTAGCTTGACCTGCTGGCGTCTGTACATGCGATGCAGTGGTAGCCCAGTGGTAACAGCCGCGATTGACGAGTTGTAGGTCGCAGGTTCGAACCCAGACAGGCGCTTTGCTTAACTTTGTGTAATTTTTTTCATCACCACGGCTCTCAAAACGATGAAGGAAAACATCGTGTGGCAACCGGCTTGTTTTACAACCAACAATTCGAAGACATGTGGCATCTACCAACCCGCACTGGGCCCACTTACTGATAGGATGCCTGTGTCTCAAAATTATTTAGGTATACTTAAATTAGAACTTAGTTATTAAGGTTAAATAAAAAAAGGTTTATTATTTTTTGCTTTTCAGTTTTTTCGGCGGTTTAATTTTTTTGTTAAAAAGTTATTATTTCATATTTTTTCGTGGCTATGATCTACTAATAGTTTGCCAAAGGGCATATGTGGCACTGAGTAGAGTAATGATACACAAACTCAGCATTCAAATCTGTGAGTGAACAATAAATCACCCCTATTTTCCCACCTTTAGGGTTGGTTTTTTTTTTCCAAATTTATATGGGACCAACTTTGGGGTATACCCTTTCCAATAAAAAAGAATTATCAAAATCGGACTACTGTGTAATAAAAGGTATGCGTGGTCATACGTAAAAAAATATCTATACAGGGTGGAAACTCAGCAAGGCAGTAAAAGGAAGTACCTACCTTATCCGTTGCAGCTACGCGAAAATGGTCTTAGGAGACTATCCATATTTTTTTATGGAATTTTGATCCCCATTCACAGACTTTCACAAAAAAAAAAAAATACAGTTGGCAAGAAAATAGCCATTTTACACAAAAACATTTTTTGATGCCAATCGATCCTGTTTCTAATACTGATCAAAAACTTCTATGGGACCAACATCGTTGGAGTACTCAAAAATTTACAAATTGCAGAAAACATTTTGTAAAGAATTTGTGTAACTGAAATACAAAAAATAAAATAAAAGACAAATGATCACGTAGAATTTTACACATATCAAAAAGAAGGCGTATTAATTTTCTTTTTTTATTAACTAACATAACTTGATGATGTTATTCTTATTTAAAATCTTGCTGTTTCTTGCCCTACGATATCAAGTGCTCGAAGTGACCGCCATTTTGGCGAATACATAAATTGATTCGTTTCTGTACCGACCTAGTGGCTGCTGACAATTTATTTGTATGAATTCCATACAAAATTGTGGTTAGTGAGTCTTTAAGTTCTTGAACACTATCGTATTGCTTTTTGTAAACCTCAGTTTTCAGGTAGCCCCACAAAAAGAAATCTAGAGGTGTCAGATCTGGACTACGCGCTGGCCAAGAAACCTTTCTGGTTGGCACATGACGATTTGGATATTTGATCCTTTACCATTCTAACGCAGCTGATGTATTTTTATTATTTACGTAATATGCTTCTAGCAAGTCTAGACTTTCTAAATTGGAGATCATTTTTCTCTTATCAATAGCTGTCCAATTATGCACTTAATGTAAAATTCACAACACACTCAGAGCTTTTCGGACGCAACAAACTATCAGATTGTTTTTTATTTAATAATAACGAGTTCGAAATATGAATTGTTTTTAAACTTATCGTTTTATTCAGTCAACAAAAAGATCTCAACCGTCACTAAAAAAGCTTTTGCGTAAAATTTTCATACAAAATATAGGTACGGAAAAAGTTTTTGCAATTTGTGACTTTTTGAGTACTTCAACGATGGTTGGTCCCATAGAAGTTTTTGATCAGTATTAGAAACAGGATCGATTGGCATCAAAAAATATTTTTGTGTAAAATGGCTATTTTCTTGCTAACTGTAATTTTTTTTGAAAATCTGTGAATGGAGATCAAATTCCATAAAAATTTATGGATAGTCTCCTAAGACTATTTTCGTGTAGCTGGAACGGATAAGGTATTTCCCCTTACTGCCCCGCTGAAAGTTTCCACCCTGTATATTATGTGTATATACTATATACTCGTCGACTTGAGAACCTCCTCCGTTTTTTTTCGTCGGTTAAAAATACTGCGGTCATCTATTCAGGAATGGTAAATATTGCTTTTCTTTGGCTCAGGGAAATTGGATATGTAGCTATCATGTAAAACCCTTCATAATTTAATCTATATACAGTTTGAACTTTACAGCCGATTGCATGTCTAACTATGCTGTGAAATCCCTAGGTTATCGTTTATGACAGATTCGGGGAAAGACGGGCTGGTCTATTAGTTGCCAGGGAGGCAGGGACCAAAAGGCATAACGCTTTCACCGATTTGAGTAAACGAGAAGTCGTTAGATTCGTATTATTCGGTAGTATCATATCGAGGTACGTGACGTCACGTTTAATCCAATATGGCGGATGATACTCCCGTAATTCAGAGAATGAGTTACCGTGGAGTTAGTATTCGGGATGAGATAGAAGTTCTCGCATAATACTAAGTTTCAAAGCTTTTGGGAGCTTTTTTTATTCGTGGAACTGCCCACAGCTAGATTGACTGACAACCTTAAGAAAATGTCTGGGACAGACTGGATGCGGCAGGCGGAGGACAGGGTGTTGTGGCGCAGCTTGATAGAGGCGTATATGCAGCAGTGGACTGCGATAGCCTGAGTTCATTGAAAGCTTTTGGTGTTCGATCGGGCAAAAGTAAGAACAACAAGGCAGTGGTGTATATTCATGACACCCATATTTTGCCAGGTACGATATGCTTTAAATTAGTCCAATTGAAAGGGGAAATCTATAAGAAAACATTCAAAATTCCTTATGAATATTGCACACATTACTTCCTTATTGAAGTAAAACAAAATGAATAAAAATACATTTTATGAAGATAAGAATTTACCAGCCATTCTTTCGCCTTTTCTTATTTTAATATCCGCTGATTCTGAAGGCCTTTAAATACTTTTGTTTGTCATCTTCAGATCTGTTTCCGACATCGCTCGAAATGTTCCGTGGGCGAAGCTCCTATATCGACCTTTTACCTTTAAATATTAACAGAAGATTGAACAATAATCGCAAGGCCTTTTTTTTTTTTGGGTGGGAAATCATCAAATGACTTCTCCCGCTCTGGAGCGGGAGGGCGTGTCAGACTTTTACTAACTAAAAACCACCCGTGTTCCTCCAGTTGCCTATGCCAGGGGCCACGGTATTTCTTTCGAACAAACCGCGGCCCTGGCAGGCATCGGCCCTAGCGGACCCCTGCAGTTCGTGCTGACATCTCTTTGAGGCGCGCGTGGAATACAACGCGCCGTCGACCCGGGCCTGGTACTTACCGGGTAGCGAGCTGCCCATTGCTCGCCGCCCGCAAGCCCGCGCCTACGGTGGCCAGGGGTCGGCTGCTGACTCCCGACGTCCAGGGCGTCTCCTGCGGCGACTAGGGGCATGAGGGTGCAGAGATTGCCTCTCCCTCACGCGCTCAGCCTCCTCCATTGCGAGCATTACTGCTTCGCAGAAGGAGGGGACGGCTTCCCATGCATTCTCGCTCCGTACCATGGCCTGGACCAGGGCCGGACGCGAGAGATCGCCGCCGCCAATCGCCGCCACGAGGACGCGGCGGTGCTCCGCCCAAGCCGGGCAGACCTCCACCGTATGCTCCACCGTGTCCTCCGGGCGATCCATACAGTAGTGACACCCTAGCGTTGCCTCCCGCCTTATCCTGAACAGGAACCTGCCTTAACAACCGTGTCCGGTGAGGACGTGCATCAGGTGGAAAGCGACGACGTCGTGGTGCCTCTCCAGCCACTCCTCAAAGAGGGGACTTGTCGCCGCAATTGTAGCGTGCCCAGCACTGGTTTGCGATGATCGCACTCTCCATGTCGCCATGAGATCCCGCCGGAGCTCTGTCCGTTGTACCGTGATTTCTCGCGGCAGCGGAGTTACGCCCCGGCGTTTTGCCTCCTCGCGCCACTCCCATATGTGACCGAGGATTTTGCCTCCAGATCCCATGGCGGCAAGGGCCATGGGATAGTGGCAAGGGCCTGACACTGCTTTGAGGTTAGAACAAAAACATTCAGAATTTATTTCTGCCTTAATACGGTGAAAAGCCGTAACTAACATTTTTTTTATCAAAATGACTTAAATAGAGGTTCGGACTTGCCAAAGAATTGGCCACCTTTCTATGTAGGTGATAAAGCTGTTATGCGTTTGTAGCCAAAGTTACAAGTAGTTAAAAGAGCATAACTAAGCCCCGGAAACATATTTCTCTTTAAAATGAAAGCAATATAATTTCCACGTAAAGCCCTTTCTTATTAGTAAAACTATTTAGCATACTTGAAAAGCCGTAACTTTAGTTTTACGCTTTTTTATACCATCGAAATTATCGATTGTGATTACGGCTTTTCATCTTTTTATATGTTATAATATATATACCCCGCAATTACTTAATACAAAGATGAAGAGCCGTAACAACCGTAGCAGCGCGTGTTTCCTGTCGTCAAAAGGCGTACCTACTTGTATTTCAATTAAGGCCTATTAAGACAAGATAAGATATTTTATTTCGCAAATATGAGTACAAAACATGGTGACATAAAGATATAATTAGCAACAGGCATATTTATCCAGAAGGCATAATAGCCATATTTAAAATAATAATTAAATAAAAGCTTCTATATTAGCTTTAAAAGGCGTTATTTACAAAAGACAAGCCCCAACTATTTTACTTAGGGATTGCATAATATCATTATTGTTTTACTAAAACAAAGAGAAAATCAAATTAAATAAAAACTATATAAATAAATAAATCTAGGTATTTTTACAAACTATATATTATTTAACGAATTATTATAAGAGTTCAATCAAGTGAAGTCCATCGACAGTGTTTCAAACACACAAAACTGTAATGTACAGACGCCAGCAGGTCAAGCTACCCGAAACTGTCAAATTTTCCTAATCAACCTTGAACCGTAATGCTTTAGCGATAAAGTTGAAAATCTATTAAAGAAATTTGACAGATTGTAGTCTGTACTCAAAATACACTTTCAAGTAATTACGGCTATTCACCGTTTTACGGCAGATTTGTTTTTGCAAGATCAGTTGGTTAGAATCATAATTATATATCTATACGTATTATAAACTAAAGTCGCTTGTTATGTCTGTCTGTCAGTGTGACTTCGTCTAAATTACGCAACGGGTTTTGATGCGGTTTTCACTGTCACTTAGAGAATTTATTCCGGGAGAATTTATACTCGTATCAATGATTTACCATTCCATTTAAAGGGCATCTGTGACGTTGTACTTACTGTTTGCAGATGATACCTCTCTTATTTTTAAAGTAGACAGGAATAGACAAGATTTTGACGACGCAAACAGTGCACTCTCAATAGTTACAGATTGGTTTACGTCAAATAACCTAGTTCTCAATGCCAAGAAAACGAAATGTGTAAAGTTGGTCTTACCGAATGTTAGAAATCTAGGACCCAATATCGTCTTAGATAAAGAGGTGAAACTGTAGGCTCGGCTATTTTTCTAGGACTAACAGTAGATGCTAAACTTCTGTGGGGACATCATATTTCAAGTCTAGCAGGATGGTTCAGTGTGGCTGCCTACGCCGTCAGGAAAGTAAGACAATACACTGACGTTGATACAGCTCGTTTAGTCTATTTTAGTTATTTTCACAGCGTTATGTCCTATGGTATTCTGCTGTGGGGCAAAGCCGCTGATATACAAAATATATTTGTCCTTCTAAAACGAGCTGTTCGAGCAATTTACCAGCTAGATGCCACAGTTTCTCTAAAAGATTTTTTAAGGATATTGGTATTCTCACTGTTGCATCACAATTCATCTTCGGCAACATCTTATATAATATTAGGCAAAATTTACACTTGTACACTAAAAACAGTGATATTCACAGTGTTAACACTAGAAATAAGGACAAACTACGTGCCTCCTTTCACCGGCTTCATAAGGTTCATAACTCATTTGTTGGGCTTGGTATAACCTTTTATATCAAGATACCCTCTTCTTTGTTAGACTTGCCTTTTAAATGCGTGGCTCAAGTAAAATCCAACCTTTGTTCAAAGGCATACTGTTGCGCGCCACAATTAATGCCTGGTACATGGTGACATTAGTCAATACTAGCGCCATCTAGTATCGAGTAACAGAACTAATAGATCCTTCTAGAAATTTCGATACTAGAACTATCGATATCTGTTTAGTCAGGGCCGGTATGTACTCGAACATTCTAGATGTTTCTACAATAGAAGGTTTTTAGCCGCGACCACTTGGATCAGCGATACATGCGAATACATCGAAAGCGATCTTCAAGTGCGACTTAAGAGCAATCGTGTTTTATAATTAGTGTGTTTGAGTTGTTATTAGAATTGTTTAATTAAAGTGTAATTTTTGGTAATTTATGTCGTCAGTTTTTATTGTTACGAACCCGAAGCTCATAACAATACTATTCCATCAACGACTACTTACACGATAAGAATAGTTGGTCGCCCTGATTAACTCAAGACAATGTTAATGTTCTTTCTCCAGAATTAGCTTACTGACAGGTTATATGAGTTCATATAATTCATTATTTTTATTTGACTGTATAAGTCAATTCAGTTTAATTTTATTTTAATGTATTATTGACATAATCACAAATAAAAAATCAAAACACAATTAAAATCTCATTAGAAAACATTAAAATGAGTACATTTTAATGTTTTCTAATGAGATTTTGCAATATGTGATTAGCTAGTGACCTCGACGATTGATCATAATATTATTCTTGCCTGAACAACCGGCAGCAAGTTCGTCATGCTCCCTTAGATGTCACTGCTTGCGGTAGCGTCGGGGGTCGGGTTGCCTCTCTCCTGGCTGATCTTTGCGTTATGCTCGTGAACGGGTGCTGCTTGTGGTGAATTAACGTATTTATTTATTTTACTTCGATGGTCCTAGTTTATCATTTGTGACTTCAAGTGACAGCTATGTGAACAGAACCCAGCAATGCATAAACATGTAAGCTGTCACGCCCTTTATGCCTGGAGGCTTTTATTTAGGTAGTAAGTTTTTATTTACATTTTAATTTTAATTAATTATTTTTTAACTTGAGTACCTGCGTATAATTTTTACTATATTTGTTGGTATATTGGCGTGGCTAGCTGAAATATGGCAAATAATTTAATTTAATGTTCTGTGTCTTGTAATTTTTATTATTTATATAATTACTTAACATACCTATTATTGTATACAATCAAGTATTTTATAACTGAACAGACCGCTGTGCTGCTGGGGAGTTTGTTGCGCCACTTTTTCTTCCCAGCGATAGCACTAGGAAGTGGTGAAGGGCGGGCCTTTTTGGGGGGCTGTCTTTTGTAATTTTGACGTTCGAAAAGTGCTGATTCCCAGCCTAATTTGAATAAATGACTTTTGATTTTGATTTTTTGGTTCAACTTACATAATATGTTAAAGAATTATCGATGTTCATGTCGTACAAAGTGTGAGAAGCAGGGGCGGGTCGCTAGTAAATAATATAGGGTATAGGTACTTAGATGTGATGTCCGGGTAGACTAGAAGCCGACTCCAACATAATTATGTAGTTGAAAAACATTACCTACATTTTTGTTGGTGCTGGTGTGTTATTGGCTTTTGAGTCACGCCTTTGAGTGTGCAAATTGTGACTACATTTTTGTGTTGGGCCCACCTGTAAAAACAAATGTATGTCGTAATAGTAAATAAATAATAATAGTTGCGAAAAGAGGGGCTTGTGGTTAACTAATAACAGTCACACGGTCGATCGATCAGGTTAAGCTACGCTAGCCGCGTTTGGTCCGTGGATGGGAGACCTTCTTTAATTACCCTGCCTCGGAAAGTACGCTAAGCCGTTGGTCCCGGCTGTCATTCGTGGATCTTTGACAGTCGTTACGGGTCGTTAAAAACGCGAATGTCTGGCAACCAGTCTTACCGAAGGGTATCGTATTACCAAGAAACTGGGTTTCGGAGGTTGGAAAGACAGTCGCTCCAATTAAAATATTGGTACTCAGCTGCATCCGGTTAGACTGGAAGCCGACCCAAACATAGTTCGGAAAAAGCTAGGCAGATGATGAGATAAGTTTGGAAAAGGATAGGCAGGTTAATTTACTGACTTAGATGTGATGTGCTTGTTAAATACAGGCTGGTGATTCATCTGGACACAATCATTATCGGATTCCCCACCGAAACACATATTATCACAATGTTTATTTTTATATTGATATACTGGGTTTCTCCCAGCGTGTTATCCTATTTTGTTAACTTTTTTAATTTCGCATGTATTTCATGTATATCTATTTTTTATATTTACGAAGTTATTTCTTTTATACGAATGTATGTAATCTAATATCGCGACATAATCGCTAAAAATGTAAACAAATATCGGTTTATGGAAAAATAACTTTAATTCCTACGCAATAAAGTTTAGTTTACGCTACAACTTCAAACATTTTTATTACTTTTTCAATAGTGCTAGTCACTCTGAAATCAACTTAAGTAGGTACCAATAAAAGAAAGTTGATATTTGTTTAACTTGAAATACGTCAATTTCAAACATAAATCAAATTTGAATATAGGTACTTTACATTACACTATGTAAAAAAAAAAAACCAAACAACGCCTTGAGAGTTTTTTTTTAAATCAGTTATGTTGGGCATGTATATCTTATACATATAATCTATACTAGTATATTACATTATACTAGCGGCCCGCCCCCGAAGCCCGCCCCCGTCCCGGAAACAAGTAGCGAATTTGATTTAAAACTAAAATACTTCTAAAACACGTACGAAAGTTCAAATTCATATAAATTACAGTATCATGTTTTTGACAAGTATCTATTTAATTTATGATTCAGACACATACGCACGCGTTGCAAACTTAGGCAAACTTTTTTGCCTTTTCAGAATGGGAAGTAACCTACAGACAACCTCCATACTACGTCTTACTAATATAAGTATACATATAATTATCTACACTATCTACACGCCGGACGGCATGTCTTTATTTCCATGGAAGGTGGGTAGGCCTTTAGTGTAGGATGCAACTTGTGTCGATACTCTTGCGCCATCCCATCTTCCAGGGTCAGCGTGTTGCGCTGGTGCTGATGCTGCGGCTGCAGAAAACCTCAAGCGGCGTAAATATAATAACCTCATTAATAATTATATTTTCGAGCCGTTTGGGGTTGAAACCCTCGGGCCGTGGGGTCCAAGTGCGCATGGTCTTTTTAAGGAAATTTCGAAAAGACTGGTTGATACTTGTCATGACCCAAGGGCTGGCTTTTACCTTGGCCAGAGGCTAAGCATTGCCATACAACGTGGCAATGCCGCCAGTGTCTTGGATACATTACCAGTCGACAGTGATGGCGATGAATTTTTCGACGCTATATTTTAGTTTGTAAATAGTTTTACTTAATTTAGGATATTATTTTAGTGTTATCTTGTAAATAAAAATTTGTAATTAAATTTAAAAAAAAATCTACACTAATAGTAAAGCTGAAGAGTTTGTTTGTTTGCGCTAATCTCTGAAACTACCAGCTGACTTTGAAAAAATATTTTCCATTTAATAGCCCATTTCTTGAAGAAGAAGGCTATAGGCTATTTAAGGTGTTAAATAGCTGTTAATGTTAGATGTTAAAAAGAAAGAAAATGAGAAAGAACGCTAAGCGGAAACGAAGTAATAGCGCGGGCAGGCAATGCGATGCAACGGGGTGGGTCGGGGAACAAGAAATTTAACGCGGCAGAAGATAGGGTCCATTATTATAAACCACTTACGAGAGACAATGTGACGCAATGAGGGTTTTCATAAAAATTCGCGTAACCAGAAGGGCAATTCTCGTAATTGCGGCACGGTTGGCGCAGTGGTTAAGCGATTGACTGCTGCGCTGCGTGTCGCGGGTTCGATTCCCGCACGGAACAAATATTTGTATGACCTACATGTATTTGTTCCGAGTCTGGGTGTTTTTCTATCTATAATATGTATGTATTTACAAAAAAAAAAATGTATATAAGTAGTTTATCAGCCATCTTGTTACCATAACACAAGCATTAGGTTGCTTAGCTTGGGACTAGATGGCGCTGTGTGAAATGTCCAGGGATATTATTATTATTATATTATTATAATTTTAAAAACGTTCACAGTCTGATCTCAGTCTTAATCTGTCAAAAATACCTCAATTTCCCTACATTTTGACATTTGTTTGTCGCTGAGATGAGACTGCGACTAGATTTTGAACGTTTTAAATTACGAGAATTGGCCTTCTGTTGGCGCCACTTTGACAAGATGTCTTCCATTTCGACAATGAATATAAAATCTATAATGACGTTCATCATTCGTTTCATTCATTAGTTCATCATTCAGTCACAACTTACGACTAGAGTGCGTCTTACTAAAAAACCCTATTATTATTATATGTATGGTTAGCAACAATCCTACAACAACCCTCCTTATACAACATTGTTTTTATTTTGTTAATTTTGTATTTTGTGTTTCACGAACTGTGTCCAAATAAACTTTATTCTTTCTTTCTCCTACCTCACACAACTTTCGATTGTGAATTTTATTAACCAGTACCTATAATATGATGTTGAGGTAAATAAATCAATAAAGATTTATGACCCGTCTCATGGCTATAGCGTCTGTGGGACTAAAAAAAATACAGGCACACACAAACACACACACACACACACTTGACACTTTTGACAGGTGCCACGCTTCCACGTTTCAGTGCTGCAACCTAGTGAACGTCATTTCAGAAAACCCTCATTGGATTTTATTATAAAATTTATAACTAAAGAAGACCTGAAAATAAACAACATTAAATGAAAAAAAAAACTATCCAGTAAAGCAAGGTAATAAATAACTGTCTAGGTCATAAAAAACCCTAAAACGTGATGGTGTTAAAATGTGTGCTAAAAACCATGTTTCATGTTCATTGCTCATCGTATCGAAAAAAAAAAAAAAAAAAACGGTTTTATGGTCAACCACATTAAATACGAACTAAATGTGCAAAGGTCCAATTTTGTAATAAAACGCCTTTAGAGGCATCAGGAACAGGGTGTAAAGTTTACTCATTCTCCATAGAAAAGTAGAAAAGGGAGCATCCTCCGACCAGACGGGTGTATTGTCTGGTGGGCAACTGTTCGACGATTGATATCGGGATGTTGTATATATGCTCGTAGTTGCGCAGTAAACTCTGCTTGCGCGATGCAGGATTTGTGTGACGACGTGTGATGTGATCTACGACGTCACATGCGAACATGGAAATTCCATATCAATCTGCCAAGCCTTTTTCAAATTATGTTGGGTTCAACTTTCAGTATAACCGGATACAGCTGAATACCAGTATTTTACATAGAGCGACTGCCTATCTGACCTCCTCAATTCAGTTACTGGGTAACACTTCCCTTGGTAATACTGGTTGTCAGACTTCTGACTATCCGTAGCGATTGTCAAAGATCTACGAATGACAGCCGGGACCAACGGCTTTACGTGCTTGCCGACGCACGGAGGGGTCTTGATATGTTATAGATGGTCACCCATCCGCAAACTGCAGCAAGCATAGCTCAACCTTCGATCGACCCGTGCGACTGTTATAACTAGCCACGAGCCCCTTATCAATAGAAATTTCATACTAACTAGAAATTATTGTTGTTCACTCAACATTATTCACCAAACCTATTATGAAACTAAACACAACTATTCCATAAACAACACAATGTCATTGAATATGAATGAATGTACAATGATTAATCAATTCAATTATGTATGATTGTCATTCATGCGTGCGACGCTCCCGAGGGCGGTCGCCTAGAGCCTTCTAACCCTAAATATGAATATATGGAGCCATAGTGAGCGGGTACTCCCACGGGTGGCGCTCGCGATTTTCGCAACGAACTTGCCTCATAAATCCTTGCCTTACATGATGCTTGTTTGCATAATACAAGACTTAGCCGGCTTTGTTCCACAGTTTGATAGGTAGGCCGCAACTTGCGCGTTGGAAGTACATGACGTACTTACTTACAGGTGGTGCTATTTCAAATATTAGTCTCATAAGTAAAAAGTATCTCACGAAGAGGAGGCCTGTGTCTCAGCAATGGGAACTGATTATGCTAAGTAAAAAGTGCCTCGTTGGTTTAGAGGTCGCAAGCGCGTGAGGTGTGGGTTCGATGGCCAGGTCGGGCAGTGTATTATTAGGTTCTTCTATCAAGAATTTCTCAGTACCAGCTCGGACTCTGGATTTGTGTTCGATTGATAGCAATATGCTTAGCCTATAATGTTCCCACTACTAGGATACAGACCTTCTCTATGATACAGGGAGTGGACCGATAACCCCACTCGGGTATAGTGCGCGTTGGTGGATGTCACATGTCTTCGAATATTTGGCTCTAGGACATGCCGGTTTCCTCACAATGTTTTCTTTCACCGTTTTGAGAGCAGTGGTAATTAAATAATTTACACGTAGTAAGTGCCTGCTTAGGTTCGAACACACGACCTTCATACAACTCGTAAGTCGCGACGTTACTACTGGGGTAACATATGAGAAACAGGAATGTGTTTCTCATGTTCCGGTTCATCAGGCAATTCATTTTTCAGGAAATCTTTAAGAAAATATAAATAAAATATTGAATTAAGCCGGTGCCTGTGGAATATCGTATTTAAGTAGATAGGTAATAATACATACTACAGTAATAAAATACTCATTCAAGTTCTGCAAGGCCGACTTTCAGTATAGTATAACGTACTCTGTGAGGCCGACCACATATGCGATGGCGAAAAACTGTGACTATACTCGTATATCACTCACAGATTTTTTTTCCATAATTTTTCGAGTTCGTATTTTGATTTTCTTGGGCAATCGCCTTTACCTAACTGCCAGTACTTGATGACACAGCCTATTTTTACGTGTTTTTTCATACAATCAGGTTGAATGGAGCGGGAAATTTAAAAAAGTGATGTTTTACGAAATTAAAGCTGGAATTCTAATTTCGTTGGATATTCATTCGCAAAATAGTATGTAGTTCTTTGAGATAATAATTATAGTTATTTATTGAAATAACGTAAAAAGTATAATAAGTTATTGAACTTATTATACTTTTCAGATAAAATTATTTAGCGTTGGAAAAATCAGCTCTTAATCTATTTTTGATCTAATCATAATACTCGTAGGATTTTATTATTTTATAAATAATTGGTTTTCGACATCGATAAGATTCTGGGGGATTCCCATACCTAACCATTGCTTTAAACATTTTTAATTCATCTACTTACCCGAAACTATTAGGAACTCATTGATTTTTGCGAAGCGGGAATTATGTTAATCGGCACTTGTCGCTGTTAACAACCCTAGGGGATAATAACAATGTTAATGCATTATGATAATGTGGAAACCGTTCAGTTGCTCATAATCTTGCCACTAGACACTCACCCTAATTGTTACTTCAGTCTTAAAAGAACTGCGGGGTAATTGCGTTACACACTATAAGTAGCAATGGTTTTCATTGCGTTATTTAAGTTGTTGAGCAGACACATTTTTCGAACATATGAAGCAATGGATTAGCAATACTTATCCTTCAAAATTCTTCTCATATCTTTAGAACTACTGATCCGATTTCGAAGATTCTTTCACAAATAGGACATAGGATATTTTATGTTAAAGCAAGAAATTTCACGTGTACGATTGCATTTATAGGTGGCATTCGGGACCGCGGTCCCGGTCCCAAAAGCCCCACGACCCGTGGGCAGAAGCATTCTGTTTTTATGTATATTTTGTTTTTTAAATTCGTCTGCTCCACAACATATGACGCAATGACTGTTGTTGACGTGTCAAAATGAAACAAAAGTATTGCTATGTAAGTGTATGTAAGTGTGTTACTGAATTAGCCCCGCTAGTCAGTGTACAGTCTGAGCAATGTCACAGTCACGTCTGCCTTACCCCCTTTAAACCACCCGTAACGGTCACAATAATAATCTGTACATACTCGTACTTACAAATGTATAAAATTGAAGTGTCGGTTTGTAGTTTCAAAATAACACTTTTTACTAAATGCATGTTATGAAAGTATAGGTATACGGTACTTATAACAATTTATTTTTTAAACTTTTGTCTGTCTGTCTGTTTGTTTGTTCCGGCTCATCTCCGACACGGCTGGATTGATTTGGACGGGACATTCAGTGGCAGATAGCTGATGTTATACGTTTATTTTAGAAAAGAATTAGGGTTCCGCGCAAAAAATTTAAAACCCATGAAATCCATTTTGATTTCAGATATGTGCGCGAAAGAAGTCGCGAGCAATAAAACGCAATAAAATTCCACTTCAAGTTTGATTAACAGCTAGATATTGTAAAACACAACACGATCTAAGTTTACGAAAAACCAAAATACTTTAAACACTGGGCTGGTTAGGAATGCTTTTAGTAACACTGCTTAAGAGGATTGTGACATGACAACGACCCTTGTCACACTAGCTGTGACGTTGACGTCATAACAAAGACGTAAGCAAAATATTTCTCTAGCGATAAGCTTAGGGTTTAATGCTAATCTTTGAACCAAAAACTAATGTTTCATTACTAAAAGCCAGATTTAGGTTTGACTTTAGAGTACCCTTGACCGCTTGTAGGAGAGTTTATTCATAGAAAAGGGATTCTATTATAGTTTATATTATGTCTATTTGTGACTTTTAAACACAACTGCTACGTTTGATTCTTTGGGAACAATCAACTCAGCCTATCGCAGTCCACTGCTGGACATAGGCCTCTCCCAGGCTGCGCCACAACACCCTGTCCTCCACCTTCCGCATCCAGTCCGTCCCAGCCACCTTCTTTAGATCGTCCGTCCATCTAGCTGGGGGGCGTCCCACGATACGCTTGCCGATACGCAGTCTCCTCTCCAGGACTCATGTGCTCCACCGCCCATCGGTCCTTCGACAAACATGGTCAGCCCATTCGTTGGGAACGATACCGGTAAAATTGCGGGCACCTGAGACTCTGCATCCTAATTGCGTAACACACTATCAATCACGAACTGAATCATTTAAAAAGATATTGCTAATCTAGTGCTTCATCAAAATTGTCTGCTCTACAACGTAAATAACGCAATGAATGTTGTTGCACTGTCAAAATGAAAACCATTCCTACTATTAATGTGTTATGATTTAAAAGAGTGTCCATGGAGTTTCTTGCCCGTTCTTCTCCATAGGAACCTACTACGCTTTGGAATGGGCAACTAGCTTCATCTTTTTGACTGACCGACCTTGACAATTCAAAAGTGCCTGTAATTGGTTTATTTGAAATAAATAGTTTGAGTTAAGTTACGCAATTACCCTTCTCGTCTCATAAAATGATACATGAGCAAAGTCCAGTATTTGATTCAGCCACGTAAGTATAGTAGCACCAAGGTTAACAGCCGTTTATTTTCGCACAAATGGAGTAAATGACTTCATCTCTTTCTTTGCTTAATTATATTACCTATTATTTAATTATAAGATAGTCGCGGGAAACACCTGGACGCGGGAAGCACAAACCCGGGAAGTATGGCAGAAGAGAAAGGAGGCCTCATAATGGGTATTGAAACCCTGAAACACAGGTTTTTCATAAACCTAGATCAGGCAGGTCTACATTACAGTTAGAATTCAACTTTCCTCGATTGTAATTAACGTAAATCATATTTTTACTTTACTTTATACTTGAATAAAAAATTTATTTTATTTATTTATTTTTTATTTTATTGGCCTCCTTTCCCTACTGCTATTCTTCTGCAGTGGGTGATTCCAGGCTGAAATGATGATGAAAAGATACAGACACCACCTGACCTGCACCCTAATTGCGTAACACACAATCAATAGTAATCTGAATCATTTTGAAGCAAATTGCTAATCCATTGCTTCATAAGTTCGAAAAATTTGTTTGCTCAACACGTACAAAATAACGCAATGAATGTTGTTGAACTGTCAAAATAAAACCGATTCCGATTAATTGTGTGTTACGCAATTAGGGTGCTGCTGTGATTTTTAAATGAAAACAGAAATTTCATAAGTAGGTATTTGAAAGTGCGAAGTGTAACTTATGACTTTTTCATTTTCTGAAAGAATTTATATGCAAAACTGCGTCAAAGGGGCGACCACTTTTACGTTCGTGGTTATTCGTAAACTTTTCAGTAAGTATATGAGTAGTTGACACAAAACTTAAAATTAGTAGCGAACTTTTCATTTATACGTACGTATTTTTTTTTTAATTTAGTATAAGTTGCATCTTTTGTAGAGGAGGCGCTTATGGCTAAGTAATAACGGCCGCACGGGTCGATCGATCAGTTTAAGCTACGCTTGCTGCGGTTGGTCCGTGGATGGGTGACCAACTTTACATATCAAGACCCCTCCGTGCCTCCGAAAGCACGCTAAGCCGTTGGTCCCGGCTGTCAATCGTGGATCTTTGGCAGTCGTTACGGGTCGTCAGATCCCCGAAAGTCTGACAACCAGTCTTACCAAGGGGTATCGTATTACCCAGTAACTCGGTTGTGAAGATCAGATAGGCAGTCGCTCCATGTAAAATACTTTTATTCAGCTGTATCTGGTTAGACGTGGCAGCCGACCCCAAGATAGTTGAGAAAAGACTAGGCAGATGATAAGCTGCATCTTTTAAAGCTCTAAATTGCAGTCACTTCTGAAATACATCAAGATAAAAAAAAAAATCGTTTATTATCAGGCGTCAACGGCCCATAGCGTGTTAGTATATATAATGACTGATCCATAAACCAAACAGCGTAACCCACTGCCAATCTCAATCTGTATCATTTTGAACGATGTTGGTAATCCATTGCTTCATAATGTTCGACAAATGTGTCTGCTCAACAATGTAAATAACGCAATAAATGTTGTTGAACTGTCAAAGTGAAACCCATTACTACTGCAACAGTGGTTGATTGGTTTGTTTATTGTCCAACAGTTGTTGGACAATATTTATCTATCTTTTTTAAGAAGGATACGTAACAAAAAGAAAAAAAACTCGTACTAAAAAACCAATGAGTACATAGGTAATTATTCTATTGAATTCTATTTGCATGAACTACAATAAAAATAAATTGTTATAATGACACTTGGGGTAACAATAAATAAATAAATAAATTCATTTATTTCAGGTACCACATAACCCATATTAGAAAACGATTACAAAATTATAAATTCAAAACATCATACATCAATATATACAAACGAATAAATACAATATAAATACAACATCAACACATAAATTATATAAAAGAAATTAAAATTGCTATTCAACCATTATTAATTATACATTACCTACATTAGTCTCTTACGAGCGACATTATATGTAACTTTCTGTCACAAACGCCAGGTAATTTTATTCGAGGAATAATTTTGAATTTTTGACAGTTATTTCATACAAAAACTGTCAAACGTCAATTCTATTCCTCGAATAAAATTTATCTGGCGATGGTAAAATCAGCCCTAAGTTAATTGTTTTTGATTTTATGTATTTTTAACCGACATCTAAAAAAGGAGGAGGTTCTCAATTCGGATGTTTGTATTTTTTTTTTTTTATGTTTGTTCGCGCATGACTCAGTCGCTTGCCAACCGATTTGAAAAATTCTTTTGTTGGAAAGGGTATACTTCCTAAATGGTCCCATAGAAATTTCATCAAAAGCGGTTTAGTACTTTGGTTTTTAAACCAAAATTACTGGTAAAAATTACAACTAAAAAGTGAAAAATAAAAACTTTTTTGCAAAAAAAAAACAACCGACTTCCAAAAATGACACTACAAAGTGAAAAATAACTTTAATTTCGGAAGTCGGTGGCAAACAACGAAAATGCGAACCCAACGACACCGACTTCCAAAATTAAAGTTATATTTCACTTTGTAGTGTCAATTTTGGAAGTCGGTTGTTTTTTTTGCAAAAAAGTTTTTATTGTCTCTTTTGCTCTTACACACGCTGGGTACCTACATCTCTTTATCTACTTTCCAGGTATGCTAAATGAGCTTTCTTTACAAATAGGCATCACTTTTGTACCTATTTTTCTTGTCTGTTCATTTATACATATTATGTGTCCATAAATGGTTAAATAAATAAGGTTCACATCACGTTTTCCAGTTTTCTTAATCATACGTAACCGACTGTTGGTTTCTTTGTGAGCCACTTATTACAGTCGTCAACGATTAATTAGTTCATTACCTGAGCGTTTAGCTCATCTAACTCATAAATTGTAAGTATTCATCGTGCTAAGTTACGAGAGGAAGCGTGTAAACTCTGCAGAAACGTTGCAAATAAACGTATTTTCCTTCTTTCTTTCTTTGTGAGTAGCTTCTACCTGTGACTTCGTCCCACCGCCTCGTACCCCATCGCCTGCCCACGCTATTGTTTCGTTTTCGCATAGCGTTCGTTCTGACTTTTTTTACTTTTGCTTGGCTCATAAGAGCATTAGCGTAACGTTAAATAGCTTATAACTTGCCAAATGCAAAAACACTTTTTCAAATCTGCCTGGTAGTTCCGGAGATAAAAGTGTTCAAACAAACAAACTCTTCAGCTTTATTATTAGTATACATATATCAGGGGGCCTACTCCGAAGTGTAAAGTGCGAATGTTCCGTTCGGACCGACACATGGCCGAACCGAATATTATTGAAAAATACGAAAAAAGTTCGGATCGGCTCAGTTGGGTCGGGACCATAGTCAATATTCGAAAGAGTGTAGGAGTGTAGGATTGGAACCGACCGAACCAAACAGTAACTTCGCAGCAGGAAACGCCCGAACATTCGGCAGATACTACTTCGGAGTAGACCCCCAGTATCTCAGATAAACGAACCTGAGGATTTAATTTTCAACGTCACTGTTTGTCAAAATCAACTTATAATGTCCCCAATGGTGGGTTACAGGCTTCCGCAACATGAGAGGAATGGGGCCGTAATGCACCTCACGGGCCCAGTATGGGTTAGTGGATGTCACATGTCACGTCTTTGCATTATTTTCCAAGAAAATATGCCGTTTTCGTCACGATGTTTTTTCCACCGATTTAGAGCTGTAGTGGTCATGAAATGATTTGCACAAAGTGCATGTCTGCCTAGGTTCGAACCTAGGACCTACAACTTACAAGTCAGGGTCGTTACCACTGGGCCACCGCTTCTTTCAAACGTCCTTTTCAACCGTGATTAGCAATTATAATTGAAATATAGTTGATATTTTATCTCTAATAGGTACATTAAGGGGTAATTGACATGGCAGTTTTATTCGTGCTTAGAACGCTAAAGTTTCGGAGAGAAGTTTGGAAATGTGCCAAGCAATGGCAATGGGATCCTTCCCTGGGGGTTATCATCTCTTACGTGTGATGATAGCTTTAAATGACTTGACTAATTAGCCTCATTTTGCTTCCATGGGTATAATAGGGAAAGTTTAAGTGTATGTATCATGAGAGAAGGCAGAATCTACCTATACTATACTGCTTTCGCAATATAGTTTCCAGACATGTAAACAAATATGTGTTTTTGGAAAAACCACTTTAATATTCACACAAAAAGTTCGGTTTGCGATAAAACTTATGTAGCGTTGGTACTCTTTAGTGAGTCACCATAGAGGAGTTGATGACTTGACTTAAGATAAAAACGTCAATGGTTTTTTCTCGATAAGAAATATATTTTCCTTAATTAATTACAGTAATTCAATTCATATTCCTTGTACAGACATTCACCTTCCATCATAAATTGTATATCGTGTTTCATTGTATGTGGACTTCATTATTCTAGAAATATAAAAATTAAATTAAAAATTTAAAAAACCCCCGACTACATGAAACCCTATAAAAAGAAAAAAATAACCTTGAAATTATGACCCTACGTAAGTACCTATGAAATTTTTTGATCAAATATTATCCCGTCGGGGGACCGCTTTAATTATTAGCCTAACGTTCTGTTAAAGTTTAAAATAGTAGCGGTCCCCCGACAGGACAATATTTAATCAAAAAAATTCATAGGTACTTACGTAGGGTCATAATTTCAAGGTTATTTTTTTCTTTTTATAGGGTTTCATGTAGTCGGGGGTTTTTTAAATTTTTAATTTAATTTTTTATTTCATGCTTTTTGTAGGGACTCCTTATTATTTCTTTTCTTTTATTTTCTTGCGTTTTAAGATTCAGGTAATTTGGTATTTAATCAGGTTTTTTGTAATTCGCCATTTTGTGGTGGTGGCTATCTTGGATTTGAAATTTGTCGTAGTGTATAGTATTCTACTAGTCGAGCCCTTTCATTTGATACCCATATTGAGGGAGTTGTGAAAAAAAAATGTAAATTGCCATTTTGTGGTGGCAGCCATCTTGGATTTGAAATTTATCATAGTGTATAGTATTCTACTAGTCAAGCCCTTTCATTTGATACCCATATTGAGGGAGTTGTGAAAAAATATGAAATCCGCCATTTTGTAGCGGCGGCCATCTTGGACCGATTTTCATCAAACATAGCTAAGAACACTCCCGACAAATTCACCTTTCAAACAAAAAAAACAAAATTAAAATCGGTTCATCCGTTCGGGAGCTACGATGCCACAGACAGACATACACACACACACACACACACACACACACACACACACACAGACACGTCAAACTTATAACACCCCGTCGTTTTTGCGTCGGGGGTTAAAAACATTAAATCCTCTATCATTTGTGTCCCATACTTTCCCACTTCATTGGTGACCCCGGAAGAACACTATGAGTCAGCCACAAGGAAGTAATGAAAAATCATCATTTCATGATGCACTGGGCTATGACGTATTCCGTGTTGGTGTGCGGGTACCGCCATTTTACCCCGAAAAACCGGCGTTGTGGTTTGCGCAGCTGGAGAGCCAGTTCGCGCTGGCGAACATCACTGTTGACGCCACGAAATTTCACCACGCAATTGGAAGTCTTGACCCAATATATGCATCGGAAGTCGAGGATATTATCACATCTCCTGCAGCTTCAGACAAGTACGAGAGGCTGAAGACAGAACTTGTGAAGAGGTTGTCCGCGTCGAGGGAGAAGAAGGTGCAACAGCTCTTAACATACGAGGAGCTTGGTGACCGCAAGCCCTCGCAATTTTTACGACACCTGCGCCACCTGGCGGGACCGAGCGTGCCGGAAGAGTTTTTACGTACGATCTGGACCAGCCGCCTGCCGAGCAGTACGCAAAGCATCATCGCCTCGCAGGCCAAGGCGAACCTAGAAGAAGTGGCCGAGCTGGCGGACCGCATACAAGATGTAGTGCCAGCCAGCCCGCAAGTAGCAGCGACATCTGCACCTACTGCGATACCAGGAAGCAGCGTGGAACAGATGAGTGGTCAAATCGCCGAACTTACTAGACAAGTGCAAGCTCTGACCTCGCAGGTTGATAGACTGTCCCGGTCGAAACAAAGGTCCGGCAGAAGTACTAGTCGGGAAAGATTGGAGTCCAGAAGATCAAGTTCTAATTACAGGAAATGGCCAACCTGCTGGTACCATTACAAGTTTGGCGACAAGGCAACCAGGTGCTTAAAGCCCTGCGACCAGTCGGGAAAAGCAACAGGCAGTCGATAATGGCGACCGACGACTGTCGTAGCACTGGTCGCTTATTTGTCACTGACCAGAACACAAAGATACAATTCCTCGTCGACACCGGTAGTGACGTCTGTGTATTTCCAAGGTCAGTTGTAAAAGTGCGCCGTGATAAAACTAGCTACGAACTATGTGCGGCAAATGGTAGTGCGATAAACACTTACGGTTACGTTTATTTAAAATTAAATTTAGGTTTGCGCCGCGACTTTGCTTGGCGATTTATAGTGGCGGACGTGACAAAGCCAATAATAGGCGTAGATTTTTTATCTCACTACAACCTAATTGTAGATGTTAGAAAGCAGCGACTAATGGATGCCAACACTACGCTTACGACCCCTGCTTTGCCTGCTCGTCGTTTTGATGTTGTTTCTTCGGTGAAGGTAAGAATAGGTGACACTACATATCACGACATACTCCGGGAGTTTCCAAACATAACCCGGCCGTCGGGTATACAACGTACACCTACACACAACACCTTACACTATATACGGACAACACCGGGACCACCTGTATCATGCACACCGCGTCGCTTGGCACCAGACAAGCTTAAAATCGCTAAAGAGGAGTTTGAATCTATGCTTTCGAATGGCACAGCCAGACCTTCCGACTCACCTTGGGCTTCACCCTTGCATCTGGCACCGAAGAAGGATAATGGATGGCGCCCGTGTGGAGATTTTAGGATGCTAAATGCGCGAACAATACCCGATAGATACCCAATTCGCCACATTCATGACTTCGCTCACAACCTCTCTGGATGTCAAATATTCTCGACGATAGACCTGGTCAAAGCATATAACCAGTTACGTGTCAATCCCGAGGATATACCGAAAACAGCCATCACCACACCGTTCGAACTTTTTGAGTTTCCATACATGACGTTCGGACTTCGCAATGCAGGGCAAACTTTTCAACGTTTTGTCGACGAAATGCTACGAGGTTTGGACTTCTGCTTTGGTTATTTAGACGACTTCTTGGTATTCTCGAAAAACCAGAAAGAACACGAGGACCACCTACGACAGCTGTTCTCCAGATTGCAAGACTATGGGATGGTGATAAATACATCAAAATGCGTATTTGGGGTAGCACAGGTAACATTTTTAGGTTACCAAGTAACATCCGGCGGCACAAAACCATTGCCAGAAAAAGTTGAAGCGATCAGCAGCTTCCCAACGCCGAAAACGGTGCGGGAGCTAAGAAGATTTTTAGGGATGGTCAACTTTTACAGGCGGTTCATCCCAGAGGCGGCTCAACACCAGGCACCACTGAACAAGCTATTGGAAGGCTCGGTAAAAGGTTCGCATCCCGTTAGTTTCACAGCAACGGAGGACGATGCGTTTACAGCTTGCAAAAGAGGTCTCTGCCAAGCAGCAATGCTAGCGCATCCGGACTGCGGAGCTAAACTATCCTTAGTGACAGACGCCTCCGACACCGCCATGGGTGCAGTCCTTCAACAGTTAAAGGATGAGGAATGGCAACCCTTAGCTTTTTTTTCTCGTAAGCTAAGCACAAGTCAGTGTAAGTACTCCCTTATGACCGCGAACTGCTCGCGATATATGAAGCGATCAAATACTTCCGACATATGGTCGAGGCCAGAGAGTTTGTTATCTACACAGACCACAAACCCATCTGTTTCGCGTTTCATACACGAAAGGAGAATTGCTCACCACGACAGTTCAGACACCTGGATTTTATCTCGCAGTTTACCACAGACATCAGGCATATTTCGGGCAAGGATAACGTTGTTGCCGATACCCTGTCACGAGTAGAGGCAATCACCCAGCCTATCGACTTGAATGTACTAGCCAAATCCCAGAGTTCCGATCTAGAGCTCAAACAGCTGCTTGACGGGGAAACATCACTTCGTCTGAAAAAGATTAAACTGCCGGGAACGCTGTCTGAACTGTACTGCGATGAGAGTAGCAAGACACCAAGACCATATGTCACCGAGAGAACTTCGCCGCCAAGTCTTCGATAATCTACATTCCTTGAGTCATCCAGGAGCCAACGCCAGTGCCAAACTGGTAGCAGAGCGTTACGTATGGCCCGAAGTGAAGAAAGACTGCAGAGAATGGACACGAAACTGTGTATCATGCCAGCGTGCGAAAATCACTCGCCATGTCTCCGCACCCCTGGGCAACTTCAAACTACCACGATTGCGGTTTATGCACATTCATATAGATATGATTGGGCCACTACCAATCTCTCACGGATTCCGGTACTGTCTCACCGCTGTAGATCGCTTCACGCGATGGCCTGAAGCAATACCAATCAAGGATATTACAGCTAAAACAGTGGCTAATGCTCTCTTGTATGGATGGATTGCACGCTTCGGCTGCCCTACAAAAATAGTGACAGATCGTGGCAGACAATTTGAGTCGGCCCTATTCAAACACCTGTCAGACTTATCTGGATTTGAGCATCGGAAGACAACCGCTTACCACCCTGCCTGTAATGGTATGGTTGAGCGGTTCCACAGACAGCTAAAAACAGCTATTACCTGCTATGGGAACCAAAACTGGGTAGAATCACTACCGCTAGTTCTGTTGGGCATCCGAAGTGCACACAAGGATGACGTACAGGCAACTCCGGCTGAGTTGGTGTACGGGGAAACATTACGCCTGCCAGGTGACTTCTTCGAACCAGAAGCGGTCAACAACACTGACGTGACCGACTACATATCCAGGTTACGCATGTTCGCTAGGAACTTACAGCCGTCATCAGCATCGCGACATTCCAACAGTCGGGCTATATTCGTGTTTAAGGACCTTTCCACCGCGTCTCACGTATTCTTAAGGGATAACGCGTCATCTGGTTCATTCAAGCCAGCATACACAGGACCACATGAAGTACTAGAAAGGGGAAACAAAGTATTCAAACTCCTTTTTAACGGTAAAATAGTCACAGTATCGGTAGACCGAGTGAAACCGGCCTACATACTTCAGGACTCACACACCACAATAACACACAACAACACTGCACACCATAACAAACATAGACAAGAACGAACTCCACAAGATACACCAGTCATCAATTCAACGCCGACGACCGAAGACGACAACATCAAAAGGACACGGTCAGGCCGTAAGGTGCGCTTTCCTGATCACTATCGCCCTTGACGGTCTCAAGAGGGGGGTAGTGTAGCGTTGGTACTCTTTAGTGAGTCACCATAGAGGAGTTGATGACTTGACTTAAGATAAAAACGTCAATGGTTTTTTCTCGATAAGAAATATATTTTCCTTAATTAATTACAGTAATTCAATTCATATTCCTTGTACAGACATTCACCTTCCATCATAAATTGTATATCGTGTTTCATTGTATGTGGACTTCATTATTCTAGAAATATAAAACATTAAATCCTCTATCATTTGTGTCCCATACTTTCCCACTTCACTTAAAACATTTTTATGACTTTTTTCATGGTATTAGCCATTCTGAAATTAACTTAACTTACAGAAAATTAAAGTTGATTTTCGTTAAACTAAAAATAACATCAATTGGAAACAAATATTTGAATAGACTTCTTTCCTGCGTTCTACCTGTAAAATATAATAACAGTCGCGGAAACTGGTAACATTTTTAAATAAAATCAAATAAATTGGTGATTATGATCATCTTTCTTGACTTTTTGCAAAAAAAGAAAAGGTTCTTAGTTGCTTTATTTTTAATACGAATGGTACGAACACAGACGAGATATTTTTGCCAATGGATGCTGATACGCCCTTTGAGCCATTGTACGTGCTTACAAAAAAGGTCGACTACACTGTCAGGAGCATGTCAAAGTTATTGAACCCTACGTTGCGTCAAAATGGGCATTATTTATACAAAATAACGCCAGCCTTAGGTCCGTGCTAATGGAACGCGCATCTCTGGACTCTCTTGCCACGTCATCCACACATCCTTTTAAAAAATAAGGTAATTTTGAAATAGGTTTAAATGCCATTATCCATCAGTCACACCATCATTTATTCAATAGCCGCCAGAGTGTTTTTTTTTCCAAAATAAGAGTATTCGAACCGCACAAAAAGTCAGAATAAATTAATGTTACCTCGAAAAGTCATTAAGTCGTAATGTACTCATTAAATATAAATAAATGAGGTCCCGTAGAAAATATATCTCAACTATACGTTAATAAAGGCATATTTTGTCCGGATGCAAATTATCGACGTAAATTATTGTCAAATGTCTAAAAGAACGATTTATACGCAATACCACAGCAGAGTTATTGAAATATATGTCCCAAAAGACAATACACCGATGCGGGGCTTTGTATCTGCACACGAGATTATACCGTATAAAGCTGTGACACGGTATAGATTTGTGTGCGTAATTTGATCAACCATGGAAAAACAACAAAAATGGGTATTACGGTGGTAATACTCAAATAAAACGCAAAGCAAAATAGGAATGAGTCGTTTTGCATTGAAGCATAAATCTAACAAATGGTATTTGCATGCAGAAGTACCGAACACAATTCATTGCGGTATTACTGAGGGCTGGATCATTGCGGAGTTATTCTTAGCGAGGTAGGTACTATTGATATGGATCTAGAAATAAGTTATCTAGAACGTCTATCTGGCTAAACATAAAAAAATGTTTGTCACTGTGTATTAGTATTTATTCTTGTATTTTATAGTAATTTCCGAGATGTTCATCCCTCCATGTTTTGCCTCTGCATCACCCTATACCCTCAGGCATTAAATCCGTCTTTGTAGGTACAGTATTTTCTTACTTGTGCATAAATAAATCATATTATAATGAAATTATAATTGACAGCCAGTTGTTGAATTGAGAACTTGTTAAAACTCTTACTTAAGTAATTTGATTTCTTCGATCTAGTCCGCAAAATTCCAATTTTATTTGCAAAAAACGTAAGAACTTTTGAATTTCTCGGGTGCCATTCTAGAACCCACCTTAAGTACTTAATACTAAAGTACAGTTTGACGAGTTCTCGACTTCAAACTCTTAATTCTGAAACCGGGTGTTAGTCTTAATTTTTAGTACAAGAACTAGCCTAGATTTAACATCACTGTTCCAGTGATCTTTATTCTCATTATAATACGGTTGCTGCCATTGACAAGTCTGTCAAAATCATTGTAATCTTTATACTCGTCACGATAAGGTTGCTGTGAACTGTGAACGGACTGTAGTCTTTAAACTACAGTACCTACCTAATTCTTATTTGAGTTTTTAATGATGTAAAAACCGCTTGACGTTTTGTTAAAGCAATTGTTGTTTTTAATTTGAGTTAATTTGCATCACTATAGTTTTTATTGAACCAGCTAATATAATAAAATGTACCGTTTACTTTAGTAGGTATGTGGCTAAATTTTAATACTCCGATAAGGGGTCATTGATTGTATTATGTAAATATATGTATGTACGTTTTTATTCACATAGGTACCTACTTTGTTGTAACTTTGTATGAGCTCTGTAAACCCGTGTTTGTTCCATATTTAATTATCTTCTTGATTGTTTTTAGGGTTCCGTAGCCAAATGGCTACGGAACCCTTATGGATTCGTCATGTCTGTCTGTCTGTCTGTCTGTCTGTCCGTCCGTATGTCACAGCCGCTTTTTTCCGAAACTATAAGAGCTATACTGTTGAAACTTGGTAAGTAGATGTATTCTGTGAACCGCATTAAGATTTTCACACAAAAATAGAAAAAAGACAATAAATTTTGGGGGTCCCCATACTTAGAACTGAAACTCAAAATTTTTTTTTTCTTCAAACCCTTACGTGTGGGGTATCTATGGATAGGTCTTCAAAAATGATATTGAGGTTTCTAATATCATTTTTTTCTAAACTGAATAGTTTGCGCGAGAGACACTTCCAAAGTGGTAAAATGTGTGTCCCCCCTCCTGTAACTTCTAAAATAAGAGAATGATAAATATATGATGTACATTACCATATAAACTTCCACCGAAAATTAGTTTGAACGAGATCTAGTGAGTAGTTTTTTTTTAATACGTCATAAATCGTAACGTAACGGAACCCTTCATGGGCGAGTCCGACTCGCACTTGGCCGGTTTTTTGAATATACACATACATAAACTTACGCCTTCTTAACTTACTTCACACGGGGTAGGCAGAAACTACAGGACGCCATTTGCTACGATCCTTACACACTCCTTTTGCCTCGTTTACGTTCATACATCAGAAGGCCAATACCCGTAATTAAAAATGTAAAAAAATCTAGTCAAAAGCTCATCTCAGCAACAATCAATCTCAAAAACTTGTCAAAAATGTAGGGAAATTAGAGGTATTTTTGACAGATTGAGACTGAGATTAGACTGTGAACGATCTTAAGATTATGAGAATTCGAAATACGGATGCTAGTACAACGCACCTGACCTTTCTTAAGAACATCACCAATAAGGTCACTATATATCCTCCTAGGGCGACCCCTACCGGTATTTCCAGTCACATTTGCCTTGTAAATATTATAAAACTAAACACAGAGACAGCTAGCGGCGGCTAGTTATAGAAATAACTATAAAATACTAAAACTCGATCCGATTGTTAAATTTGAAAACGTCCCGTTTTATAAGTCAGCACTTGTGCATTTTATTATTGAATACTGGGAATATTTTCAGTATCGAAACGCTTGGGAACTGTAATTCTGTTAGAGCACGACGTGTCAAAGCAGGTTATACTTATGAGTACACCAGCGATAAATCATTTGTACGAGGTGTCATGTGATTGGTGTATCACGTTGAAATCGGGATCGAAAGCGTCGGATGCGTGACGCGTTCGCTATAGAATATTTTATTCATGACACCTCATCGTTCATACGTGCAATAACAGTTTCTGTTCAGTACCAATGGAAGGGAAAGCGGGAAATAAATCCAATTTGTACCAGCATATATCATGGTCAGAGCGTAGCTTACGATTTATTCACAATATCATGCTGTAGGTTGTGTATCTACGTGTACTGGCACACGGCCCACTTCAATCCAATCTCGTCGGATGCAATGGCGGCGATGAAACAGTTTGGAATATACATGGTTATCACTCAGGTGTTTTTGTCGAGACCAAGTTTTAATGCAGCGGGGTAATTTATTTATTTTATTCTGTTCGGGAAACTTACAGCTAATTTATACAGTGTTCTTAAACAATATGCCATTTACAAGTTTCTACAGATAAACACTGAAAACAAAAGAGACCAGAGAGATAAAAGGTCGGTAAAAATACCTATTTACACGATCGACTAATACAAACAAAAATCATGAAAATCAGTGCTGTTGACGATAGGTTTGTCCGAAGTCACAGCATTTTTGCTGAGCAACGACCTGGGGGCTTACCATGAGCTCTTATAGCAGGGCAGAAGTTAAACTAAACTGCTTATTTGTACTATGACGTCTTATTAGCAGGACCGCAACAGGCCTGCTAAGCTGACGTTTACAAAAACTGTTCACCTTCTTTTTTGTATAGAATTTCATACCATGACCTGCTAATTGACAGCAACAAAACGAATATTGAACGACTGTAACGTCAAAATAAACCATCTTGAATAAGTTACTATTAGACCAGCTTTTTCAACATTGTTTTGTAATGCAGTGCCCATCACACACATTTTTTTATTATTTCTCTGTGTGACGAGTACGTAATATTTGGAGTGAATATCGAATAGAAAAAAGAAACCAACGGGGTCGCACTAGGGGAATAAATAAGCCTTTTGAAATGAATACGGGGAATTTGTAAATACATATTTTTCTTATTTTATCTAGTAATCAATACCATTAGTTGAGCATACTGCACATCAATGCTCAAGGATTGAAAGGTAAATTCTTCGAGCTAAAACCATTAGCCGATTGTTATAAACCTCTTATACATAATCGTAGTCAACGAGTGCCGGGTCGACTTTTCCAAAATCGTATGATTCTCCTGAACTACGGCAAGATCACGTCGCATCTAACTACAGCCATGTATGTATGTGATGTGAGGAATACGGTGAAGTGGGACCGACACGTAACCCCAGGTACCGAAAAAAAGAGACCGCCTATTCAAAGGCGTCGCTATTAACCTCACTTATGATCATCTGACCGGAAATTCCCTAAAAATTAAGGGGATATCTATACCATACCGCACTGATCAGCTCCAAACATCACATTCGGGGACTTCAACCTTAAAATGACCGCACTCAACCAGACGAGAGACGAAGGGGTGGGAATATTATGGGATAAGACCACGCACTTACCAAAGGAAATCACAACAGACGCAGAATGCGAGGAATATATACTACTACTAGAAAAAGCCATCACAGAAACCTTGGATGAGTATGCGCCGCTACATGAAAACAACAGAAGACATCAACTTCCCACTACTCTGGGATATGCTCGATTGGGATCCTTGGCACCTCCGTGCACAAGATTTAAATGAGGACATGCTGCGCCGAAATAATGTAACATAAGATGCAGGGAAATAAAACATCTTCTATTCTATAGAAAAATAAATAACAGGAAATTTGTAAATCAACCTTTTTTTATTTTGACATAATACTAAAAATAAAATAATAGTTATCACATAATTATAGTATAAATAAGTACCTAACACCTAGTGCAATCTTATGCTCAAACAAGGATTCAATGGCCAATAATATTTTATGAAATCAAACTCTTAGCCCTTGCTTCTCAGTAGCCTTTTTTATCATGCATTGCTTTGATGTAGGCATTTATAATTTAAGCAGAAAAGCTACACTATGAGAACATTGTAGTGATATGGTAAAAATACCTTTGACCATTTGCATGCAGACTTAACTACTCCTTTGCCAGCAGAATGTAAAAGGAGTTTTTTTTGTTCGGCGATTAAGTCCTCCAATTTTGGCGTCTATTAATGAAACGTATGTTTATTTGTTCCATAAGATGTCTAGATTACAATGGTATAATTAAACTTCGTGTAACGGGAATACTGAGAAATACGATCATGAAATCAAAAATCACTTATTAAACTGAATATTTTTATTACTATGTAGGATATCAATATTTTCAATCAATAGTCAATAGTCAGACGACTTAGAAGTAAATACATAGTATTTCATCTTAAATTATGCAGGTCGTTCCAGTTTTCATCTTAATACCGTGTCCAAGATAAAAATACTTGAATACCGCACGCTCAACATTAGGTGTACACGTGCAGAACAGCCAACAATGTCTTCGCACATTGCGTTGAAATCTTACTGAACAATTAACACATCATCCTTCTGGATTAAATCTGTACCGTCTTGAATATTCCATATTCATTAAAACCCTTCAATTACACAGGAAAACAGAAATATCAATTTCATACTATTCGAAAGAAACGGACTAAATATAATGAATGAATGAAGTGTTGTTGTCACTTGTCTTTCTGACAGTGTCAGATAGTGCTGCGGCTTGATTTTATGTAAGTAACTCGATAATCTAAATAAAATAAAGGCTTGAGTTCATTTTCTCTCAGTGTGCCAGTTGATGTAGTCGCGATTAGATAAATATCACCAACATGACCAACACTGCCACACTAGTTAAATACGTAGGTAGGTAATAAACTACAACTAAAAATAGGTAAATGATACACTACACCAACAGCTTCTATATAATAATATATTTTAAGGGGTTGGTATCAGAATAACTGGATCGCAAATAGACCACGTCGCTATAGATCACAATAGTCTCGGTCTTACACAGTCGCCAATTAAGTATAGATTTACCAGCAATCTCAGTTATATAATGATTATATCGTGTGATATCAACGTGATGGTGATATTAACCGACATAATACTGTGATGAAAATACAGTTCTGTTCTGTGGGTTAGAGTGCGGTCAGTTGTTTTCTGGATCTTGCTATGATTCTTTCTTTTAAGTTTTTTATTGTGTGCGTTTCAAACATAAGAAGCTGCTAGATTGAATAGAATGGATTAGATTCAACTTGCAATTGAATTTTCGAATTATGTAATCGAGACAATCGAGTGCCTGACCGTTTATGACTGAGTAACAACACTAGAGTCAAACTGACAAGAAACAAAAAACTACAATCCGTTACACGATGATTTTTACACTACTTTAAGCAAGAGTAAGCAAACTTAAAAATGAGATTAAACACAGGAGAACCTGCTGCAGCGTCAATGGTAAATTGTTTTACTTAATAAAAATAGATTTGGTTACCACCTCGAACTGTAATTATGTATATAATTCGTTTTTTTTAAATGTCAATCGTTAAATACGCTTCAATACACGTATTTATTACATTAACAACCATATCGGGAATTGAATCAATTGAGTAAATTATCAATACATTTTCTTTTTATAACGATTTCGTGATCCCGGTTAGGCTTTATTTAAAAAAAATGACAATTTTAAATGATAAATTGGTTACTTTTTTTAAGGTTTAAGTAATACGATAAATACTATATTCTCTCTGCAGCCCTTTTCCACATTAGCTTGCTATAATCCCGAGCTTGGGTGGATTTTCTAAGTACATAACTGTTATTTCTCTAGGTATGATTATTTAAGAACTCCCGGCGAAGCAGTTGGGTCATACTAACACGACGACTTGTACGTGTTTCACTAAAAATAAATTCACCACATTCAGTACCTATAATTAATCTCTGAAGCAAGTAAGTATACCATTATGATATTTTCATGTAAGTAAACAAACTTACGAAGTAACGACATTGTGAAGAGGTATACAAACATAAAACATTTTATTTGGCGCGTAAAAATACATTTTTTTTAAATTGTTGCTTGACTTATCACACACGTTCAAAATCACGTTGAATCCTACAAAGTTGTTTTAAACGGGAAAACGAGCTTTGTAGTGCTTTTAGATAATGTGTCAAGGTAACTTGTTATACATAATAATAGTTTAAATATGTGTATACCCAAGAAACTCATGTTTCTATTATTTTCAAAAAACCGGTAAAGTGAAAATAGAATTAGATTTAAGTTTCTGAACGATGCCTATTAAAAAGCTAATGGCATTACAGCAGGCCACAGACAAGCATTACCATTCAACTTCGGTGAACTTCGTTCAATAGTTGTTCACTTTTATTACTCTCATAGTACGATTATTAGCAGAACTAAATTAGGCCTGCTTCTGAACTGAATGAACATTGAACGTTTTCTTAAAAGGTCATAGTAAGCCTCCTGTTCTTGTACAGATGCGACGCACGGCTTAATTGTTGTTTGTTTTGTTACAAAAGTACCTAGTTATTTCTCCACTCTGCAAATTACATTTTTGTTTTTGTTTTGATTGTGTTTTGTTGTCATCTGCCGGTGTCGCGGGCGCATCACGGATTAATTTGTATTGTCAATGTCAATTAATGTGTGTTGTCTTTGGTCCCTGGCCCTGACATCAAGCAATGAAAAAAATTGTCAACATTTCATATGCTTGAGTACGAGGTTTTTGACTATGTTGTATTTTAAGTCTTTTTTATTTTTATTTGTAATGTGCATTTTGTTTGTGCGGAATAAACCATTTTTCTTTCTTTCTTTAGACATACACTAACAATACCTAGCAATGGCTTGAAAACCATGAATGGCTTGAAACGCAATGAATGCTGTTGAACTGTGAAAATTAATTTTGACAGTTCAACAACATTCATTGCGTTATTTACGTTGTTGAGTAGACAAATTTTTAGAACATACGAAGCAATGGATTAGCAATATCCTTCACAATGATTCTTATTATGGTTAAAAGTGCGTTACGCAAATAGGGTGCTGGTGTTGTCTTTGCCACATCACTATGTATACGAAATAATTGAATCCTCCTTCAACTGGGTATGTTGAGACTGCAGAAAAGCACCCAGCGGGACGCCAAGGCCTACCTGGAAATCTCTTAACCGACTAAGAAGCCAGGTGGGTCGCTGCAGGTACAACTTAGTCAGATGAGGTTATTCCGACGAGCCATCGTGCGAGTGTGGATCACGTCACAAACGATGTCTCACCTCGTGCCTTCTATGCAAAAACGCCTGCACAATGCAAGGTCAACGCTAACGCTATCGAAGTAGCCGAATTCTAGTCAAAGCTTAATAAAATCATCGATACGATGACGAAGAAGAATAATTTATCTAACTTAATAAAGATACACATTTAAAACAAGTATTTTTTTAAAATGTATTACAAAAAATCAAATTAAAGGTGATAAACATGGTGTTTATAACACATTTGAATGATTTATAGCTGATTTCTCCATCGCCAGACAACTTTTATTCGAAGAATAAAATTGACGTTTGACAGTTTTTGTATGAAATAACTGTCAACATTTCAAAATTATTCCTCGAATAAAGTTGTCTGGCGATGGAGAAATCAGCCCTAGGAATGATAAGTTCGTAAGGCTGATGTAGACTGAACACACACGACACTGCCTTAGTAAGTCCCCAAAGGTAGCCGCTGATGGATTATTATGCTTCACACAATAAGGCTGCTCCTTCATCTCCTTGCACTATCGGTTTGTTTCTGGAGACCTGAGGAAAAACAAATGACAGTTCCTCATTATGTCAAACCCCCCACTGCCCCTTTGGTCTGGTGGTCGCAAGTGTGACTGCTGAGCGAAGGGTTCGCGTTCGATTACCAGGTCGGGCAAAGTGTTATTAAGTTTTTTCATTACGAATTTCTCACTATCAACCCGGAAATTGAAGATGATACCCTCGTGCGCCGGAAAGCATGTTAAGCCGTTGATCCTGCGCGTGATCTTTCTCCGATCGTGTCGGATTGCCGTCCCATCGGACTATGACAGTGAGGGAAGGGAAAGTGCATCTGTGTCTGCACTATAATATCATCCGCGGCGACTATGGCTACAGTTTCCGCTGAGACTGGCCACCATGACCAAAATTTGGTCTGGAGGACTATTATTATTATGAAAATATCTAGTAACATAAACATAACTTCATCCCTGTATTCCCCAAAGGGTTAGGCAGAGATATAACCACGCGGTCCACCAAGATCTGACATAAAGCAATGGACAACATTTTATAAGCTTGATAAGAGGGTTTTACTACGTTGTATTTTATGTATCTTTTATTTGTAATGTGCGTTTTGTTTGTGCGGAATAAACTATTTTTCTTTCTTTCTCTTTCGTTTCACGCGGGCGAGCGACTGGCGGACCAGTCGGTACACAGCCGGCACACTTTTTTTCAGTGTTTATTACGGAAAAAAGGTGACCGGATAAACATTTATAGTATACAAAATAACAAAAAATCACCATTTAGGTACGTACCTACTCATATAAAAAATTCTATAGTTCATCATCGTTTTTCGGTGCATACTACGGACAAAAGGTGACCTATGACGTGTAAGGATAAACATAAGTAGGTACCTCGCGATATCTGCGTTAGTAATCGGGGATGTCCCAAGCTTTTAGGTATTTTTAAAACAAGAGGAAATGAATTATCGTAAAAAACTGACACACATCCCGGTTATGGCAGTCTAAGTTTATATTACGTGTTGGTGCGCGAATAAGCGTTATCTAACGATAGATTTCGCTGTTGGTGTTATAAAAACCAATGGATGGCGTACAATTACCGTTTGGAGAGAGATTAGGCGATAAAACGACAGTTTGTACAAAGGGAAGGGTGCACAATACCTATACTTGATGCGATGGAGGTCTTCTTAGAGTCTGAACACACGAGTAGCGCGAGCGACGCTTTTCGAACACACACGATTCGCCATATTTTTTCTCTCGTTTAAATGTTGCGACGAAATTCAGGGTGGCACCACTTGGTTTGCCGTCTTGCTCACACGCCAACAAAAGGCAATTTAAAGGAAAGGGATAGGAGATAGGAAGTTGCAAAACCAACTTTATCTATTAATTCGTTTGCCAACATAAAATCAAGTACTGTCAAGCATATAATATCAATCGTTAAACTTGGGTCCAGCAGGAGGCTTGTCGTAACGTTTACAATGTTTTCTAAGAAAATATTAGTCGTTCTCATAGTGTGCTTTGTATCAAACTTCTCACGTAAGTGTGAATTTTTTCTCATTTTTTATGTACTCACTAGATGATTCTGCCCGCAACTTCTTCTGTGTAAAATCAGTCGTCGCAGTGCATCACCTGTCTGCGCTATTATTGTATTTTTTTTTTTTACTTTTTTTGTTTTTTCTCGGCTCCTAAGTGTTGTAGCCTTCCTCATGAATTGAGCTATCAAATGAAAAAAGATTATTTCGAATCCGCCTGGGAGTTTCGAAGATTACCCTCTACATTATTATCTACATACAAACACACAAACAAATTTGACCTCTTTATAAGATTAGTATAGATTTAACAAACTTTAAATTGGCAAATCCAACCTAATAAAGCAAATATCCATTTAGCAAAATTTCGAATAAAATTGTATTTTTACTAAAACATAACTTACGATATTTTTCAGATGGACAAAAGGATAAAAAGTTTTTTCGGAATGACTTTCATTATTTAGAAGCAACAAAGAGTTTCTATAAGACACACTCTTATCCAAAAACTTTTGCTGAAGCAAAAAAAACGTGTTCTTGGGAAGGAGCCAGTTTGTGGTACCCAGAGAACCAGGAAGAAGCTGATGCTGTGATATCCTATTGGAACAGAACCCAGCCCATATGGTGGGTGCATGTGGGGATATCCGACGTTTTAGTGAAAGGAGTATATGAGACTATTGACGGTAAGTCTCGGAGCTGCTGTTTATTGCAAATTAATATTTACATTCTAAGTTTTTCGAACATCACTTACATAGGGTTTGAGGAAAACTTATACAGACCTAAATACAACATCACGTTTGTTTTTCCTTAGAGGATTTAGTGTACCTAATCTATACATGTAATAATATAGTAGCGAGATCAAAACTGTACATTGGATATTAAAAAATAAAAAAAAAACGAATTGTGACGAGGTCTAGGAACGGTTCTAATGCCCACAATATAGTTTTGGATTTTTTGTCTGCTTGTCTCAAAGTCAAAGTCAAATAATTTATTTCATAACGACACATTTGAAGATTAAAAATTACAAGAAAATAAAATTATTTCCAGTTGCCCCTTGCAAAAGTTACTTATGGGAAAGAATGAGCACGAAACGCCATACTTACTCTTTAAATGTTCTGACATTTAAAGAGTAAGTGTGTCGTTGTATGTTCCAACATCACGCTAATACTACCTAATAGATTTTGTTCAAAGGACAATTCTCATGGATGTATGGAATCCCGTACCATACTGCATCAAAGTCAAACTTTGTTTTATATATAGTTCTTTTCGCAAACAAAACCGGAGATTGAAAAAAAATCTAAATAACCTGAAAACTAGGTACTTTATTTTGTTTGACATGTCATACACGAACGGCCATTGTTGCTCTAAAAAAATGATAATTGCTTAAATAAAAATTCTATTCTATTCTAGTTATTTTTAATTAATGTAGAATTGGCAAACTTTAATTTTTTTACATGCTTTTTGAAAAACGTAATCTTGACACTTTTAAAATTCAAGGTTATATTAATCATATCATTTGAAACGGAACGTCATGTAAAGGGAATGCAACAATGTCAACACTTTTTTACTTGAAATTAATTTCCCTGTTCAAAAATCAAATCCCCGACGCGTAATGCCGGAAAAAAATATGAAAATAATTACTATAATATTTTGATCTAATGCATGTGACTTTTTGGTACGACTTTTGGTTATTGTCTTTTTACATATACCGGTTGACTTTTTTTACTGTCTGGACCAAAACAGGATATAAAAGGTGAACGAAGTAGAAGCATGGCACAGACGTCTCTTTTTTTTTTCAAAAACCTAAAACGAATTGGCTTCATTATCTTTAAGTCGTCCGCAGACAAATAAAAACAGCAGTGTTTGAAGGACGCAGTTGTTATTATGTCATTTATCAAATGCGATCCCTGCGGCATTCCAGAGGTTGCTAGATAGCTTTCAGAGAAATTACCGTTCACTACCACTTTTGATCCTCTCTTTTCTAGGTAAGATTTAAATCCCTGTCAACCTTCTTGGTGTGGGTGGCAACCCACACCCAGTTGAGCCAATTTATTAATAAGAAGGCAGTATAGTTTGTCGAATGCCTTGCTAAATTCAGTATAGATTGTGTCCACTGGAATACTTTTGTCAACGCACTTAGACAAACCTGACGTGAAACATATTAGTTAGTATTGGTCGATCTAGATTTAACGAAACCATGCTGATATTCAGTAATGGGCTAGCTAAAATTTAACTTAACGACGTATTCGATAAACTTGTTAACATCTAATGTGGTACCACATTAGATGTTAACAAGTTTATCGAATACGTCGTTAAGTTAAATTTTAGGTATATTACTTAACTTAATCCATTGAAGGACATTGAACGAGACACAATAGAAGTTTTATTGTTATTACGTCGAGGGGCGTTTATTTGACGGCACGGTTGGCGCAGTGGTTCAGCGATTGACTGCTGCGCTGCGTGTCGCGGGTTCGATTCCCGCAGTTGTTCCGGGTCTGGCTGTTTGTGTATGTGAGTTTAAATGTTTGTAAACGCACCCACGATACAGGAGAAATTCCTAGTGTGGGGCAACGTTTATTTATAAAAAAAATATGTACATATATATTTATTTTTATATAGATACCTTATTGTACACCAGAAAATACATAACATTTAACACAAAAAAACATAAATATAGTGGTTTAGTGTCCCACGAAGTGAGAAGTTTAAATTTTAGAGAAAAAATTGTTTGGTTAGTAAGCAAAATTTCAGCCTACAGTAATATCTATTAATTATTGTTGCGCCATTTCACAGGCAAACGAGTCGAGGACGTATACCACAAATGGCGCAAAGGAGAGCCGAACAATAATAAGGGCAATGAAGACTGTATACTTCTGCACCCGAATGGAGAAATGGTTGATGTGCAATGTGACAGACAGGATCCATTCTTTTGCAAGAAGACCCTCCAATCTTTAGAATGGAACCATCATTGCAATATGCCTGATTTAGGTATGTTTTTGTTAAGAAAATATTTTAAAAGAAAATATACTACAAACAGCTAGACAATGGCCCTGATTCCCTTGTTCACAAACTAAACTAAATTTAAGTTCTGTGCATCTTTTTCTTTCTATTTCATTAAGAAAAGGACAGAAGATAAAATATTAGTTTACTGCTGTCAAATTAAGATACTCCATAGACAGATTAGACGTGATTAAAAAACATGGCTGCTAAAAATACGTCAATTTACGTCAGGCGCTGACTAGTTTGACAGGACTGCGCTCCCCTTTGTGTTCGCGCTAAAAACCGTCACGAGCGGAGCGTGCAACATTGCACGCTCCGCGGCAGGCGGTCCGACTCGTGACGGTTTTTAGCGCGAACACAAAGGGGAGCGCAGTGCGTCAAAGGGGAGCGCATATAGAAGTGCGCGCGACGTATCCATTGGAGCAGTTGCAGGAGCGCGGAGCGCTGCTAGAGCGCGAACATAGTGGTAACCCAACTGAAAAAAGGCTATTTGTTACGGAACTCTAATAATTACGGAACACTAAAAACGGGCCCACAAAGGACGGTTATAACTAAAAAAAATATGTAAACGAAATTAAAAAAAATGGTTGCATATTATACGATTATACTACAAACTTAGTCCAGAAATTATTTTGTAAACTTTTTGTCTTTTTTGTACAAAAACCGTTGTTTCCATCAAGTTCAAAATGATTTTTCTAGAAAGTCCTTATAAAGTTCTAGTTTTCAGATTTTTTTCATATTTTCTAAACTTATGGTTCAAAAGTTAGAGGGGGGGGGGGACACATTGGATTGAGTGATCTTTTTTTATTTCGTGACAAAATGTGATTGTACATTTAGTCAAAAATAGTCAAAACCATTTAGGTACGTACCTACTCATATAAAAAATTCTATCGTTCATTATCGTTTTTCGGTGCATACTACGGACAAAAGGTGACCTATGACGTGTAAGGATAAACATAAGTAGGTACCTCGCGATATCTGCGTTAGTAATCGGGGATGTCCCAAGCTTTTAGGTATTTTTAAAACAAGAGGAAATGAATTATCGTAAAAAACTGGCACGCATCCCGGTTATGGCAGTCTAAGTTTATATTACGTGTGGGTGCGCGAATAAGCGTTATCTAACGATAGATTTCGCTGTTGGTGTTATAAAAACCAATGGATGGCGTACAATTACCGTTTGGAGAGAGATTAGGCGATGAAACGACAGTTTGTACAAAGGGAAGGGTGCACAATACCTATACTTGATGCGATGGAGGTCTGGAGTGACGATACGTATGCGGTTTTCACGAATCTTTACTTATTTCTTAGAGTTTGAACACACGAGTAGCGCGAGCGACGCTTTTCGAACACACACGATTCGCCATATTTTTTCTCTCGTTTAAATGTTGCGACGAAATTCAGGGTGGCACCACTTGGTTTGCCGTCTTGCTCACACGCCAACAAAAGGCAATTTAAAGGAAAGGGATAGGAGATAGGAAGTTGCAAAACCAGATTTATCTATTAATTCGTTTGCTAACATAAAATCAAGTACTGTCAAGCATATAATATCAATCGTTAAACTTGGGTCCAGCAGGAGGCTTGTCGTAACGTTTACAATGTTTTCTAAGAAAATATTAGTCGTTCTCATAGTGTGCTTTGTATCAAACTTCTCACGTAAGTGTGAATTTTTTCTCATTTTTTATGTACTCACTAGATGATTCTGCCCGCAACTTCTTCTGTGTAAAATCAGTCGTCGCAGTGCATCACCTGTCTGCGCTATTATTGTATTTTTTTTTTTTACTTTTTTTGTTTTTTCTCGGCTCCTAAGTGTTGTAGCCTTCCTCATGAATTGAGCTATCAAATGAAAAAAGATTATTTCGAATCCGCCTGGGAGTTTCGAAGATTACCCTCTACATTATTATCTACATACAAACACACAAACAAATTTGACCTCTTTATAAGATTAGTATAGATTTAACAAACTTTAAATTGGCAAATCCAACCTAATAAAGCAAATATCCATTTAGCAAAATTTCGAATAAAATTGTATTTTTACTAAAACATAACTTACGATATTTTTCAGATGGACAAAAGGATAAAAAGTTTTTTCGGAATGACTTTCATTATTTAGAAGCAACAAAGAGTTTCTATAAGACACACTCTTATCCAAAAACTTTTGCTGAAGCAAAAAAAACGTGTTCTTGGGAAGGAGCCAGTTTGTGGTACCCAGAGAACCAGGAAGAAGCTGATGCTGTGATATCCTATTGGAACAGAACCCAGCCCATATGGTGGGTGCATGTGGGGATATCCGACGTTTTAGTGAAAGGAGTATATGAGACTATTGACGGTAAGTCTCGGAGCTGCTGTTTATTGCAAATTAATATTTACATTCTAAGTTTTTCGAACATCACTTACATAGGGTTTGAGGAAAACTTATACAGACCTAAATACAACATCACGTTTGTTTTTCCTTAGAGGATTTAGTGTACCTAATCTATACATGTAATAATATAGTAGCGAGATCAAAACTGTACATTGGATATTAAAAAATAAAAAAAAAACGAATTGTGACGAGGTCTAGGAACGGTTCTAATGCCCACAATATAGTTTTGGATTTTTTGTCTGCTTGTCTCAAAGTCAAAGTCAAATAATTTATTTCATAACGACACATTTGAAGATTAAAAATTACAAGAAAATAAAATTATTTCCAGTTGCCCCTTGCAAAAGTTACTTATGGGAAAGAATGAGCACGAAAGTAAGTGTGTCGTTGTATGTTCCAACATCACGCTAATACTACCTAATAGATTTTGTTCAAAGGACAATTCTCATGGATGTATGGAATCCCGTACCATACTGCATCAAAGTCAAACTTTGTTTTATATATAGTTCTTTTCGCAAACAAAACCGGAGATTGAAAAAAAATCTAAATAACCTGAAAACTAGGTACTTTATTTTGTTTGACATGTCATACACGAACGGCCATTGTTGCTCTAAAAAAATGATAATTGCTTAAATAAAAATTCTATTCTATTCTAGTTATTTTTAATTAATGTAGAATTGGCAAACTTTAATTTTTTTACATGCTTTTTGAAAAACGTAATCTTGACACTTTTAAAATTCAAGGTTATATTAATCATATCATTTGAAACGGAACGTCATGTAAAGGGAATGCAACAATGTCAACACTTTTTTACTTGAAATTAATTTCCCTGTTCAAAAATCAAATCCCCGACGCGTAATGCCGGAAAAAAATATGAAAATAATTACTATAATATTTTGATCTAATGCATGTGACTTTTTGGTACGACTTTTGGTTATTGTCTTTTTACATATACCGGTTGACTTTTTTTACTGTCTGGACCAAAACAGGATATAAAAGGTGAACGAAGTAGAAGCATGGCACAGACGTCTCTTTTTTTTTTCAAAAACCTAAAACGAATTGGCTTCATTATCTTTAAGTCGTCCGCAGACAAATAAAAACAGCAGTGTTTGAAGGACGCAGTTGTTATTATGTCATTTATCAAATGCGATCCCTGCGGCATTCCAGAGGTTGCTAGATAGCTTTCAGAGAAATTACCGTTCACTACCACTTTTGATCCTCTCTTTTCTAGGTAAGATTTAAATCCCTGTCAACCTTCTTGGTGTGGGTGGCAACCCACACCCAGTTGAGCCAATTTATTAATAAGAAGGCAGTATAGTTTGTCGAATGCCTTGCTAAATTCAGTATAGATTGTGTCCACTGGAATACTTTTGTCAACGCACTTAGACAAACCTGACGTGAAACATATTAGTTAGTATTGGTCGATCTAGATTTAACGAAACCATGCTGATATTCAGTAATGGGCTAGGTACCACATTAGATGTTAACAAGTTTATCGAATACGTCGTTAAGTTAAATTTTAGGTATATTACTTAACTTAATCCATTGAAGGACATTGAACGAGACACAATAGAAGTTTTATTGTTATTACGTCGAGGGGCGTTTATTTGACGGCACGGTTGGCGCAGTGGTTCAGCGATTGACTGCTGCGCTGCGTGTCGCGGGTTCGATTCCCGCAGTTGTTCCGGGTCTGGCTGTTTGTGTATGTGAGTTTAAATGTTTGTAAACGCACCCACGATACAGGAGAAATTCCTAGTGTGGGGCAACGTTTATTTATAAAAAAAATATGTACATATATATTTATTTTTATATAGATACCTTATTGTACACCAGAAAATACATAACATTTAACACAAAAAAACATAAATATAGTGGTTTAGTGTCCCACGAAGTGAGAAGTTTAAATTTTAGAGAAAAAATTGTTTGGTTAGTAAGCAAAATTTCAGCCTACAGTAATATCTATTAATTATTGTTGCGCCATTTCACAGGCAAACGAGTCGAGGACGTATACCACAAATGGCGCAAAGGAGAGCCGAACAATAATAAGGGCAATGAAGACTGTATACTTCTGCACCCGAATGGAGAAATGGTTGATGTGCAATGTGACAGACAGGATCCATTCTTTTGCAAGAAGACCCTCCAATCTTTAGAATGGAACCATCATTGCAATATGCCTGATTTAGGTATGTTTTTGTTAAGAAAATATTTTAAAAGAAAATATACTACAAACAGCTAGACAATGGCCCTGATTCCCTTGTTCACAAACTAAACTAAATTTAAGTTCTGTGCATCTTTTTCTTTCTATTTCATTAAGAAAAGGACAGAAGATAAAATATTAGTTTACTGCTGTCAAATTAAGATACTCCATAGACAGATTAGACGTGATTAAAAAACATGGCTGCTAAAAATACGTCAATTTACGTCAGGCGCTGACTAGTTTGACAGGACTAAACTAATATTTATCTTCTGTCCTTTTCTAAATTAAATAGAAAGAAAAAGATGCATTGAACTTAAATTTAGTTTAGTTTGTGAACAAGGGAATCGGCGCCAATATTTTGTCAACCCTAACTACTTACCACAGAGCTCTGCGATTTTTTTTTAGTTCTATGATGACAAAATTGTGTTTAGTAATTTGTCATGCTGACTGTGCAATACAAAGTATTGACAGATCCAGTAGCACCAACTGGAATCGATAATAAATCCTGTATGCTCCAGGATTGGTGTGGCCCGCAAATTCGCGCGAAATCTGCAGCTTTTTTATCTACGACAGATAGTTTACGAATACTTTTCTTTTGCAGAATACACTTTCAACGTGAAAAGTGGCAGCTGTTACAAGTTACACTCAACCCCATTGAACTGGACTGAAGCTTACAATGTATGCAGAGCGGAACAATCGTACCTAGCAGTGATCAACAATTGGTTGGAATTGGATGACCTCGTGAAGCTTACAGAAACCGCAGCGACAAACAAGGTTGCTGGGAGCTACCTAAGAGGAATATATCACCTGGGCTTTCATAACAGATTTAATGACGGCTGGCAGACAGTTAAAGGTTCGTGAGTGTGTATATTAATTTCTTCTAGTTACCGAATAGGGAAGAGCGAATGACATCATTGCTCTTTCCATACCTTTTTCGCATTGGAACAATACACACGAAAGTCCATCCAGTAGCTACTAAAAACTGTTTAGTGGAAAAATCACACACACACTCACAATCACACACTGGCCCGATCTGCGGATCTAATTCAGGAACCCATGCTTGTCAACGTGAAATTCCTTGACACCAAGTTTAGGACAAACACGTTTATTGTATAGGTACGCATTTGTAATGACAACCTATCATTTAGCCAATTCAACACTATTCAAGGAATGCATTTTGTTAGTGTGGTCGAAATGGATGGGATTGTATGTTACATAGTTAGGATGTAAGTATTTGTGGTTGATTTGTTTAATACATTTACAGGTACAGGTTTAAACGAAAGTGTTGAATGGTTTGGCAACCAACCGGGCGGGGGAGGGTGTGACGACCAGTGTGGTTCAATGTTCTACACCGGACGTCTGAACCAGATCGACTGTGGGATGAAGTGCTTCTTTATTTGTGAACACGATGTAGATCAACCTTCTCTAACCCAACAAAACGAAGAAAACATTGCAAAGTGATTGTAAATGATATACTACATGTTTGTTTAGGTATATTATGTTATTAAAATAAATGAGAAACAATGTTTTTTTTTTTGCTGATTATGTTATGCCAGCGCTCGGGCCAGGATTTTAGCTTAAAATAACTTTAAACTAAAAATCCTGGTCCCAGTGCTGGCATATACGAAACAAGTTGTTTGTTAGTTAGGTTATTAGTACTAATACAAATAGGTAAGTGCCTCTAGTGCCTCTCTAATCTGTCATCGGAATGCCCTTCCCGATCTGCTCCGAATTTCGGTCGTTTGTCCAAGGGGATGGCGAAGTAGACCGAGACGTAACGCGCCAGATCAACTCAGGATGGATGAAATGGCGATAGGTCACAGTAACAACTAGAACCCATGGATGCCCTTGTTAAAATAAAATAACATTTACAACAAATAGTTTTTAAAGAAAAATTAAAGGTGCTAATCATAAGTGTTTATAACTCATTTGAACTCGAACATTTAAATGATTGAACGTGTTAAGTTCGTAAAGCTGATGTAGACTCTCGACACTGCCTTAGTAAGTCCCCAAAGGTAGCCGCTGATGGATTATTATGCTTTACACAATAAGGCTGCTCCTTCATCTCCTTGCACCATCGGCTTGTTTCTGGAAACCTGAGAAAAAACAAATGACAGTTCCTCATTATGTCAAACCCCCCACTGCCCTGTTGGTCTGGTGTTCGCAAGTGTGACAGCTGAGCGAAGGGTCCGCGTTCGATTACCAGGTCGGGCAAAGTGATATTAAGTTTTTCCATTAGGAATTCCTTAGTAGTAACCAGAAGCTTGGAGATGATACCCCCGTGCCTCGGAAAGCACGTTAAGCCGTTGATCCTGCGCCTGATCTTTCTCCGGTTGTGTCGGATTGCCGTCATATGAACGCGAGGGAAGAGAAAGCGCACCTGTATCTGCGCACACACTTCAGCGCTATAATATCTCCCGCGGCGATATGGCTAGTTTCCGCTGAGACTGGCCACCATGGCTGAAATTTGGTCTGGAAGACTATTATTATTATTATGAAAATATCTAGTAACATAAACATAACTTCTCCCCTGTATTCCCCAAAGGGTTAGGCAGAAATATTTTCACATTTCCCCAGTTACGTTCACGTTCCATGTAAGAGGGGGCGAGCCTCAGTGGCAAGAATGATGTGTTTGTATGGATGGATATACAGGGTGGCAGGGACATCGATTTTTTTTTTTTTGATAACCGGCAAAAACTTTCGACGCTATGGGGTCTAAGCTCATGTGCTGAATCTATGGTTACAGTTTGCGTGTCGATGTCCCTGCCACCCTGTAGATGTTTAACTTACTTATTTTCATCTACTGGCACGACATGAGCCAGACACGATATATTACAGTAAGCTGAAATATCGGCAATTGTGATAAAATCAGTGGCAATGAAAGCCGTTTTACTAAGGTAAGTTTCCAGGAGACCATATCCCTCATGAATGTTGTCTAACCATTTCTGCTTTAACGTTGCTCTTCGCTCAATTACTAAAGCATACTGAAAAAAAGATAAGTACATTGCATTAAAAATGAACATACCTTCTTAAAACTTCAATTGCTTGTGTTATGGACACTCAAATCCAAACATGACTTTAAAAAAAATAATTACTAAACAATATATTGATAACAGTTTCATTATTTACTTTTCCTAGATAAAACTACACATAATATCGTTTTTTAGGGTTTCGTACCTCAAAAGGAAAAAACTAAACCCTCATTGTATCTCATTGGTCCGTCTGTCTGTCAATGTGTCAAGACCCTTTTTCTCAGCAACGCGTAGAGGTATCAAGTTGAAATTTATATCAAATACGAAGGTCTACAGACCCTTACAGCTCTGAAAAATGAAGCTATTAAGTCAACGCAATAAAAAAATACATTTATGCAACATATTTTGCTACTCGCAAATAAATCAAAACAAATAGGCCCGTTGACCTAGAATCATGAGAGGACGATGGGACTTAGCGTCCCCAAAATTGAAACTTAGTCAATAAACTTGAGACGTATCTTATTTAAAAGGTCTTGGCTTACTGATTATTCTTTGCTATGGCGACGACCGCCAAAAATGTGGGGTCTTCAGGGAAAAGAAGGAAATGTAATGGTACAACTGTGGTACAAAATATGATTGATTATTCAAAAATATTTGAAAATACTCGTAGTAGTGGTTTAAGTAAGGTACTTCATATTGTATTTATTTTCCATGACATAACATATTCACGCTTGTATACCCCGTAGGTGTATGAAATTGTGTATAAATGAAACTAGAAGATGTTTTTTCAGGAAACAAACAGTTTGTTATTTTGTAGCTCATAACAAAAAAATATGAGACAAAAATGAAGAGTTGGATCAAAATAAAAATCGGGGACGGGGTTCTATAGTAATTTGCCCATTGTCCTTTGGCAAAAAGCAAGGTCTCACAGCACAAGTAAAGAAAAAAGTCCGAAGATTGTTCATTTGTAGTTATGTCACATAAAAATAAACATTCTTTTGCGATTACTTACTGATTTTTGCAGTTGAAGAATTGCTCGGGATGTAGGTATTTCAATGTGTGGGAGAACATATTTTTCGACTACAATGTTAAGTATGTTTTTGGGATTAATTCATCCTTACAACCCTTCATTCTGCGTGGCCTCACCCACTTGGCCGATTTTTGGTGTAAACTAGTAACAAAAGTTCAAGACCTAAGATTTGTATCAATAATAATTATTATAGTATATCGCGATATTTGCGTCAATATCGGGGTTTTCCTAAGTTCAAATATTTCTTATTAGATAAACAGGAGGAAATGAACTGTTGTAATAGACACATACTTGGACGTGCCCGAGATATGCCTCGGTCATGTCAATCATAATTATCATTATCAATATGTAATTTGCACTAGCTTTGCCCGCGTAGCGATCGGAAATTATGGGATAACTATTATGTCCTAACCCAAGCTATGGTCTACTTGAGTGGCAATCATCAAAATCCGTTCCGTTACCTATGGCGTGAAAAGGTAACAAACAGACAGATCGAAAGAATTACTTTCACATTTACAATATTAGTGTGGATACTATTTATATGTATAATAATAATAAATTTGATAAAACATATCTAAATGTCTTGACTTTTGCTTCATTTCATGTCAATCTTCTCGCATTAATCTTTGTGTTTGGGTCCAGCAAGACGCTTGTCGTGCTTACAACATGTTTTCAAAAAATATATTAGTCGGTCTTATAGTGTACTTTGTATCGAATCTCTCACGTAAGTTTTTTTATTTCATATGCTTTGTTTACAGTTAGCCCCAAAAAGATGTATATGTCGCAGCCAACTGGTTAAATTAGCCGTTTTGTCAATCGCCTGGCCTTTGGAAGTAGTGTTCGCCTCGCTTCGCTCTCTCGGCTCGCTCGTAGTTGATCACAGTTCTAACCTAACCCATTTGGTCGGGGTGCCCTGGCTTAGTTACTGCGACCAATTCGGCTCGCACGTGATTGATTACAGTTCCAACCTAAACTATAATTTATTGAATATCATTCAGGCCGTTAGTTGAACGCCACCGTTTAGTTAAAAGACTAGGCAGTTAACTAAACGGCTAATTAAACCGGTTGGCTGCGACATATACACGGACAAGGAACGTCAGTGACGTCATGCATGAAATGAAGAGGACAAAAATAAAATTCTTGTTCTTCTATTAAACGAAGTTAGACGTGTCATTCGATATAAGTCGTATGACGTTGTCAGTTTTGTTTACCTCGTTCAGGATCAATCTCTGTGAACATGTTTTTAGTCATACGGTGTGTATATGTTTTGGGACAAAATGTTTGCTTCCTTTTGGTAAAATAAATTGTATGTACTATGTTTTGTACGAAGCGCAATATCCTGGGGGTTCGAATTTCTCACCGTATAAGGAACACAATACTGCGCGCCAAAACCAAGATAACGGACGCTACCCAGAAGGCCGCTAAACTTAAGTGGGACTGGGCCGGACATGTCTGCCGCATGTCAGATGACAATTGGACTAAGAGAACCATCGATTGGGTCCTACTAAACGCACGACGTCATCGGGGCAGATGAAGATGGCGGGACGAGCTTGACTCCTACCGTAAGGACTGGCCGGCACTCGCAAAAGACAAAATTGTGTGGAAAAGGTAGAAGGAGGCCTTTGTCCAGCAGTGGGACAATACAGGCTGGTTAGACTAGTTAAGATATTTTATACCCTTACGGTGAATACAATGTTATGGAACAAAGGTTGTAGACAATAAAATGGTACCTTGTCCGTGTATACACCTTTTGTGGCAAACTGTAGTCATTTATCAAACTGGTTATTCAACCTAATAAAACAAAATCCATTTAGCTAAGCTAGCTATCGACTCGGTATCATCTGTGAAGGCTATGCTGATGATGAAGTATCGACTTAACTTGTATTTTCACTAAAACATCATTTACGATATTTTTTACAGATGCACAAAAGGATAAAAAGTTTTTTCGGAATGACTATCATTATTTAGAAGCAACAGAAAATTTCTATAAGATACACTCTTTACCAAAAACTTTTTCTGAAGCCAAAAGAACGTGTTCTTGGGAAGGAGCCAGTTTGTGGTACCCAGAAAACCAGAAAGAAGCTGATGCTGTGATATCCTATTGGAACAGTACCCAGCCGACATGGTGGATGTTGTATGTGGGGATATCCGACTTTTTAGTGAAAGGAGTATATGAGACTATTGACGGTAAGTCTAAATAAATGAATAAATAAAAAAAAAATAAGTATACTATTCCAGTGGTGCTGTTGTTTATTTTAAATTCATATTTACAGTCTATTAACTTGTAACTACGTTGTTGTTCTTAATCGCGTTACCATCATTTAGAGAATTTATTCTAGAAGGTTTGTGTATAATTCAGGAATTCTCCAGGTTTTGTTAAGTTATAAAAATTATGCGAACACACTTATTTAATTATTATTATTATTATTAATAAAAGCCTGTGATAACTGCTGGGCAAAGGCCTCCCCACTCTCCTTCCACTTCTTTCTGTTTAAAGCTGTTATGGAGCAGTTCTTGTCGAAGGAGTCCAGCTGATTTTTATTATTAGTAATGAAATAAGTCTGTTTATCAAATTCTTATACCTTCGCTGAATGAGATTAGGTCTTTGTACTGTAGTGGAACAACAACAGGCTTGTATTCATGTTTATTCATTATTTGCTTAATTTTCACAGGTAAACGAGTAGAGGACGTATACCACAATTGGCGCAAAGGAGAGCCGAACAATTATTTGGGCATAGAAGACTGTGTGGTTCTGTACGCGAATGGCCAAATGATTGATGTGGAATGTGACAAACCGCATCAATTCTTTTGCAAGAAGACCCTCCAATCTGTAGAATGGAACCAGCAGTGCAATATGCCTGATCTAGGTATGTTTTTGCTAAGAAAATAATAGAGGTTAAAGTATGAAATTGAAGTTTTATTGTAATAGGTACTTCGAATTGACATAGAAAGTTTATGGTTTGAGATTTTTGAATGAAACTTTTCACATGGTACCTATGAAGTTCTTCTTTTAAAAAATGTGCAACATTCGATTATCGACTTTCAGTTGTTTTTTTTTATTCAGCTTAGACAAGAAAGATGGATACTTCGATAATTCGAGTTATTTTTGAATACGAGTTCCGACGCGGCAGAAACAGCTCGCAATATCAATGTTGCGTGCGATTTTGGTTTAAACGCTTTCGTTTTTGATTTGAAGAACGAACCACGTGGAAGACCGCCCACACAGGTGACTAACAATGAATTGAAAGAGATGGTGGAAGCCGATTCGAGCCAAACCACCCAGGAATTAGCGGCATGGTTTAAAGTTACCTTACCAACAATATTGACTCATTTGCGTCAAATCAATAAAATAAAAAAATATGAGAAATGGGTGCGTCATGATTTGACTGATCTGCAGAAAGAAACACGTGTTGAAACTTGTGTTGCCTTGTTGAATCGATACAGAAGTGAAGGAATATTGGATCGAATAGTGACATGGTGATGAAAAGTGGATTCTTTACGATAACCTTAAGCGAAAAATGCAATGACTGACCCCAGGTCAAACGCCGCAACAGGTGTACTAAAGCAAAGCTTACCAATAAAAAGGTAATGGTAACTCTTTGGTGGTCTCAGCATGGTGTTATTCACTATAGCTTTCTCCGATCTGGTCAAGCAATAACGGCAGATGTCTACTGTGCCGAACTCTGAACAATGATAGCAAAACTAGCAGTGAAACAGCCCCGACTCATGAATCGATCTTCACCATTATTGCTCCATGATAACGCGAGACCTCATACAGCACGAGAAACCGTTTTTACTCTACAGGAACTGCAATTAGAAATTATTTGTCACCCTCCGTATTCGCCAGACCTTGCTCCAACGGACTACCATTTTTTTCGTGATTTGGACAATTTTCTATGTGATAAAAAGTTTTCTTCTCAGGAGGCAGTACAAAATGCTTTCACACAGTTTGTCGAATCTAGATCACGAGAATTCTATCGCAAAGGCATAAATGACCTTCCTATTAGATGGCAGCAATGTACCTATAGATAATAATGGTAATTATTTTGATTAAATAAATATGTTAAATTAAATTTTTCAGTACAAATCGGCAATTTCATACTTTAACCCCTAATATTCTAAAAGAAAATACGTATACTATAAAGAGCTAGACAATATTTTGTCAACCCTAACTACTTACCACAGAGTTCTGCGATTTTTTTTTAGTTCTATTATGACAAAGTTGTGTGTAGTGATTTGTCATGCTGACTGTGCAATGCAAAGTTTTGACAGATCTAGTAGCACCAACTGGCATCGATAATATAACTAACTGCTCAATCCTGTATAGTGATCCAGGAATGGTGTAGCCCGCAGTTTTGCGCAAAGTCTGCTGCTATATTACCTACGACATATATTTCACGAATACTTTTCGTTTGCAGAATACACTTTCAACGCGAATAGTGGCAGCTGTTACAAGTTACACTCAACCCCAATGAACTGGACTGAAGCTTACAATGTATGCAGCTCGGAACAATCTTACCTAGCAGTGATCAACAATTGGTTGGAATTGGATGACCTCGTGAACCTTACAAAAACTACACCAACAAACAAGGTTTCTGGAAGCTACCTAAGAGGAATATATCACCTGGGCTTTCATAACAGATTTAATGACGGCTGGCAGACAGTTAAAGGTTCGTGAGTGTGTATCAACTTCCTCTAGTTACCGAATAGGGAAGAGTGAATGACATCATTGCTTTTTCCATACCTTTGTCGCATTGGAACAATACAGACAAAGTCCATCCAGTAGCTACTTAAAACTGTTTAGTGGAAAAATCGATGGATCTGACTTGCGTATCAAATTCAGAAAGCCATACTTGTCAACGCTTGCGAATGACCTAAGTGAGACTGTGCAATTTCTTGTCATCAAGTAGGCTACATAATTAGGATGTAGGTCTTTGCGGTTAATTTGTTTAATATTTTACAGGTACAGGTTTAAATGAAAGTGTTGAATGGTGGGGCAACCAACCGGGCGGAGGGAGCGACGACCAGTGTGGATCAATGTTCTACACCGGACGTCTGAACCAGATCGACTGTGGGATGAAGTGCTTCTTTATTTGTGAACACGATGTAGACCAGCCTTCTCTAACCCAAATTGATAACGAAGAAAATATTGGAAAGTTATTGTAAATAATATATTACATGTTTGTGTATTTTACTTAATTAAAAATAAATGAGAAACAAATTTTTTTTTTCTGATTTTCGGTTTGCTAATGAAATGGAACATTAGCCAGAGTCATCAATCGGTCACGAATCCAAACTCCGGGCTGCCACGGACAATGCTCGTGAAGTATGGGAAAAAAACCCAGACCCGGCGCAAATGAAATACATCTCAGATGTTTAGTGTTTATACGTGACAAAATAATAAGTAGGTGGCATTGTCAAAATATTTTTCTAAGTCTCATAAATTGCTCGTTGTTCTTTTGTTTGGGAAAACTTTCTTCCTTTCTTTAATCTTGTCCTAAGTATGAGATTCAGTCATCTATTTTGATTACGCCACCTATATAATCTGCAATGTAAATAGCCAAAAAATGAGGGTAAATAAAATTAAGTATTTTATTAAAACATATTCATTTAATTATTGGTTTTTTAAGTCTAGGATTACATCTTCCAAAGCGTGTCCGGGATGAATGTGTTGTGATCGTGACAATAAGATCAAGACTCATAAGAGACTAACGTTTATTATATGGAGATATTTAGACATACCCTCACACTGTATAATGTTACGATATCTTAATACCTTACATAATAGTATGCAGCGGGATAAGTTAACAAAGGTCGGTTATATTATAAAAAATAAAGCGCACAAATCTCAACGAAGTATAACGACGGACTGCATCGCATAGGCTCGTATAGACTATAAAAATAATTCTATGTAAAAATTACTCCCGCTAAAAACGAATTAGCAAAATCTTACGTTTAGAAAAGAATTTCGACTATATTTTTTGTTTAGTATTAAATTACTATTTTTTACAAAAAATATGAGATATTCGTTTGCACCGGGACTGCGTTTTTGTTTGAGCATTACCCTTTCTGATGGATAAATCCAATAACACTTTCCCCGACCCGGGAATTGAACTTGCGATTAGCAGTCGCACTTCACGTCCTAGAAAAACGAGGCTAGTGATGTGTAGAGAGCAGTCATGATAAAATAACTTACATAAAGTAAAGCGCCTGTCGGGGTTTGAACCCATGACCTATAACTAGTAAGTCGTGGCCGTTACCATGGGGCCACCAACACCATTCTCTCATACTGATCTGGCTGAATCAGACCTACCTAAAGATCTAATAAATAAAATTATTTACCGTTATGTTTTTTAATTTCGGAAAAAGGATGGTAGTGTCGAAGAATAGTTTTTGATTGACAAGCGCCCTTGTTTTGTGATCTTTTGGATACCATGTGTCTTCAGTTCCATAGGCGTCGGCCAGGTACATCAATATAGCATGACTGTGAAGCGGAAACAAAAAGAGGTGAGTGATTTAGAGGCAGAATATCCGCCAGAGAGGAAAATAAATCAATTTGCTAAGTAATAATAGGACGCGTTAAGCCGTGTCAAAACACCGTGATAAAACACGAGTTTGTTTGAATTGCGGATTTGACAGAATTTAGGGCCGGATGTAAAAGTGTATGAGGAAGTCAATGGTCAACAGTGAACCTCGAGGGGACAGATTATCCTGTCTATGCGGAATAACATTATAACTGAAGGCCAATTCAAGTAGTTAAAAGCGTTAAAAAACTAGTCGCAATCTCATCTCGGCGACAATCAATGTCAATTTTTTTTCAAAAATGTAGGGAAATTAGAGGTATTTTGAGACTGAGATCAGACTATGAACGTTCTTAAAATTACGAGAATTCCCCTCTGGTGTCAAGGCAATACCTGTTTAGCCACAATGTCAGATTTCACTAACACTAGGCGAAACTTTTCTAAACTCTCAACGTCAATTGATTCTCAATCTATCTAGGTATCTATACAGGGTGGCAAGGACATCGATGTGCATCCTGTTACCACCTGCTGTCCAATTCATTTTGCACTTTTTGTTTGTAACAGCAGATTTGATTTTTTATTACTGCGGAAAAAATTTCGTCTAGAAACATGTGCAGGATTCATGGTTACAGTTTGCGCGTCGATTTACTATCGCCAAAACCTATATCTGAGCATTTTGAAAACAAAATCCCGCGCACATGAAGACCACAGCTGCGTCCGTAAGTAAAACAAAAGAGGATCCTTTTTAGGTCGACTAATAATTTGCGCTGCAAGCAGGAATAGTCCTTACAGTGGCCAGATATAGATTTTGGCGATAGAACCTGCCACAGTTTATATAAAAAAAATATGTAATCGCGCATTACTTGAGCACGGCTGGACCGATTTGGCTATTTTTCGTTTTAAAATATTCATAATAGTCAAAATTAGGTTTTGTGGAAAGAAAATTTCACAAGTTTAGTTTCCAGGAAAATGATCAAATTCGGGAAAAACTGAACGTCTTTGCTTCTATGAGATTACTAAGAGAGAACTTCTGTCAGGTCAGCTAGTGCCTAAAAAAAAGTTTAGTAAGTACTTAAAAGATTACTCAATAAGACTACAAACCTATCATGCAATATGAAATCATCGTCTTCAAGTACTGGAAACGTTTTCAGTGGATTTTTCTGAAAGTTATAAAAGAATCTTATGGTAAAAACTTTGCGTCATGAGATAAAGACGTTAAGGTACAGACGCCAGCAGGTCAAGCTACCCGAAACTGTCAAATTTTCCCAATCTACCTTGAACCTTAATACTTTGGTGATAAAGTTGAAAATCTATTAAAGAAATCTGACAGATTGTAGTAGCTTGATGTGCTGGCGTCTGTACAGACGCCAGCAGGTCAAGCTACCCGAAACTGTCAAATTTTCCCAATCAACCTTGAAGATAAAGTTGTAAATCTACTAAATAAAGACGGGTGCGTCTCATGTCATATAAAGTTATTTGGTATATTTTCACTTCAACAACGTTCACAAGATATAATAAACGTGAGCCAACCAACTGTTGATATAATTTCTTTAGATATAACATTTATATACCTACTCTAAAACTTATTTCGTGTAATGTTATTGGATATAACGTTTATTTAATCGAAAATCATTAGGCTTATCCTTTAAAATATATAATATTGATAAAACTCATCAGCAATTACAAAGTTATGGTTATTTAGTTACAAATCTTCATGATGAATAGTAAAATAAATATCTTTAGGTTCAAGGTAAACTGGTTTTCCCTTTTGTTTCCCTCTATAAGCAATCCGACGCAAAGCTGACGTTGAAGGTAAATAGATAAGCACCGACTGATCATAATTTCTTTTACAGTTTTGTAAAATATGACAAGTTTTACGATCATAATTTTGAAAGGCCTCGCTTTTAATATTTTCAATTATTGTCAAAGTTTCCAATTTCGATGGCGGAGGGTCATGATTGTGATCATCCAATTTTAAAACAGAATGAATATTTGACTCACTGTTTAGTGTAGCGATGGCACGAGAATTGCATTCTTCTCATTTGTTCAGTTCACAAATACAGTAGAACTTATTATTTACTAGCTGCGCCCCGCGGTTTCACCCGCTTAATTTTCGATCCCGTGGGAATCTCGGGATAAAAAGTATCCTATGTGTTAATCCTGGTAATAAACTATCCGTGTGCCAAATTTCATCCAAATCCGTTTAGTAGTTTTTGCGTGAAAGAGTAACAAACATCCAATCATCCATCCATCCATACAAACTTTCACGTTTATAATATTGTAGGTTAGTAGAAAGTAGGATTTGCCTGTTTCTATTCTATGTGTATACATTCACAAACAACTTTACTGTACCCTTTGAACTTTTGTATATCTCACACTTATATGAATCCATTTTTAAACAAATAAATTATCTAGTATTTAACTGAGCAAGATTATGCACACAATGAGACTACTAACAATAATATTTGTTAAGATACCTACATTTCACAACTCATTAATAATTAGACTGGCGCCGATTCCCTTGTTCACAAACTAAATTTAAGTTCAGTGCATCTTTTTCTTTCTATTTCATTAAGAAAAAGACAGAAGATAAATATTAGTTTAGTCCTGTCAAATTATGATACTCCATAGACAAGTAAGACGTGATTAAAATCATGGCTACTAAAAAAAAATACGTGAATTTACGTCAGGCGCGGACTAAATTTTGCTTTGTGTTTTTTACAAGGCGTTTTATCATATTAGACTAAATAGGTTTTATGTCTTTTGAGTGGTATATCAAACGATTTTATATTCAATGTATGTTATGCTTATAAAAATTAGTTAGGTACTTTAAAATTATATCAATCGTTTATTATATTAACTGATCATTTATCAAATAAAATTATAGATTCAGTTGTTTTATCTTGTAAATATTTTATAATTATGTCATATATTATAGTAGCTTAATGTGCTGGCGTTTGTACGTCGGACAGTTTTCGTTGGGATTTGGATAACGCTAAATAATAACTTTCATCTAAGTTACCTTGTCATAGCTTTAAATCACTTTTGACAACAATTGCCATTTTCTAAATTAAAACTTTACCAAGGATGAAACTAACTAAATGTCAAATCGACGAAATATGCTGTCGTTTTGTGACGTGCATGTGACATTCAACCTTAAGCCGTTTGTCCACCGCCACCTTCAACGAGAACGAGATGACGGCACCGAAGTGGCCGCATGTACACCACATGACTTTTGTTAGTAATTCGGCGTGATCGCTAGAACTCGGCCCGAGATTGTGACAGGTCGATGTTTCCAGACTGCCGTCGCATCGGCGCCGTCACATACGGAATCACCAAATTCGGTCACGGTGGACAGACGATCGCCGCCACCGGGACGTCAAGTTCGGTTCGAATGATGTCAAATCTCGTTTATGTCCTGTTGATGGTGGCGGTGGACAAACGGCCTTAGAACGGTAAAGCAAGTATGAGGTTCGTACATACATACTTTATTTTAGAGCTTACACTCAAAAACTCCGGATTTAAATGCTGCTTATCCTGAAGATCAACTTCTACATTCTCGTAGGGCACTTTGAATATCTCACAAGCCATAATAGAAGCACGCACCGGCGGGCTCAGCTCCGTTGTGTAAAGTTTCACTACCATCTGAAATACATTTTACCATCATCTGCCTGTCTTTTCCCAACTATGTTGGTCGGCTTCCAGTCTCACCGGATACAGCTGCATACCAGTATTTTACGTAGAGTGACTGCCTATCTGACCTCCACAACCCAGTAACTGGGTAATACGATACCCCTTGGTATAAGGACTGGTTATCAGACTTTCGGGCTTCTGGCAATCCGTAACGACTGCCGAATGACACCCGGGACAACGGCTTAACGTGCTGAACTGGGCCTTTTTGGCGCAGCCGCGAGGCGCACTTTCCTGCGAATTTCTTACATCGGACTTCACACTTTTTATTTTATCTTTTATTATTATTTTTTTTTTATTGTTTGTTTTGTCTGATGTATGTATCTGGTGTATTGTGTGTCTTTTAGTTTGTGCCAAATAAATGTATTTTCTTTCTTTCTTTCTTTCCGAAACACGAATGAGTCTTGATATGTAAAGCGCGGTAACCTTAGTTTAACCTGATTGATCGACCCGTGCGGCTGTTATTGCTTAGCGACAAGCTCCTGAAATACATTTTATATGAAATCAATTTATAATTAAACTCCAACACCTGAATTGCGTAACACAGTGTCAATCACAATCGACAGTTTTGAAGGATATTTCTGATCCGTTGCATCATAGGTTTAATAAATTTGTCTGCTCAACAACGTAAATAACGCAATTAGCGTGGCTGGACTGTCAAAATTAAAGAAATTGCAATCCGATATAATTTTTTGTATGTTACGTAATTATCCTTCATGATTTTCAGTAACTTTAGTGTCGGCGATGCTATATGTGCGAAAGAATAGCTTAGGCCATGCTAAAAATAAACAAGGCAGCAGGTTTGTCAGGTCAAACGGCTCTTTAAATTCAACCCAGCATAATCATAATCAGCCTTTAATATTCCCACTGCTGGGACATAGGCCTCCTCTCGGTGAGAGGGAGTGGGGCGCAATCCGCCACGCGAGCTCGCGACGGGTTGGATGATGTACATGTCTTCGAATTTTGTGGTTCTAAGGCATTTTTCCGGTTTTCTTACGATATTTTCTATACACTAAGAGCAGAGATGTTGAAATTAAATACACAAAGTAAAGTGCCTGCCTGAGTTCGAACTCACGACTTATATCTCGTAAGTCGGGGCTGATTCCACTTGGCCACCAATGCTCACGCCATTTATCAGCTCACGCCCTTGCAAATTACCAATACTCAACTATTGATAGCGAGAGCTTCTTGAGCTTAACGTCAGCTTATTCTTGGTTAACGACACAAATTATCTGTAGGACTATGTTCTTGAGTGACATGTTGTAAAGCTCTGCTCTGTCTAAAAGGGTAGCAATGACCGGATAACTGCAGCAAACTGTTATAGCCACTGTACCCAATAGCCTACGTAGGTACTCCTACATTTTAGTAGTATGTTGTAAGTCGTACTAAAACTTGATGTTTACATCTTATTTGTTTATTCTGCAAGTGAGCCGTAACATTTACTACCTACTGAAGCATTGAGCATACTACCATAAATGGGTAAAAGGTAGAAAGAAATGATGTCTGTCAGTAAAACATATTCCAATTCGAGACTAGAAAAAAACTAAACTAAGTATATTCTATTTGGGTAGCGGGATTGTCCGAAAGGGTTACCGCTGCCCTGGAACATAAAGGGCTAAGGAAGGAACACGGGTGGGTTTTAGTCAGTAAGAGTCTGACACTCCCTCCTGCTCCACCCAGAGCGGGAGGAGTCATTTGATGATTTCCCATCCTCAAAAAAAAAAAAAAAAGTATATTCTATTTACTTATATATCCTTGCCCAATAACCAATAATAATATTTACACACACACAACATTACAGATGACAACAATACAGTTTCTTATCAGTTTGACAACTATCAAGTAGGTATGACGGTTGTGGTACTTACCAACTTTTTGCATACAAAGAGGTTGATATTTAACCGACTTCAAAAAGGAGTCTATGGTATATGGTCGTTTGTATGTAGTTTTTTATGTATGTTCGTCGACATTTTCGTCAATTGTGGACCGATTTTGCAAATTATTTTTAATTTGGTAGAAGAATATAAATTATATTATAAATACAGTATAAATTTTATTAACTTTGCTTGGGTAGTTTTTGAGTTGGCAGCGATTATACGTATTTAATCCACTTATGTGTATTTAATGATGTTGAAATACTAATACACCGTGGACTTGTAAAATAATTATGTAAATAAAAGAAAATGGAATGATGTAAGTAAATAAAACGAAATTATAAAGAGTTATTATAACATTTAATTAGATTTTGCAGATTGGCATAGATTAGTCATTCCTGTACGCATTATAATTAGTGTAGTGGGGATTAGTTAGCAGATGCACTGTGTAGAATTATTTACAGTCCACCACTCATACGCATACATACACTACTCGCATATTATAATAGTGGTGGATATATGCCTAGACAAAGAGGATATATTTGGCATTTGTTCTAAAGAGTTCTTGCCCGATTCACTCAAAATGCCCGGGCAAAGTCCTATTACATATATAAGATAAGTAGCTAAAAGGGCTGAGATATTATGCTCCTAAACACTTCTTTATCATGTGGCCAAGCATAGTTGCTCCAGATTCGTTCTGGTTTTTAGCAAATGGTGTTTTCTTCAAGTTTGCCAGCCACGCGGTTGTTTTCGGAAACCTGAAAAGTAAAATCATTTACTCCACCAATACAAATTAGATTATTTTGCTCTTGTCTACTTGTTTCTTATTTCAGCCGAATTAAAGCCATAGAGGCGTGCGGGTGGTGTGAGGTGTATGGGTGTGTGGTGAGGTGTGTTTCTAACCTTGAAAATCTTATTCTATATATCTTTTCATTCAACAATAAAAGTCTCTGATCTGAAATGGTTTGAGTAGCTATGAATGAAGTCGCTAAACTAAAGAGGGCGGGACTAGGCTGACCAGGTCTGGGTCTGACCAGGGTGGGACTGACTGGGGAAATCCTATTCTATATAGGAGCTGAAAACGATAACTTTGACATCCACATTTAAATTTAGTTACTATAATGTTAATGAAAGCCCTGGATCGAATGAGCAGGTTATCATGGGGAGAGGCCTTTGCCTCTCCCCATGATATCCAGCTCTTTACTGCTGGGCAAAGGCCCAGCAGTGGGATGATGCAGGCTAACAGTAATCAGTAACCAGTAACTGTATAGTAAAGGAACCTTTTAAAATAGGTATGGTGGCGCGACCATACCTATTTTAAAAGGTTCCTTTGTTCCGTGGGAGCAACACTAGTACGGTTTTATGCTAGCCTATATCATGTATGCATTATCAGCCTATAACGTTCCCACTGCTGGGACACAGGCTTCCTCTCTGTGAGAAGTAGTGGGCCGTAATCCACCATGTGGGCTCAGTGCGGGTTAGTAGGAGTCATGTGTCTTCGAATTTTTATTTCTAAGATATGCCAGTTACCTCACGATGTTTTCCTTCACCGCTTCGAGAGCAGTGGTGATGAAATAAATATAAAGTCATTGCATGGATGAAGTTTCACTTACTTTTTCGCATCTATTGGCAGTAAATATTCCAAAGACGTCACATTACTTAAGGCTGCCACATCGGCAATTGTGATGTGATCAGCGGCAAGGAACTTTGTTCGAGATAAGAACTCTTCAAGAAAACCATATGCCTCGGCAATGTCATCGTACCGTTTTGGGTCTACGTTCTTATTTCCTTCAACTATTAAGGGATACTGCAAACAAAAATAAACAGAGGTTTATCATTAAAAATTAATAAAATTTTAAAATATTTTATTTTTTGTAATTTTTTATTTAAAATATTTTGTTTTTAGAAATTTACGTGAAAAAGTCAATTATACTTAAAAAAAAAATTAAAGAATACTTTTATCCGAGATATACAGGTGGCAAGGACATTGAAACTGTAACCATAAATTCAGCACATGAGTCTGAACTAAATACTGATCATCTAGGATGAGCCTCTCCATTCCGTATCTCTTTATCATTAATTTATTTTAAATTATAATAGGGAAATGATGCGTAGTTCTCAAGTGGGTACATTTATTAGTAATAGGTACTTATGATAATGTCAATGGTATATCCTTACGGCAATGTCAGCTTTTCATTTTTCTGAATAAAATTTTACATCAAATATTAAAATTCATTTCTCGTGTAGCGGGTTCGATTCCCGGTTAAACCATGTAATTATTTAAAAATCTATGAATGCAGTTTAAATTGTTTTTCTAAATTAAAATAATGTCTTCTGTCACTAAAATGTTCCATCTACAATATTCAAGGTACTTTCCCTCCATGTGGCATAGCCGTGGGAGGCCCTGTATATTATAGGTCAATTATTTTAATACATATAGTATAGTACAGTTAGTATAGTACAGTTTTTATACTTACAGTTATATTTCGTATTCTAGGAAAAAGAATTGATGTGTCGAAGAAAAGTTTTTGATTGACCATTGCTCTTTTTTTGACATCCTTTGGATACCACGACTCGTCTTTCCCGTAGGTATCGGCTAGATACATAAGTATAGCGTGACTGAAAAGAGAGAATATAAAAATGAGTTACGAGAGGCTATTAAAATAATTTTGTAAAAGAAACAAATATCACTTATGACTTAGGTTGAAACTGCACCCTCTTCCCTTTTAGCCAGTTTTTGTACTTATTTCGAACCTTATTTCGACAGTCGTTATTTTCTCAATACAAAGTTGTTAGAATAGGGTTTGCCATATTTTATGTTTTTGTATTTAGAACTTTGTCGGTATAAAATTGGTAATTCAAAAATGCCTCTATGTTTTAAATGTGGATAAGAGACTGAGGACTACAAAACTTTTTAACAAAAAAATTAAACCGCTTTTTTCGCCGATTTAATTTTTTTGTTAAAAAGTTTTTATTTTATAATTTTTTGTGACTATAATCTACTAATTGTTTGCCAAAGGGCAGGCATATGTGGCACTGAGTAGAGTAATAATACACAACTCAGCATTCAAATCTGTGAGTGAACAATAAATCACCCCTATTTTCCCACCCTTAGGGTTGGAATTTTTTTCCCAAATTTATATGGGACATACTTTGGGGTATATCCTTTCTAACAAAAAAATAATTATCAAAATCGGACTACTCTGTAAAAAGTTATGCGTGGTCATACATCTATTATTATTACTTATAATAAATCTGTAGAAGTGAAAATTCTGTACATTGAAAATATCAAAAAAATAAATGGCAGGGGGTGTTACTAGCCGACACCGAACCCAAAAATGTGATTAAAAAAATTTTTGTCTGTCTGTCTGTCTGTTTGTTCAGGCATCACGCAAAAACTACCGGTTCGATTACGATGCAACTTGGTATAATTATTCTTTAATATCCTGGGCGCCACACTAGGTACTTTTTATCCCGGAAAAGTACATACAATAAAAAACAAACTTAATTTTGCGGTTCGATCCCTAGACCCGATTACTGTACCAACCGCAAATAATAAGTTTGTCGTAGGTTAGGTCACCCGCAGTGGAGTTCATTTTTATTCCTTTTAGTTTTTAGAGTTATTTAGGTTTAATTTTATAAGTCGTAGGTATAGATTTTAATTTTAAAGTATAGGTAGTATATTTGATAGTGTACGTCGTGACCGTAGGTTATTTTATAATACTGTTAGGTAGGATTAATCATTCGTATAGATATTAGTTTTTAGGGATTTTGCTTATTTATTGAGTTTAGATTAGTTATCATCAGAAATAGGTTTATTTAAGTAGGTAGGTATTTTATTTTCTGTTATTGAGTTTATAGGTACCCTCTTAATCACCACTAATCAGACACAATTGGTTTTCTATTGTAATTAGCCACAAAGTGCCCGCGAGATAGATGATATTGTGGGGAAGCACATACATTTTATCCTGTTAGCACGTTCCCGTGGGTAGATTTCCGACATCCACGCGGGCGAAGCCGCGGGCAGAAGCTAGTAAAAAATATATATATACGCGTCGACTTGAGAACCTCCTCCGCTTTTTTCGTCGGTTAAAAATGTATTATATTTGTGCGACCAAAACGGCTAACAATAAGACCATTGCAGCTGAAGCTTCCTAGCAGTGTAAAGGTTAGCACAAACAGCCAAATCATCGAGCAAGCAAATGATGGACAAGCACTAGTACGGTTTTAAATCAGTGACCTTGTGCGTACGGGAAGTTTTGAAGTTATTTCACGTTTAAATTAACAAACCAAAGTCAAAGTCAATTTTAGTGTTGATTGTGTTTTTAATTGTATTTTGATTGCATGTGATTTTAATTATAATTGTGATTTTAATTTGGAATTTGGTTAAAGAAAAAACAATTATGTTCGGAGAGTAAATGAACTCAATCGAAATAGATATCAATCGACAATTAAGTGATGCATGATGTGCTTACCTGTATGAAATTGGTACACTATTCTATAAGTCTATTGGATATAACTCATATCTTTGTATCAGTGTATTCAATTGTTGGTGAGCCAAATAAATAAAATAAAATAAAAAGTCAAAGTGACCGCTGCGCTGCCACCGACAACGCCGTGGAAGTGGCAAAGTTTTGTGAAAACAGCGTTTAAAATACAGTCGTGCCAGCTACACGAAGAAAAAGAAGAATATCAAACCTGTCATGCAGAATTATATCACCGTCTTCTAGTACAGGAATGGTGTGCAGAGGATTTTTCTGCAAAAAAAAAATTGCTTATCAAATGTTGAAAACAAGTAAAACATAAAAAGTTAGTAAATCTTTTAAGTTTTTCAAAGTAAGTCTGCATGGGCTGTTATACGGGGTAAAATAAAATTAGGTAGCAAAACTCTGCCGCCATAAAGAAATTCTTCGAAACGAATCAGAACAAAAAAACCTGTTTTAAACGATGCCTGACTTCCGTACATGGACTAATTCTCTTACTTTCAAATACTCTGGTGTTAAATGATCCTTTTTTAGAAGATCCACTACTATCTTCTCGAAAGGGACGTTGAATACTTCACAAGCCATCATGGCCGCGCGCACTGGCGGGCTCGGGTCCAATGTATACAGTTTAACACCCATCTGAAAATACGTATAGCAAAGATTTATCTATCTACTTAACGACTGGTTCTATTTGTAATTTAGGCAATATTACCTTGGGTACAGACGCAAGCACGTCAAGCTACCACGAGTAAAATCTTTCCAATTTCTTTAGTAGACTTTATCACTAACGTATCAAGGTTCAAGGTTGATTGGGAAAATTTGACAGTTTCGGGTAGCATGATGTGCTGGCGTCTGTACCCAAGGTAATATTAATAAATATTTCACTACTTCGGTATAAAAATTACATTTGATAAACTAATAAAATTGTCTGGTGCAGTTAGATGCATTTATTTAAATAAATAAGGAAGTCTGTTAAACAATCATTGATATTAAACAATTAGCCGTTTTTTACAAAAATTGTGTAGCATGCACACAGGTAGACACTTATTTCGATACTTATATTTATGAGGCTTGTGGCATTGTAATAACGGCTGCACGGGTCGAACGATCAGGTTAAGCTACGCTTGCTGTAGTTGGTCCATGGATGGGTGACCAAATTCACATACCAAGGCCCCTCCATGCCTCGGAAAGTACGTTAAGCTATTGGTCCCGGCTGTCAATCACGGATATTTGACAGTCGTTAAAGGTCGTCAGTAGCCCGAAAGTCTGACAACCAGTCTTACCAAGGGGTATCGTATTACCCACTAACTGGTTTGTGGAGATCAGATAGGTCCTCGCTCCATGTAAAATATTGGTATTCCGCATCCGGTTAGACTGGAACATGTCCCCAACATAGTTGGGAAAAGGCTAGGCAGATGATGATCATTTATGAGGTACAGACCAAATATAGCTTTTTAATCATGCGTTTCCAATTAGCGATTTACTACTCAAACTCAGGAATCAAAACGCTAAAACAGTCATTGTAAACATATAATACTCACTTTTTTATCCAGTTAGGTAAAAAAAACTCGACACGATAATAACACAACACGTATCACACAACTACTGATCAAACAAGGTCAGGCTGCTTATTTATACATTTATGACGAACACATACCTTCCTATATACTCGTACGTCCTCGTATTATTATCTTGTTGTTAGGTTTTACCGCATTATTAAGAAAAAACCTTTGAATAGATTACCCTATAATGTAGATAAGTTACAAAAAAACAATCTAGATAATTATCTGCAACTAGCTGCACCCCGCGGTTTCACCTGCATAAGTGTCGATCCCGTGGGAATATCGGGATGAAAAGTACCCTAAGTGTTGTTTTATTCTAAATGTTATCCTAAGCTACATTGTTACTATAAAGTTTCATCAAAATCCGTTCAGTAGCTTTTGAATGAAAGAGTAACAAACATCCTATAATGGTAAAATATAATGTCAAATAGGTCAAGAAAATCCATTCTCACAAACTTTTGCGGTTATAATAATATTATTAGTAGGATGAGTATTATCATTGCATTCTTGTTGCACACTTCACAGTGACTTTTTTATGTGGATGTGAGGTAATTAATATAATCTTCCAATGAGTTAATGTAAATGTTTGATAAGTGGTGATAAACTCACCATCCATATTATTTTTTTTTTACCATTTATAAACAGACAAGAAAAAACAGAACAGAAAAAATAGGTACAGAGGTGATGCTTATTTCATAATAAATCTCTTCCAGCATACCTAAATAATAAAAATAATTTTATAAATTCGAAAGTAACTCTGTCTGTCTGTTACAGGTTCACGCCTAAAGCACTGAATGGATTTCGATAAAATTTGGCAAGGATATAGATGGCATCATAACAAGATCTTCAGTGTGCTTGTGTCTCAGCATCGGTCCTTTATCAAACATGGTCAGCCCAGAGACATCGTGGTTTACTTTGTTATGTTACAAGTTAACGTTAACGCAAAGCGATCACAGGGGTGATCTGTTACTATGGGAGTTCCGCTGGGTCCAATTCTTGGACCATTTCGGTTTATCGTTATATTATGTTAATGACACAAGTCATTAATGATGTAGGTATAGTTTCTACTTCTATAGAGTTTGTTTTACAGAACCACGTAAAAACGAGTAAACTATTGGGGAATACTTTCATATTACCTATACCGACCTATCTGAACACATCACTTATCTGTAAAAGAAATACGTACAGACGCCAGCAGGTCAAGCTACCCGAAACTGTCAAATTTTCCCAATCAACCTTGAACCTTAATGCTTTAACGATAAAGTTGAAAATCTACTAAAGAAATTTGACAGATTGTAGTAGCTTGATGTGCTGGCGTCTGTACAATGAATGGGCATTTATTTTTGTTACCAATTGATCAGCGTTGTCATTATATATAAACGTTTTTATCTGTAGATATACAGTTTTGCATTGTCATTCACCGCTGACGGAATAATTATGCGGTATCACAAGACCGATTTTCAGTTGCTAAAAATGTATCAAAAATAGTTTATGACTGGTCATGCATAAGCATTGCCATACGACGTGGTAATGCTGCCAGACTCTTGGGTACATTACCAGTCGACAATGATGCGGAGGAATTTTTCGATGTCATATATTAATTAGGTTAGGTTATTATATTTTAATTTTAATAGTTTAATTTTTATCTTAGTCAACTATTCAGACGAAACCTTTGTAATTAAATCAATAAAACAAAATTATAAAGCTTTTAAAAAAAGATTTTATTAATCATAGTCATTTAATTCAAGGATTTGTATTTATGCTCAGGCATTGAGGGTATAACATAACATAATCAGCCTAAAATGTTCCCACTGCTGGGACACAGGCCTCCTCTCTGTGAGAGGGAGTGGGCCGTAATACACCACGCGGGCCCAGTGGGGGTTGGTAGATGTCACATGTCTTCGATTTTTGGTTCTAGGACATACCGGTTCCCTCACGATGTTTTCCTTCACCGTTTTGAGAGCAGTGGTGATTTAATAATTTACACAAATTAAAGCGCCTCTCCGTGTTCGAACCTCGTAAGTCGTGGCCGTTACCACAGGGCCATCACTGCTCATTGAAATTGAGAGTATATTTGACATTTATTATACAGAGTATATGCTCAATTTATTATTCAGTGCAACACGTTTTTTTCTTTCATTCTTCCCTATCAGCCGTCACTCTACGAGTATCATTCAAATTATTATCATGTGTTTAAAAATTCACATTAAATTAGTTGTTGTGTAATGATATGTTTTATATTATTAAGCATCTAATACATAAGTCGATTTGAGATAATTGTAGTCTTGAATTAAGGATGTAATGATAAGAAAATTCATGTTATGATTGTTATGTGGTGGTAATAGAAATAGTATATTTATTTATTAATAACCAACTTATATTAACAGTTTGCATCACACATACAAGTTATTAGTCAATATTAGTAATTACACATTTCATACAATCATAACATTACGTTAATCACATATTAAAACTGGATAAAATTAAATGAAATTAAACAAAATTAGTCCTAATTAGATATAATTAGGATAAATTTAAATAGAATGAGAAACTGTTTTATTTAATTTATCTACTAGGAGATTGTACAGGAAGTGGCAATGGACTCCAGGTCATAGAAAGTTTTCCATCTTTTTTAACCGACTTCTAAAAAAGGAGGAGGTTCTCAATTCGGATGTTTGTATTTTTTTTTTTTTATGTTTGTTCGGGCATAGCTCCGTCGCTTGCCAACCGATTTGAAAAATTCTTTTTTTGTTGGAAAGGGTATACTTCCCAAATAGTCTCATAGAAATTTCATCAAAAACGGTTCAGTAGTTTGGTTTTTAAACCAAAATTACTGGTAAAAATTACAACTTAAAAGTGAAAAATAAAAACTTTTTTTGCAAAAAAATACAACCGACTTCCAAAAACGACACTACAAAGTGAAAAATAACTTTAATTTCGGAAGTCGGTGGCAAACAACAAAAATGCGAACCCGACGACACCGACTTCCGAAATTAAAGTTATTTTTCACTTTGTAGTGTCGTTTTTGGAAGTCGGTTGTATTTTTTTGCAAAAAAAGTTTTCTGATCCCTATAACTCACCAGTTGCAATTATTAAAAACTTCAGAAATTAATTTTCAGTACGATACGATGGTGAAAACCACATGCAAATCTGTTGCGTGGTACGGTCTCACACAGACACGAAAAGAAACTTGGTGTTTTGTTTTTACACTATTAATTATAGAAACACATGTTTGTCGAAGGACCGATGGCCGGTGGAGCAGACGAGTCCTGGAGTGGAGACCGCGTAGCTGCAAGCGTAATGTGGGACGCCCCCCAGCTAGATGGACGGACGATCTTAAGAAAGTTGCTGGGACATACTGGATGCGGAAGGCGGAGGACAGGGTGTTGTGGCGCAGCCTGGGAGAGGCCTATGTCCAGCAGTGGACTGCGATAGGCTGAGTTGTTTGAATTCTATTTCGCGCCGATCGCTGCATGCATCACTCCACTGACCCCCATCCCCGCATCATCTATCCATCGCGCCGCGTGAGTGAAATGAAGGTGGAAAGAAGTGAAAATATATCGTAGACTGTTCTTTGAAAGAAAGAAAGAAATAAAATACATTTAAGAGAAGGAAGTGAAATGTTTTTCCGTTGCGCTGCGCTGGCGCTAGTGCGGTCCGCTCGCTAATGATGTGCTTCGTTAGTTACGGTTGGGTTTGCTTTGGCAAAGTGACTTGAAAATTCAAGCCGAAGAATGGATAATTTTGGAGGATTTGATAAAGTTTCTGAGGACTTTTAAAGAAGCTGTAGAAATGTTGTCTTTACAAAAGATGTGTTCTTTGAATTTGGCGCTGGTTTTTAGATCAGAAATAAAAGAGGTCCTTCAGTCGATGCCAGACGATGAGTCATTAATTATTCAAAGGTTAAAAAACCAAATGATAGAAACACATGTTTGTCGAAGGACCGATGGCCGGTGGAGCAGACGAGTCCTGGAGTGGAGACCGCGTAGCTGCAAGCGTAATGTGGGACGCCCCCCAGCTAGATGGACGGACGACCTTAAGAAAGTTGCTGGGACATACTGGATGCGGAAGGCGGAGGACAGGGTGTTGTGGCGCAGCCTGGGAGAGGCCTATGCCCAGCAGTGGACTGCGATAGGCTGAGTTGTTTGAATTCTAGAAATAAGATACCTAGATGGGAAGATAAGATTAATTTGATGTAAATACATATAACATAATACAGGAATATTTTTTAAGCAATGCGCAAAAAATTTTTGGTGGTTCAGTATCAGTAATAGAACACATTTCCATTATTTGTTCAAAACTTTTTTATATTTTTTTATCCGACTTTAAATCAGCAAAATATGGACACTATCTATTCGTAATAATATCAATGAACGCGGGCGCCGCCGCGCCGTGCGGCTTACGAGTGATGTTGCAGAGGGGGTGAAACCCCCTTCCGGGCGGCAGGGTGGCGCCAGGCGGCGGCGGCCGGCCGGGCGCTCGACAGTCTGCGCTTGCGTTGTCGTTACGTCGCGTCTAGTCGCTTTCCCGCGCAGTGCGCAACTTACGATGTCGGATTTTAGTAACCGCGAGTTCTAATGTGATGGTGCGGGTCTATTTATTATGTGGTGAAAGCCTACGAGCAGCTCGCAGAATGTATGCTAGGGGGTAAGGGGTAAGGACCCCACGGTCCCTAATGAAAGGACCATTTTAGCAGCCACTCAGAGGCTGCTTGATCACGGTCAGTTCAGGACCCCAAATCACGCACTAGGGTCTGGCAGACCTCGACTGGCGGTAAATGTAAGTATTAAGTTTTTAAAAGTGCCTTAATTTAATTGATTATAATGCGTTATTTTCTGCATTTTGATGGTCCTAAGCCCATGAAAGTATGAAGGAAAAATTGGAATTACTCTTCAAATAACTTCAGATCACGGCCTAATCTTAAAAACGTCTAATTCGAACCTGATAAAATCAGCGATCAGTACATTGTATGTAACCCACGTAAATATCTATCTACCCACGCCTATGCACGAAAAACGACCGAGCGCTGCCGCGCCGGGCGGCGCGTAGTGGCCAGAAAATCAATTTCAAAATAGACATCTTTCGTTAGCGATAACTTTATTTTTTTGTACTAAGACTTGTCAAAATAAAAAATAGGTGTTTAATAAAACTCATTTAAGTTTAATTTTTCAAAGTTTGCGCACTGAATAAAAATTATTCCTGTATGTAGATAGATACTTTGCCCTGTTATTCACCTTTGACCAGGCCTTGAAATACCGGTTTTTTGGGAACTAATACCATTGGCCTTGGTGTGAGACCGGTACAATAGAGTTTGACCTGCCGGTCGATTCTGTAAAAATCTCACCGTGAAAACTCAAGTGAAGTGAGCTTGATTGAGTTGTCAATAGTGTCAATCCCTAACATTAGTTGGAATGACAGCTCACTCCACGCTCACTTCACCTAAGTTTTCACGGTGAGATGGTTACAGAATCGCACTGCTGTAGTACCTAAACAAATAATTTCTTAAGTTAGAGTGAGAAAACATAGTTATAGTATGTACAGTAAGTAAAAAGGATAAAATTAGAAAAACAACTTCAAGGTTGCCAACCGTATGAGGTTCCTCGTACAAATATAAGATTTGTTGTACGCGCCGGGCACCTTCATTTGGTACCGGTACTTGTTAGGTGGAGTACCAATATCCATCATGAACTAGTACTCGTCTGGAGGCCGCTAAGTACCTATACAAAACCTGTGCTTTTGGTACCGGTTCCAAATCCGGAATGTGCAGTTGCAGTAGGCTCTTCTTGCTTATAGAAACAGGTAAGGATTTAGTTTTTTCGAGAATAAAAGACAACTAGAAGCAAGCCAGTTTGATACCGTTTTAGAAAATTGTGTCTTCTCCAAGTTTGCCAGCCACGCGGTTTTTTTCGGAAACCTGAAAAGTAAAATCCTTTATTTTGTACAGCCTAGTTAACTTACTATTTATTTCGGCCGACGTTTTCTATCCTCTTTTTCAACATAAAAAAAACAGAACTCTTATCGCAGCTGTACGTGTCCAGACTGCACCACTCCACGAAGGTTGAGGAGATCGTGGACTACATGCGTGTGAAGAAAAACTGGAATTTGAGGGTCGAGAAGTTGAAGTCGCGTCACAACACGAACTTCAAGTCGTTCGTGGTGCGTGTTCCGACACATCATCTCGAGAAGTTCCTCAAGGAAGAGTTCTGGACAAAGGGTGTTATGTACCGCCGCCGGTTTCGTTGCCGGCTACATGACACCAGTCAGCAAAACATGACGCAGACACTTCGTGTGCGTTAGTTAGTTTACAGTGTGATTATAATGTTGTATGTAGGTATTTATAGTATTTTTAAGTTGTATTAATATTGTATTGTATGAGTTTTATATTGTATTGTATGAGCCTTGATGCCTGAAATAAATGGATAAATAAAGAAAAAAAATTATCAAACATTGCGTGAGAAGTGATTAATAAAGTCGCTAAACTATAGCGGGCTGGTCATGACTGCCGGATGCCTGCTAAGCTGTAGGCCAAAATTACTACACTGTGAAGACCTGATACATTTGTGATACGTCGAGAAAGACCACAAAGTCAATAACAGGCCGAGCTAAATACATTACTTCGTAATTCAAAAAGGGAAATATTTAATTGATCCTCTACTATAGTTATTGATCTTCTGATGTATATCAGAAGATATCGTTATGGTTATCGTTTTTTAGGTTCCGTACCCAAAGGGTAAAAACGGGACCCTATTACTAAGACTTCGCTGTCTGTCCGTCCGTCTGTCTGTCACTAGGCTGTATCTCAAGAACCGCGATAGCTAGAGAGTTGAAATTTTCACAAATTATGTATTTCTGTTGCCATAGCGGCAACACTAAAAACAAAATAAAATAAATATTTAAGGGGGGCTCTCATACAACAGACGTGATTTTTATAGATAATGATACGGAACCCTTCGCGCGCGAGTCCAACTCGCACTTGGCCGGTTTTATTAAATAAATGCGCCTCTTAATATTATATGTGTAGCACAAATACAGCAGATTTTATATAGGGATATATTTAGGGCTGATTTTTCAATCATCTGATATCTGAATGATCGTTTCTTGAGCGAGAAAATCACTGATAGCTAGTCGCTTCGTCGTCGGTGGCGGGACAAGTGTCTTACTAGCATTTTGTTAGTATCCTAGCTTGAAAAACTAGCCTCCTGCAACTCCAATTTGTCTGCTAAGCCCGGTTGTTGATGCTGATAACCTAATCTGCCTCTGATGTCCTGATAATCATTTTGCTCACGAAGCCGCGTTATAGTGAGATCATCGTTAGTTAAATAATCATACAAATGTTGGAAACATCAACAATGAACAAGCAATTTATTTTGTTACGCAATTAGCTTTGTCACGACAGATTGTCAATTTTTTATTAGCAGGTTTATGCTTAGTCATTCACCTATGACAGAGTATGCGCTTAACACAATTTGACCGACTTTTGAGCAGTTTCATTTTCAAAAGATGAAGAATTATATAGAGTAATCTTTTGGGAAGACGGGCGTAGGTATATTTATGTAGATAAAGTACGTGCCACAGAACAAGATAAGTTAAATCGAGTAGCGCCTGTGAAGCACGTACACGCAAAATCTAGAGGTTATGCAGAATGCTCCGGTTTATTGCTTTTTGTTAAAAAACTACGTGTCACTAGGTTATTATGTTTGGTTTCTTTAGGGGGAAACCCACTAAATTATACCTAGAATAAGTTTTATCCTAAAAAAATTTTTAACCGTTTTTAGGGTTCCGTAGTTCACGAAACTATAGGTTTCGTCATGTCCGTCCGTCCGTCCGTCCGTCCATCATCGGCTTACCTTCCAAACGGTTAGTGCTAAAAACATGAAACTTTGCATGGATATTTGTGTATTTACCACGTCGTCGACAAAGTGCTAAAATAAAATCACCAAAAATATTTTTTTTTGGGGTACCTCCCCTACCCGTAAAGTGGGGATGATTTTTTTTTCTCACGTCTACCGTAATATTCATCTTTAAAACGCATTATTTAATAATAATAATAATATTTCATTTGCAAAATAATAACATTTTTTTTTTTTGTTAAAATACTAAATAATTCATGATGGTAGTCCATGTGATGAACTTTGTAGGAAAACTTTAACGGCTTAGATAAATTTGTTAGTTCAGGAGTTATAGAGGCCGAACTTGTAAAATGCGCTTACTTGGAAAACTTCGTACAAAAATAATGAAAAAATAAGTAAACATGTAAAATATCCTTCTAAATCTACGTGCCATTATGGGTGACTAAGGAACCCTATTCTATGCGTGGCCTGACACGCACTTGGCCGGTTTTCCATACTAGAACGACAGTTCTAATGAAGAGTGAAGTAAAGAGAGAAGCGGAATAAAAAATATCTGACCTAAATAAAACATCTGACTGGTGAAATCAGCCCTTAGAGACATAGCTTCATCTTCATTATAATCTTTCTGTTGTATGTCATTTGGGATCGGCGCAACTCGTTTTCTTCTTAGATATAGCTTTAATACATAGGTACATTAATTAGGTACCTAACGAATTAATAACAATAAAAAACAAAATCTGTTCCAAAAAGAGCATCGCTATTACTAATTCGTACATCAGATTTATATCGAATCAATTTTAAAATTAAAACAACAGGTAGCTAATACAATCAAATAAGCCAATAAGCAAGGCAGATAAACTTTTTCAAAGTTGTACCACAATACTCTGAACGTTCCAACCAGCGAAAACTAATTCACATCCAAATTCCGTTTTTAACCAACTTCTAAAAGGAGGAGGAATCCTGCTGTTATATTGACTTCATTAGGATCCCCGCACACGATTCAAACGTAATATATCTCGCGACAAAGTTCCGCTGCGTTTGCATATAGCATTGTATTAGACAGTTATAAACTTTGATAGCTTTGCCAGTTCTGTACGCAGTCACAATGCTTAAAGTTGGACGTAGCAGACGCAATCTCAGGAACAAGGCGACATGGCCCCTGTTTCCGTAGATTTCAGCCGCGGCCTTTGAAATTAGCTTTGTTTTGTATATCTTGTAAGATTGTGTAGCGATTTGATTAGAGTCATGTTTAATGTTATATAGATTTGTTTTTATTTTGTGAATGTGAGAACTTTGCAGGCTTTGTAGACTGTAGATTTGTAGACCATTTTCCTAGAAAAACCTAGGTTTCATTTCTTAAATTTAATATGTAACTTCACAGTCATTCTGCAAGAATTGTATTACATTCATGACAATATAATCATCCATTCATCCGGTACGTACTCTTACGAGCAGTTTCTACATTAAGCCACTTCCAGGCTTTCTTTTTTCCTATTAGCCAGGAATAGTTGCCAAAGTTTCTAAGACAAATAGAATATAAAGCAGTTTCTCGCGTGTGCGCCGCCTATCAATCATTGCGAATGATGTTTACGAAGTGCCCCACGTCTATCCAAATATTTTCTGCTAAAAGAATTGCCGTCAGAGATCCTTGCTTAAGAAAATCAACAGCAGTGTCCCATGCCATGTCTTTGTCTCAACTGTCTCTCTCTTTTATGAAGCATTTCAATTATCTGCTTTAAGCTTGGACTAAGTATTACGTGTGCTGCATGTCGGATAAATCATATGGGCTAAGCTACCACTATGAAGATCCTAAAAAACAAAACAAAATCCGTGCAGCCGTTTGGGAGTTACGATGCCGCAGACAGACACACAGACGAACACGTTAAACGTTTAACACCCTTCTGTTTACGTCTCGGGTTAAACACGTTCAGCGGTATCGTGGTAGACCGACGGGAACCTGACAGGACAAACTTTGTTTATACCGAAGACAAGGTTGGTCCACCCTATCTCGAGATGAGAGGAGAGGAAAAAGAAAGAAAGGCCTGAGTATGGTTAAAATCAATTTGGGACGGTACTAAAAACAATAATGACCTGCACCCTAATTTCGTCTATCCACCACAATCTGAATCCAAGGATAGGTACTGCTCCATTGCTTTATATGTTTGGAAGATTTGTCTGCTCAACAACGTAAATAAAGCAATGAATGTTGTTGAACTGTCAAAATGAAAACCATTGCTACTCTTAGTGTGTTAGGTACGCAATTACCCAGCTGCTGCGCGCTGGCGAGATTCGCGGGAATCCGCTGCATGCAAGAAGCACAGGACCGGTCAATGTGACGATACGTGGGTACTTAATCCCGAGAACCTGTCTTCAGAAGTGGACGCCTTTCAGCAAAAATAATGATGACACATAAACAACATGTTCAAGTAAATAACAACTAATACTTATTTAATTAATAAAAATCACAAAATTATATCCTAACTTAACTAAAACTATACACAAACTAAAACATAGCATAGAAAAGTTCATCCGCATCGCTGTCGACTGCTAATGTACTCAAGAGACTGGCGGCATTGCCACGTTTTGTATGGCAATGCTTAGCCTCTGCTCAAGGTAAAAGCCAGCCAGGGTTACGAGAAGTGTCAACCAGCCGTTTCAAAATGTCCTTAAGAACACCATGAGCACTCGGACCGAGGCTTTCAACCCCAAACATATGCAATATGTTTGTAAAAAAAAAATAACATTTCCGCGTTTTTGTACGGAACTCTTACTAAGTTGGCAAGTACCTATTACTTATGAGCCGACGCCATACCTCCCGGGGCTTTGCTTAGTTTATTTTAGTCTAATTCACTTTTGCTCGTCCCTGGGCAGACATTCATCATAATAATTCTTACCATACAAGTACCTAGTTATAATTAAATTGTGGATTAGATAAAATAAGAATTAGGTAGAATTCATAAATGAGGTAAGTTTGTATCTATAGTTTTTTTATCTATGGATGGCTTGTAACTTTTTGTTAACAAATCTAATCTAATCTGTTGTGTACGTATATATTAATAAATATGAGATTCTTAATTAGATACCAAATGCGTCATTATATTGTAACAATCAAGTGTTTTAAATGGATTGGTTATCACGTAAATTACCTACGATGGTGTTATGCATAAATATGATTCACGCTTTTTACAGAACTACATATTTAATGAAAAAAATGCGCGTGCAGCACCGTATATGTGATGGAAGTGAAACTTCTTAAAAAATAAAGAATAAGAGAGATTCAGTGTGTGAGACAGACATTTTTTTTCTTTCATGTAACGAAATGTGCCTAAATGTGATGCGTCACTCTTTCACTGGCAATGTTACTCTCACTTCTCGTCCAATTATTGAATCACCGCCTAAGAAGTTTCACTTCAAAAATATAGATATTCTTTCTGTATTATATCTTTACATAGCTGTAGGCTGTAAGCGATAATCTAACAACCTATCAAGACATACTATTAGGAACAGTTTTCCCCAAAACCAGTTACGTTAGTACGTGTTACGCGTCACATTACACTAGAACGTGACTTCAAAGTGTGTTCGTATCTTCTATACTTCTGCAGCCTGGTAGGTGGTTTTCATATTTGCTGATTTTTTTCAGTAGAAATCTAACGTACTAATAATAAAGCTGAAGAATTTGTTTGAACGCGCTAATCTCTGGAGGTACCAGTCGGACTTCAAGATTTTTTTTTGCTTTTGTTAGCCCCATTCTTGAGGAAGGTTATAGCTAATGTTATTTAACATCACGCTACGACCCTAAAAGGATCGAGCAAATTGAAAAAAAGGTCAGAAATAACCCTAACCGAAAACGATTTAAAAGCGCGGGTGGCGATGGGATACTGGAACTTTGCTGTGCTAAAGTAACAACCAGGTTACAGTTGTGGTTCGAATAACGAATGATGTAATGGATGAAAACATGATTAATCATGAAATATTTTCAAACTGAATCTATATCTCCACAGAGATAGTAAAAACAAGTTTCCTTAGATCCGCTTCTAAGCTACTCAATAGATTCTGACGCGGTTTTCACCATCGTTTAGAGCAATTACTCCGAGACGTTTACCTGTGTATATAATACATTAATATTTAACTTAGATGTAGCAAAGACATCTCGATGTATTGAGATGTGAGTGCGGTGTCGCTGTTCAGAACATGACCTACTTACCATGTGTGACATTTGTCCCAAGTGGACACTTAGGATACATCTTAAAAAGTGCACGGAAGTGGACATACAACTGCCGATCTATTTTGTAAAAATCTCACTGGGAAAATGTGATTTCACAGTGGGATTTTTACAGAATAGATCGGCTGCACTTTTTAAGATCTATCGAACGCCACTGACACTACGATGCTTGTAACGTGGTCACATACTGGGCCCTACTCAATCCAACTAATCGAAAAACTACCATCGACTCGAAGAGAAGTTCAAGAAAAATTGTAATATTTCAAATAGTTACTCCGCCACTAACGAGCTAAGTTAGTAAGTTGTCAATGCGTTCACTTTAGAGGACTCTGAACTTAAATGATAGCTAACTATAGGTTTACTCTAAACAGTGTCAGCCACAGAGCGTGAGAGAGGAATCTGTTGTGTCATCGCAACTAGTTTACAAACTGTTCGGGAGTTGAGGGATTTCTGGCGGGTAGGTTAGCTTTAGCTAGGTCGATGACTTAAGTAAAGAATATATAAACACAAACTTAAAGCGTATATGTTTAAATAATTATGAACTCGTTAAACTGATCTAATTATTGGATTGGAGGATTCAATTAATAGCTGCGTCACCGAACGAAATTCCCGTTGCTGAATTTTTGGCAAAATAAATTTAAAAATGACATGTATTTTTTCGTGTTATTTTTGCCATCAACACGATAAAAAGATCGAATTATTAAAATTGGGATGCATAATCGTGCAATAATTAAGCGTCAGTTGCACATGGAGAGGTTATCGCCCTTGTATTGTATTGTATAACGGACTTGGTGTCCGCAACTCCTCGTCCAAGCGCATATTTTGAGTACGGGTTTTTCGAAAAAAGTTCATTCATAATGAAAATTATGCGAGTCAACAGTAATCCACAGATATGTGGGTTACTGTCATCTTCATGAAAATAGCCCTTCTGTACAACATTCGAATCTAATATGAGGTTGACAAAACGCACTTCTAGAAAATTGCCTTACAAGTCTAGGAAGCGCCAACGCCCGGTGATGTTTAGATGCGCGGTCTCAAAAGTGTTCGACATAATTTGTATACGGGTTTTTGTTCCTCACTTTAGTGTAAACACATGAAGGCGATAATTGCCTGGCGAGTTTCGTCTAGGTATGCACGGCTATGCTCACAGTTTGCGAATAAACTTTTTTCTTTCTTTCTTTCTTTCAGTTTCTTTTAAGGATAAAATCAGGATTTTTTTTTGTTTTTTTAAGCCTTGCCCCACACTAGGAGTTACTCCTGTATCGTGGGTGCGTTTACAAACATTTAAACTGACATACACAAACAGCCAGACCCGGAACAACTACCTGTAGGCAATACAAATATTTGTTCGTGCGGGAATCGAACCCGCGACACGCAGCGCAGCAGTCGATCGCTCAGCCACTGCACCAACCGTGTCGTCAAATGAAGGAATGAAGTTAGTCGGAAAAGAACCGGAGTAACCGACATAGCTTGCAGAGTAAGCAAACTGAAGTGGCAGTGGGCTGGCCATGCTTGTCGAAGGACCGATGGCCGATGGAGCAGACGAGTCCTGGAGTGGAGACCGCGTATCGGCAAGCGTAGTGTGGGACGCCCCTCAACTATGTAGATAGACCGACGACCTTAAGAAGGTTGGGCAAGACAGGTTGGATTCGAAAAGCGGAGGACAGGGTGTTGTGGCGTAGCCTGGGAGAGGCCTATATCCACCAGTGGACTGTGATATATAGGCTGAGTTGATTGAGGCTCGGAAATTCTCTCTACGGTCGCCATTGAGAAACTCTCCCAGTGAAAACGTGCCCATAATATGCTCTAAATTGGCCCTCAAACCAGCTGACCCCGTGTTCAAAAGGGTAAAAATGTTGATGCCAAAAATGTAACAAAATATTTCATACTTTCTGAACAATCCTTGAAAAAAAATTGTAAGGGAATTTTTTCGGTCCCGTTGACTTTAAAAAAACTCTAAGGGACCTTTTTATCTCGATACAATATTCCTATTTATATTTGTTCATACTCGTATGTATTTTTGTTTTTGAAAGTATTTCTGTGTCGTATGACTGTATAGTAAAACATTGCTGAGCGTACGGCATTTTTTTTCGTAAAATCAAATTCTTTTATCTGAAAGGATTTGTTGATTTTGCAAAAAAGGGAAAATATTGAATGTTCAAACCGTTTTTTGACAGATGAAACTAGTGATGGCAGTAACACATACATTGATTGATGCACGTACGGTATTATAATGTATGTAAGAAGCCATAAATAAGATAATTCAATAAGATAAAGAGGTTTATATATTATTTTATTACGTATTTTAAAGTTAACTTTTACGTAATCTGGAATATGTAGGTACGTTCTAAGACAGCTGTCAAAAAGGGTTAACCTTATGGACAGGGTATAGTTATGTCCATAATATACTGACTATTCACAAAATTATGTTAGAAATATTAAATTAGCAACTTGAATTAGTAATAGTAACTAACAAAGGGAACTAAGTACCAGAATAATTGTCCGTCCGGCTTGCGTTCAACGGTCTACAATGTAAGACAGTCACTAGGAGTATGCTTAAGACAATGTACGAACTATTAACTATGCAGTCAACCACAGTCAATGGTTACAACATTAAGGGATGTCAAATTGTTACCACTGATGAGCGAATGACTGTACAAGCAAGTACTGAATCGGCCTTGAGGGCTTAGTAGAAATGAATTTGCGGTTTCCTTGCCTTTCGTATAGGTACCAACCGTAACTAAAAATTGCACAATGATTTGCAACATATGGGCAAGGGGAATATACTTGCCCCGGGGCTGCCTTTTTTTTTTTTTTGAGGATTGGAAATCATGAAATGACCCCTCCCGCTCTGGGTGGAGCGGAAGGGAGTGTCAGACTCTTACTGACTAAAACCCACCCGTATTCCTTCCTTAGCCCTTTATGTTCCAGGGCAGCGGTAACCCTTTCGGACGATCCCGCTACCCTGGCAGGCTTCGGCCCTATCGGGTCCCGTCAATCTTGCTGACATCTCTTTGAGGCGCGCGTGGAACACATACGCGCCGTCCGGCACGAGCCTGGTCCTGATCGGACGGTGAGTTACCCATTACTCTTCGCCCGCAGGCCCACGCCTACGGTGGCCGGGAGTCGTCACGCGGCTCCCGACGCCCGGAGCGTCTCCCGCGGCGGCTGAGGCGTGAGGTCCTGTCCCTCGTCCACCCCGCCACCTCCTTCGCTAGTGACTGCTTCGAAGAAGGAGGTGACTGCCTCCTACTCCCTCTCGCCCCGGACCATGGCTTGAAACAGGTCCGGACGCGAGAGGTCGGCGCCGCTGCCGATCGCCTCTACGAGGACACGGCGGTGCTCTGCCCAAGCAGGGCAAACCTCCACCGTATGCTCCACCGTGTCCTCTGGGCGATCCTGGCAGTGATGACACCCGAGCGTCTCCTCCCGCCTGATGATATGCAGGAACCTCCCGAAACATCCGGGCAATCCGGGAGCTCGCCGCCCGGTAAGGACCAGGCCCGGGTCGACGGCGCGTTGTGTTCCACGCGCGCTTCAAAGAGATGTCAGCACGAACTGACGGGGTCCGCTAGGGCTGATGCCTGCCAGGGCTACGGGTCGTTCGAAAGAGATACCATGGCCCCTGGCACAGGCAACTTAAGGAACACGGGTGAGTTTTAGTCAGTAAAAGTCTGACACGCCCTTCCGCTCAGCCCAGAGCGGGAGAGGTCATTTGATGATTTACCACCCAAAAAAAAAAAAAAAAATACTTGACGTGACGTAATGTGTCGGTTTGGTTCGTTCATATTTAAACCTGTCGCTACGACGTAGACGTCACAAGCACATGGTCATCTTGTTTAGCTATAAGATCGCCTATTTTGGCCTCCATAAAATTATTAGTCCGTTGATAGATTTTTAATTTAAAATTTTATTTCGATAGGTACTTAATTAATAATATTGAACGCCGCCAAATGCAAAACCCGTTCAAACCCTTTAAAAGTGCCTTTTATTAAGGTCATCACATGTACCGTATGTACAGACGCCAGCACATCAAGCTCCCCGAAACTGTAAAAATTTACCAATCCAACCTTGAACCTAATGCTTTAGCGATAAAGTTAAAATCTATTAAAGAAATTGGACAGATTGTAGTAGCTTCAGGTGCAACACATTTCAGGTACCTGACTTACCACAGCATCTGCAGCTGCCGATGCCGTGTACCGCGGTCATGTGCCGTCTGCCGTAGTCCTTACAACCGTCTACTTACAACATCCTTCTTTTTTTGATGCCTCTTCAATTACTGAAGATCAATTCTGAATATTTATCCTTGTCTTTCTTGACGTGGCATCAGAACTCGTGACTCCGGTCCATTCACTAGTATTTCTTAACCAACACTTTTTCTTCGCCCAACACCACCCCCATTACTGGGGGGGGGGCTCCCCCATTACTTTGCCCATCATTCTTACTTGCTCACATTGTGCAGGACAACAGAAAGGCTGTAAGTTGTTATATTTTTATTGGCATCAACCCCAAATTGAAATCACACATTGTTCTCTACAGCATATTCATACTGTGACGTTGTCTCACTTTAGCAAATGTGCCATGACGCCGCATCCGCATTTCGGCGGTCATTACACAAAGATTAATGACGTCATCATGTCTACTTCTGCCACACTATCACGGCTATCACCGTTGTTATTGTGATCCTCGTTTGTTGCAGGTTTAAATTAAACCTATTGCCTGAACAGGCGTTGTTATACTGCCTAGAATTTATGATTATTCAGGCATTGTTTCCAAGGTGCTCGAAACGTTTTCAACAAAATCATTCGATCCAGTATCATTAAATACGGTGGACTTCATCCTAAAATCCAAAATTATATTCGCAAATATCAAGAATTTAAAATAGTTGATTACCTATCTTTGACTGATTTCCGCATCAGGGGAAAATAAACGTGATCAAGATATTGTCACATACCATTCACAAATAAATTAGAATCAATCTAGTAAGGAATGCTGTATTTTTAAACTTATTGTTAGTAAATACGATACTTAGGGTGATTAGCATTTTTGATTCGTCTGTCTGGATCAATAATGTAAAGACCTAAGCGGTCCACCTGAATATGTTCCTTCACATTCATTATTTGCCTTTTAGAGTGCTTTAATTGAGACATGAGTTTTTTGTCCATTGTAACAGCAGATTTCTAAAAGAGAATGGATTTTTTTTTTGCAGCGGCGGTTGCCTCCCCGACGTCTTCTTCTCCGAGTAGGATCAGCCCTCTCCCGATCCCGCTCGGCGGCCTCCTTCTTGACCATCACGGTGTCACATAAGGAGGCTACTTCCGTCCAATTCTCTGTCTCTGCCAACATAGCCCTCACGGCAGAGACAGGTCTCGCCCGATCGTGGCAACCAGGACCCGCCGCTCAGAGGCCCAAGCCCGCCGCTCCTCGAGCGTGTATTGTGCGGAATCCAGGCTGCCTCCACAGTGGTGGCAATTTGCCATGGCCTCTCGCCCAATTCTGTTCAGGTACTTACCGAAGCAACCATGTCCGGTGAGCACCTGGGTGAGCCTGAAGGAGTTGCGCTCCCCTCTTTTCAGCCAGGCTTCGAAGTGCGGCAGAACGGCTTCGACAACGCGCTTGCGCGAATATTGCTGCTGCTGTGGCAGGTCGCGCCACCGCTCGAGCGCGTGTTGCCGTTCCCGCCGCCTCAGCCTTACGAATGCGCTTCCTGGCATTCTATTCCCGCTGTGGCGGATATAGCGAATTTGGTCGTAGACCTTCGCAGCCATATCCGCCAGGATGTCCAGCGGCGGAAAGCGCGCCAGGAGAGTTGCCGCCTCAAAGGATATCGTTCGGTACTCTTTCTGGGCCTGCCACGGGGTCGTTATTGTTACTATGGATAAAATAAAAAAAAACTCTAAGCCATCCAGAAGACGTTTTATAATAACATCCACAAAAGCGGACATCGCAATCGTATGTTTGCCCGCACCAACAATCAATTCTACAGCGTCAGTAACAGCAAGCAGTACTTAGAATAAGATAAAACCGTACTAAAATTTCATACGCGAGACTAGGCAATCAACAAACTTTTTACTACACGGCCTGCAGTAGGCCAAAGCTGCAGTTAAAAACTTTTTTACATTGTAAAAATCAATGAAAATGTTCAGTGGATATTGATGCTTCAAATTCATTCAGCGGTGGTAAGTCACGTGAAAAAAACATTTGAACCAAACTGTGCTCCAGTCTGTGGAAATAATATCCATTGTGCTAAGCCATGGGCAATATTTTTACAGGCGAATGAAACAATAAAAGACTTTATTGGTTGTTTTTACAATCACTGTCGTAGAAAATGCAATCAGTTCGCGCCATTGCACTATATTAATTAAACTTTATGGGTATCATCTACCTACGTTATTCACGTTTTAAATTATTCAATAAGTTCTGAAGTCAAAATTTTTTAGTTAATTTAACATTAATCAAAAAGTGTATACACAAACTCATGCTTTCTTCATAGAGGGGTAGGTAGAAGCTACAAAATGCCAACTGCAACGACCCTTGCATACTCCTTGCTTCATTTACATTCATACGTCAGAAGGCTAACTCTCGTAATTAAAAACGTTCAAAATCTAGTCGCAATCTCATCTCAGCGACAATCAATATCAAAAACTTGTCAAAAATGTAGGGACATTATAGGTTTTTTTAATAGATTGAGACTGAGATCAAACTGTGAACGTTCTTAAAATTACGAGAATTACCGCTCTGGTCATACACGCACGCTAGTATAACGAATATTACGCACCTGACCTTTCTGAATAACATCACCATAAGCAGTATCTTTGTACTCATTACTAATATGTCGTAGCTGCATCTATTTTATACTGTGTGTACCTACAACTACACAAATCAAGCTATTCATAACCAGTATAAGCTGACTTCTGATAGTACACCTGTAAAATGCGTGGTCAGTTAAAACTGGAAATCAATCACTTGCTGTGTCGCCGTGTGAACTTGAATAATAAAATAAATAAGGTCACTATTATATGCTTCTAAAGCGTCCCCCTTTTGTTAGTCGCCTTTTATTCATTTTACATCATCCCCCCCCTTAACTTTTCCCAACTATGTCGGGGTCGGCTTGCATTTTACATGGAGCGACTGCCTATCTGACCTCCACAACCCACTTATTGCTGGGTAATACGACACCCCTTGGTAAGACTAGTTGTCAGACTTTCGGGCTTCTGACGTCCCGTAACGACTGCCAAAGATCCACGATTGACAGCCAGGTCTAACGGCTTAATGTGCTCTTCGAGGCTTGGAGGGTCTTGGTATGTAATGATCACAGAACAGATAAAAGTTTATCTGTTCTGTGGTAATGATGGTCACCCATCCACGGACCAACCACGGCAAGCGTAGCTTAACCCGATCGATCGACCCGTGTGGCTGTTAGTACTTAGCGACAAGCTCCATTCATTCATTTTACATAATTTCATTAATTTAAAACATAAATAATTAGCCGAAATTATTAGTTTATACAAACAGCTTCGTAGAATTGATTTGATACAGATTTGTATACACGTGTTTTTGAAACACGCGTTAATTTTACATTAATAGAATGTGACCTAGATTGAGTGATAATTAATTATTTCCTGTTAATATGAAACAATAATTTGAAATGATCTGAATTTCATACAATTTGACACGGATTGATTGATTTTTGATTAGATAAAAAATTACGGGTCCTCATCAAGCTACCTAATTTTCATTGAGATTGAGGATTGATCATGTGGATCGTGTTTTGTAACAATAAAATTCTCAATCAGACTATTATTACCTAAATCTCTACAGACAAGGACAACATAAATAGAAAATCTCATAATTGTATTTATTAATTGATTAAATTTTAATTTTTTTTACAACAAAATATTAAAAATATAACAATTTTTGGCCCATCGGCATCAGAAACAGGGTTCAAGCTGCCGGTGGAGAAACCTCCTCACTATGCGTGCAATATCCAGGAGTACTGCTTTCTGAATCAAGTCCTTGACCCAACCGCGCAATGAGAGCTTCCTGAGGTGTTCGACAAACGCCTGGCTCTCCGCTAATAGGCCATTTACTGTAACGACTATCGGTACAATGATTCATGTCCATGAGTCCATGAGTCCATGTCCCACATGTCGACAACCTCGTATGCTAAGTCAAGATACTTGATTTTATATATTTACTTATTTTTATATTTACTTTATCATATTTATTTATTGTTTATTGTTTATTTTATATATGTACCTACACGCAGTAAAACAGATATATATACAGATAATGACATATAGTATATACATAAGTATTGAGTACAAAGGTACTGCTTATTTCTTAAGAAATTTCTTCTAGCAGACCGGAGAAAGGAGAAATAAAAAGAAATGTAGACAATAGACATTGTTTATTTTATAATTTTTGTTTTTAATTGTGTTTTTAGATTATGATTTAATTTTAATTTTGATATCCTTTTTGGTTTTAATTTTGATTTAAATTCTGATTTAAATTTTGTTTTTTGAAGATTTTTGTGTTGATTTTAATATGTGTATTAATTGTAATAGCTCAAAACTCAAACTCAAACTCAAATCATTTATTTCAATTAAACCCTTTCAGGCACTTTTGAATTGTCAAAATTAAATTGTCGGTCAGTTAGTCAGAAAATTGAAGCTAGTTGCCCATTCCAAAACGTAGATCTCTGTGGAGAAGAACGGGCAAGAAACTCCACGGACACTCTTTTAAATCAAGATATTATTACAAAATCCTGGGTACATTATTTTTATTGCTTCTATATGTGAGAACAATGTAAAAAAAACTAAACAATTTAAAATATAAAATTCAAAAATAAGCCCTGGCAGTTAAGAGATGACCAGTCTCAACCGACGGCGCCCGTTCACGAACATGACGCGTGGATCAGCACCATCCAGCTCAACCATTTCGTAGGGAACCGAATGATCCAACACACGCGCCACCACCAGTGAGACATTTAAGTGAGCATGACATATTCTTAACTGCCGAGCTCTGTCAAGTCAACATCAAAATATCGTAAAAAAAAAGAAACGAATCCATGGTTCTTACATTTACAAAATTTAAAAAAATGCTTCTAAATTATACAAAACTATAGTTTGCAATTTATTTAAATATGAGAAAAAAGAAAAAAATACTACCAATCGGGAAGAGGTATATAATATTGAAGTATATTAAGAATTAAAACTTGAATGAATAAAGTATACATTAAGTTCGTAATGTCAAAAATATTTAAAAAAAAATAATACAAAAAGGGGAAGCATCTCTTCCAAATATTGAAATTGCAATCAACTAGCGTACCCAAGTGCCTGTGGAGCAGGACCAGCATTAAGCCAAGCATTTTTATCAACGATATACTCATCCAATTTATAATATGCTTGTCTACATAGTGTGCGTTTAATGCATGTTTTAAATTTCTTCTCATTTAGTTGAAGAATATCGAGTGGTATTTTATTATAACATTTTACACAGTACCCCATAAAAGAAGTTTTTACTTTAGACAATCTGAAACGCGGTTGATCTAGCTTGTTCCTATTCCTAGTGTTAAAATTATGCCTGTCACTTATCTTACTAAAAAGATGTAGATTTTTCCGAACGTACATAATGTTTTCGTATATATATTGACAAGGAACCGTCATGATGTTAATTTTTTTAAACAGTTCCCTTAGAGATTCGCGTCTGCTGAGATTGTAGATGGCTCTGATAGCCCTCTTTTGCAGGATGAAAATAGACTCAATATCTGCAGCCCGTCCCCACAGCAAAATACCGTAAGACATGATGCTATGGAAGTAACTAAAATAGACCAGTCTCGCGGTATCCACGTCTGTTAATTGACGGATTTTCCAAACAGCGTAAGCGGCTGAACTTAGCCGCCCTGCAAGTGATGTTAGGTGAGGACCCCACTGCAGCTTTGAGTCAAGCGTGATCCCCAAGAAAACCGTATTTTCGACGAATTCAAGTATCTCCCTATTCAATACAACGTGACATTCACTACTTCTAACATTCGGTAAAGCGAATCTAATGCATTTAGTTTTTTTCTCATTTAATACTAAATTATTTACAGTAAACCAATTATGGACCATAAGCATAGCGTTATTTACGTCGTCAAGCTCCTGTGCACGTCTGCTTACTTTAAAAATCAGTGATGTGTCATCAGCAAATAACACCATTTGTGGCCGGGTAGCTATGAGTTATTACCTGAAATAAAATGTTATTATTATTATTTTATTATTATTAATAGTGTGTGAGAAAAAGAAGAGAAGATATGCTTTGTGACATCTTAAACTAAAATATTAACTATAATTAACATATTTAGATAAATACAAATTGATCCTTGGCAGCTCTGGACAGAGAGAGCTGAAGAGAGAGAGTAGGTAGGCCTTTGTCCAGCAGTGGGGCCTTTACGGCTAATAACAAAATACATATTGCTAAAATATATTTAAACATATTCATATACCTACATACATTCTCACAGTCAACATGAAAGGTAATGCTCTTCTACTCGATATTTATATGCTAACAAAGATAAATTCCGCTCAGTTACCTGCTAATCACCAAATTAAATAACACGCAACGTCAAAATGGCCGCGGTAAACTGTTTAAGGCTATTAGAAGATGCGTTAATAAATACTGGTGTCCAATAAATCTAGGAAAGTAGAGACGTTACGGCGTACGTGAGCGTCGCCGGCGGAATTTAAACGCGAATAAGAAGTTAAGGGGGCTTGTTACTACGTTTAAATTAGTACGTCTTTGTATCACATGCTAGGTTCTGGTAGTTTTAGCCTATTTCTATTAAGGTATTTAAAATATCATATTAGTCTTATTGCGTGGCTCCTTAAAGGGGTGGGGGCGGGTGGGGCTCCTGTCCTGAGCTAGCGAGTCTCTTTAACTCCGTTATCCAAGACAACGTCCGAGGCGTGGAGCAGAGGTGCAGTGATTCTGTTCTTCAAAATAGGTGACAAATCCTTACTGAAGAACTAAGTATAGGCCCATCTCACTTCTGAGCCACGTGGCTCAGAAGTGAGATGGGTCTATAGTTCTTCACGACGCGACGGTTCGTCAAGAACCGTCTCGCCAAGAGACTTGATGAATTCCAGCCGCCAGAACAAGCCGGTATTCAAAAAGACTTCAGCACCCACATCCATACTGTTCGGCAAATTGTACAGAAGGCTGAGGAGTACAATCAGCCGCTGTGTATGGCATTTTTGGACTACGAGAAAGCCAGCCTTCGACTTCATCGAAATATGGGCAGTTCTGGCCTCTCTGTAACGATGTCGAATTCACTGGCTAGCGCCACATTGAAGGGTTGAGATGTTTGTATGACGCTGCCACGATGACTGTCCAGATCCAGGACCAGAAAACCAGCCCCATCCAACTGCTCAGGGGGGGTGAGACAGGGGGATGTAATATCCCCAAAACTGTTTACAAATGCGCTGGAAGACGTCTTCAAGACGCTGGACTGGACTGGACAGGGTATCAACGTGAACGGCGAGTACATTTCACATGTTCGATTTGCCGATGATATCGTTATAAGTAATGGCTTCGGCATGAATTTGGACAAGACAAAAGTCATGTTCAATTCGCACGTCTTGCCGAGTCCGATCCACATCGAAGGGTCGCTTCTCGAAGTTGTGAAGGATTATTTCTACCTGGGGCACATAATCCAGCCCGATAGACACAACTTTGAGAAAGAAGCCGACAGAAGGATTCAATTGGGTTGGGCAGCGTTTGGAAAACTCCGTCAATTTTTCTCGTCGCCTATCCTACAGTGTTTGAAGACTAAGGTCTTGAACCAGTGCGTCCTCCCCGTCATGACATATGGCGCCGAAACCTGGACACTGACGGTCGGGCTGGTCCACAAATTCTAGGTCGCTCAGCGCGCTATGGAGCGAGCTATGCTCGGGGTCTCTTTGAAGGATAAAATCAGGAATGAAATTATCCGGATAAGAACCGGAGTTACAGACATAGCGCGCAGAGTAAGCAAACTAAAGTGGCAGTGGGCTGGCAATGTTTGTCGAAGGACCGATGGCCGGTGGAGCAGACGAGTCCTGGAGTGGAGACCGCATATCGGCAAGCGTAGTGTGGGACGCCCCCCGCTAGATGGACGGATGACCTAAAGAAGGTTGCTGGGACGGACTGGATGCGGAAGGCGGAGGACAGGGTGTTGTGGCGCAGCCTGGGAGAGGCCTATGTCCAGCAGTGGACTGCAACAGGCTGAGTTGATTGATTCAAAATCAAGTCATTTAATCAAATCACGCTGAGAATCAACACTTTCCAAACGTCAAAATTACAAAAGACAGTCCCCCAAAACGCCCGCGCTTCACCACTTCCTAGTGCTTTCGCTTGAAAGAAGAAATGGCGCAACAAACTCGTTATGAAATATTTGATTGTATACAATACCAGGTATGTAAAGTAATTAACATTACAAGACAGAATACTAAATAATATAATATTTACTACTGACCCGCTCCTGCTTCTCACGGTTTTTATTTTACGACGTGATAACACTTCGAGATTTGTTCATTATGTGTATGTTTAATATTAACGTATTTGTTAAAAATCCCTGGCAACACCAAGAAGGCATCCGCCGAGAATTCATATTAAGAAATATGCTCTATAATGGATTTGTTTATTTTGCATTTACGTTTAAATAGAATAGAAATAACCTCTGTTTCGCACGGTTTTTGTTACGACTTGACAAAACATCGAGATTTCTTCGTCATATGTACCTAAGTTTAATAGGGCCATTTAGAGATCTTCCGGAATAAATTATCTAAATGATGGTGAAAACTGCATCAAGATCCGTTGCGTAGTTTAGACGAACAACACTGTCACACAGACAGCCTCGAAAAGTGACTTAAATTTATAGGTTTCATATGTGTAAATTAGCTGTCTAGGTAGAAGGTCATTAATAAACACAATCGGATTCCAGAAAGGGCTTTAAAAATGGATGACAATGGGAAAAAAACGAAGTCAGCTAATATAAAACTTGTATTGATTCAAATCAAACCTATTACAATCTGCTGCAGGCCAGCAGTCAGAATCTACAATCAAAACAATAAACGCAAGAACACAGACGATTAGCGCTGTCCATCAGATTAAATCAAATATAAGCGCACCATCATAAATCTCTTTTACAGTACCAAAAAAACTGACCTCAAAACCAGCAAGTCGCAAAACTTCTCCAACAATTTATAAAAAGCGATGACGTAAGAAACTCCATGCATCTTCTAGGTGCACAATGTGCTTCTGCGTCTTAAGAAGAGCCGTGAGCGATGTCTACTTCAGCTGTAAAGTTAACATTCATAAATCGCTTTAATGCTTTAACTTTGTATAAGCCAGACGTGCGATAAGAACCCGCTGAAGATCTGCATTGAAGTTGGTTTAAAAACCAATGTACCTAATTACCTATGTTTGGTAAAATGCCCTGTAACTACACGATGTAAATTAAATTTCTCAAAATATTAAGTACCTGCAATAAAAGTTTGGTGGGGTCTCAGAGCCTCAACTATTTTTACTGTGGGTACTTTGTTCTACTCGATTTCTTATCCATCAATATTTATTTTCTAAAAAATACGACGAACTAAATATAAACTCAAAGCAAAAAATTTCAAAGCATTTATTTCAATTAAACCATTTACAGGCACTTTTGGATTGTCAAAAAGTCGGTTAGTTAGTAAGAAAGTTGAAGCTAGTTGCCCATTTCAAAACGTAAATCTCTATGGAGAAGAACCAGCAAGAAACTCTATAGATTCTTACTGACACAATTATAACATCATGCCTGTATATTCCCCGAAGTGTTAGACCGAGGTGAACCTACAAGTACAAGTACACCCTTATTTCGCCAGTTATGTTTAAGTTTCATGTATTGTAATCGATTCTACTCTTGATCATGAAACAAGTTCCAGGTTTTCAGTTATTCCAATTACAGCTTGCATCATTCTCGTGCCGAAAGTGCACTTACAGACAGACAGAAGTAAAGGGCCTATTACAGCACGCGGTATCAAGCCTGTCTCACTAAGACTTGTCTTAACGTCTACTAGACAGGCTCCGACCGAATGGCTTGCTCTTATTACACTACGCTAGTTAACAGACAGAGTGTGCGTATGTAACCCGATATTCTAATTTTCTTACGTTTTTTGCAGGTTTTATGTTGATCTAAATAATTATGATTCGCGACTGTAACAAATATTTATTTTTAGAATGAGACAGATGTTCCGTTTTATTATTATAGCTTATTCAGAGATAAGTCAGCACCCTAAATGCGTAATTTTAACCACAATCTGAATAATTTCAGCTAATCCATTACTTCATGTGTTCGAAAAACTTGTTTGCTCAACAACGTAAATAACGCAATGATTTTTTTCAGCGGGGTGCCGCTGGTCGCTGCTGACACTAATCACGGTAATCCGTCATCCACCTATGTACTTTTATCTAAGCATTTAGATACTCATTGGTTCCTATATTACAAGATTTAATTTATTTATTTATTAAGGTTCACCAACAGCTTCTGTGTATAATAAAACTTAAGTACAGACGCCAGCACATCAAGCTACCCGAAACTGTCAAATTTTCCCAATCAACCTTTAACCTTAACGCTTTAGCAATAAAGTTGAAAATTTATTAAAGAAATTTGACAGATTGTAGTAGCTTGATGTGCTGGCGTCTGTACTATAGGTAATAATAGCCTCGGACTTTCACAGTCGCCAATTACAAGTTAATCAGCAATTATAGAAATAGGTGATGACACATAATAATAATAAAGCTTAAGGCAAATTAATTATAGCAAAATACTTCAAAACTTGAGATTAATAACAAAAAGGAAACCTTTTCTCTCTATATTAATTCTAGAAGCTCTTTTTGTTTTGTCGCTTCATGAAAGACCCTGAAAAACATGTAGGTACCTACTACAGCTTGACAATACATATTCAGTTCTATCTACTACAGTATAAACACGTACATACTACATTTATAATTTAAATTATAACACAGACTACTCCCACGCGATAAAATGTAATTCCCAAAATATTAGTGTGTTAATAACATCGCGATCATACCAAGAACATTCTACAAGTAATTTAATATCAAATATTATACTCATACATAATCTAAATAAAAACCTTATTTTAGAAAATAACAATGATACCTACTCGCGTAAATTAGGTACAGTCACGAGCAAAAGTATGTATACACTCGGCTTTATTCAAAAGCAATTTACTCCTTTACTTTTATTGAAATTTTATGTTGTTAGGAACATAGCATTTTCGAACCCATAGGTTTACGTAATGTGTCGTATTTTAAAGTTGCATTCGTTATTTCACGAAAAAATCGCAATTCAAAGTTGCCAAGTGTTGACATATTGGTGCTCGTGACTGTACAGTTGAGAGCAAAAAGATGTATTACAATTAGTATTATACAGGGCGGCCAGTCGAATGTACACAACATTAAATTAAGATTCATCATCATCCACAGCCCGACATCACCCTAAGCAAAGGCTTCTATTTTCAGGTGCCATTCCCCACGCCTCTGTGCCAGCCTCATCCAGGTCTACCCGCGATGGTATTGTCGTCCGCCCATCTTGCCGCCGAACGACCGACATTCCGTCTCGGTCTTCCAGTCCTTCGACGCCACTCAGTCACTAGATTATTTTCCAATGATTAATATATATACAATATATAATACAGGCTCGGAAGTTTTATATGAAAAATAACATCCACCAAATCTCCACCTTTTTGCGGGTTTAAAATGCAATCTCTTTTCATCGTGTTTTGCACTAAATTTTCGCATACTTTATGAAATGTTTCACTATCAGAGTTACAATTATTCTGGTTTTAGTGTTCAACATGGATTACGATACGTCCCTTTAGAGAAGAACAAAGTGAGAACCAGTCGAATCTGGTGAATTTGGGGGTCAATTAATGTGAATATTTATTGTTTCGAAAACATTCCTCTCAAACTGATTATGATTTCCAAAAATCATGCAGCACAACCCGCTCCACATTTTTATCATTAGAATTAAATTTTTATCGATAGAATAGAATATTCATTTATTTGCTCACAATGTATGTAGTGGTTCCTCTTATATGGAATTAGGAATGTGGTTAAAAATAGCCGGTGCCATACCAAAAACACTTTTGCTCAACAAAGCAGTCCTACATCCACCTGTGTGTAGCAAGTTTTAGTGTTGAGATCGCAAAGTTACATCTCGGTATCTGCTTTCCGACAAAGTTACTCTAACTAATTGATTTGAGAAAATAAAAAAACGTGTGCGCTAGGAGAACCCCCGTCAGGAATAAAGTTCTTCGCTCACTCTCATATAATAGAAAAAGATACAGAGAAAGAAAGCGTTAATTTATTACTCGTTTTTATACAGAGTCATCTTGTATAAGTTTTGAGAAGCTCTCATAAAGTAGTCGCCATCTTGGATTTTCATATTGACGTCGCTATCGGCTTTAGCACCCTCGAAAACCATGAAATCTATGAAAGTCGCATGGAGGGGATAACGCTTCGTTACGTTAGTATTTCTACCAATTTACTCCCACCGCAAGCCGCGTTAAAGCGCGCAAGCAAAAACACGTTTTTGCGCAAGACTGTACATGTCTCAACTCGCGAGCCTTATTTTGGGCCAACCTTATATCCGATTTTACATCTAGAAATGGCTTTTGTACAACTTATATTTTCTTATACAGAATAATTATCGGGATTGTTGAAAGGGAAAATGCTTTAGGATGTTTTGGGACCCCACGTCTCGGGGTTCCATGGGGGCATGCAAACTTCTCCGTGACCTTTGATATTGCCCAATGACTTTGTAATAAGTTGGTGCTGAATCGATTTCCCAGTGTGCCCAAGATTTGTAATGTAGTAACTTGCTAACCAGAATTGAATATTTAAATTGAGTTACGATATTTAATGGTTTTACAGTCACCATAGATATCTCTCTGAGGGCAAATATCTCCAAACTTTTTTCCCAAGAATAAGTCTCATCCTGAGAATAAATTCTGCTTTTTTTGACAGTTTTATCAATACTAGTGTTCTAGTATGGTAACACTGTCAAAAATTCAAAATTTTATACCACGGATAAAAGATATCTGAATTTGGTAAAATCAGCCCTAAATAGTAAGTACCTTTAGAAGTAACTTCTGATGATAATCGGCCAAATTGCTTTATCATTAAGGAGGTAACAGGGTGGCAGGGATATCGACGCGCAAACTGTAATTCATGAATTCAGCTTATTCTTCTAGAGGGGCTAGAAATTTTAAACCGGTTATAAAAAAAAAAAAAAAAAAACCCGGTTTATAGAAAAGTACGCCTACGCGGTCAACATGTATGGGACAGACATTTTTTTATTTTTAATAACCGTCGAAATTTCAACTCAAAGGGTTCAGAATCATGTACTGCATTCATGGTAACAGGTTACGCGTAGATGTCCCTGCCACCCTGTATTAGGTAGGTAAGCGCAAACATACAATTAAAACCCAACTCATTTTCGCGGTTGCTATTTTTAAACACAAATCTGATACTGAAAAACCCTACACTTACCAACTAAAGAAACAGCATTTAATGAAATTCTGACAAACACAAAGAAAAAAATTTAACATCGTTAACTAGGTAGCACTTTTTATTTTTCCTGTATGTGCTAAACTCGAAGCGCTGACTTATCTAAATAGGTTACCATAATGCTCGTGCATCAAGCTAATTTATATCGTGCATGGTTCTTTAATATATTCACAACAAAGTTTTGTATTAATTTAGTTTTTAAAACCATTACCTTTACATACATTTAGCTTTTTAGGCTTAAAATATTTAATTGCTCTTTTACGGACTTAAAAAATAGGTCGTTTGTGTGCTGTATTTATTTTTGTGTACTTAACCATTTTTTTTCAATTTCGGCCATTTTCAATTGATTGTACCGTCACCTACTCAATATGGAACAATAAAAGTATGTGGCAAACTCTACAAAAAAGAAAGAACTAGTTGTCTCTCAATATATAGTTTTAAAGACAGCAACAAGCAAAGAATCAGTATTGCCATACAACGTGGCAATGCTGCCAGCCTTTTGGGAACTTTTCCTGTTGAAAACGATGTGGACAAATTTTTTGACACCATATGATTCTTTCCTTTTTATATACTTGTGCATATATGTATATTTTAGTATCTAAATTCTGTAAATATTTTAACTTATCTAAGTAAACAACAAGCCAAAAATATTTATATCGAGAAATACACCAGTTCGAAGTAAAACAAATCAGTCCGAATCAAAGGAAGCAACCCAAATTCTGGTTCACATATAAATTTCTCAGCAAGCAGTTGTCTTTAGATAATGTACCTCGAAGTACAAAGGACGATTAAAACAATGTAAATTAAACGATGCTCCATTAATTACAGGCCCTTCTAGGCGCTCCTCTCTATTTGAATTATTTATTGAAAATTTCACTGTGAAAGAGATTAACCCGATTTTTACACTCGCTGTCTGCTAATTGTTTAAAGTTTTAATTGTTGGGGAGATATTTTAAGTGCTGTTTATTTTAATTGGCGTAATAATATCTGAAAGGTTTATAATAAATCATATCAAACTGCTGTTATTAATTATCATGCAGAATTAATACGATTACCTTCGCAAATGGATTGCTAGTCGTAATTCCTCTGAATGAATATCCTGTTCATGTTCTTTATAAAATATCTAAGGGGCTCGTGGGTAAATTATAACAGCAGCACGGGTCGATCGGAGGTTAAGCTACGCTTGCCGCGGTCGAATCGTGGATGGGTGACCATCCATTACATATCTCGATCGATTCATGGATGGGCCGTGACTCGGAAAGTACGTTAAGCTGTTGATCCCGGCTGTCATTCGTAGATCTTTAACAGTCGTTACGAGTCGTCAGACGCTTGACAACCTGTTTTTCCAAGGGGTAGGTATCATGACTATCATGTTACTCAGGAACTGGGTTGTGGAGGAAAAATAGGCAGTCGCTCCATATAAAATGGTCTTCAGTTGCATCCGGTTAGACTGGAAACCGACTTTAAAGGCTAGGTAGATCGATTTGATTCTTTATAAAATCCTTTTTAAAGAAAAGTAAATTAAACCCGTGTGCACACATTAGGTAGGTACTAATACTCATTACAGTCCTGTGTACCTATTTAAATATTTCTTCAGCGTCTTGACAGAAGCTCGTTTGAACTCGCATCTCAGAAAATTGGTCTGGCTGTTGTTCTTAAACACCTCCACTATATTTACGAAGACGCTTCAGGGGATGCTTTAAAATAGTTTCAAACTAGCGGAAACCATGGAGTCCCCTCACGTATAAATGACCTGCCCCCTAATTGCGTAACACACAATCAATCGGAATCGGTTTCATTTTGACAGTTCCACAACATTCATTGCGTTATTTACGTGTTGAGCAGACAAATTTTTCGAACTTATGAAGTAATGAATTAGCAATTTGCTTCAAAATGATTCAGATTCCGATTGATCGTGTGTTACGCAATTAGGGTGCAGATTTATTTTATTACCTCAATGAATTTCATTACTATCTCTAATGGGCTGAGTGTCCTTTGCTAGTGGTCGTTATAATACATCCCTTATTTCAAACAAAGGGTGTTTTATCCCCGATTATATTTCAGCTCTGCGTGTATCCGGTTTATCATTGTTCTTGCTAAGCGAATTTGGAAAGTGGTGTGACGTCAGCTCGTATTACTTAGAGTAATTGATAACTTAGCTGGGAAGGTAAGGTTAAGAGATATTAGGTACGATTATATTATTAAATCTTCCTATGTGCCTTTACTGTACATTTACAAAGTTTAAATAAATAAATAAATTAGGAACTAGGAAAGATAGAAAGTACTTGGGACACACACAGGAAATACAAAAAGTGAAAAAGGAGCTTTTAAAACTAACAAAGTTGCACTAAAAACAACCAGTAAAAAAAAAAAAATGACCCGTGTGTGGTCAAAAAAGCTCCTATCTCAGTATAATGCAGCGCTGATATTCTGATAGGGCCCAAAGATTGTTTGTCCAAGAATTGTTTGTCTAACAAGAACATTAACAATCCCTAATTATCTATACTAATATTTAAACCTGAAGAGTTTGTTTGTTTTTTGTTTGTTTGAACGCGCTGATCTCTAAAACTACCACTACTACCAGTCAGATTCTTTTTTCACTTAATAGCCTATTTCATGAGGAAGGTTGTAGGCTATTTACCATCACGCTGTGACTCTTAGCAGACGAGCGAAAAATAGTCGAAAAGAACGTTAAGCGAAAACGGGGTAGGTCATTTTCCTATTTGTTAATTTCTATGTACTCTAGTGACTACTATGTGTATTTTAATGTGTCAAACTTGTATTGTGCTAATAAATACTTATTATTATTATAGCGCGGGCGGGTGGTGGAATGCGACACGATGGGTCGGGCTGAAATTTCACGCCGACGAAGTCGCGGACAGAAGCTAGTTTATGCAATACACCGTTAAATATTGATCGTTTTAATCCTTAAAAAAGGGTCATTGTACTCATCATTATGAAAAACTTTTACTACGGGACCAAGCCTGAAATCGTGAAAAAAGAATCAGTTGATGACATTATGTCGAGTTATGCGAACATTTTATGGATCAACTGATTTTTTTTTTCACGATTTTAGGTTTGGTCCCGTAGTAAAAGTTGTTCATAATGATGAGTACAATGACCCCTTTTAAGGATTAAAACGATCAAAATTTAACGGTGTATAGGTACTTTATTCTACACTTTTAACACACATTTTGGGTGACCTGGACGCGTACCGCGAGGGCTGGTTCGAAGTGGCGCGGCAAAAGAGTTTCTGGAAGGATTTGGGGAGGCCTTTGCCCAGCAACAAAAAAAAACAGCCCATATATAGGCACACATAGGTACACAGGACTGAAATGAGTAGCCCACATTGGACTCAAAATTAACAATAAATTTTGTTGTTAATTTTATGTCCAATGTTGGTCTCAGCTCTTGCTATACAGCAAAGAACTTGTAAGTCATTATTAAAAGAAAAACAACAATTGTACCTACATATTTTTCACCCTCAATACATTATGAATAGCATAAATGGTGTTAAAATAATCAACAAGTAGCAAACAAAACTACATTAAAGAACCATTTAACATGCCAGCCAGTTGACTCAAAACAGACAGTTTTTCAGCCCACTTGGGAGAGACTGATTTATTTAGTTAAATATGTGTACAAATGGGGAGAATGTTCTGCTTCTTGTACTTGGAATGTAGCAACACTAATTTCGCTTAGAACGTTCCTACGGTCCATGAAATTATTACACTTACAAGGGTTATTCGTACAGAATAATAAATATGTGTAGGAGGTATGTTAACTACAAATTACTGTTAGCTTTCAGCTTATAATTATGTGACCTACAATTAATGTTCTACAATAATCCTTAACGACTACTTTTCTAAAATATGACTGTATAACTATACTACCTATCTTTATCTATACTAATAATAAAGCTGAAGAGTTTGTTTGAACGTGCAAATTTTTGACCGGTCGCGGAATTGAACAAATATTTTTGCATTTGATAGCCTAATTCTTGAGGAAGGCTATTGACTATTTAAGATCAAAATTAGAAGCCGAGCAAATAGAAAAAATTGAGAGAGAACACTAAGCAAGCACAAAGTAATAGCGTGGGCACTGGTCAGGCGATGCGATGCGATGAGGTGGGGCGGGGAAACAAGAATATTATGAACCTGAAGAGATCAGAAGGCCAATTCTCGTAATTTAAAACGTTCAAAATCTAGACGCAGTCTCATCTCAGCGACAAACAAATTCCAAAAACTTGTCAAAATGTAGGGAAATTAGAGGTTTTTTTGACAGATAGAGACTGAGATCAGACTGTGAACGTTCTTAAAATTACGAGAATTGCCCATCTTTTGTTTTTTTGATAACCCAATTATTGAGGATGGTAGGAGCCGATCAAAAAGAAAAAAAGTGAAAAAAAAAAACGCAAAAATCAGTATACCTACACTAGTAACACACGAAAATATGACAAAAAATATTGTCTATTGCCGAAGTGCTCTAAATTATTTATCAGTATCTTTTAAATTAAACGGTGGTGGCGGGTGAAACCGTGGGGCTCAGCTAGTGTAGGATTTAAAAACGCACGAATATTTTACTTAAAATAAACGCCAATGGGCCGGTATATATGTTGTAAATAATAATAACTGTATCAAAGGAATGCACGTTTTACGAATATCAACATTTTGTTACAGTTATGTTTGGTACCTACCAAACTGATAGTTCCATTTGGAAAGAATTTATTACTCGTTCATTTCAACGAACCCATATATTTTTATTGTCCTAAATAATTGAAAAATATTTTTAGAAATTCTGAAATATTTCGTTTGTGCATTTATTTTGTGTAGCAATCACTTTCTACAACTACGCAATAATTTAGATATTTCATTTATCTGTCGGTCTATTTAGTAAAAAAATCACCGTTAAAACTTAGGTGATTTAAGCTTGAAGTGAGCTGTCATTACACCAAAGGAGCAACTGTGGTAATTTTAAGAACGTTCACAGTCTGATCTGTCAAAAATACTTCTAATTTCTAATTTACATTTTTGACAAGTCTTTGACCTTGATTGTCGCTGAGACGAGATTATGACTACATTTTGAACGTTTTTAAATACGGGAATCGACCTTCTGGTGCTATGGATTGATTCATTGACACTACTGCCAGCTCACTCCAAGAGCACTTCACTCAAGTTATCACGTTGAGATTTTTACAGAATAGATGGTTGTTCTCAGATATCCAGGGCAGCTCCAAGTAGTTTCTGCTCTTATTTTGAATAAATAATATGCGTAAAAGCTTCCAAACTACGCTAATATTTTATCCTGCAGCATTCACTCGCAAGGTGAAACTATACTGTAATGACTAAGTTATGCCGCTGAAAAATCGAAAGCGTAGTCGGCTTCCGACTAAAGTGGTATTGTGCAAAATCTTATAACTACCTACTTAAAGCTTAAGCATTATAATATTCACAAATGGTTTAAGTAAAGTCAGAGATATTCATTGTAAAGCAAGTTGACTAGTCATTCTCTTAGGGACGAGCTGGTTCAAAATTGTTCCATTTGTGGTACACATGTGTACCAGCTCGTCCTAGTGAAGTTAAGTAAATAATTATTGTCCGTATATTCAAATTATATCTTTGGCAGTTGTATAAAATGGCTGTAGGTTTTGGGTTCCTTTATTCACAAGAGGTTTTTGAGACCACTTTTATACCCCCCGTTCGTGAGGTTTTGGGCTACCCCTACTCATTTCTCACAGGATCACGTGTATTTTTTATTATGGATTCATTATTGGTAAAAAATATTTTACACGTTACGCCGTTTAGCTAAATTTTTTCGTTGCACGAAAGGAGTGATATCCACGTGTATCCATAATTATGCACTATACACAAGATTGTCACACTATCCCCACCCTATTGTGATTAATCGTGATTTTTTTCTGACCCCCTCCCTACGAATTTTTTAGGACCTCCTCCCCTGAAACCTCACGTGATTAGAGGACTATACCTACATACTTTTGAAGATAAATAGACAAAGATTGTCTTGCCAAAAAAAAAACCACATGTCTTTGATCCTTTTCAAAACGATTTCAGGCGTAAATAACTTTTTGATGAAGGTTTATATGATGAAATAACTTTAGGTATAGTAGATATAGCTAAAAGTTTCCCTTCCTTGTATGTGACAAACAAATAAAAAGCCGCTTATCGGTTTCACATTAAACTAACATCAACGTTTTGTTCCACATTTTGTTGGGACCCGATGGATTTATGAAAAAAACAGTTTTGGTAAAATGTTTTCCATTCACAAAGCAGTGTTTTGTGGTTAAAATTGACACTGTTGACCGCATCAACGACCATTTAGTAATCACTTAACTGTAACCTCATATTATTAAACACAGCAATGTAATTATTCTACAATAAGCGGTACCACGCGACAGTTTAATTCCGAAAATAGGCTAATTTAACTGAATTTCATAAGCTCAATGCACGAAACGACAATATTTTATGGAAATCTATTTCAACTCATGAGAACAAAACTGACAAAATTTATGTAATGCAGTATAACGAATTATGTGGGCGATTGAACGACGACAAAAGGAATGCAGGACCAAATTACATGTGCAAACGTTTGTATTTCATTATGTTTGTGTGCTTTACAATTTGTATTTAGTATTTGGCACTTCATTTTGTGTTTCATTTGCAGTAAAAATGCAACTTTTAACAACGTTTTGTAAAAATTATTCATTTACATTTTTTGCGAAGTTTTGTTTCGAAAATCACTGCAGAACCAGTTGGTCCTCTTCATATTTCTATGTATCTGTGGTCCACCAACAAAGAAAGCAGGAAACAGAATTTATTGGGACTCGCACTCGCTAACACGATACGGAAACAAATAATTATGGAAAATAGATTGGGAAATACTAACAAATAAAAATAAAATATTTTTTATGTCTAAAGTGAATTGGCAAAGCAAGTGCAACTATTTTTGTGAAAACTTAAGCTCTCTGACCTTTTTATCTCAGGACAACTTAGCTAATGTTTTTTAATTTGATTTTTTTTTAAATATATCCTTTTAAAAATCGATTGAAATCGATTCACTAGTTCGTGAAATAAGTATAACATTTTATTTTAAAAGATAATTTTAAATTGATACACTTTTCTGATTACTCGTCTTCTTAATATTTTTACAGCTGAAATAATGTCTAGTAACTAATAACCGTGTTTGTATTTAGTTTGTTTTTTTTACCTTTTATATTTAAAAGTTGGTTTTTCCTAAAATTATACGTTTTTATTCAATGCAGTGAAGTGATTTTTTATTTTCGCTATAGTATGTACGCTTGTTTCTGAAAGGTTCTGTTAAAACGATCGAGGTTTTTGATAAATAACAGTGGCATATTAAAATAATCCCCTTGATCAAAAAATGACAAAAGTAAGACCCTAGCTATATGACAGTGATTACAGAGTAAGCGAATACCATCTACTAAGTACATTCATTCTGCTTTACAAGTATTTAATCTAACAGCTTCACCAGACATTTACCGCGAAAGAAGAAGCTCCAATTCAATCCATCAAATATAAAACCACCACCATTTCCAAGAAGGCTAATTTAGCATACGAAGCTCACGTGTGGACTAGAGTGTTTCCAGTAAATTCTTGCGAATACATAAATACGTAGCCAAGTCGTGACTTACTCACTAAAATTTATAACTCTCGTGTGCGGAGTTTTAAACACATCAGCTTAATTAATTCCTTTTTGAATTCGCAGTTCACTTCGCGGAGTTAAATTCGCTTTTCAGAAAAAAAATCACTTAATATATTCGGTGAGACTGGGCATTTTGATATTGTTCCGTTTTCACGTCGGATTTTTGTGGGCTTGAACTTTAATTTAAATAATTAACATTTATGATATGGTAATGTGTGTGGTTATTTGTGTGTTCGGTTTAAATACGATGAATCTGCAAGGATGATTTAACTTTCCATTGCGTGAGACTGTGGTTGATGTACAAAAAAATTGCTTGGAGTAGGTACAAGCGATTGTTTTATGTTTTCATGTGGTACTTACTGGGTACAAAAATTTATATAATTTCTCGCATGAGCTGGCACTGTTTTAAGCGTTGCGTTTCACCAGAATACTCGTGGCCTTGTTTTTTGAAATGCCACGACGCTGTGACGACGGTGTGGTTTTAATCGGAAGATCTACAAATCCCTCCATTACCCCAAGACGGAAGGTGTTTAATTAGATTTTCACATGAAATAATTTATGTCCTGACAGGCTGATCAAAGGGGCAATTCCCGTAATTTTACACAGTCTGATCTCAGTCTCAATCTGTCAAAAATACGTCTAATTTGCCTACATTTTTGACCAGTTTTTGACATTGTTCGTCACCGAGATGAGATTGCGACTGAATGTACGTTTTTAATGACGGGAATTGGTTTTCAGGACATGGAAGTATGATGAATTTGAAAAATTTTGTAATTATGTGTTACTTTTCAGTGTATCAAGATAAAAAGTACCTAAGTGGCCATTCTAAATTCATTATTAAATAATTGCCTAACTGACGGTAATAAAGTCTGTGAGCAGTTATTGGAGTTACTCATGTTATAGGAACAATGTAGTGCTGTAATTCAGGACGTAAATCAATTAACTCCGCCAATCACAGTAGGTAGGTTCGGACGTTGTCGTTTCACAATGTAACTCAATATTTTAGGTATTAGCAGGAAAAATACTTGGAAAAATTAAAAATGTGTTTACATTTTTTCATGTTACGATAATTAGAAATACTGGGTGATTGGAAGATGGGTGCAAAGCTTTAAGGTGAAGATAGTACAGACCATTTAAAACCATTTCGTTCATTGGGCCCCACTTCTTACCGGATCCTTTGAATGGCGAAAATTATTTGCAATTTTTACAAAACGATTTAACAGTGTTGGTAGAGGAATCCAGGGTCCCGATATTCGAAAGAAACCAAACAGTCATCTTTCAGCAAGACGGCTGTTGCTTTCCTGACAGCTGGATTGGCAGAGATGGACCCATCCCTTGGCCCGCTCGCTCACCAGATCTGACCCCAGTGAACTTTTTCGTGTGGGGCCGGGCCAAGGAACTGGTGTATACGAATGTAGAAAAAAATACGAGAAAAATTGATAGGGAGAATCAATGCAGCGTTGGAAACCATGAAGGTGAAGATGATGTTGAAAATAACAACAACAGAAGTGAGAAGACGGAGCCGTGCATGTATTAGGAATCACGACAGTTTCTCCCTCAAATTGGTTTGTAGGTCCTAATTTCAATAATTTCTAAGATATCCGCGTAAACGATACCTCAAAAGAAAGAGCGATCATCAAGCATGTTTTCATAAAGGTTTGTACAAAAAAGATCCCTCCGTTTTTTTTTTAAACTATTATATTTTTTTCAAAATTTTTATGAACTATAAATGTAGGTAAAAAAGTTTCTAATGACACAGAGGCCTAAAATATGTTTTGCAAGATTACTTACACATTACTTTAATTAAATAACATAAAAAATAATTCATTTATCATTCAATTTGGCCATAAATAAGCAGTTTACTTTAAATTTTGGGAATTTTCGAAAAAAATTACAAAAATTAGGTAAAAAAAAAAATTGGTGAAACTTCGTCTAAGACAATCATGGCTTAAATAGTTCTAAATTGTCTGTACTATATTCGCCTTAAAGCTTAGCACCCATCGTCCAATCACCCTGTATAAACAGGTAAAGCTGTCGTTATGTACCTATGTACTCACGTATATATACCAAAAAATTAAAAAGGTTATATTTTACATACTTATGAATAATTCAGCTAGTCATAATTCAATTCCAGTATCTAAAGTAAAATCAGGTAACTTTCAGCAAACATTTTCGCTTTTCATATTTTATTTAAGACAGCGGGCCCTGCTTTGATTAATACCAAGAAACCCCTAACTAGATACCTGTTTATTAAATTACTTCTGATCATCGCAAACGTTCTGTGAAAATTCTTTAAATTAGCTCATTTTACATTCGAAAGATATTTCGCGAACTTAGCATTGCACGCACGTCTAAGGCTGGCTGCCAGAGATAAATAAGTTAAGGACGCCGATATTTCACTCCAAACCAATATCGTAAAAGGCGAGAAAGAAAACGCTTAAAACTTCACCCTCTTGTTAGTTCTGAAGCGAGATACCAACATTTCTATTAGGTACGTCTTAAAACATTACTAACAAAGTATATTTGACCACCATAAAGACCATCAAAGGTCGTCTATAAATTACTTAAATAAATTACGTAAACGTCAACTTTCCGTGCGTCTGAACAGGTAACCCCGACTTTTTATCATCACCGCAAGAGCTTTAAACATAAAAATACTGTAGACAATTTTTCAACGACGCAGACCCATGAATTTCAAATACGTTTTTACAGATAAGGGGCATTGTTGATATAAAATACGATTACGCAGCGTAGCCACGCGAGCGCAGGCATCCCCGACCGTAAAAATTACAATACAACAAAGCAAGAGGTACAAATCATGGAAATACAAAGTTTGTATTAATGATGGTACTTACCCTTCGTTTTTTATGATGAAAAATTCTTTTATTGCTCCGTCCAAGTTTTATGCTCTATAAAATCTAGTTTGGATATTAAAACAATTATTATGATTCGTTAAATCGTCGGACGTAGGTGCGCAGGTATAGAAGTCAATACGGCTATAACCGTAATTTCACCTATTAACCCGTCAGCGGAGACATGAAATGGCTTTAAACTGCTTTAAACAGTCGGCTCACAACGCGATAAACTAAGACATAAATTATGGCTGACTATAGCTTCATATATTGTGTACAAAGTAACTCTTCCTACTGTCTTGTATCGTAGATAAAAGCGTTAAAAGCCTCGCCTACTCGCGTTCATTAAGAGCTCTTAGTGTTCCACGGTAAAAAATGAGGTAAGTTCGCCAGTAGATTTTAGCGAGTTAATTACTCGACAACAAGAGATCATGAACAAAACTAACTGCAAAATTATCTCAGAAGCACCTGCCGTGTACGCGTCATGAGAGTCGTAATAGCTGAAGAATTAAGACGAATCCCGGCAATTTAACTCGTAAGTCGACTTGGAAACATTTGGCACCGAGAGAAAAGCTTAACACAAAATTCCGAATGCCTTTATTATATTGAGCTACCTCGTTCGCGTTATGCCGTCTTTTGTCCATGATATTCTTACTCCGCCAGATAATTTGAAAGTGCTAAATAATTCATTTGATGTTTAATAATATTTAGGACTTCGCTGCTTTCATCTCGAGGTTAATAAAGATATAACTCTACGATGAAACAACTTCTTAATCAGATTTAGATCATCGTTATGTCCGGAAATATTATTGTCAGCTTTGTTTGGTTCGCGATCAATAGCAAGAAATGGTATATTTAAATAAATGCTAAGCACTTTAGTTTAAATTCACTTATTGCAGCGTATTATAATTATACCGGCTGACTTTTTTACCGTCTAGACAAAAACAGGTTATAAAAGATGATTGGAGTAGAATCCTATGGCACAGAAATCTCTTTTTATTTGCTTTAGTTCTTTCTGTTTCTACAATCACGTTTTGAATAAGTCGATAGGTATTTCTAAATATATATACACTGCTCTGGATGTCTGTAGGGAAGTAGTTAAACAAAAAAAAGTATTCTCAAAAAATCTGTTAGTGGTCGTAGAGTTGTCCACAAGCTCGATAGATGGCGTTAGTAGAAAAATTAGAAGTCGCTATGGTTTCGTTACCGCGCCGAGTATAAGTATCCGAGCGCGCCCTAGTACCGTTACGTTTTGACGATTTCTCTGATGAAGAAATAAGATTTATCTTGAAAGGGAGCTGATTGGCTAGTCTGGTCAGCGCCTATAGAAACTATTGTATTATCCGGTATGATGCCTTAAAAAGTATCTACCAAAATTAGACCACGCCCACCTGCGTTAGCCTCGGTCGCTACTCGCGGGTTTTCTGGCTTATCGCGCGGAGTACTTATTGAATATTATTTATTTATTTATAATATACTATATGGTAATTCTTACACCATTAAATACATAAAAAAATACAATTAACAGTACAAAACACACAATGGGCGGCCTTATCGCCTAAAAAGCAAAATAAAGAGGAAAAATAAAGGTATATGGGGACTTCAATTATGTATCCACCATTGAAGTCCCCATTTAACTATATCTCGTCTCTAACCAGACAAACAGCATTCAAATCATAACAATAGTTCCTTGTCGTTGTTAATAAGTCATTTATCCGCATATAAACAAGGTTATGATGACCCGGTTGAGTTAACCCGTCGTTGCTGTCCTCACTATACTGTCCCTAAGTTACGGACATAAATCTGACTTAACGGCCCAGCGGGACAGTGTTTGTACATTATTGGGTTAAGACCGGGAACCACGTAACAAGTGGAAAATAGCGTTATGGATTCCTTGAGTGAATTATTGTGAGGTTTGTGCGTTTCTATATTTTACTGGTCGTTAGTGGTTAAGATGACGTCTAGTTATTATGTAGACTCTATAGTATGACATCTATAGTAGTTATACTCCGTTGGTTTGGGTAGTTACCAAAATGTAAACAAAAAAAAACAACTCGTGATTCACGGGTGCTAAACCTTTTGTTACAAATTTTAAAATCATTTAATGTATGTAACAGGGCTACAAGCATAAATAACTGTTAACGAAATTATTTTATAATGTAATTAGGCATTTTAAATGTAAACGACAAAAGTTTCACATGATAACCGGCAATATTGTGAGTGTGTTATGGTGTGTGTTATCAGCCATCTTGTTACCATAACACAAGCATTAGGTTGCTTAGCTTGGGACTAGATGGCGCTGTGTGAAATGTCCAGGGATATTATTATTATCTCCTTTATTTCATTGTAATCATATAAATTATATTTTTAAATATTAGAATATAAAAAGTATAAAAACATTTAAAAATGTAAAAAATAGTAGCCCACCGGTATCGGGAACAGGGTCCAAGCTACCGGTGGTCAGGGCTCTATTATTATTATTATTATAATTAATTATACTCATCATCTGCCAAACCTTTTCCCAACTATGTTGGGGTCGGCTTCCAGTCTAACCGGATGCAGCTGAATACTAGTATTTTACATGGAGCGACTGCCTATCTGACCTCCACAACCCAGTGACTGGGTCATACGATACCCCTTGTTAAGTCTGGTTGTTAGACTTTCGGGCTATTGACGACCCGTAACGACTGTCAAAGATCCACGAATGACAGCCAAGGACGAACGGCTTAACGTGCTTTCCGAGGCACGGAGGGGTCTTGGCTTGTGCAAATGGTCACCCATCCACAAGCGTAGCCTAACCTGATCGATCGACCCGTGCGGCTGTTATTACTTAGCCACAAGCCCCTCTCAAGTGAATTAATTATACTAAACAAAATAAATCGACTAAACGTCACTTCACCTTGTACTGTCATTTCAGTTGTTATGCTACGTCACAGTTGTAGGTACTCTTCATTTTGGCAGCGTTATCTAATTCGTTGTATTTTTTAACATTGTACTTTTGAGTACAATAGACAGATTACAAAATATTATATTATTATCATAAATCTAACAAAAAAATAATAAAAAAGGAAAAGTAAATTTAACTGGGTTATAATAACGTATTTTTAAACAAGAAAGGGTAATCTAAATAAAAATCCTTTTTACGATTTGTTTACCTTTAGTTAATTACCTAAACTAAAGGAGAAGTATATGTCCTCTATCTTTTAATAGTACATTACCATAGTAAAAGCAAACAAGTACGCCAACTCAAGCCCCGAGCGAGCGATAATAGCCTAAACTCGTAGGGCTGTCACTTATACTTTATTCAATCGTCAAAAATGCATAGTCAATCTCTATAAAAACAATGTTCCCCTGTAGGGTAAGCATCAGGGACCTTTAATACAAAGTTTTTTTTAAATTATTTTTTCTACACACGGCTATACACATCAAGCTATGCAAAACCAGTATTAGCTGACCGTTCATTGTGAGAAAATATCATACAAAGCGAGGCCAAGACAAACTGGTTTTGTATAGCTTGACGTGTAGCCGTGTGTAAGTACATAGACCAGAAGCCGACTACACTTTTTTCATTGCCCACGTCAATCTGTTTAGTTATTTGAAAAATTACGATCGAAATATGACTAATAAAAACGTGGTTTTACTGAATCATGTATTTATTCAAATAAAATGAAATGATTATGAAGTCTTTGTAGTTAAACCAGGTAGGTAGGTACACGTACAAATTATTTATTACGTGCAGCAAGGCAGCGATGCACGGGCGTGGGCGATATTACCGGCGTCACAGCCAGGACTGGCGCACCTTTAGCAGCGATAAATTTTGTCAGTGTGTGCGTGCGACGACGCATACGTACGAGCGCGCTCACATACAAACCGCGCGCGGTGCGAACGTATGAAGATGTCGTACTTGTTTGCTTTTACTATGACATTACGATACGTGTGACGTAAGTTCATTTATAGACTACTTCAATCAAACGTATCTTATACTATTTATAGCTCGTTCGTGTAACCCAAACCCTCACTAGAGTCACTCAGTGTAAAAATGGACTACTTAGGTCACAGAAAAGCGTGACTTCAGTACGTGTTTAGCTCACACAGTGATATAAATTAATCAATTAAGTACCTAGGTATTGCTGTCAGTGAATAGAATATTGCCTATAGGTTTTCCGAAAAAGACTTGTAGTTAGTCCTTTCTTTGGAAAGTACCTCAGTAGGTACTTTCCAAAGAAAGCACTAACTACAAGTCTCTCTACGTCGCTAAATTATTAACGCTAATCAGTATTAGCGTTAATAATTTAGCGACCGTAGCAACTAATAATTAGTGTATTTTCGCCGTAAGAAAAGTTTATAAAGTTCAGTTTATTACCGGTAATAGTCTGCGAAGTAGGTAATTTTATATTACGTAGCTCTCAGTCTTAATTAAGGTGATAAAAAAGTTTGACGGAAAGGATCAGCCCTGTCGTTAATTGCCAATTTTTCAATTACCACTCAAACGTAGCCTGGGTATAATTTTATTCTTACTATTTGTAATAAACCATAAAATATATTACCAGAAATTATACCCTAAAATGACGGATTAAACAATTTACTAATAATTTGCTCGTTTCATGATTATAACTCAACAAAACACTTAATACGGGCAAGGACATAATAATTACCTACGAAATAATTTGACAGGAGAGTCGTTATACAAACAGAAGTAGGTAATTCATTATTTCCTAAATACGGAGTTGGTTATTAAATAACATGTGCTTTCGTCCTTTGGTCACGCGAGCTCAATATTAGGAATTGGCACAGTATAATAGTAGAGCAGTGGTGGCTCAGTGGAAACGGCCGTGACTTAGGAGCTATAGGTCGTAGGTTCGAATGTAAGTTCCAGACAAGCGCTTTACTTTTTGTAAATTATTTCGTCATTGCTGCTCTCAAAACGGTGAAAGAAAACATCGTGGGGAAACCGGCATCTCCTAGAGCCAAAAATTCGAAGACATGTGACATCTACCAACCCGCACTGGGGCCGCATGGTGGATTATGGCCCACTGCCTCTTTCACAAAGGCAGTGGGCCATAATCCAGAGAGAGGAGGCCTGAGCCCCAGCAATGGGAACATTATAGGTTGATTATGAACTAAGGATTAGGCAACGAATATACGGGACCTCTGAATAGTTCGAAACTTCGATGTGATTCCTATACTAAATTAATTATCTCTTACGATGAGCAATAACACATTGAGGAAATAAGAAGAATAAATCCAAAAAAAAAAAAAACAAAATTGGTTCAGCCATTAATTTGGGAGCTACGTACACAGATATACAAATACACAGACACACAGTTACACACGTTAAACTTATAACACCCCTCTGTTTTTATCGGGGGTTAAAATACATTAATTTGCGGTAAACATGACGCGGAGAAAAACACAAAAAAGAGCAAATTGGGAGAAAATAGGTATGCGTCACATCCACGGAAAACGGCCATCGCTCAGCATAATGCTACGGACCCTATGCCAGACAGATTCCCCAGCGCTGGATTTCAGCGACAGCAGTTGACGTGATAGGGTCAACTTCTTAGTTCGGGCCCCGAATTAAGTCCGTAGGTGCTACGGAGTAGGAAAGGCCCGTAAATCAGCCGAACCTATCGATTTCGTGCTTAGGAAACCTGCCGAAGTAAATCAAAATTTCGTAGCGCGTCGTTATGGCCGTGTGTATGAAGACGTTATACTGCTTATTTTATTATACTGTGGAATTCGTTTACTTAGTGCGATGCCCTTCAAGTTATTTTCATTGCCACCTACCTTTGTGAGCGAGTATTGATTACATAATACACTGATAAGGCCCGCCTAAGTCCGCCTTTGTAGCTTTTTCTGCGAAAAGTTTAAATAAATAAATAAGGAAATATTTACACCATTACATGGCACGATGGGCGCAGTGGTTGAGTGGCTTCTGTGTACGGGCCTCGGATTTGATTCCCGTGCATAATCAATATTTTTATGGTCAGCACCAAGGGCTTCACTCTACAGAGGGAAATTTCCGAAACGAACGGTGGCCGCCACATAGCGTCTGCAATTCACCGGCGAATAACGTCACTAACCGTCGTTTGGAGTGGAGACCGCGTATCGGCAAGCGTAGTGTGGGACCCCCAGCTAGATGGACGGATGACCTTAAGAAGGTGGCTGGGACAGGTTGGATGCGGAAGGCGGAGGACAGGGTGTTGTGGCGCAGCATGGGAGAGGTTTATGTCCAGCAGTGGACTGCGATAGGCTGAGTTGATATTGAACATCACTGAAACGTTATTTATGAAAGTCCATTGGTGTTTTCCTAGAGAGTGTTTTTTTACTGTCTTTTGACCAGAACCCAGCAATGCATAAATATGTAAGCTGTCACGCCCTTTATGCCTGGGGGCTTTTATTTAGGTAGTAAGTTTTTATTTACATTTTAATTAATTATTTTTCAGCTTGAATACGTATAGTTTTTATTATATTTGTTGGTATATTGGTGTAGCTAGCTGACATATGGCAAATAATTTAAGTTTCTTGTAATGTTAATTACTGAACATAGGTTCCTAGTATTGTATACATGCAACTATATTCTAACTGAACAGACAGCTGTGCTGCTGGGGAGTTTGTTGCTCCGCTTCTTCTTCCCAGCGACAGCACTAGGAAGTGGTGAAGGGCGAGCGTTTTTGGGGGACTGTCTTTTGTAATTTTGACGTTCGAAAAGTGCTGATTCTCAGCCTAATTTGAATAAATGACTTTTGATTTGATTGGACTCACCATCTGGAGACTTTCATGAAGGAGGAGTTTTGGCCGGTGGGTGTATCGTCGTTTTCGCGGAAGGCTACCTACATAACATAGCGCTATACGTCGCCGACCCAACGTAGTTAATTTGTAGAATAAGGTTTTTGTATACATAATTAGCCTATAACGTTTCTACTGCTGGGACACGGGCCTCCTCTCTGTGAGAGGGAGTGGGCCGTAATCCACCACGCGAGCCCAGTACGGGTTGGTAGATGTCAGATGTCTTCGAATAATTGGTTCTAAGACATGTCGGTTTCCTCACGATGTTTTCCATCACCGTTTCGAGAGCAGTCGTGATAAAATAATTTACACAAAGTAAAGCGTCCGGGTTTGAACCTACGACCTACAAATCGTAAGTTGCGGCCGTTACCATTGGGCCACCCCTGCTCCTGTTTTTTGTATGTATTCGTTTATTATCGCATAAGATTATTTTGTGTATTTTATCTATGGGCCTTAGTTGCCTGAAATAAAGTGATAACTGCGGGAAGTCACACCGCGCTGCCATACTTTTTATGACAGCCGTCAGTGCGGCCGCTACGTGGCGGCCACCGCTATTTTAGGAAATCATAGCTTTAGTCTTTTGTCTAAAGCACCGTATTCGGTTGCAATAATGGTAACATTTACCTTATTTATCAATTTATTGGCTGACCCGGCAAACGTTGTTTTGTCATATAAATTATTTCTAGCTGCCCGGCGCTACCTCGTTCGCGTGGTATCCTACCCCCTACGCTACTCCTACCCTACTCCTACCCTACACCTTCCCTACTCCTACCCTACTCCTACCCTACTTCTACCCTACTCCTAACCTACCCTACCCTACTCCTACCCTACTTCTACCCTACCCTACCCTACTCTTACTCTACTTCTACCCAACTCCTAACCTACCCTACCCTACTCCTACCCTACTTCTACCCTACCCTACTCCTACCCTACTTCTACCCTACTCCTAACCTACCCTACCCTACTCCTACCCTACTTCTACCCTACCCCTACCCTACTCCTACACTACTCCTACCCTACTCCTACCCTACTTCTACCCTACTCCTAACCTACCCTACCCTACTCCTACCCTACTTCTACCCTACCCCTACCCTACTCCTACCCTACTTCTACCCTACTTCTACCCTACTCTTAACCTACTCCTACCCTACACCTACCCTACTCCTAACCTACTCCTACTCTATTCAAAACCCTTAATTTAATACGTGCTTCAATTCGAGTGGACCCGAGTCTACCGTACCGAAGGGACGATCATCAAATGTTTGACAGGAAAGTAGGTAGAACAGTTTATATGGGAAAATGAAATTGTCGTTTTTACTATTTTCCTCGCAATGTTTCCATATTTTCTCACCGTTTAAACCTTCCCTGGACTACGACAAACATTTCAAAACCAAAATCAGCTAAATCGGCCCAGCCGTTCTCGAGTTTTAGCGAGACTAACGAACAGCAATTGATTTTTATATATATAGATAGATAGATTAAAAACAAGCTTCTGCCTGCGACTTCGTCCGCGAATTTTTAATTCCCCCGATCCACCCCGTCGTATCGCATTGCCCGCGATATTACCTACTTAAATTTTCGCTCAGCATTATTTCTGACTTTATCTTTGCGCGGCTCCTAAGTGTCCTAGCGTGATGTTAATGTAACCTATAGCCTTCCTCAATAATTGGGCTATCAAATGCAAAAAGAATGTTTCAAATCCGACTGGTAGTTCAAAACAAACAAGCTCTTCAGCTTTATTATTAGTACTATCTTCTGCACGCGACTTCGTGCGCATTAAATTTCTTGTTCCCCTGAACCACCTAGTCGCATCGCTTCGCCAACCCGCGCTATTGCTTAACGTTCTTTCAGATTTTTTTCTTTTTGTTCGGCCTTTTGACAGATGGAGCTAGTAATTTCAGCAACACACAATACATTGATTGATACACGTACGGTATTATAATGTCGGTAAGAATCCATAAATAAGATCATTCAATAAGATAAAGCAGTTTATTTTATTACGCATTTTATAGTTAACTTTTACGTTATCTGCAATATGTACGTTCTAAGACAGCTGTCGAGAAACTGTTAACCTAATGGACTATAGCCTGCCTTAAGAATTGTGCTGTGAAATGCAAAAAAAAATTCAAATCCAACTGGTAGTTTTATATGTAGATTAGCGCGTTCCAAAAAAACTCTTCTGCCTTGTTATTAGCATAGATGTTCACATCCCTTCATCATAGTCACGTGTCATTGTTATCTTGAAATAAACTCACTGTTATAACTTTTATAACATAGCGTTTTTCTTTTATGATTGGTTATTGTATTTTATTTTAATAGGTCTTTTCACGCTGGTGAGACATTACAAAATAAACGAATATGATAAAATAGTTTTGTAGATCACAAGTCATCATCTGCCTAGCGTTTTCGTAATACCAGTATTTGTGGAACAACTGCCTATCTGATCTCCACAACACTGTGCCTGGGTATCTGACCTCCAGAACCCTGTGGGTAAGATTGGTTGGCAGACTTTTGGGCTTCCGACGACCCGTAACGACTGTCAAAAATCCACGAATGACAGCCGGGACCAACGGCTTAATGTGCTTTCCGAGGCATGGAGGGGTCTCGATGTGTAAAGATGGTGACTTATCCACGGACTAACCGCGGCAAGCCTGATCGATCGAATCGGGCTGTTATTTCATAGCCACAAGACTCTTCTGGTAATAAAATAAGTATGTATTATAAACCTTTAGAAAAAGAGGAGGCTTATGCCCAGCAGTGGTACACAAAATAGGCTAACAAAAAAAAAAAATTAAGATTACACAATATTTACAAGAATTAACGTAGGTATTTGTAAACATTAGGTAGGCACAACAAAAATGTGTGGTTTCAACAAATTATTTGGTAGAAGACAAGAAACCTCACACGGTAAACACCATGTCAGCTCCAGGTAACTAATTTAGATTGATATGTGGACAGAAATCCGTCTAGACTGGAATTGGTTTAGGCTTAGACTAAACATTATTCTAAAATTCATAAAGGGTAAACGAAGGGCTATGGTCAATATTTACTAATAAATAATATTTGATAAATGATACAAATAATAGAATAGTAGGTTACCACACCATTGACTCTGATTTTTTTAAAAAGAAAATTTTAATTTTAAAACGTTTTACAGGTATTGTTTGGTATGAAAATAAAGGATTTTTCTGGCTTTTTATAAAATGTATGCTTTTTTGTATGTATGTTTGTTACTCTTTCACGCTAAAACGGTAGAACGGATTTGGATAAAATTTGGCACACGGATAGTCCAAGACCTGCACCCAAATTATGTAACAGACTATCAATCACAATCTGAATCATAAAATTGTACACCCCATGGGTATGTTACAGTAATTCATTAATACTATTGTAAGATCTGTTTATTTACCTGTGACAAACAATAAATAAATGAATTATGAATTATGAATTATAATTATGAATCATTTTCAAGGATATTTGCTACTCTATTGCTTCATATGTTAGAAAAATTTGTCTGCTCAACAACGTAAATAACGCAATGAATTTTTTTTGAACTATCAAAATGAAAGCCGTTCCTACTGTAAGTGTGTTACGCAATAACCCCGCTAGATTAGGACATATAATACTTTTTATCCTGATATGCCCATGGGATCGAGTCGAGACTCGAGGAATTACGAGAATTGGCCCTCTCTGATAATTGCTGCGTGATATTACATCATACGGGGCGACATCGTCAATGTTGACCGAGTCCCCTTAAATAAAGAGAAAAAAAAAGACATTACATCAATAACAATCACTAACTACTGAATATCAAAACTTTAAGTAAGAACATTCTAATCGTTAAACTATGTAGAAACCCTGGTCACTTAATCCCCACATTCTGCAGCCGTAGAACAAAAAGCGATGTAAGCAATAGCGCCTAATGCACCCCAACTAAGTATATAATGTGCAATACTATGGCAGTATGGCCTTAATGTAGGCACTAAAGCTGTTTGCATTATGTGAAGAGCAAAAGTTAGTATGTGAACGTGCACATAATACTCTTGACTCTGACTTTGGGACTATGCTGAACTTTAAATGAGATTCTTGGAATGTTTGTAAGGGGACACTTTACGGTTGTATTATTCCACTTGCAGCCAGCACCCATACCCTGGCTTTAAATAAAATACTGTCACGGTACCCCGACCCTGCAATATCTACACGAACTTTTGGCGGCACCAGATTATTTATTTATTCAAAATCTGAGGGGCGAAAATCACGAAAATTCTCGTAATTTTAAGAACGCTCACAGTCTGATCTGTCTCAATCTGTCAAAAATTCCTCTGATTTCCCTACCGTTTTGGCAGGCTTTTGACATTGATTGTTGCTGAGATGAGATTGCGACTAGATTTTGAACGTTTTTAAATACCGGAATTAACTTTCTCTTGTACTGCATTCGGTCGGTGTTGTCTCGGTCGGCAGTTGTTCTCGTCTAACATAAGATACACAAATTTTTAATTTTGAAAGTTAATGTGCTTGTGTATATAAATTAATTCTGCTGAGTACCTACCATACCTACTATGATAAATATTATAGTCGAGATAAAAAAAACTCGCATTTTCGCCGACGTGAGGTAAGTTAAAAACATACCAATAAATGGACACATTGAGAGATAATGTTTTTCAAGAGCTCTTTTAAGTTGAGATAAGAATTTCGGTTTGTCAAAAACTTTCGCCGATTCGCCTTGTGAAATGATGGAGAAAAATGGAGGGTCGTAAAAATGCTATATATATAATTGAGCGATGTATTTTAATTTTTTATATGAAATGAAAATAGATTGGATAGATTTCGTCAATCCGATTACCAAAAGCTTTTTGATGGATTGCATTGCAGAGATTTCGGAGCAATTCGAATTCATTGTTCATACTGTCATATTTTATATTAGAACCGATTAAGATTGAATCTAATATTTTGGAATGATTATTTAAAAAGATAGATTTTTAGGAGGGGCTCGTGGCTAAATGATAACAGCCGCACAGGTTGATCGTACTTTAAGCTACGCATGCCGCGGTCGCATTGTGGATGGGTGATTATCCATTACATATCGAGAACCCTCTGTAGATGTTTTATGGTTAGGAAGATAAACACCCGGTTCAATAGTCACATATATAGTTTATTTTAGTAGTTAGATAGAAGGAGAAATCACAGTAATAGGTAGCAAGATAGATTTAAGAGGAAGTATAGATTTAGAAATACAATAGTAGAAGGTACACTGTTAAGAGTTTGCATAAAATCAACGCGGGCTTCGCGGAGGTGTATCAATTACGACTGAAGGTAGGTCTCCGCCAGCCCATTGACAGCCGCTGGTCAACGTGCGCGCGCGCGGCGGTGTATAGCTATGCGTATATGCGAATCTAGCCGGCCCGCCGCATACTATCGAGTGTCATCCGGCGATGCTTGTGAATTATAGTTTTTATGTGATTTTGTGTTGTGGATGAATGTTAGTGTGATTTGTATGAGTGATGTATGTCTGTGTGTTAAATAATACATAAATATGTAATATATAAATTTATTAGTTTGTATTTATGTTGGGTTTTTAATATTAATATATAAATATAAATAAATTAATAAATACAATAAGTTGCCTACACTCCGTGTCTCAGAAAGCACGTTAAGCCGCTGGTCCCGGCTGTTATTCATAGATCTTTGACAATCGTTACGGATAGTTAGATGCATAAAAGTCTGACAACCAGTCTTACTAAGCTGTAGCGTGTTACCCAATAACTGGATAGGCAGTCGCTCTATGTAAAATACTGGTATTCAGCTGCATCCGATTAGCCTGGAAGCCGACCCTATCATAGTTGGGAAAAGGTTAGGTAAATTAGGTAAAAGAGATAGTATTTTAAATCATTTTAATGGCTCCAAGAGGAATAATCCTACAGTTACCATTTCGGAGTCTCAAAATGTATTCGTATATTTGCTCACTTCACGTCTACCATGCACTGAGTGCCATTTCAATTTCTTGTTATAAAAATTGCCTTTTTATTTTATACTTTATGAAAGAAACAATGGCGGCTTTTGTTGCTATGCTTGAAATCCTTTTGATATCCAAATTACCTGCTGAGTTTAAGACGGTTAATTATGCTTAATTGATCACTTAGTTTCAAGAATATAAGTATAGGTTAGTCTGGGGTTTTCTGTTGTTCATTTAAAGTATCGTGAGCTTTATTTTAAGTGAAGGAGTGAATGTAAATATTTAGTAATACTTAAATAGGTGTTGTTCGCGGCTTCGTCTGCGTGGATGTCGGACGATATTCCACTGAAATGTACTACCTATGTTTTGATATTTATTTATTATTTACAAAATCCACAGTTCTTTGAAATTTTATCTTAAAATATATAAACTATTATTACAGCCAAGGATTTACAATTTACCTAATAGCTATACACTATATGCAGCAGAAACAAACATACAGAGTGAAGTGAATTAGTGCTAGGACCATAAAAGCACTGCTAAGTGGGTGAGTGTGTAGAAAGTGTGCATGAGGAGTTGCGAATGGCTACGCAAATATGTTATAGTGGTATGTAGTGATTGTCTGTATAACTTAGGTTAGATATGCAGTCGCTCCATGTAAAATACTGGTTTTCAGCTGCATCCGGTCAGACTGGATACTGGCCGATGATGATAGAAAATATTTTAAATTGTGATATTTAATTATTTTCAAAAAAACTTATTTTATCGCACATCTGCACCCTAATTGTGTAACACACTATTGATCGAATCTGAATCATTTTGAAGGATATTGATAATCCATTGCTTCATATGTTCGAAAAATGTGTCTGCTCAACAACGTAAATACCGCAATAACTCTCAAGATGAAAGCCATTCCTACTGTTAGTGAGTTACGCAATTACCCCGCTGAACCAGAAAATAGCGCCAAAGGCCAAAAAATATGCACGTAATCGTCACTGCATTACCCCAGGTTTTGTTGTAAAAATTCCACAAGATAAATCGTGTGTCATCGTGTGGGCCGCATATCAATCACTTCGGGCTGCGACAATCCATTTTCTGAACAACTGACACGTATCTAAAACTAATATATTATTTTACACAAGGTACCTATCTACCACCATCATCATCTGCCTAGCCTTTTCCCAACTATGTTGGTGTCGGTTTCCAGTCTAACCGAATGCAGCTGAATACCAGTATTCTCCATGGACCAATTCACTGGGTGATACGATACCCCTCGGGAAGACGGGCTACTGACGACCCGTAACGACTGTCAAAGATCCAGAAATGATAGCCGAGACCAACGGCTTAAGAGCGCGTATAAAGCAAAATTACCGATCTTATATTTGATTTTACATGAAAAATTCCGGACCAAGTCTTAAAATAAAAATGTATGAATAACTACATGATATTTTCGAGGGTTCACTTTGATCAAAAACATGAAATAATAACATTTCCTCGATAGAAAAAAATCACGAAGTAACCTATAATTCTCATATTTTTCCGTTTTGTACTCAATACGGTAATGCCTATTGCGACAAAAATTTGATAATTAATTATATTTATACAAGAGTAAAGGCTGTGCTTAGGCATTTTATGTAATTCCTTTTAGTTTTGGAGTTATTACGATATAACAGTTTTGGCGCATACTACGTTTTTTATTACTATTCTAAAATTTTACTGGCTTTAGGCGCGCTCTTAACGTTCTTTCCAAGGCACGGAGGGGTCTTGGTATCTGAAAAAGGTCACCCATCCACGGACCAACCGCGGCAAGCGTAGCTTAACCTGATCGATCGACCCATGCGGCTGTTATTACTTAGCCACAAGCCCCTCTGAACGCGCTAATCTCTTGAACTATCAGCCGGATTTGAAAAATTCTTTTTGAATTTGACATTTCATCATCAGCATTTGATTCTTGAGGCTATAGGTTACATTAACATCACACTGGAGCCCTTAGGAGCTGAGCAAAACGGAAAAAAAGTCAAAATGAACGCTAAGCGGAAACAAAGTAATCGCGGGCAGGCGATAGTGGTATGCGACGCGGTGGGTCGGGGCTGGAATTTCAGGCGCACGAAGTAACGACCAGCAGTGCGATTCTGTAACCAGCTCACCGTGAAAACTTAGGTGAAGTGAGCGTGGAGTGAGCTGTCATTCTAAATAATGCTAGGGATTGACACTATTGACAGCTCACTCTAAGCTCACTTCACCTAATTTTTCACGGTGAGTTTTTTACAGAATCGATCGGCAGAAGATAGTAGTAATAATAAGGCTGAAGAGTTTGTTTGTTTATTTTAACCGCGCTAATATCCAGAACCAGTCAGATTTGAAAAATATTTTGCATTTGACAGTCCAATTCTGGAGGAAGGGTATAGGGAGGCTATTTAACAGCACGCTAGGGCTGAGCAATAAAAAAAAAAGTCAGAAAGTGCGCTAAGCAAATGTGAAGTAATAGCGCGGTCTGGCGATGCGATGCGACGGAATGGTTCAGGGGAAAAAAATATAGACCTTGACAACTCAAAAGTGCCTGTAATTGGTTTAGTTGAAATAAATAGTTTGAGTTTGAGTTGAGTTTGAGACGTGGACTTAGTGGCGGGCCGAAGCTAGTACTCAATCAATAGGAACGATGAACGTATGATCTTCCGTAACGTGGGGCCATTGTTTGCTACCGTTTTGGGCTTTTGAATTGGTTTTCAATTTTATTGAACACTAGCTGCGGCCCGCGGTTTCACCCGCATAAGTTTCGATCCCGTGAGAGTATCGGGATAAAAAGTATCATATATGTTAATCCTGGTTATAAACCATCTGTGTGCCAAATTTCATCCAAATCCGTTCAGTAGTTTTTGCGTGAAAGAGTAACAAACATCCATCCATCCATCTATCCATCCATACAAACTTTCACGTTTATAATATTAGTAGGATTAAAATGGAAAGGGTTTTTCCATCAGAAATATCTCAGTTGCAGCCCGTAGACTGGATTTGAGCACGGTTGACTGAGAAATGACGGAAAGGCCCAATAGAATTTTGCCCCACATGGAAATTGAACCCAGGACCTCATGCACTGCGGTAGCGCTTGCTACTACTAGATCAACGAGGCAGTCACGTTTATATCATATCAATCATATTTCTCAAAACTGACCGCAATTAAAACTACTACTTTGTAAACTTAAGACTATAGAAAATATATATATGTATATATACTTGATTATTTATTGCGTTGATTTAGAAACTTAGTAGACCTACGCATTTTATATTAATTTCAACTTATTACCTCCAAGAGTTCCTGAGAAAAAGGGTCTTGACTGACTGGAACCGGAACCGTAAAAACAACTATGATTGAATTGCTACATCCTTTTTTGAGCTTCAATGGCGCCGATTCCCTTGTTCACAAATGAAATCAAATCATTTATTGGTTTGCATTTAAATTTCACAAACTAAACTAAGTTCAGTGCAAAATACTCCTCCATAGACAGTTTAGACGTGATTAAAAAATTGGCTACTTTAGATACGTCAATTTACGTCAGGCGCTGACTAATTGGACAGGACTAAACTAATATTTATCTTCTGTCCTTTTCTTAATGAAATAGAAAGAAAAAGATGCACCGAACTTAAAAAGACAATTTAGTGATCTTTGTTTATTGATTGTTTGGCGCCGACTCAAAATTACTTAGGTATACTTACATTAGTTTAAGAACTTACCTTATTAAGGTTATTTTTTATTATGTTTTGCTTTTCAGTTTTTTCGGCGGTTCAATTTTTTGTTAAAAAGATTTTATTTTATAGTTTTTTGTGGCTATACCTAATCTACTAATTGTTTGCCAAAGGGCAGGAGGCATATGTGGCACTGAATAGAGTAATAATACACCACTCAGCATTAAAATCTGTGAGTGAACAATAAATCACCCATATTTTCCCACCCTTAGGGTTGGATTTTCTTTTTCAAATTTATATGGAACCAACTTTGGGGTATACCCTTTCCAATAAAAAAAGAATTATCAAAATCGGACCACTCTGTAAAAAGTTATGCTTGGTCATACATAAAAAATATATATATATGTATACGTGTCGAATTGAGAAACTTCTCCGTTTTTTTCGTCGGTTGATAAAATAAAAATTGTTTTTACAAAAAAAAAAAACTTCCAACTTCCAAAAAAAATCACTACAAAGTGAAAAATAACTTTAATTTCGGAAGTCGGTGGCAAAAAACTTAAATCAGACACCGTTATTTTTCACTTTGTGGTCCTTATTTGGAAATCGGTGTTTTTTTTATAAAAAAAAATATATAACATCTATACGTAGAGATTGCAAGTAAATGTAGGCCACCGCGCTAATATTAGTCTTGACTTCCAGCCGAGCCAGACACGGCGAAGTAACTAATCACGAACTTTATCATAAGCGAAACAGATAATAGTCTAGTGCACACAGCAAGCATGGAATTGCTTTTATGCACTTTGAATTAAATTAAATTGTCACTTTCCTCACAATACAAAATGTCTGCGTACCTACGTGCAAATGTTCCCTGAAATTCCCTTTAGGGCCATTGCACTCAGGTACACGATTCCGTCATTTGTTTCCCTCTTTTGGAAGGTAAACTTCACAAGGTGAAAGACTTTATTATGTCTTGTAATTTTGACAAAACAAGGATTTTAAAACAAGGTAAATAAATGTCAGGTTTTGTAATTTGATTCTTTAGAAATAAGTAGGCAGTTATGTACAGCCAGTGTGCTGACTGAGCAGTGATGGTCGAGGGTAACGTCCCCGACTTACGAATCGTAGGTCGAACCCAAACAGGGTCTATTCTGTAAAAATCACACCGTGCAATGTTAGGTGAAGTGAGCTTAGAGTGAGCTGTCAATAGTGTCAATCCCTAGCAATAGTTGGAATGACAGCTCACTCCACGCTCACTTCACCTAAGTTTTCACGGTGAGATGGTTACAGAATCGCATTGCAGGTCCTTTACTTTGTGACAATAATTTCATCACTCTTAAAATGTTGAAGGAAAAGATTGTGAGGAAACCGGCATGATCTAGAACCAAAAATTCGAAGACATGTGACACCTACCAACCCGCACTGGGCCCGCGTTGTAGATTACAGCCCATTCCTTCTCGAAGAAAGAGGCCTGTGTCTCAACAAACGTTAGGTATAGCCTGATTATGTTATGTTATGTGCAGTGACGATGACAAAGATGAGCAGCTCCAGGTTAATTTCAAAGTTGACTGACATAGTGCATGATTTTTTTTTATTTTTCCGCCTAAAACCATAGTAAAATTGTCAGTCCCAAAAAGTGAAGGAATGTAGGTTTTTGAAAACTGCCAAAGATTTTGTTCCATGAGTAGACATAAATAAAGAAGAATGAAACAGTACCAGCAAATGTGACGTACTTGAAATAAAATTGTTAGTGAGCATTCTGTCGTATTATTTTTATTGCTGAATATCGATCCAAATAAAATTGCAGTTACCTACAAAGTTTGTAGTTTATTCTTCGGAACTGGATAAAATACCATTTTGGATGAGCATTTTACAAACGTTTTCAAGCTAACATTATTTTACAAGTTTTTGAAGTGAAAACTTTTTTCGGCGCATCCGCATCACGCAGGATGGGTGACGCGGAATCGGGTGTACTCGACTCCAGACGGTCGGTCACGCTGAATCGCGTATACACGGCGCTGAGTCGCCTATAATCGGTTCCAGACGTAAGTTCTCACTTCTATCGTGTCATAAGCACACACTCTCTTGTTTATGCGACACAGTCCTATTTTACTCGACTGCATGATGCAAAAGAGGCAATAGGTCTTTATTGTTAAATTTACGAAGAAGCCTCCGATTGCATGAGATTGTACGGTTAACGGCGGGTTGTTTGACGTCCATTTAGCGTATATGTCAAAAATGGCGCTATCTATCGTCAAACCAAGAAAAGCGTTGTTTAAAATTACAAAATTATGGGCTTGCCGTTCGTCAAATAATAACGAGTACGTAATCTTTATTATTCAACGTATGTATGTTACGTTAATCAACCGTTTGAAACAACCGGCTCTAAGGGTGTACTTACGGAGTGTGGGATTGAAGACAGAAATACGTCATACCATCGTCGTCGTGTACCCAATTTTTTAAAGTTCACTTTTAACGCACTCAGGATTTATGATGTCTTTACTAACTTTTTTTTTGTCCCTACAATTAACTAAAAAAACACAATACTATTTTAAAAGATACGCTTACAAAAAAAGTACAGTACAACTAAATTAGTCGCGTGCATCGAATCAGCGTCGTCCCCACGACACATAAATTACCGTATCCACGCCAGAAAGTAAACAGGGCAATGGATTCCCGGCGTTTAATTGGTCCGCGCTCTTTGATTGTTGTGATACTGTGTGATACCGATCACAAAATGACAGAGGTAATACCTCACACATTTCGATCGACTCGTTAATGCGGTGGAGTGAAGACAGGCTTATTCATGTTGATCTGTTTGTTTGGAATGTTAGGTTAGTTGCTTTCGAATACTGTTAATGTTATGATTGAATGATTGAAATGCTCGTTAAATACGTTATGCAGTTGACAGACTGCATTGTATCTGCAGTATACCTACTTCATCATTATTATCTCTTTTTCTTTTTACTGGCCTACGCTGTCCCACTTTTGGGCAAAGGTTTCCCTCCATGCCTACCATCTTTTGCAAGCCCGCGCGACCTCCTTTTAGTTTTAACAGACCCTATCTATATAACATAAAAATAATTTTTGGTTTCTAAAGTTTCATAATTATAAATTGTGTTAATGCTTATTCTAGGTAGGTACTTTTTTTGTTTTTTTTTTGTCTTATTATTAATTATTTTCAATGTTATGGAAATATTTGTACGCCGATACTTACGGCTAAACATGACTGGACTCATACGATGTAATATCTTGCATGCTTTTGTATGTATACAATGTAATGTTAAACAAATAAAGAAATCTAATGTAATCTATACACCTCGTCGCGTCATCTCCTATGTGGTCTGCTGCGACCTCGTCTCACTGTCTGTGTTTGTAAACCAGGCTGGCAGCTGGCAGGCGATGCGATACGACGGGGTGAGTCGGGGGAGCGAGAAAATTCACACGGACGAAGTCGTGGATAGAAGCAAGTGTTAATCAATAAAAAAGGTCCTGTGATTATTTGTAATCCTTAAATGTTTATCTGGTAATGATGCTGACTGTACTTGAAGCGATCGTAACTAATTAGGTAGATTAGTTGATTAGTTTTTATTTTATTAATTTTGTATTTTGTGTTTCACGAACTGTGTCCAAATAAACTTTTTTCTTTCTTTTCTTTTACATATATTAAAGAATAATACTGCTTTTCAATAACAGAAAAACTTGTACCTTGGGAAGGAATTAAGTAAAATTAATTCCTTTCCATATTTCAGTAATGATTTTTCATGATGAAAAATTAAAATACAAGCAGCGTATTTCAACTCAATTTATCTTTCGATTGCATATGGTTCACGCAATTTTTCAATGAAATCGTTTCAGTAAGTACATGGTTGGAGGATTACTGCATTGATGTGGGGTTAAACTGGAAATCTGCGGGCGCAGCTGCTCTTCATTAAATTCGACTTAAATGCGGGTAGGACCAAGGGCGTAGGTAGTCTAGAACGCACTTGTGGTTTAGCCTTTTTTATAAATAGATTTTTTATAAGCCTTAATTTGACTTCACTTGATTGCAACCGAGATGTGCTTACCATCTTTGCTCGCTTGATCATTGAAACGAATTCTTGACTTTTGAGACAAATTGGTAAAGTCCAGCAGCAGCACAATTTTTTTTTAACGTACAGAGGCCAGTAGGTCAAGCTACCCGAAACTGTCACATTTTCCCAATCAACCTTGAACCTTAATGCTTTAGCGATAAAGTTGAAATTCTATTAAAGAAATTTGACAGATTGTAGTAACTTGATGTGCTGGCGTCTGTACAATGTGAGATAACAATGCGACAATAAATTAAAAGACTGGCAACACTAATTAATGCCTAAGAGTATTTTGGAACTATCAAATAAATCCTAGCATCGTAATTAAAAAACTGATTTTTTCAAACAAACTAAATAGTTGTGATGGGCCGACCATGGGTTTTGCGAATCTTTGACTAGCTATTTTAACTAAACTATTGGATATATTTGATTGAGTTATCCTTTGTATTAATTTCCTCACAATGCTTCCAATAACAGTACAGTTGAATTATTTAAATTTTTATCCATTGTATCAAAATGTATCTAACACATGTGATGTCACCAGTGCAGCATTACTAAATGTATCTCAGCATACTCCTCATGTCATGAATATACCATGTATATGGTAAGCAAGAAAATAAAAAGGTTACGCAAAGTAGGCTCTCGACGAAGTTAAAAGCTTTCCTAATAATAAATACGATTTGCGAAAGGTTTACCTAAGAGAAGCCGAAGGAAATTATATAAACGTAGAAAAGGTAATAGATTTGTTGCATCATTTAATTCTTACTCTTTCGTAGAAATTATTACAGCAAGGACGTTTGCACTTCTCTGTGTCTAGGTCGGCCAATACAAGCTTAGTTTTTGTTTACACTTATCACCATTCATCGTTCTTCTGCTCCTTGGGGTTGGCTCAACAAGTCTTTTTCTTCCATACTTCTCTATTAGTCGTCATCTCAGTAGTCACCTCCTTTCTAACCATATCATCATTCTCACAGTCCATCCATCGTTTCCTCGGTCTTCCCCTACTCTTATCAGCTATTGACAATCATACTCAAAACTTTCCTCACGACATTTTCCTCATTCCTCCGTATCACATGATTATACCATGATAACCGATTCAAACACAACTTTTCAGTTAGTTTTTGTTTATCTTCCTCTTAAATCCAATACGTATATTTTTTTTTTTCATTTGGTTGGATTTAAAGTAGCTTGTGGAGTTCACTAAAAGAAATAAAATCACAGATTGTCCATAATAATTATATGACCTAAAATCAAGGAAAATATTCCTTTAATTTGGAACAGTTGACGTTGGGCATTCCGCAAATAATTGGTTCAAAAGAAAACTTAGTTCGGAAACCATACCTGTATACGATTCGTATTAAAAATTCAGTCATGTACACAACATATCACGAAGACTATGTCGGGGCTTTGAACCTGAACAATCCATGTCCGTCCGATAATAATTCAAGAAAACCGATATTGCGAGCTGCCCTGAGTTCACTTGCTTGCTCGTCTTAACACTGCAAGCATGTAAGTACTAATGAATGTAGGTACCAGCCTGCATTCATTGTTGCATGATACAATAAACGAATATCTAGAATGAAAATCATTTGCGAAAAATAACTTAAAAATGAAAATGATTTTTTTGATAAAGGGACACAATATTAGGTACCTATCTAATTTTAGGTAAGTATGATTAACTAGCAGCGCCCCGCGGTTTCACCACCATAAGTGTAGATCCCGATTCAAAGCCCTGACTGACTGATATATCAACGCACAGCCTAAACCGCTGGTCCTAGAGACATGAAATTTGGAGGGTGTGTTTTTCGTGAAGACTAGGTATCCACTAAGAAAGGGTTTTTCGAAATTCCACCCCTAAGGGGGTGGTGGTGGAGGGTGGATTTTGTTTGTATGGAAAATCTTATTCCTTGAGGTAATAAACTTGAAACTTGGCACTAATACTAATCTAAGTAAATTATGAAGTTTGGCATTTTATGTTTTTCTAAACTACCCCCTAAAAGTGGATTGGGGGGTTAACTCGAAACTCAGTATTTATACCTAGGAACGAAAGTAAAGAACAACGCGTATCAGGGTTTTTCGAAAATTACCCCTGACGGGCTGAAAAGGGGTAGTCAATTGACAGGGGAGGATTTTACTGCATGGCTTGATTAACTCGAAAATAAGTATAGATAATATTTGAGTCAAAATATAAATACATCCCAAACGATTTTTTTAAATTCAACCCCTGTGGGGGTGAAAAGCGGGGGATACAGTTTATATGAATTGTCTTCTTCATTAGGTTAATAAACTTGAAACTTTTCAATAATATTCGCCTAAATAAGTAATAAAGTTTATCATTATAAGTTTTTCAAAACTACCCCTCAAAGGGAGATATAGGGGTGTTGAAGTTTGTGTGGAAGAATTTGAATGCACGGTCCGATTAGCTCGAAACTCAGTGTTTATACTTAAGACCAAAAATAAAGAATAACATGAATCAGGGTTTTTCGAAAATCTACCCTTTTTCTTTTTTTTTTTGAGGATGAGAAATCATCAAATGACTCCTCCCGCTCTGGGTGGAGCAGGAGGGAGTGAAATCTATCCCTTACGGGTTGAAAAGGGGTAGCTAATTTTACAGGGAAGGATTATAGTGCGTGCCTTGATTAACTCGAAAATTAGTATAAATAAGCTTTGAATGAAGTTTGAACATCCCAAACGATTTTTCAAAATTCCACCTTTGTGGTGATGAAAAGCGGGGATATAAACTTGAAACTTGGCAAGAAAACTTGCCTAAGTAAGTAATAAAGTTTATTATTATAAGTTTTTCAAAACTACCCCTCAAAGGGGTGTTGAAGTTTGTGTGGAAGTAATTGAATGCGCAGTCCAATTAACTCGAAACTCAGTATTAATACTTTTTTTTTACAAGATAAAATAATATATTACATAAGGACAAGAACAACACGTCAGCCTAGTCACATAACCCGCCCCTAACGGTTCCCGGCGCAAAGTTAATACTTTTGACAGAAAATAATTAGTAATAAGTATGTAAAGTTGTCAAAAATTGACCCCTGACGGGGCAAAAAGGGGTAATTCGATTTTTAAGGGGAGGATTTCAACTTGTAACTGTATGTTACATTTTCACACCTAAACCACTGAACTTCTGATTTGGCAAAGAGATAGGCATCCTGGGGAAGGACATACTTTTTATCCTGGTAGCATGTTCCCGTGGGATATTTTCCGACATCCACGTGGGCGAAGCCGCGGGCAGAAGCTAGTAACCTATATTACTGTACAGTTTCATCAAAATCCGTTCAATAGTTTTTGAGTTAAAGAGTAACAAATCTCCATCCATCCATCCATCTATACAAACTTTTGCGTTTATAATATTAGTAGGAAGTAGGATTAGGTTTCTATAAAAAGAGAAGGCTACATGATACCGATAATATAATTATTTTGGTCCTAGCATCGATGAAGTTATAATAATAACCTGCCCTGCCCTTTAAAATTAATCAGTTTCGCATAAAATACTTTGTACTAAAAATGGAGTCTAATAAATTATAGGTTTCTAGATTACTATACTCCATTTATTATAATTATCATAAGAAAAATAAAAGTTTCGTTTTTTAACAATAAATAGCAATGTAATCTATTCACTATTTACATTTAAAAATAACTCTATAATGCAGTAATTTCAACAATATTAGGTACACAATAACTGCTGTTACTTGGCCCCTATTTTTCTAATACAATAATAATAAATTGAGTATGGGTATGTTTTATGTTTCTATACATTTCAAGTCGAACCACTCGAGAAGTTAGAATAGAATACTCTTTATAGTACACCATACAAATTACAGAACATAAATATATAATATTTTATAAAGGGTGACACAATGGGCGGTCTTATCGCTAAGAGCGATCAGCGAAGTTAGTAGTTATTTAAGATTTCATCAGAACCATTTACTATATTAAATTCTCGTAAAACACATTCACGCTCGCTATATTGCAGGGAGCCATAATTTCCTTACATTGCGATTTCCTTGCCATGCGTGTTATCACGAATCCCAGCAGTAGTATGAGCGCGAGATTAATCCGAAGATATTGTAGTCATAGGTGTGAGGCGGAGCATCAGGACATCATGATTGTCGTAAGTAGCGCTGTCGCACTGCATTTCCGCCAGGGTGGTGACACACTCATTTGGTTTGTCGATGAAATAAACAGAAGGCCAATTCTCGTAATTTAAAACATTCTAAATCTAGTCGCAGTCTCATCGACAAACAAATATCAAAAACTTGTCAAAATGTAGGGAAATTATAGGTATTTTTGACGGATTGAGACTGAGATTAGACTGTGAACGTTCTTAAAATTACGAGAATTGCCCTTCTGATCTCAAGGAAATTCTCTATTTGACCCATTTCTATTACATTCCATCCATCCATTCCATTCCATTTCCATTTTTATCTTATTTTTTTCTATTTTGACCTATTGCTACTAAGTTATGTTTTCGTAGCTCGTGCTCGATTCCAAAAAGAAACACTACTTCGTGTATTTATTTTCTTGAGCTGTCGTTGCTCGGAATTATTTATCTAGACTTACCAAGATTCTGATCTCAATGTCGAATAAAAGACATTTACACAAAGCCGCACGTAAAATATAGATCAATGCGTATAATTTTATATTACATCCAAAGTTGTAAATTAGATCGCGACAATGCCAGACCAAAAAAGCCGCAGCAAGACCTAAGTTATTCGCTATAAAAGATTTATTGGAATCGAGTTCTGCGACAGCTATAATATATTCAATATGTGGAATAAGCTTACTAAGAATAGTCGCGCACCTCTATCCTGAGAAGAAATATGGTACCGACTGGTTGGGAGCTTAGGGCGGAAAGTTTAAGGTTGTTCAAAAGGAACATTGCAGCCACAGTAAGGAGCGATAACGTCCACTTTGTCCTGTTGGTAAGATAAATACTTAGTATTTAGTTCGGAACTTAGAAATGAGGAACAAACTTCCTGAAACAATTGTATACTTACCTACATATTACTTCGGGCTGTTTCAAAATGTTGCTAAGTATCTCGATGATAAAACATTCCACTTTACGTGAATCAAAACATGAATTTCATACGGAATTTAAAAGTAATACAACAAAGCCTTCCAGAGCGCATTTCGGCTACGGCGGCCAATCTACTACTAGCCTTCGGCGCGGGAGATATTATAGAGGACAAGTGTGCGCCCAGACACAGGTGCACTCCCTCTTTCCTCAGTCTCATAGTCTCATAGTCCGATGGGATGGCAATCAGACATGACCGGAGAGAGATCAGGCGCAGGACCTACGGCTTAACATGCTTTCTGAGGCACGGGGGTATCACACCGCCAACTTCCAAACTCCGGGAGGTTACTAAGAAATTCCTAATGAAAAAGCTCAATAACACTTTGTCCGACCCGTAAATCGAACCCTTAGCAGTCACGCTTGCGACCATAATACCAACGGGGCAGTTGAACCATACAAAAACCAAAAAAACACAAAGGATTAATCTTCACTTATATGCGAGAGATTGTTAGCTCCAATATCAACAAAACAATATTACATTTCAGCACAAAATATAACGTATCTCAGTGATGTTAGTACGATTGGAACGATGCTCAATACACGTATGAGTATATCGACTTCGTTAATCCCTTTTTGGTGTTCGGAATACCGTCCTACTGCTACGGCATATCGTGAACGTGTTTAGAACAATTTCATCGACGTACCACGCACAGGGGGGATAGAGTGGGGCATTGTGACTAGGGTACTTAACAAAACATGGAGAAACAATATATGCTCAGGTCGTCCCCTTGAAACGTACTGAGTGAGCACTCAGAGGTTAAGTACACAGTTAAATTACTCCCTACTCTATCTTTGAGACATTTTTCCTTGATACGTGAAGCCGGAGTGAAATATAATTTACGGCTGCTTGTCAGAATTTGTCGGTGTAGTTGAGATGTTATTATAGTGCCTGTAAAAGTAGTGTCTTGTTATTTAAATTAAAGTGAGAAATTCTCGGGCTTAATCCTATTCGGTCACTTTTCAATTGCTTATAGTGGTGTAATAATTGTACCTTTTCTTTTAAAACACCTGTCATGAAAATATTTAGCGAAGATATTTATAGAAAAACTCTGGCTGCTGGGAGGAACGTTATAAATGTTGAATCCTCGCCGCGAAAGGTACAATATAAAAATAACTTTCTCGCTGAGTTTCCATTTCCAAACATTTAAACGTCGAGCGTTTTGCGACTGGCCGAATATGGCTTCTTCTTTTACTTTCTTAGGAGTATACTTTTAAGAGGTAACTTTTCAAATAAATCAGTAGGCATTGCAGCTAGACCTCGCGGCTGCGTACTTACTCTTTGTTATCTGTGAACTGCCGGAGAAACTTTCGGTGACTTATTTAAAATTCCATGTGTTTTAAAAATCTTTTCTGTGTTAAAATTACGATCGTGCCAGCTGTTGACGCACGTGACTCCTTGACGTGTTTTTTTCGAGTAATAAAATGTTACAGTAATTTTTATTGTAGGATTCGTTGGTGAGGTTTCTATAATTTTAGGTTTATCGCTGTGTTATACGTAAATATAACTTCATTTATTATAGTTAACCCAGGGCTGATTTTTCAATCATCTGATAACTTTGATCCGAGGAATAATTTTGAAATTTTGACAGTTATTTTATACAAAAATTTTCAAACGTCAATTTAATTCCTCGAATAAAGTTATCTGGCGATGAAAAAATCCGCCCTAAGTAGTTAGCTTAACATTAATTGTGGTTTAATAGCTGACTGGATAACTTTTCTGTCAGACCTACATACTATCCGTATTATTAATAGGTATCTGAAAATTATACGCTACAAAATACTACAGACGAAGAATTTTCTTTACAATTACCTTTAATCAACCGGATCTTTTCACTTCAAAGGCATTTCCTTAATTATCTGAGTTCTTTGTAATATTGTTTTGATAAGGAAAACTTAATTTAGAAAATATTTTTGAGAATCTTTGCAAACCTATGAGAAAATTCTAGTTCCATTTTATCGGCTTTCAAGCTCTTATAGATAAGTCCGCTGTGGCACTTGATAACATCTAAGTACTTTTTCATCGTCTATGCTGGATGCTTACAACAGTAAGATGGTACATATTGAAAGCAGTACAATAAAGATTATCATGTCTGGCATTCTTACAAAGATTTTATCAACAAAATATCCAGACGTCGTCTCAAGTGTGTTTCCAACTATTCGGCAACAATTGACGGGATCTAAACGAAAGCAAATTCCAATTTCATACAGAAAACGGGCACAGATCCTCAAAGGCTTTTATTGAATAAATTAACTTTTATTAAAATCCTGTTTGTGACCCCGACAGACGCCCCCAGCCTCGGCTTACCAACTTATTTGCAAAATCAGATTACGCTTTGGTAAATAAAAACTGGCACTCCCGACGACGCTATTGATCCAACGAAATTATAGAGGCCGAGACAAATTAGTAAATTTCTATGACGTTCTAATTACTATGGTTTAATTTGGTTTAATAATAGTGAGAAAGGGATTTACGCCACCTGACAACGGAATAATTAATTAATAGATAAGTTCATAAATAAGTCTGACGACCAGTCTTACTACGAGTACAAGGCATTGTAGGTTTAAAGAACTTTATTTTGTGATAAGAACATAGTTCACTTAAAATGAGATTCACAAAAATATCTTACCAAATTCAAATACAGCTTTAGCTTAGGGCGACAAGTTTCATACTATTACAACTAAATTATTTTGTTTCACAATCTGTTCAGCAGCATCTCATTACAAATAGCGACTGTAAATATGCGATTTTAGTTTTTTTTTTTTTGTAAATATTTAAATTGTCACACATTTTTATGTCGTTAGGCAGGCTGTTGTAAAGTTGTACTCCCTCAAACAGTGTTTTTTTTCATTGTACTACTGGGTCAGGTGACCTATTCAGTAAAAAAATCACTTTGAAAACTTAGGTGAAGTGAGCTGTCATTCCACCTACCACCCGCGGTATCTACCATTCTGTAAAAATCTCCCCGTGAAAACTTAGGTGAAGTGATCGTAAAGTATGTATCAATAGTGTCAATCTCTTAGTATTAGGAGGAATGACGGCTCACTTCAAGCTCACTTCACCTAAATTTTCAGGGTGAGATTTTTGCAGAATACACCAGCTGATGCTAAGGACCGACACTATTGACAGCTCACTTCAAGCTCACTTCACCTAAGTTTTCACAGTAAGATTTTTGCAGAATAAATCAACAGAAAGGTAGTCGCTCCATGTAAAATACTACTGATATTCAGCTGCATCCAGTTAAACTGAAAGCCGGCCCTAACATAGTTGGGACAAGGCTAGGCGATGATGACAGTTAGAGCTATAAATCAGTTAGCAACCCACGCAACCTGTAGAAACCCCTACATATATAAAATTTTAATCTAGATGTAGCCTATAGCTTTAGCTTGTAATTATGACGTATTTTGTAACCAGTTTATTCAGTGACACAATGAAGGCAAATAAACACAATGAAATGCAATCGTTCCCATTTCATTAATACGATTTGCTTGTCGAAAACAAAGGAGGTTAGTGTCTTTGGTTCTGTGTTTGTTCGGTTTTGTACCACCGATTCCAAAAATATGTTATTTTTCACTTTGTAGTATTTTTTTGGTAGACTTTTGTAAAAAAGTACCTAGGTCGTTTTTTTTGTAACATATTTTTTTTATTTTTCTCTTTTTAGTTGTGATACTTACCCTACGCCAATTCGTATGTACTACTATTTGCTATGTAAACAACAGTGTCACTGTTGATCCCTGGTGTATGTACACCAAGTGGATTAAATACGTAAGTATTATTGCAGCAAACTCAAAAACTACCCGATATGGAACCAACGCACGAGCGTCCTCAACAAAATGAAAAAAAAAAAATTGTGGAAAAAAAGTCGGTTAAAAATAAAGAACAATAGATCATCATCATCATCATCATCATCTGCCTAGCCTTTTCCCAACTGTGTTGGGATCGGCTTCCAGTCTAACCGGATGCAGCTGAATACCAGAAATAAGGAACAATACCTAGATATCTTCTAATAATTTACTTTATGTACTATTTGTTTAATATCTAAGTATTCATTTCTAAAATAGTTATTTTGCCTCACAACCTTTGATATCATACGGATAAAAATGTACCTACCCTGAAAATAAAGACTTTTTAATCAGCGGGACGATCGCGTTACACTCTTCCAGAAAATGTCTTTCATTTTGACAGTTCATCAACATTCATTGCGTCAATTACGTTTTTGAGCAGACCAATTTTCCAGACATGTGAAGCAACAGATTAGCTATTTCCTTCAAAGCACTCCGGATTGTGATAGAAAGTGTGTTACGCAATAGGGTACAGAACGTACAGACGCCAGCAGGTCAAGCTACCCGAAACTGTCAAATTTTCTCAATCAACCTTGAACCTTAAGGCTTTAGCGATAAAGTTGAAAATCCATTAAAGAAATTTGACAGATTGTAGTAGCTTGATGTGCTGGCGTCTGTACATAACTCAGTCGTAATTTAAATTCTTGGAAATCTCTGAACTGGATAATTCGGTGAAATATAGAAAAGAAAACCAACTCAGTTGGAGAATGCATGGTTAAATAAATTCTCTAACCATTCTTAAAACAGTAGTAGGTAAACTATGTACTATATTTTAGCCACACTGCATACAATGTGTAAGATGTATTATCCCACATGACAGAACACAATTTCTGTTACAGGCAAAAATTGACGTCAAAAATCGTAAAACCGAACATCCAAACCCCTAACTTCCAGGCTACTAAAACAAAAGCGCAACGCACTATGACTATGAGTTTCAGTTGAACTGCAATATGGATCCCGTAGTCGTGCAGATAAAATTTAATTGAACATGTGCCTGTTCCCACAGGGTTCCCACCACCCAGATTAGAGGGCTGTGATCGCTTCTCAGCTTCACAGAAAACCCGACGTCTACTAAATGAATTTTAATGAAGTAGTTAAGTGCGAACCCCGATGAAAAACTTATAGGAAACTTTAAGTAACGTCTGGAAATTATGGACGATCGCAAAAATGTGGAGGAGTTGTTAGTTGGTTTTAATTTTAATATGCTCGCGAGCAATATCGGTGTTTTTATTGTTTTCATTTCCGAAGTAACTAAGTTTTTTAAAACAAATCAAATAAAACCTAAGTACTAATGAGACAAAGATTTAATGAAAATTTAGACTAGCTAGAAATACATTTCAATTCCTGAAACTCACTAACCGACACTGTGAATTTTAATAAAAGCCCCATTGATAATATTGTCTGTAATTAAATCGGCAGAAGCTCTCGTCTTAGTAGGTCGGGAGTATTTACACTTTCCCAGAAACCATGACGTAACCGCCTTGAAATCGTTCAACAACAGCAGCAACAACGATCAGTAAAGATATACGCAACAGTTTGTTGTTAAACGTTCTCCGTGAGTCCGACAGTAGTTACAGATGTGTTCATGAAACAAACCAACTCGCCGAAGAGCCGAAGAGGACCCCGGTAACTCCCGCCACTTTTACAAAGAAGCTACTCCACAAAGTTTCACTTGACGTGGATTCCGAACGAATGTCGCTGGAGAGTCGTTTGAATAAAGTTAGCCCACTGATTTATGTGAAAACTTTTAGTAGTACCGGGTCCCCAGAATATGTGGCCCAGTGTATTGTATGTACTTATCTTTCGGTGTTTATTCTGTAGTTCTGTTATTGCTTAATTCCCACCGGCACGGACGTCGGCGTGCGCGCCTGTATTGTAAATAATGTGGCCAACTTACTAACTATGGGAAATGGGGATAAGTTTTGACGAAAAAACGTATTGTGTGTCATATTGCGGATATTATGTTTTGTTTTATCTGAATATCTTTCAATAACAGGTATTCATAATACTTTTGCCCACGGCTTCGCCCGCGTGGAGGTCGAAAACCCCTACCAAAAGACTAGCAGCATTGCCATTCAACGTGGCAATGCTGTCAGTCTTCTGGACACGTTTCCGGATGACAGCGATGCGGACGAGTACTTCGACGCCTAAGGGTCCTTTTGTTGTTGTATTTATTTGTATAGTTAGTCGTTTAATTTAGTACCTAGTGTAAATACTTATTTAGTTGTATTCAATATTGAAAGTTATGTAAGTAAACCAATAAAAAAGATATCTCAAACAGGTGTACAGATATATCAACATCAATTTTAATATTTATACATAGATAGAATACAAAAATACTATGATACTCCAACAAATTCTTCCTCTCAATAGAACCATTCCGCGAAGTTATATATTCGTAAATCGATCCTGTCTATCGCCTCGCTCTTTTTATACGATATCAAAAACCTCACGTGTCGTCGCACGCACCCCAATAAAGAACAACTTGGATAACGCTACTCACGTTGTAGATCCGCAAATCGGGATTGGGCTAAGGGTCTTTGCTAAATCGAAATAAACAGGGGCATCATCGAATTCCCATTCCGTCCTTTACATTTGATTTATCTGCTGAGTGGGATCAACTTGAGGCGTAATTTATTGCAACCGAGCGCGGAGGCCTCTTCCGCCGTTAATTCTGGGGACGGCTAGATAACGCTCTTGACACCTTTGTTTAGGATACACACGGGCTGACCGAGACGATGGGAAAATCTTTGAATATATGGGGCTAAGGGGATACATTTTGAAGTGTCTTCAATGAGTCCTTTTAGCACGATATTTTGGATTAACCACATAACCACTTATATTGGGGTGACCAGAAAATACGTAGACAGAAATATAGTTCTACTAATCTACAAAGTTTGGTAATCAACTATACAGGATGACTTGTAATTTGACGTATTCCTTCCAGGAAGTGATAGAGACTCATGGAATTCGAGATAACTTCAATCAACTCAGCGTATTGCAATCCACTTCAGGACATAGCCCGCTGCGGACCCCGCTGCGCCACAACACCCTGTTCTCCACCTTCCGCATCTAGTCTGTCCCAGCCAGCTTCTTAAGGTCATCCGAAAAAAAATAGTATGTATTTTTTTTTATTCCCATAATTCGTAACTAAATATCACTTTTTTCGAAACTCTCACTCAGTAACAAATTATGGGAAATTTTCAAAAATACACAAAAACTAGGTTTTCTCGAATTCCATAGATTTTTGCCTAGGCTTTGAATGAGTCACTCTATTATTATCCTGGAAGGAATCTGCCAAATTAAAAGTCACCCTGTATAACATGTGCTTTTGCTAAGCCTTTCGACACTGCCGAATTGGAAAACCTTTTGAGTTAAGCTGACCCCTGGACCCAAAAACAACACCTTTCGTTACCGCTTGAGTTTCGGCAATTACTTTCATGCTATTTATTAGTACTGCGAGCAATTTTTTCAGACTTATCTTGCTTTTTTACAGCCACGAAGACTTATCCTAATTCATCATACGGCTTCAGCTAACTTATAACTAACTAGCGACCCACTCCGGGAACCTCTGCTTCGCACAGTTCTAAAAATACAATTGGCCAATTGTATTTTTATCTTATGAACGGTAAATTTCTGCATTTTAGCAAACACTAAAGTATAAGTATACTAGCGATCCGCCCTTGCTTCGCACGGTTTTAACGACTTCACAAAATATCAAGATTTCTTTATTATATGTAAGTTTAATATTATTGCATTATACACATAAACCTTCCGGAACAAATTTTCTAAATTATGGTAAAAACGTCAAAATTTGTTATGTACAGACGCCAGCACATCAAGCTACTACAATCTGTCAAATTTCTATAATAGATTTTCAACTTTATCGCTAGAGTATTAAGGTTCAAGGTTGATTGGGAAAATTTGACAGTTTCGGGTAGCTTGACCGGCTGGCGTCTGTACTTTAGAAAAAACAACGTATTCCATAGGCAGACATGAAAAATGATTTAAATTTATTATATGTAGAGATAGAGATGTCAATTCAGCCTATTGCAGCACTGCTGGACACAGGCCTCTCCCAGGCTGCGCCACAGTCAGCGCCCTGGCCTCCGCCTTTCGCATCCAGTCGGCCATCGGTTATTCGACAAACATGACCAGCCCACTGCCACTTCATTTTGCTTACTATGCAAGCTATGTCGGTAACTCCGTTTCTTTTTCAGATAGAGATGTTGTGTGATCTAATCATCTTTGTGGTACCGACATGGCCAGAGATCGCCCAAAAAAGGAGAGGTATGGAAGGAAAAGGGGAAGCCTTTGTCCAGCAGTGGGGCACAACATAGGATAACAAAAACAAACAATAAACACAACAAACTACAACACACAACAAAAACAACAACAATGAACTATATTGCACTGTTAGGTTAAGTGTGCAGGTAAAGTTTAATAACATACAGTGTTAAAAAATATTGTTCCTAACATATTTGAGTTCTTTGTTACATGATATTAAATATAAATAAAAAAGGGATAGAGATATAAATTATTATAGAAGTCAGTGTCACGACCACATAAGCCTCTAGGCCGATATTAAGTAAATAAAATATAATAAAAAAAAATATACATATAATATATTATTATCTAAATAAAATCGACCGAGATCGGCTTGCCCCTGGTATCAGATGTGATAAACACAGCATTATGTAGCTAGTAGCTGTGACATATCAACAACTAGAGTTATCCAGATTATACGTTAGGCCGATTAGCCGATTAATGGGCCAATTGAAAGCCGATTACACCGTCAATTGACTGTAACCAGTGAAGCGATGTGTTGCATGTCGTGAACATCCAGGGCTTGTCCTTCGTGTACTTGAGATACCTAGACAGGAGAATTAATGAGCGTGTTTAAACATGTTGATATAGTTTTAGGATCTTGCTAGCAATACTTTTGACTTGATTTATCAAAATGAATTTTATTTGCAAGAATAAAAAAAAAAAAAACCCGACCATCTGTAATGACACATTACAGATGGTCGGGTTTTTTGTTAACAGTTTCTAAAACAATTCGCTAAAACTAGCATTCAAAATCATCTATCACATTAATTAAATAAATGAAGCTACTAAAGTTTATTAGAATAAGAAGAATAAGGAATTTTATTTGCTCAATAAGAAATTGTATTTTTAATTCTGCATCTACATATATGCACAATTAAAAATACATGCATGCAAGATCTTAAATAAGCATCATCTCTGTACCTATTTTTTCTGTTATGTTTTTCATTGTCTGTTTATATATGTGTGTATAGTCACGAGCATTAATATGTCAACACTTGGAAACTTTCAATAGTGATCTTTGCGTGAAATAACGAAAATGACAATGAAATACGACACATTGCAAAAACCTATGGGTTCAAATATACTATGTTCGTAGCAACATAAAATTTCATTAAAACATAAAAGAGTGAATAACTTTTGAATAAAGCCTAGCCAAAAATAAAGCTAAGCCAAAAATACTTTTGCTCGTGACTGTACATAAATGGTAAAATAAATAAATAAATAAGAGTGGCTCGCGACATGGCTGCCATTTCTCATGGGTACATAAATCATTGTTATTAAAATGCCAAATATTTGTCAAATTATAATAAAAAGATGGCAGTGCGAATCTTTAAAGTCTAAATACTCATCCACAGAATAGAATGATTTTTCTATATGCTAATTTGATAATGCTGTTATAAATCGATTGATTGGCAGTTCTCCATACGATTTTGGTTGTTTTATAAATATTCTTATAGCCGTTGGAAAGCAACTTCTGTGATATAAATGGCTTTTAATTGGAGGAATAATTAATCTATCAGGATATCTTGTCTTAAATGTCAATACGTATTTATTTCTTTTGTACCTTATAAATAAATATATTTCATGACTTACCTTTGGGAAAAACATGGGTCATGTTATGTAATGTTATTCACCTATAAAGAAAAAGAGAGAAACAACACAAAAAAATAAAACCTTTTCTTTTTAGTACACAAAGTAAATGTGATCTTTCAACAAAATTTAGCAAATGATGAAAGTATTTTAAACTTCTTTGGAAACGTGATAACAGAAAATAAAATGCTTGTTTACTTTAATTCTTAACGACCCACTCGCGTAGTTCAAAAGGTTGCGCCCACACGCGTCTCTTTACGCTACGGACTGAGCTACGGCGTAGCACTCCGGGCTACGGTTGCGTAGCACTCCGTGCTATGGTCGCGTAGCCTCCACGCCTACGAGACCTTTTCCTTGTAATTTTGTTATTATTTTATGCCTGTTTATTCGGGATGTCCGAGACTCGTTTTATATTCTATTTCAACAACCTTAATTACACAAAACATTTTTTTTTCTGAGAGCTTTAAACTGTGGTTAAGTTTTAATCTCAAAAATTTTTTGTGTAAAATGTGTGTTAAATATAAAGTTGAAATGATACATCTACCTTTAAATCAGGAACTTAGCAATACAAATTTTTTCGTTAAGCCTTCGAATTATTGATTCTATGAATCTAACCACGACAGCAACCAACCGTATAATCACAGGTATATGACACTTTTCTCTCTAGGCTGACAACACATCTGCGATCCCTCTGGTATAAAAAATATCCGTACTCGTGTGAAATAACTTCCCACCAGTTGAATTGCCTGCATTTTTGCCATCCAAGAACCTAAAAAAACTCTAAATACTCAACTGTATTTTTTGAGCTAGGGTTCGAATGACTCTGTCACTGCATGAAGCAGAATTTATGAAAGTAAGTTAGTGTGTTTTCCTTCCTAGAAAGTGTTTTTTGACACCATAAAGTCAAACCCTAAAGATTTAAATCGCTAGATTTGTCCTCGCCGTACTTAATCACGTGAAAAGGTGTCCATACTGAGAAGAGTGGGCTCACACATCCATTATATACCCCCCCGTTGCTATCAGTTTCATGTCGGCCGTCACTGCGGCCTTTATATATTAGCCACCATTCTTCTACAAGAACGTAGCTTACACAATCCACTCAAATCGGAACAACTTCCTTAGTATCAGTATCATACGTAAACCACTTTGGATCCACGGATAAGCGTTATTCGTGACGTGATCCGCGAATCGCGTTTCGATACTAAAAGGACAATAAATACGGATCATGTGCATCATTTGATGCCTATTGCGAATAAACTAGAGGTAGCAGTTTATCTTGATGAGGCAAACTGAAATGTGTTAGAGTTTGTTTTTAAATGCTTTAGTCCAACTTTTGTTTCCTAGTGTCCTTTGGTTCGTTTAAACTCGAAAGTGAATTTGCAATAAAATTGAAGGCAGTAAAACAGGATAAACATTGATTTGTGATGTGAAGAGGAAGCGGTATTGTATAAAATGTCGCAATCTCTGTCACCTTATCACTTTTTTATAATATGTTTTAGAAGTTTTAAAATTATTTTTTATTTATATTGTTTATAGTACTATTCTTAAGTAAGTGGCCAAATTGCAATTATGTTGGTCTTGTAATTTTATTTTCCTTTTAGTTATAAGTAAGTAGTAGTAAGTAGTTGGTGTACTTATCTTAATAAATAAATAAAATGTAAAGAAGAAGATATCGTAATATTATATATCATCTCATCATCACAATATACACACTATGGTATAATACCTACTGCACTTGAAAAATTATTCTAATAATACGTAAATGATAAATGATTTTATTTTGTAAGTAGGTTTGTACAAACACTTTTACACGTCAATCATATTTTAAAACTAGATGAGGTCGGCGTTTCCTATCTGACTAGTCTGAGAAGAAAGGCCGAAATAAACTCAGACGTCACAGTCTCTTTTAAAGTCCAGACATAATCTTGGTCAGATCATATGAAGACCATGTAGGTCGATGTCTGAGATGGTCTTTTGAGGAAAGAACCACACAGATTGAGAGGACCTGTCCAGGCAGTGCACGCATTTGTCAGAAATTGTGCAGCTCAACTCAAAACTTAAGGAGCTCAACGATTCGACGAACAATACCAAAGAAGGGACATTTGGGCAGGCCACATTAATTACTCAAACTGCCAGACCATGACAAAAACTAACAGAACAGAGAGAAAAATAAAAAATAAAATGACCCACATAGTCTTCACATTCACAATAATAAAAATAATAGAATACTTTACAAAGTAAGTAAATGTCATAGATCAAATTCATTAATGTCAAAGTGTATATAAAAAAAAACAACAACAAAACAAAAAAAATTAAATAAAAACATTCAATATGTAAAAATTGGAAGCAGCTTAATCCCAAGCCTTTTTGTCCTCGATATAAGCCTTAACGGTATAAAAGGCTTTCTGGCACAACTTACGTTTAATGAATGATTTGAATTTATTAAGGCTTAGATTTTGAACGAGGCTTGGAACTTTATTGTAAAAGCGTATACATTGGCATCTGAACGAGCCACCTATTTTCTTGAGCCTTGTTGTAGGTACCACAAATTTGTGTTTGTTCCTAGTATTTATATCATGGATATCACTGTATTTTTTAAGCAATTTTATATTTTTATGGGCATATAAAAGATACAATACTCACAGCAGGCAGCGCCGAGAACATATACATAGTTTTGTGGTATATGGCCCTGGTCATACACGCAAGACGCTAGCAGGTACTACGCACCTGACCTTTCTGAAGAACTTCACCAATAAGGTCACTATATGTATATCTTTCTAAGGCGTCTCCTCCCGGCGGTGCGGCGGCAGCGCGGCGTATCGTTTATTTTTACTGTATCAAAATATTTGAAAGTGGGATATTTATGGGGACGTGTTACAATTTGGTTTCAATTTTCGTCGGAACAAAGAAATGGATTTAATACTTAAGGTAGGTACGACCTGATCAGCCAGCATAATTCGTTAATAATATAATTTACAAGATAAGACATACCTATCCAAATACTCGTACAATCTTTTTACTATTTCATACTTGAAAATTCCTTCAGCAATTCAATTATTTAAAGGAACAAAAGAAACATTCTGTCGCGTAACATAGGATCATAAAATTGAAATTGCTCGTAAAATCAGTGTACGCTAGTACAGTTTAACGACTACTTTTCACTCTAGAAGCACAACTCTTTAGGTGTGACTTTTAAGATATTCTTTTCTTTTCCTTAAGTACCTAAAGTCCATTAAAAAAAAAAACTTCTTCAAACAATGGTGCATCCTTTCTTATATATAAAAATCAATTGCCGTTTCATAGTCCCGCAAAAACTTGAAGATGGCTCGACCGATTGTGATGAAATTTTGGTAAGTGGTTATGAGCGCGCTGGACAAAACACTTTACAAAAAAAAAAAAAAAATAAGGAGGAAGTTTTATATAAAAAATGGTTGTCTACAATTTTTTTAAACGCTAAAATTACTTGTTGTCACAATAATTATCTGGAAACCCCTGCGTCTCGAGGCGATGATTATAGACTCTTTGATGGCTCAGATGTTGCTGCTGCGCAGGCATCTGTGGCAGCAGCAATACCTATAGAATTTTTTTACTTTTCGGTTTTCGCCGCTGTTATAACTGCTTTGAAAATTACAATCCGTGTCTTATTACAACACGACTTTCCTGCCAATGACAGCAAACGCAAGGGGTTTGCTAGTTTTGCAAATGCACGAAATGGATAAGCATAAGCATAATCAGTCTTTAATGTTCCCACTGCTGGGACAGTGGCCTCATTTCGGTGAGAGGGAGTAGAATACACGACTTGCTTTCAAAGTTATTAGGTTATTCAATAGCTTATGAATCACAAAAGCTATATCTTTACCTACTGTCTGCTCTACTCCTTAATCCAAAATAAATCCGTCTTAAAATTCAACTACAAAATCCTCTTACTAGAATCTTAGCACCATTCAATACAATAAAGTTGAAGGTAATTGTCTGTAGAGAGCCACAATAGCATAATTAGTTGGTTTCTCTTATACTGAGTTGTTAAATAAAGGAGTAAGTTTGAGGGACAATTTACGATGGAGCTGGGTACTATCACCGCTTAATTCCGTGCCGGGAAGCCAGATAACAGTCTTGTAGTGTCGCACTCGATTTATTACTTTAATCAAACGTTGTATGTTTGCTGACAAAAACTACGCACTTAATGCGTTATTTAGGGCAAGATTGGACATCGCCGATGTGGTTTTTTTTTGGTGTTGCTGTTTTTTGGGTTCAGCAGCGTACCTACCTACCCGTAGAGGGAGTTGGTACGGTGCCGTACTACATGTATAGTCAAAGCGATAAGTATACAGGCAGCTAATTTGCACCAAGATTAGTATGTATGATGACAAAAACTACGCACTTAATGCCACAAGAAACCACCTCATCGACCATATTCAATCTTGTCCTAAATAAGGATTTAAGGCAAGATTGAATATGGTTGATGAGGTTGTGTTTTTGTTGTTGTTACTGTGTTTAGGGTTAGCCGGAATACCTACTCGTGGTAAAGAGAGCAGGTGCCGTGTTCGCAAGTATGTCATACTTTGAATGAATTTGAAATTGTAGCATGGTTTAGCAATTGATAATAATTAATCAATGCACATTACCTGAATGTGGATTAAAAAAAAAAAATCAAAATTTCGATGAATAAAATCAAAACCAAATGTTATAATAACACAGTTTGAATAAGGTAAACATATTTCGAAATATTTACAGTTTAAAAGAGAATAATATGTACCAAGGACTGATCAAAATACAAATTGCAAACTTTCAACCCTTAAAACCTTTCAGCCATATCAAAATAATTCTAAAACTTTGTTCCCAAGATCTACAAACCTGAAACAATGCGTGGCTAACAGCTATCAAAACCCTGTACTGTTTAATCTCTCATTTAACAGCTTGCTAATAACAATCAGGTCCTTTAGTGTAGTCAAATTGAAACGTTATTAGCGACCAGATTAAAGTGATATCGCAGATAATATCGTTTATCGATAGGGACTCATGAGACCTTTGTGTGGACTTCGATTAGTGTTTGTAATTATTGTATTATTGGGCTAAATGGCTAAATTGAAATAGTTGCTGATTTGTTATCAGAAGAAGGGGCCCGTGGTTAAGTAATAACAGCCACACGGGTCATTTGATCAGTTTAAGCTACGCTTGCCGTATTTGGTCCGTGGATGGGTGACCATCTTTACATACCAAAAAAGTTCCGTGCTTTATGAATCACGTTAAGCAATTGGTCTCGGCTGTCATTCGTGGATCTTTGACAGTCGTTACGGATAGTTAGAAGCCCAAAACTTAAAGGGGTATGGTATTACCCAGTAATTGGGTTGTGGAGGTCAGATAGGCAGTCGCTGTATGTAAAATACTGGTATTCAGCTGCATCCGGTTAGACTGAAAGCCGACCCCAACATAGTTGAAAAAAGGCTAGGCAGATGATGATGATATTTTCTCCCATACCTAATCTGGATCGAATAAATCTATTTTCTTTTTTTTATTAGTATAATAGACTGCCTCGTTGGTCTAGTAATAGCCAACGCGACTGCTGAACATGAGGTCCTGGGTTCTATTCCAATGTCGGATGAAGTGTTATTGTGCTGGCTTTTTGCCCGGTTGATGGTAATTGACTCGCACCCTGATACTCGTACGTGGGACTTAAACATAACAGAGAGGTAATTCTCGTAATTTAAAACGTTCAAAATCTAGTCGCAGTGTCATCTCGGCGACAAATGTCAAAAACTTGTCAAAATGTAGGGAAATTAGAAGTATTTTTTGACAGATTGAGACTGAGATCAGACTGCGAACGTTCTTAAAATTACGAGAATTGCCCTTCTGATGTGAGTGTAGACTTGTGTTTATTTTTTTTTTTTTTTGTTAAAACGATGCCCCACACTTAATTTCTCCTGTATCTTGGGTGCGTTTATAAACATTTAAACTCAGATACATAAACAACCAGACCTGGAACAACTATTTTTAGGTCATACAAATATTTGTTCCGTGCGGGAATCGAACCCGCGAAATGCAGCGCAGCAGTCAATCACTTAACCACTGCGCCAACCATGCCGTCTGTGCCAACCGTGCCGTCCGACTGTTTGGAGTGCCTGTTTATGTGCGTCAAATGGGAATCAAGATCGGTTAAGCTTCGATTTCAAGGCTCAGTAAATTGTGGGCTAAAAATAAAAGTAATGGGGTCGAGGTCTGACGAATGAAGTTGGTACCTCTTATATTTACCTTTAAGATCCCTGTTGCCATGTGAATAAAAGCTCTAGCTTGTTTTTCTTTGTGTGTATCAATTATAAGATCCATAACAGAATCTATACGGTTTAAACTGACTTCTTAAAAGACGTAGTGAATATGTAGTAGTTCTTTTTTACCTTCAGTACAAAAACATTGGGTAGGTACATTATTTTATTTATTTAGTGCTCATGCTCCCCTTACAGAGAGGAGGCCTCTGTCCCAGAAGTGGGCATTATAGGTTGATTATGCTTATGTTTACCCATGAGTGGAACGCGTCAACGACAGGCAACTGCAGCCTTTGACAAAATCATCCATATCACATATTGATGCTGCGTGACACACATTTGAATAATAATGAATTAATTTAAAATGAAACATAATCAATAGCAACAGATTCATGTATTACCTACTAGAACATTCACAATAATATCATTCATGTTAAAACACATCATAAATACTGCTCTAGTACAATAAATATTTAAGTAAGTAAACCACAGGATATTGTACTAACCGTTAGCGCTAATAAGTTAATTAGTGCCATTCCAGTTACTTATATTACTATTAACATTGAGGTTCTGCAATTATGACAGAGGTTAATAATTAAATTATATAGTGTTATCTACAAACTAGCTTCTGCCTGCGACTTCGTTTGCGTGGAACTTGTTCCGCCCACCCATCCCGTCGCACCGTATCGCCTGCCCGCGCATTACTTTGTTTATGCTTAGCGTTCTGTCTGACTTTTTTTCTTTTTGCTCGGCTTCTAAATGTCTTAAATTAACAAACAACAACAAAAAAACAAACAAAACAAATAAAAAACAAATGCAAAATAACAAACGCAACATAACAAAACAAAAAAACAACACAAAACAAATGCAAATTTTTTCAAAACCGACTGTTAGTTCCAGAGTGTTTAGTTAGTCTAGTTTATTTATTTAATTATAAGTATGTATTAGGTATGTTGAAACTGTGTGTACTCCCCGTCACTTTTCCCTAAAGGTTCATTAGAAAACCAGCGTCAGACAGCATCTGTCTGGCATTAATGCTGAAATGAACCTTTTTGGCGCAGCCGTGAGGCACACACTATTGTTGTCTGAAACATTATCATTTATTTTTATTAATTTTGTATTTTGTGTTTCACGAACTGTGTCCAAATAAACTTTTTTTTCTTTCTTTCTTTTCTTTCTTTCTTTCTTTCAGAGACTAGCGCGTTCAAACAAACAAACAACTCTGCAGCTTCATTATTGGTATATTGATATAGATTAAGTTAATAGTGATGATACATATTTGAATACTTTCTGATTAACATCAAAAGCGATATCGATTGACCTATTCGGTAGATCGATTCGATTTCATGTATGGTATACCTCTATGAGCTTGATATATAAGGGTGAATAAAGCGAAGCGCACATTATTGCCGCAACGAACCGCAGCACACCGCATTTTCATACAAAAAAGTGCGGTGCTGCCTGTTTGTAGTGTGCCTTGGTTCATAGAAAATGTACTATTGGTAAAGGAGGATTTTTGCAATGCGTGGCGCGCCTTGCCCCAATCTGCGAAAAATTATAAAGTCAGTACCGTAAATAAAGCACGATTTAAACGCAGCATTGTTTTTTGTTATGTCGAAATTTACGGCTGGATGGTTACCAATAAAAAATAAATCAAAAGTACGTACACCTGCAATTCTTTTACTGAGTTCAGCGTTGTTCGCGTTTTCGATAACCTGTGCGCTAAATCAGTCCGCATTCTTGCTACCGTCACTGACAATCGAACAACAGACTGACACGTCAGCTGCTGATTCGTCAATACCATTTCATTCGCTTTGACTAATTTATTGGAGCATTGGCAGTATGAAAATAATTGCCGTAGCAGCGGCAATTATTTTCATACTGCCTCGGATTGAGATAGGCTGAATCAATGGATTCGAATGGATTTAAGGTATTGTAAATGTGTGGAAAGGTGTTTATTATTGTATGAGGAAAAAAAATCGTAAATTCGACAGAATTGTAATGTTATCTAAAATTAACATAGACCTTCAAAAACGGGACCCCCAAAATGTCGATATTTAAATCGCGACATATTCGCCAAACATGTAAACAAATATGAGTTTATAAAAAAGTAACTTTAATTTTTACACAACAAAGTTCAGTTTACGCTACAACTTCAAGCATTTTTATAACTTTTCAATAGTGCTAGTCGCTCTAAAATCAACTTAATAACCATTAAAATAATGTTAATATTTGTTTAACTGGAAATAATTTGAAACATAAATTAAATTTGAATATTGTATTAATGTCAAAAAAGTCTATGTATGAATATCAAATGTTTATACAGAAAAGGTGTTGTCAAATTAAAATTATCAGCCGTATATTATAATCATACAAAAGTAAGTTGGAGTCTCATTCCCTACGAATTCCAACAGAGGTTTTTGATCAAAATCAAAAGACATTTATTCAAATGAGGCTGAGAATCAGCACTTTTCGAACGTCAAAATTACAAAAGACAGTCCCCCAAAACGCTCGCCCTTCACCAGTTCCTAGTGCTTTCGCTGGGAAGAAGAAGTGGCGCAAAAAACTCCCCAGCAGCACAACTGTCTTCAGATCGTCGTCAGATCCTTATAAGAAACAGGTACTATTGGCAAAAAAACAAAAGTTTTTGTGAAAATTGCCCTTTTTACTGCTAACATTTTTTTTTGCTGAAATTTTGTGAATTTTTTGTTTTAAGAAAATTTCTCAAAAAGTTAAGGAAAGTCTCCTAACACCGATTTCCTATAGCTACAGCGGTTAAAGTAGCCCTTACTGTCCCGTCTCAAAAATCCATTCTGTATATTTGGGTAGAGTAGGTATTGAAGTTTTATATGGGGATAATTTTTTCGTGAATATGACGTTGGTCCCATGGAGAAAGATGTTAAGTTTGATGGTCTGTACACGCTTAAACTTGACCACACCTTTGTGATACATGATGTAAAACCATCTACACATATTGCTGAAAATGGGTTTTATTATTATAGCAAGGTACCTACTTCATACCCAAAAACGAAAGCTAAATAACTGGGCTCCTAAAGAACGCTAACGGTTCAGGTAAGCGTTATTTCAGGGTGGAGTTATTCAAGTAAGCCTTTTTTTATATACATACAGTGATTGGGGATTTCGTGTTCGGATATTATAGACTAAGGGAGTACAAATCTGACAATTTTAATTTAAGCAACCCGGTTATTAATATGATATTTTCGACCTTATTACAAACCCGATATATATTTAGATCCAGGTTTAAATCATCGACCCATTTTAAAATATCAAAGTATATTCCAACAATGTTAAAGTTCTAAATAAATAAAAAAGAAACTGATTTTAAATCAGAGTCTAAGTTGTCAATTTGTGTCAAAAACTACAGTTTTTTTAACCTTATCTGACTGACTGAGACAACGTCAGTCGGAATAAGGTTTAAACAACTGCCTCATGTTTATGTTTCTTGGACTTGGACCAATGTTAGAACCCGATTTCTAATAAGACGAATGATGTTGGAGAAAACGTTCGATTAGGTAGCTAGATGTATGGCAGTGTCAGTCAACTCTATGTTTTATATGAACGGCCGCGTACTATACAAAGTTTATCAAGGAAGCTCTACCTTTCCTACCTCTAACACCACAATACCTGCAAGGCTATTGCATCACAATTCCATTAGATCTACATTACATTTGGGCGCCAACCCTCCCGCGCTGCGGTCAAACGCACCCGTAGTAGCGATTAGACTTACAAACGGCACACGTAATCCGATAGCGAATATATAACGTCAGCAGGTCCATTTGACCTACCGTGCTCGATTTGGTCAATGAGCATTATTGGGAATACATTATTTGGTTTGATAAATCGAGGTCGAATGGTTCTATTGAATTAGGTATTTACAGAATCCGTAAATGTGACATATCCAGCTTTAGCACGAGACTGCCAAATTGGTATATGTGAAACGTTAGGCTTTGGCGTTGTCTATTATTTCCCCATCACTGACACTTTACCGAAGCCGAAGTTTTTCAAAATCTCGATATGCTACATTTTATAGGCGACTACTGTGAATAAAATGCTTTTCCGTACGTTATAGACAAGTCCATGTGCTTCTGCATAAGTCTCGCAGACTACTAGCAACTTCCTGAGTGCGCTAATTGAAGAACTCAGTAGCGCCTTGTTGTCCTTTAAAATGTTGTCCAAATTATGCCAACTCAGACTCACATCACACTTGATTTCAGCTTGATCTAATAGTCTCGAACCTTAGTTTATCAGAAATTTAAATCATAATTTTATGGAACACATTTAATTCTAGAAACACGTTAATCTGTCTATTAATGTCCTAGCTTCATAATAAAAACAAACGGTAAATAATATGCAGCCGCACTATATTAACTCCTGCAAGCAAAGTTTCGCATCATTAGTGTGGATTCAAGCGGGGCTACTGTTTGGCTCACTGGCTTTTCAGCCGTGTTTTCACTGAATGTCGGTCTTACATTTAAAATACTATGCAAATGACTTACTTACTAAATGTCAAAAAAAGATGTACAACAGTACAACGATTTTTTGGCGCGTGGCTTAAAATCGGAATTAACACCGCCGTCTTGGTTTTCAATACATTTTCACAAATGTTTACAAACAAAGCCCCTGTCAATGTCATTTAGGTGCAAAAAGTTCCTTGTAGCATTATACATATTTATTTGTTTTTTTATTGTATCCCAGAAAATACAAATAAAAAAAATACATTTAATACTACAAAACATACAATGGGCGGCCTTATCGCTTTCTGCTCTCATCCAGACAACCTTGGAATGGACAGTGATTGCGTGTACATAAAAATAGGGTTGTCACTGGTGCAAAATAATAAGCATAAAATGTATTTATTACTTTTAATAAGGCTTAGACTAATTACAAATAATAGGTAACAACAACACATTATCAAGTTGCTAATAACAAGCCTCCACAGTTATATAACATATCGATTACTTAAAGCCGAAAAATTAAAGTACATTGTGTGCATAAGTAAGTAGGTTAGGTTAGTTTTATTTATTTAAGTATTTATGTTGCTACATATGAGTTTGAGAACCACTAGCTGGCGCATCATTCACAAAAAATGATTGGTCTAAGAGCGTCCTTACTGTGCTTATCTTAGTGCAAAATAAGTCAACATCGTGTTCAGAAGATACATCATTGAAGCTTCTAGCGCTTCTTATAAGAAAAGCATTACGCCTATAATAGTAGTGGCAGAAAGCACACCTAGAAGCGGCCTTCCACGTAGTCTAATAGTGTTAGTGCGTAATGCTGCCTTTGCCAATAGTTCAGGGCAGTCGATCGCGCCATTCGCTATGTTAATCAAAAACACACATAATTAATGAGTCGCCTACGATCCAGTGGCAGAAAGTGGTACCTCTTGCAACGGTGACTGTAATCCATGAAGACTTGGTGTGCCTTATAATCAAGATATCTTAGAAACTTTTTCTGGATACCCTCAATGCGCGAATTTTAGATCCCGTATTGAGGGTTCCAGACTTGTGATGCATACTCCAAGTGTCTGCGCACGAACGAACAGTACAAAACCTTAACCGACTTCAGGGAAGGGGACAGTTAGACGAATTACTGCTATATGATCAGGCGTTTCAACATGAATAGGGCGCCTTGAGAGTGACCGGTGTCCAGCAGTAATCTGAAGCAGGCTGATGATGATGAATCAACAGGCTGAGGCTCTGATTATAAATCCTAGTGCTTTCGAGGCCCAGCTCACGATACTGTCAATGTGTTGATCAAATATTAATTTGCTGTCTTGTATAATACCTAAATCCCTAAAACTGTCAACTTTGCCCAAGGTTAGTCGTTAGACTATAGATTGAATTTACTATAGACGTCTGGCTCGTGAAGGTCATATGAAAATATTTAGAGGCATTCTATTGTAGCAAATTATATTTGCAATATTATAGTAGATATATAAATACACACATACATAGATAATAGACATATATACACATGATAGTGTGATACACACATACAATATACAATTATACATACATGATAGTCTTTGGATGAAGTTAGGTTCCGGGTGCTTTCCGTCAAGCATAGATTACCATCGTCAGGTAATCGGCGACTAACGTTGTTTCTATACCACAGTTCCGATTGGCGGTTACATTGTGGTAGCAGAACAACATTTGTGTGATATATCGCAGAGGAAAAGGACGGGTTGTGGAGGATGAGTAGCAGCCTCCAGTCTGTTAATACCACTCTGTTAATATCGTAGTAATAACATTTGCAAATTCGTCTGCCAAGCGTGGTGTTAATGCTAATTTTCCCCTGTGAGCATGCGCTAGGAGTCTTTTTCTTGGAGACTTTTATGGACTTGTCCATAAAAGTGCATTGACTGCAGAACAGCTTTAGACTGGAATTAAGTTTTTATAATCTTCTTCTTCTTAGCGTGTCGATAGCAATCTAAATGGACTCGGCTCAGAATTCGGCCTACTTGTTTGGCGCCATCACCAGCGTCCATGAGTTCCTGTAAACTGCAACTGACAGGACACGTAAGATACGATATTAAGTGTCCCATCGTTTGTAGAACAGCACCACATTTACACTCCAAAGAATAGTCGTCTATGAATCTCCACCTGTACAGGTTTTCCTTGCTTCGGCCAACCTTTGACCGGAGTCTGTTTCAAGACTTCCAGGTTACCCAAGGTAACTCATGTCCAGGTGGGAAGTCTTCAGCGGGTGGAACAATTGGTTTGGGTAAGGAAGCACTATCTCGCATAGTAGTTTATTGGGTTTAGAAATTGGAGCCTCCCTATCGCCAATCTAGTTGTGCCAATAGTGTTGTCACTCGTACAACAAAATCACAGTTTATCAGCCAACGAAATAAGAGCTAAAGAAGGCCAGACGAGTCTGCAGCATAAGCATAGCATAATCAGCTTACAATGTTCAGCTGCTGGGACACAGACCTCCACTCTGTAAGAGGGAATGGGCCGTAATCCACCACGCGGGCCCAGTGCGGGTTGGTAGATGTCACAAGTCTTCGTGTTTTTGGTTCGACGAGTCTGCAATCACCAACCAAAAACACCTATAAACAATCACAGGTACCATTTAAATGTACAATTGTACACGTCAATTACAGGTGGGCCATTCCCTGTTTTTTCAATGCGAATTAAATTAAATAGAGATAGTTAATCGACTGTCAATCGTAGTGATTGATGTTTGACTCGATACATTTGCATCGGACTAATAGCGCACATCGATTGAATGCTTCAAACTATTGTTTGGTCAATTGTAGTTTTTTTTTTGTCTTATGAACGATGAATTTACGCATTTCAGGAAATTGTTAAGTCTGGTTTTACTGGCGATCCGCTTCTGCTTCGCACGATTTTAACGACTTGATAAAACATCCACATTTCTTTATTACATGTAAGTTTAATAATAAAACTTTCGGTATAAATAATCTAAATGATGGTGTAAATCGCGTCAAAATCTGTTTCGTAGTTAAGAAGAACAACGCGTTCATACAGTATAATCAGCCTATAATATTTCCACAGCTGGGACACACGCCTCCTCTTTTTGAAAGGGAGTTGAATATATTTTACCATGCGGGCCCTGTGCGGGGTGGTCTCACAGACAAACACAAAAAGTGACTTTATTTCATAATATGTGATAAAGATAAAGTTGAACGTTGAATTTACGCATTTTAGTTTTTGAAGTGAATACTTCTTTAGCGGCGTTGTGCACTTTGTTTGTTGATGGGTAAAAAATGTTAAACTCGCGTCAGGACACGTGACCTGATCGAAAATTCGTAAGACGGAGCTCGCGTCAGGACACATGACCTGACCGAAAATTCGTAAGACGGAGCTCGCGTCAGGACACGTGACCTGATTGAAAATTCGTAAGACGGAGGGAGTTTTTTGTGATGGGTAAAAATGTTAAACTCACGTCAGGACACGTGACCTGATCGAAAATTCGTAAGACGGAGCTCGCGTCAGGACACGGAGGGAGAGTAGACCGCATTCCAAAATATCAAAAATGCACAACGTTAATATTCAAGTTTTCACTTCTGCCGGCACTCCCGGAGTGCAACCCGTTTTTTTGTTTATACTAAGGCCAGCTTGCACCACATTGCTCTAAATGCGTATAGCGCTAAAAGTTTATCGTTCTGTTTCTCCCGATCGTTTAAAGATGACAGAGATAGAAAAATGTTTTAAATAGGTTTGGCGTGAAGCGAATATTTAAATGATTGTTCTATTTTTGTCAATCATTTAAAGATGACAGAGATATTTAAATATGTTACGCACACATTTAGTGATTTCTTGTCCAAGCGTGCTAAGCGTATGAGCGCGAAATTGTATTCTGATTTTTTAATCTTAATGGGTAAGGAAGCTTACACACAGGTGGACAAGGAATTGGCAAGGAAGAAAATAATGATTATTAAGAAAGAAATACTTCACTGTAATAAAAGGCGTCTTACATCAATGCAGCTTCACTATCCTGTAAATAAATAAGGAGATAAACTTCTGATAAACAAATTATTTAAAGAAAACATTATCAATGAATTTATCGGTAGAGACAACCAGTCTTACCAAGGGGTATCGTGTTACCCAGTAACTGGGCTGTGGAGGTAAGATTTAAAATACTGCACCCGGTTAGACTGGAAGCTGACCCCAACATATTTGGGATAGGGCTAGGCAGATGGTGATGAGATTGATAGAGACGATATACTCTTATCAGTGGTGACTAGTAAAAAAATAATGATGCTGATCATTTAATCTTCTGAAAACTTTCGGCATAAATCTCGCTGATATAAATTCTCCTATAAACATTGGATACCTACAATAAAACGGTGACCAAATCTATCAAACCAACAACAGCCCACGATATTTTCTACAGCACGATTCTCCCTTTCAATTGAAGCGGTAGCAAAATAATTGTAGGTGTATTTAAAGTTTAGGTGAAAAAGTTCCCTTTGAATGGTGTAACATCAGTTCATTAAGGCGCATTCACGGCGCGTCAGCGGCTCTAACTGACGTAGACCGACGCCGCAATTCGTTTTACATTTGACCTAAATTCTGCATAAAGATAATATACGAGTAAGTGTGAATGGGGCTTAACTTTTTGCGTACAACAAAGTTGTTGATTGATTTTTTTTTCGTTATTTTTGTGGTGGATTTGAAAGTGTTAGTAGAGGGACCCGTGGCTAACTAATAAACAGCCGCACAGGTCGATCGATCAGGTTAAGCTACGCTTGCCGCGGTTGGTCTGTGGATGGGTGACCATCTTTACATACCGACCAACGGCTTAACGTGCTTTCCGAGGCACGGAGGGGCCATGCCTCGGAAAGCTCGTTAAGCCGTTGCGTTGGTCCCGGCTGGCATTCGTGGATCTTTGACAGTCGTTACAGGTAGTCAGAAGTCTGGAAGTCTGACAACCAGCCATACCAAGGGGGATCGTATTACCCAGTAACTGAACAGACAGCTGTGCTGCTGGGGAGTTTGTTGCGCCACTTCTTCTTCCCAGCGATAGCACTAGGAAGTGGTGAAAGGCGGGCGTTTTTGGGGGACTGTCTTTTGTAATTTTGACGTTCGAAAAGTGCTGATTCTCAGCCTAATTTGAATAAATGACTTTTGATTTTGATTTTTGCCTGGGGTGGAGGTCAGATAGGCAGTCGCTCTATGTAAAATACTGGTATTAAGCTGCATCCGGTTAGACTGGATGCCGACCCCAACATAGTTGGGAAAAGGCTAGGGCGTTATGGGAAACTCATTAAGGCTGGTTTTTACAAAACCAATATTTTTCTATCTCTCCGCGTAGCTTTAAAAGGATATGATACTTTATTGGTGGTTTACGAGGTTTGTTGAAAACCGGCCCTTACTGATGTGCAGCCGTTAAGACATAATCAGCCTGTAATGTTCCCACTGCTGGGACACAGGCCTCCTCTCTTCGAGAGGGAGCGGGCTAATAATCTACCACGCGGGCCCAGTGCGGGTTGGTAGATGTCACATGTCCTCGAAATGATTGGTTCTAGGACATGTCGGTTTCCCCACGATGTTTTCCTTCACTTGATGAAATTATTTTCACAAAGTAAAGCGCCTGGCTGGGTTCGAACACAAGACCTTCAATGCGTAAGTCGGGGCCATTTCAACTGGGATACCACAGCTCTCAGCTTTTAAGAATAAAAACCTAGTCTGGCTAGTATTTTCGATTTCTCAATAAAATTATTCCTGCCCCGTTGCGTGATTGCTTATTTATTTTGCGGGTTTCCAGTCTATATTTACCCAGTACTGTAATCAGGTAACCAGCTAGTTACCTACCTACTCCCGTAGAAAATACACGTGTATTCACAGGGAAAAACGTGGCGTTAGTTTTTTCTGTATTTAAATAGAGTCGTTTAATGGAGGAGCATCTCTAAAGGACGTCAAAGGGGACCACGTGGAACGAACTTTTGCTTTCTTCATTTATTCATGGGGTTCCGGGTGAAGGGGCCTCCGGGGTAAAGCCTTCAAAGCCGCAAATAAACATAGATTACACAAGAGATATAATCGCAGCTGCACATTATGGCTGTAATCTGCTTGCTGGCCGGTATGGTCCTAGACATTAGTGGTAACTCTTGCTGTCAATATCAAATTGTGGTAAAGAGTAATTGATTATTCTGTAAATAGGATATCAGTATCATTTTTACACGTCGTATTATTATAAACAACATTAAAATTTCAATAATTAAAGTAGCTTTATATTCTTACGATAATGACGTAATGAATCAATTGAAATGTAACTTATTTCATGGCATACATATGAATTATCTAGGAACTTAGGAGAGTAGTGGCAGCCCAAAGGTGGCTGCCCTGATTTACGAGACGTTGAGAAGGTTCAAACCCAGGTAGGCGCTTTACTTTGAATAAATCATTTTATCACCTCTGCTCTCAAAACAGCGAAGGAAAACATGCTGAGGAAACCGGAATGACCTGGAGCCAAGAAGTCGAACACAATACCGACAGTTCGTTATATGACATCTGTCAGCCCTCACTGGGCCTGTGTCCCAGCAGTGGGATCATTATAGGCTGATTATGCTTATGGCTTACCTAGGAACATATATACGATGGCAAAAGGGTTTTGTTCTCAGAAAAAATCGGTATAATCCCATGATGTGATCAACCACATCAATCACATCTTGCAGTCTAAGAATTTTCTAGCCATAGCAATCAATTAGATTCCTAACTCTTGGTTTAATTAAATGTTAATATTACATTAATTGAGAATTAACAATTCTAGGGCAACGCTTAATTACTATCCTTAGCTAACAATGCTCGATTTTCGACAATAGGTACTTACACCAAAATAATAGATAGGAAGGTACCAGAGTTGATTAACCTGATATAATTGAATCGTATTGTACTCAATACAATGAGGCCCTTTGTACACGGCACGGCTCCTTTACGGTACGGCGTAAAAAACCGCGCCGTAGAAAAAACGTATTCGTCAACAAGCTTCCATAGTGATCCATACAACACTGACGACGACCGTGCCTACACACGGCGAATAAACCGTAGTTTTTCACAGTAAGAAAAACGTGTGTATACAAAGGGTGTAAGGAACTATGAAGAAATGAACGCTACCACGGAGTACCTACTATTCACGCAGTATATGAGTCTGATGTCCTACTGGTAACCAACTTGACTTCTGAGGTGCAAGTAGTGGTAATTCCAGTCAGATCGGAGCCACCGTTTTTCTGCCGAAACCCAATATCTTTGTGCGAATGTACGAGAAGTCTAAATACGACACCCAGATTACAGAGTCCTGCCATTCTTCTTTCATCAAAATACGGTGTCGGAAAAAAACACAGGGTTTTACTCTCTAGGTCCGTTAAAAAAGATATGGGCCCGTCTGAAAATAGTTGATCCGTTAAAATAAGTGTCAAAATAAATTTTTCGGACAGACAAAAACATATCGGGCGTAAGGACAATTGTCAAATCGTGTTGTCATTCATTCTCTTATGTCCGTATGTGATACGTAGTAGGAAACGCCCGTAACTTCGTCCGAAACTACGTGCTTCGCGGTTAGAGAGTAGAACCCTAGAACCAAAAAAATATAGACGAGTGACATGTTACAACCCGCACTGGGTCTGTTTGGTATACTTTTGAATCCCTCTCACAGAGAAGAAGCCCAAATCCTATCAGGAGGAACATTGTCGGCTGAATAATTATAACTATCAACCAAAACATCAGCTACTCATTTTCAACTCGTACTTTTCACTCCCTCTCACAGAGAAGAAGCCCGAGTGCCATCAGGAGGAACATTATGAGCAGAATAATTAGTACTATCAGGCAAAACAGCCGCTAGTCCTTTTCAATTGTCGAATAGCCAGTTCATTCAGAGTCCAACAACAATAAAAAGTAAGTTTCGTATTGACTCAGATCCGTTCTGATCCTTCCGATACGTGATCTAATCAAGAAAGGGACCCTTGAATGTAGTTAATTAGGCAAATAGAAAGTTTTCAGCGTTCTCCAACTCGAACCCGTTCGCTGCAAAATCATTTGTTTTCAAACATTCTCTCGATTGTCGGATTTATGGTCTTTGCTTCTGGTAATTTAGTTACGGTAGTATGAGGAGTTGATCACCTCTTTATTAATGCATTTGAAGTTTTATGATTTTCACTGACTGAATATTATCATGAAAATAATGTGAATTGTTCAATAGTGGACTAGAATCGACCAAGTTGGTTGATTGATAATATATTATATACCTGTCATTCATAATCAGCCTATAACGTCTCACAGCTGGGACAAAGTCCTCCTCTCTGCGAGAGGGAGTGGGTCATAATCAATCACGGGAACCCAGTGCGGATTGGTGGATGTCACATGTCTTCAAATGTTTGATTCTAGGACATGCCTGTTTTCTCACGATGGTTTTTCTTCACCGTTTTGAGCAGTGGTGATGAAATAAATTACACAAAGGAATGTGCCTGCCTGGGTTCAAACCAACGACCTACGATACGTAAGTAGAAGCCGTTATCACAGGGTTACCACTGCTCATACCTGTCATAATGTTAGTATATTATATACCCGATACTTAAGGCGTTGGCTGCCATTTAAATATGTAGTTAGCTCGTAAAGCGTCAAACATAACTGAAAGCGTACACCTAAACCGTCATCAGCCGAACTTTGCTCATACGTCGTCAGCCGATTAAACCAAACATCAATTAAAATCAATCATTCAATCATCATTCATCTCAATTATTCTGACATTTTTATAATTTTTTGACAATTTTAATTATTATTATTTATGAATATTTTAATTTAATTAATCACAATTTTATTTTGGGTTTTTCTGTTTATAATTTTAAATAGTTTATAAGTAATTTTAATGTATGAGTGTAAAATAGGGACTACAGTTGTCTGAGATAAATAAATTATTATTATTATTATAATTTATCTAAAAAAAGGTGAGTGGCCTAGTTATCGAACATGGTCGCACGATGACGGACTAGGTGTACGCGAACCACCAACGAGTAAAATAATCGTTTCGTTTTTTTATGAAAATAAAATTCACCCATCCACAAACTTAGCAGAAAGATAAAACAAACTTCTGAATGTTTTTAAACTACATTATTTATCTACGTAAAGAACTTCAAAGCGTTACTCATGAACTCTATACCGCAATTTTTTTTCGAGATAACCTTTTCTTTTTGTTGCTAACGTTTGCAACGACTCAGAATAATGAAGGGTTCTGAATTAATTATGTAATTGCTTTACTAATAGTGTTTTAATTAAACAAGGCTGCTCATGTGCTCAAAGCGTTTACTTTCTCAAGCAATATTTAAGCTTTAGATTATTTTTGCTAGTAGTTACGCTCGAACAAATTTATAAATAACAATGTAGATACGTAGGTTTGTTTGCCTGGTCCTTCGATAGCCTTTTATCTGTCCTTTGAAACCTATGTAAACTTTTACATTGTAGAACCTTTTTATTGATATACTAAATTCTACCCGCGACTCTGCCCGTGAAATTTCTTGTTCCCACGATCCACCCCGTCGCCTACCCGCGCTCTTACTTCGTTTTCGCTAAGCAATGTGTCTGACTTTTTTTCTTTTTGCTCGGCTCCTAAGGGAGCGTGATGTTGAATAGCCGATAACCTTCCTCAAAAATTAGGCTAAAAACTGATAACAGTTTTTTTTCAAACCCAAGTGGTAGTTCCAGAGATTACCGCTTGCAAACAAAAAAACAAACCCTTCAGCTTTATTATTAGTATAGATATAGATTATCAGTCTAACACGGTTGCCTGCTTTAAGTCTAGATTTCATCTTTAAACTGTGAAAAAACCAAAGGCATGGAACAAAATGGATACGAGTCGATTTTACCACGGATCCCGGAATAGGGAAAAGAGTATGCCTTTCTCTCTTCATCTCAATGGTTATGGAGGGAATTGACCAGAAAAAAGTTTTATACTTATACTCTCGTAGCTAATGTCTGGTCAGTTTCACAATTATTTTCCTATCATCTTGTTGCAATCAGCCTATACTGTTCCCACTGCTGGGACACAGGCCTCCTGTCTTTAAAACGGAGTAGGCAATATACCACCACGCGGCATAGTTGGCGGATAGCACCCACTGTTCCACTGGGCAATGGAATAAATTAGGTATGTTTATTACAACCACTCAAGCTTATCCCATCGAATATCACAAACATGACGTACCTTCCGAGAACTATAATCGTACATAATCACTCTAAAACAAACTTCATCAACAAAGATTTCATTTACGACTCCCAAGACTTTGATTACATACAAAATAATTCCCTCAACACTAATTATTACAAAATCGTCGCGCAAACAAGAAACTGACGGAGTCTAGTTACCTTTTAAAATAAATTCATAGTGTAGACAGATATCTGGCTTTGTCTGGAACGGTCCCGTGATACGTGAGAGAAATTCTGAATATTGACATGGAATATTACAATACAGAAGACTCACTTCACTTCATACGCCGCGTCAGTGAATCCACAGAAACGAAGACGCCACCGAATGAACGCAACATGGCTAAACGCGTGCATTCTACTTCAAGTAAGTGCTTTTTACTTTCCTACTCTAAAATAACTTCAGTGACGGTTCCTTCCCTTGTGGTCTCATTAATGAGCCTTCTGCACTACATCACTTTAGCCTATTATGTCAACCCACGCTTTCACCAGTCGCGTTCGTATAAGGGTGCCAGCATATATACGCGGTTGCCGCGACACGGACGCGAGTGTAATAGGAGGCAATTTAAATAATGTCGGTACTGCGTTCGACTTTGTTGACGACTACATGAAGGCAAGTTTGTGGAGCAGTATGGCAACTGTAATTATGAAATAATGGATCATAATGTGCGTGTCAGAAAATATTACAACACTGAGAATGAAACACAGAATCTGCCTAATTAAAACTAGAATTATAATCTGCAAAATTCCATTTGTTTCAGTAGAGAAAGCTTAAATAATGCCTCACCGCGTTCCAGTTGCCACACCGCAACTGGAACAAACAAATATAAACATAAAATTCCAAAACAATCCCAAAACAGTGCAATTACACGTACCTTAATAAAGAGTCCATGTCCACATGCTCGTGTAACAGGGCTGTGTACATCACGGGCATCGCGCGGCAATTTGTAGCGCGCCTGTGTGCGGTAGCCTAACTGTCACGACTCCAGCGCTTTCAACAGTAATGTGCATTTCGGTGCTGCATACAAAAACAACCTTAACTAATGGTCATTTGTTGAACCTGTAACGTTGAAACGCTACAAAAATATGTTTTTAAATTTATTTTCACAGCGCAAATTTACAAACACGAATAATATAATTCAACAGAATATTTCATAATGAATAGGTGCGATTAATAATTACTTTTATCATAACGTTTAAAAAGCATCCATTAGGTTTAAACACCTACACTTGTCATTAGAATGATACAAGTGGAATGGTTGATTGATGCTTATCTCGAAAGTATCTAAATGTGATCTATACCTAAGTGGCCAAGGTTCAGTGTTTCCAACTGTAGGCATCGTCTATAGTTCAGTCAACGAATGGCAATGAATGAGTGAGCAGGGACGTAAGCTATTCCTTCTGAAACTTGTTCAGGGTGATTAGGAAGTGAACATACTAAAAGTCTTAACGTCTAGGAGGTGAGCCGGAGTAGGGGGGGGGGGGGTGCACAAAGTTCCCACTTTTGGGTTTTTACTAATATCTTAAGCACGGTGCGTCGTAGGGAAAACCATCATCATCTGCCTAGCCTTTTCCCAACAACGTTGGGGTCGGCTACCAGTCTAACCGGATTCAGCTTAATACCAGTATTTTACATGGAGCGACTGCCTATCTGACCTCCACAACCCAGTTACTGGGTAATACGATACCCCTTGGTAAGACTGGTTGTCAGACTTTCGGGCTTCTGACTACCCGTAACGACTGTCAAAGATCTACGAATGATAGCCGGGACCAACGGCTTAACGTGCTTTCCGAGGCACGGAGGGGTCTCGGTATGTAAAGATGGTCACCCATCCACAGACCAACCGCGGCAAGCGTAGCTTAACCTGATCGATCGACCTGTGCGGCTGTTATTTTTTAGCCACGGGCCCCTCGTCGTAGGGAAAACCATCTCCTTTTAATGGAGAATGACCGTTGAAAATACACACAGTTGGTCACACAGTTGAGTGACCAACTGTGTATTTTCACAGAATAGGACCAGAAATTTAAAGGTATGTCATTCTCCTGGTGCTTTGCCGTCGCTCGTGAACATCTACTAGAGGATCTTCGTTTTGTCTTATCCTTGGAGGTAGGGCTTCTATCGCCTTACAAACCAGCAGCGTAATGTTTGCAATATTCAAGCTTGTATTCCATGAAGACGTGTTCGGTCACGCTCGTTTTTGAACTATAATCATCTGTTAGCTATAGTAAAGCAGAGTTCACACCAAAACCTAGAGTCAACCACCGACTGTGACTGAAGTTTTGGTTTCCTAAGAAAGCGGTTTCTTCATATTATAACGGTCGTCATGAAAATCTGTCACTTAAACCAGTATTTGACATTAAGTTAAACCCTGCCCAAAGATTTAAATCGCTAGATTTGCTCTTACCGTACTTAGTCACGCAAAAAAGAGTGAGCTCACACATGATTAAATAGCGTTTCCATGACAATAAAGTCAAGTCACTGCCTCATTGTGCGTCAGAGGACTTAAAACGAAACAGAAACGCGACTATCTTTTGACGCGGTAAGGCGAATCTAACGATTTAAATCTTTGTCGCTATCATCATTTTCATGACAGCTGTCACTACGGCCATTAGGTATGGCCACCGCTCATCTAGGAAACCGTAGCTTAAGCATTACGTAGTTTACTCAACTTACTTTAACTTTTCGTTCACATCGGACCGATAATACGCCATACTGACTTCACGTCCAGACTGGGGCTCATATTGAGCCTGTCCATAATCGGCGGCTGACTATACGTTGGATTTGAATTCGGCTTTAGGCATACAAAAGTGCAACGATCGTTGTATGAGGAAAGTTTTTGTGGAGAATTCTACACAATTACAATAGTTTAGGGGCAAAATAAAACCTACTTAACTAAGTTCTACGAATTTCAGTCTTATCTTCACGCGCTATTTCAATTAGAATTCCAAGGCGTTGGCGGCCATAATGGCATTTTTTGCAAGAAATAATTGGGTCTACATGTTGTTTGTGGTTAACAGCTGTTCATCACGAATATCAAACAACAAAGTCCAACGTACTTTGTTACTTTATCATAAATAAAAAAACACTGGAATATTTTTGTTTTTTAACCCTCGTTCAAAAATAACACAATAATCATGTTTGCTAACAATTAAAACATAGCATTCAAACGTTTTAAAAGGAGGAAAAGAAATATGATATTATTTGATAAAATCGACACAACATCAGGTACGCCATGCAATTAGGTAAATATATTTATAGTTTTAATAGGCTTACGCGTATCTTTTTAATTAAAAATATTTATTCCTCAATTTTCACGATTGCACCTACCACTGTAATGTTTATTTGTGTGCTTGAAGTATTAAATAAATAAAAATTGAATGGAATTCAAAGGAGGAATTTTCACTTCATACGATACTGACATTGTCCGGGTTAAGTGTATGGGATTTTTGTGGTTTCACTTCACGTTTTATTAGACCATTATCGAGCGAATACTTTTTGAATGTTTCAGTCTTTCTTGAGGCGGAGGACACGGTGTTGTGGCGCAGCCTGGGTGAGGCTTTGTTTTTGTTTTCTTGTTTGAAAAAAAAAACAAAAACAAAATATGGGGTATAGGTACATGTCCCACTTAAGTTCAGCGGCTTTCTAGGTAACGTCTGCTATCTTGGTTTTGGCGCGCAGTACAATTATTGTGTTCCTTATACGGTCATAAATTTGTTGGCAAACCTCGCCTAACTTTATATCTTGATGTCTTAACTTTGAAAGAAATCGATCTTGGAATTTGTACACGTGTCTCTTTTCAAAGATATAAATAACTTTGTCATCTATATACTAATAATAAAGCTGAAATGTTTATTTGTTTGTTTGAACGTGCTTATCTTTGGATCTACCAGTTGGATTTAAAAAAATCTTTTTTAATTTGATAACCCAATTCTTGGGGAAGGCTATAGACTATTAACACACGCTAGGACCCACGGTATCGAGCAATGAGAAAAAAAGTCAGAAAGAAAACGAGGTAATAGCGTGGTCAGGCGTTGCGATGCGATGGGGTGGGTCGGAAGAACAAGACATTTCTCGCGGACGAAGTCGCGAGCAGAAGCTAGTTGAATAATATATCGCCTAACAAGTGTCTAATATAAACATTTATCATTTTTTTCAAGTTTAAAACGATGTATGTATGTATCTGCATTGTGACGCGTTACTAAAGGAGCCATAGCCGCGGTGTGGCGTCGGTCCTCGCAGGTTTTGTTGCAAGATATCAAGGCATGATATTTTACTCGAATATAAAACCGACTGAAAATAGGTATTATAGCCTATTTGGTACATAAATGCAGCCCTCATAAATACTTTGAAAATACAAGACAAACATTGCTTTATAAAAAGAAGAGAAAAAACCATAGTCTGTTAAAGAAAAAAATGGAAAAAACTTAGAACCAGCTTCTAGGAATAATTATTGAAGTAATTATGTCAAACTGTGGTTTTATTTACTCGTCCCGGTAATGGGAGCTCGTAAAGCACTCACAGTACCTACAGGTTATTTCAATATTATTCGAGTTATTTTTAACGAAATAAGAGAATATACAAAAGACATCTAGAGGTCGTACATATTAAAATATTGTACGACTTCGATGTCTTTTAAAAAGACCTACCGACTAACCTATGTTTTCGAAGTTACTTGAAAAAAAAAACAATTTTGAAATACGAGTGTTAACCGAGCGTAGAAATCTTCGCCAGATAAGTATATCTCGATTTGAGCTATTCAAAAATCATCATCATCTAAGGCTTTATAGCCGCGGGTGGGCCTTAGCCTGGTCAGTTATATTTCTCAATGTGACCTATTTCCGGCTTTTCATTTCAAATTTCTCACTCCAACAGTTTTTAAATCCTGGTTCTACGCTATCCAACCATCTGGCACCCTCGACTTCTCCGGCTATCCGGTTTACTATCCAGTAAATGTTTGGGTGCTCTGTCTCGTCCATTCTTGCGACATGTCCTGACCATCAAAGACTGGTTTTAATTACATTAGGCTCGTCGTACACCTCGTAGAATTTATGGTTGTACCACGTTCACCATTGCTCGTTTCTCAACACTGCACCGAATATGCGCCGATTAAAAAAACATAGATACGGAAACTTTTTAACAAAAAAAAAAAATTAAACCACTGAAAAAACTGAAAAGCAAAAGATAATAAACCTTTTTTTAATTTAACTTCAATAACTAAGTTCTTAAACTAATGTAATACCTAATTTTGAGTCAGCGCCAATCAATCAATAAACAAAGATCACTAAATTGCCTTAAATTTAAACGGCGCCGACTCAAAATTATTTAGGTTATTTTAAGAACTTACATTAGTTTAAGAACTTAGTTATTGAGATTAAATAAAAAAGGTTTATTATTTTTTGCTTTTCAGTTTTTTCGGCGGTTTAATTTTTTTGTTAAAAGTTCTTATTTTATAATTTTTTGTGGCTATAATCTACTAATTTTTTGCCAAATTGCAGGCATATGTGGCACTAGGTAGAGTAATAATACACAAATCAGCATTCAAATCTGTGAGTGAACAATAAATCACCCCTTTTTTCCCACCCTTAGGGTTGGATATTTTTTCCAAATTTATATGGGACCAACTTTGGGGTATACTCTTTCCAATAAAAAAAAAATGTATCAAAATCGGACTACTCTGAAGCTATGAGTGTTCATACATAAAAAAAAAATACGCGTCGACTTGAGAACCTCCTCCGTTTTTTTTCGTCGGTTAAAAAAGAATATGTGGGATCTGAGGACTTCGGCAGGAACGAAGTTTGAAATGAAAATCCAATATGGCGGGTGCGCAAATTTCAAAATAACGAAAAGTTTGAAAATTTTCGCAGGCGCCATCTTGGATTTTTATTTTTGCATAACGCTTTTTCGTTACGTAATGATTTCTCCCAGTTTACTCCTATCACAGTTCCGTTTAAGAACTTTGTTCATAAACAAACTTCTGTTGAAATATCTGTAAGCTTTACCTTGTAGATTTTCATTTCCACACGTTTTGTAGAGCACACGTAACCGTTTTGTTCGAACTACGTAACGTTAGTGTAATGAGCGTTGCGTCCCAAGATCATTGACTTGCAACGGGTTACCGCGCTGTGCAAACAGAGTCGTGGCACGAACTAGGTTAGTTACAGTAATGCTACTCTGTAAATTCTGATAGACGGTGGGGCAGACGAGCCCTGGAGTGGAGACCGCGTATCGGCAAGCGTAGCGTCAGACGCCCCCCCATCTAGATGGACTGACGACTTTAAGAAAGTGGTTGGGACAGACTGGATGCGGAAGGTAGAGGACAGGGTGCTGTGGTGCAGCCTTGGGGGAGGCCTATATCCAGCAGCGGACTGCGACATACTGAGTTTATTGATTGGAAATGTTTGGTTTACCGTAGCCACTCTGCTAAAAAATGTTCGTAATAGAATGCTCATTAGATACGTGCGAATGCTTGCGGTTTGAATTCACATCACAAAACTGTTTTAATTTCGAAGTGAAGATAAAAAAAATAACGTGTGCGGTTTGTGGACCTCCGTCAGGAACGAAGTTTCTTACGCGGTACTCGCACACACACACACACTCGTATATAATAGAAAAAGACAGAGAGATCTTGTATAAGTTTTAAGAACCTCTCATAAAGTTGTCGCCATCTTGGATTTTCATTTGGACTTCACTATCGGCTTTAGCACCCTCAAAAACCATGAAAACCACACCCAAGACCCCTTTTCCGTAAAGGTTCATTAGAAAACCAGCGTGAGACAGCATCTGTCTGGCATTAACGCTGAAATGAACCTTTTTGGTGCAGCCGTGAGGTACACACTAATTGTTGCCTGAAACAATATTTTTTATTTTATTAATTTTGTATGTTGTGTTTCACGAACTGTGTCCAAATAAACTTTTTTCTTTCTTTCAAGATGAAAAATTTTAACATTTTTGCAGACGCCATCTTGGATTTTCGTTTTAACCTCACTAATGAAACTATCTCTCTCTCAGAAGGAAAGAAAAAGAAGAAGAGGAATTCGTTCTTCTACCAGTTTACTCGTACCGCAAGCTGTGTTAAAGAACTTCGTTACAATAACACTAAATACATAACTACAATGCAAGTGAAAAATTAAAATGTTAATGGAATCTATTGCACGCTTTGGGCTGTACAGTGTCCCAGCTTTGCTTTCCCTGGGGCATCAAATTGTACTAATAGACCAACAAGTTGTACGTTTGTCACTGGATTATTATTGTGCCAATATACCGAATTATTGCAAAAGTATTTACTGCGTAACTATCACCACATTTACCGCATAATTATTTACATTGACCACATTTTTTTTTAACAAAATACATAAACAGGGTTTAGTTGCTTTTTTGGGGTGCCCTAAAGGAGCCGAGGGACCGTATTACTAAGCCTGCGCCTGCCAGGGTAGCGGGATTGTCCGAAAGGGTTACCGCTGCCCTGGGACATAAAGGGCTAAGGAAGGAACACGGGTGGGTTTTAGTCAGTAAGAGTCTGACACTCCCTCCTGCTCCACCCAGAGCGGGAGGAGTCATTTGATGATTTCCCATCATCAAAAAAAAAAAAAGCCTGCGCTATCCGTCCATCTGTCTGTCCATCCTGAATGTGTACTTTTATTGCCACTATGACAACAAATAATAAAAATAAAATAAATTTAAAAATTAAGGAGGTTCTCCATAAAAGAAACGTCTGTTTTCAGCGTTTTTTGCCTTGTGGTACGAAACCCATCATGTGCCAGTCCGACTCGCACTTGGCCGCTTTTTCAATATAATTTTGCAATCAAATCAGGCTGTAATCAATATATCGAATTCTTTATTGAAAGAAAAAAAAGAAAAACAAATTCCGTTTATCCCAAAAAAAAAAATCGATCGATCGTAAATCACATAATTATGGAAACTTGTCAGAAATATAACTACTGCACCTATTTACCTCTTTCGTGCTCATACTCACATATGCAACACGATCCTTGGAAAGCTACGCTAACAGTTTAAAACTACGTATTCTGAAGTAACTACTAAGGACTTCTAATTTAATAACAGTTTAATTATACTAAGCTTTAATAAGCTTGCTCATTCATTAATGATTAGATAATTTGTTGCTTAATTAAGGTAGGTATAAGGGCAAACTTATGATACAAATTAAAAGCTATAAGACTGTAAAATTTTACAGTATCTAATAATTATGAACTAGTAGCAACCTTGGCGTAATTTATGTATTTCCTAGCAGCGCCCCGCGGTTTCACCCGCATAAGTTTTTATCCCGTAGGAATATCGGGATGAAAAGTATACTATGTATTAATCCTGGCTGTAAACTATCTGTGTGCCAAATTTCATACATGTTCATTCTGTAGTTTTTGCGTGAAAGAGTAACAAACATCCATCCATCCATCCATCCTCACAAACTTTCGCGTTTATAATAAACTAGCTGCGCCTCGCGGTTTCACCCGCATAAGCTTCGATCCCGTGGGGATATCGGTATAAAAAGTATCCTTATGTTAATCCTGGTTATTTACCATCTGTGTGCCAAATTTCATACAAATCCGTTCTGTAGTTTTTTGCGTGAAAGAGTAACAAACATCCATCCATCCATCTATCCATCCATACAAACTTTCACGTTTATAATATTAGTAGGATAGTAGGAAGTAGGATTAGTAGGATTTTATTATTTACTAGTTTCTGCCCGCGACTTTGTCCGCGTGAAATTTCTTGCTATTATTTATGCACGAACGTTGCACCGCGTCGTCTGCCCACTCCGTTACTTCATTTTCACTTAGCATTCTTTCTGTCTTTCTTTCTTTTTGCTTGACTCTTTAAGGTCCTAGCGTGATGTTAAGTAACATTATAGCCTTCCTCAAGAATAGGGCTATCAAACGCAAAAACATTTTTTTTAAATCCGACTGGTTGTTACAGAGATAACTCCCTACATACAAATTTATACAACCAATTTTACCTCTTTATAATATTCATATAGATATAGATGTACACACAGGAACAGATACAGATACGAGATATACATAATTATAAGTACCTATTGAGTACAAAGATATTGCTTATTTCTTAAAAAAATTCTTCAAGCAGACCTGCGAAAGGAGAAATAAAAAGAAATGTAGACAATAGTGTATGAGAACAAGAAGATAAAAATGAGATTAGTGATGTCTTAAATTAAAATATTATCTGTAATAACGATATTGAAAAAAAAATTGAAAAATTTTGGAAAAGAAATATGGACACCTCACCTAATCTCTACACGAGCATAACATACCTTGCAGTTACGCAAAATTGAAAGGCGTTTTTCTCGTGAAATAAGAAATGCAATTTGAAGAAAACACTTATTTCGTAATAGTATGATTTCGATAATACTAATATGCGTAACGTCACAAAATATATATCAATAATTAAAAAGAGAATCGGCGCTTTACTTTGTGTAAATTATTTCATCAACACTGCTCTCAAAACGCTGAAGGAAAACATCGTGAGGAAACCGGCATGTCCTAGAACCAAAAATTCAAAGACATGTGACATCTACCACCCCGCACTGGGCCCGCTTGGTGGATTATGGCCTACTCCCTCTCATCGAGAGGAGGCCTGTGTCCCAGCATTGGGAACACTATAGGCTGATTAGGCTATGAAGAGAATGTTACCATAAGTGTAAGGTATTTATGCTTGTCTGTGTTCTATGTACATAGATATTAGGTCAGAAATCCATTAAAATTTTCAAAAGCTTTATTACGATTTTAAAAACTCATATAAACTACTTGAATCTGTTGTGCGCACTAATGTGATTGCTTTTAATGTTTAAATATGTAACTGTGACGGGATTGTAGATCAACGCGGCGTTTGCATTGTGTAAGCGACGCGTAAGCTCACTAAGTGCTTGTTTACATTGACAAGCGTAAGCGGAAGCGATTTAAGCTTGATATACACAGTGCGATGGGCAGGCGACATTGTTGCGGGCAAAACCTGGATGAGGCTGGCACAGGAGCGTGGTGATTGGCACAAGAAAAGATAGGCCTATGCCCAGCAGTGGCTGAAGTCGGGCTGTGGATGATAGTGATGATGACACAGAGCGATTTAATTGCCTGTGGCCTATACCTATAGTATATTTTTATCTTACGAAACGACGCGCTGTGAATGTGTGTGTAAATACAGGAGATCTCGTTGCCGTCTGAGATAATGGCGGAGTCGGAAGCGAGTGTGTTTGTGTTATGTGCTCACGCTACTCGTCTTCACGCACACATTCACAGAATGTTTGTACATTTGGTTAACACAAGTAAAGCGCACTTCGCTTCGTGAGATAAAAATACTGTAGGTACCTTATGTTGAAACAACACCTAAAACTTGCATCATGTAACTAGGGCTTCAAAATGTTTGTTTGTTTACAAAAAAAATCTTGTTTCAACGATGAGAATTTCTTGCCAGATTTTTGGCGACTCAAATTATGCCCGGTTGTAGTATACTCGCCTGGGTCAACCATAGCGTGAATAATACCTACCAGTCTATGCATGACTTGCTCCACACCAGCCATCACGCATCTACACCCACCACCGAACCCGCGACCGTGTGCTAACGTGAACGAACTGTAAAAGTATTTGTCCCGAAGCATTCCGATATACGCAGACAGGACGTGATACGGACATGACATGATTGTTCGCCGGACGGTCCGCGTCCGTTACCTCTATGCGTCGCGCATAATATGACGCGTAGTGATGTATGCAATATTATGCAAGCGACAGCGACAAGCATTGGACCATTTAACGTTCATGTCAGTTGTCTAAAATACGTCGTTTGTATAAACTGTGTGTCTGATTGTTAGTGTAAGCTTTCAAGATTTAATTGAAACTTGTACGAGTAAGTATGTTGCCTAAAATAAGTTATTTTTGGCAAAGTACACTGATAAGCAATATAAAACCACTAGCAAACTGCACAAAGAAATCTAAATATCTCCTAAGTAAATAAATTTTGAAAATCTCCTCCAGTCACACTTCATGCGCTGAAAAATTCACTTATTGAAAAATGGGAGAATATTCCTCAGCATAGGCTGAGGAATCTGTTACTCAGCATGCCAAATCGTGTAGAAGCCGTATTGAGAGCACGCGGAGGCAATACGAAATATTGAATGATTATAAAGTTTTGTTATTTCGTAAACTCAGTTTAAGAGCTAATTGTTTTGTTTCCAATTGGCCCTATTTTATTTTTTCCTTCTTTAACACATATTTTATTTTTTGTTTCAATCTATTGTTTTTTAAATGGGTTATTAAATACATTTGAATGTTGCTTTTCGCTTCAAGAAGCTATCTTGCGTGGTTTCAGAAATATTTCATGATAAGTTTGATAGTGGTTTTTATATTGCTCGTCACCGTCAGTGTATATAAAGTGGTAAATGAAAAATCTTTGTTATAGGTACTTAGGGCTGATTTTACCAGTCAGATATTATCTTTTATCCGCGGAGTAAAATCGACAACTGACAGTTCTAGAATGGTAAAACTGTCAAAAGACTTATTCTTTGTATAAAACTTTGGTGGAACGCGCCCTTAGTAATATTATTTATATAGCCTGTATCTGAAATGGTGATGGTTTTCGCGAATACGATGTTGGTCCCATGAAGAAAGTTGCTTAGTTTGATAGTCTTACGGAAAAGGGATGTTGCTATCGGTCATTTATAGCTCCGTCTTTTTCTTACACTGGAATCGTGAAGGCATTAAACCGTCATAATACGGCACCTGTGCCACACCCTTAAATAAGACCACAAATTTCTGATACACGCTAGTATATTTATCTAGATATTTTCTTCGTTTAACTTTTTTTTTTGTACATAGCATAAGACCTTAGTTTAAATTTTTCTCTGAACATATAAACAAAACCCTTGATTTCTTTTATCCTAGACGTTCTCACTCCAACAACCTCAGTCGACAGGAGCCAGTCAACTAATTTTTAGTACATTTTGAAGTTATAAACCCACAAACTAATATAGTGTCATAATAGACTAGCTGCAATAAGTAGGTGTTTCTAGCTGGCGCAATATTGCATAACTGGCAAGCTGTTAGCGTATGAACTAACTACTGTACATACGTACATGCTAGTATCATTATATGCCTAATTAAGGTTTAATATCACATCTGTAGTTGAAACTCTCCTCTTTGCATGTATGTAGGTACTAACTTAATAAAAACTAAACAATAAAATATAGCGAGTTTTCAAAAGTAATTAGGTATCATAGATTTTGAATGCCTGGTGATGTAGAAAAAAAGAAAAAAACACATTTACTGGCAAACATACAATTAAAACACCGTAAAAGTAATAAAAAATACTTATTCCAAAAGGGTCTCAGGTTAGCATAGTATTAGTTGCATTCACAAACGTCGAACGTGGGATTCGATCACTTGGTTAGGCAGTGTTATGGGTGTTTTCATCAGAAAAGACAATTACGGGAATTTTAACACGTTGACTTCCAGACAACAGACACAATAGAAAATCTATTGTTAGCGGTCACCGGTGACCGCGGTGGTAGTCAATGCCTTAAGAACGTTCACAGTCTAATCTCAGGCTCATTATGTCAAAAATACGTCTAATTTCCCTACATTATTGACAAGTTTTTGACATTGATTGTCTCTGAGATGAGATTGCGACTTGAATTTGAACGTTTTTAATTAAGGGAATTGGCCTTCAAGTAAGAAAATTAATTTGTTTGTATTCCAATATGGGCGGTTTTCCACCGCCATCGTCAACCGGACGTCAACGAGAACGAGATGGTAGCGCCGAAGTAGCGATACATACATTTATTATGACCTCTTGTCCACCGCAGGCGCCGTCACCGGGACGTCACGATCGGTTCGAATAATTTCACGTCGACGTCCCATTGACAGTGGCGGGTGGACAAACGGTGCAAAAGTTTGAAATTATCAACGCACCTTGAGCAAGCTCGTTGATCAATGAAAAGAGGCCTTTGCGCATCAATAGGGGGTTTATTTATAAATATTGCTTAAAGATAAGCCACGTCTGCCGTATACCCAATAAGCTGTGGGCCAAAATAACCTCCACGTGTTGCCCTGACACTGCTAGAAGGCGTCGCGGCAGACCCTGTAGAAGATGGCGGGATGAGCTGGATAAAACAAACGACCAGTGGTATACTTTAGCCCTGAATCGAAAGAGCTGGAGGTCATAAGGAGAGGCCTTGCCAGTAGTAGGATGATGCTGGTTAACAGTAACAGTAAATTTAAGTTATAATTAGCCACTGTTTTACCAAACATATTGGACTTTTAAACGTGTCTTAACTTTAGGCAACGATTATAAATAAAGTTCTAAGTTGAAATTATTAAGAAGATGAAATGTTTGATTCATCTAGTTTATAAATACAGAATCCAGGTATTACATCACTGATTACAGACATAATTACGCTAATAGCCTCAATACTAGGTAAACAAAACATCGCCCTTAAAACAAAACTCATTAGTTGTTACCCTCATTATACTAATATATTACGAACATCATGTCTGGGTATTCCAGGAAGGGTGGAGCAAAGCATTTGTACCCACGATGAGCCTGTAAACGTATACTTTCCATTACTTTAAAGTCTACTTTTGCAGACGATGTAAGTACGCATATGATAGACGACTTCGACTTCTTGTCTTGGTAGTAGGTAATACAGTGTGCTAGCTAAAGTATAAGGGCTCAAGAAATAGAAAGAAATGGATGAATACCATTTTCTAGATTACATAATATTACATCGCGACTGTAATCTCCGAAGGGTTGCACAGAGGTGTATCCTATAGTGCCTTCTACCACATTTCGTCAGTTATGTTTAAGTCCCATGTAATAGGGGCAAGCCTATTAATAGCAACCGGACACAATAGGGTAGTTGCCTACGTAAAAAAAAAATTATTATATTTAGCCTAATTTGAATAAACGACTTTTGATTTTGATTTTTTTGAGTCCGCCAGTTAGATTATCAAAAAATAATGGACACGTATTTTTTCTTTGGTCAATCAAACAAAAAATGACAAAGATAAAGCGCGTCAAAATTTGGAAGTCGGGGGTCGTGACGTCACTTGCTTGCAAAAGTGTCAGAAGCAAGTGACGTCACGCGGAACTTTAACGGGCGATATCTTCATTATTTTTTACATAATTTACAAAAGAAAAAATACAGGTTCAATATTTTTTGATAATCTAACTGACGGACTATAGTTTGACCAAAACCGCTGTACCGCGCCTTCGGTATGTGCGCGGCGAGACGGGTGCAGGCCGCTCATTCGTCATCGCTCACGGCGTCCCGCCCCCCGCCTCGCCGCGCATTCCTCCCGCCTCACCGCGCATTCCTAAGGCGCGGTACAGCAGTTTCGGTCAAACTATAATTAGATTTTTTTAGGAAAATAGCCTATTCTCCGACTAGGAAAATAGCCTGGACTCCGGCTTGCTACTGAGAAATTCTTGGTGGAAAATCCCAATAACACTTTGGCCGACCCGGGAATTGAACCCCAGAACTTCATGCTTAGCAGTAACGCCTTGCAACTACTGGATAAACTAGGCAGGCATTTCCTGGATGGCATAAGGAACTACTTACACTAAATCCAATACCTAATGATTGGAGGAGGACCTGTCTATAGACAGCTTTCTCCGCCAGCAGTATCGCATACGATCACTAAAGCGTAGCTCAGAAAGTATGAAAACCAACTGAAAGAATGAATGTAAAAATAACACAGTTTGTTCTATTGTATGCTGGCTTTACTGGATGACAAACCTTTATCCACACTAGCACACATTGTCAGAAGCTCTCGAAACAAAAATCAAATTAGACATGCCCACGGGCAGCATCAGGAATAGAACCAACATGTTTTCATTTCTACGTGTTTGGCACAACTCGCTATACATAGCGCTGTAGTGCGTACTCAGCGAAATATACTTAACAAACAAACATTTAAACATAGACGTCATGCACGTACATTTTTAAATTATATTGACACAGGCATCACGTAAAGCGGCATCCTGGATTAAAACCAGCCCTGTGTCGCGGCTCACTGCCGCTTACAAAAACCCCCCGGTTCCTTTGTTGTGCAAAGGAGGGTGGAAAAAAAATACCGTTCCGCAACTTGTAAGAGAAAATCAAGCAAATTGCTGCTACAATTTTTCAACGGGCATTAATAGACATAAATAAAAAAATGTACTGGACCAGGAGGTAATTATTGGCACCGTTATTTTAATCTGCGGGTAATCAATTTTCTATTGTTTTCACTTTAGATCTTGTTTATGCAGGAGTCTTTAACATTTTGGACAGTAAAGAGGTTGCTACACGGACCTCGCTTGTGGTGCTCTATTGCAGGATTGACCACAAGTCGTGGTGGGATAGCCTTAAAATTTAATAACAGTCTGAAAACTGAAAAGTCTCTCTAATGGCGGCGCATCTCGTGGATCATCCGGCTCCCTTAAAACTGGTTGAGCTGAGCGGTGCTGATGCACACATCATGTTCTCGAACGCCGTCATTTGAAACCGGTCATCTCCCAAGTAGCACATGACAGCCGTACAGTGACTTTATTATAGAATTAGTGTCTACTCAAGGCTGTTTTAGTTTCCTGCATAAGGGCTGTGTAGTTAGCTACGCAGCCTTTGTAATTCCAATTTGGGCCCCAAATTAACCAGCCTTGAGCATTAAAGTGACTGGTTAATGGCAGTATAATCATTGAAACAGCTGTACAAGGCCTGTACATTGGCTTATACAGCTATACAACAGTCATTGCAGCCTAAGATTCAGCTTCTTTAATTCTCTTCAACAGCTTTTAGATGTTTTGAGGCTTGGCAACAGCTTTTATTAAAGTATAAATCGTAACCTAAATAATTTTTTAAAAATTTCTTTTGTGTATTTGTGACAGACGACAGATAAATTGTTTGTTAAAGTGCTCGGGCGGACAATATTTAAGGTAAGATATTTTTAATAGTTTTCACGTTGATTTTGAGTGTCCTTGTATGTAAATTGAGTTGCGAGTACCATTTTACTGTAAATGTGTATAGGTAATTACATCAAATATTTCACGCGCCATCAGAATAATACCGCTTTAACGAAAATATTTCACAAGATAAATGGTGTACGAATACTTAATAGATTTATCACTCAAATTATTGCTTTCTAACTTATTGTGTTCCATTAGAAAATAAGTGGAAAATATATTGTTTGAATTAAAAGCTATCAAATATCCTTGAAATCTCTAAGAAATCCTCTGGATATTTAGTAACAAATCGTTTTGTAATGCTAAAATGGTGTCCATTTGTTATCCAGCACAAATTCTCCATGAATGCTATTGAAAAGTTATTTACTGTAACAGTGGTCTTGCCAAGTCTATGTACCAGCTTAAAGCATTACGCTGGCTGGACAAAGGATTTTAATTAGTTTTCTTACTGTGTATTGGTGTAAAGAGAGAGCATAAAATAGGTTTTCAGGGATAAAGAAATCTCGACAGAAAACCATTTCATTATCTACAATGTTTGGCTTTCGAAATACCCTTGTAGGCCCAGAAGATATGATTTAAGTTTTTTTTAATAACACGTTAAGAGACGGCTTGGCTCGCTCAACAGTCGCAAGAAGTTGAAAGAGTTGTGTTTCATTTGCATGTTTCCGCGCTTCCCGTGAGGTAATGTAGGTACTTGGCGCGTTTTTGAACATAACTTTTTGCTTTTGAACATATCTTTCGGATCTGCAAGGGTATTTGGAGAGCCAATCGTACATAATTTACACACAAACCTTCAGTTCATTTGATTTGTTTTTATTTTGCTTTTCCCTTTTCGTAGTATATTATGATTACTAATTACATTAATATTGTTTTCAGGAATAATAATGCTGTTTAAAATAATCAAAACCGTTGAAAAAGGAAAGGAAAGATGAACAATTGTTCCAAGTGGAGCATAATGGCATAATTTTGAGATGGCCAGGAAAAAACGTTTCTTTAAAATTGCCAGTAAAAAGTGAAAAATTGACGGCTCTTCCAGACTGGATTGATTGCGTAGTCAAACGGTCGTCTATTCCCACTTACAATAAAGCTGAAGAAGTCCTTGTAACATATATGATCACTATACAAGCAAAGTTGAGGTAGTACCATCAGCAGAGTTGTGCTGGCCTATTTATTTTTTTGTGTTAAGACTAATAATGGCATAAGGTTTTTATTATAATATCGATACCAAATCTGGTGGCTGTGATTAAAAAATAATTCAGATTATGAACAGTAGCATTTATTCGTAATTATGTTGTATTTCCACAAATTATATTTCATATTGATTAAAAAACAGTACTTACAAATTTATAAAAAGATTTTTATTTTTTATTATTATCCTTATTAAGACTGTGTAAGGCTCAGCAGAATTACATACACTTTACTTGAAATAATAGTATATAAAAAATCTATTTCCATAATGAATAACAAAATATGTAAAAGGGGTATGAAATACAAGTAGTTTTTATGCTCAATACATATAAATTTAAAGTTCACATCCAGAAAGTGTATTTTCACTTCAATACGTTCTGCGTTAGGCCGTTTTGCTTTAAATATGTCAAAAGTAGATGACTTTATTGGGTAGTCAAAAATGTCTATTAAACCTGTAGTTTTGTAGCCTATAATTAAATTTTCATCAATATTTTGATCAAAACCTGTTTGTCCGGAACCCTCACTATACGAAAACGACACTGGCTTGTAAACATAAGCTGCATCATTATTATAAGCCAATATTTTGATCAAAATCTATTTGTACGGAACCCTCACTATGCGTAAACGTCACGCTTGGCTTGTAAATATCAACTACATCAGTACTGCTCCTTTGCAATTCGTTCATAGAAAGCGAGCCTTAGCGTATTCTTTTGACAGTTTTCTTTTTACTCCACCAGTTATTTTTCTTTTATTCCATTTAAAGTGTATTAAAACATGCGTAGAAGTAACACTTGAAGTCGTGTTGAGATTATACAAAAAAAAAAAAACAAATCTGACGTAATTTAAACACCAATAACCTAGATTTACCGAAATAATGCCGAAAGCTGTAAAATAGCTGTCAGCTACACTTTATGCATTGGCATTAGGATGGAGTACACCTACTCCAATTTACAACTCAGGGTGAATTAATGATTCTCTTAAAAATGTAACGGCATTTGTAGAGATTATATATTCACTTTTAATCAGCTGTTATCAAGCTCGTTGAAGTAGAATTAGAATAGAATTAGTGTACACCAATTAAAAGCCAGTGGCATTATTCGATGCTTTAATGCAGCCCGTAACATTACAAGAGAGGTGAATTTTTCGTATTAAGCAGTCGTTAACAAGCTTTGGACTTCTAAACCAGCTAGTAGTTTCACATGCAGCCAAAAGCTGGACTAGATCATTTTCAAATTCTACTTAAATGCTTTTAGTATATTTTTTCGCCATCATAAAGTCATTAGTCAGCTATGCTGTTTAATAGTGTATAATCTTTCCTTAATACAGTCTAAAGACTCGTCCTATCCTTTAGTACATCTGCATAAAAGCTGTAGACTATAATGTCGCTTGTTTATGACCTAATTCATCGCTAATGTGCTACTTGGGCTCTTATAATATAACTATCCAGGCTAATCTTTAATCTTTATATTTTGTTTTATTTTAATTTTTCTCACACATAGAAGCAATAAGAATAATATACCCCGTATTTTGTTAACAATAATATCTGATATAAAATAATATCGAACACTGGAACTAGCTTCAACACTCTGACAGACTCCTTAACATTTTAAAAGTGTAAATTGCTTAATTGAAATAAATGCATTAAGTTTGAGTTAAAACGAGCTAAAAACCCAGAAGCAAAATTATCAATATCACCAACAAGATATCCAAACGCGGTATTTTTTTCTGCCCACTTTGGGAGCATCCTGCGATTATACCTAATTACAAAAAGTTTCTAATGTAACAAGACTTTTTTCATGTCTCAATTCAAAACACTTGAAAGAAAAGTACCAAACCAAACAAAAATAAACACTCACTCAAAACACAACATCTAATCCTTGACCTAACTATACTCACTTACTCTCTAAGACGCTCACATTCACACTTATTATAACCAGGCCGAGTTATGCCGCAATCTCAATGCAATAAACATTCAGCTAGGTGGCACGTGCTAACGACGACTGGCCTTTCTGCCACTGCTCTGGATATAGAGCAGACAAATGTGCCTAAGAAATAGGACTTAGGCTTGGGTATCGAGATAATCTAAACTAATATTATAAAAAGAAAAGATTTGATTTTTTGTATGTTTGTTTGTTACGCTTTCGCACTAAAACGACTGAATGGATTTGGATGAAAGTTGGCACATGGGTAGATTATGACCTGGACATATGTATGATACTTTTCAATCTAATATGAGAACGGGATCGAGAGTTATGCGAGTGAAACCACGGGTGCAGCTAGTAAGCAATATAAATTAACATTACACCTAGACTGTATTCATAAGTAGGCAGATGTGTATAGTACACCCACATTTTACTTTTTTACCAATAAAAGTATGAAATTGTAACAATTTTATCATATTTTTACATTTTCTTCGACTTTTCTTCGTCTTAGAGATTGTATAATTTGAAATTATTTGCCATAATAATTAGGCTTCAGAAACGAATGACGGTTTACTTATCTCTTATCCTAATAGAATTATATGTATTCACTTAATAGGTACCGACGACAGCTACAAATAGCAAAAATTACCTCTTTCTTATCTGAGGTTCATACGGTCACGCAGAGATTTAGAGATAAACGTACTCTTGTCATAATAAACGCCCCATTTTTAAATAATTCCAACCGAAATTAAACCCTTTTCAAGCCGAAAAGCTAATAACACACGCACCCAGATTATGCGAATATAATTATTTGAGAATTTGCTAAACCAACATTACTGTATGCATGTATTAAAAAATTATCCTCAAAAAAAAAAAAACATATGAACAGCTTATCATGATTTATTGGAAAAGCCTTACAAAGTCTTCTGCGGGTATTCTGTGCACTTCTTATGCTCTATGTTACCAGAAACCTCAACCGGAGCAAAATCTGATAGGTACCTTAAACAATATTCCCGTGACAGCCGACTATCGTTAAATTACACAATGGCCGTTTCTAGCTAACCAGTGTTCGTAACTGAGTCTGTAATATTGGAGAGGCTTCCATTCTATGTGCAGGCCTTAGTGGTAACAGGAGCGGGACGTGACGTATTATGTGGGGTCCACGTAACACTCAACACAATATGCAACAAATGTGCAATGTATTTCTCACGGGAGAATACTGCTACAGTTACAGCAGTGTTTGTGGTGCAGCACGACCGTCAGCTACAAACGGCTAACTTCTGAGATTGATTAAATTTTAGCAGCTTTACCTAAAGTATATTATGCTGAATAATCTTTAACTTTATTAGTTAGTTAATCTAACGCTTGTGGTCATACGAAAATTGTATAGAACTTTAAGGCTCTCCCTCACAGGCGCGTTATTGTCGGTCGATAATATCGGATGCGTTATTGCGATATCTGTTTTCAGTACATTTTGTATTGGCCTTACCTTCGTGACCGTCCTGATACTGTGTAACGTATACATCCTAATACAGTCCTGTGTAAACACTGCTGTGATAATAACGACGCAATAGAAGTAGTACCCTTGCGTTCCTTCGTCCTGTGATATTCCGATATGAGTTCTTAGAACATTTTATATCAGAACGCACACAATCTTACACACACCTGCGTTAATAACGTAGAAACGTGCACCGCTAGAAACCATCATCATTATCATTTTCCTGCCCCTATCCCAATTTATTTGGGGTCGGCGCGACATGTACGGATATAAAAATAAATAAACAAATATCAGTATGTACCTAAGTAAAGATTGTCTTTAAAAGATCGCTTTTAGTGATAAGACCGCCCATTGTGTCACCTTTTGTAAAATTTTATATATTTATGTTCTGTAATTTGTATGGCGTATATAATAAAGAGTATTATATTCTATTCTATTCAAAATATCAGACGATAAAAAACCAGCTTTGTGGCAAGGGATCTGGACGCATTATCGCAATAACGCATCCGATATTATCGACCGATAATAACGCGCTTGTGGAGGAGAGCCTTTATTGTTGTATAGGCTAACTCGTCTGGTGCTGACAGAATCTGACAGTGCTGATATTTATAGAATAATTTGAAAGCTCCACATTAAGTTACTGAAACCTAAAGTAGGACGAGAGGTGGAAACTAGTGTCGTTTGGTTTGAAAGTCCATGAAACTCGTGTCCGTACAAACTTAATGATCATCAAGCCGTACAAGTTGCATTGAAATACATGAGTACGCAGGTGCTGTGTGGGGCTAATTTTGGTTAGGTGTTTTGAATCTGTACGTATACATTTACATGCTTTATAAAACTGACTAGCACCATGATTGCATAAAACACTATCAATCACATCCTGAATCATCTTGACGGATATTGCTAATCCATTGCTTTATATGTTCGATTTTTTGTCTGCTCAACAACGTAAATAGCTCAATGAATGTTGTTTGAACTGTCAAAATGAAAGTTATTGGTACTGATAGTGTGTTACGCAATTAACCCGCTGGAATTGCGATGAGCGGGTGAAGGTCGTGGGAATCCACTGGATTGAAGAAGCTCAGGAGGGTGGTTGTCGTAATGCATGAAGGAGATGAGAAAAAATTGTTGTTTTTCTATAGTGATAAACAACTAAGCGACATAAATAAACACGAAAGGACTGTACTTTATTGTTTTGTGTAATTGATTAAAAACGCATTTCCCCACTTCTGTTTTGTAGATAACTTCCTAATTGTAACATTGTTGAAATTAAATGGTGGTGGGAATGGCAACATAGTATCTAGATATTGAACACGCGTTTGACTTTGCACAATGACTGTTCTCACTCACGGAATCTTAGTTATTAGGGTTCCGTACGCTAAGGGTGCCAACGGGACCCTTAGTAATCTGAGGCTCCGATGGCTGTATTTTTGGAACCATACTATGTAGACACTTAAATTAGAGGTACTATGAAAGAGAGTGTGTATTACTGCGGCCGCTATAACAAAAAATAATTATAAAAAGTTTTAAATCAAAATGGGGCCATACAAAAAAATGTGTTTTTAAAAAAAGTAAGAATTTAAAAAAAATTAAATAGTTGTAAATATTGTACGGGTGGTACGAAACTCTTCGTGTGCAAGTCCGACTCGCATTTGTCCGCTTTAAATGATCTCGATACATCATCATCTGCCAAGCCTTTTCCCAACTATGTTGGGGTCGGCTTCCAGTCTAACCGGACGCAGCTAAATACCAGTATTTTACATGGAGTGACTGCCTATCTGACCTCCACTACCCAATTACTGGGTAATGCGATACCCCTTGGTAAGACTGGTTGTCAGATTTTCGGGCTTCTGACGATCCGTAACGACTGTCAAAGATACACGAATGACAGCCAGCCAGGACCAACGGCTTAACGTGCTTTCCGAGTGACGGAGGGGTCTTGGTATGTAAAGATGGTAACCCATCCACGGACTAACCGCGGCAAGCGTAGCTTAACCTGATTGATTGACCCGTGCGGCTGTTATTACTTAGCCGCAAACCCCTGTCAATGATCTCGACACATGAAATGCGAAATATTACTAGCTAGCCGACCCGGTGAACTTTGTGCCGCCTTAGAATAAATAACAACGAATGCATGAAAAAATTAATTATCTTCATTATACTTTCATAAATTTTTCCTTCTTTTAATAGTAATTCTGCTATTCTGGGCGGAGACAAATCCAAGAAATCAAAGATAGTATAGTAACTAACCTGGCTTTTTTTTATTTATATATATGTTGCCACGTTGAGTAAATGTGTGATTATTATAGTATTTGACAATCAAACAAAACGTTCAGATCCAGACAGCCATAATTGGTTCCTCGCATTATAGACGAAACACAATTGACAGGTACCCCATACAATGACATAATATTATACTACCTTTAACAACTAAGAGATTCCAATCTACCGACACTATGCCACATTAATGCTATTGATGAGAAACTATTATACGGTACACGTCAGTTTGAACTTCTGGGAATATTCTCATTATGAAAAAGAATAAGCCGTAAGCAATATCACAATACCCATTACCAATTACAATAGATGATTAAAGCAATTTATTAAATTTCCTTTTTTGGTAGATAAGCTCTAACAGGCCAACCTACTATTTTTATCTCATGAAGCGTCGACACGCGGTTTGTTTGTGATAAACAAGTCTACGAACACGCTGTGATGTGAAGATGAGTAGCGTTAAACATAACAGACACACGCAGTCACACACACACACACTTCCGACTTCACCATAATTTCAAATGGTACCAAGAGCTTTTGCGCTTACACACACATTCACAGCGAGTTTCTACACTTGGTAACCACGAGTAAAGCGCGCGTCACAAAAAAAATACCATACTCTTCTATTGAGTTTTCTATTAAATATTGTCTTGAATGTGGTAGAAATATTTCAAAAATTTCTCACAGTCTTTATGACAAAATTAAATTCATATCGAAATCTTTTGAGATAAATCCGTTGCACCTGCCACGGTAAGAAAGTGCAGTATTAAAAGGTTTTATAAGTTTTATTTGAAAACCTCTCCAGTAACTGTCGGACCAACGTCGACGTGTGTTCCCCTTCTTGGCTAAAGCGGTATACACATAAGGCTACGTTACTTACGTTAGTACGTTTTCTAAGACATTCTCAGAGATCTAATGCTACTTTTCACTGCACAATAACCACTGGATTATTCTGGGAAAAGTAATCAGGTGTTGCTATTATAGGTAGGTATAAATATTATAAACTAGCTATTGCCCGCGACTTGGTCTGCGATCCAGGATGAAAAGTAGCCTATGTCCTTCTCCAGATCATGGTCTACCCATGTGTCAAATTGTATCTAAATCCGTTCAGCAGTTTTAGCGTAAAAGCGTAATTCTTAAATTTTCTGCGCAACTTTCTCATTTTTTTTTCGTAAGGACCTTCTACAAAGTATTAGAAAAATAAGAAAAAAAGATGAATGAAATCGGTAAAGTCGTTCAAGTTATGGCGTGACCAAGGGAAATAGGGATTATTTTTTATATACAGGGTTATTTTTCAAAGACCAGCCAAATTTAAGGATGTGGTAGAGACCATCAAACTGAACAACTTTCTCCATGGGACCAACATCGTAATCGCGAAGAAAAATTCAGCCGTCCCATAAATTTAGGTCAAGTAGGTATTGAAGTTTTCTATGGGACAGTTGATAAAATTTTCGCGATTACGCTATTTGTCCCATGGAGAAAGTTGTCCTGTTTGATGGTCTATATCACATCCTTAAATTTGGCTGGTCTTTGAAAAATAACCCTGTATACACTAGCTTTTACCCGCGACTTCGTCCGCGTGAAGCAACTTTCTTAGTTTTTTTTTCTGTAAGAATCTTCTACAAAGTATTAGAAAACTTAAAAAAAAATGTGAATGAAATCGGTAAAGTCGTTCTCAAGTTATGACGTCACCAAGGGAAATAGGGATTCATTTTTAACTATATATATATAGATATTTAAAATTGTTACTCAAGAGTGGGTATTTTTAAGGTTCCGTACCCAAATGGTTCCACGGTTACCAAAGGATTCTCGATTACTTTGGTCACATTGCCCGTCCGGAACCAGATAAACTTGAAAAATTGGTGGTGATGGGCAAGGTAGATGGAAAAAAGACCTTGAGGCCGGTCACCTAACCGCTGGTCAGACCAAGTAACCACCCTCACTGGACTCTCTGTTACGACCGCTCTGAGAGAAGCTGAGAACCGAACAAAGTGGAAGAATATCGTACATAAAGCCACGAAGGCCTTTCAGGGACACGACCTTCAGTAATGGTCTAGCATTATTAGAGGACTGTGACCTTTTAACCGTTATTGGTAGTCATGTAAAATTTTCCCAGAATACATGTTGTACCCCTATTGCTCGTACAATTAATTGTTATAATTTCAAAAGATCAATAGTAACGACAACAGTTCCTTCGTATTGAATATTAATATTTAATCAACAATGTTCGCAGAATCTAGTGAAAAGATTAATACAAATCATAATACATATAGATTATACATAGGTATCTAGAGGCAACAGGGCAATTATCTAGGCTGAGCTTATATTTCGGCAAGAATCCGTAATATTTGGAATGTAATACTAGACTTAAAAAGTCCCCGGAGAATGCGATCTCCGTCAATCCTGTATGATCTCCGTCAATTATGTTGGCAGTTTCTGAAAATACTTTCATTATTATACTAAAAAAATAAATGTTGTAATCGTGTGTCCGCCCGCATGTTGACAGTCGACGTTTTGATTTTCTTTTTGTTTCAACGCGAAATTTAATCTAACTAGCCTGTATCGTCCCAATGCAAAGGCCTCCCTCTCCCTCTTCCACACAATTCTGTCTTTTGCGAGTGCCAGTCCTTTCGGTAGTAATCAAGCTCGTCCCGCCATCTTAGTCCGCGCAAAATATAAAAGAATAAATTTATCACCTTCATTGCTAAAATATTAACCTGTTAGCAAAGGTGCTAAAGGAGCTGTTGACGATGGATGTGTAGACAGTACCTAATAATATTAACGCAAAGCTGTCATTCCTGCTAATTAATAAAAGAGCCTAAAAGTCCCGTTAATTTGTTAATGAAAACGGTACAACACCAATTACATTAATTAACATAGAAACCATTATTATACAAGGTGTCGTTTAGCATCCTCGTCAAATTCAAGGAGATAACTGTGGTACTGATTCTCGACACGAATCAATAATAAAATAAGTAGGTATTTTTTTTCTAATTTTCGGAAATCGGCATGTGTGGGACACGCATTTTAAAACGCGGCCTGTGTGAGACCGCACTGTAACTGCCTTTTTACACACACATAAAAACGTGGCCGCTTATATGATACCATAACGCGGTTCTGTTGTACTCTATTGAAACTCAATTTTGTTTTTCATCAAACCCATACGTGTGGGGTATCTATAGATAGGTCTTCAAAAATGATATTGAGGTTTCTAATATCATTTTTTTCTAACCTGAATAGTTTGCGCGAGAGACACTTCCAAAGTGGTAAAATGTGCCCCCCCCCCCCCCTGTAACTTCTAAAATAAGAGAATGATAAAACTAAAAAAAATATATGCTGTACATTACCATGTAAATTTCCACCGAAAATTGGTTTGAACGAGATCTAGTAAGTAGTTTTTTTTTAATACGTCATAAATCGTAAAACGGGACCCTTCATGGGCGAGTCCGACTCGCACTTGGCCGCTTTTTTTCGATATTTCAGTCTCGGTCACATTATCAATCACAACCTGAATAATTTTGAAACATATTGCTAATCCTTTGCGTAATATGTTCGAAAAAATTGTCAGCTCAACAACATAAAAAAAACGAAATGAATGTTGTTGAACTGTCAAAATGAAAGTCATTCCTACTGTTAAGGGTAGCGGGATCGTCCGAAAGGGTTACCGCGCGTTATATACTTAAGAAAATACGGCCTATTTACCTAGCTATCATGTGAATGCTGCCTTGCCGCTCTATCCGACATAAAAAGCATTGTCAATGCGTTGTCAAGGTGTCAATTTTGCATTGAATTATGTCACTTTGTTGGGAAGCGCCGAGTTACAGCGTAAGTGTGGATTCACACATGACTTAACGTTCAGAAAATAGTGAGAATAACGTACTGTCTGTCGAATACCTATCTCGTGACAATAAGAGATATTTGATAGTGCAATAATTTGGAAATATTTTTTTTTGTTTTAAGAAATTGTTGGTAACTGTTTCTCCACTTTGAAGGTATTATACAAGTGAATTGATAACCAATTTTAAGAGAATAACACACATTTTTTTATAATATAACGTGTAAAAGTGGTTTCGATATCTTATTTACAGAATAAACAAATTCATTTTATTTCTAGAAACTGTGTAAAATATATCTTCAGCCAAAAGTGGTCAATCCTCCAAGTATAGCCCGTTCTATAGCTCGTGGAGTGACCTTGAATTTATGTACCAGCCGTACCTCGTGTGTCCACATTTCGGCTCCGTAAATCATAACTAGCAGGACGCACTGATTAAAGACTTTAGTCGTTAGACTCTATGGAATACGCGACGAAAAGACTCGACGAAGCTTCCCAAATGCTGCCAAGCCCTTGAGAGACTTTGACTTTGAGCGATATAATAATTATCATTAATTAATTCTTCCAAATTCTAAATATAGGCATAATAACGAACACGCGATTTAGTTTGATAGTAATGTTTTGTGTCAATATGATGAAAGTCATGATACAACGATTTGGTATATTGTCGATACAGCGATTCCTGTGAATTCTGGCGCAATATTTATTCTTCTATTGTAATTTGTATTTGTATATCTCCCTGGCTTGATTTCAGGGAAGTAGGTATCTATCGCCGTAAAACTAATCTGTACCGTTGATTTTATTAGGAAGCTACATGGAATCTGTATAATTACGTAGGTATTGGCAGAGAGTCTTCGTTTCCTTAGGCATAATCTCCCCTTTTCACCTCCTTAAATGTCGAATTACCAAAAACTCCTTCTTAGCGGATGCCTATGTGTATGATATAGATTATGATTTTTTTTTATAATTACATAAGTATAATAATTATAAACAAGACATTGGCTTTGGCATTCCTATTGAACAAGTTCTATTTAAACTTAGCCTCACCAGCAACATAGAAATCCCCAAGTTAACAACTTTAACAGATCCTAAGAATTAAAATGAGCATTCTGATAAAACAACGCTAAATCACCAGAAAACTCATGTTACCTTACAACTATACTTGAACTTTAAAGAAAATACATATAACATTTTAAAACTGGATACTGCAATAAATCTTCTGCGTACTTTCTTGAATGCCGGTTCTATCCTGCATTCTGGTCAGGAATGGAATTTTTCTGTATTCTGCTGAGCATTGTGTTCTAGTTATCATTTCACTTGGCGTAGTAAATCCTCATTCGGAAGGAAATTGTTTGTTTTGCTATTTATTTTAATATTTCGAATCTATGAATTATTTGAAAGTGAGTTATTTTTTTCTTTGGTTGTGAAACTGAACACAACGTTTAAAGGAAACGCAGATCCCTGAATATTACTATAGGACATCACACTTTTTTAGTATTATAATTTATAAATCAAGTTCAAGTTTGCTTGAACAAACAGTGTAAAAATTCAATACTCATACATAAGACGAATCCAATGACACACATTACAACCATGTACACCGCAATTTATTCAAGGGCACATGTTCATACAAATAAAGGATCGCCCCTCCATCAACAAACAATTTCTTATAAAATGACATTTGATATTTTGCAAACGGGTGAGGTGCGAATGTAACCGATAAATTGCCGAATTCCCGTAGCTAATGCATCTGTCACCGATTGTTACTCGAGCGAACTGAATACATTTTCATACTTTATATCACGTTGTGGTACAATTCATAGAAGGTTGGGTTTAAGTTTGCTATGTCATATTTACTAGCTTCAAACTAGGAAGTCTTTCCTTTTTTGCTGTGTGTCGAACACCAGCCTTCTGGACTGTTACACTCCTGTGTCTTCAAGTTCTTCAATGAGCAAACATTTCTGTAAATTTAGCTCAGATGTATAGAGTGGCAGGGACATCGACGAAAAACTGGTTACAAAAAATCTGCTGTTTCATAGAAAAGTGTTTTTTTTTTCTAGAATTATATTCTGAACGTGTCACGTGGCACCCTGTATTAAATAAATGGTGTGTTAAACTTGAAAAGAGAATGTGGCGTGATTTACACATTTTTTTTAAAGAAATCTAAAAGACAAAGTAAATACTGACATTACTGCAAATCCGTCTCACGTTTCATGCTAAAAATTAATATATTTTTTGCGCATAACGCACTCTCAATACAGGGATCAAAACCTTTCACACGCGAAAACAGAATCAAAGCAAAAAAAAAAACCGCTTTCCGTTCAACTCTTGCGCCATCTCCGGTCCCGAGCGGGCTTCACTCCTTAAGCTCCCATAATTGGCAAGCATTCGGATCACGTATTAAAAGCCGTGTCGGTCCCAGACCCAGTCCGATAAGAATTCCGTGAGTCAATTCATATTCACGAAAAGAATTCACCTTCGGAAAATTAAATATTAAAATTTGTAAACGTCTGCGATATTTCCCGGAGTGCTTTTAATACGTTTGGTGAAAAATGTATCTCTTTTGTTGAGCTTAATGAAGTAAAAACGATTTATTATTCACTGGTACTGCTTGAGGAAATTTAATTGAATAGGTCCGCATATATATTATACAGGGTGGAAACTTTCAGCGGGGCAGTAAGAAAAATTAATACGCCTTCTTTTTGATATGTGTAAAATTCTACATGATCATTTGTCTTTTATTTTATTTTTTTGTATTTCAGTTACACAAATTCTTTACAAAATGTAAGGGAAAAGTTTTCTGCAATTTGTGACTTTTTGAGTACTCCAACGATGGTTGGTCTCATAGAAGTTTTTGATCAGTATTAGAAACAGGATCGATTAGCATCAAAAAATGTTTTTGTGTAAAATGGCTATTTTCTTGCTAATTGTATTTTGTTTTTTTGAAAATCTGTGAATGGGGATCAAAATTCCATAAAAAATTATGGACATTCTCCTAAAACCATTTTCGCGTAGCTGCAACGGATAAGGTACTTCCCCTTACTGCCCCGCTGAAAGTTTCCACCCTGTATATATGTACAATGTAATGGTGTTTTTCACATACGAGTTTGCTTTTGTATTTACAAAGTATTCGGGTATTGTTAAATCTGAATAATATTATCAATGAAAATACTGGAATGATCGTTCTACTTCAACGCATTACTTTTCAATTCTACTATATGAGTTATTCACAAATATTTTTACGAGTATAATGTAGAAAAATAATGTAAAGTATTGATATTCAATATGAAGTAAAAAAAAATTGCAGCTGATAATTCTCAAAGGTTTTCTTGGAAATTCAGCTTTAGTCCAAAGTACACAAATGAAAAACCATTAAAAATTACATTTACATTGCGCAGTAAATTATCTCTGCTGCTTGGTTAAATTTTGGGTCGCATTATTTGACCAACTTTTTGACTAGTAGCAATACGCAAATGATGCCTTGTTTTTTAGTTTTTGTCATGCAAAGGAGGCTATTTGAAGCAAATGTTGTCTATAAATACAGTCGATGTACCGATAAAACTAACCTAACCAAGTAAACTGTGCTGTCAATGGTTTAATTGAAATAAATGCTTTAACTTTGAAAAAGCAGGGTGGATACTTTTCTATTTCAACAGAACGTAATATGGACCTTTGAAGAATTTTTCAGAGACTACACAAAAGCTATGGTGTACGCGATGCATTACCATCTTATCCTATTTATCCCCCCCCCCCTCCCCGATCTTGGAACACAATAGTCTATTGCTATGCATGACGTCACTCAGTGCCAGCACGTACGCCTTGATACTGTTTGGAGATCTCCTAATCTAACGGAAGAAAATACATAGATAACAGTCATGCCTGTATTCCCTGAAGAGGTAGGCAGAGAATGAGCCCCAAAATTCAACGGTTTTAAATGCAAGCGTATTATACCCGGTCACAAGAGACACAATTTTGAGCTCTGTCCAACTTGAGATTGTTCCAATACTTCAAGACCAAGAACGATATTATTTATCGTATAGGTCCAAAAACAAAACAAACTGTGGGCGGACATAGTAGACATAAATATTATTTGTACTACAGGAAATTATAGGAAAACGGATCGCAGTAATTAACAGCCACGAATGATTTATCTGACACGTCATTAATTGGCTAGACAGGTACCTACGAGGATGAATCGGGCGATAGTTAAGTTCTCATAGTCCATAGACATTCAAGGCCGCAGTAAATATTCGTGGCTAAAGACGACCGTTGCCAGAAAGGGAATACATTTATGTAAATAGCTACAGACCGCATCTAGGGTGAGTGGTGCCTCTAGGCCCTGCTTAATCTTGCAAATTTATGCAAGTCGACGACAACACGTCGAACTGTCTTCGCAAGAGGACGTGATCCAAATCCGATTCAGCGCGTCATTTCGGTCGTAAAACGCTTTAGGAGTTGGCGCATTTGTCGCATAATTCTGATCTCCGGAGTCCAATAGCTTCTTGTGATGAACCCGATTATTATTCAAAGCTGATCCGTTTGCGTGCGTGTCAGTGGGGTGCGTTGTTCGAATGTTAGTTTACCTCGGAGTTAGCGGCAGCTGGGGCATCGATCCTGGGATACATTGTTCATTATTATTGTGGGTTATTAATCAAAGCCTCGGATTGCGTGTGTATGTATACTCTGCAGAAGTGGTTTGGAACTAGACAGACTTAAGTAGGTTTTCGCGAAAATTATACATACATTCTACGCCCACTTTGTAAAAGGTTATGTAACGGCTAGGGCTTTGCAGGTAGGCTGCGCAGGCCGTTAATAAGTAAGTTAGGTAAAGAAACACTTAGCCAAGGTTCATAGATACCTATAATCTTCTTAGGTTTACAATAAACACGTATTAGACTAGGTCGCGGGTAAGGACACACTATCGTTCTGAGCATTAGCACGTGTAAGTTAGGAAAGGTACCGTCCTTGGTTCTCCGGGATGCAGGAATTCAGGCCCGGGAACAGGTTTGCCAGTACGCGTTCAGGAAGCCGGTCAGGGCTCAGTAGGCCGCAGACCACAGCGCGTCAGCAGGCCGCCGGTAGCGCGCAGATAGGTGTGCGTGCGGCACACAGTATAGCATACATGCAGTGCGCGGTTCAGGTACGCGTGCAGCGCGCAGTAGGTAAGCGTACAGTATAGCTACGCATGCAGTGCGCAGTTCAGCAACGTGTACAGCGCGCAGCAGGTGAGCGCACAGTATAGCCACGCATGCAGTGCGCAGTTCAGCTACGTGTGCAGGGCGCAGTAGGTGAGCTGCCCCGTCCTCAGCGACGTAGACTCCGGTATGTAGAACAACCGGTAGGTACTCGTAGAACTGGTACGTAGAACTGGTAGGTAAAACCCCTAGATTTGGAGTACCAGTATCATGAGGATCAGGGAATCACTCCTGCTAGCTAAGCAAGCGGATGTTAAAATGACAGAGTGTTCTTAAGAAATTAGTGTTGTGCCATGATTCTAGTGATGGGACTTACAACTTACTAATTATCAGTCGACTACTTTTGCCGTTGTGACCCTCACAACGCTAGTTGGGTTTTAGTATTCTTTTACGAAATCTTTAGTAATTAACACGTCATGAGCGGGTTTTGAGGGTTTCATTAAAAGGTTTTATTATGTCTGGCTTCGGGTAATTACGCTACAAATCTTTCCTTTACTGCAGCAACGCGATTGGCGAACAAGAGCCTAGATTCATAAAAAAAACATACTTTAATAACCTTTAACTCGACAGTTTTATTCCACCCACCAAAATATTACGTCAGTAATTTCTGAACTATGGTCAAGAAAATGAAATATATCTGAAGTAATAGGTTTTGTACGACCAATAAAGGTACGATCCCTGAATAAAGAAGGCTATTTGTCCGGCTAATAATGTTTAACTAGATATAATATTTCTCAACCTGATACAGGTAGCTGTCTCAAGCAAATAGGGTTCTCTAGCTCGTTAGCCATTATGTTCAGACTCAACAATACAAAGTTAGGTACCTTCTTTAATGGACTTAATGTTTCAGAAGCCGTACACGAATATATTTTATAATGAGCATCATTTTATCTAGGAAGGATCTTTCCTGTATTTTGTTGTTGGTTTGTGCAGTCGGGGAAATTATTTTTTAAGCAAATTTTCACCCTACGTCAATTTGCCGAATTATAAATGTAGCCAGCAGTGGTAGCCCCGTGGTAACGGCCGCGACTTAAAAGTTGTAGGTCGTAGGTTCGAACCCCGTCAGTCGCTTTACTTTGTGTAAATTATTTCATCACCACTGCCAATGAAACGGTGGAGGAAAACATCGTGAGAAAACCGGCATGTCCTACAGCCAAAAATTCGACGATATGTGACATCTACCAACCCGCACTGGGCCCGCGTGGTGAATTACGGCCCACTCCCTCTCACCAAGAGGAGGCCTGTGTCCCAGCAGTGGGAACGGGAACATTATAGACTGATTATGTGATGTAGCTATTTCATACAACTGTTAAGGGAGATGCGCTTAGGTAGCTAGCCCACGACATTCAAATTTACTTATTTTTTTTGCAATTTGCAGGTCAGTAACAACCTGACACTGACCTTTGTTGTTATTACAATGATTCGTAACCGCAACAAATATGGCTTTACATACCTAATTGTAATCTTCAGTATCAGCAATACACCTCTTGGAGTTAGAATTGGCCTTAAAAGTCCCAAAAAATATGAAAATTGTTATGATTATAATTTTCATATTTTTTTATTTTTAACCGACTTCTAAAAAGGGAGGAGGTTTTTGTTCGCGCATAACTCCGTCGCTAGCCCACCGATTTGAAAAGTTCTTTTCAAATCGGTTGGCTTTTTTGTTGGAAAGGCTATACTTCCCAAATGGTCCTATAGAAATTTCATCAAAAACGGTTCAGTAGTTTGGTTTTTAAACCAAAATTACTGGTAAAAATTACAACTTAAAAGTGAAAAATAAAAACTTTTTTGCAAAATAAAACAACCACCTTCCAAAAACGACACTACAAAGTGAAAAATAACTTTAATTTCGGAAGTCGGTGGCAAATAACGAAAATGCGAACCCAACGACGTTATCTTATTATTAAAGCACTATGATGAGCGGCTTCATAAACTAGAAGACAGCTACAAACGATTTCTGTAGACAAGTGACGCCATCTAAAATCTTCGTGTGCAACAATCTGCGCAAGCGCCACCCCGCGAGTTATCTGCACCACAACTACAGATGACTACGTGTAGAGATTATGCACACATGTACAATAAATCCGCCTTTATAAGCAGAGCTGTCTTCGAATAAATCGTCATTCACTAGCTAGAGGTTTTTCATCTCGGTAGCCACGCAGCCAGCTCTGATCCTTAGTACGACTAGTTCCCTGCTTCGATTGCCTACCAGTCTTCAGGAAACTAGCCAGCTAGGTGAGGTTTGAAGGGCGATAGCCACGCAGTCCCTTTCATCCCTCCACTTAGGGTTGCCTCATGATATATATAAATTGTAACGTGTAACGTAAAATAAGTTAAGTTGCCAATAAAATATGATCAAGTTTAACGAGCTTTAATTTCACAAAAATCAACCCTACAGTCTTATATAATAATAATTGTTGCCAATAAGCCTGTTATAGTGGTGATGGATCGATCAGAGCGGCGCGCAATGATTGCTGACATAACCGTCCCGCTGATGAAAACGTCCCGTTGAGAAAGAGAAATAAATTAAATATCTTGACTTAGCACACGAGGTTGTTGACATGTGGAATGTGAGCTCGGCTGTCATTGTCTCTATTGTCGTATCGACCAATGGCCTGATGGCCATAAGCCTCGATCAACATCCGATGGGCTACTATTTTTTATATTTTTAAATTATTTTTTATCTTTTTTTTTTCATAAAAATATTTAAAAATGTATTTAATATGTAAGAAGTAAATAAATAAACGAAATAATAATAATATGAGCATTTATATAAAGAAAGGAGGACGAAGAATCATAGGTCTACAAAAATTAAATGATTTTATTTCTGTAAGTAGTTTTGTACAAACACGTTAAACATATTTTTTTTTTAAATTGATGAGGCGGCGTTTTCTATTTGACTACTCTGAGAAAAAAGACCGAAAGCAACTCAGGGGTCACAGTCTCAGGTAGCTTGAGAGTTTCAGGTAGCTTGACCTGCTGGAACCTGTACATTGGTGTCTGAAATGGTATTTTGAGGAGAGAACCACACAGATTGAGTGGACTTCTCCAGTTAGTGCACGCATTTGTTAGTAATCGTGCAGCTCAACTCAGAACTTAAGAAGCTCAACGATTCGACGAACAATACCAGGGAAAGGACATTTGGGAAGGCCGCATAAATTTATCAAATTGCCAAACCATGATTAAAAATAACTGAGATAAGAAAATGACTCACATAGTCTTTACATCCTTCCTACTAATATTACAAACGCGAAAGTTTGTGAGGATGGATGGATGTTTGTTACTCTTTCACGCAAAAACTACTTAATGAATTTGGATGATATTTAGCACACAGATAGTTTATAACCAGAATTAATATATGTAATTCTTTTTATCCCGATATTCGCACGGGATCGAAACTTATGCGGGCGAAAACGCGGGGCACTGCTAGTTAACAATAATTAAAAATAATATAGTGTTTTCAAAGTAAATATTCATGTCATAACTATATTTTAATAACAACACAACAATAACTATATTTTCAAGCAAGTCTTTATCAATGAAGTACATACGTGTTAAAAAAGCGGGACCACGTACAAAAACAGCTATTATTAACCTTCTAAATAATGTCCCTATAAGTTTCAGGTGTAAATTCCAATACTGAAACTTTATTTGCAGTGTTAGTCAATATTCTAGTAAACCGTTAACACAATTTGCGTGATGGTGAAATATTTAACCGCGCTTTGTTCCATAATCGTTCATCCATGTATATTTTATATACAAAGCTTATAAGCTTTACCCATATTTCTGTGTGTTTGAGCCCGCAATAGAATAAAAAAATCGGGATGCCATACGCAAATAGTTTTTTATTTCGGTAGGCAGGCTTATTACCATTACATCGGTTTTAGGGTTCCATACCTCAAAAGGAAAAACGGAACCCTTATAAGATCACTTCGTTGTCCGTCGGTCTGTCCATCTGTCAAGAACCTTTTTCTCAGGAACGCGTGGAGTTATCAACTTGAAGTTAATATCAAATACTCAAGGCTCATCCCTTGAACCAATGAAAAAATCAAACTTCTAAGTCAACGCAATAAAAAGATACGGGCGTTTATGTTCCGGAATCAAAAGGTAGGTCGTAACTCTGCACGACAACCAGTTTAGGTTCAGGCCCAAGCTGTCTACTGAAAGTGCAATACTGAGGTTAAAGCATGCTGTCAAGTATTACACAGACCGTAATACTGCTGTATACGCTAGCTACCTTGATTTGTCCAAGGCTTGTGACCTGGTTTCGTACGAAGTGCCGTGGCAAAAGCTACGTGACCATAAAATTGCACCTGAAATAGTTACCATCTTCCAGCACTGGTACGGCAACCAGGTCAATAACGTAAAATGGGCGGGAGCTCTGTCGGACTCGTACAGGTTGGAGTGCGGGGTGAGGCGGGGTGGCCTGAGCTCACCTACGCTCTTCAATTTGGACATGAATGAGCTCATTATCGCGCTCAGCAGCCGCCATGTTGGATGCCATGTCGATGATGTTTGTTTTAATAACATCAGCTATGCTTACGACATGGTGCTGCTGAGTGCATCTGTAGGTGGTCTCAGGGAGCTCATGAGCATTTGCGAGACGTACGCTCACTCACATGGCCTCAAGTATAACGTCGCGAAGAGTGTGCTTATGATCTTCCAAGTTGGGACCAAAGGTCTGATGGACGTTCCTCCGGTCAAGTTGTGCGGCGTGCCTTTGGAGCTCGTGCAATCTTTCAAATATTTAGGCCATATTGTGACGCCTGACTTGAAGGATGACGACGATATTGAACGGGAACGGAGGGCGCTGTCGGTGAGGACGAACATGATAGCACGCAGGTTTGCTCGTAGCTCCAAGGAAGCCAAAGTCACCTTGTTTCGAGCCTACTGTACTGCATTTTATGCGAGCAGCCTGTGGGTGTCATACTCGCAGAAAGCTTACGGAGCTCTCCGAGTTCAATATAATAACGCGCTGAGGGCATTGCTGCGGCTGCCTCACGTCGGGGATGTTCGCCAGTGCGCGCGTAGACTGTTTTTATGCCACCTATGTATGCGCAGGAGGGCAGCCTCGATAGCGGGCCGGGTGAGAGCCAGCGGCAACAGTCTCCTCGCGGTCGTCGCCGTTGGACGGGCCATTCATGCGGCATTGGTTGGCCCTACATGCGCCCATATTTAGGGCATGGGTGAGATAAGTCGTTTTAGGGTATTAATATTTTTGTGGATTATATTTATTTATTATTTTATTTTATCATTTGTTTTATGATTTTAATGAAATGTTTGATTTTAATTAAATATTCATTTTAATTAATTTAAAGATGTACTAAATGATTTTAGAGATTTTAATGAATTTAAAAATGATTGCGATTTTAACTAATGAATCAATCAAAATCAAAAGTCATTTATTCAAATTAGGCTGAGAATCAACTCACTACCTAAATAAAAGCCTCCAGGCATAAAGGGCGTGACAGCTTACATATTTATGCATTGCTGGGTTCGTCACATAGCTGTCACTTGCAGTCACAGATGATGAACTAGGACCATCGATGTGAAATAAATAAGTGAGTTAATACTAATAACAGTAACCTGTCAGTACCTAAGCTAATTCTGGAGAAAGAACATGAACATTGTCTTGAGTTAATTAGGGCGACCAACTATTCTTATCAAATTTATTTTACAATTTGACTTTATATATTTCAGTTATTTAATTTTAGTTATAATGGTATTATTGTGGCATGTATTTTAATCTTTGGTTACTAATATAATTTTTAAGTATACTAACATAACTATGGATCACTGTGTCTGACTTAAATAAATAAAAACCTATAGGGTACTTCCCGATGACCTAGAATCATGAAATTGACCTAGAATCATGAAATTTGGCAAGAAGCAATGTCATGTAGCACAAGTAAAGGAAAAAATACGAAAACCGTAAATTTAAAACCGAAAACCGGAACCCTCGGTGCGCGAGTCCGACTCGCACTTGACCGATTTTTATAACCTATAATTATTTCGCGGTCTCCTTATAAATTCTTATATGTTTGTCTACTACAGTTCTTTAACAGTTATTTTACACCTCTGAATTTGCATCACTGTCAAAAACAATGGGACCATTATTCTCGTTACAGTAAGGTTGCTATTGGTTTGTTGCCACTGACTAGTCTGTCAAAGCCACAGTCATCTTTATTCACATTCCAATAAGGTTGTAGTTGGGTTGTTGCTGTCAGAGGTGAAATAACGTGCTTTGCGGAAGAAATAAAGTAGATACAAATAAATCCTAAAATCCATATCAATTGCTACCAAGCTAAAGCTGCAACAAATAAACCAAACTATGTCTCCGATATTTTTACGTTCAGTCCTAGATGTAGAATGGGAATTGAGCGTACATATTTCAGTATGAGGGTAGTTTAAGCGCAACAATCCGCCCACGGATTTTACGAGGCCTCCGGAAGGTTCAGGATGTTGATATATATTTAAAAGGCTTTGGTTAAAATGTGTTGGAGGGGCTCGTGGCTAAATAATAATAGCCGCACGGATCGATCGAAGGTCAGCTTGCCACGGTTGGTTCGTGGATGGGTGTCTATCTATTACTTATCGAGACCCCTCCGTGCCTCGGAACGTAATTTAAGCCATTGCTCCTGGCTGCCATTCGTGGATCTTCGACAGTAGTAGCTTAGCATATTTTACGGAAGTGGTAAGGTTTTGGGCCAACAAGATAAAAAATTCAGTCATGCCGGCGGCACGAAGAAGAAGACTAATACACACACAAATAATCCAAATGTCAAAATTTATTTCTGCAATTATGGTTTATGATCTAATTATACTTTTCGTCACATAATATTAATCTTTGGTTACTAACATAATTTTTAAGTATACTAACATAACTATGGATCACTGTGTCTGACTTAAATAAATAATAATAATAATCATCTGAGGGGCAATTTTCGTAATTTCAAGAACGTTCACAGTCTGATCTCAGTCTCAATCTGTCAAAAATACCTCTAATTTCCCTACATTTTGACAAGTTTTTTGACATTTGTTTGTCGCCGAGATGACACTGCGACCAGATATTGAACATTTTAAATTACGAGAGTTGGCCTTCAGTTCCTTTAATGTTCCCACTCCTGGGACACACCCCCACTCCTCTCTTACCACGCAGGTGGCACCGTGCAGGTTGGTTTCAGTTCTAGGAAATGCCGGTTTCCTCACGATGTGTTTGTTCACCGTTCCGAGAGCAGTGATGATGAAATAATTTACACAAAGTAAAGCGCCTGTCTGGATTCAAACCTACGACCAACTAGTAAGTCGCGGCTGTTCTCGTACCCCTGGGCCACCACTGCTCCTCTAGATTATTCCATTATACTTTAAGTTAATGTTAAAAGTATGGTTGGTTTTACGATAATTCATGCTTATACCGAGGTACTCTATAATACAAGTTTTCATTAAAAGCGTATTCAAATAAATTAAACAAGGCGATTCAATATTTAAAATTTATAGCCGTGAGATTAAAATTAAAGTGTTAGTTAAGTTTTAAATTTTATGTAAACTTAAACCTGCTAGTGAACTAGATAATTTAATTACCCATAGGCCATCCACAATATTATTATTTTTGTCATAAAAATAAATTTTATGGCTGTTACCTACACATATATTTTTTAACTAGCTGCGCCCCGCGGTTTCCCCGCATAAGTTTCGATCCCGTGGGAATATAGGGATAAAAAGTATATGTTAATCCTGGTTATAAACCATCTGTGTGCCAAATTTCATCCGAATCCGTTCAGTAGTTTTTGGGTGAAAAAGTAACAAACATCCATCCATCCATCCATCCACTCATCCATACAAACTTTCACGTTTATAATATTAGTAGGATTTGATTTGTGCCTACTGCGATTATTAATATAATATGTATATTAATTTTAGTAGGTACTACTATTAAGTTTTTTCATTGACTCCAATTTACATAATAGGTATAAAGTAATATTTCTCTCTTTTGCATATCTCATACACAACTAGCTACCCTCCTTGTATGATGATAATTTTATTTTCTACAAAAAAAAATATTTCTGTCGTAACATTTTCTTGAAACGACTATAAAATCTCTCGCTTGATTGTTGTAGCTATAGTCGACTCGTTTTAGCATGCCAATAGTTGTCATTGCCCTTTCCCTAACATGTCTGTAGGAATCCAAACAAAAAACTATGTACCTATGGTTTCATTATTGGGACATGTTGAAAATCACGATAGATTAACGGACTTTATGTCAGTTTTGAAATAAAAAATGCTAGAAAATGTAGATGAACCGCTATTACCGTGGTAAAGTGAACTAAAAACTATAGCAAAGAACATTAGCTTTGTGCTAGGTTTTTCTTAATATCTATGAAATGTGACATTATTAACATATTTTCAGGTAATAGCTACTGTAGGTCTTTTGTCGTAATCACCAGACAGAACCCCGGCGGCGGCCTATGAATTATTTAAAAATAAAATGGCGGCCATTCTTGTTATCACATTATGTGATTTTCACGCAAATAGCCAGGTACTTAATATTTTTATGTGGGTGCTGGTTTTTGTAATGATAACAAGTTCCTTGGAATCAGCACATTACATTCGTTATTATAGAAGTGATGTACCAAAATATAAATGAAATAAATGCGGTTTGTACAATATTCATATTGTTATTTCATTAGTACAAAGAACTGAAATTATGCAAGCGATAACATTACTTATCTCAATATAAATACAATTGACAAGAAAGATATTGTACACGCAGAATATTGACTATAACAATATAAACTCTAAGAATAATATTAAGCAGAGGACTTCCATTCTTTTTCGTTATTTTCTTTGCTTAAGGGAATTTCTTCATGCCTGAAAACAGATAAAAACTTGTTCAAAGCAACAAATTCGAATTGAAAAACTTGGTGATTATATTTTTCAGCATCGCCGCGTAAGTTTGTTATTGGCAAATCCCTTATAAGTCCGCGTGTGTTCACGGTCCGCACTCCCTAACTTAGACGAACCCAAAGTAATCTAAAACAAATAAAGATGAGTGGGAACCCACAGACGTTACGTGCATATCGAATTCCCCTTTATGTTCGTATGAATAATAACAAATTTTGTATTCACAGTTTTGTTTGAGACTAAGAACTTTTGCTGAAGGAAATTGTTTCCCCGTTTGTCGCCAACTTGGAGTTCAATATTAAATTTGCTTTGGGATCAATCATAAGGATGTAATTTGGACGTCGCGTATCTTTCAAGCGATCTCCCGTCTGCAAAAGTGAAAGTTTTTTGTTGAGTTCTTCGATTTTTATTTATAAACTTCAGATTACAAGTTGCTTTATATATCATTTTTACAGCTACATATAATGATAATGAGGGGCTTGTGACTAAGAAATAACAGCCGCGCGGGTCGATCGATAAGGTTAAGCTACGCTTGCTGCGGTTGGTCCCTAGATAGGTGGCCATCTTGTAACATAATGTACATACTCACAGTTATCTACATTCATTCTTCCAGGTCAGAACAAGCATTCTGTTACCGTTAGGCGCTGATCTGATTATTCCTCACGACACGTTTTATCCATAATCAGTACACAGACACAGCTCCAACTTTAACATGAGTCTACGACGATTTAGTGACATCCAAGGGTTGGTAATTTTGCCCACATTGATGGATATCATTTTTCCTATAAACACTATACTTCTAACACAAAATAACTATATATTTTATTGTATTTTAGTAATAATATATTTTATTATGACAGCTATGACAACGACGTTTAATACGTCGCCATGGCAACGTATCTTTCTAATTCTTACAGGCCTGTATCTTTTTATATGCAAACTTATGTCTGTACTATGTAAAGAAGCCACTGGCCGAATTCTTATCTCAAATTCATATTTTCTACATGATGCTGTTCTACGAGTTTTCTTTATGGATGTACGCAGAGCAAGGATCAGTTCGAGGTTCGCCTCTAAGGCGAACATTACAAGGAGCCTGATACTCCAGGGCCTCTTATCCCGGAAATACCCAGCGTACCTCTCCGCTCCGGTACCTGACGGACCCTGCCTACGCCTCCGTCCTCCGCCCTCCGTGAAGGGCTCCTCCAACTACTAGGCCGCGCCTCACCCGAGGGCCGCCTCACCTGAGGGCCACGTCACCTGGCGGGCTGACAGCGTCTCCGTCGTGCCTCTCTCTCCTGCTGCCGTGCTACGTCCTGGCCTGTTGCGTGGGCCCTCCTGTCCTCACCTGACGGGCTGACAGCGTCTCCGCCGTGCCTCTCTCTCCTGCTGCTGTGCTGCGTCCTGGCCTGCTGCGTGGGCCCTCTTACGGGTGTCCTCCGTGTCGCTACGCACCAGCACCTGTCCTCACCTGTTCCTGCTCCTGTTCCTGGACCTCCAACTGTATCTTCACCTCAGCCTCTATCACGCATCGTCATCCTACACCCCACCTCCACATACTACACACCACTCTTCCGTCCATCTCCATCTTTACTTGTAAATATATCTCTAATTGTTTTCTATCTCCCTTTTTCATTTTATTCCTTAACCATACTTTAGTTTCCTTGTCGCTACACGACAATCTTTACATATCAAGACCCCTCCGCGCCTCGGAAAGACGTTAAGCCGTTGGCTGTCAATCGTGGATCTTTGGTAGACGTTACGGGTCGTCAGAAACCCGAAAGTCTGACAACCAGTCTTACCAAGGGATAACGTATACCCAGTAACTGGGTTGTGAAGGTGAGATAGGCACTCGCTTCACGTAAAATACTGATACTCAGGTGCATCAAGTTAGACTGGAAGCCAACCCAAGAGAAGGCTAAACAGCTAAGATGAAACATAAAAATATGTAATGCCCATCCCTCAATTTTAGGTATCACGATGTAAGTAGGTAACTACTGAACATCTCGAAATAGTAATTATTTTGTTTATAATCTAGATGTAATAATGAAGCAGTTACACAAAAAATAATACAACACAACATCTGCCTAGGCTTTTCCCAACTATGTTGGGGTCGGCTTCCAGTCTATGCCAGTATTTTACATGGAGCGACTGCCTATCTGACCTCCACAAGACCACAACTCAGTTACTGGGTAATGCGATACCCCTTGGTAACACAAAAAAACTATTACTTCTTAGTAAAAATAATCTAACTACTGTAGTTTACGCTAGAAAACCGAAAAAAACAAGGAACATAAAAACGTACAGTGGTACTGGGGTAAGCCAGCCGTGATGTTATAATGAAGTTTTTAAACGAACGTACCCGCTTCATAAAGTGGAGGGCGGCCTTCCAATGGTCTTCTTTTAATTTATAACGCTGGGCCCCTATTTTCCGACAACTTAACCAAGAGAGGAAAGGGAATGAAAACTTCATTATCGTATAGTAAGTATAGGTGTATAGTTTAGTAAGCCAGGGCCCTGGCTTACTTGAGTATACACCTCAACTTCTTTAGGGAAACCCCCTGGTTTCCCTGAAAAACATATTTATAATGAACATTATATAACATCACGTGTCTTTTCCCCGAAGGGTTAAGCAGACCGTAGTACAACCCACATTTCGCCAGTTATGTACCTATATTTAAGTCTCATAGGACTATTGCCATCAACCATTCACCAGTCCAGAAGAAAATTATTGAATTTAATTTTTATTACCTTTTATTGAAGAAAATTTCGTATGGAAAAACAAAATAACACTTTGCTCGACCTGGGAATTGAACCAAGGTCCTCGTGCTCAATAGTAGCGATTGCGACCTCTAGAGTAATAAATTAGGCAGTTACATAATAAAACAGTAGAGAAAAAAATATCATGCGTTTTCTACTGCAAACTTCGAAAAGACGGGTTAAAAGAAGATTTTCAAAGATTTGACCAAAATGACGTAAAACAGAAACACTGGAAAATTTTGGGTCAAATTCTAAGAATAAGTGAAATTGGACTTCGCGTCAAAAAATAGATGGAATTGTGTCTATTCATGTTTCAAATCCATCCATTTAATTTCCATTGATGTTCAATGGTCTAAATTTAGTGTTCGTAGAATTTTGTGCAGATTAATGACAGAAAAAATCCCTAGTTTTTTTGGTTCAATCTCAGAAGATCTATTAGCCAGATCCATGATACCTAGCTCTAGTGAGGATTGTTTTCTCATTGGATCCTAATTTCAAGATGTGGATCTACTGAGTTTTTTTTTTCAAAAGACCCTTTAAGAGAATAAAAACTTGATCTGCGTGATCAGCGGGTTTTTTGCGTAACAAACTTTCACTGACAATGCCTTTCATTTTGACAATGCAACAAAATTCTTAGTTATTTACTTTGTTGAGCTGACGAATTTTTCAGCAATTGATTTTCATCCAAAATACTTCTGAATGTGATTGAAAGTTTGTTACTCAATTACGGTGGTGATCATAAACAGTCTGTGGCTGTGCTGCTGGCGAGTTTGTTGCGCCACTTCTTCTTCCCAGCGAAAGCACTAGGAAGTGGTGAAAGGCGGGCATTTTGGGGGACTATCTTTTGTAATTTTGACGTTCGAAAAGTGCTGTTGTATAAATTAGTTTTGATTTATGATTTTGACCCAGGCCTTACAAATGGCACATCAAGTTTTAGAAAAACTTCGATTTTTAACCGACGAAAAAGACGGAGGAGGTTCTCAAGTCGACGCATATATATATTTTTTTAATTTTTTTTTATGTATAACTTTTACGCCTAACTTCTTACAGAGTAGTCCGATTTTGATAATTCTTCAGAGTACTTAGTCTAATTTTGAGTCGGCGCCGTTTAAATTTAAGGCAATTTAGTGATCTTTGTTTATTGATTGTTTGGCGCCGGAAAATTATTTAGGTATACTTACATTAGTTTAAGAACTTAGTTATTAAGGTTAATCAAAAAAGGTTTATTATTTTTTGCTTTTCAGTTTTTTCGGAGGTTTAAATTTTTTGTTAAAAAGTTTTTTGTTGAGCACTATCTCAGTCACTCATACAGTCCGATGCAAAACTTTATAGCGGCTCTGAACACGAGGCGATTAGTTGCGTGGTAACAAATTCATGTGACCGGGGGGTGAAGGGTGGGGTACTGCGCAGCGAGTAGCCCACTTGAGGACAGCCATAATGTTTGAAGCTCACTGTACCTGTGCGAAAGTCTCACTTTAAAAATATAATTATGATAAAAAAGCACTTCCTCTCTCCTTAAACATCATCATTATATTTTTTTTTGCTCCTGTTTCATTTTTATTATTATATATATATATATTATTTATTTAGATTAGTATAATATACTTCATGTATGTATTTACTGTATTATGTAAACTGTACATCACAAACTACCTACAGTATTTGCCTCTCCTTTCCCTTTTTAATACATTCAATGGTTGTTTTTAAAAGATCGCTCTTAGCGATAAGGCCGCCCATTGTGTCACCTTTTGTAAAATTTTATATATTTATGTTCTGTAATTTATATGGTGTACATAATAAAGAGTATTCTATTCTTTTCTATGTATCTTAGCGCGCGGGGACTCTACAGCTTCGTTTGCGTCATACACGTCATATTCCGAAACTAGTCAGTTCAAAATATACGTCAGCACGAAATACAGGGTATTACAAACGTATCCACAATATTTAAATACGCATCAATTTGCGTATTGACCATCAACTATTCTAACAAAACAATATTCGTTTTTGAACGCTCACACATCAATTTATTTCCGTTGTTGCCTAAACTAGCTGCAGTTTTTCAAATAGGATATAACTAGAAAAATATTGGCAGGCACACAATTCGGCTTTGGTAGATCGATTGTGTTGTATGAATAAAATATTACTACCTGATATCTCTATGAATATGTATGTTTTTATTAGCTAATCATTTTTTTATGTATTTTACATTTATTTCATTAAAAATTCTTAGTATTTATATAACGTACAAGTACATAATAAAAAAAGGAAGAGCTCGTTGGGTAACAAAAAAATTCGTCCGCATCGCTGTCAATGGGATAAGTGCCCAAAAGGCTAGCAGCATTGCCACGTTGGATGGCAATGCTGATTTAAGAGTTGAACAATATCAATTTTTGAAATAGTTTCAACTATACTTCATGGGATCCTTAAAAAATCATCAACATGCTTCACGTATCTCACGGTACACCTTAGGCCGTATAGTCAAAGCTACAATACCAATAAATATTACTCGTCTTCCACTTCCGTCCCTTAATCTAAGTTCTATCTGGGGTCGTCTTCTTGTAAAGCAGCGCCAGGACGATCTGGGTTGTTATCGAAGTTAGGTTAGGTTAGTTATCAATAGATATTACTAATTTGCATTTTTATTTCACCACGCCATAATCTTGTAGTTTGTGCCAATAACAAACAACAAGACGAAAGTTTATAATGTAAGTGAGATACAACAGGTCTTTGCAATGGCAAAAAAATATATAAACATTCGAATTACGAATCTCCTCCTTTTTTGAAGTCAGTTAAAAATAGTACACACTTAAATCCTTATTCTCATCTCTAAGCTTCATATCTTTCTCACCATACTAATGTTTTATAGAATGAATGTGACCTAACATAACTCTGCCAACTTCTAGGTAAGTCAAACGAAAAATAGAAAATATCCGAAAGAAAAACTCGAAATGATGTCCCCCGAGTTATAAAAAAAACAGAGGCCAATCTCAGTCCCTAAGTTCGTTGTAATATTATGACATCAAGAAGAGTGATCGCTCATCCCTTATCACTTGGGCCGCATCTCTCAACCTAATATTATAATGAAACACCTGATTCATGACTACTAAAGCCTTCTGTCTACCAAGTGTTTGTGGAAATGTAAACTCGGTTTTAATTAAAATCAACGGTCTTGGTTTTTTCTAAAACTATATTAAACGTGAAATTAAAAAGGGGTATCTGCTATATTAAGAAGCTTTCAAGCGGGACAGGAAACGCACGGTAAAGGTTCCGTAGGAGAAACACGTTTTTGACGTTATATTCTATCAGACTAGCGACAAACCCCCGCTTCGCAGAATTTTTACGACTTGGAAAAATAACGCGTTCGCACAGACATACCTACACAAAAAGCGAGTTTAATTTATAGTATATATATAAATATAGATTAGGGTGGCAGGGAAGTAGGCTTTTTCCAAGCCCAGTCCATATTAATTGTAAAATATATAGAACCCTGAGAAACTTGAATTCTTTAAAAACAACTGGATTACGATTCTGTGACAAACGGCGCAGGCCATTTAAGTTCCCCTTTGGCAGGAACCGTTTGGCACCCTTGCGTTACGGAACTCTAAAAAGGATTGAAACAAAAGATTGCTAAACGAGTTTGTAAGATAGCTTTAGTTTCTACGAAGGGAAGGAAAGTGGTTTGATAATCCGACATCGCATCACAGCAAAAGATATTATACTTCAGGTAGCTTAAAATGTTATGCTTTATTTTATTTTCCAGTAAAAAGAAAGATTTATCTGCATAAGGCTTGGATAGTTTTTTTAATATTTTTATTTTTGATTAGGAAGATTGATGTGCATAAGGTTTGGATTTTTTTTTATTATTATTACCCGGGACTTGGTCCACGTAAAATTTTTATGTCTCCCGAGCCACCCCGTTGCATCGCATCGCCTGTTCGCACTAATACTCCGTTTTCGCTTAGCGTTCTTTCTGACTTTTTCATTTTTGCTCGGCTTCTAAGGGCCATAGCGTAATGTTATATGGCTTATAGCTTTCCTCAAGAATTTGGCTATCAAATGCAAAAATGTTTTTTCAAATCCGACTGGTAGTTCTAGAAACAAACATTTCTTTTTTACATCTTTATAATATTGTTATAATAATATTATTATTTTTATTTCACTAATGCTAATATTAGTATAGGTGAAATAAAGCATATAATTATGAAAAATATGAATATGTAAAAATACAGAAATTATTACGATGTATATCGTCATAATTTCTGTACTTATAGTAATATTCGGTACAATTTATCAGGTAGGTAAATATGTTAATAATTTACTTCATAAAGTACCTAATAATATTATTTAACGTGTGAGTATTGGCATTAAATGATGGTCAAATGCATTCAGTACCGTAAAATGGGGTGAATAGTTTTAAAGTTTCGTCCCGATTCACCCCTGCATCCCTATTCACCCCGTTTTACGGTACGTAATCAATTTTAATATAACATATCAATACGCCTATATTCCCGGAAGGGATAGGCAGAGCACCCACATTATGCATGTATGTATGTTTTGTTATGTATATACTGGTATTCAATAAAGTATACGTAAATAAATAAATTCGACTAGTTTTGTTCAATAATACGTTTTCCAAGAATATAAAAATAAATAAATTCCATCAGTTTTATTCAATTACTCGTTTTTCAAAGTAAAATGCAATCATTCGTTTATATCACAACAAATTAAACAACAGTTAAATGATAATTACAAACTTTGCGTACAGCTGTTTCAAGAAAAATCCGAATCACTCTTCTATCTCTTTTTGCTGATACAAACTTTCAGTCATGGAAAAGTAAGATATGGAGTGCTCACATATTTAATGGCATGTATTTAATGAACCTCAAGTAATTCCCATTTTGCTTTTCCTAAAAATATTATTGAACACTAATATAATTCCGCCTCTTTATGTGAGCCTCGAATAATTCCTGTTTTATGGTCCTAAAAATCCTACTAATATTATAAACGTGAAAGTTTGGATGGATGGATGGATAGTTGTTTGTCACTCTTTCTCGCAAAAACTACTGAACGGATTTGGATGAAACTTGGCACACAGATGGTTTATAACCAGGATTAACATATTATAAGATACTTTTTATCTCGATATTCCCACGGGATCGAAACTTATGCGGGTAAAACCATGCGGTGCAGCTAGTCTAATATAATTCCGCCTCTTTTTGTGAACCTAAAATAATTCCTAATATGGGGTCCTAAAAATACTAAATAGTCGCGATGCGCGCGCGTGTGCGTAAATATAACTGCGACCGACTTGGATGTAGCGCTCGCCAAATGTGCATCATTTGCAAAGGGGTTTTTCGGGAAGACTGGACTGCTCCTTCATACGGCATTGTTCCAGCAGACATGGTGCTGTAGCAGTGTTGGAGAAAGGTATTAATTTTATTGTTTTGATTATTTATTTTTTATTTCTTTATTAATTTTATTGTTTTGATTATTTATTTTTTTATTCATTTTGTTGTTTTGATTATTTATTTTAATTTCATTTGATTTCGTTTGTTTACACTTTAATTGAATTGATATTGTTTTCATTTAATTTGAATTTACTTGAGAGGATTTGCTCTTGTTTGGTTTTTATCTGATTTTATTTGATTCACTTATTTGTTATATTTTATATTAATTGATGTATGGCAATGGGTGTTATTTACGTGAAAATAAATTAATTTATTATTTATTTTTTAGAAGCTCACAAAGCTTTTAAAGGTTCTTTCATTAAAAAAAAAAACAGGTAAATTATTAGAATAGAAGGACAATAATTTTTTAGAGGATCAGTTGAATATTTTCCATAAGTATTTAACTGCCGAAGAATTCTATTGTTTAAAAAATAATCTCTATTTTAGTGTTTTACAACCTTTAGTCTCCAATTTACATTTATCAATTCGACTAAGGAAAAGCGAAGCGATTATTACCTCCTAATTAATATAACGTCAAAGGTTTTTCCATTGAACAACATTCTAAACAGTGCATTTGGAATCAAAGCATTACCAAATAAAGACATCAATGATAGAATTTCTTTTGTTTTCTCAATAAATCTTTTGAGTCCGTATCACTGTGTCAATCACGTCACATACACGACGTATTTCTGAGAAGGGGACTGTCACAATGTTTGCGAAAATGTCCCCTTAAAGCCGCGCCGTCCTTTCGCGCATTACCACTCCATTTTCTCCCTACTTTGTGCACCAAGCCATACTTCCACAGTTTAATCAGCGGACTGCCGGACTTAATTTCGTTTTCGTGCCTTCTTTTTATTGTCTTAAGATATCGGCACAATCGTTAAACTTAAGTTCCTTATTAAATTTTCAATCCTTATTCATTGTTATATCAACTTAATAGTCATTGGAATGTTGTTTAATGATACATGACGATAAATTATATTTATTTCCGTAAATTGATAAAAAAGAAACAGTTTTACACATTATAAATTTATTTGCTTTAAAACATGATACATTAAGGTCTTAGAATTACGATCTTACATTTATGTTTCTAAAAATAGATGTTTTCGGTGTTTTCCGACTACTCTGAGAAGAAAGCCCGAAACAAACTCACAGGTCAGTCTCTTTTAAAGTCCAGACACAACCTTGGTCAGGCCATATGTTTGTACTATGTACTTATTATTAATTATAACAATATTCCTAATAATTTAGCAGTTTAACGAGTTATTTTCAGCGTCACTTAAAATTAAAGCTAAGGTAAAATTTATTAGCAATGGATTACACAGGTTTTAATATCTGTGATATTTAATTAATATTGCCAAGCCGAGACTATAAAAATCTCTGAAGGCTTTTTAATGTTGTTTTCATTTTAATTAAACATTGAGATTTGTTTACCCAAACTCTAAATTTGGCTTAACGTGTCTGCTTATGAAGCTTTTAGCTGATTTTCATTTTAATAATTTAAGACTAAAATGTTATTACCTAAGTTAGAAGTTATTATTTTTAATTGGTTTCAGCGTCTATTTATATAAGACAGTTATTGTAGTCTTTAGTTCATAACAAAACATTAACAGATGGACAGCATTGTCTACCTAACTAAGGTATGACTTTGGCTTTTTATATTTACATTTATTGTTGCTTGTAACACAATGTTATTAGTATAGTCTCTGTGAGAGGGAGTGGGCCGTAATCCACCACGCGGGCCCAGTTGCTAATAATTCTTATAAAAACTGCAAAAATTGTTATATAATACTAGCCTATTATTGTCTCATTGCAGGGTTTGGCTTCTTTGCTCACCACGCTTGCTCAACAGGTTCACGGTTGCTCAGGTTTGGGTATTTCAGACTTAAGTCTAGGTGTCCTCACGATGTTTTCCTTCAGTAACATGCAAGATAAACCCACTCTAGAAAGCAAAACATTGTTACTGTTCTGAAATTCCTAAAGCAATTTGCTTTACAAATCCCTCTCTTACTCGAATTTTACAACCTCTCTGACCTAACACAATAAATACAGCTTCTTCAGTGCTATAATGGCGACCATGTTAATTTCATGCAGCTCAGCAGATAATTTTAACATTGAAATGGGATTAGGAAGAAACCGCTGGGCGTAGTTAGCATAATTTTCAAATTCTCTACTGTCAAAGGAATTTATTAATGCTCCATGCAAGTTAGCTCGTGCGACCACGAGAGCTGCAAAAACATTACTAAGAGGGATAAATGTATAAAATCCGACAAAATGTACGATTTGTTCGTATAAAACGGGAAATGGTACGTAATCCATGTACTAAAGTGCGTCAGTTGAAGCTTTGTTGGGCTTTTACGCAAAATCCTGTAGAAGTTCCTGCACTGTAACTTCGGTACTGAATATTGAACTAATCTTGATAACGTGTTTAGGAAGAGGCAATTCAAAAAGACAATGCTCATGGATGTATGGAACCCCGGTACAATGCTGCATCAAAGTCAAACTTTGTTTTTTATAGACTAGGTACTCTTATCATATTAACTCATACAAAAGTTTTTTTTGTAAACAGAACCCGGATTTCGGAGATTTTCAAAAAAAAAATCGAAATAATCTGAAAATTAGGTACTTTATTTGGTTTGTCATGTCATACACGAACGGCCATTATTGCTCTAAAAATATGATAATCGTTTAAATAAAAAATCTATTCTACTATATTCTAGTTGTTTTTAATTAATGAAGAATCGGCAAAGTATAATTTTTTACATGTTTTTTGAAAGACGTGATCATGACACTTTCAGAATTCAAGGTTATATTAATCATATCATTTGGAACGCACCGTCATGTGAAGGGAATACAACAAAATCAACACTTTTTTACTTTAAATTAATTTCCCTGTTCAAAAGTCAAATCCCCGACGCGTAATGTCGTAAAAAATTATGAAAATAATTTTGTTTTGATGCATGACACTTTTTGGTACGAAATTTGGTCTTTGTCTTTTGGAAGTTGATAGCACTCTCCTTGAACCCTTATCGTTTTATAATAATTTGTGACTTTTTAGATAATTTTTAGAAGCTCTAAGAGAAAATATGTTGAAAGGACTATGCATAATGATCTTACCCGTTTGGTTGCGTACCGTACAGAGCTTAGTTACTGCCACCAACTATGACAAAAGTCAAGAAAGTTAAAAATAGGCCCAATTATAAAAAACTGTGTCATTAGAAGTGCAAAAAGTGTTTAGAGGTTCGTTAATTTCAAATAGTGTCCCGTCCATCAGCAGGTCAACAAGTTTTTAGAGGATAAGTTAAATATTTCCATTTATTCAAATGTTTTTTCTCCAAGTGAAACATGCTTTCACTTGGAGAAAAAAGATACATGCTAGTTACTTTACTTGAATTAAATTACCCCATGAAGGCAACAAAGATCGAAATAGTTCATAATACTACAATGAACTTTGTATATAGGTATGCTCTAACCCATTCTCCTTTAAATAAATCATGTTCTTATTGCAATTCTTAGTCTAAATGTATTTTGTACATGTAACTATGTGAAATTAAGTAAAATTATCTCCAGCAAGTGTTTAAAACATTTTTAATACGATTACAAAATACAAAATTTTAAAAATTTCGCTACCAAACCTCACATTTGGTACACGCCGACATTATTAAAGAAAAAAACACTCGAAGAATATAGAACGCTTATGTATTTTATTCCTATTTTTCTGTAGCAAATGTTCAGGAAGCGAACGGTAGGGGCGGAGTGTTTTCGTTTAATTTCCCAGTAAAATGGTCTACCCTCTTCAACGTAATTACAGACCGGCTAACTGAATGTACGTATCGCTTCATCACCGTCTCATCTTTTTACAGAGTGTTTTTGCATTTTAAAAAGCTTCTCTCATATTTTTTTTTGATGGCCATTGTTGAATATTTCGCTTTTGAGGTTTATTATCAATTTTTGTTGCACATTTTTTACAGAAATTATTCTTATTAAATTCATCAGATATTCTATAAAACCTTATAAGGTAGGTATGTTTTCGGTGTTTCTTCGAAGGATAAAACCAGACACAATGTTATCCGGAAAAGAACCGGAGTTACATAGCTTATAGAATAAACAAGCTCATGTTTCATTGGGCTGGCTATGTTTGTCGAAAGACCGATGGCCGGTGGAGCAGACGAGTCCTGGAGTGGAGACCACGTATTGGCAAGCGTAGTGTTGGACGCCCCCAGCTAGATAAACACACAACCTCAAAAAGGTGGCTGGGATAGACTGAATACGGAAGGCGGAGGACAGGGTGTTGTGGCGCAGCCTGGGAGAGGCCTATGTCCAGCAGTGGACTGCGATAGGCGGAGTTGATTGAGGTAGGATTTTATTAATAAAAGCTGACAGTTATTCAATTCTGCTTCACAAATATTTTTACTTGTAGAGTTTTAAACAGTGGATTACGACGAAAACCCATTTTTAATAACTACTAAATTATTTAAAGGCAATATTCGAATTCTAGGCTGTTCACTCATTAATTAGTCGCCTTTTGGCAGTTACCTCGTTAATTAAAAATTCAATTAAATCATAAAATTTTAATGCTACATTCAAGGGATAAAAGGAATGCTTTGGTAAAAATAGCTGCCGGTCGTCAATGGATAGCTGTTCAGTGGAATCGATGAGGTTTATAAAATATTTATATGTGTCGTGCCTAATTATAATAATGAGACATTGTTTTGTTTCTCCTTGGTATATTTCATACAATTTAGACACTACACCCGGTCCATTAGGTAAACCGTTTTTTGACAGATGGAACTAGTGATTGCTGCAACACACAATACATTGATTGATACTCGTACGGTATTATAATGTACTTATGCAAGAAGTCATAAATAAGATAAGGCAGTTTATATATTTATTTTACTAGGAATTTTAAAGTTAACTTTTACATACACTGTGCACTGCGCACTGTGCACAGGGAAGAGGCTTGTTTCCCAGCAGTGCGAACATTATAGGCTGATTATGGAACATTCAATTTCGCATGGAGTCCTTTGTTTCAATCAATCAATCAACTCAGCCTATTGCAGTCCACTGCTGGACATAGGCCTCTCCCAGGCTGCGCCACAACACCCTGTCCTCCGCCTTCCACATCCAGTCCGTCCCAGCAACCTTCTGAAGGTCGTTCGTCCATCTAGCTGGGGGGCGTCCCACACTACGCTTGTCGATACGTCCTTTGTTTATCCAATTATAATTGTTATCCGTAGTAGGCATTGTTATATACATTTTGTTTTAGACAACAGGTATATTTATAGTAGTACAAATGAACTAATTAAACGAAATGAAATAACGAGTGTCTGGCTATGACGTGGCCATAAAGGTGAATTATAATAAATTTCCAGTTCAGTAAGGATTGTTTATTTATTTATATGGAAATTTAATTTGGCTCGATATATCCTTTGTTTTACTCCTGATTCGTTTTATATGGTAATTGAGAGAATCTATATATATAAAAATGAAACCCGTTTTCCGTTGTCACGACATAACATGAAAACGGCTTGACCGATTTGGCTGATTTTTTTTTTTGTAGTTTTCTAATACTCTGTACAAGGTTCTAACGGAAAAAAATATAAAGAAAATCTCTCAGAAAGATTGAAAAATATACATTTAATTTTGCATATTTTAAAAAACCCGCGTAACGAATGTCAACGTCATTCAATTTAAAACAAAAAATCTGTGGTAATCTGTGACACCACACCGATAACCGCGCTGGCAAATGTCAACGGGTAGAAGTAGGGTAGGAGTAGGGTAGGAGTAGGTTAGAAGTAGGGTAGAATTAGGATAGGAGTAGGGTAGGAGTAGTGTAGGAGTAGGGTAGGAGTAGTGTAGGAGTAGGTTAGGAGTAGGGTAGGAGTAGGGTAGGAGGTAGGACACCACGCGATCGAAGTAGCGCCGGGCAGCTAGAAATAATTTATATGGCAAAACAACGTTTGCCGGGGTCAGCTAGTATGTTATAATTATTATAACAGGTGTAATGTGGTTGTCTTATTTGCTTTGGTTGTAGGTGACTGCATCGCCAAAACAGCAGAAATAAAACGTGACCATCATTTTTCAGCGTTATAATAATATCGTTGTCGGCTGCTTACCGTGGGGTCCTGGCATCAATTCCCAGGTTGGGTAAAGTGTTGTCGGGTTTCTCTATTACGAATTTGTCAGTAACAGTCCGGAGTGGAGAAGGAGAGTGTAACTGTGCTTGCGTACACACTTGTGCACTATAATATGTCCTGCATACCTGGCTAGGTGGCCAAATCAAAAGGTAGTCCAAAAAATGCAAGTTTTTTTTTATAAAATTCAGTCATAGTTGTAGATTATTGTATCGACTTATACTAGAGTCAACCACGGTGCCTCCCAAAAACTTTCTTATAGCTAGCTTTTGCGTACTTCTTCGCCCGCGTGGACGTCGGAAAATATCCCACGGGAACGTACTATTGGGATTAATTGCACCCTATGTGTTAATCCGGTAATCAATGCATTAATTCCGTAATACATTAGTTCCATAAAACTCTACTTTACGCGGTTTACGCGGCGCACGCCAGTAAAGCTCCCAGTCATCATGATATTATCCGACAGCTTCAACAATCATCGTCCTATTTCACCCAATTTACGCAAAATTTTAGTTAATTATACACATAAACCTTCCTCATGAATCACTCCGTCTATTGGGCAAAACCGTATGAAAATCCGTTTGGTAGTTTTTGAGTTCATCGCGTTAAGGCAGATAGACGCGGCGACTTTGTTTATAGTTGTAATGTGTAGTGATACTATTATTCTGGGACTAAAAGAAGTTAAGTTCCACGTAAGGTAAACTACAGTAAAAAGCCAAGTAAGGCACTCTGGTTTGAGCTATCAAATTAATTATTCCTATTGTGAGGCACTGGAATGAGGTGCACAGTTCTGGTGCCGTCCTATTTAATGTCAGTTAAATTAATTAATAGGCAGTTTTAAAGTACTAACATAGTTTTTAAGCCATACTAATAAAAATAATAAAATAAAATAAATAAGTAATAATAAGTTGCAGTTGTTGTAGTAACAGTAAGTTGTTAGTTGTTGTTGTAGTAGTTGTTGTTGTTGTTGTAGTTGTAGTAGTAATAAGTTGCCTTTTGAATCCGTACATTACAATTATTATAATAAACCGGCTTCTGTCCGCAACTTCGTTCGTGTGAAATTTCTTGTCCCCCCGACCCACCTCGTCGCATCGCATCGCCTGCCCGCACTATTACTTCGTTTTCGCTAAGCGTTCTTTCCGATTTTTTTTCATTTTGCTGAGCCCCTAAAGGTTCTTGCGTGATGTCAAATAATTATTCCTCAAGAATTAGGTTATCAAATACAAAAAGATTTTTTTAAATCCGACTAGTACTTCCAGAGATTAGTGCATTCAAATAAAAAAAAACTAAACTCGTCGGCTTATTAGTACAGATTCGTTCAAGATCCTTTTACAAAAAAATAAAACGAACACTAAAAAATTGCGAAAACACAACAAGCCAAACACGCAATAAGACATTTCTCCACTTCACAGCAAATAAACGTCTCATTCCGACAAACGCTATAAAAACAAAAAACAAACCTTCTCATTCAAATTCATCCTCAATTTTCACTCTTTTAATTAGTACCTACAAGCCTCTGATATTTATAAATGGAGGAAAGCGGCGACAGAAAGCCTAATTGAGTTTGCACGACACATTTTCTTAGTAACCGGTAATTGAGATTCAACCCCCGGTAAAAAAAAAAAAACAGCGAATAAAATACAAAGTGCTGCCGAAGACTCGGAGCGACTTTTAATAAAGTTTTCTTTTGGTTAACCTCTTTTTGAAGTGGGACACTTTATAGTAGGTACGTTATAACTTATAAAGAAGCACGTGAACTGTTAAGTATGCATTCATCAAGAGGTCATTGAGTTTTGTAGGAATGCGAAACCGAACACTCTTTGGGGTTGCATCTCATTCATTATCATCCAGTTTTTTGATTGAGAATTCGACGTTGAAACTCAAACTCAAAGGATTTATTTCAAATAAACCAACTACAGACACTTTTGAATTGTCAAGGGGTTGGTCAGACGGAAAGATGAAGCTAGTTGCCCCTTCCAAAGCGTAGTTAGTAGGTTCCTATGGAGAAGAACGGCCGTGAAACTCCACGGACACTCTTTTAAATCAAAACATTGTTATTAAATATTGTTTACATCATTCATGTTGAAATTATACATGTGAGAACTGTAAGAAAGACGTGCTTGTTCCCATAAAATTATTTCCCATAGATATAATTGTCTTTGCAAGTTATATAATGTTTAGTTTTTAATATTTTGACATTTTTACTATGGGACCAAACCTGGAATCGCGAAAAAAAAACAGCTGTTCCCTACATTTTGACGAGTTATGCGAACATAAATGTAGGGAACAGCAGATTTTTTTTCGCGATTTCAGGTTTGGTCCCATAGTAAAAGTTGTTCATAATGATGATTACAATGACCCCTTAAAAGGATGCCCATGAATTCAATTTCACCCTGTATATATATATACTAACACAATTTTTGATTTTGATTTTACTGTAAATTATTTAATTTAATGTAATGTTACTATTGTTTAAATTGATTTTAATTCTATTTCAGTGTCTGTGGTCTACGTACCAATTGATTTTAATTTAATTGAATGTATTGTATGGATTATTATTATCTGAAATAAATGAATTATTATTATTAAAAAAAATCCGTAATAAAAAGATAAAAACATAGCAAAGAACACTCCCGACTAATTCAAGGTGAATTAGTCGGGAGTGTTCTTTGCTATGTTTTTTTTTCAAACAAAAAAAAAACAAAATCAAAATCGGGCATCCGTTCGGGAGCTACGATGCCATAGACAGACACACACACAGACCCCCGTCGTTTTTGCTTTGGAGGTTAAAAACTTATAACACCCCGTCGTTTTTACGTCGGGGGTTAAAAACTAAAAAAAAAAACAGTTAAAATATAACAGATAAAATAGATCGTGGCAGCTGAGAAATGGCCAGGCCGTTCTGACGGTGCCCATTTACGAACATGACGAATGGATCAGCACCATTCAGCTCAATCACTTTGAAAGGGAAATCATCCAACACACACGCCACCACCTACGAGACATTTGAGTGACCATGAAATTGGGTCGAGAACTTAAGCTAGGTGATTTTTTCAGTGTACCCCACGAATTCACAATTTTCTTGAAGAAAACGCGAGAAATATTTGAACTTTGTGGATTGCGTTGAAGGAATAAACTTCAGCATCTAATGCTAAAGTGTTTGACTAGTTCTCAGGGGGAATGGGCCGTAATCCACCGCGCGGGCCCAGTACGGGTTGGTAGATGTCACATGTCTTTTTTTGATTCTAGGACATACTGGTTTCCTCACGATAGTTTCCTTCGCCGCTTTGAGAGCAGCGGTGATGAAATAATTTACACAAACTAAAGCGCCTGTCAGGTTTCGAACCTACGACCTTGTGAGTCGCGGTCATTACCACTGGGCCACCACTGATTTCTGAGAAACTTAATGATTTATGCCATTGAGATTTCTGTTTTGTCTGTATTTTGATAAAATTTACATCGTAAGCTGTAATAAAAGCTCTTCCATATTTTAACAACGATTATACATTTTAAATCTCGCAACAACCTACGATTACAAGGGCCTTTAGCATCATTAAATATAAATCAAACAAAACATTACCCAACAGATTTAAAAGCAGTCAAAAAGAAACGTTTACTTTTTTATAACCTCAATTTTATTAATTTGATACATGCAAATTACACTGCAGCGTATTAACTATAACATTTACGAAAGGTTATTTGTAGTACCTAGCCGTGTGCCAGTTTCCCTTATTAAATAAAAAAACTTGTTCAGTATTTCCAAAGATCGTTGTAAGGCGTTGAACACGCGAACCGTCGATCAGCCGCCAATAGGTCGACTCGAGTACTGGAGTCAATCGAATTTATTCAGTAATTTCCTTCGACGAACGACCTTCCCGAATCACCAACTTGTACAAATGTGTTTCGCCAAGCGGAAACTTTGTACACACTCAATGTCGAACACGTTTACAGCAAAGCCTTCTTTCATGCCTTTCGAGTGAAATAAACCATAGAATTATAATGTATGAATATTTTAGTTTAGCCCACAAATAGCTCCGTCGTCTAAATGGGTTTGCCAAACGGAAAGTTTTTACACAAGGTGTGTCGAAGTATGTATGTAAGCCTTTCATGTTAGCGTGGCCGCACTTTTGAAGGTAAAATTATAATAGAGCGAACATTTTTTGCGAAAACCTCATAACGACTTGAAACGACAGACTTTATAAGAAGTTGACTTTGAATTAAGCTTGTGATATCAGTTGGAATGGGGAAAAATATGATATGAGGTTGTTTATATTTCATTACTTTATGTTCGTTTGGTTGTAGTGGCTGTAAAAATGACTGGAAGTATGTTATAGGTTTAATTAACAAATAGAATAAATTGGGGTCAAAACGCTCATGGGGCCCAAGTGCGCGTCTCCTTTTTAAGGAAATTTCTCGCTGATCCACACTTTACGCGACCAGAGGGCTGGGTCGTTCTTTGGCCAAAAAATTAGCATTGCCATTTGACATGGCAATGCTGCCAGTCTTCTGGGCGCGTTCCCGGATGACAGCGATGCGGACATGTACTTCGATGCCTAAATATCAAATCAAATCATTTATTTGCATAATAAATGTTAAAAAAGTGGTATCCTATTGTTTATGTATTTATTTATATAGTTATTTAGGCTTCAATAGAATAAATATATTTACAATATAATTATGTTCAAAATAACATGATAAAACGCAGGCGTTTTCAGTGCGTGGGAATGTGGAATGTACGCTGCAGCCGCTTGTGGGTAACCAATCAAATGGCATGCTTGTATAAAAGCTCGATTAGGAAATAAAGAGACAGCTGTCCCTAAAAATAAAACCTGTTAACTCAGAAAAGGCAATCGCTATACTACCGTACTGTCCAAGTCGTTAAATTAATGTGCTAATAATAAAAAAAAGGAATCCGAAACAAACTTTTTGTTTTTATTTTGAATCTGTTGGCTGTTAACCGTCCTATACCCACGCCAAACTTCGAGACACCTATACCCGCGCACGGTCTCACAGACCGAAAGTTCGGAACCCAATTAACCCAATATTATTCACATATTCATTTAGCTGGCAGAGGGTACACTTGACTCTTAAAAAAATTAGCACTTTAAAGTTTAATATTTTGCAAACAGATCCCTAAATCGAACACACTTGCAACATTTTTGAATGGCCTATCCAACAACACCCCATATCATGGAATACGCGAGAGTAAAATCATACCCACTTTACGTGTATGGGAGGTAAGTACCCCAAACAATTTTCAAGATTGTACCATTTTTTTGGCGTGATTAATATGTATACTCATGTCAAATTATAGCTTTATAGTACTTAGAGTCTCTGAGCTAAGCCACGGACAAACAGACAGACGGACAGACATGGCAAAGGTAGAGAAGGATTCAAAAGATTTATCTCTTCTTAGATAAATAGTTGTTGGATCGAAGGACCAGTTCCATTAATGGCTGGCTAAAAAAAACACCATGCTATAAAACTGCTATGCAAAGCCTACGCCGTAGCGTTGCTACGGCTGCTATGTGGTCGTAGCAATTAGCCGATCGGTTCAGTTGTATATAGTTGTATATTTATTTACACGTGTATCTGTTACAATGAAAATTATATCTATCCTTCAAAATGTTCATTCAACTGTCGATCTTATCATCTCTTACACAAAACTAACATGTATTATGTCGCTCGTACATAAATACAAAAGTGTTACTAATATTCGCCCAGTTATTATCCCTCGTCAGTCGTAAGGAGGGGTTGTGACAGCTGATATCATATAACAGAATATCTAAAAGCTTATACATTTGATGTTGCTCAGTAAACAAAAGGATATTTAACATAGCTTCACGCCTTTGCGATTGTGGTAGAGGTATGGAGTATCGTGTTTTGTGAATTTCGTAGTTCACTTGTTTTGTGTTCTGTATTTGGTAATGTCTCGCAAGAGTGAACAGGCATCTTCTGGGCACCCTCGTTCCATCGTAGACCTAATCTTAGCTTACCAGCAGGCGTGATCCTGGTCAACAGCATTAATTAAGGAATTAAAAAAAAGTTGATGTTACATATTGGTGTCAATTGTTGCAATACCGTCACGCTCTTTGATTTTTGGTGAATCCTATGCATAACAGCATGATCAGTTTATAGTCTTCCCACTCTGGGACACATGCCTCCTCTCGGTGAGAGGGAGTGGGCCGTAATCCACCACGCGGGCCCAGTGCGGGTTGGCAGATGTCACATGTCTTCGAATTTTTAGTTCTAGGACATGCCGCTTTCCTCACAATGTTTTCCTTCACCGTTTTAAAATCACTGGACATGAAATTATTTACACAAAGTAAAGCGGCTGCCTGGGTTCGAACCCACGACCTACAATTCGTATGTCAGGGCCGTTATCACTGGGCCACCATTGCTATGGATATTTCCGAAACATTCGCAAGCCAGACCGAAAAAAACTGAGTGAGAATTTACCGTTATATGTTAGTTCTGCTTAATTCATACATTAACCATTATTTTTATGGGGAAGACTCACGTTAGCCAGCAGTTTTGAGGGCTGGAAGGGTTCCATGCGCCTACCGCCACTTGCCAAATACCCTGTGCTCGTTAGTCGCTCTTTAGTCTTAACTCATTCATTTTCATTTCAGCCCTTCGCAGCTTCCCCCAAGCATCGGCACATCAACCGGTTCCCACATCCAGCGGGTTCCTGCGGCCTTCACAAGTTCATCGATCCACCTTTGGGGCTTTCCAACGCTACGTCTTCCGGTACGCGCTTAGTAGTTAAGTTAGATGTAATTAGATTAAAGTTTATTTCTATACAGCCATGTTTTCATTTGGCTGGCATATGGCTATAATAATATTATTTATTTCGGACAATATCCATATTAAGCTATAAGTGCTATAAGTTGTCATCCAAAACTTGAGATTAAAGTAAAAAGTATTTACACTGTTAAACCACGGCCATCGAACAGTTAGGTAACAGCCCCTCTCTCTTTTCACGAATATTACAAAAAGGAGTGAAGTCATAAGGCAGGTAATTTTAAGAAATATTTAAGCAGCATTTTGCTTTGTGGTTGCTTACATAACACCATAACGCAGTGAAAAATCTAAATGTGGTAAATATTATGAGCCGTGTAACGACGAAAACGCCACACATAATATTAAAATGCCACAAAGAATATTAAAACGCCATAATGATTCGTCAGTTTTATAAGAGAAAATAATTGCTCTAACGATCTTACAATCACGCTTCTATATTTTTATACACATACATAGTGAGATTATGTATGTGTATAAAAAAAATATAGAAGCGTCTTCTTTCCATGGATGAAGGCAGAAAATGCAGAACGCCACCTACTACGATCCTTACATACTCCTTTTGTTTCGTTTACGTTCATAATGTGGTGTGTAAAGTGTATATGTGTGTGTGAGTGGTGTATTGTTTTATAATGTCCCTTATATTAGTTCTATCTATCCTATCTTTCCAAACTAAAACAAAAGCCGTTTCCACATTAAAACCGTAAGCAAACAATTACAAAGCCTGTGTTTAAGAACAAAAAGTATTTTAATCGTCGTATCGCGTGTCGTCGGTACCGGGTTGTGCTCTTGTGCGTGGTTACTCGATAAGAAGGCGTAGTTAGCTGAACCTGTGGCACTGTGGCACTACTATTTATGTTTTTAATCTACACTAAGAGGTGCGATGGCTGTTCCCAAAGTGCCGATGCCGGTAATACGAGCCTTTCGGGCCTTTTACTTCCCTGTTTCTGTGTATGGTTAGTGGGGTTATTTTTTTATGTGTTGGGGTGGATGAAATGGATGGGTGGTTTTTGAAGAAAAGACAGTTCTAAAATTGATTAAAGGAAAGTTGGCGGCTGTGTTATTAATTTAATAACTAGCCCAAACCTATAAGCCGCTTCATGCTCCCTGGCGGTCGATACTTATTTAAAATTGAGTTATCAAACTTCGCATCGCATCCGAAAAGTTAAATTGAAAACCATTAAAAGCCAATCATTGGTGAACTTTTTGGGCTTCAATGCCTTCCATCAAATTACTTAGAATCCGCGACTATCCATTACTGGGAATAGCGTTTTCAAAAAAACGTCAAGGAGCTGAAACTGAGGCAATATATCAAGCGTTCGTGCCCCGCGACCACGTCCCGCGTGACTGATGTCCCCCACTCATTTATAAATAGACCTCACTTTGGCTGCGAGGCAGTTAAAGATCGGGCCCATACGCCGAAATTTTTCCATCTTGCCATCGACATAATAAAGTTATTGCTTCTTTTATGAACATCGATATCGCATACAGGACTATGTAGATGTAGGTATATACCTAACATACAGGGTTATTTAGAATTGGCTAGCTAAACTCCGCAGACGCGATGGATGATGGGTATCGATATCTAAATATGATAAAACAAAAAATCTATTTATTTGATGATTTTTATGGGGTCATCGACCGCAGTGCAATGAATTATTTTTTTTTTTTTTTGTATACTTCACAGAAGTGGTGTGTATTGATATCTAAACATGACGAAATATATATAAAAAACAGTATTTCTCAACTCATACTTCAAGCAACAACACTATAATAGCGGTCGTTGATCCCCCAAAACAACACTAAACCTTTTAATTTTTTATTTTATCGTGTTTAGGTAGCAATAACTGCGGAGTTTAGATAGCCAATTTAAAATAACCCTGTATGTACCTACATTCAAATGAGCAGACTGTTTTTATAAACTAAGAAAACTCTAGTGAACAAGTATTGTGTTAATGCAGGTATAACGAAAAATTTCAAACAAAGAGAGCTTGGACGTTTGTTCAGTGAAAGAGAACCGTATTTACATTTCAATTTTATGAAAACCTTTCACGGAAATATGAGTCTTTTGAACATAACCGCCTCAGCCTAGTGGTCTGATGAACTCTGACAATGTTTTCTTTGTTATTCCGCGAAAAAAACTTATAAATAAAAGCTTTGCAAGACTAGTCGTCTGTGAAATTATTATCTCCACATTCAACAATCAATTTCCCGAGCCATACTGATAATGTTGATTAGATAGCAATTGAAATGTTGATCTCATCCTTTCCCTTTAGAAAATTCGTACCAAATCGCGCGTATCGTTCAGTTATAAATTGCCATTACATCGCAGACGACAAAGCATTGAAATTCTGCCAATAAACTTGACTGAACGGGATCCGCCGCCAAGTCCCCTGTCGATACGCCGATAGATCCCCCGGGACTGAAAGATGTGTTCCACTTATTTCAAAATTGACTTCGTTTTATTTCCCCCTTCTTTTTATTTGACGTCACTCTGACGTTTTACACTGCGTGCGGCTATCTAAATAGTCGAAAATTTTTGCTCCTTTATAATAAATTCGTAGTATAAAAAATTGAAATTTATTGCTAGCATTTTGTGCCTAAATACAGCAAGCCACACAGTTAATGGTGCCATCAATCATAAAATATAGCTTTGTGTGTGGTCAGCTCGGCGTACGTAGATGGATATTTATAACAACAACAAATCAGTTGGCAAACGTGGATCACAATAATTCAGAATTATTATTTGGAGAGGAAATTATTAAGGTGTGTAATTATTATTGCGGTGATTAGAGCTTGTAATTAATTGCTTGCGGTGAGAATTGGTAGTCCTGCCTAGATTAATTGTGCTTGAAAATATGATATTGTATTTCGTATTGGTTTACCTTATACATAGATATTGTGTTACCTGTCTATCTCGTCCTAGGTTATACATTTATGTCTTCTCAGACACAGGTGTAATCTATAAAAATGTAAAACGTTGACATTCCAGGAATTATCACAAAGTTAATGTTAATTGTATTTCTAAGAATGAGTGGTATATATATTATAGTAATAGTATGTATGTGTATATAACCTATTTATGTATTTGTGTACCTACATTTAGGAGTTTTTTTTTATTATTGTTCGTCTAAACCAAAGCACCTGCCATCTAATCTCTTCACCACTCTTTGTTGACTGGTAGAGAATGCCTAAGGCATTAAGTCCGCCTTTGTACCTTTTTGTGCGAAAAGTGGTCAGCGAAAAAAACAAGAAAATGCGGTGTAAACATAATGTGTACCTACACCAGGGTGATTGCGTAACGATTGCAATGTCTTTGACATTCATTGCGTTATCTACGGTGACGAGCAAACGATTTTTTAATGATCTGATATAATGGTTCCGTTTTTCTTTTTAAGATCAGAACCTTAAAAACATCACATAGGTACTTTAGTAATAAATCATGATATTTTCAAAAAGCTCATTAACATCTTTGCAGTATATGTTGATAAAATTATCTAAAGAGGTCAAGATTGAAGATTTTTGTACGGAGCCTGGCATACCTATCTACTTACAGTAGATAATGTAAAAAATAAAATGACGGTTAGCCGTCATTTTGTTTTTATTTTCGAAATGGCTGCCCTCGCAGCTATCGATTTATACACGTTTCATGCGTAGCCGCCATTTTAAAGAAAACAAACAAAATGGCGGGCAGGTAGGTATGCCACAGACCTTCAATGCCCTTCATGAGGTTGTATGTAGGCGGGTTATCTACGGAACTACTGATCCGATTCCGAAAATTGTATTGCCGAGTATCGTAAGGTATATTTAATGTTAAAACAAGAAATTTCGAAATTTCACGCGCACGAAATCGCAGACAGAAGTTAGTTAACAATAAACCAAGTCAATAAATATAATTTCTTTCTATTTTTGTGCGTAATACCAGAAGGCCAATTCTCATAATTTAAAATGTTCAAAATCTAGTCGCAGTCTTATCTCGGCGACAAACAAATTTTAATGTCAAAACCTTGTCACAATGTAGGGAAATTAGAAGTATTTTTTGACAGATTGAGACTGCGATCAGACTGTGAACGTTCTTAAAATTACGAGAATTGCCCCTCAGGTTTAATAGTTATTTATTATACAAGAGTGCAAAGTTGCTTTTTAACCGCGTGTTCAATTTTGATGACCGAGCAAGCGAAGGATTCAAAATTAGAATCCTGAGCGTTAGCGAGGGAATCAAAAGAGCACGAGGTGAAAAATCTTTGCACTCGAGTGCAACACGTAACTTTTCATTCCACCTCAGCGAGGAAATGACTAAATGCAAAAAAAAAACGTTTACAATCACAAGATAGGTACACTTTTATTTCAGTTTAGGCATTAATTACTACATTATGACAGGTAAGTATTACAGAATAATCTTTAAATTATAACAAAATAATACTAAGGTATAATTAAGAAAATTTTAAAGTAACATTGCTACAGTTATTTAAATTGAGTATAATATTTTTGTTTGGTACTGTAATATTGGTGTTAGTCACTTGTGTACTGTTTTTCGGTAAACTATCTGTCATACTTAATAGTTGTACCGATTCATCGGATTCCCTTGGCGTGAATGTTGGAGAGCGAGGGAGATGGTTAGGTGTTTCATAACGGCTTATTTTTGATGTAGAAAGGCCAGTCCAAGGATCTGATTGAGGCTCTTTCAGTGTAATGGCTCCTACGATGCCTTCACATATTTTAGACTTATTTTGGATGGAATCTTCTATGTATCCCTCTACAACTGCATTGGACTTCCAGCCTCCGTGGCGCTTAAGGGACAGGAGATCAGCTCCGGAATCAGCCAAAAGTGTGGCTGAAGTTCGTCGGAAACAATGACCCGTGTACAACAGGGGTTCTGGAAGTTCAAGAAATGTTGCTATTTCTCGTGGGATACTGCCAATTTTATTAGTACCCATAGGCTGTCTAACACACTTTCCATTGCGATACTGTAGAAAAAATCGATTGATTGGAGTGTTAGGCGGGCGTAAGGCTTGATATTTCTCAACAATCGTTACGTATTTCTTGCGAATGACGAAGTTGCGGTCTCTTTTTGTCTTTGTATTAGGTAAATTAATTAATAGTAAGTCATCTGAATGTTTCTCAATGTTTTTGACATAAGGTTGTGTTAGTTCATTAGTTCGACATGCTCCGTTTATTCCAATAATAAGAACAACCTGTAACGTAAAGAGTATTGTAGTAGATAAATGAATAAAATTGATATGAACGCATAATTATGCCTATCAACATCTACTAAGTATACTATTTAATTGAGATTAATATACTTAAGTAGATACTGAATGTGCAACTGACTTACTTTTGCCGCCAAATATACGGAATTGGGTGCTTCGTTAAGAAACTTTTCAATATCAGATACTGTGAAAACCTTCGATTTTTTGGTTGATGACCAGATGAGGCTCTTTTTAAAAATGCCACTAATTTAGGATAGGTATCGATATGTTTGTCTTTTTTCATCTTTATTGTTGCTTTTAGCATCGAATACGTACTCCATAGAGTGCTTGCTTTCTTGTTCTCGGATAATTCTATAAAATATGCCAGCAAATGTTTTCTGAGAAAGTTTTGGCTCCTTTTGCTAGTCGCCACGTGTTGAACATATCGTACTGTTTTAAATACTTCTCGCGTGATTGTTGAGGGAGAAAGCTCATTTGCGCATTATTAACAGTTTCAGTCAATTCTGTTGGCGTCAAGCAAACTTCCTCGTCGCTAGAATCACTCATTTTAGTTTTTTCACTTGTTTTCAAGTTTCTTGTTTTTAATATAAGGTTTAACAATGACGTGAAAAAATGCCTCGTAAAGAACCGCGTACAAAGCAAATTGAAAAAAGAACACCAAGAAGGTTCCGAGTCTGAGTTTTTAACAAATTAAAAAAAAGTTGTATGATATATTCGGCACCATAGAGGTAGCAGTAAATAGGTTTAATGTTTTTTTTAATTCACTTTAGTGCACACGATGTTCTAAATTCAATTTCTTTATCCTCTAGAGAATAAAAACGGCTTTTCCACTCAGATATTGAAGATTAAAAATACTCTTTCCGAGATGGTGGGATGAAAATATTTATTATTGTGTGTCCATGTTTTTGTAGTATTTTGCGGTTCCAACAAAATACTACCAAAATAAATGTCGATGCGGTAAAATGCAAGCAAACAATGATGGTAAAATTTTATTGGTTATTTCGTGGAATTATTGCGTAAGTTACATTTTATTTGTTACCTGCGAATTAAAAATCAGTCGGCGACTTTATTTAACTGGTTCGAACGTCATGATTTTAATTAATATGACTACTTTGTCAGCTAACAATTATTACTAACTTTTGCCCGCGGCTTCGCCTGCGTGTAGGTATATCAGAAAACATATCACGGGAACGTACTACCGGGATTAAAAGTATCATATATGTTAATCCAGGTTATAAACTATCTGTGTGCCAAATATCATCGAAATATTTTTTTTTTTTTTTTTAGAATCGTTGCCCCACACTAGGAATTTTCTTCTGTATCGTGGGTTAAACATTTAAACTCACATGCACAAATAGCCAGACCCGGAACAACTACTTGTAGGTCATACAAATATTTGTTCCGTGCGGGAATCGAACCCAACCCGCGACACGCAGCTCAGCAGTCAATCGCTTAACCAATGCGCCAACCGTGTCAGTCGTTTTTGCGCTGATCCAGAACATAATTATATCCAGATAAAGGGACAAAAATTCGATAAAGTATACTTTCAGCATCAGACTTGTTCCCACACATCTCTGTTTCTCTCTCTCTCTCTCTCTTATAGAAAGCAAGCCAGTTATTTTCGTTTCGTCTTTCTATTTCGCATTGAACAGTGTGGTGTCGCGACGATTATTTTTGTTGAGTTTATACAGGTTTTTTGTACATAATAAATAAAAAAAATTATTACAATTCCTTCACTAATTAATCGAAAGGAACTTCGTTCCATCCGGGTGTCCCTTAACACCTCTCAAGTTTTTTTTTTTTTCAAAAATATTCAATGTTCAGTTTTAACTTCGTTACTATGTTGTTAAATGTACAGGAAAAAAAAATAAGAACCGCGTACAAAGCAAATTGAAAAAAGAACACCAAGAAGGTTCCGAGTCTGAGTTTTTAACAAATTAAAAAAAAGTTGTATGATATATTCGGCACCATAGAGGTAGCAGTAAATAGGTTTAATGTTTTTTTTAATTCACTTTAGTGCACACGATGTTCTAAATTCAATTTCTTTATCCTCTAGAGAATAAAAACGGCTTTTCCACTCAGATATTGAAGATTAAAAATACTCTTTCCGAGATGGTGGGATGAAAATATTTATTATTGTGTGTCCATGTTTTTGTAGTATTTTGCGGTTCCAACAAAATACTACCAAAATAAATGTCGATGCGGTAAAATGCAAGCAAACAATGATGGTAAAATTTTATTGGTTATTTCGTGGAATTATTGCGTAAGTTACATTTTATTTGTTACCTGCGAATTAAAAATCAGTCGGCGACTTTATTTAACTGGTTCGAACGTCATGATTTTAATTAATATGACTACTTTGTCAGCTAACAATTATTACTAACTTTTGCCCGCGGCTTCGCCTGCGTGTAGGTATATCAGAAAACATATCACGGGAACGTACTACCGGGATTAAAAGTATCATATATGTTAATCCAGGTTATAAACTATCTGTGTGCCAAATATCATCGAAATATTTTTTTTTTTTTTTTTAGAATCGTTGCCCCACACTAGGAATTTTCTTCTGTATCGTGGGTTAAACATTTAAACTCACATGCACAAATAGCCAGACCCGGAACAACTACTTGTAGGTCATACAAATATTTGTTCCGTGCGGGAATCGAACCCAACCCGCGACACGCAGCTCAGCAGTCAATCGCTTAACCAATGCGCCAACCGTGTCAGTCGTTTTTGCGCTGATCCAGAACATAATTATATCCAGATAAAGGGACAAAAATTCGATAAAGTATACTTTCAGCATCAGACTTGTTCCCACACATCTCTGTTTCTCTCTCTCTCTCTCTCTTATAGAAAGCAAGCCAGTTATTTTCGTTTCGTCTTTCTATTTCGCATTGAACAGTGTGGTGTCGCGACGATTATTTTTGTTGAGTTTATACAGGTTTTTTGTACATAATAAATAAAAAAATTATTACAATTCCTTCACTAATTAATCGAAAGGAACTTCGTTCCATCCGGGTGTCCCTTAACACCTCTCAAGTTTTTTTTTTTTTCAAAAATATTCAATGTTCAGTTTTAACTTCGTTACTATGTTGTTAAATGTACAGGAAAAAAAAATTAACCAGTACCATATTATAATCATGAATTCAGTATAATTTCATCGATTATAAAAAAAAAATATTAGTTGTTCCATACAGTTATACCGCGTTTTTCTCTGAAACAGCAGATTTATTTATTGACAACCGACGATGAATTTCTATGCTAGGAGGAATTCATGGTAACAGGTTGCACTAGTAATTTTTTTTCCTATATATATTCTGAATATAGGTTTCCTAGAATAAATAAATAATACCTACCTACATAACTACTTCACTTAAAGGACGTGTCCTTTGAACTTCTTACAATTAATATGAGCATAAGACACAATACAAAGTTGCCTCTCAAATTCGTGTTACTAGTATTATTAAAGGAAAAGAGTAACCCCATTATTTACAAGTTTTAGCTTTTATTGTTTCAAAAAAGTGCGGTCCTTAGAGGCGAAACAACAATGTTTGGAACGTCCAAAGTTTGTTTAGCTACGGAGGAAATTCGCCAAAATATATTTACTGGATCCAACAGTAAATGGAAAGTAACCCACTGAGGAATACTGTGCATAGTTCATGAAGAGATATTTACTTAAATGGGGTAAATCTATACATCTATCCTACTTCCTACTAATATTATAAACGTGAAAGTTTGTATGGATGGATGGATGTTTGTTACTTTTCACGCAAAAACTACTAAACGGATTTGAGTGAAATTTGGCATAAAGATAGTTTATAACTAGGATTAACACATAGGATACTTTTTATCCCGATATTCCCACGGGATTGAAACTTATGCGGGTAAAACCGCGGGCGCAGCTAGTACGTACTATAAATTAAAGTCACTTTTCGTGTCTGTCTGTGAGACCGCGTTGTTCTTGTAAACTACGCAACGGATTTTGATGCAGTTTTTACCATCATTTACAGAATGAATTCAGTTCTGGGGTCGGTCTATCATTACTGACAGGACTTTGGCGCCAATAAGCCCGGTATAGTAATGATAGATCAATAAGCGCGCCGCGCAATGATTGTCAATGTTACCATTCCACATGACGGGAACCTCGTGAAAGCTGAAAAAGTGCATCAAATCAAATATCTTGACATGGTGGAATGTGAAATCGGCTGTCATTGCGCCGATTGTCGTACCGGCCAATGGTCTGATGGCCGAGAGCCTTGATCAAGTTCACTCGAGGCTCTCGTTAGGCGGTTGGATCAAGGGCCTGATTACAGTACTCTTGAGGAGGTTCGTGTCTCTGGAGCCCTAGCCACCACAGCTTGGACCCTGCTCTTGACACCAGAAAAATCACAATTTAAAAATATATATTTAAAAATGTTTTATTTTTGTTATGTGTAAGAAATAAAAATGAATAAAATATGATCCTAAACATATTATGATAGTATAATTAAATTAAATAAAAATCCTTTGAGGAGATCTTCAAAGGATTTTAATAAATTTGAAGCAGTTTTTTATTTCATTCAGAAAAATAGGTCTTTCTTTTAAACAAATACGTAACACATATCACGGAGCTCTTAGAAAATTAACGACGCACCCTGTAATTACTGATTATAAGTGGGAAAGGGCCTGTGCGGGTTTAATAAATATCGATCTGATCAAACCTCTAGTCGGCGCTGATAATACATTTGATACCCTTACAATATGTGGAGGGTTTACTAATGAAAAGGTTACACGAAGGGAGAGATTATCTTAGCCAAATATGGTCTCGACAAGAAATCAATGATGCGTGAACGTTACTCGGGTAAATTATCTTACGTTATGCTGAGTGGAAATTACAATGAATTTACTGTGAAGTACTTTCTTATGAAAATAAATTCAAATATCGGTAATATTATTATTAATTGAGTTCTTAATTAATACCAGATATTTAATATGTAAAATAACAAACATAAATTATATTAATAATCTTTTTCTTATATGTATTGTATATTTTCTTATATGTGTATACATAAAATAAAAATCAATCACCGAAATGTATGTACGCGCATAACTTCCGATCGACAGCACCAAATTGGATAATTCTTTTTTTTGTGTTTAATATTGTCAGGACAAGGTTTGTATACACAATTGGACCCGGTAGGTATTATTAATTGAGTTCTTAATTAATACCAGATATTTAATATGTAAAATAACAAACATAAATTATATTAATAATCTTTTTCTTATATGTATTGTATATTTTCTTATATGTGTATACATAAAATAAAAATCAATCACCGAAATGTATGTACGCGCATAACTTCCGATCGACAGCACCAAATTGGATAATTCTTTTTTTTGTGTTTAATATTGTCAGGACAAGGTTTGTATACACAATTGGACCCGGTAGGTGGCGCTACTTTTTCGGGCAGGACGACGTCAGCCGGGTGCGCTAATACTTAATAATTATACTACACTAATAATAACGAACAATTTTTAAGACAGTTAACAATTAAGCAATATTAAATATAGGTAATTAAATAAATGAATAGATATACTTGAATATATAATATTAATAGAATATGTGGCTAAGTAATAGCAGCCGCACGGGTCAATCGATCAGGTTAAGCTACGCTTGCCGTGATTGGTCCGTGGATGGGTGACCATTTTCACAAACCAAGACCCCTCCATGCCTCGGAAAGCACGTTAAGCCGTTGGTCCCGCCTGTCATTTGTGGATCTTTGACAGTCGTTACGGGTCGTCATTAGCCCGAAAGTCTGACAACCAGTCTTACCAAGGGGTATCGTATTACCCACTAACTGGGTTGTGGAGGTCAGATAGACAGTCGCTCCATGTAAAATACTGGTATTCAGCTGCATCCGGTTAGACTGGAAGCCGACCCCAACATAGTTTTGAAAAGGTTAGGCAGATGATGAGTTAATAGAATAAGTAAATGGAAATATGTATAAATACTTAATAGGATATAAAATAATTCGAACTTAATAACTTGAGTTTAAGGAATTATATAAAGCGCTCTTCCTCTCTCTACTTATTTAAAAATTTGCTGTGCCAGACAGGGTCCATAATTGTTTCTATTATTTATTTTTTTTACCACCTGTAACTGTACATTATGGATTGCAATAAACGATTTGAGATTAATCGACCAGTATACTATGTACAATTGTAGGGTTTTCAACTTGTTTTAGGCCGACGTCACTGTAGACTGTGACGTCACGGGACATCATCAAGCACGAGATGACGGCGCTGAAGTAGCGATACATAGATTTACTATGATAATGGCCGCGTGTACACCACACTCCGTCACCGGGACGTCAGGCTCGCCTCCCATAATATCGTTTCTCGTTGACGTCCCTTTGACGGTGGCGGATGGCCAACGATGTTAGAGTTACATGAGACCCCATTACATGACAGCTGGTTTTTGGGATCTTAACTATCTGTCGTACAAATATCGGGGTCGAAAGTTTAAGGAGCCATCCGATTCGAGACACGGAAAAGTCTCCATGAGTAAAGAATGGCCACCCATCTACTGCGACCTTTGCCGATTATCTTTGTAAATCGATTGAACAAGAGTGAAGTGGAGTTAGCAATAGATAGAACGTGTACCTTTTCGGTACTTCCTATAAGTATTTTAATTGGCTACGTGATTTATTGAACTAAAAATATATTTTAGAATAGGAAATAGTTTATTGTGATTGACAATAAAGTTGGTCAAAATTAGTAAAAAAACCGGTCAAGTGTGAGTTGGAGTCGCGCACCGAGCGTTCCGTACAAATTTGTAGGTATGTAACTACAAATTTACGGTTTTCAGATTTTTTTCCTTTACTTGTGCTACATGACATTGCTTCTTGCCAAATTTCATGATTCTAGGTCAACGAGAAGTACCCCATAGGTTTTGATTCCCTTGCGAGTGTCAAAATATGCGGCATAAACGGAACATAAACGCCCGTATCTTTTGATTGCGTTGACTTAAAATTTAACTTTTTTCATTGCTTCAAGGGATTGCACCCTTGAGTATTTGATATTAATTTCAACTTGATAACTCCACGCGTTCCTAAGAAAAAGGGTCTTGACAGACGGACAACGAAGTGATCTCATAAGGGTTCCATTTTTCCTTTTAAGGTATGGAATCCTAAAAAGTATCTCTACAATATACTTCTAGGATGTAGAATATTAAACGTAGTGCGTAGTGTTTTTTAGCGAAATCTTCTAAATGGCCTTTTTTTTTTTTTGAGGATGGGAAATCATCAAATGACTCCTCCCGCTCTGGGTGGAGCAGGAGGGAGTGTCAGACTCTTACTGACTAAAACCCACCCGTGTTCCTTCCTTAGCCCTTTATGTTCCAGGGCAGCGGTAACCCTTTCGGACAATCCCGCTACCCGCCCTTAGCTGTAAGTTTCCCAAACAGAATAAAATATAATAAAAAGAATATTCTAACATGGATAGGATAAATTGTACCTGATAATATTGTTTGTTCCTTTGATCTTGTAAGATTCAAATTACTTCGGTACATGATATTACAATGAAATAGTGGGCGATAACCTTTCAACCTATCAATATGTGTTTCTATACTTAATCCCACACAGACGAAATCTCAAACATTTTCCTCAACTACCCACATTTAGAACTGTGTATAATACATAATAATTACAAATATTTCCATGAATGATATATTTTTTTCTTGATTAATAAGAACTAAAAAGTTCTTAGTAATTGATCACAATCTAGCCTAAGTCAATCTAGACTAATAATCAATTTAACTCTAACTTAATATTTAACGAGATTATAGATTATGTTTTAACTAAGAACAGTGTCAATTTGCACTTTTACACAGTTTTGTAGCACTTCCTTAGCGTCTGATAATTAAAACACTTTGTTCATGTGTTACATGTATAGCACCATTAGCACCGCACTATTATTTATTCACTATATAAATACTACACTGACTCGAATGGTTTACTTCTCCTTAGCCTAGGCACTAAGTCCGTATTGTGTCTAGCAGCTGAATTGCCTCGACATCTACATGTCAGTGAAGTCTGTGTTCGTGGGCTTCACCAAATTTTTTAATTGATGGTGGTGACGAGTTTTATTTTAAGGTCACGGTGGAGGTCGTCATTTCTAATTTACCATGGAGCATTTACAGATTTTCCCTGAGTACTTTATTTTGGAATTGTTGGATTATTTTAACGATGTTTCGTTTAGTACAGCCCCAAAGTTGGATGCCATACGTCCAAATTGGCATAAGAATATGCTTGTATAATATAATTTTATTATGTACTAGCTTCTAATATGAGGGATAATTCCACGAGAACATGCTACCGAGACAAAAAGTAGCCTATAAAGCCTAAAAGGCAGCCTTTGTACCTTTTTTGTGTGCTAAAAGTTATATGAAATAATTAAATATAATTATGTTACTTCATAACTTCAGCTAGTGAAGGTCCCGTCAAAACCGGTCCAGCCGTTTCGAAGATTAGCCGGAATAAACAGACAGACAGGCAAAAATAAAAAATAAATGTTTTTTTGTTAATAAGTAGGTAGCGTATATATTTTCATACGCATTTTGTAAAATCTGTTATTTTGATATTACAAACAGACACTTAATTTTTATTTACTTGTATAGATAGGGTACCTATTTATACATTTGCATCCGTTTGAACTGGGAACCGACCCCAACATAGTTGGGAAAAGGCTAGGCAGAAGTATTAGTACTATTCTATTTTTTTTATAGCACTTCACTGTATTCGCACTTTCTTTCTAAATTTTTTAAGACCCCTAAAATCTTGAATAAATCATACTACCTTTTAAAGGGCGGAGGCCTTCAAAGGGTAATCATAATCATAATCATTTTTTTATTTGTGTAACATAGGTAGTGAATACAGTTCTTATAATACAGTTCATAGGTCGCTATGTTATGCCAAGAGGCGTACAAATATGGTTGCATGCTAAATAAAAACAATATGGAATAACTTCTACAGTCAATGCATAAATAAATAATCATAAATTAAAATTAGTCACAATATTCAATTAAAATTTGTTTCTCCAGTCAAATAAATAAATAAGTCTACATTAATTTATCATTCAGAAAGTATCAGAAAGTAGGTAGTATAATTTATTCAGAAAAGCTTCAAGTTTATAAATTAAAGGAATAAGATTGTTCATAATATATTAGGGGTTAAAGTATGAAATTGCCGATTTGTACTGAAAAATTGAAATTAGTTTTTTATTTTTTATTTTACATATTTATTTAATCAAAATAATTACCTTTATTATTTATATACATTGCTGCCATCTAATAGGAAGGTCATTTATGCCTTTGCGATAGAACTCTCGTGATCTAGATTTGACAAACTGTGTGAAAGCATTTTGTACTGCCACCTGAGAAGAAAACTTTTTATCACGTAGAAAATTGTCCAAATCACGAAAAAAATGGTTGTCCATTGGAGCAAGGTCTGGCAAATACGCAGGGTGACAAATGGTTTCTAATTGCAGTTCCTGTAGAGTTAAAACGGTTTCTCGTGCTGTATGAGGTCTCGCGTTATCATGGAGCAATAATGGTGAAGATCGATTCATGAGTCAGGGCTGTTTCAGGACTGCTAGTTTTGCTGTCATTATTCGGAGTTTGGCACAGTAAACATCTGCCGTTATTGCTTGACCAGATCGGAGAAAGCTATAGTGAATAACACCATGCTGAGACCACCAAACGGTTACCTTTTCATTGGTAAGCTTTGCTTTAGGACACTGTTGCGGCGTTTGACCTGGGGTCAGTCATTGCATTTTTCGCTTACGGTTATCGTAAAGAATCCGCTTTTTATCACATGCAACAATTCGATCCAATATTCCTTCATTTCTGTATCGATTCAACAAGGCAACACAAGTCTCAACACGCGTTTCTTTCTGCAGATCAGTCAAATCATGAGATACCCATTTCTCATATTTTTTTTATTTTGATTGATTTGACGCAAATGACTCAATATTGTTGATAAGGTAACGTTAAACCATGCCGCTAATTTCTGGGTAGTTTGGCTCGGATTGTCTTCCACCATTTCTTTCAATTCATTGTTATTCCCCTGTGTGGGCGGTCTTCCACGTGGTTCGTTCTTCAAATCAAAGTTTCCCATCACAAATCGCACGGTGCGTTCATTAGCAGTCCCCTCTCCAAACGCAACATTGATATTGCGAGCTATTTCTGCAGCGTTAGTTCCGCGTCGGAACTCCTATTCAAAAATAACTCGAATTTTCGAAGTATCCATCTTTCTTTTCGAAGCTAAATAAAAAAAACAACTGAAAGTCGATAATCAAATGTTGCACATTTTTTAAAAGAAGAACTTCGTAGGTACCATATGAAAAAAGTTTCACTCAAAAATCTCAAACCATGAAAGTTCTATATCAATTCAAAGTACCTATTACAATACAACGGAAATTTCATACCTTAACCCTTATTATTATAATAAACTACATCCTCCCATTTCACTGTTTTTTTTTTTATTGTTAGGTACGTTTCAATTGTTTGACTAAAGTGTTATTGTGTATACGTACAAGTGACAGGCATAATTTTAACACTAGGAATAGAAACAAACTAGATCAACCGCGCTTCAGATTGTCTAAAGTAAAAACTTCTTTTATGGGGTACTGTGTAAAATGTTATAATAAAATACCACTCGATATTCTTCAACTAAATGTGAAGAAATTTAAAACATGCATTACACGCACACTGCATATGTAGACAAGCATATTATTAGTTGAATGAGTATATCGTGGATAAAAATGCTTGGCTTAAGAGCGCGCCTGCCAGCCAGCCTTATTAACTTAAGGAATAAGATTTCCCATACAAAACAAAATCCCCGCATTTAACCCTCTTAGGGGTGGAATTTCGAAAAACCCTTTCTTAGTGGTTACTTACTCTTTATGAAGAACCCTCCAAATTTCATGTCTCTAGGACCAGTTTAGCAGTTTACGCTGTGCGTTGATGTATCAGTCAGTCAGTCAGTCAGGACTCTGAATTTTATATATACGTATAGATAGATTGATAGGCAGGATTTCTTTCCGAGTTCCTGTCTTTTTTTTTACGTGAGATTTCCAACGCAGTTTGGCGTCAAGAGTTATGGCAAGGTATTTGGCAGTATTAGCATAAGGCACTTGCATGCAGTTTATACAGGATAATTTTTTATTCAGTGCGTAAATTTTCACAGGGTGTTCTACCCATGAATATGAACAACTTTCACTATGGGACCATATCTGAAATCACAAAAAAAAAATCAGCTGTTTCCTATAAAAGTTCAATACCTACTCGAGCAAAATGTATGAATCTGCTGATTTTTTTTTCGTGATTTCAGAGATGGTCCCATAGTGAATGTTGTTCATATTCATGGGTAGAACACCCTGTAAAAATTTACGCACTGAATAAAAAATTATCCTGTATAGATTGGGTGGTAATCGCAATGTTGGTTAGTAATGTTAATATGAATTGATTTTGACTCATTCAGTTTGATCTTCCACCTTTGTCACCATAATATGTCGTGCTACAAAAGTTAGTGACAGAAACGAATCGCTGCAAAACCGACTCCACGTAGTCTTGTCTGCCCTACCCGTAGAGTGTAATTTAAGCCCGCGTAGGCGCGGAGGGGCTAGGCGGCCCGCGAGCTGAGGAGCAGGTGGCATTAATGCTCGGCGGTGAGCCTTAAAACCATCTGCGACGATAAGCTCGCGTGGGACCGCCGGAGCCCCGCAGCGCCGGAGCCGTGACAGAAACCATGCCTGCTGCATATTGTATGCTTGCATGCTTGCTGCATGCATGGTGTATGCTTGTTTGCATGCTCGCTTGCATGCTGCATGCTTGCTGCATGCATGGTGTATGCTTGTTTGAATGTTTGCATGCTCGCTTGCATGCTGCATGCTTGCTTGCATGCTGCATGCTTGGTGCATGCATGGTGTATGCTTGTTTGCATGCTCGCTTGCATGCTGCATGATTGCTGCATGCATAGTGTATGCTTGTTTGCATGCTGCATGTATGGTGAATGAATAAATGAATTTTCTGTAATGATTATGGATATGAAATGTATGACAAAAGATGATTCTAACTCTAAACTTTCTGAGATATGATAGTTCTGCCTTTTAATGACTATCGATATGAAATGTATGCCAAAAGACGATTCTGACTGTAAACTTTCTGCGATATGATGGTTCTACTTTTTAATTATTATGGATGTGAAATTTATGCCTACAGATGATTCTGACTTATAAAATTATGAATTTTGAATGTATGATAAATGACTGTCTGCCTAACGATTTTCTGCGAAATGAAGTTTATGCTATCCGCTGTTATGCAAAACAATATTATGACTTAAAAAGTTCTGCTATAAAGGGTAGACCCCTTAAAATTTTATGCAAATGGATAGGGAACCCATACGGACACTTCAATTTTATTTATTTGAAAACATATATGTATATAGATAATCTAGGCGTTCTAAGAATCTAGTAACCATATCTCTCAAAATACACCAACCTCATACACCTAAACGTTATAAACCCGTTGCAGCCACAAGTCTCAGAGATAAATGAACCTTCCGTTTTAATAATAGCACAGAGAGGAACCACGGCCCCCTGCAATAACTCAGGGTGTAAGGCCCCATGTCAACAACTGATCCCCCTTGATTGGATCATCGACCCACTGATAAATTTATCACCCGTCAGTTGGATTTAAGCAGTCACATAGTCTTCCATGTAATTTTAGTGGTCACTACGAGTATAACTGTAATCATTGGGTTTCAAGTTATCTGAATTGGGTCGTTAGGAATAGAATAAAATTGGATTGGAAATGGATTTGATTGTGTGGCTAAGTAATAACAGCCTCACGGGTGGATCATCTTTACATACCAAGACCCCTCCGTGCCTCGGAAAGCAAGTTAAGCCGTTGGTCCCGGTTGTTATTCGTGGATCTTTGACAGTCGTTACTGGTCGTCAGAAGCCCAAAAGCCTGATAACCAGTCTTAACAAGGGGTATCATATTACCCAGTAACTAGGTTGTGGAGGTCAGATAGGTGGTCGCTCCATGTAAAATACTGGTATTCAGCTGCATCCAGTTAGACTGGAACCCGACCCCAACATAGTTGGGAAAAGGCTAGAAAGGTAACCGTATGTCTGGTACTAAAAGTTTAATGGCAAAAGCTGTGCTAATGAATGTTACTCATTGTTATAGCGTGTGTGAATATCATGGAATTAGTTTGTATGCACGATGACACATCAAGCCATACATTCCCAGTTTTAGCTGACCTCGCATTGTATAGGCTTTTCGTACAATGTGAAGTCAGCTTTTACTGGAGAGGTATAGCTTGATATGTCGTTGTGCTTACTATCTCTTTGGTAAATTATTAAACATACAGGCTGGCAGGGAAATTTCCGCGCAAACCATGAATTCAGCACATGATTCTCGACCCTTTCTAGCGTAGAAAATTTTAGTCGGTTATCTATATATAAAAAATGAATCCCTATTTCCCTTGGTCACGTCGTAACTTGAGAACGACTTTACCGATTTCATCCATCGTTTTTTTTTTAAGTTGTCTAATACTTTGTAGAAGGTTCTTATGTAAAAAAATTAAGAAAGTTGCTTCACGCGAACGAAGTCGCGGGCAAAAGCTAATCAATAATAAAATCTGCTGTTTCATAGAAAAGTGCAATACCTACGCGGTCAAAATGTATGAAACAGGTCGATATCCCTGCCAGCCTGTATAACGATTATATGACATTTCATTTTATTTGCTTTTGTGTTTTGACATTTAAACACAGTTATAGCATCATGGCAATGTCATGTGGTTGTCATGTCTGTAATAGTTATAAAAATCAGAAACTTTGATACTAACCTATTCAGTTAAATGGAAAGATGTTTATTAAAACTTACTTCTCAAAAGATCGTTTCAGACATTAATCTACATATTTTCACATGATCTGACCAAGAATATGTCTGGACTTTAAAAGAGACTGTGACCTCTGAGTTTGTTACGGCCTTTCTTCTCAAAGAAGTCAGATAGGAAACGCCGACCTTGTCTAGCTTATTTTAATATTATGAAGTGTGAAAAAGTGATTCCAATATCCTATTTACAGAATAAACAAATTCATTTAATTTCACCTAAATAATAAATTAATCATGCTACTAGTATGTAAATCTAACTAAACACAAACACAACATTATATTTGACGGAGAAAGTATGTCTGTCTCTCGTTAACATCAGGCATAATTTAATTACTGTGGGCGTACTATGGGTAGTATTGGTTATAGCACAATAGAAAAACGGTTTGCACCTCAATTCTGATTATAATTTACGAACAAATTAGTCACACTCGCGAATCACGCACTGTAGGTACATATACGACTCAACGATACCACCGTGTACCAAAATAAACCGATACGTTGATAGTATTAAATGCATAAGGACCACTTAGTACAAGTTTAGCGGTACCCTTTGTGATATACACATTGCATTTTGGAAACTGGTTGCCTGATCATTGCGAAAATATCTTGGAGTTGTTTTCTGTGATATGAATGCGCGAGTCAATTATGGAATGAGTCAAAATGTAGGTACTCGTAAAAGTAATTCCATAGAGTGCTACAATGATCTTTTTAGGTTAGAATGACGTTGGCAATATTTGAGCAATGTATTGAAAAAACAAAATGGTGGTGGTAGTTCCGATTTCAGCCACGCATTAAAAGAACCATACCTTTTACAGCTATATTTTATACGAAGTGTTCTAGTAAAGAAACGAAGTGTACAGTCACGAACAAAAGTATGTATACACTCGGCTTTATTCAAAAGCGATTTACTCCTTTATTTTTTAATGAAATTTTATGTTGTTACGAACATAGCATTTTCGAACCCATAGGTTTATGTAATGAGCCGTATTTCAACGTTGCATTCGTTATTTCACGAAAAAATCACAATTGAAAGTTGCCAAGTGTTGACATATTGGTGCTCGTGACTGTACTTCCTGTGATATTTTTTTTTTTGCCATTTCTGTTCCAATGTAGGACAAAGGCCTCTCTTCCCTCCTTCCACTTATCCCTATCCAGTGCTGTTAAACGCCAATCCTTGTGGAAAGAGTCGAGCTCGTCCCGACATCTCATTCTGGGCCTGCCGCGTTCTCGTTTGCTGCTGTTTGGGACCCATTGCGTGGTTACTTTAGCCCAATAACTAAACAAAATAACACGTTCACAACAACAAACAATGATGGATGATTCATCTCAACAATGAGTTGAACCAATACAGATTTTTCTTTATTGTCTTAATACGTGTAGAAACAGTATAGTTGAGGGCCTTGCTGATAGGATGAAGGAATACTACCAAGACCTACAAGCGGTGGTTGGAAATAGCCGCATAGAAACTAGTTTTTTAGTATAACATAATCAGCCTACAACGTTCCCACTGCTGGGACACAGGCACCCTCTCTGTGAGAGGGTATTCCCTCTCACAGAGAGGGTGTAATCTACCACGCTAGCCCAGTGCGGGTTGGTAAATCTACGTCACATGTCTTTGCATTTTTGGTTTCGTTTTTTGGTGTGTAAGAGAGGAAAGGCATGAGTTTAGGTTTGTGCATATGTCTGCCGTTTAATATCGTATTTCTTTTTTTTTCAACTTTTATTTAAATTGTGTTTTTTTATGGATCACAAATACTGTGATCTGCAATAGAGATTTTTATTTATTTATGACTAGTTTAACTTAAAATCCAACACGATAAAGAAGAGCCGAGACTGATTGACTATGCAAAATCCCACATATCACACATAGTGATTAACTGACAAATAGAAGCAACATGAAACAGCATAGTGACGTCACAGATACAAAACCTCAAACGCGTCAGGACCTGGCAAACCACAGAAACCCATTTCCATTCCATCTCCCTTACTAACACTCTGTATGATGGAGATAAATATACACATATGTGTGCACTAATTCCAAAAACCTATTTCTATACCTAGGGAATTCAAACGAACTTTGAATCTCTCAAAATTTTTCAGGTAATCACATGACCTGATGACCTATTTCTAGACATGCGTGTTCCATCCTTGACCGATCATTAATCTGTCGTAAAACAGTGGTCAAATGCGAGTTTATCCAATACCAGAAATTAAAAAAAAACTGGTTATTTTTGTATCTAACTAAGTGATGCCATATAATAAAAGTGATCCATAATGCGCTGGGCGATTCAACGAGACTGTGCAGTGTTTACTTTACTCTATTTTTATTTTTAAACTTAATTTTAAGGTTTATTAATATAGTATGTAAAATTTCCACCCACAAAATGCCGACAAACACCTTAATATCTCCTAAGACATATAACTTAAAGTTTGACCACAATATTTACGTTTTTAGTTGGTAATATTCTGAAGCGCTGTTAAATGTACTTCAATATTGTAGACGGCGTCATTAAGCTAACCTTTCCCGTTTAGGAGTAATTTGGTGCTATGTCACTGGAACTTTTTCATTGCTCGCGAGTGTAATTATTGCAATGCATATAAAATACCTTAAATTTAACCCAACAGGAAACAACAGAAGAAAAGAAAGAAAAGTCTTTGTTAAATATTTTAGATATAGCTTATTTAGCATGTTTAACTCGCGTATAAAATACAATACCACTCCAATTTCATGAACTTCGAAGGTTCACAAAATTGGAGTAGCAGAGTTTACACCCACAATGATCACATCACGCTGAAATCATCCGTGACAGATAATTAGCCAGTCATCCCCCGACTCGCTCCGCACTGCAGATTGCAGTGTAACTGTTACATACGAGTTTCGGATGTAGGTGACAATGTAGGGCTGTGTGAGAGCACGGGATGGTTTATAGTTTGATATTTTGGCAAGGTGCCTCTAAGTTATAGAGAAAAAATGTATACAAAGGGAATCACGGCATTGTGAATGTAAAGGGAAAAGTTTATGTCTGCTATAAAGATTGGTAACGTTATTATAGGTACTGTAGATATTATGACCTATTTGGTGCTTAAATACAGCCTTTATGAATACTTTGAAAAGTATACGGCAGAAATACGAGACAAATATTGATTTATAAAAGAATAAAAAAACATCGGGAGGGAGGGATATGATTTGGTTGACAAGTCAAGTGACAAGGATAAAAATGTCAAAACGTAGAATCATTTTCTAAGAATAATTATTGAAGTAATATGACAAACTGGGGTTTTATTTACTCTCTCGGTACTGAGAGCTCTCACAGTACGGTAGTGTAGCGATTGCCTTTTCTGAGTAAACAGGTATTATATTTAGGAAAAGCTGTCTCTCTGTTTCCTAATCGAGCTTTTATGTAATCATGTCATTTGATTGGGTACCCACAACCGGCTGCAGCGTACATTCCACATTCCCAGGCACTACAAACGTCTGCGTTTTATCATGTTATTTTGAATATAATTATCTTCTATTCTATATACTTATAATAAATCTGTAGAAGTGAAAATTCTGTATATTGAAAATATCAAAAAAATAAATGGCAGGGGGTGTTACTAGACCGACACCGAACCCAAAAATGTGATTAAAAAAATTTTTGTCTGTCTGTCTGTCTGTTTGTTCAGGCATCACGCAAAAACTACCGGTTCGATTACGATGAAACTTGGTATAATTATTCTTTAATATCCTGGGCACCACACTGGGTACTTTTTATCCCGGAAAAGTATATACAATAAAAAACAAACTTAATTTTGCGGTTCGATCCCTAGACCCGATTACTGTACCAACCGCAAATAATAAGTTTGTCGTAGGTTACGTTACCCGCAGTGGAGTTCACTAAAGTTATGCTCTAAATGTAGTGCTGAAGGTTGAATTTGGCTTGCACCGTTCGCAGCACACGCGTGGCGCGCGGCCGCCACGGATCGCTACCGTATATAAGGATATTTTTTGAACTTTGATTTGAACGGACGTGTTGAGTGGCGAGCGTTCGTTCTTATTTTAACTGCTACTTGCAATTCTAAACCGTGTTTTTCAGTGCGACCTTTTTTATTTCTATTAGTTTTTAGAGTTATTTAGGTTTATTTTTATAAGTCGTAGGTATAGATTTTAATTTTAAAGTATAGGTAGTATATTTGATAGTGTACGTAGTGACCGTAGGTTATTTTATAATACTGTTAGGTAAGATTAGTCATTCGTATAGATATTAGTTTTTAGGGATTTTGCTTATTTATTGAGTTTAGTTATCATCAGAAATAGGTTTATTTAGGTAGGTAGGTATTTTATTTTCTGTTATTGAGTTTTTTTTTTTTTATTATGTAGGTACTTAGGTAAGGATATCATATAGGTACCCTCTTAATCACCACTAATGAGACACAATTGGTTTTCTATTGTAATTAGCCACAAAGGGCCCGCGAGATAGATGGCATCCTGGGGAAGCACATACATTTTATCCTGTTAGCACGTTCCCGTGGGATAATTTCCGACATCCACGCGGGCGAAGCCGCGGGCAGAAGCTAGTATTATGAATATATTGATTCTATTTGGTAATTATCACACACACTTTCAATCATTTTCAGGCTTCACTAACACTAGGTACGCTTCTGTTTGGCGGCAATGGCTTATGACGGTAGGTAGGAAGTTATAAGAGCCGGTTGTTTCAAACGGTTGGTTAACGTAACATACGTGCGTCAAATAATAACGATTACGTACTCGTAATTATTTGCCGCAAGGCTAGGCCATAATTTTGTAATTGTAATTTGAAACAACACTTTTTTGGTTTGACGATAGTTAGCGCCATTTTTGACGCATACGCGTGCGTTAAGTAGACGTGAAACAACCCACCCTAAATAGAATAAAAATATATTATATCATATTTTTTTATTGCATGGCGTTTACAGTAATGGAAAAATGACTCTTATCTATAAGGAAAAATGTATACGAAGAGACACACGGCATTCTGGACGTATAAGGAAAAGTGTATGTGCCTTGCATGTTGGGAACACTTCAGGGACTACTTCGGTTTTTATGTTTCAGTACCCAAATAGTGCCAACGGGACCCTATTATTAACCCTCCGCTGTCCATCCGTCTGTCAGCGGGCGTCTCATGAAGCGTAATAGGTAGACAGTTGAATTTCTCACAGAGTTAGTATTTCTATTGCCGCTATAACAATAAATAATAATAAAAAATTACGTCGGCACGGAACCCTTCGTGTGAGAGTCCGACTCGCACTTGATCGGTTTTTAATGTTGGGCAGTCGGTTCTCGACATCGAGACCGATCAAAAAACCATCTAGTTTGTTTTGTACATCTAATATTTAGTTAAACTGTCGAGCCATTGGGTCGGCCAATTAAACTTACTTTAACTATAAAATGTTTCATGTAAACATTTCCGAATGTCTATCAACCCTATGGGTACATTTGGGACATGTTGTCTCTAAACGAAAACACTCCACATTTACCAATATTATGAAGCTTAGTAATGTTTCAAACTACGGACATTTATCATTTTAGAGAATAATATTATAATCAATTTACGATTTATTATTCGTAGTAGTCAATCAAATTACCCGAAACTTATGTATCGATTATTCGTAGTAATTATAAAAATAGATAAAATAGAAAATGGCTATTGGTAGGTAATCTGCTTGGCAGAGGGATTGGTGATCACAATTTGTCAATCTTGGACAGGAAAACAGTATTACTCAATACTTATCCTTATAACAATTGAAAAACTGTCCTTCTAGGTACTTTAAAACCTTCTAATCGATCCACGTGAATAGATATCATCGATTGATCTTTAGGGTTCCGTACCTGAAAAGGAAACAACGGAACCCTTATAATTATGATCACTTTGTTGTCCGTCCGTCTGTCTATCTGACTGTCAGTAAAGATCCTATTTCTCTGGACCGCGTGAAGGTGTCAAGTTGTAATTAATATCAAATATTGATGATAGCTTCTAAAAAAATAGGGCCATTTATGCGACATATTTTGAAACTCGCAAATAAATCAAAACCTATAGGGTACTTCCCGTTGACCTAGAATCATGAAATTTGGTAAGAAGCAAAGTTTCACAACAAAAGTCAAGGAAAAAGTTTTTTTGCCATTTCAAACTTACATTTGCAGTTGGAGAATTGACCGTGACGTATAACGATGTCACGTGACATCGATGTAGGTACTTCACGTGTGTCACGTGTATATGGACATGTTTTTCAACTACAATGTTAAGTTTGTTTTTAGTATAGATTCATCCCGACTACGGAAACTTTCATTGTGCGTGGTCCGACACGCACTTAGCTTGTTGTATTTTTCAGATAATTCAATTAAAAAATTAAATCTCCTCGACAGTGTAAACAGTTCTTTAGCGTCCGTCAGCATTTGAATCGATGTTCAAAACTTCCATGATGTATTAACGACATACTTTTAAACATGGCTGTTATTTAAACTCCATTTGCCACTGTTTATTGTGAGCCTTACAAATAGAAAAGTTTGTTGTGGATTTTCCTCTATTCCTTTCACTCTTTGTATCGGCAGCATGTGTGTGTACAAATTCACTGCGCTGATTTGTATCCAAGCCCGAAGCTACAATGTTAGTTTTTAATTTAAAAATTCTATTACAACCTACTAGTTATGATTTTTTTTTTGATTCGCAAGTTTTAATTAAATGGAAGGATTTTTATAGTCTTTATACGAGTATATTCGGTGTTATTCTTACAATACCGAATATACTCGTATATAGAATATACTGAGCTCTAGAAAGAAAATGTCAAACAGGCAAACATTTAAATCTTCTTAGAGCTGATTTTTTCAACGCTTGATAATTTTATCGGAGTAATAATTTTGAATTTTTGGCAGTTCTTCCATACAAAAACTGTCAGACGTCATTTTTATTCCACGAATAAAAATTACCTGTCTATTGAAAAATCAGCCCTTCTACAAATAAATAAAATTGAAGTGTCTGTTTGTAATATCAAAATAACAACGTTTTGTTAAATGCATAATTAAGGAAGTAGTATATATATACGGTAGTATATATACGGAACTTATATACTACTTCCATACTTATATACAAAACAACAGTTATAAATATTTTTGTCTGTGCGTCTGTCTGTTTGTGGCTAATCCCCGAAACGGTTGCAACGATTTTGATGAATTTTGGTAATGGCATGCTTTGAACTCTGGGATGGACATATAGGCTTAGGTACTTTTTATCGACATACCACGCAGTCGAGGCCGCAGGTGGAAGCTAGTACAGAACAATCAAAGCACAGCTTCAGAACTCCTAGATACATAGGTACACATTCCAATATTCGAAAGCTAATAACTTTTGTAGATACACACTTCAAACGTATCGCTTTGCCCAACAAGATATATATGTACATCAAAGTAATCTAACAATGGAGTAAAATGAATGAATTCCGAAGTGATTCCTGCATCGTGCATCGTGGTGCAGTTAGTAAATATTTGTTTGGCGGGTAGTTGGTCGGGCTCTAGAGTGTTTGCGCATGTGTGTTGGGTTTGCAAAGTGTACATTACGATATTATTGTTGGGTGACTTGTTTACTATCAGATTTGCGATTTTAAATTGCAGTTTGACTATGCACTTTTAAAAAAATATATTTATGTCGGAGAAAGTATGTCCGTCTCTCTTTAATTACTGTGGACGTACTATGGGTAGTACTGGTTATAGCAGAATAGAAAAACGGTTTGCAGTTCAAATCAGATTACAATTTACGAACAAGTTAGCCACACTAGCGAATCATACACTGTAGGTACTCAACTCAACGATACGGTTTCTGAGTACATGTTGTTCGTACGATGTCCAATGTTTCAAAGTTCTCGAGAGCTCTGCTCACACCGTTCTTGTAGCTGTTGCTCTCGTCCCACCACGAACTCAGGCTAGACTGTTTCTAGCGCCACGAGATGGCGCTAACGTTCCGAATAGTCAAACGAATGACTCCGAGATTTATAATATATCATCAAGTCTGTTTTCCCGAAGGTTTAGGCAGAGGTGTATCTAAATAATAGTAGGTACACTCACATTTCGCTAGTTAAATATTTATCTTAGAGATAACAGAGCACAGTATCAGGTACGCACGATGACATATCAAGCTATACAATTCCAGTATAAGCCGACTTCTCATTGTCCGAAGAGCCTATACAAAGTGAGATCAGCTAAACCTGGAAATGTGTAGCTTGATATGTCGCCATGTGTACATACTACTTAAACTGATTTCAAAAGATTTTGCTTTATTTTTGTTTTAGGGCTTTTTGGATCTTTAAATCGCCATAGAACATTTATAACTGTCATATTTATTCATTAGAGAAAAGTTATCAAACGATAATAAAACCGTCCCTAACGTTTCTTAGTTTACGAATATCAAATAATAAGACAGGTTTTTATATTATTGTTCGTAAGGCTTTGAATTCCTAGGTAAGCGTTTCCGCGGAAAATCTGTAATTTTCACCAGTATTTGTCATTAAAAGGTGTCAAAAAAGGTTCTATATTTGGAGAGTCGTTATTGTGAAACCATTTACCGCTTTCTTAGAAGATCAAAGCTTATTCGTACCACATTGATAACCTGAACTCATAACTGATAACATCGGCATTTGCTTTGATCTTTAACTCCCATATGTCATGACCTATCCAAGGAAAACGATATTATATTAGGGAAATAGGTGTGACCTTCAAAAGTCACAATAATAGAAGGAATTGGAGTTCAAAGAATTCCTCTGACGTTTACATAGTTTACCGACAGGAAAATGTTAAGGGCATTTTTTGTGAGGTATTATTCAGCGTATTAGTATCGAAAGTTTAGTGTCGAAACTTATTTATAAGTTACACAATACGAGCACAAGGACTGTACACTGTATATAAATAATTGCGGACAACTTTTGCCTATTTAGACATTTTGGGCATGTATATGTCGCAGCCAACTGGTTTAATTAGCCGTTTAGTTAACCCCTAGCCTTTTAACTAAACGGCAGCCGTTCAACTGACGGCCTGAATGATGTTCATTAAATTATAGTTTAGATTGGAACTGTAGCCAATCACGTGCGAGCCAAATTGATCGCAGTAACTAAGCCAGAGCACCCCGACCAAATGGGTTAGGTTAGAACTGTGATCAACCGTGCGAGAGCCGAGAGAGCGAAGCGAGGCGAGCACTACTTCCAAAGGCCAGGCGGTTGACTAATTTAACCAGTTAGCTGCGACATATACATGCCCAAAATGTCTAAATAGGCAAAAGTTGTCCGCAATTATTTAATTGAAAGTGTAAAAAACCATTACATTTAAACCTGATTTATATGCACAGTTAAAGAATATATTTGATAAATATTTTATCTTACCGTAAACTTGCCAGGCAAGAAATGAACTTTCATTGCAGGACTCTATTAATGAGCACAACCCAAAAATTACCATAAAAACGCCATAAATAAACTTAATTAAAACCTAAGGATCTCTAAAAATGGTTGGTATTGCGCTGCTCGGCTGCATATTCAGAAGTTGGTAACTCGGCACAATAACGTGGGGAAAGTTTGAAGTGGCGTGTTTTTCTAGTAGCCGAGTAGTGCGAATAACACAAACTTTAGCCGGCCATACGCCACCACAATAACACCCACTCTCTGCTAGCTTTCCCCTTCCACTGACTGGGACTAATGGCGAATTATATATTTAAGCCATGAGCAACAAACTGGTTGCATGAAGTAAAGTTTCTAAAAAGCATAACGTATCGCTGACGTTTAATCTCCAACACAAACAAAATGCAACATTAGAGTTATTCCAGGAGCACCACAAAATAATTATTCCAGTGTTATTAATCCGTTAATTCACGACCACTCTGTGTGAACACCAACAGGAGTTATATCACAACACATCCATGCAAACTAAATTGAAATGCATAAAAACTAAAAACTTTACAATAAGTTGTATTTTATTTTCGTCGTTTCACAACAACAATTGCTTGCAATTTATAGTAGGCATTAATTAAAATTTTAATAAGATTCAGCGGAAAGCGTGTTTTAGAACAAAGGAGACTACCTTACAATGTGATGAAATAAGTCAAACAATAATTTCGAAGAGAAATGTGGTTTGTGCCTTTGTTTTAATAAAATTTAATTAAGCGTAATTATATTTCATCTTTCACGTCTGGAAGACGAATCAGACTCATCTGCGAACGATGGACTCAATGAAATTGCATAAAGTTGGTACACCATTGCTGTCTGGGTTAAGGGCCCTGACAGGCAGAGACTTTTATATATTATTATTTCCAATACTTTTGTAATTTTCACACAATTTCCCATACTCAACTCAGCCTATTGTAGTCCACTGCTGGACATAGGTCTCTCCTAGGCTGCGCCACAACACCCTGTCGTCCGCCTTCCGCATCCAGTCTGTCCCAGCCACCTTCCTTAGGTCGTCCATCCATCTAGCTTGGGCGCGTCCCACACTACGCTTGTCGATACGCAGCCTCTACTCCAGGACGCGTCTGCTCCACCGGCCATTGGCATAATTCATAATTTCTCATACTAATTACATACGTTATTTACAATTTTCTTAAAATAATAATATATACAAGTATATGTAGGATCAGGAGTGCCGAGCGGTATATTATGTCGTCAGGGTTTGGAGTTCCCATGTTATTAGGATAAACAGGACGGTATAAACAGTTACAGGGAACTGTAATAAAATTACAGTACACAAAAATACACGATACAAAAGACACAATAATAGGTAAATATTAAAAACAGTCAATCGAACAAACCCTTTAGGGTCACAGTTCGTACAGCGGCCAAGCCACCCAACACAAAGTGTATCTACTCGCTATTTAGCAAGCCAACACAGCTATGTAAATATACAGCAGCGCTGTACCAGGTAAACCGACAGTTTTGTCGGGAGCAGGTGCTCTGTATTGAGTCGAATCCGAAGACCGACTGACGAGCAAAACGAGTGCACGCTCTTTTATAGGCTGATGCCACCTTGCAATCCCTCCATGACAACTCTGTCCAATGACGCACGTCAAGTGTTTACTTGATACAAAACACTAAAATACGCTAAATCTAATCAGACTTACATTATAAAGTAATCAAATAATACAAGAAGAATTGTCATAAATAAACAATGGTGATTTCACAAAGCAAATCATTTTAAAAACAAAGTAACATGTCATCCGTTGTTTTGAATAAAACCAACGGTTACAATTTATCGAAATAAGTTCCCAAAAATCAATTAGGGCGTACACCAAGTACTCAATAAATTATGTTTCGATTTATTAGACAATAATTGATAGTGAAAATCACTTAAATTGATAATAAACACAAATCATAACAAATTCTGTTGACTACCCACAGGTTTAATTTGACAACCATCTCCGACATAAAAACGAGGGGAATTAATTAAAAGGGCATCAAAAAATTGGTCCACATCGCTGTCAATAGGAAAAGTACTCAAAAGGCTGGCAGCATTTCGTTGTATGCCAATCAATGCTCATTCTTTGGCAATGGTATTCAGATGAAGAGTCGATTTCCCATACAGATAATGTATTTAAGTCCTCAATTAAAAAGAACACAGTATCAGCTGCATATTGTAGAGAAAATACGATCTATTTAACTTAAAGTTTGTCTAGCTCATTAACTTTTAAACGGTATGCAAAAAGCAAGCCAAGTTAACCTTTAAATGGGAGACATGTATTTTTTTCTCAATAAAAAAGAACTTTGCGCTCATTTAGATCGAAATTCTTTGCTGGAGAACTAAATTAGGGTGAAAACTTTGCTTGTTTTTTTGCAATAAATATAATACTTTCAGTAGGTTGTTATTTGTTGCGAGTAGAATAGAATGATATTATTATTGTTAATGTTGTTATAGATAAAGATAAATTATATAAATTATTTATGGTCTGGCAATTAGAGCAGTTTATGCGGCCTACTCAGATGTCCTTTCTTTGGTATTGTTCGTCGATTCGTTGAGTTCCTTCTGAGTTCTGAGTTCAGCTGCACGGTTACTGACAAATGCGTGCACAGTCTGGGCAGGTCCATTCAATCTGCGTGGTTCTTTCTTCAAAAGACCAATTCAGACACCAATCTACTTGGTCTTCACATGTTCTGACCAAGATTAAAAAGACTGTGCCCTCTGAGTTACTTTCAGCCTTTCTTCTCAGAGCAGATAAGAAATGCTGACCTCATCTAGTTTTAAAAATTTAGTTGACGTATAAAAGGGTTTATGGTGTCTTTTACGTTTTAAAAAAAAGCAAAGCAAAGCAAGTATTAGGTAAACCGTTTTTTGACAGATGGAACTAGTGGTTGCAGCAACTCATAATACATTGATTGATACACTTACCTACGGTATTATAATGTCTGTGAGAAGCCATAAATAAAATAATTCAATAAGATAAGGCAGTTTATATATTTATTTTATTACGCATTTTAAAGTTGACTTTTACGTAATCTAGAATAGTTACGTTCTAAGACAGCTGTCAAAAAACGGTTAACCTAATGCCAGGGTATAACCATCATTTATCAAATATGGGAGTTCTAAAGATCATAGGTTATGTGGTGAGACGTTAAGGCCAAGGTCCAAACTTTGTTTTGTATCAACTTTAATTTGTAGGGTTAAAGGTCAATATTTTACAGGGAAAAGTTTTTATTGGTTCAAAAACTTTTGTAACGTGAAGCCACACTTTGGGTGAAAATTGAGTAATGATTGTTATTGGTGACTGTTATGGTGAGTTAAAGCAATGTCTTGAACTAACAAATAATAATTTGATGTAAAGTGTGTGCATACACACGAGCGTCACGCCTTAACGGCATAGGCAACTGCAACCGTCGACACCCGGCGACGTGTCGGCGGCTGCCGTCGACAAGTTACGCAACGTGCCGTCGACGGCTGCAGCTGGCTCTGCCGTTGACGCGTGTCGCTTGTTGTCTAATGTCTCATAAGTCTCAAGATATGACAATTATCAACACGCAGACAAACAAAAACACTATAGTGTATTGGAAAAGCCCTTTAAATTCGTACCCACTGCTCTAATTTGAATTATCTGGTCATTATCAATTATCATTATGATATATACTTAGTAAAAAACTCATATGTTCGAGCCGTTTGGAGTTGAAATTCTATAATCATGGGGGGTCCGAGTGCCCACTTGGTTTTTCAAAACATTGCCAAGCGGTTGGTTGACTCTTCACGTGTAAAATAATATTGTTTGTTTTTTAGTGTATTTTTTGGCCAAAGAATCAGCATTGCCATACAACGTGGCAAGACATTTTGGCACTTTTCCGGTTGACAACGATACATACGAATTTTTTAATGTCCTATTATAAACCTTTATGATCAATTTATAAATTGAGTCCGAGACACTCGCTCAGAGAAAAATTTAAAGAAATTAATGTTATGACTGTGCCTTCTCAGTATATTTATGAAAATCTTTTATATGCCCATAAAAATATAAAATTGTTTAAAAAGTACAGTGATATACATGATATAAATACTAGAAACAAACACAAATTTGTTGTACCTACAACAAGGCTCAAGAAAATAGGTGGCTCGTTCAGATGCCAATGTATACGCTTCTACAACAAAGTTCCAAGCCCCGTTCAAGATCTAAGCCTTAATAAATTCAAATCATTCATTAAACGTAAGTTGTGCCAGAAAGCCTTTTATACCGTTAAGGCTTATATCGAGGACAAAAAGGCTTGGGATTAAGCTGCTTCCAATTTTTACATATTGAATGTTTTTATTTTGTTTTGTTGTTGTTTTTTTTTTATATACATTTTGACATTAATTAATTTGATATATGCTATGACATTTGCTTACTTTGTAAAGTATTCTATTATTTTAATTATTGTGAATGTGAAGACTATGTGGGTCATTTTATTTTTTATTTTTCTCTCTGTTCTGTTAGTTTTTGTCATGGTCTGGCAGTTTGAGTAATTAATGTGGCCTACCCAAATGTCCTTTCTTTGGTATTGTTCGTCGAACCGTTGAGCTCCTTAAGTTTTGAGTTGAGCTGCACGATTTCTGACATATGCGTGCACTGACTGGACAGGTCCTCTCAATCTGTGTGGTTCTTTCCTCAAAAGAGTATCTCAGACATCGACCTACATGGTCTTCATATGATCATATGATCTGACCAAGATTATGTCTGGACTTTAAAAGAGACTGTGACGTCTGAGTTTGTTTCGGCCTTTCTTCTCAGACTAGTCAGATAGGAAACGCCGACCTCATCTAGTTTTAAAATATGATTGACGTGTAAAAGTGTTTGTACAAACCTACTTACAAAATAAAATCATTTATCATTTAAATTGATATACTTGTAATATTATTATTATTACTAAAAAACTATTTACTTTTTAATTGTGTAAAAAAACAAATCAATAGAAAACATATAATGTGATGTGTCACTTGAAAAATTGTAAAGCCTTTAAAAAAACTCAGCTGTCAGAAAAGAAAATCCGTGCAAGGAAACTTTGCACACCTCACTTTTATTAATTATTTCTTATCATTTAACAGTCGATTATTATATCAGAACCCTAAGGTTCTAAGACAACGTCACATCAACACCTATTTATACTGTCCGTATCTCCGGTCACCAAATGACCAAACGATTAATCTAGTAACATGCGATGTGTCAGGCGCTTCATTGTTACCAGGTGCTGCCCGTGATTAATTATCTGACAAAATTGTGCCACATTAATAAACAATTAGTTGGCATACGAGTCCCGTTTTATTTATGCAAGCTCGTTATAATTATTCCGTACTGAAATTTTATAACTGGATATGAAATATGGACAAAATTCGTTTTTGTACTGATTTTCGTTTATAAACTGATACTATAATTAATGTTAGTAATGGTAGCTTTTACTCTAGTATATGTAGACTGCAACTAGTTTTTACCCGACTACGATAAAGCCAAAGGAGGGTTATGATTTCATTCTATTCTTTTTAAAAAAAAAAAAAAACGTTGCCCCACACTAGGAATTACTCCTGTATCGTGGGTGCGTTTACAAACATTTAAACTCACATACACAAACAGCCAGATCCGGAACAACTACCTGTAGGCAATACAAATATTTATTCCGTGCGGGAATCGAACCCACGACACGCAGCGCAGCAGTCGATCGTTCAGCCACTGCGTCAATCGTGTCGTCAATACTTTTAACAGGCTATGTCAATACATAGCCTAGGAGTTATTATAAGGGAATAGATAAAGAAGTATGTTCATCTGTTCCCTCTTAACACTTTAACTATTCGTCAAATTTTGGCAAACGATATCTTTAAAAGCGTCATGTCATTGCCATATTACGCCAAAATTACATGACGTGTGCCTCTAGATTTTTAAATTGGTCTGTCTGTGATGTCATGTTTATTGTCGCTGTTGGATTTTAGCTTTTAACTTTTATTTTTTAAACCTGCATCGTTCCAATGGAGAGCCAATGTTTTCTTTCTTCTGAGAAGACTGCCAGTTAGGAAGTTGTCTTTGTCTTTGAAGTGCCAGACTTCCTGACGGTCGCCGAGAAGAAATACCAAACGAAACCAAAAGAATTATGTGAGTTCACGGAATTATTTGAATTAGGTAAGCTTACTGCATTAAAACCGTTCAATAAGAACTGGTATTGGGTTCGGTCGTTGGGTGGAGGCCGCGTATCGGCAAACGTAGTGTGGGACTCCCCCCAGCTATCTGGACCGACTACCTTAAGAAGTTGGCTTGGACAGACTGGATGCGAAAGGCGGAGGACAGGGTATTGTAGCGCTGGCTTGGAGAGGCCTACGTCCAGCAGTGTACTGCGATAGGCTGAATTGATTGAAGAAGAGTTATTGACAAAAGTGTAGAAGTCAGTCTCAAGCAGTATATAAGAGATGATTAAGATAATGCCTGACCTTACGATTATATGACCTTTAGACTACACAGGTCTAAGTGCGATAAAAGCATAAATAAATATCGAGATAATTTGTCCCTTTTCTAGTGTTCTTACTATTATGAGGCTTAGTTTATTGAGTATATACTTATCGTGAAAAGGGCTTACTAAGCTCCTTGTCTACAATAACAGCTCACAATCCTATTGCAGACAAATAATACCTAGCCTACACCTACACGTTACATATAACATAATAAATTAACGGTACCTAATTGTTTTCGGACCGCTTCCTTGGTCTAGGGTTCGCAAGCGTTGAGCATGAGGTTTTGGGTTCTATAGCTGGATATGTGCCGGTTGATGGCAATAGGCTTGACCCCTATTATATGGGAATTATACATAACTGAGCACATAACGAAGAACAGTGTCCATTTTAAGGTTGCCTGGAAGAGATCGCAGTAATGCGATAAGGCCGCCCATTGTATATTTTGTAGTGTGCCATGTATTTTTTATGCTATGTATTTTTGTGGTGTACAATAAAGTATGTATAAATATAAATAAATAAACAGTGGTGGCCAATTCGAACCCAGACAGGCGCTTTACTTTGTGTAAATTATTTCAACACCAATGCTCTCTAAGCGGTGAAGGAAAACATCATGACGGAACTGGTATTCAGGTGCGTCCGGTTATACTGGATGCTGATCCCAACACATTTAGGAAAATGCTAGGCAGATTGACTTCTTGTATTTTTTTCTCAAAAACTTGTTCGCATACAGTCATTAAACTAACAAACAACATCGCTCGAGAAACAAAGATTTAAAAGCACAAATGAGCCTAAATAAGTACCTAAATTGATGGCCATTTTGTCCAAATCAGTTGGTACAGTGGCAGGAAAATAAACCAACACATGTAGTGAAGTACATACATCAATGTTTCTCGCCCAAACATTATCCTCTATGCCTCTATGGCTTCACGGATGTCGAGAAATAAATGTGGCCTCAAGTGTTTTACTACCACTCCGGGATAAAAGGATTCGCCGTAAATAAAAACATATACATTAACATAATGTGTATATCTTTATACATGTACGAAACAGAGGATGTTTTTGTAAGAGTCAGGGGCAAACCGACTATGATTTACTCAGTGATAGTTCTGGATACAGGTAGCTCGTATCTGACCTAATTTAGACAAGTGCTCATGTTTTTGTGGCGACATCTACATCGCCACATGCGAACTACGCATCACACTCACGTCAGGCAAAAATCTTGCAACGTGCAAGCAGTGTTTACCGCGGGACTGGCATGTATACAACGTCTTGACATCAATCGTCAGGCAGTAGCCCACCAGACACAAGACCCGTCTGGTCGGAGGATCTTCCCTTTTCTATGGAGGCCGAGTGAACTTAACACCCTGTTCCTCATACCTCTATAGACCATAAGAAAATCCCCAAACGGCTAGTCGACACTACTCGTGACCCGAGGGCTGACTTTTACCTTAACCAGAGCCTAAGCATTGCCATACAGCATGGTAATTCTGGCAGTCTCTTACATTACCAGTCAACAGCGTTAGTAGAAAACCAAAATATGGTTTAGTTTTCTAATCGTTATAATTTAGTTAGGATATTATATTATAGTTAATGAATTAATTAGATATAAGTTGTTCTTTATGTATATTTCATTTTAATTCTTAATATATATAGACAAGGCTGTATGTATGTTACAAACATATTATGTCGATTTAACTGGTAATAATTTAAAACGAAATTCCTGGAGATACGAAGGTCAACAAAAAACATTTTCAATGTTACCCAAAAAATATGATTTTTCTGGCAGTGAATTTCTTAAAAATGTACAAAGTAAGGGATTCTGGGTTCAAATGATTTACTTTGATTTTCTCTTTAAGGATTAACATTGCTCTGCACTGTGATCAAAAAGGGCGTAACTGACCCGTGAAAAAAAAACGAAAATAGCCTTTTTCTATACCTACTGGTGACAGTAAAAATCTCTATTTATCCATTTATAATAAATGAAAATCTTTTTTTGTCTGTCTGTGTGACCGTATCTGTATTCTTCCATACTACGCAACGGATTTTGATGCGGTATTCACCATCATTTAGAGAATTTATTTCAAAAGGGTTATATGTATAATGTACCTATTAATATTTAACATAGATATGATACAGAAATCTCGATGTTTTGACATGTCGCCAAATAAGTAGGTTACACCCAAAGCAAGGGCGAGTCGCTAGTATTCTATAAATAGGACAGGGTAGTCTCTAAAAATCGTGTTCACATGGAATTCACAATATCAATGCCAATACTAACACAATTCACAATTTTGTTCTGAAAAATGGTGTCAGAACTAAAATATCGAGGGAAGCCGTATTGGCACTAAAATAAAAATTGACACTAAACTACCGTGTTGTGCAGCAGAGCAGCAGGGATTTGAACTCGTATCACTGGGTACGTACACAGACATAGAATTGAACTTTCAGTCAAAATAAATAATCGCAACTGAACTCCGAACCTGAATTGCCCATCTTTTTATTAAATGTCGATAAATAATGATAAGTATAATGTTTAATCAATGTTCCACATTAAATTATTCCACGTTTTCAGTAGGTAGGTTCCCTAGTTACGTTTTTAATACGTAGTAATGGATGTGCATGGTCACTTATTGCTGATTCCTATAATTTAGACCGTTATTGGTTATAATTAAGACTCTTGTATCTTTACCAATAATGAAGCAAAGACCTCATAGCTTTTCATAGTAGACCTTCCCATATGGAAGTAGCTATCACAGGTAAAACTAGCTTACGAATCTATTTATGTGCCCAGTTCGGCAATAAAAAATGTTACCATTTAAAACGGTTCGATTTTATTTATAGGAGGCTTCAGTCATTATTCGAGTATATTCAGTGTGGGAAGTATGGAATCCTAAAGTCACATTGTTCACAAACCGTTTATCGATTCACTGCCATATCCTAATCAGCCTATAAGGTTCTCACTACTGAGAGAGAGACCTCCTCTCTCTGAGAGGGAGTGGGCCGTAATCCACCACGCGGGCCCAGTGCAGGTTGGTAGATGTCACACGTCTTCAAATTTTAGTTTCTAGGACAGAAAATAGTTATTTGTTATACAAGAATGCAAAGTTGCTTCTTAACCGCGTGTTCAATTTTGATGACCGAGCAAGCGAAGGATTCTAAAATTGAATCACGAGCGCAGCGAGTGATTCAAAATTAGAATCCTGAGCGTTAGCGAGGGAATCAAAAGAGCACGAGGTGAAAAATCTTTGCACTCGAGTGCAACACGTAACTTTTCATTCCACCTCAGCGAGGAAATGACTAAATGCAAAAAAAACGTTTACAATCACAAGATAGGTACACTTTTATTTCAGTTTAGGTATTAATTACTACATTATGACAGGTAAGTATTACAGAATAATCTTTAAATTATAACAAAATAATACTAAGGTATAATTAAGAAAATTTTAAAGTCGTTACTTTAAAATTTTCACTCAATTTAAATAACTGTAGCAACGTTTTGCTACAGTTATTTAAATTGAGTGTAATATTTTTGTTTGGTACTGTAATATTGGTGTTAGTCACTTGTGTACTGTTTTTCGGTAAACTATCTGTCATACTTAATAGTTGTACCGATTCATCGGATTCCCTTGGCGTGAATGTTGGAGAGAGAGGGAGATGGTTAGGTGTTTCATAACGGCTTATTTTTGATGTAGAAGGGCCAGTCCAAGGATCCGATTGAGGCTCTTTCAGTGTAATGGCTCCTACGATGCCTTCACATATTTTAGACTTATTTTGGATGGAATCTTCTATGTATCCCTCTACAACTGCATTGGACTTCCAGCCTCCGTGGCGCTTAAGGGACAGGAGATCAGCTCCGGAATCAGCCAAAAGTGTGGCTGAAGTTCGTCGGAAACAATGACCCGTGTACAACAGGGGTTCTGGAAGTTCAAGAAATGTTGCTATTTCTCGTGGAATACTGCCAATTTTATTAGTACCCATAGGCTGTCTAACACACTTTCCATTGCGATACTGTAGAAAAAATCGATTGATTGGAGTGTTGGCGGGCGTAAGGCTTGATATTTCTCAACAATCGTTACGTATTCCTTGCGAATGACGAAGTTGCGGTCTCTTTTTGTCTTTGTATTAGGTAAATTAATTAATAGTAAGTCATCTGAATGTTTCTCAATGTTTTTGACATTAAGTTGTGTTAGTAGATAAATGAATAAAATTGATATGAACGCATAATTATGCCTATCAACATCTACTAAGTATACTATTTAATTGAGATTAATATACTTAAGTAGATACTGAATGTGCAACTGACTTATTTTTGCCGCCAAATATACGGAATCGGGTGCTTCGTTAAGAAACTTTTCAATATCAGATACTGTGAAAACCTTCGATTTTTTTGGTTGATGACCAGATGAGGCTCTTTTTAAAAATGCCACTAATTTAGGATAGGTATCGATATGTTTGTCTTTTTTCATCTTTATTGTTGCTTTTAGCATCGAATACGTACTCCATAGAGTGCTTGCTTTCTTGTTCTCGGATAATTCTATAAAATATGCCAGCAAAACGTTTTCTGAGAAAGTTTTGGCTCCTTTTGCTAGTCGCCACGTGTTGAACATATCGTACTGTTTTAAATACTTCTCGCGTGATTGTTGAGGGAGAAAGCTCATTTGCGCATTATTAACAGTTTCAGTCAATTCTGTTGGCGTCAAGCAAACTTCCTCGTCGCTAGAATCACTCATTTTAGTTTTTTCACTTGTTTTCAAGTTTCTTGTTTTTAATATAAGGTTTAACAATGACGTGAAAAAATGCCGCGTAAAGCAAATTGAAAAAAGAACACCAAGAAGGTTCCGAGTCTGAGTTTTTAACATATTAAAAAAAAGTTGTCTGATATATTCGGCACCATAGAGGTAGCAGTAAATAGGTTTAATGTTTTTTTTAATTCACAAACTTAGTGCACACGATGTTCTAAATTCAATTTACTTTATCCTCTAGAGAATAAAAACGGCTTTTCCACTCAGATATTGAAGATTAAAAATACTCTTTCCGAGATGGTGGGATGAAAAATACTTTATAAGAGCAACTCAAGCCACTCACTATCATTTAATGAAGCATTTTCCGTAAATTTCAACCAAGTTTATAAAAACTCCGTGAGACACTAATAAAATAAATTACCACATTAAACAACTCGGCAACTATAGGTAACATATGTAATTGAAGGAAGATACTCCGCGCGTACCTTTTTTCAAGGAGCATGTTCATTAATTACAGGGGCGTATTTTTGTCCCTGTCCATTAGAGATACGTCAGCCCGCCGTTAACCTGAGATTAATGACGTGGCTAGCTAAATTCTAACGTAATTTTAAACATTTTAGCCATCGCAGACTGAAAATCTCCAGTTTTTGATCGGATGAAAGTTTAATTTGTTAATCTAGTTAGGCTTTCCGCTCGATCCGTTCGTGTGAGCTTAATGATTAACTTTGTTTACATAAATACTGCTTTATTATAACTACTTGACTGTTTTAGTCCAAACATGTTTGTTTTAAATGTTTTGACCGTTTATTGTAGCGGTCTTTAAAAGGGTCAACTTTTAACGTTAACAGGCTTATAATAGAATTTCACATTGATAATATACCTAATTATAGGTACAGCGGATGCCTGTAGTATTTTTAGTATGAATGGATTACATTGTCAAATTGGGTTAGTAATCAGGAATTACAGAAGTAACCGGAAGATGATATTGTTATAATTATTGCCTTATTAAATGCTCGTGGTCTTAAACTCTGTATTATGTTTTGCAGAGTTCATATAGGTATGTGAGTTTCTTTATTCCACGATAACATGTTAAAAAATGTTATCACATTGCATGAACTCTTACCTCCGAAGTACAAAAAAAAATTTACAAACTCGGAAAAGTCAAAGTCAAATCATTTAATTTAAGAGTAGGCCTTAAAAAGGCATTTTTGGATGTCACTATTTACAAGAAAATAGAATTGATTCTAGGCGGTTCCAAAATGTAGTTTCGTATGGAGAAAAATGCGCAAGAAACTCCATAGTTACTCTTTTAAAATGTTTTACAATATGTATATGCGAAGAAGATGTACCTACCCTGCGTTCGCGATTTTGTTTCCGAAAATGTAAGCAAATATGTGGTTTTGGAAAAACAACTTTAACATTCACACATAAGGTTCAGTTTGTTATAGGTACAGACGCCAGCACATCAAGCTACTACAATCTGTCAAATTTCTTTAATAGATTTTCAACTTTATTCCTAAAGTATTAGGTTCAAGGTTGATTGGGAAAATATGACAGTTTCGGGTAGGTTGACCTGCTGGCGTCTGTACCACTCCTGATATTTTTATAACATTTTCAATAGTCAAAATATGTAGAAAAAAAAATAAAATAGAATAGTAAAATAGCACTAGTATTCTGAAATTAACTTAAACTACAAAAACAAAAACAAAAAAAAAGATTCGTTTAAGCGAAAACATCAAATGGAATCAAGGATATGAATAAACTTTAGAATAAAAATTACTATACTTAATAGGTACAAACCAGACCTTTACATAGTTCCCATCCGTATAAAGGCATCTTAGTACTTCAAATGATATTAATTCTAAACCTTACAATCTGAAAGCATCTAATATTGAAACAAAACCCGCTGGAGAGAAAGAGATGAAGCACCACCGAGTACCCACTTCAGAACATATCTCGTTAGCCATCCAATTAGTGTTCGGATCGACAGTTGAATATTTTATACATCACAGTTACATTAGCGATACGATTTTGTTACTTGTTTACTCTACATTCGAAGGTTTAAAAATCTGTTGTCTTTTGTAATGATAGGCTTTTTGATTATTTTTTTCCGTTCTTTTGTCCGAGTCATTGGAATTGATTATTGGATTAATTAACTGCATTATTTCGGAGTGCATTGTATGTACCAATAATGTTGATCTCAAATTTAAAGATCGTAACGATATTGTGAGCATACAGTTCTCTCGAGTCTGTTGAGCGTACAGTTGAAATTGCCTGTATAGAATTGGAGCACTTTGTTGTATTAGTAGAACTGAATTTTAGAACAAATGCAAAGATTTTTTAATAAACACAAATTATTACATAGCAAACAGTTCCGTTTTACAAGGGGTCGTTCAACTACTGATGCCGGACGGTGTTGAACTTTTAGGACATATTTATAATGCATGGGAAGATAAATGCCATGCCTTGGGCATCTTCTGTGATTTATCCAAGGCATTCGATTGCTTTCTTCGAGAAACTTTAATCAGGAAACTCCGCCATTACGGGATCCGGAACGCTGCACTGGATCTTCTTACTTCATACTTGAGTAAGAGGAATCAGAGCGTTGATGTTAATGGAAAAAGATCTCCCGGATCTATAGTAACAAAGTCCCACAGGGCTCAAATCTTGGTCCTTTCTTGTTTCTTATTTATATTAATGACTTGCCGTACCTCATCAAGGATAATTATGATATAGTGTTGTTTGCAGATGACACTTCACTTTTGTTTAAACTTAAACGTCAGCAGCAGGTTACTGACGATGTAAATAGCGCGATTTCTAAAGTAGTCAGTGGTTAAGTAAGTCAAGTAATTATTAACATTGAACCAGTGGGTTCAATGTTAATAATTTACTTCTAAACGAGAAAAAAACCAAATGCATTAAGCTTACGCTACCTCACATTAGGCAGGTGAAAACTAATGTGTTGATAAAGGGCGAAGAATTGAATCCTGAAGACAGCTCAGTATTCTTGGGTATAACTTTGGATGCTAAGCTTCAGTGCGGTCCGCATATAGATAAACTGTCAAAAAAGCTAAGTTCCGCAGCATATGCTGTTAGAAAAATTCGTAATTTAACTGATAATTATAGAGGCAGCCCGTTTAGTGTACTTTAGATATTTTCACAGTGTAATGTCGTACGGTATTCTATTGTGGGGAAATGCCGCTGATATTCAGACTATCTTTGTTTTGCAGAAGCGAGCTGTTCGATCAATTTATAAATTAAGTCCGAGACACTCGCTCAGAGACAAATTTAAAGAGGTTAATGTTATGACTGTGACTTCTCAGTATATTATGAGAATCTTTTATATGCCCATAAAAACATAAAATCGTTAAAAAAATACAGTGATATCCTAAGAACAAACACAAATTTGTTGTACCTACAACAAGGCTCAATAAAATAGGTGGCTCGATCAGATGCCAATGTATACGCTTTTATAATAAACTTCCAAGTCCCGTTCAAGATCTAAGCCTTAATAAATTCAAATCATTCACTAAACGTAAATTGTACGAGAAAACATTTTATACCGTTAAGGATTATATCGAGGACAAAAAGGCTTGGGATTAAGCTGCTTCCAATTTTTACATATTAAATGTTTTTATTTTTTTTCCCTTTTGTCGTTTTTTTTTATACACTTTGTCATTCATGAATTTTATATATACAATGACATTTGCTTACTTTGTAAAGTATTCTATTATTTTAATTATTTGAATGTGAAGACTATGTGGGTCATTTTATTTTTTATTTTCTCTCTGTTGTGTTAGTTTTTGTCATGGTCTGGCAGTTTGAGTAATTAATGTGGCCTACCCAAATGTCCTTTCTTTGGTATTGTTCGTTGAATCGTTGAGCTCCTTTTTTGAGTTGAGCCGTACGATTTCTGACAAATGCGTGCACTGACTGGACGGGTCCTCTCAATGTGTGGGGTTCTTTCCTCAAAAGACCATCTCAGACATCGATCTACATGGTCTTCATATGATCTGACCAAGATTATGTCTGGGCTTTAAAAGAGACTGTGACCTCTGAGTTTGTTTAGGCCTTCTTCTCAGACTAGTCAGATAGGAAATGCCGACTTCATCCAGTTTTAAAATATGATTGACGTGTAAAAGTGTTTGTACAAACCGACTTACAAAATAAAATCATTTATCATTTGATAGGCCTGAGTGAGTTTTTGAGTGCATTGTATATATGTAAGTCGCGTAATAAAATCTTTATATTAACAGTGTTACCCGTTTGTATATACAGAGCGCTTCTTGGCACATAAATTAAAAACCGGTCAAGTGCTAGTTGGACTCGCACAAGAAGAGTTCCATATTACAGGTAAAAAACGCTGGAAAAAATACGTTTCTTGTATGGAGTTGGGTTACCTTTACTTTTTATTAAATTTATTTTTTGTTATAGCGGCAATAGAAATACACACTCTGTGAAAATTTCAATAGTCTACCTATTAAGGGTCCTGTGATACAGACCGCTGTCAGACGGTTGGACAGCGGAAGCTTAGTAATAGGGTTCCGTTGGCACCCTTTGGGTACGGAACCCTAAAAAGCGCTCGTGAAATTCTGAATTATTGGGTAAGAGCAGGATATTGTCTACAAACGCTTCTATCCCATATAGGAAGTACAAGAAGGACCTACTAGTTTTTCTATTTTCTTGTCTGCGCATAGAACATTTTTACCACAACCAGTTGTTGTATGAAAACCCAATTGTATGAAACTGACATTTTGTAGAGTATCAACTAACGTTCTTTATGCACTATTGCAAATAGTCGTTTATATAGCTTTTAAACTATCCACGTGTTTTAATGACTACTGCATTTGTAGATAGGTACTGAAAAGAAAGAAAAATTGAGAATATTTAGGTGTCACAGAAACACGTGCATGCAAAGAAATAAGTTAACTCGAATAATAAAGAAAAATAAAAAAAGTATCGTGACGGTCGAAATGTTACCCTTTTTTGGTCCAACTTTCAATCGCATTTGTGTGACTACACACATTTTCATCCTCCACCCCTAACCCTATTTCATTTTAGAAGATGAAGTTAGTTTTTTTAGAGTGATAAAGTTTGAGTAGATACGCATGACACGCAATGATATTTCTAAATTCGGACTATGTAAAAACAGTGGTCACCCTTATAGCTTCAGGTATACTGTTGACAATAGCATGTCGGTGACTCGAACTCATAGCATAAAGATTTCTTTAAACATAGCTCAACGCGCCTAAAGAAGTTTTCACTTCTAAAATTAACGACAACATTAAACATAAAAACACATAAATAATTTAAACACCAACCAATGGACTACGCAAATTAAACTTGTACGGGGTTTTACAAGTTTAATCGACCACAAGTTTCGACTGGCGACAACAAAATGGTCCTTAACATTTTATAGAATCGTAACTCCGCTACGAATGGACTTACATAAATAAAACTATGAAAAATGAATGGCTCAATTCCTTTATCCCTATTTTTTCCTCCATCGGACTCCAAATAACGTGCTCGTTTGCCGTCCAGGGTCATAAATTCGGCAGCTCTCTGGCCCCACGACCCATTTGCAATTGAAAGCGTTCTTTATAACAGGATATGTCCGGTCTCACTTTTACGATCGTCTGTACATGCAAGCTCGGCCGTACTAACATAATACACTCGCCACTTTCCTATCGACTACATTCGCTGATATTTGGCTTTGTTACTTCGTTTGCGTTTCGTTTTTTTTATTGAGTGAGCTTATAAAGCTTATATTTTCTTGATGGCGATGCTGTAGGTACTATTACAATGTAGTAACAATGTGACCCATATTCGTTTTTAAATGGGCGATTTTATTAAGCCACGTTTCGAGAGCAGTATTCTATGCGACAAATTGATAGACCATATTCGCAACACCACACTGCGCTCCAAAACACAGATTACTGACATTGCTCAAAAATCCGCTAAGCTGATGTAGCTGCCGTATGCCCAATGAGCTGTGGATCAAAATAACCACTACGTGGAGACTAGAAGGCACTGCGGCAGACCCCATTGAAGATGGTGGGACGAACTGGAGAAAACAAACGACCAGTGGTCCACTTTAGCTCTGACTCGAAGCTGAAAGTCATGGGGAGAGCGCTTTGCCCAGCAGTGGGATGATACAGGCCAACAGTAACACTATGGTTAGTTGTGAAACTGATATGCTTACTATTTGTACTACACATGGTACTCGTCTGATATTATATTATTAGTTTCATACCCTGGCTGGAGACCTATATTAGTGCATTTACAGGATAGTCTGGTTAAGCATTCAACAATCTCCTAGATTGACCTGCGAGATGCTATTCAAAACAATAATCGTCTGATACATGATTGTTCTATTCCTGACTGAGCAGATCAAAAATAAATTTGCTGGGCCTGTGACGAAAGACATAAACACAGGCAAAGCTAGAATTCTGCCTTAATTTCTCAACCTAAAGATTGAGTAAAGAAAGACCAAAAGACCTGTTTCTCAATTTATTTAATAGGTAATGACAAAAATTTGCAACTCTAACGTAAAAAAAAACCACAGCGTTTCATTCTCTAAAATCCTCATTCCAAGATTCTATCTCCACCTTTTTATGGCAAAACCTTAAACAGCCAAATTGAATCTCAAGCGATTGAGCATTCTAATCATACTAAACCAGATGAACAGCTTAATCTCTCACTTATCTCGCTAAAACTGCTATAAACAATCGTATTCCGCATGAACATTATGGTATAATTATCTGAAAATCCAATCGCCTAAAATGCTATAAATAAAAGCCCATTGTGGCGGAATCCGATTGGATTTGGCCATACCGCATGGGTCTACGAAACGGGAGAAGGATAGAATACAAATAGGAAATCAATTGGATTGCATACATCTACTAATTGATTGCTAATCCGTCACGAAAGCTGATTGGTCAAAGGGTTCCGGTAAAGGGTCTGATTTACACTTTTCGCTCATTATAATCAATAGTGTGACTAATCGGTCTGGTTCTCGATTAGACGATTCGAAACTGCTCGATGATGAACCGAATCGCTTACGAGGGATTATCATAAAAGCGTCTATCTATAATAGATATGTATTTACTTGACTATAATAACCCGTATCACGAACTGGCGAAATATGGGTGTACTATAGATACACCTCTGCCCAACCCTGCAAGGAACCAGGCGTGATGTTATGTAATATAAATAAGCAAATCAGACGTCAAATTTATGCATTATCACGAGATTTTGGGTACGGGATTTACGTGGCTTTAAATAAACACTTTATGAAACCACGAATCTAGCACTTGTTTATGATATTCCAGTTAGAAGTGATACACAATACTTTTATATATAATATTAGTAACATCACAAGAGGATCAAATTATACGTATAAACTAACTTAATCCGAAACAGTCAATAAATAAAATGCATACAGCCAAAACGCAGTTTAGTTTATCTTCAGACCTAACCGTGTCTTACCGTATTTTATTAGCCCGAATCTAAAAATCTAAACAAATCTCCAATTTTCTAATAAACTCCCCTTCCTATTGAGAAATATGACACTAAAAGGCAACGTCATTAATAAAAACAGGACAAATCTGAAACAAAAGGGAAATATAAAAACAAAACACTGTCATCCAAATAGCCTAAGCAAGACTATGATTAGGAAGACTTTTGTATGCGAAGGCGACCCAAATCTCAATTTCATTAATAACTCCTCAGACAAACTGAAGTATTATCAACTTGTATTAAAGAGTTGGTAGCAGACAGAAGCCTCAGAATTATTTAATGAAAGATTCTAAATTTCGTCTATTTTAAGTCTTTAGTTTACACTTCAAAAGACGGCTATTTTAGCTATTCGGAAATTGATGTTAATTAATCACACAAAATTTAATCACTATTATTTGTTTACAAAAGTTTTGAGTTAGGGTATTATCATACTGACCCCGGTGGCGCCTTCTGGCGTATTTAAGACGTAGAAGTAGGTACGCATAATAGATGACATACGTACATTACGAAAATGATGCACTAAGTGTATGTTTATGAAAGTAAAGTCCGTAGGAGATCCATAAATAGTATGTACGGAGTTGGCTTTGCACAACGTTGAATATTTCGTTTTCGTCCTTCGCTGATTTTACCAAACAGATTTTGATTCTGTCTATAATAAATTGGGCCCAGCCTACTTATAGTCGATATTTACTAAGTCAATGTCATATCATTTATTTCAAATAGGCACAGAAAAGGCACTTTTGAACGTCAGAATATACAAAAAATAGATTCTAGTCGCTGTTTCCAAAGGATAAGTTTCGTGTGGAGAAGAATGGGAAAGAAACTCCACCGTTACTCTTTTAAAATGTTTTACAAGATTTTTTATTTATTCATTATATATGTGGAGACGATGCACCTAGAATAAAATGCCTAATTTTATTAATACCACAAAAGGTAATAAAAAAAATTAAAAGTAAGGGTATGACCGGTAAATCAATCATGCGATATATCAATGGTGCGCACATATTACAAATATTGTAAAAGTAGACGATTTTCCTAGAATTTTAACAAGTGAGTGAATTATAGTACGTAGTCACAGAATGTAAAAACAATGTCAATTAAAAAAAAATAACAATTAAAGTAGCGAACAATTTGGTTGAAAAATTCTCTGTCTACGAAATAAGGATGCTGAATTGTACACTAATATTACTCTACCGCCTGGCCTTTCCCCAACTATGTTAGACTCGGTTTTCAGTGTAACTAATATTTCTCTACGGTAGGTAATAATTTTGGACACTGCGAATTTTGCTCGTAACGTAGACGGGTTGCACGCTTACTGCGTATCACGCATACACCTCGTGAATGCTACGCTGCCTTCTACGCTTGTTGCGTATTACGTATACGCCATATAAACGTTACGCTGACACATTTAACTCGCGTACACGTCAGTTCAGCGTCCAACCAGCGTACAACGTACGCGTCCACATGCATATTATTGATGTTAATGCCTTTACAATATTCATAACAATTAACCACTGCTGTGATTGAAAATACAGATTTTCGTTTTAATTTTAATTTTATTATGAAACATTTTGGGATAATACCGTGCTCATGGTCCCTAATGAGTTTAACATATTTATAATTACTGCAAAACAATTAGGTGCACTCCACATCCGGCTTAAATATGGCGTGTGCTGGATTAATGGTTTATGATGTTTCAGAAAACCGGAGCAGATTGTCAGGCCTTTGGTAAATAATTTCAGTTGGAACCTACCTATAGAAGGTACTGTGGAGATTATGATCTGCATGGTTTGTGACATGCAACCTTTTTGGTAATTATAAGATAATGGCAATTCACTACCACTAATAATAATATTTTTGAGGTAATTTCATCACCACTGCTTTCAAAACGGTGAAGGACAACATCGTGAGGCAACCGGCATGTCCTAGAACCAAAAATTCGAAGATATGTGACATGTACCAACCCGCCCGCGTCCGCGTGGTAGATTATAGCCCACTTCCTCTCGAAGAGAGGAGGCCTGTGTCCCAGCAGTGGGAACATTTTAGGCAGATTATGTACGATAATGGCATAACATTATAAGATAAACGCCAATACTATTTGAGAAGGCAGAAAACAGTAGGCGTCAGATTTGGCTGACAGACTGAGTGACAAGGATAAAAAGGTCTACTAACACTTGAAGAATGGCGTAAAGTGATGGACATCTGTTTGCTCTATGACACACTCAATGGTCGCCTTGATTGCGAGGAGTTGGTCGTACAGATAACTTTTAACACTCCCCTACGGCGCACTCGTCACACGATAATGTTGCGCGTTCCTAGGCACTCCACTAACTATGCCGAGAACTGTGTACTGACTCGCATTGCTCGAATCTATAACTCAGAATTTTCTGAAGTTGATTTATTTGACTGTAACAAACCGACATTCAAAAAACTAATAATTAAAACTAAAAACGGAGATAAATGACAAGCAACCAATCTTATTCTTCTTCTCCTACTATCTTTTTTGGTCCAACCTTTTTTGTTTTAAATTTTTCAAATATCTTAATCTTAAAAGTAATATTGTATTGTATTGAATTTTTTTTTTGTTCTTTATTGGAAATATCTGGAATTAGTCCGTTCGCATGTATTATCATCATCTGCCTAGCCTTTTCCCAACTATGTTGGGGTCGGCTTTCAGTCTAACTGGATGCAGCTGAATACCAGTATTTTACATGGAGCGACTGCCTATCTGACCTCCACAACCCAGTTACTGGGTAATACGATACTCCTTGGTAAGACTGGTTGTCAGGCTTTCGGGCTTCTGACTACCCGTAACGACTGTCAAAGATCCACGAATGACAGCCGGGACCAACGGCTTAACGTGCTTCCCGAGGCACGGAGGGGTCTCGGTATGTAAAGATGGTCACCCATCCACAGACCAACCGCGGCAAGCGTAGCTTAACCTGACCGATCGACCTGTGCGGCTGTTATTATTTAGCCACGGGCTCCTCATGTATTATACATATATCCCAGTTATACAGGGAAACCTATAATTGGCTATAATAACTGTAACACGCATATTTGTAAAATATTTTTATGTATCGCTGTTGGTTACCTAAATAAATAAAATAAAAAATGTAAAAAACATGAAACGATTCCGTAATAATTATTTTCTCTGTATGATATTGTTTATTGACGTACCTCACCTACGGTACCTATTTATATTCAACGTTGTAGGTACTTATCCTAGTATTGTCCGGACTTTTTACAAAACCTAATTTTCATATTGTTTCTCCATTGTCTTTTTCAGGGGATGTCAAGTAAAGTTATTGAATACAACATGACATGCCTATAATCTATATTGCGTGAGTAGTTAACACAAAAACTGTCTATCTATTTTTAGACTTAGACATCTGTCTATATTAATAGGTAATAAAGCTGAAGAGTTTGTTTGCTTGAACGCGCTAATCCCCGGAACTACCAGTCGGATTTCAAAATCTTTTTGCATTTTAATTTTTGAGGAAGGCTCTATAGCCTTCCTCAAAATTGGGCTTCCTCAAAAGTTTGGTTATTATTTAATATCACGCTCGCACCATTAGGAGCCGAGCAAAAGGAAAAAGTCGGAAAGCGAAAACAAAATAATAGCCCGGGCAGGCGATGCGATGCGACCGGATGGGACGGGGACACACAAAATTTCAAATGAAATGTTTTTTTTTTTTTATTTGTACGGTATTAAAAGACCGTTTTTCTTTCCTTTTTGATCGGCACAACACAGCAATTTGGATCCTCGATTCTCGGTGAGTATGAAAAATAGGAAATCGTACAACATATCCGCTTAAAGATGTCTACATAACTAGCTAGTAGACATGGTTTAAAGCCTTTTATCGTTGTTCAGCAGTACAGTCGAGTTGAAACACGAGTTATACTGCTGGCGCCGATACCAGATGATACTTTACTTTATTTTTTGTTTATGTTACCTTTTTGAAATTTCCGAAGCGAAGAATCTATTATTTATTCTGCAATACGATTTTTCTTGGACTCCTTTCCTAAGCATGACATTTAACCAGTAGGAAATTCCCGTGCATAACTAATTACCTTCGCAACCTGCCAATACGCTATAGAAAGGAGCATGCTGAATATTAAAAAATCAGATAAACTGAGAAACTATTTCATTAGGAACAAAACAAAAATCATAGATATAACGCTGAAAATCAGAAGACTCAAATGGAGATGGGCAGGGCACATGATAAGAGCCCATGATAAATGGAGTAAGAAATTAACAAGATGGTATCCTAGAGAAGGTAAGAGGAAGAGAAGCAGACCACAGAAAAGGTGGATGATGACTTCAGGGAGGCAGGAGGCAGGAGGCAGGGAGACGGGTGGCAGGAGTGATGTGGAACAGAGTGGCACAGGAAAGAGTAGAATGGAAAAGGTTGGAGGAGGCCTATGCCGATTGGCAAACAGATTTACAAAAAGTGGATAAGCGGCAAATGTTAGATTAAGCAAGTGTATTGTATAGGAAAAAAAATGTTTTTTATGTAGATCTGAATAAAAAGACTATTATTATTATAACTAATAACCCTAGAAATCTAGTCACCATCTCAATATAAAAACTTATCAATGATGTAAGTAGATCAGAGGTATTTTTGACAGATTGAGATTATCGACCGTACCTGCTTAAAAATACAGAAGTAGCCCGTATGAAGTGTGTAGCTATATTTAAGACAATGTTTAAACTGCGGTAGGAGTAATTCCTTTAAAATTTTAGTATCTAATATAGACTGCTGACTGATTTTGAAGTTGAGTGCCTGTAATATAAAATAATACCTAGTTCATTTCAATACTAAATCTAGAAAATAAATTCTCTTAGCTACAGTCGGTACGAGTACGTGGAAATAGTAATATTGCCTAGAATACGAAGTGTCTAACGATGAGTAACATTATAATTCCCGGAAAGTTTATAAAAGGATTGGCTGAACTAAACGACAAAGGGATCTTGTCATCTGAAGCTGGCTACTTCGTTTCTCAGTAATCAATAATGTAGAATACTATGGTATCATTTAGCTACATTTTATAAGTAGTGGTTTTGATAGAAATATGGTATCATTTAGCTACATTTATAAGTAGTGGTTTTATTTTGAAAGAATGCAATTTTATCCAACCCATCCAACAACCAGCGCGAGTGCGGTGCTTCTGATAAGACAATGTCCCACTTGGTGGAGTCTCCCATGTCCCACGTGCACCTCAGATGACCTAAAGAATGCCACTGATGGCAGCCTATAATGTTCCCATTGCTGGAACACAAGCCTCCGTTCTGTGAGAGGTAATGAGCAGGGTTTTAATACACCACGCGGGCCCAGTACGGGTTGGGTGATGTCACATATTGTCTTCTAATTTTTGGTTCTAGGAGATGCCGGTTTCCTCACGATGTTTTCCTTCACCGTTTTGAGACCAGTGGTGATGAAATAATGTATACAAAGTTAAGCGCCTACCTACCGGGCTCAAACAATATATAAACAAAGAAGAATACTAAGTACTATCGACACAAAAAGAAGAAGATATGAAAAATTTACTATTATGTAAAAGTTTTGGTTTTGGGCCTCTGATTGATGCTTGATAGTTCGCAATCGGCCAAAAGGCGAAGTACCCCGTGACCACGAGCTACATGCTCTGGCCATGTTGGCCCTGCAAACCTTATCAGACGAACTTGCCGTGGCACCTCAACGGCGATGTCCTCCCTCAGGCGACCAGTGAATGACGATCTTACCTTAACTATCCATCTGCAATCGCGCGACGTGTCCGGCCCAGCCTGGCTGTTTTTTCTCCAACATCCGTTCCTGTAATGCTTGGAGTAAAAAAAAATAAAGAACTTGGAAAATGTTAAACGAATGATCAAAGCCGAGAAATTAAACCTTTTCAGTGTCGTTTCTTCAACAATTTGCTCGCAATTAAAACATTTAAGTGAGTCAGTACAAAACTTTTAAAGGAAAATAAAAAACGAAAGTTACCCAAAAACAAAATAGTTTTGTTTGGGCGACGACTGTTTATAAGGGTTTATCTTTAGCTAAAGTGACATCTAAAAAGGGCGCTTTCATGAAAAGGTAGATAATAATGATTGACGTTATGTATCTACTGTTTATATATAAGACCATAATAAGAATGTTAACTGAAGAGCAAAACAAAAAACTGTTTTTTCTGAATAAGAAAATTTCATGCAGCAATTTTATAAAGTCTCCGAAAAGGGTTTATTTTAGGCATTTCCATTAGCCATTTCTATATCTGGGCCGGACATGTTTGATAAACTGTGGCCCAAATAGCACAGAACTGGTGCCCTGAGACAGTCAGGCGGGGTCGCGGCAGACCACGTGGGAGATGGCAGATGAGCTGGATAGGTTCCATCATAGGTGGAAGGAGAACGCGGGGGTAGTAAAAGTTGCACCATAAAGAAGTAAGTAGATACCTTAAGGTAAATAGTAGAAATAGACAAAAGAATCAACACATACCTACTTTCTCAAGCAAAACATAAATAAACTTTAGTACCAAACCATTTTCCATTACCTTTTAACATCAGCACAGTCATAAAATCAACCAAAAACAAGCCAACAGTGCTTAAAACTATCCCATTTCACTAAAGTCGTTGACACTGAAGCCAGTTATTACCTTAATACACAGTTAAATATTGAATAAGAGAGTACAGAACACTGCAGTCGAGATAAGCGCCATAATTAATTAATATCATTAACCCTACGCCAGGTTAACACGGAAAGTTCGTAGTAACTATGGGCAATGAATCTTAATAAGGAACGTACGACGCTGCCTGCTCGGTCCTTCAAGCTATTAGTTACAAGTAATGGGGAATAACTCGGAAACAAAGACATACTCTACCTTTGTTATAAAATTATCTGTGACAATTTTATACGACGTTTTTCTAACAAATGGCAAGCTTTCTAAGTAACTGCTTATGTTTTTCATAGTAAAGCACTGTTATCGCTTTGAGTCGTGCATTGACAAAATAAAACGTGTAAATCTTGTTGCATGTAGTGTTTTGACAAAAGTGGGGCTTCTTATGTTTTAAATTATATGTAGACAGTGTAGAAAGTGACAATTTAAATGGTGGACATGATGTTTTCGCTTTAGGCTAGTGACAACGAAACATGCAAGGTACTTACACAGCGTGTGTCAGAGCGGTGTGGTCAAAATTAAGGGTGTGGTATAGACCATCAAACTGAACAACTTTCTCCGTGGGACGAACGTCGTAATCGGGAAAAAATTATCAACTGTCCCATTCAAAACTTTAACACTTACTCGACCCAAATGTATGGGACGACTGATTATTGTTTCGTGACTACAGTGTGGTTCCTATGGAGAAAGTTGTTCAGTCTGATGGTTTGTACCACACCCTCAACTTTGACCACACTTTTCTAACAAACGCTGTATAAGGTGGAAATGGTAATTAGAAGTGTAGCAGCGAAAGAAATGAAAATATTTGTGTATACAGGCAACATGTGCCGATACAAAAGACTTGTTTCGTCACCTTCCACGTGTTTTTACCCACACATTCCTTGCCGGATACCCGACACTAGCTACCCGACAGCGTGACCGTGTGAAAAGGGCCCAAGGCAGTTTATTCCTACCCAGAACCGACACGATCAAGTTACAATACTAAAGGAAAAAATATAAAAATAATTAAGGTTTTATTCAGCGAGAACTGTCTCTGTTGTATAAAGGAAATATGCAAATAAAAGCTTGGAATTGAATTTAGCGCATCGACTCAAATTACATTTAGAGTGAGGTCAGACGGGGTCAGCTTGTTATCGAGTGAAACACAATCGCTCGAGCCTGGCCTCGTTCCATACTGAGCAGCTATCTCAGTGCCCAAATTACTTACGTAAAAATAACGGAATTAGTGTTACGGAATTAATGTAATATAGGTACCCTCGGCTTCTTTGTTTTAATTTAAGTTTTTCGTTATTTCAACCAAACTAATGTTACATAGAAAGAAGAGAAGATGATAGAAAAATTGTTTATTTTGCACAAATAAGACGCACATTACAAAATACACACACTAATACAAAAGCTAAAAGCCTTGTATTCAAAACCTTAAAAGTTTGATAATGTTGTCCATTGATGATGTCACATACATAACTCCCCTTTTTCTCATGGGGGTAGCCCAGTTAATTTTGGTGTAGATAAATAAATCAAAAGAAAACTTTTTCGTTAAAAGGTATGCATTTCTCTTTCAGGAAATCTTCAAACAAAAATGAAAAAGGAAATCAACTGAACTTGCGCATATAACAAAAGTACCTACACACGTGCACACTACGAATCTACACCTACAAAGGTGCTGTTTTCGCTCCAACATGGAGCTTTTTCAAAGAACTAAAAATGCAGGTTTCTTTCTCACCTTGTTCACGCTACCAGGTTCGTTACCAATTCACCGTTACGGATTAGGTACATCTGAATGACCTAAATCGAGCTCACTCCCTCCCATCCTTTGATTCCTTTAATCATTTTTGCTCTAAAGTCCCAGTCTCTGAAGCAGTCATGCTAGCGAAGGAGGTGGCGGGGTGGGCGAGAGAACGCACCTTGCGCACCTCACGCCTCAGTCGCCGCGGGAGACGCTCCGGGCGTCGGGAGCCGCGTGATGACTCCCGGCCACCGTAGGCGCGAGCCTGCGGGCAGTGAGGAATGGGTAACTCACCGTCCGATCAGGACCAGGCCCGTGCCGGACGGCGTGTATGTGTTCCACACGCGCCTCAAAGAGATGTCAGCATGAGTGACGGGGCCCAATAGGGCCGAAGCCTGCCAGGGTAGCGGGATCGTCCGAAAGGGTTACCGCTGCCCTGGAACATAAAGGGCTAAGGAAGGAACACGGGTGGGTTTTAGTCAGTAAGAGTCTGACACTCCCTTCTGCTCCACCCAGAGCGGGAGGAGTCATTTGATGATTTCCCATCCTGAAAAAAAAAAAGTCCCAGTCTCAAAGACGAAGTTTTTTAAACATTTAAAAACCTAAAGTAGACAACAGCTGCCTAAATACCGCATCATCATCAGCGTTGGCAGCCTTGTTCTACCCACTGCTGAGTATAGGCCTCCCTTTTGTGATATGCTACCCTGGTCTGTGCGAGTCTCATCCAGGTTTTCCCGCGACCTTCTGTAGGTCGTCCACTCACCTGGCTATTGGTCAGCCAGCGGTCCTTCTACCGCTCTGCTCCATCAGCCATCACAACATCTAGCCAAATGTCCTGCCTACCTCCATTTCAGAGTCGCAACGCACATTCCTTCTTTATGTTAGTTCAACATCCAAAACAAAATGATTAAATATATATCAACTTTTTCGATTGACCTCACCTCAGCTCTTGATACTACAATTTCATTAGACAGGATTATTCGCCCATGCTAATAGGATGGTTTTATAATAGTTCCGCTCAGACATGAATCATCCGATTGGCGGCACGCTAATAGGATTACTAATAAAACTTTCACTTTGCTACGTCATAATACGGGTTCCGCTGTTTATCTTTTGTCTTAATTTCTATGACTACACGTGTTTTGTTTAAAGGATATTGCTGACTGTGGTCATAGGAAAAAATTAGGAATACCTATGTACGGTCACCGAAGGAGATAAGTAACCAGGGTCGTCGGATATATGTACATAGTTGAAGTTTAGTAAGAAACCGATGGATGTTTTCGAATAAACTCAGTGATCCGCTTAATTTACCTAAAGGATTTTCGTTATTAAAAAAAAAAATACCAGTCTAAATTTATTTACATAGCATTTAATTGGTCAAATTTAGTTACGACGGAGTAGTTCAATATTGTGTATGTACCTTTTATTAATTTAAGTAAAGTATCAATTTCACATTTACACACACTTCAATTTTATTTATTTGTATAGATGTATAGTTACAGATTCTGTATACATGCTTGTTTCAAATAGTCTTTTAAATCTACTTGCTTTGCTTTTTGTAGAAAACCCTGCTATAAATTAATAAGTTAAGATGAATTTTAAAGGCACCTTTGTCACTTCAAAGTTCTGAAACCATAATAAAATCTGACAGCCCAAGTTAATTCTTAACGACAGTAATGCAATGTCCAGAACTACATGAAACACACAGAACTTAATCTAGCATTGACAATATGCAACAAATTGCGACACAAGTGTCCCAGCTGTGTGGCCTAGACTTTGTAGCCCGCACGCAAGCTTAAATAGGACGAGAACGGGGACGTGTACCCCGAGTGTCAAATATGACACAGATTTTGCACAAAGAGCATACTCGTAGTATGTTCTAAAAGTATTTGATGAAAAAACAAATCCGATGAATATATAACGTATACGTAACTTACGTGGATGGCAATTTGTAGAGCCTCTTATAAATTTAGTTCCTAGATTTGATTATTCGAATATGAAAATTCTAGTTAAAATTCTAATTTTTGTCTCTCATTTTGTAGCTTAATGTAATGATTACCATAGATATATTTATAATATACATATTTAACACGTGCTGTTATAAGTCAACTATTTACGACGGGGATCGGAACTGTTTCTCGTAAACACAGGTTATTTTGTAACCTATCTAGCAGAGCAGTACGGCACCAACTAACTAGATTAAGAAACTTCATGCTTCACTATTTATTTATTTATTAGATTTATTTTGTAGACTTAACAGGTCAACCCAAGGCGTCTACAAACAAGTTACATTTGGCAATATATGTATACAGTTGTTTTCAGCATAGATATTATTATTATTAAATAGGTACTAATGTTTAACTACTAACTTATAGTACACAGAGCTTGGTCTAGTTATGTAAAACATGTATTCTAAAAGATGAGTAATCAAGTTACAGTATGACAGTGTGTGAGGTGGGCATTTGTCGCAGATATAATTTTGTTCAACTTGTCAGTGAACAGGTCCACATCTTGAGTTAATAAGATTGAGTTGAGGAGCGCAAGAGTACGCTGTGTGGTTGCATTTCTTGCGGCACGGGTGCGGGAGCCGGCCGCAGCCAGCAGCGGCCGCCGCCGACGCAAACCGCACTCCCCTGCACCCCGCATGGCTCCCATAGGGACGTTTAGGCTTACATTTATCAGTGCTGAAGGATTGTCGATTTTGTTGTTGAGTAAATGGTAAAAGTGTATAATTGCCTGCAGGCTCCTTCTCAACTCTAAAGTGTCAAGTCCGAGCATACCCGTTACAAAAAGCGAGGGATAAAGAAGTGGGTAGTACCCATACTTCTTCTTGTATATGTATCGGCAGAATTTTTTATGTATCTTTTCTATCAAAAGTTTGTACTTGGCCTCGTACGGGTTCCAAATTAGAGCATTGTATTCTAACCGGCTGCGAACGTACGCGTTGTATAGCATGATTGCCGGTCTACAGTCCTGAAACTTGTAAGTTTGACGCATAATAAAACCGAGGGTTTTGTTGGTAGCTTTCGTCATAGACACGATATGTTCCCTAAAATTGAGGCGAGGGTCAAACGTCACGCCGAGATCGCGCATCTCATGGACTCTGGTCAGCTTATTGCTGCTTGTGCTTTATATTATATTACTAGCTGACCAGGCAAACGTTGTTTTGCCATATAAATTATTTCTAGCTGCCCGGCGCTACTTCGTTCCTTACTCCTACACTACTCCTACCCTAATCCTACCCTACTCCTACCCTACTCATACCCTACTTCTACCCTACTCCTACACTACTCCTACCCTACTCCTACCCTACTCCTACCCTCCCCTTCTCCTACCCTAATCTTACCCTACTCCTAACCTACTAATCCTAGATAATCCGAGTAATGTGGATATATGTATATTGTCGATCCAAAACCCTTAATTTAATACGTGCTTCAATTCGAGTGGACCCGAGTCTACCGTACCGAAGGGACGAACATCAAATGTTTGACAGGAAAGTTGGTAGAACAGTTTATATGGGAAAATGAAATTGTTGTTTTCTCACCATTTAAACCTTCCCTGGACTACGACAAACATTTCAAAACCAATATCAGCTAAATCGGCCCAGCCGTTCTCGAGTTTTAGCGAGACAAACGAACAGTAATTGAATTTTATATATATAGATAGATTACTTTGCCATGTAATCTAGTCCTAGTTGATCAATAAATCTTTATTATTTATAAAAAAAAAAAGAAATAAATGACCTTATAAATAATTCTTTAATGAGTGATTGGGTATGAATTGGACTTGAATATATCATAAAATGATATGCAAGGGAATTTCATGCGCTCAAAAAAAATACACTTGAACTCTTCTTCTTTTAATAAACAATGATGTCTTGTCTCTGTTTTACAGTTTGTTGACTTCACTCTGACTTACAACTCTGACTTCAATGAGTTGAAATAAGATTTTTCACATAAATATGCTTTATGTAGGTACTTACGCTTCAAACAACCAGCATTTATTTATTATTCATTTATATATACTTTATTGTATACCACGAAAATACATAACAAAAAATAAATTGAACACTACAAAATATACAATGGGCGGCCTTATCGCCAGTAATACTACTTACTCGTAAGTACCAAATAAGCATGACTTTTTACTTACAAAGGATAATTACTACTATAGGATGAAAGGTCTGTGAATGTCAAGTTTTCGTTTTTAAGCAATATTTTTAACGTTTTTTTTTAATCCCCTATTTAATCAAATCGACAGGCGACAGATGAAAGGTGACACTAAAAATCAACAATCTGACAATTAAAAAAAAAGAACATAGTTTTCTGGTCCTGAAAATTTGACAATTTTGACCATTTAAAAGAAATATTTCGCTTTGTCAGTTATATTAAATATATCCCCATCCCACTGACATATCTCTTGACCACGAAAATGTCAATTAAACCAGTCCTACTAGCATATAAAATACCAAATTTTCTGCAGAAAATTTTCTGCAGAAAATTTGTTGTTTCATAACATCAAAAAGCAATATCCGGGCGCAGTGCTTCCAATTACCGGAGTTTGTGGTGGTGCTCGTGCTACTGCAGCCGAGATGGAATTGCCCGAACATAGGCGTACCTACGATTGGGCAATACCTAACAAACATATCGGTAATGCTAATTTACATTATGTGCAACAATTTACCGTTAGATGTTGCTAAATGATGATTTTGAACGCGAATGTACGGCTCGCTGATTTTATTTCCTTTTAGCAATGGTAACGGTAATAGTTGTTTTGCTAATTAATTAGGAAGTAGGCAGGGATTATATTTAGTGTAGGTTTAAATAATTGGCTGTTTGTAACTCAATGACGTAAAAATGGCTGAACGGATTTAGATGAAATTTGGCACACAACTAGTCTATAGCCTGGATTAACATATAGGATACATTTAATTCAGGATGTTTTGCAACATTCACGCGGGCTGAGCCACGGGCAATAATAATAATAATAATTTATTTATTTCAGACCATTGATCCATATAGTGTTAGTAAAATCTTAACCTATTGTTAGTACATATGATGCGTACATAAAAATAAGACAACTTAAATTAATTGGCGACATGTACGCCAGTACGCACATGCCTAGCTGCCCAGTGCCTAATGAACGGCCCATCAATTTTGTCCGCCAGTGTAGCCAGTATGTTGTTGGGGCTACCCCTGAATCGCTTCAGCATACTCGCACATCGCTTGCGCATAACGGCATAAAAATCATCTAACCTCGCTTCAGCGAACATGCCAGACCCGGAATGGCTAGGCCCGGAAGTCGTAACTTACTACCGGAATTAAAAGTTTTTTTAATAAAACGATCGAAGGATATTTCAATAATCTAAGCTCTCCAATAATAAAATTGATACATAAAAATGATCGTCGTTTGTTTGAAGTAATAATTATACTCGTAATGAGAAAGCATTTATGCAATGAAATATTTGGCAATATAACCTGTTCATTGCTGTCATGAAATACTCGAACCGTACTTATTTGCACATTAATCTCATTGGATACTCGTAAAATTTTGGTTAGCCCGATTTGCACATACCTTCTCGTATATACTTCCGGTTCAGTGATTTAGGTATTTACCATTTCAAAGTGAATATTTAGAAGCCACTCTTGTAGATTAGAGGGAATAAAACATTAGAGGCCGTATGTATAATGTATATGTGACGTTGCTAAAGATATTCGACAAAAGTTATGGCTTAGGCCTGTTCTTTTTTGACCTTGAGATTCATTTACGAGTACATAGTCTTTGACCATATTTAAAAATAATATAAGTAACTATTGTTTATCACCTTCCTCATCTTCTTAAACTTTTCGGAACTATGTTGGGGTTGGATTCCAGTCTATCCAGATGCAGCTGAGTACCCGTATTTGAAATATAGTGACTGCCTATCTGACCTCCATAACAGTTACTGGGTAATACGAAACTCCTTGGTAAGACTGGTTGTCAGACTTTTAGGCTTCTGACGATCCGTATAGACTGTAAAAGATCCTCGAACGACAGCCGGGACCAACGGCTTAACGTGCTTTCTGAGGCACGGACCGTATGTAATGATGATCACCCATCCACGGACCAACCGTGGCAAGCGTTGCTTAACCTGATCGACCGACCCGTGCGGCTATTATTCTATCTTATTTTGGTGTAATTATGCGTCTCCTAGCAGTGAAATGCCTATTTGAATTGAATCAATTAAAAATCTACAGGCTGCTACTGAGACATTCCAAAAAAATCGAATACCGAAACACCCAAAAATTTATTAAGTAAATTTCTTAGCGAAAAAAAAATGGAAATGAAATGGACTCTGCCCAGAATTCGGCCACTTGTTTGGCGCCATCACCAGCGTCCATCAGTTCCTGTAACGTGCAGCTGACAGGACACGCAGGACACCATATTAAATGTCCCATCGTTCGCGGAACAGCACCACATCTACAGTTCAAGGCGGAGTCGTCTATGAATTAAGTAATAATAGTAATAAGAGGCCTGTGTCCCAGCAGTGGGAACAACACAAACCAAATCATTGATTTCCATAACATACACAGCGAATGTTACAAAAGGTTCCTAAGGTACATTTTATTATAACCATGTGAGGTGTGCAAATATGTTAGGAACATTATTAACACATAATTATTCTTATTCAGTTTTATTATTAAAAATTACATTGTTATTGAGAATATACATAGATAAGTAGTCAATTTCGTTGCACTTTAAATTAATTCTGCATTAATATTTACATTATTACAGGCCGATTATGCTAGGTAATAGGTACCTAAGGCTGCAACTAAGTACATACAATTTAAATATTATAATCGTTACACGTGGTATCGCTCAACGTAAATAAAATAGCTTGTGACAAACAAAAGTACCTCCTTAAAACGTAATGTAACGAAACAATGTAACTTAGTGTTTTGAAAAACAATTTAGATAAAATACACACAAAGAAAGTCAACGTCTAAATGTAAGAGAGCTTTGTTTGAAACGATACAAGTCAAACAAAGCTCTAGCAATATTTCTTTGTTTGTTTTCCTCTAGGTACTATTACAATGAAGTACCAAAACAATTGTTATCTTAACAACAAACAATGGATGTCTAATGACTCCATTATTAAGAGCCTAAGAGAAATTGTCGAAGATTTCATCGAAGAAAACCTAACAAAATAGTTGAAATAGTAAGTTTCATGTACACAGCTAACTTCGACAGGCTTGCAATCGTCCGAGTCCGTACAAAAACTGGAGCTAGTGAACTTTGCTGCGAAAACTTGCGAAGTTGTAAACGCGGTAAAAACTCGTTACGCCAAATCGGCTACTAAAACTCGCGAAGCGAAAATTCTATCTAACTTCAATTTATTTTTATTGTTCTTACTCTTCCTTTTCTCCGAAGCAAAAAGTTTTTTTTTTGCTTACGTTTAAGAGACTAAACACATTTTTTTATACCGATTCAAACGAACACAGCGTCAAAATTTCACGTTTGAAATTTTCCTTGTTACAGTGTATCAAAGGAAATGGCAGAACCTCATTCCCACTGTAATGTAAATAATCTTTATTTGAATTTCGCTTTCAGTTTTCAGTCTTCCCACGCAAGTAGGAATGTCGGCGGCAGCGTCGCAGTCTCGCAGATAAGTATGTCAAAAGGTTTGAGTATAGAATTTGCTGTTTTAAAAATCCTACTAACATTATAAACGCGAAAGTTTGTGAGGATGGATGTATGTTTGTTACCCTCCCACGCAAAAACTACTTAACAAATTTGGATGAAATTTGGCACACAGATAGTTTATAGCCATGATTAACACATAGGATACTTTTTATTCCGATATTCCCACGGGATCGAGACTTAAGCGGGTGAAACCGCGGGATGTTGCTAGTAAATTGTGAAATTGAAAGCTCTTCGAGTAATCTTTATTTTTAAACATTCAATAGACGTCAATCTTCTTTTAAAATTTTATTGAAATAGATTCTTTTAAACATTAATATCGGGTGTTTTAGATATAATTTTGAAAAGTAATGCGAGCAAATTGAAGTTTCTTAAAAAATCCTTTGAGTGACAAGATATTTATATGAAAATAAATGCTTTTAATAATGTTTAAGTTTAGATCTCATTGAGGCTTTGATGTTTTTTATCCACGTCAATGACATTCAATTATAATGATTTATGTGTGGTATGTATCATTTATATACATATTTAATATTATAATTAACAACACATTTTATTTGTTTCTTTCAGTGTACACTCGTCAACAAGTTTCACATTAAATTAAATTATTATTAATCAAATAGTATTGGATTTGATCAAACTTACGATCCAATGGGTCCCTTTTAAAGTGGCAAGCGACATTGCGGCAGGCCCAGACCGAGATGGACTTCTTCAATAAGAACTGGTCCTTAGCAGCTTTGAACAGAGAGAAGTAGAAAAAGAGTAGCTACCGGTCTTTGTCCTAGAGTGGGACATCACAGTCTAATAAATACTAGATTTAGGTTTTTAGTCTTTTTTACCTCTTTTACACGTTTTCTCATATATCACATCTGACATTGGCAGAATTGTCGACTTTGCCATAGAGATAACATCGAACATTGAATAGAAGAGATGAATAGAAATTTAGAAAAACTACAAAAATACTGCATTAGATAAAAGAGTAGATAGTTACGGAATGTTTCTGTTAATACATCCTCCCTAAGAAATATTCTCCGTTATGGTTCGTTTCCCATACGCGTGATGGGGATCCCCTTTCGGAATTGCATTTGGGTGATGTATTATTATCCATTTTGCGTACAAATCTACGCTTCAACGTAATCAATCAGGCTTTTACGAGACATAAATAAACCGGGATGTGTGCTGTTAAGTTGACAAATGTGCTAACGGTAGCAACAACTAATTCCACAATCAAATATAGTTTTTGACTTAGGTTTAGCGTTTTAGACTTTAAACGGCGGCTTGCGTGTTAACTTGTCCTAAGTAGGTAAGCAAAATGTTTAAAAAACAATGGACAGCCGCGAGCTTTTTTTGTACATAATAAACTGGCTTAAACAATTATTTATTTGTTTAATTGCTAGAACTGCAATTACTTTAAAGGGCTGATTTTTCAATCGACTGAATTTAATATGGAAGAACTGTCAAATATTCAAAATTTTTCCTCCGATAAAGTTATCTGGCGTTGAAAAACTCAGCCCTAATTCTTATAACGGTTTCTAAGGAATTTTTAAACGGAGTCGACATAAAGGGCTAGATTCACAGGCCGCACTTTGACTTTGCTAAGTAAATTAAGCGTTAGGGTTCCTTATTCGTATAAGCAAATATGAGCAAGCGTTTTATACGTCTATGAACTATAAGTAGTAGCTAATAATGCTTATAATTATTAAGCAATAGTTACTTTAATTAGTAAAGTCGAAATTCGGCCTGTGTAAGTAACTTATGAATAACATATTGCGTTTCTGAAGACCTCAACGGACCGAAAGCAACCTAAATAAAAACAAGTAATAAAATAATTCCGACAAACATTTTTACAACATGACAAATTACCGTATATTGTACCAAATGTAAGTACATAACTAATTTAATACAACGTTTTTTATTAAAATTTATATATCACGTGACAAAATAACATTAATCATATCCCATTGATCGTCGATCGATCGAATAAGCTTAAGCATGCATTTAATAAGTGGCTAATCGTTCCATCGCGTGTTTTCCTTAATAACCACTAGGTTCCCTTAACATTATATTGCGTACAATGTAACAAAACGTTGAATTATAATCCCGTGTATTCGTTTAATCTAGGTGTAACATTCGAATAGGTTAATTACTTTGGTCAAGGACTGATGAAACTATTGCTTTTGATATGAAAATGATGTTGTTGTTTTCAAGGTATCGATTTTCGGATTTAAATGGCATGGATCTTGATGGATACAATAACAATAGCGTCCAAAATCAGGCTATAACGTTCCCACTGCTGGGACACAGGCCTCCTTTCTGTGAGAGGGAGTTGGCCGTAATCCACCACGCAGGTCCAGTGTGGGTTGGAATGTCCTCGAATTTTTGGTCCTTCATCGTTTTGAGAGCAGTGATGATGAAATTAAATACACAAAGTAAAGTGCCTGCCGGGCTCAAACTCACGACCTACAAACTCGTAAGTCGGGGCTGACACCACTGCAAACTGGGTAACCACTACTCATATTACAATATTAATTTATTATTACCGCTGCCGCCTTGGGAAAAGTGTTGTTAAAGATTTTCCTCTTGTCATTTTCTTAGCCTCTTCTAACCCAAGTTGGTATGGTCAAAGAGCTTTTTGACTTCACTACTTCTAGACAGTGACCGCAAAAGCTGAGCACGCTTTCTTCATTTAATAATGTCTGAGACTGAAATAGGAATGGCTTAAAGAACAGCTTATGAACTGCAGTAAATAATAATAATAATAAACCATTTATTTCATGCTATAGTGGCCCATAGACAATTTATACCTTACAAACTAACAAATAAAAAATAATATACTTCCAAAAACACAAACAATCAACAAATAACAATAATAATAGTAATAGTTTATTTCTCTCTCCACAAAGGTGAGCTTATAAATAACACCTTAGGACTAAACAATAAGTACAAGACAAAAGCTTCTTTGCGAGAGACTGGAGTCCGTGCTAGGGAAACCCTGAGTTACAGATCTCCAGGCCCACCACAGTGTTTAAGTGCTATACTTACATTGCACAGGTTTTATGACAATTAACAAACATTTTGTAAGTTCTATGGAAGAGAAGTAAAGAAAATTAATAGGTTAAAGTAATGCTAAATAATAATATCATGCAAATAGGTTTGTTTATCTGTATTGAGGTGCGTGTACGTGTGTGGTGTGTTGTGCGTGTCGTGAGAAGTGTGTGAGTGTACCGTGTACTTGTCTTGTGGGTAATCGAGAGTAAGCTCATGATAATATGCGAGACAAGATGTGTATGTTGTGTGTAGTAAGTATGCCTGCGTGCACTGGATCCATCGCAGTTGGAGTAGATAATTAGGAAGGAATGAACAATATTTGCTCAGTGACATTGTAATCCAGCTTTTTCAGCCAATTAATTACCATTTTTTTGCAGCGCTGTTTAGTCAGGGGGAGAAATGACTATATAGACTTATGACTGAAAGGCAAAAACTGAATAATGAAAAATCTGTATCACATTAAAAAAATACGTACATACCCTAAGTATACTTAAAAGTTAGAAATATATGTGTATTTTTCAACATTTTTAAATACATTACTCACCAGCAAATACCATATTGTAACCTAGCTGTAGGTAAAATTTTAAGCCACTCATGTCGTTTTAACTTTCTGTAAACCCGTGAACCTGCGTACTGTATTACCTGGACAATAAATATTTTTCTATTTCTATAATACGATAGTTTATTCCGTTATATTAAAAACTAGTTTCTGCCCGCGGCTTCGCCTGCGTGGATGTCGGAAATGATCCCAGGAGAACATTATTGTTTACTTTCGATCCTAGGTATAAACACTGAGTTTCGAGTTAACTGGACCGTGCGTTCAAATTCTTCCACACAAACTTTAATACCCTTATATCCCCCTTTATTAAAAGTTTATCATTATTAGTTATGAAAAACTTATAATGATAAACTTTATTACTTACGTAGGCAGGTATTCTTGCCAATTTTCAAGTTTCTTCTTTTTTCAAAAATCTTAGTCTATAGGTTAATCCTATAGAATAAGATTTTTCATATAAACTGTATCCCCGCTTTTTCATATAATTTTGAAAAATCGTTTGGGATATGTTCATAACTTGACTCAAAGATTATTTATACCAATTTTCGAGTTAACAAGCCACGCTGAAAATCCTGTAAAAAAAATTGACTACCCCTTTTTAGCCCGTCAGGGGTAGATTTTCGAAAAACCCTGATACACATTATTCTTTACTTTCAATCTTAGGTACAAATACTGAGTTTCGAGTATATTGGGCTGCGCGCTAAAATTCTTCCATACAAACTTTGAAATCCCCCAATCCCTTGTTAGCGGGTATTTTAGAAAAAAAAAACTGGCAATCTTCATAATTTATTTAGATATATTATATATATATAAATAATATTATTATATATAATATTATTATCTCCTTTATTTCATTTATATACTTACAAAATACATTTTTAAATATTTTTATAAACAAAAGGATAAAAAAACATTTAAAAATATAAAAAGTAGTAGCCCACCGGTATCGGGAATGAATGAAACGTGCGCTATTTTCATCCAAGCGTGGTTGAAGGTAAATAGTTTTTTTTTTTGCCGGAAAAGACACAGTATCGATATCTATTGATATCCAATCAATAACAAACAAAAAAGCAAGGTTTGTTCTTAAAAGCATCTGTCACAGCGTTTTCTTATTCACACACCACGGTCTCACTTGACTTTGCATAATAATGCAAACTATATTCACGACGGCACAGATTTATGGTAGTATAGGGTGTTAGGGGACGAATAAATATCTAACAGTGTCGCCAGCTTATATTTGCTTACTTGTAGTGAAAAACAGTGCAGATGTGTCTGTTAACGCCTCTCCACGGGCCGTATGTCAATTGTTTTGGTTTTTACGGAATATACGAGCAGGATGTAATTAAAATAAGGTTTGTTAATTTTTTTTTTTTTTTTGTAATATAGGTGCGTGATGTTTCTTCTCGATCGAGTTAGAAACACCACGCTGTGCACCATGCGATGTCGAAAAAAAACCAGCCTCGTTGAAGTGGGAGTGGGCTGGTCGTCACTCACTGGACGCCTGAGGGAGGACATCGCCGTCGAGGTAGACAACGGCGAAGGTACTGCGACGATGTTGTAACATTTGCAGGGCCAACATGGCCAGAGAACGCACAAGACAGGTTTGGAAGAAACAATGACACAGAACGCCCAGCAGTGGGACAAAATGTAGGATAACTTTTTTTTTCCAATCACAAACATTGCATGAAAGTAAATAAGAAGAGTTTGGAATGAAGCCCAGTGGGCCTTGCACGTTAATTTGGACGAAATAGAAATGCTGGTTTCGCACATCAATTGATTTAGTTAGAAGTCTTTATTCATATCTATGTTGACACTTATTGTTGTATAAATTTTAACCAAGATTCTATAAGATAGTTGTATTTTCGATTAAAAAATTGATCGAATTTACGTTACGTTCACTTTGCGCCTTAGGCCCACAGTAGCTTTTTTATTTGAGAGGCGCTTACTAAAATAATAATGAATCTATCTTTATTTTCATGATGAAAGAAAGAAAAGTATTTATTACGACTCGTACAGAAAGATCACAAACTAAACTAAACACGGAAAAAATAAAAAAACCAAATTATATTTAAAATAAAGTAAACAAAAGAAAAATGAAACAGAAAGTCCTACAGAGGACAAAAGGCCTTCTATCTCAGCATGATTAGACTAGGTAGTTATATCGTGTATTATCTTAGGTGCATTCGTAGGTAAATAACTTCCTAAAGTTACAAGAGAAACTCTACAACGTTACAAATAGATAACATCAATGTTTTACCCACCCGAGCTACCAATACGATGCATTTCATTGTAACCGCACTACGTAAACTCGAGCACAAAGCGGTTTCATTTTAAATTGTTTATGGCAACCCTGCACTGAATGTCAGCCTAATGTTACTAGGCCACGTCGAAGGCCAAGAACAGAAACTTTAACTAACATACACGAAAACAAACTAACTCAAACAAGGGGTTTAACTTCCCAGTACTCAATTATACATTAATCAGATAAACATGAACAACACGACTTATCTACTAACAGAATCTAATTTCCCACTTCGTTTTCAATAGCGGAATTAGGTTTATTGCTTGTTTGTTTCACCCGAAATCACAAAAGGGAAATTCATAAAGCATAGCACTGCGGTTTCACTAATAAATGAGCTTTTATAAAAACAAACAAAATGCTGAAGTCGGGACACGAACAAATTGAGGGCGAAGCAATTTGTATCTCTTGTCATACTTTTTAATTTCATCCCGAGGAAAACAAATTAGTTTCGCCCGAACACTTTGCATATTTACAAATCTTGAACGATGAGAGCGGGTTTTCTTTCCTTTGTTGTATTTTAATCATTTTTAAAGCTTTATTAAAAATAAGACAATGAAGGAAATCGGCTTAAGATCTCGCTAAAATCTAAGATATTTTTTTATGTTTCACTTTATATTTTATTTTAATTTTGGTCACTGTACAGACGCCAGCACATCAAGCTACTACAATCTGTCAAATTTCTCTAATAGATTTTCAAGTTTATCGCTAAAGCATTAAGGTTCAAGATTGTTGGGAAAATTTGACAGTTTCGGGTAGCTTGACCTGCTGGCGTCTGTACATTACTCAAAAAATGGAGTGCCAGTCATGCGCTTTATTGTTCTTTCCTTAATAGCTTGATAAATGTACCTATTATGAGCGCATGAAATTGAGTTTACTCGGAGACATTAAATTCTCGAGTTTGAAATAATATTAACTGAATAAAGAAACACGAAACACACACAGCCCTGTACACATATAGATCGCGAATGAATCTTGCACTGTCCTTGAAATGCGAAACGAAGCGCGGGCGTACTCGTTCCCGATAGCGTACACATAAATTGTCTGTGACAGGAAAGCTTTAAGCTCATTTAGCTCGCCGAGGATAAATGGCAATAAGTGGAATAAACTTTCATCTAGAAATAGAAAATGCTACGAAGTCAGATAAGATAAATTGAACGCGGATATTTTAATACCTTGGAAGTTAGATTGGAAACAGCGAAGTATGTTGCTGTCTTTATTACTTAACGCCTCAGACCTCGTTCACACGGCGTTGATCAGCACCCTAATTGCGTAATACACTATCAATCAAAATCTGAATATGTTTGAAAAATTTGTCTGTTCGGAATGATGATGGGCTGTCAAAATGTAAGCCATTGCTACTGTTAGGCCCACTTGCACGTTAAGTTGGGTTAAATGAATAAATTTAGACTTTGTTAACTTGGAGTAAAGTTATTAAGACTGAGAAGGAAATAATGAAAATGCTGTAGCTAACACTGACAAAAACGTCATAAGCATATACGCTGACATATATCACTCAAACACCAGTAAATTGAGCAGAGGAAGTGGCCCACATGCTGTCCTGTTTAACTGCTTAGCACATTACATAGGTGTGTCAAGCGAGACTTACGCGTGCTAAACTGACCTCAGTTTCCTGTCAACACGCCGTCCTGCCGTACTTACACATCCGACATCAACAAAAACAATGTGAACTGAAGACCAGTGAAGCCCCGTTTACACGTCGCTGAGTATCGACTAATTAGTGGTTTTCAAGCTAGTGACTCGAGCTGTGTGGGTAAGCAATAACGGTAATTGGTAAGGAATGACTAATGAAGTGTTAGGTATTGAATGACTAAAAGTTATAAAGTCATGCTCGGTACAGACATTTGTATGACAAATGTATAGACATTTAATCGGCGATTGCATTCAAGTTCTATGTCAGTAATTTTGGCTGTCGGCTACCACGTTTTTGTAGTAAACTACATTATAAGTACAGTCAAAAGAAAGAAAGAAAATACATTTATTTAGCACAGACTAAAAGACACCCAACACACCAGATACATACATACAAGTATAAAAACCTTATTGTTACGCAAAATTCAAGAGTTCGCCTCGTGAACAAAAAAAACGACGATACGATTTCAATAATGCTATGTTAATAACAGCATAAAATATACAGGGTGGCAGGGACATTGACGCGCAAACTGTAACCATGGATTCAGTAGGTACATGATTGTGAAACCCCAGAGTCCAAATTTTTGGTCGGTTATCAAAAAAAAAAAAATCTGTTGATTTATAGAAAAACTATGCAAAAAAAACCTATGCGGTCAAAATGTATGGAACAGAACATTTTTTAGGGGTCTTGAATCATGTGCTGAATTCGTAGTTACAGTTTGCGCGCCGATGTCCCTTGTGTAAGTGTAAGGTATTTACACTCGTGAGTAAATACAGGATACGGGTATGTGTAAACGAGCCTTGGTTAGGGTTGGGTGAGGCAGAAGTAAAGCCGCTGTGTTAGCTACAGGAGCGTACGATGCGGTTTTGTGAAAGCAAACGTTTGTAGTTATATCTGACTAGTTTTGACACTTGACGACGGGAATCTCCTTTGTACGTTGTTAGTGTATCCAGTGGAATATATACAATTGATTGAATAGCCATTTTTTTTGTTGCAAATAAGGATTGCTAATTGTATAAATAGATGTAATTATTTTTATTTTATTTTGAGATTATCGCCTTGTGATTTTGCGGTTAAGACTTTTTAGCTATGCTTTTTTATGCTAGTGAAGGAGGTGGCGGGGTGGATGAGGGAGAGATCCTCACGCCTCAGCCGCCGCGGGAGACGCTCCGGGCGTCGGGAGCCGCGTGACGACTCCCGGCCACCGTATAGACGCGGGCCTGCGGGCGGAGAGTAATGGGTAACTCTCACCGACCGATCAGGACCAGGCCCGTGCCGGACGGCGCGTATGTGTTCCACGCGCGCCTCAAAGAGATGTCAGCACAAGTGACGGGGCCCGATAGGGCCGAAGCCTGCCAGGGTAGTGGGATCGTCCGAAAGGGTTACCGCTGCCCTGGAACATAAAGGGCTAAGGAAGGAACACGGGTGGGTTTTAGTCAGTAAGAGTCTGACACTCTCTCCGCTCCACCCAGAGCGGGAGGGGTCATTCGATGATTTCCCATACTGAAAAAAAAAAAAGACTTTTAGCAGACAGACGATGCTGTCGAAAATCTACTCAATTTTGTATGACCCCCAATTAATACTGATGAGTGGATGTGTGAATACTATAGTTACAATACAAATACAAAATAGTTTATTGTGACAACTAGAAAATTACATTACATTAATACGTAGTTGGAGCCTCCATTTAAGCAAACAATGCCTGTTTTAGAAGGCTCCGCTCTTTCACATCATTGTCATACACCTATACTAACTAGAGTTAATAATAGTGTAATGTGACCTTAAGGGTAAATATGCAATATAGTACAGACGCCAGCAGGTCAAGCTACCCGAAACTGTCAAATATTCCCAGTCAATCTAGAACCTTAAATGCTTTAACGATAAAGTTGAAAGTCTATTAAAGAAATTTGACAGATTGATAGCTTGATGTGCTGGCGTCTGCACATTTACATCTTAAGAAAAATAAAAATCTAAGTAAAGTTGCAATTTAAATAATTAACAGTAAAATAAAACTCAAAAACCTGTTATTGCATGTGGTGTGGTGTACAGTGTGGTGTGGTAAGTAGTGCGGTGTTATGTGTGAAATGTGGTGAGGCGCGCGATGTTGAGGTGTAATGTGTGGCTTGGTGAGTGGTGTGGTGTGGAGTGGTGTGCTGAGGTATGGTGTGATGTGATGTGGTGTGTGTGATGTGTGTGGTGTGGTATGGTGTGTTGTGTTTTAAGTTATGGTACATAATTATATGTGATATATTGGCTACTCAACGTGTTCCAAGAGTGCTTCAGTTCCCTCATAGGTAAGAGGTTTTATCCAGTCTATTATACTCTTTTAACAGTCGTGGTAACTTTTATTATATATAGACATGTTTGTTAATTTTGTAATAAAGCTGAGCAGAGCGTTTATTATAATGCTTGCATGCAAATCTAGTTTTAGTTTGGAGAACTTTGACAACTAAATCTTTTCTCCTTTTGGATTTTTCGTTATCACTATATGGTAGGCTTTTATGTTTTTTTGGAATGGTTTGTGTCACATACAGTTTTCTTACAGAGAGTTAATCACTTATTTGGTATAAGCTTGCAGTGGAGAATATTTTATTCTTAAAATACATAATTTTTATTAATGCACGCTGCGCTCGTTCTATGTCAATAAATTTAGTTTTTGCTGCACCGTCCCAAATTGGGATACAAGTTGACTAGGCCAGTGCAACATAAATTTCATTTAGGAAATTTCTGGGACGGTTCTTGCAGCTCTCTATATTAGTTGGAACAATATGTCTGAGGCTTTTAAAGATCCAGCTGAGTTTCCTTATTCTCCCAGAAATTTACTTTAATACTGAGACTGGTTAGAAAATATCACCAATTATTTACTAAGAATCACACAGTGAGCGGCCACGACTTACGGCGGTATAGGTTCGAACCCAGACAGGCGCTTTACTTTGTGTAAATTATCTCATCACCACTGTTCTCAAATAGGTGAAGGAAAATATCGTGAAGAAACCGGCATGTCCTAGAACAAAAAATTGAAGACATGTGACATCTACTAACCCGTATTGGGCCCACGTGGTCGATTACGGTCCATTCCCTCTCACAGAGAGGAGGCCTGTGTCCCAGCAGTGGGAACATTATAAGCTGATTATGCTTATGCTAACCACACATAACAAAATAATAATCAAAACCAAAATACTTTTGATCAATTATCTAATTTTTTTCCTAAAACTGAAGAGGACTAAAAGTACAATACCAACAGATATGACCAGCACTCAGAGACGAGGCTCTAAAAATTAACAGTGCATTACACTTTGAGTGGCGGGTCATTCATCTCAGCGTAACGGCAGAATGACGTCTCTCTAATGGACCGGGACAAAGAGGGGCTCCTGTTAGTAATTATTAATGCATTAATGTCAGCCACTGGCAAAGTGCAGGGAATCACGTCGACAACTCCGTAATAATGTTAGTGTTTGAGATTTATTTTAGTCAATACAGGACATGGAAAAAAAAACTTGGAGCGCGAGGTTAAGAAAAACATAACAGGCAGAAAAGATAACACAATAGAAAGGGTTTTAAAATTGGCAAGAAGCAAGTACATGCGATAGCCGTAGATAAAAGTTTCTTAAACATCAATGCCTGGCCTGGTATGCAAGGAAGGAAGAGCTACTGGTCCATGACATTACTATTTAAGAGTGAGTTGCCTGTGGCACTGAAACACAGGCTCATGGACATGTGTATTCTTCCCGTCTTAGCCAATGGTGCACAGACTTGGTCTTTGACTAACATCCAGAAGTCCAAACTCAAGGTCTGCCAATGAGCAATGGAGCGCACTATACTAGGCGTTAAATTAATGGATCGTGTTCGAAACACAACACTACGCTCCAAAACAAAGATAGCTGACGTGGCTGAAAAGGCTGCCCAACTTAAATAGGCCTGGGCCATGTCTGCCGTATACTGTGTACACCGACAAACTGTGGGCCCAAATAGCACAGGACTGGTGTCCTTAGACAGTGAGCCGGGGTTGCGGCAGACCACGTAGGAGATGGCGGGACGAGTTAGATAGATTCTGTCAAAACTGAAAAGAGGACTCGCGGGCTCGCGAAAGATGGAAGGAGGGGACCCGGCCTTTGCCTAGGAGTGGGACAGCGTAGGCTAGTAAAAAAAACCATCAATGAATTATAATAGGGGTTAAAGTATGAAATTGCCGTTTTATTGTAATAGGTACTCCGAATTGACATAGAACCTTCATTCTTTTATTCAGCTTAGACAAGAAAGATGGATACTTCGAAAATTCGAGTTATTTTTGAAGACGTATTCCGACGCGGAACTAACGCGGCAGAAACAGCTCGCAATATCAATGTTGCGTTTGGAGAGGGGACTGCTAATGAACGCACCGTGCGATTTTGGTTTAAACGCTTTCGTGATGGAAACTTTGATTTGAAGTACGAACCACGTGGAAGACTGCTTACACAGGTAAATAACAATGCATTGAAAGAGATGGTGGAAGCTGATCCGAGCCAAACTACCCAGGAATTAGCGGCATGGTTTAACGTTACCTTATCAATAATATTGACTCATTTGCGTCAAATCAATAAAATAAAAAAAATATGAGAAATGGCTGCCTTATGATTTGACTGATCTGCAGAAAGAAACCGCGTGTTGAAACTTGTATTGCCTTGTTGAATCGATACAGAAATGAAGTAATATTGGATCGAATTGTGACATGTGATGAAAAGTGGATTCTTTACGATAACCGTAAGCGAAAAATGCAATGGTTGACCCCAGGTCAAACGCCGCAACAGTGTCCTAAAGAAAAGTTTACCAATAAAAAGGTAATGGTAACTGTTTGGTGGTCTCAGCATGGTGTTATTCACTATAGCTTTCTCCGATCTGGTCAAGCAATAACGGCAGATGTCTACTGTGCCGAACTCCGAACAATGATAACAAAACTAGTAGTGAAACAGCCCCGACTCATGAATCGATCTTCACCAATATTACTCCATGATAACGCGATACCTCATACAGCACGAGAAACCGTTTTAACTCTACAGGAACTGCAATTAGACACCATTCGTCACTCTCGTATTCGCCAGACCTTGCTCCAACGGACTACCATTTTTTTCGTGATTTGGACAATTTTTTACGTGATAAAAAGTTTTCTTCCCAGGAGGCAGTACAAAATGCTTTCACACAGTTTGTCGAATCTAGATCATGAGTGTTCTATCGCAAAGGCATAAATAACCTTCCTATTAGATGGCAGCAATGTATAGATAATAATGTTAATTATTTTGATTAAATATATGTTATATTTAAAAAAACTAATTTCAATTTTTCAGTACCTACAAATCGGCAATTTCATACTTTAACCCCTAATATTATTAGGTGCCCCATGCTCCTAACAATATAATTCATTGATGGTTTTTGATGGACGGATGGGGTCACCAGTATGACCCGCCCATGCCTCGCACGCGTGCAATTTACTGATGTGGCGAAATCTCAAAACACCTAGATTTCTTAATGATGATGTGATGTGGAAGTAGTTTAAAATTAACCGGTTGAATGCCGTAATTACAGAAACAATTAAAAAGCCATTGTGTCTCGCGTGGATCCACGTTACGCGCGTTACGGTCGCGTGAATACGAAGGGTTAAAGGTCATATACGTAAAGCGACTTTGTTTTATACTTTGTATATAGATATATATGGTGGTTGACCTGTATATTATTTTAATTTAAAGAAAGTGAAGTGAAGTGAAACAAATGAAGTATGTATGATTGTCCTCGTAAATGTTATGGCATTATAAACATAGAGCAAACAAATATAAACATAAGCTCTATGTTTTTATCTCATCGGGCGATGTAGTCTCGAGCCGTTCGTATACCATATATCAATCTGCATCCTCATAGGGGCGATTCTCGTAATTTTAAGAACGTTCGCAGTCTGATCTCAATCCCAATCTGTGAAAAATACCTCTAATTCCCTACATTTTTGACAAGTTTTTGAAATTGCTGGTCGCTGAGATGAGATTACGACTAGATATTGAACGTTTTTAATTACAGAAATTGGCCGTCAGATTTTTTATGCCAAATTGATACCAATTGTGGTGTATCCATTATACACTCAGCTAATAACATAATATATTCTATTTTTAGACGATTACTGAAAATGGTTTTGCAAGATCCATTGAAAGTTCTCGCCTCAGATACAAATGAATGATTCAGCTAGTTTGTGCTACCTATCTTTAGACTCACCTTTTGCGTAATCTAATAGAACTTGCGAATTAGTTGGCCGAGATCTATTAACGTTACTTAGAATGTACATATTTTGGCTAAGCGTTATTCCTGTCACTGTCGCAAAACTGTCAAACTACAAGTGCTAGATAGGGAAAGTGCTAAGTAACGTTTATAGATGTCTGGCTCATAATTATTGTAATAATAAATATTAATTTCTGAATCGTTTTTTTTTTTTGTTTTTTGTCTTTTTTATTATGGCTTCTTTTAACGTGCACGTCTTTCCACATCATACTTACATATATCATTTTAATATGAATGTAACCAATATGTTGTAACAATTTTATGATCTTAAAGTGTCCGTGGAGTTTTTTTCCCGTTCTTGTCCATAGGTACCTACCTACTACGCTTTGGAATGGGCAGCTGGCTTCATCTTTCTGACTGACCGACCCCTCGACAGTTCAAAAATGCCTGTAATTGGTTTATTTGAAATAAATGCTGTAAGTTTGAGTTCTAACATTTGTTTGTTGTACTAATATTACTATTATGTAGACATCCTACTTATTGTTTTATTTTTAACTCATGTTTTGCTAATGTTTTATTTCCAGTCTCAAACGAAACCCTAAGGATAGGTTGTTTCACGTCCAATTGTCTCACGCGTATACGTCAAAAATGGCGCTAACTGTCGTCAAATCAAAAAAAGCTTTGTTTCAAGTTACAATTACAGAATTAGGGCCTTGACTTACGTCAAATAATTACGATTACGTACTCATTAATATTTGACGTACGTACGTGTGTTGCGTTAACCAACCGTTTAAAACAACCGACTCTTAATACACATGATTGCTTTGATTAGCTTATGTTAATTAGAATGCGGGGTCTAACGTGAAACTGACTGGATGAAGGTCACAACTAATAACTAAGCTTGGTGATTGTAGAGATATCTTTTTGGCCATTAATGTCAGAGAAAGATAGAGTAAAAGATATCCATGTTAATTAGACTGAAATTACAACATGCTACAAACATTACTGCCTCGATGGCTGAGCATGTGGTCCTGGGTTCAATCCCCAGGTCGGGAATATATTATAGGGTCTTACCAGGAATCTTTCAGTAGCAGCCGGATCAGCAGTGTGGATTTGTACCCGGTTGATGACAATAGGCTCGGCCCCTATAACATAGGACTTATCATTATTTTTACGATAAAAACAACACTCCCCTCCCAACTCTTTCAGTAGCTACACACATTTTATAATTTTTTTAAATTTTAGTTCCTACACTCGTAAACATAAGTCATAATCGTAAATGCAATGTACGACAACACTTTGCACTTTCCAAGTGCCAATAAAGCCCTCCTTATTCGCATTCAGTGCGAAGGAATAAGGAGGTTATTCCATCGCACTGAATGCGACATTCTTAAAGCGATACTTAAAATAGAAAGAACCGCGTCTTGTTATACAACAGCAGTAATTGCATTTCCTCTGTAATACCAGAAAATTGTTCGAGATTCTTGTCACTACTGTTTTAAAAGGATGTTTTCAAGAATACCGTCTTCTGGAACGTTATATTCTTTAAAGGGTAGCGTTTTAGTTAGATTAAGAGGTATATTGTGCCAAGATATTGCATTTTGTTTTATATTTCACTTGATTTTCCTCGGTCTTCGGAAATCAGATAACGTGACGCTTCAACACTTTCATAAAGTTCTCTGTAACGGGGATACTTTATAGTGAGGCTGTTTTTGTGTAGGTAGTTTTACAATAGACTATTGGATTTTATATAAAAAGATATTTATAAGTAACCTTTCGTACTCGTGGGGAAACAATAACACCCGCGCGGGTCGATATTTAAGGATATGCAACGCGTAAGTATTGTAATTCGTAGTCTTACGTAGATACCACAGACAGGTCATTCCGATATTACCCAAATTGAACAAAAGAAAAATGCAGTGTCCAGTACCTAGAGTCAACACGAAATTTGCTAACAGAATTTACAACTTCCAAGCTCCACGGTTACAAAATAAATAACACTTTCGACTCCACCCACTTTTCATAGAGCTCATGCTGGATGCCGCCATACATATTGCAAGTGGACCCTCCAGGAGGGTCACCGGCATTACGTTTGCGCTAAAGTGAACCCTCGAGGAGGGTCGTCGGCATTAGGTTATAAACCGTATTATAAAACACTGTAAAACGAAGTAAAATAGTGTTTTTACAATGTCTTATTGCTATAATTAGTATCCCTGGGGGTATTTACATGTACTAGGGAGGTGGAGACGTGAAATATTGAAATATTAAAAAATTAAGAAAAAGTATGATCGCTCGCTTTGATCCCGAGACAGGGGTGTCCAACCTTTCTAAAATTTTCACGCAATGTAATAATTTTTTATTGTATTGAATAGGAACAACAAACAATTACATTATGGAATATTAGTAGTTTTTTATATAATCAAAACGTAATTATTTTGTAACAGCATATTAACGTTTAGTGTTCTATTACATAATTACTTGCCGCTCATGATTCACCAACAGTTAAACAAAAGCAGCAATAGGTACCTAAAATAAATCGCGGGAACGAGAAATTCGAATTTCAAATTTTCATTTTTACGAATTAGGATCCTAGTCTTTTGAGATAGCCGTTTATTTAACGCAATTTTTTTATATATATTTTTAAGCTTTTTTATTGCAATTGCATTGCATATTTCAACGGGGATATTACATTTGAAAACAAAATATACACCAGCGTATATTATTATGGCAAAATTAAAGGTTGGCCATCACGAAAAATGCTCTGTGTAAGAAGGCGGTATGCAAAATACTGGCTCTTTCCAACAAGTTTTTTCTCTGCTGACCTTAATATGACGAGCTATTCTGCCAAAATAAATATTATGTAGGTGATTGCTGTCAGAAATCATAGAGGACAAAAATTCATACCAAACGACGTGTATGTAGAGAAGTATGGGCAATTTTCGTAATTTTAAGAACGTTCACAGTCTGGTCTTAGTCTTAATCTGTCAAAAAATACTTCTAATTTTCCTATATTTTGACAAGTTTTTGACATATGTTTGTTGCCGAGATGAGACTGCGACTAGATTTTGAACGTTTTAAATTACGAGAATTGGCCTTCTGATCTTTGTCTTTCTTTCATGTTACTTCGAATACTTACTTGTTCCGTTCCGAAGATAATACAATTAATTAGAGATGAGTTGATGCTGTGTCCAAAATTGTTGAGACACTAGGTACCTACTATCGTTTTGAAATTAAATGTAGACGCTAAGATTGGATAGAAGAAAGATATCATAACGAAAATCGAACAAAATTAGCAGAAATTACTAACATATTTTTATCCATATATTAAAATTTGCTGGAAAACGTCATGTTTTTACAGAATAGTCATAATATTTCCAAACAAATAAAACTTGAGTCATTGTAATATATTAGTGATTTCAGTTATTATTATTATTCAGCATATAACCTAGTAGGTACTTATCATTTCAACCGCGTATCATACTGTGATCAACCATACGACCGAACAGAGCTGCAAATTGATTTAAAAAACAAAGTGCATTTTTTGGGCCTTAGCACTGATAATTTCTAGTGGTCGTACATTGTCTATGGACTGTTGGATTTGGGCGTTTATTTATTGTATTTTTATTTAAATGTTTGAACACTAATGATTTACAACAATTTAGTAAAATGAATGCATGTTTTTAGATAAAGCAGTGTGTCATTACGAGGGAAAACGCTTGTTACTTTTGAATTTAATCTTTTTGCGATTTTGTAAGTAATGCAAAGTAGGTAAAGGCATCGTAATATTTTTTCAATTCATTCACTTGCTATAAACATTGACAAGCATTATTTATATTTATTCCAAATTTCAAGTCTATAGCATTAGTAGTTTCTGAAATAGCTGTTACAAAAGAACGGACAGACAGAGTAAACGAAGTCGCACCATGGGTGTTTTTTTTTACCATTTTGATACGGAACCCTGAAAAGCTTCTATTTTTAGACTCTTCCTCGTAATTTATAATCTCTAAATAAATATTTTTATTTTTAGTGAATTTGTAACCGCAAAATGGTTGACCACCCCTGAAATACGGGCATCATAGCTCCCAATTATTTTTGAAAATAAAAATGCTGGTATTTGAAAACCAACGAGTATACTGATAAATCTTGTTAAAATATACGACTAATTTTATTTTCATAGTTTATAATGCTGTATTCGCTAAGAAAAACGTACATTTAATATGAGCCCTCCGCGAGGGCTCCCGGCATCCCATATGGGATTTGAGTGAGCCCTCCAGGAGGGCTCCCGGCACTGAACGTGTTAACACAGTCCATTCATTACATCAGATCATTCAGTAATAATGAAGTCAAAAGTAAAATTGTTGCCTGGTTGAATGACATGGACTATGAAAAAATTGAATATCTTTTTATTGTAACGGTATGAAATACACACTCAATCACGCACACGCTCACCCACACACATATACACACACATTTACATATACACACACACACACACCCCTGTTTGTACAGACACCCTTACGAGGACCTTGTTAGTACTAGAACGAACCGAGGACCCTCCAAAAAACTGGTTTAAATACCTCGTTGGCCTTTTAGAGTAAGATAGAAAGAGACAGGTGAGTAAATCTATAGTGATGAGCTTATTGGGATAATGCTATCTCAACATTTTTCTGTATGAATTTCGGCTATCATACTGAGGACCTGAAATACACTGCTAAATGTGACCAGCGATGCACATACGAGGACTTTGTGTAAGCCAACCGAGGACCTCTGACGTATGCCCTGCGACGCCCTTCCGAGGACGTATTTTTACACAATATTTCTTATAGCTTGTGCAAAGTGCGGACGTTGTGTTAGACTTTATATCACTAAACCGAGGACAGTTTTTCGCGTAGAACTTGTACAAACCGAGGACCTGGAAAATCTACCTACCTAAAACATTTTACGTGTAAGATAATAATTATATCAATGTTAGTAGAATGTTCCGATTTATTTCTTACACACTTTATCTAAAACGAAGTACCAAGCGAGGACGAGTCGAAGTCTTTACGTTTGTCGTTGATGCGGACCGCGAATAAGATGGGTATAATCACTGTGGAGGAAAGTAAGTTATTAATTTTATATAAACAACTTCAAAATGAATATATTATTAGTATCATGCTGCAGCCAGTGTCGTCTCTACATGACGGTACACACAACACAGCCAACCCAGCCACACACACACCACAACCCAGCCACAACCCAGTTACTGGGTAATACATAAGGCATTAGGCATTAGGTTAGGCATTAGGTTTATCTAATAACACTAAAATAATTACCAGTTTGTGCTGGTGCTGCAGCTAGGGTCGTTTCTTTATGAGGGAACTCCTTAACAGTTAATAGCATTGTATTCAAATCTGGAATACGCGTTAGGTTTATGTAGTAAAACTAAAATAATTACCAGTTTGTGCTGATGCTGCAGCCAAGGTTGTTTCTTCATAAGGGAACTCCTCAAGTTTATCTAGTAACACCAAAATAATTACCAGTTTGTGCTGATGCTGCAGCCAGGGTCATTTCTTCATGAGAACTCCTCAACAGTTGATAGCAGCGTCTTCAAATTTAGCATACGCGTTAGGTTTAAGTTGTAAAACTAAAATAATTACCAGTTTGTGCTGATGCTGCAGCCAGGGTCGTTTCTTTATTGGGGAACTCCTTAATAGTCGATAGCATCGTCTTCAAATTTAGCTTACGAAAATAAAGTAAAACTAGAATTCAGGTTTAAAATGAGTAGATAAATCAGAATTCAGAAACTTGAGTTTCATGATAGGTATTAATACAATATCAAGTTATTAGGTATTTCGTTTCTTTCAGATAAGCCGGGTTAAAGAAGAGACAACTGAAGTCTAAATTCTAGATCTCAAAGATGCTGGTATAGATTATTCCAAAGAAAATTTACTATTTTGTTTTATTAAACGTGATGTAACTAATAGTATTGATTATACCAAAGATCATTATTTCTTTAAGGTACATGTCACATGTCAGCTCACCTGCCTTTTTTTCTTTTCTTGCGTTTTTCGCTATTTACAACTAATAAATACGTTGATCAAAACTGATGATACAACAATGAATCCTTTTTATTATCAGTTTCCATGATCCCGCATTGTGTTATTTAGCAAAAAAAACAATAACTTTTGAATTTCACAGGCCGTTGACATGAATGATTTATCTTTAATCATTTTATAGCTAGTTATTAAGTTTTCATGCTTCCCAAATTATTACTTCATACTTTTTCTTTTCTTCTTTTCTAATATTTCTTTGTTGTTTTCTAACTAAGCATTGTGTTAAGTAATGTTATGTTAAGTTTTTAGCCCAAATTATGTTGATCTCTTATAACTATGGTTTCTGTCGTTTTGTTTGACTCATTTTCTAATAACTGTTATGTAAGTTTTGTAATCATGCTTCTCAAAGGTATTGTTGCAACTTGATGATTATTTCTATAGGTCGGTAAAAGTTTGTTAAATAATTTGTTTCATATAAAGTTCAAAATAGTACCATTACTAATCCGACAGACGTTGCAAACGCTTTTAATAACTAGGTATTTTATTGACCAGACACAAAATAACATGACGAAACCACCGGACACTACGAATTTGACAAGTAACCCTAGCTAAATGTTAATGCATCCAGTAGTACCGCAAGATATTATGAGAGCGATACAATCATTAAAAAATAAAAGTAGCACTGGATATGATGGTATATCAACAAAGGCTGTAAAATTCGTACCAGGCGACATCGCCTTGCATCTGTGTCTTAACTTATGTATCAGTACTGGAGTATTTCCGAATAGTTTAAAAACAATTGTAATGAAGCCACTTTATTTATTATATTATTACCCAGTAACTGGGTTGTGGAGGGTCAGATAGGCAGTCGCTCCATGTAACATACTGGTATTTAGCTGTATCCGCTTAGACTGGAAGCCAACCCCAACATAGTTGGGAAAAGGCTAGGCAGATGATAATGAAGCCACTTTAGACTTTTTTAAAGAAGATCTAACAAATTATAGACCAATTACTTTAATACCCATTTTTTCTAAGGTTATAGAAAAAATAATTTATAACTCTGCTAATAATTTCCTGTCCAAATATAATGTTTTAAGTGCGGAACAAAAGGGTTTCAGAAAAATTAGGGTATAAATACAGCGGTTTACGATTTAATAAATGTCATATTGCAAAATGTGGATAAAAAAAGTACCAGTTTGCGCAATTTTCACGGTCATGACGAGGGCGTTTGATTGTGTTGATCATGAAATTATTACAAAAAAGCTAGACATCCTATGATGTCTAGCTTTTTTATTAAGTACGTTTCCTCAGATGCCTATGCATCAGAGGAAACGTACTTAATCTCTTAAAATCATACCTTAATAATCGTAAGCAGCACACAGAAATATCTAGAATATGTCTAAAAAGTAAGCACAAAGAAAAATATTTATCTAAGGCAAGAATTATTAGGTATGGCGCACCACAGGGCAGTGTCTTGGGCCCTTTATTATTTTTGCTATATATTAACGATTTACCTCGCCACATTGAACATCCTATGGTCTTATTCGCTGACGATAGTAGTGCCTTAATTAAATGTATTTACAAAAAAACACACGAACATGACATAAATGAAACGTTAATAAACATTATACGCTGGCTTGACCAAAATAATTTAATGATTAATATACCAAAGACTAATGTATTGCATTTTTATCAATGGATTCCACCAGAAGTCTTACATTTACACTATAATGGACAAAAAGTTGACCAAGTACTAGTTGCCAAATTCCTTGGCATTATGATAGATAGCCAATTAACTTAGAAACCACAAGCAGAATAAGTATGCAAAAAACTTAGTGTAGATGCGTATGTACTTTTTAACCTAACGCTGTATGTGTGCAATTTAATAGTAACAGATAGCTGCGTACGTATTTAAGTCCCTAAAATTATTAATAAATTGATGGGAATACTTTATACTATTGAGGTGGCTGTTTTTGTTTAATAAAATGTCCACAAATAAAACCGGCCAATCAGGAGACAATATAAAAATTTGCCAATTGTTAGTGGTTCTGATACCGCCCTATTAAAGAAAAGTATTTAATGTATGTGTCCGATTATTTTTAGCTAAAACTGTTTGCGTGCCTTAGTTAAGGTAGTTAGTATAAGGATCATTTTAAACTTAATATCTGTAACTTATACCTACTTTCTGTGCAAATAAAGGTCTATTCTATTCATTTTAAAATAAAGTTTAAAATGAATAGAATAGATTCTATTCCAGTAAAATTTATGTTGTTTTCTTTAGTACGTTCATATTCTTTATTTCTTTGTACTTTTTGTTTGCTTCAAATCTGGCTGCTGACATTTCGGCTCGGAAGACATTTACTTTAGGTTCTTTATGAAGAGCACACATAGTCAGTTCCTGCCAATATAATATTTTGTGGTGCAAATCATAATGTTGTATAATCTAAGCAGGCCTAGGTACTTAGCACATACTACAGAAGAAGCCTGATTATTCCTCGTGCACCTAGTAGCTACTAACGATTTGTTTAAGGATTCAGTCTACCTTCGCTTTTCTCCTTCATAATTTTATTTAAATGATAGCACATAACTCGTCTTCTAAACACAAGGAAAACTGTCGAAACGAGGACTAGAATACACACTGTTCGGAAAATCTAGCAAACCGAGGTCTTAAATACACATTGTCTGGAAAAGCTACCTAACCGAGGTCTTTTGTGTTAAAGTTAACACATAGGTCCTCGGATAATACAACAAACGTGAAGGGAGTGTAAAGAGCCTGTGTATGAGGCGAGAGTGGCACCATCTGGTGGATACACAATGTTTGTGTATGCTTATGAATATTTTTGATCAAACCGAGGTTCAGACAACTTTTTCGTAATAAGTATATAGAAAGACTCAAAATCGCTTGCAGAATACGAATCTTTGGTCAAGTCAAACCGAGGACCCTCGAAAAGGTCCTCGCTTTGAAAAGGTCCTCGGTCGTGCCTTGTGTATTCATACGCACGTCCTCGGATGGTACTTAAAACAAACACACCCCCATACACACAACTACACACACGCACATTCCTTTTTCTTTTCTTTTTTATATTTTTTTTATTTTCTAGTTTTAGTTATAGGTATTGAAATCTAGTAATATATTTTTGTTTGCTGGTCTGAGATATAAGATAGCCTACGTTAAAATTATAGACATATTGTACTTGTATTTTAAAACACGTCTGTGAAGGGAAGGAACTGACCTTCAAGATACAGTATTTTACTAGTTTGGAGGTCAGGGTCTCACCTCAATGATACCCTGTAAGATGTTCATAATAAAGATTATTATTATATTATCTCCTTTATTTCATTTAAATACTTACAAAATACATTTTTAAATACTTTTATAAACAAAAGGATAAAAAAACATTTAAAAATATAAAAAGTAGTAGCCCACCGGTATCGGGAAGAAGGTCCAAGCTACCCGGCGGTCAGAGCTCCAGAGAGAGGAAGTTCCTGACAATGCGAGCCGTGTATATTATTATATATTATATTAATTATTATAATACTATTTAGACAGACCATATTTAATAAGAAATAAAATAATGTAATGATGTTACGTCCAGACTAATCATTATTATTATTTACGGGCAAAATTATTTCTTCGAAAACCATTGTATAAAGGCACTAACAACTCACCTATTATTTATTTATCCTCACGCTGGAACGCCGTACAACAATTATACCAATGGAGCAAAAAATCACTTAACGTGCTGCTCTCCATCCATTATGTTTTGCTTATGCATCACCCTTTTTTTTTCTTTTTCAGGATGGCCCCTCCCGCTCTGGGTGGGGCGGAAGGGAGTGTTAGACTCTTACTGACTAAAACCCAACCGTGTTCCTTCCTTAGCCCTTTATGTTCCAGGGCAGCGGTAACCCTTTCGGACGATCCCGCTACCCTGGCAGGCTTCGGCCCTATCGGGCCCCGTCACTTGTGCTGACATCTCTTTGAGGCGCGCGTGGAACACATACGCGCCGTCCGGCACGGGCCTGGTCCTGATCGGACGGTGAGTTACCCATTACTCTCCGCCCGCAGGCCCGCGCCTACGGTGGCCGGGAGCCGTCACGCGGCTCCCGACGCCCGGAGCGTCTCCCGCGGCGGCTGAGGCGTGAGGATCTCTCCCTCATCCACCCCGCCACCTCCTTCGCTAGCATGACTGCTTCGCAGAAGGAGGTGACTGCCTCCCATTCTGCATCACCCTGAGGTAGATTGATAGACAATGCTTAAGTCCGCCTTTGTACGGTGAGTATTACTTGTGCATAAAGTTTTACTCGTAATAAGTCTATATTAATACATGTTCTATCTATACTAAAAATTAATAAAATTAAGTGTCTATCTGTCTGTTTGTTCCCGCTGATCTCCGAAACCGCTGAACCGATTTTGAGGAGACCTTCACTGGCAGATAGCTGATGTTATAAGGAGTAACTTAGGCTACTGTTATTTTAGAAATTATTTAGTAAAGAGACACATTATTGTTATCCGCAATCCACGCGAACGAAGTCGCGGACACAGCTAGTAAATAATAAAATATGCATGACTTCATACTATTTATTCATATCCTCCTCCATTTTATATTACATTACATATTTATATAAATGGAAGCAATGAATCTCACTTGCATATAAATAAAACGGAACCGTGAAATCCAATTACAAATAATGTTTACTAAACCCAGCTTTACTTAGAATGCGCCGACGGATTTGTGTGGTGAATATTCTCCTTCTCCACTAAAATTATGGAGCATATCAGAAATCGTAAAATATAAATTCGTATTTCTGTTATGTGGAGCAAATCGGCGGGTGTATATTTTTATTCCTTTTAGGTGCATCAGCGTTAGCATCGAGTTACGTGTTTGAAATACCGATTTTTCTATGATTAGTGTTTGGTAACTACATAAGGTACTACCTACTAAATCTTGGTGAATTCGACATTGACTTTGTAAATTACAGGTAGGTACGTTAGCATCGACTGCCCCGTTGGTCTTGTAGTCCAAGTGCGATAACTGAGCGTGAAAACCTGAGTTCGATCTCCAGGTTTAGAAAACTGTTTGGGTTTATCCATTAGTAATTTGTCAGTTGCAGCCATCAGCCTGTATTTGTGCCGATTCAGTGGAAATATAAGCTAAAGAGCAGTGGAGGCCCAGTAGTAACAGCCGTGACTTACGAGTTGTAGGTCGTAAGTTCGAACCCAGACAGTCGCTTTACTTTGTGTAAATTATTTCATCAGCACTGCTTCCAAAACAGTGAAGGAAAACATCGTGAGGAAACCGGCATGTCCTAGAACCAAAAATTCGGAGACATGTGAAATCTACCAACCCGCACTGGGACCGCGAGGTGGATTACGGCCCACTCCCTCTCACAGAAAGGAGGCGTGTGTCTCAGCAGTGGGAACATTATAGGCTTATTATGCATTATTACTACGCCACTACATAAGGTATAACCTAACAATATACAAAATCTTGGTAAATTTGATTGACGTCGTTTTCAGGGTTCCGTAGCCAAATGGCAAAACGGAAACCTTATGGATTCATGATGTCTGTCTGTCCGTCATAGGCTTATTATGTATTATTACTACACTACTACCTAAGATACAACCTATAATATACAAAATCTTGGTAAATTCGATTGACGTCGTTTTCAGGGTTGTTCGAGCCAAACGCCTGCTCGTTTAGAATGAGCAAATCAACGTTGTGCTAATTAGATTGTAATTAGATGTAAGGATTATGTATGTGTACCTACTCACTTGTTGTTTTTTTCTTCCATTTTTGTTCGTCATCAAGTCAATACATGATTCACTAACTATTAGCATATTTGGAGTTTTTTTGACCAGTCACCTAAAATTGCCCAACATTTTGGTCCTTCGAGCCGGATTGGTAATCCTATGAAGATTTTCAAAAAATCAGTGGATTTGGATGTTTTATCGTGGAGTTTTGCCGAAGAGGTTATACGCCGGCAATGTGACTGTGAACAAAGGACGTCAAGCTAATTTACGGTGTTAAGAATTTTAGAGTTAAAATATCGCCACCCAACACTCGTTCAGGTAGTATTTAACCATTAAAAGGTTAGTGTTTCATTTACCTGAATACCTATATTGTTAAAATTACGATTATATGTTCTTTCAGTGAAAAGTCCAGTAGATATTTTGCTACATTTATAATTGTATAACAGTATTTTTGTTACCTATTCATATTATTGTAATGGTTTATGTGCGTAGGTTGGTGTTAGATAGATATTAGTCTTTATTCAGTTAATTAACCCGTATTAGTCAATTAAACCTATTAGTATTGCGTTAAAGTTCGACGTTAGGTAATTGAGTGTTCAAGTTTTGAGAAATTTCTGTAGCTTAAATAAAAGTCTAAATATAAAATCTCATTTGTATTCACATATACTTATTTACAACAGGTATTAGTCACTATTTCATCTTGGGTTAAATTGTTATACCATAATAGTTATACGTAGGTACCTTAAATTAAGTTAAGTATTGTGTAAAATACCTAAGTTGTTTTTATACAAATTTCAGGTTGACTACATTCGATTCCCAGAATGTCCGAAGAAAGAGAACTTGTTAAGAAACGAGGAAGCTTCAAAGGACGCTTAACTGCATTCATCAATTATCTTGATGCGTCCAGTGACAAGGAGTTAACTAGTTGTGAGGTCAAGGAATTGCAGTTACGGATTGGTAGAATCGAGTCGTTGTATGACCATTACGATGAGGTACAGTTGCGATTGGAATGTGTGGCAGAAGATGTTAAAGCTCAATTCTCTGAGCGTACTGAATTTGAGTCTCAATACTACAAAGCACTGTCTAGGTCACAGATGTTGTTAGTTAAGTATAACAATGATAACGAGTCGATGAGTAGCGAAAAATGTACCCGTATCAGTCAACGTAAGCCTGTTAAGTTGCCCACGATACAGTTACCTAAATTCAATGGGAGTTTTAGCAATTGGTTGGAGTTCCGTGACACTTTTACTAGCCTCATTCACTGTAACGATGAAATCGATCAGGTAAACAAATTCCACTATTTACGAGCGTCTCTGGAAGGATCTGCTGCTGTTGTAATTCATGCGATTGAGTTTTCCGCAAGCAATTATGATACAGCTTGGAAGCTCATTTGTGATCGTTTTGATAACAAGAGGTTGTTAGTTCAAAATCATGTGTCATCCTTATTTAACTTGAACGCTATTGCCAAGGAGTCCTCTGTTGCGTTGAAAGGATTGATTGACCAACTTAATAAAAATCTCCGTGCGTTGGAATCGTTAGATGAGCCCATCAAGTATTGGGACACTTTATTAATATTCATAGTAACTCGGAAACTAGATCAGTTAACTTATCGTGAGTGGGAGGAGCACAAAGGTCGTATAGACAAAGACAGCACAATAACATTTGCTGCATTTACTCAATTTATTCGTTTTCGCGCTGACTTATTAGAAACGTTAGAAACAGCACGAAATAGCAGTAATCCCACTCCCGCTAAGCCTAGTTCACATTCTAATAAGATGAAATCTATGGTTGTATCACAGGATATTAATAATTCCAGCACTGATTTGAGTAAGTTGTGCCCGCACTGTAAAGCTGATCACGTTTTAAGTAGTTGTTCACAATTCCTTGCACTTAGCATAGACGCGCGACTCAAATTAATACCTAACTATAAAGTGTGCTATAACTGTTTTCGGGCAGGTCACTTCGCTAACCGATGCAAAAAGCCAGGATGCAAGATATGTAAGCGCCGACATAACACTTTGATTCATTCGTCGGAGAATAAAGGTACGGCGAATTCTTGCAATAATGACAACAAATCACACGGTAGCTCGTCCCATTCCGTATCAACGTCATTACCTACTGACGCCGTGGCTAGCACTACTGATGCGAGTGCAAATAATTTAACTTTGTCTGCGGATCTCAGTTCCTTAAGTAGTGAGCGTAAACAACGCGCTGTGTTATTGTCCACCGCTCTTATCAAGTTATGTGATCACAATGATCGTGAGCACATAGTGCGAGCCATGCTTGATAGTGGTAGTACATCGTGTTTTATGACGGAACGATTATGTAAACGGCTTAACTTAAATACTAGTCAGATAAATGGTTCGGTCTATGGCATTAATAACGTAAGTTCTCATGTAAGCAAAACATGTCATGTGAAAATGACGTCATTAGACAATAGTTATGCTACTAAATTTTATTGTTTTGTTTTGCCATCATTGACGACTGTTGTGCCCAGTCGTGAAGTCGACATTTCAGATCTGAATATTCCAGATAATATCTGTTTAGCTGACCCCACTTTTTACAAGCCTTCAGAAGTAGATGTCTTAATAGGAGCGGATCTCTTCTGGGACTTGGTTGGCTCACAGAGAATTCGACTAGGAGTAGGTAAGCCAGTGTTGTGTGAAACGTTGTTAGGCTGGATTGTTTCTGGCCCTGTTACCTATAATAATAGTAAATTAATTTTGAGTAACATTTCATGCAATTTAACTCAAACTGATTCCCCTAGTGACGGTGAATTAAATAAAATTCGCACCGATTTAGAAAAATTCTGGAATCTAGAAGAGATTAATTCACTATCCCCACATTATTTACCCGAGGAGAAGTTGTGTGAGGAGCATTTTGTTAAGAATACGACACGTTTAGAGGACGGTCATTTTTGTGTTCGTATACCTGTTAAGCAAAATCCTTCTATTTTAGGAGAATCTTTCCAAAGGGCTTCTAAGTGTCTATATTCTCTAGAACGCAGACTGAAGTCCAAGCCTGAGTTCGGTAAGTTATATCGTGACTTCATGTCTGAATATGAGATTTTAGGACATATGACCGAAAAAAAGAATAATGACAGTCCCAGTGGATATTTCATACCACACCACGGGGTACTGCGTGAATGTAGCACAACTACCAAGCTCCGTGTAGTTTTTAATGCAAGCTGCGTTACTTCTTCAGGAGTATCCTTCAATGACTTGCAGATGGTGGGTCCTACAGTGCAGGACGATCTTATATCTATACTTCTTCGGTTTCGACAACACAAGTTCGTCTTGTCAGCTGATGTTGCGAAGATGTATAGATGTATATACGTCCACCCATCTGATAGGTACCTGCAACAGGTTCTGTGGCGTGATAATGCATGCGATCCTGTCAAGGTTTATAAATTGAATACCGTCACATATGGCACGGCTAGTGCACCATTTCTTGCTACACGTTGCCTTAAGCAAATAGGGATGGACTATCAAGCCAATGACACTAAGATCACTTCGTGTTCTGTGGGTGAGTCATCCTCAGGTCGCAGAGATAGGATTGCTGACGTCATCAAGCATGACTTTTACGTTGATGACTTATTGACAGGAGCTGATGATTTAAATGAAGTTATGTTTATCCGCACAGAGGTCACCAACGCACTAGCATCTGCTTGCATGCCGCTTAGAAAGTGGAGGTCTAACGTCCCTAACATAGTCTCCGAAGCTTCTCAGTCGTCATTAGATTTAGATATAGGATCTAATGAACCCAATAAGTTATTAGGGCTTGACTGGTTTTCTAGTTCTGACGAATTTGGGTTTTCAAGTTTAACGTTACCTCCTAAGGATCCTGTTACAAAGCGTGATGTACTCTCTGCAATAGCACGTATTTTTGACCCCCTAGGACTTTTATCTCCTTGCGTAGTCACAATGAAAATATTTTTACAACGGATGTGGTTAGACAAACTCTCGTGGGATGAACCATTAACCCCGGCACTTAATGCTATTTGGAATGCTATTGTCAAAGCATTGCCGCTTATTAATAATTATCGTGTTCCACGACTCGTTATATGTGATGCACATACTGTACTGGAACTACATGTGTTCACAGACGCATCTGAGCGTGCGTATGGTGCGTGCGTCTATGTACGCAGTGCCAATGATCAGGGTGAGTACATGGTTCGTCTGTTAGCCGCTAAAAGTCGAGTGGCACCGATTAAGCCAACCACCATTCCAAGAATGGAATTGTGTGGTGCCGTAGTCGGAGCTCGTTTGTGCGAGAAGGTTGTGAGTTCACTGCGACTAAAGTTTAGTCATGTTTATTGCTGGACTGACTCCACCGTCGTGTTGGGATGGTTGCAGATGTTACCTTCTAAGCTTCAGCCATTTGTGCGTAATCGCGTTGCTGAAGTTTTAGATAAGGCGGGGCACTGTACTTGGCGACACATCCCAACCGCCAAGAACCCTGCAGACCTAATATCTCGTGGCGTGGATATTAGTGGTCTGCAATCTTTGGACTTGTGGTGGAGTGGTCCCAGTTTTTTGAAGCAAGTTCAATCTCATTGGCCAACTCAACACAAATCGTTAGAGTCAGACAAGCTGCCTGAAACTCGACCTCATGTTTTATTGAGCGCTAGTGTTAGTGATAACAGTAAATGTCACACATTCATAGATTTTAGTCGATTTTCTAGTTATTTAAGGCTGATTCGTAGTGTAGCAACCGTTTTAAGGTTTATAAAATTATGTAGGAAAATTCCTTCTATTAGTTTTCTATCACAAGTCGAGTTGCAGGATGCATTAAATATTATTATAATTAGAAGCCAAATTGAGTCTTTTCCCGAGTATGAATTACTCATTAATAATCAGAAGTTGCCTTATAAATGCGTCCTTATAAAATTTAATGTATTCTTAGATGATAATAAAATCATGCGTGTAGGAGGACGCTTAGCAAATTCTACTTTTTCCTTTGATAAAAAGCACCCTATTCTTTTACAGTCCACTCACAAATTTACGAAGTTACTATTCGAATTTGAACATGTAAAGCTGATGCATGCAGGCCCTCAGTTATTGCTGGCTTCGATTAGGGATTCATACTGGCCAATAGGCGGACGAAGCCTGGCAAAGAGTTGTTATCGTAATTGCGTGCGTTGTTGTCGCACGTCGGGTAGAACAGTTACTCCTGTGATGGGTAATTTGCCACAGCAGCGTCTCCTTCCAGGTGGTTATCCCTTTGAAAGCACTGGTGTGGACTATGCTGGTCCCATCATGGCTGCCAATAGGCAAGGTCGGGGATGTAGGCTGGTAAAAGTGTACATAGCCATCTTTGTGTGCTTCACCACCAAGGCTATTCACTTAGAGCTGGTGAGTGACTTAACCAGCAATAAGTATTTACTAGCTTTATCTAGATTTATCTCGCGACGGGGAAAACCCAGTGACATCTACTCGGACAACGGTACCTCTTTTGTCGGTGCCTGCAACGAACTTTCGAAGTTCCTTAAATCTAATTGCAATTCCCTGGGCGAGCAATTGGCTAATGACGGAATAAAATTTCATTTTATACCCGCGTACACTCCTCATTTTGGCGGACTCTGGGAAGCGGGTGTTAAGTCAACAAAATATCATCTCAGGCGAGTGTTGGGAAATTGTAAATTAACCTTTGAAGAGCTTAACACCACATTAGTCTAGATTGAAGCGATATTGAATTCACGTCCACTAACGCCGCTGTCATCCGATCCAGCGGACTGCACTCCACTCACTCCAGGTCATTTTCTTGTTGGCCGGCCGCTGACGTCACTTCCGCAGCAAGATCTACAGAACCACTCCACTGCTTCATTGTCTCGTTTCCAACGGATCGAGCAGCTACGCCAGCATTTTTGGGCTCGTTGGAGTAAAGAATTTGTGTCCGAGCTGCAGCAAAGGACCAAGTGGCATACCTGCAAAGACACGCTAAAGTTGGGTTCAATGGTCATCATAAAGGAGGATCACCTTCCTCCTCTTAAATGGAGATTGGGAAGAGTCGTCGCCGTCCATCCAGGGTCAGATGGAATTGTTCGTGTGGCCGACGTCAAAACATCCGCTGGAGTCGTCAGAAGAGCCTTTAATAGGATTTGCCCACTGCCCGTTGATTCTGCGTCTGGTTGAAAGCGGTTCTACTGCTTCCAACGTCTGGGGGCATGTTCGAGCCAAACGCCTGCTCGTTTAGAATGAGCAAATCAACGTTGTGCTAATTAGATTGTAATTAGATGTAAGGATTATGTATGTGTACCTACTCACTTGTTGTTTTTTTCTTCCATTTTTGTTCGTCATCAAGTCAATACATGGTTCACTAACTATTAGCATATTTGGAGTTTTTTTGACCAGTCACCTAAAATTCCCCAACAAGGGTTCTGTGGCCAAATGGCAAAACGGAACCCTTATGGATTCATCATGTCTGTCTGTCTGTCTGTTCGTACGTATGTCACAGCCACTTTTTTCCGAAACTATAAGAACTATACTGTTGAAACTTGGTAAGTAGATGTATTCTGTAAACCGTATTAAGATTTTCACACGAAAATAGAAAAAAAAACCAATAAATTTTGGGGGTTCCCTATACTTAGAACTGAAACTCAAAAATTTTTTTTCATCAAACCCATACGTGTGTAGTATCTATGGATAGGTCTTCAAAATTGATATTGAGGTTTCTAATATCATTTTTTTCTAAACTGAATAGTTTGCGCGAAAGACACTTCCAAAGTGGTAAAATGTGTCCCCCCTCTGTAACTTCTAAAATAAGAGAATGATTGAACTAAAAAAAATATATGATGTACATATATTATCATGTAAACTTCCACCGAAAATTAGTTTGAACGAGATCTAGTAAATAGTTTTTTTTTAGGACGTCATAAATCGTAAGCCCCAATTTACCTTTCATTCAATCAACTCAACGAACCCTTCATGGGCCAGTCCGACTCGCACTTGGCCGCTTTTTTTGTAAAATATCGGTACTATAGCATCGACTGCGGCGTTGGTATCGTATTCGCAAACGCAATCGTTAAGCGTTGAAATCTGGGTTCAATTTCCAGGTGCAGCCCGCAGCCTGGATTTGTGCCGATTCAGTGGAAATAGGCTAGCCTCTGTTACATGGAACTTAAAAGTAACCAGGAAAGCGTGGAATCACTATCATCATGCTGAGTGGAAGCCTTCATATCATAGTCATGACGTGCAGCTGTCGTCTATCTTTGTTTTATGTTCGTGATCATACATAGATCTATTTTGTTTTTATTTTTCTTTCTTATTAGAGATAATGACTTTTCACTAACCCAACTCCTTCAGGAACTCTTTAGATCCTGGAAGGACTTGGGGAAGACCTTTGCCCTGCAGTGGTACAGTCAACAGCAAAAGTAGATGATCAAAATCAGAAATTTAGTACTAATGAACGGAGTTCGCAGCTATATATGGCAGCTATACTAGTAGTAAATGTTTGAATAATTTACAATCACATACTTTTGAATCACTTCGACGCCACACAGTTCTGACGCGAACTTCGTTCATTAGTATTAAATTCTGATTTTGATCATCTACTTTTGCTGTTGACTGTACATAGGCTAACAAAAAAAATAGTGATTTCATTATGTTTTTGTATGCACGTGTTTGTGTAACAAATAAACCTTTTTTTTCTATATTCTTCTGCTCACCTAAACTTTAGCACAATGCAAGCGTGATATTATGCTATGTACTTTAGAATGCTTGCAGCGCAACGCGTGAAGTTTCATAGTCTAAGAGATGCCTTAACGAATACAACCTTATCTAAAGCTGAACTTCGTAACTTTAACCCGCAGTTCAACTGAAACAATATTTTAAAGAATTCGCTTTACATTCATAATGTTTCCTCTTTGTACAGAGGAACTCTATTTAAAACCAGATTGCGTTTTAAAGTTAGTTAAGTACTTACTTACATGTTCCAATTTAACTTTCAATGGAGGAAATTATGTATGCGCACTTTCTACTAGATGAATTACAAATGCAACATTTTCATGATTGGTCTGATATTATTGTCAGTACAAACGGACAAATAATGTATCTTAAATATATCATTAAATTGTAACGAAGAATTCTTGTTCGTTTTTCTTGATGTTCCGGATTGACGCAAAAACTGCTGAACGAACCTGGATTAGCACATAGGGTACTTTTAATCCCGGTAGTACATTCCCGTGGGATGTGTTCCGACCTCCACGTAAGCGAAACCTCGGGCAATAACTAGTGTGACAAACCTAAGCTTATTCCAAAATGGTAAACCAGGTCCTAAATCTATAAAGAAAAAAGAAAAGTAAAAGTTCAAGTTTTTTCAAATAATACATACCGCAAATAAAAACACAACAAAAGATGTTCGAATTTTTATCGTAATTTGCAAACGTTTCCGTTCTAACGATCCGTCTCATTAACCGCGTCTTATTTCGCCAATTATTTTCCAACAAATCACGTCCAAAGTTACCCCAATCGATCATCATTACCCTGGCCTCAACACATTTATTCACTGTGTATATTTTCCGATATGATTTATCAGATCCAACTTTGACAGCAGCTGTCAAAATCATAACGTATTGTAAGGAGGATCTTGTTACGTGTAAAAATGGCTGTCCTAATATTTCTAAATTATATATTATATAACGGCTTTATTATGAGCTATAAATATTAGTTCCATGTTCAAAGCTTAAAAGGCTTTGTTCCATTGGAGATCACGCAAGTGAATTGATCAGCCTAGCTCCACGACTACATTGAAATCGTAGAGAGTGAAAGCTATCGCTATAGCCTAATACGGAAGGTTGACTAAAAATACAATTTTAACTACGTAAATGTCTATTAACTGCTCTCAAATTATGATAGTTTATTTATTTTTTACATACTTCTTTGACATAATCTTTTCATTATTTGACATTATATACAGACCATTCTAATTTCAACTCTTCATTAGTATAAAACGATCCAGCCACATTCTCTTGAACTCACCGTGCATACAAAACCAGTTGTTGAACAGATGTGACACTGTTATTGCACTAAGGCTTCGTTCCGGACACATTCTGTGTACTAAATAAGTTCTTATACCTAATGGCAAAATCAACAACGGATAAGTGTGATGATTTTTGTAATAATTCCGTTGATGATGTTTATCACATATTGGCCGAGTGTGTCCGCAACGCAGAATTTAGATACAAATTAGATTGTAGGCTTAGAAAAATAGGTTACTGCAACAGTGTTCTGGCTCCGCCACTTTCTGACGGAGCTAGAGCACTTTACAGACTAGCTATGGTAAGATTTAGTTAAAGATAAGAAAACTAAATTAAGTTAAGAAAAGTAACCAGGGCGGCATAATCGCACGTGCTCAAAGCCCTTTTTCTAGAATAAAAAAAAAACTTCATTAGTGATTGTAATGGCAGTCATGTCACTTGGTTTTAATAGGTTTTTAAATTTTATCTATTCTTTTAATAGATTCTTCTATATTTTGTCAATGTGAGGACTTTGTAGGCCTTGTAGACTTTAGATTTGTAAACCATTTTTTTTTATCAAGTACCTTCCTGGTACTTGTTGACAGGCCTACGCTGTCCTTCCATATGTACCTATTGTAATTTGAAAACATTGTAAAAGCCAATAATTTTTAACCGTGGAGTTTCTTGCCGGCTCTTCTCCATAGGAAACGACCAATTTTAACCGTGCACCTAGTTTCTAACGTTTCATACGTGCCCATGTTGGTTTATTTAATATAAAATATTTTGATTTTGAATAAAAGAATTTAAAACCGTATCATCGCGCAAAATTCGACCATGAATTCAGCACATGAGTCTATACCAGAGTAAACATTGATCGTCTGTTATAAAAAAAAAAGTGTTTCATAGAACAGTGTGCGGTACGCGGTCAAAATTTCTTAAAGAGATTTTTTTTTAATAATCGACAAAAAAATTCGAGTTTCAAAATCATGCACTGAATGTGGTAACAGTTTGCGCGTCGATGTCCCTGCCACTCTGTATATTTATTCACATATACATATATAAGCACGTGTATACACTGGTAACGTTATCTTATACTTTGAGGACGATGTCTTTAGGAAACTAATCCGGATTACCGGACTAAGTGGCCGCTAAGTAGTCACACAGCAGAAAACACTTATAGCACATTATTACGGCTTAATGTACTGTTTTTTTTTTTATATAAAATACATTTATAAGGCTAAGGATATTAGCAGGTTTCTCCGCTTTATAAGAACGAAACCTATTAGGTATTATAAAGGTTGGTTGTAAATGGGAACTTTACATCATGCCACACCCACCTTAATTGCGTAATACACTATAAATCACAATCTGACTAATTTTGAAGGATATTGCTAATCCATAGCTTCATATGTTCGAAAAATTGGTCTGCTCACCAACGTAAATAACGCAATGGATTTTGTTGTGTTGTGCCGCACACCAAAACATAGAAACATGCATGTACACGATGCAGCGATTAAATAATCAGTTTGGCTTCACGAAAGCGCTGCATTCCGCTGGCACACAACTCTGTTTCCAACTTTTTTAACATATTTAGTTTAGATTTTTATATAAGAGGAGCCAGAAACGAAAAACGGCGCCGACGACGACGAATTTGAAGCGATGGCGATGGCTAAGACTCAGTGAAGGTTATGATACTCCGCTGAATGCGGGCAGCACAAAATCAGTCGCAGCAATCCTAGCAAGAGCCCTAGACCAGGAAAATTCTTCAGAAGTCGGCTGTGATGTTGATGATAATATTTTCAGATTGTAAAAGAACTTTGTAACGTAGAAGAAACTAAACGCACCCATCCTAGGCCATATATGTATAGGTTAGCCTATTCGTAACCCGGCTATAAACAACGCAGGCTGCTTAACGAGAGCAATGATGGACGTTAAAGTACTTCCAACATGAGCAATTTTGTTCAAGAGTCATAAAAAATGTTTTTAATAGCTCTCTTGCCCACGTTTTAGTGGTCATTAAGTACTCAATGTACTTTATGACATTTTTCGACTGAAATGGATTTCTGATTTCTGTATGTCGAATAAATTAGGCCCTTTTATATTGAAACACTGATGTTTGGATTAATATAATTCTCAGGAGTTCCCATTCGTTCAATTGCTAGCGTTAACAGTGCGGAAATTGGCAAATAGTTACTTCAGTGGCTCATTAGCCACGCATCGATCCAAAGGAGTCAATGAGACAGATAAACGTTGTATGGAGGAGACATACATTGAGAAAACATATGCAAATTATAAAATGCACATCGAAGTTAATAAAAATGAAACCCTAACTATAAGATTAGTGAGAATAATAGAGAAACACATAACATTTTTCTTTATACGGAACTGCCTTTTGGAAGGGGTAACTATATAAACTTCTTTGGTCATTCAAAAGTGATTTTTAATGGACTTTGAAACACTGTGGTGCTTATTTTTTACAAAGTCATAGAAAGTTAACAAGTGATTTGATTAAACTATTTAGTCATTCGAAACATTCATCCTTACCTACACTTGATGTCTTTCAATGGGCAAGCTTAAAAACCTAAGTTTTTTTATTAATTGAGTTGCACCAATAACTACTTCTAATTCGTGAAACCGTCAGTACAACCATCGACTCGTACTTGTCCATGGGACCAACAGAAATCGCGAAAAAAATATCAACAGTCCTATACAAAACTTGAAAACCTCATTCCCCCATACTTTACCCAGGATATGGGACGTCGACTCATGTATGGGACGGCTGGTTATTTTTTCGCGATTACAATGTTGGTCTCACGAAGAAAGTAGTTCGATTTGATGGTCTGAACCATGAAAGCTATAAAGGTTGTCCGCTAAAGTCAACCTTATGTAATTTAGCGCGGGTTCCATTCGAACAGTCAAGCAAGTTTAGAACGGGGTGTCAAATATTTTATTTGGTTTTTCTGTTTAGGAAAAGACAGTGCTAGTTTAGTCGGCAATATTTAAAGACGTTCAGTCAATATAAACGTGAAGAAATCGTAACATGGTTTGATCTCTTTGAAGTGCTCATCAGTCCTTCACAGTACAACACCCTTAAATATGACTATGCCTTTCTAATACATGCTGTATAAATGCCATAATTTGGACACATATATCCACTACATTATAAGATGCATCCCTTCGCAACAAGATGACAAATGTATCCAATCTATGGATGATTTGTAGCTCCACTAATGTCTGGGCGAATGCGATAGTACATACCACATGGTACGTCGTAACTTTAATAATCTGGAACAGTGAGCGGTCATTAATATATATTAGGTCAGGGTAATAATTATACGTTAGCTTGTATTTTGGATACTGCTATACAACTGTTATAGGATTGGAGTGAATGGGATACTAATTAATGTATACACAACGTGTGGTTTTAACACAGAGGGTCAAAAGTTATGTATATGGTATTGAAGTAAATTATTCGACGACAGTCCTTTGTTTCTTGTGCAATCATATATCATTTTATGTCTTTCCTTAAACACCACCAAGTATATACTATACACTATATTATTATTTTTAAACAAAGTTTTTTTTAAATTACAATTTGTTTTTAGTTTTCACCATAATCATATACCGTCTTCTTATCTTACATAATACTCATACCCACACATCATCAGCCTATAATGTTCCCACTGCTGGGACACAGGCCTCCTCTTTCTGTGAGAGTGGATGTAACATGTCTTCGAATTTTTGGTTCTAGGGCATGCCGATTTCCTAACGACGTTTTCCTTAACCGTTTTGAGAGCAGTGGTGATAAATAATTTACACAAAGTAAAGTGCCTGCCTGGGTTCGAACCTGATGATCGCGACGATAGGTCGTGGTGGAGCAAAATGAAAGTGTAGCGGACTGTATAAAAGGTATAATGACATATGATAAGTATAAAATTACAACGGTCGGTGGAACTTAGACAAGAGCGATATTAAGACGCGCAAGCGCAGCCGTGCACGAAGGAGAGCAACAGCTGACTGTCGTGGCGGTGTGGCGCGGGGGCTCGCGATCGGCCGTCGGCCGGCTGACTCCCCGCTGTCCCCGCACCCCTCGTTCACTGCCGCCAGCGCGCGGCGATGTTGAATGGAGCGCTAGCTGTCTCAACATACTCCCCCCGTTGAAGAGTCTTCAACAGAAGAAACCGGCAGCGGGCAGATGGTGTTGAAGGCGCGCCGGATGACACCCTTTCTTGTGAGGATGTCGGCGACCCTCGCGATGCCATCTCTGCCTGGGAGAACGTGTGTGATGCGTCCTAAAAGCCACATAAGAGGAGGTAAGGTTTTGTCCTTTATGATGACCAGTGTTCCTTCCTTGAGCTCGCCAGACGACCGGCACCATTTTGTTCTCTCCTGTAGCCACAAAACATATTCATGTGAGAAGCGAGCCCAGAAATGTTGCTTCAAACATTCTATTCGGCGAAATCTTTGGAGACTGTTGACGTTGACGTTCTGGATCTGTGGATGAGGCAGCATAATTAGAGAACGACCAATAAGGAAGTGTGCCGGGGTTAAAGGAGCGAGGTCGGAAGGGTCGTTGGACAGTGGAGTTAAGGGCCTTGAGTTTAAAATAGCCTCAACTTGAATTAAACAGGTAGCCATTTCCTCAAAGGTAAGGTTTGTTAAGCCCAAAATGCGTCGTAGATGATGCTTGGTGGATTTAACTGCAGACTCCCATAGGCCTCCGAAGTGTGGAGTATACGCAGGTATAAATGAAAAGTTTATGCCGGGGTCGATGTTGTTGAAGTTTAAGTCTTGCGAAAGTAGCCTGGCCAATTCATTGAAAGCACCGACAAAGGTGGTACCGTTGTCGGAAAAGATGTTACGGGGTTTTCCCCGTCGAGCAATAAAGCGGTTTAGTGCAGCTAAGAAAGCTTCCTTTGTAAGATCCGACACAAGCTCGAGGTGGATGGCTCTCGTAGCTAGACACACAAACACACAAATGAAGCATTTGATGAGCCTACATCCCCTACCTTTCCGGTCAGCTATCATGATGGGACCGGCGTAGTCTACCCCTGTGTCTAAAAAAGGAAACTCCAAATGTAGACGCTGCTCTGGGAGATTACCCATGATAGGCTGAATTGTGTTGGCCTTGACTCTGCAACATTTTACGCATTGATGTGTGATCTTTTTAGCCAAGTTCCTACCCCCAATAGGATAGTAGTGATGACGAATAGTGGCCAATAAGAGCTGTGGCCCAGCATGCAAAAGGCGTACATGAAACATGTTGAACAAGAGAATGCAAATTATATGAGAACTAGACAATAAAATTGGATGCTTAATGTTATAATCATAAAATGAATTGTTTAATCTTCCTCCAACACGAATTAAATTAGAAAGAGTATCAAAGAAAGGTGACAAAGACAATAGCTTATTCTTTGCTGGTAACTGTTTACCCGATTTAAGTAAGTGATACTCTTCCGGGAAAGATTCCATTTGACTAAACCTTAATAATAAGTTTAAGGAATTATTAAGTTCAGTAGAAGTTAGTGAACCAGACTCACATGACTTCTTATTGCATTTAAATATGAATCGCATGACATATGCCGTCACACGCTGTAATGTGCTAAACTTTGAAAATTTTGAAAATAACGCAGTAATAGGACTTTCAACAATGTGATTAGAAACATGACAAGAGGAGACTGTTTCCGGTAACTCAGAACTATTTTGATTTGATTCAGGGAATTGAGGCCATTCAGACATATCTTTGCTAAGAAATTGTGGTCCTGACCACCACAATGAGGACGACAACAGCCTGTCAGTTTTAAGTCCACGCGAAGCGAGGTCTGCGGGGTTTTCAGCTGACGGAACATAGTGCCAAGCCTTTCCTCCTACAGTTTCCTGAATTTCAGACACACGATGACGAACGAATGTCTTTAGTTGGGTTGGTGAAGTAGATAACCATCCCAAGACGATGGTGGAATCACACCAACAATGGACTTCATCAAAATGTAATGTAATTGACTGACGAACCTTTGAGTACAACCGTGAACCCAACAACGCACCACACAGCTCGAGCCGCGGTATTGTTGTGGATTTGATTGGAGCTACCTTGCTTTTAGCGGTAAGGAGATGTACGGTAACCTCGCCGTCACTCGAAACACTGCGAACATAAACACACGCCCCATAAGCTTTTTCGGAAGCGTCACTGAATATATGCAGTTGTAGACGGGACGCAGATTCACATAACACCCACCGAGGTATCTTGAACTCGTTTAAAAGGTGCAGACTATTTTGAAAGTCGTTCCAAGCATACTGAATATGTGTGGGAACAAGTTCATCCCAAGAACATTTGGCCAGCCACAGATGCTGCATGATAACTTTGGCTTCCACTATGCATGGAACGACAAGGCCAATGGGATCAAAGATTTGTGCTATGGTTGACAAGATATGACGTTTAGTAGCCTTGTCAGTGGAGTTTAAGTTGATAGAAAATGAAAACGTGTCACTTAAGCTCCTCCATAGGAGCCCCAGAGTCTTCGACTGCTCGTTGTCGCTCAGATCCACAACATCCGAGACGTCGTGTTCACCGCTAAGCGCCTGCAGCACCTGACTGGAGTTGGATCGCCATTTCCGAAGATTGTACTGTGCTGACCGAAGAACATCGTCAACACAGCGGCCTTTTTCCAAAGTTTCTGAAACAGATGACCCACCGGACAAGTAATCATCCACGTAGAAGTCACGTGCTATCGAAAACCTTGTTGAAGAATCTGAACACTCTTCAGCTAGTTGAAGTAAACACCTGGTAGCTAAAAAGGGTGCCGATGCCGTGCCATAAGTTACGGTATTAAGTGTGTACTCCTTTAACGGATGAGTTGGTTCTGCCCTCCAAAGGATCTTTTGTAAAGGACGGTTATTGTCGTGAATAAGAGTTTGTCGATACATTTTTTCAATGTCCGCACTTATGACAATTTTATGTTGACGGAATCGAAGCAATATAGACAACAAATCATCCTGGATAGGGGGACCAACCATCTGTATTTCGTTAAAGGACTTACCTGATGTGGTTCTGGCGGAAGCGTCAAAAACTACCCTTAATTTGGTGGTGGTTCTTGCCTCCTTCAGAACACCATGATGTGGTAGATAGTTTGAACATGTTGAGTCGAGTGGGCGCTTAGTAGATTCAGACATGTGCCCCAGCTCTATGTACTCGTTAATAAAGTCAACATATAGGCTTTTAAGGCGAGGATCTCTACCCAAACGACGTTCAAGAGATAGGAATCGCTGCTTAGCCATCATGTATGAATCACCCAATGCGTCCAGTGACTCTTTGAAGGGAATACTTACCACAAATCGTCCATCAGAATTACGATATGTGGTATCTATGAAGTGTTGCTCACATGATCTCTCTTCACCAGAGTGTTTATGTATAGACGACACAGAATCTAACTCCCAAAACCGATCTAAATCTACTTGTAAGTTATTATTGTGCATACAAACATGTGAAGAGGAATCAGACTGATGATATGCACCCGAAATGAGCCAACCGAATTTTGACTCAAGCAAAGTGGGCTTATGAGTACCTAATGCGATACGGCCAGAGCCTATGATACCCCAAAAGACTTCCGCACCGACTAGGACGTCGATTGAAGACGGAACGTAATAAGTGGGGTCGGCAAGACGCACGTTCGTAGGTATACGAATATTGCTAGTATCAACAAAAGTATTAGGAACTGATGCTGAAACTTTCGGCAATACGAGGCAGTCAATGTTCAGTTCATACTCACTATCATCAATTGATTTTAATGACACTGAGCATCCCTGAGTACAACTAGAAACTTGATAATTTATACCTGTTACCTTGGACTTGGTAATGTAGGTAGGAACATGTAGCTTACTAACAAAGTCCTCCGAGATGAAATTTGTTGTGCTTCCACTGTCCAGCAAGACTCGTGCTGTATGGTGATTACCGTCAGCGCCGGTCACCCTCACGAGAGCTGTGGAAAGTAAAATTACTCGAGATGTAAACGATTGGCTAGCTGATAATGCAGTGTTGTGTGCACTAGGAAGAACATTATCACTATCGACATGTAATAAAGTGTTGTGTTTTTGACGACAATATTTACAATGACCTAATTTGCATCTGGAGACATCATGACCTGGACGAAGACAGTTCATGCACACTTTTGAACCCTGAGCCTTTGTAATACGAGCCTGTACCGAGAGACTTTTAAACTGCTCGCATGCAAAAATAAAATGATCCTGACGACACATGGGACATGACAATGGTTTTAAAGGCTTTTCAGGTACCACAGCACTGCTCTTAGATTTGGTCGCAGGTGTAGTGTGTTCATTCTTGGCTGTTGCTATCGGCTTAGACTCTTCAAGAGTCTCCAGTAAGTCGGCTCTGCTACTGATGAAACTAGTGAAAGCAGATAACGTAGGAGGTTCGGAAAAAGTGTTTCTGTGCTCTTCCCACTGACGATTTGTAACGTGATCGAGCTTACTGGTCATTATGTAAATGACAAGCACATCAACGAAAGCGTTTTGAACAGGTTGACCAAGGGTTGCCAAAGCCCTAAGATTTTTATTTGTTGTGTCAATTATGTAACGTAGTGACTTACTTGACTCTCTATCTATAGGCTGAACGTTAAATAGTGCTTGCACATGATTGTTGACAAGCAATCTTTTGTTGTCATACCTCTCACAGAGTAACTTCCAGGCAGCGTCGTAGTTTTCTGACCTGAAGTCAAGATTATCAACAACAAGAGAAGCACTACCCTTTAAGGAGGCACGCAGATAGTGTAACTTATTTATTTTATCCAAGGATGTGTTGTTGTGTACTATAGAAACAAAGGTATCTCTAAACTCCAGCCAATCATGATAGCTACCTGAAAATTTGGGTAAGTCAATTTTGGGTAAACGAATTGAATTGTGTTTGTGTGTACTAGTAATACAAGAATCCACCTCGCTTGCGGAGTCCCCCTTAAGAAGCTTTCTTGCGCCGGTGATCAGCTGGCGTGCAGTAGCCACCAAGCCGTAGTACAGCTTTTCAAACTCTTCGCGTTCCGCATATTGCTCGCTGGGGTCATCCACCAACGCCTCCAATTCATCCTGTAATGCATCATATTTCTCATAAAGGCTTTCAAATATATTAAGTCGGTATTCGATTTCGATGATTTGTACCTCACTCAACTTTTCGCAAGACTTAGAAATATTTAAATAAGAATTAAACTGCGTAAGCTTGGCTTTAATTGAAGCTCGCTTCTTAATAAAACTTTTAATGTCAGCCATGACAATGAAAATTTAGCAGTTGAAGTAAGAAAGAGAGGGTAAAAGAAAAAAAAAAAACTATTATAATAATGTTAAAGTGAAAATTACTGATAGTAAACGATTAGCAATAAGTTGTGAAGTATGCACAGGAGCTATAAGCAGCACGATATGAGATTGCTATTATAAAAGCGCTAGGCGTTTCCGATCGAATCTGCTGAGTAACGCAAAGCGAATGATGCAATGTCTTCCTTACACAAAAACAAATTAAATTCAATTCAATTAGATGGAATAATGCAAAATATATTAATTGGAAATAGTAATGAACACGATTAAGAATAAGAATGTTCTAGATAATAAGACTGATTGAATAAAAATATCAAATGAATAAAAATTATCAAACTCACTGCTATTTGACTTATTTAAACCTGTGAACCTACTGTATAAAACAAAGGAAACTGTTTAAACAAGTTGATAGGCTGAAGATAGGTAATGGATTGGCGAAATTACTAAATTGAAATGTAACTATTATATAAGTTGTGACTAAGCAAAATGATTAGGCAAATGTTGGAACAAAGGAATTGGAACGTTCTCACGGTTTTATGCTGTCAACCTCTGATGATGAGCTGACGGCTGTGGCTCCGACGTGTAGATCCTGGAACCTTTCCAGCTGACGAATGTTGTCATAAAGTTGTCTTCAAACTTCCCCAAGTTCCGACGATCTTTTCTTGCGCTGCCCGTTGGTTTGAACTCGATGAAGACGGCTGCCGCCGTATCGACGTTCACGATGACCAAATGCAGGCGATGACACGTAGAAACGAAGACCTCTTGTGAACTTGAACTCGAAGATGAAGTCTTTTGTTCTCGAACCGACGAACCGTTGATTTTAAATTTTGAAAGTTGCCGTTTTTTCTTTGTTCGGTTCAAAATGTTAACGGTAGAAGGACCAATGATCGCGACGATAGGTCGTGGTGGAGCAAAATGAAAGTGTAGCGGACTGTATAAAAGGTATAATGACATATGATAAGTATAAAATTACAACGGTCGGTGGAACTTAGACAAGAGCGATATTAAGACGCGCAAGCGCAGCCGTGCACGAAGGAGAGCAACAGCTGACTGTCGTGGCGGTGTGGCGCGGGGGCTCGCGATCGGCCGTCGGCCGGCTGACTCCCCGCTGTCCCCGCACCCCTCGTTCACTGCCGCCAGCGCGCGGCGATGTTGAATGGAGCGCTAGCTGTCTCAACACCTGACCACTTTTCAAACACGAATATTACTATATCTGAGAGTCGAAACCACGACTTTACGCTTACTAACTGTGTTTGTACAACATCAAAGAGACAGTTAGTAATTAAAACATGTCATCCAAGGTAAGGTACAAAGTGCTTCCTTTAGTTGTGTAGCTTCAAGAAATTGGTAAAGGCACTCCAATGAACTTGAAGACAGAGCTGAATGACTGATTCACAGAATACCATACGTGTATAGCTCAGACGCCAGCAGGTCAAGCTACCCGAAACTGTCAAATTTTCCCATTCAACTTTGAAGCTTATTGCTTTAGCTATAAAGTTGAAAATCTATTCATTCATGTGATGTGATTGAATAATGTTAATGCAATTTGTGTATGTACACACATGTTTATGCATTATTATTTATTTTTATATTTCAACATAGCTTGGGACCATGGGGTCCCGGTCCTTTGGAAGGTATACGAGGGGCCGAAGCCAACTCGCAGTGGCCCCTTAGGAAATTTTATTGAAATGTGGCACCACCCGACGATTATCCCTATATGCACTAGGCAAGTGCACCCCGGTTAGTATAGGACTATGGCAGGATATGGAAAAAATACAAATTTGGACTATGGGTTTGGTTGGCTAAAGTGGACTGGTTACCAAAAACTATGGAAGAACTATGGCCCCTGCCTGATCAATGTTTTATATATACACGGATAATAATAATTATTATTATTAAAGAAATCTGACAGATTATAGTAGCTTGATGTGCTGGCGTCTGTACGTAGCTACTAAATGCAGTACCTATAAACACCAGTACATAACGGATCGATTAGGTTTCCCTAATTACTATTAACAAAACAACAAGAAACAAGAGCACATAGTTACTGATCAAGCCCGCATACGACTTAACCAAGCGAAACTTGCTAGTCTTCCCAACGGGAAGGCTTCTCCTTACTAATTCTAGTACACCTAAGTAAGGGTTTACAAACTCAATAATATTATGTTAGACAATTGAATTTATTTTAAAATTACTGCGGTATTTTTATTTTTATCGGATTAAAGGCCCTTCTTCTGTATTGCCATCTTTCTTCGATAACAATGACTAACTTCTCCTCCCCCCTCTTCTCCCTTCTACTCTTTTCTTCTCTTTTTGTTCTCCTTCTTCTTCTTTTTGTTTTTTTTTCTTCCTCCGCTGAGATTGGTGAATTTTGGTGAAATTCGGCCTGGATTACTTTTGTAACTTTAAAAATATCGGAACGAAATATCGTAACTCAGCAATGGTATATGACACTGAAAAAGTGACATTTTGTTCATAATTTGTCTCCCGCAGCATAAGAGAGTATTTACTAATAATTCAAAATTTGAAATCACTATTTTGTTATCATTATTTACAACTGTCACGAAACGGCAAGAAGGGTAGCGGGATCTTCCGAAAGGGGTACCGCTGCCCTGGAACATAAAGGGCCAAGGAAGGAACATGGGTGGGTTTTAGTCAGTAAGAGTCTGACACTCCCTTCCGCTCCACCCAGAGCGGGAGGGGTCATTTGATGATTTTCCATCCACAAAAAAAAAGACATTTAAAAAATAACAATAAATTTCCCCTACGAAGGAATTGAGTAACACACTATCAGTAGCAACGGCTCTCATTTTTATAGTTCAACAACATTTATTACGTGATTTACGTTACTGAGCAGACAAATTTTTCGAAAATATGAACAATGTATTAGCAATATCCTTCAAAATGAATCAGATTGAGATTGATAGTGTATGGCGCAATAAGGGTGCTGCATTATGACTATGCAATATATTTGTGTGACTATATTATAAAAAACAATCGAAAACAATCTCTTTTGAAACACTCTCTTTAAACCCAGGCTAAGGCTGCTTTTCCACCAGAGATGTGCTATGCAGCTATACTGCGAGGATGTCAAAGACTATATAGCGGAGCGAGTAAGATTTGCTATGAAGATAATATAATAATAATAATAATAATATCCCTGGACATTTCACACAGCGCCATCTAGTCCCAAGCTAAGCAACCTAATGCTTGTGTTATGGTAACAAGATGGCTGATAAACTACTTATATACATTTTTTTTTTTTGTAAATACATACATATTATAGATAGAAAAACACCCAGACTCGGAACAAATACATGTAGGTCATACAAATATTTGTTCCGTGTGGGAATCGAACCCGCGACACGCAGCGCAGCAGCCAATCGCTTAACCACTGCGCCAACCGTGCCGTCAAAAGATGCGCCGCCGCGAGGTAGCTGTGCGAGGAAAATGCTCAACTCGAGCAATGCGATGCATCGATAGCAGGGAAAGCACGGGGAGTACTCTGCTCTGCACATAGCTACACCACTCGCGCATCCATAGCTCCCATCCATAGCACGCATCCTTCCGTATAAAAAAATAGCTTAGTTGGATCCGTTTCCACCAGTGCTATGGTATGTGGACCAATGAATATGACTGGTGGATAACAAACGCATCCATAGCAACGCAGCATGGCACATCTTTGATGGAAAAGCAGCCTAAACCATTGATATTTATAGAACAATAAATACAAAATTGCTGACCGAACTCCAGAACTTGAAGCCACAAAATACGGGGTTAAGTTATAACAATAAAAAATCATTCCTAATCTCGACGTCAATTTTTAACAATTCATCTTGAGTGGAGCGACGTTGAAGTGGCCGGATTTCAAAAGTCATTTTTCAACCGTTATGACGTAATCGCTTATAAACTCTTAGCTTTTTTATTTGGAGAGTAGGGAAATTTTCATATTCAACGTTTTATAAGCTTATCCGGGTGAGGTGGACCGCCGTTGTTCCAAGACTTTTTGATGAGGTGTATTAAAGTTAGGATAATTAAATATAATGGAATAGGGTAGAATTTATTCCCATCTAGATAAATGAAAATGAAATGCTGTTCTTTGGTAAACACATCACATGAAAACGGCTGAACCGATTTGGCTGTATTTTGTTTTAAAATGTTCGAATATCATCCGATTTAGGTTTTTATACAAAAGATTTCCGGAAAATTTTCAAATTCGGGAAAAGTGAACTTTATTTTTTTGGATTTTTTTATGAATTTTGGACAGGAAAACGTCTGTTGGGTTAGCTATTAGACAATTATATTTAAAGAGAAAAAGCTTTTGCACTTACGGATCTCAAATTATATTCTATAGGTACCTGTAGAGATTATAATCTGTATTGTTTGTGGCATAACATTATTAAGATAAACGCCAATACAAATTGTGAATAGAAGTTGGTAGGCGTCAGATTTGGCCGACAAGATATTATTACTTAAAAAAAAAATGTTTTTAATTTAAAGATCATAATCATTACGCTTTACACCGTGTTCTTTACGTAAAGTTTGGAAAACGCTTATATAAATAACTTTTACAAATCAAATCTAACAAAGGAAGTAGTACCTACATAAAAAGGCTTCGTTACGAAGATATTTGTTATTTCATTTATTGATGATCAACGAAATTTAATTGAGCTATGCAGTAAGAAAAGGTCTTAATTTAACCTATGTTCCCGCTTAGTGCAATTAAAATGATAAATCTATCAAATGCTTCGAATAAAGAGAAAAGAGGCATGCATATCGGGTGATTTATGTCAAGGTATTTAGTTTGTATGAAAATTAACAAAAAATAAGAATGAATTACATTATGTGTCCATAACGAAAAATGCTTATTTCCATGGTCTGAACATCTGGTCGAAGTGTATGTATATCCTCCGGAACACGGTGTACATAGTGTTTTATTAATTAATCCTGGTACAGTAAGTATCCCCCCGGTGCTGACAGTAACTGTAGAATATAATTTGAGATGAGATTTTGACATTTACACAAATATTATTTATTCGTTTTTAAGATTCCTATATTTAGCTTCGTACTCATAATTTATTATTAACTAGATTTACTTTAGATGCCGTAGAACAATGAAACGGGTATCGCAGTCATTACTTTCGTCATAATTATTGTAGTCTTCTAATTCCGAAGCTGCTTTGTAAGAATTTCTGAAAACAAAGATCTTGTTGTCCTGAATACATTTCTAATGGCAGTTAAAATTTTACTATTGGAATTTAAAAGCCTTTGTTCTCTGTTAAGCGGAAAGCGCCAGGATAGCTCGCGAAATTCAAATTTTCTTACGTTTTTTGGAATTTGCAGGTCAGGTTAGGTTCTATGTTGAACAAAATATGATTCGCGACCGTAACAAGTATGTATTTACAGAATTATAAACAATATAATCACCAATACAACCCTCTAAGTTCATAATTAATTCTATTGATTGATATTTCATCCATATTATTATTTATTTGTTTAAATTCTGTTTTAAATCATTGCAGATTTTATCATCTTGTCATGGCCAATCTTGACGACGGCATGGTTGGCGCAGTGGTTAAGCGATTGACTGCTGTGCTGAGTGTCGCGAGTTCGATTCCCGCACGGAACAAATATTTGTATGGCCTACAAGTAGTTGTTCCAGGTCTGGCTGTTTGTGTATGTGAGTTTAAATGTTTGTAAACGCACCCACGACACAGGAGAAATTCGTAGTGTGGGGCAACGTTTAAAAAAAATAAAAATAAAAAACTAAAAGATTGATTGAGTGATAAAACAAATTGTCCTTTTATCACTCAATTAATATTTTATCTGACATTCACCAAATGGCAATGTCCTACAGTAAATTATTCCATAATTCTTAACATCTTGTCGCCACTTATTCATCTTGCTTCATGAACTTTAGAAACAAGTATAATAACTAAGATTTATATAACAATATTCTAATTCACTATTACCAAACGTAGCTTTCTGACTTTCCAATTAAATACGAAAAGTAATTCATAAGTTTTGTTTTAAAAGGATGCTATTCGGAATGGATAAAGTTTTAAGTGGGTCGCAGGAATATAAGAGAGCTGTATGAGGTTAATGCTAAGATTAACTGCGCGACGTGATAATACGTTACTTTCATCCTTGAAGCTATATTTTATCAGCACCACAAAGGATTTATTATCCCAATATACGTTAATACGGCAATTGTGAAAGTTGTCTGCCATAAATTTTGTTTCTAAGCCATAAAACTTTGCCTTTTTGCATTCCCACACTAGAATCTGGTACAGTGGATGCTATTACAAATACAAATCACATGCACAAACTCGGAGCAACTTTGAGGATCTCTTAGAACGTATAAAACGAGATCGTGATATTTCTGTGAGAGAACTGAAGAAGGGTAAATATGTCTTTGTATTTTCTCAGGGTAAAATAGAACTTGTATTATTTGAAGAGGGCACTTCACTACCTGCTATTTTTGTAGTCTGGCTTTTTTTATAAATATATAGGTAAGTATCATGCCATACAAATGCTGATTCCGAAAATCAGAAAACGGGAGGTCGTTTTTATCTCGTACAAATAAAAGCATCGCCACATTTCTCCCTTTCATCTTCTATTAGGCTCATTCAGTATCTGCGGAAATATTTCTTTCACTTGATTATATTTCAATAGATCTTTGAGAGTTGGCGAAAATACTCAAGAGTCATCGTTACTAATGAAAATTACAGCGATTCGTATTGAAGGTAAAGTGCAAACGCTACCAAATGAGTCGGAACGAGAGCGGCACGGTGCCGATAATTCAGCTTGAGTTCTCTCTGACTCGACAAAATTCATTCTCACGACGCAATCTGATTTAGGTCATAGATATATCTACTAGTGTTATTAAATAAAATTTATGCTTTTGAAATGCTTTCTACTTTGGTGGTTCAATTTATGTCTGTCGGCGGTGTTAAAGTGTGTAATTTGGGAAGTATTCCAATTTTATTTTATCGCGCTGATTCTCGGGTACGGAAAGACATGGTAAGACCCCGAAACGGAATCGATTTAAGGCAGAAATACAAGATTCTATTTAAACATTATTGGGTGTATGCTCTCTTCTTGTAATTTATAATTACATTCCATCGGAGAGGCTGAGAGCCTCCCATCCGGGTACTTTGTTACCGTGGCCTACTTGGAAAACCTTAAATAGACTCCGTACCCAAGGACCACCACCACAAGTGGAGGTTCATGGAAGGCTCAGACCTCCAGTGTGTATGCGGGGTCTCTCCACAGACAATGGCTCACCTCCCATCTTGCACGGCATGCCCTGTCACCTGCACACGTGAGGGCCTAATAGCTTCGTCAGCGAACGGTATCCGTGTTGCTGAATTTTGGGCCAAACAAATAAATAAAAACGATATATATTTTTTCGACGTATTTTTGCCATCGACACGCTACGAAAAAGAAGACTACATATCATACAAAAACCCTATAAAAAGAAAAAAATAACCTTGAAATTATGACCCTACGTAAGTACGTATGAAATTTTTTGATTAAATGTTGTCCCGTCGGGGGACCGCTCTAATTATTAGCCTAACGTTCTGTTAAAGTTTAAAATAGTAGCGGTCCCCCGACAGGACAATATTTAATCAAAAAATTTTATACGTACTTACGTAGGGTCATAATTTCAAGGTTATTTTTTTCTTTTTATAGGGTTTTACGTAGTCGGGGGTTTTTTAAATTTTTTATTTAATTTTTTATTTCATGCTTTTTGTAGGGACTCCTTATTATTTCTTTTCTTTTATTTCCTTGCGTTTTAAAATTCATGTAATTTGGTATTTAATCAGGTTTTTGTAATTCGCCATTTTGTGCCTTTTGTGGTGGTGGCCATCTTGGATTTGAAATTTGTCATAGTGTATAGTATTCTACTAGTCAATCCCTTTCATTTGATACCCATATTCAGGGAGTTGTGAAAAAAAAAATGTTATTTGCCATTTTGTGGTGGCGGCCATCTTGGATTTGAAATTTATCATAGTGTATAGTATTCTACCAGTCAATCCCTTTCATTTGATACCCATATTGAGGGAGTTGTGAAAAAATATATAATCCGCCATTTTGTAGCGGCGGTCATCTTGGACCGATTTTCATCAAACATAGCTAAGAACACTCCCGACAAATTCACCTTTCAAACAAAAAAAAACAAAATTAAAATCGGTTCATCCGTTCGGGAGCTACGATGCCACAGACAGACATACACACACACACACACACACAGACACGTCAAACTTATAACACCCCGTCGTTTTTGCGTCGGGGGTTAATAAAGTATTTTTTATTGTTTTATGAAATGTAATATTTCTATTCGAATGATCAAGAATCAAATTACTTATGGAGCAGTGGTTGTCAAGTGTTAAGGGCCGCGATTTACGAGTTGTAGGTCGATCGGTTCAAATCCAGATCTCTATCTGGGTTCAAACCTACAACCTACAATCTTGGCTTTATTTTGTTATTAAATAGTGTGTTAAATAGTGCTGCTCTCAAAACGGTGAAGGAAAATATCGTGAGGAAACCGGCATGTCCTAGAACCAAAAAAATCGAAGACATATGACTCCCTCTCACAGAGAGGAGGCCTGTTTCCCTGTACTGAGAATATTATAGGCTAATTATGCTAAATTACTTTTCCATCACAATTTCTTAGGGCCCTCTTCATTCTTAGAAGAAACGATTTTAAGTATTCATACGTTTCGTACTTCTGTAACTATTTTTTGTTTTTTTTTAAACGTTGCCTACACTAGGAATTACTCATGTATCGTGGGTGCGTTTACAAACATTTAAACTCACATACACAAACAGCCAGACCCGGAACAACTACCTGTAGGCAATACAAATATTTGTTCCGTGCGGGAATCGAACCCGCGACACGCAGCGCAGCAGTCGATCGCTCAGCCACTGCGCCAACCGTGTCGTTTATATGTAGTACTAGCTTCTGCCAGCGGCTTCGCCCGCGTGGATGTCGGAAATTATCCCACGGGAACGTGCTACCCTAATAAAAAGTATGTCCTTCCCTAGGATGCCATCTATCTCTTTGCCAAATCAGAAGTTCAGTGGTTTACGTGTGAAAATGTAACATACAGCTTCAAGTTTAAATCCTCCCCTTAAAAACCGAATTACCCCTTTTTGCCCCGTCAGGGGTTAATTTTCGACTACTTTACATCATCATCATCATCTGCCTAGCCTTTTCCCAACTATGTTGGGGTCGGCTTCCAGTCTAACCGGATGCAGCTGAATTTTCGACTACTTTACATAATTATTATTAATTATTTTCTGTCAAAACGATTAATACTGAGTTTCGTGTTAATTGGACCGCGCATTCAATTACTTCCACACAAACTTCAAGACCCCCTTTGAGGGGTAGTTTTGAAAAACTTATAATAATAAACTTTATTACTTACTTAGGCGAGTATTCTTGCCAAGTTTCAAGTTTATTAACCTAATAAAGACGATTTTTCATATAAACTGTATCCCTGCTTTTTAACCCCACAGAGGTAAAATTAAAAAAAAATCGTTTGGCAGGTATTTATAACTTGACTTAAAGATTATTTATACTAATTTTCGAGTTAATCAAGCCATGCAGTAAAATCCTCCCCTGTAAAATTGACTACCCCTTTTCAGCCCGTCACTGGTAATTTTCGAAAAACACTGATACACATTATTCTTTACTTTCGATCGTAGGTATAATTAATAGTGAGTTTCGAGATAATCGGACCGCGCGCTAAAATTCTTCCATACAAACTTTGAAACACCCCAATTCCTTTTTAGGGGGTAGTTTAGAAAAACATAAAATGGCAAACTTCATAATTTACTTAGATTAGTATTGGTGCCAAGTTTTTATTAACTCAAGGAATAAGATTTCCCATGCAAACAAAATACCCCCATTTCACCCTCTTAGGGGTGGAATTTCGAAAAACCCTTTCTTAGTGGATACCTACTCTTCACTAAGAACACACCCTCCAAATTTAATGTCTCTAGGACCAGCGGTTTAGGCTGTGCGTTGATATATCAGTCAGTCAGTGAGTCAGGACTTTGAATTTCTGCCAGGGTTGCGGGATCGTCCGAAATGGTTACCGCTGCCCTGGAACATAAAGGGCTAAGAAAGGAACACGGGTGGATTTTAGTCAGTTAGAGTCTGACACTCCCTTCCGCTCCACCCAGAGCGGGAGGGGTCATTTGCTGATTTCCCATCCTCAAAAAAAAAAGGACTTTGAATTTAATATATATAGATTTTAAATCTAAAGTTACAGTCTTGAAACATATTCAAAAACCAATAAGGTAACATAGAACGTATTAATCAGTCAGTAATTAAGCTAAGTAGTAGCTAGCAAGTAGGTATTAGAATGATCGGCATTGCCGATTAGTCGGCCGACTAATCGGCATTTTGAAAACCGATTAGTCGGCTAGTCGATTAGTCGGCTAGTCGGTTAGTCCGCAAATACTATAATGTAGTCGGCCCATCTCTAATCTTAAGATAAAATATTACAGTATCTTAGCCGTGCGCAGAACTCTACTGCGGGTGACATAACCTACGACAAACTTATTATTTGCGGTTGGTACAGTAATCGGGTCTAGGGATCGAACCGCAAAATTAAGTTTGTTTTTTATTGTGTATACTTTTCCGGGATAAAAAGTACCCAGTGTGGTGCCCAGGATATAAAAGAATAATTATACCAAGTTTCATCGTAATCGAACCGGAATTCACGCGCGATGGCTTATTATTAGCGTATTTCATGTATAACTTTGGTGTTGCTATACCGATTTCTATGATTCTTTTTTATGGAATAATTAATAATGTTAACTTTTTTAATTAGGGATGATTGAGAGTGTTATAAACGTAAAAGTAGACAAATATAATCAGAATGCTTCAAACTGCTAAGCTATCGGGAGTTACACGTGTTATTGTGAGTCAACCATAAAAGATAGACATATGCTGTCGTGGGATATTTTTTATATAATTTTAAGGGGAACATTTCCGTCATACATTATTTCTGTGTAGCTTTAACCATTAAGGTTGCACACGCGACGGAAGCTTAAAAAAATGGAGTAACTTCTCCCGTTTTCCCAACATTTCCCTTCACTGCTCTGCTCCTATTGATAGTAGCGTGATGAAAAGTATACTATAACCTGCTCAGGAGTATGAAAAATAATCGTACCAAGTTTCGTTAAAATCCGTCGAGTAGTTTTTGTTTCTATAACGGTTATACAGACAGACAGACAGACAGACCGACAGACAGACAAAAATTTTACTGATTGCATTTTTGGCATCAGTATCGATCCCTAATCACCCCCTGATAGTTATTTTGGAAATATATTTCATGTACAGAATTGACCTCTCTACAGATTTATTATAAGTATAAGTATAGATTTCAATAGCATATGAGTAACACAACAAACAAAGACAGACACCTACGAAATCAATTCAACCTAATTAAGCAACGTATTACAGATAATTTGTTTAACCCCGAAGCCGGTGGATTATATCCATTTGATATTATGTAAATGTGTTCAATCTGAACGTGCCTCAAGAAACTTCATGTCTTACGCGCGGTAACACCTAAATATGTTAACGATGTCACTTATACATATATGAATGTGAATCTTGGATAAGTTGTTCCTACTACTTTTACTTGTATGAATGATATTTCTCATTTTGATGCGACTCTAGCTGTGAGAAGGCTCGAGTCTCTCAAGTAAAAGATAACGTAGAAATAGTTATGTTTTGTTGTGGCAGAAAATGTTTTATAATGGTGAAGGTTTTTTGTTTCAAGTCTGCGGTTAGAAATGAATGCAAGACCACAAACTAAAATAATTAGAGGAGTCTATATAAAACAATGACCCGAATTTCAGTTTTATGATCGTACTGCAGTTTTTGTACAGTCGAGTCGGACACGGAAGGTTCCGTACCACAAGGAAAAAAAAGCCGACTGTTGACCCCCTTAAATGTTTATTAACTTTATCCAATTTTTATTGTTTATTTTACCATTTATGTACACACATATATAAACAGACATTGAAAAACAGAACAGAAAAAATAGGTACAGAGGTGATGCTTATTTCATAAGAAATCTCTTCCAGCATACCTGAGATAGGACAATAGATACAGAGATGTAGACAGCGTGTGCTAGAGCAAAGGAGACAAAAAATAATACATAGAATCAAAAAAACAATTCACTTAAAAACTAAACAAAAATTACGAGAATATAGGTACTAACATACATACAAATAAACATACATAAATACTTCTAAAATAAATATTACTAGAATGGTAATAATTATATCATAGGTACTCAAAAAAATAAATAAATACATACACAGCTATGATGACGTGGACACATAGTGTTCTTTCACTCTTCTTTTGAAAACTGCAATAGTTTGGCAGTCCCTAATGTCAGGCGGTAGTGAATTCCACAATCGCACCGCGTGCACTGTGAATCTGATGTGTTATTTGTTGTTAAAGCGGCAATAGAAATTCACACTCTGTAAAAATTTCAACTATCTCCCTATTACGGTTTATGAGATTGAGCCCGCTGACAGACAGACGGACGGCGGAGGCTTAGTAATAAGGTTCCGTTGGCACCTTTTGAGTACGGAATCCTAACAACTGTATCCATATCGGCCTGCGTGTTTTTGTTTTCAAAGACAAGTTTGTACTATTTAACATAGCCCTTACGTAAATCTCATCTATACCTTTGATAAAACAATGCTACTCAAATATATTGACATTAATGTCTATGTGATATCTGTGCTTACCAACTGATTAACATGTGTCCGGATAAATATCCTGCTAGCCCGTTATATTAGTGTATCCGACCAATGACAAAGGGATATCTATTGTCCCATTACAGTGCAAAGGATCCTGGACCAATCCCTCATATAGGCGTCAAGTTTGTCCCGCCGTCTACGCCTGGGTCTTCCGCTGTGGTGGCACACAATGTTTGACTGCCTTTTAGGTGACGTCTGCGATTTGTGTCTTAGTGTGAGCGCAGTATCGTGTTCCGTATCCGTTCGGTAAGTTGAACTGGTATCCTTGGAGTAGGTACGCCATCGCTCGCCGGCAAACCTCGAGCTTGGGCCTCTGCTGATCAAACACCAGGTTTGAGCGCCGTATGTAAGGATAGGGAGGATGCACATGCCCATTAATTTGCGATTATGACAAATTGGAACATCTCCTTTCATAGAAGGGTACTCTCATAATATTACTTTATGGTGTATGTTGCTCCCTGAAAACTAATCCCTTACTCACAATTTGCGCGTCAAGCAAGACGGTTTGATTTATTCATGGTCGAAACCTCTTAACGACAAAGTTTATTTTTGCATATACATTTCGTAGATATTCACACTAGACTTTTGATCTTGTGGAAGGAAAATTTATTTCTAGACAGATTTAATTTTAGGTTTTTTCGTGAAAAAGAAAATTGGTGTTTTCTTTTACTTAAGTACCTACATTTCTTAAAAGCACTTATGGATTAAAAATGTAGATAAAACAAGCACTTAACAGTTCTCGTTTTACTATAACTTCATAGAATTTCGGATTTTATGTAATTACCTTGCCTTCTTGTCACAGCCATGTTGTGCAGCTGCCGACTACTTCTGTTTTGTGCTCGTGGTGTACACCTGTTTTTAATTTTCCTTTTCCCTACTCGAGTTAATTATCTTTACAGCAGTCTGTGACCTAAACCCGTACTAAAGTCACGCTTGTCTGTGACTTTAGTAGTCTATTTTTACACAGAAAAGCTTGACTTAAGGCAGTACTCGTATGATCCAACGGAGACCGCGCTTACTACTTTTTTGAATCCATGGGAAACATAAAAAATAGTGTTATACAAGTCTGAAAAAAAGATATATCATATTTAAGGATGTGGTGGACATGCTGGCACTTTTAATAATACGATTAGAGTAACCTTGCTGAATAGAAAAAAATCCCAAAGTTACCCCTTTTCGTAATGTTTAACCAATCTCAGAGCTACAAAAACACGTTTTTTTCTTATTTTTTTATATAAATGAAAAGTTAGTAAGATTTTTTAGCACAATTCGCTCAGTTTGTCTTGATAAAATTATTTAAATAATTACTATGTCTAAAATAGTCTAAATATCCACCAAATGCGCGAGCTCAACCACTCGCGGGCGGGCCCATCTCAGTCGCGCATCGGCGCTCTTAGACGACGGACTTACGTCAGTGCCTTCCACGCGATCACGTGACTTTATTGTTGAGCAACAATGGGTAATAAGCGAATAAAACGGAAAAAGAAATCATAAACAGATATAAAAGCAAACTAAGAAAATGATCTCCAAAGAAATGTGGTAAAGTAAGTAAATGTTGAATTTTATATCTTAGATTTTATTTTGATTAATTTAGAAGCGACAGAAATTGACAGAATGGAGGTGTCAGAATCAGCCGGTGTATTCTGTAAAAATCTCACCGTGATTTAGGTGAAGTGAGCCTAAAGTGAGCTGTCGATCGATTCTGTTAAAATCTCACCGTGAAAAGTTAGGTAAAGTGAGCTATCAATAGTGTTAATCCCTAGCATTAGTTGGAATGCCAGCTCACTCCACGCTCACTTTACCTAAGTTTTCACGGTAAGATGGTTACAGAATCGCACCGCAGATACTAAGAATTCAAACTATTGACAACTCACTTCACCTTAGTTTTCACGGTGCGATTTTTACAGAATATCGCCCTTACTCTTACAGAATAGGTCGGCAGATGTTTATCATACGAAATGTGGTAAAATATTTCAGAAGGTCATCAAGCAGTGTAATATAGGTTTATAATTATAATATTTTATTTTGATTGATTTCAAAATAACAAACACAAACGCTAAATACAGTAGGCAAGTATGACATATTTGTATATCTTTATGTTATTTTACAGATATTCGTCTAAACCGCAGAACTTTGAACATCGTACTGAGCTTCCGTCAGCAAGCTCTTTTACTCCGTTGATATGAACATAGAACATCCAAGGTAGTATACCGACCTACTCTTGCGATGTACTTTATGCTTTCTACGGTAGTGATAATGAAAATGGTGCTTACGCTGAATTAAATATTCCAAGTAGAAAAATTGGCAATATTGCCATTTTGTTTGCGATTCTGGATTTAAGTTTATCTATAGGTACTATATCCAAATTGACTGAAACCCAGCATCTCATGCACATGCCATTTTTAATGGCAATATTGGCAGTACCTTTGAGTAAGGAATCCTAAAAAGTTGGCTGGTTGGTTGCTAGGAATATTGCCGGCAGAGGCAATATTGCCACCGGCGCGTCACGTCACTAGGTAGGTACATATACCTAACTTAATTTTTCTCTAGTTTCAGCCAACTGACAGACGCACACAATGGGTTTACGGATGATTTATTTTCTCTAGTTTCAGCCAACTGACAGACGCACACAATGGGTTTATAGATGTTATAAGTCAGCACGCAACACCATTTCTCTTTTGAGGTGTTTCAACGAAGCAGCAAGCAGTCATGCTAGCGAAGGAGGTGGCGGGGTGGGCGAGGGAACGCACCTCACGCCTCGTCCGCCGCGGGAGACGCTCCGGGCGTCGGGAGCCGCATGACGACTCCCGGCCACCGTAGGCGCGAGCCTGCGGGCAGTGAGTAATGGGTAACTCACAGTCCGATCAGGACCAGGCCCGTGCCGGACGGCGCGTATGTGTTCCACGCGCGGCTCAAAGAGATGTAAGTAGAAGTGACGGGGCCCGATAGGGCCGAAGCCTGCCAGGGTAGCGGGATCGTCCGAATGGGTTACCGCTGCCCTGGAACATATAGGGCTAAGGAAGGAACACGGGTGGGTTTTAGTCAGTAAGAGTCTGACACTCCCTCCGCTCCGCCCAGAGCGGGAGGGGGTCATTTGATGATTTCCAATCCTGAAAAAAAAAAAAAAGGTATTTCAACGAAATATCAATAACTAAATAATACCCCACAGAGACATCTTTAAACTTTTTTCAGACAATTTTTAATCTATATTATTTTATATTTATTATACATATAAAATTCAAAGTCCTGACTGACTGACAGATAGATCAACGCACAGCCTAAGCCGATGGTCCTAGAGACATGAAATTTGGAGGGTGTGTTCTTCGTGAAAAGTAGGCATCCACTAAGAAAGGATTTTTCGAAATTCCACCCCTAAGAGGGTGAAAAGGGGGGAATTCGTTTGTATGAAAAATCTTATTCCTTGAGTTAATAAACTTGAAACTTGGCATGGATACTTATCTAAATAAACTATGAAGATTGTCAGTTTCTTTTTCTTCTAAACTACCCCCTAATAAGGGATTGGGGGGTTTCAAAGTTTGTATGGAAGAATTTTAGCGCACAGTCCGATTTACTCGAAACTCAGTATTTATACCTAATATTGAAAGTAAAAAATAATGTGTATCAAAGTTTTTTGAAAATCTACCCCTGACGGGCTGAAATGGGGTAGTAAATTTTTCAGGCGAGGATTTTACTGCATGGCTTGATTAACTCGAAAATTAGTATAAATAATCTACGAGTAAAGTTCAAAAGAGTTCAAAGTTTCAATCGAGTAAAGTTATAAATACATCTCAAACGATTTTTTTTTTAAATTCCACCCCTGTGGGGGTAAAAAGCGGGGATACAGTTTATAGGTATGAAAAATCTTCTTCATTAGGTTAATAAACTTGAAACTTTTCAAGAATACTCGCCTAAGTAAGTAATAAAGTTTATCATTATAAGTTTTTCAAAACTACCCCTCAAAGGGGGATATAGGGGTGTTGAAGTTTGTTTGGAATAATTTGAATGCGCAGTCCGATTACCTCGAAACTCAGTGTTTATACTTAAGACCAAAAATAAAGAGTAACATAATTCAGGTTTTTTCGAAAATCTACCCCTAACGTGTTGAAAAGGGGTTGTTAATTTTACAAGGGAAGATTATAATGCGTGACTTGATTAACTCGAAAATTGGTATAAATAATCTTTGAATCAAGTTATGAATAATCCCAAACGATTTTTCAAAATTCCACCCCTGTGGGGGTGAAAAGCGGGGGATACAGTTTATACGAAAAATCTTATTAATTTAGTTAATAAACTTGAAACTTGGCAAGAATACTTGCCTAAGTAAGTAATAAAGTTTATCATTATAAGTTTTTCAAAACTACCCCTCAAAGGGGGATATAGAGGTGTGAAGTTTGTGTGGAAGAAATCGAATGCGCGGTCCGAGTAAGTCGAAACTCAGTATTGATAGTTTTGACAGAAAATAATTAATAATAAGTATGTAAAGTTGTCGAAAATTTACCACTGACGGGACAATTCAGTTGTCGGGGTAATTCAGTTTTTAAGGGGAGGATTTGAACTTGAAACTGTATGTTACATTTTCACGCCTAAACCACTGAACTTCTGATTTGGCGTGGAGATAGATGGCATCCTGGGGAAGCACATACATTTTATCCTGTTAGCACGTTCCCGTGGGATAATTTCCGACATCCACGCGGGCGAAGCCGCGGGCAGAAGCTAGTGAATAAATATTTTTGTATTTGTCTTATCTTTCCTTCTGTTCAAATATTGCAACTGTCCGAACTTTTAATGGCGCGCTAACGTGTTCGACGAGCGGGACGCGCGGGGATTACCCCGCGGATTTCCCTGCACCACACCTCCTCAAATCGGCTCGAGCGCCGAATCATAGCGCCTTAAGTGCGCGTTTAGGTCTCACGTACTATAAAATATGTAGTATACGATACGTGTGACTTAAGTAGTATTAATGCTATTTTTTTTTTTTTCAGGATGGGAAATCATCAAATGGCTCCTCCCGCTCTGGGTGGAGCAGAAGGGAGTGTCAGACTCTTACTGACTAAAACCCACCCGTGTTCCTTCCTTAGCCCTTTATGTTAACCCATTCGGACGATCCCGCTACCCTGGCAGGCTTCGGCCCTAATGGGCCCCGTCACTCATGCTGATTATTAATGCTTAAGTCACGAGTATGGCATTGTACTATTTTGTATGCACGTGTTTCTATGACAAATCAACCCATTTTTCTTTTTTTCTTACCCTGTAGAAAGGTACTTCAAAATTAGATAAAAATCAACTCGCAATGTGGTAGATCTTTGCCAACGTACCAGTCGATAACATAATTCAGTTCCATTATTTAAAGCAAACAGCATATCACTCAGCAGTATCGGGTCCACAGTCAATCTGATCGGTGTGACTACAACGAGGGTACCTACAGGCTACGTTATTCCCAGAATCCGCAAGAGAGCAATATTTTCACAGATAAGCAAGATGTGTGGAGCAATGCACTTGAGCAAATGCGAGATGGATTTTAGATAGTTTGCTATATATTCTCACACAAACTGCCCCATACTGAGAGTTACGGGATTTGAGAAGGCAAACTTTATGGAAAATGTTTATGTGGACGTTTTAGAGAGGATAGTGTCGCAGAACTTCAAAATAATGATACAATTGTCTATTCGTGTGTTGACAATGTTCTGATAATAATGACGTTCTGAGATTTTTTTTTTTATGAATTGCATCTCTCAGTTCAACCTATGAGGTAGTCATCTGCTTAACCGGGCTTGCCTGTTGGTGCCTGAATAAAATAATGCCTCCAGTCACGGCTTACAAAACTTAAAAACTAAGCGAATACACGCTAAGGGGATGCCCTTAGCGTGTATTCGCTTAGTTTTTAAGTTACGTACGTACGTAACGCTTACGTTAAGTACGGACCTCGGTTTAGGGCGTCGCTGGGAGAGGGCAGCAAGGGACCAGCTGGATCGGAATTAACGTTCTAAGAAGTTGATGGATTGACTTTTATTTAATACTAGCTTCTGCCCGCGGCTTCGCCCGCGTGGATGTCGGAAATTATCCTACGGGAACGTGCTAACAGGATAAAATGTATGTGCTTCCCCAGGATGCCATCCATCTCGCGGGCCGTTTGTGGCTAATTACAATAGAAAATCAATTGTGTCTCATTAGTGGTGATTAAGAGGGTACCTACCTATATGATATCTTTACCTAAGTACCTACCTAATTTAAAAAAAATAACCTACCTAAATAAACCTATTTCTGATGATAACTAATCTAAACTCAATAAATAAGCAAAATCTCTAAAAACTAATATCTATACGAATGACTAATCCTACCTAACAGTATTATAAAATAACCTACGGTCACTACGTACACTAACAAATATACTACCTATACTATAAAATTAAAATCTATACCTACGACTTATAAAATTAAACCTAAATAACTCTAAAGACTAAAAGGAATAAAAAGGTCGCACAGATAATACTGCGGGTGACGTAACCTTCGACAAACTTATTATTTGCGGTTGGTACAGTAATCGGTCTAGGGATCGAACCGCAAAATTAAATTTGTTTTTTATTGTATATACTTTTCCGGGATAAAAAGTACCCAGTGTGGTGCCCAGGATATTAAAGAATAATTATACCAAGTTTCATCGTAATCGAACCAGTAGTTTTTGCGTGATGCCTGAACAAACAGACAGACAGACAGACAGACAGACAGACCGACAGACAGACAGACAGACAAAAATTTTTGTAATCACATTTTTGGGTTCGGTGTCGGTCTAGTAACACCCCCTGCCATTTATTTTTTTGATATTTTCAATGTACAGAATTTTCACTTCTACAGATTTATTATAAGTATAGATTACACGAAATTTTCATTAAAATTAAAGAACCATATTTTATGAATAAATCTAAGTATTTATTTCAAACTAGCTGCAATCCGCACTTTTACCCGCATAGGTCTCCATCCCGTGGGAATATCGGGATAAAAAGTATTCTATGTCCTAATCCAGAACATGGTCTACCCATGCGCCAAATGTCATTCAAATCCGTTCAACTGTTTTAGCGTGAAAGCGTAAGAAGCAAACATACAAAAAATCAAATAATTTTTCTCTTCATGATATTAGTTTAGATACGTAACTGTGTACTGTTAAATACAAGCTACATACATTCCAGCACATTTACATGGCCAAGCAATGCCATAACAGGATCCGCGGTACAATTTATGAAGTCTCCTTGTATGGCCCCGATGTGACTAGATATTGCCTACTAGGAAACCACCAAACGCAATAAGCTCATAATAAGAACGAATGCGGTGTCATGCCTGAGATTATTCCTTACCACGAACATACCGCACTGCGGAGTACTAATAACTCCTACTAAAGTATCAAACATAAATTCAATATAAAACCTTTAAATGGAAGCTCCAGTAGGTAGCTATTATTGCGAACTTGAAACGTGGATACCATAATTTTGTATTTTTGCACACTAATATTATGAGCGACATAAAAATGTAGTCCGTTGAATTCGCTCCGTGATTACGGGTTGCCGAAGGGCTGAAATATCCGTACGTAAAGGGGCGCGGGAATTCGGCTTCATGTAAAATATGCTGCATATGTAAACGAGCAGTCTAACCTTCTGTTTCGCATGTTTACGAAATAAGTTGTCGTGACGTCATCTGGTTTTCAGCTTCGTCGGACTTTTGACTTCGTCTGACAGCTTTGGGGACGGATTGTGTACTCCATTTACTTGTTTATGTTGTGTTTTTTTACAATAAACTACGAATTCAAGCATAATACAGGAAAAAAATTAACCAGTGCGTAAATTATAACCATGAATTCAGCATACAATTCTAGGGGTAGTTTAGAAATATTTCATCGGTTACAAAAAAATTGTATATCTCTTTTTCATTTTGACCGCGTACGTCACATAGATTTTTTTTTTTTTTGTAACACGAAAAATTTCTAAGCTAGGGGTTCTAGAATCACAAATTTACAGTTACAGTTTGTGCACTGGTTATTTTTGTTTTTCTGTACTTACAAGCGAAAAGATAATAATGGTATAATAACTTTCTAAGATACATGTCTAGGATTAAACTAAAATATAATTAAGTAAGTAGCACTAATAAATAAAAAGAGATTAACTATTCTACTATTGATTCAACTCGCAGAGAGCGTAATGACTGTAATTAATTATTTGAATCCCCTTTGTAACTCAACGATACTTAATCGGTTATAAAGTCCATTGAAGAATTATGCAATATAGTCCAGTAAGGATACAATATTTTTTCCACAAATCCTTTGATAATTCAAAAGTTTTTAATTTTCGCTGAGCGGATAAGTTTAGTGAATTTATTGCTATGTACAAAAATGCTAACAGTTTAGAGTTATGCAATAGGTATTAAGTAGGTATTTCCAATTATTTCGTGTTATCACAATATTAGAAAATTTAAATTAAAATACTATACTGGTTCTTTGTAAGTACTATCTAAAGGATACATTAGTGAAAATGCTAACAGATAGGTACTGTGGAACAATAGAAATCTGAAAATGTCCCGTAACTCACTCAATAAAAAATTTAAGTTTTTCAAATAATTTCTTATATACTTAAAGGGATTAGTTATACCTTACAACAAAAGTTCTAACAACTAAGCAATATGGCTGCACAAGTAATTGTGTTTTTACTTTGTGATTAGCGAAATATTGAATTTAAGTTTATAAATTTGCGGTTACATATTCGTATTAATAAACTCTGCTATCATACAAAAGTTTCAACATATACATGCTATGCCTTTTGTTTAATAAATAAAATACAATTTGGATATTGGGGCGCGGTGTAGGTACGCGGCAATTCGTGCAGCACGGGCCACGGCGCGGTAACACTCCGAACCACACTCACTGCAAACGTACCTACCTATTGAATGAGGCGCGAAATCATTTCATTACTGTCACATCTCACAAATCACTAGGTAGGTACCTACTTACTCTGTTCCAGTCCGTGACTTCGCCCACGTGTAATTATCAAAATCCCGTCCACGGATATCTATGATCCCGTCACTACAGTTTAAAAAAATCTGTTTTGAAAATACGTTGCTGATATTTTATTTCAAAGAATTTAATACCTACCTACCAAGATCGTAATATGTAGACTATAATTTTATTATATTATGTAGCTACTTGTTATAATGATAGAGGAACAGAGACAGAAAGTGGAGATTCCATTACAACATTTTATTCCGGGATAGTTGTCCCGGGTTTTGGGACATCACTTAAGTAGGTACAAAAATAATTATATCAAAACAATAAAATAATTGGATTCAATAAGTATCTGTTTTTGTTTCATTATTTTTAATGTACAGACGCCAGCACATCAAGCTACTACAATCTGTCAAATTTCTTTAATAGATTTTCAACTTTATCGCTAAAGCATTACGGTTCAAGGTTGATTGGGAAAATTTGACAGTTTCGGGTAGCTTGACCTGCTGGCGTCTATACACTTAGTGATATCTATCCCGAAACCCGAAAAAAAAGTTGTCGTATGGAAGTCACTTTTTGTCTCTGATACTATATAACAATTGCTCTGTACCTATTCCGATCTGTCAAACAGATGGTGCTTTTAAATTTTCATCGTTCACTATACACCATTCATAAGATTAGACATTGAAATAAATCTTTTTTACAGTCCGTTCAACCGATTTTGACTTCTCTTGCGTTGGTGGCATGACAAATGGCAGCTGCAGTAAGCAGTTGGTATTATAATCACGATTTTGCTTTTAATGCCATCCTTATGCCTACAGAATAGAAGTAAATATCGGTTGAACGGACTGTAAAAAGTTTTGTTTAAATGTCTAATCTTATTGTAAACTAGCTTCTGCCCGCGGCTTCGCCCGCGTGGATGTCGGAAATTATCCCACGGGAACGTGCTATCCTAATAAAAAGTATGTCCTTCCCTAGGATGCCATCTATCTCTTTGCCAAATCAGAAGTTCGGTGGTTTACGTGTGAAAATGTAACATACAGTTTCAAGTTTAAATCCTCCCCTTAAAAACCGAATTACCCCTTTTTGCCCCGTCAGGGGTCAATTTTCGACTACTTTACATAATTATTATTAATTATTTTCTGTCAAAACTATTGATACTGAGTTTCGAGTTAATTGGACCGCGCATTCAATTACTTCCACACAAACTTCAAGACCCCTATATCCCCCTTTGAGGGGTAGTTTTGAAAAACTTATAATAATAAACTTTATTACTTACTTAAGCGAGTATTCTTGCCAAGTTTCAAGTTAATTAACCTAATAAAGACGATTTTTCATAAAAACTATATCCCTGCTTTTTAACCCCACAGGGGTGGAATTAAAAAAAAATCGTTAGTGATGTATTTATAACTTGACTTAAAGATTATTTATGCTAATTTTCGAGTTAATCAAGCCATGCAGTAAAATCCTCCCCTGTTAAATTGACTTGCCCTTTTCAGCCCGTCATTGTTAATTTTCGAAAAACACTGATACACATTATTCTTTACTTTCGTTCGTAGGTATAAATAGTGAGTTTCGAGATAATCGGACCGCGCGCTAAAATTCTTCCATACAAACTTTGAAACACCCCAATCCCTTTTTAGGGGGTAGTTCAAAAAAACATAAAATGGCAAACTTCATAATTTACTTAGATTAGTATTGGTGCCAAGTTTCAAGTTTATTAACTCAAGGAATAAGATTTTCCATGCAAACAAAATACCCCCATTTCACCCTCTTAGGGGTGGAATTTCGAAAAACCCTTTCTTAGTGGATACCTACTCTTCACTAAGAACATACCCTCCAAATTTCATGTCTCTAGGACCAGCGGTTTAGGCTGTGCGTTGATATATCAGTCAGTCAGTGAGTCAGGACTTTGAATTTCTGCCAGGGTAGCGGGATCGTCCGAAAGGGTTACCGCTGCCCTGGAACATAAAGGGCTAAGGAAGGAACACGGGTGGGTTTTAGTCAGTAAGAGTCTGACACTCCCTTCTGCTCCACCCAGAGCAGCACCCTGATTGCGTAACACACAATCAATAGTAATCTAAATCATTTTGAAGCAAATTGCTAATCCATTGCTTCATAAGTTCGAAAAATTTGTCTGCTCAACACGTAAATAACGCAATGAATGTTGTTGAACTGTCAAAATGAAACCGATTCCGATTAATTGTGTGTTACGCAATTAGGGTGCGGGAGGGGTCATTTGATGATTTCCCATACTCAAAATAAAGGACTTTGAATTTAATATATAGGTATAGATTTTAAATCTAAAATTACAGTCTTGAAACATATTCAAAAACCAATAAGGTAACTTAGAACGTATTAATCAGTTAGTAATTAAGCTGTTTAGGTAGTAGCTAGCAATCCGACAAATCGGCATTTTGAAAACCGATTAGTCGGCTAGTCGGTTAGTCGGCAAATACTATATGTAGTCGGCCCATCTCTAATATCTTAGCCGTGTGCAGAACTCCACTGCGGGTGACATAACCTACGACAAACTTATTATTTGCGGTTGGTACAGTAATCGGGTCTAGGGATCGAACCGCAAAATTAAGTTTGTTTTTTATTGTGTATACTTTTCCGAGATAAAAAGTACCCAGTGTGGTGCCCAGGATATTAAAGAATAATTATACCAAGTTTCATCGTAATCGAACCGGCAGGCGTCGAGCGTGATTCAGTATTCACGCGCGATGGCTTATTATTAGCGTATTTCATGTATAACTTTGGTGTTTCTATACCGATTTCTATGATTCTTTTTTATGGAATAATTAATAATGTCAACTTTTTTAATTAGGGATGACTGAGAGTGTTATAAACGTAAGAGTAGACAAATATAATCAGAATGCTGCGAACTGCTAAGCTATCGGGAGTTACACGTGTTATTGTGAGTCAACCATAAAAGATAAACATATGCTGTCGCGGGATATCTATACTTATAACAAATCTGTAGAGAGGTCAATTCTGTACATGAAATATTTTTCCAAAATAACTATCAGGGGGTGATTAGGGATCGATACTGATGCCAAAAATGCAATCAGTAAAATTTTTGTCTGTCTGTCTGTCTGTCTGTATAACCGTTATAGAAACAAAAACTTGGTACAATTATTTCTCATACTCCTGAGCTGGTTATAGTATACTTTTCATCACGCTACTATCAATAGGAGCAGAGCAGTGAAGGGAAATGTTGGGAAAACGGGAGAAGTTATTCCATTTTTTAAGCTTCCGTCGCGTGTGCAACCTTAATGGTTAAAGCTACTCAGAAATCATGTATGACGGAAATGTTCTCCTTAAAATTATATAAAAAATATCCCACGACAGCATATGTCTATCTTTTATGGTTGACTCACAATAACACGTGTAACTCCCGATAGCTTAGCAGTTCACAGCATTCTGATTATATTTGTCTACTCTTACGTTTATAACACTCTCAGTCATCCCTAATTAAAAAAGTTAACATTATTAACTATTCCATAAAAAAGAATCATAGAAATCGGTATAGAAACACCAAAGTTATACATGAAATACGCTAATAATAAGCCATCGCGCGTGAATACTGAATCACGCTCGACGCCTGCCGGTTCGATTACGATGAAACTTGGTATAATTATTCTTTAATATCCTGGGCACCACACTGGGTACTTTTTATCCCGGAAAAGTATACACAATAAAAAACAAACTTAATTTTGCGGTTCGATCCCTAGACCCGATTACTGTACCAACCGCAAATAATAAGTTTGTCGTAGGTTATGTCACCCGCAGTGGAGTTCTGCACACGGCTAAGATACTGTAATATTTTATCTTAAGATTAGAGATAGACCGACTACATATAGTATTTCCCGACTAACCGACTAGCCGACTAATCGGTTGTCAAAATGCCGATTAGTCGGTCGACTAATCGGCAATGCCGATCATTCTAATACCTACTTGCTAGCTACTACCTAGCCTATTTACTGACTGATTAATACGTTCTATGTTACCTTATTGGTTTTTGAATATGTTTCAAGACTGTAACTTTAGATTTAAAATCTATATATATATATTAAATTCAGTCCTTTTTTTTTCTGAGGATGGGAAATCATCAAATGACCCCTCCCGCTCGTGGTGGAGCGGAAGGGAGTGTCAGACTCTTACTGACTAAAACCTACCCGTGTTCCTTCCTTAGCCCTTTATGTTCCAGGGCAGCGGTAACCCTTTCGGACGATCCCGCTACCCTGGCAGAAATTCAAAGTCCTGACTCACTGACTGACTGATATATCAACGCACAGCCTAAACCGCTGGTCCTAGAGGCATGAAATTTGGAGGGTGTGTTCTTAGTGAAGAGTAGGTATCCACTAAGAAAGGGTTTACCGAAATTCCACCCCTAAGAGGGTGAAATGGGGGTATTTTGTTACTAATCTAAGTAAATTATGAAGTTTGCCATTTTATGTTTTTCTAAACTACCCCTTAAAAAGGGACTGGGGTGTTTCAAAGTTTGTATGGAAGAATTTTAGCGCGCGGTCCGATTATCTCGAAACTCACTATTTACACCTACGATCGAAAGTAAAGAATAACGTGTATCAGTGTTTTTCGAAAATTACCAGTGACGGGCTGAAAAGGGGTAGTCAATTTTACAGGGAAGGATTTTACTGCATGGCTTGATTAACTCTAAAATTAGTATAAATAATCTTTAAGTTATAAATACATCCCAAACAATTTTTTTTTAATTCACCCCTGTGGGGTTAAAAAGCAGGGATACAGTTTATATGAAAAATCGTCTTTATTAGGTTAATAAACTTGAAACTTGGCAAGAATACTCGCTTAAGTAAGTAATAAAGTTTATTATTATAAGTTTTTCAAAACTACCCCTCAAAGGGGGATATATGGGTCTTGAAGTTTGTGTGAAAGTAATTGAATGCGCGGTCCAATTAACTCGAAACTCAGTATTAATAGTTTTGACAGAAAATAATTATTAATAATTATGTAAAGTAGTCGAAAATTGACCCCTGACGGGGCAAAAAGGGGTAATTCGGTTTTTAAGAGGAGGATTTAAACTTGAAACTGTATGTTACATTTTCACACGTAAACCACTGAACTTCTGATTTGGCAAAGAGATAGATGGCATCCTAGGGAAGGACATACTTTTTATTAGGATAGCACGTTCCCGTGGGATAATTTCCGACATCCACGCGGGCGAAGCCGCAGGCAGAAGCTAGTTTTTTATATAATTTTAAAGAGAACATTTCCGTCATACATGATTTCTGTGTAGCTTTAACCATTAAGGTTGCACACGCGACGGAAGCTTAAAAAATTGAGTAAATTCTCCCGTTTTCCCAACATTTCCCTTCACTGCTCTGCTCCTATTGATAGTAGCGTGATGAAAAGTATACTATAACCAGCTCAGGAGTATGAAAAATAATTGTACCAAGTTTCGTTAAAATCCGTCAGAGTAGTTTTTGTTTCTATAACGGTTATACAGACAGACAGACAGACAAAAATTTTACTGATTGCATTTTTGGCATCAGTATCGATCCCTAATCACCCCCTGATAGTTATTTTGGAAATATATTTCATGTACAGAATTGACCTCTCTACAGATTTATTATAAGTATATAGATATAGATTACCATATAAAAAAATCAAGTCGAAACACGAAGGGACTCAGAAGGTATACTATTTTTTATGCCGTTTCCCATACAAGAAAATCACGTTTGGTGCCATAGCTCTCAATATAAGATTTCGATAAGAAAATGCTTCATAGGTTTTTGCAGCTTTTAAGTAGGCCTATACGATGGAATGATTTGTTTTTCAAAAACTGACACATGTATTTTTGAGTTGGCTATGTCCCTTTGCTTGTATGGCGTCGATCCACTGTGCGCCAGGGAGAAAATTAAACATAACACTCGGTCAGTATGCGGCGTTAGGTACATCCCCGATCGGAGCGGGCGGGCGGACGGGGGAGTGTTGCTACTCAGGAGCGATCGCACGCGCCGTACCTACGCGGCTCGTTAGCGAAAATAGTTATTCGCAATTTAAACAAAAGCCATAATATGCATTTGTTGAAACTTTTGTATGGTAGCAGAGTTTATTATTACGAATATGTAGCCGCAAATTTATAAACTTAAATTCAATATTTCGCTAATCGCAAAGTAAAAATACAATTACTTGTGCAGCCATATTACTTAGTTGTTAGAACTTTTGTTGTAAGGTATAAATAATCCCTTTAAGTATATAAGAAATTATTTGAAAAACTTAAATTTTTTATTGAGTGAGTTACGGGACATTTACAGATTTCTATTGTTCCACAGTACCTATCTGTTAGCATTTTCACTAATGTATCCTTTAGACAGTACTTATAAAGAACCAGTATAGTATTTTAATTTAAATTTTCTAATATTGTGATAACACGAAATAATTGGAAATACCTACTTAATACCTATTGCATAACTCTAAACTGTTAGCATTTTTGTACATAGCAATGAATTCACTAAACTTATCCACTCAGCGAAAATAAAAAACTTTAGAATTATCGAAGGGCATAGTCTTCTGGCTACTGGACTAATAGGTAAACACTTATATTATATTACTAGCTAATCCGACAGACGTTGTATTTTTCAATTTTCAATAGGTAAGTCATACAAAATTCCTATATAGGAAAAGCAACAATTTTCTCGGCAACTTATTCAATTTTTCTTTCCGGGCACACACACGTTTTTCTTGCCGTGAAAAACTACAGTTTATTCGCCGTGTATGGGTACGGTCGTCAGTGTTGTATGGATCACTATGGAAGTTTGTTGATGGACACGATTTTTCCACGGCGCGGCTTATACGCCGTACAGTAAAGAAACCGTGCCGAGTACTTAGAACCGAATTCGGACTATTAATAAAAACCTAAAATAGCCAAATCAAGCGATGGCCCTACAAACGAACAGCATTTCTTTTTTTATATATAAGATAAATAAATGAATACAACCAAGCTAACTCAAAACTCGGATACCATTACACACGCATAAAAAATCATCACAGAACCTCCTTAAAGTCCTAATTCCGCCTTCATAGACGTTTCCTTCAAACCTTATGTTTGTTATTTGCTGAAAACGTTTACATTGAGATCCTGAAAGAAGACCAAATAGTTCTGAACTAGGGGTGTAACGGACGCCATTTTAGCGAAAGTGGAGGTGGAAAAATAAAGAAAAAACAAATACGACCTTATGACGTACCTTATAAAAATGTAGCAATGTAGCTAACTATATTTCTCAAAACACAGATTTACGACCTTGTCGCTTGTAAAGATTTCTTAGTTGTTCATAAATTGAACTGGCTCCACTAAACAGTTCTCTTGGTACAGTTGGTACTGAAGCTGGAGGGGGTGATATGGTGGCAAATCTTGAAACTTAGAGTTATATCTCTACCACATTCTCCACGACACAGGGAATCCCAGTGGAGGGTCCAAGAAATTTGTAAAAATCAAGGTTTTTATTAGTAAGTGACTAAAGTTTTATTATTATTTGATTACTAGCAGCACCCCGCGGTGTCACCCATATAAGTATCGATCCCCTGGAAACATCGAGGTAAAAAATACCCCATGTGTTATTTTGATGTATAAGCTATATTACTGTAAAGTTTCATCAATATCCGTTCAGTAGTTTTTGCGTAAAAGAGGAACAAGCAACCATCCATCCATTCATCCATCCTCACAAACTTTCACATCAACTGTTTATAATATTAGTAGGATTAGTTAACATTAAAGAGTCCTCCTCCGTTACAACTCCGTTAAATAAGCGGAGGCGGATACGTAGGTAGGATTTCTTTTGGAAGTTCCGTATTTGCGGAAGCAGAGGAAAAGTTCTGTTACAGCCCTATTCTGAACATCTAGTTCAATGTTAAGACGATTCCGTAGCCGGAGTCTTGCATGGAGGCATCCGCTTATTAGGTAACAAATTGTCTGTAAGCGAATTTAAGGAAGAGAACACCGATTTTGAGGTGATCTGTGATGGTTACGAATTTTCTGATGTATTGAAACTGTTTTTAGACATGTTTCACAGTGGTATAACCACAGGTAAAAATTTGAGTGCATATAGAATAATATTACCTAGTCGATCGATCAGGTTAAGCTACGCTTGCCGCGGTTGATCCGTGGATGGGTGACCATCTTTACATATCAAAACCTCCGTGCCTTGGAAAGCACGTTTAGCTGTTGTTCTCGGCTGTCATACATAGATCTTTGGCAGTGCAGTCTATACTGGTCGTCAGAAGCCTGAAGTCTATCAGGGGATATCATATAACCCAGTAACTGGGTTGTAGAGTTCAGATAAGCAGTCGCTTCATGAAACAAATATTGGTATTCAGCTACATCTGGTTAGACTGGGAGCAAACCCCAACAAGGGTGGGAAAAGGTAGGCAGATGCGATAATAGAATAATATTACTAACAAAAAAAAAACTAATATTAAGTACCTATGTTTATTTAAACAATACAATGCTTTCTTCTTTCAAAATAATTCGATATTGTAAAATTAACATAGATAGTAACTTCTTCATGTTATCGAACATATGTAGTTCATTTTATACATATTTCACTACTTATAAGGGTTTCTAGAAATATGTATCTCCGTGGTAATAGATACTGCGAACAGTGTAGGAGGTACACCTGCTTAGCTAGTAGAATCACAGGAAGTTATCTTAACATTCTGCTAACAGAAACTCCGGTGAAATATTCTTTACATTGAAATATCTGTCGTATTTCTTTTCACTCAACTTCTCGACGGTAACGACGACAGAGAGAAAAAACAAATAAATATGTATGCAGAAATATTATTGAAAACTTACAAAAAAAGCGAGGTGCGAGTCAGATTCGCGCACTATGTGTTCCGTACTTAGTACCTAGGCACCATATACACGGTGTAAAAAGACCCGTCACGTAGCGGTTATCTACGCATTCTGTAGACTAAACTAAGTAACATTGAAAAATAATTATAGACGACAGTGTAAAAAACAGTTATTTTCTCAGCAATATTTTTTTGTTTTCTTTTACTTAGTCGAAATGTAGTGCAGTGTATGTGTGTGTATGCACTACATTTCGACTAAGGTTAACGCAGGTAGATTTATAGGAAAGGATCATAAACTAGGTTAGACTTGGGTGTGTTCCAACACACCCAAGGCTAACCTAGTTTATAATCCTTTAATTCCAGAAATCAGACATCTTTATTTGATATAGGTTTTTGTTTTCGCACGTTTTCTGTGAAATTTTCATTGATTCTATTACTGTTGAAGAAAATCCACGTGACAGACACGTAGATAGACGGGCTGACGTGTTAGCAATAAATTAATGGCCCCGTAACACGTTTTGGTACGTAACTCTAAAACGAAGTAAATGCAGAAATATCGATGAAAACTTTACACGAGTTATTGAAGGGAAATAACGATATTCGACACATAATACGCTTGTACGATTTACTGGAGTTGCCTGCTCGGTAAACAAATGGAAGGAATCAAAGTGTGCCGTTCTGTGGCACCAACTATTGGCACGGAGAGGCACCCGTCCCACCGCTGACGAGGAAGCGACTAACTATGAACATATATACATATATATATACATACAATATTTTCTCGCTCAAGAAACTTACAAAAGCTTGTAGGTCCCGTGTAAGTAAAAGAGATATATCTATACTAATAATAAAGCTGGAGAGTTTACTTGTTAGCTAGTCGGATTTGAAAAGTTTGCATTTGATAGCCCAATTCTTGAGGATTAACAGTACGCTAGGACCCTTAGAAACAGAGCAAAAAGAAAAAACGTCAGGAAGAATGCTGAGCGAAAACGAAGTAATAACGCGGGTAGGCGATGCGATGCGATGCGATGGGGTGGGTCATAAGAAATTTCAAGTGGACGAAGTCGCGGTCAGAGGCTAGTATATTTATAATTGATCGCTGACTGTTCACACCACCGGCGAGTACTCATTTATCGCAGCGACAAGAGCTATCAAATACTAAGAACTCGCTGAGCGATGCTCGCTTGGTACAGACGCCAGCACATCAAGCTGCTACAATCTGTCAAATTGATTTAATAGATTTTCAATTTTATCACTAAAGCAATAAGGTTCAAGGTTGATTGGGAAAATTTGACATTTTCGGGTAGCTTGACCTGCTAGCGTCTGTACATACGCATACCAGCGAGTAATCGCTCGTCACCGTCGTACACTCAATGCTTGTTTCTCGCCAGCTCCTTTATAGTTGCTAGCTCTTCTCGCTTCTCGTTAATCGCCGGCGGTGGGAAGGTGCCATACGTCCATATTAAGCTTTGTAGTGTTTACAATGTTCGTGTTTTGTTTATTGTCGTGTATGACGACTGCGACGGCTTGGGCTCACAAACTTGTTGGGGTTTATGATTTTTATTAGAGTGAAGTTATTGGCATGAAAATGTGTGTGGGTTCTGCACTTTGTTGATATTTCTGTTGAAAATTGTGCCAGTGCGAGTGCAGTGCTTCTGAACAGACCATGTCCCACTTGCTGGAGTGTCCTAAGTGTCTGTTCACGTGCACCTAGGATGTACGGTATGCCACTAAAACCACAATCAATGTGCTACCTACTGGGCTCAAACAAAATAAAAAAAGACTACCATAGACACGAAAAGAGGAAACTGAAATAAAAAATATTTTGCTCTCAAATATTTTGCTTGGTAGGTCGAAAAAAAAATCAAATTCTCAATTTCGATGTTAGGATTAATTTTGATAGTTTCAAAATACTCATTATTTGCATTAGTATGCCAGATTTTTCATTTATTGTTCTATTGTCGTCTCCACATTGTATAGTGTGACGTTATAAGTCAACAATACCGTAAAAGGGTTAAAATTCTGCGTCTATTTTGATAGTATCAACAGGCTAGGAACTTGAAGTTCCTTCAACCGCTGAATTTAAAGAATTGCGAAAAGTTAAACTCCAAAAGCTAGGTTGTGAGCTCTTGATCTAGACACGATTTGGAAATTTGAACATATTGAACGATCTTTTAGAACATGTTCTGAGATTATGTTGACTTTTCTTTATATTAGGTGTATTATGTACTTACGTAATATCTTGCATACCCCGAAGAGATAAGCAAAGTTCTTTAGTACCTAGGTAACGGCCGCGACTTTCAAGTTATAGATACGAACCCTGACAGGCGCTTTACTTTGTGTAAATCATTTCATCACCACAGCTCTCAAAACGGTGAAAAAAGTCAGGAAACCGGCTTGTCCTAGAACCAAACATTCAAAGACATGCGACATTTACCAACCCACACTGAGCCCGCTGATTAGATTACGGCCCACTCCCTCTCACCAGGAGGAGGCCTGTGTCCCAGCAGTGAGAACATTATGGGCTGATTATGCTTTCCCAACGGGATAAGCAAAGGTGTAAGTAGACCCACATTTCACAACTCATGCTTAAATCCCATATAAAAGTTGGTGAGTCTATGTAATGTAAATAGAGACCTTAGGCTACTGAGTAATTCTTGACGAAAAACTCAATAAAATATTCCTGACTTGTAAATCGAATTCCGGACCCCATGCTCAGCAACAACGCATCCACTCTCAACGCATCCACTCTCAACACATCCACTCTCAACGCATCCACTCTCAACGCATCCACTCTCAACGCATCCACCACTAGGAAACAGAAGCATTTTTCCTTTTAAGGTACCTGTGTCTAATGAAATAGAAAATGGCGCCGATTCCCTTGTTCACAAACTTAACTAAATTTAAGTTCAGTGCATCTTTTTCTTTCTATTTCATTAAGAAAAGGACAGAAGACAAATATTAGTTTAGTCCTGTCAAATTAGTCAGCGCCTGACGTAAATTGACGTATTTTTAGTAGTCATGTTTTTAATCACGTCTAAACTGTCTATGGACTATCATAATTTGACAGGACTAAACTAATATTTTATCTTCTGTCCTTTTCTTAATGAAATAGAAAGAAAAAGATGCACCGAACTTAAATTTAGTTTAGTTTGTAAACAAGGGAATCGACGCCAATGTCAATGGATTTAGGAAATCTAAAGAAAAGATGTATGGATTGTGTTTGGAATGATATGAAAGAGAAGGGAGTGAGTGTGACTGTTCCACTTCTTCTTTATGTCGCTGGAAAGACTGTATTTTAAATGTGGTTTTCCCAAAACTTTGCCACTTTCACGGCATTGTCGGTGGCAGCGCAGACGTCACTGACTGCATGTTTTGGGAATAAATAATCGTGGTCCACTTAGAAGTCTCTGAACCGTCTCCGGACACAAGTGGGAAGATGTAAGTCCAACCTGGTAAAGTGGGGTTACCTTGACGGAACGGCAGCAGGGTATAATTGTGGACCTATGTCACCAGCCATGATCCAACTCCTATCCTGCCCTCTGTATCCCAAAAGATGCAGTGTCACGGTTTACAGGGAAGAATGGAAGAAAAAACGTATTGCACAGATCCCAAGTAACATTGGACAAGGGCAGAAAGACAATGATTGTTATTGAAATACTCGTAGATACACCGTCTTGAAATCTTGTTATTTTAGGCACAAACAGCTAATGTTCTTTTTTGACCCGGCAGCAGTCGCTAGGTATTTACAAACACGAATACTCGCTACCGGGTCAAAAATACCACAAAATTTTAATATCATTAAATCTAAGAAAATATTGTTTTTCTTAAATTTATTAAGATATTTGATAGTTTTATTGGCAATAAATAAAATATAAAATTCAAGTTGTAATGTTTTTTTATTAAAAATAGGGGCTTGTCATAGCCTAGTAACAAAAATAGAAAAAATACTTTTAAAAATCGTTCACTCGCGACGTTACCGGGTATTGTTCACCCATACTCACTTTATACATCCTTATATACTCTGTAAAAACAGTTCTGAAAGTACCTACGAAACGCCTGGAAAGAGGAAGTACCCCGCCACATGGTGGTCCAATAACGAGAGCGAGATGAAAGCGCAGGACCTAACTCCTATGACAACCCAGGACAGATCCTCCTGGCGCCGCTGTACAAGAAGACCCGACCCTAGATAAATTTGGGATTAAGGGATGGAAGAAGAAGATTCACTTTATACGTCTGTCGTAACCAAACACTGCATGCAAATTGGCTGTCTCGCAGTGTGCGTGTGGGTTAACTATCAGTTTGAATGTACCTAGAGTCCTGTGTCGCCAGAGCTCTCAGAACAGGTGATAATTATCGTACATACCATATTATGTATTAATGTATATTTATTTGTGGTTATATTTATACCCATGTATTTAGGTATTAATTATATTTATAGTTTTAATAGGTTTATGCGTATCTTTATATTTAAAATATTGATTCCTCAATTTTCATGGTTGCATCTACCACTGTTTGTCTCTGCATCACCCAAAGGTTGACTGGTATAAAATGCCCGTGCCTGTTGAGTGCCTACCCTGTACATGTATGTGCTTGAAGTATTAAATAAATACCCTGTGGTACTTTTACCCTGTAGCGAGTGCTGCCGGGTTAAACCTGTCACATAAAGAAAATCCCAAAAATAACCTCACAGGTAGTCATAGAACCGTGACACAGTAGTTCTATTGTAGGGAATGAAAAAGGAAAATAATATCATCGACGCGTTAAGAAACATGAAGATATCACTTACGCGCCATTACCTCGAATGTAAGACGATATTCATACATAAAAGAACGTCGATGGAGATGACTATAATTGTATACACGAGTAATAAGACACGAGTACTTTAGAGTTCCGTAGGATGATGATAAACCTCTTAATGTTGCTGTCAGTCGGTCTGTCATAATAATCATAATCACCCGATAACATTCCCACTGCTGGAACACAGGCCTTCTCTCTGTGAGAGGGGAGTGGGCCGTAATCCACCAAGCGGGCCTAGTACGGGTTGGTAGATGTGACATGTCTTCGACTTAGGAACATACATCCAGACAAAAGTGCCAACATTCTTTGTTACTACTTTATATGTATGTTACCTTACTTTACAACACAAAACACGCTTGCCAGATTTCTTTATTAAATTCATATCTACTATTATTGCTCAAAAGTTATATTGATATAGAAGTATGTTGATAAAACATTATTTGGTACACTAACATTATTACTGAACACCCCTCCCTCCCCTACTCTCTAATTTAATATCATATAATTGGAGAATTCGTGTTTAATACTGTGTACGCCACGTAGTTTCGTTAATTGGCAGATTGGAACATAATTATAACAATTACCGCGAATAACACGCAAGCAAAGAGCATCCATTTTGTATTAATTGGTCTAATTGACAGTTTGTTTAAGGGTATTTCATTTTTTAACTCATTTGACTATCCATTTGTCTGTCTGCAGCAATGGCGCCGATTCCTTTGTTCACAAACTAAAAAACGGCGGTTCAATTTTTTGTTAAAAAGTTTTTTTTCACTTTTGTTACCTACCCCAGACTGATTCGTATAGTTACCATTACTTGCTTTGTAAAAACAGTGGCTAGAAGTTTTATAACATCATCAATATACACAAAGTGGATTAAATACGTAGTATCGAAGCTTAACTCAAAAACTACCCAAGTGAAGATAATAAAATTTATATAGGACTCCTAAGAGTTCCTGGAAGCCTTTGACCAGAAGTGGGACAGTATAGGCTAAACAAAAAAAATCTTTGGCTACGTACCAGCAACTTAGGGCCGGTTTTATGATCCTTTGTTAACTCAACCAATTGTTAAAAATAGTAACTAATGGTTAAATATTGGCAAAATATGTTTTTTGATCAGTTGTTAGTTTATCAATATCGGTAGTTTTTTTTACAATTTGTTGAATTTAACTACGGATCAAAAAACCGGCCTTTAGATAAGACCAGATCCGGCGAAAAAAGACTTTGATTGGACTATTCTACACAACAAAACGTAACTCGATAATCCTATTTAGGAACACCACATTTCATACGAAATAAACAAAGTAAATAAATACTTTCTGGAAACAAATGAGGCATTCCGACATCCAGTTAAATTCTAAAGTGTTCCAAATTCAATTCAAAGTGTCGTTATTTGGAACGAGTTTATTTGCGGCTAAATGCTCCACAATGACAGGGGTATGGTTGATGTCGTATTTATAGTGCCGGGCATAAATAAACAAATTTAATACTAATTAGACAAGATTTACGAATATTATTTTTGGGATTTTAGCTACACATTCTGTACATGTAAGTAACTTTGTGCCAAAATAATTTCTGGTAAACGACATTTATTTTGCACTTTATCTTCCTAAGCATTGCGTGTCTCGGAAAGCATGTTAAGCCGTTGGTACCGGCTGTCAGTCGTGAATCTTTGATAGTCGTTACGGGTCGTTAGAAGCCCGAAAGTCTGACAACCAGTCTTACCAAGGAGTATCGTATTACCCAGTCGCTCCATGTAAAATACTGGTATTCAGATGCATCCGGTTAGACTAGAAGCCAACCCCAACATAATTGGGAAAAGGTTAGGCATATTTATGATGATGAGTCCTAAGCAGTCTCTATTAAAAATGCTGTACTAGGAGGTAGGTGTAGGTAGGAGGTGCTGTGCTCTAGGGAAGTGTAATACAGGTTATCATGTAACCTAGATGGAACGACAAATTCAATTCTGGTAATTGTCACTCTCTTTACGATTTATTCCTAAATTATAGCTTTTTATTCCTGGATGGACCTGCTCTCGGCCACGATCACGCCTGGTGGAAAGCGATGGATGAGCTCTATGAGAGAGAGAACGAGCGTGCCTAGAAGATGCCTGTTCACTCTTGTTTTCTTTCATAAGCGTGCTTGTTTCTTATATTCATTGTAGCAGACTGTGCCACACTTTTAAAAGAAGTTATTATTTATTTATTATTATTAATTTTTGGTGTGATTATTCGCTGTTACAGTATTGCGCGTAGTGCGCTATATAACACACCCAAAACAATGTACTTATGGGTGCATGCAATGGTACAGGAATCGTGCGAGTATTAAAAGTTAAGCTATATCATTCAAAACTTTCCAAGTACAAAACGTTGGAACAATATCTCCATAACCAAAAGATTACGGTACAAAAAAAAAACAATATCAGGATGAACAAGTGACTCTCGGCTTCGTTAAAGGTAATTTTTACTAAGTACTACTCAAGAAGCAGTTTGTCACGGATATAGTAACTATATCTAAATTCCAATGTCGCAACCGCATTAGGCAAACAGTTGGCGACTGATTATTAGCTTACCGACTCTGAGCTTCAAACCGCGTAGCGGTTGCCTATAGCAAATTATTCTCCAATCTGTTAATCAACCAGAACAACTTGGCAACGCCGCAGGCTACGTACACTACGCATTGTATACGTAGTCTGAACGCTCAATTCGCAATAGTATCGGGCGCTTACTCAAGGCAAACAGTCATCCGCGAACTGTTTGCTATATGCGGTCGCGGACTAACTTTGTATTGAGAGGCGGTTCCGCAATAGATGCCTACAGGATAATAATGAAGACTTCCTGCTATGATATTATGGTTAAAATAACCACGTCAGCCAGATGGGCTAGTGTTAATGGCCCTGATTTACCAGTTGTTGGATGACCAACAATACCAACAACACCGACGTTCGAACCCAGTCAGGCGCTTTACTTTGTGTCAATAATGTTATCACCACTGCTCTCAAAACGGTGAAGTAAAACATTGTGAGGAAACCGGCATATTCTAGAACCAAAAATACGAAGACATGTGACATCTACCAACCCACACTGGGCCCGCGTGCTAGATTATTAGCCAACTCCCTCCCGGAGAGAGCACGCCTATGTCCCAGCAGTGGGAACATTATAGGCTGATTATGTTATATATGTAATCATGATTTTGCAGTTAGTTTAGGCATTAGTTTGGTATCTTATAGCTGAGCATATAATAATAAACGTATATGACAACTCTACTACTCGATTATGTAAGGGGAACATGGCTGCAGTCCTCCATGCGAAGTCAATGCTGGTTGGTGGACGTCACACGCCTTCGATTTTTTTGGTTTTATGACATGCCATTTTCCTCGATGATTTGTTTTATTTACTTATGTACCTACAGTAAAATCCATAGTAAAACGATATTTTATTCTTTTTAGTACAAAGGTCACACAAAGGTTCTGCAAAATTCTTCAGAAACTGCGATATCCAGCAGACCCGCGAAAAGAGAAATGATAAAGATTCAGACAATAGTGTGTGAGAATAAGAAGAGAAAAATATTTAAGTTTTTTAAGTGACGTCTGACGAAACAAAAATATTAAAATATTGGTACTGTTAAATATTAACATATACCTTCTTATATACATACATTATTTTTAACTGCTAATAAAAACATAATGTGTGTATGTTATAACTAGTAATTAAATGGCCACTGATATCGAGAATGAATTTCTTTCGCATAATTGCCTCGAGTATGGTAGGGTGTAAAAGTGCATGTTTTTTCTTAACACAACAGGCACAACGTCAGTTTTATTGCAGGAAACCCTGGTAGTACATATTAATTAGTTCATTAGTACCACATTGCGTGTGTTCTAACATGCTTACCGATAAAATCATAGGTTCATTAATTACCTTTATAGCTCGTTAACCAGTCGCACTAATAACAAATGAAGTGGAGACTTACTACCTTACCCAACATGTAGAGAAACGAGAAATTTTCTTTGAAAATACTCGTACTTATTATTATGTAGATAGTTTTTTCTACATACGAGTAAGAAATAGTAGATTTTACAACAAGTGCACAAAACAAACCATTTTTATCCGAGACTTTTAGCAGCCCGAGCCGAAGGCGAGGGCTGATAGTAATGTCGAGGATAAAAATGGTTTTGTGGACGAGTTATAAACTCTGCTTTTCACTTCGATTGCGAGGAAATAAAACAATAGTATAACATAACATTTCTTTAATTAAAATTCAAAGTAAAATTAGAACAGTTTTGAATACTGAAGGAAATTGTTTTTAAATCTTACGACATTGATATTAGACTGCAGACCTATACAGCCTACTATTAAATTAATTTTGTAATAATAATTTTCTTAAATCAACTAACCTACCGTACTTGAATTAAAATTTTAATATCTATTATATCTTAAAAAACACAAGGCAAATAAATTAAAGTAAATATTATATAATAACAAATTCTATCTATGAACTTCTTATTGCATTTGGCTGTATGGCTCATTTTCTTTGCCTTAATATAATACATTTATGAGTAGATACGTTAATGCCCTTGTGCACAAAATTCGATTTTGTGCAGCCTATACCCTGCACAAAGAAGCACTTTCAGAGCATGAGAAGTGAAAAAACTATTTCGTCTTGCAGTAATGCCTGCTATAGATTGATGAAACGTAACATGAAATGTAACACAAAGTAACCGTCCTAATTTATGCTATACACTGTCCATTAGGTTAACCGTTTTTGACAGCTATCTTAGAACGCAACAATTGCAGATTACGTAAAAGTTAACTTCAAAATGTGTAATAAAATAAATACATAACCTGCCTTATCTTATTGAATTATCTTATTTATGGCTTCTTACAGACATAATGCCTACGAGTATCAATAAATGTATTGTGTGTTGCTGCCTTCACTAAGTAGTTCCATGTATCAAAAAACGGTTTACCCAATGGACAGGGTTACAACAACTAGGTTAAAATTTGTTTCACCGTATGTTACATTAATTTCATGTTACATTTCACCAATCTGTACCCAGCAGTCTCAATAGAGTAAGTGCATTATAAGACACGGTTAATCTAAAGAACAAAAAAAAGCGGTCAAGTGCAAGTCGGACTCGCCCATGAAGGGTTCCGTTGAGTTGATTGAATGAAAGGTAAATTGCGGTTTACGATTTATGACGTATTAAAAAAAAACTACTTACTAGATCTCGTTCAAACCAATTTTTGGTGGAAGTTTACATGGTAATGTACAGACGCCAGTACATCAAGCTACAACAATTTGTCAAATTTCTTTAATAGAATTGCAACTTTATCGCTATAGCATTAGGGTTCAGGGTTGATTGGGAAAATTTGACAGTTTCGGGTAGCTTGACATGCTGGCGTCTGTACATCATATATTTTTTTTTAGTTTTATCATTCTCTTATTTTAGAAGTTACAGGGGGGGGGACACATTTTACCACTTTGGAAGTGTCTCTCGCGCAAACTATTCAGTTCAGAAAAAAATGATATTAGAAACCTCAATATCATTTTTGAAGACCTATCCATAGATACCCCACACGTATGGGTTTGATGATTTTTTGTGTTTCAGTTCTAAGTATGGGGAACCCCCAAAATTTAATGTTTTTTTTTTTTTTGTGTGTGAAAATCATAATGCGGTTCACAGAATACATCTACTTACTAAGTTTCAACAGTATAGTTCTTATAGTTTCGGAAAAAAGTGGCTGTGACCTACGGACGGACAGGCAGACAGACATGACGAATCCATAAGGGTTCCGTTTTTTGCCATTTGGCTACAGAACCCTAAAAAGGGAACGAAAATTAATTTGTTTATTGTTTCACCAATTTTAGATATTTAAAATCCACATTCTCCACGAGTTTACACCTATTCTAAAATCGGTTCCAGTGGTGGTGGTGTTGGCTTTGAAAAAGTTTATTTTATTTTTATTGCTGAATGGTTCTAGGCTGTTGTTTAGCTCGATCACGCCTGATGGAAAGCGAAAAAAACAAGTTCCAAAAGGGCGAAGAAACAAATGAATGTGTTTAATATCGAACGTTCTGTTCGATTTTATGTTAAAATCATAACTTATTTAAATTATTAGGTACGAGTATGAAGGTAATCTCAGGATATACACCCACAAGGGAAATAAACTTGGATTTGTACTAGAATATCTTCCCATACGTATACAGGGTCGTTAAATTATGATTAACTGGATGTGATCTGCATCGTCTGCAATAGAATCGATGATCCGTGGCCGTCTCTCTCGGGACAGGTGTGTCGTCGTAGCTCGAAACTCTAGTACAGAACCCGGAAAATTTGACACGCCGAATTTTAGGAAAAGACCGCTATGAAGGGCTCGTTGCTAAATAATAACAGCCGCATGGGTCGATCGAAGGTTAAGCTATGCTTGCCGCGGTCAGTTCGTGGATGGGTGACATCCATATTCCGAGACCCCTCCATGCCTCGGAAAGCACGCTAAGCCGTTGGTCTCGGCTGTCCTTCGTAGATCTTTGACAGTCGTTACGGGTAGTCAGAAGCCCAAAAGTCTAACCAGTCTTACCAAGGGGGTATCGTGTTACCTAGGAAGAGGGTTGTGGAGGTCAAATATGCACTTGATCCATGCAAAATAATAATAATAACATATACACTGGAATAACTGGAAGCCGATTCCCACTTACTTTGTGACAGTAACGACAAGCTAAACTTTTTCAAAATTCGTTTTCTTTTTGTTTATTTATTGTTTACGGCACGGTTTACCTTGTGATTAGGAGTGTCATCCTCTTGATTACTCATATGAATAACAAGTTCACGTAACTAGGTTTTCTTTTCCTCATTTCTGAGAAACTTATTCAAATTGTTTGTACAAGTTTAGTGTGTTAATCCTAAAACTAATTTTTCCTTAAGTGTTTTCTTTTGGGTGACATAATAATAATTGTCCTATTGTATGGACTGGCCAACCAGAAACTTATTCAATATTGTTTGTATGAGTGTATTAATCCCAAAAGTTATTTACCCTAAAGTAAAAATTTTCATGTGGGTATAGTCAGCCCCAAAAAGATGTATACACAGACAAGGAACTGTTCTTTGTCTACAGCCTTAGTTTTATTCATCTGCCTAGCCTTTTCCCAACTATGTTGGGGTCAGCTTCCAGTCTAACCGGATGCAGCTGAGTACCAGTATTTTACATGGAGCGACGGCCTATCTGACCTCCACAACCCAGTTACTGGGTAATACAAAACCCCATGGTAAGACTTATCAGACTTTTGGACTTCTTACGACCCTTAATGACTGTCAAAGATCCACGAATTACAGCCGGGACCAACGGCTTAACGTAGCTTTCCTAGGCACTTAGGGGTCTTGGTATGTAAAGATGGCCACCCATCCACGGATCAATCCCGGCAAGCGTAGCTAAGCCTCATCGATCGACCCGTGCGGCTGTTATTACTTAGCCACAAACCCCTCCTTAGTTTTATTATAGTAGCGAGATCATAGATAATTTAACTATGATAGCAAACCCCTGATGTCTCGCTGAACAGAAGTTCCCTTTTTCACTGAAAACATCAGTAGTAGTTGGATCATTCTAGCGTTCTATTTGTGGTAACTGTTCAGACCGAGTTGAATTCGGAAATATTGGTACTCGAAACTAGTGCTCCTAGTCTAACATAAAGGAAATGTTTTGTCAGGATTTTTCTGTCAGAAAACTAATGTTTTGAAGAAACAAAGCGAAAGGAATTTGTCTTTATGTCATTACATTATTAATATCCTCCGATTTCAATTAGGAACGAAAAAATAGGATTGTTTTTTTACACTAATTGAAGAAGAAGAAATCTTCTTGATACCTGATATACTCGTATGTCTTCATTAGATTTCGCCTTTGTCTGTCCTCTTTTCCAAGCTAACAAGGATAAATAGAAAAGATTTTGTTTACTAAACTGTGTTATATATTTCCACTGTCGATACCTAATTTTTTTGACGCCATGTTGTCATGTGAGATGGTCTGAATCACAGAACAGATAAAAGAGGTTAGAAGGGCCTTGTGGGCGGGGCAGGCGCGCCGCAACGTTGATCAGACGCTCAACGTCAACAGAAATTTGAATCACCGCTCAACAATCGCGCTCTTGTTGTGACAGCGTTCAAAACTCCGCGGAAAAAAATAATTATGCCGTCTTGCGCTATCATAACGTGACGGAAAAGAAGTCAGGAGTGTAATGTGGCCCAAGGAGGGATTTCTTATCACAGGTAAGTCCAAAAACCTTAAAATATGAGTGATATTTGTAATTATTGCAAAAGTATTATGTAGTTTGTAGACAAAAACGATAAAATCGCATTCAGATGCAAAATTATACATTGCTTGCAATACATGGGTACGATTTTGTACGACGTGAGCGGTCGCGCAATGTATTGCGTTCGCTGCGAACGCCGCGTGTGTCGAGCCAAAGCATCTGTTCAGGGAAATCTATGCGCATCGATAGTGTTGTACCAACTTGTAAACAATGTCGATATTAAGTATGTGTATTATACGAATGATTATTTTCAGTAATGTTACAATTAATACAACTTCGTTTTTATTAACGCTAATTTTATTATTGTATAATGTGGATTATTATTATTAATTTAGTTTCTTAGTTAGTTTTTCGTCTATTTGGTTTGAGGTTAGTAGTTTACGATGAAATTTTTTTTTTAGTTTTTTAAATTTGCGTTAAAATTGAGTCTAAATTATTGTTCAATATTTAAATATTCTTGTATATTTACTTGTGTCATTTATTTGCTTACTTACTAACTTTAGCCCGTATCTTTGTACGCTTGAATGACGTTAATCCCGGACACAGAGCCTATAAGGCCAATTCTTGTAATTAAAAACGTTCAAAATCTAGTCGCAGTTTCATTTCAGCGACAAAAAAAAATACAAAAACTGGTCAGAAATGTAGGGAAATTAAAGGTGTTTTTGACAGATTGAGACAGATCAGACTGTGAACATTCTTAAAATAAAGAGAATTGCCCCTCTTAATTAATCCTCATCCAAATAAATACGTTACTCATCACAAGTATTTAATTTTGAACAAAATTGTCCTTGATTGGATTTTGGATTTCAATGAATATCTTAGGAGATATCATGGTTTTAAAATAACTCCGCAAGGCGGCCGGTCATTAGCTTCCTATAGTAATGTACTAAGTGATAATCGTAACTAATACTCTTAAAGTAATGGAATATATTATTTTAGTAGGCTTTTTCCTCAAATTAACGCGGGTGAAACCGGCGGGCACAGCTATTATTCATAAATTAACATGATACAGTTAATAAATACATTTTTCACAGAGTAATTCACAATACATTAATTAGATTATATTAAGTTACTTCGACTTAGCATTCGATATGGCCGTGAAATTTAAAATTTCGTTTTAGTTTTTTTTGCATATTGTAGCTTTGTTTTACGTTTTATGTTATTCAAAATGCTATTTTTCTTTCTTTCTATTATTATGACGTAAAACAGAGCTGCAACTAGCATAAAATGAAAAAAAAAAAAATTTCGCGGCAGTATCGGATGTTCCCCCTTAAATTGACTTTGATTTAATTTTATTTATATGTAATTAGGATGTCCACATTATTCGTACCGTACCCGCAACTAAAAAAATTGCAAAACTTTAATTAACAAAATTACAGTAATTTTATCGATATGATTAATCGACCTTTTGGTCGCCGTAACTATTTGCTTTTACACGTGTGTGAGTGTACGTCCAGAGCAGTATTTGCGTTAGTGTGAGAACCAATAGCAAACACGCGATCTAAGTGCATGTGGTTTATTTGTGTGCGTAATTCGCGTACGTATTGATGTCTTGCTTGTAGTGGAGAGACAGGAGTAGGAGACAGGCGGCGACACGCGTTTTAATACAAATCAGGAACTATTTCCTTTCTAACCTCTTTTATCTGTTCTGTGGTCTGAATACACACCAGCACCCCTTGCTTGTTTTAAGCTCAACTTAAGGTCCATTGAAATGATCACCTCTTTAGAAACCTTCACCATATCAAAGTATTAAACAGATCCGATTCTTCAAATCTTTAAATATTGAATGAAGTTTAATGTAAGGTTACCAATTCAAATATTTCAACAATGTTTTGTATCGGTGACCGACGAGAAAAAAAAGTTTTAATCTGAATAAACTTTTTCCATTCAGCTTTCCCCTTAGCACTGCTTTTCTTTTGAAAGTGCTTAACAACCCTTTATTAATTTTCAGAGCTAAACTTAGATTATCGAAGATGCCAAGTAAACTTTTTTGTTGCGTCTTTTTAATATTGGTTTACCTATCAACAAGAAGAAACAACAAAATATCACATGAAATTAAGGTGGGGATTGTTTACATTGTAACGTTTTCTAGAAGTTGTGTAGTGTGTAGTGTAGTGAGTGTAGTTTTTAACCTGCGCCCCAGTTGTGTAACACACTTTCACAATCCAAAGGATTTTGAAAGGAAATTGCTAATCCATTGCTTCATGTGCTTAAAAAGTTTGTCTGGTCGACAACGTAAATAACGCATTGAATGTTGTCGAATTGTTAATCTAAAAGAAGTTGCAACTGTTAGTGTGTTATACAATTACCGAGTTAGGCCTAGACAAAATGTAATTCCATTCAGCGAACACGATGACGAAAAAGTCGAAAATGTATAGAACTGAAATAATTTAAGCTACCAAAAAGCTTATATCGATCTCATTTAAAAGTGCTGTAGAAACACAAAATACTTTGAAAGCGTTTGCCACTAATGTAGCAAACACAAAAAAAAGTGGCTAAACCTCAAACACTAAAATATACACAAAATATTCCCACTTTGAACAAATTAACTTTGTGGTATCACACACGAACGCTCCACAAGTGGAAAAGCCTACAAGTTTTTTCAGCCTACTGAATGTGCTTTGTTTAGCGAAACCAATAGATCCTTCCGTTACAAGTCAGTAGCGGTCGCGGGTAACGGGTTGCGGTCCCGTCCTGTGGGAAATTTAACCGGTGTTGTGCCGCGTCGCCCGTCAACCCGATACGGAAGTGCTCGTTTATTGTGCTTAAAAATAAACTACATCAAAATAGTGGCTTTAAGTTACCATGTAGGTATTGATTTTTGAGGAATACCATTTTAAGGAGGTTTGGAAGGAAAAAGGGGAGGCCTTTGCCAGCCGTGGGACACAATATAGGCTTACGAAAAAAAAAGGTAGTTTTATGTTTTGCTTGCGGAAGAATTTCAAAAAAATATTTTTCCTTGGAAAATAAAGAAAGGAAACTTATTAATATTTATTCTATTACATTTATTTTCACTTATTGTAACGCGTAAAGAATTAAAAAATATATAGAAACACAAGTTAGGCAAAATATGCGTCACATCCACGCAATGCGGCCATCGCTCAGCATAATGCTGTGACACTATGCGAGACAGGGCCACAGTACTTGGCCCTGGTCCTACATTCTTTAGTAAGGACTACCCAGTAACCAATAGGCATTATTTGTAATGTTGTAATTATGGAATTGTATTCTGAATTAAAGAGATTATTATTATTATTATGAAGAAGTATGAAATCACCCTATGGACTTTTCTTGTGGTAAAATTGCTAATTCCGTTGTCTAATGAGCAGGAAACCACATCCTCTCGCCAAGTGTGATGGTCCTAAAGACGCGGAAACCTTTACCTAGTTGTTCCGAGCCAAAACGTTTTTTTCGTCGACCCTTCTGTGAATTAGGGGTGACTAAATTCTACATTTGTAACGATTAAATTTATTCAATTTGATGATTATTTAAGGCGTGGTAAAAAGCAAATGTTTATGTAATTGACAGGAGCGCATCCCGGCAACAAAACGTTTGATGTTAGTTGAGTCGAATGACCACCAAAATAGAAGTATTTTTCAGATTTAATTAATTTAAAAAAAAAATGCACGGCTCAGTGGAATAATTTTTAAGTATGCTTTAGTTCATTGAATTCCCTTAGTTGCCATTATAATAATTATGATAGTTTACGCTCAAAATTTTGAAAATTATGCGACGAAAAATATTTTTGAGCTCTATTTTACGATTGTTTTATCATGATAATATTTTATTTTCATGAAATATTTTTGAATATGTCTTTTCTTTGAAAATTTGACAATGCACAAAAAAAAAACAACTTGTAATATAACATTAAAAAAAACTGAGCGTTTTACGGTATGCTACGTTTGGGCAGCGCCTTAGGGAAGGCGCCCACGAGCAACTTTTGTCTCCGCAACTTATTTGTCTCTCACATCAAGTCTACGGGTTTGTATGAAAGTGTGCGCATGTAGCGACACGACAGTTGGGAGACCTTTTTGTCCGCGGATTTGGACGCAACTGTCGCCTGTCTATTGATTGCAATGCAAGTGCGCGCACGCGACAAAAAAGTTTCCGGCTGGCCAGTTACCGCTCAACCGACAATTTACCAAAAAAGTAGCGTTGCTATCGCTCCCGTGTGCGCATCGTCCAAATCTCGGCGAGAAGACAGTGACAGAGACAAAAAAGTTGCTAGGCAACTAAGTTGCTCCTGGGTGTCCCTTAAACACGAGAGCACAAATTTATCTCAATATTAATAAATCATTTCGATAGATATATATCTAAAAAATATTTTCTTAGAAAGCAGAAAAAAAACTTTTGCTAATCTTTTCCAAATTACTTCTAAACTTTTTTTATCATAAACCGTCAAATAATCAAACATAAAAATAAACTTACAAAATAAACTCGTCTGTCACCCGTTTCTTAGTTGAATTTAACTGAAACGCAAACGCCCAGGTTCACGTCTAGATTAAGATGTTAACGTCTGTTAATGCCGAAAAGCTTACCGTTGACAGTCACCATTACTTATTGGACTCATTGTGTACTTAGAACATTTAAATAAGAGACCGTGGGAAGGCGACTTGCGTTTCATTTATGTATTTGTTAAACGTGGGTGGTAATTATTTGTTTTTTGATGTTAATTACACCTCAGATAGTATTAAAGTTCCGTCTTTCTCCCGAAGTTCTGAAAGCGGCGGAGAGAGAAAGAAAATTATTTGGGATATTAATAGATAACAGAAATCTTTATTATTGCTCAATTACATGTACCTACAACGAAAGTGAAACTAATTTGAAAAGTACGATTAACTTGTTTTATTACGGCAATATTATTGTAAAACATTTTTGCGTTGAGCTTGCGCTCGTTGAGCTCCCTAAAATCGGGTTGAGCTTCTTGGTGACTGACGCATGCATCTGTGGGGACAGGTCAACTGAAAGCTGCAATGGCTCTTTCTTCATAAGGCCCTTCCAGATATGGCCCTGCATTGTTAGACTCACATACAATCCTTATAATATAATGTTTGGACTTATGAAGAGTCCATTATCTTTGAGTTTGTTTCGATATTTCTGCTCAGGGATCAGTCAGCTAGGCAATGCCGTGTTAAGATTCACTTACCTAAAGAATTTGAATCTATTTTCAAGCCGTTTGGGTTTGAAACCCTCGCGCCGTGGGTTCAGAGTGCTCATGGTCTTTTTAAGGAAATTTCGAAACGGTTGGTTGACACTTCCCGTGATCCTTGGCCAGAGGCTAAGCATTGCCATACAGCGAGGTAATGATGCAAATCTCTTAGGTACATTACCAGTCGACAGCGATGCGGATGAATTTTCCGACGCTATATTTTATTATGTGAATAGTTTTAGTTAAGTTAGGATATAATTTCATAAAGAAATATTTAAAAACATGACATGACAAAAAACAGATAAATAAAATACTGGCAACGTACAATTTAACCAAAGGTGAAGTAAAGCAAAAGTTGAACAATTGGTTATTAACTTTGACTTATGATCAGACAGAATTACTTTTAATAGTCAAAAAGTAAGTAGGTATAATAGGCATATTAGGTGGTAGTATTGTTTTGTATATGTTTATTCAAAATATTTATTGATACCATTTTGTATAACTTTACAGTAGGTTTATGAGTTTTTTGTTTTAAAGTAATAACTTTTTTTATGTTATACCGTTGCATAAGTTTAAGATTGTGTCTAAGTCAACAGCTCACTAACTCCTATAATACAAGCTTGACTTAGTTTAGGAGCTAGAGATTTTCTATAATTCTATGTGACAGCGTACAGTCACGAGCAAAAGTATGTATACACTCGACTTTATTCAAAAGCGATTTACTCCTTTATTTTTTAATGAATATTATGTTGTTACGAACATAGCATTTTCGAATCCATAGGTTTATGTGATGGGCGTATAACATAGGCGTATTTTAACGTTGCATTCGTTATTTCTCGAAAAAATCGCAATTGAAAGTTGCCAAGTGTTGACATATTGGTGCTCGTGACTGTACAACCTCTAAACTAAGACTTAACTTTTTATTAGATTAAGAAATTGTTGTACCTACCTTGATGAAATAAATATTTTATTTATTTATTATTATTTCATTTCACCGCCATACACACTAACAGACAGAAAGATGAACAGACAGATGACCTCATATCGTGGAAACATAATATTAAAACTGTAAAGGACAATGTGATGTGGCAGATTTAACGCTCAATATCGTCGCAACCTCATGGGAATATTTTTATCCGCATTCCGTAACAATTTATAGTATTCTATTCCCCGCGGTTTCACTTGCAGGTTTACCTGGCTAAAAACTATCCTATACAGGGTGGCAGGGAAGGCAAGGGGTATCGTATTACCCAGTAACTGGGTTATGAAGGTCAGATAGACAGTCGTTTCATGTGAAATACTGGTATTCAGCTGCATCCGGTTAGACTAGAAAGCCGCTGGGAAAAGGCTAGTTAGATGATGATGACAGGGTGGCAGGAACATCTACGCGCAAACCGGAACCATGAATTCAACACATGATTTTAAGCGTAGAAACTTAAGCGTGGAAATTTTTCGTCGGTTATCAAAAAAGTATTTATTTACCATTTATGTACACACATATATAAACAGACAATGAAAAACAGAACAGAAAAAATAGGTACAGAGGTGATGCTCATTTCATAGAAAAATGCAATAGGTACCTACGCGGTTAAAATGTATGGAACAGCAATTTTTTTCTTTATATCCGACGAAAAATTTCAACGCAGCGGGGTTCCGAATCATTTACTGTATCCATGATAACAAGTTGCGCGTCGATGTCCCTGTTACATTTTAATCTTGTTCGTGGTCTACCTGAGTGCAAAGCCTAATCTAAATCAGTTGAGCCGTTAAAGCGCTATTGATTAAATTAAAACTACATGACGTAGAATTAAGTGTAGTTGTAATTTATGTAGTTTTAATTTCATTTGACCCTATAACCCTCAAAGCACCTTTAACAATAGCAACTAAAGGTACAAATACCCAAAAACACCACATAGAACTAAGCGATAGTATCAAATCATAAATCAAACATAATACTGGGTCTCACCTATCATATAATTAATACATTTTCGTATAACAAATTGTTTTCACTTCCTCCGCAGGCATACATAAATTGTAGCCTTAATCATTTGACTATGGGAAGCACTTATAGTTAGCACGGGGGCTTTCATTCTGTGATATTATGAAGGTAAATAATTTATGAGAATCTGACCGCAGCGTCGTGGACGGAAAACTATAACCGGTACGGCAAATAAAATCTAGTTGGTAATGCAATTATCCGTTGCATCTATTCTTTTAACAATTGAAGCTCTGTGTGAGCAAATTGTAATAGAAATAAATACGAAAAAAACGCTGCTCTCATGTTATTCAGGTACAGTTTTTCAATTATTATTCTTTGCATTTGAATCTGTGTTCATTTAGTTATTGTGCAAGCATGTTGTGTGGTTACTTTGCCTTATCTACAGGGTACAAAACCTTACCATAACTTATGGGTCCAGAATTCGTTTATACATCGTTACAAAAAAAACAGCCGATCCATACATTATGTCGAGTTAAGCGAACATAAATGTATGGATAAGCAGATTTTTTTTTTTCACAATTTCAGGTTTGGTCTCATAGTAAAGCTTGTTCATATGATAATGATGAGTACAATGACCCCTTTTAAGGATTAAAACGATCAAAATGTAACGGTGTATAACTCCTTACAAATTGAATGACAACTTGTTTAAATATTATGGAGTTCTGTAATTTCTGCTTACTCCCATGGGGAAAAGGCGTGTTCTTACATATTTATGATTTAGAATTTAAAAAAAAAATGTATCATCCGTACGGTGATGGCAATGATTTGTAGCCAAAATGGTTATAAATTATAATGTAATCAGCGTTCTGTACCTGTTTTTCATCTTTAAAATATCTTGGCAACTAATCAATAGTCCAAACTATGCTTGATTAGATACTTGCTTAATCTTCATTCAAATTCCACATAAGTTACCACGTTTACCTAAGTATATTTCCACATAATTTCCCACATGTTAGTGAATTCTTCAAATGTTTTGAATTCAAACTAGTTGGAGAATTGTTTTGAATAAAACTGCTCCGAGAGTTTCAAAAGAAAACAAAGAGAACATTTCCGTTTATGTACAGACACCAGCACATCAAGCTACTACAATCTGTCAAATTTCTTTAATAGATTTTCAACTTTATCACTAAAGCATTAAGGTTCAAGATTGATTGGGAAAATTTGACAGTTTCGGGTAGCTTGACTTGCTGGCGTCTGTACATAATATTGACTTCATTTCGTTATGTAGTTATTATGTTCGTAGTGGAATGTTGTGGATAAATTAACAAATATCATGTAGGTATTACTTTGTACTTTTAAATTGGTTCATAATGTGGAATTGGCGATGTTTTATACTGGTCAAATCTAATTTAGTATATTGAGATAGAAAAAGTTTGAATAGAAATTAAACTGTCACTAACTGTAACTGTGTGTGAAATTATTTGTCGTTTAATTTTCTTATTATCTTATTTATGTTGCAAAAGCAGTTAATTTTTTTTATATTTTAAGCGAGAGTATATTACTTAGAAAGTAATGGCACGTTTAACAAACTACCTACATGTAAAATATTATAAGTACTTACTTACATAATGTAATCAGTCTATAATGTTCCCACCGCTGGGACACACGCTTCCTCTTTTCAAGGAAGTGGGCTAATAAGCCGCCACGTGGGCCCAGTGCGGGTTGGTAGACGTCACATGTCTTCGAATGTTTGGTTCTAGGACATGTATCCTCACGGTGTTTTCCTACACAGGTTTGAGAGGAGTGGTGATGAAATTATTTACACAAAGTAAAGCGCATGTCTGGGTTCGAACCCACGATCTACAACTCGTATATCGAGGCTATTACTACTGTGCCACCACATCTATCTACTTACTAGCTTACTAGTACTTACTTGTATAGCAATAAAAAATATTCGCTCAAAGGGCTAAGGTTAGTGAACGTTCAAAGGCCAGTCTGACGTCATAAAGCGTTTATACCTAACTTAGTTACGAGGACTTGTGGAGACTTCAGTACCGTAATATGTCAGACATAAGTAACGTCAAACCTTGAAAATATTTAGAACCTTGTCCCACGACACGAACTGGCAAATTAAAAAATTACCATGACTGGCTATAAAAATAAAATTTCAATCCTCAAAAAAAAAAATTAAAATCATTAATGCATAACGAATCATCAATCTATTTATTTCAAGAAATAGGTAATCTTTTTATTTTTCTCCTTATGGAAACACTGTTCAGAGGGATTGTAAATGTAAAGGTATGTTGCTTTTATCAATGATTTACAAGAAATTAAAATATGTTGGACCAAACACTTGTACACATTTTAAAAACCTGCCAAAAAAAAAAAAACTGCGCGGCAGAAACAACAAAATCAAATGAACAACAACGAACGAGCGAATGTACATTATACAGGCGAGAAGAATAGTTTACTATACCTATAGTGTACCTACAATACGTATTGTCAATGTCTTACATAAGTAAATAAAACATAATTAAATTACAACTGGCTGGTAAACTTTTGTTTGCACAGAGCTTACAAGGCTACTAGCTGTTGCCGGCGACTTCGTCTGCATTTATTTGTATTTATATTTCTTTAATAAAATTATCCAAGATGAAAAGTTGCCTATGTGATTTTTCAGGTCCCAAACTACCTATCTCTCAAATTTCATAATGATCTGTTCAATTGTTTAGACGTGAAAAGGTTACAGACACAGTAATTACTTTCACATTTATTAATTAGTGATAAAACGAATTACATGATAGCCTCGTCTGAAAAGATTAGCATTGTACACTTGTAAACTAATATTGTCATGTCGAAATATTTTCCGTGCCTCAACGATTAGGGGGTATGCCTTTCCTTTATTCCCAACACTCCGCAATCTCTGTCAGATCCGCATTGACCTAGGCTAGTACGGATTTTAGTCGTTACAAGTAGTTAAAATCATATTCTAAAAAACAGTCCAATTTGTCTTCCACAACAATTGGATTGAGTCAGATCAGGTCACAGCATCCAAAACACCCACTGATAACAGGCCACGTCTGGTTTTAGGAAAACCCGACCCAAAATACTTGTGAAAATCTTACAAAGGCAATGTTATAAAAGGAACGAAGTCTTAATTTAATTACGGTTCCAGCAGACGTGTTAAGAGGTTAATACACGTTATCCAATCAGACGGAACCAATTATCAGAAAAACCTTTGGAGGTGTAGTCAACCATTCAATCGGATAGTTGACTAATCAGTGATGAATGAAGCGTCAAGACTTCCACTAAAGAGAATTAGAAAGAAATAATAGACTTTGTGAGCGACATAATTAATCAGGAAGTAATAGGTCGGGAGTAACTACATTATTAATAGTATATCCTCTTTTGTAAAGCTTTTTCTCTTGCGACAAATCTTATCGTATATCCACTTATTACTCGCTTATTAATTAAGTGTGTATGTGACATGAATAAAATATGAATCAGGCTCCCGTTAATGAAATTTGTGCATGCGCTGAATAATTTGTTATAATAAAGTCTTGTATAAATCTTTGTGGAGTTCGAGCACGTTGTTGTTAAATCACTTTAGGGAGCAGTTTTGTAATTGTTATTAACTTGTAGTCATTCGAGAAGGGTTAATTACTAAATGGAATATGGTATGTAATAGGTATCCTGTTAATAATGACTAGGTATGTTACAGTGTGGACTACGAGAGAATGCGTTCTTGGCACCTGTCAGTTTCATACAAACGAATATAGTATACCTGTCAGTTTCATACAAATATATCTAAATATACATAGAAAAAGAAGGAAAGAAAAGGTATTTATTGCGACTCCTACAGGAAGATCATAAACTAAACTAAACACAGTTAAAAATAAAAAACAACAAATTATATTTAAAAGAAGTAACAAAAAGAAAAATGAAACAGAAAGTACTATATGAAGCCAAAAGGCTCCTATCTCAGCACGATGCTTCGACATTTAAAAAATAAATTTCGCAGTGCTGGTATTCTGATAGGGCCCGCTGTGATGTCACAGGCAATTACAGTAATAAATAAATAATAAAATAGATATAACTATGTAAAATATTAGCAAACAAAATAAATATTATTTATTTTTAATCTGCGCCAGACTTAACCTCATTACTTGTCTATGCCCTGAGTGTCAGAAGCACTCTGTGGCATTGCTATACAGGGCATCCCACGGCTATGCCACATGGAGGAAAAGTACCTTGAATATTGTAGATGGAACATTTTACTGAAAGAAGGCATTATTTTATTTAAAAAAATAATTTAAACTGCATTCATAGATTTTTAAATAATTACATGGTTGAACCGGGAATCGAACCCGCTACACGAGAAAAAACATTACCCTGTAGCTTTATCATACCAATCGAAAGGCTTCATCATAAGGATTATTTTTTGCTAAATAATATAGTGTCAGAAATAAAAGGAAGACCATGAATTTTAACATTTTTAATACAAAATTAATCAATTTATCAAATGCTCACAATGAATCCCATACTGTTGAATACAAAGTCGCACTCTTTTGATTATTTCACTCCCTGTCGATTTCTTGATCTTGCTGTGGTGGATATTTAGAATAATACGTCTAAGTTCTGTTTGTAGCTCGTGGACATTAATTACGTAACCCATAAAAAAAAATCTAACGGGGTTAGATCTGGGGATCTCGGCGGCCATCTTATTTGTCCATTTGTCCCGATCCAGGGACGAAAGTGTTCTTTGAGATAGTCCCTTGTTCTGTGACTGTTATGAGCCGGAGCCCCATCTTGCTGAAAAGTAAGGTTTTGTCGTTCTGCAACCGGAAGATTATTTATCTCATTTCTTAAAATCTCAAGTATTTCTAAATACTTTTCCGTATTGAAATGCCCTTCGTAAAAATGTACTAAGAGGACCCGGTTTTTTACAATCCCACACTAAACAGTTGAACGAAAAACGCACTTGATTAAATTAGTCTCGTGGATTCGTAAGGGATTCTCCCTGGACCAAATGCGATACACCATGGTTATGTAAAAAATTCACAATACAATGCAAAAATCCTACAATGAAAATCACAGAAACAAAAAATAAAAGTTTGAAAATAGAACACATTTTTGAATTATTCCTTTGTAATCAGCCAGCCGGATTGCGATGGACAAAATAATTTACGCGTCTTTCGGCTCAGGATACGGCTCCATTTGTTACATACAACCAGGTACCTACTAATTACGTATCTCTTTATCATTTTATCATGCACTTAAATTATAATAGCGAAATGATGCGTACTTCTCAAGTGGGTACATTTATTAGTAATAGGTACTTATGATAATGTCAGTTGTATGTCCTTACGGCAATGTCAGCTTTTCATTTTTCTAAACAAAATTTCACATATTGTTAAAATTCGTGGTCTTCCTTTTATTTCTGACACTACGTTATATAGCAAAAAATAATCCTTATGATGAAGCCTTTCGATCGGTATGATAAAGCTACAGAGTAATGTTTTTTCTCGTGTAGCGGATTCGATTCCCGGTTCAACCATGTAATTATTTAAAAATCTATGAATGCAGTATAAATTTTTTTTAAAATTAAAATAATGTCTTCTTTCAGTAAAATGTTCCATCTACAATATTCAAGGTACTTTCCCTCCATGTGGCATAGCCGTCGGACGCCCTGTATATAATTCTTCTGTACGTGTGTTTGTCACCTAACTTCTCCGAAATGGCGGGACCGATTTGGATAAAATTTTGTGTGTATATTTCAATGGGTTCCTGGATGGTTTGAAAATACACTTGGACCCGGTAAGTGGCGCTGCTTTTTCGGGCAAAACGACGTCTGCCGGGTCCGCTAGTATAATATATAACATATTAAACAATAAATATCTTTTGTTGGAGATCCTAAATAAATAAATAACTCGTTAACAGCAAAATAAAAAAAACAAATACTTTCCTTAATATTATTTTAAATCTCTTTGTACATAACGAATTGCGTACTACCCATTTTTTTTCAAAAGTTTATTTTTATTTTTAAATGAATATCAGAAAGAATTAAATAAAATCAGCGCGGTGCTGCAACCGAGACCAATCGACACACAGTGAAACTGACGCCATTTCCGAGTTATATTGACAAATCTCACTTTTTTCGGACTTGATACATCGTACACTTTATAATAAAACTATTTTTTTAATGTAATTTATACTTCCATGGCTGAATGATAAGTAGTTATTTTCTTTGCAAATTCTTTAAGTCAAGCCGGACTGATTTCTTGTATTATTCACCAATGAATTACCTAGGTATCCTTGTTGATTTTTATAAAGAGTGTTTTAATAAACGGTATTCTAAAATAATACATTTTACTAAAAAAAATCTACTAACTATTATGAATTTATGTAATAACAATAATATTTTCAATTTTTTTAATTTATATACATACATATATATATATATATATACGAGTAGATATATATAAAACGCTATTGAATAAATTTTGATTGGAATGTATGTAGTTTCAAATTAATTATTTTTGATTTACTCTATTTAGGGCTGATTTTTTCATCGCCAGATAACTTTTATTCGAGGAATAAAATTGACGTTTGACAGTGTTTGTATGAAATAACTGTCAAAATTTCAAAATTATTCCTTGAATAAAGTTATCAGATGATTGATAAATCAGCCCTTAGGCTTGATAGACATAAAAGTAGGTAGGTATCAAATCACAGAACATTTTTGTAAAAGGAGAAAGAGGATACATTGGTCTTGACATTATTGCCTACACTTCCGTGTTTACGTATTTGTTCTCATAACCAGATGTAAAATAACAATGGCACCCACGCCACGGCTCTGCTATCACCATCACACATGATTGTAATTATTACATGTAAACAATCAGATACACGTTTTCTCATTGTTATGTAAAGACAAGCCAATATGCTCAACATGGGGAAACTCATTTAAGAATTCTGAAGGGTTTCAAAGACATACATTTAATTTTAACGAACTAGCAAGTCGTAAGAAGTTGGCATCGCAAACAAGTAACAATATAAAACAAGCTTACAGGCACTGAAGTATTTTCACTTAGCATCATACTATTTCTATCGTTGACATAAGGTCGTAAATGCAACGGCACAAATAATGGGATTCCGAGCACAATCGTAAAGTAACTAGAAATAGAGCAGTTCTGAAATATATGGGAATAAAGGACTTTAAAGTTTTCAATGAAACGCGATAATGGCGAGATAGGATGAAATGCGACTGTCTATTTGGGTTTCCGGAGCTTTATGTAGTTTATACGGAAAGCCCAGGTAGACACTGTATTTTTAAAGAATAAAGGTTGTTACTTTTATCACAGCAAAGGCCCAATTAAAATTAAATGCAGCACGCCTGCTCTGAGACGTCAAATAACTATTATGAAGCATTATTAAATATTATATATCCCCTCAGAACTCCAGTCCAGTGTTTGAGCTACCGTTACCCACTCGGGGTATGATAAATGATCCAAACTGACGTAAAACAATATGAAAGTGATAAATGTTCGCGATAATTATTCGACCAGCTAACACAGTATAAGCTCACAATCTGACCCTTGAACGCTTGTCCTTCAAAATGTATTGAACTTTGTGCATACTTTGACCTATAAATGTCTAAACAATTTGTTTTTTATTCTATAGAGTATAGAGCAATATGAAAAGAGAACTACTACACTACTCATACCTATACATAATTAAAAATTATATTTGCTTTACGTATATGTCTGTGTGGCTGCATTGTTCTGCTAGACTATACAACTGATTTTTATGCAATTTTCACCACCATTCAGAGAATGTATTCCTTAAACTTAAATTATTAACATAGGTACATATTATAAAGAAATCTCGATGTTTTGTCACCTCACAATAACCGTGCGAAGTAGGGACGGGACACTAGTATTTACACATAAATTTACAACAATACTAGTTAAAATTCAATATAAAGTTAGCATCAACATTGTAAAGTCGTTTCAAACTTCAGTTACCCGGCAACCTCAACTAGCCGCGTCAATATTTATCAAAGATCGCAACCAATATTTCGGAGTTTGACGGCAAATCTAATTCGCGTCTGAAGACGCCACTGACGGCTGGTAATGGTGTTCTCGCTCGTTAGCTCTCCCTTGCCACGAACTCTATAAGTAATCCGATTTCATTGGTAGTTCCGACAAATTTGCGGTCCGTTGAATCTATGCCGCACGCCCGGCAATGGGCTACCATGCTCCTAACCGACGATGGATTATCACCTGTCTCTCTCTCACGTAGAAGGGATGAAAAGGATGTAGCGTGGTGATTAAAGAGGTCGTTTTCTGTTCCGATATGTGTGTAAGTTCTTGGAGTCCGTCCAGCACAAACATGCTTTTGTTAATCTGCTTATGTAGCTGGACCGCGGCGTGCGCGAACGGATCAAAACCTTTTGATACCCAAAACAGATTTGGGACTAAGTGTGATTTCCGTAAATTGAATGAAGAGTGGAGGCAGGTGGTTTATTCATGAGGGGTTCCGTTCGTGTGCCGCGTTACAGAAATCGCTAATTTCATTCCGAATCAGTTTTAAATTATTTTGCATTTTTAAACAAAACGTGAATTTTATTTTGATGAAATGGATTAGCTATTATGACAATTGATTTGTAGGTAGTTGCTCTTTCAATGACTTCTCAGTCTTACTCCCAAATCCCTTATAATTTATGACCAGATCAGCGATCTTAATTTGCAATTAGGTATGCAGAGTGGCGATTAGGTTATTACATTAAGGGCTGATTTTTCCATCGCCAGATAACTTTTATTTGAGGAATAAAATTGACGTTTGACAGTGTTTGTATGAAATAACTGTCAAAATTTCAAAATTATTCCTTGAATAAAGTTATCAGATGATTGATAAATCAGCCCTTAGGCTTGATAGACATAAAAGTAGGTAGGTATCAAATCACAGAACATTTTTGTAAAAGGAGAAAGAGGATACATTGGTCTTGACATTATTGCCTACACTTCCGTGTTTACGTATTTGTTCTCATAACCAGATGTAAAATAATAATGGCACCCACGCCACGGCTCTGCTATCACCATCACACATGATTGTAATTATTACATGTAAACAATCAGATACACGTTTTCTCATTGTTATGTAAAGACAAGCCAATATGCTCAACATGGGGAAACTCATTTAAGAATTCTGAAGGGTTTCAAAGACATACATTTAATTTTAACGAACTAGCAAGTCGTAAGAAGTTGGCATCGCAAACAAGTAACAATATAAAACAAGCTTACAGGCACTGAAGTATTTTCACTTAGCATCATACTATTTCTATCGTTGACATAAGGTCGTAAATGCAACGGCACAAATAATGGGATTCCGAGCACAATCGTAAAGTAACTAGAAATAGAGCAGTTCTGAAATATACGGGAATAAAGGACTTTAAAGTTTTCAATGAAACGCGATAATGGCGAGATAGGATGAAATGCGACTGTCTATTTGGGTTTCCGGGGCTTTATGTAGTTTATACGGGAAGCCCGGGTAGACACTGTATTTTTAAAGAATAAAGATTGTTACTTTTATCACAGCAAAGGCCCAATTAAAATTAAATGCAGCACGCCTGCTCTGAGACGTCAAATAACTATTATGAAGCATTATTAAATATTATATATCCCCTCAGAACTCCAGTCCAGTGTTTGAGCTACCGTTACCCACTCGGGGTATGATAAATGATCCAAACTGACGTAAAACAATATGAAAGTGATAAATGTTCGCGATAATTATTCGACCAGCTAACACAATATAAGCTCACAATCTGACCCTTGAACGCTTGTCCTTCAAAATGTATTGAACTTTGTGCATACTTTGACCTATAAATGTCTAAACAATTTGTTTTTTATTCTATAGAGTATAGAGCAATATGAAAAGAGAACTACTACACTACTCATACCTATACATAATTAAAAATTATATTTGCTTTACGTATATGTCTGTGTGGCTGCATTGTTCTGCTAGACTATACAACTGATTTTTATGCAATTTTCACCACCATTCAGAGAATGTATTCCTTAAACCTAAATTATTAACATAGGTACATATTATAAAGAAATCTCGATGTTTTGTCACCTCACAATAACCGTGCGAAGTAGGGACGGGACACTAGTATTTACACATAAATTTACAACAATACTAGTTAAAATTCAATATAAAGTTAGCATCAACATTGTAAAGTCGTTTCAAACTTCAGTTACCCGGCAACCTCAACTAGCCGCGTCAATATTTATCAAAGATCGCAACCAATATTTCGGAGTTTGACGGCAAATCTAATTCGCGTCTGAAGACGCCACTGACGGCTGGTAATGGTGTTCTCGCTCGTTAGCTCTCCCTTGCCACGAACTCTATAAGTAATCCGATTTCATTGGTAGTTCCGACAAATTTGCGGTCCGTTGAATCTATGCCGCACGCCCGGCAATGGGCTACCATGCTCCTAACCGACGATGGATTATCACCTGTCTCTCTCTCACGTAGAAGGGATGAAAAGGATGTAGCGTGGTGATTAAAGAGGTCGTTTTCTGTTACGATATGTGTGTAAGTTCTTGGAGTCCGTCCAGCACAAACATGCTTTTGTTAATCTGCTTATGTAGCTGGACCGCGGCGTGCGCGAACGGATCAAAACCTTTTGATACCCAAAACAGATTTGGGACTAAGTGTGATTTCCGTAAATTGAATGAAGAGTGGAGGCAGGTGGTTTATTCATGAGGGGTTCCGTTCGTGTGCCGCGTTACAGAAATCGCTAATTTCATTCCGAATCAGTTTTAAATTATTTTGCATTTTTAAACAAAACGTGAATTTTATTTTGATGAAATGGATTAGCTATTATGACAATTGATTTGTAGGTAGTTGCTCTTTCAATGACTTCTCAGTCTTACTCCCAAATCCCTTATAATTTATGACCAGATCAGCGATCTTAATTTGCAATTAGGTATGCAGAGTGGCGATTAGGTTATTACATTAAGGGCTGATTTTTCCATCGCCAGATAACTTTTATTTGAGGAATAAAATTGACGTTTGACAGTGTTTGTATGAAATAACTGTCAAAATTTCAAAATTATTCCTTGAATAAAGTTATCAGATGATTGATAAATCAGCCCTTAGGCTTGATAGACATAAAAGTAGGTAGGTATCAAATCACAGAACATTTTTGTAAAAGGAGAAAGAGGATACATTGGTCTTGACATTATTGCCTACACTTCCGTGTTTACGTATTTGTTCTCATAACCAGATGTAAAATAATAATGGCACCCACGCCACGGCTCTGCTATCACCATCACACATGATTGTAATTATTACATGTAAACAATCAGATACACGTTTTCTCATTGTTATGTAAAGACAAGCCAATATGCTCAACATGGGGAAACTCATTTAAGAATTCTGAAGGGTTTCAAAGACATACATTTAATTTTAACGAACTAGCAAGTCGTAAGAAGTTGGCATCGCAAACAAGTAACAATATAAAACAAGCTTACAGGCACTGAAGTATTTTCACTTAGCATCATACTATTTCTATCGTTGACATAAGGTCGTAAATGCAACGGCACAAATAATGGGATTCCGAGCACAATCGTAAAGTAACTAGAAATAGAGCAGTTCTGAAATATACGGGAATAAAGGACTTTAAAGTTTTCAATGAAACGCGATAATGGCGAGATAGGATGAAATGCGACTGTCTATTTGGGTTTCCGGGGCTTTATGTAGTTTATACGGGAAGCCCGGGTAGACACTGTATTTTTAAAGAATAAAGATTGTTACTTTTATCACAGCAAAGGCCCAATTAAAATTAAATGCAGCACGCCTGCTCTGAGACGTCAAATAACTATTATGAAGCATTATTAAATATTATATATCCCCTCAGAACTCCAGTCCAGTGTTTGAGCTACCGTTACCCACTCGGGGTATGATAAATGATCCAAACTGACGTAAAACAATATGAAAGTGATAAATGTTCGCGATAATTATTCGACCAGCTAACACAATATAAGCTCACAATCTGACCCTTGAACGCTTGTCCTTCAAAATGTATTGAACTTTGTGCATACTTTGACCTATAAATGTCTAAACAATTTGTTTTTTATTCTATAGAGTATAGAGCAATATGAAAAGAGAACTACTACACTACTCATACCTATACATAATTAAAAATTATATTTGCTTTACGTATATGTCTGTGTGGCTGCATTGTTCTGCTAGACTATACAACTGATTTTTATGCAATTTTCACCACCATTCAGAGAATGTATTCCTTAAACCTAAATTATTAACATAGGTACATATTATAAAGAAATCTCGATGTTTTGTCACCTCACAATAACCGTGCGAAGTAGGGACGGGACACTAGTATTTACACATAAATTTACAACAATACTAGTTAAAATTCAATATAAAGTTAGCATCAACATTGTAAAGTCGTTTCAAACTTCAGTTACCCGGCAACCTCAACTAGCCGCGTCAATATTTATCAAAGATCGCAACCAATATTTCGGAGTTTGACGGCAAATCTAATTCGCGTCTGAAGACGCCACTGACGGCTGGTAATGGTGTTCTCGCTCGTTAGCTCTCCCTTGCCACGAACTCTATAAGTAATCCGATTTCATTGGTAGTTCCGACAAATTTGCGGTCCGTTGAATCTATGCCGCACGCCCGGCAATGGGCTACCATGCTCCTAACCGACGATGGATTATCACCTGTCTCTCTCTCACGTAGAAGGGATGAAAAGGATGTAGCGTGGTGATTAAAGAGGTCGTTTTCTGTTACGATATGTGTGTAAGTTCTTGGAGTCCGTCCAGCACAAACATGCTTTTGTTAATCTGCTTATGTAGCTGGACCGCGGCGTGCGCGAACGGATCAAAACCTTTTGATACCCAAAACAGATTTGGGACTAAGTGTGATTTCCGTAAATTGAATGAAGAGTGGAGGCAGGTGGTTTATTCATGAGGGGTTCCGTTCGTGTGCCGCGTTACAGAAATCGCTAATTTCATTCCGAATCAGTTTTAAATTATTTTGCATTTTTAAACAAAACGTGAATTTTATTTTGATGAAATGGATTAGCTATTATGACAATTGATTTGTAGGTAGTTGCTCTTTCAATGACTTCTCAGTCTTACTCCCAAATCCCTTATAATTTATGACCAGATCAGCGATCTTAATTTGCAATTAGGTATGCAGAGTGGCGATTAGGTTATTACATTAAGGGCTGATTTTTCCATCGCCAGATAACTTTTATTTGAGGAATAAAATAAACGTTTGACAGTTTTTTTTTACCCAGCCCTAGGGGCTGCTTTTTCAATCCTCTGATAACTTTATTCGAAGAATAATTTTGAAATTTTATCAGTTAAGTATTTCATACAAAAACTGTCAAACGTCAATTTGTCAAAAGTTATCTGGCGATGGAAAAATCAGCCCTGAATGAACAGCAGTTCTTACAAGTGGTTATCAGTCTATGAAAATAATCAATTTTACTGAAATGAAAAACTGAATTTTACAACCAATATAAATAGCGTGAAAATTGGCACGTAATAAATCACTCTGGATAATAAGGCACTAGACACGCGCAGGGGGATGATATCAACAATTCAACATAAACTTTATGGTATTGTTACCAAGTCACAAATTAAGTTTAATGTGTTTAAATACTAAAACGAAAAATACTGATATTTAGCTGCAGCTAAATACCAGTACTTTACATGGAGCAATTAGCTATCAGACTTCCACACCCCAGTTACTGGGTAATACAATACCCCTTGGTAAAACTGGTTGTCCGACTTTCTGGCAACTGACGACCCGTAACCACTGTCAAAGATCCACGAATAACAGCCGGGACCTAAGGCTTAACGTGCTTTCCGAGACACGGAGGGGTCTTGGTATGTGAAGATGGTCACCCATCCACGGACCAACCGCGGCTAGCTTTAATTATGTATGTTTAAAATACATAATGTAGAATACATGGTTTCAATTAATGTGATAACCTAATCGCTTCACTGTATGCTGCATTCTTTATGATAGTTTTCAATACAAAGTTTGCTAAAAATGTTTATTTTTATAAAAGTTTGTGTTGAGCTCCATTCCAGTTATTTGCAGCTGCAGTCAGCATGTTTCAATATATTGGTCCACAGAAAATAAATAAAACCGTTAGTTGGCATAACACAATGAAACTGCGTTGTATGTGCTATTCTGCAGAGAACTGTGGTTCAATTAAGGTTTTTAATCTATTTCGTTGGAGAAATAATTGTTACTTGATGTATTTTAATCAACAGATATAATTCATGATATAGATACTAGGATGTTTGGAATAATACGCTTTCCATTTAATTGTGTACATTTTTAATTGTTTGTATTCTGAAAGCATTTTTCGATATTTTTCTTTTAAAGCGCGAAATTGACGATAAGTGATCTATATGATGTCACCGTATGATTGTGAACACCGTTAGTTTACAATCTATCTCGCGAGAAATTAAACTGTCGAACTGTACCATACTGTTTACAATTTGTAACGTTTTTATCACCCGTAAAATTGTAAATCATCCCTGAAGTTAGGTTAGAACTGTGAATAACCTTGCGCGAGCCGAGCGAGCGAAGCGATCAGTGCCGTGGCAGCGGCCGGCGGCGAACGGAACTGGTTTGTCGCAGATACTTAGCTATTTAGCACTAGCACAAGGTGCATCGCATGGAAGTTGGATACCAGTTTACAATTTATCGGTTTACTATGGACAAATTATAAATTATCGAAAAATAGTGCGTTAAATTGTAAATGGTTTGTTGCAGTTCACAGTTTTTCGATAGTCTATAATCTCGCGAGTTGAATTATAAACAAACAATGTTCATAATTATATGGAGACATATACATATTATTATCTATTCTATACTTATAATAAATCTTTAGAAGTGAAAATTATGTACATTGAAAATATCAGTAAAATAAATGGCAATGTTACTAGATCGACACCGAACCCAAAAATGTGATTAAAAAAATTTTTGTCTGTCTGTTTGTTCAGGCATCACGCAAAAACTACCGGTTCGATTACGATGAAACTTGGTATATTATTTTTTAATATCCTGGGCACCACACTGGGTACTTTTTATCCCGGAAATGTATATACAATAAAAAACAAACTTAATTTTGCGGTTCAATCCCTAGACCCGATTACTGTACCAACCGCAAATAATAAGTTTGTCGTAGGTTAGGTCACCCGCAGTGGAGTTCATTTTTATTCCTTTTAGTTTTTAGAGTTATTTAGGTTCAATTTTATAAGTCGTAGGTATAGATTTTAATTTTAAAGTATAGGTAGTACCTATATTTGATAGTGTACGTCGTGACCGTAGGTTATTTTGTAATACTGTTAGGTAGGATTAGTCATTCGTATAGATATTAATCTGTCTAACAGCGTTATTCTTAAACTATACAACAGATTTCGATGCGGTTTTCACCATCATTTAGATAATTTATTCCGAAAGGTTTAAGCAACTCACAAATAATAAAGATATCTCGATGTTTTGTCAAGTCGTAAAAACTGCGTGAAGCAGAGGCGGGTCGTTAGTATTACTATAAAATATCAAAATATCACATTGAATAAAATAAAAACGACGCCACGACTTTTTTATAAGCTTCATTCAATGAGAAACAAAGGGAATCCATTCCAGATTCACTAATTTTCTGTACCATACCTACCTGTATATTTATTTACCTCATCTTACCAATATAGATACTAAGTTCTAGATGCGTTAATATATCTGAGTACTCAATCAGGCACGTGGAAATTGAAGGATTATGTCAATGGTGCGTGAAACTCAGAGATTAACCTATTCGCACGAGTGACTGAATTATAATATAGCGTACTGGAAGCTAGTCATGTTGTTTGATTATGTATAGAGTTAATTACCTTCTGTTTTAATGTCTTTAACTTATGGGTATTCCATAGAAATAATAATAATAATTTATTGGAATAGTACCAAAGCTTATCCAGTTAATTTCGCGGAAATGAGTGTACGCATTGAAAAAAACAACAGTCTTATTTTTTCAAGTAAATTACTTTGACCGTCCTTATTATAATTGTGAAAAGGCTTGGCATAAATGATAAAATGATAAATGATTTTATTTTGTAGATGAATAGGTTTGTAAAAACACTTTTACACGTCAATCATATTTTAAAACTAGATGAGGTCAGTCATATAATTATCATGATAAAAAGGGCTATCAAGTTTATAATTTGAACTTAAAATCAAATTATTATGTCGTGTGCACATTATCTTAAATAGCTTTGGAAAACATAAAAAAGTTACTTGTGTCAAAAAATATTATCACAAAATTAAAACTGACCTTAGTTATCTCATTTTAGCATAGTAATACCCTTTCCCTAATATCCCTCTGTAGGAACCCAAACAATAAATGTAGTATGGATTTTTGTTATTAGACCATGATAGATGAAGATTCAGGACCATAGCGGACTTTATTTCAGTTTTTTTTTTTTAATTAAAAATCGTAGTAAATGTAAGTGGGTCAATGAACGCTATTGCCATACTAAAACGCGACAACTATAGTAAGTCTAAATCCAACCTTTTCCCAGTTTTGCTAATCTTTTTATTCGCAGCCGGATGACACAGGGAGCTGTGATAAAAGATTGCACATTAATGTTCTACATTATAAGGATCATAAACACAAGGGTTATAGTCGACACGGAACCACCGGCTTCCCGGTGAATTTTATCACGTAATAAACAAACCGACTCGAATAATGTCATAGAATAGTTTTTGATTAGGTTATGTTGGGAGTCCCGTGCATAACAAGTTTATATTTGTAGTAAACAAGGTGTAAGTACTGATAATAATACAATGATGATAAACTCGAAAATAGTACCGAAATTCCGATAAAACGCATGTAAAAGTTCTTAGAGCGATGCCACACGGGCGTTGCCAATGCGTTGCGTCCTCGCAGCGCAGTGATTTTAACGCACTGAGTACCACACGAGCGCTGCGATGTCGCAACGCAATGCAGCTTATCCCGATATCGCACCTTCACGACGTCAACATCCTCCTTCCGACGACGGGATGTCCTCCTCAACGCCATTCCCCTCCCCTCCCCGTATAGAGCAGCTTTTTTTCGCGATTTCAGGTTTGGTCCTAGAGTAAAAGTTGTTCATAATCCTACTAATATCCTACTTCCAATTCTACTAATATTGTAAACGTGAAATTTTGTATGGATGGATGGATGGATGGATGTTTGTTACTCTTTCACCGCCGTTTGTCCACCGCCACGTCAGCGGGACGTCAACGAGAACAAGATGACGGCGCCGAAATAGCGATACATGCATTTACCTATGACCACGTTTCCACCACACGCCGTCACCGGGACGGCGTGCCCGGACCGATTCAGTACGAATAATTAACGTTTCTCGTTGACGCTGACGTCCCGTTGATGGTGACGGGTAGACAAATGGTGATACAGTGGGAATAAAAATGATTAATAATAATCTTTTCAATAACAATTCCAAGAAATAATAACGGCAGGCTATTATTAACTTTAAAGAAAAATAAGGAAAGTGCTCTTTACTGAAGATTTTTGAAGTAAATACAGGTCTAGGATATTACTTGCCGTTGTAGGTATACAAGTAACTTGAAAAGTAATTTGTTCTTACAAAATCAAAGTATGTAGCATGATGTGATAAAACATTCTTTTGAAGTTAAGCTGTCGTATGATTTTAATATTATTCTACGACTAAATGCCTTTAGTCGCACACAGGCGCGACACGACAGCGCGATGCGACGGGTGTGACGCCGGACCACAATTCCTATGAAAACTTCATGGAAATTATTCTACCGGAGTCGTGTCGCGCCTATATTCGGGAGCCCTTATATGAAAGTATCATGGAAAGAAAAGTTCTTTTTCGAAGGTTTCAAATGTGAGTTAGAAATCTAAATCTGAGTTTACATAAAAGCCCACTGTTTTTTAACTTGTTTCTATTCCAATTTGTGGGAGAAAAACGATGGATTTCTTTACAGCGTTTAAATAAAACAATTCTTGCACATTCCTTTCTCTACCATCATGCAATAAATCAAACATTAACAGAATAAATCGAAGTAATAAAGGTTCTTTCATTTTATATCAGGGTAAATGAACCTATTTAAAGCCAATTAACAGTATATCAACTAATTTTAATTTACCACTCCCAGATTGGACCATCGACGTCCATCATTATGAATTCGTGAGCGGCACCCCTCAAATTAGGTCTGCGAGACACTGTTACAATCTCGTGACCAAATGTTTTAAGCTCAGTAGGACACGCGATAGAAATAACAATCCTACCTACAGTTTACACGTAAAACTAATAGAGATATATATTTTCTGTTTTATTATCACAAACATAATTAATTGTCCGCTAGATTTCCTTGTATACCTATTAGTTGATGAATTCCGCAAATAAACGATGAAGAATGACTCAACAGTTTGATTTATTTTTAGAAACTACAAAGTGTAGCAAACTGCTACGTTTGCCTACGCGACGACGGCCACAAAGCTACGAGCTGCTACGAAATTCAACAATTGACATCGGAACGAAAATAAAACGTTTCATTCCCAATTGAACGTATTTATTTACCTCTCACGCCACATTTTAACCTTCTACGTCATTCAGGAGCCCGAACGTTACTGAAAACTAAATCTCCAAATTATTTCAGTATTACGCTAGCTTACCTTCTTCACGGGGCCTTATGAGGGTAAAGCCGACGTAGCTAAAGGAGCATTTTGCTCTTTCCGGTGTTGGGTACGTTGGGATGACTGAAAGGGACTGTTCCGTCATTTAAGGGACATCTGGTGGTATTAGTTATGCCCTAATCGGAACCTCGCGTGACCCCCGACGCTTCAATTAACAAAATGGATAATCGTGGCTCGCTAAGGCGACAAACTTATATTCTGTGATTTATTAACGACTAGCGCCACGAATGCGGACTGCCTAAATTAGATTTGCATGATTGACGAGCTAAATAGTGCAGTTACGAAGCGGCTCAAGCGGCTGTTTTGTTTGCTACAAGTGATACGCTCAAACTATCACAGAATGGATCTTATTAAATCAATTATCCTTGAGAAAACCACAATCTAAAAACAGAGCAACTTACAACATAAATGTAGCAGCCATAACCTATGCAATTTCATAGGTCACACTATCTAACATACCACAAACTCTCTGCCTGATATTTCAAAGTAAACTAATAATAAACATGTAACTACTTAGGTACACGTCATAGTTCGTAACATCTTAAGCAAGTACGACACAAAGTCCAAACTCAGTCAAATACAACATTAATACTCCTCTTTACTTGCTAACTTGGAAACGTTCTCGAACAACCACTATAATCCAATTACACCGTGCCTCAAGGCTTTCGTTCTACGTCCTGTAAAGTCATCACAAACGAACACAACTCACAAAGGACTGCGAAAATAAACAAACAAGCGAAAATGTTACCGCTTTAGCTGTCGAAAGCAGCCGCTTGCACAATGCACGACAAGGGACGATGAAAAGTACCGTAGTCGCATTGCAAATTAGCGCATTCGACCACTCAGCCCGAAAGCCGCCTGTCCGTCCGCTTGCCACACCATTTGCTCGCCAACGATTTCACTCACGCACACAAGCCTAACTAAAATTCGTTCATTAATCAGCTTCGCAGTGTAAAAGCACGCTGATCGGTTCTAAAGCCCCACGTTTTGGATTCTGCATTCTATTGACCATATCGGGCAGTCTTAGCTGCATAACAGCGGGGTAGTTGCGTAACAGTCACAAAATGCCAATTGATTGTAATGAGTTTCATTTTGACAGTTCACCCAAGTTCATTGCGTTATTTAAGTTGTTGAGCAGGCAATTTTTTCAAATACAAGAAGCAATGGATTAGCAATATCAATCAAAATTCTCGGATTATCACTGAAAGTGTGTTACGCACACACGTTGAGGACGCAGCTCGCAGATGCGACAATGACCGATACTGATATTACGTGTGCTATAGCAACAAATCATGTTTCCTCTCACAACATTTACCCTGCCCTGCACAAATTTAATTAACTACGACAGGTTTTCATTGGGTTTAGTGTACGGTAATGGTAATTAACGCTTAATTAAATGACACCTCTTTACAGGACAAACAAATGTCTAGTCAGAGATGCTTGGCAGCCCTGGGGCTGAAATTTCTAGAACAGTAGTACCTCTAAACAGTGTAATGTAACGATGGGGCTCTCAACGCTCGCCTTTAACTTAATGCGTTTGACGTCTGCCACTGACAAGTTCAAAGTTGAATTTAATTTGTCTCGGCAAATAGCACTCCAGTAAATACAACAAGAAGAATGAACGGATAATTAAGTTTTAACATCAACTTTTAGTCATGACATTGGACAAGTAGGAAGATTATTTAGGTTTAAGATTTTGTGTAAGGCCCACTAGAAAACGATAAAACTCTATGTAGGTTTGGATGTCCGAATCGACCTAAAACTTAAATTTAAGCATGTTGTTGTGTAAGAAAATATAGAAACATTCGTGGTCGTTTTATAATTTTTATATTGGATAAAAAATTCAAAAGAAAAAATCTCATGCACTTTCGCTAGCTGCCATTTGCAAATCCTAGAAGATCCTTCAAAATTGCATTGAAGATGCAAACGGTAAGTACGTTGTAAAACATAAATCCGCACGGTACAACAGCGAGCTGCAATAAACGTTCGCATTTTCTTCTCATCGTACAGATATGGCCCGGTTTATACAGCCAGACAAGATTTTCATTTACTCCCTCTATTCTATACATTGTCGTATTCTTCACAAATACCGTTTCTTTGACATCCATTGAGGTTGCGACCCACAAAAATAAGAAACGACAAATAAAATACAATCACAGTAAGTGCACTTTTAAAGCTGTGCGGTCGCTTATGTCGGAAGATCTCTTCTAAATGCTTCTAACATTTTTCTGTTGAAATACCTCTACCCTTTCTTTCCAGATTGCGAGCGTCATATAGCAGCAAATGTGAGAGTATCATTCATTCATACTTCTTCATTCATACGGTAGTAGTAAAGCGCCGTTTCTGGATGACTCAGACAATCCATAAAATTCTTTATTTGGGATTGCTGTGGTTCAACTCTATTTGTCATGAAAATATTTTATGGTTACGTGGATGCAGTGTAAGTAAATAATGGTACCTCATAAAATGATGAATTGCTCGCTTTTTCATCTAAATCACGTATAGCAATAAATATATATTGCGATACGTTAAGAAGAAATATCATAATACCGTCAGCTTTTATAAATAACGGCTTAGTACTAGACGCAAAATCCATTCCAGAAATAAGGTTGTCGCAGCAAATCCAAGAAAAAAAAAATCAAATTTCACAGAAAAAATGGTGCCTATAACTTGTCAATTCTATCTGGCAGCGGATTCGGAATAGATCTGATATTCGAATATATCGCTAATGCGAGCTTTCCATCTCACGGTTGGACGAACGATGCATATTTGATTTGTTTCCAATTTACACTGTGTGCGCATAACGTCGGAGCGTGCCACAAAAAATATTGGTCGGATCATGTACTACGTGCATTTTATAACGGTTCGGTTATCGTAGCGACGTCTATAGACGTCGCATTAATTATAAATGTGATTGAAAGCTCAACAGTAAATTATTACAGTTTCATTTGTTTATATTGTAATAACTTTTCCGCTGCATTTCGTTTCCTGGCGGCCATATATTATGTTGTGACAACTTTGTTGGTATCAATTCCTGTCATACATTTATATTGGAAAGTATGCGCGTATGTTTGTATTTTTCATTTGTGCACTACAAACATGTTTTATTAATGGCCAATGAATGCCGTTCGTTACAAAAAATTCTTTGGTATGTGAATGACTGTGTTTGCAACAATGCGTTTTGTTTTATACGATGAATAATGTTTATTGAAACTGAATGAAACTTTCAGTGTTTATTAAAAAGTAAAAAAATCAACTATTCGATTGGTGTATTTTGAAGTAACTTCAACATTTTACTCAAGTCCAAAACACAACTGCTCACAAGGTTCAACACTTCAAAATGCAACGTAAAATAGTCCTTGCATATTTAAGCACAAGCAAACGTTCATGATGAAACTTAATGTCTTCATAGGCGGTGCTAACGGCTGAAACAGTTTCGTTCCACCGTATACATGTACGTATAATGTATATGTACATGTATACGGGAAATGGGAGAGATGCCGACGAAATAGCCTCACGATCCGTTTTGGTCGTGAATGCAAATTAATCTCTCTAGCCGCTCGCCAATCGCCTGTACTGTCTTCTGACTCTGAATACCAAATACTACTACTAATACCGCTACTAATTCGTAGTGAAACGCTCTTAGAATATTGATACTGGATGGTATTGAAAGCAAATGTTAAGAAGCTGGATTTGTCTTTTGACGTTCAACTCTTTCACGCCTACTGAATGGATTTGGATGAAATTGCACACAGATGATTTATAACCAGGATTAACATATAGGATACTTTTTATCCTGATATTCCCACGGGAACAAAATGTATGCGAGTAAAACCGCGGGGCGCAGCTAGTTTGAAATAAACGCTTTGACGTTCAGTTTGACTTTCTTCATTTGTGAAAATTAGGTGGGAATAATTTAAAGCTGTTTTGAAAATACCTTAATACTAAACTAGCTGTGCCCGCGATTTCGTTCGCGTACATGTTGGAAAACATATTGGATTCCATGGGTTTTATTTTTTTTGCGAGAAATCCTAATTCTTTTTCTAAAATAAAAGCCCAAGTTACTCCTTATAACATCAAATCAAATCTTATAAAATCAAAATCGATCGAGCCGTTTCGGAGATTAGCCGGATCAAACAGACAGACAGACAGACACTAATTCAAGCTTGTACTTTGGGAGTTAGAAATAATGTCGTCATGTAGTTTTTCATTGTTATTCTACTAACAGCTACAAAACACCAAATGCGTTTTGAGGGGTAATGAAATATCTGACTCACAGCCGAGCACGCAGTCACTGCGACCAAATAGTGTCGTCAAAATATTCGACTGTAAATAACAATCGATTTGATCATAAATGGAACATACGAATAAAAAAACCCTTGCCCTAAGCAGCGAATAAAGAAAAGGCCTCCCAAAGTAAATTTGAAGATAATAAAACCAACATAAACTAAGTTACGAAAGCGCAAGTCTGACGAACGAAGCAAATTTTTACATATTTGGTTAGTCAAGAAAACACTTCTTAGTTGGCTACGCAAGTTTCTAAATTCTTAGATTTCAACCTGGAGGGAAAACTATTATACTTAATTAGGTTTTCTTATGCAAACAAAGGGTTATGCAGAGTTCATAAGGAATTTGTTTCGGAGCATCTTTGAAATAAAGTCTTTAGGGGCTTGCGACGTGCATACATATCTTAATGTGTTTTTCCTACTTTCATATTGCGAGACCATATTGCTTACCTGGCCATTTTTGTTTAAATTCCGTGTTTTGTGTTTTATTTCGCTTCAGATACAAGGAGTTACATAACTGTACTACTGCATTATTATATAAAAAGGTATTTGTTGTGTTAAATTGTAGTCAATATTTACTGATTTTATCACACCAGTTACATGACAATCTTTAGTGTTCAGCCACTCTAAAAGCTCGAGCCAAAAGCGTCTAAAATGATGCTTAAGTTACAAAATATTCCCTCGATTTTATCTTTTATAACATATTCTCACAGAAAACCAGCACTTTTCCCTCAAAATCTTCCACAAACGTAGTCTGATATCTGTAATTGCAGCAGAACTATTTCACTGGGCACTTATTCTCGCATATCTAGGCGACAGATCGAGACGTTTCACCGAGCGAATGTGTTTGCTGTGTCAAGATCTCCGTCGGTTACGTATATGCAGTCACTTACTCCCCGTACGTTCATTTATGCCAGTAACGATGTACTTAAAGGCTAAATTATATGCAGATAAGTAACTTACAGGAAGGTAAATTTTGTGAAGTAAATCTTTGACAGTGGAAACCATTTGTTTAGAATTTATTTTGAAGGATGCAAATTGTTTAGGATTTTCCATTTATCTTAATTATTTCCTCTGCCCATCATTTCGGGGAAAACATGCGTGATTTTATGTTTTTTTTTGCAATTGAAGCCTACGCAGTAAAAGCCCATGGATTTTACTGTTTGCGTTTATTTTTCCTGAAAATTGATGATTGATTTCAGGTTTATGTTTAAACTTGCTGAATATATTTTTTTTGCCACGCAAATGGCATTGACACCCCTGTATTCCCCAAAGGGATAGGCAGAGGCATATTGTACGCCCACATTTTTCCATGCCTACTCTGACAATATTTTACACGAAAATCTATTTGCAAAATGTTTTTTTTTACACGAAACATCAACTTTATACTATGGTACATATTTGTGCATACCTACGGTTACATAGGTACGTACAATTTTAATTTGAAATTCAAGGAGGTTCTTGCTGAATTTTTTCTGTAATTTTCATTAGCAAATATAGTCGGGCGCGAGACGTCTTTATATGAATAAAATTTACATCTGTTTTTTCTCTCTGACTTTGACTTCGTTACTAAATAAAACTAACACAATTAGAGGGTAAATAAATGTGGAAAAACATCTGGTGAACTTCAGTCTGTTGCTAAACATCTAATAAAAGAAGATTTTTTTTATGCGATTATGTTAATGTTGCGTAGGAGTTGTAAAATTATTTTGTCTGCAAAATCTTGTTATTCCGAGTGCCTACATAGTCGGAATAACAAGATTTTGCTACTTTAAAAATAATAGAGTTCAAAACGTGTGGGTCTCGAAAAGAATCTAAACGTTTTTCGTCAGTGTATTTTTACCAGAGTATATGTTCATTTATTGTTAATAAAAACTAGTTCTAATACTACAGCTAATTCTGTTCATTTTCCATGCACCGTCAAGTTCCATATTTCCGTTATCAACCATAACATTTTATCCAAACACGATAAAACGATACTCTAGTTCTAAAGATATAATCAAACATAATATTGCTAGCGTTGCGATTCAGCGCGCTGTCAGTGGTGTTGCCAAACAATTTACGTGTATGAATGGGGAAGGTTATCCGAGAGATTTGTTGGCGAAACGGGGCGTCTCAGCCCTCGATGTTTTGCCTTTTCAGCTAAAGTGACGAAACATGTCTTGCGGCATACCAGCCACTGTTTACATTACCCTCACGTACGCTCTCCGCGACCGACGACGACGACGATATTCCAAAATAATGTGTGATTCCGCGAATAAATTTATTGAGACGAGAGACAGCAAAACCAATAGTTGCATTGACAACGAAAGCGCAGAGTACGCCAGTTTATTCATGATTCGTTCTTTGTGACAGGGTTGTAAAGTAAACAGAAACGCTTTGAGCATTTTATTTTTACGTTTTTAATGATACGACATCTCTGCTAAAAGAATTTTAGAATTCTGTTATGACATTCTTTTAGCATCTGCTCTGCAAAGCTGCTTGTGTACAATTACTTTCAGTTTTAATTAAAGGCTCGCTTGTAACAGCACGTGGGAGCTAATCATTACCCAATGCGAGCAAGTCTTGTTTACATTATTAGCTCGATCGGCGCTTGTTTATATAAAGCGCGCTAAGGAAACGCCACTGGTACAGCGTTAAGCACAAGATTACCTCACAACAATTTTCCGCTTAGACTACGCAACGCTTTAACCAGAATTTCCGTTAAACATATTTTAATGAACGGTAATTTATTCAATAAAATCTCTTTGTCGGAATGCCATCGTAACGAACGGAAAATGGAATATTGATGCCGATCGAAATTGATTTTAATTTTCCCTTTTTAATAGGTACTTATGCAATTTCGCTTATTCCTCAAAATGTAAATAATGCCGTCAATGTTTTAACAGGATCAAAACACTAACTAGTGATTAAGCTTTAAAAGATTTTTAGATTTAAAAGGAAGTTATTGGTGAACTTAGTTAGCAATTTGAATATGCAATTCCGCGAACTGAATCGTTTTTATTTGCATTTCAATCTGGCTTTTAGAGCGTGTTCACAACACGTTCACATCCAATGCGCATACTCTTTATTACACGGCAGTTTAAAATATATACACGGAGTAGCTTAAATAGGTTTTTCTAAAGAAATTCTTATAAAAAAAATGTCCTCCAGACCGAATTTCGGTTATGGCGGCCAAACTCAGAGGAGATTGGTCATCTACGCAGGAGATATTATTGTGCACAAGTGTGTGCACAGACACAGGTGCGCTTAAGAAAAATCTAAAGAAAAAGATAAAAATAGCTTTTTTCTCTAAAGAAATTCTAATACACAGAGTAGGAATAGATGAATTTCTAAGTACCTAATACGTTTATAAATTATTTTGTGTATTTAACACAAACATGTGGCATTCAGCCGCCTCAGTGGATAGATTAAGAAAAGTTACACTGTCACTTATACGAAATTCTAGGAAACTTTCACACAAGTTACTGAGTTGGCAAAAAGGTAGGTGAGGCAAGTCTTACGCACAAGTTTTGCCGGCAAGTGTCGCACAATCTTGAGATACACAGGGGTTCTAGCGTTACTGAGAAGAACATTTATTATGGCACACTGAGGACCCACTTTGTTTATCCAAGTAAGTACAGGCATAGTGGGCATTATTTGTTACATTAAGTCTAAGTCACACATGTATGAGCCGCATCTGGAAGAGTTCATGAAACCTGGCTGACTTTAGCTTTTACCCGAGTCTATGACTGCATTTACTTCTTTATGTTATTCGGACACACTCTACCTGTATGCTAAATTGTAACCAAACTACTTCAGTTATTTCATCGTAATTGAGTACCTGGAGAGCAGTGGTGGCTCGAGAGCCCACTCCCTCTCACCGAGAGGAGGCCTGTGTTCTAGCAGTGGGAACATTATAGGCTGATTATGTACTTTAGCTATTTCGTCGTGATTAAATATTTTTCAAAAGTTACCCCCGTTAAAATATTTTTCAAAAGTTTCACAAATTCAAAAATCAGTTGGCGTGGTGATCATAGCAGTGTTGTGTGCTGCCTACCCCCATGGGAAGAAGACGTGGCTTTATGTTATCTTTATGTACTACAAAAAGTCGTAACAAATTAAGAACGTAGTACATAGTCCGTACATCGCCGCCAACTTAGTAAGCCCAAGATAATAACATCACGTATTATTAAGGACATGCTGTATCCGTGGAACAGTAAAACAAATTGCATGGATTACCTACTCGAGCCGGCTTCGTAATAAAAACTTTAATGTCATAAAGCTCTCTGATAAAAAAGTTCAAGTAAACGAGCAAATGAGTCTGCTACGTATCTGAGCCGTTGTTTCTCTTGAATCTGGGGTGAGGTGGTTTATGTACAGTCAGAGAAGTTAATTGTTAAGCAAATTGACACCCTAAGTCAAGTTGCCGTGTTATAACTATTTCATACGACTTTAAGGGAATAACAGCCGTGTTTTGCATACAAGGTGGCAGGGCCATCAGGAAGGTATTGCACTTTTGCCACCATGCCACGCTGTATATGGACAGTTTAAGTCCATAGTCACATTGATAAACAAATAATTTTCCCGACTTTACAAGAAAAGGCGTTTCATGTTTCAAGCAGAGTTTATTTTTTAGCTCTAGTTTCAGTCAGTTCAGTTGCTGTTCATTCCTATCTTCACAGGCCGTTAAGTCGGCTCAGAAGAGCTTAAAGCTTCATTTGTATATATTCCGAAATACATTCTCCCACGACTCGTGTATTTTAGATAAAGGCTTGTAACACGTGATACGAAAAGATCTACGTCAGGCAAACTTTTTTAGATCGAAAACATTGAATCACAAATCTATCAAAACTTTCCCCACGCCTTTTTATAAAGCAGTCAAGAAATCACGTCTATCTAAAGCTAGCCTGTCCCGAGTGACGGATTGACAGATTAAACGCGAAGACAGAAATCGATTCTGTCTAATAGAAAACCAAAGTTTGGCCGGGTAAGCTTAGATTAGCCACGGCTTCGTACGGTGGACCAAGTTAATGTCGCTAAAGACTTGGAATTCTGAATGTTAGCCACTCGGTTAACACGATCAAATACAAAGTGGGAAGTTGCTGCTTGCGGCTTAGACGTGTTATGTGATGTATATATTGGCTGTCTGATAGATGGTCTTGGATAGGGTGTTTCGTATCATGTAAGAAATTTACGCGAACTTTCTTTTTGACGATGGTACACTTCTTCGATGTTTTTTATAGTTGTGGCGACATCTACATTAACACCTGCGACCTAAGCATCACAATGACGTCACGCAAAATCCTACATCACGCAAGCAGAGTTTACCGCGCGACTAACATTGTGTACAATGTCCGGACATCAATCGGGGGTCATGACCCCCCAAAATCATTCAAGGTATTGAGAGTCTGCATGATTTACTTGCCTTACAAACTTAGGTTACCTTACTACTTGGTGACCCACCCCAAAATCTTGGGCTGCGACCGCGCCTACCTGAGCCCAGTAGGTGGCCATAGTAATTGCGGCATCAGTGGCATTAAGGTGATCATTATCATTGTCATGATCATTTAGGTAATTCGCGGTGCATGTGAACGGGCACTCCAGCACGTAAGTCATGTTCTGATCACAGGCACCGCACCCGCACTGAATATTAGATGGGTAATCGCGAACCGGAAATGTGTAAGGCAAGTTTTAATACTTAATTTTCACTTTTCAGTAATTTACAAGTAGAACAAGCTTCCATTAAAAGGCCAACAAATTTTTTAACCGACTTCAAAAAAGGAGGAGGTTCTCAATTCGACGGTATGCTTTTTTTTGTGTGTTTGTTACGCGATTACTCCGCCAATTGAGGACCGATTTTCAAAATTCTTTTTTGTTCGAAAGGAGATACTTCTGAAGTGGTCCCATAGAAATTTCATGAAAAACGGTTCAGTAGTTTGGTTTTTAAACCAAAATTACTGGTAAAAATTACAACTTAAAAGTGAAAAATAAAAACTATTTTGCAAAAAAAAAAAAAAAACAACCGACTTCCAAAAACGACACTACAAAGTGAAAAATAACTTTAATTTCGGAAGTCGGTGGCAAACAACGAAAATGCCAACCCAACGACACCGACTTCCGAAATTAATGTTATTTTTCACTTTGTAGTGTCGTTTTTGGAAGTCGGTTGTTTTTTTTTTTATTTGCAAAAAAGTTTTTTAGGATAAAAAACTTAATTAAAATAGGTTTCAGCGCAGTTTCATTCGAATGCAGGAACGAAGTTTTTTTTTGAATACCTGTACACGGTGCTATTTCGAAACCATTTTCAGGAATCCCTGAACTAAAATAATTTAACTACCCAAAAAATATTTCTCCATTTTCCATGACCATATCCCATCCCTAATCCTAAAACTAGCTCATAATTAAACTCTGGCAAATTCGTTTAAACTTGTCTGCTCTGTCCTTAAAAACGAAAACAAAAAATAAAGAATCCAGCATTGCACAGACAAAAGAAGAAAATTAACACTCCATGACGTTTCCAGCTCCGTTCCTTCCGTTCAAAAGTTTCCGTTGCATTTTTATGTCAACTGTCAACAACTTCGACTTTGCTACAAGGGCCTGATCACACTTACCACAACCACACCACATCGCAGCGACAAAATGTGTGCAAGCCGTGTTACGTGTGAATAATGTCGCTGCAGCTTCTTTCAGTTGCGTTGTAGTAACTACAAAATCATGTCATTCGTGGATCTTTGGCAGTCGTTACGGGTCGTCAGAAGCCCGAAAGTCTGACAACCAGTCTTACCGAGGTTGTGGAGATCAGATAGGCAGTCGCTCCATGTAAAATACTGATGCTCAGCTGCATCCGGTTAGACTGGAAGCCGACCATAATATATTTGGGAAAAGGCTAGGCAGATGATGACCTACAAAATCAAATCAAATGGTCGACGCAACGTTTTGTTCGCGATCTGGCCGGCCTCTAGTACGCGGTCTCGCTTGTGGTTGCGTTGTGGCTGCGACGTGGACTGGATGTGGTCGGTATCGCCCACACGGTTGATATTAACGGCCAAATGTGGTCCGTGTGAATAAACTATACATTTTCATACAAATTAGCGCCCGTCCTCTTGTTGTCGTTGTGGTGTGGTGTGATTGTGGTACGTGTGATCAGGCCCTTGTCTCCAAGTCGAGCGTGGATTACGTCAAAAATAGCTCCACCTGAAATACTTGTGGCCTGTCTATCTGTTGTCAAATTTATCTCGCACGTAGCGCGTGTCTGGTTGGAAGGATCTCGACTCCGAGTTCGCTCCGTGTTACTATTTTGCGTTTTATTATCTTTGTTTAGCATTGGTTTATCTTTTTAAAGTGTGGTTTGAGGAAATTGGAAATATGAAATCGTTGTAGTTTTGCTTTAGTGCCAATTTGGTTTTTGTTATTTTTTTTTTTTTGTAGCTATTCGACTTACCTAAGAACCTAATGGCTATGTTTGTTTATAAATACATAATTGGGAAAATTAGGTGCTTATACTTTACAACTCTGCCTACTCCTTCTACCTTACATCACATGATATAGTGGCCCTATTAACAAAAGACAAGTGTAATTAAAAAAAAACAAAAACACACTTTAAAAAAACTATAAAATAATAAAATTGACTTGTATTAGTTCCGATATCTTATGCCTATGTACCTACGCATTTTACCCTTGCCAATATTTTAACTTCTTTGTAGAGAAAACGCAAACATATATATTTTTAAGCAATACATGGAGGGTGATAGATACCTTCGGGTTTATTAGTCAGTTAGTTATAAGTAAATCTATTAAAAACATGTAAAAACTGGTTTTACTTACTGGAGACAAAAGTGGAAACACGTTTCAAGGAAATTGAAAACCAAAAGTCTTTCTTTCTGTTTCCCAATTCTTACTAACATTTAAGAAATTATTACTATCCGGAAACCCCTATCTATAAATTACTTAGCTATTTAGATATTACTTCCAATTCAACTAAATCAATGCCTTTATTAGGCCAGGACACAGGACAGATAGCTCAGGGATGCCAGCGAATGCAGCCATCCTACAAGAGATCGGATACTGCTATAGGGTGTTTTGAATTCATTTCCGGCCATTTACGGAAACGGAGATAGAATGGAGTATCGCCGGATGCTGCTCAATGCAGGGTATTGTGACCACTCGGAAATAGATTACGGTAATGGTAACTTTGGGATAGATTGGGCTACATCGAAGATCGGACTCAGATTATACCAAAGCCACTGTAGTAAATAAGCCAAGAATAGTATTGAGATATTGTATCCTTTGCCCTTGAAATTGGGGCTAGTTTCAAAATGTAGGCACTGAATTAAGAATACAAAAAGCTCAAAATCTAGGCGCAATCTTATCTCAGCGACAATCAATGTCAATAACTTGTCAAAAATGTAGGAAAATTAGAGATAATTTCAACAGATTGAGACTGAGATCAGACTGTGAAAGTTCCTAAAATTACAAGAATAGGCCCTGTGGTCTTCACGTAATCTTAAGTAAAAAACTAACCCATATTGTCCACACTAAGCTTGTTGACTTGAACTAAACTAAAAAGTGTCCTTGTATACCGTCTTGACCTCAACTGTCAACATTAGCTGGGACATCGATTTAAGTTGTATGTTTTTTCGAGAGCTGCCAGAGGCGACGACGGGGACAAAAAGCGGTTATACCTACATCAAAAAAGGTATATGGCTACAAGTTGGGGCTTATAATAGAGCTACAAAGACTTGACACAAAACTGAAATGATTAAATTAAATTAAATACACGCACCACGCCTGTATCCCCCGGAGGGCTCGGCAGTAGTGTACCTATAGTACGACACCCATCGCCAGTTGTGTTTTTAAATCCCATGTAATAAGCGTATCAATCGGACACAATAAAATCAGGTAATTATAAAACTAATAGTATATTGAGAAGTTTTGAGAGTGTATTTCTGTAATTGCTTAACGTCAGTGTACCGTCTCTGCAGTTTTACCAAAACTATTTAAAAACGTTCCCAATAAAACACAAGGGTAACAATCCAAAATGTTGATTATTCCGTTTCAATTTCAAACTTGGTCATTAGATTCTATAATAAACGTCGAAAAGGCGAAAAGACTTGATTGCACAAATACGACCGACTAAAACAAATTTCGCAGCTATACAATATCAACATCGATCTGCTCAACTGTATAATAGGGTAAACAAACATTTATTCATATATCCCAACCAACTACATGAATATAAACAAAAACTAACAAACTGGATACAGCCATTTACATACAAATTAATATACTGAGTCACTCCTTCAACACATGAACTAACATATACACACACGCCACACACACACCACACACAGCCACACCACTCACATCACAACACTCACATCACATCACACAACTCTCACACTTACACCCCCACCCCTCCTACTTCATATGCGAACACACGTATTATAAATATCTTTTGTAAATGTCTTATATAGTTTTTCATAACATCTTTAGACTGCCTAAGAAAGAGCGGCGTCATCTTAACACAAGCATTATCTGCTTAAAAGGAGGCGCCATTCACCAACAAAATGTAAACAACTAATAGTTATGAAATAAACATTTTTGTATTTGTATTTATTTTATTTTTTTATTATAATAAACTACCCTCGTTAGTATTGATTCCCTTTAAATCAACAAATATTACGAAAGCATCCCCACTAAAACCGGTGTCACATTATTATAATGGCGTGTATCATTAAAACAACGCAATTATACTCCAACTTCAATGCTGAAGGGAAATTAATTATTTTATTTCTGTTATAATCCCTTGTTTATGCTTTCAGTTAAGAGTTTTTGAGGCACAAAGTTGGACGATAAATTTCTGCAATAAACAGCTGGTGATATTATTCATGACGTTTGTTAAGTTTGTTTTAAGTGCCCCACCTTTTATAATTAGTTTATTAAGAATTCTCTTATTGTTTGCTTGAAAGGTTGAGATATTGCCTGCACTTTTTAAGTAGGCGCATTCTATTACGTTTTTCCTTTATAAATGTTTTTATTGCCCAAGATAGGGGTTGTGGAACACGCAATTTGGGACATTGCTTGGGCCGATTGTGTCTCTTAATGGTATTGGTCGGCGACTTAATAGCCTTTTGTTGTTGTTTTTACTGTGTTCAGTAGAAAAACAAACACAGAATACGTGGCTAGTAGCGTGTGGGTGGACTAGATATTCAGTTGAACAAAATAATGTTTTAGTATCACTACTGTAACATTTTTAGGAAATCAAAGCGTTCTTTTGTGGAGCTATCGTAGAAAGTAATTTACGATGGTACAATTTGCTGCTTTTACACAGCGTTTGTTCGTTAACCTTCAGAAAGAGATGAAGATAGCGTGTTTTTTTTTCCAAGAGGAAGTTTGAAAGTGGCGCCAGTGACAGAAAAGTTGAAAGGAAATCGTTTGGCTTGGCATGTGATGAGAAGGGACGAAACGCATTTAACTAAAAGAGTGATGAATATACATGTTGATGGATGGAGAGGGAGAGGTAGGCCGAAGAAAAGATGGATGGATTATGTGAGAAATGATATGAAAGAGAAGGGAGTGAATGATAGCGTGACGGTTGACAGAGGAGAATGGAAGAAGAAAACGTGTTGCGCCGACCCCAAGTGACATGGGATAAGGGCAGGAAGATCATGATTTTAGTAGCAGACGTGGAGGAGCTATCCGATAAATATATGTCACTCTCTGTTGATATTGATATAGCAGGATAGTATTGTACTTAGCTGTGCTTGTTATGGTGATATTCCTTGACTCCAATCGCACACGATTTTGCATGAACAAAATATGAATGCGACCATCGGACGCTCAGTGTTTTTACACTTTAATATTAATTGTGCACTGGAAAATTACTCGCGCACATTAAAACTTATCACTTTATTGTATTTGTTTCGTTTCAGTACCAATTTTGTTAGACATAAACAAACAAATATTTAGCTTTTGTGTAATAATTCCCCTGGCCGATTTCGGTAACGGTGGCCAATCTCCACGAAGATTAGCCAGGTTCGCAGGAGATATTATAGTGCACAACTGTGTGCGCACACACAGGTGCCCTCTCTGTTCCTTTTACTTTCATAGCCCGATGGGACGGCAATCCGACACGGCCGGGGAGAGAACAAGTGCAGGACCAACGGCTTTACGTGCTTTCCGAGGCAGGGGGGTGTCACAGCACCAACTTGCATACTCCCGGCTGCTACTGAGAAATTCCTAATGGAAAAACCCAACAACACGTTGCCCGACCTGGGAACGGAACCCAGGACCCCATGCACAGCAGTCGCGATTGCGACGACGAGACCAACGGGGCAGCTTTTGTGTATACATGAGATGTCAAATATAGAAGTAAAAAAAAAAACAAAAGAAGATGCAAAATATTTTAAATTAAGAATAATAAAAATGAAATGTAAAAAGAGCCGGTTTAAACCTTCTTGTTGACTCTAACAGCCATGTTGCACCATACAACACTGGCATTGTAAACCTAGACCGCACAAACCGAGCGAACAGAAGAATAAAAAAAGCCAAATGACGGCGCCACAACATTCGTAGAAGCAGTTGTACCAACTGTGCGATATGTAGATGTCCTTTTTTGACGAGAATAAAATACAGCACATTCTCTCATGGGGCCTTCGTTACTAGATGGCTTTACGAGGCGACTACATTCTGGTACAGAGAAGATTTCCCGGCGGTAACGCATATTTTATACGGTTTGTAATTTAAGTGGCTGCTCTTTTATTATGACGTCTATGTTGAGAACGTGATACCTCACCTCGATATCGCATTTGCTTACTTGCCTACTTTGTTACTCGGATCTTTTAAACATGGCCGTGTTTCGAGTAGTGCGCATGCGTGGGAAGTTTTTTATTTATTATCGTTGTTAGATACTTACTCAATTATTTACATTAATTTGCAATTTTATTGAAAGTTGTGTTTAATAAGCTAGAAAATTATTTTCAAATTTATTAGCTTATCGAATAAAAAGTTTAGACGACCAATGTCAGTGTAATAAAATAACAATAAAAAAACTTACAATTACAAGCTTACAATTAACGCGAACTACTCTTCGCGCGCTCTCTGTTCTACAGTAAGACGTCAAACGGTGTGCGAAAGAGAGCGCGCTAAAAATACAGTGACACGTGCCATGACAAATGCTACAGGTACTTACAGTCAGCGTCAATAATATCGGGACGAACAGACTATTCAAAATGATCTAAACAACTATGAAAATGAAATATTAACTCAATGACACTAGGAATGTTTCAAAATGAAGACAGTACACGACAACTGTCATTCTGACAAGAACTTTATCCAGTTGACATAAAGTTTAATTTTCTTAGTTGTTGAGATAATTTTGAACAGTCTGTTCGTCCGGATATTTTTGACGGTGACTGTACCTGTAGCATTTGTCATGGCACGTGTCACTATATTTTTAGTATTCTCATTTATGAACTCCAAAAATAATCGAAGTCATACAAAAACCCTGGTTGATAAAAAATTTCTTAAAGTAGTCTGCCATCAATCGCTTAAAGAAACCTTGATCAAAAATATATCGGAAAGTTTTTTTTATTGTTTAGAAATAACCCGGGAAGGGATAAATGCGTTTATTTTTTCACCAGGCACGCACCCTTGTCGTGTCTGTGACATAGAATAATGGACCAGGCGTTCGCCAAATGGAAATCCGGATTATGATAAATCATAAACTTTTGAAATTTGGCTCCTGTACCTCTGATTTATTTGCCGTCTGTACACAAAACGATGTGCGTTTGTTTTTTGTGCGTCTGTCGAGAACTCTAAAATATTTACAACTTTTTTGTCTGTGTTGGACGTTTCAGGAGAAAATTAATCACTGTATTTTTCAAGGTTCAACATTCAGGATTAAAAGTAACTGAATTCATTATTTAATATTTGAAAATGTACTTAAATAATGGCTATACCAATCATTCTCCTCAGCCGATCGCAGTCCACTTCTGGACATACCTAAGGCATTCCGAGGCAGCGCCCCAACACCCTGTTCCTTCCGCATCCAGTCTGTCCCAACCACCATCTAAAGATCATCGGTCCATCTAGCAGTTGGGCTTGCCACACTACGCTTGCCGATACGCGGTCTCCACTCTAGGACCACCGCCGGATCGTACCGGTTTCGGCAATTTTCGGAGTACCTGCGAAAAAAGCATTTTTTTTTTTCATATTATATTAAAATATGATTGCAAAAGAATAAAATATTCACTTGTATGCAGATTTAATTGTACTTGCAGTTTATTATAAAAGAAATTATTATAAGCCTTCGCTAACTGAAAAACACAACGGGAAAAGAGTTTTTCAAACGTTACGAGTTACTCATAAATCAAACACCAAACTTTGGGTCATAAAAATGTCTTCCGTTTTATTATGGTCCATTTGAAAATAAGAAGTATTTATTCACAGGTAACTATCAAAAGCCTTTGTCACTTTTATTTCATCAAATCAGATGAAGCACTATACCGATATCCAAACCTCGTAAACCGTCACCTGTTCCTAGTATTTCATCTGGGAAGTAAAAACACAACACAATCCCATTTGCCTCACATCGTTGTCATTCGCTGTCAAATTCCCAGACACAAAAGACATTGACAAACTTAAATCTAAGCGCTCAAAAACTTACCTCATACAAAAATAACACTAGCTACGTCAGTCACCGAGATATAATCAAATAGAGTATCGTCCGGTAATGGTCGTAATTTGGCTTGGCCGAAGACCGGCCTCCCTAACAAACAGAAGATCGATTTCTCTTCGAGGGGATCCAAACGCAGATAATTGGAATTTGGATCGAGTTCACGTTCAAGGAATCAAACACTTAACCACACACGATATGCATGCCTAATTGAGAACAATGGATGCCTAGCAAATGGTTTTAATGGCTGAAATAGGCGATTGATAAATAAGCTACCGTGGGGAGTGGAAACTAAAATATAACATCATAGTTATATGCTTATACTATCGAATTTATGGAGAGGACAAAGGTTCAGCAAGGCGAGCAGGAAAAATTCTACTCTAGGTACTGTAGAGGTTGTCTGCAAAAGGTGATCTTATGTCATGCAGGTATTAGGTTTTTGTTTAGTAAAAACAACAGTGATATAATAGACGCGTAGAAGTAAACACGTTTCCTTGGAATAAATAATATAATATTTTGTTATTTAACGATCCCACATAATGTTGCTCTACTGCTATCGCTGCTCTAGTGCTACAGTAAGAAGAAAAATATATTTTCACCAAGTCCTAAAGAAACTGGTTCCAAAAGCCTCTGCGTGTAAACACACCCACACACCGAGAGCTACCCATTTTATTACTCTTTTCACAGCGGCGGAAAAAAAGAAGAATTAAGAATGCATGCGAATAATTAAGCATAATCAGCCTAAAGCGTTCTCAATGCTGGGATAAGCTTCCTCTGCGAGAGGAGTGGGTTATGATATAATCCACCACGTGGGTCCGGTGTGGGTAGATGGATGTCAAATGTCTCCGATTTTTTGCTTTTAGGACGTGCCGGTTTCTTCACAATATTTTCCTTCATGAGAGCAGTGGTGATGTAATAAATAATGAAGTTTTTTATTTTGTTTAGGCCTTGTGATATCGGTATCACAAGGCCCAACCAAAAAAAACAAGGCTATAGCCGACTATATCCTATCTATTATGGCACAATTTCATGAATTCATTCATTTAGCTGAAAGACGTCCAAGCTGGACACAGTCGTATGTCTGCCCAATTAATTTAACTTAATTATTCTGTTAATTAATTCCTATGATGATCTGAATTCATCATTCTCGCTCTCAGTAGCATTATTACAATGTGAGCTGGGTTAATTAGGTACAGTCATCTCAATAGCTATCCCATATTATAATAATCGGAACAGACACTGTAATTATCTAATTATACAGTGTGTCCGGACACGGACTAGCGATATTCTAAATACTTAAATATAAACTACCTATTTTTTTTTTCAAAGTTATGGAATTGTGAACACATTACTTTGTAATGCAGACGGTAGACAATATTATTGCCTTTCGAATAAGCCTATTTTTATCTCAGTATGACTAAAACTTTGAGATATAATATGATCTTTTTTTTTTCTCGCATAGAGCATATTTTAACAAAAAAATCAAAATGGCTGCCACATAGCGGGGAAGTGTATTGGACCCGAGCCTAGAGTGTAATTGTACTTTAAAATAGTTTATAATTTAAGTATTATAGAATATTGCTAGTCCATGTCCGGACACACATCAGCTGTCATTATCAATATACATCGATATGTACCCATGTGGAGACGTAACTATATTTACGATAATAATTTCCTAACCAAAATAAGTTTTTAATAGCTATGGTGCCTAAATAAAGATTACTATGAAAAAAAACAGTCAAAATATAAAAGAAAATGGAATCAGATCCAGGCGTGCCTAACAAAACGTTAACAATAAATTCATTTCATTACTGATAATAAACAAAGTTCTGTTTATTCATCAAGAAACCACATTTCCCTATTAACATTTTATTAGTTAGCGTGTCTGCCTTCTATCTGCACTAATAAGAAGTGTTGCTAACGAAAATAAATGTCTCAGGAGGTGTTACATTTTATACTATAGTAACACGCAATGTTCGATTTATTGTGGTTCTCCGGCCGACGTCCGACAGATAGAGATCAAAGCTGACATATTTGCTACATTATTGGACGTGGCATGACCTTTATAAGTTTTTATGTGACACGCTCTTTTTGCACGGGAGTGTAACAGATTTAGCAATAATAGGTATCTATACCTAAATACGGCCTAGAGAGGATGTGAGTACGTTAAGCTTAAAAAAAGGTTTTATCATGAAATATTTAATTTGAAAACTGAAAACTCAACCATACTCTTCTAGAACAACATTTTACTTTTTTACAAAAATACGTATGAAAAATTGAAATAGGAACAAAAATGATCAGCAGACGTTCAGATGGTAAATTGTTTTCGTTACATATTTCATTCCGTTTTTCGAACTATCCTCAGAGGGGCAATTCTCGTAATTTTAAGAACGTTCACAGTCTGATCTCAGTCTCATCTGTCAAAAATACCTCTAATTTCCCTTCATTTTGACAAGTTTTTGACATTTGTTTGTCGCCGAGATGAGACTGCGACTAGATTTTGAACGTTTTTATTTACGAGAACTGGCCTTCTGTTTTAACATCAGAATTTTAGCAGGAATATTAAAAAATGGATTTATTTCGCTTTCCTTTAATCCGTATAAGTATTCGTTTTTCTTGTTGCTCTAATGCAAAACTTTATCGGAAAGAAGTAGATTTTTTTTTTTTGTTTCATTTACAATATGACTTCTCGTACGAGAAGATTAACATTTTTTTTTATTAGACGAAAAATATTTTCAATTCGGTTGCCTGCAACATTGCGCGATATTCCAGGGGCACGTTTTTATAGAGCCCTTTCGCCCACGGACATTTCGAGCGAGGCTTAGTGCTTTCCATGGACATGTATACATAATATACGCCACAAGTAGTTGGACACTGGTTGCTTGCATACCCATTACTCATGATTACAAATTCCTAACACGGATTCAAATGTGACAAAATACATACGCACGAAAAAAAGACTGAGGAAAACTCGTAAATGAAGTGTATTACGAGTCCCAAGTGTGTACATAAAACGCGACGGCAATCCTTAATTAAAAACCCGAATTCACGTTCGTATAAAGGAAAAACATATAAGTTTGGAGAGTCCCCCCAGAAGCAAACAGTCGTAAATCTGAGGTGCCGCTACGGTAATGGGTTTTCTTATGTCAACAAATCGTATGTATATTACAATAGAAACCAACCTTATAGGGTACAGCCGGATAAATTCAAAGGTACAATGTAATTTTATCTGTAATGGCTGTACAATGAATCTTTCTAGACTAGCATATTGTTACTCTTTTTTAATAATCAGGATCAAAGTTAATCTATACGCAATAATTTTATCAAAATCTGTATAAAGTAGGTAGGTTCCGTGACTGACTGAAGAGTAACAAACTGACAACGTAACGCATAGACACCATTCATTCTAACTCGGAAGATATTTCCAAAAGTTAAGAAGTGCTCCAAGAAAGGGTTCTCGAAACGACCCTTGAGTGGGTCAAACAGGGGGTTAAAGTTTTATTGAAGTCCTAGGGAACAACACTGATAATTTTTCTGGTACTCTGAAATCTTTTTCGACATTTTATGATTTTTATGTTATCATTGTTCATATTATTTTATGTTATTCCTATTTTTGTCACACCACTTACACTAATAATATACTTTGAACAAAATAGTATCGTAAATTTGGATTTTAATTAAAATTACTCGTGACTTCAGTAAATCAGTACCTAAATAACGATTTGGTGACGTGTGTGGATAAGAAAGAAAGAAAGAAAAATAGTTTATTCTGCACAAACAAAACGCACAGTTACAAATAAAAAATAATAATAGTAAAAGAATTAAAGATTAAATTCGTGATTAATTTTCTATCAAGATTAAAATTAATACAATATAAATAATCATACTCACTATACTTAGATCTTAACTCCTATTTAGTAAACACTTCCGTAGGCGTAGCGGTTTTCATACTGAGTTTATTATTGAATTGATTAAATTTCAGATATTTCATTATATCGGGTTCTTTGATGTTATTTCTGGTTTTCTGGTATTTACCAGAAAATCCTGGGATTCGTAGCTGATTGCAGATTTATATCCGATAAAACAAAATATTTTGTGGATTTTTCGGTAATATTTCCATGTAATTTTAACTGCCGCCATAAAATATATTCATAGACTTGCATTACATTAATTAAGTCCACACCCGTGTCATAATTTATGTCACGATTCATTTATAACGCCAAAAAACATTAACAACATTAACATTGCTTTGTTTTTGTGCTTTATTTTTGTTTAATTTACATAGTTTCATATCATTATGTACTCGTTATAGTTGTATTCATTTCGAGTAGTAATTAGTAGAGAATTAGCTACCGTCCGAATACAACTATCGATGAACTACAGGTTTTTCTATCTTCATCAATTTTCAAATTATTTGCTTTATCAAGTCACGACATATACCTAGTTGATATTTAATTCGATGATAACACAAATTGAATTTGCATACATATTTGACCAATGTCGAGTTAACAACCACCTAAAAACTTTTTGAAAGCCTGGCCGTATTAAGAAATATAAATATATTTTCAATTCATTCCAGTCAGTCGGCGCCTATTTACTTCTTCACAAACTAAACTAAATTTAAGTTCAGTGCATCTTTTTCTTTCTATTTAATTAAGAAAAGGACAGAAGATAAATATTAGTGTAGTCCTATCAAATTAAGATACTCCTTAGCAAGTTTAGACGTGATTAAAAACATGGCGACTAAAAATACGTCAACTTACGTCAGGCGCTGACATTATTAAACGCACGATTTACAAATCAAATACTGAATATTGACACTACGCTTTAAAGCTACTAGTTATTTTACTGACAAACAAACCGTACGACTGGCTGCGGTGCCTTTCTTTTTCGTTGGACATCATCAAATGACTTCTCCCGCTCTGGGCTGAGCGGAAAGGTGTGTCAGACTTTTACGGACTAAAACCCACCCCCGGACCGGACCCCGTCAATTCCTGCTGACATCTCTTTAAGGTGCGCGTGGAACACAACGCGCCGTCGACCCGGGCCTGGTCCTTACCGGGCGGCGAGCTGCCCATTGCTCGCCGCCCGCAAGCCCGCGCCTACGATGGCCGGGAGTCGGCTGTTGACTCCCGTCCAGGGTGCAGCGGCGACTAGGGGCGTGAGGGCGCAGAGATTGCCACTCTCTCACGCGCTCCGCCTCCTCCTTTGCGAGCATTACTGCTTCGCAGAAGGAGATGACGGCCTCCCATCCACTCTTGCTCCGTACCTTGGTCTGGACCAGGGCCGGACGCGAGAGATCGCCGACGCGGTGGTGGTCCGCCCAAGCCGGACAGACCTCCACCGTATACTCCACCGTGTCCTCCAGGAGATCTACACAGTGGTGACACCCTGGCGTTTCCTCGCGCCTTATCCTGAACAGGAACCTCCCGAAACAACCGTGTCCGGTGAGGACCTGCGTCAGGCGGAAGGTGAGAGCGCCGTGGCGCCTCTCTACTCACTCCTCAAAGACGGGACTTATCGCCGCTTATGTGGCGACTGCACTGGGTTGCGACAATCGCACTCTCCACGTCGCCATGAGATCCCGCCGGAGCTCTGTCCGCTGTACCGTGATTTCTCGCGGTAGTGGAGTTACGCCCCGGCGTTTTGCCTCCTCTCGCCACTCCCATATGTGGGCGAGGACTTTGGCCTCCAGATACCATGGCGGCAATCCGGCAAGGAGGCTCGCTGCCTCAGCAGAGACCGTGCGGTATCCTCGGACCAGCCGGACAGCCATGACCCTTTGGGACGAGTTCAACCGGCGGGCTGGTCGTCGCCTCAGGGAACGCGCCCATACCGGTGCCCCCTAAAGGGCCATTGACCCGACAGGAGGCGTTTGGTCCCCCTAGATTAGGCAGGAGCCGACTCAAGGCAGCCCCGACCCGCTCCAGTCTGGGAGCCAAACGTCGGAAATGCTCCACGAAGTTCCACCGGCTGTCGAGGACGAGTCCCAGGTACTTCATCGTCAACTCGACGCCGATGTGAACCCCTCCTACCGTTATTTGTGATCCCGACGGTGGCGCGTCCCGAGGACCATGAAAACACATGGCCTCAGACTTGTGCAGGGCCACCTCGAGTCCCAATTGCCGGATCCTCTCGACGATTGTCGCAACCCCGTGTGTCACTGCTTCGACCGCCGCCTGGTGCGACCTCCGCTGCGCCAGGACCAGCGTGTCGTCAGCGTAGCAAACCACGCTGACACCGCTACGGAGGTCGGCGTGCAGCACCCAGTCGTACCCGATATCCCACAGATGCGGCCCCAGGACCGATCCCTATGGGACACCGCACATCTCTGGCCGGTTCCACTCTCCCCGGTGACTGGGGTAGATGACGGCCCTGTCCGTCAAATGAGCCTCGACAATGCGACAGAGGTAGGTCGGCATCCGGTAATACCGGAGTGCCTCCCTGATGCAACTTCAGGGCAGGGTATTGAAGGCATTGGCCATGTCTAGAGGTACCGCCAAGACAACCCCACCCCGGGCCATAGCCTCCTCCGTCGCGAGGGCTCGCACGCGCATGATGGCGTCCACCATAGAGCGCCCCCTGCGGAAACTAAACTGGCTTTCTGCCAAATCCGGGCCCACCCGCACCAGCTACCTGACAAGGCGGTCTGCAATTACTCTTTCAAAGAGTTTTCCCACCTCGTCGAGCAGCACAATGGGCCGGTAAGTGGACGGAGAGTCCGCAGGGCGCCACGGCTTCTTGATGAGGACCAGTTTCCCCGTCTTCTGTGGGAACCGGCCCCCTCCAAGCATGCGCTTAGTAGCCCCTTTAGTCGAGGTCTGAGAGCCTACAAGGCCAGGACCCAGGCTTTTCCAGGTAAGCCGTCGGGTCCTGGGGCGATATTTTTTGCATTCAGCCTACGTACCACCACTCTCAACTCTACCTCGGTCACCTCCGGAGCATCGTCGTCGTCGTCGGTGTGGTCCGCATCTGGCACCACAGGAAGCGGAGCCTTGGGCGGGCGAGTATGTTCCCCTCGGAGACTCTGCGTCAGCGGGGGAGCCCATGGGCGGAGTTTTTCCCGCACCATTTTTTAGGGGCGTCCCCACGGGTCTCTGTTCAGAGGAGTTCCCAACGACTCCTCGCGGGCGAGACTCCTGACCCGCAGGATCTCCGCTCGGAGGGCGGTCTTCGCCGCTCTGTAGCCCTCGTACAGCTCCGCCTGCATGGCTTCCGGATGGCGGATACGGAGCCTGCGGTACCTGGTGTAATGACGTCGCGCAGCCACGCACGCCTCGCGCAGAGATGTCAGCCCCGGCGACCACCAGTACACCTGGCACCGGGCGCGTCCGGGCTGAACCCGGGGCATTGCCACGTCACATATTTCGGGCATGGCCTCCCGGAACCACAGTCAGCAGGCCTGCACGATCGAAGCTTCAGTCCAGCTGCTTCAGTGCCCACCGCGGACCACCCAGGGCCTGTCAGACCGGCGCGCCGGATGTACTGATGGTCGGAATAGGTCTCCACCAGGTGTCTTGGAGGACCAAGACACGCCAGTTGACAACATGCGGCGACAGAGCGGGGCTGGCGAACGAACTGTCCACCACTGATTCACCCCGCATCCGCACACATTTTGGGACCGAACCCCGGCTTAGGACGACCAGGCCTGTCTTCAGAGCCTAATCCTCAACCATCCTTTCCCGTGTGTCCGTATCCCGGGAACCCCTAGCCACATTCTTAGCATTAAAGTCCCCGAAGACGAGCACGGGGAGGGAAACGAACCCGTCGATGACGACTCTCAGCTCCGCAAAGGAGTTGTGGAACTCGGCGAGAGTTCGGCTCGGGGAGAAGTATACCCCTACCACGACTATCTCCCCTAACCGTGCTGCCACGCAACCCCATCCTCTCTTGACAGCCTCGAGTGATGGGGTACCGGCGGCGGCCGACGAAATTAAGGTCACTGAGCCACTCAGGTCCTCCACCCAGTCGTCCCTGGGCGGGACAAAGTACGGCTCAGCAACCACGGCGATGTTAATCGACCACTGCGCCATGCTCTGGAGCAACAGATCCTGAGCGGAGGCGCAGTGGTTGATGTTCGCCTGGAGGAGGCGTAATGGGGCCATTATTGGCACTCCATATCAGCCCCCTCCCGATCCCCCTGTAAGGGCCCAGCCGCGGTGGATGCGGCGGCGATGGCGGTGAAGGCGGCAGCGGCGACGGCAGTGAAGGCGGCGGCTGCGGCGGTGACGGCGGTGGCGGAAGGCTTGTCCCTAGCCTTGCTCCCAACCCGGTGATCGGCTGATGCCGCACATGTATAGCAATGCAGCATGGCGTCGCACGAGCCGGCCTTGTGACCGGGCTGACCCTAGCGGAAGCAGAAACTGCTGCAGTCCACCTCCAAGGTGCATTTAGCTCCCACCTAGTTGCCCACTTGGCACCTCAGAGATCTGAGTTCCAGCAGTTTCACCTGCGCGGAAACCCAGCCCACCAAGAAACTTCGGCCCTCCCCGGCTATTTTTTGGGCCGCTGACACGAGTCAGCTCACCGTAATGGCTTGCATCCCCGTGAAGTCAGGACGGAAGGTGCCCACCCTCACCTGCTCGGCAGAGCACCTGCCAGTCCTAACGATGGCGGCCTCGACCTATTTCACCGTCGAAGAGTCGTCCAGACCCAGGATGCGCATGTCAGCACACTTGGTGGGTCTGGGCACTCAGGTCTTTTCCGCATTTAGGGACGCCCTAAGCCTTTTGGCCAGAGCGTCAGCAGTCGGGCCGCTAGCCGCACCAGGGACCTCTAGCATCCGGGCCCCAGTGGCAGTGACCCTTAGCCAGATGCCCTCAGCAACGCCGAGCTCCTGCAGGTTCACCGCCGCTCTCGCCTTGGCAAGCACGTCGCGGTAGGACATGGCCTTTTTCTCCGCTTCCGGCTGTAGTGTGATCACTACGGCTGCGGTCTTCGGGGCACAAAGCCTAGGCGCGACGCTTCGCCCCTTGTGCCGTTGCCACCTCTCTTTCGTTTTGGCTGCCCTTGCAGCCTTCCCCGCCTTCCTCTTCTCCCCAGCTACCTGCCACTACGCTTTAAAGCTACTAGTTATTTTACTGACAAACAAACCGTACGACTGACTGCGGTGCCTTGCAATCTAATTTAGAATTAACCCTCAGTTCTGTTATAATATTAGTTTGGGCAAAACTTGGAAGTGAGAGAGGAATTGAGGATACTTAGTTTTAGATATGAATTGTGGAGTTCCCCAGTTACAAATGTTATGATAATACGAGTACCTACAGGGTGACAGGGACATCGACACACAATGGGATTTCAGAAATCCCAAAGTTGAAATTTTCCGTCGGCTATTAAAAAAAATTGGCGGCACGGTACATTTTGACCGCGTAAGTATTGCAGTTTTTTTTTTATGAAGTCAGTTTTTTTTATATAACCAACGAAATATGTCTACGCTAGGGGTCTAAAATCATGTGCTGAATTCAAGGTTACAGTCCCTGCCACCCTGTATGTTGGTATTAAAATGTAACTACTTTATTCGGCTAAAACAAGCATTTTGCACAGTAACCTGATTTAAAATTGAAGTAACGAAATAATAAAAAGAAATATGCGTATGAATATACGCTAATTTCTTTTTATCTTTCCTGTGTGTGTTATGTATTGTAATGCCAATGCATTACAGCAAAAACAATATACAGCAAGCATGACAAGCCCAATAGCTGAGTAATCGGCTTCTATGCTTCGGGTCACGAGAGAAAAAAAATCAAAAGCCATGCAAATATTTTTGTAAAAAACACACAAACACATACCCGTCCGTCCTGGTTTACACAGGTAAACCAGGACAACTTACTATCGATATTTTTGCAGTCTGGTTTTTAGTGATTTTATTTACTTAAAAGATTTTTCTGTAAACACAATTTCAGTAGAAATTGCTGAAACACGCAAATTTTTTAGTAATGAAATATTTTCCCAGAAGTTTAGTTATGTTTGAGTATTTTATTAAAGCTTGCTTTAAAATACTATTCAAATACCCGGTTTATGATGACGGGTTGTATGAACATCGGAATTTTGTTTATTAAAACATGTTCTGCAAAGCTCCAAAATAGTATTAAAAAACCTGTGTATTTTCCTGCTTTGTACCGCTTACATCTACACCTACTTATACGTTTTTTTTTATATTACGTTGTTTTAATGATGTCAGGATTGTTTTAATGGAGCAGTGGTGGCAAAGCACTAAGGGCCGCGACTTACAAGTAGGTCGTGGGTTCGAAACCAGACAGGCGCATTTCTTTGTGTAAATCATTTCAACGTCACTGCTCTTAAAACGGTGAAGGAAATCGTCGTGAGGAAATCGGCATATTGTAAAACTAAAAATTCGAAGACGTGACATCTACAAACGGCGGCGGGAGGCCCAGAGGGAGTACCCTCTTGCTGAGAAGAGGCCTGTGTCCAAGCAGTGGGAACATTATTTGGGACGTCACGGTTGGCGCAGTGGCTGAGCGATCGACTACTGCGCTGCGTCGTGGATTCGATTCCCGCACGGAACAAATATTTGTATTGCCTACAGATAGTTTTTCCGGGTCTGGCTGTTTGTGTATGTAAGTTTAAATGTTTGTAAACGCACCCACGATACAGGAGTAATTCCTAGTGTGGGGCAAAGTTCATAAAAAAAAAAAAATATAGGCTGATTATTATGCTAATGATGTCAGGATATTTTTTAAGCAATTAATTTAGATTAGATAGACTTCACGCACAATGGTCCACTTGAGGGACTAAGTGCGGAAACCAAACCCATAACATAGAACATAGGTTAGATAGATAGAATCCTCTATATTATCTATACCATAAAAATTACAGATATAAATGTAAAAATTTAAGATAGAGTGACCAAATGGGCGGTCAGTGGAGCAAGGAACTATATGTAATGATGGCGATTACGGAGAGAGGAAGAGTTTGTTTAACACAATTTTAAAAGTGGATAAAGATTGAACACGCCTTATCGACACGGGCAAGGCGTTCTATAAACGCCCTGTTTGAACTTTATAACCCAAAACCCTTGTGATAGTTCTTATTATATTTAGTATTATTTGCCTAAATCCCAAATAAACTTTTCATTCTGTTTATTTTCCTAATTACCAAACATAACATCACGCCCACCTGTATTCCCGAAGGGATAGGCAAAGGTCTGTTTATAGAACACCCACTACTAATAGGGCGAGCCAGCAAATCTAGACCAGATTTTCCTAAAGTAAAATAATAATAAATAGTAATTAAGTAAAAGTAATTTAGATTATATTAGTACTTACGTACCTATTCCATTTTTATAAAATTTCTCCCAGTCTGTTTTTGATTAGTATAAGGCAAATATATATTTTTTCCTTATGAACTCCTGTATTTTGAAGCCGTGACGCATTGCCAAGGGTTTAAGATCACGCCTCCGAGTTCGTATTAGAGAGAGCTTTTTCTCAAACTTTTACATAACATCTACGTAAACACATTCAAAAGCAAATTTCTCGTAGAGGTCAAATGGTTGTCATGCGAAATTATTCACAAAAATATAATGTGTATTCACAAAACTATACAGGGTGGCTAGGACATTGACGCTCAAACTGTAAAACCATGAATGCCCATAAAAAAAGTTCGAAGGTTATCAGAAAAAAAACAGCTGTTTCATAGAAAAGTGGTCGCAATGTATGGAACAGCAATTTTTAAAATAACTGACGAAAAATTTCAACCCAGGGGTTTCAGTTCAGAATTATGTACTGAATGGACATGGTTATAGTTTGCACGTCGATATCCCTGCCACCTGTAATTTCTGACTGTGTAAATCCAAGGCTAATTGTTGTTTATATACTAGTCAACTATGGGCCACTTGTGAATTTTAACACCCGGACTGATTTAATTATTTTAAAGCGTTCTTAAACGACATATCTTTTGTGTGGTATTTCCTGAAGTGTTCACAAACATTATGTGAGGATGCCACTTGCATCATTTTTGAAGTGGGTACTTTGATACCTTTTTTTGTGATCACTTGACTTTACCCTATTCTAAGACGAATTCTTAAGTCATTTAAATTGTGGCTTCTTTTGTGAAGTCTTACATTTGCTAAGTTAGAACGTGGATAAAAATTTTGAAAGCGCTATGACGAGGATTTGAAGACATGTGGACCTGTAAACCGCAACTAGAGCCATCACATTGATCCAAGAGGGACATTCACAGCGTTTTGTAGCTTTACAGCTTGACTTTTCAAGGGAAGCGATCCAGAATGCTTGGAATCGATTTCAAGTGACTGGGAGTGTAACCAGAAGACGGGGATCTGGCAGGAATCGAGCAATCACCTCACAGGAAGACCACTACATACGTTTGACTGCGCAAAGAGAGCGCGTCGTCTAAAATGGCTTGCGCTAGGCGACCGATACCCGCCTGAGTAACCAAACGATTAGTCGGTTAAACCCATCGAACAAGTGTCCGGGACACAAATCAACCCGTACACAATGGACGACAGCTCATTAACGTGCTCAAGTCAAGCTGGGAACAGAAGAGACAATGCGACATCTTGTGGAGAGTGTGCCATCCAGGCTTCAAGAATGTGTTCGAAAAAGAGGAGGACACACACAATACTAAAGAAGTGCAAAAAAGATAAAAATCTGTCGACATTTTTGTTTTTACCTCTTTCTTCATTAAGTGTATTTTTTATTCTGAAATTGCATTTTTTACAAAAAACCTAATCAGATGTTCTTTTATCTATCAATAAATTAAATTTTAAGGTTTTGCATTAAAAATTATCTAGCTAATTTAATTTAATTATTTATCTACCCTCAAACCCAATACATTTATTAGAATACATGGTGGCCCTTATTTTGTTTTAACTAGCTGTATACTGAAGCTGATTAGATAAGTATACTGTATACTAAAGCTGTTGATAAACATTTGTTAACAAATAGATAAATATATGTGCGAACTGCGTAAATGCTAAATGGATACCTCATTATTTTCAATCAAGTCTTTAGTAGAAAATCATGATTGAATTTCACAAAGTGTTCAAATATTTTTCCCTTGACTGTTATATCGTGTTTGTTGCTATAATAACTCTAGTTTTCTGAAGTTAGAGAGAAACTTGTGACGTAGGTATGTAACAGAGACGAATGACGTCACTCAATCTCCGTCGGGTTCTACGAAACTACAATAAAACTTTCAAAGCATGAGAAGTGCAACATCATCGTATCTACGATAATGATAATTATATTTTCCCTTAATACAAGTAATTTTATAACTTAGTAAGGGTGCTGGTTGCAACATCTACCAGAGGGGTAATTCTCGTAATTTTAAGATTGTTCACAGTCTGATCTCGGTCTCAAGCTGCCAAAAATAGCTCTAATTTAACCTTTTCAGTTTGGTCTATTATTACTTTACCTATAATAATAATAATAAGAAATTTATTGACATAAAAAACAGTTGTTACATACTTTGATTGAAACCCTGACTCCTGAGCTAGGTCGCAACCTGTGTTACAGGAGCCAGTGTCTTCGCCCATTTGTGGTACATTTAATAACAATGTGCAATAAAACAATATAAAAAAATAAGAAAAAAGACACAACATAATAAGAAAACGAAATGTAAGATGCACACATACTCTTAGGTATACAAAATCTTTGTGTGCGAAGGTGTGTGTGTGTGTGTGTGTGAGGGGGGGTGTATTTATGTGTGTTTGTATGTGGGTGAGTGTGGATTATTTTATGAGTACTGATATTGTAATAGATCTTCCGACTGGTGGTAATCAAGTGTTTGAAGCCATGCGGAGATTTTTAATTTAGTTTCTTTGGTTGTGAGCGGATTAATGTTAAGGGTATTGTTTAATTTATTGTAAATGTAATTAGCCATGTAAAAGTGTTGTCTTATAGCGGAAGCGGTTTTACATCTTTCTGGTCTACATACATCAATCTTAGTAATAGTTCTCTTCCCTTTGGTCGCGTGAATTACCGGTGTCAGTTGGTGTTGTTTAATTGTGAGACGAAATAGGTATACCTGTCTCACGGTAAGTACTTTACAATTTTCATAAAGATCCTTCGTAGGAAACCGGTATGGTCTGAAGGTCATGACCTTTAACAAGAATCTTTGGGCTCTTTCGAGGTGAATCATAAAGGTTTTGCAAGCGCCTCCCCAGGCCGTGATACAGTAGCCTATAATTGACTGTGCCAGCGCAATGTACACCGTGCGGAGTAGCTTAAACTTAGCAACGTCATATAAGTTTCCTAACACGGGTAGTGGTCAAATCAATGTGTGGACGCCAGCTAAGTCGTTCATCTAGAAGGACACCTAGATATTTTACTGACTTTTTTTGAGAGATTACCTTAACCTATTAAAAACTTTAAGAAATGCGAAACGTGGTTGTATTATAGTTACGCCTCTGCCGAACCCTTCGGGGATTACGTGCGTGATATCATGGTAACAAAAACATATTAAGCTTGTAAGTAGAATGAGACAATTAACTATCAATCTCGTTGTTTTTAAATTAGACATTTTTCATTTTCATTCATTAATAAAAAGTCTTTAGGTAAACGCAGCATTACAAGCTTCAAACGCTCGACAAATTAAACTAACGTCGAAAATCTCTATCTAATAGGAATGTAATCCTGCATTTATTTCATTATTGTAATCCAATCAGATAATACCCCACTCCTACCTGTTTTCAATTATTGAAATGGTACTAATCTGTTTAAGAGATTAACACCGAAACAGATAGGAAAATATTACACAAACGGACGGACATAGGATTATAGTTGTGTATAAATTAATTTTGAAAACATGGTTTTGCTATTATCTCACTTGTGCACAAAGCTAGGAAAATCCGCGGATTTATTTTATGAATATAATGCAGGTACTTTAGCTTTTGGCCGTGGTTTCGTTTACATGGGTTTTGCAATTATTTATTTGGAAATGAGACCAGTATTTTCTCTCTAAAGAGCTTATGACTTTTTATATAGCATGTATCAGAAATGTGTGGTCATATTTAAGGGTGTGGTACAGACCATCAATCGGAACAACTTTTTCCATGGGACCAACATCGTAAACACAAAAAACAGCAAGTGTCCCATTCAAAACTTCAATACCTACTCGACCCAAATGACGACAGCTGATAACTTATTCACGATTACAATGTTTATTTATTTATTTAAACTACAAAAAAAAAATACCTAAGGGGTTAAGACCGCCCTTGCAGGGCGGACTTAATGCCTTAGGCATTCTCTTCCAGTCAACCAAGGGTGGTGAAAAGATTAGATGGCAGGTGCTTTGGTTGAGAGGAACAATGATATAAAAACTATTAATAATATACCTACTCGTATAATATGTTAGTTACATAGAGTAAGTGGTTCAGTTTGAGGGTCTGTACCACACCCTTAAATATGACCACATATTTTTGATACACGCTGTATAAGGTATAACCCTGCCTGAGTTAGACCAGATAGGAGAATTGGGGACCAGTCTCATTTTACCAAGAGATGTTTGTGTAAGAGGAATTCATAGACTAATTAATTATTCATTTGTTTAACTAGTTATTGGAGATGTTTGCACAAAGTTACGGTTTAATAAAATACATTAGACTATTTACTCGATTATTTACCCAAGGTATGTTTATGTTTAATTATACATAAGTAACGACATAGCCCGAAGAACTGCTAAGCTTAAGTGGCAGTGAGCAGGATACATTGCTCGCAGAACAGATGGCCGATGTGGCTGAAATGTTTTGGAGTGGCGACCGCGTACCGCAAGATGTAGCGTTGGAAGGCCTCCCATAAGGTGGACCGATGACCTTCTGAAGGCAACAGGAATCCGCTGGATGCAGGAAGCACAGATCCGTTCGAAGTGGAGGTGCTTGGGGGAGGTCTAAGTCTAGCAGTGGACGTCTTTCGGCTGAAATGATGAAGTAGAGTAAGTAAGCACCAAAGATTTAAATCGCTAGATTTGCCTGCGCCATACTAGCCACGCGAAATGTTAATAATGAGCTCAGACATCATAGCATATAGCGTTGCCATGACAATTAAGTCAAGTCAGGTGTCAAACCGTAACAGAAACGAGACTATTTTCTTATGCGTTCGGGCAAATCTAACGATTAAACCCTTCGTATGTCGAACGTGTATCCACGCGAGACACAATGGCTTTTTAATTGTTTCTGTAATTACGGCATTCAACCGGTTAAATCTTAGATAAGCACACAAGATGGCGCAAGTTTGTAAATTAGAGTGAAATCGTGACTCCATGTTCCTAAGTTAATAAAAAGGTACTAAAAGATGACCGTAAAACAGTAACAGCGTGGTTTATTTTGGAAATGACTAATTACTGCTCGCTTTAGAGCTCTTGGGCGACAAGTGGGCGCCGTTAGTACTTAGTACAGACGCCAGCACATCAAACTACTACAATCTGTCAAATTTATTTCATAGATTTTCAACTTTATCGCTACAGCATTAGGCTCAAAGTTGATTGGGAAAATTTGACAGTTTCGGGTAGCTTGATGTGCTGGCGTTTGTACAAATTAAACCTAATAATAATAATAATAGGTTCCTCTCTCTGGAGCCCTGACCACCGGTAGCTTGGACCCTGTTCCTGATACCGGTGGGCTACTATTTTTTTTATTTTATATATTTATATTATATTTTATATGTTTACATTGTAATAAAGGACATAATAATAGGAGTAACGTCATGAACTTGTAGCCTTGTAAGATTAAAAGCATTTATTCACACATCATCATCACCTACAGCCCGACTTCTCCCACTGCTGAGCATATACCTCTGTCTTCAAGTGCCAATCCCCACGCTCCTGTGCCAGCCTCATCCAGGTTCTACCCGCGATGGTAACAATGTCGTCCGCCCATCCCGCCGCCGGACGACCGACACTTCGTCTCCCAGTCCTTGGACGCCACTCGGTCATTGCCGTACTCCACCTATCATCATTGCGCATTGCCAGGTGTCCTGTCCAACTCCATTTGAGTTCCATAACTCGTTTTCCGATTCGTTTTCCGAGGGGCTCGTGGCTATGTAATAACAGCCACACGGGTCGATCGATCAGGTTAAGCTACGCTATCTTTACATACTGATGCCCCTCCGTGCCTCAGAAATCACGTTGAGCCGTTGGTCCCGGCTGTCATTCTTGGATCTTTGACAGTCGTTACGGGTCGTCTGAAGCCCGAAAGTCTGACAACCAGTCTTAGCAAGGGGTATCGTGTTACCCAGTAACTGGGCTGTGAAGGTGAGATAGGCAGTCGCTCCAAGTTAAATACTGGTATTCAATTGCATCCGGTTGCACTGGAAGCCGACCTCAACATAGTTGGGAAATGGCTACGCAAATTGATTGAACCCTTTTTCCGATTTCTAAATATTCACACATAGAGGTAATAATTATACTATAACATTATAGAAAAAATAGAAAAATATTTACTGTCCAGGTAATCAGTAAGCAGGTTCACAGGTTAACAGCAAGTTAAGACGACACGAGTGGCTTAAAATATTACTTAAAGCTAGGTTACAATATGGTATTTGCTAGTGAGCCCCATACTAGACAGTTAGTCTATATCTTGGGGCTCGGAGTACGAATTCTAGAGTGGTGATTTCAGATATGGTATGGTACTTGTGTATGTGTGATGTTTGTGTGGTGTGTAGTGATGTGCGTGTGGTGTGTGTGTGTATCTGGTGGGGGTGTGTGTGTGTTTGTTCCATTGTGCTTCGTTTGATTTGGAGTCATTATAACTATAAGGATATTTTAAGTAATCTTTACGTAAAAGAATCCAACAGATTTCTTTAAAAATAATTTACAAAAAGGACTTCTACCTCGAAATACGTAAGAAAATATTTAATTAAGGTTCTACTTCAAATCAAAACGTTTATTAATTCCTAATTTGACGAAATTATTCAAATTACCAACACACTTAATTGCTTGACGATGGCGTATCATGTTCCTAGTATAATTGGTGGTAAGTATTTTTGGTTCGTTTAATTAAAGAAAGAAAGAAAAAGTGTTTATTGAGACTCGTTCAGGAAAATCACAAACTAAAAGAAACACAATCGAAAACAAAATACAAAATTATATAAATAGAAAGTAAAAATAACAATAATTGACGGAAAATTCATCCAAAAATAGATCTAACTCGAGAGTTAGATCTATTTTTGAAATAAAATTGTATAGAAAATAAACCTGGCTCGAGAGCCAGGTTTATTTTCTATACAATTTCATTTAATATCCTGACTGACACTGTGTTGGGAACACAGTCAGTTCCAGAGTATTCTAAAGGAAACGAGGGAAATATGTGCAAACATTATTTTCCGCGCTCCTGAGACGAACAAAATGGCCCTTGCGCCGCCCAGAGTGGCACTCCAGGAGTTCTCCAACGCACTATTTCAGACAGAGTCTAGTTGGAAACGTTTCATATACGAGACTAATATACGTGAACACCTAGCCAGGACTGGAAACTATAGAACTTATTCAGAAGTAAGTGTACAGGGTCAAATTAATTAGTTAGCAAAACTCCGCATTTCCTCTCTCCTTAAACATAATCATTATATTTTCTTTGCTTCTGTTTCATATTTATATAAGTAGTGTGTGTGTGTGTGTGTGTGTGTGTGTAGTGTAGTGTGATTAGTATCATATACAAGTTACAAGATATATTTATTTTGAAAAACACGAGTACAGTATACTTTATGTATGTATTTATTGTATTATGCAGCACTCCTTCAATAAAACCATTAATATATAATAAAATTCCAGAGGTTATTAAAAATATAAACCAGCCAAACCTATTCAAAAGAGAACTTAAGAAGTTACTTACTGAGAAGAAAAGTTTTATTAAAAATATTATGTTAAAGGTAAGGTATTATGTTAAAGATTATTTAAATGATAGTTTCTAATCTATTTGTGTTATATTTTAATTTTGTTATGCTTTTTTTTCTGTCTTAATTGTGTTATATATTTCAAGTGGCTATAATCTATATTTTATTTTGTACGCCAATGGTGGCAATTCATGTTGAAACTCACAGATTTTCACTTTTACATCCACATTTGCATGTATATGTATAATGTTACACATGTTTACAAATAAATATATCTTTATCTTTATGTAAATGGGACACCACAGACTACCTACAGTATTTGTCTCTCCTTCCCCTTTTTAAGCCATCCAAAGGTTGTCTTTAAAAGATCGCTCTTAGCGATAAGACCGCCCATTGTGTCACTCTTTGTAAAATGTCAATTTTTTTTGTCCGTAATTTATATGGTGTAGGTAGGTACATAATTCAGAGTATTCTATTCGATTCTCCGTAAAAAAATATTAAAACATGAAAAAACAAATATTGACGATTTTCTTTAGTTCAACTATCGTATGTAGTGTCGTAACTTGAAATATCACGTCAGCGGAGTTTCGCTAACTAATTTAATTTGACCCTGTAGAGATTGAAAGAGATGATTAATTTTTCAGTCACGGAAACTAATTTTTGGCATTTTAACTATCAAACCTAACTGTTTGTAAATTTGAATCACGACTTTCATTCTCTATCGGTCCTATGAAGTCTTGGATTGAAATAACAAGATCTGCTTGAGTATACACCCATAATCAGTTCTAATATGTTTCTACCCTACCCTACCTCTAAAGCTCAGGAGTCTTACTTCTGAGTTTAAGAAGTACAGACTAGCACATCAAGCTACTACAATCTATCAAATTTCTTTATTAGATTTTGAACTTTATCGCTAAAGCGTTAGGGTTCAAGGTTGATTGGGAAAATTTTACAGTTTTGGGTAGCTTGACCTGCTGACGCCTGAAATGTACTCTTGAATGGAGTAGGTAGGGTGTAGGGAGTAGTAGTAGGTAGTCGTACATTGCTTTTTGAATAAAACAATATAAAATATCTATCAATCTGCCTAGTCTAGTCTAGCCTTTCCCAACTATGTTGGAGTCGGTCTAACCGGATGCAGCTGAATACCAGTATTTTACATGGAGTGACTGCCTATCTGACCTCCATAGCGCAGTGGGTAACGCGATACCCCTTGGTAAGATTAGCCGTCAGACTATTCGGCTTCTGACTAACCGTAATGACTGTCAAAGATCTACGAATGACAGCCGTGACCAATAGCTTAACGTGCTTTCTGAGGCGGGGAGGGTCTCGATATGTAATGGATGGTCACCCATCCATGAACCAACCGCGGCAAGCTTGAACTTCGATCGACCCATGCGGCTGTTATTATTTAGCCACGTAAAGAGAAGCTTCTCTTTAGCCACGAGCCCCTCAAATCAATAAAAATATCTACAACGTAAATTCTGAAACGATTTCCATGCTTATCAAAGTATCGTTCACCGTACATAATTTCGCTAATCTGTCGGTTATTTACGAACTTTTTTCTTCCCATATTTGCAGTTTATCTTTTTTCCCAAATTAAACAAAATAACAAACAACTGATTTACACACGCTTTTGTGTCATGTCCAGTTCAACAGATTTACGGTTCACGAGATACAAAGATATTAATTTTTATACCTTGTATCAACGGAATTATCCTTTGTATCTCCTAAATTAACATTTTAAATGTTGATACGAATGATGAAAAGGAGAAATTATGAAAACAGACCATTTTATTGTTTCGTATACGGGTTCAATCGTTATCAGGAAAATTCGATTGAATGATTATTATATGCTTTCAATTTTTACAGTGAATTTTGTATTCTTATTTTATCTATTTTTCGGAACTTTTGAGAGTTTATAGGACTATGGTTTCAGGTATCATAACAATTATTTATTGTTATTGCTATGTACTCATATCTTAAATATACGTATTTTATGTTGAAACCGCCATTGAAAAAGGGAAACACACGCATACCTTTTTATGGAGTTATTGCAATAGATTAGTTTTTATATAAATTTTAAATATTATCTATTGGGAGCATAATAATCGATGCATAGTCTTAATTAATCTTACTATCTTGGTGTATGATGTATTTAGGTACGAGCAGCATTATCAAAGTCCCATTACCGTATGATCTATCTAATTATTGTTAGCTAATTCGCCCTTCAGCTAATTAGGCAGCAGATGCCTATGAGATACGAAAATTAGCTTTGTGTCACATTTCACAGATCCCGACCACCTGCAGGGCTTAGTAACCTACTTGTATTTGTGCTTCAAGACACGAACAAAATTAAATTTGATTTTAGTTAACAAAAGAGGTCCATAGTTAATATAACTGACAATACGACAAAATTATTTGTCAAAAAAATTCAAACTGACACAATGACATTTTTTTTTTCTTTTGAATGATATCTTGTAGGTCACCCTAGGAGGTTGTTGGCTACTTAACTGGGCTATCCACTGGATGGCACATAACTTATAAATGAAACGTCTACACGCTAAGGGCATCCCCTGTGGTACGGACCTCATCTTAGGTCGACGCTGGGGGCAGCAAGAAACAGACTGGAGCGGATTTAAATAACATTTGGACTACAGTGGTGTATAATGAAGCAGAAAACTATGGAAAAAACTTACAAAATTGTCGGATAGGGGCCTATTAATAAAACCGACAGGTGACAGGTATCGCCTGTCACCTGGGCCTGGTCTGGAATAGGCCCCTGGTAGCAAACTTGCACCTTCATTTAAAACCATGCCTTGTGTGTGCTGAGTAGGCAAGTCTTTACCATCGCAATTATAAAAGCGTTTCAGATAAATACAACAGTAATTATAAATATTACCTTCAATTAATTGAAAATGTTGTCATAACAACATCACAGTTTCAGGAAAACTATTACAGAGAATGTAAAGTTGCTACAAAATCGAAATAAACTTGGGTAAACTTGAAAGTTTTCATTTCTTGCTACGTTTTCTTCAGTAGAGTAACTGTTTTGTAATGGACGAAACGACTTTAATAAATAAAGTAACACCGCTAAGGATGCCCAATACAACTGTAACTTTTAAATTGGTTCAGAATAAAAACTTCCAAGTTCTAACAAGTTTTGCATATTTTGACTGAAGTTATATTCCTGCAAGAAGACTGCATAGAATGAATAGGAAGTGACCTTTCGTAATATAATATTATCTCGTTACTTATTGATCTAGGCACTACCTTCTGCTAGGCAGAAGGTAGTGCATTGGGTTTTTTAGTTCGATGTTTTTCTGTGTCGCCAAACAAGAAATGAAATTAAATGAAATTGTTTATTCTGTAAATAGAATATCGGAATCACTATTACAATTCATATTAAAAAAAATAAGCTAGATGGACGCGACATTTCGTATGGGTGGTTCCACCGCGCTCCAAAACTCATTGTTCTCAAAATTTTAATGTTCTCTGACTACCCCTGCGAAGAAATGGCGAAACAAAGTCAGGGTCAAAGTTTTTTTTAAAGTCCAGATATAATCTTGTTTAGATTATGTTTGGGTCTTTTGAGGAATGACCCGCACTGATTTGAGAATTTGTCCAGCCAGTGCAAGCATTTGCCAGAAATCGTGTAGCTCAACTTAGAATTTAAGAAGCTCGACGACTCAACGAACAATACCAAAGAAAGGATATTTAGATAGGCCGCATAAAGTACTAAAACTGCTAGACCATCATTCAAAAAAACTGAGAAAAAAAATAATGGATGACGCCATCCTAGGTCTCAACACAGCTTTGCCGCGATAATAATGATGGAAAATCGCTTAACGATTTCCAATAAGAAACGTTAATAAATTATGTCGCGATTCTAGTAGCGGAAATAGTAATCGGAGCAAAATGTCGTCGCTTTAATTCGCGACTTAGTAAATACAGTATATAATCTTAAATTAGTGTTTCTGTAATATAATCTATATTACAAAAAAAAAAAAACGGGTTGCACTCCGGGAGTGCCGGCAGAAGTGAAAACTTGAATATTAACGTTGTGCATTTTTGATATTTTGGAATGCGGTCTACTCTCCCTCCGTTTTACGAATTTTCGATCAGATCACGTGTCCTGACGCAAGCTCCGTCTTACGAATTTTCGATCAGGTCACGTGTCCTGACGCGAGTTTATCATTTTTTACCCATCACAAAAAACTTCCTCCGTCTTACGAATTTCCGGTCAGATCACGTGTCCTGACGCGGGCTCCGTCTTACGAATTTTCGATCAGGTCACGTGTCCTGACGCGAGTTTAACATTTTTTACCCATCACAAAAAAAGTGCACAACGCCGCTAAAGAAGTTTTCACTTCAAAAAATAAGTTTCGCTATATAAACTTGTCGACAGATACGTGCGAAACAAACGCGGCACCGCAACAAAATAGCGGGTTGAGGGCTGAGGTGTACCTGGCTACCCAGCAGATCGGCGAAATCACGCGGGGAAGAGTTAGAATCATATTCAAATCTGTGCGTTAAAACGGGCAGTTTCGCTTGTGATTCGCTTGTCATACAACGAACAAGTCATGACGGAACTACTACGATTTCGCTGCTTTGGTTTTGCGGCGGATTTGTGATACCCGGCCTAGGCTCAAAATATCTCCTGTGCCTAATAACATCATTAAAACGAAACATAGGTGAAAGAAATAATGGTGATAGTGCATTCTAGGACGACCTTCTTTACTAGCTCTAATACTCTTACCTATACACATGTAACTGTGTACCACTCAATGACTTAAATACGCTAATCTTTACGTACATATTATAAATTAACGCTTTTCGTGTCTGTCTATAAATATGACCGCGTTGTTCTTCTAAACAACACAACGGATTTTTTTTTTATCCTTTATTAAAAAGAACCAGGTTCTTAATAATTAATTACAATCTAGCTTAAAGACTAATAAGCAATTTAAAAGTAATTTTTTACGTAATAATTATTTTAAACTTAGAATAGTGTTGATTGTACTTTACATAATTATACCAAACCACTTTCTATGATGATATACTTAAGCACTTTGTTCATGTGTTATAATAATATTTGTGTGTCATTGTCACTATTATTTCTACACTTTCTTACACTACACTAACTCAAAAGGTTTTGTTCGTTTTAGCAACGGATTTTGATGCGGTTTTCAGCATTATTTAGAGAATTTAATCCGAAAAGTTTATATGTTTATACATTAATACTAAACAAACATACAATTAAGACATCTTGATTTTTTGGCAACTAAAAACTCGTACACTGCATCGCACGGCTTTTACTTTCGTAAAAGCCGTGCGATGCAGTGGCTAGTGTCAATCAAAACATTTTCACACGAACAAATCTGTGTGACATGTAACCATGTTGTAAAACAAAGCGAAAACATTTAAAACCCAACACGGTGTGTGCAAACTAACTCGTGACCATTAAACAGAGCATACTGTCAACAACGCCATATTTCGCAGAAACGGACCTTCGATCCTCAGGGAGTACCTTAATAAGTTTACAAGGAACCCCGAGAACAGCACAAAACACTAGTAAATTATTTAGTTTAGAAACTGTGTCTCATATTCTGTTTGTGGCTTTTGATGGAGTCTTGATTATGTTTACATAAGGTTATTTATTTACTGTTAAAGTCTTGATATGCTTAGTAAATCTGTAACTAGGTACTCCAGGATTCGCACTTCGATATTTTATAGGTACTTACAGTTTTTTAAGTATGTGAAGGTCACATTAATTGTTCTAGTATTTTCGTTTGGTATTTGTGTTATTACAAAAAAAACTTTGTCACTGTCATTCGTGGATCTTTGACAGTCGTTACGGGTCGTCAGAAGCCTGAAAGTCTAATAACCAGTCTTACCAAGGGGTTTGGTATTATCCAGCAACTGGGTTGTGGAGGTCAGATAGGCAGTCGCTCCGTGTAAAATACTAGTATTCAACTGCACCCGGTTAGACTGGAAGCCGACCCCAACATAAATAGTTGGGAAAAGGCTAGGCAGATGTTGATGTTCTTTTGGCAAAGTCTAAAGACTTTGTATGGCCCTAATGACACACACGTTTTTCCTGCCGTGAAAAACTACGGTTTATTTGCCGTGTGCAGGCACGGCAGTGTTGTATGGATCACTATTTAAGCTTGTTGACGGACACGTTTTTTCTACAGCGTGGTTTATACGCCGTACAGTAAAGAAACCGTACCGTGTACAAAGGGCTTAAAGGTAATATAAACACGGCGATGTTAGAACACGAAGTGTAATAGTTACCTAACCTTATAGGAAAAAACAACTACCTCGTTGGTCTAGTGGTAGAAAGCTCTACTGCTGAGCATAGGGTCCTGGGTTCGATTCCAAGATCGGGCAAAATTTTATAGAGTTTTTTCTATTAGAATTTTTTCAGTAGTAGCCCGAATCTGGACTTGGGTAGACGATAATTCACGCCGCCTATTTCATGAAACTATAGCTGGCGTAGGAACTACTATGGCTGGTGTAGGAACTACTTATATGTAGGTACTGAGGAGGCCCGCAGTGGCGTCACCAGCCGGGGGTTGTGGAAGGATCATACGTTCCCGCGCCCCCGGCGTTGGTGTGAGATGGAACTTCGGGGTGGTTTTTGAGTACAGTAACAGTCTGACAGTCCCCTCCGCCTCCCCACGGCGGAGTATATCCATGAGGATTTTCCACCCGGAACTAAAGGCACTATAGGTATACCTCTGCCACTCTTCAGGGTGTACAAGTGTGATGTTATTGTTACGCCATTAATGACTGGAGATGATGAATGAATGGAAAAAGACAAAAAAAAAAAAGAATAAGTAACAATCACAAATACAAATTGCGAAACGCCTTGTCAGTTATAACTGCAGACGGAGTACCGCAGGGCGGGAGCAATGCGGGATTTCTGCGTTATTTGCTGTATAAATCTCGCGGAATCCATATATATGAGTATTATTATATTAAATTATTACGCAAAAATCTCGATCATTTACCGCCTACAATCCGCCCACACTCCACCTTCCATTCAACGCAAGTGACACTCGATATAGATAAATGATCCAAAAAAAGCGGCCAAGTGCGAATCGGCAAAAATACGCTGAAAACCCGTTTCTTCTATTTACCTCCTTTAATTTTTAACTTTATTATGTTTATAGAACTACACACTCTGAAAATTTCAACGATTACGGTTCATGAGATACAGCCCGTTGACAGACAGATGGATGGACGGAAGGACAACGGAAGCTTAGTTTTAGGGTCCCGTTGGCACCCTTTGGGTACGCAACCTTAAAAAGTATAACTTCAAAGTAGTAACATAATAATCAATATAAAATCCACTCAAATGTGCAGCCACTAAACATGGCTTCTCCTGACATACAGGTAGGTACAGGTCGCATCATATAAAAAGAACGCTGGAAGAAAGTGGAGGGGGTTTGTTTGCGCATGGGTACACTCGCACACGAAAGTACTTGGCATATTGTTTTATTTTTGAACTAGCCTTTCGCCGGCATACATGCGGCGCGTCACTCGCCCGCCCCGCTCCGCACCTCATACCACCAAATAGACCGATATATTTTATAGCCTAAGCGCAGCTTGACCGCCAGCGTTCTTTTTACATGACGCGACCTGTATAGCTATTACCGATTAGGTATTTGAATTATTACCATTGGGTGACTTACTGCCCGAGTCTGACAACCAGTCTTACCTATCGTATTGACGACACGGTTGGCGCAGTGGCTGAGCGACCGACTGCTGCGCTGTGTGTCGCGGGCTCGATTCCCGCACGGAACAAATATTTGTATTGTCTATAGGTAGTTGTTCCGGGTCTGGCTGTTTGTGTATGTGAGTTTAAATGTTTGTAAACGTACCCACGATACAGGAGTAATTCCTAGTGCGGAGTAACGTTTTTTTAAATAAAAAGAACAAATGAATTTACCTGCATCCGGTTAGACTGGAAGCCGACCCCAACATAGATGGGAAAAGGCTGGGCAGATGATGATGATGGGTGACTGGACTATACAAGTAGATACTTAACTACTGTTATTAGCTCAAAGTACTTATAAAGCTTAGCACTAACTTAAAATATGTTTAAAATGTCATAGTTCCTGAAATTAATTAGGTAAAACTTTAATTCCTGCAACATTGGTTTACCCAACAAGTTCTAGTCTATAAAAAATGTGTCTGTTTATAATGAAAAAACGACAGCTTTTTATTAAATACATAATTATGAAAGTTTATTCGGTACTTATAAAAAAACAGTGTCCCAGAAAGAGGTGGTGGGACGACTTAGACGCGTACCGCAAGGGTTCGATCATGGTGGCTCTAGAAAAGGATGCCTGATAGGTTTTGGGGTAAGCCTTTGCTCAGCAGTGGGATAATTGTCTGTCTGTTTGTTCCGGCTAATCTCCGAAACAGCTGGACCAATTTTTAACTGGCAGACAGTGGATGTTATAAGAAGTAACTTTGACTACTGTTACTGTTAATTTTAGAAGAGGAATTCGGGTTCCACGAAAAGAAATTAAAACACATTAAATCCAACTGTTTCCGACATGCACGTAAAGTCACGGGCACAGCTAATTACAAATATAACTTTTTCAGCATTTGATCTGATTGTCCCTAGAACATACAAATTCATCAAACAATATCTAATTTGCGTCGCAATTTCCAAGTAAGAGGTAGGTACAGTCTCGCAATAAAGTTTGTCCTTATTATCGGGATCTCATCGTTTTCTTGTGAACAAAATACACGCAGCGATAAATTACACCCTATTCTCCGCTGTACGTTATGTAAATTCGTCTTTGGCGCGACACCTGGTGTAGCAATAAATTATTTAGATATCGTCTGAGATTGTATAGCCGGCTTCATTAATATACGGTAAGAAAAACTGTCCCGCCCAACACTGGTCGGACGTTCCCTAACAGTAATTTATTTGATACGAACAGTCCTATATAAATTATAAGATAGCGTTGTTACATGGAATGGACGGCCGTCTGGCAGTAAGTGGCAGTTGCTGCTCGATGGCTGGTCATTAACGTGGCGATTGACACCCGTGTCTGTGTTAGCTTCAGCTCATTTTCTATGATAATATTGGTTCTGAATATTTGATACTCTATATTATAATATGTAAATTATAGGAATGAGAAAACAGAGCTAACATTATCATCCATTTTTTATTATTTCTCCGTCTAACATGATCGACCTGTAAATTCTCAGAATGAGAACTTCTCAATGAGTTACTTGAAAAACATGGCGCCGAGAGGCATAATCGCTAAATACATCGTTAGATTCCCCCGCGTTCTTATTCTTTTCATACAACCCCAACAGTTTTACCTAACACTAACCTCCTTTAAAACATGTTAACCTAGTTTCTACGAACCACAGTGGCCTAACTAAAACAAAAACAAGGCAACAAAATCAAACACACATTTAAAAGTTCACGGCAAAACAAAAGCAAAGCCCGTACAATTTGTATCGAAATGTAAAGTTTAAAATAATTGCTTGTGGGGAAAAGTTTAGTAGTTCTTTCTATCAAGTACACGCTGGCTGGGGAACGGATCTGAAGCAAATAAAAATCACTGGCTAAGGAGAGTAAATTTTCCGTTTCTGGCTTCTTTTTTTCCGTCTTGGACACGATATTGTAAGACCCGCAGTGGAAGTAATTACATTATGAAGTGCGGTGGCTATACAAAGAGTAACGGAGGTATTTTATTTGCTTACATCGGAAGGTTTGTGTTGGTATAATGTTATTAGTTTCGACATGGAATGATTTGATGGAATTTATCGAACAGTTAAGTAATTTATTTAATGCCTTTTTTTGTAGATATGTAGGTATATGAACTTGTTCTATTTAAAATAGATGATAAATGATTTTATTTTTGTAAGTAGGTTTGTACAAACACTTTTACACGTCAATCATATTTTAAAACTAGATGAGGTCGGCGTTTCCTATCTGACTAGTCTGAGAAGAAAGGCCGAAACAAACTCAGACGTCACAGTCTCTTTTAAAGTCCAGACATAATCTTGCTCAGATTATAAATCAAGACCATGTTGGTCGATGTCTGAGATGGTCATTTGAGGAAAAAACCACACAGATTGAGAGGACCTGTCCAGTCAGTGCACGCATTTGTCAGAACTCGTGCAGCTCAAGTCAAAACTTAAGGAGCTTAACGATTCGACGAACAATACCCAAGAAAGGACATCTCGGTAGGCCACATTAATTACTGAAACTGCCAGACCATGACAAAAGCTAACAAACAAACAAAGAGAAAAATAATATAAATAAAATGACCCACATAGGTAGTCTTCACATTCACAATAATTAAAATAATATAGAATACTTTACAAAGCAAGCAAATGTCATAGTATATATAAAATTCATTAAAGTCAAAGTGTATATAAAAAAAACAACAACAAAACAGAGAAAAAAAAACATTCAATATGTAAAAAATTGGAAGCAGCTCAATTCCAAGCCTTTTTGTCCTCGATATAATCCTTAACGGTATAAAAGGCTTTCTGGCACAACTCACGTTTAATGAATGATTTGAATTTATTAAGGCTTAGATCTTGAACGGGGCTTGGAACTTTATTATAAAAGCGTATACATTGGCCTCTGAACGAGCCACCTATTTTCTTGAACCTTGTTGTAGGTACAACAAATTTGTGTTAGTTCCTAGTATTTATATCATGGATATCACTGTATTTTTTTTAACAATTTTATATTTTTATGGGCATATAAAAGATTTTCATAAATATATTGAGAAGGCACAGTCATAACATTAATGTCTTTAAATTTATCTCTGAGCGATTGTCTCGGACTTAATTTATAAATTGATCGAACAGCTCGCTTCTGCAGAACAAAGATAGTCTGAATATCAGCAGCATTTCGCCACCATAGAATACCGTACGACATTACACTATGAAAATAGGTAAAGTAAACTAAACGGGCTGTCTCTATATCAGTTAAAATTTTTCTGTATGCTGCTGAACTTAGCTTTTTTGACAATTTATCTATATATGGACCCCACTGAAGTTATGTTATGTCCAAGAATACTGTGCTGTCTTCAGAATTCAATTCTTCGTCCTTTATCAATACATTGGTTGAGATTTGGAAAACGAAGAACCACAACACTGAGTCTTAGATTTCAAAATTTTCAACAAACACATTCGACAACAAATTCAAATAAATATTTTGCCAAAATGTAGGTTTACAATATATGACCTCAAAGCTAAACCGTCCCCTTTACATTCTACAACTACGTAATGGTAAGCAAAGATTTAATTTTATCTTGCACATTCATACAAATTAAAAAAACAGCAAATAAGAGCTAATGTATAAGGATTTTTAAGGAATAAATGAATTAATTGATGTCAAAGTTATACCTACGTCAGTTCATCAGCACTGAAAAAAATACTATCTTAATCAAGGTTAACCAAAATATCGATAACTAGCTGCGCCCCGCGATTTCACCCGCATATGTTTCGAACCCGTGCGAATATCGAGATAAAAAGTATCCTATGTATTAATCCTACTTATAAACTATCTGTGTGCCAAATTTCATCCAAATCCGCTCAGTAGTTTTTGCGTGAAAGAGTAACAAATATCCATCCATCCATCCATCCATTCTTACAAACGTTCGCGTTTATAATATTAGTAGGATTATAATTTTCCGTTCCATATCGATAATATCATGTCTCATGTTAAACTTTTATTGATACTGTTTACTTGTTTCTTTAGCAGCATATGTTATGCATCGTCACGGAGAATCAAACAAGGATTTAACAAGAAGTCACCCCCAAGGAAAGTGGGTTCAAATGTACCTTTTACTGATTCATTTAATATTAGCTTTTACCCAAATCTTCACCCGCTTGGAGGTCGAAATTTATCTCATGGGAACGTATTACCGGAAAGGACCCTAGGTCCTAACCCAGGTCATGGTCACGGTGGTATGCTGACTTTTGGGCTTTTTGGCGCAGCCGTGACTTTACAATTTCTATTTGATTTTTATTTGTTGCTATCTGATGTATGTATCTGAAGGCAGTTTCTCGTAATTTAAAACGTTCAAAATCTAGTCGCAGTCTCATCTCGGCGACAAAGAAATGTCAAAAACTTGTCAAAATATAGGGATTTTAGAGGCATTTTTGACAGATTAAGATCAGACTGTGAACGTTCTTGAAATTACGAGAAATGCCCCTCTGGTGTATGGTGTGTCTTTTAGTCTGTGCTAAATAATAGTAGATTATGCACCGAGGGGCTAAAATTGTGTCTTATGTCACGGGCGTCATATTGAATCTCGAGCGCAATGAAGGATTCGGGATTTAACACACGAGCGAAGCGAGGGAGTTAATACAAGAATCCTGAATGCAGCGAGGGATTCAAGCTAGCCCAAGGCAAAGACACCTTTAGCCCAGAGGAGGATACTCTACTTTTTACACCTACTGTGAGAAAATAATAGCCATAGTACGAAAAACAAAGTATTTATTAAATAAACAAACATAAACATAGAATAACATATTTAGAACTAGTTAGTTATATGCACTTACATATTAATTGAAGTTAATGGTAACATTTGAGACATTAGTCCAGTTGTGCAAAGATAAAGTTAAGTTTTTATTTGGTACGTTTATAAATGTTGATGTGGAATTTATTTGAGTATTGCTCGTCAATGCTTCAGAATCTTGTATTTGCAGAGGAGCATTTTGGGTGGTGAAAGTTGGTGAAGGTGGTGCATGAAGCTCAGGGAAAGATGGAATGTGATGGTGTGATGTTGAAGGTTGTGGTGAAAAAGAATCAGATGACGTTTTTAAAGTGATGCTGTTACCAATTTGACAGCTTATTTTACTTTTGTTTTGTACAGAATTTTCAATGTAGCCCTCCGCTACTGTATCCGATTTCCAACCACCATGGCGTTTTATTTGGGTTATATCTGCTCCCGCATCTGCCAACAGTGTAGCCGACGTTCGACGAAAACAATGACCCGTATAGAGCTCGATATTTGGTAATCCTAAGTATTTGGCAATTTCCTTCGGCATGGCACTTATTTTGTTCTTCCCAATCACTTGACGGGTGCATTTTCCACTACTGAACGCTACAAAAAATCGGTTAGTGTTTATGTTAGGAGGCCGCAGAGCTTGATACTTTTCCACAACCTTTACATATGCTCCGCGGATGACAAATGACCTTTCCCTTTTGGTTTTAGTGTCTGGCAACTTAATCAATAACAACTCTTCTGAGTGTTTTTCTATATCTTGGACCTTCATGTTTACCATTTCTTGACAACGACAACCCCCATTCACTTCAATAATTAAAGCCACCTGTAACAAAAATAAAAATAAATTTTACTAACAACATACGTAAATTCAGTAAGTATACATAAGCGTTCTTGTTGCTATTTGCTACCATGCTGTATTTTATTTAGTTATAAATAAAATGATGTACTTACTTTTACGGCAAGATAACTATGATCAGGAGCTTCATTTAAAAAAGTTTCAACATTCACAGGTGTGAAAACTTTCGATTTCTTTGATTGGTGACCTTCCGATTTCCTCTTTAGAAATGCTAATAGCTTAGCGTATGTCTTGATGTCTATATTGTGTTTCATGCTTACTGTTGACCTAAGCATTGAATAAGTACACCATAGGCTACTTGACTTCTGAGTACAAGATAAATGCTGAAAATACACTAATAGAACTGGTTCCGAATTGGACTTGATGCCTTTCGTACTTTTACATTTTTTGAAATTGTCGTAGGCTTTTATATAAGTTTCTTTTGACTTTTCCGGCAGTAAATCATTGGAAATATTATTAGCTTCGGTTGTGATGAATTCAGGAGTACAATCACTTTCATCACTCGACATTTTATAATACTTTGTTGATAAATTTAAAGTTTAAATGCCAAAAGTTCACGCCTTTATTGCGTCTACCAATAAGTAGCCAAGACACGATCAATTCGATTTTCAAAAAAAAAAGTCTCTTCTACGGTTTTGTCGTGTGTGTCTATTGATATCACTCTCATGGAAGTGGCGTTTTTGTAAAGTAAGCTTTATACAGGGCTGGTAGAATGGTTTTGGATGATTGGCTATATGCATTTTGAATTTAGAACGTCATTGGAGACGCACGTGAAAATAGAGTATTATTGATAAAATGTGATAAATCGACTGTAGTATAGATAGGTTTTATTATTTATTTATTTACTCACAAAATCCACAGCAATCTTTGCGCAGTTTACTTAAAATAAATTAACTAATGTTACAGCCAATTACTATTACGGTATTACGGCGCGGTACGGTATTTGTTATTATTAATGCCAGTTTTAATGTTATTCCATTCCTTTTAAAAAATGGTTCGTAGTTATCTAATTATTCTTACAATATTATGTCGTCGAAAACATGGCAACGATATGAAGAAGCAGTCGTTATGATTTTGTAGGAAATCGAGACATCCACGCGTAGTAAGGGTATCGAGAATAGCTTTCCTCTTTCTGGCACCAAAGGGTGTTTGTTAGTACTATACTGCCAATTTAGCTGAGCATGTGAGATTCCAAATTCAAATCACATTATTGACCAGCGGGTCATAATGAAATCCAGTACAACATTATTGACCGGCTGTGCCCCCGGCCACTAATGACTCACTTTAGGTTAAGGTTGCTTGACATATAATTTGACATTTTCGAGCAGGTGGTGTGAAAATGTATTTTCTGTCTGTCTAATTTCATCGAAATCCGTGCAGCCCTTTGGGTGCGAGAAGGCAAAGGCAGACAGATTGACAGAGTTTCTTTCCCATATTTATAATATTTGTATGGATTCTCATATAATATGTAAGTCGGTATAATTTATAATCTATTGGATTAATAAATTTGTAACTCACTTTGGAGTCAGATTTTAATTACATAAGTATTTGTTGTAATACTAAAGTGGATTCATAGTCAATTATTTCAGAGGTAACACAGCCGTTGCTACAAGATAAAGGTAGATAAAACACTTTTACACACACGTTCTAAGGAAACTATACACAGGTAGGAATATTAGAAAAAATCGGCCAAGTGCAAGTGGGACTGGCACACGTAGTAAAAAAGGGTCTTTAATTTTTATTTTATTTTTGGTAGTTAGTTTTAATTTTATTTTAGTTTTGGTTGGTTGTTTATTTTTGGTTGTTATAGCGACCATATCTGATGTCCATAAACATTTCACAGAGTGTGTACTAAACGCACTCTGGGAAAATGTAATAAAAATCACTATGTAGAACCAGAAGACGAGGAAAAACTCACGTTTTTCGAAAAGAAAAGCCAACAGTTGCATCGATTGAAAATGTTGATAGCTTTATGATAGTTTCAAGACAACTATAATATTATGTGCATTTAAATCCCATCTTAGTTCACCCTGTGTACATTTTATGCAATTAATTAATTAAGTGTTCAATGTTGTAAGTAATATTTTGACTCTCGAACTTTTCGGACGCAACTATTTATTTTCACGACGAACCTATTTTGTGGTTTTAGAAACTTTCGCTTGTGACTTTAAATTACATATCTATACACATAAAATACATAAAATTGAAGTGTCTATTTGGTGAAAATAACAGCTTTTTACTAAATTCATTTGAAAATATACGGTACAGACATTTTTTTAATGTTGTCTGGCTGTGTCTTTTTGTTCCAGCTAATCTCCAAAACGGCTTAACCCATTTTGATGAAATTTGGTACGGGGATACTTTGAAACCTAGGAAATGATATAGGCTACATATTTTTACCAACATACCTAGCGGGCGAAGCCACTGGCGGAAGCTAGTATAATAATAATACTCATCAAAATGGCGAAATGTCGGTGCCACACCCACATCTGCACCTGTGGTGCACCTCTGATTACAGGCTTGATTATTACTCACCCACATTTCTTTTTTTCATATTCCTTATGTTAAAATGATATTTAAACGGTAGCAAAGTAGAAAAGATGCATAAAAACATACCTGTAGTACCAATAAGTAAAATTTATTAATTAGTTTCTACTAGGTTTATTTAAAACGTCTGTCTAGAAGTTTTTATTCACTGCGAAGTATTTTATTAAAGAACCAGAATAACTAATCATCATTAGTTATTCTGGTTCATCATCATCATCTGCCTAGCCGACCCCAACATAGTTGGGAAAAGGCTAGGCAGATGATGATGATGAACCAGAATAACTAGCCTTCCAATAATTTTCATCCTAACTCGAAATGCAATTTTCTAACAGAATAATGGACAGCATTTGGATTAAGAACCAAATGCTGTCCATTATTCTGTTAGAAAAGAATAGGAAGCGAATAAAACACCCAATACTCGAAGCTTTGGGCCTTATCGCCAATATCTGAAACAGATAAGCTGAAAATAAAATGCAGTGGAGTAGACAAAGTCTCTAGACGTTCACAAAGCGACATGTGTAACCCAGCCCGATGGATAAAAGCGCTATTAAGATAGTACGAACGTTACAGTCGTCTTGGTCGGGTTTATTGCAACTTTGTTTGCTTGGTAGGCAATAGAGGGAGGCCCGCCCCTGTAATTCAACAGACTACCCGCTTCCGATTGTTATTACCTAGCAACTACAACCGCTACCGAAGCCTCGAGGGTATAAGAATGATTGATGTACCTTTTTGTTTATAGTACGAAATGCTGTACCGTATGCATTGCTGACGGACGGAGTGCGGAAGATTCCTATGGTTTTTTTACGTGACGAAATGGATAATTTGACGTTTGATGTGTGGCACAGATATATACGGTACATCAGTAATAGGGTTATCTGTTGTGAAGTTAGTTACTGACATCATTCAAGTATCGAGCATTTTATACCGAAAAATGTAAGTGCCGGCCAGAAAAAAAATTACTATTTTCTTATGGGAAATAACATCTTGAGCATTTTTAAGGGTTAAGGGTTTAAGGGTTCCATAGCCAAATGGCAAAAACGGAACCCTTATGGATTCGTTATGTCTGTCTGTCTGTCTGTCCGTCCGTCCGTATGTCACAGCCACTTTTTTCCGAAACTATAAGAACTATACTGTTGAAACTTGGTAAGTAGATGTATTCTGGGAACCGCATTAAGATTTTCACACAAAAATAGAAAAAAAACAATAAATTTTGGAACTTACAACTGAAACCCAAATTTTTTTTTTTCATCAAACCCATACCTGTGGGTTATCTATAGATAGGTCTTCAAAAATGATATTGCGGTTTCTAATACCATTTTTTTCTAAACTGAATAGTTTGCGCAAGAGACACATACATTTTCAAAATGATAAAATGTATGTGTCCGGGGCCCTGTAACTTCTAAAATAAGAGAATGATAAAACTAAAAAATATATATGATGTACATTACCATGTAAACTTCCACCGAAAATTGGTTTGAACGAGATCTAGTCAGTAGTTTTTTTTTAATACGTCATAAATCGTAAGCCGCAATTTACCTTTCATTCAATCAACTCAACGGAACCCTTCATGGGCGAGTCTGACTCGCACTTGGCCGCTTTTTTACTATTACAGCAAAAGCCTAGAATCAACCCCCGGCTGCTATTTGAGATTGAAAATGCCAAAAATCATATTTTTATAACAAGTTTAGCTGGCATATTTGTGTACGAAATTTTAAATACCTATATCGATAAAAGTAATATCTATGAATCAGCCTACAATGTTCCCACTGCTGGGACACCGGCCCCCTCTTCGAGAGGGAGTGAGGCTGTAATTTACCACGCGGGCCTAGTGCGGGTTGTAAGATGTCACATGTCTTCGAATATTTGGTTCTAGGACATTTCGGTTTCCTCACGACGTTATCCTTCACCGTTCTGAAAAGAAAGATATTATAAAGATATTATTTCAAAAGCAAAGAAAATTGTCTCAGTCTATTTCATTCTTAATTCCACCGACTCGACACAATCTAACGAACACCGTAGACAGTAGACACAGCTAAAATTCACATTCTCTCATTATCGTCGCTTTGCGGAGAACAAAGTAAATGTTACGCTAGAGTCGAGTTAAAATACGTTTACAGCTGCAAAAATTTGTAAGAATGTTCGTGGGACACCCTTGGCAATGTTGTCGTCCGGATTTACGACCCCTGTCCCGGGTTTTTCTGCCGCGAACCCAAGCTTGTCAAATTAGACAACATTAGTTACGGCACGGGTGCATTGTGGAACACATACCTAGCATATACGGCTAATTCGGTCTTGTATCCTCCTTCTCCTGAGGTACTCTTTCACAATTCATCGCAAGAATTCCTTACCCGAGTCTTAAAGCAGAAGTTTTACTTCACTATTTCCACTTGTTGTTGCCAAAACAATCCAGAGTTCACCATTACCAGGTTTAACGGATTTGCATTCACATCCGTGCAACAAAATCCGGAAGATCTCAGCCGGTTGTTGCTCTACATTCGGCGGAATATTCCAAACCGGGGATCATTGCTAAGGATGAGTATCCAATTGTATAAAATTATACTCTTCAAACATAAAGTAGGATAACAGCTAACCCCGTTTTTGATCTTTCAACTAAGAAGAGAATTTAGTTTCTGGAAACTTCGACCATAACGGCCGGGCATATTTCAAAGCTGCAATAAAATACATCTCCACGTTCATGGCTCTAATAAAAAAGAAGATTTGTTTCAATGTAGCCTTGCATTTTGTGCTGGAAAATATTTAGGTATACTTGAGTGAATAAGCTGGGATATTTACATAATTTTGATTTTATTAGGACGAAGTAAAACAGCGAAGTGCTCTATTGTCGTTGCGTATAAAATGTATGCATGTTTGCTGTAAGACGAGTTTAATTTGATAACCATGAAGTTGGCTGGCTGGTTGGCATGAATTTTAATTTATTTTGTAGTTATTAGTGTGTGCTTTGCTTGCCTGGATTTACGACTGAGTAGTGTAGATATAATATGTGTATAGTGAAGATATATTATGTGTTTTTATGTATGTAATAAGACTTAGGTAATATAAAATTGTTTACTCAGAAAAAGCGATGGCAAAAAAAGAAATGAAGAGTCGCGATGATTCTGTAAGTGTACTTTAACCATTTATTATTTTACTTTTTTCGTAAATCTTTCCTTAACAAAGTCATATTTACATCAAAAATAAAAACTGCACATAAATAATCCTTATTCAAACCAGGAAAATTTAAAGAAAATTTCACCGCTGAATCTCCCGGCTATTGCTACCGACATTTTTTCCTTCATTTATTCATAAGCAAAAACGGACTGGAACTACTCGAAAAATACGTGACTGCCTATGCCTAAATAATGTATGAGGCTAGGAGCCGTCTAGGTATGACGTTTGAACCTGTACCGCAGAGAATGTAGGAGTACCTTGTAAATGTGGTTTACATACGCGTGCACTGGGAGAGGTACATACTCTGACTGTTTTATTCTTTGGTTTGTAGTACCTTGTATATTGGTTTAGTATAAATACAAAGTTTTACACTATCCTGTTCTAATTCAGAAGCGGGAGTTATTTACATAGGGCCCGGCACTAATTTGTTTATTTTTCTCGCTGACCCTGTAGAAGATTCAAACTACAGGGTCCAGCGTTGACGCGCAAACTGTAACCATGATTTCAGGACATGATTCTTAACCGTCTAGTGTAGAAATTTCTTCGTTGGTTATCAACGACAAATTTCAACGCAGGGGGGTTCAGAATCATGTGCTGAATTCATGGTAACAGGTAGCGCATCGATGTCCCTGTCACCCTGTATTATCCGATTACCTCTGCAGGTTAGAAAAAATATTATTATTATTTATTTATGATCAAGTAACAAAAAAATACTCATTATTTGGCACACAGTTCCAAAAACAACACAAACATACAAGATATACAATTAAATTAAACTTATTCAAAATTCATATTATTATTCATACATTATTGGTCATAAAAATAAAACAAACACATAAATTACAATTTCCTAACCGGCACTGGAACAGCATGCCTGCCACAGCAATGCCGGATATAAGGGCAGTCCAGCCTGTTCGCGATCATTGCTAGGATAGCATTGGGGCTGGCCCGCACCCAGCGCACCAGGGATGCGCACCGCTTACGCATAGAAGCGTGGAAACAATCAGTGCGCGCCATCGCGAACATCCCTGATGCGCTACAGAAACGGGGCAGCCCCAACACCGCCCGGAACGCGTTGTTGAACTGGACACGGAGGGCACTGTATGCCCTTTCACTATAGTCAACCCACAGGCTACACGTATATAGGGATGTACAGTACGCTCTAAAAAGCGTGACCTTCACACCCGTAGTACAACGCGAAAACTTGTGGGCTATCATGTTGGCTCGCACCGACAGTGCCCTCCGCTCCCGGTCCATGTCAGTATGATCTTTAAGGCCCCCGGTGAGTAGAAGCCCTACATATTTAAATCGGTCCACTCGGTCTATTGGAACACCATTGAGATAAACACTCGGAATGTTCTTATGGCTCGACACACCGATGGCCATAACTTGTCTTCCCATTATATGTATTTCAAACCATGTCCATGCGCGTATTCCGTACACGTACTGAGTAGTAAAATACGTGCACATAGACAAGTATGTATAGTCATTTAATCGACCTCCTGCGTTACCACCCTTCTTTTTTTTTTTTTTTTTCTTTTTTTTTTTTTTTTATTTTTTTTTTTTTTTTTGATGTTGGGAAATCATCAAATGACTCCTCCCGCTCTGCGTTACCACCCTAAGGTTAAATAAATATCAATTGTACGTCATAATTGTAATTAGCAAATGTCATACTTATGCATGATATTTAAGTTTTTTATTAGTCTATAAGCTTTCTTTAAGATACAAATAAATAAATAAATAAAACCACAAGGTGAATTTGTCTATATACTGTTAATTGTTGTCAAAGTGCTCATACACCTCATACAACTGCAAGCAACTGTCGTCAACGCGTGTCGACGGCTGCCGTCAACCCTCGTCTGCGACTGCAGTTGGCTGTACCGTTGACGTATGTCGCTCGGGTTTATGCACACAAAGGTGTTGAAAAAAATTAACGAGGACGTAGACGACGTCCAAAAGTATGTGAACAGTAAGTACAAAAAAGCTAAAGCACGCCTTCCATGCAGGTTTAAAATGCTTAACAAGAAAAGTTAACGTAGTCTAATTTACATGTTAACCAACTAATGCGAAAATGTGTTCCGACCAAGTAATTGAGTTGAGAAAAAAGGAAATGGACTTATTTAATGGTACTCATGGGCCCCACAGGCGATGGTATCGTTTGTAAGAGCTTTATAGGGTTGCAACCATGTTTTAACAAAGATAAATAACTAAATTTACAGAAGGACTGAAACCGGGACATGGCTTTCAATTGCACTATATTTTTTTCCCCCAATTGCCTTAACCAACCATTTTGTTGAGCATTGTTTAATTTTAAGGTCGCTGTAAACTTTTATAAATAAAGAAACGTTAATTTTTTTTAAATGTGAAAGTGAGTTTATTTGTTACACTTTCACTCTAAAACGGCTGAACGGATATGGATGAAGTTTGAAAGATAGGTAGCCTCGGATCTTGAGAAGGACATAGACTTTTGATCCTGGATCGTAGATGAAGTCGTGGGCAACAGCTGCTAGTCTTAGAATAAAGGAAGCTCATGATGTCTTCACCGAGACGAGGCCTGTGTCCTCCACCTCCAAGATTGATAAACATAACTATAATTATGCTAAGCTCATCATCATCTGCCTAGCCTGTTTTCAACTATTTTGAGGTCGACTTCCAGTCTAACCGGATACAGCTGAAAACCACTATTTTACATGAAGCAACTGTAATATGACCTCCACAACCAATTACTGGGTAATACCAAAACCTTCAATGATACTGGTTGTCAGACTTTCGGGCTTCTGACGATCCGTGAAGCTGTCAAAGATCCACGAATGACAGCCGTCACCAACAGCTTAACGTTTTCGACGCTTTCCGGGGCACGAAGGGGTCTCGCTATCTAAAGATTATCACCAATCCAAGGACCAACCGCGGCTAGCGTAATTTAACCTGATCGATCGACCCGTGCGGCTGCTATTACGTAGCCACGAGCCCCTCACTACATGCTAAACTGTCCTCGCTTAATAATGTTCGTCTCAAATAATAATTTTGTATTATATTTTTACTAGCTGCGATTCAACACACATAGAAACTCCTACAGGAAACATGCATTTTCGGGAATAAAATGATCGTATATCATTCGTGTAATACGTAACTTTTTATCAGTGTAACGAGTTCCTGGTAGGAACTCTTTTCCCTTTTTTGGGGGAGACCTTTGCCCAGCAGTGCGACAGTAAAGGCTAAACAAAAAAGCCCTATTACATACAAACAAACAAACAACATTACCTTTTTAGTATATAAATCAAGATATAAAAAACGATTGAATATAGTTCTATTTCGCGTCACTACCTGAGCTTTTCTATTCAAGTGTCCACAAGCCCGCTACCCTTTCATGTCAAACTAGTATATCCCGGTTTTAATTCGGACGGTTATCTTATCAACGGTTCCGTCACGTCGCGTGTCGTATCGACGCCGTATGTGATACCGTGCCCGTTTAGTTTTCTGTTATTGAGATAAATTCAAGGGCCCCGGATAGCACAACGATTTGGGAAGGGAAAGTGTACATAATTGGGTGAATAGGTTTGTTGGGAACTGAAATTGCTGAAAAAATATGTGTAAAAAGAAATAAGACTATTTTACTATCGCGGGCAAAACCTGGATGAGGCTGGCACAGGAGCGTGGTGATTTTCACAAGGAAAGAGAGGCCTAATGCTCAGCAATGGGTGAAGTAGAGCTTTGGATGGACGGATGTTTTTTTAAGCCTGCAATAATTAACAAAATACAAGTAATTCTACACATATTAGGTAGTTCAGGCAAAATGTGATAGGGTTTTCCATCAGAAATTTCTCAGTAGCAGCCCGCAGACTGGATTTACGCCCGGTGATGGCAATAGACTCGCCCCCTATTAAATGGAACTTAAAAATAAATGGCGAAATGGGGCTTTATAGAGGTATGAGGAACAGGGTGTTAAAGTCCACTCATTCTCTATAGAAAAGGGAGAATCCTCTGACCAGACGGGTATTGTGTCTGGCGGGCAATTGCCCAACGATTGATGTTGGAAAGTGTATATGCTAATTGCGCGGAAAACTCCGCTTGCGAGATGCAGGATTTGCGTGACGTCAGTATGACGCGTTGTTCGCATGTGGCGTTGTAGATACCGCTACAGCTTTACCATAGGTACACATCTGCCTGACACTTCGGGGATTACAGGCGTTAGGGTATGATAGGTATGTAGTTATTATATTAGGTAACTATTGGTTAGCTTCTACCTGCAACTTCGTCCGCGTGAAATTTCGGCCCTCGACCCGTCGCATCCCATGAACCGTCCACGCCTTTACTTCGTTTTCGCTAAGCGTTCTTTCTGACTATTTCTCTTTTTGCTCAGCTCCTCAGAGTCGTAGCGTAATATTAGATAGCCTACAGCCATACTCAACAATTGGGCTACCAAATGCAAAAAAATACATTTAAATCCGACTGATAGTTCCAGAGGGTAATCTCTGGAACTATCAGTCGGATTTAAATGTATTTTTTTCCATTTGATAGCCCAATTGTTGAGTATGGCTGTAGGCGTTCAAATAAATATATATTATTAAGTAGTATAAACTGTCAAATAAATAACCTTGAAATTATGACCCTACGTAAGCACGTATGAAATTTTTTAGAATAAGAATAATTTATTTTGCCAGAAACATGGTTACAGGGTGTTACGTTACATTATACATTGTAGAAGTTCAGCACCCAAGCAGCACACAAGCGTTTTCAACATCAATATACCAACCTATTTAGAACTTAGAGTTCTTTTAGAGACGTACAAGAGTGTCATAAAATGCTTTTGTCTTTATAAGAGTGATTTATGAGTTATTATACAGCTCAAACTGTATAAAATCTTTATTGAGGGATCTGCGTAAACTTGGGGTGCTTAAACAGAATATTAAAATTCTACTATACAGCTTTAAGTATTTTGTGACACTTCAATCTGGTTTCATCGTTAAAGCTGTATACAGGCTGTATTTTACATGTGATCACTGACTTATTACAACTCTAAGTGTTATTACAGTATCACTTGATACTTGTTTCTGTACAATGGTGTATGCAAACTCCGTTCTCAAACTTATTTTTATGGCGTAATTGTACACTATTGTAAATACAGTGGTCTTATGACTTCTGTCTATGAGGGTGTTTTAAAACTAAAAAAATAAATGACAGCTATAGTACAGCTTTAGTCTGTATTACTGACACAGTCACTTGATTGCATGACGAATAAAATTAATGTTTTCACTGTGAAGAAATGCAACATGTGGAAAAAAAGAAAAAGATCTGGTGCAGTCAAGAGGAGGATTGAAAGGGAATATTTGAATAATACAAATTATCAACCAAGTAACAGTTATGATAGTGAACCATCATTTATTGAGGAAGCAAGAGAATCATTAATAAATTGGACAACCTACAGTCAAGCGTCAATTCCATCGATGATCATAACAGTTATATCAAATGTGTAGATTTAGTACAACCTTCGGAACCTGATAATGAAGTTTTTTCATTATTTGCGAAAATTAGTGTGATTTAAATAAAAAGGCAACAGGCACATGTAACGTGTATGAGTTTTTAATAACAAGTAAAAGTGACACATGAATGATGTGCGTACGAGCACATAACAAAAACATAATACATAGTTTAGGTAGGACGGAACACTTAGAGCTATGATCAATGTCGTAGGCGCTCCAACATTCCCCCGAGCGTTGAAAGTCGAGCTTTCAACCAGACTTCGATTCTGGTAATGGGCATATCCTGTTGAAGGCCCTCCGGATGACTCCAGTAGAGGTCTTTATATCTGCTACCCGGACAATTCCATCAGTACCTGGATGTATGGCGATGACTCTTCCTAGTCTCCACTTCAGAGGTGGAAGATTCGCCTCTTTCATGACTAGGAAGGCTACAAAAACAACAATAGAATTTTTTGTCTCCGGGACAACCACAGCCACGAGATTACGTGTTTCTCTTAAATACTAATAAGCTCGTATAAACAAAATTTAATAACAAATAACATTTACATAAACGTTGTGACATAAGGACAATGGACAATCAAATTAACATGATTATTAAGTGTTTCTCTATGAAAGGTTTAAAAAGTAAATTAACCACTTGAAAAGATCACCCTGTAAAAATTCATTATTGTAAAACTAACAAAGAGATTCCTCCTCCTCTTTTTCAATAATTTCTTTTTCGCCTGTAGCGTTTTTGTCGATTTTACCTTTTTCATCTGTATCCATTTTATTTTGATTCCTCTCGATTTCCCTGATCTGATTCATTTTCAGCTATATTTTTTTTTAAGCGCATCTTTTTTGGTTCTCATCCTTTTAGTTGCTCTTTCATTCTTACTGGGTTTCCTCTTCACAGAGTTTTTCCAGACGTTTCTATGATTTTAAACGGCATATTTTCCTGAAAATAAAGTAAAACAGATATAATATACACAACACACTAATAAAACTTTGCAATAAGTTTACTTAGGTATAATAATGTTCATACAAAACAATGTATTTTATATGAACGAGTTATAAACTCTACTTTTCACTTCGATTGCGAGTAAATCAAACAGTGATATAGCAAGTTAACATATATTTTAGTTTAAATTAACAATTTTTGGGACAATTTTTCAACTTTTTTACCTGAGTAAATAAACTGAGTAAATAAATAGGCTTGTGTGTAGGAGAAATATACTGCCAAATCACAAGTGCGTTTTAATAAAATATTATTGATAAAGTGAGGAACGGATCAAAGTAATTTTGAGCTCAGGGTTTTTCATTTCTTTAAGTAACTCTAAAGAGCATTATAAGTTATGCATTGAGAACTAATATACAGCCTAAGTAATAAACATATTCTATTATAAAGCTGATTAAAAGCCAATAGCTGTACAATGTAATCCATAACTTACTTAGTACAGCTATTCAGACTATAATACTCTCCAAATATCGTGTAGGCTGCTTAGCTAATTGTCGCCATTTTCGAATGTTTAATAACCAAAATTTAAAGTATAATTAAAGGATTTTTTTACAAAACCTTAAGCCGCATCATGATAATCAGCTTGAATAATGATCACTGTGCCCTTATATCTATTACTTTAAAATTATTTTTTTATTCTAACCTTAAAAACAAACATTTACTTACCGTATTTAGTATTTTTCTTTATGTCAGCTCGATTATTTTGCTGGCGCGTGAATATTTAGAAGGAAAACATACACAGGTTCACAATAAATTTAATTTGCACTTTCAATTCACCAAATAACAACATCAGATATACAAGTCTACGGTTATCTTTTACTTCTAGTAATAAATATTAAATAATAGTGTCGCCATTTCTACTACACGCATAATGTCATCGAAAATAGTTTTGTTTTATTTTTATTCTTTTGTAATCCTCTTCAAAAACCTATTTAGAACACTTTTCGTTACAAAAGAATTATAAGATAATATCTGTAGTATAATGGTTTCTTTGTACACCGAATAACAGCTTTAATACAGCTATTGTACAGCTTCTCTTTTGCTTGTACAGCTACTATACAGCTCTACTAACGACAAAAGCTGTATAATATGGGCCCATTTTTTACTTACAGGGGCTGTTTAAGCGCTTAAACAGCCTATATACAGCCTGAATATGCAGCTTCTAGTATAAAAACCAACTTAAATACAGCTTGCAATGCTACTTGGGCATGTCTCACCGTATCGGTATGCAAAATTGATTCATTTACAATTGATACAATTTAAAATGTAATTATTATTATTCACATGTCATTGATTAATTTAGCAATATTATAAAAACAATAAGTCTGTTCTTAAATACAAAAATTGAGCCATAACCTCAAAAAAATGATAAAAAATAAAAGTGTTATTATATGTCATGAATTCGTAAATTTTTGATTAAATGTTGACCGCTCTAATTATTAACCTAACATTCTGTTAAAGAAATAATAAGGAGTCTCTACAAAAATGTAGGAACTCCTTATTATTTCATTTCTTTTATTTTCTTGCGTTTTAAGATTCAGGTACTTTGGTGTTTAATCAGGTTTTTTGTAATTCGTCATTTTGTGGTTGCGGCCATCTTGGATTTGAAATTTTTCATAGTGTATAGTATTCTACTAGTCAAGCCCTTTCATTTTTATTTTATTTTTTTTAATACCCATATTGAGGGAGTTGTGAAAAAATATGTAATCCGCCATTTTGTGGCGGCGGCCATCTTGGACCGATTTTCATCAAACATAGCTAAGAACACTTCCAATAAATTCACCATTCAAACAAAATAAACAAAAATTAAAATCGGTTCATCCGTTCGGGAGCTATGATGCCACAGAAACACCCCGTCGTTTTTGCATCGGGGGTTAATTATCATCAACATGCTACTTAATGATCAAATTCGAATTCACAAACAGTGAAATAACCTAAACAAACATTAGTTATTTGATATCTAATTCCGCCACACGTAAAATCGACTTCTAAAATCGCTGTCTAACAGATAAACGGTAGGGTATAATTGATTTGAACTCGTTATTTTAACAATAACAGTCAATTAACGTGTCACGGGCTTTCATAACTGTTTTACGAATTAACTAGGTACGCCACTCCGGCGTTTCGAACTAACATTATTAGTGTTTGGTTGAAATTAATTAACATGCGAGTATGTACGATATGTAGGTATTAGGGGTTAAAGTATGAAATTGCCGATTTGTACTCAAAAACTGAAATTCGTTATTTTTTAATTAACATATTAATTTAATCAAAATAATCACCATTATTATCTATACATTGCTGCCATCTAATAGGAAGGTCATTTATGCCTTTGCGATAGAACTCTCGTGATCTAGATTCGACAAACTGTGTGAAAGCATTTTGTAATGCCTCCGGAGAAGAAAACTTTTTATTACGTAGAAAATTGTCCAAATCACGAAAAAAATGGTAGTCCGTTGGAGTAAGGTCTGGCGAATACGAAGGGTGACGAATGGTTTCTAATGGTTTCTCGTGCTGTATGAGGCCTCGCGTTATCATGGAGCAATAATGGTGAGGATCCATTCATAAGTCGGGGCTGTTTCACTGCTAGTTTTGCTATCATTGTTCGGAGTTCGGCACAGTAGACATCTATCGTTATTGCTTGACCAGATCGGAGAAAGCTATAGTGAATAACACCATGCTGAGACCACCAAACAGTTACCATTGCCTTTTTATTGGTAAGCTTTACTTTAGGACACTGTTACGGCGTTTGACCTGGGGTCAGCCATTGCATTTTTCGCTTACGGTTATCGTAAAGAATCCACTTTTCATCACGTCACTATTTGATACAATATTCCTTCATTTCTGTATCGATTCAACAAAGCAACACAAGTTTCAACACGCGTTTCTTTCTGCAGATCAGTCAAATCATGAGGCACCCATTTCTCATATTTTTTTATTTTCTTGATTTGACGCAAATGAGTCAATATTGTTGGTAAGGTAACGTTAAACCATGCCGCTAATTCCTGGGTAGTTTGGCTCGGATCGGCTTCCACCATCTCTTTCAATTCATTTTTATTCACCTGTGTGGGCGGTCTTCCACGTCGTTCATTCTTCAAATCAAAGTTTCCATCACGAAAGCGTTTAAACCAAAATCGCACTGTGCGTTCATTAGCAGTCCCCTCTCCAAACGCAACATTGATATTGCGAGCTGTTTCTGCCGCGTTAGTTCTGCGTCAGAACTCGTATTCAAAAATAACTCGAATTTTCGAAGTATCCATCTTTCTTGTCTAAGCTGAATAAAAAAAACAACTGAAAGTCGATAATCGAATGTTGCACGTTTTTTAAAAGAAGTACTTCATAGGTACCATGTGAAAAAGTTTCACTCAAAAATCTCAAACCATGAAGGTTCTATGTCAATTCGAAGTACCTATTACAATAAAACGGCAATTTCATACTTTTACCCCTATTATTTCGTTTGTAAAGATGAGAAGAAAATTCCTCAATTTTATGTGGAATGGCAGGCACCAGCGCCCTAATTGCGTAACACACGATCAATCACAATCTAAATCATTTTGAAGGATATTGCTAGTCCATTGCTCCATATGTTCGAAAAAATTGTCTGCTCAACAACGTAACTAACGCAATGAAGGTTGTTGAACTGCCTGTTGAACCCCCTGCGTTGAAACTTTACGTCGGTAATTTGGAAAAAAAAATGCTGTCCCATACATTTTTACCGCGCCGTAGGTTTTGCAGTTTTCTATGAAACAAATGTTTTTTTTTTCGTCTAAAATCATGAGCCGAATTCATAGTAACAGGTTGCGCGGTGATTTTCCTGCCAACCTGTATTATGTTTATGTTTTCAGGTAGTCCAGCTGGTGATATGTGGGTAGTGACGCCCAAGCAGCTCTACCATGCTTCAAGCACCGTAGGTGCGTTACTATCCCAGAGACAAAACTGAAATGACATTTGAAAACAAAAACCGACTCAACATTCTTTTATTTTTAAATGTATCCTGTCATTTCAGCCTTCTGTCACTTATGAGTAGTAAGTAATTAAAAGCAAAAAAAAATGAAGATATACTTTTACAAAAAGAAAACATTATGAAACAAATTTCCTAAACAGCCGACAATCAAGGAACACGTTTGTCTAACTAAAACGTAATAACGTTTAGGATGACTTTTATTATAGTAACGAAGTTACCTTAATGAGCCGACGGAACAAGGTAACGCTTTTAAAGAGCGGCAGTTATTTCCAGTTCTTCTTAATCTTGACTGATGGAGTCCCTGCTAAGCACAGGGTAATCTACGTAAACGTATCGTCGACGGAGAAAATTAGCGAAAATCCGCAGGAAGTGTATGAAATATTAAGCCTATTAATTACAGCAGATCACAAAAGCTCCGCAGAGTAAGCAGTGTCTTGAGGACTCGTCTCTTAGATATCTTAATGATCATGTGATCCGTATTCGCTAGAGATTTGCGGAGTCGACGGAATTAGCTAGGCGTCTTAAGCCCACGCTACGTGCGCTAACAACCTCTGTCTTATTGATTTTACTAAGTGACTCAATAAACTCATCATGCCCTTCATTAAGGAAGCCTTACGTTTTAACGTTAATAGTTTTTCGCTATCAACGTGACTATAAAACATGTCGCGTTTTTCGTTTAACTTTTTATTATCAATGATACTTAATCTAAAGCGAATATTAAAATCGTTTCACGAAACGCAATCGGAGTTGTGTGTAAAGGTGACTTTTTATTTGAAAGTTAAGTTTGGGTCAATAACTAAGAGCTTGTTACACATCGTCGTCTTGCTAGAGACTTGAGCGCACGGAAAGCCAATTTTCAAGACACGAGTCGCCATTAGAACAGGACATTTGCTCAAGTACCAGAATTGAGAACCATCTTGTAGTTCCAGTTAACTTAGGGTGAATTTCACTAGTGAAACTGAACGCTATTAGCACATCTAAACTGCGTTTAAGAGCCGTCAGTGTCATAATTGTTGTAGAATATTGACACTAACAGCTCTTGAACGCGGTTCAGATGTGATAATTATTACGTAATCAATATGTCAAAACTTCAAACCAATAGTATCAGGACCTTTGCGTGCACAGATTTATTAAAAGCACGTGTTTCGTTGCCCGGAATTTTACCATTTTATTATGTTTATATAAACATTTAAAACTAGGTACCTATTGTGTATTTATTTTATTTCTTATTTTGTTATTTTTGTCTTATCATATACTGCACCGGTTGACGTCATCGTGCCAACGCCGGCTGTCGCTGAAAACCAGCTCTGGGGCTCTGCTTCGCATAGGGTTGTAGCATTATGCTGAGCGATATCCGTTTAGCGTGGATGTGACGCATATTTTCCCCCAATTTGTTCTTTTTTGTGTTTGTGTTCTTTCTTTGCGTCCTGTTTACCACGAATAAACTTTTTTTTTTATTTCTTTCTTTTAGATGTGCTAACTAAAGTTCAAATTCATTGGTGAAATTGGCCCTCAGAAGTTCAAGCAGTTTAACGTAATTAATTAAAGAAAGGTTTCTTTGTGATTCGTTTGTGTTTAGGGCACATTAAGGGTAATAATTCATCAGCGCTGCGTAATCCGATATCTAAAGATAGCAGCGTAACAAATAGCTCAGCTAGCCAGACTCGAAATTCAATTACTTTTTTGTAGGGTACGAAAATAACTGAACAAGACTTAGGGTAAAAGAAAAACCTATTCATTGTGATGTCAGGCATCCTCTGCGTAGCCTTTTCCCAACTATGTTGAGGTCGGTTGCCAATCTAACCGGCTGCAACTGAATACCTGTATTTTACATGTAGCGATTGCCTATACAACCCAGTTACAGGGTATCACGACACGATACCCCTTGGTAAGATTAGTTGTCAGACTTTAAGGCTCCTGATTACCCATAACGACTGTCAAAGATCTACAAATGCCAGCCGGGACCAACGGTTTAACTTACTTTCTGAGGAACGGACGGGTCTCGATATGTAATTGATGGTGACCCATCCAAGGACTGACCTTCGCAAGCGTAGCTTAACCATCAACCGACCGGTGCGGCTGTGATTATTTAGCCGCGCTCCCCTTGTGATGTTCATATTGATATAAATGAACAACAGAAAGACGAGATGAAAGTTTACATGCCCCGGTAATGCAACGGTTCTACAGAGGACAAAAGTTTATCGTGTATACGGTTGGATGAGGAACAAACAAAAGACTGCTGCAATCTCGTCACGTGATTACTGGCTAATGACTTCACATGACACTATGCATTTGTATGGGAGACGGCGCTTGCTCTGTTGACGTTTTTAATGAGAAGAGGGAGGTACGCTTTGTACCTACCCGGTACATAGAACAAGTATGTTGGGAAGTGAAACTACCACTTCGAGAGCATTCTTAATACTTACCTTCATTTAATTTATTTATATAAACTTTTAGCACAAACAGGTACAAAGGCGAACTTGGCATTCTCTAATAGTCAACCAAGGGTGGTGAAGTGATTCGATGGCAGGTGATTTGGTTGAGAGGAATAATGATAAAAAAACAATTAAAACTACACAAATACATAAATACACACACCCACAATACACACATTTTCGAGGCAAAAAATGGTCAGTTTTGTATCGTCCACTCAAGCGCCGCGCAAAAATCAGAAAAAAAATTAAATGTAATTTCGTGACGTTTTTTTAGCGAGAAAATTTTAATATTTTGTTTCTATTGCACAATAAGTGTGGAAATATCATGTAGTTACTTATATTATTCTTATTTTGTACCTAAGTCTTACCAATTTCATGAAAAATCATTTTGGTTACTTCCCGCTCTTAACGCATTTGAGCTCGACCACTGGCAAAATTGACAAACGATATGTGTCCCATAGAAAAAGTTGTTCAGTTTGATGGTCTGTACCACACCCTTAAATTTGACCACACCTTTCATATACCTCTATCTATCATCTGCCTAACCTTTTCCCAACTATGTTGGGGTCGGCTTTCAGTCTAACCGGATGCAGCTGAATACCAGTATTTTACATGGAGCGACTGCCTATCTGACCTCCACAACCCAGTTACTGGGTAATACGATACCCCTTGGTAGAACTGGTTGTCAGACTATCGGGCTTCTGACTACCCGTAACGACTGTCAAAGATCCATGAATGACAGCCGGGACCAACTACTTAACGTGCTTTCCGAGACACGGAGGGGTCTCGGTATGTAAAGATGGTCACCCATCCACAGACCAACCGCGGCAAGCGTAGCTTAACCTGATCGACCTGTGCGGCTGTTATTATTTAGCCACGGGCCCCTCTGATACATCTATCTATATCTATACTAATAATAAAGCTGAAGAATTTGTTATTATATACTTGTGCATAAAATATATATATATATTATGCACATTAATGTTATAGCTTATATTTTGTAATTAAAGATTCTCATTGTCACTATAACAAAGAATGTACCTGGTTGTACATGAGTTAGACTTCTATCAAGTTTTGTACTCTATGGCTGGTGGTTATGCGGTTGTACGATGTGGAGCGAACACGACGAAGATTTTGTTTTGATAATAAAGTCTGTGATAGCAGGGATTTTCTCTCGTGTTCATTGAAAAAGATAAGGATGTCTTTAAAGCTCGGATTGTGATTGGTTTTATACTGGATTTCAGACTTTTCGGTTTGTTTTGGACGCGCGTACTGAATATTGATCATCAATTCAAAGATTGTATGTTATAGTTCAGTGAAATAACCACATGACTGCACAGTAAATAGTAATATTACATTAACTACGAGTACATCACCATCATCGTCATTCTCTCGCCAATATATCCAATTTATTTAAGGTCGACGCAGTATGTCTTTTTCTTCCATATCTACGAGTACTTCTCTAATAGTCGTCCTCTCGATAGTCAATCCCTTTTTAGCCATATCATCTTTTACTCCGTCCATCCATTGTTTCTTTGGTCTTCTTCTACTCTCTTATGTAAAGTATACCAAATAACTCAAAGTAAAGACATATTCGATAAATAGCCTTACATATAATATCGATATAAATTTCGTTCATCCATCTTATGGAAACAAAGGTTATAAACACTGCGAGCCTTAATTTAAAAGGAAACACCTGCGTTACACTGTTTGTAACTTCAGAAGTAATACAAAATGAAACCTCGTAAACATCGAAATTATGTTCTACGAAAACTTATTTACAGCATTTTTTTTTTTTCATATTGCGCTCGAAAATATGGACTGTGTGATCTATGCTTAATTCATATTTTCGGATCGATAGCCACTCAAAAGGATTTCCACGAAATTCCAAAACATATTTCTCACATTTATTTAAAGTACTACAGCATCAAAAAATCAATTTTATTAACCTGTGCTCCATACTTTTTGTGTTCAGTAAAAAGGACTCGACATATAAATTCCTCTATAATTCCCGGAAAATATAAGCGTGTATTTACTTTCCCGCTCCGCACTGCAGACGCAGCTTAAGTCTCTTATAACAACCCAGAAAAACATACAAATGAGGCTCTCAATTACACACGATTCACCAGCGGAATGAAAAGGTACGTTCTATTAAATTAAGCGGTCGGTAATGAAGAGGCACGGCGGTATTTTTATGTTTGTAATCTAGAAAACGAGGTGTCAGAAGGCGGGCTGAGGTATGAGCCGGCCAAGCTTCGCGTGCCGCACGCTGCGTGACCATTGCCCATTGATCACCGGTCTTAAGAAATACGACACGAAGGACATTTTTTTTTTCACACGAAACATCCACCTTGAAACAAGTTAACGGTTTACGCGACTTTAGGCACTTTTCATGTGCCTACCAACAGGGGTCATACTATTCAAAAGAATCTTTACAATTTACTTCATCATCTGTTACGGCTAATTCCTTGTCGGGAATTCTAAAGAAAGTGCCCAAATGAACTTCAAAGTGAACAAGTCACAACTTTACTTGATTTGTTTCCGTAGTTGGTCTCGAGTTACAACGAAAATTAAAGCCTTAATATTTTATGACTCATCCAATATAGTTCTTATAAATAGAAATGTGAAATGTGAATGAAATGATTACTAAACACCTTATGCTGCGTAGTAAGGATTTTAAAATGATGTTCCCATTGCCTTCTTGTTACAGTCATGACGTGCAGTTGTCGACTATATCCGTTTTGTGCTCGTGATAAACCTATTCTGTTATGTATCTATTGTTTGCTGTAGTTTTATATATCTATTTTTTTTTTTTTTTTTTTTTTCACATTCAGTATCTACTTAAGTATATTAATCTCAATAATAATTTAATAAACAAGATAACACTAAAATAACAAAATAATACCCTAAATTAAATAAAACTATTTACAAACTAAAATATAGCGTCGAAAAATTCATCGCCATCGCTGTCGACTGGTAAAGTACCCAAGACACTGGCGGCATTGCCACGTTGTATGGCAATGCTTAGCCTCTGGCCAAGGTAAAAGCCAGCCCTTGGGTCATGGCAAGTGTCAACCAGTCTTTTTGAAATTTCCTTAAAAAGACCATGCGCACTTGGACCCCACGGCCCGAGGGTTTCAACCCCAAACGGCTCGAAAATATAATTATTAATGAGGTTATTATATTTACGCCGCTTGAGGTTTTCTGCAGCCGCAGCAGCAGCACCAGCGCAACACGCTGACCCTGGAAGATGGGATGGCGCAAGAGTATCGACACAAGTTGCATCCCACACTAAAGGCCTACCTACCTTCCATGGAAATAAAGACATGCCGTCCGGTCTCTTGCCATCGTCGCGTGCCAATCCATTGGGTTCTAATACAGCTGGAACGCCGACGGTGACAAGAGCTCGTCGAATGATGTCGTTAATGTTTGCGTGCCGCGCTAAGCGACCCGCACTTCGGCTGCAAGACAGGCCGTGGTATCCGAGGCTGTTGACAACTTCGCCACAGTGACAGCGATGGGGAGAACAACATGGTGCTCCTAGTCGTATCTATTCTATTTTAATTTTTCTTATTATTCGAGTTCATTATCTTTTTATACGCAAGTGTTTCTGTGAAAAATACACCAATTTTTCTTTCTTATTTCTTATTCAGTCGTAGATTCAATGCTCTCATTTTGACGAAAATAGTAAAATGGCGGTCGTAATTGAATTCATTGGTTGGATTTAGATGCTAGTAAATTATTCTAACGGCTCGCTCGTCGATTTTCAGACAATTTAGCGGCATTCGATGCGCTTACGAAACGGACTCCAGTCCAAGTAACTCAAACATCTATGTGAGTTTAGATTTTAAAACCGATAGGTAATTGTAAAAAATAACCTGATTAAGGTGGATGCTCCAAGGTAGCCCGCGAAATTCAAATTTTCTTACGTTTTTTGCAATTTGCTGGTCAGTACTAAGTTGTACGTTAATTAAAATAATAATTTACTTAACACGTCTGTTACTACTGCAGAGCGTGCGCGCCTGTTGGCTGTGGGTAAATGGGAGTCGGGTCTGTGGCTTCATGCACTTCTGTCGTCGAACATAGGCATTTTGCTCGACGACAATACTTTCCGCCTCGCTGCTTCCTTACGACTAGGAGCACCATTTTGTTCTCCCCATCGCTGTCACTGTGACGAAGTTGTCAACAGCCTCGGACACCACGGCCTGTCTTGCAGCCGAAGTGCGGGTCGCTTAGCGCGGCACGCAAACATTAACGACATCATTCGACGAGCTCTTGTCACCGTCGGCGTTCCAGCTGTATTAGAACCCAATGGATTGGCACGCGACGATGGCAAGAGACCGGACGGCATGTCTTTATTTCCATGGAAGGGGGGTAGGCCTTTAGTGTGGAATGCAACTTGTGTCGATACTCTTGCGCCGTCCCATCTTCCAGGGTCAGCGTGCTGCGCTGGTGCTGCTGCTGCGGCTGCAGAAAATCTCAAGCGGCGTAAATATAATAACCTCATTAATAATTATATGTTCGAACCATTTGGGGTTGAAACCCTCGGGCCGTGGGGTCCAAGTGCGCATGGTCTTTTTAAGGAAATTTCGAAAAGACTGGTTGACACTTGCCATGACCCAAGGGCTGGCTTATACCTTGGGCAGAGGCTAAGCATTGCCATACAACGTGGCAATGCCGCCAGTGTCTTGGGTACATTAACAGTCGACAGCGATGGCCATGAATTTTTCGACGCTATATTTTAGTTTGTAAATAGTTTTATTTAATTTAGGATATTATTTTGTTATTTTAGTGTTATCTTGTAAATAAAAATTAAAGTATGATTCGCGGCCGTAATAAATATGTATTTACAGAATCATCAACACAATTCTCTAAGATCAAGTAATCCTACTGAATCACTATTTCATGAAATCTTGACATTTTAGGATTATGCTAAGTAACTAAACAATTTGTATTTCTGATTCTAATGATTATAATTCTGTAAATATATATTTGTTACGACCGCGAATCATATTTTAATCAACGTACAACTTAGTACTGACCAGCAGATTGCAAAAAACCTAAGAAAATTTGAATTTCGCGGGCTACCTTAGAGCATCCACCTTAATCCAGTCCCTTCAAAAGTTCCAGCGTCTTTACTCGTTTTAAAATCAAAAGTCATTTTTTGAAACTAAGCTGGCTCCTAAGAAATTCCTAATGGAAAACCTAATAACACTTTGTCCGACCCGGGAATCGAACCCAGCAGTCGCGCTTGCAGCCACGAGATCAACGCAGTTCCGTAATAAAACATACGTAAACGTAATAAAACCTATCTAAAAGCCTTAGCGAAGTTCCTGACCTATTATAATTGTGAAGTTCTACAAACTTATTATTTCTGGAAAATTTGTATTATTCTATGATTTAGCATTGCTATAGATTCTTGTTAAAGGCTCGTTCGTGGAAGTTCCTCCACCATACCTATTTCTGCGAACAAGTAGCATTACTGAGAAATTTATGGGTGCGGATGTAATTGAGACATTCTTCGAGGGAGTTGTTAGTCGGCCAAACGAATACTTATTTACATTCAAACTTGATAATCTCAAAATTCAAACAACTTGAGATATTGTAAGGTTTTGGAACGTATCGGAGAACACAACAACCATTTTCCATCAGGGGCCTTATTCTCTAAGACATGATGAACGAAACCTTACAAATATCAATAGAAATTGGCTAAGGAATTGACGTAGTTTCGAAGTAAGGAATCGTAAAGTGTTCATAGTGAATTAGGGTCCTTGTTGGCTTTAGACACTTGCACGCAACGTTTATCGTAATCATAGAAATATAGGTACATTATACATATCTATTGTTATAAAGGTATACAGGATGGCACGAACATCGATGCACAAACTGTAACCATAACCATGTTTACCTAAAAAATAGGCCCGTGCATGAGAAATTCCTATGTTTCATTCTGTAAAGTTTCCATTCGTAGTCACACTGATGTTCAGACAACAAAATCCGCTCTAAAACTATGACGTACGTTCAGAACCAACAATAAAATTTTCATCCGCGTATAAATTGAAACTATTACAAACACTCATAGGCAATAAATCGCGCTCTATTTGATTTATCTATACTTCCACTTTGGACGCAATCGGCAAAATGACGGATTAGTCTAGAAATAGATCCATATAACGAAAAGAACCATCATCTGCCTACCTTTTCCCAACTATGTTGGGGTCGGCTTCCAGTCTAACCGGATGCAGCTGAATACCAGTATTTTACATGGAGCGACTACCTATCTGACCTCCACAACCCAGTTACTGGGTAATACGATACCCCTTGGTAAGACTGGTTGTCATATAACGAAAAGAACCGCTCTTCGATCTTAGAGCAAAAACATCTTGATAACTAAGTATGAAATTTTTAAACTTAGCTCTAAGTTGACGTACCTACCCACTTGATGTAAATAATTTCATCACCACTTCTCTCAAAACGGTGAAGGAAAACATCGTGAGGAAACAGTCAAAATGCCCTAGAACCAAAAATTCGAAGACATGTGACATCGGCCAACCCGCACTGGGCCTTCGTGTTAGATTATAGCCCACAACCTCTCGAAGAGGAGGCCTGGTTCACAACAGTACGGATGTTATAGGCTGATTATGCTTCCGTGTTAGTCCCTAATTTCATAATCATAATCATAAAAAACCTTTATTCAAATTCTTTCGGGACATAGTATGCGGTGATAAATTCCATTATTTTATATTTTGAAGAGAAAACTTCGTATAGGAACACTTTTTATTTGGTTGATAAAACACCAATAGTTGCAATAGAGATCCGTCGAATTGCACGACGCTGTTCGGTTACTGTCAATGCACTGAAGTGTAAATGTCGTTTTGTTATCATGACATCCGTTCTGTCACTGATGTGATGATAACTATGCATGAAGGAATGTCCCACACCTGAATCAAGCCTGAAAGCTTTCGTCGCATGAAATCGCACAGGACTTTTTTTTGTTTGTAACTTTGTTAGTTTTAAGTATTTCCTGCGTATCCCAAATCAAATATTTTTTACAATATTTTCCTTCTTCCTTATGCTTTCAAATTCAAGTAGCTCGTTCGCATTCTAATCTCAGTATCAATCTGTCAAAAATACCTGTAATTCCCCGACATTTTTGACAAGGTTTTGACATTGATTGTGGCTGCGATGAGATTGCGACTTGATTTTGAAAGTTTTTAATTACTTACGGAAATTGACCTGCAGCTGATTTATCCAGCCAAGTTACTTAATTTAATTTTAATTATAGATTGAATGCCAAATATTGTTTTAAAAGATGAATTAATATATTGATCATGAGGAAAGTTTTGAGACTAAATGTGGATGGCTATTAGTAGGTAATAAGCAGAAATCGGAATACATAGAGTGGATAATACCAAAATCAAAATCAAAAGTCATTTATTCAAATTAGGCTGACAATCAGCACTTTTCGAACGTCAAAATTACAAAAGACAGTCCCCCAAAAACGCCCGCCTTTCACCACCTTACCTTAACCACCGCCATACCTTCTCTATAATCCGGAAATTATGGTAAAGACGTTTTATTCCCGGGATTTAAAAATCACGAATTATTTATTGGACTTTATAGTATATAGTTACAAATCATTGATTTAAAGAATCATTTACATTTTTTAGAGTTCCGTACCTAATAAAATTGTATCAATTTCTAATGTTTTGTTTTATGTAGGTAAAATAAAATGAAGTTGGCTAGTTTATGTACTTCTTTCATATACCCACATAATATGTACATTTCGTTGTTTACCTATATTTGGTTATTCTTCAAGAATAATTAGAAAATATTTAAAAGTGACACTGTTGCATACATGTTGCGAGTGGGACGACTTTAAAAAATTCAATGATCCAATATTGTTCACATTACATGCTTGGCATGTATGCACGCATACATGCTGCGACCGTTGCATGCTCGTAACCGAGTACCGAAACAAGTTCGCACCCATTATAAAATTGTAGTTGCACCAATTGCAAATATGAAAAACGTTTTTTTTTTTATATCCCCAAACCGAGTAAATGTATTGAAGAACATGTACCCTGACATTCTGTTGCCTCCTCAGCCGGCAATTACTACGTGGTTGAAGGCAGCAAAATATTTGAGCAAATATCAATGTTTTAAATTCCCTAAACAGCTGATCGTCCGAAAGGGTTACCGCTGCCCTGGAACATAAAGGGCTAAGGAAGGAACACGGGTTGGTTTTAGTCAGTAAGAGTCTGACACCCCCTTCCGCTCCACCCAGAGCGGGAGGGGTCATTTGATGATTAAAAAAAAAAAGCTATCTCTATCACAAATATTACTCTATACTCCGTTCCAAAACACAAATAGCGGACGCTGGCTGCACAGCTGCTGGACTAAAGTGGAACTGGACTGGCCATATCTGTCGCATGTCGGAGCAGCAATATGCAAAAACCAGCAAACAATGGATCCCCAATGACAGGAAACGACTGCGCGTCAGGCCCAGAAGAACGAGATGAGCTGGACTCCTTCTTAAACGATTGGCCCACAATCCCAGTAGACCAGGAAAAGTGGAAGAAGGGAATCCCAGGTGGGATAACACAGGCTTATAATAAAAACAAATAAATCGTTTATAAAAAATTTAAAGATAGTTTCAACGTTATATTAAAACGAACTAATGAACCACTTTTAGGACACACTGTGTTGAGTAAAGCTTGGTTCATTATACGTTAAAAGCTGTCCGAAGCTTAGTTATGCTGAGTTAACAAAGGCCTCGCTAACACTGTTGTATATTTGGATGGTTAAAAAGACCGTTTGTTATCTATCTATTTTATAATTAAAAATAAAATATATATTACTTGAGCACGGCTGGACCGAATTGGCTATTCTTTTTAACAAAGTTCTATACTGTTACTGTGAGCCTGCCTCGTCCCACTGCTGGGCAAAGGCTTCTCCCCATGACTTCCAGCTCTTTAGTTCCAGGGCTAAAGTGAACCACTGGTCGTTTGGCTTGTCCAGCTCGTCCCGCCATTGTAGAAAGTTCTATAACGTAGCTTATAAAAAAATCGGTAGAAATTGCCACGTAACGAAAAAGCGTTATGTGACGTTTTATTATAAGTACAATAGAAAGAGACAGAGAAATAGGTGTCACGGTAATAGGTGTCATAATGAAAATCAAATACGAAGCAAGCAATCCAGGCTGCAAAAATTTAAAAAAATCGCGAGGTATCGAGACCTATCTCGTCTGCGGAATTTCTACTTTAATTTGACCCTGTATAAAGCACGTTCTATTGAGCTTATTGTCAAAAGTAATTGACTTTTCCATTAAGAATTTAATATGCCAACATTATTAGCGTAACATAAGTGAAGATGTAACACAAAATGTCACATATTGTAATCTGGCCGGCCATCCGGGACGTACTCTCGATAATATTCACTTCTTTGTGGCGCCGCCAGCTGCGACGAATTACGTTCTTTGTGGATACCCTGCTGGGTAGCATTGTGTTTCGAGCGCAGAGCAAATATCTTTTTAGAATGTGCGAAAATCGGTTTCTGTACCTAAGTGTAGGGGAATAAACGAATGTATACTCCGTGCTCGAAGCGAATCAGTGTTAAACGTAAAAGATTTTTTCGTGTTTTTACTTTATTAAAGATTGTTGGATTTTAGTATTATTTCTTGTTTAGTAGTTAGCCGACATAAGTCAATGATAAGTATTTTACCATAAATAGATATTATTTTTTTGTTCAAATAAATATAATCACTACAACGCGCCATGCACGGGGCGCGGAAACGAAGTCGAATACCCGCGCGTTGGCACGTTTTTATTGAATTGGTATGTAAAAATCACGCGCAGTGGTGCATTATCTGCGCCCCGTCGCGTGGCGCGTTATAACGCGTGATTTGTCTTAATATCGAAAAGTTCTGAAAAAACCAATAGGTACTTACATGTCATAGTAGGTAATAATAGGTATGGGAGCGGTGAATGCTTATGTGCATCCCGCACCCCCGGCTATAGGCAGTGGTGGAACACCGCGGTGGTTTTAGCCAGTAAGAGTCCCGAGATACCCCTCTGTCACCCCCACGATGGAGGAAGTGCAAACGGATTTCCACCGCGCAACAAAAAAAGAAAACAAAACAAACTTTAGACTACTGTCGTTGTAGCTAGTCAATATTCTATCCCTAATGCGGCCACTTATCCTGCGGTCAGAACAAGCCAGCGCACTTACACCCCACGCAACACAACATAAACATGATAATCATTTGTAAAGTATCACTGTCTTGTATACCGACCTAGTTATAACCTAGACATGTCCACCATCTTTTTTAACAACGCTTTTCAATAATAACACATACTCGTACATTACGAATTCAATCAGAAATAATATCACACAATTACACAGCGCAGGTGGTAATTTCGTCGAATCATTAATGAGAAGCTTCCCGAAACGTAAAATGGCCGCACAAGTAGATACAGTGAGGTTAACTGCTCACTAAAACTTATCTGAGGGTACTATTGCGTGACAAAATACGAATACACAGTAATCAGATGTGACTTTGGACGACGACTGCCACTATTCAGCTATCAACCGACACTTGGCACTAAACTACCAGCCTATCAGTCCTTACACCCAGTCGGTTCCCTCGTGTCAATTTGAATAAAGTAAGAATAAAAAACTGTAGTGTAAGGGCATCCTAATCGGCTCCCGATTTTATCAGGACCCCGTGTGGAGGCACTTTTTTACGCATCAACAGACCAGAAATAAGATAGACGAACGAATCAAAATAAAATCGAATCCAGATAAAAATATGGCCCAATAATATTTGGTTCATCGCTGATCCTGACAAAATAGGTCACTCGGGGAAAACCCCATGTGGATATCGTAAGTGCAGTCAAAATTTCGGTATTTTAAGATTTATGAGCAGTGGTGGTCCAGTGGTAACGGCCACGACTTACGAGTTTTAATTCCTGGGTTCGGACCCAAACAGGCGCTTTAATTTGTGTAAATTATTTCTTCACCACTGTTCTCAAAACGGTGAAAGAAAACATCGTGAGGAAACCGGCTTTTCCTAGAAGCAAAAATTCGAAGGCATGTGATATCCGCCAACCCGCTCTGTACCCGCGTGGTGGATTATAGCCTACTCCCTCTAACAGAGAGGAGGCCTGTGTCCCAGCAGTGGGAACATCTTAGTCTAAAGACTTACATAATCATGTAAGATGTATGCTAAGAATATACATCGTACTACAAAATGGTTTGGAGGCAGAATTTTTTTTTTCAGGACGTACATAGACCGAATAAACCTACATTTTTATGTTATACGTTATTATATATACCTATAGCTATACAAGATAATGGCCGTCTATGGTTTCTATGACTGTATCATTAATTTAAAACGAACCGATAATGAAGACTATGAAACGTGTCACCAGAAACCAAAAAGCTAACATTTTCTTTGATAGAATTATGTGCTTCATGGAGGACTTAAAAAATAGCATTAAAATTCTTCCTAACTTTCATATTCCAACGTAAAGGAAGGTGAAAGAATATCACTCAACAACTTTCTTGTAATAGGTATGTTTCGCGGAGTTTTTATTTTTCCACCAAAAAGTTTTTATCCATTTTACGTACAAAATGGATTTCCGCTGTCATATCGTACTTTCTTTGATGAGCGAAAATTCGTCTTCTCAGTAACTGTGACGTTTTCATTAAAGTGTTGTCTTCCATCGAGTTGACAGGGAATCATAAGCCATTGTTGTTTAATTCCATCCTGACTGTGTCAGAGACGTTAAAATGATGACGGACGGGTTTGGAGACCTAAGTGTCAGCGACTTGTTATAACTTTTCGATGAAAGAACTTTTGCATTGAATCAACTATCATTGGTTTTCTTAAATGTTTCTAAAGGTTGGGTGATACTCTGTCATCCTTACTAGAAACAACTTAATATTAAACATACGTTAAAAGTACTTACTATTATAAATGCGAAGATAACTCTGTCTGTCTGTTTTCTGTAACTTTTTAACGCCTCAACAGCTGAACCATACTATAAAGAGGGGAAGTACGTTATCTTCATACAAACGCACCGCGCGCGGCTTGTATGAGTGCGCCAAAGTATCTTTGCGTCGCCGCACACACACTTAAACAAATCTCGACCCGTTTCGACAGTGCGCCAGTCGGGGCTAACACCGCACGAGGTTCGCTCGTCACGGCTTTTCGGCACCGCTAAATGAATGAAAAATGTGTGATAATCGCAGGAGAGCGTATTGCTGTGTGTTTGGGTGTCTTAATAATTCATCGATGCCAGAATTGTCTCTGTTCAGATTACCTATTATATATACATATATATAGACAGTGCGCCCACACCGCCCCGCCGGTTTATTTTATTCCTTTTTTTATAAATAATACTGCTCTGAATCTTGAATACATTTCTGTATTTGTTAGGAAAACCATTGTTGAACTTTATTGACTAATGATCACTGAATTAGTTATACAGATATGTGTTATCTTTGGCAAGGACCGGGATTTAAACTAATGAATTGGTGACAGTACTATCAGTAACCTACCGTTTACTCGTGCTCATCACCGCCCCACGCCGCCCGTCTGCTGGCCCGTCGCTCTTTCTTTCATCGTGAAAGGTTTCATCATCGTGTAGGTAAAACCGACCTCACAAACACTGTACCCAGACAATACAAAAAAAAAATACAACTTCCCGACCCTTGCCAATTCATAAACCAATCTCTAAATAAATAAATTAAATCACCTGTGTTTGAAGATATTAAGCCAAAATATATGCTGATCTGTGATTGGTTCAAAATGGCGGTAGATGTTGGCGTAAAAGCGGTCGTAGTTTAAAAAAAGGATTGTAATGACGTTATCAAGTCAGTTGCTTGGTAGATGTTCAGTTGGTTAGTTCTAGTACCGTGATGAGGAATAAATCGACCAGATGTCACATAATTTAAGTAATTTGATTAAATACCTTAATTATTGGTTATTATGAATATGTTGTTGTGTAAGTCATTTTATGGCCAATATTCCTGGCTATTGTTATTATGTTGCTATTATTTTGAGTTCTTTTGGACCGTTGTCCAAGAGATAGGATTCATTGTTTTTAAAGACAACGATAATTTATGACAACGTAAGAAAATTGGTAGAATACTTTAATACTGTTTCCATAGAGTTTCTTGTCCTTCTTCTCCATGATGACCTAGTTTTACGAACGGAGGACTAGTTTTCTGATTAATTACTGACAAACCTAAATTTGAATAACTGTTTAGCCTTGTCTATCTGTGCATTACTTCATAAAACCCTTTCCCTGCAAACCATATTCAATAATAACCTTGATACACAGTAAATACTAGTAACAATAGGTATTGTATTCAAAGCTTGTTAATTTGATAATATATAGGTACATATACTTCTAGTATATACTGAAAAATCTAACACGTGCAACCTATATAAATCGATAGCTGATATAACCCCATAAAGCATCGCATTTCCGAGATATTAACGTTCAAAGTTGATAAAGTGACATCCATATTTTTTGAACTTGCATTCATCTTGTTGCATAGATGTTTAAAATAAAAACTTAGAATGTTTAAAAACGAACTTCAAAGCCCTTTGGCACATTGGTTGTCTATGACTTGTTTTGGAACTTAAGACACATACTTTATATATCGATAGTACCTACTTTGCCGTGGAATAATTTCCGGCCACCACGTTGGCGAAGCCGCGGGCAAAATTAATGTGAAATTGTCATTGTCTGTTTGATGTATTTCACTCAAGTAGTGAGCACCAACTAGTGATCTCTTGTACATTAACCTTAATTGGCACCACAAAGGAATTTATTCAGTCTCATTTCCTTTGTTTTTAAGACTACTTTAACCATGTCTTTGTACGTAGCAACGTTATCAGCCTAAGTCTGGGTTAGCACCAGTAGGTTTCTAATACTTTCAAGCACGCAATCCCTAATTTATGCAGACAGCTCTAGAAACAATTGTTCTAAAAACATGTTGTTTTCGTGGTCACTCTATCTTTATATATTTTTTATACTAAGTGCTGAGTTAAGCAAGCACTTTATTGTTATTACTACACTGATTAAGGTTTATAAGACTATACAGGGTGTACAGTTTGCAAACTGTACCCATGAATTCAGCACATCATTCTAGCGTAGATATATTACGTCGTTTTTTTAAGTCTTCTATTTCACAGAAAAGTGCAATACCTTCAAAAATAATTTTCTGATACGGAACAGCAAATTATTTTATAATAACCGCCGAAAAATTCCAACACAGGGGTATGGGTATCGGAGAATCATGTAACAGGTTGTCGATGTCCGTGCTACCCTATATTTTCAGAAAAAAGTTCGTAAATTCCTTCTTAAATTACACGGCATTCCTTATTGAATTCAATAACTCTAATATTTCAAAGGACTTTCATCAATGTGTAAAGCTATATTTGCCCGTACTTCCTCGATATCGTGATCTGCGCGAGCATCATATTATTTATTTGAGTGGAAGTTCAATTTACGAAGAAAATATAATAATAAAGTGCTCGCAGACAAGTGTAGCAGGGAGCTGACAAAAGAGTTTGGAAGCTCAGACGATTGTACGAGATGGTCAGGATAAAGGATGCTTCGAGACCGCTAAAAAGGGATTTATTCTTTTAAATTCATGAATTTTAGACTAGTTTCTTACTCTTGTCTTATTTGACGATTGTTTAATAGTTCAAATGAACGGATAGCTTGATATTTTTGAAATGATGCTCTTTTTTCTAGGCCAATTCACACATCTGACGGAAGATTCGTCTGGCGTAAGTTCGTTAAATTCCAGTTAGTACGCTCGAGGCACTAATGCAACATCAGTTGAGTGTGTAAGGTTGAATGTTTTATTATCCACTTGTCCGTTCTAGTGTTACGCTACCGACGATGCGGGACGCAACTTCCGTCAGGTGTGCGACCACCCTTAGTTTACACTTTATCCCTTACACATACACGCGAGCGACACGCGCCGACGACTAAGGCAACTGCAGTCGACAACATGCCGCATTTGAGCACCGTACTCAATACCATGAATAAACAATTCCAAACCCCTACGAATTTAGATTACATTCTTCATGAAATCTTGAAGAATATTCTAAAACAAATATTGCGAGTTCTATGTAAAGAAATAACTAAAAGTAACAAAATTAATCAAGATTATTAACGAAAATTAGCCCACTGGGAGCTTACGATAATTTGTAGGTATAAATGGAAATTAATAAGTCTAAGAAGCCTGTTCCAAATGAAAGCCTTAGTAACTACAGACTACTTATATTATAACCTTTTGATTATGGATGATTAATTTGTATAAAAATAATATCTAAGATACCCAGATACCTACTATGTCTAAATATCAATAAAGATATATCCAGATTTGGATAAGAGGTACCGTAGGTACAGAAGGGTCGAAATATTCACAAACTACGTCCGGTGTGTATGACCAGATGTATGAACGTAAACGAGGAAACGTAAGGAAAAGAAGAATCTAAGGATCGTATTCGGAGTAGGTGGCTTTCTGTAGTTTCTGACTGTTTCTGTTTCTGATGGGAAGAAGGCGTGTGTGTATGTATGTACGTCCGGTACGGTCCGGTGTACTGTTGGTTTGATGTACCTGTAGGTTCATCAAAGGACGGTATATTCACCGCAAGTATTAGTTTCGTGAATGAATGTTCGTTGCGTAACAAGAGCAAAAATTGGTTCAATAGTCACAATAGCAGGGACATGTAAAACTCGTAAGATTCATGATAACTTTGGCTTTTTGCTTTACCGTATTCCGATGCAATGGTGAACTGTTGTAGCTTGAAATATGTTAAGTATGCTTTGAAGCTCGTTGATCATCCAATAAGTTACTAAAAAGGTCCCACAGGATAGAAAAAAAATAAACGCGTGTAACAAATTGTTCTTTATTTCAACAAAAGTCATGCCAGTATAATACTAATTACAGTACACGTTAACAACGAAAGCAGATGTGTTACTAGACCGATATGTACAACTGTTATCGTGATATTAGCAATTCAGGATATGTACTGACAAATAGTTCGCTCCAAATTATTTTATACAAACAGCGGTATGAATATTTTTAACATCATCCAGTTAACTTATTTTATAGTACAGCAGTGATTTTTTGTTCAAGGTTTTCTTTCTCAAAGTACTTAGAAAACTTGTTACAAAAATGATTCTTAAAAGCAGTTTACATCTCTAGTTTTAAATTATTTTTTTTAATATTAATCCCTCATTGTTTTTACATAACGTCAACATTCCCAGTACGTAGATAAGTTCCTGTTTTTTTTTTTAAATAATATTCTTACAAAAATGATGTCGACTAATATTATAACTTTATATACATCAGTAGATCTAAGAAGGCGATTCTAAACTTTTATTTACAATATAATTTTGAATTCTAAAGATAGGTTTTCAAATCAAAAATTAAATACAAATAGCCTTGCTGCAAAAATATAAATTTTGTACCTAACGATAACACTTCACTTCTGAGAAAGTTTCAACGAAATTATTTTTTACACTAGCAATAAAGACCAAGATATGTGTCGAAGACTTACATAATTAAATATTTTACTATAAAACATTAAGTATTTACTAACTACCTGAATTGTACATTATCATTTAAACAATAATCGTTTGAGAACCAATTATTTTCATATTACAAAAAAAGATAAATAAATAATTATATCTAAGAACTTTGTAGTGAGTCTATTCCTTGGAATATCCCTTGCTTTGCCTGTGTCTAAATCACGTTTGGTTAATAAAAGAGTTGAGATAATTTATCACGTTTCTGATTGCATTAGGGATCTGAGGAAGAGGGCGAGGGAGAGTGTTAACAGCGTTACACTTAGCGCAGACGCCTCGCTTGAACTCCTCACTGAAACAAACAAGCTTTGTTATTCGAGTTAAATGATGAGACTCCCCGGGGAGCCAGTAAAAAGTTGGACATCACAATAATGTACCGACGTTTACTTTGTACGGCGTTTTTAGAAGATAGTTTGCCGCAGATTGAGACTATTTCCTTTGTACTAAACGTAAACAGTAGGTTTAAGAATACTCTTGATTGGTAAATGCATGCTTTGATATCCTACATATACAATGTAGAGCCAACAATACGATAATAAATAAAAACACTGCCAAAACTAATCCGAAGGATTATTTTGGAACTACCTATCAAATTAATTCTAACACCGAAATATTAAAAGCGATTTTTTAAAACAAAAATAGTTGTGATGGGCCGATCCTGGGTTTTGCCAATCTTTAACTAGCTATTGTGACTAAACTATTGGGTATATTTGGTTGAATTTTCGTATGCAGTTTGGGAACGTCATTAGATATACGCAGTTTAATTTATTGTGGTATTGTCGTGTCCATCTTGTATAATTATATAACATTATAAATGTGAAAGTGTGTATGTTTGTTACTCAATCACGCAATAACGCCTAAATGGATTTAAATGAAATTTGACACACAGATAGATTATAACCTGGATTAACACATGGAATGCTTTTGTACCGGTAGTACGTTCCTGTGTGATAATTTCCAACGTCAATGCGGGCGAAGCCGCAGGCAAAAGCTAGTGATGAATATTTATAAAATTTTACATGAAATCTATAAAAAATTAAACAGTCCGCCATAAAAGTTGCTTGATGTTTTAGTTTTTTAAATCTCAATTAATGAGCTAAATATGTATTTAAAATCGGAATAGAAGTAAAATTAAAGGAATATCAACTCTTAGCAAATACAAATTATGATATCTATCAATATAAACCGTTAAATTTTGATCGTTTTAATCCTTAAAAGGGGTCATTGTACTCATCATTGTGAACAACTTTTACTACGGGACCAACCCCGAAATGGTTAAAAAAAATGATTTCATCCATAGATGTATGTTCGCATAACTCGACATAATGTATGGATCAACTGATTTTTTATTCTTTTCTTATTTCGAAAGTCGGTGGCAAACAACGAAAATGCCAACGACACCGACTTCCGAAATTAAAGTTATTTTTCACTTTGTAGTGTCTTTTTTGGAAGTTGGTTGTTTTTTTTTTTTGCAATAAAGTTTTTTTACAGTACAACAACATTCATTTCGTTATTTACGTTGTTGAGCAGACAATTTTTTTGAATATATGAAGCAATAGATTAGCAATATCCTTCAAAATGATTCAGGATGTGGTTGATAGTGTGTTTTGAAATTACGGTGCTGTATGTATAGGTCAGCAATACATAGGAACAGAACTGTTTTGTTAAAAGTACCTACTAAAACTAGGCAGGTGCCTTGTTGTCTATGAATAATCCTTTAGATCGCGTGCAGACAATTTAACTCCGCGAATGCCACTCAAATACCACCGCTAATCCTCGCGAAATTAATTTGGTTCAATTTCAGAACAGCTATTATAAAATATTTAACTGTCCTAGAAATAGTTACAAATAACTTAAAAAATAATCCATTCAATGAGGCACAATTATTCCTGGAACTCCTTCCAGAAATAATTCTGTCTCGTAGACAATCTAAATTATTTTGCTCACAGGATAAGTGGTTCTCCGTTTATCCTGTGCGCAAAATGATTTAGATTGACTACCAGATAAACAAAAAATAATTATCAAAGTTATCAAACACTAGCGACAGGCCCCTGATTTGCATAACTTTTATGTCTTGGTAAAACATAGAGATTTCTTTATAAAGAGTTTAATATTAGGTAATCTAAGTATACTCGTATCTATACTAATAATAAAGCTGAAGACTGTTTATTTGAACACGCTAATCTCTGAACTAACAGTCGGATTTGAATAATTATTTTTGCATTTGATAGCCCAATTCTTGAGGAAGGCTATAGGTTACTTAACATCACGCTAGGACCTTTAGGAGTTGAGCAGACACAAAACAAAAGTCAGAATGAACGCTGTACGAAATCGAAGTAATAGTGATAGGCGATACGATGCGATGCGACGGGGTGGCTGGGGAGCCGAAATTTTACGTGGACAAATTCGCGGGCAGAAGCTAGTTATATTATACGTATAAACTTTCGGAATAAATTCTCTAAATGATGGTGAAAACCACATCAAAATCCGTTGCGTAGTTTAGAAGAACAACGCAGCCACACAGACGACAAAAGCGACTTAATCTATTCTTCTATACTTATAATAAATCTGTAGAAGTGAAAATTCTGTACATTGAAAATATCAAAAAAATAAATGGCAGGGGGTGTTACTAGACCGACACCGAACCCAAAAATGTGATTAAAAAAATTTTTGTCTGTCTGTCTGTCTGTCTGTCTGTCTGTCTGTCTGTCTGTCTGTCTGTCTGTCTGTCTGTCTGTTTGTTCAGGCATCACGCAAAAACTACCGGTTCGATTACGATGAAACTTGGTATAATTATTCTTTAATATCCTGGGCACCACACTGGGTACTTTTTATCCCGGAAAAGTATATACAATAAAAAACAAACTTAATTTTGCGGTTCGATCCCTAGATCCGATTACTGTACCAACCGCAAATAATAAGTTTGTCGTAGGTTAGGTTACACGCAGTGGAGTTCCTTGCGACCCACGGATGCCCCTCAAGTTAAAGGGGAAAATTTATAAGTCCGTGATAAGGCCTGTCGTACTTTATGGGTCTGAATGCTGGGCTGTGAAGAAGACGGATGAAAAAAGATTGCATGCAGCGGAGATGAGAATGTTGAGATGGATGTGTGGAGTGACGAGAATGGATAAAGTAAGAAATGAGTATATAAGAGGAAGTTTGAAAGTGGCGCCAGTGACAGAAAAGTTGAAAGGAAATCGTTTGGCTTGGTATGGGCATGTGATGAGAAGGGACGAAACGCATGTGACTAAAAGAGTGATGAATATACATGTTGATGGCTGGAGAGGGAGAGGAAGGCCGAAGAAAAGATGGATGGATTGTGTGAGGAATGATATGAAAGAGAAGGGAGTGAATGATAGTGTGACGGTTGACAGAGGAGAATGGAAGCAAAAAACGTGTTGCGCCGACCCCAAGTAACATGGGATAAGGGCAGGAAGATGATGATGACTTTTTAGAGTTATTTAGGTTTATTTTTATATAAGTCGTAGGTATAGATTTTAATTTTAAAGTATAGGTAGTATATTTGATAGTGTACGTAGTGACCGTAGGTTATTTTATAATACTGTTAGGTAGGATAGTCATTCGTATAGATATTAGTTTTTAGAGATTTTGCTTATTTATTGAGTTTAGATTGAGGGGCCCGTGGCTAAATAATAACAGCCGCACAGGTCGATCGGTCAGGTTAAGCTACGCTTGCCGCGGTCGGTCTGTGGATGGGTGACCATCTTTACATACCGAGACACCTCCGTGCCTCGGAAAGCACGTTAAGCCGTTGGTCCCGGCTGTCATTCGTGGATCTTTGACAGTCGTTACGGGTAGTCAGAAGCCCGAAAGTCTGACAACCAGTCGTACTAAGGGTATCGTATTACCCAATAACTGGGTTGTGGAGGTCAGATAGGCAGTCGCTCCATGTAAAATACTGGTATTCAGCTGCATCCGGTTAGACTGGAAGCCAGCCCTGAACATAGTTGGGAAAAGGCTAGGCAGATGATGATTGAGTTTAGATTAGTTATCGTCATAAATAGGTTTATTTAGGTAGGTAGGTATTTTATTTTCTGTTATTGAGTTTATTTATTTTTTTAATTAGGTAGGTACTTAGGTAAAGATATCATATAGGTACCCTCTTAATCACCATTAATGAGACACAATTGGTTTTCTATTGTAATTAGCCACAAAGGGCCCGCGAGATAGATGGCATCCTGGTGCACATACATTTTATCCTGTTAGCACGTTCCCGTGGGATAATTTCCGACATCCACGCGGGCGAAGCCGCGGGCAGAAGCTAGTTTTAGAATATGTTTAGATTAGAATCAAAAGTCATTTATTCAAACAAGGCTGAGAATCAGCAGTTGTTGAACGTCAAAATTACATAAGACAGTCCTCCAAAATACCCGCCCTTACAAGTGACGCAACAAACTCCCCAGCAGCACTGCTGTCAGTTCAGTTAAAAAAATTAGATTGTATACAACAGTACGCAAAATAATTAACATTACGAAACACAAAGCATTAAATTAAATGATTTTATGTCTGGTGTGTGTAAAATAAGCGAAGTGCATCTAATCAGCACCGTAATTGCGTAACACACTAATAGTAACAATGGCTTTCATTTTTATTACCTATTTATCAACATTCATTGCGTTATTTATGTAGCGGAGCAGACAAAATGTTCGAACATATGAAACCTTCAAAATGATTCAGATTGTGATTGATATTGTGTTACGCAATTTGGGTGCAGATTATAAAAACATTAATTTACACACTACGCTGCTGTAAATATGGCCAAGTTCCAGAAAAACGTTTTTGTTGACTCGAAAGTTGATGAACTAGGAAATAGCTTGGAAACGTCGGTCCAATCATTCTCGTATTGGCTACGAAAATATTTAGTTTCCAATCGATACTGTTTTGACGTCCAAAAGCTTAATTATACAAGGTTTTGATTTTAATTGCAGAAATATTGTTTTCGGTCATTAAATTGAGGCCTGCTACTGTTTTCTCTTGAATGCTTTTGGCGGAAGCTGTCTAATGATGTTCCCGCAGTGAATACATCCACAATTAGAAATGTTGTTAGAAAATATAAGAAGTAACACTCTTGAAAATATTATTGGATGGGTTTGTGGCTAAGTAATAACAGCCGCACGGGTCGATAGATCAGGTAGCTGGAAGCTACGCTTGCCGCGGTTGGTCCGTGGAAGAGTGACCATCTTTCAAGACTATTCAAAACCCCTCCGTGCTTCGGAAAGCACATTAGGTGGTTGGTCAGGGATTTCGTGACAAAAAGACAAAACAATTCGTGGATCTTTGGCCATCGTTACGGGTCGTCAGAAGCCCGAAAGTTTGACAACCAGTAAGGGGGGGTATCGTATCAAAATCAAATCAAAAGTCATTTATTCAAATTAGGCTGAGAATCAGCACTTTTCGAACGTCAAAATTACAAAAGACAGTCCCCCAAAAACGCCCGCCCTTCACCACTTCCTAGTGCTATCGCTAGGAAGAAGAAGTGGCGCAAAAAACTCCCCAGCAGCACAGCTGTCTGTTCAGTTAGAAAATAGTTGCATGTATACAATGCTAGGAACCTATGTTCAGTAATTAACATTACAAGAAACTTAAATTATTTGCCATATGTCAGCTAGCCACGCCAATATACCAACAACTAATAAAACTATATGTACTAAAGCTAAAAAATAATTAATTAAAATAAAAATAAAAACTTACTACCTAAATAAAAGCCTCCAGGCATAAAGGGCGTGACAGCTTACATATTTATGCATTGCTGGGTTCTGGTCACATAGTTGTCACTTGCAGTCACAGATGATAAACTAGGACCAACGAAGTAAAATAAATAAATGAGTTAATACTAATAACAGTAACCTGTCAGTAAGCTAATTCTGGAGAAAGAACATGAACATTGTCTTGAGTTAGTTAGGGGGACCAACTATTCTTATCGTGTAAGTAGTCGTTGATAGAATAGTAAGCCTTTGAAAAAAGGTTGGATTTTACTTGAGCTTTAAACGCATTAAAAGGCAAGTCTAGCAAAGAAGAGGGTATCTTGTTATAAAATGTTATACCAAGCCCAACAAATGAGTTATGAACCTTATGAAGCCGGTGAAAGGGGGCACGTAGTTTGTCCTTATTTCTAGTGTTAACACTGTGAATATCACTGTTTTTAGTGTACAAGTGTAAATTTTGTCTAATATATAAGATGTTGGCGAAGATGAATTGTGATGCAACCGTGAGAATACCAATATCTTTAAAAAATCACTTAAAGAAACTCTGGCACCTAGCTGGTAAACTGCTCGAACACCTCGTTTTTTAAGGACAAATATATTTTGTATATCAGCGGCTTTGCCCCACAGCAGAATACCGTAGAACATAACGCTGTGAAAATAGACTAAACGAACTGTATCAACGTCAGTGTATTGTCTTACTTTCCTGACGGCGTAGGCAGCCGAACTGAGCCTTCCTGCAGAACTTGATATACGAGGTCCCCGAGGAGGAGGATATTGAAGTTTGGCATTTACTGTTAGTCCTAGAAAAATTGCCAATCCTACTATTTCAAGCACCTCTTTATCTAAGACGATGTTGGGTCGTAGATTTCTAACATTCCGTAAAACGAACTTTACACATTTCGTTTTCTTGGCATTGAGAACTAGGTTATTTGACGTAAAACAATCTGTAACTATTGAGAGTGCACTGTTTACGTCGTCAAAATCTTGTCTATTCCTGTCTACTTTAAAAATAAGAGAGGTATCATCTGCAAACAGTACAACATCACAGATGCCCTTCAAATGGAATGGTAAATCATTGATAAATACTAAGAACAAGAATGGACCCAGTATTGAGCCTTGCGGAACACCTAACTGAACTGGTAGCCCGGAAGATTTCACGCCATTAACATCTATTAGTAGAGTTAACCAGTAACTCTAAAATACTGTATTCAGCTGCTTCCGGTGGGACTAGAAGCTGACCATAAAAAGTTGGGATAAGGCTAGATAGATTGATTGACTCTTGAAAATATGAAATGGCTTAGGTTCAATTTTATTTTGCGTACGTCCGTTATCTCCCCTGTAGTGCAGGTGAGCTAATGGCTAGGTACACTGAATCTACCTACAGTTATATCCCCTACAGTCAACAGTGACCGAAAGAGAAGAGAGAATGTATGTTACTGTGGAAAAACGTTACCCCACTTCGAAGCTAGTAAAGAAAACGTAAGCGGTCGGGGGACTCCCGTCAGGAACGAAGTTCTTTACGCGATACTCGCACGAAAGAGACAAAGACTGAGAGAAAAATCATTTAAAACGCGTTTTCAATACAGAGCCTTCTAGTATACATTTATAGAAATTCTCATAAAGTGGTCGCCATCTTGGATTTTCATTTTGACCTCACACCATGAAAACGACACCCATGATGAAAAAAATTATCGTTTTTCGCAGCCGCCATTTTGAATTTTCATTTTGTCCTCACTATTGGGTTCAGGTAAAGGAAAACAAAGGTTTAACGGTGAAGGAAAACATCGTGAGGAAACCAGCTTGTCCTAGAAATAATTCGAAGACATGTGACATCTACTAACCCGTACTATGTCCGCGTGGTAGATTATGGCCCACTCCCTCTCACAAAGAGAAGGCCTATGTCCCAGCATTGGGAACATTATAGGCTGATTATGATGATGATTGGCTTCAGCATCCTCTAAAACCATGAAAACTATCTCTCTTTCTTTATAATAATATATTTTGCATAACGTTTTATAGTTTCGTGACGATTTGTACCACTTTACTCCTACCACAAGACGCGTTTAAGAACTTCGTTCTAAAAATATTGCGATTCGTAGTGCAAAAGGCAGTTTTCCTAATCGAACACACTAATTACTTTGGCGTTCAATCAGTCAAGCATATCCACTAATAGTACACACTCGTATATTAACATAGACCAGTGGACTATCCAATCCGTCAGTCAATACTGCTCAATCAAATCCCACGTAGATAGAGTAACACCAATTTAATAGTTAATTAATCGGAACATTTGTAATTACAAATCGATTTGATACTATCGATAATGGTACCGATACATCGAATATAATAGGAGTTCACTTGAATAGGCTTGTTCCGTTGGTAATATCGCAAGATATTGCAACTTGCGATCGACATCAGTTTATAACATTCTTACGGAAGGCGGGTCGGGATATTAAATTGTTATAACTTGGGATTTGCGATGGCGAGTTATAGGTTTTTGTGGCTCTATTATGTTTTCTTGTTAAAGGATTTGGTCTACGTTTTTGTGTTTTATTATTCGATAGTTATTTTTATTTCACAAATTGGTAAGCTGTTTGTGACCAAGGTTGTGTAGATATCAGCTTGCAATTGTCACAATTTTATTTCCACTTTTATTTGGGGTATTGCGGGATATCAGAGGGGCAATTCTCGTAATTTTAAGAACGTTCACAGTCTAATCTCAGTCTCAATCTGTCAAAAATACCTCTAATTTCCCTACATTTTTCTCTACATTTCCCTACAAGTAGTTGACATTGATTGTCGCTGAGATGAGATTGCGACTAGATTGTGAACGTTTTTAATTACGGGAATTTACCTTCAGGCAATTCAAGTCCCAGTTTCATTCACCGTTAATCAGGATAGTATATTTCGTTAATTAATTATGTATTTGAAATACAAATGAAAAGTCACTTGGTTGTGAACCTGCTGAAGAAGCCGCGAATGGGAAAACGTTCAAGTTACAACATAGCAACGACGAAATTACTCACTCAATGTTTTCTCAAAATAGTCACCGATCGAAAATCGTTTACATTCTCCCTACAGTTAATGGTCTCGATTGAAAATTCGTTCAATGAGCGTTTCTTTCGATTACGGAATGATTTTAGTCGACCAATCGTTTGCTCGGCAATCATGCGAGACTTTCAGGCGGGTCGAGAAAATTCACGAGATATTTTATCCACTAAAACACTGCATCTATATATACCTACTAATAACAAAGCTAAAGATTTTGTTTGTTTGTTTGAACGCGCTAATCTCTAAAACTACCAGTTGGATTTGAAAAATTCCTTTTGCATTTGTTAGCCCAATTCTTGAGGATGGCTATAAGCTATTTAACATCACGCTAGAACGCTTAGGAGCCGAGCAAAAAGAAAAAAGTGACAAAAAAAACGCTATGCCAAAACGAAATAATAGCGCGGGCAGGCGATGCGATGCGACGAGGTGGGTCGGGGAACAAGACATTTAATAATAATTAATAATTATAATAATTAGTATTTAATAATTATGGTATACAGATATTAAGGATCGCCTAATCTATGAGCATTTATTGTGTGTTTTCAGACACTTCACTTTTGTCTTCCATTCTTCATCTTTCACTCGAAGTGAAATTTCAATTCTGAAAGCCAATGCACGCCACTGCCAGGTACCTACTATGATATCAATAAAGATATTGCCAGATTCGGATAAAAGGTACCGTAGGTACAAAAGGGTCGAAATATTCACAAACTACGTCCGGTGTGTATGACCAGGATGCCAATTCTCGTAATTAAAAACGTTCAAAGTCTAGTCGCAATCTCATCTCAGCGACAATCAATGTCAAAAACTTGTCAAAAATGTAGAGACATTAGAGGTATTTTCGACAGGTTGAGACTGAGATCAGACTGTGAACGTTCTTAAAATTACGAGAATTGCCCCTCAGGTTAAGAGCTGTCTTTGTGTCTACAAACCATTGAGATCACTCTAATCACTACAATCTATTATAAAAACCTCTACGTAAATAAGTGTTTATAGAGTTTTTTGACCCTGTTATGAATGAGGAGCTTAGTCAATATCTCTATCGAACACAAAATTTATTGATAAAACTCTCCGAAATTGTATTCAAAAGGTAAGAAAAGCAACCTTCTGGCAAAAGTTACTACACTATGAGGTAAATATTAAAAAACTTGTACCCAATAATACAAACCTACTAAAAACATGTTTATTTTATGGAGACCTCATTTTATTATTAACATTATTTCATTTTTATTATTTGTTGTTATAGCAGCAATAGAAATACACACTCTGTGACAATTTGAACTGTCTACTTACTATGGTTCATGAGATACAACCCGCTGAGAGACAGACGGATGGACGGAAGGACAGTGGAAGCTTATTTATTTATTTATTTGCCAGAAACATGGTATGTTATAAGGGTGTTCATAATTGCATAGTGCTACATGTCTCACCGTTTTAACGGTATGCAAAATCAATTTCTACATACATGAATTTACAATTTTACATTATTACATTCATTTTCAATTAAATTTAATCACATTACAAAAATAATATAATAATTAACTTAGTAATAGGGTTCCGTTGAATATAAACAAAAGTAATTCAAACAAACAGTAGAATTTCACTTAAACGCTAAAATATCACTTACTATCATTAAAGCTGAGATAGAAGGAATTCATTCCGCATTCACCGAAATATACGAAGTTACGGAACAAGCAGTGCTTTCCTAATTAAACGGATACGTATGTTCGGTTCGTTTGCATGGTGTAATTAGAGCCAGGAACCCCCACAATCCATATTGTTGCAGTGCGCTTGCACCGTTCATTTGCGAAGGTAACTAATGGAAATTAAAAGTTAGGGGAATATTTAAGTATTGTTGGGTTCCATATTCATGGAATTGTTGCGTTTTCTTTGTTAATTATCCAGGAATTTCTTGTTGAGATCTGGTGAAATGCTTTTTTTTTAATTTCTTTGTTACAACTTTTTTCACAGGTAGGTATTTTGCGAAATGTCTGCTCGTTTCTATAAATTCAAAGTCAATTCATTAGTAAGCACATAAAAGACTCTTTTGAACGTCGAAATTTACAAGACAAATAAAAATGAGGGTACAGTTGCCCCTTCCAAAAGTTAGTGTTACTCGTATATAAAGAAGAAAGGGTAAGAAACTTCACAGTTGTACTCTTTTAAAATGTTTTACAATATATCTACTGTCTTCTTTCTGACATTAGACATGTTTTTTAAAGAACAGTAGACAAAGAATTGTCTTCCTGATACTGGCGTCGATTCCCTTGTTCACAAACTAAACTAAATTTAAGTTCAGTGCATCTTTTTCTTTCTATTTCATTAAGAAAAGGCCAAAAGATACATTTTAGTTTATGTAGTCCTGTCAAATTAAGACGCTCCATAGATAGTTTAGACGTGATTAAAAACATGGCTACTAAAAATACGTCAATTTACGTCTGTCGCTGACTAATTTGACAGGACTAAACTAATATTTTATCTTCTGTCCTTTTCTTAATGAAATAGAAAGTTAAAGATGCACTGAACTTAAATTTAGTTTAGTTTGTGAACAAGGGAATCAGCGCCAATGTGTGTTTAAAATTTCAGTAGGAGGAAGCCGGAAGTTCTCGATATCACGTCCAAAAGGTCAACAGCCAAATATAGAAACAATTAGAGGTATAATAAATGAATAACAAATAAACATCAGGACATATTATTGTGCCGACCTAATAACTCACTTTTGTTATTTTGGAGCATTCATTATGAACTAGCCTCCACCCACAGCTTCACCCGCGTGGTACTTATGTCGATAAAGTTTTTTACAACTCTTCCCCAGGGTTTAAAGTATCCCCTTACCAAATTTTATCAAAATCGGTTCAGCCGTTTCGGAGATTAGCCGAAACTAAAATACAAACAAACAGACAAAAATTGTAATGTCTTTTTTGTTATAAGAACCGTATAGACTTTTATATGCAGTTAGTAAAAAACTGTTTTTTGACATTAGGTACAAATAGACACTTCAATTTTACTTATTTTTTTTTTGTATGTTTGTATTGTATTGTATAGATCAGTGTTTTCTAACGTGTGGGTCGCGACCCCCTAGGGGTTCGCCAAGCCTCTTTAATGGGGCCGCGGTTTCTTTAAAATTATAGGAGGTTCCAAATGGAATCAAACACTTCAAAGCTTCAGTGGTTGATTGTGGGAATTATATTTTTCTGTTTAACCAAAAGGTACCCAAGGTGACAGGCTTGAATTCCAAGTTAGAAGCAGCGAAAGGAAGGGGTTCGCGAAATATTTTCCGTACTAAGGGGGTGCCATGAAAAAGGTTGAAAAATACTGGTATAGACGATAGAAAATTATTTTGGTTCTCTAATAAGACGAATGGAATAGAAATTCGATGACCCTTAATTTAAGTAAATACTAGAGAGTTACAAGGATCATTTGGCGCCTGGATGACAACGACGGGGGGCGTTGTTGGTAAACATTTTGTGAAATTTTCACAGAAATTGTATTGACAAAACAAGATGGCGGCATTAGTTCCGACTTTAGCTACGCGCCAAAAGTACATTGTGGCGTTGTACACCGTCCTACAACTTGTGATGTCAACGACAAATATAAACTTAAGGTAGGCGTTTAAAAGTCGTTCCGTTTGACGTAGAACCAGCTTTTAACGCCCACGTGCAATCTTTCGCGCTGAGAACTTTGAAATTGAGTTCTTCAACATTGATAATTTGATAAGTCTGAAAACGGTTTAGAACCACTTTAAACGCATTCTCGTGAATATCTAAGAGCGTCCAATTGTGTTTTTATCTTAAAAATAATATTTTTAATAACTATATTTCTTTGTAGTCTTGTCTTGATAAAATCAGAATTAATGAATTTCGTAGTCGTCTCCGACAAAATCTATCATGGCGATTCGCGATCAAGATTAATGATAAATGATTTATTTTCTGTAAGTAGGTTTATACAAACACTTTTACACGTCAATATATATATATATAGATACCTAATGTATAAGCCAAACCCGTAAACAGTTAATATTTATTGCAATGATTTTGATTAAGATCGGCGGGGTAATTGCGTGACACACTATCAGAAGCAATGCCTTTCATAATGACAGTTCAACAACATTATTGAGCAGAATTTTTTTTCGAACATTTAAAGCAATGAATCAGCAATATCTTTCAAAATGATTCATATTAAGATAGTTTTAATTCTGAATAACTAACTTAGTGTAGCAAATTTTTATTTAACATACACAGATTAATTACTATTTTTAAAAGCTAGCTTTTTATATACTATATACAAGTATATAATACGAAAAAATATAGAAAAAGGCAGAAGCTCACTGGGCATAAAAAAATTCGTCCGCATCACTGTCAATGGGATAAGTGCCCAAAAGGCTGGCAGCATTACCACGTTGGATGGCAATACTGATTCTTTGGGCTAAAAATAGGCCAGCCTTCTGGTCACGTGAAGAGTTTGAAGAGATTGACAGTGTGTTACGCAATTAGGGTGCTGGATTGAAATAGACTGTGTACGGGCCCACGACTAATATGACATACACTCGAGAGCAATGAATCCGGGTCACTTAAAGAATGTTAAAAATCTCGGAAACTAAAAATGATAGGTTAATGCAATAAATTGTATTTAATAGACAATGTAATACTCCTTAAATGAAAGTAAAAAAAATATGAGTCACCATACATTTTATTAACACAAAATTACATAAAGAAAAAAACTGCTGATCTCTCCTTAAAACGAAAATAGGAAACATGAAATTTTTGAACTTTATTACGATTTTCTTGAATTTTAAGACTTCGTATTGCCTCCTCGTGCTTCCATTACTGCGTTTACGCGGTTTGGCATGCTGTACACCAAGTTCCTTATACGATTTTGGGGAATATTCTCCCATTCCTCTGTGAGAGCAATTTTGAGCTCACGAAGCGTGATTGGGGGAGGGTTTCGTTGTTTTACGCATCTGCCTAGCTCGCCCCAAGCATGCTCGATCGAGTTGATATCCGGGCTGCGCGCTGGCCACTCCATACCAGTAATGTTCATCTCTTGAAGGTAGTCATTCACAATCCTACCTGTATGAGGTCGGGCATTGTCATGCATAAATATAGCATCCTCACCTAAATTGACCATAAATGGACCAACGTGATCATTGAGGATTTCTTCCACATATCTTACGCTAGTTAAAGAGCCGTTTTCTATGATCACCAGCTCTGTGCGACTTTCAGAAGAAATTCCGGCCCACACAAGTACAGACCCACCACCGTAGGCTACTTTTTCTTCGATGCATGCTTGCTTGAATCTTTCCCCTGGTCTTCGATACACTCTGTGTCTTCCATCGTGCTTGTAGAGCATAAATTTTGATTCGTCGGAGAACATAACTTTTGACCAATCTTCAATACTCCAATTTACGTGGCTCTGGGCATATCTTAGTCTTGAAATACGATGCCCACGCTCCAGTTTAGGGCCATTTGCAGGTCTAAGGGGTTTTAAGTTAGATTCAGCAAGCCGACGTCTTACTGTCCATGCACTTGGGTTACTTCCTCCGAGGCGTCGAAACTGATTTGTGAGTTCAGTTCCTGTGAGAAAGCGATTTCGAAGCATGGTGTTCACTAAGTATCGGTCTTCTCGTGCTGTGGTACACCTGGTTCTGCCCGTTCCTGGTCTGCGTAGGTTAGAACCAGTTTCTTCGTAACGTCGGAGAACTCTTTGTACTGTTGACAGCGACACACCGACAGTCCTGGCTGTATCGCGCTGACTCCGGCCGGTTTCCAGCATTGTAAGTATTCTGGTGCATTCTTCAGGCGTAAGCGACATAATTTCAGCTTGAATAATGAATATAGAGCACTATCAACATGGTTTATGTACCCACATAAATGACAGATTACAAACAAAAGCAAAACCAAATGCTGTAATTTCGTAGTTCCATCTTCGAAAGTGGCCCTTTTTCAAATTTGATTTTTTTATGATATAACTTTACAATAACTAAGAAGTTTTAATACCTTCATTTAAGGAGTATTACATTGTCTATTAAATACAATTTATTGCATTAACCTAGCATTTTTAGTTTCCGAGATTTTTAGGATTCTTCAAGTGACCCGGATTCATTGCTCTCGAGTGTATAAAGTAGTAAGTCTACTTACAAAAAATGCTGTCCTCCCCGATACCTTAAAAAATAAAGACTAGGGTCATTCTACGATAAGACACACTCGATACAAATCAACACGATACATGAGCAATTTTGTTATTAAACTGTACAGTAGTGTAGATAGGTATTTATTTGGTGTAAAAAAAAAAAACAGATTTTACTAAAAGCTTTGACAATCATTTTCGATGCATCGTAGAATGGCCCTAAATAGGCTACCTGTAATCTGTCTAGACACCCATTTTTGACGCCCAAAAATGGAACAATCAGATCATTTAAACTTACTACGACAGGAGTGCGAAATTCTTTAAGTCGAAACAGACGATATTTGGCTCCGATTGCTACAATTCAACTGACTTGCGACTTTGCTACTCAAATCGCGACATAACGTAGTAATGTTTCTTAGCGGAATTCGTGAAGCGATTCCCCATCATTATTTTTGCGGCGGAGGTGTGCTAAGGCCCTAAAATGTTCTATTCGGATTTTGGAAAGACTTTTTATAATTACCTAAGGATCCTAAACTTAAAAATAACTTAACCCTTTGACGGCCCGTGACGTTTTAAAGCATCATTCACATGACTTCACTTTATACAAATCGTGCGTGATGTTTTTCTAAAATAAGAGTTTGGAGCTAGGGTGAGAATAGATCTGCCGTGGCAATAATTGAGTTAAGATAAAAATAAAGCAACGAATTTTTCATTTTTTAGTACTAATAACTTAATTACTAAGCTTCCATCCATCCGTTTAACTGTCAACGGGCTGTATCGCATGAACCGTAATAGGTAGATAGTTGATACATTCCCAGAGTGTGCATTTTTATTGCCGCTATAACATCAAATAAAAAATATAAAAAAATCGTCGTATTCTTTTGACGTTTTTTTTTTTACATACAGGAAATGTTTTTACGACGTTTTTTTTTTGTTTTGTAGTAGCTTTCGACTCGCACTCGGCCGGTTTTGGTATTTTTACAGAATGTCATAGTTATAGACACATTCAAATTCCTATATCCAACCTGTGTGCTTTAATCTTCATTTTACGTCTTAAAATGTATATTATTAAAAGACCTTGCGTGTATAAGTGCCTATTTTAGTAGAACATCTTATAACGCATGCAGCTCGCTGAACACACTTATGAATAAGTGTTATGTCACGTGTTATGTAGACGTCAGTTTTCATTAAACCAGATCGGCATGCGCTAGAGGCATGCGCCGTCATTCAACGACGTAGTGAAATGACACTACATAGATGAAGATTAAAATGCACGATTTTGCATATACCTTTACTAAAAAAACATAACTATGGGTACCCAAATCCGACTGGACTGCAGATGTTGCATATCGATATTTTAAAAGCCTAACTATCTATATTAGTGCCAGGAATTTGAGATAATTTTCAAGTTAGGGAAAAACAAACTGAATGTTATTTCTTGAAAGTTCAAATTCTATTGCAACCAAAAACTTATTAGGAACCTTTTGTTACAAATGGTCACTCAAAAATGAATTTAGAATACATTACACTAAAGTAAATAACTGATTAAGTGGCGATGGAATGTAATTACCTAAGATTATGAATACTGCTTTAAGCTATGAATGCATACTCGTAGCTATGTGACAGTCTCTTCCTACAGTCCGTTCACAGTTATTTTACCTCCGACAGCAACAACCTACCAGCAACGTTATTAAAACGAAAATAAAGATCACAATAATTTAGACAGACTTGTCAGTGGCAGCAACCCAACAGCAGCCTTATTAGAATGAGAATAACGATCAGTGTGATTTGGACAGTGATGCAAAATCCGAGGTAAAATAACCGTGAATGGACTGTAATAGGTACTCGATTGGTCATATCAACCCGGTTACTATTTGGTTATCAAATTACCTAATAACATAGCCTCCTTGCTGTCTGCAAGCTGGCTGTTCCCGACGACGGCCTCGCTACCTTCCCGCCAGGCTGGCGCGACGCGCGCTGTACACCGCACCTGCATCGTCTTGCCGACGGGCACGCGCAGCCCCAATGCTGTGGACAGCAAGCCGTGGGCGTGCTGCGTCGGCGGGTACTCGACGAGGAGTAGAGGATCTGTGACCTGAGAAAGAGATGTTTCGTTAGTAAACTCAGTTTACACATTAACTAAATGTATTCAACGGTATCAATTTCAAAAGGACATTGAGCAGAAATGTGTGGGGCATGGTCCGAATCTCCACTAACGAGATCTAGACCACTGAATAGTCTATTACATAAGGAGCAACTATTTTAAGTCACACCCGGACTTATTACTCCTTATTTATTTATGAAAATCGTCTACTTTTGGAATGTTTGTAAATATGTGAGCACCATGTATCTATCACATAGTTAATTTATATGTCATGGTTTCATTAATTCATTTTAATTCTTTTACCTATTGTGGTATAGTAATTTTATTTTAGGTGCATCGTCTTCACATATAATTATATAATTAATGTATGCAAAATATTGTAAAACATTTGAAAAGAGTAACGATGGAGTTTCTTGCCCATTCTTCTCCATACGAAAACTACCTTTTGGAAGGGGCGACTAGAATAAATTTTATTTTTGACGTTCAAAAGTGCCTTTTATGTGTCTATTTGAAATAAATGATTTGACTTTGACTTTAAGATACCCATTAAAATAATCTGTCAGTAAAAAGTTCTAATTAAGTAAAACATATTCTTTCGACTACAATAACGCACGTTTATAAATAAAGAGAGTGGCAGTAATAAAAAAATCTAATCTGTTTGAGCAAATTGATCGTTAGCTCAAGGCAAAAAGTTAGCCCCAAACTGTAACGCTAATGCAGCGGTCGCCATTGATGTATTTACAGATTAATCTGGTCACAAAAGCGACTATTCCACCCGGGATTTACCGTTGTACGTATACCTTTTACATAGGTTCACTAAACAATTACCTACAAAAAAAGTATACAGGTACACACATTGTGAGAATAAAACCCAAAAACGCAGAAACTTTAGGAATTAAAAATCCGTTTTAGTAACGAAACATTTCACACCTACTCGTACATATGTCCTTTCTCCTAGCAAACCCCCAATCCCATATGTATCATGCCCACATTTTGATTCATAGAACCGTACATACATAGAATTTCCAAGTAAATCTGCGCCTAAATTCCAGCAGCGGATATTTCGGATATATCCGTTATTGCACCATGTAGGTCAGTAAAACCAAACCGTATTACTTTACGGACTAGCCTGCTCTCTGGCTACCGAAAAATAGTTCAGGAATATCGGATAGTTAATATTAACTTGAGTACAATAGCTCTGTTTGTGAGATTTTTTACTTTGAGACCTTTAGGTGTTGCTGGGGCAGTTTTTTCTAATTTACTGGTAAGGTTCGCATATAGTAATTACTCCATTACAGAAATATTCTTACTCATGTTAGGTATTATGCCAAAGTGAGTTTTTTTTTTTTTTTTGTTTGTTTGTTACGCTTTTACGCTAAACGGCTAAACGGATTTGGATAAAATTTGACAGATCTGTTGCCTGGGACCTGAAGGCGGATATAGGCTATTTTTCATCCTGAATCGCAGACGAAGTCCCGGGCAACAGCTAGTCAATAATAAAAGGAGAAGGCATACATCTTGCTACTATGCCTATAACATATGTTCTATGACATACTCGTATAAGTAAAGTGATTTATACAACAAACACAATAAGAACAATAGTAGGTACTTCCTATTCAAACATCTTCCTTCTCACAAATAATAATGTCATACAATTTTCCTGACAATTAAGCTCATTGAACTAGCTATATTCCGAATACTATTGGCAGATACTTAATCTGAGCAGAATGGGTTTTAATTAGTCCATACGGAACAAAGAAGGAAACATAAGAAGATCTGTCAATTTGTTCAATTGTGAAATGTCAATTAGGATAAATGTCAGAAGACTACCAAAGAAAAGGTTTCCGTGCATTAAACGAGCCTTAGCGTGTGAGTGTGTTCGAGGTACCCTGTGTTGTCAACCCCTACCTTGCTAACCCTCTTTCAAGTCTTTTTAATCCTTTTTCGAGTAACTGTCCGAGGTTTACAAATAAGTTTTGGTCAAAATTTACTATTAAGGAATGTTACACACTTGTTCGGGTCGGCCATGTTTCGGCACAATTCGGCACAGCTATAATTATATATTTTCAAATGAAATTAGCTGGCGAAAATCTGCAGATATGATGGGAATCGATATCTAAACACGATCAAATAAAACAAAAAACAAATTTTCTCAACTGATATTTTAAGTGACTACCTGATGTCGATGACCCCACAAAAAAACATCAAATTAATTTATTTTACGTTTTATCATCAATACTCATTACGCTTGCGGAGTTTAGCTAGCTAATTTAATTTGAACCTGTATATATTTTGGTCGGATAGGCAGTTGCTCCATGTAAAATACTGATATTCAGCTGCATCCGGTTAGACTGGAAGCCGACCCCAACAAAGTTGGGAAAAGGCCAGGCAGATGATGGTATATTTTGCCACCCTGCTGTGCCAAATCATGCCGATTCGAAAAAATGTGAAGCACTCCCAACCACATTGCAAACAGCTATATAGTGTGATTTAGCTACTGTCAATTGTTCAAATAGCGTTCTATTGTTCAACCAGACTCCTTATTAACTATTCAGTTACAAGCTGTCCTGAAGTCAAAACTGAACGACACACCCTATGTTTACAACGATCCGTATTTACGTCAGTAATTAGCCAAGCTTTTAATTAATCAATAGACCGTAGGGATGGCCACAAATGGAGTTCCATACTAGTTCAAGAAGACATCCTTGACAATATCCTTCGATTCGGAACACTTAACGTGTTAATTGATCATAAATTTCATGGTAACTAACCATTGTGAGCAGGGATCTTGTAAATGTATTTGTGCTACCAAGTATCCGTAGTGGTATGTATATTGAACGGTTTAATCTACTATAATAACGTCGGTTTGCTTTCCAATACTGATATTGATTCAATATTTCTCTAAGACGTCTTGGTGAGAGCCCAATATACTTAATGGGCTCTCACCAAGACGTCTGTTATTACTATAACACAGATGTTTTAAGGCTTTGTCCTCACTAAGGACTGATGACAAGTTGTGATATTTCTTGTACGAATGTAACAAAAATGTTTCAAATACTAATGACTCTGAATGCACTAGAACGAGTAACGGTATCTAACCGCAACACAGTGACACTGCAATGGATAAAAGGACGCAGCGAATCACTAAGTAACGACGCAGCTGACGAACTAGCTAGAAGAGCATCCAGCAAGTCAGTCTGTGGATCCGAACCTGGAGTGCCCATCCCCTTCAACCAGCTATACGGGGCTACAGGAGTTCACCCACACACAATGGTCCACCTGAAGGACTAAGTACGGACACCAAATCCTATTACATAGAACAAAGATAAAACTAGTGACTCATACAGACTAGGCTAAAACAAAAATCCCGACATCATTATAAAAAAGTAAAACATACAAAATACTCACAAAGGGTATAGAAAACGTTAAGCCAGTATATCTTTGTATATTGCTCCAAGTTTGACCCAAATAAAAAAGAATGTGACGAGTTCGGCAGTGTTGTTCGAAACAAAAACAAACTCCGGCCAAATCAGGAATAAAAGATAAATACGAGCCCGCACTTCTAGCGCACTTCGGCCCTGCAAAGTTAAAATTTGAAAAAAACCTTATTGGACGAAAGAGTCAAATTACAGAAACTCGTTGAAAAGGGTCAAATATCCTACGAACCAGTATATTAATAAGGATCGCAAGCAGAAATTAAAACTCTTGGTACTTGTAATATTTCGGACCGATCAAAATTAAAACAAGTTAATTAACTTCCAGTTAATGGATGTACATTAATTACCCTGTGGTCATACTTTTATATTAAGTCACCATAAAATTACTCAAAAGCTAGGCCGTAATTGAGCAAATAAATTGGTGTATTTATTTCATAACTTCGGCGAACTTTTATAGGCAATCACGGGGAGTTCGTTAAAATTTTATTCTTTTACTATGGATAGATCAGGTATAATTTTGCAATAAAACGGTAACGATGCACAAGCGTTCTTGAATACAAAATTATTGTGTGTCATTTTATTCAGTGGTATTATAGTGCGTGCAAATAAAATAATCTAATCATGGTTTTATAATCTGAACGTATGTTTTTAGTTAGAATAAACTTTTGCCTACTACACGAAAAAAGTTATATCTGGGTACTGGGTACATTCTCACCGCGCCAACGCATGAAAAACTACGGTTCATTCGCCGTATGTAAGCACGGTCGTCAGTGTTGTATGAAAGCTTGTTGACAGACACGTTTTTTCTACGGCGCGGTTTTAAATATTCTACGGGCTGATTTTACCAAAGTCAAATAACTTTTATCCGTGAAATAAAATTGACATCTGACAGTTCTAGAATGGAAAAAGTGTCAGAAATTCAAAATTTATTCTCAGGTCAAGACTTATTGTAGGTATATTTTGGTGAAATTCGCCCTAAGACGTTTCAAACAAAGAAAGTAAAAACAAAAACACAGGAGCTCTGCGCAAGCAATGGTAATGCACCCTGCGACTAGAAGATTGATTGATGTGAGTAGTTGGTCCAGAACGAGAGGATTAGTGGCCAGTACGGTAGATAATGGACGCGTAATGCATTATGTCCGCTCACGATGTCCTCGGCTGGACTATCGAGTAGGAGGAGACGAATAATGATTGTTGTTTTAGAATTATGTGAGTATTGAACATGTGTATACTGTTTTATGTTTACACAATGTTTTTAAAAGTAGGTAGATAAATAAAGTATCGTTAGATGACCAACGGGCTACAACACATACAGCCTTTTAATACAACTGTCAAAGAATGTCGGTTGAGATTTGAATATACGGACAATTTAACTTGCAAGTCAATTTGCTTAAAAGTTATTTTTCTTGACTATACACCAAGGCGACAAAAAACCAACACTAAGCGAGTGTTTGTTTTTGTTGCCCAGGAAGTTAAATTGTCCGTATATTCATATCGCAACTGTCATTCTCTGTTTTAAGGTAGATACTAAAATAGTTTTATTGTATCAAAAATACATTAATCCTAAAAACCTGCCCAATAGTCACTTCAGTAAATTAGGTCTGTTTCTATCTGGGTCATGTAAAGAAAGAAAAATGTTACCTCTATCAAAACTGAAATCGAAAACATCGCCTGTCTCGTTAATGTCAATATTTTTCCGTTCAAAATGTTTAACAGTACCTTTTCTCCATCAATGTCCCAACTGAGAACAGCCGCGGGGTACGACCGGCCCGACGTACAGTTCAGAAATAAGGAGTCCCCTCTCCGGTTCTCTTGTTCATTGCCTGTTATTCTTGGACCTTCTCTCGGTAAATCTGGGGGAAAAAAACAATCGTCAATAAACTCATAGATAGCTACAAAAATACTTGCTTGCAAACTCTCTAATAATAAACATTCAGGTTTTGGTAAGGATCCAAAAACGAGAAATTAACACCGATACCAGCAATTTGGCGTAAAACACTAGTAGCAGACTCAAAGAGTTGGAGATGTAAAATAATCGAGCAACATGTAAAGATAAATGACAAAAGACAATGGTTTTACATTAGCCGGGAGCTACACTGAAACTGCGGTTGTAATACAAACTCCAAATTGAAATAATGGCTTCCTTCTGTGACGTATGCCTCTCTTCAAAGGGAATGAAAATGGATTTTTTGTGAAATTAAACTCGTAAATAATCGTGAATTTGCGAAAAACACAGACAGAAATGTTCAAGATTATTAACACTTGAGTCGAATGTTAGGAATGTCATTTGTTGGTTTTGGTATTATAAATGGACTAATGAATATCATGGTTTACAGTGCTCGACTTTTAGTAGGTGGCGTAGGTGCTTTACAAAATCGATACAATAGTGCTATTCCGTAAAAATTTCACAGAGATAACTTAGGTGAAATGAGCTTAAAGTGAGCTGACAATGGTGTCATCAGGTGACAATGGCAGCTCACTTTAAGCTTACTTCACCTAAGTTTTCACGGTAAGATTTTTACAGAATAGCACTATAGATCAAACGTACCTATTTATAAATTTTAAGATACTCCAGAAGCTTATAACAAACCCTCAGTCCCCCACACACGTGGCGATCGATCTATGGTGGCCAGGTTTTCTACTGTCATTTCTTAAATAGGTAACAATTTTTCAGTAAACGAGACCCATCTACTTTAAACTGTCGGATCCAGTCACACAAATTCCTATAACGGGCAAAAACAGCCCAGCAATCTTACTAGGTACTTGTTTTATAACGAATAATTTATTACCTAATACATTGAAATGCCGGAGGGTACATTTTTATCCGGTTTTTAATCAGACTGACTCGAGGGGTACTGGGTTTGATCTTAGGGTCGGGCAAAGTGTTATTTGGCTTACCATTAGGAAATTCTCAGTTGTAGACCGAAATCTCTGGATTGAGAGATTACGGTAGTCCTAATTCGAGCCCAGTTAATGGGAATCGGCTAGAGTACTTAGTGCTTAGGTATTCTTAAGTCCTCTGTAATGTTATAACATAACTGGGGGTATGTGGGTACTCTAAAAAAATATTATCCCTTCGGGGAATACAGGGCCCTAATTCACTATGACTACTTAACGATTCCTTACTTCGAAACCACGTCAATTCCTTAGTTAATCACGACATAACGTATTCTCTGTGAGTCAATGGCCTGGTTTTAACTGTCAAAATACATGCTGTCCGTACGTATGGTTGACATTTCGATTCCTTACCGTGAACAAGACACGATGTTCACGTAGTTTGCACATGGTAAGATGTCGCGAGGAATAATACAGAATTGGGGACCAGGTTGTTATGGTAACGAGACCTGCCGATTTATTTTGTTAAAATCTCACCGTGAAAACTTGGGTGAAGTGCTGTCATTTAACCTAATATTACATCGAAATTCAAACTGTGGCTCGTTGTGAGTTCGCATTCAAATGGTGTGCGTTCACTCGAGCGAGATTCCAAGTTTACAAAATAGCATTACTGCAGCTTTTCCAAACAGGCTAGGCTAAAAAAAACCAGTATACTTACATATGACTTCCATTCTTCCTTCACCAGCTGCTGATGCAAAGCTTGGCGCTTCGGCAGATACCTCGCATCTGTATAGTCCACTAGATTTGAGGGTCACCTGGTGCAAGATGACTCTTCTGTCGTCTGACTTTTGTAACTGGTAACAAAAAGGTATCTGATAAGTATGCCTATTTCAAAATACACATGACAGCTGAGTTAACTGAAAGGACTTTGCGCTGCCACCATACATTGTAATCTTAAGAACCAACAGCCTTGTAAAATTACTTTCTCTGTTATACGAGTACTTGCTATGTTCTTTAGTTCAACCCAAGAAGCAAAAACAAATTCCAACTAATGACCGCACGTGCACGGACTAATTACGGAAAAAAAAACAATATTAGTTGAAGGGGCACAACTGTTTAATGATTTACCGGAGGATTTAAAGAAGTGTGTTAGCATAAACATATTTAAGGCAAAACTTAAGAAACATGTATGTACCCTGTAAGGTCGACAACGCCCCAGAGGCAAATAATTATGATATTAGTATTTATCATTTAGATATAAGCACTTTGTATCTCATTTTAAGTGAACTATGTTATTTAAGTTCTTATGAGAAATAAATATCTTTAACCATATCATAATTGCCAAGTACGAAACTAAACACAAATGTTGTAAGTTTACAAACGTGATTTAGTAGAAAAAATTTTTAAAACTTGAGAAAATTTTTATATTTTAATTTCCCTTTTCCCCAGATCGGTACAGGGAAAAAAAACGTCGAAGAAGGTCTACACATGTACCGATGACCAAATGGGAGCAAATTTTAAAAAAATCCGAGGGCCGTGTTATACCAACAGTTAATATAAAAAATCCGATAACCAAAATACAAGATGGTGGACCAACTACAGAGGACGTAATGGAAATCATCAAGAAAATGCGGAACGGAACAGCTCCTGGGACGGACCAAGTAGTAATCGAGCTCTACAAAGCTATGCCCCTAATATTACAGGAAGCCGTCACCAAACACATGCACAAAGCCTGGATACAGAACGATGCACCGGACACATGGCTGGAGACCGTGCAGGTGCCAATCCCAAAAAATAATAACCCTAAAGATGCGAATGACTATCGCCGCATATCGGTTTGCAATACGAGTTACAGAATCTACGCCTCATACGTCCTTAAGAAACTAGATAATATAATAACGGAATTGGGCAACTACCAAGCGGCCTTTTTAAACAATAGATCTACAGACGACCACATCTTTACACTCAAAAGGATCTTAGACGAGGAATGGCGTGCAGGTAAAAGAATTTATGTACTCGCCCTCGACATAGAAAAGGCCTTTGACAACGTAGACCTCAATGCACTAAGAGATATCCTACTTCAACGTACCAACAAAACGCTAACTAACAGGATAATCAAGGTATGCTTGAATGAACGAACATGCATCAAATGGTGTGGCCAGCAAAGCAGTTGGATTATTAAAGGAAAGGGGGTCAAACAAGGTTGCCCTCTGTCCCCTCGCCTGTTTACACTTGTCATCGACGAAGTCCTTAGAACCCTCGAGGAGGAAACCCAATTAATAAAACTCGACCAGGATCGTGAAATCTCACTCCCCCTGGTACTATGTTTTGCGGACGACCTTATCCTCATTACAGATGACCTAGAGGGGCTAGAAGGTATCCTATACCATATTAAACCTCTTCTAGGTAGTGTAGGCCTCCAAGTAAACGAAACAAAAACAAAAATACTAATTAGGGACCCCATAGCTACACAGAAAGCGACCTACGTGACCCTTAATGGAATAAGGTTACCGACATGTGATGAGATTAAATACTTAGGTACACTTATAACATCTACATTAAGCAGAAAATGCACTATTAAAAAACGTTGCAAACAGGCCATAAGAAACGCCAAATCGTTACTACCATTCATAAAACACGCAAATATGGACTGGAAATTAGCCAGACTTATGTATCGAATGGTGATCGTTCCGTGCATGATACATGGTTTGAAAGTATCGGCACTTACTAAAGCTAACAGATCTAGACTCAGAAAATATGAGCGAGTTATCATGAGAGATTTGATAAACCACTCCAGGAATAAACCGAGACAAAAGAAAATGCATGATATCTTAGACGGAAAAACAGTAACCAAACGCATTAAGAACCACAGGATGTGCTACCTCGCACACGTTTACAGGCGCCGCGTACCACATCTGCTGCATGCAGCAATGGAGTACAAGGCCAAACTCAAGAAGGTCGGTCGACCTATCTACACGTGGAACGACAACCTAAAGCAGGACATGAAGTACTTCGACAAGGGAGTCGATTTCTGGATGGATACGGCTGAAGACAAAAACAAGATCAAGATTGCTGCTAGTGAAATATACAAAAAACCGGAAACTGATAGTAGCGAGAACTCCGACGACGACATCGAAACCAGAAACATCTAACACAACATAACACAGCAGAGCAAGGACATACAAAAGAACTGAGAAAGCAGTGGAACCTCGCCAAAAGATTCACGGGTTAAGCTCGAACTGAAGCACCTGGCCGCGTAGTCTTTAAAAGATGCCCATCCATAGACAAATATCACCCATCTCTCCACTAATCCAAGGCTTACTCTAGGATGCATATCCGGTAGGCTCTTAAATCCTACCCCTTCCTACGGGCACGTCTTCCTTACAAAAACCGCGCCCCCCGGTCTACTTCTTGATATGCAATGGTCGTTGTAGCACCATGAACATGAGGCTACAGGAGCTAGTGCGAATCTTGGGGTTCATTCGATTAATCGAGTCTGGTCAAACCACGCTGGGATCGGTGCAATTCATTCATTCATTCATTCATTTTCCCCAGATCGGTACAGGGAAAACTATAATTTCCATGAAAAAAACTGTGTAATGAGCTAATTGCTAGAAGTCATACAAAAGTTTTGCTATTTAGCGAACGACCTCGTTCCCAACTGGAATTTCTTCAACTCTATCTACATCGAGATTTTTTTTAAATTGCTCACTTGAAATGTTTCACAGCCTTCCACAACTTTGCTTTTATAAAGGAATTTCCACATTAAATTGTTAAAAAAATAGTGCCAAAGATTTTTGCCAAAGTATTGGAATCCTTGGAGCAAAGTTTTCGAACCAATAATTCCTGTGGCTAGAGTCAAGTTAATGTATTTTTAGAAGTTTAAATAATTACATTTTGACTGTCACGAGATTCAGACATATATTGCTGTATTAAAATAAGCTTGGGACCCGAATTTACGTCCTGGATGCAATTTAGTATCCTTTGTTAAATTGGAATTAAGACCACAGCATAATCAGCCTATAATTTTCCTACTGCTGGGACACAGACCTCCTCTCGGTGAAAGGGAGCGGGCCGTAATCTACACATATAGAAAGAAAGAAAGAAAGAAAAAGTATTAACACAACACACACACTTTTAAAAGTATTAAAAGTGTTCACATGCCCAGTGCAAATTGGTAGGTGTCACATGTCTTCAAATTTTGGGTTCTAGGACATGCCGGTTCTGAACAAGATTGGGCGTGAGGCCACGGCAAATTGCCACCTTTGTGGAAGCGACCTAGATTCTGCACAGCACACGCTCGAGGAGTGCCCTGCGTGGGCCTCTGAGCGGCAGGTTTTGGTCGTCAGGATCGGGCGAGACCTGTCTCTGCCAGCAGTAGTGAGGGCTAAGCTGTCGGAGACAGAAAACTGGAGGGAAGTTGCCTCCTTCTGTGAGACCGTAATGGTCCAGAAAGAGGCTACCGAGCGGGATCGTGAGAAAACCGATCCCGCTCGGAGAAGAAGGCGTCGAGCAGGCAACCGCCTCGACGCCCCGAAAACGCCGCGAAACCCCGCCTGCATCATCTAGCAAAGGCGGGAATTTGGGGTCGCGGGCGATTAGAGTGGTGACTCTGTCGGCCCACTGAGTGACCTCGGGGAAGGCGGCACACAGTAATAATAATAATAATAATATCCCTGGACATTTTCACACAGCGCCATCTAGTCCCAAGCTAAGCAACCTAATGCTTGTGTTATGGTAACAAGATGGTTGATAAACTACTTATATACATTTTTTTTTTTGTAAATACATACATCCTATAGATAGAAAAACACCCCCACATACACACACACACACACACACACACACACACACACGCACAGTGGTCATGTGCTGCCTTGCACACTTGCACAGTCGGGCTTCAGGGACACCCCTTTACAGTCTCCCCAGAGATGTCTCCGGATTGGTCTTTTGAGAAGTAACGGTGCCCCTTCCATGTGCAGATGGTGACCACCGGGGTGGTTTTAGTGAGGTAAAAATCCCACACTCCCTGGTTTTATCCCCAAAGACCTGGCACCTTTTGAAGGTTTCCCCCCGAAAACGGAAAAAAAGTACATGCCGGTTCCCTCACGATGTTTTCCACCAACAAATACCAATGCCGATTAAGACAACACTATCTGAAATTTTATCAAACAAAAATGAATGAGCACAAATTCTCGTTGTATCATGATCAATAAGGGGAATTGAATCTTACCAAATCACCCACTACAATTAATTTTGTTGAGCACGTTTCCACTAGCTTAACCGATAGTATTGCTCAATGGTCTCGTATGGATTGTGTGGCTTCGGCTCATTTCTATCCCGATCTTTTGTCAGTGTTCGACAGCGTCCTCTATTGTGCGGCCCGAATAGATAACCATCCTATATAACCTCTTTAAAGAAGGAGATTCCACGAAAACCTTTCAAATTATACTATAATTTGCCTTATGTATCGCATTTCATAAACTCTTAAGGCAATGATACCAACCTTTTCCTGTAAAGTTGACATTGATCTTAGGGGCAATCTCGTAATTTTAAGAAAGTTCAAAGTCTCATCAAAGTCTCAACCTGTCAATAGTACCTCTAATTTCCCTACATTTTTGACAAGTCTTTGACATTGATTGTCACTGAGATCAGATTGCGGTTTTGTATATTTTTAATTACGGGTATTGGCCTGCTGATTCTTTTGTTGATTCATCATAATTATATAATACAGGGTGGCAGTGATATCGACGAGCAACCTGTTACCATGGATTCCTAGCCCTAATGTAACCCCTAGCCTAGAAATTATTTGTCGGTTAAATACAAAAAAAAACTGCTGTTTCTTAAAAAAGTGCAATTTTTATTTGTGTATCTATTTATTTCAGGCAATATAAACACATACAATACAATATTAATATAACTTAAAAATATTATAAATACATACAACATTATAATTACACTAAACACTAACTAACGCACACGAAGTGTCTGCGTCGTGTTTCGCTGACTACAATACAATATCTACGCGGTCAAAATGCATAAAACGGATTTTTTCTTTAAATAACCGAGCAAAAATTTCAGCTCAGGGGGTTTCAAGTCATGGTTATAGTTTGCGCGTGGATGTCCCTGCCCCTCTGTATAATTTTGCGTCCACGAGAACTTAATGGTGCTCATTGCCTAAAAGAAACCTCAATTCGAAACAGCTTTCCAAATACAAAATAAAGTCAAAATGACTTACAGTAAATCTGTTAACGGAATATCAAAGTAGTCATATTTTCGTCGTCTTCTCAACATTACAAAGGGAATTCATAAGATCTTGTGCTACAGACATTGTGGTTAACTCCTTCAAATTAGCTAGCATCATTTACAGAGGTATAATTATATTCAGTAGGTAAAGTACAACAAATTACTACAGACATAAGACTGATCCCTTTACATTGGAGTACCGTATCAGATTTAGATTACTTATGTAATTAATTTTGACTGTTCTAATAAATATCTTGAAAATGAGATAAACCTGAGGGGAAAATCTAGTAATTTTAAGAATGTTCACTGTTTGATCTCATTCTCAATCTGCCAAAAAAAATCTCTAATTTCCCTAAATTTTTGACAAGTTTTTGACATTGATTGTCGCTGAGATGAGATTGCGACTACATTTTCAACGTTTTTAATTACGGGATTTGACCACATGATTACGTGTATGTTATCAAGCGGAATTATGTGCCTGTTAGAAGGGACATATTATGAATGGCCTCAAGGCACAGTTGAAATAGCTTAATTCGCTAGTAGCTTCTAGTTGGCCAATTGAAGCACCAAAAGTTGGCCAACTTTTGGTGTTGCAGTTAATTATTTATTTATTTATTAAAACTTTATGCACAAGTAATAAAATACTGTACAAAGGTGGACTTAATGCCTGAGGCATTTTCTATCAGTCAACCTTAGAGTGATGCATAGACAAAACATGGCAGGTGCAACATACGGAATACATAGCTAGGAAATGGATATAAAATACAAGAATAAATACTAATATATGTATACATACATACTCGTATAAACAAAATGAAATGTCAGGAGAAAAAAATATTGGTAGAGGAGAAAACGAAGAGCGTTTACAGCGTACGGCATTTCATACAAACTAGAGGTGTGACTAATATATTCGTAATGGGTACAGGTATCATAATACAAGCCATGTATATTCATATTAGGATATGCGAATATAGAATAGTAGGTTACCAGGTATTAGTCAAATAATAGGGACGCGTAATAGCGAGGCGACTGATAGCGCACTATACCAGTGACCGAATCTCACAGCGGCTCCATTATTGCTGCACGCCGTGATTCATAACTAATAAATAGTAATAACTCTTCATTACTTTGTTAGTGTTCCATATTCCAACCACTAGTTGGGTTGATATTTTATTTATTTTTGTTGGAGGTTTTGGTCCAAGGAAAATTTAATCACTGTTTCACTTCTATAATAGGCTACGTGAATAATAAACGTGCGGAATCTCGTATTTCATATTAATTATTATGGAGACTATTACCGATATTACGCAGATATGCATATTAGATTGAGTAGGTAGCTATAATGAATCGGTTCACTAATATTTGACTAATATCTAGTAATAGGTATGATATCATAATATGCGTTAACTAATATATTCAATAATAGGATTACCTAAAAATGACCCTAATATAACATCTCTAATACAAACTTTCAAGTCATAGTAAAGTTTTATGAAATGCCGTACGTTGTAAACGCTCTTATGGCCAACTTCAGATTATCTGCAGTAGTCTATGTTTTACCTCTTTATTAAGATAATATGTAGAAATCGTTTACTGCATATTACTTTCAAGAAGAAAACCATAATTTCCCAACCTCGTAACTATATGAAAACGCTTATATTTTTAATAGCTGCGCCCCGCGGTTTAACCCGCATAAGTCTCGATTCCGTGGTAACATCGGGATATAAGGTTGTCTATGGCCTAATCTAGGTTATGGTCTACCCATCTGCCAGATTTCATTTTAGCATGAAAGCAAAAACATAAAAAAAAACAAATCTTTTCTATTTATAAATTAAGTTTAGATATGTCATAAGGGAAATTTTGATACAGCGGACAAATCAAAAGCTGTTGAACTATATTTCGACGAAGAAAACTGTCCAAAACATCTCCATCAACTTTATCACAAAGGCCACGTTTCACCATACATTACTCGTGGCCGCCCAGTAGGCTTAGAAGTTACTCAAAACATAAACAAGTAACTTACATCAACTTTGATCCCTTCCAATTTGTAGGCATGCTTCGGGGGATCATATTTGGGCATGAACCGGTAGAACTCTTCATTGTCTCTGTACCATTTAACGGAATACAGGTTGTCTTCACCCAGCTCGTAGTCGCATTCAAACTGTGCAGGCTGCCCTCGCACTCTGTATGTGGGGACTGATACTCGGACTATCTTTAGCAGTAAGGACTCTGGAACAAGGAAATTATATTTCATTTTAACCGGCTATACGGGTTGTAACAAGATCCATCACATAGCCGTCAACTGCGCATTCTGTAACTCAAACTTAGTAGAATTTCATCATCGGTCATTTGTTTTTTTTTTTTTTACTTTGCTGTGAGAAATCGGTAACACTCAATGTAATTTTGCTTATGGCTGCATGCACGGTACAGGGGGTCGTGGGGGTATTTAAAATGAAGTTTTTAAATGTAAAACTTATTTTCGTTAAAAAACCGTCCAAAAAAGTTGGAAATTTGAGCTCCGTTGAAACCAGCGCTAGGGCTCTGTCTCACATAGGATCTTAGCATTATGCTGAGCGATGGCCGTTTTGCTTGGATGTGATGCATATTTTCCCCCCAATTTGTTTTTTTTTTTGTGTTCTTTCTCTGCGTCATGTTTACCGCGAATAAACGCATTTTCTTTCTTTCTTTCTAGCCAAAAGAGGAAATACCTGGGAAGTATGATCCGGTATACAAAAATTATCACAATAACGGGAAGATTATGTGACTCTCGGCTTCGTTAAGCATCTTTTTACACCCGTTATATCGGAATCATAGACACAATCCATATGACTCACGTACGTACGTTGCAAAGATGCGAAAGCGAAACAAAGCATTAAGGTTTTAAGAAAGATATTTGCAATGTAAGAGCATAATCATTACTAGTCTCTTTCCCAATAACATTGAGGATTTTTAAGACACTGAAATCTGCAATGTTGCTCTCTTTGAATCTTAGTTTAAATAGGTATCTAAAATAACCTTAAATAACCTTACTGAAGAACATAATAACATAATTTAGATGGTTAAGCTAGTCTTCAATCTTCCTACCGTATACCGTCCGAAAATATAAGGGACCTGCCTGGTATTGATAATGCGAAAGCGTTACCCCCATCCATCTACAAAATGGGACTCCATTTGTGTGCGTAAGAAAACAAAATTCAGCAAGTTTTTTAGCAAAAACTATTCCGTTATGTTATGTTTTAATATGTACGTACGTACGTATACGTATTTCTTTGAACTATAGCTAAGGGTATGACCTACTTTCAAACGTAGAATAAAAATAGTTAATATTTTATTGCTCTGCGAAGCACCACAGCCTTTTATGATGGCTTGTAAGCTTTATTTTGAAACACCTTTCGGAGCAGTCTCGATTATTTTCGGATCTCGAAGCCTCTAGTCGCCACTATTTCGGGTTTGCAAACTTTATCTGTTTGCCAGTACGAATACTGATGAGATGGGTCATACAGCTATAACAAATGAAGATATTTTTTAACCGACTTCTAAAAAAGGAGAAGGTTCTCAATTCGGATGTTTGTATTTTTTTTTTTTTTATATTTGTTCGCGCATAACTCCGTCGCTTGCCAACCGATTTGAAAAATTCTTATATGGTATACTTCCCAAATGGTCCCATAGAAATTTTATCAAAAACGGTATAGTAGTTTGGTTTTTAAACCAAAATTACTGGTAAAAATTACAACTAAAAAGTGAAAAATAAAAACTTTTTTGCAAAAAAAAACAACCGACTTCCAAAAACGACACTACAAAGTGAAAAATAACTTTAATTTCGAAAGTCGGTGGCAAACAACGAAAATGCGAACTCAACGACACCGACTTCCGAAATTAAAGTTATTTTTCACTTTGTAGTGTCGTTTTTGGAAGTCGGTTGTTTTTTTTTTTTAAAAAGTTTTTATTTTATAAGATGGTCAATGTACGAACGTTCTCGTAACGTCAACGAAACCAAAGGAGTACGTAAGGATCGTAGCAGAAGGCATTTTGTAGTTTCTACCTATCCCCATGGGCAGAGGGCGTGAGTTTATATCAAAATTTTACGTGTGATAAGCTGTACTTAATGGAAAAAACTTTTTTGCAAAAAAAAAAACAACCAACTTCCAAAAACGACACTACAAAGTGAAACATAACTTTAATTTCGGAAGTCGGTGTCGTTGGGTTCGCATTTTCGTTGTTTGCCACCGACTTCCGAAATTAAAGTTATTTTTGACGATGGAACGCTAGGAGGTGATGTAGATACTGTTTTGGAAGATTTACAACTCCTCAAACAGGAATTTCAATGTATTGGTTTGGACCTTAACCCCTCAAAATGTGAACTTTACCTTTCTGACATTACCGACAGACAATTGACCGTAGATAAATTTAATGCAATAGCCCCACAAATCAAAATTTTAGACAAAAGTTCACTACACCTCCTAGGTTCACCAATTTTAGAAGACAGTTTTTCACCTTTCATCGATGAAAAAATCAAAAATTTCAACGACATTTCGGACAGACTGTCCAAAATTAATTTACATTCGGCATTCACCCTAATTAGATACTGTTGTTTTGGTCCAAATTTTATATATTTTCTACGTTCTTCCCCTTTATGGAAGCAACCAAATCTGTTGGACAAAATTGACAATATTATCCGCAGCACATTAACAACCATTTTAAATGTGGCCTTGGACGACCGAGCGTGGCTTCAAGCCACACTACCCATCCGTTTTGGTGGCCTCGGCGTCCGCAAAATTACCAGTATTAGCTTACCGGCGTTCCTGTCCTCTGTCCACAGCACCGAAAAGTTGACCGGGAAAATTTTAGCCCCCTGCCTGGTTGACTCTGAAGTGCCTTGCTTGACCGACGCGGTGAACGCCTGGAAAGCGACTTGCCCGGATACAGATCGGCCCGTAAACCCATCTTCCCAGAGACAGTGGGATGAGCCGCTCTGCAGGTTGGTACGGAATAAACTTATCAATACGTCCACCAATACTGCTGAGCGTACCCGCCTACTGGCTGTGGGTGAGTGGGAGTCGGGGCTGTGGCTTCAAGCACTCCCTTCACCCAACATAGGCACTATGCTGGATGACACCACCTTCCGGCTCGCTACCTGTCTGCGTTTGGGTGCTCCTTGCGGAGCTCCGCATCGCTGTCAGTGCGGTGAAGCTGTCGACTGCCTCGGACACCATGGCCTATCCTGAAGTAGGAGCGCAGGTCGGATAGCACGGCACGCCAGCATTAACGACATCATCCGTCGTGCTCTTGTCACCGCCGGGGTGCCAGCTGTTTTAGAACCCAACGGCCTGGCACGCGACGATGGGAAGAGACCAGACGGAATGACCATAATGCCCTGGAAGTTAGGCAGACCTTTGGTGTGGGATGCAACATGTGTCGACACCCTTGCGCCACCCCATCTTCCTAGCACGGTGGGCTATGCTGGAGCGGCTGCTGCTGGTGCAGAAAACCTCAAACGGCGAAAATATTCCAGCCTGATTGGGAGTTATATCTTCGAGCCGTTTGGGGTTGAAACACTAGGGCCATGGGGTCCAAGTGCCCACTTGGTGTTTCGAGATATCGCCAAGCGGTTAGTCGACTCTTCACGTGACCAGAGGGCTGGCCTGTTTCTTGGCCAAAGAATTAGCATCGCCATACAACGTGGCAATGCTGCCAGCCTTTTGGGCACTGTTCCTGTTGACAGCGATGCGGACGAATTTTTTGATGCCCTGTGATTCTTTCTTTTTTTATTCACTTGTACATATGTATTATTATTTTAAAACCAAACTACTGAACCGTTTTTTAATGAAATTTATATGGGACCATTTGGGAAGTATGCCCTTTCCAACCAAAAAAGAATTTTTCAAATCGGTTGGCAAGTGACAGAGTTATGCGCGAACAAACATGAAAAAAAAATACAAACATCCGAATTGAGAACCTCCTCCTTTTTTAGAAGTCGGTTAAAAATGTTGTTTAATACCACGCTACCGATTTGGGGCAACCTGTAATGATAGTTGTGTTGGGAATAATAAATAAATAAACATATGTGTGTATACAGAGTGTTAAAGAAATTGCGTGCCATAGCTTAGTGGTAGGTTTATTATCGAAAAAAGAACCCAAGAAAAATAAAAAAACATTAAAAAATTATTGCAAGATCAACCTAGTTTAGTACATACCAACATGAAATAGCAATCGTTTAGAATTAAAATTATTTTATTTGTTTATATGCTTTAATTACTTAACTACTATAGCGGTATCTACAACGCCACATGCGAACAACGCGTCATACTGACGTCACGCAAATCCTGCATCTCGCAAGCAGAGTTTACCGCGCACTTAGCGTAGATACAATTTCCCAACATCAATCGTTGGGCAATTGCCCGCCAGACACAACACCCGTCTGGTCGGAGGATCCTCCCTTTTCTATGGAGGTTGAGTGAACTTTACACCCTGTTGCTCATTCCTCCAAACTATGTACTATCGAGCGCGTTGTCATTTTGTCCTTCACTTCTCGCGTCCGAATACTAAAGGGCCGGCGCATCATTTGCCACTGAAAACGGCTCGCGACAAATGGTGCAAGATGTGCGCCCCTGACGCCCTAACGCACGTAAGTAATTATAGTCATAATTACTAGACATTTAATATTTATAAAATGTATTGTATTGTTTTTTGATAACTTTAGACTCAATTTATGTTAAATTATTGTTCACATGGTTGGCTGTTGAGTATGTGTTGCAGTGCCCTGGCAGGGTGTATGTACAAAAACCAACGATAATTTGTTATATGATGTGCATGAGAGCAAATAAATAAGATTAAACCTGCCTATAAGACACAGCCTACACAACTATTAACACGAAGATTACAACAATATCATTGCAGGCTCGTTGGCAGTAAGGCAGTACTGTGGCAAACTGCCAGTCCGTCGCACAATGATGGTAGTCTGTTACGACAGTAACGCCCCGTGTATGATGGTGGACAGTGATTAGTATATGGCATCTGTGTCGTTGACAGGTACTGTGCACAAAATAGGTCGGCTACCTGCGAGCAGGCTACCTACGTATAATTTTACATAGTAAAGAAACAGGTACCTAATAATTCATTACAATCTAGCCCGTAAGATGGGCAAAAAAGGATGTGTGGTAATAAGTGAATGGATAGAATAAGAATCGAGCAAAGAAGAGGGAGTCTGAAAGTGGCACCACAGTCATATGCGGAGGAATGAGGAAAATGTCGTGAGGAAAGTTTGGAGTATGAATGTGGATAGCTATAAGAGTAGGGGAAGACCAAAGAATGATATGGCTAGAAAGGGGGTGACTACCGAGATGACGCCTAATAGAGAAGTATGGAGGAAAAAGACATGTTGCGCCGATCTCAAATATATTGGGATTAGGGTAAGAGCATGATGATGAGTCCAGTCCATAAGAATTTTTATGTAACTTATGGTGCATTTTTCTAATAAAACTGAAAACGATCAGCATATCTAAACCCCATTTAGGAGCTGTCAGAGTCATCATTGTTGTAAAATACAGTGATATTGACAGCTTTTGAAAGCGTTTTTAGTATGATGTACTGATGGCATTCAGTGTTATTCACCCTTAATGTTTTATGTGACAATTATTTTGAAATAGAATAGTGTTGATTTGTACTTTACGCTAGTCTGTTCCACTTTTTTTAGTCAGATAAAAACTCTTTTTTCGTGTGTTATATGTGTGTCAATGTCACTTTCATTTCTATGTAATGAGTTTATAATCAAATCTTGCCACGGCTTATCTGAGCATGGTTATGGCAGAGAAAATGAAAATTGCCTTCGTCGGGCACAAGTTTAATTCTTGCTTGCATACTAAACTGTTCTTCTGTGTGTACCTGCACTTATTTTTTCTTTATGGAATATTTTTTGTATAACGTATGTGTTTTCCAAAGGTGACATAAAAATCAACATACAGTGTGTACGGTGAAATTATTGTTCAGGTGATTTTAGTAAGTTCTGCTTCATTTGTCCGAGTACTGAGAAAGTACTCAAACCTAATCACCAAACTAAAAAATTGGGTATGAAATTCTTAGAATTGTAAGGTTATACAAATATGAACTGAGACGAATTCAAGTTTATCGACGCCCTGAATATAAATTTAGGAATATTTTATCACGCGCAGACAAAACAAACACACTTTGGATGCCTAAATCACTAAAATAACATGATCAAATCATGTGATGTGATTTAATAAAATTAATAACAAAATGGCAGATGTCATTTGTTTTCGTGTTGGTCTATGTGCGTAAAATTGAATGGATTTCAAATACTTAACGCAGTGTGAGAAAAACATCGTGAGGAAACCGGTATGTCCAAGAACCAAAAATTCGAAGACACGTGACATCTGCCGTCTGACATCTGCACTGGGCCCGCGTCGTAGATTACGGCCCGCTCCCTCTCACAAGAGACAAGGCCTGTGTCCCAGCAGTGGGAACATTATAGGCTGATTATGTAATACAGTGACAGTGTGTCAGTTAATCGATTTAGAATTTTTTTTTTGGTTATTAAATATTTATGAAATCATGCTGTAGCATTTTTGTCATACAAAAAATATTTTCGAATAAATTTACTTGTCGTAATACTGAAAAAAAAAAACAATTCCATAGGATCGCATAAAGATGTTTAAAACATATTCCAAAAAGATGTATATTGTATTGATTCCAAAACTCAAGTATTGCCTTACTGCTATGATATGGCTGACATTGGCTACGCGACTACGTGACTACGCTGCTACGCGACTACGCTGCTACGCGAATACGCTGCTACACGACTACACTGCTACGGCTGCTGCTATGTATATACCTACTTATGTTCTATAAGTTATATGGTGAAGAGTATTCTATTCTATCCTATTCTACAACAATCAAGTTATTATATATTTCAAATTGTAATAGTAACGAGACGAAATATTATAATTTAAAAAAGTGTCATAGGGTTTTTTTGTCAGGAATTTCTCAGTACCAGCCCGGAGTCTGGTTGATGGCAGTAGGGTCACCCCCTATTACATGGGACCCAAAACATAACTAGCGAAATGTGGGTGTACTATGGTACACCTCTGCATAACGGTGTCTCAGCAGTGGGTATATTACAGGCTGATTATGGTTATGGTAACCATCGGTACCCTCTAACAAAACTAAGTACTACCTTGTCATCAAAACATGGAGGTATTCACTGAACATAAAACAACCATTAAACGAGCATTATAATGAATGATTAATATTCCGTGTATAATCTGGTAACAATTTGCCAAAACCGCGAAAAAGTACGTATTATTGATTGACTGCTGCGCTGCGTGTCGCGGGTTCGATTCCCGCACGGAACAAATATTTGTATGACCTACATGTATTTGTTCTGAGTCTGGGTGTTTTTCTATCTATAATATGTATTTACAAAAAAAAATGTATATAAGTAGTTTATCAGCCATCTTGTTACCATAACACAAGCATTAGGTTGCTTAGCTTGGGACTAGATGGCGCTGTGTGAAATGTCCAGGGATATTATTATTATCTCCATTCACAATAACATCTTTTTATGAATGAAGGAAACACATGCGATACGTTATCGCTCAGGAAAACAGGTCATGCATAAGCGTTCATACCTACAATCATAAAAAATAAACATTTGGTAGCAGCAAACATATTTACTTGCAAATAAAATCGTCCAATTGTATGTCGTATTAAATCAAACAACAAATTCATATTGTCGTATGAACATAAATGGAATCGAAAAACCGCTGAAATGTCGTAAATCCAATAGAAGACAGTTCTTGTAATACTTTTGATATTTCTTCACCATAAATATTATTGGGGATGTTCTTGAATAGAATAAATATCATAGCTCAAATGTGGGGACAAGTGTAGCCTTTTAAATAACAAGGGTTTTGTCCGGCCAATCCAAATATTTAGAGGTTTTTGACAACGCAACAGCTCTGTTGTGTGGACAAAAATGACTAAGTGAGAGTGAAAAGAATACCACCATAATATTACTTATCACTCCCACTTCGTCACTTTTTTCACACCCACTATAGTAGATTGTTTGCCAAGGGAGCAAACAACTATTTTGAAGGCGAGAGTGTTTAGTAGAATCCTGAGGGCAGCGAGGGATTTAAAGTACGTCACTCGAGCTTAAAATAGTGTTGCTGCCGAGATGGACACTCTACTTTTTATCACCCTCTATAAAAAAATAAATAAGTGCAACTTATGAATAAGAATCATTACTTGAGGAAGATATACTCATTTTTTATAAAACTTAGTAAAATCCTAATTTGAGTAAACAATTATAAACGAAGGCAGAATGCTTTTCTCGAGATTTTTATTTTTTCACAAACTTTTTTTTTTGTTTTGCTCGCGCGTTTTTCTTTGTCATATAGCCTGTTACTTGTTCATACATTGTTCGTGATTGATCTCTTTGGCTTTTACTAACAATATGGAACATTCCAAATTCAAATCACCTTTAGTCCCTAGGGATTAAAAAGCTATTTTAGTGCCTGTTTACAAAGAATACACTAGCTCTTTTTTAAATAGATGTGATAAAAAATATTATAATCTGCCGGTCTATTCTGAAAAAATCTTACCGTGAGAAGTTAGGTCAAGTGAGCTATCATTCCACATGATATTAGGTATTGACACTATTGACAGCTCACTTCACCTAAGTTTTCACGGTGAGATTTTTACAAAATAGCACTACTGCTGTTGTGGTGACAACAGAAGATACATAATGTCTTCTGGGTAAAAGCTTCTGCAATTGTGAAATCTCTCGAGTCAGAACAAGCTTTGTGATATTAACTGCTGTGTGGATAAAAACTGACGATGTAGTCATCATCTGCCTAGCTTTTTCCCAACTATGTTGGAGTCGGCTTCCAGTCTAACGGGATGCAGCTGAATACCAGTATTTTACGCGGAGCAATTGCCTATCTGACCTCCAAAACCCACTTATTGGATAATACTATACCCCTTGGTAAGACTGGTTGTCAGACTTTCGGGCTTCTGACGACTCGTAACGACTGTCAAAGATCTACGAATGACAGCTGGGACCAACAGCTTAACGTGCTTTCCGAGGCACGGAGGGTCTATGTATATAAAGATGGTCACACAACCACAGACTAACCGCAGCAAGCGTAGCTTAACCTGATCGATGGAACCGTGCGGTTGTTATTTCTTAGCCACAAACTCCTCAAAAACCTGACTATGTAAGTGAGAGTGAAAAGAATATCAGCATATTACTTATTACTCTCACTTAGTCACTTTTCTTTTTTCACACCCAGAAGATATAATGTATCTGGTGTTGTCACCACAACAGCAGATACATAATGTCTTCTGGGTAAAAGCGTCTGCAACTATTGTGAAGTAGAAGTTCTCTCGAGTCAGAACGAGCTTTGTGATATTAACATGCACATAATATATTCGTGGAAACACTAACAAGTTGCATCAGCCAGCATTACCAAGCGTAGTAGTAGAGCTGGCTGTTAAATATTCTATGGATAGGTAGATAAATAAACCATTTATTTAGTGCCAAAAGAAATAGCATAGCACAAAATGGCACAATCAAATGATAAGTTGTACACAATTTGAAAGTACGTAGCGCCAACATACAAAAAAAGAAAAACATTTAAAAAGATGAAAGGTACTTCATATATATTCAGGATTATTGGTAAAACATTATAAACAACGACTGTTGTTCTATGACTTTTATAAATTCATGACTGTTTCAAAAATAATAATATTTCAATTCAACAAATTAAAATATTCGATTTTCTGTTACGAACTCTACGCAAAACAAAAGAAAGCTCTAGTTAGGTAAACAAACTGCCGTGTCTAGTACAAAATTCAGCTGAGGGGAGCGGGGGTCATAGAATAAAAGTTGTTTTTTATGCCATACTAAAATTCTAATAAAGAATAAAGTGCGGTGTGCGTCTCAAGGTTGCGCCGCATGGGAGTCCGGCACCCAAATTGCGTAACATATTTCCAATTACAATTAAGAGTTTTGAAGGATATTGCTAATCTATTGCTTCATAGGTTTAAAAGACTACTCAACAACGTAAATAACACAATAAACAAGAGTGAACTGTCAAAATGAATTATATTGCGATCAATAGTCATTTTAACGCAATTACCCCGCTGCTCCATATTTTTGAGGCAAATACGTACCTATAGATCACTACCTAATAGCTACCTAATTAAATATTTCTAGTTTGCACGTTAAACACGAGAATTTTGGATATATCCATTCAAGTCACTACATTTCCATATCAACTTATCGTTATTATTATTTTTGGTGGCCGTGAAAAGAGCCGAAATAAAACGCGTAATTACTTCACATAAAGGATTGAATTTGGAGTGTTACACATCATCGTTTGGCAGTTATTCAACTCATACGAAGAAAAAGTCCAAGTTAAATCATTTATTTCAAGTACGCCAATAAAAGGCACATCTACACGTAAAAATTTACAAGAACATAGAATTGATTCTAGCCCTTCCAAAAGGTAGTTTCGTATGGAGAAGAATGAACAAGAAACTCTATACTTCGTACTCAACTAAGGGCTGATTTTTCCATCGCCAGATAACTTTTATTGGAGGAATAAAATTCACGTCTGACAGTTTTTGTATGAAACTGTCAAAAATTCAAAATTATTCCTCCGATAGTGTTATCTGGCGTTGGAAAAATCAGCTCTAAATAAAACAATCACAAATCGCCACAGCAAGCCCAACCGCAGCAAAAACAAATGCTAAATAAGTATAAATCGTGGACAACAGCAGTTGGAGCCAGTACGCACGACTCGCACCTCCCTCCCTCAACTCAACGAAGTTTGTTATCAACTCCTAGCTGTCCTAGTCCGACCCTTGATTTATAAATTAGCTGTCGTCTACGCGTTAAATCGCTAACTATTTGATTTGTTATCTTCTGTTCATAATTCTGAATTTATGTATATTTAATATTTCTGTGTTTGTTTTGAAGTAGGCGTGTATTTCTTGACTAAAATTCACATCTGTGTTATTATTGTCTTTTGTTTATAGTGGTTAGCTTGGTATACACACATGTTGTGAGTTCATAATTTTTTTAGTGGCTTACCATTTCTTGCAGAAAACATTTTTATTCGTTCTCTTGTGGCTTTCCGGCCGAGTCTCACGAATTTCTCCTACTAATTAATTGCACAACATTATAGAGATTTTGACTATTTACTAATACTCATTCAAAACGAAATATACCATCTCACTGTAAGGAAAATTTTAAACCGGTTTTAGTCTGTCACTGGAACATTGAAATATGACTTATTTCTACATAATAATAATAGTTCTCTGTCAACAGTATAACGTACCGTTTCAGATTTCCCAACGTACGAGTACCTTCAACATTTTAGACAGACGCTTTTCATTTAGGTATGCGAAAAGTTCAAACAGAATTATTAAAATACTTTTCGTATTCAACATAGTTTCATTAATTACCATGTTTTAAACTTATTACCGAACAGCATTGCGGGGCAGAATAAAAAAGTAGTTAACAAGGCGAAGAAGATAGAAACCGTCGAAGTTACGTAAGCAAGATGTATGGAAAGTCTAAAAGTTAGACGTCTGAAATATTAATTCCAGAACCAAATAACGATCCCGGGGCTTTAATAAAATATTATAATTTTGTACGAGACGAAAGAGAGATTCGTTTTGTGAATATATCCATCTCGCTTCATTTCCCTGGAGGTAAGCAAACTGGACTTTACAACAATCATTCGGGACTAAGAGAAGCGAGACCTTGTTAAACCGTAACAAACTTGTACTGTTTAATCTTTGAAAGTCTCGCCTTCAACTTGGTGATACCATGACGTCACTAAGGTAACTTATTGTTTAAAGTCAGTTAATTAGTGGGGAGGTACGTTGTCGTGCTCATTCGCTAGTTTTCTTCACACTTTTAACATCGTTTAAGTACAACTGCAGTGCAGCACGATTGTAACGTTAAAGATTTTATGGATGCCACTGGCTTGGAAATGGAAATTATTTCTTCCTTGAATTAACATTGCACGTAGCACGAACAAAGTTCAGGCTGAAATCAAGGAAAGTATCATAGTAACCTAATTTAGTGAGTTAATAAATTGAGGCGGTACATCGATTTTGAACTCTTTCTTGTAGAGTGAGGAAGACTTTTCCCGCGCTACGTTTGGAGGACAATTTAACTTTCTATGGCTCGCCTGAGGGTCATAAGTTCCCGTGGTTTATGGTTGTAAACCCTGAGTTCACGGCCGCACTAGTGGGATTGCGGCTTTAGTCCCGGAAGACACTCGAAATGATTTTTAATTCATTATGGTAATAACGTAGCTCTTTAATTGAGGTGTCTAATGTTGTAAGGTTTGGTTGGGGAATAAATTACACTGTTATAATAGTAGCCTTTTTACTCTTTTGCTATTTTAATAAAATAAAATCTTTATTTTGAATATAATTATTTTTTATCAATATAATTCAGAATAATAAGATCCCATTATAATGTAATTAATGTTCAATTGTTGACTTCTATTAGTAATGTATAATTGAAATTTTATTTTTTTAATTTAATTTCTTTCTTAGTTATTAGTACCTAATTTAATTTAAATTAAAAATTTAATGTATCAATGTAATTAAGTTATGTTTATACTGTTAATTTGACTTTTCCTTATGTTCCTTATTCTCGATAATTATTTCAATTGTAATTCAGATTCGTCCTTTTTTTTTGTGAATGATGTGCATGCCTATAAGTAACTTATTTACACAGAATCCCAGCGTAAATCTCTGTACATGTCTTATTTGTAAATAAGTTGTTGGTGTGCCTATATCAAATAAATAAAAATAAAATCCTCTTTTTACCGTTATTTAATCCATTAACTCCCAAAGAAAGCTAAATTTTCGTGTATATAAAAGTTGTGAATAATTAACAAGGAAACAACTGAAGTTAATTATATCAACACAGCCAATTTAGATGCACCCAAGATTTAGTAATGAAGAGTCAGTGATTATACTTTGAGAAAATCACTAACGGACAACCCTTTCGTAGTTCCAAAGTTTACAGTGCCCAAGCAAGCTTGAAAGACTGTTTTATGTATTAGGTACCTGATTTAATACGGAAAAATACTTAAATGTAGCGCTTCAATCTCGAGCATTTGCTTCGGTTTTAGTAGATATTTATTTAAAGGATAAAAGCCTTTCAAGGTTCTTTTCTTTACTAATGTATCCTAATTTTGGCACGAATATGTTTCAAACCAATTCTCTACAATTAGTTACTGGTTGCGATATCATAATTAAACGCAAAATATAAAAGTTATATCGAGCTTGATGTAGTTCTAAAATATGTTATCATGTGCTCTAATAATAATAGATTTAGCTAATAGATTTCATAAGGGCGGTACTTGCAGAAACTTATAGGTATATTCACCTACATTTAGGTACTTATGTAGAAGAGAATCTTGTGGCTAAGTATTAACAGCCGCACGGGTCGATCGATCAGTTTAAGCCACGCTTGCCGCGGTTGGTCCGTAGATGGGTGACCATCTTTACATACCAAGACCCCTCCGTGATTCGGAAAGCACGTTAAGCCGTTGGTCCCGGCTGTCATGCGTGGATCTTTGACAGTCGTTACGGGTCGTCAGAAGCCCGAAATTCTGACAACCAGTCTTAACCAGGAGTTTTGTATTACCCAGTAATTGGGTTGTGGAGGTGAGATAGGCAGTCGCTCCATATAAAATACTGGTACTCAGCTGCACCCAGTTAGACTGGAAGCTGACCCCATAGTTGGGAAAAGGCTAGGCAGACGATGTAGAAGAGAATGTACTGGCGATGAACAGTTAAAAATGCCTACACTAGCAAGTCATATTTAGAGAATCAAATAGCGGACCATTTATTAAATTGAAACTAAGATTGTCATCAAGTTTGACTCAACTTGAGAATTCATAACATAACATGAGACCTGTTTTCCCCGAAGGGTTAGCCAGAGGTGTACGTATAAGTAGTACAACACATTTCACCAGACTGCGGGCTGCTCCTGCGAAATACCTAATCGAAATACCAAACAACACTTCTAGGAGTTCACCAAAAATAAATATTGAAATACTATGAAAGATGAGCTTACATTCCTTGTGGATGTCGGAAACTGTTAACAGTAATGCACTATTGTAGATTGTTTACTTATGTAACTAAAACCACCCTGATAAAACCTAACCAACAAAAATACAACCTAAAAACTTTTTTGAATTCCAAACTTTGTTACGTTGAATACTACCTAATGAAAGTTCGTTTATTTCTATTCCCAGAATGTAAGGGTGTGTGTATATGTGTGTGTGTGTCTTCCATTGACAGTAATCACACAAAGACGATATCTTATGAATCCAATATAATCAGCATTGAATCGCTTTGTTACTATTTAAAGCCGCCCTGTAATATCTCAGAGCTAATTCAAGACTACCTGCCTGACTTCTCAAGTAGTCCACGTAAACAGGGGATTATATTATAGCTTGAAGACCAATTTTTTCTCTGAAAAAGTTAATTATTATCCAGTTCTACGAACAGCTTAGTAGATATTAGATTAATTCTAGTAAGTGTTCAATATCATTATAAAGTTTCCTTGAAATTCGTAAGTTTCGTGTTTCTATGCGAGCTGTATGAGAGTATGTATTCATCTATGATAGTCCTATGAAGAAAAACGAATCGTTTTCCTTGCCAATGGTAGCATTTTCTACCTGTGATAGCTAATTCCATATGGAATGGTCAACTATGCAAAGCTATGAGGTCTTTGCTTCATTATTGGTAAAGAGACCAAGAGTCTTAATTTTAACCAATAACAAGCATCGGCCATAAGTAACCAAAATGCAGAACACAAGTTCAGTCAGTTGAATGAACAATGAATTTAGTTCCAGTGCAAATATCTATAAATATTGAGTCTCGATGAAGGTGCTTTTTGATGTGCCCTAAAATAGCAACTATTGTTTTTTTACAAAGCACAAATGTAGTACTTTTTGGAACGAAACAATAGAATTTATACTCTATAAGGATGTCCGGGTAAATTCGCCCTTGTGGCACTTCAATATACTTAGATATGTCTGATGGTGCTATTATCATTTGAAAATCTAATAGAACTGCGATTAGGGCGTAAGTAGCGCAAGTTATAGATACAGTGCAATGCAATTTTGCATTTAAAAATACCGACATGGTATTTAAAATGCAAAAGCGTTGTATTTGGGCTATGTTTAAGATCAAAAATACCAACAGCTGTCAACCACTTTTTATAAAATAGCATATACTGACACTTCTGACACTATACTATCTTTGAAATAGCTTTTTTTGTTAAAAACAATCCTCACTGGCTTCCTCTTTTGTCAGACCTATCTATACATATAATAAAATCGTAGGAAAGTCAAAACTGTACATTGAATATTTTTTAAAAAGAATACTTGGGGCGTGATCTACAATCGATATCGAAGCCAAAAATATAGTTTTTAGAATTTTTGTCTGTTTGTCTGTTTGTCTGTATGTATGTCCGGGATAAACTCAAAAAGTACTGCATGGATTTACTTTAAATTTTGCATGAATATTACTGAGAGGTCGGGTCAACATATAGGCTACATATTATCACGCTATCACCTACGGGGGAGGAGCTGTGAATCTTCATTTTTCTTACGCATTCTGTGACAGCGTGTAATCTACAGACGCATATTTAAATGTTGTTTTTGAGTAAGCCGTGCTATTATCAAGCTTTACACTATAAAAACTACGCCATTTAAGTAACTTGGGCAGAGAAACATAGTTTAATGAATGTTAGTAGTATAAATACAACTTTAAAGCAGCGCCATCTATGAGATTTCATAAAAATCAAATCAAGTTACATGTTGACACTTTTTGGAAATTAATTTAAATTTGATCACGTTGGCGAGGTTAGTAGTTAGTTATTCTTAAAATTCATAGATGGCAATGCGCATTTTCTTCATAAAAGTTGCATGGTTTAGTTCATTTTGACAAATTCAAGTTCCAACAAAACCCTCAAAATCTTGAGCAGAGTAGAGGAAGACAATTTAAAAAATGCGGTGTTAAGTAGTTCATTGATGATGATCATTTCTTCATCAACTTCATGTTGTTAGTACAAAATAAACATTGACTATTAATACTTTTGTTCGCGTTGGGCAAAATCAGGGTTTTTCTTGGATGCTCCTGGTGGAACAGGAAAAACATTTGTTACCACTGGCATACTTGCAGAGGTCAGGATGCAAGGCAAAATTGCTATTGCTGTAGCGTCGTCGGGAATCGCTGCCACACTGCTTCCGGGTGACCAGACAGCACATGCCATGTTTAAAATTCCCATTGATTTAGAGGGCGCCGAAACACCTGTTTGTGGTGGTAACAGCGATAAGGGACACGTGCTCAAGGATTGCTCTCTGATCGAATGGGATGAGTGTACGATGGCCAATAGGAAGGCAGTTGAGGCCGTGGACAGAACCCTGCAGGACATTCGTAGGAACGAACATTTGATGGGTGGTGTCACAGTTCTGTTCAGTGGCGATTTCCGGCAAACGCTTGCCGTGGTGACGCGGGGATCGAGAGCTGGCGAGGTTAATACTTCGTTAAAACGATCTTCGTTGTGGTCACGAGTTCGTACGCTGCGCTTGACCATTAATATGAGAGCTCGGCTCGGCGGCAATGCACGTGCTCAAGAATTCTCCGATGTCCTTCTAAGTCTTGGTGAAGGCACTCTACCAGAAGAGAGAGATGGACAGGTGGTGCTTCCAGAGTCTTTCGGTAGAGTGGTATCCAGCTTAGAAGAACTCATTCGCAGTGTGTACGGGGACATCAGTCGTATACCGCACCAGCAGAATTCTTGGGTGTGTGAGCCATTCTCAGCCATTTTGACGCCCAAATATGATTTTGTAATAAGGATTTTAATAGGGATTTTGTAATAATATCTTGATTTAAAAGAGTGTCCGTGGAGTTTCTTGCCCGTTCTTCTCCACAGAGATCTACGTTTTGGAATGGGTGGGCAACTAGCTTCAACTTTCTGACTAACTGACCGACAATTTAATTTTGAAAAGTGCCTGACAGGGTTTAATTGAAATAAATGATTTGAGTTTGAGTTTGAGTTTGATCACGCTGCAGCAATTAACGAATGCATTCTCTCGGAAATTGAGGGGAATGAAGTGGTCTACACCTCGATAAACACTGTTGTCGAGCAAGATGACGCCACACATTATCCCGTGGAATTTCTGAACTCCCTGTCAGCAAGTGGACTTCCAGCGCATACCATCAAGCTGAAGGTCGGTGTCCCGATTATGCTTCTTCAGAACCTATCTCCTCCGAAGTTGTGTAACGGGACCCGCCTTAAAGTCATCTCGCTCCACAGCACACCATTGAGGCGGAAATTTTTACGGGTTGTGGCGTCGGCGAGGCAGTATTTATACCACGCATTCCCCTCATACCTCATAACTTCCCGTTCCAGTTCAAGCGCGTACAGTTCCCCGTGAGTGTTTGCTTCGCGATGACCATCAATAAGTCGCAGGGGCAGACACTGAGGGCAGCGGGTGTCGACCTCAGGACAAGTTGCTTCTCACACGGGCAACTGTACGTCGCTTGCTCCCGCGTCACCAGTCCTGACTCTCTTTACATTTTGGCTCCTGGCAGCATAACTACCAACGTAGTTTATAGGGAACTGTTGTAAGTTAAGATACCTTTGTACGTATTTGTACTCTTTTGTGCCCTGGAATGTATTCCTGTATTATTTTCTCTATTTCCTTCAGTCACATCTTATGACTGAATGCAGCAGGATTCCCATATAACTCTCTTCACTTGCTTTGCTTGCAAAAAAAACTTAATATTTTAATGCTATTTTAAAAGTTGTTTACATAAAATGCTATAGCGACACTGGCATCTTAGGTATTTTTGGTGCTGTAGAGCCTTCACGCAGACGACGTCGCGGGCAGCAGCTAGTAATAAATAAATAGACAATGTCACTAGAAATAGACGTACTAAATATAAGAATTTCTTACAGCCTCTCTCTGTGAAAACAGCACTCCTTCATAAAAGCGTGTTTTGTATGGCACCATTAATATATAATAAAATTCCAGAGGTTATTAAAAATATAAACCAGCCAAACTTATTCAAAAGAGAACTTAAGAAGTTACTTACTGAAAAATGTTGTTATTATGCTAAAGATTATTTACTTAAATGATGACGAATCTATTTGTGTTATATTTTAATTTTGTTATGATTTTTTTTCTGCCTTGATTGTGTTATAAGTATTTCAAGTGGCTATAATTTATTTTGTACGCCAATGGTGGCAAAACATGTTGAAACTCACAGATTTTCACTTTTACATCGACATTTGCATGTATACAGGGTTATTTTTCAAAGACCAGCCAAATTTAAGGATGTGGTACAGATCATCAAACTGAACAACTTTCTCCATGGGACCAACATCGTAATCGCGAATAAAAATTCAACCGGCCCATACATTTAGGTCGAGTAGGTATTGAAGTTTTCTATGGGACAGTTAGTAAAATTTTCGCAATTACGCTATTTGTCCCATGGAGAAAGTTGTTCAGTTTGATGGTCTGTACCAAATCCTTAAATTTGGCTGGTCTTTGAAAAATAACCCTGTATGTATAATGTTAGATAAACATGTTTACAAATAAAAAAAAAATATAAAAAAATGTAGGTATGGAGGTACAAGATAACTTTTCCAACAGACTTTAAGTAGTTTTAACAGTTGTTTACCTATAAACTTCGTTCAAGACTACAAAACAAATAAAAAACTTATTTTCCACTCCTGGAAACCTTTTCAAAGTAAAATAATATTTTTTCCAACTTACAGTTCAAAATTAACTTTCGAAACAAAATTCAAGAATATGTAAAAAAAACAATACAAGTCTTCATGTGCTACCGAAAACATGATAAACAACTGTTTATTTCCCACAAAAAAAGTATTAAAGTCAACCAAGTAGGTTATATCAACTGTCTGCTCCTAGCTGGTGGAATATCGACCTGTCACAACTTATTTACAGTTATTTTAACTTCGCCGTCTCGGAGTACAAATAGACCACTCCATCACTTCTCGGGGGAAGCGTAAAAGTGACTAACGGGTTGACTCAGGAGTGTGGATTTATGCACCTGTGATATATTGTAATTACAAACTGCCAATAAAGATTTTTACAAACATTGGTTTAGAGGAAAGGATCACTTCAAAGTGTCGCCGACACGAAAAGAAGAAATAGGTAAAGATCTATTATACCGCCATTATGTTTATGGATGAGCCTTTTACGTGTACATCTTTTTTACATCTTTCTCAAATATAATTATAAATTCAACATTAATGATGAATTTAAACAATATAATTAAAAAGAGTGTCCATGGAGTTCTTGCCCGTTCTTCTCCATAGCTATGGAGAAGAACGGGCAACAACTCAACTCCTACTACGGTTTGGAATGGGCAACTAGCTTCATATTTCTGATTGATTTATATGAATTTAATCGAAATAAATGCTTTGATTTTGAGTTTGAAAAAATCTGAAGATCAGATTATAATCCCTAATGCAAAGTACTTTTATTCACTTATTCAGCTGCATTCGGTAAGATTGGAGGCTAAAAATTCAAAGGCAGCTGATGATGAATATATTATTGAGGTGAAGTGGCTAAATTAGCTAGAAATATGAATAAATACATTAATCCAAGAATGTATATTAGTCCAACGATTGGACGGATATAAGAAAGTCGTCCATAACTTTTTTTTATAATCTTATCTGGGTAAGATGGATGTTCATACAACAACTAATAATGGACAACCGATGGAGCCGACCTATGTTCAAAACTGGAAATTCATTGATCATGATTATATCTTGTTACGCCCATAATGTCCATTGATTTGATGGATTGACAAATCTATTTGATTTGTGATGTTTAAAATACCAATAGGAAGCAATAACGAAAATATAGAGGAGGGCACAACGACTGCTTTCCAGGTTTCTAGTATTTTGTAAGAGCAATGCTACACTTTCATAGCCGATGTTATACCCTGTTCATTAGGTTAACCATTTTTTGACAGCTGTCTTAGAACGTACATATTCCAGATTACGTAAAAGTTAACATTAAAATGCGTAATAAAATAAATATATAAACTGCCTTATCTTATTAAATTATTTTATTTATGGCTCCTTACAGACATTTTAATACCGTACGTGTATAAACGAATGTATTTTGTGTTACTGCAATCAATAGCTCCATCAACATTAAAAAATAAATGTGATACAATCTATCAACAAACGGTTTGTCTAGTGGACAGAGTAAAATAGTCCGATGTAGATATAATATTAGCCCTCTCCAAAATACGACTCAAATAAAGCCGTCGCGGTGAAAATGCGTCTTAATTTGCGGTAAAGCCCCTCTAGAATCTTTATAAACAACTTCCAGTAAGCTACAATGTGCTCGTAGTTGGGAACCAGTTTCCGATAAATTGAATATCGATTATGGAAGACTTCTCAGTCATTTCCATAAAAAAATTAAAAAAGAGATACACTTTGTATTTTTAAGGCTCAATTTGCTTTTAGCGACCCGGGTCGGGGGTAGGCCTGAATAAATCTAACTGAGAGCCCCTCTAGATAAAAGATATACCGACGGTTTAATTGAGGGTTCTGTTTTTCAGCTGGCTATGAAAGGGCACTTTAGTTGAATCAAAGTTTCCTTTCAATACTCATTAAAATCGTTTCGCACAACAACTGGAACAGGAAAAATATTTAACCCCCGATTTAAAACATCAATTCTAATCCAAGTAAAAGTTTCAGGAGGATTGAAATGATTTATTATCTTTGCGAATAAATACCTATCTCTTCATAACCTACTTTAAGGAAGAAGTCTTTTTCTTACGATGTCGCTCTAAGATGAATGGCTTTTTATTATAAAGGCTTCCTCGGTCTTCATGAATAATATCTTTATGCAATTTTATTCCTAAATTGAAAATGGAGATGCATTAAAATATCGTAGCTGTCACCGCCGCTTATTGTTGCCCAGCGTGGGACTCGGTAAATGATTCCAATTCGTTGTAAAATATGTATACAATTGTATAATTCACACTGAAAATTATTTTTTATAGACAAATAATATTAATGAAAGCACACAGTCCATTCACATAATTGATATTACCTTTTATTAGTAAACTCAGTACTGCCAATAAGACATACATCCTCATTAAGTTTTTAAACAAACAGTTCCATCACATATCACAGAGATTTATCCCTCCATATATTGCCGTAAGCACTTTACTCACACACGGTTTTAATTAACATTTCAATCGGAGAGTTGAGTCGAGTTATAATGTCACGTAATATTTTGGTAGCGAGCGCGGCGCGGACGACCGACGTCCTCGGCGGTTGACACACGACTGAAGAGAGTTCCCTCTCTCCGTTTGTTCGCGTTCGCAGTTACTCGCCCCTCGCCCATCTGGGGCCACCGCTTACAATTTTCGTGACCTTATGGGGCAAGTCGATAATCGCTTTTACTAATAAATATGACTACTAGATTTAGTGAGTCAAGAACATGTTATTATAAGTTTAAGTGAAAGTGACAGGTACCAATTTTCTGTCAAAAAGACTGTCTGTGTGTTGTGTGTGTGTTCGTGGTTTAAGTTTTATCTTATGATTGCTTGGTCCAAACTTATTATTAGAATATTATTTAAGTGAAAAATGGTTGAATATTCTACTAACATAATATTACTGCCAGAAGTAGCTTACAGTCAGATAACTATCCTATAGTCTGCATAGTCGAACAAAAACCAGTAAAAAAACATCTGAGCACACAAAGTCACTTTTGCCACATTTACTTGCTTTCATAATCAACTCATAATAACGTTTTGAAAAAGTAATATTTAGAACACAATTTCCTTTCTTTTGTATTCGTCACTTTTGGTCATTTATCTGTTATCAACTGCCTCTTTTTTCAACGTTCCAGACTGATAGTCATCTATCATTTCGTTTGCCTATTGCGTGTGTAAATTGAAATATTTCTAAAGACTATTCAATTATCGTTCGCCAGCCTGTAATTTGTGTTGATTACGTTTTCATTTAAAAAATCGTTGTACCTTTTATGTCTAGGTTGTTTGGTTTGTTTGACATCTGTTTGAGGTATTTTTTTTTTTATGGCTTTGACTCATTAAGGTTACTCATCAGCCAGCAAAGCGTGTTTTGTTGACATTATCAAAAAATATTTCACTGTGTGTATAAACGGATCGATATAACTTTTCTGTTGATGGACTAACCATTTATTTAGATACTTGTATCAAAATTCTCACTAAGTTTTATTTAATATAGATACTTTGTGCCTGTGAAAACATACTTTGTGAGTAAGAAGCTTAGGTAAGATTTTGACAATATATAAATAAGTAGTTGATTTTTTTTTTGGATTTTCCGTTCCTAAGTCTTTACTGTTTCAAAGGACCTAAATGAGATAATTCTCGTAATTTTAAGAATGTTCACCGTCTGAAGACCAATTCCTGTAATTAAAAACTTTCAAAATCTAGTTGCAATGTCATCTCAGCTACAATCAATGTCAAAAATGTAGGAAAATTGCAGAAACAAAAAATTGCAAACAGACTGTGAACTTTCTTAAAATTACGAGGATTACCCCTCCGTTCTCGGTCTTAATCTGTCAAAAATACTTCTGATTTTCCTACATTTTTGACAAGATTGATTGTAGCTGAGATGAGACTGTGACTAGATTTTGAACGTTTTAAATTACGAGAATTGGCCTTCTGTTCTTAGAATATGTTCTAACCTAGTATGTTCAGTTTCCTTCAACTCCAGTTATCAGTAACCACTATAATATTAACATAACGAGAGAATGTTAATACTCGTACGTTTGAACTTTATCTCACTCGTTCATTTAAATACATTATCTTCAAGAACGCCACTTCATTTCCGGACAACGGCTTATTTTCCCATATTAAAGACTAACGTCTGTTGTTATTAAAGTAAAATATCATTAGGCCCTCCACAAACGAGACTTGTACGACATTTTTTCCTCCTCATCGGATAGGTCGTAACACTTTATCGTTATTGTACGGCCTTATTCGAGAATAGAGTAGCATCATAAAATCATAAACACCTTCAGTTTTCGCGTTATCCCTTACAAATTCCTTGGGGTTGCGTTCAATGGCCGATTATGAATTTGGTGTTCAATACGTGATCTGATTATTCGATAGTCTCTTGTTATTAAACAGTCAGATGTATTGAGATGTTCTCGGCTTTGTTCAGGCCGTATTATGTGTTCCGGATTGGAAGTATGTGGCTGTTAATAGTTGATTATGTTGTTTGATGTTTGGGTAGGTAGGTAGGTCGGTATACCTATGCCTTTATAGTAAGTATTTTGGATTATAGGATGTTTATCAAATTATAATCTCCGTTCAATTCAATTAGTCTTTATTGCAATCCATTATGTACACATACAGGTAAGTATTAATTAATAGAAACAATTATAGAACCTGTCGGGCACAGCAAAATTTTATTATTACTATATATTTATTTTCATTCCTTCTATATATTTATTTAAATTCTATCTGTTTTTTATAATAGTATTAGTTATTACACGTTTTTATAATAGTATTAGTTATTACTTATATTCAGAGAATAAATAAATGAGTAATAATATATAAATATTATCACTCATTTATTTATTCTCTGAATATAAGTAATGTGTGAAAGTTACGTAATTAAGAAGATAATAATATGTCCATTACATATTTTACCTCCAGTCTTACTTATGTCTTACAATAGAAAAGGTCGTCGTTTAAATTACTCTCGAAATGACAGTGGTAGATCAAATGTTATGATATTGTCGTCATAATTCTAGAGCAACATTAACCCGCAAATTGCTCCTCGCACAGATTCACGGTCGCGGCTCCTCAGCTCCTAATCAAACATTACAACGACCACTTTAATGTACTGTCGGTGTACATTTAGGAGTTGATTTAGAGATAATTACCAGTTCATTTGTTGATACACTTTAGAAATTTCCTCCTCAAAATTGTTGCGATGCAGCTCGTCGTAATGGGGCTAGGGGCACGTCTCTTCTTTGGGTATTACCGGGTGACAACCGGGCACAGGCGGCGTACTCCCAACGCTTTATCACTTAATTTGAATCGTGTCTTGAATTTAGAACACAGGCTGTCCTTAGAATTCGAAAATTGTTAATCTGTTCTGTCTGGATATTCCAATTCCAATCCGAATCGCAATAAACGACGACCGGCTCTCAAATAAATTTAATAGTCAGCCCCTCCTTTGCAGTCGTCAGGTTAAATAAATTCCCACTGAGATGTTATCTGATAAATTCTAAATAAAAAGTACCTACTCCGTTCAAATTTTATCTAACGAATTTATCGTCGTGGTGAAATTTTTTTTTCTTTTATTAGAAATCTTATTAAAATTCACGTGGTAAATGAAAGTCAAATGCAAATTTGGTACCCGACCGAGCAGTTTTTATTATTCAATCATCAAAAAGAGCCCTAACAATAAATCATAAAACGAAAACGCGCATAAGAAACGAAGTTTACGATATCTGGCGAGGTAAGCATGCGAAGGATAATTCACAAATTGTTTGAAGACCAATTTTGTACGTTCGACTTTCGAGTGGAGAGCTCGGTTCCGAACACACGCATTATGTTCCCTACTTTGTATAAAGCGCCTTATTACGTATGCGGTATTCCAAAACGTTCATGAAAATTCATGTACTTATTTAAACAGTACAAAAAGCGCGCGGGTACGTATGTAGGTATCTTCTTTGAGAATGATATTCGTGAAAGTAAACGCACCATATTTTTAGCGGGGACGTCGGTAAAATGACAACATTCACCTCCCTCTAAATCAAACATGCATAAATCCAGGCTGCTCCCTTTACGCTATTATGTCAACCGAAGCGATTTATGATCGCATCTAAGAGATTTTCACAAGGGAGAATATCGCCGAGTAAATAGTATTGAGCGTAACTCAACAATATATCTGCCTATGCCTTATCACAAGAGAAATGCGATCGCAGCGTTTGCGTTTTTATTGTGTTTTTGATGTTTCATTTTGATCATCTTTGTTATTCGGGCCATACATTATTCTGATTTGAAGAATAAATCTCACATTTATATTTTTGACATTTATTCTTATTGGATTCTGTTTGAAATGCTCGTAATATCGATGGTAATGGAGTTTGCTTTTGTTAAAAAGTAGGCTCGTTTTCGGATTGGTTATACAATTAGATTAGCATTTTGGCAAGGCAGTGTCTGACGAGTTAGGCGACGTGTCTGTAGCCCCAATGCCGATGTAGTGAACAAGTACTTATCACGTACAAGATTTTAAGGACTAGATGTCTGACTTGTTCATACTGTTAGCCTGCATCATCCCATTGCTGGTCTCTCCCCGCGACTTCCAGCTCTTTCGATCCAGGGCTTCTTTGGACCACTGATCGTTTGTTTTGTCCAGCTCGTCCCGCAATCTACGGGGTATGCCGTGACGCCTTCTAGTTTACGCCGACTTGTTCATAATGTATTTTTAACATGACGGTAACGAAAATAGACGCTCCTCTATTGATAGCCTATAGGTATAGAATAGGTACCTTTCTGTAGACGTTTCAATAAACAGTTGATAATGAGGATTACCGAGAACCTTCTCTAATTAAAGTTGAAGAAACTTTATTTAACAGAGTTATATCTTGAATATAATGTGCCTAAAGAATTAAAATATGTTTGTGAAGTCTAAACAATCATGCTTTGTCTTCGCTTACCTGAATTAAATTAAATTAATTACGTGTCTATTTACAAGCATTCATTTGTTTTGAACACAAAAATTCTTTGCAAAAAGTGAAGCTCAGCCGAATATTTCTGCTAAAAATTATTATAAACAATACATATTAACATAGGTACAGCATTAATTACGTTGACAAACGAGTTGTATATAGCACGAGGGCTAATAAAACAGGGTGTTTCGCCTCTGGACGCACCTGGGGCGTCGTTGATGGTAATGTGATTAATGTTCAACCTTTTTATCAACGTGTGCCAGGTAAATGAGATTTTTTGGCCTTGTATATTGTGCTCGAATGATTTCGACACTTCAGTTTTGTTTTAGGTGTAATTTTATGTGTTTGTTTTTTAGACAAGATTGGGTTGTGTTTGGTGGAACATTGTGAGAATCGTTGTAGTGTTCCGATGCATTGGTGACAGTGAGCCGCCCGCGTAAGTTTTCTTGCTACGCACGGTCATTTAGCTATGATGACACATACAGATTTTTTTCTTTCGATAATTTCTTTTTAAATAGTAGGGCCAACGGCTTAATGTGCTTTCCGAGGCACAGGGATATCACACCGCCAACTTCCAAACTCCGGGCTGTTACTAAGAAATTCCTAATGCAAAAACCCAATAACACCGACGAATAACCAGCGACGGCCGCCATGGCCCACGCACAATGGTCCACCTGAAGGACTAAGTGCGGAAACCAAACCCGTAACATAGAACATAGAACCCAATAACACTTTGCCCGACCTGGGAATCGAACCCAAGACCTGATCTGTCTCCGGTGGTATCGGATTGACATCCCATAGGAATGACAGTGAGCGACGAGAGAGTGCACCTGTGTCTACGCACACACAAGTGTTTATAAAAATAGTCCTTTTATTTTCTACTGTCGTTAAGTCTACTGTGTTCAAAAAGAACTTACGTAACCTTGACATTCTGCAGCCATTTTCACAGGTAAGCATAAAAGTAGCGTCCACCAGTGTCTTGCACGTCGAACCAATTATTAAAATGGTAAGTGTACTACTTACGCCAGCACATCGAGCTACCCGAAACTGTCAAATTTTTCCAGTCAACCTTGAACCTAATGCTTTAGCGATAAAGTTGAAAATCTATTAAAGAATTTTGACAGATTGTAAAGGGCCTTTCAGCAAGCGCTTCCTACCTTTTTTTAAATAAAACTAAGTGTATATGACATTTCATCGAAATTTTTTATTTGTTTGAAAGGCCTATCGATGCCGTTATGCATGGAATATGACATCGTTGAAATGTCCGCCGCGGTTTCGCTGGGTGGCGCGCATCCGAAATGTCTAATTTTCCATGACTCTAGCGCATAAATCAGGCTAAATTTGACCGATGGCATGGATTATGTTAGCTTTGAGGGCCGCTGTAGTTTGCGGCTTATTTGCATAAACCTGCGACTTAAGAAAACCCCACAAGAAAAAGTCTAACGGGATCAAATCGCACGATCTCGGTGGCCAGTTCACATCACCTCCACGTGAGACGATCATGCTCTCAAATCGCTCGTGCAGAATGTCCAATGTGGGATGAGCTGTGTGGCACGTAGCGCCTTCCTGTTGAACCCACATGTCGCTGGTGTCCATATTATCCAATTCAGGCCAAAAAAGTAGGTAATCATCGACCTATAGCGCTCGCCGTTGACGGTGATGGCCTGGCCAACGTCGTTCTTAAAGATATATGGACCGATGACGCCTCCAGCCCAAAATTCACACCAAACAGTGACTTTTTCAGGGTTTTATTGGACGCTCTTGGATCTCATGTGGATTGGTATCATCACCAGTGGACTCAAATTTATCCACCACACTGCTAATAGTCCTCTCGTTAGGACGATTATGGCGACCGTAAAATGGGCGAAGCGCGCGGAACGCTGCCCGAACAGAACACCCATTTTGATAAAACAATTTTTATTTGCACGTGTTGTTGAACGCTATATCCGTCTATGGTGATTTGGCAAAACAGACTGAATAAATGACAGCCAATTTGACAGATGTAGCTTCAACAATATGGTCGCTATCAACTGTTAAAGTTCGGAAGTCCCTATTGGAAGACCCGTTAGTTGCATGAAGGTGTCACCTAATGTCAAACGTGTGAAAACGGGCATTAGTAGCATAATAAATAAATTGAGCATTGCACATTGATAGAAACCATTCCAATGTCCTGAACATACAGCTCAGACAAAACAGAAAAACACTTTCACGGATTTGAAAACAAGTCAACCAAAAAATAGTTGGCTACGAATGTATTTGGGGAAGGTTTGGGAAGGTTAGGTTTTAATCTAGTCACTCTCTCAGTTCAAGTCGGTTCTCAAAATGGTTGGAAGACCGCTGTAGCACCGCGATATATTTGAAACAACCGCGCTGTTAATTGAAAAACTGTGGGTTTTCCACTATGTCCCATATTCCGCACCTCGAGTCCTGAATGATGACGTCATCACACGAACACAAGATTGAGTGATTGCTTTTAAAATATATTTTTACAATCCTTGAGGGGCTCGTGACAAAATTATAACAACCGCACGGGTCGATCAGAGGTTAAGCTACGCTTGCTGTGGTCGGTTCGTGGATGGGTGACCATCCATTACATATCATTAAGCCGTTGATCCTGGCTGCCATTCGTAGATATTCGGCAATCGTTGCAGGTAGTAAGAAGCCCAAAAGTGACAACCAGTCTTACCAAAGGGTATCGTGTTACCCAGTAACCGGGTTGTCAGGTAGTCGTTCCATGTAAAATACTGATATTCAGCTGCATCTGGTTATACTGAAGGCCGACCCGAGAAAAGGCCAGACAGATTTTTTAAACTTATTGAACAGTTTTGAAGTATGTGTAGACGTTTGACAAGAAATCTGTGTATTCTTAAGTATCTACCTAAGATATTTTAAAGGAAAATTAAAATTAGATGCGTTTTTCCTTTTTAAACTCGTACAGAGATAACGTTTACAAATGCTCTTTAATAGCGTTATGGATTTCGAATGCAACATCAAATTAGAGTTCTCATCCGTTATTCTGTATCATTATTTTTAATTGACAACCCTCGTTGTAAACTATTCTGGCAAATATATGGATTTGAATTTGACATAAGCTGAACACGGAGAATTTTAGAAACACAGATCCCTCTTGCATTTTAAACATAAATTAGCAAATAGGTAAATACAAAGATATGAACAATATAGCAATGTATAAATGTCGCAGTAAGATGGTTAAAGCCAGTTTATAACTACGAGCACGATCTAGTAATATAACTAACTACTTATCTTACTGTAACTATGTGTATTGCTAATACATGCATGCATGTACATTGCTATATTTTCCTGTCCAAGAATTCAAACTCCCCGTACTAAATAAAGATTATTAAAGATGATTTTGTATTTTTTGGGACTTGATCACACACACACGTACTCCATCTTGGCACACGTAGATATACAAGACGAAGGAACTAACTTATGCACCCACTTTACAACATGCGGGCAGGCAGACACGCAGGAGACTATAATTCTACAGTCCACAATAACAGTAATAAGAGTCGATTAGATATTGATTTAGAATAAAAAATGAAAATTTTCAGAAAATTATTTCAAGTCAATAGGGTGTTGCTATGGTGCTTGATACCACTAAAGAAATAAGTTTGTGCGATATCATACCAGTTTCCTCACGATGTTTCACCGTTTTGAGAGGAGTGGTGATGAAATAATTTACACAAAGTAAAGGGCCTGTCTGGGTTTGAACGTACAGTCACGAGCAAAGTATGTATACACTCGGCCTTATTCAAAAGCGATTTACTCCTTTATTTTTTAATGAAATTTTATGTTGTTACGAACATAGCATTGTCGAACTCATACCTTTATGTAATGTGTCGTATTTCAACGTTGCATTCGTTGTTTCACGAAAAAATCGCAATTGAAAGTTGCCAAGTGTTGACATATTGGTGCTCGTGACTGTAGGACCTACAACTCGTAAGTCGCGACCGTTACCACTTGGCCACCACTGCTGCATGTCCAGGAATTAAAAATTTGAAGACATGTGACATCTGCCAACCCGCACTGGGCCCAAATGGTGGATTACGGCCCACTCCACAAATCTATGTAAAAAAAATTATCAGATTTGTATACGCATTAAGAGAACTACGCAAAACAGCGAATGAAGAAGCTGCACTAAGGGGCTACTCTATCACGGCTACGTAGCGTCTGTATTGAGGTACGGATTACTCCTATGGGGTAACTCATCACACATACAAAAAGCTTTCATAGCGCAAAAAAAAATACTGGGGCGCCTCCATACGAGAGCTGTAGACCAATTTTTAAAAAGTTAAAGGTTCTAACTCTATTTTCTACTTACATCTTAGAAATAACCATATTTGTCAGGAAAAATTCTCACTTCTTCTCCATAGTAGCGGAAAACAATAGATTTGCAAAAGGGACCCAACCAAATTAAAAAACCAATTTTGTAATAGATAGTACTCTCCACTACAGAAACAGCTACCTTATGTCGATTAAAATATCCAAAACTAATAAGAGAGCTAACCATACTCCAAAACCATATTCCAAAACTAATAAGAGAGCTAACATTTATTTTTTACAAAAAAAAATCTAAAAAATTGGCTTCTCCAAAATAATTTTTACACATTAAAAGAATTTTTTGATTAGAAGGGTAAATAAGTAATTATGCAATATATTTTTTTTATGATAAGGTAGATTTATTTAGTTGTATAACAGAAATGTTGTTATTGTTGTATTTTAATTTTATTTTATATTGTTTATTAGAGTATAAGTAATATATAAGTTAGGATTTATACCCACGTGTACATTAGGTTCACATTGTATATATTCGTATGCCGCTAGTAGCGGCGGATGTGTCGAACTAATCCATATGTACCAACCATCTTTGTACCTACCATATCCGATGAATAAATGTTTTTGTCTCACTGAGAAGAGGCCTGTGTCCCAGCAGTGAGAACATTATATGGCTTTATGATATTATACATCGTGTAAGGGACATCGGCTCGCAAAATGTCACCAAGAATCCAGTATGTACCTAAGTACTTCATTATTCGGTGGAGGTATTGCACTAAACATAGTGCAATACCTCCACCGTCAAAATGTATGGAACAGCCAGATTCCCAGAGTAGAATAATGATGATGTATTCCCAGAGTAGAATTGGAACAGGCTGAAAATACGGATTTTTATTAAATAACAACGATCGATCAATGAATGTAAATTAACTTACTATTAAATGGAATAGCCATTTTTTTACTTCAAAGAAATTATAAATATACAAAAAGCAAAAGAAGCTTTGCATTTCATATTCCATTTAATTTAAAGGTAGTCTGAATGACATCGCAGTCGCTATTAGCAGCGTAGCCGCCCAATGCACAATGTTTAACTGTATATCGTGTACTAGTCTTATAATATGTACTGTACCATACTATGCTAACTAACATGATTCCAAGCGCATCGAGGTATACCTCGATGAGCTCAGAATCATGTTGTAATCTTGACATGTTATATACGGCTAAAATCATGGTTTCCTTGAAATCGTGAAATACAAGCCCATTGAAGGTGTATATAGATACATACCTATGTAAATCAGACCTGAATGTCATGAAGGATACAAGAATAGAGTGCTAATACGAAGATGATGATAAACTGGCCGTCATAAAAATAATAATATTGTTATACAAGCAATATTATTATAACATATTCAACGCAGTTTTTCACGAAATCAACCCGCACTGGGCCTGGGTAGTAGATTACAACCCAACTCCTGAGGATGCTTGTGTTCTCTGCCAACGAGAGAAGGCCTGTGTCCCAGCAGTGGATACATTATAGGCTGATTATATAAGCAATAATTTGTGAGTAAGAGTATCCGTACCAATATCTACTCGACATATGATAATCGACCGCTAGTTAATGCCTGTCCTAAATTGCACCACAGTATCCGATTCTAAGCCTTCTACGTTCAGTCTACCTCCGCTACTGCTTTAGACCATTAGTATTCACCAGTCACAGTAGAAATACGACTATCCAATGCCAGCAAGCGGCAGCAGAACGCGGGTGAGCGCGGCGCTTCAAGTGATACACAGATTATGCCCACGTCTTCTAACAAAGTCAAATGAGCACTCCATATCTTCTTCCTCCGTGTCTCCAACACAGACACTAGTTAGTTAAGCTGTAGGCTATAAGAGCCGGTAACTCACGTACGACTAGAGGGAATGCGGACCGACTCCACGTAATCGCAATGTCTCTTCAACAGATTAGGTGGAGTATGCACATTGCGCAGTTAGGTGCATTGAAGACGAAATTGGGACACATGATAACAAAATTAATCAATCAATCTGCCTAGGGTTTTCTCAACTTTGTTGGGATCAGCTTCCAGTCTAACCAGACGCAGCTGAATACCAGTATTCTACGTTGAGCTCCTTAAGTTTTGAGTTGAGCTGCACGATTTCTGACATATGCGTGCACTGACTGGACAGGTCCTCTCAATCTGTGTGGTTCTTTCCTCAAAAGACCATCTCAGACATCGACCTACATGGTCTTCATATGATCTGACCAAGATTATGTCTGGACTTTAAAAGAGACTGTGACGTCTGAGTTTGTTTCGGCCTTTCTTCTCAGACTAGTCAGATAGGAAACGCCGACCTCATCTAGTTTTAAAATATGATTGACGTGTAAAAGTGTTTGTACAAACCTACTTACAAAATAAAATCATTTATCATTTATTGAGCGACTGCCTATCTGACCTCCAGAACCCAGTTACTGGGTAACAGAACACCCCTTGGTAAGACTGGTTGTCAGACCTTTGGGCTTCTGACTACCCATAACGACTGTCAACTACGAATGACAACCGTGACCAACTGCATACCGAGCTTTGTTGTGGTGTCGATATGTAATGGATGGTCACCTATACACGAGCCACCGCAGCCAACGTAGCTTTACCTCCGATTGACCCATACGGCTGTTATCATTTAGCCACGAGGCCCTCCTTCATTAGGACTCATAACAATTAAGTTTAATAAATATTATCATTTGTCAGGCAGAGAACATAGACCTTTCATACTTCAAGGTAACCGATCCACTATAGCCACACAAACCCATAGCCTAGTATATTTTGTTTCCATGTTCTGCAATAGTCCTGCACCGGGGGTTGTCCTTGAGTGCACTTGCATGGTGCATACAGGGATAATCGTCGGTTGGTGCCTCCTCATCATTTAGAATTGTGTACAGGGCTTCTGCGAGTTGGCTTCGGCCCCTAGTACGCCTTTCATAGGTCCGGGACCCCAGGTCCCGATATATGTCAATTTCAAGTTTAATAATATTCCTAATTGCGTCAATCAGAGCAGTGGTGGCGCAGGAGCAGTGGTGGCGCAGGAGCAGTGGTTGCGCAGTGTAACTGCCCGAATTTACGAGGTGTAGGTCGTGGGTTCTAACCCAGGCAGGCACTTTACTTTGTGTAAATAATTTCATCACCACTGCTCTTAAAACGGTGAAGGAAAAAATCATGAGTAAACCGGCAGGTCTAGGTTCTAGGCATATCCTAGAACCAAAAATCAACAACGTAATAAACGCAATAAATGTTGTTGAACTGTCAAAATGAAAGCCATTGCTACTGTTATTGTGTTACGCCATTACCCCCCTGGACATACATCATACATTGTCAAGCATAAAGTCCGGCATCAGTCCGGTTCCGACCGCGAACGCGAGCGCAAGCAAGGTTACGTACCCTTGCTACGACAATGGATAACGCATCTAAAAGATTGAAATGTGCTAGTTGTAATATAGTGATATGTGAGGTGTTGGCTTTTATACAAAATAAACTCGATGTTATGGACGAGCAAAGCCTTGTGCAAATATGTGAGAGTGCATTTAGTACGGCGGACATTGAATTGGCTAAGTCGTTACTATTTGAATCGTTGAATAAACGGCCTACGACGCGAAAGCGTCAGGGAAAAACCTTACGAGACTTGGAGGATATAATTTGTTTATTTAAGGAGACAGACCCTGAACAAATTCCGATTTTTGTGGCTAAAAGGTTGGAAAAATTGCCGCCCGTTACATTCGATCATATCGATGTTACCCCTTTGCTCAAAAAGATAGTTTTACTGGAGAAATGTATGCAAGATTTTAAAAGCCAATATGCTACCAAAAGTGAATTAGATGATCGAATTAATGAATATTATTTTAAAACTACGTCCTTTGTAAATCAAGAGAGAAATATAAACATGCAAAGAGGAGGTAGAAGTAAATTGTTTGATAGTGGGCCGATGGCGCTGCCAACATTACACGGCGATGAATCATTTACTGTCGAGCGCGAAATTTCTGCAAATCATCCATCTCTTTCCCCTGTGCAGGACCGTCACCTGTACTGCCAATAGCGACAAGTGAGTCAAATATGTGTATGAATGAAACGACAACTGGAAGCGGCTTTTTAGCAAACAGTGAGATTCCGCCGCATACTTACTGTACACCGCCGTCGGTAATTGAAGCAGCTGATCAATCTAAACAAGCTTGTGATAAAACCGATAAACGTCTGTCGTTTTCTGAGATTATTCAGAAGACCGGTGAATGGAAGGTATCGAAAAATGAGAAATGGACCTTGGTGCAAAGGCGGAGATTGGGGAATTGGAATCGGTTTATTAGTCACAAAGGGAAGGCGGTGGTTGATGTTGGTGAGACAAATATACAGTTCAGAGCGGCAGACACTAAAGTGCCATTGTTTATATCAAATGTACATAAGGAGGTGTCGGAACAGGATGTTGTCAACTATATATATGAGAAGACTCAAGAACGAGTCACATTGGTGAAAATTAAAATGAAAAAGGAAAAAGACTATAATGCATACAAGCTCTTTGTAACAAAACATAAAATTGATACATTTTTGAATGAAAAGTTGTGGCCATCTGGAGTATATTTTAGGCGCTTCGTGCATGAGGCGACACAATAAAGGAGTTGACAATATAGATAGAAACAATGAACAATCTTAGTAATATAGTCCAAGGATATTATATTATAATGTGATTTGTACAAAATTAAGCTTAAATTGGTAGATAAGGTACATGATTATAATTCAACTGTAAATCGTGTTATTTGGGGTGAGAGGTCGACAGAGCAAATTAACAAGTACCACGATCTCTGTCATTCTAGACTCAGACTGATTGATATCCCTGGGGAGTTGCTTGATTGTTGTGATAGATTCTGTAATTGCAAGGAACATCACGCAGCTCTCGATTTAATGTACTCACATATTATAAATACGCTGGCAATGGCGGCCATTGACACTTATAAGAACAAGTGTCGGAGAAGGGGTGGCTATATCACTGGGTGGAATAAATATGTTGCGGATGCTCACCGCGAGGCGCGGCTTAGGTTCCAAGTGTGGACAATGGCCGGGCGACCGGCTAGTGGTCGCATTTTCGATGATATGGCTCAGGCGAGGAGATATTTTAAGGCCAAAATCAAGTGGTGTCAAAACAGACAGGAACAGCTTAAAATGGATCTCCTCGCTTCCAACCATGCCAGTAAGGACTTTAAGCGTTTTTGGAAAAACACAAACAAAATGAATGTGAGGCCTAGTCTCCCGGTGAGTGTCGGTGGCATCACTGACCACAAGCAGATAGCCGATGCCTTTAGGGAAAATTTTTCTGTACAGTCGCCCTTGAGCCCAATTTCTCGTCACGTGACCGATGCTGAGGCCATTGCGACAAGGCAGAATGTAAAAATTCCTGCTAAGAGGGTTGCTAGAATCATTTCAATAATGCAACGTGGAAAGTCACCAGCACCCTAATTGCGTAACACACAATCAATCGGAATCGGTTTCATTTTGACAGTTCAACAACATTCATTGCGTTGTTTACGTGTTGAGCAGCAGACAAATTTTTCGAACTTATGAAGCAATGGATTAGCAATTTGCTTCAAAATTATTCAGATTAAGATTGATTGTGTGTTACGCAATTAGGGTGCGGGTCATGATGGCCTCAGTATCGAACATTTTAAACATGCTGGGGTCCATCTGCCTTGAGTGTTGTCATTGTTTTTTACCCTGTGCACGGGTCACTCTTATTTACCAGAACCGCTTATGCGGACGATAGTGGTCCCCATAGTTAAAAATAAGACGGGTGACACATCCGACATAAATAATTATAGACCCATCTCGCTCGCTACCATCACAGCGAAGGTACTGGACGGTTTGTTGAATGGCAGCCTTTCAGAGTACGTGACGGTGCACGACGCCCAGTTCGGCTTTAAGGCGGGAGTGTCCACGGAGAGCGCCATCTTTAGCCTAAAACACACCGTCAAGTACTATACCGCGAGAAAAACGCCGGTGTACGCGTGTTTTCTCGACTTGTCGAAAGCGTTTGATCTCGTCGTCTACGATTTGCTATGGGACAAGTTGAAGAGCGCGGGTGTGCCGGCGGGGTTTATAGCTCTTCTCAGATACTGGTATGCTCACCAGACAAACCGAGTGAGATGGGTCCGTACGATGTCGGATGAGTACAGGATGGAATGCGGTGTAAGGCAGGGGGGGTTAAGTTCGCCTTTGTTATTTAACTTATATATGAACCAGCTTATCGAGCGACTGAGCAGCGCACGTGTCGGCTGCCACATTGATGGCACCTGTGTTAATAACATTAGCTACGCGGATGACATGGTGCTGCTCAGTCCGTCGATAAGTGGGTTAAAAGAGTTACTGTCGACCTGCGAGATGTATGCGAAGGTGCACGGCCTTAGTTACAACTCAAAAAAGAGTGAGCTCTTGGTGTTCAGAGCGCCTAAGTAACGGCCTCGCCGTGTACCTTTGGTATATCTCAACGGTGCGGTACTCAATTTAGTCGATAAGTTCAAGTACCTGGGCCACGTCGTCACGGGTGACCTACGGGATGATGACGACATAGAGCGCGAACGCAGGGCGTTGGCAGTGAGGGGCAATATGCTTGCCCGCAGGTTTGCTCGATGCACGATAGACGTTAAAGTGAGTTTATTTAAGGCGTTCTGCCAGTCTTTTTACTCGAGCGGTCTGTGGGTATCATACACGAACCGAGCTTACAGCGTCCTGCGTGTACAACGCCTTCAGGATGCTATTGCGGCTGTCGTGGCGTTGTAGTGCGTCAGGCATGTTTGCGGAAGCACATACGGATGGCTTTCATGCCATTATGCGGAAGAAAGCAGCATCCTTACTACAACGTTTACGTAACAGTCGGAATGGCATCCTGAAAATGATTGTTGCGAGACCAGACTGTCTCATCCAGAGGCACCTGGTGGAGGTGGCATTAGGTTTAATATGATAAAATCAGAGTTACTTACTAACATTACTAACATAGCAGATAAGACAAATTGTTACTAACTTATTATTACTAACAATGTATGGACTGTAAATGTCTGAATTAAATAATTTTTATTTTTTTTATTTTATTTTATAAATCAATTTTACATATTACAAATAACAAACCACATTTATTATTCAGAGAAACATCACTCATTCGTAATGGAGTTGTAACCACAGCAGATGACGGTTATTATCAGCGTGCCTATAAATATTTAACACTAATGACTCCATCAAACTAAGAATAAAAAAGACTCGACTCAAATACAGGGTGGCAGGGACATCGACGCGCAAACTGTAACCATGGATTCAGCACATGAGTTTAAACCCCACAGCGTCGAAATTTTTCGTCGGTTATTAAAAAAAAAATATTGCTGTTCCATACATTTTGACCGCGTAGGTATTGCACTTTTCTATGAAACAAATTTTTTTTTTTTTAATAATCGACGAAAAGTTTCGACGCTATGGGGGCTAGTATCTTGTGCTGAATCCATGGTTACAGTTTGCACGTCGATGTCCCTGCCACCCTGTATAAAATGGAAGGTCTAACAAGATTAGTGTGAATTATATTAAGGTTTTGATGAGACGGTTGTGACAAACTCGTGAAAGCTACTTCTAGTCCTTCCAGGAACTCTTTTCCCGCACCACCTCGAACCAGCCCTCTTATCAAGGCTTTTTTTAACAGTGTTTTCCGGCGTGCGTGTATGACAAATATGTATGAACGCAAACGAAGCAATGATCGTAGCAGATTGCATTCTGTAGTTTCTGCCAACCCCCATAGGAAGAAGGCGTGAGGTAATGTATGTGTGTAAGTAATTCCATTATTTATTATGTGGAACCAGTCTTTTTCGTTATTAATCTTCGCTTCGTGATGAAAGTGAAGCGACTATTACCTAACTTACAATATTCATTCATAGCCTCAATACTCAAGTATTTCATCATTTGCATACCACATTAACAGCTTAGGTGGTACTTAACCACAACATGGCTCTCAGATTTAAATACGAGACAGTTAAACATCATCAAGACTACACCTATTTAAGGGCCAGCACAGATTTAAACCCAAGCTGTCGTCTCCGGCACTCTATAAATATTCTCATAGTGACAGACAGAACCCCTATATACGGCAGTACCCTATATACGACAGCTCGGGGTCATAACACGCGTTGAGAATTTATCATTTTTATTTATCCTTCGACGTGCCATGTTTTCCTTGAACGTTAGTTGCTGGGGATAAATTTCAAATTGTATACGGATTTGGAACGTACCTACAGGCTACGTACACTGAAGTTCATGTGTTGAGTTTTGCTGATATTATGATCCGTTTCTCTTGATTTTTAACCTATGAAAAAAAGGACGAGGTTCTCAAGTCGACGTGTATGTTTTTAACCGGCGAAAAAAGAGGAGGTTCTCAAGCCGACCCGTATTTACTTTTTTTTTATGTAGTAGTCTGATTTTCACGATTCTTTTTTTATTTGAAAGGGTACCTTGAATTTGGTCCCATTTAAAAATATACAAAATCTACTCTTAAGGGTTGATTGATTTTTTACCTACTGAAATTCTAATGATGCGTTTAATTAATGTAAGTTCTCATCAGGTTCGTATTATTTTTAACATATCTTAATAAATATACCTACACGCAGTGAAACTTCTGATCACTTGGGCGATGTTACAAACATTTAAAATAGGAATCGCTATATTAAAAAATATGACACGTAGGGATACCCAAAAGGGCACATAAGCCTGAAATATTCCATATTAACATACCTTTCATTTTTCTGAATTAGGTATTTCCAAACTAAATGGTTGAAAGTGATTTCATATTCAACAGTGGGTATTGAGGCATATTTTAGCTGAACATGATTTATTCGACGATATTACGTACCCAGGCCTGGCTTGAATGGCATTACGTTGACAGCTTATGAGGTCCTTTATTTATATTTGATTTATGTAGTGAGCACAGATACGGCCGCTCTACTCGGTTAACGGTTACTGAACATTATTCGCTATTTAAATGGGGAAAAAATCGACATTAGTTTGACCTAAGGCTCCATAACTTACTTGCGCCATAGATAAAGTTACAAACGATGTATAAATCTCTCTAACTAAAACTGGCCTTTTTTATTTCTTTTCGAACAAATAACGTCTTGCAGCGTCGACAGTATTTTACAAGAACTATTTTTTCGCGACAGTAAGTAAGAGACTTTGTAACAATATTAGATCCATTGATTTCCTTGCCCGTGTTTTCAAAAACGTAAAATCTCAACACGTGTGACTCCTGCGCTCAGGTAATGGGTTCAGTGAGCAGAAAATATCCATACATAAAATTAATAAAACCAAACGCTGAAATTCACTTGAGCATTCACAAAAACAAATCGTGTTTGGTGTTAGGCAATGTCATGCAAATTTCTGGAAGGCCGTGGAATCCAGTGTACAAAACAGCCATTGTTATAAAAATAATTGGGGTCACGTTGTCGTTAGTCCTCTCGAACCATTATTCTGTTTTGTCCAAAATATAATCCTGAAATTTGACAATTTGCTTCGTTTAAATAGCCAATTGTTCGTCAATTTAATAAGAGTATTAAGTTTTTGAGCGTAAGACTTCTAAGAAGCCATTTACCTTATGTTACTGCTGTAATATTATTAAAGGGTATTGTTTAATTTTAGATACTGAGAGCTCCTACTGTTCGCATTGAATTACACAGCTCTTGTCTGTCATTGAAATAGGAGTACCTAAACGTGACCAAATTAGGCGCTGAAAAGGCCAAATACATAACGTTTAGGTATAAGTAATAAATCCAGGAATAATTGAAAGTAACCCACGTATCCTTTCTCATTTTATTGGCAGACGAGAATAAAATATATATCGGGTCATTTAAAAGTATTACTCCCTATGTAATATCTGGAGGACATTATTTTATATTCTACTGTCTCACGGGTCCATTTTTACATAAGTATTAGCCTTGCCTGAGTGTTATATGTGTTTTGTTCTGAATTTTGTTCGCTTCATTATAATACACATTTGTCCTAATTACCATTTGGCCTCGCGAGAATTGAAAACAACCTCAACATCCTGAAATGCTTTTATTTTAATCAATACGAAATATCAAAATGAGTACATATTGTTCTCTTACAACAATTTATTGTTCCCGCGGGTCCGGGCTCAACGGAGCGACGCAAACCAGATTATTATTTACCACTTTCGACCGCATTTTATTACTAACCCACAAAAGGGTCAAATAATAAAAAGAAGTGTTCGCTAGGTGGGTAAAACAATAGACCGATATTTATGATCCTTACCTCCGTGAACTCTCGTTTTTCGAAGTCAACTCAGCCTTATGAAGTAATTTAGTATAACAGCCCATATTGCTGGCGCAGGGAAACGTTATGTCATTGTCAAAGAAACGTCGAGTAGTACTGATGTGTGTATGTTTTAAGAATATGTTATTCGGAAGTTGTGGAGTGGGTCGTAAGTCGTAAGTATGTGCGCTGACCTTTGTGGGGCATGTGAAGGTATGTGTGGCCAGTAGCCCCAGGCTTCGTGTCTCTTCCCGGCTTATTGGGGAAACAATGGTGTTTGAATGTCAAACTACCATTGTGATGTATCACCCCTTCTGGCAGTGAAAGCTGTGCTTGCTCGCAATTTTCCATGAAACGAATTATTCTCCCAAATAGTATTATTGAATAACGAGTAGTCAAAGGTTTTAAATATCTATTGATGGTTTACAAGATTCATCAATAGAACTGGAAATGGATATTATGAAACCAATATTGGAAGATTGCGAGCGAATTGTTCAGATAAGTTTTATTGAAAGATTTTTACTTTTATTCCTGTTCTTATAATATTTATTTCAGAAAAAAGATTTTCTGTTTCTTAACTTCCTAGTGCCTACATCTTTTTCTTACGATAAAAATCCTGGAAAGACAAATTAGGTAGTTGAAAAGCCACAAACAACATTCCTAAAGCCTTTTAAGTACACGACTAGAGGACTTTACGACGAATGGTTGGAAAGCAAATCTTTTGTCGAAAAGGTAAAAATCTCGTTTGAAATAACCCGGAAAACGAGCTTTGTCATAAACGCCAGTCGAGCCGGATATTTGCTGATCCTTGCTTGTCCGGTGTACCTACCTACTTTCACTAAAGGGTAGTCAATTGCGGAAACATTTTACACCCTATCCATAAATATAAATAAAAAATATATCTATTCTTTACATATAGAATGAATAAGAATTTTTGTGTGTTTGTTTTCTGGATGTATGTTCCGAATTGGCGCAAAAACGGCTGAACTGATTTGGATGAAATTTAGCACACAAATCTATACCAATAACAATCTATCTATTCTAAAACTAATAATAAAGCTGAAGAGTTTGTTTGTATGTTTGTTTGAACGCGCTAATCTCTGAAACTACCGGTCGGATTTGAAAAAATATTTTGCATTTGATATTCCGATTCTCAAGGAAGGCTATAGACTAGCGTGATGTTTATACATCACGCTAGGACTTTAAGGAGCCGACCAAAATGAAAACAAAGTCAGAAAGAATGCTTAGCGAAAACGAATTACTAGCGCAGGCAGGCGATGCGATGCGCCAAGATGGGTGGGGACGGTGGGACAAAAATTTTTAATCAGATGAAATTGCGGGCTGGAGTTAGTAATTTATAATTTTAATTACCAGATTAACACATTTATTAACACATAGGGAATTATAATCAAAGTCAATTAACGCTGTGACATTAGTAATCTACGTTTCATTCCGTACACATAGGGTTATTTTAATCCCAGTGTTAAGGTCCCGTGGGATATTTTCCGACATCCACGAGGGCGAAACCGCGGGCAAAATCTAGTTAGAACACAAATACCTCTTGTATTGCTTTGTGTTTTGTTCCTAAAAAGCTACCGAGTTGATATTGATGTTACGTTATACAGTGCAACCTCGATATAACAAATCGGAAAGGAACAAGTAAATATTCGTTATATCAAGTAATTCGTTAAACTGATGTTTGTTATGTTGAGGTTAGGTTGGTCTAAAATTTGTTATAAAGAGGTAAAAACGTATCGAAACCTGTCGCGACTGAATCACATACTATTGGGAACGTTATATAAAGGTTTTGGGTTGACAAAATTAGTTAATTAGAGGTTTAGACTTTTTGTTTTTATAGTTGATAATTCGTCATAAAGAGGTTGTTTGCAAAAAATCTTCGCAAGGTAAGTATTTTACATTGACTCTTATGGACAATTCAAGGGGATTACGAAGAATTAATTAAATCGAGGAATTCGTTATATTGAGGTACGTTATATTAAGATTGCACTGTAATTGCTTTCCTAAAAATTCTTGTAAGGTATTGAGGCTCTGTATAATAAAGAAAAGATAACAGTTCTACGTAGATATAAGTGACTGGTAGACATAATAAAGAAAAAACTGTTGTTTATTCATAATGAAGTAGAACAGTTTCAGTTCAGTTTTTTCAGTTTCAGTTTTTTAAATAAACAGTTTCTATGAATTAGGTATATCAAAAGGGTTTCTAGTACTCTTACAACTACATCTTTCTTTGTTGCACGGCCTAGTGGAAAATACATACTTAGGGTGGGTTGTTTCTCGTCGACTTGACGCAAGCGTATACGTCAAAAATGCCGCTAACTATCGTCAAACCAAAAAAAGCGTTGTTTCAAATTACAATTGCAGAATGACGGCCTGGACTCACGTTAAATAATTACGATTACATACTCGTTAATATATGACGTACGTGTGTTACGCTAATCAACCGTTTGAAACAACCGGCCCTTAGATATAAACGTTTACATTATTTTAAAACGGTGTGTTTCATGCTTTGTTGAAACATTCAAGCGAATAGAAATGTTCATAATGTTATTATGATGTGGATAAAAAAACGTCGATTGTTTGGCGCCGACTCAAAAGTATTTAGGTATACTTACATTAGTTTAAGAACTTAATGGCAGGCATAAGTGGCACTGAGTACAGTAAATACACAACTCAGCATTCAAATCTGTGAGTGAACAATAAATCACACCTATTTTTCCACCCTTAGGGTGGGATTTTTTTTTCGAAATTTATATGGGACCACCTTGAGAGTTTACCCTTTCCAATAAAAAAAAGAATGATCAAAATCAGACTACTATGTAAAAAGTTATGTGTGGTCATACATTAAAAAAAAATATATATATACGCGTCGACTTGAGAACCTCCTCCGTTTTTTTTCGTCGGTTAAAAAGTATGGCCATTTCATAAATACAAGATTTGTGTTACGCAACGGGTACCTGAATTTGGAACCGGTACTTGTTAGGTGGAGTACCCACTGGTACAAAACCTGTACTTTTTGTACCGGTTCCCTGATCATAGAACGTCAAAGTCTGTAACTATCCACATACCTACACATTATTAAAGCTTTTAGTTTGACCTAATACTTGATTATCATACTCCTAAAGTAGTGACCTCAATGACCTTTACTTACGAAATTCGCTCCTTTACTCTAGCTCAGTGAACAGCACCGTAATTACAATGCGATATATCGTACATTTCGAGTAAACGGCCGTACCGTAACCGGCCTGAACCGCCAGATAGAACAAATAGGTCAGAAGGTTCCAGTTCTAGGACATATGCAAGCACCATTTGGTTACCCAGTCACCCTCGGTTTGGTCTTAACCTGTGGTTTACTAACGTTCCATAGAATGACGTTTTGGAATGTACAATTATACTGCTTGAATCTTTCAGAGTTGCTGTATTTCTGCTGGCAAATATAGTTATAGGCCAACCGCTTAACTGAGACGTTGCCTGAGGTAGCAGCGCGGTGTGGGAGGTGTGTGGTGACGTGATGCGAGAGCTCCATAATTCCTTAACTTGTGACAACTATCACCCCTCCCGCACCTTGCAGCTACCTCAGGCAATGTCTCAGTTAAGCGATCGGTCTATAGGTGCGATATCCGCGATGCCACTTTCTTTGTATACAATAAAATAGAAGCAATAAATGACTTGTATGGTCTAAACACTGTGTAGACGGTGCTACTTCTTGTTAAATGCTTAACTTATGGGATGCCATGGGCAATTAAATCGCATCGTTACAAATCAGACGTAATTCTGCTTTCGCTAATTTTGACATTGGAGATATCTGTTAGTTACTGTATCGCCCCGCGTGTTCACCCTCATAAGTGTCGATCCCGTGGGAATATCGGGATAAAAAGTATCCTTTTGTTATTCTGATGTATAAGCTACTAGTTCTGCCCGCGACTTCGTTCGCGTGAATTTCGGCCCTCGACCCATCGCATCGCATCCCATCACTCCCCCGTGATGCTATTTCATTTTCGCTTAGTGTTATTTCTGGCTTTTTTTTTTAATTTTCGGCTCCTATAGGTCGTAGCGTGATGTTAGATAGCCTATAACCTTCCTCGAGAATTGGGCTATCAAATGTAATAAGATTTTTTTAAATCCTCCGGAGATTACCCCCTACATACATACAAACAAACAAACAAATTTTACCTGTTTATAATATTAGTATGGGTATTAATGTAAAGTTTCATCAAAATCCGGTCAATGGTTTTTGCGTGAAAGAGTAACAAACATACATCCATCCATCCTCACAAAATTTCGCGTTTATAATACTAATACTAGCTGCGCCCCGCGGTTTCACTCGCATAAGTTTCGATCCCATAGGAATATCGGGATAAAAAGTATCCTATGCGTTAATCCTGGTTATAAACTACCTGTGTGCCAATTTTCATCCAAATCCGTTCAGTAGTTTTGGCATGAAACAGTAACAAACATCCATCCATCCATCCCTACAAACTGTCGCGTTTATAATATTAGTAGGATAGTAGGATTAACATGCTTATTAAGAAATAATCTTAGATACTAATATAATATACAATCCAACACTAAAATATATTAAGTACAAGTATATAAAGGAAAAAAGGGAAGAGCTCATTGGGCATTTTGGAGATGTTTGGAGGCGTCGAACTGTATATTTTAGGTAGACCATCAACTTTTTTTCAATGAAACAAGAAGAACGGTTACGATAATATTGCTATATACTGAGAACATTTCTGAACGCGACTATTCCTTCTTAGCCGGGCAACTAATAAGACTTTTTCAAACAGAAAAAAACACGCGTTGTATCACTTCGTGAACTTGTAATCGAACCGCTGCACTAATGATGCGTCATTTCAGAACAAGAAGTAAAATGTCGAACACCATTTCCTTCCACTGAGTACCACTAGTTTTTCTCCCTCACAAAGAGTGAAGGGTGAACGAGTACTTACTTGACTGAATTTTAAAAGCTTTTGTGCCGTTTTTATTCGTGAGTCTCTAATTACAGTGACGAAGGCGTCGCATAACGCCACCTTAGTCATTACAGATGCCGTGAGCTACGCTATAAAGCTAGAAAATGCTTCATGCAAATTATTTCACGTGCTAGTGTTGCTGTTCGAGCCTACCTAATATGTTAATACACATCCTATTAATGTACGTCACGCGGTTCCAACATAATTAGCTTAAAAATCACGACATATGCGTTAAAAATGTACGGTTTTAGACAAACTAATTGACCGTCGCCTTTACGTTAAAAATATCCGGGTATATTTTAAAAAGTTCCGGGAAAATAGCACGTCACGTCGTTCACAAGTCGTTAGGAATTTTAATGCCTCTTAAAATGTAACAAGTTTATCTACGGGTTTAATTGCATAACGGGTGCTCTTTTTTCCGACGCGAACGCAGTTTTTTGCAAAAACATCGGAAAAATTACGGAAATTTTAATTTCTGTATTTTTTATTACGTATGCTGCGAAATTTTCAGGTAAATAGAGCGTATGGGAAGGAAAATGTCATATAAAATATTGAAGTTTTCATTAAAACTGGAAAGAAAAAATAATTTTATGAAAGTTGAACAAGAAGGACTTATAAATATGCACCCCTTCTTTTAAATTCTGTTCTAAGAATTCATTTAACACACAACTTTAAATTATAAAAGCTTAATGAAGGCGAAACCGTTGATTATTGGCCAGCTATGTGGTCCTGCTTTAAATATGAACCTTTGAACAATCGCGCTGAACTCACGAGCAAAACAAAGACTGAACAGGACATTCATCATGTGAACCCTTAATGAAATTTCTTTAAATAAAAGAAAATAAACCCGTACCCTTCACAGAAACGTACACATCTTTTGTAACAATTTTTTGAATTAGCAATGATAAGATGAAATGATAATGGCTTTTCCCGTTAAAAACTCAACGAGGCGTAACTTGACCCAAGGGGTGTGTCCGACCGAGGCACCCCTTTGGGGCAAAGGCTACCTGCTTGAAAAAAACTGGTTTTATTTTACATACTTTGTCAAAAAATCGGTCCTCAAATTGCAATTTAAAAGGAATTTTCGGACTCAACGACCAGTTTATCACCTACTATTTAATATTGAAGTTATTCGCAGTTCCTAGGGCTTTATTAAACATAAAGATGGACCTATTTTTATTGATTACGTATGTAACACGTAGTATACTTTGAGGTATAATGTTATTACTCTAAATCACATTAATCGACTAACAAGTTGGTATCGATTAGCATATCGATCCCAACACTCATTCATTCGTTCTGTATGTCAACGTCAAAAGTGTCAAGGAGTCAGTTGGTTGACGATCGCCAAACGTGCAATAGTGTAAGTGCTGTTTCTGTTATTTTTTTGTAAATATACTGATTATAATCTATTCCATGTTTGATTTTCGCCCTTTTCCCTTCTGAGTTTTACATCTCAGAAGTGGGATCGGTGTGAAAACGAATAGTTTTTGCATAAATAACCTACGCGCCATAAAAGTGAAAACATAACGGCGCGGCCATTTTGATCATAACGTTTCAGACAATGAGCGACAAATGTGGAGCGAATACGAATAAACCAAAGAGGCTGACTACACCGTGCCCTCACTCGGACCACGAGATGCGAAGTAGTCGAGTATCGCGCAGCCGGCATGGTAGCAGGCGTAGCCGCAGCCGCAGCCGTTGTTGCAGTCGAAATACCCACCATCATTCTCGATGCCGAGAGACGCGCAGTCGAAGTCGTGCTAGGCCTCACCGTGGAGGACATCGCACGCCAGATCGCAAATTGCGTGACCCGGAACGAGAACTGTCGGAAACCAGGAAGCGGCTGAAGTTATTAGAAGACCAGGTTCACCGCCGACAAGCGTCGGGTGATTTACGTCGGAGTCCTTCAACGGGCAAGCGAGGTACGTCAGAATTGCATGTTCGTTTGGATTCCTCTCATCCAAATATGGACGAAGAACCTAGCTCTAAGAAACCTAGATTAGAACCTTCAGAATTCTTTGAGGAGTTCCTAAATGTTTTGAAAGGTAGGTCAGGGGATCGTGAGTTCCTGTCCAGCCTCAATAATGTCGTGCCAGAATATGATCCACTATCCAAGGAACAAACCATTAACGCATGGCTCGACAAGATTGAGGAATGTGCCGAAATCTATGGCTGGAATGAAAAACAGACAATTCACTATGCCCTGCCTAAACTCACTGGTCATGCCCGCACATGGTATCAGGGACTGCCTTCTATTAAGCATACGTGGAGCGAATGGAGAGTCATGCTCAAAGAATCCTTCCCAGCAACCGAGAATTACGCGGACTTACTCATGGAAATGCTTAATAGAAGAACACGACCCGGGGAGTCCTTAGAAATTTATTATTTTGCAAAAATAAACCTTCTCAACCGTTGTAAAATTTTCGATAAACAAGCAGTAGACTGTTTGGTTCATGGGATCGAGGATAGGGGTGTTCGAGTAGGGGCCCAGGCGGCTAAATTTGAAAAACCTGAAGAAATACATCAATTTTTCAAAACAATTGAAAGTGCAAAATGATTACAAGTATGTATGTTATTAAATAGCGAATTATAATTAATGAGTGAGAAATACATTAAGAGAACTTACCAAGTGACAAGTGAGGATGTCACGTAGCGGGCATGAGAGGCATATGAACTTGCCGCCCAGGAGTTGTTGCGTGGCATCGCAGTGGCAGCGGGTTGACAGTGAAGGAAGTAACTCTCACTCCGCACCACTATAGTAGTATTAGAGTGTGTTGTGTAGCGGGCATGAGAGGCAAGCATTGTGCCGCCCAGGAGTTGTTGCACAGCATCACAATAGCGGTTAGTTGAATAACTAGATCTTAAGTTTCCGTTACAGAGTTCATATATTCTATTTTTTTTTAAGTATAAAATATATATGTCAATTTAACGTGAGGACACGTTATGTGAAGGATGGCCGATTGTAACACGTAGTATACTTTGAGGTATAATGTTATTACTCTAAATCACATTAATCGACTAACAAGTTGGTATCGATTAGCATATCGATCCCAACACTCATTCATTCGTTCTGTATGTCAACGTCAAAAGTGTCAAGGAGTCAGTTGGTTGACGATCGCCAAACGTGCAATAGTGTAAGTGCTGTTTCTGTTATTTTTTTGTAAATATACTGATTATAATCTATTCCATGTTTGATTTTCGCCCTTTTCCCTTCTGAGTTTTACACGTATATACAGTATATAACGCAACTAACTATTTACACTAGGTACTAGATTAAATGACTAACTAACGAAATATACAGCAGCATAAGCATAATCAGCCTATACTATTCCCACTGCTGGGACACAGGCCTCCTCTCTGTGGGAGGGACTGGGCCATATCCACCTCGCGGGCTCTGGTGGCGGGTTGGTGGATGTCATATGTCCTTGAATTTTAGGTTCTAGGACATACTGGTTTTGGCTGGTGGCCGCATTGCTGTCATCCGGAAACGTGCCCAGAATGCTGGCAGCATTACCACGTTGAATAGCAATGCTAATTCTTTGGCCAAAGAACGAACCAACCCTCTGGTCACAAACAAAATACAACCTAAAGATTACAGTTCTGTTTTCCTTAAAGCTACATGTTACATGCTACCTTTATACTTGAGTTCGCACGTAAGTCAGAACGTGACCAGCCGTGTTAGGACCGATTAGAGCTGTTCTTTTAACTTCAAACAAGTAAAAAACAACAGCTCTAAACGGTAGAACGTGAAACGTTATAGAACTTTAAACTAAAGTATTTAAATGTTATTTAGGTTGTATTTTACTACGTTTAGTACCTTGTTACTAAATTTGATTTAACTAGGTATTTAAAGAGGAAAGAAGGTGCCTGGGGCAGACTCGATGTGAAAGGTGGAGGACAGCGTGCTGTGGCGCTGCCTGGACGAGGCCTCTGTCCATCAATGGACTGCGATAGGCCGAGTTCATTCAAGTATTTCTTGATTCTTGATTTTTGAAGGAATTCTTGATTTCATCAGAAAATCTCTAGATAGTTACATTGCCAGAAATGACTGTCCTTATGTAGTTCTCATGTTCTTCTGGTTCTGGTTAGAACGGAAGTTGTCATCAACAGGGAAAAACGAAAAATTGAAACAAATTAAAAAATCGTATAAAAAATCTATGAAAAAAGGATGTCTAGTTTCCCCAATCTCGATTTGATACACAGTTATTTGTCTTTAATAAAACTAGTTGTCAGTTTCCGTCCATAGTTTCCGTGTAAATTCATTAGTTTTCCTACATCCATAAAAAGATGAAGATGTATTTTTTGTTAAGGAAAAAGGCTCGTGTCACTATAATATCTATTACGTATGATAAAAGAGCTCAGCAGGAGGTGCAGTGATAGATTCCGGATCACAGGGCGAATAAACGATACTATGACAGATATAAGTTTTTTCCTATCCGTGTTTTTAGTACAGAAGGGCAATTCCCCTATTTTTAAGTACGTTCACATTCTAGTTTTAGTCTCAATCTATCAAAAATATCTACCTATAAATTTCATAAATTGTTGACAAACTCTTGATATTGATAGTTGCTGAGATGAGATTGCGACTAGATTTTTAATGTTTTTAATTACGAGAATACCGGCCTGCTGATGTAATACGATCTAAGAGGCGTTAATAAGTAAACTCATAAGTCATTAATTCATTGTTTAACATAGTTATAATAATAATAGTATATATATTTGTACGCCCTCTGGCGCACTTTTTATTATTATAAAATAATAAATAGTGCACTGTGTTATGCCAGAGGACGTACAAATATTTATAATTTAGTCATCAAGCCAGCCAACTCTCAATTATGCGACGTAATTATTTGGTTACAAATCAGAAGGTTTTGTTCTTATATATATCATAGTTAGGTACTCAAAACGTAAGCTCGTTATGTTAACGACTTAAAAGTACATAATTACAGCTGTATATTATGCGTGTAGTGCTATGTTTACAAACTAATTTGTTGGGTACCATTTGGTTGGTACTTTTCTAGTGAAATATGCCTACAACCTACATATTTCGTAAATATTTGAGCTCCTCGTTAGATTCAAATGTGCGGTGGCGTTTGGAGTGTAGAGTGAATTCATTATCGCGGTTGGGCAGTCGTTAGTGGTTTACAACCCTGTTCACAAACTCTTTGAAATAATGCTCCCCTGGTACCTTGACGCGTTTCAACACGAACGTAACGTACACGAGCACCTCGAGAGATATTTAAAACATTCGTATAATTCCTGTGAGCGAAACAATCGGGGTTTGGTCTCGTTTTATAATAAAGCAAGGCTCTGCCAACTGTGTTGCCGGCAAAAATCTGCGATGCGATATGATCATAATGACTTTTACTGCGTTTGTTTTGCGCTCCGATTCCTGTTAAAATGGGAACTGTAAAATTGAATTATATGTGTGCGAGTTTGGTTTTGTTTATTTTTTCTTGAGGATTGATCAAGTTTTCATGCGTGAAAATCGTGAGATGATTAATAGAATAATTAGTTAGTCAGTAGGTCACCTTTTACCATTTATTCAATGATTACAATCATATATTTTCAGCAGTACCTAATGTTAGTGGTGCGAGGTATACAAGGTAAGTATAATTCGACATTTCACACCGAATTAGCTCACGAATAATAAAAGTATGAAACTTATCAAGCAGATAATTAGTACAAAATTTTATTCCACGAAAGAAAATTCTTAAAAAAGTCAAACCAGCCGTCAAGTAAAATACCTACTAATTATTAGGAAATTGTTTTTACTTCCATTTAATAAGTGACAATTTACATTCAGCTACTAAAAGACTCGTTTGAGGGCAATTATCAGAAATCTTCAGACGTTCGGGTATTTAACCTAATTTGACTTTTCTTTTCTTTTGTCCAGTGATTTTGTCATGCCAAGTAATAATTATCTGCCTTAATAATTCTTGTTCAGGTCAGATTTCGGTGTTAAGCTTGTATTTAAAAGGTCAGCGAGCAGTAATCAGCTTAGTGAGGATTTGCTTTGACGCTAATATAACGTCTAAATATATTTTTTGTAAGTAGCTAAGAAAGCAGGTACACGTTCATTAATGATGAGTCATAATAGTTTTGGTTTGTTTTGTAATATTTTAATGGATATTTGGAACATGAGCCTGCACGCTTTAGGTATGTCCAGGAGCATTAAACGTTTGAGGAATTAATGTTTTATTTACCTACAAGCCGCTTAACGGTTTGACCCAACCCGGATGGTAAAAGTTCACCTGTAAGAACTCTCGTCTGTTTCGGCACTGTTCGTTTTCAGTGTCAAAACCAGGTTTTTTACAACGGATAATATATGTAGAAATAAGTTTGATAGTTACCTACCTACCTGTTTGTTTATGATTAAAGTTAGGTACTACAGAAAATCAGAACAACAAGCAAACGAAAAAATCCGTAAATAACTGTCATATTTTATGCCAATTGCTCTTTTTAAACTAGACTTTGAACTCTATAGTTTCAATAGCCCCATTAAAATACTAAAACAGGGCACATATTTCATGTGAGAAACGTACCATGTTGTAAAACTCTGAGATTTTTAAAGGAAATTTTTCACGCGGGGTGACTGCGGTGCCCGCCATGAATTTTGGGACTACTGCCAAAAAAGCCTGCACATTAGTTCCACTGATAATTGAAGCCGAATGTATAGAGGTTATGTAGGTAAGGATATAGGGTACTTGGGAACTGAGAGAGGCATGTCCTAACCAATTTGAGTGAACCTATGAACATTATTCAACAGCTTTCAAAGTTTAATGTATAGATCACTACATTGAACTGTTGGGACAGAAATATAATTATGTGTTACGGTACTATAGTATATCGTTATTATAAGTAGGTATTGAAGTTTAATATAAATGTTTTAGACACATGGGTATCAACATCAGCCTACAGCAGTCCTCTGCTGCACATAGATAGAAATAGATAGCATACTCTTTATTATGTACACCATAATAAAGAGATACATACATCAATACACACACTGATGCGCACAGCTAAGGAGTGGAATCGTCTGCCTGCGTCTGCATTCCCGAGTTCATACAACCCGAATCTCTTCAAGGCGAGAGTGAATAGGCTTCTTCTGGGCAAGCTCGTTCTACCGTAGATCTCATCCCTGCCTCTGGGCTGGATTGAGGTCAAGAGTGAGCCCATTGTCAATAAAAAAAAAAAATTACAGATATAATAGGCCTCTTATATCGCACGCCATTCAACTCAATTTTCGGCAACTCTCATCCAGCTGCAATCAGCCTTTCTGCGAAGATCGTCGCTCCACCTGACTACTGAGGGCGTGCTACCTTACGTTTGCCCACAGAGCATGTAATCTTTTCGTTTGCTGATTCGCGGTCTCCACTTAAGAACACGTCTACCCCAACGCTCATCGGGGATATATGTGTCCGAAATTAAATAATTATTTCAATTATGGTGAAAACCACAACAAAATATACAGGGTGGCAGGGACATCGACGTGCAACCTGTAACCATGAATTAAGTACATAAATTTAGACCCCCTAGTGTAGAAAGTTTCTATCGGTTAACAAAAAAAATCTGCTGTTTCATAGGAAAACGCGTTCAAAATGTATAGAACTTTTTTTAATAATCGATGAAATTTATCGACTTAAGGGTGTTTAGAATCATGTGCTGAATTCATGGTAACAGGTTGCGCGTCGATGTCCCTGCCACCCTGTATATGGTATATGTGTGTGTGTATGTTAAATACTATAGTATTTGTCTCTCCTTCCCCTTTTTAATCCATCCAAAGGTTGTCTTTAAAGATCGCTCGTAGCGATAAGACATTGTGTCACCCTTTGTAAAATTTCTATATTTATGTCTGTAATTTATATAAGTACATAATAAAGAGTATTCTATTCTATTCTAAACCCTATTGCATAGTTAAGGAGACAGACACAAAAAGCGACCTTATTTTTTTATTATTTATTTATATTGATGAATGAAAATCCAAGATGGCGGATGTACTTTTCGCCATTGTGAAATTTTCGCAGCCGCCATATTGGATTTTTATTTTGAACTCCATTCCTGCCCGTCTCCCGACCGTACACGTTTTTATTTTATTATATTATATTATAACTGATGTGACATTACCAAAATATAAGTATATTTATCTAAAATGTTTCCTCAATGTTAAATGTATTGACATTTATAGATAACATCGGTGTTTCAACTTGTTTGTGAATGCTTCGTCTTTGACCTACTGCCTTCTCTGGGTCATTTTCATTTAGAGGTATTTAATATTTTTGGAATAGTTTGTGCCCGAGTTTGAACATGACCGATTTCTATTTCATTTCAGAATTCAAGAACTAGGTAGGATTAACGGTTTTTCAAATTAGATTTATTTTTTGGTTTTTAGGATAATTATTGGTCACCGATTTGCTACATGTTGGTTTAAGCATTACTTTAATTCAATGTCCAACCTATTACAGACATAAAGTAGTAAGAGCGACCATAGCAAAGGTACAAGATCTCTTGCTTGCTTGGACTTTGACCGGAAGAAGAGTAGAACTGCGATCGAAAAACTGCGATCACCAAATCGTTCGATAGTTATAAGAATGGCAACTATCAAAATAAAACATCGGTGAAATGATACTGCATTTTCCGAAATACAATACTCCTATTTTCACCCCTTTGTTAATTTATTTTTTTCTCAGTAGCAACTCGGAGGCTGATTTGTGCCCGGTTTACTACTAGATGGGCCTTAAATATAGCTAGCGAAATGTAGATGTAAGTACTATAACTACACCTCTGCCTTCCTCTTCGGGAATAACAGACGTGATGTTATGTTATGTTAGCCAACATAAAATAATCACATCATCTGCCTAGCCTTTTCCCAACTATGTTGGGGTCGGCTTCCAGTCTAACCGGATGCAACTGAATACCAGTATTTTACATGTAGCGACTGCCTATTTGACCTCCACAACCCAGTTACTGGGTAATAGCGGTACCCCTTGGCAAGACTGGTTGTCAGACTTTCGGGCTTCTGACTACCCGTAACGACTGTCAAAGATCCACGAATGACAGCCGGGACCAACGGCTTAACGTGCTTTCCGAGGCACGGAGAGGTCTCGGTATGTAAAGATGGTCACCCATCCACAGACCAACCGCGGCAAGCGTAGCTTAACCTGACCGATCGACCTGTGCGGCTGTTATTATTTAGCCACGGGCCCCTCTCAGACTAAAACAACAACAACATAAAATAATCAACATACAATAATTTTAATCAACATTGTCGTAGTTAATAAATAAGGTGCAATCTTTGAGAGCGTAATAACGACATTTCCTCTCCAATATTTTTTCCCCATCCACGTCTAATGAGGCTTCTTCCCCCTTTCTTCAATACTTATCCCGAGTTTTTCCTCGAAATCGTGACGTCCATGTTAGTGGGCTCACCCTTGATAAATAAGTAGGTAATGCCGCGTTATTATCTATTATTGCTTTTATTAGATATGTTACCGGCCAAACCCGATTTTAGGATGAACTAGTTTTGCCTAGATCAAACTAGCACCCTAATTGCATAACACACGATCAATCGGAATCATTTTGAAGCAAATTGCTAATCCATTGCTTCATAAGTTCCAAAACTTTGTCTGCTCAACACGTAAATAACGCAATGAATGTTGTTGAACTGTCAAAATGAAACCGATTCTGATTGATCGTGTGTTACGCAATTAGGGTGCAGTTCGCCCTGCACGTGATAGGACAAACCAGTATAGCCTAGGCCAAACTCGTTCATCCTGTTACCGATAGGATAAACCAGTTTAGCTTAGGTCGAATCAGTTTATCCTAGTTAGAATTTACATGCTTAAACTGGTACGTCCTAGTCTGAACTAATTTTACCTAGTTTGTATCTTCTATAAGCTTTTCAAAGTAAACTGAATAAAGGAATATAAATAAAATAGTAAATTTGATTTATTAACGTTATTTATTAACTAATCAGTAATTTCACATCTATCACTAGATCAACTTATATTCATCCACAGAAATCACCTTATCTGCAATTTGGTTAATTTGCAGAATGAAAACTTTTCCCTCCACGGGTTTTGATTGACTTGTCTACTACACGAAGGCTAAATCTATGATAGAACGCCTCACAATAATTATACTAGGATTATAATGAAATCTTTTATATGCAACCAGCAACTTAACACGCGCACTCGTCTATGCAAAATGCCGTTCAAATCAACGAACAGGCCGAGTGAAGAGGGGTTGAAGGGCGCGAGAGGGAAGAGATGATTCGGAGATTCCCCGTTCGTACAGGCAGCGACATGCTTTCCGACATGCTAATTTGTGTAGTCTTTGGTCCCTACCAAAGACTACACACATTAGCATTAATTGACATTGACAATACTAATTAATCCGTGATGCGCCCGCGACACCGGCAGATGACAACAAAGCAACAACAATCAAACTAGGCAAGGCAGACTAGGCAAAATTAGTTCAGACTAGGACGTACCAGTTTATCCTAAAGCATGTAAATTCTAACTAGGATAAACCAATTCGACCTAGGCTAAACTGGTTTATCCTATCGGTAACAGGATGAACGAGTTTGGCCTAGGCTATACTGGTTTGTCCTATCGCGTGTAGAGAGAACTGGTTTGGCCTAAGCGAAACTAGTTCATCCTAAAATCGGGTTTGACCGGTAACAGGTATACGGAATATTATGGATTCGCTGATCTTTGATTATATTGTAATGTATTGTTTACCATAATCCGTAAATAATGAGATATGGTGTGTTGGCAGAGGAAATATATTTATATAAAAATGAAATGATGTTCGTTGGTAAGCGGATCACTTTAAAACGGAGCAGCTGGTCAGATTTAGATAAATTTTTAAAACCTTTTTTAATAAAAATTATAAAAGTTTCTGGTGGAAGAAAAATGGGAAAAGTTACCCCAAAAAAATGGAATTCGGGAAAAACTTATACTGTTTCTTTTAAGGGATTTATTTATTGAGATAGGACAACGTCTGTTGGGACAGCTAGTAGATATAAGATAAAAATTCACAGTTTTTTTTCCCGTGGCAGTGGTTTGGTCTTCTGCTAATTAATAACCGTAAGGTAAATACTAGCTACTATTAGAAAACAATAAAAAAAAACAATCAATTTTTTTAGTACATAATATGTTTTTTTTTAATTTTAAGCTTGCGTGCATTTACATTTTACGATTTTCATTTCGTATATTAAAGATTTATATTTTTTGCATTGTTTATGAGGTAGGTATTACCGTATAAGCAGGCTACCTAATTTATTTTCTTTGTTAGAGTGGTCACTAGTGTTACTCTACTAAAGAAGAAAAAAATATCTCGATGAAGTTGTGAACACTAAGTCACAAGCTAAAGTGTGAAACAACAAACGAAAAATCTTCATTAAACGCTCTAAACTTTGACTCCCTCAAAAAACTCATAATGAAAGCCACGGACCAAGTTTCTGTGCGAACTGCCCTAAAATACAGTGGTTCCAAAATGAAGCAATAAAAAATAATACCTACCCTTCACTTAAACAAAGTACCCATATATAGTTGACAGCTTTTAACCGTTCGCAACTCTATCCAGGTGGGGGAACCACCCCCCGCATTAAAGCCACGACGAAAGCCTAAGAACCCGAACAATAAAAAAACGAAACGCCCACCCGCGTGCGTGACCACAGGCTCAATGCAAATTATACTTCCATCCATTTCATACAATAAAACCAAATGAGCCCTTTTAACGCAACATGAGAAATCGATAAAAAATACACGTCCGAGCTTATGCTTGGTACATTCGAGTACTGTAAAGTAAACGTTTTGTAATGGGTATTATTAAAACTGTTATTAATAGTTGCAGAACGCCGTATGCATTTGACGGGTTGGGACGTGACGATAATAACAGGCTTTCTAGTAGGTAAGGCTCACTAAGGTCGGATAAAGTGTTTCGGGGAAATCTCTGAAAATCTAATAGATTTCAGGGAGAGACTTTCAAAGCTAATCTGTTTCTAACAAGCTTAAAATAATAAAGCATCTTAGACTCGACGCTTTATTAAATTGGGTTTTAATTGGGTTGGGGTTGGGTTCATAATAAGCATTTAGTGTTGATCGATATGTTAGTAGTTACTGTATCTAAGCCAATCTGAATAGTTTTTTTTTTCAACTAAGTTGGGGTCGGCTTCCAGTCTAAACAGACGCTGAATACCAGTATTTTACATGGGGCGACTGCCTATCTGACCACTACAACCCAGTTACTGGGTAATACGACTGTCAAAGATCAACGTATGACAGCCGGCATCAATGGCTTAGCATGCTTTTCGAGACACGGAGGGGTTTTGGTACGTAAAGATGGCCACCCATCCACGGATCAACCGTGGCAAGCGTAGCTTAAACAGATCAATCGACCCATGCAGCTGTTATTCTGTCTCTAAGTAAAAGAAATACAGAACGTAGCTTATCCACCTTTTAACATCAGTCAAGACAAATTCGCCAGCAAAAAGCCATAATTCCCTAGAATCCTAAGTAAGGACAAGCATCATTTGTTTGTCACAAAACGGCCTGAATCCGTAAGCTAAAAGAAAGGACGTATCTAGGCACATTCTTACAAAATACTCGCTGGGTCTACATCTGTAACGGGCCGAAAATATATCCAGGGTAATAAAGGAGTGTCCCCTGGGCCTCCCCTGACCACAGCCCGATCATAACCCAATTACAAGTCAACCGCATTTTTATGCTGCCGTTACACCTTACGGGAACAAACCGATGAATTTATTTTATTTTTATACTCTACGACCAGTATTTATTGTGGGTATAACAAATACATAGAGTTTCGTACCACGAAGGGTTGTTGTGTATTTGTTTTTATTTGTACATTGATTTTATTCTGTAGTTGTGTGTGTTGTGTTGTTTTTTCCGGGTACACACTTTACTGTGTTGTTTACGGAATAGTTTAGTAAAAATCTGGAAAATTTAAGGAATTTTTATTGATCGGTTGTGGTGTTTGTTCCTACTCATAGACAGCCTATTGTGTTCCCACTGCTGGGACCCAGGCCTCCTCTCTGTGAGAGGGAGTGGATCTACCACACAGGCCCAGTGTGGATTGGATAGATGTCACATGTCTTCGAATTTTGGTTTCCCCACAATATTTTCCTTCACCATTTAAGAGCAGTCGTAATTTAAATTATTTACTCAAAGTAAAACGCCTATCATGAGTTCGAACTTATGACCTACAACTCGTCACCTCGTCACTACCACTAGGCCACCAGTACTTCGCTTTGTTCCGACTATCGATGTATATTTACAAGTAAAACCATACCTAGTAATAAATAACAATCTATCTGTATTTCTCGGTTCAAACAACCAAGGAAAATAGAGAATTGATGTCGATAAAAATAAAGTAATACGTAGGTTGACATATTCACGCATAATTTTGTGCCAGGATCGAAAACTATGTGAAAACTGATCGTGAAAGCGATCGCTTTTTTATCCACTCGCAGACCCGCACCCTTTAGGGAATGCTATGAAATCTATATACCTTTGTGAATGTACATTGTACCATTCTTTCAACCCGACTGCCAGGAAACGTTATGTTTGTAAGGTGTTGAACTAGCTTCGAATGGTCGTCAAAATTATACAATTAAACATAGACTCCCTTCAGAATTGGCATGATATGTTCGAATCAATTATAACCTTTATTTTCTACTCCATTGAGCACAACAATCACCTTAAAGTTAAAGTAAAGTGCCATTCAAGTTTAAACTTTAAACAAAGCACAGACGTTATAAAGTGAATAAATCATGGAAACTCATTCAGGACTGAGTAAACCTATGAGCTAGATGCTCAACAACGTAGCAGGATCACTGCACCGTACGCGGACGAGGAGACAGCATGCAAACTAACTAGCATGACGCGAACACTGTCGTAATTGTAATTACCCAGTGTGAAGGTAATTGCTTTTCCTCGTTCCCTTAAAAGCACTACTTAAGTAGGGAAGTAACAGCTCTAAAACTACATGCAAGCCTCGTGAACTCGTATTTCTTATTGAATGTATTTTAGTTACTAAGCGCAACTTACAAGTTCTGTCGGTGTAGGTAAGTAACTAATCGCATAACCAAAAGACAGTAGGCAGATAAATATAATATACAGGGTGGCAGGGACAGCAACGCGCAACCACGGATTCAGTACATGATTCTGAACTCTCCTGCATTGAAATATATCTCGGTTATTAAAAAAAAAAAATAGCTGTACGATCGTTTCAGTTTCCTCCACACAGGTGTTTGTTAAACGTTCTTAACTTCATCAATTCCTGCCTCAACCTCGAGTTGCATTAGTTCATAAGTAATTGTGTTTGTCAAATTTTGCCGAAGGCATCTCGCCCTAGCGACACATCTGCCATAAAAAGGCTACGGAAATAGCATGTGCTTTGTTTTCTATGAAAAGTATGCGACGTTTGTAATTTCGACCTACCGATCTAGACTGTAATAATGTCACCGTATAAACATAGGTGAAGTGAGCTGTCATTCCGCGTGATGACATTATTGATAGCTCACTTCAAGCTTGCTTCACCTTAATTTATTACAGTGAGAATTTTACAGAATCGACCGGGTGACGAGTTCCATTGATACCTAATTTAAAAAGCAGTGCACCATGCGTAATCACTCGAAATTTTTTCGTCGCGTAATTTCAGCAGATGAATACTATGCAATAGTGTCAATTGTAATATGTAAGAACGCATTGGACGTTCGCCTGTGAGAACACTAACTTGCAGCAGATAAAGAGAAACTTCTTCGAAAGTGAAAACTTGTTACGTATTCTAGCGTTTTCGTGCGCTATCGGACTAGTTCCTTTTGATTAAAGCAACTGGTTGAGCTCTAACTACATACTAAGCGCATGAACTATTGTTTCATGTAGCAAGTTTCTGGTTGCACGTGTTCTGACTATTATCTGACCTCTAGACACAAGTTAGTATTGTTTAAGAGGTACGTTTTCAGTCACATTAAAGATTTATAGGACTTCAAGTGCCATGTTTGGTCACCGAAGGGTTAGGCAGAGGGGTGACCATAGTAGGTACACCCAAATTTCGCCAGTTATGTTTAAGTCCCATGATAGGGGGCGAATCTATTGCCATCAGCCGAGCCTAATTACAGACTCCGGGTTGCTACTAAGAAATTCCTAATGGAAAAACCCAATAACACTTCGCCCGGCCTGGGTATCGAATTCATGATCATTTTCAGCAGTAGCGCTTCCGGCCGCTAGACCAACGAGTCAGAGAAAGGATGACGCTAAAACCCTTCATCTTGTCTTTAGAGAGCTTAACAAAAGATTTTGTATGAATAATACAGGCACGAAAATTTATTGTTTGTCAAATGAACACAGCACATCAATTTGTCGTGCTAAAGTCTTTTTCAGGGTCAAAGTCAGTTGGTAGTCAATTTGCGGTAAAAAAGAGATAAGTTTCGGAATACCTAACCTTTTAGTGGTGTTTCAAGAGATGTGTTTTTCAAGTGATATTTTTCATAACAGCTGCAAACTTTAGAGCACATGTATGTATACCACGTCTTATTACTGCACAGTGCACGTAGTAGCATGATGTATTAGTTTTGTTCTGCCAAAAGCTGAAGTTAATATCCAAGGAACATCAAAATCTTACTAGCTACATACAGCCATGCATATACTATATGTGAAGTTACATTGTTCACAGTTCATCACGTGGAAATGTGACATTTCTTCATCATTTACCTTACGTCATTTATTTTGCTTTTGTTAAGACAAGATTTTAAAAAATTATGTATAAAATATTATATTTAATGAATTTATTTTATTTTTATTATATCCAAAAAAAATAAAATATATATTTCAGTATTTTTTTACATAATTATTTTCATGTTTTTACGCTTACATTTAAAATACCATAAAATAAATATACACGACCCCAAAATGATGTAAGAAACTTTTCAAAAGTACAAACCTACGTAATACAGAAGTTTTAACAAAATATTTTCCGAATGGACTTTTTTTATTACGAGTTGCGTAAGTCGTAAATTTAACCTACATATTTCATCAGGTAAAACGAGAGATGGGCTCATTGCGTGGGACTTGCGAATATAGTTAGCTCAGCCATTATTTTTCTAGGCCTCGCCGTATTTATATCACGACATGCTGCCAAAGGAATTTGGTTCTAAAAATCCACATTATGAAAATATTTCGCTTATTAGTTTTTTACTACGTAGGTAGCGTACTAACACAGTAAAATACTAATATGTCACAAAAGAATATTATCAGTTGTGTCCCTATCGAGTGGAAATCAAGAAGATACATCATTCTGTAGGTACTAGAAAAAACAAAACATATTGCTCACATAAACAAGATAGTCCTATTTTTCTGCCTCGACTACTGCTTTGTTTGCAGACCGTAACTTTTAGTAGTATTCATGAGTAGGCACAGTTACCCTCGTAATAAAACCAAGATTATCAGTAAATAAGGTCTGTACATAAATAAAGTTGATTCCCCCGCAAATCAGGCGGATGCTACAAACGGCCGGAGATCTGACAAAAAAAAGTGGGTACACACGACCTCGCTAGACTATTATGTCGCATGACACGTGACGACTTTGTCCGTTCGTGTGTACCGGTTATGTGTCGCGAACAAAAATCTAAATCTACATATTTTGTCAAACGTTTTCATTGAAACCTTTAGAAAAAGAGTTTAACAGTTTATCGCTATTCGGTTAGTGATGAATGTTTGTCGTTTTGAACGTTCGCACCTAACGCGCGTTCGTGTTGACCAAAATGCGGATTAGCCATTGTAACACGCAACCGTGTGCGCGTAACTTAAAGGCTTCTGCAGACAGGTGAGACGCGACTATGCGACGCGGTTCTAGTAAAACAATTCCATGAAATCGCGCTGTCGCGTCGGACCTGTCTGCGTGAGCCTTAGCGTAAGTTCATAGAAATGATTATAGGTAGTGAAAGTAATATAATACGTGCGTCGACCCAACATCGAGCAATTCTTGAAGGAAATCGAGTACAATATGTGATCAAGTTTTTGACGTTGCAATCTATCGTTAATTTCCCCCGAGGTTCACCTGCCGCCACAATAAAGAAACTATTTTATTGTTACCATATTGTACTCCACTTCTAAAGTATTTCGATACGTTATTATGACAACATTATGAAAGGTCTATTGTCGTACTGAGATTGTTAGTGAGGTAGCAGTTCTCAGCAACAAAATAGTATAGTAATATAGGTTCGTACCACAGAACAACTAATAGTACTAACGTTCGTACTCACTTTACTTCATAATTCAGAGTACTTAGGTACTCCCAAAGCTACAAAGTAAATAAGCAAAGGTATGTTTCATTATGTACTAAATTAAGTTTGTATTTTGTATAAAATAAAGACGACAAATTGATGTGTGATATAAAATCGACTAAACTAGAATACAATATTATTAGCAGCAAAATGCTTTTTCATGGCAAATTATTTGAGAATATTTCAAGTGTGCCCCTGCACCTACTTCACCCGCGTGGATGTCGGAATATTCCACGGAAACGTACTCTCCTGGAATAAAAGTGCCATATATGCTAATCTAGGTATAAACTATGCTTGTGCCCATCCAAATCCGTTCAGTTGTTTTTGCGCCAATTCGGAACATAAATCCGGACAAACAGACTATCGGACAAAAATTCTTCATTGCTATATTATTATATAATTATGTTAAATAGTTTTAGTACCAAAGTAGCAAGTACAATTACATTTGAATTTTCTATAACTACAAATATTTCGTCCTGCTCATAACAAAAGAAAAACCTTAACAGATTTCCCTATATTCGAAAAAACAAAAAAAAAACAAGAGACGTCTGAAATTCTGAATTTCATTCAAAGCGAGGTATCGTATAAATGAAATAAACATTAGGCGTGGGGCAGTACGCTGTATGGAGGGAACTTCCAAAAAGTCCTTATTGCGTGCCCACGATTTCCCGACCCTAATGGGCAAGCGCGATTTTGCTGACAAATAAATATGTACCGCCCTTCCCGGCGAGAGTAATTGTAGCCGTGTGGTCCTTAGACCGGGGCAGTTTAGCACTTTAGCAGCCTTTTTAGTATTAGGTTGGAATGTGGAGTACTAAGATCAGAACCTAGATCATTGTTTGACTAATTAGGTATGTAAAAGAAAATTAATTGTTTAAAATTAAGACACTGCGTTAATTTTCCGTGTTTTATGCCAGCCATTTTATACAAATGTCAAAGAATGACAGTTGGGATTCGTATATACCTCAATCAATCTGCCTAGCCTTTTCCCAACTATGTTGCGGTCGGCTTCCAGTCTAACCGGATGCAGCTGAATACCAGTATTTTACATGGAGCGACTGCCTATCTGACCTCCCCAACCCAGTTACTGGTATACCCCTAGGTAAAACTAGTAGTCAGACTTTTGGACTTCTAACTACCCGTAACGACTTTCAAAGATCTACGATTGATAACCAGGACCAACGGCTTAACGTGCTTCCCGAGGCACGGAGTGGTCTCGATATGTGCCCACCACGTCCATCCACGAACCGACCACAACAAGCTTAACTTCGATCGACCCCAGAGGCTATTTTATTATTGCGAGCCCCTCCTAATTCAAATATACCTACTTACAGATAATAATTTAAGTTGGTAGATTGAATTATACTCGTAAATAATCAATTTCCATGACTTTATATGGAAAACTAATATGAGACAAAAAAAAATGGATTAGGCGTCTAACCCAACTTTCCTAATAGGTCATTCATTCGAAAAAGCTGCTTGTTGAATAACCAACATTGTTGAAAAACACCATAGCGCACTTTACAAACGAATATAGTAATGTGGTATTTATGTATAATAATAGAATGACTACAAATTTCCACATTTTTTCAGAATTTACCAAAGGGCTGATTTTTCAATAGTCAGATAACTCTTTATCTGAGGATTAAATATTACGAATGGCGGTTTTGTATAGAAAATACGCCAAACTGTGATAATAAATTCTTCTGATAAAAGTTATCTGACTATTGAAAAATCAGCCCTAAATGTATTATTGTCTGACAATAAACTTGTTTTAACCGACAAGTTAAGTTAGTAGGTAAACCCATTATATTTTTTTTTGTTATTTTGACATACATATATCAATATCCTAATTCAATTTATCTATCATCCCCAACTCCCCACTAACAGTGGTGAATGCCACATTACAACCACGGAAGTTCCAAACCGCTGTTATTATAGCCCCACCACCAACCAGGGTGGTTCAGTGGCATGCAACACGATAAAGCACCAGTTAACATAAAAGGAACAGGAATTTTCTCGAGTAATAAAAAGAAACGCCCAAAGTTGTGCGTGACCACTGGAGCTCATGAAAAATCATATTTAATATTTGTTTCACAATCTAAACACGGCAGCTACTGTTCCGATTCACTTGATTTTTGATTCAAGACAAAAAGTTATCTTTGCCAAGAAAGGTAACGGTTCAGTGTTCCGTAAGATATTCATAAAGATAAGCACAGTTCAATTCTTTCCCGTCTGAATTGGTTTAACGACAATATTATGTATGAAAATGATTCGATTTCCTATGAGCCTTTCTTCCTCAAATAGGGAAAGGTAAAAAAGTATCAAAATGAAATCCCAGAAAAAACTCGCATTGAATCCAAAAAAACTTTAAGACATCCAAAGTTGATATTCAAGTGACTACAGCATAATAAAATTACATTCAATAAACTTAAAAAGGAATTCAGGTCATAGAACAACCATTCTGTACTGCTATGTACACAATATGCATCGCAATTCCCTATTCCAGTTTGATACATTGCCTTTGTACCGCAAAACTAAATTTGTAGTCCCGTCACCTCAGATTTTCACCTAAACTCATAGACGAGTTGATTGTTTCAATATCCCGAACCCGACATCCAAGCCATACGGGTCAACCGTATTTTAATACAGTTAACGGTTTTCGAAAAGAAAGCGTACACTACCGTATTCCGACCCGCCTCAATTCGTATCAATCGGTCCCTAATTTCCCACGGGCAACTCTGCGTGACCACAAACAAAGGCTCTGAGTCGTATTCCTGATCATAAATTTATTGGCAATAGTTCTGCGAAACTATACTTCCGAACATTAAGAATTTCAAGTTGGATGGCTGACATTTCATGCAGCTTATAGTATTCATCGCGTTAAGCCATACGCTGAAAGGAGTTCAGGAACTTCTCTTACATGCGCGGAGCCGATGTAGATGCCTAACACGGCAAAACTTGGCGGTGTACATTTCCAGAGTTACCCCGTTCTATCGCTACTTCGAAAGTAATCAACGAGATACGGAGCAAAACATTTTCAAACTGTCTTTAAACTCTTTCAGTACCCTTTCGTTTCAAAATTACATCACAATCACAATCGAGTAGCTTGCTTCACTATAAATTGTTTCACTTAAAGCTCATCATCCGCCTAGCCTTTTCCCAACTATGTTGGGGTCGGCTTCCAGTCTAACCGGATGCAGCTGAATATCAGTATTTTACATGGAGCGACTGCCTATCTGACCTCCACAATCCAGTTACTGGGTACGAATATAATAATAATATTGTTTCACTTAAAGCTATCTACTTAATATAAACTTGCTGTGAAGGAAATTGATGGCAGTCTAAAAGGATTACATAAAATCTGGGCAAGCGCAAGTCAGGCCTTGCATGATAAGTGTTCCGTGCTGTGTCCGTCAAAGTAATCCCCTATTAAACGACCATTTTATAGGAGTTTCTTAGAAGGAGACAGGCATTCGGGTGCGGTGCAATTTAAGTTATGTACAGAAATTATGAAAATAAACTTAATAGCGTTATTTTAATTTCTGCGTAAAATAAACTATTATCGTTTGGCTAACTTTAGAGACGGAGTAAATTAAACTTCAAAGATATTATAGGAAGAAAATGTCCTGAACTTTAAACGACAGGTGTAGTTTCATAATTATGTAAGCAAAGTATCAAAAAAGTGAAGTTGTACCATAGATTGACATCAATAACTGACATTCAATTGCAGAACAAGCGGTAGCCAGTAACTAAATATTAAATAATTTCCCTGCAACCAAATTTTCCTTACATCTAATTTGTTCAAACAAAAATCCTCTCAGCTGAGCATAATCGGAAGCGAGCGATTCTCACATATCTCGCGTTCGTTATTGACGTTCGATTCGAACTTTTCCCGCGACAAAATCAAGCCGAGCTATTCTCACCATGACGATTCGAGCATTTCACGCAGGAAAGACACGCGACATGCCTTAGTTTACATGCGACATGCAAAGAATAGTCATGACCAGTCGACACGTGACGTATGATCTGTGTCGACCACCGTACGAACGTCAAACAGTGGTTATGTCAATCATGTTTGTGTCAATTGCGAAAGAAAATAATAAATACCTATATTTTAACAAAATGTGTTCATAAACATCTTAGAAGACTCTACGACCATCACCACAAGGAAAAACACACGAAGAAAACTTCAGGCTTCCGCCAAAGTTATCAACTGTGGATAGTTGTTGCTTGTGTAGCGTCGATGAATGAGACACATGAGATACAGAAGCGGAAGGCGCCGGATTTATAACCAGTCAATGGACAAGGACGGCTTTGCCAGGCTTTACTCTGGTTGAGGGCAAGAAAGGTCGATCGCGCCGCAACCACAATAAACGCGGTACTACTCCTGCAAGCGAGGATTTTTGAGCTGTAGTGCCCACTTTGCTCCCGTACATTTCTCGGTTGGATCGACAGATATCGAGAGAGAAAGAGGTCTTAAGTGCCGAAAGAAGGACGTTGCAGTCGAACTAGACTTTGAATTTTGACCGGCTGGAGTTGTGTATAGATGTTACAGAGAAGCATGACCAAAAGTAAACTCCCATGTGTGGTGTGATAATAATTATGTTTTTGTGGTTTATACTTGGATGTATACTGAATTTATTTATTAGTCTGTAAGGTATTCTTAAAAAGGTTCTTTTGTAACCAGAAATAAAGTGGTTCAAAAGCATTTCAAACAATAAATATTTCAAATGTCTTTATTTTATTTTTTTCAATGTAAAACTTAGATAAGTAACAAAAATAATATAGGTATGCAAATAATTGAAGGGCTTTGTAGTTAGGTTGCGCAGGCCGTTAACAAGTTGGGTTAGGAAATAGAAACACACAAGCAAAGTTCATACGTATAATCCTCACTGGGTTACAAATTTACAATAGGTAGGGTACAATAGATACGTAGTAGTAGACTGGTCGCGGGACGCCGGTAGCGCGTGGATAGGTGTGCGTGCAGCGCAGTGTCAGTCAAAAACTGCGCTTTTATTTATACACGGCCTACGTTACTTTGAAGCGAGCCGTGTATTTTGAGCCCTTTTGGTTGTTAATTTTCTGTCAAGCCCCTTTTTATTAATTTTTTTCATGTTATATCTTTACAATTTTGTTATATAATCTTCGTTACATAATCCTTAAGCTAATTAAACCTTAGTGTATAACTTAACTATGCACAATAAAAAGTTTCTAGAACAAAAACTGTTACAAAAGTGAGTTGGCACATTTTGATTATACAAAATCCCATATAATTTCTAAACTTATGGTCCGATTTTTACAATTTAAACGGAAATATTCGTTTTATATCTAGACCTATTCTTTACAATAAAAATTATTAAAATCTATCCATAAACAAAAAAGTGACTTTTCAAGTTACGTAAATATGCTTGAACAAAACTACACTTATAAGAATCCTTTTAAAAACAGTCTTATTGATCCGTGCAGCACATGGACAGTATAATAATCACTGGTTTACACGAAAGGTCGGCGTGATGAGTCAAGCGTTGTCCGTGAGCTTAGGAATCGGTGGACCACTTCACGTTTCGCCCAGTCTTCATGTTTGTGAGGCACTTTGACCACAAAAAAAATTGAATTCGTGTTGTGACGAGACTCCTAACGCGAGCCTCAGGGTGAAATCTGTTTTCGCAAGGATTTCCCGACAATCTTTTGGGCCTTTGTAAAGTAATGAAGGCAGGACACGTAGGTACAGCACCCTAGTGTTCGTTGGAAAAGCATGTAGCAGGACCGGTGCAGTACCGCACTCTTTAAAACAACAACACTTCTCCTCTTCTTCTCCATCTTGATAAACTTTTATGTTATTGTGCTGGTCATCAGCTTACTTACAATATAATTAGCTCGTTCTGTTTTATTTAATTACCTATTAATATGTAGACCAATGTAAACAAACAACATAAATTGTATTTTGACTTTACTTTGACGTGACAAATATCTATGACATGACTTGACAAATCAACATGAGCTATGTATGCATTCCGTAGTACGGAGGTCTTATATTAATATTAATATTAATAATAAAATAAAAATGGAGTTATGGAAACAATAATGATTATTAAATTGATAAATTTTAATGAAATACCTTTATAATGCTGCTCAAAATATGTTTTTGCCTTAAAAATCATTTTTAAAGATGGTCAAAAGTACATTAACGATTACGTAAAAAAATCGCATCGTTATGTGGAAGGGATTACTTCGTGGGACGCATAATGGCAACATTATTGTCCCTAGATTCGTGATTTAAGGTCGACTTGTAGTCAGAATAGCTGTTTCAGGATATCTCACCGTTTTATAAGCGACATACGGAGACGAGCCGCAATGACGTCATGCGACACGAACGCGAGTTTCCGGAGAATTGGGCTACTGACCGTTAACATTTCCGGCTGACAGCATTGCTTATAATTTAATAACGCCAGAACCCAGAACACCATTTACTACATTGTCAAAACATTTCCCCATGAAAGTAAACAAAGCAGTGAATACAAGGGTGGTCCACTAACGGAAAACAGATTTCTGAGTCAATGAATCGAGAACGTTTATGCTGAAACTTTCTGGTAGAATCACGGCAAGATCGTCCAACTGTAAAAGGAGAAGTTATTGTATTAGTTGTATCTTATTCTCACCGAATTTATGTAGGCCGTAGGAGGACTGAAGCTTCGGCGTTTAATATTTACTTAAGTCTGGATTCCAGGCCAATAGATAGGAACGTGTAGACCTACCTTTAAAATATATTGGTTTGACGTGACACAACGAACGTGTTGCAAACTGTAAAGATTTGTTTCATGAATTGAATAGTTGAACAGGTATAGGTATTATTTTACACGTTATTCTTGTTTAGACAGATCTATGAACAAAATAGTCTGATTTCCAAATAAAGTAAGCACTGCAATGATCCTTAGTACCGTACTCAATTGCTAGACAAATCAAAAGCTTAAAATACAAGCGGATAGTGACATCTTTAATTTTCCCGGAAAGATTTAAATCAAAATTGTACAATTATTTCGCTTATCAGTAAAACAGTACTGAAAGTCAAAAGTATCGTACTGATTGCTTGATTATGATTTGACCAATTTAGCGCGGATTTCACCAATGAACATCTAGACCGCGTTCAAGAGCCATCAGTATCATATTTCTGAAATACTGACACTGACAGCTCGTGAACGCAGTTTAAATTAAATATACTGATCGCGTTCAGTTTCATTGGTGAAATTGGCACTGAAGCCGTGTTTGAGTCAAATTCTGTGGTACATGACATAACTGAACTGAACTGATCATTCCAAACAATGTTGTTCGTATTGATTGTTACACAATCGTTTGGGGAAACCCCCTTTGTGCGAGTGATCAATGAAATCTACGGCTGGTTAACACTTTCCGTGAAACAAAGGCTGGCTTTTACCTTGGCCAACGGCTTAGTATTGCCATACAACGTGGCAATGCCGCGGAGCGACACGGAGGAAGTTTCCGCCGTATTTAAGTTTATTAATAGTTTAAATTATGTAGTTAGGATATTATATTTTTATTTTATTAAATAATTAGGTATATGTTGTTATTCGGCCCTATCAGAATACCAGCAGGCCAATTCTTGTAATTTAAAACGATCAAAATCTAGTCGCAGTCTCATATAGACGATCAACAAATGTCAAAAACTTGTCAAAGTGTAGGGAAATTTGACGTATTTTTGACAGATCGAAACTGAGATCAGACTGTGAACGTTCTTAAATATACCAGAATTGCCCCTCAGCACTGAGATATTTATTTTTTTAATGTCGCAGCATCATGCTGATATAGAAGCCTTTTGGCCTCGTATAGGACTTTCTGTTTCATTTTTCTTTTTGTTACTTTTTTTTTTTTTTATATAATTTGGTTTTTTATTTTTGACTGTGTTTAGTTTAGTTTGTAATCTTCCTGTACGAGTCGCAATAAATACTTTTTCTTTCTATCTTTCTTTCTTTATTAATGTACATTTCATTTTAATTCTGAATAAACAAAATAATTACCCAATGTGGTTAGAACTTGAACAATGAATAAAATAGATGCTTTAACTTCCTCGGTCAACATTATGTGGTTTTGTAACTACTTAGTTACATCTATTCTATTCTGTAAAAAAAACACTGTCATCAAATATAATAAGTCGCAGCTGAAATAAAAGCTTCACAAAAATAATACCACAAATAATGCGTATTCAGAAGATGGTTTCCGCATAATTCAAAGAAAGCCGGGGCCGTATTTAAGACTATAAATTAACAAGCCAAAAATTATTGCCAAGCCAGTTTTCCCTGTTTATTTTCCTTTCAGAGGGATGAAATGAACAAATGATATTATCGTAAAATCTTCGTAATAATTGTATGCGGTATGCGGCTCAGTGTATGGAACAGCTTATGTAGCCCGCTATTAAACAACCCATTATGGGTTCAAAATGGCTTGCTGATTACAGAGCTTTAGATCCGTAAAAAAATGATGCTAAAATTGGAAGATGTATTCTTTTGTTGTAAAAAAAAAAAACAACGTGTAATAATAATAGGGTACCAATTAGAGATTGTAAACCGGGTATTTACTAATTAATAACATTTAAATAACTGGAAGGTTATACCTTAAATTTGTATAGTATTTAATTTAAACGTTTAAAACGGTAGAGTATTGGGTTTATCTCCAACCCCCCACGACCCTAGCTCTTTCTGCTGAAATTTTAGCTGGCTGGCAATGCTAAGATATAGTTATAGACATATAGGTATCCGTGTATAGACACCTACCTAATTTGTTAATGATAAGGTAAATTAGTTCTTTAAGGTTCACCGTTTATTACTTTAGATTTATTTTCATAAATATACGGTGTTTGACATAGTTTGTTGTTTTCTTGTGTATCAATACCAAACCACCTGTCCTTTGGGCTTATGTCAGCTTGCCGTAAGAGGCCACAAATTAATTAATAATAAACCGGCCATTCTTACCGGGCCCGGTCACCGGACCCGGAAAGTAATTCCTCGGATAAAATTATCTGGCGTTGGAAAAATCAGGCCTTAGTAAAAAAGATTAGTCGTAAGATTTCATAACAAGTTCTTATAAATAAACAGATAGAGACTGTTATGAAGCTCCCTAGAAGCAACTTGGGAGCTTTTCACAATACTGTTTCTTCCCAACTCGAAACACTAGGAAGTGACAGGTCGATGTTTTTGGGTTGCTTTGTGACTTCGAGATTTGCTGATTCTCAGCCTAAATTCAATAACCTTTATTTTGTACTAGCTGCGCACTTAATAGCCAAATTTTAAGAAAAAACATAATACCACACACACTTACACACTCACTCACTCACTTACTCACTTACTCACTCTTTTCTTACTTTTAGCAAATAAGAATTTGTTTTGTTTATAGCAAAGCTACCAAAGTTTATCTATCTATCTAATAATATCACAAGTTAAGTATAAGTTGTTATGACACGTTTAGTACTTACTAGTCTCTTATTTTAATACTATGCTTTCAAATAGACACTATTGGAAGTAAAGAGAAAGACCTGCTTGTTCAAACTTATAAAAATGAATACCTAATTACTAATACTAATGTTACTTTTCCGTCCATAAGTAAAAGTAATCAATTCTGTATTTAGTGTGATTTTGAGACTTCAGTGATACTGATTATTGTGATAATTGTTCATAAGCTAGTTTGAAATAAATATTAACCTTGAATCATTGTTTTTTTCCATGCTTAAATAGAAAAATTTCATAAAATACTTCAAAGGTTTCATCGCTAACACACAACCAGGCCGGGCCCGGCGGACCCGGCCCGGTTGAGAAACATACCGGGTTGCAATCTCTAGTACAGATTAAAACCTGAAATTAAAAACAAGTTGTTTTTTCTGCAGATTAAACCTACTTCATCGTTATTATACGTAATTCTGCAATAATCAAAGTGCGCATTATGTAGTAATAACTGAAATGGAAGATTAAAGTAAATAGAGTGGATTTTATTTCTGTGAACAGTATTAATACCTGTGTCATAAAGAGTTCATACGGGATATTACTTGGTAGCTAGTAGTTCGTGTGCTGTACAATGTACAGACGCCAGCAGGTCAAGCTACCCTAAACTGAAAAAGAGTGTTTAAAAGAGGGTCCGTGGAGTTTCTTGCCCGTTCTTCTCCACAGAGATCTACGTTTTGGAATGGGTAACTAGCTTCAACTTTCTGACTAACTGACCGACACTTTAATTTTGACAATTCAAAAGTGCCTGAAATGGTTTAATTGAAATAAATAATTTGAGTTTAAGTTTGAAACTGTCAAATTTTCCCAATCAATCTTGAACCTTAATGATTTAGCGATAAAGTTGAAAATATATTAAAGAAATTTGACAGATTGTAGTAGCTTGATGTGCTGGCGTCTGTACATAGACACATCTATATTGACCTCATTCTATTTCGCACACTTCTAGCCGTATTTGACCAGACGGGCCATGGATTAATGAACTCTTTAACTGCCAGCCATTATATCACACAAACGTAACGTAGAACCTATAAACATAAATTGAAACATTGATTTTTATTTGTTAAATACGAAGATACGGTTGGTATTATGCTTCCCACACAAATACGCAAATACGACTCATTTATCAATCCATTGTTCCAAAGGCCATTTCGCTTACGTGTCACGTATTCTTAATTCGTATAATTGACATATCCTTTTTTAAACAAAAAAAAGCTTTCGAATACTGATGTTGTGAACCCGAAAAATCTTATCGGAGTATAGATTTAAAATGGGAAACGGGTACAAAAGGTGACTGTACAAGATAAATGGATTAAAGGGTTGCATCGTACCGATTCTGTCAGGGCTTTATTAATCAAAATAGCAGAGGCTGGTCTGTGGTAATGTAGGAATTGTGTTAACTGTCAACGATCGCACATACAACGGCGACGGGTGACCACGGTTTGCCGCACAGTAATTGTTTGTCTTTTTTTAACGTTAGAAGTATTTTTTATCTGCCATTAATTATTCATCTTCTTGAAAGGGTAAAAATTGACCCGTTACGGCTCGGCTGGTCTAATGTGAATTGTTAGGGGAAGTGATTCCCGTCAGACAGCTGCAGCGCCCGAGATTAGCTCTTTTAAAATTAGCCTCATTCAGAAAGCAAGTAGCATAACACGTATGGGAAAGCGCCATGTAGGGAGTATTAACAAATACTGTAGGTAGTCTATGGCGTACCATTTACATAATACAATAAATACTACATAAAGTATATTATACTAATCTAAATAAATATTTATAATAATAAACATGAAACAGGAGCCAAGAAAAAAGGGTTCCCTTCTTTTCGCATATTCTTTTTCCTAATATACTTTGGCATAACGATTTTGGAATAATTTGTTTATGTTGGCATAATTATCTTGAAGGCTATAATGATTATGTTTAAGGAGAGAGAAAGTGCTTTTTTATCATAATTTAAAAAGTGGACTAAGATTGAGCACGCCTTGCTGACACGGGCAAGTCATTCTATAACCGTACTGCTTGAACAGTAAAAGATTTGTCATAGAAACTGGTGGAATGCATCGGCCATCTCTAGTCTCAGTTTTTCCGATGACCTCAGATATCTTTACCAATAATGAAACAAAAACCTCATAGCTTACCATAGTAGACTCCCATATGGAATGAATGGACCCTCCTATTAACTAATTTTACCTGTGATAGCTATCAAAGGTAGAATTAGCTTTTTTTTTTTTTTTGAGGATGGGAAATCATCAAATGACCCCTCGCGCTCTGGGTGGAGCAGAAGAGAGTGGAGTTAGCAAAACGATTCGTTTTTGTTTATAGGAACCGAGCATAAGCCACTACCTTTTCTAGAAAGTAATAAAACAGAGGAAATAATTCAGTTTTCTGCCTGAATTCATAATTATCAACTTTGTTTGACCATCATGTTCTGTTTACAACGCGCGCACTAAGTTTCCAATTGGAAGCACCGTTTGTACATTAAACAAAAGGAGTTATTGTAACAAAATATATTTACTTCAGAGTACTTATGGGAACGGGGATTTTCAAACATTTTACCTTTTAATTGTTCCCAAAATATTTGGAAAAGAGGTGACCTATGTGTAATTTTAGTGGCGGATAGATGACAACGAGTTTAGTTTTGCTGCATACAACGATATACTAGCTTCGTCTGAAAGTCTAAATAACTATATCATCAGCCTGTAATGTTCCCTCTGCTGGGACGCAGGCTTCCTCTCTTTGAGAGGGAGTGGGCTGTAATCTACCACGCGGGCCCAATGCGGGTTGGCATGTGTTCGAATTTTAGTTCTAGGACATGCCGGTTTCCTCACGATGTTTTCCTTTACCGTTTTTAGAGCAGTGGCGGCAATTTTGATGATATGTTACAATATTTGATAATTCAATGAACCCGCGAACCCTATTTGTGAGAAAAATTAAAAGTTTCAAGCCAAAGTTCAGTATTTATGAAACGGCTTGTGGCAGTTAATACTTTACGAGGTCATTATGGAAACCATTAAATGTATGATTACAGGGGGTCCTGTTTCGGGCAGGGCATTTGTATAAGCACATCAACTTTTCGTAAACGACCTGTGCCCAAAGTATTTTAATTCATTACGGCCGCCTCCCTGAACTTTAAACCACGCCGCGGGATTTTATTACTTCATAAAGTATGGTTCGGTGGTGTTTTATAGCAACAAGCTTATTGTTAACCTGTTTCGATGAACCATTGTGATATACGCTTCTGCGAATCATTTTGTTATGTATTATTAAGGTATTGAACAGCTGCCAACGGCAGACACAAAACTGCGACTGGTTATTACAATAAAATAATAACCTTTTCATGAAGGTACCTTTTACAATTAAATTTCATTACTGCATGACAGTCCAAGCAGAAAAATCCTTTACAATTTGCAAATGAAAAGCGAGTTTATAAAATACACTTATTTTGACGCAGGTAATTTTACTGCTAACTTCAAAAGATGTCGCAAGGAAGTTCGCTGGCTGTATAAACAACATTTCGTCATTTATTAAATTGAAGGTGTTAGAGGAAAGACAAAGTTTTGAACACCCTTTGAACCCAAGGTACAGTCTGAAGCAGTGGCATTGCGCCCTTCGTTAATTATGCAATGTTTTTATTCAATTAGTCGTGTGGTCTACCCTAATTACGTCCCATAGGGAACGCTGGGATGCAGAGACAAGGCAAGCTTGGCGCAAATGGAGCGATAAAAAAGGAAAAAAAAACACACAGAAAAAAAGAACATTCTCGTCTCTTTGAGAACAATACAGTGTGTACAATGTGTTATGCCCGTAGGTACTGCCATTTGTCTTTCTGTCTAATCTTTCATGATGACGATGTTGTTTTACGATTTGTGTTTCCATTTTTACTGTAAGTGTGTCGAAGCGGCCTTTAGCCGGTTTCTATTGCATATTTCCCATTGTGCATCAATTTGCTCATGAGCTCTAATGACACAGCATCATTATGGTGTGTGTTTGATTTATTACTTCAGCTAAATTACTACGTTCATACATAGTAATTTAGCTGAAGTAATAACACAGTGAAGTAACAGTTAATATTACAGTCAGATGGTAGTTAAGGCTATATATTATTTATTATACCTATACCTAGATACTTACTGCCTATAGTTTCGCTGTCGTAGGTAAGGTATTATAGTTTGTCTTGGGCTTAAACTTTGCAGCAGTGCGTTAACGGAGACAAGGTGTTAACCCATATAATAATATGAACGTGTTCTCTAGCTAGAAGTATCGTGTTACCCAGTAACTGGGTTGTGGAGTTCATATAGGCAGTCGCTCCATGTAAAATACTGTTATTCAGCTGTATCTGGCTAGACTGAAAGCTGACCCCAACATAGTTGGGAATAGGCTAGGCAGATGATGAAGATGTTCTCCCGATAGATGATTAAAACTTCAAAATAATCTGCTACTAAAAAGAACTAAACCGATGAAAACTATGGAACTTCAGCTAATAATACATAATCATCAGTATGCCAATAATAATTCCCAAGGATCTGGTTGAGAAATAAGCAGCTTATGTATTTTTTTCCCGGAAACTTAAAGGACATACAGGGTGGGCGACTTGGAGGTATACAACTTTTTTTTTGCCGCCATTTTGTTTGTTATGGAGCGTTTTACGATTTTTGGTAGAAATCACTTACCATTCGCGGCTAACAATAACTCGTTTGGTGATTAAATTTGAGCAGCATGGCATTGTAACAAATAAAGCAGTTTTCTTACATGAAGTGAATCAGTTGGGCTTAGGAAACATGTGTTTCGACAAGACGGGGCCACATGTCATACGGCACGAACCACAATCAAGACATTGAAAAGAACGTTTCCGGGTCGATTAATTTCGAAAAACGGATATTGATTGGCCCCAAGATCCCCGGATTTAACAGCTCCTGCCTTTTTTGTGGGGATATCTAAAGGGACGTGTCTATATGCTAACAGGCCAATGAACCTTCAAGAATTAAAACAAAATATCTGAGACTCACTGAGTGCTGGCAGCAAAGAGTTGACCAGTACCTACTGACGGCGCCCGTTCACGAACATGACGCATAGATTAGCACCATTCAGCTCAACCATTTTAAAGGGAGCTAAATGATCCTACACATGCGCTACTATCAGCGAGACATTAGAGTGAGCATGACATACTCTCAACCGCCAAGGCACATTCAAGTCAATGAAAGACGTACCCAGTAAATGGTAGCTTTATACACTCGCAAGCAATGAAAAAGTTCCAGTGACTAGCTTAATGACGCCGTCTGCACTATTGAAGTACATTTAACAGCGCATCAGAATATTACCAACTAAAAACGTAAATATTGTGTTCAAATTTTAAATTATATGTCTTAAGAGATATTAAGGTGTTTGTCGGCATTTTGTGGGAGGAACTTTTTCATTGCTTGGCAGTGTAGTAATATATGTACATAGTACTCACATATGCGCTATGCAATTATACAATACTAGGAGATTGAATTTATATAATGCAAAAATAGTATTTTAAAATCTTCAGCAGCTCTAACATCAAAGTTGTAATGGCCTCAACTCAGTTCATAGTGATGTTTACCTCCAAATATTTCGGCAACCTTCAATTTTAGAGCACCATAGTCATAGTCCTTATCCCTGGTCATTTTTGCTAATGCAAGTGTCTTCTCACATCTTTATCTATATCTGTATAAATAAAAATGAAATGCTGTCTGTTTGTACAGCTGACGAATTTGGCTATTTTTGCTATAAAATGTTCGTGATAGTCCGAATTAGGTTTTCATGGATAGAATAACTGCATAAATTTACCGGTTTTTTTTTTAATTCGGGAGCAAATGAACGTTCTTTTTCTATGGGACTTTGTATGAACTTATTGAAATTTGGACAGGACCACGTCTGTCGGATCAGCTAGTAGGTACCTATATATTAAGTCGGTAATGTTAATGTTATATAATATTACCTTAAATAATGTTACCCGATTCAAACTTTATGGCGGCTCAGAACATGAGGCGAGTCGCTGCGCAGTAACAAATTTACGTGTCAGCGGGGGTCAAGGGCGAGGTACTGCGCAGCGAGTAGCGCACTTCAGAGCCGCCATAAAGTTTGAATAGGGCTGTACCAATTTCATCGTGTGCCTAAATTTTCAGAAAAATCAAAATGGCGATGGGGTGACTATGACTATGCCAGCTTCCATAGAAAAATGTTCAAACCCCTTTTCCATGAATTCTCCACAACTTAATAAATACTTTACAAAACAATAACTAACTAACTAACGTAACTTAACGTAACTTTAAACCTGCAGCGAATAAAACAGAAAAAAAGCTATCATAGACATGAGGCCTCTAATAATAAACGTAAACATAACACTAAGCAGTACCAAAGTAGAATACCGTGTAATATGGGCCCAGCGGTGACGTAGCGGTACACGGCCCGAAATAAACGCTTGTCTTGACATTCCGACATCAAAAATGTATATAGACAGTGTTTTGTGTATGCTTAGAGGGTGTAAAGACAAGGAAAATTACTTCTCTTTAACACAAGTAACGTTTTGGTAAATAGATTTGTAATGCAAAGAAAACCGTATGTTTCGAAGGATGATAAGTATATTTTTTACAATGAAAATAAACGGCCGTTTTTAATATAATCATTACTAACCCCTGCTTCGAACAGTGTTTACGACTTAACAGAGCATTGAGGTTGCTTTGTTATAGTAAGTTTAATACTAATGTAATAAACACACATAAATCTTCAGGATATAACTTCTCTAAACGATGGTGAAAACCTTCTCAAAATCCGTATGTAGTTTAGAAGAACAATGCGGCCACACAGACACATGAAAATCGACTTTATAATTATATATAAAATAGAATAGAATACTCTTTGTTATGTACACCAAATAAATCACAGACAAACTTTTTTTATTTAAATTCGTTAGTACTTCCAATATTATTAACGTCTTTCCGGAAGAACTAAAAAGATCTATTATTACACCTGTACACAAGGGAGGGAACAGAGACGATGTCAACAACTACAGACCAATATCAGTCCTACCAGCAATTTCCAAAATTGTTGAAAAACTAATAAATAATAGGCTTATTAACTATCTAAGTAAATTCGACTTACTGTCGCCTACACAATTTGGGTTCAGACAGGGTGTATCAACCGAGGACGCAGCCCGCCCTGACATCGCTGGTAGCTGAAACTATGGACAGTGGCAACAAATGTGTTACTGTCTTCTTGGACCTAAAAAAAGCGTTTGACACCGTCTCTGTTCCAAGCCTGGTGAGTAAATTACAAAAATTCGGAATAAGAGGAATTCCGCTTTCTCTTATAAAAAACTATCTATATAATAGGACGCAGAGCGTTAGGATTGGAAAATATACCAGTGACTATGCGGATATAACTTACGGCGTACCCCAAGGAAGCGTATTGGGTCCAACATTATTTTTAATATATATCAACGATCTCTGCAATTTAAATATCAAGAACACCAAAATTTTCTCTTACGCCGATGATACGGCTATCGTCTTTTCTGGTATCTCTTGGGAAGATGTTGAGTACACAGCTGAGAAGGGCATGGCTAGGGTAGCCAAATGGTTGAAAAAAAATTTGCTTACCTTGAATACATGTAAAACTAATTTCGTGTGTTTCAGTATTAGTGCACGAACTGAACCGACAGATGATTTTAAAATTGAAATACACGATTGTGAGGACTTCAAGAATAAAAATTGTAAATGCCCAAAATTAAATAAAGTGAAACAAACCAAATATTTAGGGGTAGTAGTAGACCAGAGATTATCTTGGTATCCCCAAATCGAACAAGTTGCTAACAGGGTTAGAAAACTGTGTTGGTTATTTAGTACACTAAGACATATTGTGCCAAAAAAATATAATTAGTCGTAATAACACTTCTAGAAACCTCCTTAATGAGATATACGTCGCTTTGGCTCAGTCTGTCTTAGTGTACTGTATTCCTAACTGGGGAGGGTCAGCAAAAACTAAATTCATAGAAGTAGAGCGTGCACAACGTGCCCTGATAAAAACTATGTATTTAAAAAAAATAGATATCCCACACATAGTCTTTATAAATTAAGCGAATTACTCTCAGTAAGAAAATTATACATAGTTCAAACTATATTAAGGAAACACAAGACCCAACCTTACGATGCATCTAAACTAGCAAAGCGAAGAAAGGATGCTATTGCAGAAGTCCCCCAAACAAAAACTTTGGTTGCCTCCATGCAATTTAATACACGGTCTTTTCGGTTATATAATAGAATAAATCTATTCTATACTTATAATAAATCTGTAGAAGTGAAAATTCTGTACATTGAAAATATCAAAAAAATAAATGGCAGGGGGTGTTACTAGACCGACACCGAACCCAAAAATGTGATTACAAAAATTTTTGTCTGTCTGTCTGTCTGTCGGTCTGTCTGTCTGTCTGTCTGTCTGTCTGTTTGTTCAGGCATCACGCAAAAACTACCGGTTCGATTACGATGAAACTTGGTATAATTATTCTTTAATATCCTGGGCACCACACTGGGTACTTTTTATCCCGGAAAAGTATATACAATAAAAACAAACTTAATTTTGCGGTTCGATCCCTAGACCGATTACTGTACCAACCGCAAATAATAAGTTTGTCGTAGGTTACGTCACCCGCAGTATTATCTGTGCGACCTTTTTATTCCTTTTAGTTTTTAGAGTTATTTAGGTTTAATTTTATAAGTCGTAGGTATAGATTTTAATTTTATAATATAGGTAGTATATTTGTTAGTGTACACACGGCTACACATCAAGCTATGCAAAACCAGTATTGGCTGACCGTTTATTGTGAGAAAATATCATACAAAGTGAGGCCAAGACAAACTGGTTTTGTATAGCTTGACGTGTAACCGTATGTACGTAGTGACCGTAGGTTATTTTATGATACTGTTAGGTAGGATTAGTCATCCGTATAGATATTAGTTTTTAAGGATTTTGCTTATTTATTGAGTTTAGATTAGTCATCATCAGAAATAGGTTTATTTAGGTAGGTTATTTTTTTTTAATTAGGTAGGTACTTAGGTAAAGATATCATATAGGTACCCTCTTAATCACCACTTATGAGACACAATTGGTTTTCTATTGTAATTAGCCACAAAGGGCCCGCGAGATGGATGGCATCCTGGGGAAGCACATACATTTTAGCCTGTTAGCACGTTCCCGTGGCATAATTTCCGACATCCACGCGGGCGAAGCCGCGGGCAGAAGCTAGTAAAGAAATATGTATATATAAAAACCAATATTATGAATGCAAAAAAAGAATACCTACTGAAATGGATCAAACCACTTACTTATGAGGAGACGGAAAAACTTTTGAAACCCATGACATAACCTATACTCTCACACAGGCACACAAACACACAACACACATACATACTCGTACACACGCACACACACCCTCTCACACACACTCACTCACACACACAAACTATACTTATGCCAATCTTGTCTACTTACCTATAATATGTCAAATATGTTATATCTTCCTTTTTTTTTTGTTATGGAAGAGCGGAGTCTTCTAATACAGGCATTGTTTGCTTAAAAGAAGGCTCCAATCACAAACTAATTGTTGTAATCTGGTTGAAAAAATAAACAATTTTGAATTTTGAATTTTTCAATTTGAATTTGAACGTTCAAAATTCCGCACATCCTCCTTCTTCTGTACCTGTTCCATCTTCCTCCTGAGTCCTGACGTACTTAAAATATATTCGAGCTAAATAGTGACTGCAAATGCCATCCGTCCACAAAGTTTAAACCAAATCATTTCTCCGGAACTACAACTGCAAACTCACTCGACAACGTACGTAGAACATAACATTATTTAATTTGTAAAGCATGTAACCGCGTTCTTGTACGTTTCTCTAATCTAGTTTACTTCTTTGTCCCTCTTGTTGCAACGGATTAAGGCTGTCTGCCACGCGGCGTTGGATTAAAGGAAATTGGCTAAATATTTCTCTTTAATCTTTCAATTGGGTTTTTAGCACTAAGGTATTAAACGGACGTCCGTCCAGGGCAAAATCTAGTCGCAGTCTCATATCGGTGACAAAAAAAATGTCAAAATGTAGGAAAATTAGAGGTATTTTTGACACATTGAGATTGAGATCAGCCAGTGAACTTTCTTAAAGTTACGAGAATTACCTCTCAGAAATGCCGACTAGTAAGTACATAAGTACATACTTACCGGATATTAAAATAAACAATGCATTAAGCCAACAAAGCCCAAAAATAAGTGAATAAACCAAGGTCAAAAAAATTAAATATTTTAACTCTCTTAAATTTATTTATTTCGAATTTCGAACGGTATGGCGCCGACACCATATTATTTTTTTGGAACAATCTTTTTGTTCGGATTTCAAAATATCACCAATATATTGTTTTGAATAATTATTCTTTTTTAATTATACTTTATTCGAAGAATAATTTTGAAATTTTGATAGTTATTTCATACAAAACTGTCAAACGTCAATTTTATTCCTCGAATAAAAGTCAACTGGCGATGGAACATTCAGCCTTAAGTTAATTTTACAATATTGATTATTGTAGAATACATTGTTTCGGAATACAAGCTTTCATATGCCATGAACTAAGCAGTCTGTGTAGTAGTTTGCGGCGGAAGTAAGCCCGACCGCGCCGCCGCGCCGCGCTGTTTCATCAAGATTCGGAAAGGCAATCTTGGTGCTAGTGACGTCACAATGCAGGAATACCTACAACTACTGTTTGGAAAGTACCTATCACCTTACTGATTAGCATTGGGATTTTAGTCAGTTAACTTAATTATGTTAACTTATCCTACATAAATATATTTACATAAATCAATTCAAAGTTTTAATTTAATGTGTTGTTGTTCCTACATCTATGGTTGTTGCTTTTGATTTTGATATTTGAATGTACTAGATTTGAAAAATAAAATGTTTTTTTTTTATTATAAATCTATGCTTATTTTTCCATTGAGGTAGGCAGAAACTACAAAACGCCATAATCTACGATTCTTACATATACCTACTCCTTATACTACATTCATAAATCTAGTCAAAATCCCGTAACTAGTACCTATTACCCTGCGTTTCTTCAAACACAATACTACGATACCACAGCATTTTACATCATTAAAATTCCCTTTCCCGGATCACGTTAACCAAACACAAAAAAACTTTACTCCCCAAAAAAAAAAAAAAAACGAGCCAGCCAGTCTAAAAAAGAAAGTCAAAGCCATAGAACTTAACATCATCATCACAAAACGTAACCGTATCGCATTCGTGTTCGTACAATTAAAAAGAAAACACGGAGTACAATGCTCCGTTGTGAAGATGTCAAGTGTCACTTGACAGCTAGATCGTGTCCTATCTCGTTTATACTGAGACCGACGTTGCTAGGACCGGAGTGCTACCGCAAGTGCATCCCAGTACTCGCCACTCGAAAACGTATCGAGGAACCAATGTAAATGGACCAATTAGTTTATTAAAGCCTTCTTTGAACAGAAAATTTTGATGTTGATTAATTTTCGAGGAGGGGTTGTCTTTGATCGACTTGTTCTACATAAGTACAAGTTCTAATAAGGGTAAATTCTCCCGGCTTTATTATCGTCTCGCAAAATATTCGATCTATTTACTCTAATTACGATGACCTACAGATAAATCTGGTAAATCTAAAAACTGATATTGACCTGATAACTCTGTCTGAATGTAGGCTCAATCCAGATAAACTAATTCCTCAAATGACTAATTATACATCGTTCCAAACTACAAACCATCTTAATCAATGTGACGGAGGGGTCGCCTATACTAAAAGTATACATAAAGTTAAAACTAAACAAATAATATCAACCTGAGTTAATATTATTTGTGTCGTGTATTAGGCCTGAGGCCTTGCTTAGAAATCGACATCTCACCTGATCTTACAATTCTTGCAACTTATCGTTCTCCTTCAAACTCGAACGCTGATGAGTTTATCAATTCCCTAAATAATCACCTAAATACCATTTTTTCAATTAAAAATATTATTATCACTGGAGATATAAATATAAATCTGATAGTCAATCAGGATGAGAGGTCACATGAGCGCACAAACAGACTAAATTATCTCAATATGTTGGCAATGAATGGGCTTCTCCCTGGTCATTCGCTTCCTAAAAGAGACAAAAATTGTTTAGATCATTTTATTATTAAACTTAATCCTACAAATAATTTGCGCGACCATTGCAATGGTTCACACTAACATCACAGACCATTTCATGACTTTTTTAAAAATAGCAAACCATACAAATTCAATTAAATGTTCAAAGACAAAAACCGTCTGTAATATAGAGAAAGGACTTGAGTAGCTTAAAACTAGTAACCTTTCAGGCATGCTTAAACTAAGTAACCCTAGCATTCTTGCTAATAATCTAATTGAAATCCTACAAAATTGTATTACCTACACTTGGTGCAATCACCATGAATATTGCGATAAAAAACAGAATCTTAAGACCGTGGATGACCATTGGCTTACTGCGCTGTATTTATAATCGAAATAATATGCAAAAGAAGATATGACTAGAACCGTTTAATGAGGTACTAAATATAACGTATAAAAGATATCGAAACTACTATAACAGTATTATCAAAAAACAAAAACGTGACAGGGACCAACTATCTAAAGCACATAAAAATCCTAAGAAAATCTGGGATATCATTAACAATATTACACAGCGCAAACCTAAAAAAACAAACAACTTAGAACTCTTGGCAGTATCAACTTCCCCGCAGAACTCCGTTAATATGGTTAATAGCTACTTCTCGAGCATAGGGAAGGTTCTCGCTGATAGCATCGTAACACCTTTGCCCTTGGTAGCTAATTATCTAGATCCTAACTCATCCTCATCTTACTGTCCTCCAGTATCACCTTTTGTCCTGCTGGATAGCTGCTATACTTGCGAATTTCATTCCGTTCTAATGAGCTTGAAACCAGATAGTGCCCCGGGTTGGGACAAGATACAAATTAGTTTTCTAAAAGCCGCACACGAGCATGTAGTACCAATCATAACTCATTTATCAAACTTATACTTTGAGCAGGGTATTTTTCCAGAGCCTTTAAAAGTAGCACTGATAACGCTTGTGCACAAGTGTGGAGATAAGACTGACCCGTCAAATTATAGGCCAATCTCAGTTCTACCGTCCATCTCTAAAATTCTTAAAGGACTAATAAATTACTAATAAAATACTTTCAACTTTTGAGTTCGGGTTTCGAAAAGGCATGTCTACTGAGGAGCAGTGCAGTGCAGACGTTGGTGCAGTGTCTGGACCAACGTCTCCTATAGTGGACAAAGTTGACAACGGTGGCAGGTGTCGGGCTGTATTCCTGGACCTTAAAAAGGCCTTTGATACGGTTTCTGTCCCCATACTTTTGCACAAGCTCGATAACATTGGCATAACGGGCCCCCCCTCTTGAGCGATTTAAATGTTACCTGACCAAACGCAAACAGATGGTTAAAATAGCGTATTTTACTAGCTTGGATGAAACTGTTACTTATGGTGTCGGGCAGGGGAGTGTCCTCGGTCCGACACTTTTCCTCATTTATATAAAAACCTTTGCAATATGAAAATTAACGGGGGATACATATTCTCATACGCGAACGATACCGCTATAGTTTTTGCTGACAGGACGTGGGAAAGTGTTGGGAGGTAGGCCGAGGATGGCCTGTCGGATATAGCAACTTGGCTGAATCTCAATCTCTTCACATTAAATGCTTCTAAATCTAATTACATTTGTGACATTACATTACATTTGTTTTACCAAGTATAACCACACGCAACCATCACCTGAATTGCAGTTAAAAATTCACAACTGTTCGAACCCCCTAGATCACGGTTGCTCTTGTGTCACAATAGGCAGGTTACAACCAACTAAATACTTGGGTGTTATGATTGACAAGCGACTGTCATGATGCATTCTGAACTGCTCATGAAAAGGGTTAGGACAATGATTTGGACATTTAAAACTCTCCGACACGTAGCTACAAAAAATCTTCTTAGGCTAGTTAACGTCTCTCTGGCCCAATCGATTCTCACGTACTGTTTGACATGCTGGGGTGGGACCACTAAGATTAAATTTTTAGAGCTAGAAAGGGCTCGAGATCTATCCTTAAGGTTATGCTCTTCAAACCCTTCAGATTCCCTACTCAAAACCTTTACCTATCTTCTGACCTTCCGTCTGTAAGAAAGCTTTATATCCTCGAACTCATTCTTAGAAAACACAAATCCCTACAGTATGATCCCTCATTGGGCAATAGACAATGGAAACACGCAGTCGCTCCAACTGTCACTGTAAGATTTGCTTTTGCTAAAAGACAGTATGTGCGACAATCATCCCATCTATACAACCTGTTTAACAAAGAACTAAGCATATACTCTCTGAAGCTGCATGATTGTAAAAAGATGGTATTGGATTGGCTTATGACGAAAAGCTATGATGAAGTTGAGTCCATGGTGTCAACGATTCAATAGATTACTCTTTATTGTATACCGTAAAAATTCCTTATCGCTAAAAACGATCATTTACAGACTAATCTCTACTCAATTCCGGACTGCAATTCATTCCGCAGTGTTTACGGTTAATGGAAGAGGCTGTGACTTCTTCCAATCCCAAGACACTGTCGCAGGGTTAACCACAATACCTAAATTAATCAAATCACATTGCATCACTGTACACCTTCTCTCACCCTCATACACTCACACACACACACCTCTCACTACACTTCACTCAATCGCGCTTATTTTTCCTTTTTAGGGTTCCGTAGCCAAATGGCAACGGAACCCTTATGGATTCGTCATGTCTGTCTGTCTGTCTGTCTGTCTGTCCGTCCGTATGTCACAGCCGCTTTTTTCCGAAACTATAACACATCTATAGACATCTAGTGTGAGACATATTCTAACTAAAGGTTTCACTGAACAATAGGCCAATAAATGTAATAAATGTAAAGTAATCAAAGAAAAAATAGATAATAAAAAAATGTTTATTTCAATTAACATAGTTGGTTTGCATTATATGGTTTAGAGACTCCTTTTAAGCATGGAAATGCTTGTGTTAGGAGACCCCGCTCTTCCACTTATCATTGTCCAAAAAATATATAGAATTGAAAAACATGTATTTAGAAAAGAGCATGCAAGTAGATTTAAACAATAAACAAAAACCGGCCAAGTGCGAGTCGGACTCGCCCATGAAGGGTTCCGTTACGTTACGATTTATGACGTATTAAAAAAAAACTACTCACTAGATCTCGTTCAAACCAATTTTCGGTGGAAGTTTATATGGTAATGTACAGCATATATTTTTTTTAGTTTTATCATTCTCTTATTTTAGAAGTTACAGGGGGGGGACACACATTTTACCACTTTGGAAGTGTCTCTCGCGCAAACTATTCAGTTTAGAAAAAAATGATATTAGAAACCTCAATATCATTTTTGAAGACCTATCCATAGATACCCCACACGTATGGGTTTGATGAAAAAAAAATTTTTGAGTTTCAGTTCTAAGTATGGGGACCCCCAAAATTTATTGTTTTTTTCTATTTTTGTGTGAAAATCTTAATGCGGTTCACAGAATACATCTACTTACCAAGTTTCAACAGTATAGCTCTTATAGTTTCGGAAAAAAGCGGCTGTGACATACGGACGGACAGACAGACAGACAGACAGACAGACAGACATGACGAATCCATAAGGGTTCCGTTGCCATTTGGCTACGGAACCCTAAAAACGGTCTTCCCCAACCCCTAATATTTTTGAAAGACCTATCCAACGATATTCCACATTATGGGAAGGTGGAAAAAAAAAATTATCACCCCCACTTTAGATGTAGGGGAGGTTCCCTAACTAATATTTTTTTTCAAAATTTTATTTTCCACTTTTTTGGCGTCATTAACGTGTATACTCATGCCAAATTATAACTTTCTAGTACCAATAGTTTTTGAGCTAAACCGCGGACAGACAGACAGACAGACGACATGGCGAAACTATAAGGGTTCCTTCTTAACTAAGGAACCCTAAAAATGGAAGAAACAAATGAAAATCGAACGAAAACGTGGCTTTATTAAAACTCTTTAATTTTCGATAATATTTTTAACGAGTTCTATGTCGAATTCACCGTTTCTAACGAGTTTCGTTTAGTAAGTCTAATACGATAACCATTATAATTGAAGTGTACCCACTTATTTTAATTTAATCACTATTAACGTTGTAAAAGTGGGAAGTAGTTACTGTCTGGGGCCATGATGTAGCCATTAGTATTTTGGAGCATAATTGGTTGTTGTTTAATTTATTCTTAAAATGTTATTGTAATTAACGGAATGGGAATAGTAATAAACTGCAGATAACTTGTATATCACCGTTGTCTGTCCGATCCGTCAGCGCGATACCAGTTAGTTACATTTATTCGGTCAAAGACTATAAAATGTGCAGAGGGAATGTAGCTCAATAGAAGTGTGTAACTTTACCAAAATCATTCACCTAATGTATGTCTACAAACGCGTTGCAATATGATAAAAAAATGTTTTACCTTTCCTAGGTGACCATCTTTGCCGGAATAAGAAAGATGCATTGCCAATGACGCCATGCAAGAGAACAATGAAGTCTTTCTGTAAACAGGATATTTCGAAAAAAAAATTAAGAATTTATTATGCGATGTGATCAGAAGGCCAATTCTCGTAATTTAAAACGTTCAAAATCTAGTCGCAATCTCATCTCGGCGACAAACAAATGTCACACACTTGTCAAAATGTAGAGAAATTAGACGTATTTTTGACAGATTGAGACTGAGATCAGACTGTGAACGTTCTTAAAATTACGAGAATTGCCCTTCTGATTTATTTCTCTCAGAGCAGACACAGGCAGACATTAGTTTTTCAAGGAATGACAAGCAAGTATAACAGGTGTGTTTTATGACACATACTCATAGAGACGCTGTCGTTTAGTTTACAACCTTCCACATATGTCATTCCATTCTCTACCAAACTAAAGATTTGACGCCATTTTAACTCTTTAAGTATTTATGTAATTACAGAATATCCATGAAACGAATGAAACCTCTTCAACTGATGGGTTGAACAGGCAAACTTAGTGGAAGTGAGCTGCAACCTACGTAGTGGAAGTGAGCTAAATCGTTGTTGACCTCACTGAAGACACATAGATACATTAGTAGCTAATCTTATTTCATCTCCAATTATTGAAAATGTTACAGTCTATGGTAGCATAGATAATACGAAGTTCTCATACATTTTTGATAGTTAAATGACAATTTTGGCCCTATTACTGACAGTTAAAATAACGTCAGTACGTGCAACCAAACCCAGCACAACGTCACATAAATCAGTACCCACCTATTTATTATTCAAATACTTTGTCCTAGTCCACTTTAATACCTATTCACAACTCTGAGCTCTATTAAATCTATGACAGTTACGAGGGCACATGCAAGTGACGTAGCCATGTTATTGCCCGCTGGTTTGCCCAACTGAGTACTCCGAACTGATGGTAGCGACAGAACTATTCAGCCAGTTCTCACTCACCATTCACTGTGATAGATTAATTGCGACTTAGATATATGCGAGTACTGTTTTCGACTTACTAGTCTGCCAAGATGTCTAGTGCAGAATTTATCCGCACTGCTTGATTTTATGGAATGTTTAGAGCTGGCAGCTGAGTCTGACTCTGTTTTGTTGTTAACGAGGTTGGAGTAACAAAAGTCGTCGCATATAGTTGAAGTTTAGTAAGAAACCGATGGACGTTTTCGAATGAAATTTAATTTGACAAATTAACTTCTTGTTTTTTATTAATTAAATAATTTTTTATCCCAAAACATCCATCGGTTTTTTACTAAACTTCAACTATGTCCGACGACTCTGGTTACTTATCTCCTTTGGTGACCGTACACACGAGAATGTTCTTGTAGTGACACAGTGTAAGCCAATTAGAGTAGGTTAATTGACTAAATTAGGATTGTTATTTAGATAAGTAGGTAAGTAGGTACTTACTTAAAGATTATAGATTTTTAATCCTTTCTTATTAATCGAATATTCAAGTTTAACAACGTAGGTACAGAAAGCCTGAAAAGGGCCGTTTCAATCAAAGTAAAGGAAAGTTAGTATCACAGTTGTAAGGAACTCGGCAAGTATTGAAATTTCATAATCTATTTGTAAGTTCAAAGGCTCTCTGATACTTATGTATGTACAATCGCGAACTGCCTCCCAAAGGTCAGTCTGCCAAAACTTCTTCGGCTTATCTTATTTATAAAACAAAAGGTTTAATTAAATTTCAAACTCTGTTAATTAGATACGACTAAATAATCGATGAAGAAACATTTTCGAAGCTAAACTAGGTTACGCCGTGCGATTATAAATTATGAATTTCTTTCAAACGTAACTTTATGGTTGTTTGCTTTTTAAACCACACTTTATATATTTAAAATTTATTTGCCCTGCGTTAGTCTCGCAAAACCTCAAAAATGGTTCGACCGATTGTGTTAAAACTTTGGTAAGTTGTTGTTTGCGCACAGGAGAAGAATCCTAATAAAAAAGACATTGCAATGAATGCGGGCATTAGCTAGTTATGTATATAAAACTATTGTACTATTTGATTTTTTCTTAGCTAAATCATTTTCTTGTAGGTACATTATTTTTTTAAATAAAAATATCTAAAGGCGAAACGAAACCTACCTAGGTAATTAATTCTACCTAGCAATGTGTCGAAACTTAAGATCGGCGTCGTTTATAAGTCTTCACTCGACTGTCTTAGCTATTGTTTGGGTTCTTGGTTTTAAGTATACATTTTTTTAGATCATATTCGACTGTTTTCCTTCCTTAAGATCAAATTGCAGCCAACATCCCTTTCAATTAGTCTTTTACAAAAACGTACTTTGATCTTTGCTTAGACCCTTTATAATATCGTATTATGTTATACCGGAATATGTAAACGTTTTAATTAATATACGATAGCCGAACAACATTAAATGTACGTTTCGCAACATTTTGTTTAAAATTAAGCTCCTACAAAAAATGATGAAGCAAAAACGCTCGAGTGCATTTTGATGATGAAGGCGATTAACACACTGCCACGCATCACGCTGCATGTTGCGTTTCAACGCACCTACGCGCGTCTTTGCGGGAGTGCAGGTCTGCATCATCGTGCGGGTTTTTTACGCACTCACGCGCGTAGATGCGTTTTGTGGATTCACGGCGGCGGCGGCGGCGGCTTAGGACTCATTTCATTCATAGCCGTTCGCTGTGGTGATATTGCAGTGCAGAGCGTCGCGTCTGTTTTGATATTAAAAATTGTTATTAGTGTGGAACTCATTCAAGCTGCTGGGTGATTTTCGATTTCGAATATAAATTGATCGATATCGAGTTCCATTTTCGAACACACGTCAAGCCCAACCAAAATCACGCCTTGCATCTCGCCGCTTGTAGGCGCGTGATGTGAATGAACGCGCGTGGATGCATTTTCTGTGTGTTGGACTGTGCGTGTTTTCTATACAAACGGAGATACTTACAAGCAACTTTAATAAAACACGCATTCACGCGCTACGCTGCGTGGTGCGTGGCAGTGTGTTAATCGCCTTATAAGTAAATAAGATGTTCCAGTTACGCGTCGGTAAATTAATTCGTTTAAATTATTTAAAAAATTCCAGCCTTTACTATAAAGATAACTATTAATTTATGAATCTACTAGACATGTATAAGTATATGGTACTTTTATCGTTAAAAATGCTTAAAAATGATACCTAGCCTATGTCCTTCCCCAGGGTTCAAATCCCATATCAAATTTTATCAAATCGGTCCAGCCGTTTCGGAGATTAGTGCGAATCAAACAGACAGACAAACATTTTTTTTTTAACGAGTCTGCACTTAGTAAAATACTTTTTTATAACATTACAATTAGGCACTTCAATTTAATTTATTAGTGTATAAGAAAAAAAATAGTTTTTACCAATTTTGTGAAACTAAACCTTATTTATCAATTAACGTCATCTTAATAATGATCCAAACAAATTAAAGGAGCAATCCCTCTTAATTTGACTCTCTTGAACTTTGAAACTCGCCTCTTAATGAGAATTCGATGGAGTTCCAAAATTTACTCCCAATCTTGAAAGGCCTTTTAAAAGTACAATGTATATTTAAACTCGCTTATTTATCAGTAATTTCTAGGTAATAGCTATTATTAGATTGTTTTTCTTAAGAACATAAAAGTATGAACAACGTAAAATGGGACTTTTGGGTCATGGAAATATGTTTTTGATCTTTACTCTAAACAGTAAGATAAACAAGCTTAAAGCATAGCATTATACTTAAACTGATTATGCCTCGCAACATTCCCAGCCCCTCGTCAAGGAATTTGGAGTTCGTTTCGGTTTCCTGGTCTGTATAATATCATTGCATTGTAGAAGCGACACAGCGACACAGCAGCGTGGCGAGACATCTTGCGGGAGGCAATTGGAGCTCGCCACGTGACAGGATAATGAGCTCACGTGACCCGTCAGCTACAGCCCTACAGCCATCGCCGTCGACGAACCAACAATTTCCGGACTCTGACGAACGCGTTTCCAATTTCAGACCTCGGTAAGCACTTTCCCATCACTTGTTTTTCCGATTTCTTGCGTTAAAATCCTATCAGAATGTACATAAATGCTGTAAAACATGTGCTCGCAAAATTCACTTTTACCTGAACGCTCGAGGCTATTGTGCAATTTGTCTTCCTTGAAATTGAAACTTAATGAAGCAATCTTAGGTAAATATTGATCGTTATCCTGAGTTCCTAAGAAAAGAGCTCGATTAAATTATTATTCATTTTTACTTACGACTCCTTTTGTTATACACACCACAAATCGTTACCTACCTACTACCATCACCGTAATCACCAACCACAAACGTTTTATGTAAGACCCTTTTGAGACAATACTTACCTATTTAAAAATTAAGTAATTCATTATTCGTCACAAAAAAATTAAATGACGTTATTTGCAAAACCTTAGTACTCAGTGAAGGAAAATAAAATGTCTTGGAGACACCTATGTATAGTTATCGTAGATACCCAAAGACGAATCCGAATTTCGTTGTAGAGAAACGTCACGACATCGTGAGACCCATCACGTATCACGTTGGAACTATAAAGATGAGGCTAAAACGCGTTACATGTTCTGAATACCAACTATGTAGAAGTGTACCCCATAGGAGACAGATGCTAACCCATATGATTTAAAAAAGATATGTCTTGAAAAGCTAAGGATTTTACGATCAAAATGTCTGTTTTTGGCACTCAAAGTAACGAAAATAATCTCGGCTGAAATGCAAATAAATGCACATAAATAATAACTTATACCTAATCTTTACTAATATTATGAAGAGGTAAAAGTTTGTATGTAAGTTGTATGTAGGGTATAATCTCCGGAACTACCAGTCGGATTTCAAAAAGTTTATTTGCATTGGTAGCCCAATTTTTGAGGAAGGTTATTATTATTTAACATCACGCTACCACCCTTAGAAGCCGAGCAAAAGGTCAGAAATAATGCTAAGCGAAAACGAAGTAGTACGAAGTAGCACGAGCGACTCGGATGCGGTGGGATGCGACGCGATGGGTCGGGAGCCGAAATTTCACACGGACGAACTCGTTGGCCAAAGCTAGTTAATTAATAAATAGAATTTAAAATATAATATCCTAAACTAAATATAATATCCCCCTTTCCATAGTACAGAGCTTAAAAAAGTGTAATACTGTATTAAGATGACTTTATCGACTATTTTACTATTACTAAGATTAAAACTTTCTTTAGTATTATCTCTTTAACTGCCCAGAGTGTTGTGATTCATTCAGAGTAATGTGGTAAACTTGGAAACTTTGATCATTTTGTTAATCTTACAAGTAACTGTATACCTACAAGATGCGGCCGGATTAGAAGTATTTCAATTTCAATGATTGGCATCTGTCTAAACTCGCGTCTGTGTAAAGCGAGCTCGTGACTTGAATCGGCTTATTAGGTTTTAATTCAGTCAATACCTATCGGGGAATATTCGATTGGTAACGTAAACAATATAATCATAGACATGAGGAGCATTTGTAATTATTTTATGGAGTCATCCACACTCAAAATATACAAGACAGGGTCAAATTAAATTAGCTGGCGAAACATTCCAGACTATCCAGTTCCATTTCAGGTGCTCTTCTCGTGAAGAGAAGGCATGTGCATTGATCAAGGCGAATTAGCGATTTCAGACTATATTAATTGTAAGTCCAGAGGGACGATTCTCGTAATTTTAGTAAGTCTCACCTCAATCTGATCGATCTCAGTATCAATCAATCAAAAATACCTCTAATTTCCCAACATTTATAACAAGTTTTTGACATTTGTTTGTCACCGAGATGAGACTGCGACAAGATTTTGAACGTTTTAAATTATGAGAATTGGCCTTCAGTTTCCTCACGATGTTTTCCTTTAACGATGTCAGTGATGTCTAAGATAAACATAGAAAGTACATAATTTATTGAAAAAGTCACAATAGTTCTAGCCAGAATTTGAACTCACAATGTATGAGTGGCGAGGCCATCACGACACAACAGTAGATTCTTGAGATTATGAGCTTAGAAAATCTTTTTATCGTCATTAGATATCGATACCCATAAACTCTGTGAAGTTTCGCTAGCTTACTCAATTTGACCCTGTAATTACGCATGGTCCTACCTTCTTACGTTCTTCCTTATTGCAACTACAGTATAAATAACACAAATATTGCCAGTAAATTCTAAAAAATCATTATAGACTAAAGTAGGTACTTTGTTCGTAATATTTACGATTGTTAAAAATAATTGGAAATATAATACCAAATTGATTTTCCAGTAAGAGGTATAACTACATGAATTTTATAGCTAGGTAGTTGAATGGAAAAACCTCAATTATAATATGGTAGTTGAGTTGTGGTAGAATGCAATAAATCTAATTAACTATAAATTATTCAATACAATTACTTCGATATAAAATCTTTTTATTAGTTTTGAGTACCTACCTAAGTTCGAGGTCTACGATGCAATATTTATATTTATTTATATGCGTTATTTAAGAAAAATGTGTACTACATGTCGATTATTATTTGCAATCATTTACCAAATAGTTTTCAAGATTTACCGCTGACAATGTTTAAAAAAATACTTTTCAGACTATTAATATTTAAAAGATGTTATACCAAGTATTTAGAAGACAAATCAATAGAATCTGTAATTTATAAATTAGATTAATTTACAACGCTGATTATGAATACATTTGCATGCCATATTATGGCAGGATATGCTGAAAAAAAATTACTGTAACACCTTATGTACAGACGCCTGCAGGTCAAGCTACCCGAAACTGTCAAATTTTCCCAATCAATCTTGAACCTTAATGCTTCAGCTATAAAGTTGAAGTTCTATTAAAGAAATTTGACAGATTGTAGTAGCTTGATGTGCTGGCGTCTGTACCATGTTCTAGCAAATATTTTTTTTTTTTTTTTTGTTTTTTTGAATAGTGTTAAGTCGTTAAGTTCTCAAAAATACTTTTTATGTTTGACATACGAGTAGGTACACGTTAACTAATGATCACATTCATGCAGTCTGTTAGAACAGGCCAACTGCAATTAAAAACATATTATATCGTCAGTTAATTGGCATATTATACATATTTACATAATTCAGCATCACTATGCCAGGGCCCCAAGTCTGCTATTTTTATAAATTCGTCATTCCAACACGATCCCATTCCCATCCCATTGTCATTTTGCTTAAAGTTCGTAATCTGCTAAATTCTTAATGGCGATCATGGTCGGTCAATGGTCTCGTAATAGAATTGTGTCCTAATGACATTGTCGTATTGCCATTATTATAAAACCCGTTAGTAGAAATGATTTTCGAAAAACTACCACTACTTTATTTATTTATATTTTTACTTAGTATTTATTAGTGTTTTATACAAGTCAAGTTTTTTTGTAAGTCAGTCATTCATTTATCATTATTTACGAGATTACCATTCTATGCCATTTCTTTCAATGGAGTGTCAGTGGTTGACCACTGGAAAGTCATAATGACGCCATTATGTTAGTAGATTACCAAACTTGTCAAAATCAACAATTATGAAATCAAAGATAGACCATTCTGACACTATTGTAATAGCAGACTTGAGGCCCTGAACTTTATGAGAGACCTTGACTTTCGGCGTTTCACCGTCGTATAGGTAGTTAAAATATATAAATATTAAGTCAATTATAGTATTTAAAGATATTCTTGTAGACTCATAAATGCTTCGATTTGCTGACATATTTTTCATTTTGTTAAGTACCTTACTTGTTGACAGGCCTACGCTGTCCTCCCATACCTATACAGTGTAATTTGAAGGTATTGTCATAGCCAGTTATTTTTAAGAGAGTAACCGTGGAGTTTCTTGTCGGCTCTTCTCCATAGAGCGAACGATCTATTGGAACCGTGTACCTAGCTTCTGACATTTCATAAGTGCAACAATTCATAATATTTTATTTCACATGCCTAAACCTACATATTTCTATGAATTAAAATATTTTTAATTTAATTAAATCATATAAAACTATAAATCATATAACATCACGGTTACATTCCACGAAGGATTGGAAAGAGCTTAGTGCCACACATTAATTTTACCAATGTAAAAAGGAGCGAACCTATTGCCATCAACCGATTACCGAGCACACATCCAGACTCTGAGATATGGGGTTAATACCGCTAAGAAATTCCTAACGGAAAAACCCTAACCCACCCAACACTTACCTCGAAGACCCCTTGCTCAGCAGTCGCATTAGCCACCAATAAATAGATCAGCGAAGAAGTCAAATGTTAAAATCGTTTATCACTTTACAAGTTTTATTGGTATTAAGTCGTCTGCGTATTTCGACGATGCACCTCCATTTTTTACATGAGCAGGACGCGACAATACACATAATAAAAAAAACCTTTGTGTCGAAAATTTGCGGCATAAACGGCTGTATCTTTTGATTGCGTTGGCTTAAAAGTTTGATTTTTTCACAGCTCCAAGGGTCAGTAGACCTGAGTATTTGATATAAATTCCAGCTTCATACCTCCACGCGTTCCTGAGAAAAAGGGTCTTGACAGACAGACAGACGGACGGACAACAAAGTGATCCTAGAAGGATTCCGTGTTTTCCTTTCGAGGTACGAAACCCTAAAAACATAGTTACATAAATAGATCCTGACTGTAATAAGTAATACTATTATAATTCCTCGCAATAATTTGATGAAAGCATAAAATGTAGCATATATCCGTACAGAATTATGTAACACTTAGTAAGTCATTACTTACTAAGTTTTACATCATTCTGTACGGGTGTAAATTAAAATGTGTAAATTAAACTGTGTAAATTATCTTCCATATTATTATATTATACAATAGTATAATACAATAACAAAATCGCAGTCAGGAACAGTTATCTCCCGTTTGAGAGAACAGAAAACCTGTATCTCGGTACTTCTTTTATTAAAACAATTATTTGTATTTCTTTTGCAATGTGCCATAAAGCGTATTTTATATGTGCATCTAGTAATTAAGGAGTTTCCTGAACATATGGCAAGATTCACTACCACAAAATTTATTGTTATTTCCTTATAATCAGTATCGCAATCGTCGAAATTTTAATTTTTTATTTTAATTTGAAACGACCAATTGCAATTGCAAATTTTACGTGATTGATGTGCAAAATGATCGTCTACAAAATGCAATTGAAATGATTGACAATGAACACAGAACATTGACAATTGCAATTAATTATTTCGGGGACCCTTAGAACGCATTCCTAATATTTATTTCATTAATACCTACTTACTAGTAGAGGCAAACACATAGAATTCAGCGAACTGTTGATGTATTTTGTGAATACCTACTATAAGTTTTGTTTATATAACTGGGCGGCATTAGGTAGTGACCACATCGTGACTATAGTCAACAAATTGTGTTATTTAAAAGAGCATCACGTCGTTAACCGGTTAGTGTTGATCCAGCGTCCGAGAGAGACACAGCCACAAACATGAAGCTCTTAATATGCGGTAAGTCTTTAATAAATATGATATTTTTAAAGATATCACCCTGCTTCACTCATTATAACATCCCTCCGAAGATAAGAAAAACAATTAGAGGCTAATTATACGAATTTAATTTTGCAAATAAGCACAATAATAGTTTTAAAACTTTTGTCTCGTCTGGAATCATTCTGATTAAGCGAATTTCAAATATATAATCACGCTTTTGTTTATGATAATAATTACCCTTCAAGTCTATCAAAGTTATCTGATAATTCGTAACCTTTGCACTTTAAAAGAAGTATCTGAGTTTTTCCTGTCGGCCTTACAGTGAAAAAAAACACGTTATGGAACTGGACAGGTCGGAAACACGAGGCATCATTTCAACATCATCATCTTCAAGTATATTGTGTACTTTGCGATTTGTTGGTTGTTGATTTGTTAAGTTGATAAATACTTAATGACGTCATTTAGTTTTAATATCGGGAAACCTGATTTCTTGGCCAGTAAAGGTTGACTGGGATTCCCTGACATCAAATAGCAGAAACATTCAAGTTTACAACCGGTTTTCCTTATGGCTGATTGTTTATGTTATGCATTCTGTTTGAAATATATTTTAACATACCGATAATATCTTTGACAATAGGCTCGCAGGTACAAACTATTATAGTCATTGATGACAAACTTTATACTTAATTATCATTTTACTTCAAAGCAGATTTTAATAATGGGATGACTCTGTAATTGTTTTAGTACAATTTATCGCAATCCGTGTTTAATAGTAAAAACTTAAGCCTTGTAAAAAATACCTATACTGTTCGCCTTCATTTATGCAAAAAATATTCAAGTGTGTGGTAAAAACTAGTTCAGCAGTGCGATTCTGTAACCATCTCACCGTAAAAACTTGGGTGAAGTGAGCGTGGAGTGAGCTGTAATTCCAACTAATGCTAGGGATTGACACTATTGACAGCTCACTCTAAGCTCACTTCACCTAAGTTTTCACGGTGAGATTTTTACAGAATCGATCGCCTGGTAGTCTTGTATAAAAACTAGCGAAACACATTAGCCCATTGTACACGGAAATATTATAAGAATCCACACAAAATTAATCTTTAAATTATTATCTTTCTGTGCATGAGTTTATCCATACTAATATTACAAAAATAATGCGAAAGTAACTCTGTCTGTCTGTATGTCCACCTTATCACGGCTGAACGATGTTTGATGTTTGAAACACAGATAGACCATGGCCTCGTTTAGGATAAAAAACTTTTATCCGGGTATAACATTCCCGTGGGATAATTTCTGATATCCACGCGGGTAAAGACGAGGGCAAAAGCGAGTACTAAAATAAAAGAATGGCATTCACCCACAACACAAAATAAAAAACACAGCGGGTTGTAGGTATTAAAAACTTTCATTAAAATGCATTTCATAAAGATACATACTTATTACTTATGTCATGTAATATTTCAGTATTGGCCCTTGCGGCAACAGCCATGTCGGATGAACAGTCTAATGCAGAACTCCTGAAAGCAAGTAATGAGGTGTTTACCGCTAACATGTTCCAAGTAAGTAAACATAGCACAATATTCTGTAATAATGACATTATGTCATACCTTATCATACTTTATTAACTATAATTAGCAGCATGTCTCGAATCGACTATAAAATCCACAAAAATGAAAACTTGTACCTACGAGATAAGTGATGACCTAAAACTAATTAAGCATGATATTTTATATTCTTGTTTTTGTACGTATTGGATGTACAAAAACATCTTTGATCACTTAAAAACACTTTCACATCATTCCTGCAAAGTCAAGGCTAGTTATCGGAGACACGTTTTGTTTTTTATCAAATAGCAATTATTGTTTTATATTCTTGACACGTTTTTGTACGTATTGGATGTACAAAAACATCTTTAATCACTTAAAAATACTTTCAATTTATAAACAGACTAGCTGGTACCGCTTTACGGTATTTAGGGTGCTATGAAAGATCTAATTTTCTACAGTAGCGGCCGCAGAAAGAAAGATAAACAATTATTTGGCCACAGCTCATGAAACACGCACGGCTTTCCAACATAAACATACAGAAATGGAATGCAATAGCGATGAGGCATCCTGCAAATGAGTCACAATAACTAAATTAGGGTTGAAATTAGACCCGCTATCGTTATCGATGTACATACATACTCAATAAAATAAATAAAGCCTTGAATAGAAAAACAACAAACAGCTTTGCTGTGTGTATCTACTGTAGGTTTGAGTCATAAATTCGACCCACTTGTCACTACCTCATAAAACATAAACTTCATTCCTCCAAAGTCAAGGCTAGTTATCGGAGACACGTTTTATTTTTTATCAGTTATTTCACAGAATGATAACCCCAAACGAAGAGACCTACTGTCGTTAAAAAAAATGGGGGTCGTGAGATATAACTTTGAATTAAACATCTTGCAATTTCACTATGTAAGAGTATATGTATCTAAGAAGTTGGAAGTTTCCGACAGAAGCTAATATTGCCAATCGTCTTATCAAGATTATACAGTAGTCCTTGAACACGTCGTCATACGGAAACAAAGACCGTGACGCAATCAACCGAACAGGCAATATAGATTTATGTTTTCCTTTATTGGACATGATTTTTCAATTTTATACGCATCGTAATCAATATACCTACCTACCTACACCTACCTGGGAAAGGTATTGATTTAATGTTACATAAAATTTCAAAACAAAAACCCATTTCATCTATAATTATAATTCTCATTACGAAACTGTTAAACATTATTATACCTAATACTGAAATTATTTTCAATCTCCAGGAGGTATTGAAAGCCAATCCAGGTAAAAATGTAGTGTTGTCGGCATTTTCCGTGCTGTCCCCACTAGCTCAACTATCTTTGGCTTCAGTCGGAGAATCACATGACGAAATTCTTAAGGCCATCGGTTTGCCGAATGACAATGTGGTAAGTGGACCTGATTTTTATAATGTATAGTACCCGGGCGTAAATTGACATACCTATCTTTACAAGAAGACTATCAAGATGTGATTGTGATCGCTTTACAAAGCCGAACTTGTCTTGTGTTTGTTGTGTGCCATATACGAGTATTAAGGACCGGGTACTGTGTGTCGTATATGGTTTTACAACAGTAACTGTTGAATCCGAAATACTTATACAACCTTATGAATTTTATAGACCAAGGAAGTGTTCACTGACGTGACCAAGCAGCTGCGATCCGTGAAGGGAGTCGAGCTAAGTCTAGCAAACAGAGTGTATGTCCGCCAAGGTGCAGTGTTGAACGACGAATATGCTGCCGTGTCCAGGGATGTCTTCAACTCGGACGTGAAGAACGTTGACTTCACTAAAAATGTTGAAGCTGCAAAGGAAATTAACGCATGGGTAAAATAATTATTTTTCATATTTTTTAAGATACGTTAAGTTTTTAAGTTTATGTCCTCCCCGTCATGACATGGCGCCGAAACGAGGACACTGACGGTCGGGCTGGTCCACAAATTCAAGGTCGCTCAGCCAGCTATGGAGCGAGCTATGCTCGGAGTCTCTTTGAAGGATAAAATGAGGAATTAAATTATCCGGAAAAGAACCGGAGTTACCGACATAGCGCGCAGAGTAAGCAAACTGAAGTGGCAGTGGGCTGGCTATGTTTGTCGAAGGACCGATAGCCGGTAGAGCAGATGAGTCCTGGAGTGGAGACCGCGTATCGGCAAGCTTAGTGTGGGACGCCCCCCAGCTAGATGGACGGACGACCTAAAGAAGGTTGCTGGGACGGACTGGATGCGGAAGGCGGAGGACAGGGTGTTGTGGCGCACCCTGGGAGAGGCCTATGTCCAGCAGTGGACTGCGAAAGGCTGAGTTAATTGACGTTTTTAAAGTCCTCTTTCAAGGAAATACTAAGTGCTGTATTAGTAAGATATAACTGATCTTTAATTCAGAACTCTCCGTAATGTGACTGAATATCTACTTGTACGAGTATCTTCATAACAGTTGTATACACCAGTGCATTGCTATGCTATATAATAAATAATAATCATTTATTTGTTCAGACTACAAATGAGGTTCACTGTGTTAGTAACCATCTTACTTAGCCTATATTAGTACTTAATAACTAAAACAGATCTTGTTCGATCGGCTAACGCCCACACAAGCGGACTATCTGCCCGGACGGCTATCGTGTGCAGAATGATGTTGAGACTGTCACGCAACCTGCGAAGTAACGAGGCAGATTTCTTGCGGCATACTGCGTTAAAGCTGTCAGCGCGCGCGTCGGCAAACATCGCCGACGCACTGCAGAAGCCAACCTACTAATTTTTCTAGAGATTTAAAGTGCGCTGAATATGCTGTGATTTTGTAAACACTATTATTTGCAGGTTGAAGATAACACCAATCACAAGATCAAGGATTTAGTATCAGAAGACTTACTAGACGCAAGCACAGCCGCTGTCCTCGTTAACGCCATTTACTTCAAGGTTGGTTACTAGATTTAGTTTTATAAAACACGTATGTTACAACAAGTATGATATTCTTCTCCACATGAATATCCGTGTTTATTTTAAAAAGTGCTTTCGTGATAACCTTTTAATAATCACTCTCAAACAGTTTTCTATTTTTCACTTTATTGTAGGTATTTATTTGTTTTAAACTTAAAGCTTACTTAACTTAACTTTACTTGCTTAACTTCATTTTAACTTACATTAGAAGAATGTTGTAAAAATTTGGTACTAATATTTATTTAAATTCAGGGTAAGTGGAAGAAACCGTTCGACGCAGCACTAACCTTAGATCAAGATTTCTATGTTAGCAAAGACCAAACTATCAAAAAACCTACCATGCGCACATCTAGTGACTTCAAGTACGGTGAAAGTAAGGAGCTCGATGCTAAGGTAAATAATAATGCTACTTAAATACCATACGATTACAGAATACTTAATACGTAAAGGCATACAAATTTGATCTTAAAGAACATGTTACAACTGTTAAAATTATTGTGGTGTTCAATAAAAATAATGTAGGATTTAATATAAGTAGGTACTAATTATTACTTCAGAAATAAAACTCCAGTTTTTTCATCTGTTACATGGAATAATATACCTACAAGCTATAGATTGTAACACTAAGTAATACCTGTGTGTAATGTTTTTTTTTTATATCATTACAGCTTTTAGAAATGTCCTATGAAGGAGATCAATCATCACTTCTTATCGTACTTCCAAATGAAATTGACGGCATCAATTCCCTTGTTGAGAAACTAAAGGACCCATCAGTTCTATCAAAGGCCGTTGATAGCATGTATGTCAACGAAGTTCTCGTTGATCTTCCCAAGTTTAAGATTGAAACTACAACTGACCTTGGCGATGTTCTCAAAAAGGCGAGTATTGGGTCTTTGGCACATTACGGAACTCTTAACGCACATAGACGTGTAATAATGAAACAGCTATTACGTCTTGTTTAGTGTGCCGCTTCCCCGTCAAACGCTCGAGTAGCGTACTTATTTTTTTGTTGGAAGCTTTTGAACCGGAATAAAGTTAACATTATTCCGGTTCAAAAGCTTCCATGTAACGTACGTAACGTGTTGGATAGACTGCCATAAGCTAGACCATAGATGTCAATATAGCTAAACCCTAGTCATCATTCTCCTGGCGTTATAACAATTTATTTGGGGTCGGCGCAACATGTCTTTGTCTTCCATGCTTCTCTATTTGTCGTCTTTCATATTAGCCAAAATCTAGTAGTTGAACTTTAATATCTATCAGAAAAAACACGCAAACTTTTAACCCACTGGGCTTAGGACGCTCGTCGGGCTGACCTCATCCGCTACAATTTAGTGGCTTGATTAATGTATTACCATTAATTTATTTCAGATGAATATTGTAAAGCTATTCACAGCGGGCCAAGCTCGATTAGATAATTTGATAAAGGGAGAGTCAGACTTGTTTGTAAGTGCAGCTGTCCAAAAGGCGTTCATAGACGTAAATGAAGAAGGCGCGGAAGCGGCTGCCGCTAACGGTGAGTCTAATTCTACGATTGATTTAAAAACTGCGTTCTTACTTAAACAGATAAAAGATTATTATCTAAAGTTAAAATGCAATTTAATATTTTTTTTTTAATATTTGCCAGTGTTAAGAGTACTCTAGTACCTGTTACTTATAGTAGGTACCTATTATATTTTGTTCTGGTTGTATTAAAATGTTGATTGTATTGCAGCGTATGCCAGCTCTAATCGGTCGTATAGAGTTTATAGAACTCATTTCCGGGTTAATAGGCCTTTCTTTTACGTCTTAAAAATCGCGTCTGTACCACTATTCAGCGGAGCACTTTACTCTTAGGTATTTAATTTCATATTTTACTATGCATGGGCTTTGCCGCATTGCATTTGGAAATTATAAGGAAATTGCACGTATATCTATTTTGCATTAAGTTTCTTATTCCAATATATAATAAGTTGTGTGTATTAAAAGGATTACTAGTAGGAACATCACAAATTGGCACACTTATTTAATTACCTTCACCACAAAATCCACAAAAGGTATTTTTTTAATTATTTATACAATTTCAGCATTTTATAGTTACGGAAGCGTGCACAAGCCGGACCCTCCGAAATCCTTTTCAGCTAACCGGCCATTTTATTTTGCATTGAAAACTGACAACAAATTTATTTTTAACGGAATCATTTACACATAGGTATAAACTTGCACATTACATTTGCGCTTTTCTTAGTTACTGTTACTGTTCTGCCATTTGTCCACCGCCACCGTCAATGGGACGTCTCAGGGTTTTTTTGTCAGTAGTTAGTATGGTCATACCGTATTAGAGTGACGAATGTTTTCTAACCATTACCTTCTAACGATGATCTAACCAGCGCCGGTCAGTATAGTCCCTGTGTAGTATAGTACCTGTTTCATTACCTACACATTCACGTTTTGTTTTAGATAATAGTTTGGTATCTGTTTATTTGTACATTTCAAGTATTAATATTCATATTTCAGCATTGGTTCCATTCTAAAATTTCGTGAGTACAGTGTTCTATAAAAAAAAAATCTATAACCAGACATCAGTGTGTAATATTTTGTTCTAATTCTAACAACAATAATGCGATTATTTTTATTTCTTGTATTGCAGGATTTTCGGTATCGGCTACGTCGGCTAGAATTGTATTGAATATAATTGATTTCAAGGTCGACAGGCCTTTCTTTTACGCCTTAAAAACCAACTCTGAAATACTATTCAGTGGCGTACTTTACTCTTAGGTATACCTATAGTATTGAATTTTATTATGCATGGATTTTGCTGCAATCCAAATAATTCGCAAAAAAAGTCATGCGCAAATATGGTTTAGGTGGCACATAACATATTTATTTATTATATCATACAGTTGTACAGCGTGGCAAGGACATCGACGCTCAACCTCCCTAGGATTCAGTACATGATTCTGAACTGAACGCCCCTGTGTTGCAATTTTTCGTCAACAAATTGTAGTCCCATACATTTTGTCCGCGTAGTACCGTATTGCAATTTTCTATGGAACAACAGTTTTCTTTTTTTTTTATAACCGATGAATAATTTCTACGCTAGAGTCATGTCCTGAATTCATCTGGTTACAGTTTGCGCACCGACATCCATGCCATCCTGTATAATAATAACATACCTACACTCATATTTACCTTGAGTGGGTCGAAAAACATGCGAATTATTAGAACTAGGTAACTTATTGTTGTTTGTGAAAATTATATAATGTCCTTTTTTCGAATCAATGATACAACATTTGTCTAGTTAACTAGATTACATTGATCGATATGTTTAGTGATTCATTAAAAATGAATTCTAATTTTCAAAGATATTTATACTACTACCTCATAAGGTTGTTTAGAGTAGAATCCGTTACCAATGGTGCTAATATTTACCTCATTGAAAATCAACATAAATTTCGACTTTAAGACATAAATTTGTAATATTGACATTTTTATGAACTTGCCATACAACCATATCAGCAAAAAATAGCAATTCAGTCTAACAATTTAAATTGGTATAATCATGGAGTATTCAAGTCGCAAGTTACTTTACGTAGGCAACCACGGTCGTACCCAACTTAAAAATACAAATTTAAAATGCAGAAACCATCAGTTATTGGATACAGGACCAATTTTTTACAAAAAAAGCGTTCCCTTATATACTAGTAACCTGTTTTTAGAAAGCTTTATAAGTAGTAGTTTCGTTTCTTCTTAAATCTAAGGATGATACTGCCTGTTGCATACACATATCAAATGTTTGTATAGAAATTTTAGTAGAATCGTGCAAATTTAAATTAGACTATCTGTATATAAGTATGGCCATAACGCCCTAGAGTGACGAATTTCTCCTAACCATAGCTAAAATACTAAGTACTTCCTTCGTGTATAACTTACCACCACTATAGGTAATACCTATTTTACTACATACATATTCAAATAATAATAATAATATGAAATATAAACTTGTCGACTCTGAGGTACCATATTACAAGTATGTGCCCGACCCAGTTCTCGAAAATGACCATGTCACGTTGTACTGGGATCGGTCTATCATCACTGACAGGACTGTTGTCGCCAACAAACCAGATATAGTGGTGATAGATCGATTAGTGCGCCGCGCAATGATTGTCGATGTCACCATTCCGCATGACGGGAACCTCGTGAAAGCTGAGAAAGATAAACAAATCAAATATCTTGACTTAGCACACGAGGTTGTTGACATGTGGAATGTGAGCTCGACTGTCATTGTGCCGATTGTCGTATCGGCCAATGGCCTGATGGCCGAAAGCCTCGATCAACATCTATCGAGGCTCTCGTTAGGCGGTTGGATCAAGGGCCTGATTCAGAAGGCAGTACTCCTCGATACGGCTCGCATTGTGAGGAGGTTTCTGTCTCTGGAGCCCTAACCACCGGTAGCTTGGACCCTGCTCCCGACACCGGTGGATCACTATTTTTTTATATTTTTAAATGTTTTTTTTTATAATAATATTTAAAAATGTAATAAAATAAGAAAATTAAATAAATAAACGACATAATAATAATTTATTTATTTCCAAAAAGTTACAGACTTACTTTAATTATTAACAAAAATGTATTATAACAGCTAGTGGTAGTACGAAGCAAGTGATCTATGCTGTAGAAATCTGTATACAATAATTGGTGAGCCCTGCCTCTTAAACTAGGGTTACCTGTATTTTAAAAGACAGTGTTCAGCTATGGGGTTGGTACAGTATGATTTATACAAGTTGTGATTCAAATGATTTGGTTTTAGATAATAATTTGGTATCTGTTTATTTGTAACTTTCAAGTACCTATTGATATATTTCAGCTTTGGTTCCATTCTGGAAGTTCATGAAAACTGTATTCTGTAAAAGTTTGTAAAATCGATAACATATACAGTGTACAATATTTTTTTCTGAGTCTCACACAAATTACTGCGATTATTTTAATTTCTTATATTGCAGCATTTTTTATAACTGAGTCATTTGTATTGCATATGACATTCAAGGTTGATAGGCCTTTCTTTTACGCCTTAAAAACCAACTCTACAACACTATTCAGCGGCGTACTTTACTCTTAGGTATTTAGTATTATATTTTATTATGCATGGGGTTTGCTGCATTCCAAATCATTTGCAAAGGAAGCAACTCGCAAATATGGTTTAGGGTATAATTATCACGAATTTGTCTATAATATCATAATTGTAGTTATAAAATAATAACATACCTACAATCAAAATTCCTGGAGTGCGTCGAAATACGTGCGAATTATTAGAAATAGGCAACTAATCGGTTGTTTGTGGAAATTATATAATGTCTTCTTCTTTTCGAATCGATGATACAATATTCGTTTAGTTAACTAGATCAGGTTCACCTATGTTTTGTGATTCTTGTGATTGATTTCCAATGATACTCTACCACTACGTCATAAAGTTGTTCAGATTTCTACTAGTAATCGGTTTTGATTTTAAAACATAACTTAGTAATATTGACACTTCCATGGACTTGCTACACAACCATATCAGCAAAATAGTTATTAGGTCTAACAATGAAATTGCTATAACCCTGGAGTATTCAAGTCACAAGTTACGTCTAAATAGGCAACTACGGTGAAACCCAGTCTAAAAAATATAAATTAAAAAATGCAAAAGCCATCAAAGTTTTCGGTACCTATTTTTTCACACAACAAAATGCGTTCCCGTGTATACTACCCGTTAAAAAAAAAACTTATGTAGCCTTGCCACTGGTTTTATAATACCAAAATGTGTGTTAAATATAATACTATATATATTATATCAACTTGGCACTTTACGACTTACGTTACTTTTACTGTTGTGCCGTTTGTCCACCACCACCGTCAACGAGACGTCACAGGGTCTTTTTACACATATTCTCGGTAGGTATTTGTATGGTCATTGCGTAAGAGTGACAAATGTTTTCTAACCATTACCTTGATGTAACCAGCGCCGGTCATAGCAGTATAGTGAATACCTTTTTCATTACCTTCACATTCACGTTTGGTTTTAGATAATAATTTGGCATCTATTTATTTCTATCTTTCAGCTATTAATATTAATATTTCAGCATTGGTGTCATTCTGAAAGTTCATGAGTACTGTATTCTGTTAAAGTTTGTCAAATCTATAACCAGACCTATACACTGTATAGGTAATATTTTGTTCTGATTCTAACAACAATGATTGTGATGTTTTAATTTCTTATATTGCAGCGTTTATAATGACTAGGAAGGCTAAATTTGTACTCCGTATGACTTTCAAGGTTGACAGGCCTTTCTTTTACGCCTTAAAAACCAACTCTACCACACTATTCTGCGGCGTACTTAACTCTTAGGTATATAGTATTATTATTTTATTATGCATGGGCTTTGCTGCATTGCAAATCATTCGCAAAGGAAGCAACTCGCAAATATGGTTTAAAGTACAAGACAAATTGGATTACTATATCATACATTTATATAATATTAACATACCTACACTCACTTTATTATCTTGAGTGTGTTGAAATTCGTGCGAAATTATAGAAGTAAGTAACTAATCAATTGTTTGTGAAAATTATATAAAGTTTTCTTCTTTTCTAATCGATGATACAGTATTCGTCTAGTTAACGAGATCAGGTTCACCTATGTTTTGAGATTCGTGTGATTAATTTCCAATGGTACTCCACCACTACGTCATAAAGTTGTTTAGATTTCTACTAGCCATAGCGTTCGAGTTTAAGACATAACTTTGTAATATTGACACTTCCATGGACTTGCCACACAACCATATCAGCAAAATAGTTATTCGGTCTAACAATTAAATTGATATAATCATGGAGTATTTAAGTCACAAGTTACTTCTAAATAGGCAACTACGGTCAAACCCAGTCTAAAAATACATTACTACCCGATTTTTAAAAACTTATAAGTAGAAGTTTCGTTTACTCTTAGAACGAACTAACGACTTTTTCCCTATGGTACCTACAGGTTTTTTTCAACCTGTACTGTCCCACTGCCTGGCAAAAGTTCTCCCCATAGCCTTCGATTTTCCACAGGTTTTATATACCAAAACGTGTGTTAAATATAATGGTTTTTTATTTGTACAATTACAGCATTCTATGGTCTCACAGACTCGTACAACCCGGAGGAAAAAATATTTACAGCTAACCGGCCATTCTATTTTGCACTGAAAACTGACAACAGAGTTACCTTCACCGGAATCGTTTACACATAGGTATCAACTTGGCACTTCACGCCTTTCATAGTTACTTTTATTGTTGTTCCGTTTGTCCACCCCCACCGTCGCGTCAACGGGACGTCATAGGGTTTTTTTAACACATTCTCAGTAGGTATATGAGAGACGAATGTCTTCCATTACCTTCTAACAATGATATAACCAGCGCCGGTCATTACCTATTTCATTACCTACACGTTCACGTTTGGTTTTAGATAATAATTTGGTATCTGTTTATTTGTAAATTTCAACTATTCATATTGATATTTCAGCATTGGTTCCATTCTGAAAGTTCATGAGCACTGTGTTCTGTAAAAGTTTGTAAAATCTTTAACCAGACATACAGTGTTAATATTTTGTTGAGGTTCTAGCAACAATTATTGTGATTATTTTAATTTTATATTGCAGCGTTTTCAATAAGTAGGATGGCTAAATTAGTACGGAAAATGACTTTCAAGGTTGACAGGCCTTTCTTTTACGCCTTAAAAACCAACTCTACCACACTATTCTGCGGCGTACTTAACTCTTAGGTATATAGTATTATTATTTTATTATGCATGGGCTTTGCTGCACTGCAAATCATTCACAAAGGAAGCAACTCGCAAATATGGTTTAAAGTACAAGACAAATTGGATTACTATATCATACATTTATATAATAATAACATACCTACACTCATTTTTACCTTGAGTGGGTTGAAATACGTGCGAAATTATAGAACTAGGTAACTTATCGGTTGTTTGTGGAAATTATAATATACATATAAAGACTTCTTCTTTTCGAATTGATATACAACATTCGTCTAGTTAACTAGAACAGTTGACCTATGTTTTGTTATTCATGTTCAATGGTACTCTACCACTTCATAAAGTCACATTTCATAAAGTTGTTTAGATTTCTACTAGCCAAAGCTTTCGACTCTTCGTAACATTGACACTTCCATCGACTTCCCACACAACCTTATCAGCAATAATAGTAGAACGTTCTAACAATTTAAATTGCTATAATCATGAGAGAGTGAGATAGAGAGAGACCCAACCTAAAAATACAAATTACAAAATACAAGAGCCAAGTCAGATTGTGGCACTTTCGGTACCTATTTTTTACACAGCAAAATGCGTTTCCCATATGTAGAAGTTTCTTTTCCTCTTAAATAGAACTAATAGCTAAATGTATGGTATATACCAAAATGTGTGTTAAATATAATGGTTTTTTTATTTGTACAATTACAGTATTCTATGGTCCCGGAGCCCCGTACAACCTGAATAAAAAATACTTTACAATTGACCGGCCATTTTATTTTGCACTGATAATTGACAACGTAATCACCTTCAATGGAATCATTCACAAATAGGTGCCAGTTTTGCACTATACGACCTTCCTATTTGTACATTCTTAGAAAAACACAAAATATCTAGTAGTAATAATCGGAAAGTCTTTGAAACAAGACAAAGGATAACACTGAAGATGTTTTATACATTGAGTAGGTGGGTAATTTCATTTTATTCTTTTTATTCGCTTCTCTTGAGTGATCACACAAATACTACCACTACCTCGCCTTCTGGCCATTTCACTCATGTATTTTATACCGGTTGTGGTCATCTGTGTACAATTACATAACGAACGGTGGACATGTAGCTTTGTCATTAAAACTTGCAAATATAATTTGACATCTATCCATTATTTTGTTAATATTATATCACATAACAGATTATAGACCATATCTCTATATCTTGCATTTAGAGTACTTGAAGTCATTCTGAAACAATTTATTAATAAAATTTACCTTGACTTCTTGTTTTGTCCTTCTATCAGTGTTTCAAATACGGACTTCCCAGACTTTGTTTCTAGACAGTTTCGTGAAGTGGTTCATGATCTAACTTTGAAGTTTTTTTTATTCAATTTGTAGGATACGTTAGGTAAGTATCTAAGCTTGGCAATTTGATTCTGAACTTCGGAACCAAGATATTTCCATCTTTCGTTGAAATTAGAAATATGGTTTCGTTTACAGAACATACATCGTCATTCGTGATAAGAATCGCTACAGCCAATCTATTCTGTAAAAATCTGACCATGAAAACTTAGGTGAAGCTTGAAGTGAACTGTCATTCCACCTGGTCCCTAATTCTGTATGGTAATTATTATTCCCCGTGTAATCTTACCACGTGCAAACCACGTCAATATCGTGTCTTGTAGAAACCCTAGTAAGGGCAAGGAATCGAAATGTCAACCGTACGTACAACATAACATGTATTTTGACAGTTCAAACCACGCCAACTCCGCATTAAATTCACGCGGTTTTGTTCATTGTGTCATAGAGAATACGTCAATAGCAGATTAATGCCCTGGGTTTCCCAGAATTAGGGCCCTGGTGTTTAGCTCTTTTCAAGCTCGCTTCACGTAAGTTTTAACGGTGTCATTTTGACAGAATTGAATTGAGTGGCGAATGTCTTCAAAACATGGAAGTTTAGCGAACCTGGCTTATGCAAAAAAGAACTTATTATATTGGCACATAGTTTAGGAGGCAGAGCTTTTATGTAACAGTCTCACTTACATATATGAATTATAAATGAATTATATTACAAAAAACAAACTGCCACCTGTCTCTATAATTTACACTTGTGTCATATGCATAATGAGTAATTTTACAACAACGGTACTGAAAATTACTAACACATTTTCGTTTGGTTTTAAATAATAATTTATTATCTGTTTAATTTAAAGCTACAACGATTAGTATAAACGTATATATTTAAATATCGTGTAAGGTGCATACTTAGATATAAATACAATTAATCTTATTCAGGGTAACTGGTAATTTTACGTATTCCTTCCAGGACGTAACACTGGGACCCGTTTACAACAATTAAGCACCCCATAATGCCTAAGCGAAAATTCATGGGATTCGAGAAAACCCAATTTTTATGTATTTTTGAAAATTCCCCAGAATTCGTCACTAAATATCACTTTTCCCTTAACTCTCAATTTGAATGGCCTTCATTGCTATATTCCATTGCGTACCTAATACTTTAAAAAAACCTTAAGATGTAACGAAATTCTCTAAAACATCAGTTTGAAGTTAAAGAAAGAAGTTTATTAACCATTTTCATAAATCATCTACATACATGAACTTAAACGGCATTTGCAACAATTATGCAGCCCTGCTTAATTGTTGCAAATGTGTCCCACTGTCACGTCCTGGAAGGAATACGTCAAATTACCAGTCACCCTGTATAGATACCTACTGAAAAAAGTTTTCTACAAATACTTGAAATGTTTTCAATAATAAATATTAAAAGGTTCAGTGTCCACTAAGCCGACCAAATGAAACAATCACCATGGTCCGTAGCTCAAGGGACTGTGAACCGCTTAAGTAGGTTGTAATAAGTGCACACCTTTACATGTAAATGTACCTGTGAAATGTATACATTGGATGTGTCCTAAGCACCATTTCCGCCGGTATCGTTCCAGCATTCGGTATCACGTATTTGAGCGCTTTTGTACCGGAGACACGCCTATTCAAGGTGGACCATCCGTTCGTGTTCTTCTTATTGGAGGGGTACAACATTATCTTTAACGGAGTCTACCAGTCTTAGGTACTTACGCGTATTTTGGCGCATCACTTGCGCCAAGAGCATGGCCATTTTAATAATTTATAACAGCTTCGCCTCTGCTCTGCTATGTGTTCATCTGGTATTTATGATACCAGTTCTGAACATATTCTTATCTCTTCTGCCAAAACGCTTTTTCTAACCGCAAAATACTCTTTCTTTACCTGACCTTGAATTATTTTAGTGAATCTTCTCCATGACACTGCAATACAGGTGCAGGTGTACTTCTTATCTTGTACTAATAAAAAAACATAATTATATATGATTACTAAAACACATATAGGCTGATAAATACATTAGCATTCTTTGCGTCGCGCAGTCGATTAAAAAATAGTTATCTTAGGGGTTTTAGCAACTTTGCCTGGGCAGTGCTTATCAAACCTACATGCATTTGCCTGTGAACTTCTTTTACACTTCGTAAATATCTTCTGAACAGTGTGAACTTTTATATAAGTCTATACCTACTTAACGATCCATAGCATTTTAAAGTAATGAGAGCATGGATCTGTGAATGCAAAATTCCGGTTATCTCTAGTCTAGACAATAATCATTTAATTATGTGATTCATCATTAATTTTATAAAGTAGTCTAATTTTATTTTTATTTTGTGCAAATCTATTTGTTTTTTATTCAATCATAAATTAATCGAAATGATGATGGTTTCAGATATTAGCCTTGATGTCAGGGCCGCATTTAGATCGACCGCTGAATTCGTAGCAGACCATCCGTTTGTTTTTGCGATACTATGTAAAAGTAGCGAACTGAACAGAAAATTAAATACGTTCACGGGAATATTAGTGAGCTAACGCTTTAAATTATAGTATGTATCATAATGAATATAGCATGAGGTTAAGGATAGATAAGATACTTCTGCAGTGCAGCAACTTCTATGTAAAACTTAACAGGGGAACCAACTTTAACTCTAAAGAATGTGACCACACTAACCACGCAGTTTTAGAAAAGGTTTTTTAGTTGCCACAGCTATAATACAAACCTACACACATAGAATTTGTGGCATTACTCCTCTAAAAATTTTAAACTTGTAGTTTAGTAAAATATCTCTTACTATCCTGTACTGAGGTACACTAACTTAAACAAGGTAGAGGGTAACGTTAGCATGTTGTTATCTAACTGGCAAACATCACATAATAATTATAACAATGCATGATTCACAATTAACTATGGTGCATGTTAACAATTTTAAAAGAAATAAGTCCCAAAATCGAAGAACACCTTTAGAATCTAATTTTCCGTTCACTCTTGTTTAGCAGTAAAGGCAGTTAGTTGAATTAAAGAATATTGATAAAGTAATTATTTTTTTAAACGATTTATTTTTTTTGTTTCTTAAAATTCTTGAATACCCAATGATATTATGGGAAGTTTCTCTACACAGTGAATAATACTTTTCTTTTATGTTTCAGGTTTATTAAAATGTGAGAGTAATAATTCCGACCGGGTTGAAATCAAGCAACCGTCAATACTTGAAATCAATAAATTATTATTAATTTCAATTTGTCGTTTTTTTTTTTTGTTATCCTTTTAATAATCCAAATATAAAGAAGACTAGTGGTAACGTATCAAGTTATCATCTTTATACTGACAAGAAGGAAGATTTTTTTTCCCGATTTTTAGGAAAATGAACTTCAAACAGTCTAACAATTTCTTCACATCAGAGGTCAAAGTGGACCACTTCTTTTCTCTTCTTTGGATAAAGATTCAGTCGACTGCTCGTCAGTGGTAATGTTTGACCTTGAGCTGGCCAAGCGTACTACGAAGTTTCAATAGAATACGAGGCCAGCTATTCTGTTAATACAGACGTGCGGTCGACTGTACCTTTTGTGTGATGTAATAAAGTTGTTACTGGAATTTTAGGGTGCGTGTCATAACGTATAAACTCATTTGGTCTAATTTCATTTTATTATCGTTCATGAGATATAATCAACGTGAGATATACCAACTGTTGATATAATTTCTTTACATATAACATTTATTTATTCTAAAACTTAATTAGTATAACGTTGTTTGATATAACGTTTATGTAATCGAAAATCATTTGGTCTAACGTTTATTATGTACTAGCTTCTGCCCGCGGCTTCGCCCGCGTGGATGTCGGAAATTATCCCACGGGAACGTGCTAACAGGATAAAATGTATGTGCACCAGGATGCCATCTATCTCGCGGGCCCTTTGTGGCTAATTACAATAGAAAACCAATTGTGTCTCATTAATGGTGATTAAGAGGGTACCTATATGATATCTTTACCTAAGTACCTACCTAATTAAAAAAATAAATAAACTCAATAACAGAAAATAAAATACCTACCTACCTAAATAAACCTATTTATGACGATAACTAATCTAAACTCAATCATCATCTGCCTAGCCTTTTCCCAACTATGTTCAGGGCCGGCTTCCAGTCTAACCGGATGCAGCTGAATACCAGTATTTTACATGGAGCGACTGCCTATCTGACCTCCACAACCCAGTTATTGGGTAATACGATACCCTTGGTACGACTGGTTGTCAGACTTTCGGGCTTCTGACTACCCGTAACGACTGTCAAAGATCCACGAATGACAGCCGGGACCAACGGCTTAACGTGCTTTCCGAGGCACGGAGGTGTCTCGGTATGTAAAGATGGTCACCCATCCACAGACCGACCGCGGCAAGCGTAGCTTAACCTGACCGATCGACCTGTGCGGCTGTTATTATTTAGCCACGGGCCCCTCAATCTAAACTCAATAAATAAGCAAAATCTCTAAAAACTAATATCTATACGAATGACTATCCTACCTAACAGTATTATAAAATAACCTACGGTCACTACGTACACTATCAAATATACTACCTATACTTTAAAATTAAAATCTATACCTACGACTTATATAAAAATAAACCTAAATAACTAAAAAGTAAAAGGAATAAAAATGAACTCCACTGCGTGTGACCTAACCTACGACAAACTTATTATTTGCGGTTGGTACAGTAATCGGATCTAGGGATCGAACCGCAAAATTAAGTTTGTTTTTTATTGTATATACTTTTCCGGGATAAAAAGTATCCAGTGTGGTGCCCAGGATATTAAAGAATAATTATACCAAGTTTCATCGTAATCGAACCGGTAGTTTTTGCGTGATGCCTGAACAAACAGACAGACAGACAGACAGACAGACAAAAATTATAAAAGTAAAGTAGTAAAGTAGTAAGTATATTTTTTTTAGTAATATATATATCTTTATTTCCAATTTTACAATTTGCGGCAATAAGTTAATTCTATGACATTAAACTTGCATAAATCACCGATTACTCCACTGGCACCCAAGCTAAGATTAAACTTGTATTATGGGTGCCAGAACTGTCTCTGTTAATACATTTCTCAATTTATCCAAAACTAGTACGGAGTTTCATTGGGTAAGTCGCTATCGATTGAGTACAAAAAGAAAACAAAGTTATAAAAAAATGGGATACGGTATCACATGAAAGGGCTTCATTTGCACTTTATAAATCTTATTTGTAATACCTATTAATATATGCCAAATAGTTATTGGCTTATGATAAAAAAATCGTAAAAATACAACTAGAAATATCTTATAAAACGTAACTTTATGATACATACATAAATACAGTCACAAAAAAAATCGACCCACCCATTTTTTATTCAATAATGATCGACTGTTTCACAGATAAGCTGTTTCACATGTTTGTTTATCATTTTGAGGGTCGATATTATTATGATTGACGTCTTGTTTGTCATAAATCTTATTACACTTGAAGGTAAACGATTTTTTACACAGAAATACTGTTGAGTGCTGATTTGACAGGAGCAAATCGTCCCGTTCTTTCAGTCAGTAACAGATTTTTCTAGGGAGCTCATGTGAATATCGTTAAGTTTAATTGTTGAGGCTGTAGTTTGACTAATTCTGTCTAAAAATAATGGACACTAACTGAGGTTGTGGATTTGCTGCAACAAGGCTTAATTCAACGCGTAGTGGCCAGGAGGTTTATCTCAGCCGTTCTGCAGTTCGGCGAGTTTACCAAAGGTTTCTGGAGACTGGGCAGTATCGAAGAAGATCCGGATCTGGAAGACATAGGGTGACAACTCAAAGGGATGACCGCTTTATAGTGGTATCCGCTTTACGAAATCGACACCTTTCTGGCGTAGATCTCCAGCGACGCTTACGTGAAGATCGGGGTGTGGCAGTACTGTAAGGAGGAGACTACATAAGCAGAATTTAAGACCACATAAGCCAGCAACAGGGCCACAATTGACCACAGCTCATCGACAAGCCAGACTTCAATTTGCGAAGAAACACGTCAACTGAACTATCGGCCAATGGGAGTCAGTTCTTTTTAGCGATGAGAGTCGGATGACTTTATACGGTTCTGATGGACGCCGTAATGTCATGCGACGGCCAGGTGAACGTTATGCCCAGTGTTGCATAAGAGAAACAGTCAGTTATGGTGGGGGCTCTATAATATTTTGGGCTGGGATATCTTTAACGGGACGCACGGAGCTGGTTTTCATAAGAAGTGGTGCTTTAACTGCGGTACACTACATCACAGAGATCTTGGAAGACCATGTGGTGCCATATGCCGGCAACATTGGAGAAAATTTTGAGTTAATGCATGTTACCGGTTTGTAAACGTAAAATCATGTTTTTAATTAATAAACTAGCTTTATTCAATCATGTTACTGTCAGTAATATCAAATTCTGCAAGTGGCTTATCATATTCAAATAATTGACATGAGTTTATACGGTCGACATTCTCTGGGATTTAATATGGATTTAGAAATCAAATCCTTTCCGAACTTAGAAAAAGTATAAACATCTCTAGTCACAAAAGAACTATGGATGCTTTAAGAAATAATATATATTATAGTTCTGATAAGCAGAAGTTGTATTTTTTAACAATATTTTCAATTATTTCCCCTGGTTTTAAAAATAAATTAATAATATCCGATGGTTACACTAACAATGTCCCTTTGTACCAAATTATAATTATATCATATCCCTATGTATTTTACTGTGTGTACATAAATAATAAAATAAAAATAAATAAATGTAGGTAGGTAAGTACTTAATTTTGGTAATAGTCACATCTCGGTAACAAAACCTGTTTTTTTTTTCTAGTCCATTTTTGAATTTATGAACGACGATCAAGGTAAAAATGGAACACTGAACGTTAATCAGCTGTTATAAAAAGATAACGCGTGGGTCATTTAAAAAAACTACATGATGTATGTATGCCATACATATCAAAAATTAAAATGATTACATCGAATGAAAATTTCGGAAGAGATTGGACACCCCTGTCTTGGGATCAGACCGAGCGATTATACTTTTTAATCATTTTTTATTATTTCACGTCTCCACCCCACTACAAGCAACAAGAATTTCTGAAAACACCATTTTACTTCGTTTTACAGTGTTTTATAATACGGCTTCAAACCTAATGCCGACGACCCTCCTCGAGGGTTCACTTTAACTCCTGGCTCCTTTAGATCCTGGAGAGTCCACTTGCAATAATAATAATAATATCCCTGGACATTTCACACAGCGCCATCTAGTCCCAAGCTAAGCAACCTAATGCTTGTGTTATTGTAACAAGATGGCTGATAAACTACTTATATACATTTTTTTTTTGTAAATACATACATATTATAGATAGAAAAACACCCAGACTAACAAATACATGTAGGTCATACAAATATTTGTTCCGTGCGGGAATCGAACCCGCGACACGCAGCGCAGCAGTCAATCGCTTAACCACTGCGCCCACCGTGCCGTCAATATGTATGGCGGCATGCCATATGACCTCTATGAAAAAAGGGTGGAGTCGAAAGTGTTACCTACTATGGACCCGGCTCATAGGGTCCCATGCAAGGCACTATTAAAGAGTGTGTGGTGTCCTACGGGGTAATTACGTAACACACAATGACAATGCCTTTTTATTTTGACAGTAATGTTGACCGTGTTGAGCAGATGATTGTTTCAAACAGCAATGCATGTGCAATTTCCGTCAAAATCCTTTTATACGAGTGACGCGCATGTCGACTAATGCAGTTGCTTCCGTCGTCGGCGGGTATCGCGTGTATGTATGCACACAAACACAATAGGGTGCTGGCCCTTTAGTAGTTGTGACAATTTTATGTGGCTTCGATGCTGCTAGGTTTTCACTGAAGACACCGTGCGGTGAACACTGATGATTTCTCGCTAGCCAAACTCTGATGCAGGGCAGAATTGCCTTGATAATGCACTCGTATTGTACCCTCTACAGCCGCACAGGTCGTCCTTTGGTTTGAGCGCACTTTGCCGTCTTTCATAGAACTGTAGCCATAGGTGTTTCTAGAAATGAATGTTTCAAACAATAATTGTCGTCTTGGTTCATTTTATGAAGTTACGTACGTCTTGTTACATAGATGTTTAAAACTTTAAACATTCAGAGTTATTATTTCAAACATCTTTGCTCATTTCATTTCTTTGCTTTCATCAATAAGATGTAAGCAATTTAAAAAAATATGGATGTTTCGTGGTCAACTTCGGACGTTAACCCAGATGTTACTTTATCTCGGAAACGTAACGCTTTACGAGGTTTGGTCTTATTATGTTTTCTGTTAAATTGTGTGTGTTCATTGATGTCCGCTATCGATTTATATAGGTTACATGCGTTACCGTCATATTGAAAAAAAAAAACAAAATGTCGGACAGTAGATACGCCACGGATCTTCATAGCCCTTTAGTTATATATTTAAACCCTATAAAAATTAAAGAAAATTAAGACCTTGAAAATTAAGACCCTCAATCTATACAAAGAAATAAAATTTTTAAATATATGTTTATAATATCAAACTAGCAGCTTTTTATTGAATGCATATTATGAAAGTATATACGGCACTAATAACAATATTTTTTTGTCTCTCTTTCTGTATGTATGTTCCGGCTTACTTTTTATTGACATACCACGCGGGTGCAATCCACTCAGAGCACCAATTTCAGATATCACCTTCATATAGTGTTTTCTTTTAAAAATATGTCAATCTAAAGCCTCGTGCGCACTACGGGCACATTTGCCTATGTTTTATGTTTTTGTGAAGCAATCTATAAAACACGAATCATATAGCAAAACAATTCGCGGCATTGTTAAGTAAAATTATACATATAACTGTCCCATGGCTAGTAAGACAAGTAAATAGTAACCTCGGTAGTTCCGTTGAGACGCACTTCCATTGTCCAAGCGCCTCGCACATTACTCCACCAATTTGTTAAGAAGGAACACAACCGCCGCGGAAACTGCCTGATAGACAACGCTTTTGTGCCTTAATGAATACTGTCAGACGAACAAACGTTACACCACGGGAAGACTAATGTGGGCCACCTTCCACCCTTGTTATCTTTATGGCCGTACCTATTGTTTATATTGAGCGATGTCATGATTTAACGCTTGCCCCTTTTAACCAGCTGACTAATAAATATTTAAATGAAACTCATTGTTTTAATGCTTCCCACAGTTTCTTCATATAATTCTGTGTAGCATTTTTTTTTGTCAGTATACGCTTAATTAAAAGTCATGTTATCCACACTATTTAATATATCTATACTTACATAATATTTTCACGCTTTATTTTACGTAAAAATATTAACAATCTAAATAAAATTTATTAGTACCTATGATTACTGTTTTAACAGGATATTACGATTTTTTTAATACTTCTTACTTGTTTATCAGTCAGAAGCCCGAAAGTCTGACAACCAGTCTTACCAAGGGGTATCGTATTACCCAGTAACTGGGTTGTGGAGGTCAGATAGGCAGTCGCTCCATGTAAAATACTGGTATTCAGCTGCATCCGGTTAGACTGGAAGCCGACCCCAACATAGTTGGGAAAAAGGCTAGGCAGATGATGATGATGATGACTTGTTTATCAGTCAGTCTTTCGACACCCACCAACAAAGTACAGCCAACTCAATGGTTCTTCTGGAAACAGATGAAGAAGAAGTTAATTCAATTATAAACAGCCTCCGGATTGAAAGTGCTACGGGCTGGGATGGCATCCCACTAAAATTGCTAAAACACGCTAGCCATATTCTGGTTCCACCTCATCATCTGCCTAGCCTTTTCCCAGCTATGTTGGGGTCGGCTTCCATTATGGTTCCACCTATCACACATATATGCAACCTGGCAATATCCACAGGTATATTTCCCAGCGCTCTAAAAAAAGCCATCGTACATCCAATATAGAAGTCGGGTGACAGAAACAAGGTCTACGCCCAATTTCAGTCCTTCCAGCAATCTCCAAAATCTGGAAAGATTAATGTACAAACGCCTTAATAACTACCTAAACAAACACAAAATTGTCTCCCAAAACCAGTTCGGTTTCAGATTATATACAGAGGATGCGGTGACATCTTTATTGGATTTTGTAGTTGACAAGATTGACAATAAGTTCAAGTGTCTAGGAATCTTTCTAGACCTTTCGAAGGCGTTCGATACTGTGTCTATTCCTCTACTTCTTTCTAAACTTGAATCCAACGGAGTGCGGGGCATCGCTCATGTCTTATTTAAAAGCTTTCTTACTGGTGGGAGAGTACATTAGCGAAGCAAATCCTGTGAATATCGGAGTCCCACAAGGAAGTTTGCTCAGTCCTCCCCTTTTTCTGATCTACGTCAACGAACTCTGTCGGCTATCCCTTCCATCCACAAAAATAATACCCTACGCGGATGACACGGCAATTCTATCTTATGGCCGTGATTGGGCCTCAGCTAAAGAGACAGCGGAAAAGGGACTTGGTGAAGTGATGTTATGTCTGGAGCAAAACAGTCTCACACATAACGTTGCGAAAACTAACTTTATCACCTTTGGCTCAAGACGTTTCACCCTGCCGCAAGATGGTTCACTGCTTATTAAAGCCCACAAAATAATGCTCCAACTCTCTCTCCCTTTGCACATGTCCTGTTGTATCTAGAGCACCAGTAGTACGATATCTCAGCCTTCAATTAGATGCCTGCCTATCCTGGAAAACACACTTACAAACAGTGTCCGCACGAATACGGAAACTATTTTTTCTATTTAAGAAGCTAAGAGCAAACAGCGAAATCCTTAAGATTGTTTACTCGATACTAGCCGAATTAGTACTGAGCTATTGCATCACTGCCTGGGGAAGAGCCGCCAAGACTGACATTAAACAGGTTGAACGAGCCCAGAGAGCCGTAAATAAAGACATTCTTAAAAGATCTTTTAGATTCCCAACGCGACAACTCTACAGGGACTTTAAAACACCAACGGTTTGACAACTATACATATTACGCGCAGTCATGCGAAAACACGCGACTCTTCCATACAGCGTAAATAACAGCTCGACAGTAAGAAGAAGACACAAGCCGACTTGTCCCACAACACATACAAAAACTACATTTGCTAGACGTCACTACCCCTACCTAACTGCCCTTATATTCAATAAAATACATAAAAAACTTAACATACATACACTAAACTCACAAATATGTAAAAAAAATAACTAAAGAATTCCTCCTCACCCTAGATTATGATGAAACAGAAATACTGATGAAACCCCTATACAAATAAATAATTATTATTATCACGAACACTTACACACCCACCCTTACACACATCACACACTCTTACACTTCCCCATTACACCACATCACACGCACTTACTCACACACTATTGCTGCTGTTACACGTTTTAGCTTCCCAAATTTTGTAAATTAACCTTACGGACGAATGGATGGCCCCTATAACACAGGATTTTCCTAGCATCGGGGTGATTATTCACAAAAATTGAGCACAATTGTAATAACATAATAATGTAACATGCATTGTATTTCTTCTTTTTGCCAAATAAAAACATATTATTATTATCACTGCGGGTAATACTTGAGAAAGTTGAAAGGTAATTATTTAAAATTGATTAGATTGTTTAACACTGAAAACATTGAGCAAACCGCTGCGGTGTACGGAACTGATGGCATTGCACCAGGAACAAGTTCAATTAACGAACAATGCAGAGAAATCTTAACAGCGTTTTCTTGTTCAGCGCTGCAGGAAAGAGAATCAATTAGCCCGTAAAGTGAGTGCCAAAGAGACAATGGAGAGTATTGGGTTCCGCACACCTCGTCCCCACCTCTTTACGAACACCTCGGTAAAGCAAGCGTTTCGCTCAGATTCGACAAAGAATGCACAAAATAGTTCTAACACTTAGTTACCATATAGAATTTCTAGTGTGCATATAGTTAGATACCCACCCACTAGGACAAAGTTTTAAACATAGGTTTAAATTAAAATAATTTAGTTCATTTTAATTTTCACACACACATGACTTTCAAAATGAAGGTTACCTATTACAAGCAATATTTTCGATCAAAATTAACTTTCGCATAAAAGCAATAAGAACCCTAACATTTGCACGTGCCTATACCTACGTGTGTACCTACTGTACGTTATGTGTAGGTACGTGGCTAGACAAGCGAAACGAATGGATGGAAGTGACGACAGCAGAAATCCATACTCTACAGGAAGGCAAAAGCAAAAAAAGTAGTTGAAAACATCGATGAGCATTGCCTCACCGGCTGGATGAACAAAATAGGCTTTTCCGTACTTCATTCTCCTATTTGTAAAATTGCTGTTTTGAAACTTCGATTCATCTCGTAGGTTTTATTTTTAATGTCGCGAGAACACCAACGAATTTTGAGATGACATGACTGGGTATCACCAACTATAATTTTTGAAGTTTCATCTACCGTGAATAAAATTCCTGTCTTCTATTAATAAAGAGAATTATCAATTATAGCAAAACAAAAACCTGCCATACACAGCAATTAATTAAATAAAGATCAATTTACTTAATAGTTGTTTTGAAAAAAACTATTATTGAGTCCTGGTGGTCCCTTGACAAGCAAACATAAACCTTAGATACCAAAATTTACCGACGTACAGTCAGTTGCTAGATCATATAAGTTGGTTACGAACCCAATAGGTACTACTTTAATAATCAATTTCGATAATATTTTAAAAAATAAACTATATTTTGTGAACCAATATATGTATGTTATACCTACACTGATGTGAAACGAATCGGCAACATAAATCCATTTCCAATTGTTAGTTGTGAGTGACTGACTAATTTAAAGGCTTGTTAAATATCAAAACGTTTCAATTTAAACTTTCAAAATTTAATTATAAGTTTACAAATTCAGTTTAGTAAATTGATAGTGAAGTACCGATTGATGTTAGAAACCAAATTAGAAACCCAATTAAAATGTTGTTTTCGCTTGGGAATCGTTCATTTAGTGGTCACCATTTTGTATGAGTTGGCACGGTATAGGTAGGTACGCACGACGACATATTACGCTATACGTTTCTATTATAAGCTGACTTCTCATTGTACGAAAAACCTATACAATACGAGGTCAGATAAAACTGAAAATGTATATCTTGATGTGTCGCCGTGTGTACTTATCTTATTTTTCTTTACTTTTTTTTTGTCGTTAATGTCACAGCTGGGCTACTCTACTCTACTCTTTTTCCACCTCTCTCTCTGTCCAGAGCTGCCAAGGATCAATCATTATCAAAGCGAGTCCAGCTCATCCCGCCATTTCCGTCTGAGCCTGCCACGATGTCGTTTGCCATTAAGCAGGACCCACTGATCTGTCATCTTTATTTTATTTTTTTTATTATTTATGAAACCTTTATACGTCTAAGTTTTATAATATAGCACTTCGTCTATTAAATAAACCAACCCCATAATTATGTATAAGACAAAAACAACGTTGCATAAAATATGATGGGCGGCCACGCGAGCTCAGGCCGTCACGTACAGACGCCAGCAGGTCAAGCTATCCGAAACTGTCTAATTTTCCCAATCAATCTTGAACCTTAATGATTTAGCGATAAAGTTGAAAATCTATTAAAGAAATTTGACAGATTGTAGTAGCTTGATGTGCTGGCGTCTGTACCAAATACTTACATCTGAAACAAAACCACACAGAGCTTACAACGCAAACTTCCATACCACACATTGACTATTAATCCACTACATAGAAAATGCAATACGTTCTCCCGACTGCCAAGCTATCCGTGAAGGCTGAGAAAGCAATATAAATATACCTTCATATGTACTGGGTGCCGAACATTGACACAGAGTAACGAGAGGCCTGTGGCATTAAATTTTCAGCCCCCGCCGCATCGCCACACGACATGGGCTCAAATTGAAGTAAATCGGACCACGTCTACTCGCTGCCCGAGCCTATATTATGTATGTGCCTGCAGATAAATGACATTATTGATGCGTTTACCTGCAATTTGAAAACCATCATAATTATGTTTTTACTAAGTCTACCTATAATCACCGTAAAAGAATAACTACTAAATTCTACGTAGTTCACTCACAGACAATGCACAACGTAAACCACTGGGTCTAGAAATATGAAATTTTGCACAAGAATTTCTTATATAACGAAAATAAGAAGGATTTTTGAAAATTCATCCCCATTTGTTTTAAATCCCTGTTTAACACATTTTGGAGATGAATTTAAATATAAAAAATACGTCATTTTTGTCGATAATGTTCCCATCACACGGCTTATAACACAGATATTGCTAAAAATGATAAATTGTAAAACAATATGTCTTTTTTCTGAATAGACAATTTAGTTGCAAGTCTAAAGTCAGGAGGTGCTTGTAGCCATAAAGGGTAACTGAGAGTTCAAATTAGCTCTCACAGTCCACGTCGATGATGCACACAGCGCACGTACCGCATCTAATCTCGAATGCATTGCCCTGAATCGATGATTATCTTATATCTCGGGTTTTCTCATACCTTTAAGATGAATAGCTTAACAAAAAAATATGCACATATTTAATTGGCCGAATAATGCATAGAAATTCACACATTGGCTAATGCAGGATAATAGGTTCGACAAATTGAACGCATAAATTTAGCAGTCGTTCCAATATTATAAACTGGTGTTAATTCCGGTTAATATGCGAAGTGTAATTTTGAATACAGCGTTGGTGCAGTGCTGGTGGTCTCATGAATAAAGAATCCGATTAAACTGACCTATCGTGGCGCGCCAGCCAGCCGACCGACACGGGAGCTGTGAAAATTTTACTAGTGCCAATCATAACCTGGATTACCATTTTATAGCATGCAACGCAATTGTACTTGACTTCTTTGCCTCTACTGCTAGTCTGATGTCAGTGTGGGGTTTTTAGAAACATTTTTACAAAATTTACATTTCTTACGATAATTTCATTTATTTTTTATTTATTTAGGATCTCCAGCAAAAGGTATACACAATACATGGCATATAAATAAAGGCAATATCAGCTATTAAATAGGTTTACTCCTTCATTGACAGGGGTACACAGGATGCAAGTTAAAATATAATTATTTTATTTATAGGACACTACAAACATATTTCTGTGCCAGTGCGAAAACCAACACAGTTTCGAAACAAAAGTGAACTACTATTGCATAGTGCCTCTAGCACAATTCGATTGATCTATAGAGCATAGCTACGTCAAGTGCGGTCAAGCTTTAGATGGCAGATCATTTGTTGCACATAGAGACGCGAGCCCCAGTGAAACGGACAGCCAAATCATGCCAATATCTACGGAAGGATTAACAGACAACCCTGCAGGCTAGGCTACACTGGGCACAGTTGCAGCTTGTAGTGCGTGCCACAAAACGCACAAGCGTATTAAATTTAGTACTATGACATTTCTCATAGAGTTACAAGACCTTTTCGCTACACACAATCATCCATAAGCAGTGTGGTCCTTTATAAATATCAGAAAAATAAATGAATACTGACGATGAATTCAGCACATGATTGTGGATGTAGAGTTGTAGACCCCTAGTTTAATTTATCCCCAATTTTTCGTAAGTTATGTATTAAAAAAAGCAGCTGTTGACCGTACCGTGTTTGCACTTTTCTATGAAACAGCTGATTTCTTTTTTAATTACCGACGAATTCTGCTCTGATACTTCTAGAATCATATAACGAATTCATGGTAATTAGATATCTGTGATGGTAACAGTTCGCGCGTCGAAAACCCTTACACCCTGTATTTCTTTGAATAACCAGAGATCAGAATAATATAGTACCTAACGTGTAAAATATATATACCCAAACGTAACATAATGATTTTAACAGTATCGTATTAAACTGAAAGTCGATGTCAAAACTCAAGGGAAAAGCCTATAACGGTGACGATGATGGCATTTGTAACACAATGAAAAGTTATAATCCTATACTCGGAGCACGCCCTTGTGAGTCGGCTCGCATCGACGCGGAAGTAATATGTCACACCATAAGGTTAATTTAACGGAAATTATACGAACGTAATCTGCCGCGTTTGTTCCGCAGTGTCAGACGTGCAAGGTTGAGCCCAGTAATTGTCTGTGTTTCTTGCAGTGTTTGGAGAATTGGGGGTAGTACCTTTAATAATCGTACCTTTTGAGTAAAGGAATTAAGTAGTACAAGATCGATAACTTCTTGTAAGTCAAAAATATTAAGAAGGTCTCTCGAAGCCTGATAGACAACAAGATAACGCTTCTGTTCAATCCTTGTCTGTATAGTCTGTTCCAAATGTATGTAAAGAAAGTTGTATGTAAACAAACCCTGTTCGAGTTAAATTCTTACGCAATCACTCACTATAAGGAATTAGTAATACACTCTTCTGTATTTAGAAGGTTTCAAGTTTATCTCACCACTTTTTTCAACAATTATTCTTTGAATCACATTATTAAATTGTAATTAAAAAACATGGACCAAAATTGGGGTTATAAAATTTACACACACAACTCTAGTGATTAAAATTAGAATGTCGGGTTAAAGTGTTAAATAAATAACAAAGCAATCAATTGTAAGTGCAAATTGGCGTCCACAGGTGCGTTTTATGATAAATTTGTTTACATTTTCATCAGATAGTTTTGGAACAGACCATAGTTTTAAATCTTTATGGAGTGTACCCTCACTGATAAAGTGTGGCAGTCTCTAAGTGACACGGCTAGTAATCTCGGAACAAAAAACCCTACACAGATTACGCTCTGGTCACTACCCATCCCGCAAGTTTGGTTATTTAATAAATAAAGTGAGTTCTCCCAATTGTGAAACATGCGGAACGGTTGAAGATGTTCACCATCTACTTATGGAGTGTACTAAGACAAAGAAGGAAAGAGAGACACTGTTGAGTAGAATAAAAGTAAAGGAATTTGACATTGGTCCTTATGTTAAAATTTTAGCGCAACCTTCACCTGAAATAGCGAACCTACCTACTTGCTGATTTGTTCCGACAATAACAATGTGTATTATATTTGTTTAACAATGTGTTTTATAGTTTAGAATAGTTTAAGTTATGATGAGGCTGACATACCACTGTGGATAAAAGCCTCTAATAAAAACTAGAGTAAAAAAAAAATACCAATGTTTACCTAATAAAAAAATAAAATTATTTTATTGGTTTTATTTAATTAACTTTCTAGTTTTTTGGTTGAGAGATATTTTTGACCACAAAATTAATTTAACAAAAAAAAAGTAAAACAGCAAAACAAAATTCCTCGGTTGGAATTGAACTCACGTCGCCGTCGTGTAGCTTACATCAGTAGCTATCGCAGGCGCTTACATCACTTAGCTATGGGAACCTTGTTAAATCAGACTAAAATACGGGCTCATATTCCTTCATTGTGTACCCGTTTATTTTATCTTTAACCGCGTGTGTATATTACGTATAATGACAGTCGTCTATGTATGCGCTATGTAAACTAATTAAAAGGGCCCTCAGTACCTAAGCTATTAAAAAAAAAAATTATAAATATAAAAACTATTTATAAGAAAAGCACAGCCACATCACAAATCACTAATAACTCTAAATAAAAATGGAATTCACTTCCAGAAATTAATACATCGACAGGATTTGACAACTGAAACCTTGTAATCATACCACAACACCACTTGCTGTAAACATGAAACCTCAGAAATCTAACCAAATTTTCAGTTAAACACAGAACCCCTTTTTCACAGTCGGTTTGATAGCTTAAAAGGCTAGTAATCAAACTATTCTGGGATCGAAACATACCTCAACAAAACGACTCCGTTTCTACACTACAAGCGACAAAATTTTAGTGAGAATTAAAAAAACCGAACGTCACATTATATGTTTTTGCAGATTCCTATAGCGATTTTTCTGCTATGGGAAATTACTGTCTGAGTACGCTTGTCTCCAGAACCACATTGAACAATCTGACTTTTCTTTAATATAGTTATTGTGCCGATTAGCATAAACTTTTTGTTTTCGATTAGGATCCCAAACACTTTAGAAACTCATAGTGACGTCACAACTGAAGCGAACTACTACAAGATCTGATCCAAGATAAGAGAACAGCAAAACTATGTTTTAATCATTTCAATCGCAACTCTTCATACAGTCAACTACGACTATTCTTAGGCTGCGGTCACACCGGCCGAATATACGTGCTATACATTTTTTTTAAAGCTGGCAGCATCATCAAGCCACACCAGGGAAACTAGTAGATATCTTAGCAGAGAGGCAATGATCACAGAAAACAACGTATTTAAAAGGTATATGTTATCAGGGATGTGGATAGTTTGGAGCCGTTACTTCGCGTTAGTTTGTTCACATAACTACACACTTCCGACTATCCGGCCGCACCCAGGACACACAGTGCCCGATGTGTGCGGACACTAACGTTCCAATTGGAAGCTGTTTGTGTACACTGCCATCTACTTTTATATTGCTGCCTTCAATCGTTTTGAGCAATCGCGTTTATATGTATTGTGAGTGTGACCTATAAGATACATATACACGGTGGCGACGACAATACGATAATAAATTAAACTGCGTACCTATATCCAATGACGTTCTCAGTCTGCATACGAAAATTCAATAGTTTAGTCACTATAACTAGTCAAACATAGGCACAATCCATAGAGGGCCCATCAGTACTATTTATAGTTTGTTTGACAAAAACACTTTTGTTATTTCGATGTTAGGATGCATTTGGTAGTTCCAAAACACTCTTAAGCTAATGCCAGTGTTGCCTCCACATTGTATTATGGAACATAAATATTAAGTGCCATCCATCTGTTTGGCCTTTTTTGTTCTCACAAGAATTTCATGTGAGCATCTTTTTTTATACCTAGTAATATAATTTGTATTGTATTTATTAATAGAGGTTTAGGTAACAATAGCCTCGGACTGACAACGTCGTGAATTTACTAATTTACTCAAGTAGTGCAGAAGTTTAACTGAGAAATTATATCAATTATAATTACTTTTAAAAGTGACTATTATGAAATTCCTACAAAACTGCCAGCGAAGATTACTGAATGTCAACAAAGGCCAACAAAATTCGGAGTTTCTTCTCAAATCTGGTTTTGCGGAGAAAACGCGTCGAAATTCAATGGGATCTAAGTTACAACGAAAGTGTGCGGTAGCTAACACCCGAAGCCTTTAGGGTAAAAGGTACCTGCAACTTACTTCACCTTATAGCTTTCGACATAATTTCCTCGTCGTATCACGCCTGAATCTTGATAATATAACTAGATACACTCACAACTCACCTATTCCAGATGAAGAAGTTTAAAAATATTTAAGCTGAACTTTCATAAAAAGATTAAAAGATTGTTTTTGTTGGATTTCAAAACTTAAATCTAAGTAAACTGTGAAAAGTGTGGAGATATTAATTCTTTTCTCCTGGTTATATTTTTATTATCTTATTAAACTGTCAGAAAGTTAAAGATTGTACCATTTTCGTTCCCTATTCTATTCGTTGGTTAGAGAGATTTACGAGAGAGGGAAAGAGCCTTTATTTTATTATCCGGCTCTTTGTAGTGAATGTTCAATTCATTTCTTTAAAAAAATTAGTTCCGTTCCTGGTTTCCTTACTATCGCCGTCCAGACGTACAGGAAATTCTTTTATAGACAGAATTTATATGTCACGAGCACTGTTGTAGCAAAACGAAAGAATCCACGGAATAGTTTAACAAAACATTTCTGCTGCAAAGATTGCGGTTCTCTTCTTTTTGTATTAAATTGATTTCTATTGCAATGAAAAATTGTAGTTACGTCTTTATTTTTTAATAGGTTTAAATTATTTTGCAGTTTTTACAAAACATGTTTTTATTTAACCAAGCTTTTCGGAAATTATCCCAGCGTGGAGGTCGGGAACGTACTGCCGGGATAAAAAGTATCCTATGTGTTAATCCAGGTCATAAACTATCTATGTGCCAAATTTTATCCAAATCGTGGTTTTTGCGTGAAAAGTAACGAACACCCATCCTCACAAACTTTCGCGTTTATAATATTAATAGGAAGTAGGATCGTAGGAAGAAGAATTGACCTATCGTGACCCTGTGTATTTGCTAGCGCGTTTAAGACCCAGACCTCAAATCAGACTAGACAAATATTATGTTCCAAACGGGGCAAAGCCGCGACCCGTAGCCGACAAGCCAATCTCTCAACCACTGCTTCAAACGTGAAGTCGAATTTAATTACCATTCCTTTTTAGGATTCCGTGCTCAGAGGGCGCCAACGGGACCCTATTACTAAAGTTAGGTTTAAAGAATCTTTATTTCTCATAAGAACAAGATACAGTTCACTTATATGAGATTTAAATTTTAACATAAAAATAATCGTCGTCTAATGACGAAGCATGCAGATGTAGAACAAGTAAAACAATATCAACAATGTATGAGATCAGTAGCAAACAAAGCAAAAATGTAGGTAGTTACACAATATTATTTATACCAAGTTAATACAGCTGGCCAATTTGATACCAAGGTACCCTCTTAAGTAGTAATTATTCACTTTGTGAGGAACACAAAAAATGTTTAAGAAGCGAAGTACTGCGTGAATGTGTTTCTGTGTGCTAGCACAGTGCATGTACGTGTTTGTTTACCTGTGTGCAACAAGTATAGTCTCAGAGACAGCGGTCTCTTATCGGCGCGAATCATTTATAATTTTGATTATTACGTGTGTTCTGGTTTTATGTGTTCTTATTTTGTAAGTATCCACTTACAAAAAAGAACACACAAAACCAGTACTTATTAGTTATGTGGTTATATATATATATTTTTTTTTTTTTTTTTTGTATTTTTTTTCTCTTGTGTTATAGTAGTAGTATTTTATATTTTAGTAGTTTAGTTTGTATTTAATATTGTGTTTTCAGGTTATTTATGTATATATATTATATTTTAGTAGTTTAGTTTGTATTTTATATTGTATTGTCATGGAATTTATGTAAAAATTACATTTTGCATAATATAATCCTTTAGTTTTCTTTTATAAATATTAATACTTTTGCACTCTTTGATATCATTTGGCAATTTATTATATAATTGGACCCCTTCATATAAAAAGTTCTTTTTTCCATATTTTACTGTTCTGGGAAAACGCAGAACTACTTCGTTTCTATTTCTTAGGTTATGTGTGTATGTCTTTTTTGTAAGTTTAATGTTGGTTTGTGTAGTGTTATCTAAAATTTTTTTTACTAATATGCAAGTATTGTAATTGTATAGTTGACGAAGATTGAAAATTTTAGTTTTCTCATATAGCTGTTTCGTAGGTGTTAGAAAGTCATAACAATATAACCGTTTTATAATTTTGTTTTGGGTCCTCTGTATGTAATTGAGGTTAGTCTTGGATGCCAATCCCCAAATCTCAATCAGGTATTCTAAGTTAGGTTTTACTAATGAATTGTAGATAGTGTGTTTTATCTTAGGTGGTAAGCAGTTTCCCATTTTGCGAAGAGCTCCAGAAAGTGACACAAGCTTGGCTCTTACGTGATCGATATGGGGTTTCCAGGATAGTTTGTCATCTAATAGTAGACCAAGATACTTTTCTGTACTGGACTGTTTGATAGTTATGTTATTAATAATCAAAGGGGCGTGGGGTGGAATCTTTTTGTTTTTGGCTGTAAATATCATGTAAGATGTTTTCGAAGTATTAATGGTAAGCAAGTTATGTAGAAACCACTCATTTATTACGTTTAAATCGTTTTGCGCCTCACTAATGATATCGTGCATGGATTGACCGAAGTAGAATAGACTAGTATCATCTGCGTAAAGTGTTAGATATCCCGTTAACCCTAAAGTTCTGCTGTCCGTCCATGCGTCCGTTTGCCAAAAGGCTGTATCTTTTGAACCGTAATAGGTAGACACTTGACATTTTCACAGAGTGGCTACTACTGGCCGCTTGTTGTTAAACAACAAATAATATAAAGTTATAAATTGAAGGGAGTCCCCACTCCCTGTACAACACACATGTTTTTTTTCAAACGTTATTATTTTTTAATAATTATGTAGTAAATACGAAACCCTTCGTGTGCAAGTCAAACTCGCGCTTGGCCGCATTTTAAATAAATGCTCACTACCACTGCAGTGCATTCGCTTTTAATGAAAATGTATTTAAATAATTTTCAGCATTGAACCGACATTTTAAAGCCATAAAAAGTCCTACTTATATGAATACTTAATCCAACTTCCTTCCGGCACAATATTACTTTACATCATAAAATTTGCATCCCATCCTTTATTATTAATACCTACTGTGTTTTTGCATAGTCTGGGACACATTCGAACTCTTCTCAAATCTCAGAAGTTATCCGATATCCGATACCTTGCAAATAACTATGTGCCAAAGCTGACAAACGTAAAACTCGCACAAATTCTAGTTATTTCCATTTTATTCAAATAACTTGACCAACCCATGTATCCGAGCGAGTCTCAAGTAAAAGCATCATTTGTAAACGTGAGATCGCGAGCCATGAGCCATCTAGCATCCAGTTTCATTTTAAAGAGTTCCCATTTTAATCTTAGGTCATCAAGTCGTTTTTATTGCGGTACGAATTTCCAATTAAATGCTAGAAGTAGTCGTAAATTTTGAAACGCAAACCTACGAGACCCTTCGACTTCCCTTTCATTAAATCGATTATTGCTCGAATGCTTGCAGTTCCTTTTATGGAGGTGAGGACTTTGATCGCGAAATTGCTTTAAAAACAAGAGCTTGACCTCGTTTAACGTGTCGACGAACTCTCACAGGATCTTTCCATTAGCCCGCTCGTCCGTCGACACGTTTAAAAAAAGTTTAACAAGTTTCGATCTATTTACTCTGTGCGACACGTAAGAGCTGTGTACATAGTAAGTACTTGACCTTTTACACGTGTTTTGTTGTTTACCAACTTATCTATTTTGATGTTTATGTTGTGTTAGCCATTTAGTTTCGTTTCCTCTTTTAAAACCTTTCAAAGGATGTTCTGCTACCAGTAATGAAATAGAGATAGAATTTCAAAATACACAATCTTGAAGTTTTGTCTTGAAATAAGCACCGTATTAAAGACTATAATATTTCAATAATATAACAGACTTAAAACCGAATCTTCCTATTTCTTGAAATAGGAAGATTCAGCATTTTAATACTTACCTTTTTTTTACAATTGAGCCGGTATCGAATTTTCTGCCAGTGTCACATTTGAATACTTAATTAGAATCATTGACTTACCTGCTTAAGTTAGCCAAATAATTAAATCATACGAAACCTAACCATAAGATACATTAGACAACTAACAAGCAACAAGCTCTAATAAATTCTTCGTTAATTAATATAAATAAACCTCATAAGTCACAGGCCTCACTAGGGAAAGGGTCGAGCGAGGTGGCAGGTAAGCTTGTCTTATTGAAATAAACGACTTGTGACCTCCCCAGGCAGTGCGCTGTCTCTCCGATATGACCCCACCCCGACATTGTCCCTATAATCATTCATATTTACTTTACACGCCCAGCATACACGCTTGCATTGTTCACGAATGGAAAGTGAGCGGTGGGTGCGTCGAGTAGCGTTTTATTCGTGAATGGTTTATTCTTGCGATGTCTTTTCTAGACTAGTTTATGTATCTACGTTTGAAATCTACCACTACGATTTATTTTATTATACAAGCGTTCTGAGACCTTTACCCGTATTGCAGACAGAGTATTTTCTGCGTATTCCTGAGATAAAGGGGGGATCAAATATTAAGGAGGTGTGCTTCTTGAGAATGTAAAATATTCAGTCATTCTCCATAGAAAGGGGAGGATCCTCCGACCAGACGGGTGTTGTCTCTGGTGGGCTACTACCCGACGTTTGATGTCGGAACGTTGTATATATGCTAGTTGCGCGGTAAACTCTGCTTACGCGGTGCAGAATTTTTGCGTGACGTATGATGTGTAATTCGCAAATAGCGCTGTAGATTCCGCTACATATACAATGAAGAGGAAGGGCCCGATCACACTTCCCTGAGGTACACCAAAAGTGACAGGTAGACCATCTCTAACATAGTTTCCTATTGTAACCCTCTGGAACCGATCAGATAAGTAGTTCCGGAAAAGTTTTAATGGTACCCCCCAGATTCCCATGTGTTCCCGCTTGTTTAATAGGTTGGGAACAAAGACTTTGTCAAACGCTTTGGGCAGGTCAAGAAATATGACTTTATACTATCAACTGTTGTTGACTGTTAATAAGATGTTCTGTCAGCTCATGAACAGCGTCGGCACAACCCTAATTGAACCTGTGAAATGGGGTTATTGTGTTCAAGGTATCCGGTAAATCTGCTGTTCAAGAGAAGTTGTAATCATTTGAAAAGAGTGAGTAGAATAAAGATCGGCCGGTAATTGTTGACACAGCCTCTGTCCTCAGCCTCGTCGATAGGATGAACGAGTGGTTTTTTTAAAAGTAACGGAAATGTGCCTGTGTTAAATGCTAGATTAAATAACTAGGTAAGTGGGGGTTTGACCAAGTAGTTCTTGTAATGCTTAAAGAACTAAGCAGAAATATATATCAACACTTTTAGACCATGTGTTTTTAAAGTTACAAATGGGGAAGTCTACCTCCTTTTCATCTGCGGGAAGAAAATACATCGAGTGTGGATAATCGTCTGAAAAACTGGTACGTGATAATTTAATATCTTCTCAGCGAGGTATTACCAGCTGAAAAAGAAGTAGTTTACCTCATTGACAGACTTTTGGGGCTTTTTAACTTGTATGTTCCTGTTCCAGTTCCTAGGCTTAGGGTTGTCTGTGTCCGTAATTTTTCTAACGACCTTTTTTTTGCGGATGGGAAATCATCAAATGACCCCTCCCACTCTGGGTGGAGCGGAAGGGAGTGTCAGACTCTTACTGACTAAAACCCACCCGTGTTCCTTCCTTAGCCCTTTATGTTCCAGGGCAGCGGTAACCCTTTCGGACGATCCCGCTACCCCGGCAAGCTTCGGCCCTATCGGGCTCCTTCATTTATGCTGACATCTCTTTGAGGCGCGTGTGGAACACACACGCGATCCCCTGATCCCGATCGGACGGTGAGCTACCCATTACTCTCCGCCCGCGTCTGCGTCTATCTAATGCTTCTAATGGTAATGTTTGATGAATAAATGAGAGATACTGTTTTGGTTGGGTAGAACTGTCTTCAACGTCACATAGACGACATAGATTTTGCAACCGAAACCGCATCTAAAATGGAATTTATTTCGTCTACATTATCAAATATGTACAAATTATGGTTTTCTAGTAGATTGCTCTGAAGATAACAAGAGGGAGGGAGGGGAAGTGAAATGATGATGAATGATTGTGAATAGGGGGCGAACCTATCACCTGGCACCAATCCAGACCCCGGGCAGCGGTTGAGAAATTCCAGTTAGAAGAATCATGTAACACTTTGCCCGACCAGTGATTTGAACCCAGACTTAGCATATTTTTGTGTTTTTTTTTTTTGTCTGTTCATGCATGTGTGTATAAATGGTAAATAAATTCAAATAAAAGCCAGTTCCAAAAGAATACTAACAATGGGTCTTTATTGTTGTACCCTGGAAGAAAGTTATAAAGAATCTATTCCTCCATGAAATACCGGTAAATCCTGCGAGCACTAACAAGGAGTGGACTTTATACTTGCAACCACAAACAACAGGTTTTGTTGTGCATTCAGAGTTCAACTTGTAACCCTATTTAACTTCGCCTTTCCACCCTATTATTCTGTGTAATCGGTTTTTGTAAAGTTGGTATATCTATGTTTATCGAATAGAAGAAATACCAGCTAAATGGACAGAAAAAATATATAAATCTATTTTTTTATTTATGGACAACATTAGATAAGAGATGGGGATATACTGTACATCCTGTTCTTGCACCATTTTCTAAAATTCTTCATAAAAACATTTATGCTTTATATGTTTATCTAATCAAAGTAATCTCAACAATATTTTTTTGGTTTGAAAAGGAAATATTTTTATGTGTAGGAGTTTCAAGTGGGAAGATATCTAAAAAAAAACGCTATTTTTCAGACACTTTCTGCTTTTCCACGAGTTATTTTAAACCATTCACATTTATCTCAACCAATAGATCTCGTATAACAAAGTGGAACGTTAAATATCATACTCATCACCTCCTCGAGTCGTAACACATTCAAATCATTCTCCTCTCACGCGAATATCAAAAGGAGAAATTCTCAACGTTTTAAACATGCAAGTAGATATTTCGTGGAGTAACATTATTCGTGGTACATTATTCATGAAGCTATGTCTTGGTAACGAGCCGGATTGAGAGCGAAACCTACTGTCGATAATGAACTAACGTTTTTATTACGATACCAATTCATTTCATTGCTTTCAAATTACGAGGACGATCGGCTCTCGTCTTTATTCTGAGGCATTTTACTGGAAAATACATTAATGTATGCGTCCCTGATGTTTTTTTTTTTTTTGGTCATACATGTTAAACAAAGGTTATTAAAGCTTTTGGCGACCTTAATTGCAGGATGAGAGCGTCCGCTGTACAGAAAGCATAAGTACATACTCATTACTGTCGCGTATTCCTGCCTCCAGGCAAAAACATATTTATTTCAAGTACATCTACTCAGTGTTTTGGTAATTCACTATTTGGCAGAGAACTTTTCGGTAAAAAAAGGATTGTTCGGGTATTCGGCTACGTCATTCTCACTTATATTAGGTTGTGTTAAGTCATTTGAATTACTAACCTATGTTAAGATATAAATTATAGGGACTTAATCATACATAGCTCATACAATAGATATTAACGCGCATTTTTCATACCATACTTTTCCCTAATTTCTGACCCCGCTCATTCAAAAAGTTAACGTAAACAGTATTTATTAAAACACAAACGAACCTAATTTGTTATAAGAAAGGGCATGTAACAATGCCCCGATGCACATGACTTCAAAGAAACCACGAGTCTTTGACGCAAAGGTCTAAAAGTTGAATATCAGCCGAGAGCCGAGAGCCACTGTGAAAACGTTATATTGCTTCAATTTTATGCCATTATTTTACTAAACCGCAGTGTAACGTAGCAACACGGTTATAAAATAAAAGGTAAATATACTATCTTAATTCAAAATAGTTTGTTTAGAACAAAAATTGCTTCGTCGATTGAGGTGTTTGAGTTTGATCATTGTAGACTAAATAAGCCTTGTAAAAGCCACGGGCGCTGTGGTGTAGCTTAGTTGCAGCCCTTCCTGTGCGGCTAAGAGAATTTAATTTCCTTCCAAGACTGGCTTAGTCCATACTTACTGAACAATTTGTAGGTAATTAGAATGAGAGTATCTGCAAGTTTAAACTAAGCTAATATCTTTTTTTGACAAAAGCTGCCAATTCGATTTTGATTCTGCGATAATTACTACGAGGTTAAATTACTCGTAGTTAATTAATCAAGAGAATATTTTATAATTTTGAACGTTGCAACAAAACAAAAAGGTTAGACACAGTTATCCATAATTGCTTTATGTTAGAAACATTAAAGTATTATTCCTGAAAAATCTTTGGCATTAAACCGCGCGATATAGCGAGTAACTCGCTAATTAATTGGAGAATAAACCAAAGGCGAGTCTACAGAGGATCTTGAGGAGCGCAACGTTAAGAAGCTTTGCAACGTTTATATGCGAATAATTCAAAGGGTTTGTGCGTAGGGTCTAATTAATCAACCTCCCTCGCGGCGGTGGGTATGCACCTGAGACGACCAGCCTTAACTATGTTCATTACACGTGCCTATTTATTTTATGGCCTAGTTGTAATATTTATTCATTCTCAGGGAATTGCTCTGCGTCAGTTTATTTAAGCAAGGCGAACCAATAATAATATAGTATCTCCTTTCATTTGGCACTACGCCCCGTGGCCTACTTTTTGATAATTAGATCTCTTTTATACTGTGGCTTCCGTATTATAAAATAGGTAAATGCTTACCTGAAGAGATCGTCGAAATTTTATTAACTTTTAATAATTTTCCTAAAATATTGGTTTTCGAGTTTAACTTTCCACAATTCTCATTTATAAAGATTCGATTGCAAAAGGCTGCTGTATAACCGGTAAACGTTATGTTTTTGATCTAAATATAAAGCCTGCGGGTAACACATATGGTTTCTGTAGACAGGCGAAATAATTGCATGTGGGCGGAACCACACGCTTCGACTCCAATATTATTCACAAACGAACCACTGATTGGATTTAAAATAAAACTCGAACTAATTTGCTGGATCTAAGGCTACGTGAAATCAATTTTAATATAGTTTGAAACATGGAAGTAAAGTTAAACGGGCGGCCACTTTAGCGGATAGTTTCAATCTAAATTTAATTCCCGACTAAGCGTCTCCTAGTAAGTTAATCGAATTTCCTGTTGGATTCTTTTCCGCTACATTCTGCTCCGCCGGGTCCCCTTCCCTCTCAGTAATGTAGCGCCGTAACAGGTACCCGTTACTTGCTCACTGATTGCATTCATATTATGTATTCATACAAAGACGTACCCTGTTCTTTGCGAGAGAGAAAGTACTTAGCTTTTATGTAATCATACTTATTATTTCTTCAACAAACAACTGTGTATTTATATGAATAATCTGCTATTAAAGCACGATAACTTGTCACTTTAAACTGAAAAAGACAATAAAAAGGTTAAAATATAAGGTAAGATTGTGCATGATGAAAATTAATGACCGGTCATTTCCGTAAGTTGAAAAGTCGGTTCAACAGAGTGAACAGTTTGTTTTCGACATTACTTATTTATGATGCAGCCTTTATAGCTACGGTACTGGAAGAATGAAAACTACTGGACCGTTTTCTGAAGGTCTGACCTTTTTTCAGTTAATCGGAATGAGAGTTAGTAGGTAACTACTAACTCTCATTCCGTCCTCGTATCGTAGAGTATAATAAGACACGCTAAATAATACTGGTAACACCGGCACGTAATTGACTTTTATACACACGCATTTACAGCTAAAAACAAAGACCTTTTGTTTCAGGCTCACTGAAATACTTCTAATTAACCGTCCACGACGTAGTTAAAAGTTTTTAAAAACGAATTAGACTTGCGCTAGATAGATGACAAAGAAACTCTAACCGTTTAAAAACTATCCCCCGGTCCAAGGGACCATGAAGCCGACAAGATTAAATTGTCACACCCGACTCGTGTCTCTTGGTCCACTTAAACTTACAATAGGAAACTTCGGACGCGATTATCTTGTTATCTTTGTAGTTTATTCTCTTTGGTCCAACCAGGTTTACACGTGAGCTCTGCCGTTTATTTTCACAACACAACCTTAGAAAAATAAGACGGCAGAGACACCAATAAAGGCGATAGGATACACAATAACCTCCAATGTTATCAGACGCGCTTACAATAATAGTTTAGTAAACGAAAAAAAACAATATCAACAAGGAGGCAAGCACAATATCCTTTTACTTTCGTAAATACACTGAGAAAGACTCCATTATCGTGTTATAAAGGAAACAAATACATATAAAATGTAACGTTTATTGAACTAGGTATTATTGAATATGGAAATATATTATTAACCTATTCTAGTATAGTGTTCCGGCGAGGTTTCTTCTAATCAAGATTTTGAATCTATTGAATGACAGCGCATGCTGTTTGCTCGCGGAAAAACTAGCAATGTGTCGCTTTGTACGCTGTGAAAGTTGGCTGCAGTTATTTATTAGGGATCGAGGCAGTCGCCGCGATCACTCTGTGTCCCCGGCTACCAGGCCAGGCTATAAATTCTGCCAAGGCCCCGACTGCACTGCAGTCGACTTCCGGCCCATGCACCCCTGGACATAAATACACGATGACTTTCAAAGGGTTAATAGTAGTGTCGATGTTTACATCAAGCTAATTACAGACTACCGTACGTTCACGTTCGTAGATAGCTCGTCAGATTGGTGAGTAACAAGTTAATTTGTTTAAAAATGTGCAGCACTCAGCTTTAACGAACAAATAATCTTTTTTCGGGGCCATGTTTATGCTGCAGGGAAAACTCAATCAAATTCGCCTGGTTGTAGGTGACAAAATTGCCGATGACCTTGAAAATCGTGCAAAATATATCTATATTCTGATAAAGGGAGAGTTATATTTACCTAGAAAGTATTGCCTGTGTATGATTAAATTGTCTAAATTAATATTATAAAGAGATTTTTTGTTACGTTTTCATGATAAAACGGCGGAACGGATTTGGATGTAATTTGACACATAGGTATAGCATGGCCTGGATTACTATACTTTTATCCCTTATTAGATCGAGACTTATGCGGGTGAAACCGCTGAGCCCAGCTAATTTGTAATAAGACTTATCAAATACTTTTTCTCCGAACATAGGCATGAATAAAATACCGACAAAGTTCTCATAGGTACTTGTACTTAATTGCATCATTTCCCATTTCTATGCACGCTGTCGTGCAACTACCGTAAAGCATTCAGGTAGTTTCCTCTTGAATGAAAATATTTGCTAGACCGTAATCTAGAAATCGATATCAGTGTCTAGTACTAATTCAAGTCAATCTTGATAGAAACCGGTCCTCCATTAAACTAAATGGACTTTAGATTAATGGTATATAATAGTAAGGGACATCACATTACTTATTTCGATGAGATCTGATTGTCCCAGGACATAATACATATTTTACTTGTTATGAACATTATAATTATAAACTTGATTCTTGCTTACCTGCGAGAACTAAGCTACCTATTTGCGACAGAGAACATTTTAGAGCAATATAAAAACTTATAAAAAAAAACCTAGTTTAGAATAGCAAGCAAAAAACGAGAGCTATTGCGCCTACGCACGTCCTTCGCTCGTAGCACTTGCGCTACGGCGTAGCACGCACTTGCTACGGTCGCGAATTCTCCACGAATAGCTATTTATTTTGCTAACTTTTCTAATTCTCTATCTTTGCTGAAATTCTGCCCGAATATTCTAGAGTCAAGCCCCATATAAACAAACATCTTTCAACTGCACCTCGTAATTTGAACAACTACAAAAGATCTGCCACTCGCATACCCGTATACCTAGGGAGCGAAAATATAGCGCGCCTGACAACAAAGCCGGCGCATGATTATTTTTAAATTGCTCACAACATATCGCCCGCCGCATTATGTATAGAATCATTTGTCAACGGGCTTTCTTCATCGCGTATTACGGTGCGCTTTACACCTGCTCGTAAACGATAAAATATGGCGCTCAAGATGGACTCCAACTGTGTTAGATTCCTAATACACGAAATACGACGTGTATAAACGTTTTATATAGATATTACAGAAATTGGGTCAGGTTTGGTTATCATAGACTGCCTTGTATGGCTTTTGGTTGGTCTTAATTAATTATGTGGACCTAGTTTAATTTATAAGGCTATGTTATAGACGATTTTTTTATTTATACTTTTCGCAATAAAAGGTACAAAGACGGACTTAATGCCTTAGGCATTCTCTACCAGTCAACCAAGGGTGGTGAAGAGATTAGATGGCAGGTGCTTTGGTTGAGAGGGTCAATGATTTAAAAAAAATTAAAGGGGGTGACTACCGAGATGACGACTAATAGAGAAGTGTGGAAGAAAAAGACATTTTGCGCCGACCCCAAACAAATTGGGATAAGGGCAGGAGAATGATGACACAAATACATACATAGGTTATATACACATACATACTTTTACTATAATATATACTGTTTTTTTGTTGTTGTGAATGTTATAACGGAAACGTTCTTACCGATTAACAATCCTGATAAATACGTTCCCTGAGCAGCAAGCCTTATTGCCTCATCTATACTAAGAACAAATCTGGAGAGTTTGTCTGTTTGGAACTACTTACCAGTCGAAGTTGATAGCTAGGAAGGCTATATGCTACAACTTCACGCTAATTCTCTTAGGAGCCAAGCAAAAAGTAATAAAAAACGGTAAACGAAAATGAAGTAATAGCGCAGACAGATACGATGCGACGGGGTGGGTCGGCGGAACTAGAAATTTCACGCGGACGAAGTCGCGAGCAGGAGCTAGTCTTTTTATAATGGTACCAATTGTATATGAAAACCGAACGTATCTATTCATCACATATCACTTTACCCTGTAATTCACAAAGAGTAAATATGTGAACATTCCCCGATGTTGGTCAACATCACAATTTCAAAAAAAAAAAAAGTTTAGCCTCCCGGGAACTCTTTTTATTTAAAACGCGTCCATATCTTTCACTTTAAACGTTTTATGCGTATTAGAGTTTTTAAAACTCGCTTATTTGAGGTTTTGTAGTTGTTTTTCGCTGTAAGGTCGGGGCTGTAATTCGCGATCTATGTGAATAAACACTAAGCTAGGGCTGCTAAGATAACTTACTCTACTTATTGCTCTACTAAATTTACATTTCTATACAAGTTTGAACGCTTCAAAATAATATCAGAAAATAGCATAATATAAAATAATAGAAAAATATAGGCATTCATGGGGACTGCCGACAGAAATGAAAACTTATAACTTTGAAATTATGTGCACAGACCCTTATAGCTACAGATAGACTGCTATTACAGAGTGTCGGCGACGCGCACCCATAAGAATTTTCCCTACCAAAAATTTTCCATAGCGCTGAAAGAAGTTTTTAGTTAGAACCGCTTACTGTTTTTCTCTGTTTTCATCTGTACGACATGCTCTTATTTTCTGCAAATGTATTTATTGTATTATCATCTAGCACTCTAAACACAGTTACTTGCTGCAGTATTTTTTTGTTGATATACTGTTCAAACATGAACACGTGAAGGCAACACTCTTACCCTAAAACTCCGGTGTTTGGAACCCAGCAGCCCTGAACTAAGCTGTCGAGCCAGCCAGCTGAATCGCTGCAATTTTAATCCCTCTTTATAGCGCAAGACGGGCGGGTTAGGCAAGGCGCTGGGCACAACGCTATCATCGATGTTATTGATTATTGATTGTAGAAATATTATGATCCTCTAACACTAACCGCAGTTTCGGCCGTAACTTAGATATTTCAAAGCTATGGCAGTATTATCAGCACGATAAATAGGACATTGAATATAAAACATATAGTGTCAAATACTAGAAGATATATATGTTTTTTAATATAACATAGCATTACAGCTGTAATCCCTGAAGGGTTAGGGAGAGTTAGCCACACTTCACCCGTTATGTACACAGGACATTTTAGTTCACTACACCGTAGGTACCATAAAATGTAAGCCGAAGGAAAAGAAATCGATCCTAAGAAAATCTAATTAAGTTGATCAACTGAAAATATTTTATACTGTGGCTTGGATTTTCCGTGAAACGGTCGGCGGCGCATCGTAAATAAATCCGTCGCACTGCATTTCGGGGAGGCGAAGGTAGCGTTTTAAAGGGCTGCAGGCCCGAGAAACCTTGCCTGAAGTCCTATGTAATAGAAGGCGAGCCAATTGTCATCATCCGGGCACAAACCCGGCTCCCGGCTGCTACTGAAAAAATCTTGATGGAAAACCGCAATAACACTATGCCAGACCCGGGAATCGAACCTTGGAGTAGGACTTGCGACCGCTACACCAACGAGGTAGTTAATTTAACTCTAATATCATAGTAAAAGCTTCATAAGCTAATTCTAGCTGATTAACTAAATCATATTGATTAAATTTGAATTATCAACGCAGTTACTCAGTTAGGCTAGTCTGCATTTTAATGTCAACGGCATTATTATGCAGATCCGGTTTAGATATGTATAACATTTCCGATTATGAGCTAAACTAATCATAGTAATTTAAAATTTCACTAAAATATGCTGACAACATTATTATATGAATGTTTAGCAATGTGCTTATTTAGGACTAGCAGCGCCCCGCGGTTGCATAAGTGTCGATCCCGTGGGAATATCGGGATAAAAACTATTCTGTGTTATTCTGAAGTTCAGGCTATATTTATTTATTTTTTTTATTTATCCATTTATTTCAGGCATCAAGGCCCATATAAACACATACAATATAATATTAATATAACTTTAAAATACTATAAATACATACAACATTACACTAAAAACTAACTAACGCACACGAAGTGTCTGCGTCGTGTTTCGCTGACTGGTGTCATGTAGCCGGCCACGAAACCGGCGGTACACAACACCCTTCGGCCAGAACTCTTCCTTGAGGAAATTCTCGAGATGATGTGTCGGAACACGCACCACGAACGACTTGAAGTTCGTGTTGTGGCGTGTGTGTGTATTGCTGTACAGTTTCATTAAAATCCATTCAAAAGAGTAACAAACAGCCATCATCACAAACTTTCACGTTTATAATATTAGTAGGAAGTAGGATGAATGAGTAATGGTTAAATTGTTGTTAAATTAACTAAATATAATAAATAATATTACACGCCCCTGTTTCGCGCGGAGCGTCAGCTATCAGCACCCTAATTGCGTAATACACGATCAATCAAAATCTGAATGAATTTGAAGTATGTTGCTTATCTATTGCTTCATATGTTCGAAAAATTTGTCTGCTCAACAACGTAAATGCAATGAATGTTGTTGAACTGTCAAAATGAAAGCCGTTGCTACTGACAGTGTGTTACGCAATTACCCCATGGGTCCAAATCTATCCTATCTTTCGAACTGAAACCAACTATACACATTCACAAAATTTCATTAAAATCGGTTGTGTGGTTTCGGAGATTAGCATATAGGAACATAGTGGCACGTGATTTTTATATATTAAGATAAACCGGAGACGGACAGAAGACGGTATTTTTAATAGTTCCTACTCAAATTACACAAAAATAATATCATAAAACTGGACACGACAATAACACAAAAATATAGTCATATTTCTGTTTCAACTTGTATGTAAACTGCTTTATAATATTGGCTTTAACTATAAATAAATGTGAAAGCCGACCGCAGCCAACGTAAATATTCTTCCGAGTGAAGAAATAAAGATGGCGCAGGTAAATACGACTTGTATTATGGGTTTAAGGCGGAAACATATTTAGTTTATGTTACGGCATTCAGCCGGACGGTGCAAATCTACGGCCGGTTACTTCAGTCCTAGGAATATTTTCCAAATATGAGAGAACACTATTGAATCGCTGTATTGTAAAAATAAACGTAGGCGACAAAATAATACTTAAATGGGAAGTCTGAAGGAGTTTTTTAGCAGAAAAAACGTGTGCGTGTGTCAGGGGATTCTCGTGGGTAGCGGGATTGACCGAAAGGGTTACCGCTGCCCTGGAACATAAAGGGCTAAGGAAGGAACACGGGTGGGTTTTAGTCAGTAAGAGTCTGACACTCCCTCCTGCTCCACCCAGAGCGAGAGGAGTCATTTGATGATTTCCCATCCTCAAAAAAAAAAAAAAAAGGGGGGGGAAAATCCTCGTCAGAAACGAAGTTCCTTACGCGATACTCGCACGCACACAAACTCGTATATATAATAGAAAGAGAGAGAGAGAAAGTGTGAATTTAATAATCTATACTTATAATAAATCTGTAGAAGTGAAAATTCTGTACATTGAAAATATCAAAAAAATAAATGGCAGGGGGTGTTACTAGACCGACACCGAACCCAAAAATGTGATTAAAAAAATTTTTGTCTGTCTGTCTGTCTGTCTGTCTGTCTGTTTGTTCAGGCATCACGCAAAAACTACCGGTTCGATTACGATGAAACTTGGTATAATTATTCTTTAATATCCTGGGCACCACACTGGGTACTTTTTATCCCGGAAAAGTATATACAATAAAAAACAAACTTAATTTTACGGTTCGATCCCTAGACCCGATTACTGTATCAACCGCAAATAATAAGTTTGTCGTAGGTTACACCCGCAGTGGAGTTCACTAAAGTTATGCTCTAAATGTAGTGCTGAAGGTTGAATTTGGCTTGCACCGTTCGCAGCACACGCGTGGCGCGCGGCCGCCACGGATCGCTACCGTATATAAGGATATTTTTTGAACTTTGATTTGAACGGACGTGTTGAGTGGCGAGCGTTCGTTCTTATTTTAACTGCTACTTGCAATTCTAAACCGTGTTTTTCAGTGCGACCTTTTTTATTTCTATTAGTTTTTAGAGTTATTTAGGTTTATTTTTATAAGTCGTAGGTATAGATTTTAATTTTAAAGTATAGGTAGTATATTTGATAGTGTACGTAGTGACCGTAGGTTATTTTATAATACTGTTAGGTAAGATTAGTCATTCGTATAGATATTAGTTTTTAGGGATTTTGCTTATTTATTGAGTTTAGTTATCATCAGAAATAGGTTTATTTAGGTAGGTAGGTATTTTATTTTCTGTTATTGAGTTTTTTTTTTATTATTATGTAGGTACTTAGGTAAGGATATCATATAGGTACCCTCTTAATCACCACTAATGAGACACAATTGGTTTTCTATTGTAATTAGCCACAAAGGGCCCGCGAGATAGATGGCATCCTGGGGAAGCACATACATTTTATCCTGTTAGCACGTTCCCGTGGGATAATTTCCGACATCCACGCGGGCGAAGCCGCGGGCAGAAGCTAGTCTAGTATAAGTTTTTAGAAGCTCTCATAAAGTTATCACCATCTTCGGCTTTGGCTTTACCACCCTCAAAAATCATGAAAACGACACCCATGACGAAAAATTTGAAAGTTTGCGCAGTTTTCACTATCAGCTTTAGCCACTCGAAAACCATCTCTCACCAGTTTACTCCTACCGCAAGCCGCGTTAAAGAACTTCGTTCCAAAAATAAAAATTTGTAAGATATTTCGTCTAGAAACCGGCTCGCTTAGTTTTATCGGATGATACAAAAACATTCTAGAAAACAAACAGCGCCAAGCGCAAAAATCGCCGAAACATAAAATAGAATATTGACTAGGTATAACAAAAGCTAAAAGGTTGCGAAGCGAAAATAGTATCGAGCGTGACCTAACATAAGCTAAATAGAACACAAACAGACTAGCCCGCAGAGAGTATTGGTCCTTATCATCCTTTCCATTGGACAGACACCGACACTGGAAGCTGCGGAGATCTCACCAAGCTTTTTTACTGGGATTAAACTGACATGAAACCTATGACGTACAAATACGTTTGCCGTTCCATATGCAAACATTTTTGCTCAAACCGATTTACCTATGAATATGCGGAACATTCGATTGGCACGATTATTTGAATTCACGAGCATACGACTAAGCCACGATTAGTCCGACAGACATTTGGATGAGGGACCTAAATCCTCTAAACTTCGGAGAGTATGTTAAGCTCTCTAGTGTCTGATGTATGTAGGTAGACTTAACTGATTGGCTCTCGGATACCCTGAAAATCCTTACATACAAGATGTCATCATTCGTGTGAGTGAGTTTCTTTGTGTATAGCGGATTCTAAAGCCCTGGTGAGAAAACCGTCGATTTAAAGTTATAAAGATTTATTGTTCATGTAGGACTGGATTACATGGCAAGGTAAAACAATATATAGAGCACAAGCATAAAGTTTCTTAATCTAGTTAGTAGATGCCGTACTGTTCTCCTAGATATGTAGGTTACAAAATAATCTGTGTTTAGGAGAAACAGACAGAACAGATTTGAAAAGTATTCTTACGTAAAAGAACGTATACCCTATTTCCATTATAACCTTGCGAATTTCACTCTTGAATACAACACGAAAACGCAAAAGACAAAAATAGTCGTAGCCTTTTAATTTGATTGTAAAAACATTCAAACGAGTAATTGCACTTTTGTCAGCGCTCAAGAAAATAGATGAAACAAAACAAGACAACTTCACTGAACTGAGGAATTAGTGTTTGAGAACTTGTAGAAATAACGAATGATGAATACGAAATGAAATCCGAGAAAAACATTGTCAGTAAAGTTGTTTACACTAGAGACATTTTAGTCAGAAACTGCAAGTAAGATATACTGTCACGTGGACAGCTGGATGAGGTTCATCCCTATAATCTTGGATGATTGTATGCTACAGGGTCGTTAACTATTCCTAAAATTAACATAGCCCGAGCATTTTAATGGCCGCTAATGTATGCATGCTTACCGTGTCCGTATGTGTTTTTACTTAAACATGTGTGTGAAAATAATTTATTCATCGGCCGGTATCTCGGACCGAGGCTGCGCGTTGAACGCGAATTTACTGCAAGGACCGCTTTTAAATTTTCAAGAACAGCCAAGAGAACAAAGGACTGTCGGACTTTATCAGACGATAAAGAGAGTAAAATGTGTCCATTGCAGAAGCGCATAGAACACAGTTTATAGCTCACAAGGACACCGCAGCCACCTGTTTTGTAGTGCAGCCGGAGTAAGCTTTTAAGCAATATCCCACCTAGTCCAACCCCTGCCTAGTCTTTATTCAAACCTATCATTAGTTATTAAACATTCTACATCGATACGCTTTCAATAAACTTGTTTGTTTTGTGGAGTTGGTTCTATCTCTCATATTCTCTATCGGTGTATAAACTAGCTGCTTTGTGGAGCAAAGCGGTTTGTGTGTTACTTTAAAATATTCATGAGACGACATGTTTGTTCTTCTTTCTGAAACACTTCACCCGTACAATTTTAACACCAGATGACCAGAATACCATCATTCTGCCTACGTCAAATAAATTGAACCCAGCATGGAATTTTTCATGACAAATCGCTGAGAAAAATACTTGATCTTCTCAGTAACTTAATTTGAATATAAGCATCGTCATTATTGTCTCGATACATGCAGAAATGGGACAATGTTAATCACGTGCCAAAGAATCGTGGCATTAAAAAGTCGACAGGCCTTAACGCCCACGATATTGGTATAACGACCGGCTGAAACCTTTCGTTCACAGAATCGGCAAACGCAAAATCTGGAAAATACATGTAAAGAAACAAATATGTATACAATTATATGTCCTGAGACAACACAAAATAATTGCAAATAATCTATTAATTATGGTACCGAATTAATTGATTACTTGCATTTTTTTAAACTTTTTTCTTTAAAAAAATCACTATAAAGTGAAAAATAAGTTTATTTTCAGAAGTCGGTATCTTTGGAGTGATTTATTTTTAAACTCCAGTTTTTTTTTTTTTTGTAAAAATGTTTTATATTTTTCACTTTTCAGTTATGGTACCTACCCCACACCAATTCATATACCTTTTCACTACTCTATACTATTTCTATTTGATATGTAAACAACAGTGACAGGAAGTAATACTCGTAACATCATCAAGATACACAAAGTGGATTAAATACGTATTATCGAAGCTAACTCGAAAACTACTTAAGCAAAGTTAACAAAATTTATACGGGGCCCACCTGAGGTCATTATAATGGGGACCATTACAAAAGAATTTTCAAAATCGATCTACAATTTCCAGATATATCGCAGAACATATACGAGTATACAAAAAAAATCAATTGAATTAAGTTCTTTTTCGGAAGTCGGTTAAAAATGAGAGAAGTTTTAGTTCGTTTGTATTGTGACTCTTTCCTGCAGAAAATGGTTTGTCCCATTCCCTCCGAAGCTCTGACATACATAACTTGAAATCAACTAAAAGCTATATTCACAAAGTTATGTAACAATTCGCGACAGGAGAGATGCACAGCTAAATTCTGAAAGCGGAAAGTTAAAACTTGTAACATTGTATCAGTTTGCGTAGCCCACCGAATTAATGAAGAGCAGGCTAGTCTTTCAAATTAAACTTCATAATTAGCAAAAAGGTTTTATAATTTTAAAGACCTCGGTAAATGTAGCATACATTTTAAAACAAAGCCTGTGTGCATTAAACTCTAAACATTATTTTATTCCATGTTTTAACATTTTACATATTGCTATGAAATGTTGTGAACTGTTGATACAAAACAACATTCAGAGTAAAATAAAATACTATCAGGGCACTCGTAGTTCGCATTAAACCCATCAACAATTCAAAGCGTCGTTTATCGGATACCCTCTGTACCTACTACATGAACTTACTATTGTTTATAATAATCGAATGCTGAATGCAAGGAACTTTTACTGGATTGCAAATGCAAGGGGTATTTCCAATGAAAATTAAAACAACGTAATTATTTTGCAACAAAAATAAATGCAAAAGGGTTTACAAAGAGGTTTTAATAACTTCATGTAGGTACTTAGGTATTTATTTTATTGAACGATACATTTTAAAAAGCCTTACTTAATACCTACAAGCAAATATTTGTACCCCTGCATACGTACTTATTTCATGAAAGTTTTTGAAATATCATAAGTATAAGAATTTCTTTTCTGAGAAACGGCAAAGCTGAAAAAGAATGTTTCGGCGGTGGTATAGCAGTAAAGTTTTTTGGTAATTTCATGAGTTTCGCAAACACAAACTTCCTTCGGCTTATTTAATTTTGTTGAAAAGTTTCCAAAGGATTTTGCTTGTTAACTCTTGACGCACATTCTGTACTGAATAAAAGTTCATTGACAACCCAATTCTATAAAGGGTGGTTCGGACAACAGAACCGTAACTACACTCAATAGGTCGTAAAGAAAGTTGTAATGTCCTGAACATAGTACGTAACGCTAAACGAAAGTGCTTCTTACAAACTACTTTCGTTAGGCTATCTAAGTTTTGTGAAGTGTCGGCATTCTTCGAAGGTGAGCCATCGGGTTAAGTTGAAGGCTTCGACTACACGGCACGGACTTCCCGCTTATAAAATCAATGCGGGCTTAACAGCTTTGTGCTAGTTAAAATGTCGGAAGTTCGCGTGCCACTGGCAACTTCAGACGCGCTGCTTACTCGTTAAGACGCATTTGTAAATGACTTGTTCGTGGGAAAACTCCGTGTCAGCTTGGCCATTTTATAGAAATACGTGCAAATATTTGTTTTTAAATCGACCAAATTGAATATTCATCCGCTGAGTAAGTTAGGTTACCTGAAAGCCAATTCCCGTAAATAAAAACGTTCAAAATCTAGTTGCAATTTTAACAAGTTTTTGACATTGACTGTCGCTAAGATGATCAGCGACAATCAATGTCAAAAACTTCCCAAAAATGTAGGGAAAATAGAGGTATTTTTGACAGATTGAGACCAGACTGTAAACGTTCTTGAAATTACGAGAATCGCCCCTCTGGTATATTTACCTCATGCCAAGTGGGTAATCCTGTCACAGAGAGGAGGCCTGTTTCCCAGCATTGGGAACATTATAGGCTGAATGACGATTATGAAGATGACGTCGGTAAGTACCTACATACTACCCACTGGTTAACTGTCTTTTTTCTTAAGATGGCCACGAAAGAGCGTTATTTATAATTCGAAGTCCGTTGACGAACGTCCGTCATAATGACGTCTTAATCAGTATCATTAGGTGTCTCCTCCGAAATCACAAATTAACTTGAAACGATTTGTAATGGAGACGCCAAGCAATCTATTTAAGGGGCCAGTGAATAATTTATTTTAATTAACCACGAAAGTCAAGAGTTCCATTTTTCGCTTCCATCTTATTTTGCGGGTTTCATGATGCTGGCGTTCTTAAACTGCGACATTCATTCAAAAAGTTTGAAATCGAATTAAATTCGCCCCTTTAACTAAACTCAATTTTCTTTCACGACTTCATTAAGCGAAGCCATTCCGGTGAGCCTCAGTAATGACCTCAAAGGACGTTAAATCAAGATCGAAAGGGAAAGATAAAAAGTAACTGAAATTTAATACTTTTATCAAATCGCTATTGACGTCAACCTTTGTAGTCTTTTTGTCTTTTTTCTGAGGAACACAAAACCTTTTACGCTTTTAATTAGATCTCTCGTCGACGACATAATTTTTCCTTTACATTTAATTTAAGTCTTTTCAATCGAAATTCTATTCTCATCATCGTCCACCGTCTACGGAATCGGAAATCGATATTGGCGTGGTTATTCATCTGAATTAATAATTTAGGGCTTCGGTTCTCATAAGAATTTTGTGGTAAGGTAACTAGACATATTAATACGTTCACCTGCGGGCTTTCATTTTGACAGTTCCACAACATTCATTGCGTTATTTACGTTGTTGTGCAGACAAATTCTTCGAACATATGAAGCAATGGATTAACAATATCCTTCAAAATAATTTAGATTATGGTTGATAGTGAGTTACGTAACTAGGGTGCTGGGCCATGTACTCCTAGTTTATTGCCGCATACGTGAACTCGTATCTACCGTCACACATCTCTTCAATTCACTCGAAAAATAAGAGTACGTTTAAAAGTTGACAATCCTTTTAGCTACGAGTCCATTGTATCCGTGCCTCCCGACATTCGATTTCAATTGGACAAGATAGAACGCCTGTACCAAATAAAATGCCCGACGCGAAGGTTCCGGAATACGAGAAAGAATGGAAGGAAAAACTTTACTTCATTAAAGCCGACGCGTAACCGTGAAACCTTCAATTTGGGAATTATCCTAAAACGACTACTGAATTATTCAAACCTTGAATTATCGACGAGGATCTTCAGGACACAGTATCCAAAGGGAATTATTTATGTTAATGCGACTTACTGGATATCTTTAATATACCATCTTACTTGAAATTTTAACCTCCCACACTCAATGCTGGCTTGCAGATCTTCGTCTTACTCGTAGCACTCTTGTCAGAGCGGTCGTGGGCCTCATGTAGTTTCTGGTCTAGGGGCTGATGTGATTTGCCTCACGATTCCTCGCCACCTACTTACTCCGATTTCTGGTATTTTTGATGGGATCGCCCATTGTGGATTTACTTTGGTCAGTCCATCTCATGGGTGAGCGTCCGCTGGCTCTCCACTCTACCCTGCACGACAAGGCGCTCTATAGAGTCACCCTCTCGCCTCGAAACACATAAAGCGTCTATCTGTTCTGGTTTGGACCAGAACAGATAGACGCTTTTTGATGTTGAGTTCATATTGCAGATCTAACCTATATTAAAAGTTTGGAGATTACTCTGAGAGATAACAAACACGGAATTACCGGGTTGTTAAAAACTCTTTTACGATTGAGGAGTTACCGAAATCCTGAAAACAAATACCTACCACTTTTTATGAGACGAGAACAAATACCAACCCACGGTCCCGATTTTCTGCACGAAGTTTTCGGCAAATTAGAAATAAAAAAGTTTCTAGTTGTTTTCTGAATGTTATGGGAAAGAATTCTAATGACAATCCCACACTGATACTGATACAACATAACGTGGGTGAAGTTTTAGAGCTCCCTGTATAAGTAATTGAAAAAAATGTAGAGGAAGCAGGGTAAAAAAAACTAACTTTCGCCCGCGGCTTTAACTGCGTGGAGAGCGGAAATTATCCCACGGGACCGTACTACCGGAATAAAAAGTGTTCTGTGTTAATCTAGGTTAAAAACTATATGTATGCTAAATTTCATCCAAATGCGTTCAGCCGTTTTTACGTGATTGAGTAAGAAGCATCCAAACATACAAACTTTTACATTTATAATATTAGCTGTGCCCGCGGTTTCACCCGCATAAGTTTCGATCCCGTAAAAATATCGGAATAAAAATATACTATGTATTAATCCCGGTTATAAACTATCTGTGTGCCAAATTTCATCTAAATCCGTTTAGGATTTTTTGCGTGAAAGAGTATCAAATATCCATCCATCCTCACAAACTTTCGCATTTACATATATTATTAGTAGGATAGTAGAAGAAACTATCTTCTTCTTAATTTTGTTAAATATTTGTTAAGTCTGACGTCGATTAAACCAGCTTGCCACTGATATAGCTTCTTTCGTGTACCAATAAATCCGATCACAGTAAATTGCCTCGGTACATCGTGCTGTATCACCTGTGAGATATGTGAATTTTAAAGACTCCATCGGGACTCGGGAGCTGTCGGCACAAATTACATTTGAAAATAACTCTGTATTTCTTATAGTCCTCGCACTTTTTTTTCAAATTCATTTATTGAGCTTACTCAAAGTTTCTTAAAAATATATACGTAGCATCACGGATATGTATGAAATTCTCACTAACAAAAGACTTCGGTTGCATTCCACCAAACTTTTTTACATAGAATATATTATTGAGAACATAGTCTTATATTGAGAATAAATTTTGAATTTTTGATAGTTTTTTCATACTCGAACTGTCGGATGTCAATTTTATTCCACGGATAAAAGTTATCTGACTTTGGTAAAATCAGCCCTTAGACAGATTAAGCAGCGGGTCTCAAACTAGACACAGCCTGTCTCGTGGTGACCTAGAATGATTACAGACGATTTCAGGGGAATAAATAGAAATAGTGCCAAAACAAACAAAAATAAAAGACAAAGTTAAATTACCAAAATGTTAAATTAAGTACCTATTTAATGGTGCATAAACGGAAATCATACCAAGTTTTATTTTATCTTTTATCACACTAATATTATAAAGGCGTAAGTTTGTGAGTGAGTGTGTGTGTGTGTGTGTGTGTGTGTTTGTATGTTTGTTACTTCTTCACGCTCAAACGGCTAAACGGATTTGGATGAAATTTGGCTAACAGATAATTTATAACCAGGATTACAAATACTTTCTGTCTCAATATTCCCACGGGATCGAAACTTATGCGGGTGAAACTGCGGGACGCAGCAAGTAATATTATAAACGCGAAAGTTCGTATTATGGATGAATGGATGGATGTTTGTTACTCTTTCACGCAAAGACTACTGAACGGAATTGCATGAAATTTGGCACAAGAATAGTTTATAACCAGGATTGACATATAACTTAGCACACGTTTTATCCCGATATTCCCACTGGATCAAGACTTATGCAGATGAAACCACGGGGCGCTGCCAGTCTTTAATATTTAAATTTAATTATTAAATTATTAGTTTGTGAATACTTAAATAATTAGTTTGTGTAAGTATTTTGTAGTCTCGATAAGGCTAACTAGCTTAACTGTAGCAATTTCAACTTTACTTTTATTTTGTTTCAAATTACAAAAATTTGTACCAATTTCATAGTGCTCAAGATACAGGTTGTGCCAATAACAACAACAATACCTCTATATTGTAATTTAAAAATTGAATAAACGATTTAAGTACTTTAAATAGGCACAATTTGCAATGCAATTAGAAACGGGAAATATTCTAATGCTATCACAGTTCTACCATGGGAAATATCTGCAGCACCGTCTATGGATGCATCTCGGCGTTCGATTGGGGAATTAGCTGAACAAACAAAAATACAAGCAGCATCAAAACATTTCACCCCCATACGTGTCACAATGTAACAAGCGTTGGAACAAAGGTGGCCCTTTGCGCAGCGACATTATAACGCAACAAATCTGACTCCTTTGTTGTTAAACTATAGGGATAAATGTCACTGGCATGCTTTCACCCCGCACCCCGCACGCCGCAACCCTGGCCCGGGGCGAACGTATCCATATCATGTCATAAGTACCACAGTAATGTTATTGTAGAAAGGATTACTGTTGAATTTCACGCGGATCTTTGTAACAAGATAGGTCACGAAACTCGTTGTTATTATCATGAACTAAGATGGGCTTATTTTATATTAATATGTTCAGCTATGATGTAAGTATTTACTTAGATTAGCGTCATACACTGAAGTATCAAGAAGTTGGTACTCTTATCGAATTTATACACAGTACAAACGTACTCTTACGCGTTAAATTATAACCATAACATAGTCGTATTGATGACATGACGCTTATGTTATTTTTATTTCATTATTATTTTATTTTATTTATTTAGGAAAATAAACGGTTACACATTAAAATATTACACAAAATTTGAGCTACAGAGTAAGTAAATGTATAACTCACGGCATTTTCCACATATGTTATAAAACTAATGCGATGTGCGCTTACAAAAATTACATGTGTTAGTGATAAAACTAAACATCAAAGAGGCGTGAAAAAAACAAGTACCGCTGTCTCTGTGCACACACACACACTACTGACACTGTACTTAGAAAGTGAATGTACACAAATTTGTGTGGGGTACAGTCAACAGCAAAAGTAGATGATCAAAATCAGAAATTCAATACTAATGAACGGAGTTCGCGTCAGAACTGTGTCGCGTCGAAGTGATTCAAAAGTATGTGATTTTAAATTAGAACAAACATTTACCACTAGTACAGCTGCCATATAGCTGCGAACTCCGTTCATTAGTATTGAATTTCTGATTTTGATCATCTACTTTTGCTGTTGACTGTACCACAGCTAAAAAGTGAAAAATAAAACTTTATTACAAAAAAACAACCTTTCAAAAAAAAACTACAAAGTGAAAACTTCGGAAATTAAAGTTATTTTTTATACAATAAAGTTTTTTTTTGTTATTGTGATCGCTTTAGAGATACGGAAATAAGTAGGTACCTACCTACTTGCAAACAAACGTAGTTGTAGGGACGTATGCAAAAGTAACAAAATCCATTCCCAGTTTGAGAATCTCACGGCGCGTTGTTTTTGCAAGTCAACAAAACAAGCTGTTTGGCATTCGATTCCATACCTCATTCGGAACGCAAAAAGAACAATTTGGGTCTTTTATGAGGCCGCTACATCTGTGAATACGTCGACGTGTGATGACGGCCCTGGATTTCGTTACACAACTATAAAACCTGTTTATGTCTCTTCTGAGGGATTTCAAAGAAAATTATCTGTTGTGTTATTAAAAAGAGTCTGCCGTAAATGCGCTGTGTGAATAAGCTGAATCTTCACTACAAAAATAACAGGCATATGACTCAGTACACAGTAAAAATATTTCAACTAACTGTGCTCGCGTGGTTCTCGGAAAACTATTTTATGTTTCTCTTTACTAATTCTTTTTCTAAAATAAAAGTAACAGAAAATACTCTTTATGACATTAGCTATCTGCCAGTGAAAGTCCCGTCAAAATCGGTCGAGCTATTTCGGATATTAACCGGAACAAACAGACAGACAAATTATTTTTTATATTATAAATAAGTACCGTATATACTTTCATAATTATATGCTTTTAATAAAAAGCTGTTATAATTTTATTTATTTTTATGTATGTAGGTATAGATATTTTGTTACTCTTGTTGATTAGCCAGCACAGTTTTTCTACATCCCTTCTAATTAAAAGACAGATCAAAGTGTTCATTACATGTACTTACACCTGACGTCCGTAGTGTTTTTCTACATAAAAGCGATTAATATGTATGGCTCAATGCGTTCACAAAGGCGTGCGTACTAGGTAGTCTTTTTATAAAGCTTTCATAGCCGCTGCTCTGTTCTCGCTGTATCCACGAGCAATGATAAAGAAAAATACATGATACAAATTCTACGCCCAAAGGCACTTCGAATGGAAAAATAGACAATTTGCCTCTACTATGGAAGTACCTGCCTACTTTGTGTAAATATTTAAACATGTATGCATGGACAGGTAGTCCCTAATCAGGGAAATATTGAACCTGTATTTTAAGTCCTAATTCCTAACCACTTCAACCGGCTTTAGTTGCCGACACTTATTTGGTTTATGTAGGAAATGTTTATTTTTATTTATTTAACCATTTATGTACACACATTTATATAAACGGACAAGAAAAAAAAAAACAGAACAGAAAAATAAAAAAAGTAAAAGAAAAGAAAAAAAAATATTGGTACAAAGGTAATGCTTATTTCATAAGAAATCTCTTTCAACATACCTGCGATAGGACAATAGATAGAGAGATGTAGACAGCGTGTGAAAAGCATAATATCATAAACAATTCACTTAGGGCTGATTTTTCCATCGCCAGATAACTTTTATTCGAAGAATAAAATTGACGTTTGACAGTTTTTGTATGAAATAACTGCCAAAATTTCAAATATAAACATACACACTTCTTCAATGTTTCTACTTAACCAAGTAATTACCTAGGTATTTTTTTTTTCGTTATCTTCAAAGCTTTATGCGAAAATTTTTCTTGAAAAAAGACCTTTTTCAGTAACAAACAGTGTGAAGAGTGAAGATTAAAGATGGTATCGCGACGAGCATCCTGACATCGCACGCACGCGACCGACGACGACTAACGTTGCCTCTCCACTTTTTGTGTGGACGGATACAAAGGATGAGATACTGCTTAGCTACCTGTCTACTGTGCCCTATAAATCTTATTAGGTTTTTCAGCCGGTTAGAATTAGGCGGATATCTATTATCTCCCTTTGTTGCAAGCGTGTAGCTAGTTGTACACATACACAATTCGATTCTATTCTTGTCAGGTCCCTACAAAGTAGGTGATTCTATAACTACTGAAAGACTGATGAATAATCACAATTTTATTTAAAAACTAGCTTCCGGCCGCATCTTCGCCCGCGTTGTATGTCGATACAAACTATGTCCTTCCCCAGGATTTAAAGCATCCCCATATCAAATTCATTAAAATCGGTCGTTGTTCCAGAGATTACCCGGAACAATAAGACAGACAAATCTATATCTATCTATACTTATAATAAATCTGTAGAAGTGAAAATTCTGTACTTTGAAAATATCAAAAAAATAAATGGCAGGGGGTGTTACTAGACCGACACCGAACCCAAAAATGAGATTTAAAAAAATTTTGTCTGTCTGTCTGTTTGTTCAGGCATCACGCAAAAACTACCGGTTCGATTACGATGAAACTTGGTATAATTATTCTTTAATATCCTGGGCACCACACTGGGTACTTTTTATCCCGGAAAAGTATATACAATAAAAAACAAACTTAATTTTGCGGTTCGATCCCTAGACCCCATTACTGTACCAACCGCAAATAATAAGTTTGTCGTAGGTTACGTTACCCGCAGTGGAGTTCACTAAAGTTATGCTCTAAATGTAGTGCTGAAGGTTGAATTTGGCTTGCACCGTTCGCAGCACACGCGTGGCGCGCGGCCGCCACGGATCGCTACCGTATATAAGGATATTTTTTGAACTTTGATTTGAACGGACGTGTTGAGTGGCGAGCGTTCGTTCTTATTTTAACTGCTACTTGCAATTCTAAACCGTGTTTTTCAGTGCGACCTTTTTTATTTCTATTAGTTTTTAGAGTTATTTAGGTTTATTTTTATAAGTCGTAGGTATAGACTTTAATTTTAAAGTATAGGTAGTATATTTGATAGTGTACGTAGTGACCGTAGGTTATTTTATAATACTGTTAGGTAAGATTAGTCATTCGTATAGATATTAGTTTTTAGGGATTTTGCTTATTTATTGAGTTTAGTTATCATCAGAAATAGGTTTATTTAGGTAGGTAGGTATTTTATTTTCTGTTATTGAGTTTTTTTATTTTTATTATGTAGGTACTTAGGTAAGGATATCATATAGGTACCCTCTTAATCATCACTAATGAGACACAATTGATTTTCTATTGTAATTAGCCACAAAGGGCCCGCGAGATAGATGGCATCCTGGGGAAGCACATACATTTTATCCTGTTAGCACGTTACCGTGGGATAATTTCCGACATCCACGCGGGCGAAGCCGCGGGCAGAAGCTAGTTTTTTAATAAAGTTTTTTTAAGTACCCTTTTACCGTACTTTCAAACGCATTTAGTAAAAAGCTGTTATTTCGACATTATTAAAAACAGACACTTAAATTTTATTTATTTGTATGTATGTAAGATAAGTAGCTACCTATAGTAGAGAATAGTAGCCCTTAGTAAAACTACTAATATGCCATCGTGTGTCATTGTTACGCCTAAAATCTAAGAAGGGTTTGGCACAGCTGTAGCTCTGTAGGTATTACGGTAGGTACTACCACAAATCCCCGACGATGGCAGGATTAGGACCCCCATCTGGATCACGAAGGAAAACTTGAGATAGGTTATTTACCTACTCCCAACCTGAAAATTGTAACTGAAACAAACTAATGCTTCGATCATTTTGAACGTATGAAATAACTTTAATTTTAATTTTAGTTATTCGGGCAAATCTCCTCGCCTGTTTTTTAACACTTCCTTCAATGTTGACCTTACATTTTTGCATTTTTATTTGTTTCATAATTATCACGCTGTCATCTCTCAACTCATAGTTCATTGCTCCGTGAAGTTATAAGGGTTATAACGGCCCATCGACATTTGTCGCCAAACGTGTGTTACAGTCACAAAGTCGCACGAAGGAAATATTTTTATAACACATTTGCTCGTAAAGGGTCTCTTATTTCACCAATTTCAATATCGTATTGTATCTCATTACGTACTTGTGCGTTTCACATTAGATTTAAAAAAGTAACGTTCGTTTTAGACGGAGCATCTTGATGCTCCGTCTAAAACGAACGGTACTTTTTTTTAATCTTTGCAAAGAATTTTTATGTCAGAAAAGTGGTCAACATTTTATGAATAAAATTAACTTTGGGAGATAAAATATAATAAATACACATTTAATTCTTTAATTTAATTAATGTTGACAATAAATTACAACCATTTATTTATCTGTAACAAAAACACAAAAATATTAATTTACTTTATTAGTAATACTGACTGTTTTTTGTGCCTTTGCCTTAAAAAAAAGTGCTGATACGCGCGCAACGCTAATTTGTGAACAAGTAAAAATGATACCGCGTGCTTTTTCTTTTCGCTGTATTGTTTTTATTTGAAACTGTCGTCAAGTAATGATTAATTTATTAATTCCACACCGCTAGAAGTCTCAGAGGCAGCGAAAAAGACTACTCTAAGCCTCTTGCCTGAAAAATCGACCGATAGATACTTACAAGCGTATCAAAATTTCATCTTAGAGGAAAACCAGCAAAGATGCAAATTCATTTTCAGAAAGTGTGTTTTTAGCCTATTTCATGGAACTTTCTCAAAAATATAAGTCAAGCTCATTGTGGTGCTACTATTCAATGCTAAAAAGCACGGTGAAAACAAAACATGGTATTGATATCAAGTCATACTCCAACTTGCTGGCATTTCTAAAAAGACGCTCAAGTGGCCATGTGAGTCGTAAGTATTTTCGGCTGACAATGTCAAGAAGTTCCTAAAAGAAGCTCCGGATTGCCGATATTTGGCAACAAAGGTCAGTTGAAACTAAATTATTGTTATTAACTTCTTTCACTTTCGTATTTCTTTACAATATCAGGGTTTTGTACGCTGTTTTTATCTCTTCTCAGGTTGTATTAATATTTGGAACTAGCTTCTGCCCGCGACTTCGTCCGCGTAAAGCAACTTTCTTGTTTTTTCTTTCCGTAAGAACCTTCTACAAAGTATTAGAAAACTGAAAAAAGAAATGGATGAAATCGGTAAAGTCGTTCTAAAGTTATGGCGTGACCAAGGGAAATAGGGATTCCTAAAGATAGATAAATGGTGCATGTAAACGTCAAGAGTTGGCAAACATCACAACTAATGATGTCGAGAACCATGGGCGGGTTCTTCTTGTCCAGGACAAAAACACAAAAAATAAAATTCCAAGATAGTTTACAATACAGGGGCCTTTTCACGATATAGTGAAGAAATACGAAGCGCTTCGTTCAACAAAAGCGATGTCTAACAGATATTTTTAAAATTACCTAAATGGAAAATGCACAAGCCAACCCATTGACCAACCCACCCCATAAATTTGGAACAATGCCGAAACAAATTGCCACTTTCTTAAATTTGGATGATCCACATGAATACACAGGGCACAGTTTCAGAAGGTCCTCGGCTACATTGCTCGCCGATTCAGGTGCGAACTTATTGACACTAAAACGCCACGGAGGGTGGCGGTCGAACAGTGTAGCCGAGGGTTACATAGATGACTCGATGAAAAATAAAGAAGAAATTAACTCCCGCATTACAAGGAATATAAATTTGGAGCCAAGTGTTGACTCTCGACCATCTACGAGCACACACGCGTACATTCCACCATCGTCGGCGCCGCCGCAGCCGCCTCCGTCGCCGCCACCGACTGCAGAACTCTGTGGTGTCGTTTCTCCTACTTTCACTCAAGACAATGAGAGAGAGACTGGTGAATTTGTAACTAATAATAATAACTTGGCAACATTAAAAATGCCAACTGGCAACGTAATAATCAATTTTTAACCGACTTCTAAAAAAGGAGGAGGTTCTCAATTCGGATGTTTGTATTTTTTTTTTTTTATGTTTGTTCGCGCATAACTCCGTCGCTTGCCAACCGATTTGAAAAATTCTTCTTTTGTTGGAAAGGGTATACTTCCCAAATGGTCCCATAGAAATTTCATCAAAAACGGTTCAGTAGTTTGGTTTTTAAACCAAAATTACTGGTAAAAATTACAACTTAAAAGTGAAAAATAAAAACTTTTTTGCAAAAAAATACAACCGACTTCCAAAAACGACACTACAAAATGAAAAATAACTTTAATTTCGGAAGTCGGTGGCAAACAACGAAAATGCGAACCCAACGACACCGACTTCCGAAATTAAAGTTATTTTTCATTTTGTAGTGTCGTTTTTGGAAGTCGGTTGTATTTTTTTGCAAAAAAGTTTTACAAATATTGTTCAAATTTTTATAGCTGCTTTAACAAGTGACTAAAGATTTATTCGTTTAAGAAAGTCCGAGTTTTATTTATTTCCTCGCAAATATTTTATAAAACGTCGTATGACATACGTGCGCTTTGATAATTACAGCACTTATATCATAATGTACTACTGTGCATAGCAAGAGGCTTTAGCGCTACAATATTATTGTGGCGCGTGACCAAAATCGGAACTAACGCTGCCATCTTGTTTTTTTCAAGTACCTATCTAACATTTCACAAAACAATGTTTACCAACAGCGCCCCCGGGTCATTCGAGCTTCAAAAGATCCTTATAGCAGTGTATCTGCTAAGCGCGGCGTAGACAAGGCTAGACGTATTAGTTCAACAAGCCAACTGGCTACGCGTATATCGAAAAAAAAATCTTTATTGAATTATTAAAAACATTACTGTTTTATTTTATATGATCTTTTTATACAACACCCAATCTAATTTTCGTCAAGAAAGTGAGTAGGTAAGTATGATCACCAACCTTTCTTAACGAAAATTAGGTTTCCGAACAAAATTAAGGATCTGCAGTGCGATTCTATAACCATCTCACCGTGAAAACTTAGATGAAGTGAGCGTGGAGTGAGCTGTCATTCCAAATAATGCTAGGGATTGACACTACTGACAACTCACATCAAGCTCACTTCACTTCAGTTTTCACGGTGAGATTTTTACAGAATCGACCGGCTGTTGCTTGATATAATTTTTAATTCAATACTAAGCATTTCTTCATCTTAACATTATAAATATTTAAACATACTTTTAATGTCGTGCTACATAAGTGTTAGAGAGATTCACAATTTACGCGATTAGACGACGAGCCCCCCGATGGATTAGCAATAAGCTCAATGAGTAAAGAGCTCACAATCACTTTAAATTTTGACGACAGCGTAATTTTACACCCTCGAAGATATCTTCGAGGGTGTATGCGGATTTCAGCATATTAAACATAGGTACAAATATTAGGCGTACCTAATATTTGTAGATACCTATGTTTAATATGCACCGTAAAGTATTTTTTTACTGAAACGTTCCCATATTTCTGTAAAACGCATGTCCTAAGTACCGTACGTACCCACTTGGGAACAAGAGCTCATCTCAACTCAGTCATCGCAGACAGCGAGCAAGACACACAGAATTTGTCCCGCCATTACAAAGTATTAAAGGAGCTCGGGGAGGTTTTAGAAAACAAAGGACTAAGCCCCGGGAGAAACAACAAAGTGCTGTGATACTTCTACGGATTGTACTCCTCACGGATGACATTTTCGTTTAGAGAGAAATCTCTTTGCGGGAAAACGTTTAAGTATATCCGCCCGGAGAGCACACGTTTACAATGCTTCGTACCTAAATAAATATCTAATAGCTTACGGACCAACGTAATCCTACAAAGTTGCATTGTTTTGCTGCTTCGGTACCTATTTAATTATATTTTGGGTTTCTCTTTTCCATTAGGATTTTTTTAGTAACAGGGCCACGGCGCGCCATGGCCGAAATACGACCAAACTCAAAAGAGACTAGCCTGCGGCGCGGGAGAATTATTATACTCGTAGTGCACAAGTGTGCGCGCAGACACAGGTGCACTCCCTCTTCCCTCACTCTCACAGTCCGATTGGACGGTAATCGGACATGACCGCAGGACCAAGTGCCCGAAATACGGGATGGGAGATCAACGTATGAAGTTCTAGTACTTCATAAGGCTTGGAAATGTCACTACTTAGCATCCATTGTAAAATGCTACTTTAGCTTTGTCCGATCAGTGATCGGACAAAGCTAAAGTAGCATATGGAAGTAGTATATGGATATGTGATCGGCGATCACATATCCATATATGTAAGTACAGTCAGCAACAAAAGTCGACTAAAACTTACTTTTACATATCATCTAAATTGATATAAAATTATTGATTTGATACATGTCATAGTTTTCAGCATTTCATATAGGTAGGTAGTAATAGTAAACAGGCCTACCTATTTATACCTAGAAAGAAAGAAAGAAAAAGTATTTATTGCGACTCGTACAGGATCATAAACTAAACTAAACACAGTTAAAAATAAAAATAAAACAAATAGTATAAAAAAGTAACAAAAGGAAAAAAAAATGAAACAAAGTCCTATACGAGGCCAAAAGGCTCCTATCTCAGCATGATGCTTCGACATTTAAAAAATAAATGTCGTAGCGCGGGTATTCTGATAGGGCCCGAAGAGTAAATACCTACTTTTTAAATTTTATACCGGTTCTAGATTGTTTGTTACCTATATAATTAGGATTGCAAAAAATGAAGTGTCTAAAGACTTTTATTGCTTACCATGTTTTTTTGTTTTGAAATGTAAGTATTTCAAGTATTCTGTCAAAGACTCAAACCACACGAGGGCCGATACTTAGGTAATAGACGTATCTAAGGATATCCTTTCCGGCTCATTATTTTTTGATACATGAGAAACACGTAGAGAAAAAATTGTACCGGTAAATTAAAAAAACACACGGTGATTCAGACACGGAGGTAACTGCCGCAGCGAGAAGTTAAGAACATAGGTACCTAAAACGTTTTGGAAACAAACGCAAAAGTATACGGGTTTAACGAGCGAGGAGATCTCAAATCATCCAATAGAAAGCTGAAAAAAACACATTGAGAAAAAAAAACTCATCTGACAGCAACAAGAATACAGGGAGTATTCTGAGACCGGCCCTCGTGTTGTTGTTTCGACACGCTCGCAGCCATCGAGCCGTGTTCCGAAGATGCGTCTCACTAAATCGCCGCGCCTGGCATCCGAATGAGAGCTGAGGCTATAGTTCAGTCGCTGTAACGTTCTTCCAAAAAGCTACTCTTCACCAATTGCTATGCATAATCAGCCTACAATGTTCCCACCGCTGGGACACCGGCCTCCTCTCTATGAGAAAGAGTGGGCCATAATTCACCACGCGGGCCCAGTTGGCGGATGCCAGTTCACTTCTTCGAATTTTTGGTTCTAAGACATGCCGGTTTCCTGATGATGTTACCACCAATTACTATGGCCCAAAATAATCTACAAAATAAAGTCATGATGAAGGATAAACAAAACCTTTAATATTACATTTCTTGAATATAGCCCGCATAGGCAGTCCCGAGATAATCGCGACCCGCATCGTGAAAAAAAAGGATGTCTCACAATACGCAGCGTTTATTCAAAAGACCGCGTCTTTTGAAGTGGTGGCAGCGTGACGTGTAAAACGCACTTGTAACTGATACCATCTTTAATCTTCGCACCTTTTGGTGTGGTCCGGGGCTAGCCAAGCAATTTATAAATAGGGGGCAGATTCCGCTTTGTGAGCTGAAATGAGACTAGCGAGAGATAAAAATCTTGAAAGTGCTCCAAGACTGCGGTGAGCCGCGCGGCGCGACGACAAGGGCAGTGATCTATTGCGCTTTTCATTATGTCACACTTCCATATTTGTGAATCTCTTGGCGCCTTTCTTTGTTTACTTTTTATAAGTGTATTCAAATCATTTTCTGTAGATTTTTGTCGCTATAAATGATACGTTTATGAAGTAGCGGTAAGCTTACATCATTTATTTTCTCATATTCGTAGAAGCGAATTTGAGCACGCGTTTCATACAAATATGAACTTTATTATGTCGCACAATTTGCGTGTAGAAAAAAGATACGTGAGGTTTTAAAGTTACTGCAAGTTCCTGAAGATTTGTGTTCTTTATTTTTCATAAAACTATCACAAAGATGTCTATTATATAGTAAGGTGATAAAATAGTTTCGACGAATGAACATCATGTACCTACCGTGTGTAGGTGTGCGAGTATTGTAGGATCGTGCCATAGAATTCTAGCACTACTTGTAACAAAAAACAACGTTGTTCAATTAATAGTATATTTATTTGTAAATAACTAAATCAAAACTAACATTTAGCAATAAAATTACTCAGGTAGTCCTTGCCAGAAATTTACCTATCATTCAAATATTTGAAATTCCCCAGCAGCGTCCTGAGCCTATAATAAATAGAAAATACGTGACCATCAAAATATGTTAATTTTAACAATAAAACAATGCACCTACACATGCGAATAGTGTTAGAAAGCTGAACCGCGGTAAGAGTTAAGATTGAATGTACATAATACTAGGATTTTGAATAAAGCTTAGTTCTACGCGTGGCGATCACAATAGTGAGATATTTAGCATTTTAATTAATTCTACATACATATTAGGTAACGCCATACATACATTCGAAGACTGACTACAGAAAAGATAAAGTATGCGTCGGTTTATACAAAGCATTGGGTGTTGGTGTTATTCCTTACATTGTGCCGTCCACAACGGCGGTAACTATTTATAAGCCAACTAAACCTATGCGCAGGGGCCGGAAGGTTGCAACCCAAAACGACCTGATGACGATTACGAATTATTACATACATTTGATGTACTATGTGGTGCCTAGTTACTAGACATTTACTCACTAACTAATAATATCTCATGTACAGTATCGTTAAGCGAAATAATTGTAATGGTAACAACCGCACTTGCAAGCGAACATATTGATGGAAGTGTTACGGCCAGTGTACCAGACAAATACGACAAATGGTGGTTAATAAATTATTATTGTATGTGCAGAAATACTTAACACATGTACAAGCCTTTTTTTTCTTCATTGTCAACATCTTAATAATTAACCTCAATTAACAACTATACAAACTCTACACAATTTCAATCAAAAAGCACTTATTTGTTTATAGCCCAGAATAAAAGATTGCGTCAGAACAAGTTAATCACATTAACTAATAGCTGCGGTAATAATGACTACGCAGAGCCAATTATATTAAATACGCTGGCCTTAACAGGTTCTATATACATTTATTAAGTGAATTCGTTATAAGTATGATTAAGTGGCAAAACACTACAGTATCACAATACGTAGGCGTAGCGGGTTATTGGCGTCAGCGCCATACATTCCGGTGTTCAAAAATATCTAACAAACTTACATCAAGGATCCTACATCACTTTTTCATATAACTAGCTACGCCCATAGACAATAAATATTATAACCTAATATATCTATCGCTCGCGAAGTGCGATTACTGCGCTACTTAATAAGATTACCAATTCTATGTACGTATCCCAGACTAGCAAAAGGAACGTTTTAACTTCAAATCCGTTAACGACAAAAATATCGAATAAAGAATAGTAAAAAAATAAAATCAATTTATATACATGAAAATAATACAACCTGCGTATTGCCGCTACTTTGAATTAATGTACCATTTTGTTTCTGTAATTCGCATAATACGCAACATCTTACAGTGGAGACTACGTGAGACTTATGTTATATTGCTTTTACAATAAAAATAAATTATGTAGGTCCTACAGATCACGTATGCTACATTAAATAAATAAATAATAATTTATCTAACTAATCTACCTAAACATGAAGAGAATTACAACAAAATACTGAGAGTAAGGAGAAAAATTATATTTTTTTAATATTATACAAAATTAAATTTCGTTCGACAAAAATAAGTGATCATGTCAAAGATACAAGACATTACGTATCGAGATAGTTTTAGTTATGTATATTCTATTACATGCGTTTAATATGGCATAAATCTTGTTGTGTCTACTTTATTTCAACAGTATATATCAGTTTACATTATATGTGTGTACGTTGACGGTGTTGATGAACGGCTACCTTGAATAGCTACTATTTGAATTGTTTCTATGATTAGACGGTGTGTTAGAGCATACGCTAGCCATCAGTATTCCCATCGTGTATGTTCGGGTCTGTATATGGTCGTTTATAGTGCGATGAACTCTTCGAGAAGATTCCTGAGCTCCTTGTTGTGAGCTGCCTTGGAGCCGGTGGCGGGGGCGGCGGCAGTCGCACGTCCGTGATAGCTGGAACAAAACAATACATTGTATGATTTGAGCTCAGTTCATCACTAGTTGCAACAAAACATAAAATAACACAATAGCTTAATAATAATAGTAATTATTCTGTTTCGTGCTCCCTACAGCTTGAGTTCCGCGAATTAATAAAATTAAATATTTATAAGCATGACAGCTGAGCTTCATAGTGCCTTCCCATGTGTTGCTGATACGCCGCGTAGACGCTGCGTAAACGCGATGCTAATACTACGTAAATGTGATATTTTAGATACAATCACGTCTACGGCAAGCTAGCGTAGCAATATGCCTTTACGTAGCGTCTGCGCGGCGTCAACGCGACGTCAATGCCTGCGCAGGGCATGCGTTCAGTACGTAGACACTATTATATACTATGCTAAAGTTAAAGCTATATAAAAAATCGTATTTTATTCCAGTTAATTTTAAGGTGGGTGCTCCAAGGTAACCCGCGACATTCAAATTTTATTATGTTTTTTGCATTTTGCTGGTCAGTACTTAGTTGTACGTTGATTAAAATATGATTCGCGGCCATAACAAATATATATTTACAGAATTATAATCATTAAAGTCATCAACACAACTCTCTAAGATCAAGTAATCCTACTGAATGAATATTTCATGAAATCTTGACATTTTATGATTATGCTAACTTAATAAGTTGTATTACTGATTCTAATGATTATAATTCTGTAAATACATATTTGTTACGGCCGCGAATCATATTTTAATCAACGTACAACTTAGTACTGACCAGCAAATTGCAAAAAACCTAAGAAAATTTGAATTTCGCGGGCTACCTTGGAGCATCCACCTTAATCTTTACCAAGGACGGCTTAGGTTTACTACTTACAAAATCTGTGAAGTTTGGGTAACCCAACCTAACTAACAGTCAGTAATCAAAAAAAAAACAATAGTATATTAAAAACATAAGATTATAAGCTCCCATTAAGCAGTCATTGTTTTTTTTTATTTTATTTAAAAACAAAACATGCAGTCCTAACATATTAATTATAATTTTATTTAATTAATTATAGACATTTTAACCAAACTCAAGTTTAGTATCAAGGCGCTTTTAGTCATCGTTGATTGAGACTACACTGTCACAGTATAAAGTGAATTATTGTTCTTTACTAACTTGAATTTAGTTGCTAAGCATTTTAATGAAGTCGAGGTGTTTGACTACTATTGAAAAAGTTTTATTTTTATGATTGACAGGATACGATGTCATTCTATTATACAGAAAAAGGAACATCACTATAGCATGTAATGACGTTGCTGTCTTCAATTTTATGTTGCCTTTTACAAAATACAACACCCATGGTTTGAAAAGTATTTTTACATGTCAAATTATTTCTTAAATAGTCAAACACCCTATTATAATTGCAGTAATTTAGGAATGAAATAATTTAGGAAGGATTTTGTGATAGCAAGCGATATAGGATTCCATAAGTTCGTGAAGGGAAGAATAGAGGCGGAAATGTACGGAAAGGTGAGGGACGCCATATGCCGTTATCTCACCTAATGGTGCGCGGCACTGTTTCATCGTCACCTGACACAGGCTTCTCTTCCTGCCCGAAAAGCTGGGAGAACCAGTTACCCTTTTGAGGCTTAACACTGCAACCAATAGCCAGTTAGATTATGGCGTTACCGCGACGTGTTGAGGAAATATCACCATTATTGTTTGATTGCGAATGAATAAAATAGGGATCGGAAATGTTACCGAATGAACAGCCACACATGCAAATTTAAAAACCATGCAAGCCCAATTTGATAGTCTAACCGAAACTCAAGCTGCATTTTACAAAATACAGAGTAGTTACAAGTAACCTCGTATAATAAAATAAAAAATACAATTTCTTAATTTCTACCGCGAAAGAAAAGAAAAAACACAGAATAGTTAAAACAATTAAATTAAAAAATAAATTCTTGATTTTTCTATCCCGAGAAAGAATAGAAGAAATATACATCTAATTTAAAAAATACCATTTCTGATTTTTGAACCCTGAGAATATTAATGCTTAGAATTACGGAGTAAAAAAACAGTAGAACGTGTGATGACGTCACACAAACAGGTATAAATTAAAAATTGACTCTTATATAGACATTTATATAAACTGACCATAGTAATAAGGCATATGACATCGGAATGTCTGAAGTGAGGATTATGGTTTCATACGATTACATCTGTTTAGAATAGAAAGAATTTCAAAGCTGATTACAAATGTTTTTTCTTAAGACAATTTTGTCATTTTTCGAGATGTAATTTCCTTTTTTTTTTTATACCTACGCACGTTGAAATGTTGTCAATTAAAGTTACGAAGAATGGCGTAGCGATGACAAAATAAAATAGGCCACCAAGCAAGCATGGCAAACGAACTCTGCTTGCAGCTTCAGACGATTGTTTGGTGCAGTCTTCGAATTGAAGGTCTAGCCAAACTGGAGCGAAACCGCGCGGAATGCGGGGCGAAATAGGCTCGCGTCGGTTGTGTCTACTAACTTGTATGGCTATGTCCAAACTGGCACGTATATTCGCGTGACTTCCTAATCATTAAAACAATCGTCGCGCGCAGTCGCGTCCCGCGTCTCGCGTGTTATTCGCCTCGATGTGCCCAGAGCTCGAAAGCGACAGTATTTCGTTATGGCAATCACTTTACACAGCATTTATTAATAAAGCTCTAATGCTTGCTCTAATTCTAGGAGTTATTTATAATGACTGACCTAAATGCCCGTTTTCACTACTAACTAACTCATCTAGTGCTGGGTATAGCCCCCCCCCCCCCCCCCTTTCTTCTGCCATACTTTCCTATTCCGTGCGTTTCTCATCTAGATGTTTCCCGCGACTTTGACGATATCGAACCCAACGCACTTTTGGACGGCCCTGAAGGCCAATTCTCGTAATTTAAAACGTTCAAAATCTAGGCGCAGTCTCATCTCGGACTTGTCAAAATCTAGGAAAATTAGAAGTATTTTTTGACAGATTGAGACAGATCATACTGTGAACGTTTTTAAAATTACGAGAATTGCCGCTCTGGTTTTTTTGGCCAAGCTTCAAGCTAAACAACACCTAATGACCACATAGATGTCGCTTAGTATTAGTGAAAACAGGCGCATCAGTATCGCAAAAATTTTTGCGATACTGATGCGCCCGTTTTCACATTCACATTAAAATCGATACATACGTAACGGTCTTCTGGTTCTGCAATAAGGTGCGGAACCTAGGCTCGACGTACTGCCAGTAGCCGGAGTTCTTGTGCTCCTCCTGGCTCCACACGATGGTGGCGTTAGGGTACTTCTCGACCTCGGCCTTGATCTGATCGTATGGGAACGGCGAGATTTGCTCCACTCTGGGGAAAGAATAATGGAATTAATTTATGAGATACTGAAAGTAGCCAAATCGTGGGCGACTCTATTTAGATTTCCTTCGACACGTTTAGAGCCTGCGCGCACTAGCGATTTAAGTTAGCCGATAGTTCAGTCGCAATCGTAATAGTCATACAAATGTTAATCTTCAAGTGCGCACACTGCCATATAACTCTATACTGATCCTCTGACCGATCAAACTATCGGCCAACTTAAAATCGCTAGTGCGCGCAGGCTCTTAGAAGAGTTGCGTCCATCAGAACACCAACTGGTCTTCTTTACTTGACAGTTTCAAACTAGTACTTTTTTTCAGTTTGATAGTAAGATCGAGCAAATTATTGATTAGCAAATTGTGTATCGCCTTCAATCGGCAGTAAATTCAAAACACAACTGTCATTCTTATGGAATGGCTAAAACACCTCAAACTGACGTAATGTGTCAATTTGCTAAACTGATCATTTCCCTGACTGTACACACATAAATAGTGGATCTTTATGATCTTCATTTTTTTTTGTAAACATTCCTTTTTTTTCATAGCATCTCAGTCATAGTGTAACAAATAATCATAAAATGACAAGTGTGTATTAAATTTTTGCGAGGGAATTACCTGACAATAGCAATCTCCTTCTCGAGTCCCTTCTCGCGCCTGTGCTTGAGCAGGTCGTAGTACACGCGGCCGGAACAGAACGAAATCTTGCGCACGCCCTGGGGGTTTTGAGCGGCAGGCCCGTCTTCGGGAATCACTCTGATTGAGAATAAATGAAAGTAAAATAAACATTGATATATCAAACACGGGCAGAGGATTTTAGACCTAGTTTAAAAGTATTTATGATCGATTTTTACACGGTGCTAGTTATTGCATGGCCTAATACTGTGTTATTTGAAGTAGGTAACCAAAAACATGTTAAGACTCTAACTGATCCTTACCATCTACTCTGTGGGTTAGTCCTTCGAGGACTGAAGCTTAGTCAACTACGAAACTTATCGCACATCATCTTCTGCCTAGCCTTTTACTAACTATTTTTGAAGTCGGCTTCCAGTCTAACCGGATCAGATAGGCAGTCGCTGCACGTAAAATACTGGTAATTTTACGTGCAGCGACTGCCTATCTGACCTTCTCAATCCGGTTATTACAGTAAAAATTATACTATTTATCCAGCATCATGGTTCCAGCTTACCTCCTGAAGCAGGAGCCGTCCTTCATGTCATCGAAGGAGGACTTGGCCTCTGGGTGACGCAGCAGCGACTTGGGGGTCATGAGGATGAGCGGCTTGCGGAAGGGCAGCGCGATCTGTCTGCGCAGGATGTGGAAGTACGACGCGGGGTTCGAGCAGTTGGCCACGATCCAGTTGCAGTCGTGTAGTTGACGGACTGTGGGTAAATATGTCAGTTTTTTAAATTTATTGTTACCGTTTATCACTAAGCTCTATATTTATAAAATTAGCTTATAGTTAAATAATGATTAGCGACTGTTTAACTATACATTTTTGCCGGTTTTCATACCTAAAGCCAAAGGAAAAGGTTTTTATTCGAAATGATCTGTGTTGCCATATCAAAAACAACCAAGAGAACCTTTGAAACTAGTCGACTCTGTTATTTCTATAGCTAAACTAGCTATCATGCATAACGTAAGGTCAAACTGACCTTCATAGTCGGGGCTCTCGGGCGGCATGTAGTCGGGATCGTCGGCGCACATCTGCAGGAACCTCTCGGGCCGGGCGGACGAGTGCTCGGGGCCCTGTGAGTTATTTCATCAATTTAGAATCACAATCAGAATTTGTTTATTTGTCAGAATGAAGCATTAGCATCTTGGATGAGATCAACGTATCGTATAGCTCAACATGTCGGATAGCTCATGATGTCGTATAGCTCACCATGCCCTCCATGCCGTGCGGCAGCAGCAGCACAAGGCCGGACTGGCGCACCCACTTGGCCTGCCCGCTGGCGATGAACTGATCGATGATGCACTGCGCGCAGTTGTTGAAGTCGCCGAACTGGGCCTCCCACAGGACCAGTGCGTTCGGGTTCGTTACGGAGTAACCCACCTCGAAGCCGAGGACACCTGGTTTATAAATAATAGCAGTTTAAAATTTTCTTCACATCCAATACTAAGCTGGCACTATACTTGGTGTATTTGACTAATCGTGTGACATGGGCTACTACTATTATAAACGCGAAAGTTTGTTAGGAAGAATGGATGTATGTAATATATGTTCGCTACTCTTTCACGTAAACACTACTGAACGGAAACTTTACAGTAGTAAAGCTTGTACATTAGAATAACACATAGTCTATAATTTATAAACTCCACGCGAGGGAAGCCGTGGGAAAGCTAGTACAAAATATACCCCATTTCTATTCAAATAAAATAATAATAATAGTTTTGTAAGAGCGAATAACGCGAATATTTGTACAAATATAGAAGTGTTAGTGCCAGCATTATGGAAGAATAATAACACGTGTTATCAAAAGTGGCACTCAGTCTGCTTGGGCTTATGCGCCGTGAGAAGCGAATACTCGCTCGTCCGTAGAAACGGTACGGTTCGAGGAAGCAAACATTGACTCTAGGCGCATGCTGACTCGTACAAATCATTGGCCAATCGACTGTCATCACGCGCAGTAGGAAGCCGGCGTCAGTAGCGAACTTACCGTACTCGGACAGCGAGCTGTTGCACACGGTGTAGGGCGCCTGGTCGGGGTACAGGTGGCACAGCGAGCAGTACGTCGCCTTGTCCACCTTCTGGTGATGTAGCACGTGATGCCTGCACAAACACACAGAAGTTAATAATAATAATAATATTCCTGGACATTTCACACAGCACACAGTTATTACTGAACTTATTATTTATTGTCAGGTAATTGCATTCCCAAGCCGTCAATAAGGCACATCAATTTTATGAAAAGGGCGGCTCCGGCTTTGCGTCTCTGGTGCCTTATTATGACGGTTTAATGCCATCGTGATTCCAGTGTAAGAGAGAGACGGAGAGAGACGGAGCTATACATAACCAAAAGCACTTCATACTTTATAAAGCTCGATATGACATATTAACACTAGGGTCCGCAGCCATTTTGAGAATTGGGTATTACACTAATACATAACAAATTTGAAAAGATTTAAGCTAAACGCACATTTGTCAGCATCATACGCGCCGCACGCGCAATACGCTCTATTGGAAAAGATAATGTTGATAAAATACTGCGCGTGCGATACTAAAAAATGTGCCTTAAGGTACCGGTTAGTGTCCGGTAAGGAAGTGTATCAGCGTAAAATCGAACTTAGACTGTCGAACGCCACGCCACGCCACGCCACGTTTTTTATATAAACGTGGCGTTGTGTAAACGTATCCTAATTTAACACGTTGAGCTAGTGAGTTCAATGTATCAAATTACGTAGTGTTTGCAAGATATACGAATGCCAGAAGACGAAAAAACGCATACCTGTGTGAGAATGTTCCTCTCTCGACATCCTCTCCTGACAATCTCACGTGGATGCCTTCCTTCAGCAGGGATCCGAAGGCCATCGCCTCTCCGAGAGCCCAGTCCACCTGTCGGTTCTCCACCATGGCCATGCGCGCCTTCAGGATACGAAGCAGACCTTTGTGGATCTCGAACTCAGCCGCGTTGGGGGGAGGAGATGAGAAACGTTTACCGATGTGTACTAATGTTTCTTCAACAACGCCGGTAGGAGACATCTGTGGAGTTTATAAGATCGTAAAATATTGTGAGCCTGTGGCTTACTAACTAAAAATATGTGCGACGCATGTTTTACATCTTGAAGTAATTGGATCTTTGGTTTCTTAAGAAAGCGATGTCATCGTATAAACCGGTCGCCTATTTCGAAAGCGTCTTTTGAAATCGTAAAATCATTTTGCTGTCGCATGAACATGTCTCATTTACATTTTTTATTATTGTTTTACCTATTAGTTATTTATTAAAACTTTATGCACAAGAAAAAATAACCGTACAAAGGCGGACTCAATGCCTTAGGCATTTCCTACCTTGTGTACCTGAGGGTGATGCAGAGACGGCATCATGGCAGAGAATTTACTTGAAATTAATTCATCACATTTTTCTATAGTCTTTCACATGCACCACCCATTCTTCTCCATATTTCATTATTCATATCAATAATCTACCTTCAGGGGGTCCTTGCCCTCGAAGAATCCGGACCAGGGCGAGTCGAGCCAGTCCTTGTACTTAATGTGGGTCTCTGCCTTAGCCTGGGTGTACGCATCTTCGCAGATCTTCTCGTATTTGTCCTTTACGTCCTTGACTTCGGAGGCGGTAACGACGCCCTCGGAAATCAGCTGGTCAGCGTACTTTTCGAGTACTGTAGATCAAAAGGTAAAAAATAAAATGAAGTTATTATTGCGCTTCTGTCTTAGAATGTCAGATGCTAGCAGTGCTGTCTCTGTCTAGCACAGACTTTAGTACGCTTGCAAGTTCACCATATTTTGAGATAAAAAAAAAGTGAAATCGAGAAATTCGAATATTCTAATAAAAAATCCCGTCAAATACTCTATTAAACCATTTATCCTTCTTTTTTCTTACCAGGCTTGGTGTTGTGGATCTTCTGGTACATGAGCGGCTGCGTGAACATGGGCTCGTCGATCTCGTTGTGCCCGTTGCGGCGGTAGCTGACGATGTCGATGACGACGTCCTTGTGGAAGGTGGCGCGCCACTCGGCCGCCACGTTGCACACGTGCATCACGGCCTCCGGGTTGTCGCCGTTCACGTGGAAGATCGGCGCGTTCACTACGCGGGCTACGTCTGGGAGGTACAGAATAACTTGCATTAGTGCAACAGAATGGGTGTATTCCTCGAAGGGTTGCCCAGAAGAGAATATTACATCGTCATTTCGATAAGTTTAAGGCCCATGACATGGACAATAGTGTGCAATAGAAATAATACTGCATATCAGCAATGCATAAGTGTGCAAAAAAATAATATTGCGTATATTCGCTGAACTCTGTGTATGACACGCCCAAAGCCGTAGGCTATTAGCACTATGTTGATCGCGTTCGGAATAGATGATCAGACTGGTTAAAAGAATCGCGCGCAGGCTTCAGATTGTCGCCTCTTTCTCGCTCCATTCTTTCAATCGACAGAAAGGGATAGAAATACGGGCAAATGCAATTCCTGGCGTTTAACAACGCACTCAGCTGAAGTAATGCTTCCGCATATACAAACTTTATCTACAGTATTCTTTATATCACAAACCTGTGCAGTAAGCAGACGAGCGCGAGTGCCTTGGGTCGGTGGTGAAGCCGATCTGGTTGTTGACGACGATGTGGATGGTGCCGTGCGTGGTGTAGGCCGGCAGGTCCGACAAGTGCATCGTCTCGAACACGACGCCCTGGCCGGCGAACGCGGCGTCTCCGTGGAGGAGGAGCGACATTACCTGGCAATTGTTAATGACATAATAAATAAATAGCATTAAGGCTGTAGTAGTAGTATATTGTAATGATAAAAACATTTCGCTATGTTTAGATTCCATGTAATAGGCGCTAATCTATTGCCAATGACTGGGCACGGATTCAGGGTACGGAGCTGGATCAAAGAATTACTCATTTGGAAAACCCGCCACTTTTGTCCGACTCTGGGATCGAACCCAGGACACTGTAGTAGCGCTTGCGACAACTACACGAACGAGGCGATGAGTACAACAGTTCTATAATAATCTAAAGTCGGTAATCTTATTACTCAATACTCAAATCATTATTGCATTCCATATGAATTACATAGATGGTAAATACAAGGGTAAAGATCAGTAATACATACATGACCGTAAACTTAACGTAACCTTGAAGCTATACAGCAGTTCAAGTTTTAGGAAAAATATCAACCTACAGAGCGTCACACACCTAAAACTCCATCATCGTCATCATCATTTCAGCCGAAAGACGTCCACTGCTGGACATAGGCCTCCCCCAAGCTCCTCCACTTCGACCGGTTTTGTGCTTCTCGCATCCAACGGATTCAGGCCTTCACAAGGTCGTCGGTCCACCTAAAGCTTTTTGTGTCATATTTATTTACGTCTACACAGTCACACACTGCATGTTTTCGTAAAACGTTTTCGACCGTATCTTATCACACGTTAAGATAGCTAAAGTACATAACATACCTTCTTGCCCTCATTATCACCGCGGTAGAACTGCTCAGCGCGACACTTGCCCTGCACGATGGCGTCCACAGCTTCCAAGTGAGACGGGTTGGCGCACACAGCCAGGCGAATGTTCTTGTTTGTAACGCGGTTCAGACGCTCGATGTATGTACCCAAGTGGTACTTCACGTCACCGGAGCCCTGTGGGTTTTAAAGTTGTTGTGAATGTGTTTGGTGTTAAATCTTATATTAGTACGTATCTGATTGCCTTTGAACCGGCTGAAAGAGTGTACATTTATGACCGTCGTGCACCGAAACAACTCCATACCAGCTCGAATCAAAACAAAGCATTGTAAAATGAGCTTTATATCGTGTCACGTACAGTGACATTTCCAGTAGTTGACGACGCACGGGAAGTCGTAATACCTACGCGTCGTAAAACAATTCAAACCAGTAGAAACTGTACGTCTCACGATATAAAGCTCACATTTCATTGCTTTCCTTGGAATCGAGTAGGTATTGAATTGTATCGGTATGCGTTAATTCTGCTCCACCTTTTAGTTCAATTTCAGAATATTTCGCCTAGGAATGGTATCGAGTACCGAACAGAAATACTTACGTCATCTTCGGCTTCGAGTGCAGCGAACTGAGTGAACAGCTGGTGCAGTGGTTTGCGGCAAACGTTGGCGACCACGTTCAGACGACCTGTGAAACGATAGAAGGTATTTTATTCATACTTTTATCCTATAGCCCTACTTCAGAGCAAGGACGCAGCACGAAGCACGCAGACAACCACGAAAAGCAACTTTATAATATTACCTCTATGAGGCATGCCCATGATGATGGACTCGACACCGAGGCGCGTCGACACGTCGATGACCTGCTTCATAGCCGGGATCAGGATCTCGCAGCCTTCCAGACCGAAACGCTTCTCGGATGACCATTTCTTTGCCAGGAAGTTCTCGAATCTAAAAAGTTATGTATTAATTAATAACCTACTAAAGTATATTAGCTAATAAAATATGGTATTTACATTTTTTAGTTTGTTTTATACATAGAATGAGGCAAAAGAAAAAAAAATAGGTATGTTACATATTTAATCATTTGGAGGTTTCGTGAATCAAGATAAAGTTCAAACGCTTTTATCGACTCCTCCGCGTTGTTGTGGTAATATTTAAAGATCTTCGGAATACTGATACGTAAAATCATATGCCATGTTAGGCCAAATTTAACCTTTGACTAAGGTAAAATACAATAAAAAAACTTCATAATGAAGAGTCAGTTTTTACATCTTTTTCTTTTTTGTTAGCCAATCCAATGATCATAAACTATAGTATCGATTTTCCACATGCTCTGGTATAAGGCATGCATAACATTTGTAAGGCCTCTCTTACCTAAACCTATTTACTGTATGCATTGTCGTCAGGTAGCGCATAAGTGACTCTTAACGCCATTTTCCAACGCACAAAGAAATCAATCTTGATATAATCACACGATATTTGCATTTGCAATTGTTGACAGTTGTGCGTGGAATAGACCACTTACTTTTTTATATTTGTTGCATTTTATATATGAGCCCGCGTCTATCATTGCAATTTAAACCTTATGTCAATGAAATAAAAGACAAATGACACGCGCTGGTGATTTGGAATAACCATAAGACTAAGCCCGGGTCAATCATTGTAATTTCAACCTTATGTCAATGACATGAAAGACAAGTGCCACGCGCTCGTGATTTGGAATGACAATAAGAGTACTTATACACTTCACAGAATTGCATAATAGCTATAACATTAATAAATGTGTGCTCCGATTGCGGAAGGGAGATAGCTGTCTGAGTAATTAGTAATCGGTATTGTTTGTACCCATAACAACGTGCATTATTCGTCTGTTTCTAACTGATTATTATATAACTCACACCCAACTATGTGTATGTAAATAATATTTAAAGGGACCATTTGTCACTGCTCATAACAGACTGTTACGTCTATAAGTAACTACGTACTAGTAAGGGTTGATTTTTTAATAGACAGATCATTTTCATTCGTGGAATATAATTGACATCTGACAGATTTTGTATGGAAGAACTGTCAAAAATTCAAAATTATTCCTCGGATAAAGTTATCTGGCGTTGAAAAATCAGCCCTAAATGTGTTAACCCACAACCAACCAATAAAGAAGGTGTGTCTGTCGCTCGTATCTTTATTATGCGATAAAACAGAACAAGTCATAATGGCTGTCGATTTTTGTTTGGCAGTATTTAACGAGATAAGATTTATCACCGAGCATGAAAATATTGTGATAATGACCACCGCGCGTGTAAGACTAGCACCCTTATCCGTATCCGTAAACACTGTTTATAAACAGTGTTTCACTATGTTTCATCACACAGTTTATAAACAAAGGTGATGAAACATTGTTTCTTAAACATGTTGCCGTGTTCCCCACTTTGAGCGGAGAGCAAGACGAAACATCTAGTTTATAAGCAAAAATCAACAGGTGTGGACGTGTGTTGCGCGAGTTTATAAACAGCACAGAGCATCACTACCTCCTCGGGCGACATCCTAGCAACAACTGACACGTGGGGACTACCAAGTTTCAGAAACAGTGTTTACGGTAAACTTGTTTCTGAAACTTGCCTAATGAATACCCGGCTTAACACACAAGTGGCAATAATAGTATGTTACGATCAAACCCTTGACATCCTGTAGTGTCTGCTTACCCCATGAGAAACACCTCATCATTCTCTTGCCCTTATCCCAATTTATTTGGGATCGGTGCACCATTTCTTTTTCCATACATTGATCGTCATCAGTAGTCATCCCCTTTCAAAGCATATCATCTTTGTTTACACAGTCTATCCATTGTTTCTTTGGTCTTCTCTTACTCCTATAGCCATTCACAGCCATAAAACCCATAGTATATTAAATCTGAGTCTTACTTACCCAGCAGATCTGGTAAGTCGAGCGAGGATCAATCTCTTCTGGTCGGGGCTCATCTTGCCAACATTGGGCGGCTCGATGCGCTGTCTGATCCAGTTGCATTGCTCCAGAGAGTTGATGAACATGAACTCAATGCCGATGTTGTTGCAGTACGCTTGCTCCAGACGGTTCAGGATCTCCCTAGAATAACGAATAAGTTAAGTACTCATGGCATTGATTTGGCGGCAAATGTTGGGCCAACCCGCATTGGCCCACCTGGCGGATTATGGCCCGTTCCCTCTTAGAGAGAGGATTGCGTCCCAGCTGTAGGAAAATCATAGGCTTATTAAGTAAAACGTTGGGCAAAATAAAGCATACACAGTGTATGTAATTTAAAGATTTAATGCCCATACATTAAATACTTAAATGAAATTCACTGTGTATGCTTTATTTTACCCAACGTTTTACTTGTAGACAAGCAACCACTTCACACATCTAAGATTCATAGCATAACATGAAATGGCTTTAATGGCTTTTAGAAGAATATGTAAGTAGATTATGTAATTTTCTATTGCATACTTCGACACGCCTGCAGCAAATGGTTTACATGCAGAACAAATCAGTGGAACTAATTTCAAAGCAATTAAAATAGTGTAAGTAGGTATCGTAAATCTTATTTCTGAAGAAATCACGGAAAAAATAAACTTTGTATCGTTTTATTTACTCGGATAATGATCCAATCAGCTGTGACAATCGTTATCGAGAAGCGATAAACTTTAAGCGCCACAACTCATAGGCGTAGACGAAAGAAAAGGTGAAGGTTACACAATAACACTGATAACTTGTCTTTATCAGAGTCGACTGCACCTGTAGGTATCATTGACTGCGACTGAGACAAATATCACCATTAGAACATTTTATTCTTAGCCTATACTTTCCCACCACCTTTACCAAGTAACGGGTGTAGAGGTCAGATAGACAGTCACTTCATGTAAAATACTGATATTCAGCTACATCCGGTCAGACTGGAAGCCGACCCCAACATAATTGGGATAAGGCTAGGCAGAAGACTTTCCTACTGCAGGGCACAGGCTTCTCTACTCTCCTTCCAGTTTTCTCGCTCTGGGGCTTTTAAGGACCAGTCTTTACCAGTCCAGCTCATGCCGCCATCACCGCCTAATAAAAATAATGGTTTAAAAACTTACCTTAACGGTAACGCTTTCTCTTTTTCACCAATAAAGGTAGTGGATGGTAGTTTGAACACTCTGTCCATATCAGCTTCATCTAAAAGATATAAGGCGCAATCAGAGTACGAACGTTAAAAATAAATACCCAAGTTAGAGATGCAACATTACATTATGAATAAGTCTAGCCTTTCGATAAAGCACAAATTAAAGCGAATAGTTTATCATATCCCTTTACTAGGATTTTTTACATATTTCCAGCCAACATTACATGATCCCACAATTTTACGCTCTTACAGTAATTACAACTTGACATTTACAAATACACATTACATTGAATATTTATATATTTATGCGGTGCATCAATATTTAAATGAAAGGAAACTTTGAAGTGCAACAAAGTGTTGTTGATTTTAACGTAGATATATATTTTAGAAGTGAAGAAAAGTCTTTGGCGACTATCCAACATACTTCAAGAAAAGATAGCGCACCTTTCAATGCCAAACAATAATAATAATATACTTTTCTATTTGTATACCTAAGTCATCGCCAATATGTTTTAAAAATCTTAATTACATACAATATAGAAAATAGATATTAAATAAATAATAATAGGTACAGTTTTATGCATATATACATGCTCATGCTCATACAATCTAGTAAATACAGGCATGCAATCAATATAATAATAATAAATAAATAAACAATATGGATAATCGTGCAGATCATGAATACTTAAATAGGTACTGAGATGAGCAACTGTGCGTGCGAACCGAGGACCTTGTGCGTTACATCCACATTTCATATGAACTTGTAGTTATGGCTACCAGCTTCCGAATCGATTTACGAACAGATATACACATTTAAAATAAAAAATAAACGCAAATAAAAATAAACACGTCAATTTGACATTGTCTTAACTTTTTCTGATTAATTCTGTTCATAAAAAGTCCAAATAATCCGACTGCAACAACAAAATAATAAACCTTAATTGATGTTTTTGTGCCAATCCGTATTAATACTAAATTGCCGCCTAAAAATATAAACTGATATACGGGAAATCCATCTGAAATTATATCATATTAATTATATATACCCTGTCCATTCGGTAAACCGTTTTTTGACAGATTGAACTAGTGATTGCAGCAAAACAACACATTGATTGATACACGTACGGTATTATGATGTCTGTAAGAAGCCATAAATAAGATAATTCAATAAGATAAGGCAGTTTATATATTTAGTTTATAACGCCATTTAACTTTTACGTAATCTGGATTAAGTACGTTCTAAGACAGCTGTCAAAAAACGGGTAACCTAATGGGGTATGGTAAAATGTCGGTATAGTTTTTGAACGTGTTGCAAATGGAAAATTATTTAGGAATATTGCTTCGCCGCCATAACTACCTACTTATGAGCCAACGAGCGACCACGGTGCTTTCAGTATTTCAGGTTCTCGTGTGTCCTTACCAAACCTGTAGCTGTTGTGAATCACCTCCCGTTTGTTTTTACCGACCAAAGCGCTGTTCATTATTTCCAAGGGGTCGAGATTGGCTATGTGATGTCCTCGAATCTGTTTTTTAGTGCACAACATTCTCATTTAGCGTGTATTAAGTAACCAGCGATACTTCGATTAGTCATAGTTTAAAACAAAAAATAAGAAGCGAAAAGATAATAAATATTCATGTCTTTGACTATTCAGATATAGCTTGAGTAGGGTTTGGGAATTCCCGACAATTTCAAAGTCCCGGGACACGAGACAGCCTACAATCAAAGTCCCGGGATTTCGAGACTTTTAAGAAAAAAAAAAACATTATTGTTTTTTTTAAGAAGGGTAAGCCTTTTTAGAAGAATTTTAATTGAGTTAATTTCTGGTGAAACGTATTAAAAAGAGGCAATTTTTTGTAAATAATAATCAATATTTATTAAACAGATAATTAAATCTTAATAACTTTAACGTTAATTAGTCTTAATAATTGCTTTGTTTATTTCTTTTAATCACATACAGATTCACTTTTAAGCAGTTGAATCTTATAGTTATAAAACGAACTTAGCTAAAAATCATACTAATTCTTAATAACTTTACCATTATCCAGTAAATCTAGTATCTAATCATTGGTCATAATCACAACATTGTTAATTCTCATAATCACAGATTTGTTTCATAATTAAATAATCTAAATATAAATAATAAAACAGACTTATAAATCAGTCTTTTAAATAATCAACTAACACATTAATTAGACTTCTTTGCTGGTGTAATAAAATAGGCTTTTAAAAAAATCAGAGCGTCAACAGCTTTGTCCGACTGTCTGTTTCTGATTTTTGTAATAATGCCACCGGCCAAGGAGAACACTAACAATTTCGACAATCTTGTCTCGTCTCGAGTCTCTACCCGAAAGTCCCGGGACTCGAGACAACTAAAATTATGAAAAGTCCCGGGATTTCGAGACACGAGACGTCCCGGGACCCAAACCCTAAGCTTGAGGTATATTTCCTTCATTAAGAATATTTGAAGGTTTTAAGGGATTAGTCAGTTATTTTGCAAGGCTTCTCGGCAACTGGTTAGAACACAATACATACATAAAGTGCTGATCAGGAAGCAACACAAAATATCGTTGTGGAGATGCCAGCGTCGTATAAAATTTAAGGAAAACAGTTAAGATAGTTGTGAAGTTTTATATCCTACGTCAAAACCTGTTAATTGATTAAAAATAGAAAATTTAATGCGATCTATACCCTCCTTTATCCGACACGCATTTTTGTAAAATCTTAAGTTGTCAACCTATTTAATCATATTATATATAAAATAATATATGTGTATTTATATATTATACAAAAATTGTGCATTACATAAATATAAAACGTTCTCCCTCAATGAGTATTTACAATGTAAAGAACACTAATTAATCACATAATTAGTCTCACACGTTTGGAAACAGGAATTAAAAATTTAACGACAGTTATTTAGTAGGTTGCAATAAAAATGAACTGGAATTCTTAACGATCTCCTAGTTTCTAAGTTATCTATGCCTACTTCTTATCACAATATACATATATTACCTGTGGTCATGTCATAGTACAACATTGTTTTGTGTGTATTTGCGTATGTGCAAGGTACAAGTGGTCAAACAGTCTATATTAACCTATTCTCAACATTATTTTCACAAATGCCGTCTATAACTCCAAATTTACAATCTTAACTTAAAACATTTCTCCTAAATATAATCATTCTTATGATGCATTTAATTCTTATGTCAACTAATTTTCTGCTATACACAAACTCTAGTAAAGGAATATGATGATTAAGCGATTAGTCTTATGCAGTTCGTCCACACCTCAGCCTCAAATAGTTAATATTTGTTATTATTATTATTGCTCATCTACATTATAACATTCAATGGTAGATCAGTCATATTCAATGAATAAGTAACATTTTAGTATTATAATTTTTATGACCGATAATTTCAAAAAGCTAGTCTCAATTATTTACATTCCAATTGTAACTTGTTCCAATTAATTCACGTATAAGTTCTGTGTAAAATATTTGTTAAAATTATTTCTGAACAGAATATTATATTTCGAAACCATCCTCCATCTCCATTTAAGCTACGAGGTCAAAGTTCTACCAACCAAGCGCCAAAAAGCATCTAACTACATACGAGTACGACACAAGAAAGGTAAGTGTAAAAGTACGCGTGTTTACGCAAGGACATATCCGCAAACAGCCTGTGCCAGGAGTAAAACCGAAACTAACCCCCCTACTGGACCCAAGAACAAGCTGCTAGTAACCCATTACTCAGCACTTGAACTGTGTGATGTCAATTGGACAGACATTTTACTACGTAGAAAACTAATTAATATATTTGCTTGGGTTTAAACACACATTCATTTTCTTATCAGTCATATACTACTAATGATATATAATTGCGAAGTCCATTTGACATCAGTGTCGGCCCACCGAATACGTGATAGATTTTAGTCTTCCATACCGAATCTGACGTGTTCTCTAATGACTGCCTCGTTAGCGAAGGCTCGCAAGCCGCCATGCCATTCGCCGCTCGATATCGGGTCCCCGGTGGCGATGCCCAGCGGGTCTAAGTGCGCCACTAGGTGACCACGTGACTACATCCAACGTAAAACAAAATCTTCGTAACAAAACAATCAAGTGACTGCCCCATCATACATCCCTTCTTCAGATATATAACATATAAAGCGGTAATACATAAGTAGGCACATCTGTTGCATATTTTACTCATGAAGAAATATATACAAAATAATAATTGTATAAAGGTAATTTGAGAAACTGGAAGTTTTATAAGATTGTTACGCAGAATACTTATGATTGAGAAAAGATAAAATGTTAACCTCAGTCTTCCCATGAACGTGCATATTATAATATATCAGCTCCTACCACACAAAAATGTGTTAAATACGACATAGAGAAGAAAAATAAGGCAGTAAACTGTTACTTTTAGTTAAGACTTTTGCATTTTTGTATCATTTGAGACTAGCATTTTATGTCGGTCTGATATTTTGTATGAACCAAATGTTTGATGATATGTAATTTAATGTCTTCATGAAAAACAATACTATTATTTGCATTCATTCACATGTAATTAATAATTTTCCAGTAAAATAATCATATCTTTTACTTAATTGTTAGGATTATTTGGGTGACTAAAACTGCTTCAAATTAAAAACTACAGCAAATAAAATCTTTGATAGTAATCGACAGCGAATATTATCACACACATGCATATGCAAGAACAATTTCCTAACATAAATTTCTATTACACAAGCAGTGTAGTTGAACAAAATGTGTTATCTACATTAAGATACGCATGTCAGATACACAATAAATCAAACAATTCAAGTTTGAGGACAACACTATTACTGTGATATATTAAAGATGATGCATCATAAGTCTATATGTAAACCCCTTTATTTAAAAACGTTGCTTAAAGTTAAGTAGTGATTAGCGACTGTTTAACCATACATTTTCGACGTTTAAACGTCACTTACCTTTAATCATCGTTTATAAATAAACCCCAAAGTGGTTTGCGTGGTGTTTAAGCTACAACTATCCACAGACAAGATCACTTCTCAGCACTTGTGACCATTCTTTCATAAGCCATGACTAGTTAAAAATATGTATGTGTGTTATAAAATCGCTTACGAAACACAACAATCAGTGACACGCAATGCAATGTTGAAATAAATAACGAAACGATATACGACTGTGGTTGCGTCCATAATTACGACAGCGACATTTCTCCTGTCTCCTGCGTACCAAAATTGAAATATTTCCTCATGATGAGCTCGGAGCTTGGCCCGCGCATGCCTAGTTGAGGCAGGTTCGCCGTGGTGATGCCGAGCGGGTCCACATCGGCCGCCAGGTGACCGCGAGCCTGTCACGCACCCGCCACCACATCACATTTTAGCCCAAATTGCAAACATCCACGACCAAGCGACTACAACTACATATTGTACACAATACAAAGCTATTAACAGCACCTAATGTGATGCCCACTAAACAGTGATTCAACGACTTGTCATTATGTAGGTAGATGTTTCTGTCGCTAGGTCGTGTAACAGAATTTAGACTAGTTGATCGAATAGTCTTGAAACCGCTATGCCAATTGTTCCACACGCAGTAACAATGACTGTTTCTAGTATAAAGTACTCTTTTCATATAACAACATAATTATGATAATAATTCCTAATTAGTCTTATAAAAATAACAAAAACAAAATAACATAACATTTATAAAAAAAAAATGTCATAAATAATTCTGTTTGAATAAATAAATAAAAATTACGGACAAGTATTCTGCCTTTCTTAATAAATCATTATGAGCGCGACCTACAATCATTATGCTAGAAAGCTGCTTTTGTAAAAATAATTGAGAAAATGTGTAATATCACTACTACCTAGACCTGACATAAACATTTCTTTAGTCAACATGTTTCAAACCGGGAATAAAACAAAGAGGGGGAACACGTTTAGTATGGGAGCTGACGACGAGAATAATAAGTCACTTCATAATTCAAACAAAAGAATGTGGATGATGGCGTTTGTATAGAGAGCAATCAAAAGTTACTAGTCTAGTTTCAAAAATCTTCTCCAAGAACAGATGATTTATTTTTCCCGTAAATGAGCTCCCAAACCATTGGGCAAGTCACGAGTAGGGAACAAAAAAGTGCAAACAATAATGAATGTTTAACAAGAATCATAACACCGATAAGATAGGAACATTCATCACCTGGTAACTCCTGATGATGGCCTGCACAGCCAGATGGTCGTCGATTATCTTCTCGTTAATTGGAGATCCTGTGGAAAATCACAACGATTATGGTCTAAGCATCGACAAACGACAATCAAGTACTCCTTTCAAATCGCAGTTTATAGGAATATCGCAAACACGTTTTCGAGCTTACTTAACAGAATCATCACGCGTGGTCGTTTGTTTCAAAATAATTTAAGTTAAATATTGAGAAGAAACCGGAAGCGAGAAGAAACTTTAAAAAAAAAGTCTACTCCTGGTTAAACATTGTTTGAGAGGACCTAATTTGAAGATTATTTTATTCTCACGCGATTCGTTTAATTGTCCAAACCTGGAAGATTGAACAAAACCTGAAAAAGAACATTAAGCCCAAGAGATTGAGGTTTTAACGTAAGTGTGAAATGTATGGGAAAAGTTTATTTGCGATTTCTGACTTTTCTAGTACTGAAACCTCGTTGGTCCGATGGAGTTTGATCCTTATGAGTAACTAAATCGATAGGCATAAAAAAGTTGAGTGAATACTGCCTGTTTTATTGCCGACTCTAATTTTTTTTTCAAAATCGGTGAATGCAGATCAAAATTTCTTAATAGTTAAGGGCAGTCTCCTAAGACCGTATAGCTATAACGGTTAAAATACCTGCCCTTACTACTGCCAAATATGTACCAATATAATAAAACCAGTCCATTGTTGTCCCAATGCTGCAGGGTAAAGGTCTCTTCTAAAAAGTTTCCTCACGATGGCGATGTTTTCCTTCACCGATGTCATAATATAAAACCCCACAACTACCTTCAAGTGAATCTACAAACCTGCAGAAATGGATGGCATGCCAGCGCCGGCCGGTACCAGCGATGTGAGAGGTACTTCGTTCTTGTTGTAAGGCGACAGGTTTGGCGGCGACGTGTAGGCTGTGCCGGGCTGGGCGCCAGCCGTCGCATTGCGGAAAAACGCATCCCACGACTAGAAAAAACATACGTTATTAAGTTATTGAAGCAAATTTTAGAAGCTATTCATATAAAGATTATAATAAAATCGGTTTTGTTGGAAATGAAATCGCCAAATATCAACTGCTTTCGAAACAGTAGGAAAAAGCATCGAAACACGATAACATCCTACGTTTTTTAGCCCCTCCAAACTAGTGGAATCGACAATCAGCCAGGGAAAAACCCAGACCATGAAATCGATTACACTTGCATACGTAATTAGGTAACCGCAAACCTAGACCTTCCTTTTTACAAGAACATGGACCGTCATTGTTTTCCTGTTCTTTCGTCGTTGTTTTATTTACGTAATTTTGGCCAGTGTTAACTATTGATAAAGAGAATAATTAAAATCTATACTAGCTTCTGCCCGCGGCTTCGCCCGCGTGGATGTCGGAAATTATCGCACGGGAACGTGCTAACAGGATAAAATGTATGTGTTTCCCCAGAATGCCATGTATCTCGCGGGCCCTTTGTGGCTAATTACAATAGAAAACCAATTGTGTCTCATTAGTGGTGATTAAGAGGGTACCTATATGATATCTTTACCTAAGTACCTCATCATCTCATCTGCCTAGCCTTTTCCCAAGTATGTTGGGGTCGGCTTCCAGTCTAACCGGATGTAGCTGAATACCAGTATTTTACATGGAGCGACTGCTTATCTGACCTCCACAACCCAGTGACTGGGTAATACGTGATAAGACCCGGATACCGGACACCGTACCTAAGTTCCTACATAATTAAAAAATAAACAAACTCAATAACAGAAAATTAAATACCTACCTACCTAAATAAACATATTTCTGATGATAACTAATCTAAACTCAATAAATAAGCAAAATCCCTAAAAACTAATATCTATACGAATGACTAATCCTACCTCATCATCATCATCTGCCTAGCCTTTTCCCAACTATGTTGGGGTCGGCTTCCAGTCTAACCGGATGCAGCTGTATACCAGTATTTTACATGGAGCGACTGCCTATCTGACCTCCACAACCCAGTTACTGGGTAATACGATACCCCTTGGTAAGACTGGTTGTCAGACTTTCGGGCTTCTGACTACCCGTAACGACTGTCAAAGATCCACGAATGACAGCCGGGACCAACGGCTTAACGTGCTTTCCGACACACGGAGGGGTCTCGGTATGTAAAGATGGCCACCCATCCACAGACCAACCGCGGCAAGCGTTGCTTAACCTGACCGATCGACCTGTGCGGCTGATAATATTTAGCCACGGGCCCCTCACTAATCCTACCTAACAGTATTATAAAATAACCTACGGTCACTACGTACACTATCAAATATACTACCTATACTTTAAAATTAAAATCTATACCTACGACTTATATAAAAATAAACCTAAATAACTCTAAAAACTAAAAGGAATAAAAATGAACTCCACTGCGGGTGACCTAACCTACGACAAACTTATTATTTGCGGTTGGTACAGTAATCGGATCTAGGGATCGAACCGCAAAATTAAGTTTGTTTTTTATTGTATATACTTTTCCGGGATAAAAAGTACCCAGTGTGGTGCCCAGGATATTAAAGAATAATTATACCAAGTTTCATCGTAATCGAACCGGTAGTTTTTGCGTGATGCCTGAACAAACAGACAGACAGACAGACAGACAGACAGACAGACAGACAGACAGACAGACAGACCGACAGACAGACAGACAGACAAAAATTTTTTTAATTACATTTTTGGGTTCGGTGTCGGTCTAGTAACACCCCCTGCCATTTATTTTTTTGATATTTTCAATGTACAGAATTTTCACTTCTACAGATTTATTATAAGTATATATAGATATAGATTAATTAAATAGTTACGCTTAATTCTACATCAAAATCAATTAACAACCATCTATTTAGATATTATCAAACCAGCGCAGCGGCGGAATTGTGTAACACACTATCAGTAGCAATGGCTTTCATTTTGACAGTTCAACAACATTCATTGCGTTATTTACGTCGTTGAGCAGACACATTTTTCGAACATATGGAGCAATGGATTAGCAATATCCTTCAAAATGATTCAGATTGAGATTGATAGTGTGTTACTATGATGAAACATTTAAATGAAACATCATCGGCTTTGGGTGACGTATGATCATTGGAAAATATTGAAAAACTTAGCCGTCTTAATATGACGCCAATAGATTAAGTATCTAATGTAAAAAATCATTGTTTGGTTTCTATGAAGTAGGTACCTATACATTTGTTATTAATGTACTACCATGCTATTTGCACGATAGCAAAAAGCACTTTCCTATCTCATATGGAAATCCTGACCATGATTGCATTGAAGTGATTGAGAAGTGCTTCGATTATGAATGATCATCATTGTCATCAATCAAAGTAAAAACTGATAGTGTGCACACATTATCAGCTCAGCCTATGTGCACTGTAACCATTTCTATTTAATCATATTTTATTTTAAAGGAAAAGTCATTCAAAATCAACATTCACGTATGGATTATCACTCAAGGAAAATCATATCGTAGTCTCCTTCATTGAACGTGTGGGTATGTAAGTAGTATACATACATATATTCCGTTTTTTTGTTTTGCTTATGCGGGCTTTCACAGTTCAAACCCCATATCAATTTAGGGATCCGTAGAACAGCAGGGTAATTGCGTAACACACTATCTGTAGCTTTGGCTTTAATTTTGACAGTTTAACAACATTCATTGCGTTATTTACATTGTTGAGTAGACAAATTTTTCGGACATATGAAGCAATGGATTAGCAATAACCTTCAAAATGGTTCAATTAATAGTATGTTATGCAATTACTGTGTCGAATGATTCGCTGCATACATCTATACAGGATTATTTTTTATTCAGTGCGTAAATTTTTACAGGGTGTTCTACCCATGAATATGAACAACATTCACTATGGGACCATCTCTGAAATCACGAAAAAAAAATCAGCAGATTCATACATTTTGGTCGAATAGGTATTGAACTTTTATAAGAAACAGCTGATTTTTTTTGTGATTTCAGAGATGGTCCCATAGTGAAAGTTGTTCATATTCATGGGTAGAATACCCTGTGAAAATTTACGCACTGAATAAAAAATTATCCTGTATAAATAAAAATGAATCACCGAAATGTATGTACGCGCAAAGCTTCCGATCGACTGCACCAAATAGGATCATTCTGTGTGAAATGTCCAGGGATATTATTATTATTCTTTTTTTTTGTGTTTGTATACACAATTGGACCCGGTAGGTGTTGCTGCTTTTTCAGGCAGGACGACATCTGCCGGCGCTAGTATATAATAAAACACACAGAATTCTTGACCTTAATTCGAAACAAAAAATAAAATATGCATTTAAAATTTCCATTTTTATGAAAAAATTACCGCTAGAACAAAGCTGTTGTAACAATACTGACTGGATGCTAATTTTCACATTAAGCTGTGGGCGGAATGTACGCTCTTTTAGCGATTCAGTTCTGCTCGGGATTTTTCAGATCAAAGCAGATAACTCCATACGAGATACAACTGACTCCATTTAGTAATCACTAGCTAATTCGCATTGCACGAATTGTCAATTCACACTCGTGTACATCACTTTTCCTCCTGTGTTACGGAGACTATTTCGTTGTTGCCCTTGAGGCGTGACTTTCACGGTTCATTTATAAATCTGTAGGAATTTTTTTCGAAGCAATGATACGTTTTCAAGCTTTCGTGAATTATTCTACTCTAATTTTCTAACGACCCAACGAAGTGTGCGCCTTAATACCGCCAGAAGTTATTTTAATGTGACCATGTTCAATTGTCTCTCTAGTGAATTACTAGGCGACACCTAAATGATTTTCCAGATAAAAGTGCGCTGTTAGATTTACAATTTTCGGCACTGAGCCCTGCGTTGAAAATCCAACAGCGCGGTTTTATTTAGGCAATCATTTAGATGTCGCCTTGTAATTGTGTTCATAGTAATTGTGTTCATAAAAATAGGCATAATATGTACCACCCTTTATTCCCACCAAAGGGTGAGAAATAAACAGTAAGCCATTCTTGTTCCCACTTCATGGCTGGTATGAAATGACGTAATCAAACTAAGAAATAAATTGTCTAGGCCTCGTCTAGACACAGCGAACCAATTCACCTTTCCGTAATTAGAAGTACGTATCGGTTACCAATCTTTATCACTCGAGTGTGCAACCACTGCAACGGTTTTTAATAAACAACGTCATCAGACTTCAACTAGGAACTTAGTTCTTTCATCATTGATCATATATCTTGCATAATATGGACAATCGTCACAAAAAGCGGTTGTTTATTTAACCATTTGTCCATAATTATGGAGATTGGCGTCAATGTCTGCACATGTGCGAAATTAAGATCTATAAGCGTATGACATTGAGAGTCATTTGAGAGATTCTGAACATTTGCTATACAGTGCCTCAAGTACCTACGTTTAGTTAAAATATTATTAGTCATAAATAATGCCTTAATTAATTTACTTCACATGGCGGGCAATATCCATCGTGATATCAGTTTCCGGTTTCGATAATTTTTTGGCACTGTAGTATGTTTCCTTATGACGCATTGCATTGATCTAATACGATACTCTTTAGATTGTTTGATAGACATGGTAAACTGAGATTATACATGGAAACTTGATAGAGATATTGTTATCTTATCTGGGACGCCGCCGGTAAAATCATGTCCGCAGTGCTATCATCAAAATAAAATATAGTGGTAGGTACGAACAATAACATGTACAAGCGTATCTAAATCCGCTTTTATTTGCACAACATACTTAGATATTTATAGTAAACATTCACTTTATGGAAACTCTAAAGGTATTGTTGATTCTCTTCTATACGTATTTTAAAATAGTAACCAAGAATGTTTGTCTAGTTGTCTGGATGTATGATCCGGATTAACTTCAAAACGGCTAAACGGATTTGGATGAAATTTAGCACACAGATAGTTCATAACCTGGATTAACACATAGGGTACTTTGAATCCCGGTAGAACGTTCCCGTTGGATAGTTTCCGATATAGGGAAAGCTAGTTGATAATAATGATAGGATTCGTGAAGGTCACGAGGTTGAATTTCTCGCGTTTGTTAGACATTGACAAACTAGTCATGGAATCTTAACCATTCATTAACAAATGAGTAATATATATTATTGCTATCATATAACTACACCCTATGTGTGTAAGAACTGTGTTACATTGTTAGTGTACAGACGCCAGCTGGTCAAGCTACCCGAAACTGTCAAATTTTCCCAATCAACCTTGAACGTTAATGCTTTAGCGATAAAATTTGACAGATTGTAGTAGCTTGATGTGCTGGCATCTGTACAAGAAAGTATACACTATCTAAGTATCTATACCTAAGACACAAGCAAGCACCTTTTTATATCAATTGAATTGATTTATATTCTAGAATCTCGATCATTATTTATAACCAATTGAATTCTACACAGCAATGATTTTCTCTGGTTGTTAATATTTTGATGTCAAGGCATTACTGGAAAGACACAATAGATGCCAAGAGTTATTGTTACTCATAAAACTAGTTATGTATTAAACTTTATGTTAACTTTAGTATATTAAACGTGTCTTTTACTTTTACCTCCACTATATTACGTGATGCACTCGTTAATACACTAGCTTTCATATTGACATTTCAACAACATTCATTTCGTGCGCCATATGATCTACATATAAATCTATGTTCACGGTAAACAAAAGGGTAATTGAGTAACACACTAACAGTAGCAAATGCAATGGCTTTGATGTTGACAGTTCAACAACATTCATTGCGTTATATATATAATAGATACATTGTTGAGTAGACAAATTTTTCGAACAAATGAAGCCATGGATTAGCCGTATCTTTCAAAATGATTCAGATTGTGACTATCGGTCACAATCTACAGCTACAGCTATATACAGCTCCAAAAATATCTTCATAATAATAAGGCTTCAGGAAAAAAATATTATAAAAAAAACTTACCGCATGTACAGAGCTGGAGTCTGCCAGCCATGTGTTGTACATGGTCTCCACGTAGGCGGAGCTAGAGCCATTGAGGAACGGTTCAGCGGCTGCCGAACTTTTATGCCTATAACCAATCGCTGATCCAGCAGCGACCTGTACAAACAAAACGGAAATTCAATAAAAATCATGGTATGAGGGTGTTTTCCCCGAAGGGCTGGTAGGTAGTTCTTTTTGCCAGATATTTTTAAGTCCGATATTGTTAAAGCAGAAATAGGCTTCTCCCTTCGAATTCAATCCACGGTATATAAATCAAGACTCTGGACTACTATGGAGAAATTCATGAAACTTCGCCTGACCCAGGAATCGGACCCAGAGCCTCACGCTCAACAGCTGCGCATGCGACGTGGTTGAAATAAAAGGTGCACAAACAAGTTGTTAATTTGAAAAAAATAGAGTCAGGACTCAGGACAGCATCATGAAAGATACTCACATCACTTCATGTAAAGGTATTTAGTTAAGTAAATCGATAATATTACGATAATTTCTCCGTCCCCAAAGAAAATAAATAAATATATCAGAAGGCCAATTCCCGTAATTAAAAACGTTCAAAATCTAGTCGCAATCACATCTCAGCGATAATCAATATAAAAAACTTGTCAAAAATGTAGGGAAACTAGAGGTATTTTGGACAGATTGAGATCAGGGGGCCTAAAAAGGCCACTGGCAGAATCATAATAGGATAACAATATGAATCATATTAAAAATCGTAAAATGGTCACAAACTGACAATTCATAATATGATCTATGTGCAATTCATATCACAATGAAATAAAATTTAAACTGTAGAAATAAAAAACCAATTTGATTAAAAACTGTAATTAACAATTTACCGATAAAATTACGGTTTTTAGTTTTTCCATGCGGTAATGTTTACACCAAATATGAAATGAAATTTTACGAAAATTAGAGGAATTGCAAATGATCTGCTGGGAATTCAGGAAATGAATAGCTTTTAGAGGCCTTTTTAGGCCCCCAAACTGTGAACATTCTTAAAATTCCGAGTATTGCCCCTCAGATATCAATCACGCCCGTCATGGCTATTTCCATCCTGACTAAACGGCTGAAAATTACGACTTTTAATTAATTTTATTTATTGACGTACTATAATACCGCTTAAGGTAGTTACGCCATTTAAGACGTCATCATGCACAGAATACCATCATTTGTTTTTAAGACACATTTCCAACATGAAAATAAATCTCTTTCCTGGCATGGTACACATTTCGTTTGGCGAACCTCCAATTGTCTTTGTAAGCCAGAATCTGTTCTATATACATTAGAGTAGATATTAAACTCATTCTTTAATTGTTACCTTCATTTTACTCGCACCAATTAACATGAATTAATATGAAAGATTGAGCAACTGCAGGTTAAAAAACAAGTACAGCCAAGATAACGATGTGGAACAAAGTTTATCAAAGGGGCTCGTCCGTCTCGTCATAATACAATATTATTATTATACCAGATAGGTACAGCAACTTGGAGGCGCAACTAACACACCGGTTACACAACAGACAGTGCTTATACACGTACGAACTACGAACAGATCGATTGTGCGCTAGAAATAGACGTCTGTAGCTAAAGTGAATGCAATTTCTGAGAAAAGAGTTAATTGTTAATAAATGAGCTCATTTATGATTATCACAAATCCACGATGAGATAAGGATCGAGGAAAAAAAGAACAATGTAAATGTTTAAGTACTTTCCATTTCTGAATTGTCTTTCGAACATGTCACCTTCACTTTGAAATTTCTCGAAACAGATAAAAATATCGAATAATATCAATCAGACGCTGTCGATTTTATCAGTGACACTGAAGTTATGAAGACTGTTAGAAATGTAGTCTGAAAGAATTATACTGGTAGGTAGGTATTGAGAAAAAGGTTTAACAGCTGTATCCAATATAATTGTTACAGCCTACCTAGAAACAATCAGGTTTAAAATAACATCAAGACTCCCAAGAGAGAGAAAATTATGTAAAAAAATAGGCTAGTTTCCTAAAAAAATCTAATTAGACCGTCAGATTATCAAAAAATATTGGACCCGTATTTTTTCTTTTGTCAATTATATAAAAAATGATGAAGATATCGCCCGTTAAAGTTCCGCGTGACGACACCACTTTTTACCATGACGTGACGTCACGACCCCCCCTCCCAAATTTTGACGCGCTTTATCTTTGTTATTTTTTGTTTGATTGACAAAAGAAGAAATACGGGTCCAATATTTTTCGATAATCTAACTTACGGACTACATATAATAATTATTTTTTTACGCAGGAAACTACCCTATTATATTAACATTACTTTTGTTTATAAAATCATAATATAGGAATTTATTATAATGCTACTTACTAAACCTTATTTATGAGGCTATTTAGTATTTATGAATCTACATAGATTGCTAATAAAGAATGCATCTTAGTCTGTTCTGCAGCCTTAAAGGTAAAGAGCTTGTTTTCTGGGATGTATTTGTTTGCATAAAAAGGCTGCCATAAAAGGATAATGCAAAGTATTGCATTGGTGACTCATTCCTTCCTTGTAGTAACAAGGAAGGAATGAGTCACCTCGTGTTCAAGAAATTTTATTAAAATAATGTAAGTACGTCACTACACGTTTTAAAAAACATGGTCTATTGAGGAAAGACAAGTTTCGGACACTTAACAGTGTGGCGAAATTGCTCCAAAGTTAACAAAACCAAATAAGCGATAATAAACTGACCGCTAAATTCGACAAGGAGATGGCTAAGGACACAGCAAAATAGTCTTACTATTAGTTTAGTCCTGTCAAATTAAGATAATCCTTAAACAGTTTCGACGTAATTAAAAAATTGGCTACTAAAAATACGTCAATTTACATCAGGTGCTGACTAATTTGATTAAACTACAGTATGGCCATTTTAATAGGTAACATTTGACAATTCATAAAAATTCAACAACGTAACCTTATAACGGCGGGCATAAAATAATATATTTTTTCGTTTTGTTAGAACTGCACAATTGCTTAACTTTTTTCAATTACAATTCAAGCCCGTATCGATTCATTCACTTTAATCGATCCTTTTAAGCAGGTCACCTCACAATGAAGATAAAACTGCCAGACGTCAAATGTTACCTATTAAAATGGCCATACTTTAATATTTATCTTCTGTCCTTTTCTTAATGAAATAGAAAGAAAAAGATGCACTGAGCTTTTTAGTTTAGTTGTTAACAGGGGAATCGGCGCCATGATGGATCTTTGAACTTTGGATGAATAAGTAATCATATGAGAGGTGCCTAGCGAAGAAATATTTAAAGGTGGCAGATTCATGTTGTCTTGATTCTGGCACCTTTAATTTTTTTTTTCCTTCTAACAAAATATTGCAGAGCATTTTCTTAGAAGGGTCGCCAACTTGATTCTGTTTATCATGAAAAGAAGGTCCGGTTGTGGGCCCCTTTCGACTAAAATAACTTAGTGCACCTTTGTGGCCAAAGTCCACTAAAATTTATATGACTGCTGGTTACCAAAAGCATTTAAATAAACTAGTGGAATCGAGTATGCACAGCCACGCGACACGTGACTGTGACTCATACATTGTCGTTGTGACGCCTCCCCGTGATAGTGCGTTCAATCCGTCATCTTCTGCCTAACTCCTATCATTGCCTAAAATACATCTTTTATCTACTTTATCTGCACAAACGACATTTAAATAACAAAAATATTATAATTTATATTTATTCTTAAATTTCTTTTTCTGTATTCAAACGACACTTCCAACAACTCGTATATCGGACAAGGTCGCAAGTTACCGTTTAGTGGCCATGGCCGTACAAAACCTTGAACTTATTGTTTAATAGCCTGCGAACATTTTGACGCGTACCTTTTTTGTCACAAGACCACAGAATAGACAGGTAATAGTGCAATGCCGACATGCGACTTTTTTGTGAATGCTATTTCTATTTTTAGGTGAAGTTCTGACTAATGAAGTTGTAATGTTTTTTTGAATAATTAAGAATGATTTTAGTTTTATTTATTGCACTATCTTTAAAATTCGATTTACAACCGACTCATATTGTTGAGTTCTATAACCAAATAGATACATCCTGAGTCCTGACTTTAAAAAAAAGGGATTTTCTTTATGAAAATCTAAAGAGATAACTTACCTGTGGTTTGTTGAGAAGCCATGAGGCAAATCTGTCGTTACTCCCAACTTTATTTGAGAGTTGAAATATTAATCTTGCCCGATGCATGATTGTTTCAGTCTAGTGTCAGATCTGTAAACAAGAATTATTTCAATGAACTGCCAGTCATTATTATTGTAACGATATAATCTTGCCATAATATACTATTTTAAAGTTATGCAAAAATTTTGAAGATACCTAGCCAACTATTTTTGTAACCATGTTTAACACCTATGAAAAATGTTCTATAAAAAGTACCTCTCGGAGACTAATTGGTACAAATATTATGTACTGCTTATGGTACACATGTGTACCAGCTCTTCTTAATAAAGTTAATTTTTATTCACAAGATATTGTTGAATCAACAAAATGTTACAAATTCAGGTGCTGGTCCATAAGCAAGATACCACCTTACGGGTTTTATTAAATTTTGTATTACTGATCAGTTTATTTTATATTCTTTAGCGAAATCCACATCAGGACACCAAATATACATCATAATATTATACTTCATTCTATCACCAATTCTTCAGGGTCATACAAGCTTATATTTTTAAGCTAGTTATTGAGAGATCTAAGTTCTAAGATATTTTCAGTTAATTATATTTATTGCAATACAATCCTGTTATAATATAAAAAACAACTAATTTCAGACTGCTTGTAAACATAACAAATTCTCTGCTCCACATGTGATAATACAAACAGAAAGATAAAATGTACCAACTTGAGAATTTAGGACACAACATTGTCAATGTCAGAGTAACTGGCACAATGAAATATTATTATACATTTACTTTTTATTTTTACCTAGTGTGTAGAGACTAAGAGTGAGTAGTTTTGACCAAGGAGGAAGCCAGAAAGCTAGTGTTCTATCTTTTAAAAAATCAATTTAGTGTTCCGCATATTTGAAATCACTATGCAAAAAGAATGGTTCTCTAAAAAAGAAAAAACGAAACTAACGAACTGAACGAAAGAAAAATGAATAAATAATGAATTCCTGTCTCAACCCCGCAATTTATTTAGTACGTCATTATTGCAACATTATAGTTTTGTATTAGTGAAGAAATATTGATAAACACAGTTAAAGTACAGATAACAGAACAATTAAATAACTACCTTTCCAATCTACTTTCTAGTATGTCAAAATTTGGCAGGCAGTCAAAACTGTTATATACAATACACATGCTCTAAAATTATTTAAAGACCTGATTAAATAGTTCAAGGCCATCGGAGAAATTACTAGTTTACAAGAGCCAAACTTGATTGTTTTTATGAACATCTAGATTCTAGAACATTAAACCAATAACTAGGAATGTATTGATTTGCATTAGGTACCATTGGAAAAAGAATGTCAAGACAGTTTCTTTTCAATTTGATATTAATAAACATTGTTTTTTTTAACTAAGGGCATTTAGGTATTTATTACAACTTTGATTTGACAATCTTTAACATAAACCCTAATATAGAATACTTCGTAAATCTCCTTCATGAATCAAATACAGTGTGTAACAGTAATTGATTCACCCCTCAATAAAGTAAGCCATTATTATAAAAGAAAACAGATGTCAAATTAGAGAGGATAGAAAGGAGCTATGTAATTCTGCAATTAAATAGTGTCATGGTGCCCAAAAGTACACTGGTTACTTTCTAACTGTAGGGTTTAATTATGAGACAAGATTATATAATCATCAATTCGGTAACAATGATTGTTTTACTTTAGATTGTTGATCTAGCACTACATGTATCAATGGTACTCCAGTTTTTCTAACCTCTTTTTCACTCGTTGCGTCACATAATGCGGATTTGCGTTTACGTTACAACAATTATAGTTACATACCTGATAAGTTTTACCCTCACTTGTATAATTCATAGAAAATAAACTGATCAATACTGAAGTCTCGTGATTCAAGGTTATATAACTCACTTTTCACGTACCAATTTGCAATAGGTATGTTACGGCGAGAAGCTGATCAAAATGTATATCTGTTCTTATTTCATCGGACTAGTTTAGCTATTATTTCCTAAGTTTATTCTATCTTGAGTAATAATTTACCTTCGACACTATTCGAATGTGTAGTAAATTGTCTTGTCTGGCAAGCACAGTCAAATTTGATTGATAGAATTCAAAAATTCATGCTTTTCGCTGATTCGCTGCCGCCGTCAGTTGCCTGTTCTCGAAAGCCGTGGACTGTCAAAGTTGAAGTTCACTGTTCACAGATTATTACTAGCCAGCTAGAAGAAGGTTATCGATTATTTTGACAGCACAGTTGTTATTCTCGGTTATCGTACTGAAATTTAGAACCTTTATCACTTCCGATGGGTTCAAGAGAATGTCGAATGTTTAGTTCCTTCTTACACTATATGAAGCTATATTATTGGCATTGAAATTATTACTTATAAAGATATTTTATTTTGCATATGGTCTCTGCACACATCAAAGGTTACATGCTCTGTGCACAGCGGGCGGGGCGCGGCGGTGCGAGACGGCGACGCGACGCTGAGCAGGGTTGTACATAGTACAGACGCCAGCACATCAAGCTACTACAATCTGTCAAATTTTTTTAATAGATTTTCAACTTTATCGCTAAAGTATTAAGGTTCAAGGTTGTTTAGGAAAATTTGACAGTTTCGGGTAGCTTGACCTGCTGGCGTCTGTACATACTAGATATTACGACTCGACGCGACGGTAACCGTCGCGCTACGCCGCCGCCGCGCGGCGCCCGCAGTTTAAACTAGACTTGGGTAGTTCCGGAACGAGTCATGAAAATGATATACTTCCAGTCCCGGTACTACACCACTCACTCGTTCACTACCAATTCGAATGTGTCCTTTAGTTCCTCTAGTACCGAGTAGTCCCGACTATTACTCGTACCAAAGCGCTCAGATGGGAAGACATCGTATGTTCGTAATAGTTTTGTACTCGTATTCAAATTCAAATTACAAAAATTATTATTTCTCCAACATAAATTAGTCTAAACAGATTAGTTATTAGTGATAGTATAGTCCCGAGGTAATAATATATCAGTTTTGCTTTGATAGTTCTGAACTACAACGGTACTGGAGCTTTTCTGTGGTACTAACGAACTGAAAGCGTTTCCCGGTACTAAAGGAACTAATGAACTAGGTGAGTGAACTAGTTCCGGAAGCAAAAATATACATATCACTCCTTATCTTTTGTTGGACACGTTTTGCGCAACTCTAGTTTAAACACTGCCGCGCCAGCGCTGCGTCGCCGTCCCGTCCCTCCGCGCCCCGCCCGCTGTGCACAGAGCATGTAACCTTTGCTGTGTGCAGAGACATATAAAGGTCTCTGCACACAGCGGGCGGCGCGGCGGGAATGTATGTACTAGATATTACGGACGACGCCACGCAGAGCCGCCCCGCTCGACGCGACGGTAACCGTCGCCCCACGCCGCCGCCGCCGCGCCGTGCGGGAATACAAGTCAGAAGCGGCGTCGCGAGCGCGTTTATGATTTATTTCATGCACCCATTTCCGTTTACGTTGTTTTTTCTTAGCTATCGCAAATAAGAGCAATAGTGTTTCCACGTCTGAATCGATCAACATCTTTTTGATGAATGAATCGCGTCGCGACACAGTCGGCGTGAAGAGGCGCGGCGGGACGGGACGTATTCGCGCCCGCAGTGTGACCGCTGCCACCGCGCCCCGCCGTGCCCCGCCACGCCACGCCGGCTGTGCGCAAAGATCTTAGTACATCTGTTTTAAGCTTTCCGGCGCATGTAAATAATGGTTGAATTCAGAAAAAGTGGAGTCATTAAAGTGGCAGAGAATTTTATGAGGTTTTATTTGGTATAAGAAAATGTTTCCCTGCGACGCACGTTTTTGAGATGAGAAGTGATAAATCCAAAGTGGCAACTTTATATTTCTGAAGGAATCACTTAGGTCTCTCCTCACGCACTCTACAACTCTTCTTTTTTGACTGGACTTTAATTATATCCTTGTCAAACATTATGTTTTGGTTCGCTCGTCTGGCTCTTCTGCTCCTCACTATTATCGTCAGAGATGTCAAAATTAAATTAATGCCAATGTCATTGTCAATTGTCAATGTCAGTACTACGAACTGAAGAATTTAGGGAACCTGTCAAAAATGCTAGAATACCTGTAAAAGTTATTTTTAAAAGTGGAAAACCTTTTCAATTTATACCAAAATGTGTAGTCTTTCTTCACGTCTGCTAAAATTTCCGGCTGAAGTTGCTACGATACGTAAAGTAACGGGTATTCGTTCAATACCGAGGTTACTTGTATCACCATCAAATCAAACATTCGACTTACAGCGGAATTATAGTACCAATAGAGACTATGATAAGCACTGGAAAGGATATTCATATAAACATTTATGTTACTCTGTCTTATTTGGTGCAGCCGCCTATACTTCATATAAATTCTGGTGAGTGTTACTTGATTTACCTAAGCCAACTACTAAATTAGGTTAGATAATATGAGGTCCGATACGGCTAAGAACTTGTAAACCAAACCCAAGGGTTCTGTAAGTTCAAATAGAATATGTACGTACGTACTAAAAGTAACAACTGCACATTTTAATTGTACTGTAAAATAAGTTGAGTGTTTGCCTCTGAATTTGTTGCACAGTACCTACCACTACTTAATTGCCATTGTTAGGTATATCCATTCCAGAAGTAAACTGTGATGTCAATTGTATCTTTATCTATATTTATTTTTCCCTCTTCACAACACAGTTAACAATTATAAAATAAACAAGACAAAACAGAGACAAGAAAGTGTTTTGACAACAATGCACAAAATATCCTGTGTGAGAGACTGGTGTCCAAACTAGTGTACCCTGTGTGATGGATCACCATGCTCTCACCCTGAATGGTTGTAATTGCATGGTCTATCTAACAACAGTAGGTCAAACTGTGATTGGTATAACATGATTCAACTTTATAACAGAAAACAGTCCTTTAACAAACTGTAAATAAATTATACTTATTAATTTGGTAATTATTTTAGGGCACAGCACCAGTTATTGCCCTCTATAAATGCTGCTGAGGAAATTTCAGAATCTGACTCAGATAGTGAAGTTGACACCAAGAAGAAAAGATACAGAAAAGAAAAAATAGGATTTCGGGACAGGAAGGTGTGTTTACATTTAACAAAACATTTATATAAAATTTTATTTTTATTCTTTTTTTATATTGTTTTAAAAATGATAGTGTAATTTTATTTTTTTTATTTATTTACTACAGATTATTGAATATGAAAATCGTATGAGATCATATTCAACCCCTGACAAAATATTCAGATATTTTGCCACAGTGAAATTGACATTTGGTGAACACACAGAGATTTACATGACACCTGATGATTTTTTGCGAGCTATCACTCCTGGCATGAAACAGCCTGATGGTATTTGTTTTATTTTATTTTTGTTTTAAGGCTCCTCTATGTTTCAAAATTTCAGTTCAGCCTATGCACAGCAGCAACTTGTAAAACCAAGTAATCTATTACTGTCTTATCATTTTTTTTTTTTTTTCTACATTTATCACACACTCAATAATTTGAACATAAACATACTGAAAAATATTTGCTGACTTACTTACAGAAATACTTAAAAAAGTATAACTTTGATTTATCATTAAAAATAATGTGTTTATCCCGGACGCTGCTGGATAGATTATTGAGTATGAAAACCGTATGCGTCAGTATTCCACACCAGATAAGGTATTTCGATACTTTGCCACCCTTCAAGCACAGCATCATGACCAGCATGAGATATTCATGACCCCTGATGACTTCCTGCGCTCCATGACACCTGGTGTCAAACAACCAGATGGTAAAACTAAGTACAACACAGCCTTTATACCCATAGTCTTCAGCTTATAGCAGTAGTTCAGTACTAGACATGTCTCGCAAATCACCCATTTGATTTGATCCTCGGCTACTGTCATCCAGCTGCATTTTACCATATTTATTAATTTTGAAAGATATAAGTAGTGCTTTGTTGATCTATTAGCCCCACGCCACACTGCTGAGCATAGTGTCCTGGGTTCGATCCACAGGCAAGTAATTCTCAATAGCCGCCCTGAGTCTGGATTTGTACCTGGTTGATGGCAATAGCCCTATTAGAAGGGACTAGGGAACAAACCAAATACGGACTCTGCACATTTCTGCCTACTGACTCAAAATTCCTGAAGAAGGTCTTCCATTGTCCTGATGAAGGCACTATTTAACCATAACATTTATAAGTACAAAATATTAGATTTATAAAGAATAATAAAATTGTAAAATTAATGTAATTTTTCTTTTAACAGGTTTGGGATTAGACCAGTATAGAAGATACGACCCTAAGGTATGTTTCATTCATAAAAAATAAATGATGTTATAAATACAATACATAGGATGTCCATAAACTACCATGTGACAAATACGATATCCATTTTAATTAATAATACTTACAGTAAAATATATTGATTTTTAAATTGTGGTAACAAAATTTATGTGTTATGTGCACTTGCACTAATCTTACTAATCTTCAACGCTGTTTTAAGATTCCCACTTTACATTTTTAATATGTACTATAAAATGTTGAATATGACTGTACATACAATAATATTAAAGATATAAATAGCACTTTAACAGAAGATTTCTTTATATTATAGAGGGAGCAGATAATCTTCAAGAAGAATAAAGAAAGTTTACAAAAAGTATTTCACTTATTTTCCATATTAATGTTTTCACATATCCAATCTTTAGGAACACATTACCCAATCACAGATGTTATTTAGCTCTACCTATTGCTTTATAGCAACCTAAACTGTCACTGGACATTTGCACAGTTAGCACCATCTCTTCAGCCACTCACATCACTTTCTTGTCTTTTCAGAACGTCGAAGAGGTACTGTCTTTCTCCTCTTCTTTCTCTACTACTCTCGACTTCGTAATATTTTTATTTATTTCAAGTGCACTTCTTTGACTTGGTTATGTCCCTGTCAATGTTCATGTCATCGCCGTTGGCCACTCCGTGCCTCAATCTAGTCTAGATCACTTTATAGATTTTAGGAGGATCTTTTTTTATCACAATGTTATACTCTGCTACAGACCTAAGCTCTGCGCTGTTTAAGCTACATCAGGCGTAATGGGTCTTAGATCCCACAAAACAGTTGCATACACAACCATTCTCTCCATAGCATGCTGTGATTTTATCATTATATTGATTGCATTTTAATTACTTAATAGATTTTTATTTTTTAGTGTTAGCACTACCTTAAAATAGCTGTATTTCAATATATTAAAGTACTTTATTTTGTTTTAGTAGTACTTTTTTTACTTGAATATTTTTAGAGTTTAAGTCCTATTCTTAATAGGATTCATCCTAATACAATTTTGTAAATCACTAAATAATAATCAGTAATAATAATAATAATTATGTTGCTATTAGCTTTATATTTTGGTGCATATAGAGACATTATATAACTAGCTTAACATTGTCATGTTTTACTTCTGCACTGCTAACTATCGTGTTTTCTCGCAGAGCATCAGTCAACGTCTGAACCTCGACCTCGATGAAGATTCCATTTTCTATAAACTTGGTTCTTCGGGACTCATCACATTCAGCGACTACATATTTCTTCTGACTGTATTGTCAAGTAAGTACTAATTTATCATAAACATTTCCTTTTTTACGGCAAGGGTTTAGTAGCAGAATGGAGTCCAGATTTTGCCCCATTAACATATATAAAATAGGCTCACCGCTTATTACTGAGGACTTGATACTGCATAACTGCCGAAATGTCAGAGTACTATACATCTCTTCGAGGAATAAATGCATGATATTTTTGTTTTATCTAAACAGGGATATCTTTGTTGATTTTGATACTAAATCTAACTTACCAATATTCTAAAAAAAAAACACTTTTACAACTTGTAATAACTGTTTCACTATTGTCGTCATCATGCATGCAAACAATAATTTATGACTCGCGCGGGAAGCGAAACGGTTTGTCGGCTTTTCGGAAAATACACGAGCATGTTAGGAGCAATAAGGCAATTTTGTCAAAACATGACAGCAGTATCTCCAATTTCCTATAAAGAACACATTTCATTTACTATAACCACTGTCTTAAGGAGGAGCGGTATACTCATGTTAATACAGTCTCACCCCTTTTAAACTTTTAATTGTAGCTATCTGTAGTGGTCCTTAATTTGTTGTGAATGGGTAGTTTACTGACTTTTCTGTCGCCTGCTACAGCAACGCGCCACGCGACGTGGCGTGGGAAACAGCTAAATGCAACGCGTGGAAAAGCATTTTTAAGTAGTAATCACGCGCGTCCTTTGTACCGGAGCGTGGTGCGTTGCAGTGTGCGATCCGCCTAACATCCTGGGGTTGATCGCCATTGGTGGCCCGACTTGGGGATTCCACAATTCGGGTAAAGTATAAGATATCGGAATATCCATTAGGTGTTTTGCAGTAGCAGCTCTGCCCCAGCAGTCTCGATATTCATAGCAATCGCTTTACGATCGAATTCGGTCGCAAAGTCCTGTCACTCCATACATTTCACCTGTCAATTTGGGACTTTGCGACCGAATTCGGTCGTAAAGCGATCGCTATGAATGTCGAGACTGCTGGGGCTGGTTTTAAACCCAACATAATAATAAAGTTTATTCTTCAAAAAAGTAAAAATACAATGTGTCGGATTCGGTGAGCCACAAACTAAGCATCGCTTGTATCTTGTGGCTCTGGAGTGCAATTCTACAATATTAAAGATTACATTACAGTTTGAGGATGTTAGATAGTTACAAAAAAGATGTGTTAAAATAAATAAAACATTCGTGCGATTCTGATCACAAAATATCATAATATTGGTTTATGCAATGGTGTGTGTGTGTGTTTGTCTGAGTGATTAAAACAAATATTGATATATCCCATCGCCTAAAATAACAATAACTCGTCATTCACATTCTTGTGTATTTAAATTAATTCAAAGCTACACGTTCAATCCTATCTTTTCGCTTGTTATTGTTGTTTGGTACATACTTAGCCAAAAATACTTTATTTAAGTAAGTATTAATATTATTATGTCAAATACATTAAAGTTATATATTTTTCAAGGAGTGAATAGGGAAACTAATTTAGATAAAGTAATTAAAACAATCGTTTAAATCGACAACCACTTTATTTTGTAACGTAACTTTTATAAACATTCGCATCATATCCGAACATTTCAAAATCGACACCGTATATTTCCAACAATTTATTCAGCAAATTTTCATCAAGTTGGCTAAAATAATGCTTTAACAAAGCAGTCGTGTTCCTGCCATCACGAGATTGATTCATTACAGAACGCATTTGTTTCCTCCTTCGTTCACCAACCTTAATGCTTAACAAATGACCAAGTCCTAATTGTTGTATTACATACATTGAATCTTTTGCCAATGTTTCGACTTTCGCTATTACGCTGAAATATACTGCACAAGGAGAACAAAATGTATGATACGGAGCCCAGTGCTCATTAAACACGTATCGTGGAGAATTATGTAGATCTATTAAATACTTAACGAACTCGGGGAATGTAGGTCCAGAAGCTTTAGGCGCCCCGGTTAGAGCTTTTGATTTCTTTCTATATTTTGAAATTATCGCACGCGCTAACTTTCTATAGTATGGTTTTATTAGAATCTCCAGCTTATCACGATAAGCTGATAATAGCCTCGCAAAAGGATCCCGCACTACTAAAAGGGATATTACACCTGGTGTATTCAATGCTTCTTTTAGTTCTTTCACACTGGGCCGAGGAAACTTTTGTCTGGCTAAAGTCAAAGGTTGTACCTTACTTTTTTCTAAAAACTTTTTGTCGTATCCCCCTGAAAAATAAATGGATTATAGTTTTACGTAGGTACGTATTACTGACATTACAAATATTCTAAACTTTTCACCATAAAAGGTTATCGTCACTGGCGTCAACCACAACAATTAAAAACAATCATTGAAATTTAAATATTTAAATCTGAGGCTTCTAAACTAAAAAACCGCAACTTGCACTAAAAATCTTACCTAAAATATTAAAATAGTACATCCAAGAAGAACTAGCAGCTTTGAATATATTGCACCATACTAGTTTGTGTTTGTGGTCGACAAAGAACTCTTTGTTATTAATTGGTTGTGTGAGGAGTTTCCTCCTGTGACACACTTGATGAACTGTTTCTGTGCGCCTCTCCAGTTCTAGCAGAGTGTCGTTGTCTGGCTCCGACCACACAACATTGCTGTCCGTATCCGAATCATCTTTGACTAATGTCTCTGCACTCTGCAACTGTTATAATTACACTGTTAACACTATCACCACACTACAACTCGTCTGTAAAACTACTAGAAAATTGTACATTACCATCCACCTGCTGTAGTTATCAGGTAGTATGGACCAGTCCTTGACTGGGGTGTTCACGCTGCTTTTGAATATTGTCATTTTCATAACAACCATGTAAAGTGTCGCCCAAAACAGAAAGGCTGCGGTCTTAGCCCCGCATCTCAAATATACAAACGCTTTTGCTTTCATCCTCGACCGAAAACGTTTCATTGAGAATAACATTTTGCCGTGTCAGAAAATAACTATTTTTAGGTAAACTTATTCGTTTATATGATTCCGGTGGTAGACATTGTCACAAAAGTGTTGAGTGTGGTTAGTTCGTAGTCGCTACGTATCGGCTGCTATGCTAGATATATATTTACGCAGCATCCGAGGGGGTGGGGGATCGTACGGAGCATGAGCGAATCTAATGATTTTCTGTTCTGTAGGCGCGAGATTTAACAGCGTACTTTTAATTTATCGTGTAAAGAAAACTGAATGTTGTCTAGGAGATAAGGTACTGGCATTGTAAGCGTCAAAATTACGGTTAAGGTAGTATAATTAAAATCATGTGATAGGCTGTCAAGACGCATAAAAAATGTGGAATATTTGTTACCAATGGGGTAACAGATATAGCAGATGGTGGATATCATATGAATTTCTATTCATACATAAGACATATTTTCCAATAGGTTGATCAGCAAATAATCAATAAAAATGATGTCTTTTTATTAATCAAGTAATACTTACCAGTGTGTAAAAACAGAGTAAACTGCCGTAAATACAAATTGTCATCAGTTCATAGTGAGCCATTGGTCTAATCAAACAGTTTCGCACCATACGGAACGGGGCTTCGGCAGTAACAAAGCGCGTGAAGTTTATTTCGGTGTCGAGCTCTACAATAATATATCGTTGTAGTTAATTATTTTCTTCAATCAACATAAACATGCATACCTAGCCTAGTTCGGAATAAGTTGGTAGGATTTAAGTACATCGCATTGAAAATACTGCTCTCAAAACGGTTAAGGAAAACGTCGTGAAGAAACCGGCATGTCCTAGAACCAAAAATTCTAAGCTTTGTGACATCTAAGTACCAACTCGCACTGGGCCCGCGTAGTGGATTATGGCCACTTCCTCTCACGGAGAGGAGGCCTTAGTCCCAGCAATGAGAACGTTATAGGCTGAGTATGCATTGGAAATAAACAATTGACAATAGAACAGCAAATGTAGATGTAGAGGCTAGAAAGCTTCAGAAAAGCCTCCGAAATCTATAAAGGGTGCTACGCCACGTACTTTATAGTTTTATGGAACATCACTGCGTTAGTTGGAAAGGCGTGCGTTAATTTTTCCTCTTCGGTCACTAATCGAATTATATTCGTTTCTCCCCTACTTTCTTTTCGCCAGTATATAAAATGGCTGACAAATATAAAATGACGCCTTTCTTTTCAGTAAAATAACGATTAACTAGTGTTTAGTGTTTAAAAATCCTTAAATATTATGAGCAAAGCGGTCAAATAAATTATCAACAATGTTTCTTTACTTACCAATAAGCCATCCATTAGTTCTGCTACATTGTCCACAATATCAGCTTCAGTTTCGGAGTCTTGGAACATGTTCACGATTCTTATTTCACACCTTAATTAATTCAATCATCGGTTGTAATTTTAATTTAATAAATCCCGGAATACCGATTGCCGATTGAAACCTCTCAATCTCAAGATTCTGAAAAACTAACATAAACAAAGAGGTTTACTTTTTAGTTGTCATTTGTGTTGGGTAAGGACAGCAATACAGTTTCAGTGTCAAGACATGAAATAGAAGCATTTCATGGAATCTATACTAATAATAATTATAAAGAGGTAAAATTTGTTTGTTTGTTTGTATGTAGGGAGTAATTTCCGGAGTTAATGATCCAATTCTAAAAAGGTTTTCACTGGTAGAAAACTACATTATGTGTGAGTGCTATAGGCAATTAATTATGTTTACATCATGCATTTTAGCTGAGCTATCACCACTTTTGTCTAGCAAGTCGGAAAGAAATACCTCTTAAAACAGAATTATTTGCACTGCCTAAACAGTTGCATATAACTAAAAACGATGTATGTCAATCTGGTCCGCCTTAAATGGTTCTACAAAAAAGTCCGCGACACCATATTTTTTTTAAATTTTTAATTTTGCTCCGAAGAAGTTTACACGTAAACTTCTTCGGAGCAAAATTAAAAATTAATTATTCGACCATAGACGTATGTTGCGTTTCGAATGTGTGTGAACGAATTTATTAAGCACTAGCTTCTGCCCGCGACTTCGTCCGCGTGAAATTTCTTGTTCCCATGACCCACCCGTCACATCGCCTCGCGCCGAATTACCTCTTTATAATATTAGTATAGATGCAAAATTCAAATGCCACCTATAAACATTTTAATGGATTAATAATTTTAAAACCCCGGTGAGACGTGTTATTACATGATGTCACCCTTCACTGCCTCGTTGGTGTAAGCAGTAGCCGCCATTAGATACTGGGTGAACAATTCCCAGATCGGGCTACGTGGTCTAGGGATTTTCCATCACGAATTTCTCAGTAGCAACCCGCTGTCTAGACTTGTGCCAGGTTGATGGCAAAAGGCTTGCCCTTATTACATGGAACTTTAGCATAACTGACGAAATGAGGGTGTAGGTACCTACTACAGGAACAGTTCTGTTTAACCCTTCGGAGAAAACAGCCGTGATGTTATGTTATGCTGACCGTTTGTTACAAGATTCGTCTCTGGCTTGGTTCGAGTCTTTAATGTAAGGTATATTCCAAAATTATTTAATTAGCGTACAAACAAATAGATCCAAAAACGTACCTGTGGCTGCCAATTTGTAGTGTTATAAATTGAGTGTTGCGATTAGATTATTTGAATATTTAAACAGGAAATTTCAATTTTACATCACATTAAACATGTTTTTATTAGGCAATTGAGATTACAATACCTAAATTTTCGTCGATGATTTTTCAATTAGAATTTAATAGGTAGTGCTATTGAAACAGAAAATTCCAAAAAAAGTGATGAGGTGTAAAGTCTAGGTATATTTGACATAAGACAAAAACAGCTTATATATTATAACCAGCCAGCTATAACTATAAAAAAATTGTACATAAATACTATATTATTTCCCCCTTTTTATAAGTTCTTGTGAGAACGATGTGGTTGCAGTGGGCACGCAACGTTCTTGGAGATGCATTGGGATATCACTGTCTGGGCTTGAGCTGATATTCCATAAAAGGTCCAACCTGTGCCGGTCCTCCCAAAGTTTCTGATATCCCTGCCCCATCCGATTGATCAACAAACTCCTTACATTCAACGGTCTTATTGTCCGAGCTTTTTCCCATAGGTATCCCTGAACTTGTCCGCTCTTGTTTACGGAGACGAAACACAAGACGTTCCGCAATTTCCGAGTTTTGCGGCTCTAAGGGACTTAGCACACCTCCGATGCGAAAATAATTATGGGAAACCGCTTGAGACTCTCGTTTAGTTGCGTAAAACGGTCACTTTCTAAAGCCTCCTCGCATTAACAGCTTGGTTTGAAGTTTTGAAAATAACATATTTTTTTTTATTAATGCATGTACAACATTTTGACATAGACATTAATACATTATGTCGCGATCCGAGAAGCGGAACATCATGCGAGTCAGTTGTAGTGTAGCAATCGAAGCAAAATGTCATAGCTTTCGACTTAATACTTAAATACAGTATAGGTCTACTTCGGATCTCTTGGATTGGGTTTTCCGTAAAATCAACATACATTTTATAAAACTAGAAATTTCGCTTTATAAACTTGTCGATGGTCGTAAATATGCTGGTCATTGCTTCTAATTTATTACAAACAGTTTTAACTTCCCGATAGCCATCTTTAATTATGCACGCGTGAAATAAACACTTAAAATATTTACCGCCATGTTAGTAAAACACGGTCTAAATAACTGGTATATTTGACATTTAGACAAAAACAGCATACAAATTATTACCAGCGAGCAATCCTCCAGGCGCAGATACGGCGTCGTTAGCTTTGACCAGACTGGAGCCTAAAACTCTAAATTAGTAGAGATGTTATATTAGGGTCATTTTTAGGTAATCCTATTATTGAATATTATATTAGTTAACGCATATTAGGTATGATATCATACCTATTACTGGATATTATTCAAATATTACTGAATCGATTCATTATAGCTACTCAATCTAATATGCATATCTGCGTAATATCGTTAATAGTCTCCATAATAATTAATATGAAATACAAGATTCTGTACGTTTATTATTCACGTCGACTGTCGCAACAAACACTATCGAAACTGCAAAAAAACGATTTTTGCTTTTTTACATAATTGAAAAGAGAATTTAAAACAATGTCAGATACATAAAAAAATATAGTTAAAAACTCATTAATAAAGAAGATTTTAACTGAACAAAATCGATACAGAACATGTTGCGCGACGAACATCTTTGGAAGTGGTACTTACAATGATGTTCCGTGCGAGCGTGTTGCGCGAGCGTCCCGAAACTGCCAGAACCGTCAGTGTTCGCCGCGATGTGACGGAGTGATGTTGCATTAGTTTTGTTTAGATAAATTAGTAAAGTTTCGTGTTCAGTTTTCGTTATTATTATTCTTAAGAATTTGTAACTCGTTAATTTTTATCAAACCCATTGAAATTTCAACAAATGAAACAAACTACGATAATAATGATTCTGGTAAGTTGTGCAGATTTTCTAAATAATGGTAGTTCAAGAAATAGAACTGTCTCTTGCGTATTTTTAATGTGCTTGTTACAACAGTACTGTTTTGTTTTACTTGAAATATAGTGCTTTTACTTTATTATTAGGACACGTGGCCGTAATTCGAATTTAATAAGTAACATTATTGAAAGTGGTAGTTTCGATAATATTCGATCATTGTGATGATAAATACATCTGCAAATTTATTGAAAGTGGTAGTTTCGATAATATTCGTATAATTTTTATAATATGTACAGGTGTGTAACTATCGAAACTGTCAATTTCGATGTTTTTTTTGGTTAGTAGTTATATCGAATCTACCACATTCGATGTTGTTTTACGTTTATATACGAATTTGGTTGGTAGATTCGATTAGTAAAGTATTTTTTTTTAATTTATATGTTACAAATGTTATGCTTTTTATAATGTTTTTTATTCGTTTTTATTTTAGAATCACCTGTGCCACCTAACGAACTTAATGATGAGGAATGGAGGGTTCTAAATAATTTGTTCGATGGTGACAAAGATACTGACTCACTTATTAAAGCAAGTGAATTCAACAGAATAATCGGAATGTCAAAAAGAGAATGACTGTCTACCAAATGACTGGAGCACAGTTACACTCGATATTGAGAAAGCTACGCCTGTCCCATCGCCTTCTTCTCAGAATATTTTTTGCACTGAAACAGGGCAGTCTGAAGAACTTAGCAGCATTTTGAGTGTGAACTCGTTGATTACTGAATATGAAAATGAAAATCCTATTTCTCCGAATGTGTCTTCGACACGTAAACGTAAATCTACTTACAAAACTGACCCTGGTAGAAAACGAAAGCGACACATTGAGCAATATGGACAGATGTTCAAAGAAAGTTACTAACTAATTATAATATATATAAAAAACGTTGTTTCTAAAAGTGGAAAAAATATTGCACCTATCAGCTTAAAACAAGCGCGTTCCTGTAAGCTCAAATGTTCAGACAAATTTACAAATGAAATCCTAACAATAATTTTAAACAGTACTGGTAACTAGCAGAGCACACAAAACAATGGGAGTACATAAATAAATAAAAGAGTAGAAAAAAACAGGAAAACCACCGAAGGACCGTCTATGCGTAATTACACACCCTGTCCACTAGGTAAACCGTTTTTTGACAGATGGAACTAGTAATTGCAGCAACACACAATACATTGATTGATACACGTACGGTATTATAATGTCTGTAAGAAGCCACAAATAAGATAATTCAATAAAATAAGGCAGTTTATTTATTTATTTTATTACGCATTTTAAAATGAACTATTACATAATCTGGAATAATTATGTACATTCTAAGACAGCTGTCGAAAAACGGTTAACCTAATGTACAGGGTATACTACTAAATACTACCTACCTTTGCCTGTTGATAATTCCAAATACCCAATCACCAAGTTTGTTTCATTTTTGTCATTTTATTTATTTATTTAACCACACACATTATAAACAGACAAGAAAAAATAGGTACAGAGGTGATGCTTATTCCTTGAAATCTCTTCCAGCATGCCTGCGATAGGAAAATAGATACAGAGATGTAGACAGCGCAGTGTTATTTAATTTTCGATATTTTACTCCCTGTTCTTTCAGTTTTTGTCACGGTCTGGCAGTTTGAGTAATTTATGTGGCCTACCCAGATGTCCTTTCTTTGGTATTGTTCGTCGAATCGTTGAGCTCCTTATGTTTGAATTGAGCTGCACGATTACTGACAAGTTCGTTCACTGACTGGACAGGTCCACTCAATCTGTGCGGTTCTTTCCTCAAAAGACCATATTGACATTGATCTACATGGTCTTCACATGATCTGACCAAGATTATGTCAGGACTTTAAAACAGACTGTGACCTGTGAGTTTGTTTCGGCCTTTCTTCTTGGAGTAGTCAGATAGGAAACGCTGACCTCATCTAGTTTTTTTTAAATATGACTGACTGAATATCACTTTATCTGTAGGTAGACTAAGACTGATTTTTTTCTGTTATTTTTAGTGCTCAATTCGAAACTTCCTATAGATTTTGTTGTTATTATGGTCCAGAATGACTTTGTATTTTTTCTAACTAGTATGTTTTCATTATTTTAACTGATAAATTATGTAAGTTAAGCAGTTATATTATTTTTACTGATCTCATTGATTTTAATAGACCTTTAGAGGTATGAGGAACAGGGTGTAAAGTTCACTCATACTCTATAGAAAAGGGACGATCCTCCGACCAGACGGGTGTTGTGTCTGGCGGGCAATTTTCCAACGACTGATATGTCGGGAAGTTTGTGTGTATGCTAATTGCGCGGTAAACTTTGCTTGCGAGATGCAGGATTTGCGTGATGTCGTATGACGCGTTGTTCGCATGTGGCGTTGCAGATACCGCTACAGACCCAATGGGCCGTGATTAGTTGTTAATAGTCATGTTTGGTCTTATTCCAATTAAGTGAAATGAATTTCTTCTTTGCACTTAATTGGAATAAGGCCAAACGTGTCTCAAATAATTCGACTTTAAGGTTTTTGTTACATGATAACAAAAAACGTCTTTTGTTGTTACATGATGGTTTAGAATATTTTTTTTTTTTTAATTAATGAAAAATGCATTTTTATTTATTAAATCGGATGAACACAGACCTAAGTGAGTGCCAAGCAAGATATCGAAAGTGCACATTTTTCTTTCCATAAGTAATAACTTTCTTAGAACAGTAACGAAAGTACCATATTCGATACTCACATGTGTAAGAACACTATCGAATTTGGCACTTTCGATGAAATTCTGACTATTATACGCGTAAAACACTATCGAAAGTGAAATATTTAGAAAAGTATATGAAATGTGTAATTTATTATCAATGAAATAAAAACTGTATAAAATTTACTATTTATTCCATACATCATTTTACTGAAGTTCAAAATACTAAATCTTTTGCATCGAATTACAACTTTGAATTGCTCTCCTATGAAGTACGTGATTTGAAGTTTCGATAGTGTTTGTTGCGGCAGTCGACGTATGCCTATTATAAAAGTGAAACGGTGATTAAATTTTCCTTGGACCAAAACCTCCAACAAAAATAAATAAAATATCAACCCAATCATAATGAATAGTTATTACTGTTTATTAGTTATCAATCACTGCGTGCAGCAATAATATGGAGCTGAGAGCTGTGAGCTTTGGTCACTGGTCTATACCAGTGACCAAAGCTCACAGCGACTTCATGGCGCTATCAGTCGCCTCGCTATTACGCGTCCCTACTATTTAACCTATTACTCTATATTCGCATGTCCTAATATGAATATACATGGCTTGTATTATGATACCTGTACCTATTACGAATATATTAGTTACACCTCTATAAATTAGACATAAACAAATTTTTATAACCTGTATTTTTTTAGATATGCATAATAAGTAAGTAATCATTCACGAAAAGGGGGTCCATTCTTGAGTTTACGGAAAATATAGTGGTCGAAGGTTTTCTTTAAAAGGCTTTCACAGTTTGAAAAATTATAATATTATAACCCCCTCCCCTTCCCCCCTTGAGCGAAAACCTAGATCCACGCCTGCCTTACTCCAAACTTCAAACGTTCTAAATACGTAAGAATTTAACCTGAACTGACCCTCTTTTCGCTGCTATCAGATAGCTTTGTAACAAACATTTGTTTTTAATTTGAGTGGAATTAGAATAATTAATTCATTTACAAAGCAGCGCGCGTCTTTATAGCTACCCACTAATTTAAAGGCACCCTTATTCATGTAGCTTATACCTTCTTATTACGTCATTTAAAAAAAAGGATCTTTTAGAAGTTTTTAGTCAAAAACAAACGCGACCGAACTCCGAAAATTTCCAGGTTTTTCGAGCATCATGCACTTAGCACAGGTCTTTCGAACCTGCAAACTTGGTTTTACTCTATTGGTATCTATCCTAACAACATCCCAAAAAATCAGTACAGTGCAATTTTTTGCGACCTAACGCGAATTTTGTGTCTATGGTCACTGGCGTATATTAATTACCTCTCAAGTGTCGAAACTATCAATATTTTCACATAGAGAATTTTTATTTCTCTTTATATTTTCAGCTTCTCGTCGCCATTTCGAGATCGCTTTCCGAATGTTCGACCTGAACGGTGACGGTGACGTTGACTGCGAGGAGTTTGAGAAGGTGGCACTCCTCATTCGACAGCAGAGCAGCATCGGTTCTAGGCACCGAGACCACGCCAACACTGGCAATACTTTTAAGGTAAAACGCCGACATGATTTTTAGGTCTCCGTGAAATTGAATAACTGTTCAATTTCACGGAGACCTAAAAATTGTCTTCTTATCGTGCCGATAGCTGAAGTAAATTCAAAGTATTACCTACCCAAAATTCATCCTGCAAAAACCTAGCAAAGCAGGAGCGATCGCTAGTTAAGTATAACATAAAGTGTTTTTTTAATCTTACAGGGTATCAACTCGGCGCTGACGACGTACTTCTTCGGACCCCATCTCAACCAGAAGCTCACCATTGAAAAATTCTTAGACTTTCAACAACAACTTCAAAGGGAAATATTATCTCTTGAATTCCAAAGAAAACAACCTGGTATGTTGGTATTGTGTATAAAAAGTTTTGGGTAAAATAATAATTTAAGGAGGATCAAAAGGATTCATTATTTTGGGCATCGATATTTATTGAAACGTTATTTTACTATAATATGCATACTTAAGGATGTTATAAATAATTTGGAAACTGGTAGCGTTGCCTTTGCTGCTTCAAAATCTTGAAATATTGTGTAATATGAGTGTTATTAAGTTGGCTTTAGATTGGCAAAGAGAGTAGGAAAGCTTTGCTCAGCAGTGCGACATTAATGGCTAATAAATAAAGATGAACTTAGATTGGCAACTGACTTTACTAAAATACTCAACCAAACTATTTCAGACGAAAATGGTCGCATTACTGAAGCAGACTTTGCCGAACTTCTGTTGGCGTACGCAGGTTACCCAGCCAAGAAGAAGGCGCGAATGCTGAAACGTGTTAAGAAAACGTAAGTTTTCATTTTTATTGAATAATGCTCAGACTCAGTATTTAATTAAAGTTTGTTTTTTAATCCCAGATACTAATCTGACATTTAAGTCTTTTGTGTTTGCGTTTTTTTTTTTTTTCATAGAAATTTGACATTACCTCTGTCAAATTAGTATCTGGGTGTAAAAAACGAACTTTAGACATCCTTTCATTTTTCCCTACTATTTATTATCAGCCTGGTTTCATCCCAATATTGGGCAAAGGCCCACGCCCATAACTTCATAAATACCCCATAAATCTGTGGAGTTGTGGACCATTGTTTGTTAGTTTTGTCCAGCTTATCCCGGAATCTTTACGTGATCCACATACAAGTTACTTGTACTCTACTACCTTTTTAGCTCATAGTGCATACGGCTAACGTTGACCAGCTCAGGTCTACTTCAACTTTTGAATTAAGTCGGATTTGTAGTTTTCTATCACTCAGTTCATCGTTGTTTATACGAATCATACTATTTATTTTTACAATTCCAGTTTCCGTGACCACGGCGTAGGTATAACAAAAGATGACTACCTGAAGTTCTTCCACTTCCTGAGCAACATCAACGACGTGGACACGGCGCTGACGTTCTACCATATTGCGGGCGCATCCATCGACCAGCCGACCCTTAGACACGTGGCTAGGACTGTAGCACATGTGGACCTAGATCCTCATGTCATCAATGTGGTCTTCACTATTTTTGACGAAAACAGTATGTATAATGTTAACCAGTTTTTTTTTTATTTATTTTGATTTACCATTTAAGGCTAAGACTTTTTTTTTTTTTTTTTTTTTTTTTTTTTTTTTTTTTTTTTTTTTTTTTTTTTTTTTTTTTTTTTTTTTTTTTGAGGATGGGAAATCATAAAACCCACCCGTGTTCCTTCCTTAGCCCTTTCACGGTGAGATTTTTTTCGTGCGCGCATGCGGGCGCGATTCCATGAGATCTAAGCCTCAGATTTGCCTCAGTCGATTTCTTTCTTCGTTGTCTGTCGAATCGTATCGTGTTTGCTAGGAGTTATATAAAAGTATTTTGTATGGAAGGGTTTAGTAACCGGTTTTGAAACCGGTTTTACCTTGTTTTTAGGGTTCCGTACTAAAAAGAAGGGAAGGAATATTGGTGAGACTTTGTTGTGCGTTTCATTTGTATTTCACGTTTAAACTTATAATCCCTTCTCCATTTGATTGATATAATAATACAGAGTGTAAAAAGTACGTTTTACCCTTTAGGAAGTGTTTTTACTTTTCTTTTTACATCAGAAAAACATCCAATCCGACCTTCCGATGTTTATTAGCAAGCATACACAATCACAATTTTCAAAATATATAGTTAATCCCATTTATCCTTCGTTTTCATACTATCAAATTGACCAGTAGTTAGATAATTTACTAACTAACTAATAATTACATCAATTAACAGATTGATGTAATAATTCTACGTGTAATTGATAAGAATATCCTTTTTCATTTTGTCTCGTGTTTCGTTCTATAGAATCCTTTAGAAATACATCAAATTGTCATTACAATATAAATAAAATCTTTTTAAATTGTAACCTATTCAACATCGCATCTACGTATATAGCTAGAATTTTTTTAACAAGAAGGATGTATTAACTTTTGCTGACCCAAGCACGATAAAATTTGATTCTAATATAATTTACGTATTTTCGCAGTGGACGGTCAACTCAGCAATCGCGAGTTCGTCGCAGTTATGAAGAATAGACTTCTTCGCGGTCTTGAAAAACCGAAGGACACAGGTTTTGTCAAACTTATGTATTCGTTAATCAAATGCGCGAAAGACACCAAACCAGCTATATTAGACTTTTAGAGATAATTGATAATTTGTTTTTACGACCCTGTTCGGTTGGACTATGGTAACATGGTTTGTGTTTCAGCTAAAATTAATTTAATTATACACCTAGCTTCTGCTTAAACCTAGTTGTATAATAAAATTACTTTTTTTAATAGGTAATATAGATACAAAAAAATATAAATACGTCTCCCTGGGCATTGCCATGTCCCTGCCATGAATCCCGCTCTCCGCACGCTATCGATGTACAGTCTGGAAAACGGATTCTTTAGCAAGTGGACTATCAACGTAAGTTGACTGCATATTCAAGTCACAACTGTCATTCTTTGGATGGAATGAATGGTTACGACACGTCGACGAATATGTTGTGTGCCTTATGAAAGAAAATACATTTATTTAACACAGACTAAAGTGTTATGTATTTTTTTTTCTAAAACTTTAATAGTGTGTCCATCTTGCAAATAATATATTTCCGCAAATAATTATTAAACTTAGATGTATTCGACTTTAAGCTGTAAAGCGCTCAATCAAAAGACAACAGTACCTGTTTTAAGTTTGTGGTAAAAAATACCAGCGGGGTAATTGCGTATCACACTATCAGTAGCAATGGCTTTCATTTTGACAGTTGAGCAACATTCATTGCGTTATTTGCATTGTTGAGCAGACGAATTTTTCGAACATATGTAGCAATGGATTAGCAATATCCTTCAAAATGTATTCAGATTGTGATTCAAATTGTTTTACCCAAATAGGGTTCAAGTTATAAAATTGTAAGGTCTGCTTCCTATATTTAAAAGATCTTCATGAAATTATGCTACTACTAAATATTTAGCTTACCAATCGAATAAGAACAATATACATCTAAAGATTATTTATCCTAAATAATTAAACTAATCGAACGAATATAAACCTATTATATAAAGACATCAACAAAATGTCTGAAATATGTTAACAACTAGATTTACTACTGGGTGAACGTCCCTTTGATCAGACGTCGTATAAAGTCTTGCACTGTGCCCGCACAGACTCTTTAGACGTAATTTATTTGCGTTTATTTACGTAGGTATTTAACCGATTTAATGAAACGATACGTTAGGCATGTAATTTTTTTATTTATATTCACGTGTTGTGTGTTAAACGGTGAAGGAAGACATCACGAGGAAACCAGCGTGTCCTAAAACCAAAAATTCGAAGACATGTGACATTTACCAACCCGCACTGGGCCTGCCGCGCTCGCGTTCACCAGTGGGGACATTATAGGCTGATTCTGTGTGTGTCATACTCATAGTGAAGTTTCCTCTAGGAACATTACTAAAATGCAGACAATGAACGGTTGTACAGAGGGATCAATCGTATGCAGATTTTACGTAAACATCAGGTCTTGTAAACATTTTTGAGTTTATTTAAGGTTCTTACTAATAAGTTTCTACTCGTAATTTTCTTAATTTTTTTGGCAATGATGTTTCCATAATCATGTCTTATACATATAATAGATGATTAAATCAGTTACAAGCACTTTTGAATTTTCAAAGTGTCGTTCAGATAGTGTTAAAGCTAGTTGTCCGCTCTAAAGTGTAGTTAAGAGAAAGACGTGCAAGATACTCCATAGGTACTCTTAATAGGTACCGGGTGGTACAGCCACCAAACGAGATAAGTACCTAACCAGGGACGTCAGATAAAGTTGAAGTTTAGTAAGAAACCGATGGATGTTTTCGAATGAAATTTAATTTGATAAATGGACTGTTTGTTTTGTATTAATTTGAATTTTATTCGAAAAAATCCATCGGTTTCTTACTAAACTTCAACAATATCCGAAGACCCTGGTTAACTATCTGCTTTGGTGACCGTACCTATTAAAAGAGTAACCATGGAGTCTTATGTCGTATCTTTCTTAATTCGGCTAAATAATATCCTATATGAATTTATGTTAAGTTATATTGCTTTTAAGCTCTCTATTCTGGTCATTATATATTTTATCAAATAAGTGATTTGGGGTTTGACTCAACTGTTTTAATTTTTTTTTAATTTTTATTGTGATCAATCATGCAGTTTTTTAATCAAAGTACACAACTGTTTAAGATTTTTGCGTTTAAGTATAAAAAAATATATTTTATAAGAAATAGTTAATTGTGAAATTGATAAAATAATTATACAATGTTTACCATAGTTATAGAGATATTTTAGCTATATTTCATATGTATACAGTTTAATATTGTTACAGATACATTCTACAGTACTCAGTATTTATTATCTTTTTGCTTTAATCTCAATCAAAAAAGTAATTTATGCTAACGCCACTGTGTTTTGTACAATCGTGAACGTTTATAACACATGTTTTACTGCTTTTAATAGTTTAGTCACCAAATCTAATCATTACACATTTTTATAATCTCTAGAGGGTAATGGATAATTTGTATATTACCTAAGCATTAATAACAATAATGACGTTTTATTATTGTAATAACATTTTTTCACTTATTATCAATTCAATTATTATGGATTATCGCAACAAAATGACAAGTTCTTGATGGCATGTCTTCTTGCATTTTTCTCGTATCTATTTATTTGTAAATTATCGTAACGATCTAAGAATTTCCTGAACCTACTGTTATGTGATTTCTAAGAATAAATTCGTTTTTTGACAGTATTGTTTATTTTTAACAGTCAATTTAAAACACTATAATCGTTAATGTAGTTCCGTGTTTAGGAATTGCTTTTAGTGTAATTATTAAGTAAATTAGCAATGTTTACATGCTAAATAATTTATGTAAGTCTCGAGCTTTACAATTTTTTGGTGAGTATTTATTTGAATTTTCTTGCGAATGATATCAAAATAATAATTTCCAAAAACATAGTAATGATGTATGTAGATACAATATTTTTTGTGTAAACACAAATACTTATGAGTTCAACGTTCTGAAAGTCATTAGCGAGCCACTGTCTCGTTACAAGTGCTGGGTCTCCTAGAAACGTCGTGAGATCTGACACAGACGGACTCGGGAGCATTGAACCGGTGTCGAGTGTTCCCGACTTCTCGCCTCAATTCCCGCAGTGTTGCGGATCTCTGTATTGGCCCAGAAACAGCTCGAGTAAGCTCCGGCTTGTAAATCACTCGAAGCAAGAGCCGTCGAACCGACGCTCGCCGCGACGCGAAAAATAGATATAGTTTGATGTTGCGCCGGAATTATTCGAGATAATAGAAAACGGCACTGGCTGCACAACTCCGCGCAAGCAACCACGCCCCGCGCCCTCTGGTGAGTTAGCCCTTATATTCTAATTCTTCCCCCACTCTGCTGCGCCCACATGGCGTCTAACGAGTAATTTTTCCCGTGTGGGCCGTCCTTGTCCATAGAACAGGTGATTTATGCATAGAAATGTTGCCAAACACCTACGTTTATGCATTATGAAATGTAACTGACGGCCGATTATAAAGAGATTGTGATAGTATGCACTATCACTGCAAGCGTAATGCTCTTGAACTGCAGCTGAATTGTAATACGAATATTTTTGTGTCAGTTTTCCCTGGAACCGGTAGAACCGAGAAGTGACAATGCCGATGTACGAGCGGCCACCGTTTTGGCGAGTGCCCCACCAGCGAATGGATCCTGGAAATGAGCCCAGGGACTTCGGCCAGAGGCGAAAAGTAAGAGTATTTTGCATTATTATAATACCGATGTAGTAGAATGCAACTGGAATGAGGGTTTCAAATAATTATAAGCCGTGATTGTGTAACGATACCGAGTTATTTGTGGTGCTACATCTTACACTATTGATGTGGTTCATGACGTAGGCAGTTAGAATTTGGGTTATTTTATTGTATTGGCAGTGATTGCCTATATATTAATTGCAGGCTAATATTGGGTCGTGCAAAAACTCTGGTTTAATTCGATTTAAATACGTTCTTACAAGCGAAACAAATTAAAAGTATTTGATATTTATGAGTTATTTATTTATCATTTTATCTTTGTATTTTTTGATAGCACGAACGAATTTAAGATTAAATTCGTTGTACACTTTATACACAATTTTTTTCTTAAAATATCACTTCACTTGTTAATTTAACACACAATTTAATTTCTTATTTTGTCTTGAATTTAAGAAACTCTTTAAAACTATTAAAGTCAGATGATTTACTGGCGGTGTTTAGATGTAAAATATATATTTGAATGACACATTGCACTATATTAGAAGTCACATGCAAATTCCGTCTCTATGTTTTGGTTATTACTAATCGTGATCAATGGGCTAAATATACGTCAATAAGTTTATATGATGCCAATACAAAGTAATTATGTGCCTATTTATAGTAAATGTTTGACGTAGGAAATAGTGATCAGTAATTGATGGCCTTTATTGCATACCTATCTGGTGAATTACCCTTAGAAAGCTAGGTTTGTATTATTAGATGAACTTTGTATTTCTTTCTAAGAAAATATGACTTAGTGATGATAATGTAATTATTTGATAGTAGTATGCAACATTTTGATGTGAAAAAAAAAACATTTTAAAATGTGGGTCATGTCTAATGCGCCGATATATCCAGAGTAAACAAACAAGTCGAAGACTTGCCGGAATGGCTTGGTAATCAAGCATCGATATATCCCAGAGTTTCCGTAAATCGAATTAGGTCGATTGCGACGGCAGGGTTACATGCAGTGCAGATCTAGGGGGGCAGGGGGCGGTGCGGGTTTGCGGTGAGGCTAATTTAGCTCGCACTACGTCGCGTGTTCCCGCCGCGCACACACCGCGTCTCGTGCACCGTGCAGTGACACCGTGCGACACTGTGCCACACTCAGCAGCATGGGGCGGCTGCACACCTTCGTGGTGACACTGCGCCGCGATTCCCGGGAGGTCAACTGGGGCCTGCGCCTGGTCGGAGGCGCCGACCTGGCCACGCCGCTCATCGTCACCAGGGTATAGCTCACGAACTGCACGTTAGCGTAGGCAGCGTCACTCGCGCGCCGGTATAAACACGCCGGCGCTCCAGTCACCGCTCTGTTTGTAAATAAGACGCTATCCAGGTTAACGATCAATGCACACCAGCCGTCCTAAACTACACGTTTCAATTAATTATCTCAAGAAACATTGACATATAGAATAATTATCTCCTTCAAAAATATCAGAAGAGCCGACTTGGATTATTTTATCATTTAAATCCGGGACACGAAAATATTTATAGCGTTGTCAGTCAGTCTGGGACTTTACCCGCAAGCCGACAATTTGATACACTTCAGCTATTTTTGTAATTCAAGTATCTGCCGAGCCGTTTTAAAATATCGGGAAACGGGTTGTTTAAACATTATCTAGCTAGAACATCATTAAAATACATCTAGAGCATGGACGAACTCTCTTTATAACTGATATTATTCTTGGATGTATCGTGTCGTTCGACAGCTGCCGACGTCGATGCGACATGACCCCGTTATCTTAATCTCTTTCATTTAATATTTTTAGCTAGAGTCTAAAACTTATTGTGTAATTTGCTAGTGTAAAGCACAGCCAGATCATTGTGTACTATTTTAATATATTTCGCATGCCAACCAACCTCGTAGGCCGCCTTACCAATGACCTTCATAGCACGAAATATGCAAAGTGAAGCTTTTGTAAACCTAACACAGGAACCAAAAGCTATAAACTTTGATTTGCATTCATAACATTTACAAAGTCGGAGGAACCTTGCTTCAATAACAGATTTTTTTTAAGTAAAAGTAAACTTGCTGCTGGCATTATTATAAAAACCGCAAAATTGTACTATTTTTTTGTAATATTTCATTTGTTTTTTGAACTTTAGGCAATAACATAATTATCAGCCCATAGTGTGAGGAACATTAGGCATTGTAATTATATTGGCGTCATAATCTGAGCCGCATTTGAAGGACGAGCTAACAATCATCGTTTCTGTTCTATGGCTGAATCAAGGATTTCTAGGCCAATGCTTAAGAAGCGTTATCGCTCGTCAGATTTTTTTTAATAGGGCTAAGGAATCCTTACCCAACTGTAATGGTCTTAAAGGGTTCAATATGCAAAAAAAATTGCTGAGTTTTAACTTATACATTAATGAGCAAAATTAGTACAATCGTTTTTATGTTGTTTTGCATGTTTACCTATGTAGACAGCCAGTTCCTATAACCCATACTGCCAGAGTATGAGATTAACAAAACGCACGTTATTAATTGGCAATAAGCTCCCGCTCCTTCCACTCTGCAGCATAAATTCTACCATTGATTGAATGACATCCCTTAAGGTATCATGGGTGCAGTCCGAAACGTTTTAAAATCTCTTTTATTTGTTCTTGCGCACTAGCTCTCAGTATAGTGGAATTATGAAGTTTACCTCTTCGTTAAAGTTGATGTTTGTTTTGTGGGAATCTTTCAAATGGTTGTAGTTACCTCTGTTTGTGTTGATGTTTATGATGATGCAAATATCAACGAAGAAATAAACACATAATTTCATATTTCAAAATGCCAAAAAATATAACAGGATACTTGACCTATTTTCGCCTATCGCATGCTCAAATTAAGTACGTACTGACGCATTAGTGTAAGAAAGAGTGCATCACAACTCAATTATAGTAAGATGTAGGAGACTTTTGAGTCATAGATGTTGAGAAATTCTGGACAGGTTGCCAGATAAATACCTAATTAGTATACCGGATAGGTAATTTTGTATTCGTTGAAGAACTACTCTTGAACCCCATTTACAAGGTGCACGTTGCAAGTGGCATACAATTTAATTGAAGAAAAATATGATTAAAATAAAAATTTGCAAGTTTTATTTAATTTTTGTTGCTGCAACGTATGATATAATTTGCCGTAGGCAATAAAATTGCACCGCGTTATCGGGAAAACATCGTAAGGAAACCGGCATGTTCTAGAACCAAAAATTCGGAGACATGTAAGATATACCGCACAGCCTCTCGAAGAGAAGATGCCTGTGTCCCAGCAGTGGGAACATTATAGGCTGATAATGAGTGTCATTAAACTCTACAATAGAGCAGCTATGCTACTTGTTCATAGCTATTTGTGCGAGCATGGGCCGTAAAGTGAGCACCTCCAAAATGTATTCAAACAGTTGTGCAAAACTGCGCAACCCATGGTATTCTTCGGATGGATTATTTTCGTGTCGATGAAATTTAGGGCCTTAATCGCGCTATCAGTGGCATTTTTAGGTTCTCAATCCTCAATAGTGCAAGTGCCTAGAAACTTATGGAACTCCATAAAACAAAGTCTCATTAAAAATCTAGGCAATGATTTATCAGTACCTAATCATTTAAATTGGATGTAATATTGATAAACTTCGTTAAATTTATATGATTAACTGTACTTTTGCTGCAACACACGCAAATGATGCATAGCATAATGGAAATATTCAAGACGATATTAAACTGCAAAGCATTTATTTTTACATTATATTATGTGGAGTGTAATATTTTTCTAATGAATCAGGCGCTTGTACCGCAGCCAAGGTACTCACGATGATTTGTAGTTATTTATAACGAAAAGTCGGCTCTACAATCTTTTGGGTCACAAGCAGACAAACAAAATCATAAAACATTAAAAGACACGCTAGGGATATAATATAAAAACACAAATTTCTATACAGTAAATTAAGCGGACAACTGGCAAACAACGAGTGTAAAAATACCCTTTACGGATTGTTATAGGTTTACTAAGTCCTTTCCGGTGCAAATGCTCAAAACAGAGAAAATTAAAAGTCAGTTTGTCAGAACTAACCAACTATAATGCGAGTACAAGTAAAACATAGATCCAATTTGATAATCAAGAGTATTCATTACATTATAGTTCAACGAGTATTCATATCAATGATTAAATCTTAATACCGCTGACAGAATAACCGTTTATTTTTGTCGTGTATCATTATATTTTATATCTAGAACTACTGAAGTTGCAACAGTCAATGTCATTGGCATCATCATCCACAGCCCAACTTCACCCACTGGTGAGCATAGGCCTCTCTTTTCATGTGACAATGACATTGACATTCTTCCCGCGATGGAAACAATGTCGTCCACCCATCTTGCCGCTTGTCTCATAGTCCTTGGACGCTACTCAGTCACTGCCCTACTCTACCTGTCATCACTGCGCCTTACCAGGCCTCTGCTCAACTCCATTAATAAGCATAGGTACATGAAAAAAGGAAATAGAATATCAGCCCACTTTCGCTGCTCTTATTATTTTTGTACTACCAATCGATAACCTTCATTACCTGTATTTGGCACTCTCTCTTGGAAGCCGTAAGACAGGATTTGGGCACCTTAAAAACCTTAAAAATACTGATCTACCTACCTCAGATGAACAGTTTTTATAGGTGAACTTTATCATACTAAAAGACTGCTACAGCAATAATGGGTTCTCTTAACTCCTACAGTGCGGCCGACGAGAGAATGCGTTCTTGACATCTGTCAGTTGTATACAAACTAATACGTGTTTTGCGAATTTGATCTTTATTTAGCTACTAGAATTGTCGCACTGACAGGTGTCAGGAACGCATTCTCGCGATGGCCGGACTGTAACTGTTATTTTTCTAAATTGGAGGAAACAAGATTTTGGGCAAATTTTGGAAGGGGGATTTGTGCTTTGAATATTAGAAAGCAACAATAGTCGTGTCTGTCTTTAACAGTTTTACAAAAACGGTTCACAAAATGTTTTGGTTTTTTAGTCAATCAAGACAGGCAGGAGTTATCATGATCCTTGCAGAAACCGACAAGTTTGCTTTTCCTTTTAATGGCAATTGGCAAACAAGCGCAGCCATTGTGATCAAATATGTTCCAGTCAATCAATGTATATCTTATACTACTAGTTTTTTTTCGCACTCACTTCTATAGCTAGTATCTAAGCCACAAAATTCAGTTTTTATTATGAATCTGTTTATATATATGTTAAATTTTATATCGAGTGAATCTTGACACGGTTTATTCTAGGCTGGACGTCATATTTGGCCTACATAATATTCAGGTTGGCCACATAACATCTCGCATCTGTTTCCCGCTTTTAACCGCTGATCGTGAAATGCACTTAGCTAATAAACTCCCGGTTGACCTTGGCTGCCATAAATCTTTCAATCGCAAACACAGCCTTGAGCTCGTTCTTTTATTTAACGGAGCCATTAAAATGCCTTCATTACTTCCTTTCCATCTGGCTAGGATGAGTCAATCAGTTCGATACATTTCGATAGAAAATTACACTACAGATTAGAAAAAACAATAGGTAGATATAAGAAAAAAAAGCAGCATTTAAACATTTGAGTAATTAGCAACTTCTAAACTCGTGTCACTTCTTGGCAAACAGTAGCCCAGCACCTGTTGATTTATGTGATTTCAACGATAATAATATGTAATAATTTAACTATTTTATTTTACGTCTGAGTCGTATTCGAAATGAATGTCGAGGCCTCTCTAGACCTCATTGACACGACATGAGAGATATATGTCAACTGAGATATCTGGATGGCAATACTAAACGTATTTTATAATCGTCATATAACTTTTATCCGTAGAATAAACTTGACGTCTTTTTCGCTTGGAAAAACTATAAAAATTCGAAATTATTCCTCTTATTAGGTAAAGATATCTGGGGTTGGAAAAGTCACACCTAAATTTGTCCTTATCGGTAATTGCTTCTGAATTCGGTTTCTTTGAACTGTGATCTAAATAAAATAAACAATGCATTATGTAAACTTTGGCTCTAGAAGGGAAATATTTAGAGTAATAGTGACTTAATTAACACATAGACCTTTAATTAGAGCATTTGGCAACATAGACTTAATAAAATTTCTATGAAATGTTGATTTAGGTTTGTTAAAACTAGAAATGAAAACGTAAAGAGTTTCTAAGAATGTTTGTTACCATAATGCGTCTTCTTCAACCTGGATAGTTTGGTGACGCAAGCGCGTACGCGTCACCTGCGTATGAATGTAATGCGGATGGACGTTAGCCAGCTGAAACATTTTAAAAAATCCATCAAACACAAAGAACCAGAACGTTTGACGTCGTCAGAAAAATTTCACCACGACCCACGGTGATGGATAAGAGTAAATATAGATGAATGTCCTCGCCATTGACTCGAGGAAGTTTGTGATGGATTTGCGCAGGTCGAGCCGTCGATGCGACGCGGCCTCCATTCGATCCGTCGGTTGTTTTCAATAAAAAATGTCAGGTTGGCGCGGCGTCGTCGGCGGACGCATTTAGCCTGGCTATCGGCCAAACTCAGTGCATACGTCCCGCGCCTCCCCTCCTCTACCCCAGCCACAAGGTCGACCTAGTATACTCTATGTAATATACGACACCCTTCATTATGAGCCCTCCAAAATGTTATACCAGCTGGATCTCATATTTCTACGGTTGTTAACGGTTGCCTGGACTACTGAAATGTATTCAGCGAGTATTTGGTTGGTTAAGTAATACTGGATTAGTTAGTATTTCTTCTTCTTCTACGTCGTTCCCTTCCGTCGTTCACTGCCGAGGATCGCAACCACATACGACACATGGCCAAGCAATTTGGCCTTCCGGAGTGTGGAGTCGAAAAACTAGCTTAATTCCTTTACAGTTAAATTCCTAACAAGAACAAAAAATATATAATAGAGTATATTCTGGAAACGTAAACAAAGTGGCTGAAAACATGTTGACGACTTACCCTTGAAGGTGACCGAGCCGAATGGACGCTTGGTTCACACTTCCAAATGTCACGGCCCGTCTGCTAGCCTTCTATATGTGTCGCCTAACCTGTTAACATTATATTATAACACGGGCAACACCTATGCATACGTCACTAACTACAGATTCTTATATTTTTAACACTTTTCAAACTGTTGGCATTAGTAAAAAATTTAAAACTCGTTACGTAGTTGTAAAGTAAGCCATTAAAATGAAACGAATCTTTGATGTCCAGTATTTTTCCATAGAATCCCAGTGGTTGCTACTTCAAACACCTCCATATTTTCAGTTTGGATAAATATTGACGCGTTGAGATTGACACACTGGCTCTTTGAACTTCGCTTTACAATACCTACCTACTGCATATTCATAGGTATAATATGTGGAAATGAACCGGAACTCTGAGAGTAAACTTAAGTGCCCAACCGTTAGACGGCAGTATGCAACATTCACTTTCCATGGAACGACAGCAAAGAAGAGATTTTGAATTCCCACATTGAGTGTGCAAAATGTATATATTTCCCGACGTATTCAGCTTGCTGCAAAATCTTATTTACAACTAGCTGTTTGCCTTCGGATTCACTCGTATCCTGGGCAAACTCATACACGAAGCCAGATAAAAAGCATACTTTAAGTAAATCCAGGTCATAGACTACCTGCATTCCAAAGTTTATCAAAATCCATTCAGTTTTTAATGTAGGATCTTTCTATCTCTTACCGTTTCTTATTAATTTGCAGTAACATATTAAACGTACGTTTCAATTTCCAGGTGACACCAGGCACTCCTGCGGGCAGGGAGTTGGTCCGAGGAGACATCATAGCTAAAATCGACGATTATGACACACGCGATGTGCGACACGAAGACGCGCAGAATCTCTTCAGGAATGCGCCCCAACAGATCAAGTTGGTAGTACAGAGGTAATGAGTCCTATGCATTGAAAGGTTTTGGTTTAATAATAGATTTGTTGTCAGTGATAGACCATACCTGCACGTTAATCTGGCACATCGAGCTGTCTGTCTGTCTGAACTCACATAGGTATGAGTGACAGAAACGACGTTCTCCCACTCAAAATATTTTTATAATTAAATAACAATCATCAACATAAACATCTTTATTGTGGACCATATGATCAATAAAAAAACACAATAAAAAAAAATCGTTAATAGAAAAAAATAGTACATTATGATACGTGTGACATAAGTAGTTCATTATTGCACGGCGTGAAATTATCTAAACACCGTGCATTAATAGACTTCTTAAGTCACACGTATCATATACTATTTTATAGCTCGTGTGACCTAAACCCACTGTACTTAAGTCACAGAAAAGCTGACTTAAGTGCGGGTTTAGGTCACACTGTGATTTAAAATACAATAAAAATGGCATACATACACACAAACAGAAACTCTTGCCATAAACTTCTTTTTATCTTTGCTACTATGTGTCATATTTACGACCGGATAATGGTATCTTGTTGGTCTATCACTCGCACCAAATAAATTGGTTAACCTGACGATTTCATGAGAAGTCCAGTTGACCAGAGTTGATCTAAATGCTACTAAAATCATTACAGAAGTAAAGGAATATTTAAATATAAGCTATCTCAAACATCAGCAGATAAAGTTTCCCTAAAAATCAAACTCGTGTTATTGAGGAGTACCATACCTCGTATGTTTTTACTTACACTGTTGTAATCCGCCCAGAGCAGTTGAAAAGGCGACCAAACCGTATATTTTCATCTACACTATTTTAATCCGCCGTCTTCCGAAGAGGTCAACAATTTCTTAGTAAAATACAAGCAAGGTGTAACCACAGGGGCGGCGCGAGCGCACACCTATACTCGTTACCCCGCTCTCCGGGCAGCTTTGTAGGCCGCGTGCCCACGCCTACCTTCTATCACGAGCTCGCTGAGTAAGACTTGCACTAGGTGTCATCCATGTTGCCCTTCACCTACTTGTTGATTTATGTTACTGATGGTGATACTGAATTTTCTGGATTTATATTAGCTTCGTCAAAACATTGAAGAATCTCACTTTTGATAGAGAGATATAAGGCAGTACAGATCATGCATTCCAATTATACCTTATTGCAATGACATGAGAGGCACATGACGCGATCATGAATAGCATTGTCCATAATAAATTATTGAAAAAAAACCTTTATTTCACTGTTTTACCAAATGAACTAATGCGTACGATTTCGGAGAACTTTTGCCCTTATTGGATAAAAACGTTAAATCAAATATTCTGAATAGATTACAGCGTATGATTCAGTATCACATTGCATTTTGAAATATGAAAGAGTTCGTCGTGTAAACTTTATAAATGTATGCCTGTTATTTTTAGCCCTCTTCTTTCTAAATCTATATCCAAAAATATTTAAGCATGGGTAATTTTTCGATGTTATAAACAATCTTTGCAAATAACTATAATATTTGTACACCTTGAAAAACTATTTGTTGTCGAAACAGATGTTAAGTTTCAGATTTAGACTCCGTCAATGCACACGTAACATCCTGTATGCTGTCGTCAATATTACATGCATGAACTGTACCTATTTATGTTATGATTTATTTTCTATTCATGTCTCGATCTTGGAAACAGTTTCTTTTACATATATGTGTCTAGGTTACCAATTTGTACTAAATGCATTGCATCCGTCCTTATATGTTCACATACACACTACATTACAAATTCTGGACAGATTTGAAAGGTGCATCCACATCGAAGTTACTTTTTGTGGAGCAACGTTTGCAAGGCAACAGTGGATAATAAAAAGTTATTTAGTCAACTTACTCAAAGTTACACAGTAACTTGATGTTATCATGTTGCAAAATGTTGCTCTACAAAAAGAAACTCAGTGTGGATGCCATGTACTAGAAGATTTTTAAAGTTGAGCCATGAACTATTTCTTGGTTATTTTCGAATCAGTCCAGTGGCGATAATTTTATATTTGATGCCGTCAATACATCATAACGTTGGCACTGCACCGTATTGACGTAATTCCATGTTCCAGTCATATTCATGTTGCACGCTGTGTAGGGACGTGGACCGCGACGCGCCGCGCGACTCGGCCGCTGCGCGGGCGCCGCGCTCGCCCATACCCTTCGCTGCAGCACCATACAGGTATCATTTACATTATTGCATTTTATATTTCGTAAAGTTAAGAGCAAACGACAACAAGACTTCATCCGAGCGCACTACTTCTCAAGCCAATCAAGAAGAGAATCGTTGGCGATCTACAAGTATAAAATCAGAGTCACTATTTTACCATCCATTTGTTATCACTCACATCCGTTCAAATGTGACTGTCTTTAGTATAGAATATCAACTTATCATTAAACTCAACAGCTGGTGCATAATAAATTACGTTATATAAATACTGCAATCACAGCCAAAATAAATTATGATGCATCGCAACCAGAGCTGCCAAAAATATAAAGTCAATGACACGACCTGTCTGACAGAGTTTAAATTCCACGATAAACTTGATGTGTCCTCGACAACTAAAACTTAAATTAGATCTCATTGAATGTATGAAAACATCAAAGAAAACAAAATGTCCCAGTGAAATAAAATCCCAAACGCAGTCACGGCATACCTAGCTGAGAGATTGAGCCAAAGGTCAGTCTCTGATTGGTTCTATTAAAAGCAGAGTATACAAAACATTGAAGTCGACACTAAGACTTAACCAGATAGAATTTGGAACGTTAATTATATAATTAAGAACTTGCACATGAGGGTCCTAACTAAAGCCCCATTTACACGATGCAAGTTTTTTACCTGTGGCATAATAATAAAATTTAAATAACAAATGACTTGCATCGCCTAAACAATGTTTATTGCTTTTTTTTTTTTTTTTTGTTTTATATTAGACGCTGTAACTTTTATTCTTGCTTCATAATTTAATCGCAGGCTTTTGTTGGCATTTCATTCCGCAATAGTCTTTTATCTCCGGCCCTAGTTAAGCAGGTTAACACCGACAGTCCACACGCCATTAAGGATATCAGAACCAATTTGCTCTAAGTTTAACTAGCCTCGTGTATCCCGGGTATTAGTGACCTTTGAGAGCATTCTATCTATCTATAGTTAAACTTCAAAGAGTGCAGAGGTTCTATCACTAGAAGCTTTATCTAGTAGTAGGTAGCATGTAGTGATCATGTTCTAATCCGTGTGGGGGAAAATAAGTGTTTCCCCGACCCTTCATAGGCATTGCACAGAAAGGGGTGTACCAAAAAGTTCGATGGAATACCCGGAGCCCGTTTCGTATGTGCTGACGATGGTTACCAAGAGTTTTTAGTCGGTAGAAGTTTGTCATAATCCTCCACACGACATAAAACATAATGAAGAGATCAGAGGGGCAATTCTCGTAATTTTAAGAACGTTCACAGTCTGGTCTCAGTCTCAATCTGTCAAAAATACGTCTAATTTCCCTACATTTTGACAAGTTTTTGACATTTGTTTGTCGCCGAGATGAGACTGCGACTAGATTTTGAACGTTTTAAATTACGAGAATTGGCCTTCTTATAAAGGTACCGTTTTTCATGTTTAGGTCGGAAAATTAAAATGTTTTCCGTCTGCACTGACTATTCTGTTTAAGCGATGTAGATAACGGGCCACATTCCTTGGCCTGTTCTTACAGAACCCAGCACATTTTTGCTTTACACACTCAGGATTTACACATGTTACATTTTTCAGGACACCAAGTCCGCAACAAGGCTGGCGTGGTCAAGAGTCGCAGCAGAGCTGGCGTGGTCAGGACTCGCAGAATAGCTGGCGCGGGCCGGAGTCCCTCCCGCGCACGCCCCTCCCCCACTCGCACGGCCCCGCGGGCCCCGCCGGCCTGCCGCACTATAACTCCTTCCCGCCGCAGATCGAGGGAGAGTACAGGACACTACTGCTCTCGCCGTCTTCTGTACGCACCGATGAAACCTTTGACGAGTCCATTCAGAGCCAGGTGAGTACTACGACGAGAAAGAACGCTTTCAAATCAGATGCAAACAATCACGCGACAACAACGCGGCTGTGTAGGCGCACCGTGGTGCAGCGCTAATTAGAAGGCACATTGTAGTCCTCGTGCAGGTCATACGGAGTAGGAAACATCCGTAACTTCGCCCGAAACAACGGATTTCGTGCTTAGGGACTAGGCCCCCAGCACCGGTCGTTGTGGCGTTGCTTAGGATATACCTGTCCAGCAGCGTCTGATGCTGCCGCTGTCTGCGGCTGTCCGATGTGTATATGCTTCCATTCCCGCATCTACCACTACTTGCCTTCGAAGTACAAAAGGAACTAAAAAATCAAACGCACGATACAAAAGTACCTACCTATTCAAATTTTATGGAAAGTGTTAAGGGGAAAAAATCTTCTTGGATTTTTAGGCACACACACACACACATACTCCCGCCGCGTCGATGTGTTTATTTTGGGACTAAAACATTTTATTTTCCTGAGTCTTACGCTCGATGGCACGAACGGTATACACATATGCCTAATATTAAACTTTTTTAAAGCAACAGCGTTTTACTGAGTACAAAACAGAACGCTGAAACACAGCAGGCATAAAGTACAACAACAATATCTAGATTGCGGTTGATCGACGACAACTAGGCGTTCTAGATCGCGTCAAAACTTGATCGTTTAAGAAAAATTACCTTTAAGACCGACCATTGATCGAACAACGATCGACACATTTCACTACATGGATTTCGAAATTGAGACAGCAACAATCATCATCATCATTTCAGCAGGAAAACGTCTACTGCTGGACAATAGCGTTATGTGCTTTGAACATACATAATTCGTAAAAAATGCACGTGTTTGTGTTCACAAATCTTTTCACAATAAAACAAATCTTCTTTTTATCTTTCAAAGTTAGATCAAACCCGCATCGTCGATATCGAACAAAAACAGTCGACAGCAATTGTTCAGAACCCAGTTGTCAAGATGGTGTATGGACTAGATCGAAATAGACGGTTGATTTTATCAAACGATATCGATAAATCGCTATTTAGTTGCACCTTTAAAATAAAAATTTATCGCCTCGATAGTTCTTTTTTAACCGACTTCTAAAAAAGGAGGAGGTTCTCAATTCGGATGTTTGTATTTTTTTAACCGACTTCTAAAAAAGGAGGAGGTTCTCAATTCGGATGTCTGTATTTTTTTATTTTTTTTATGTTTGTTCGGGCATAACTCTGTCGCTTGCCAACCGATTTGAAAAATTCTTTATTTGTTGGAAAGGGTATACTTCCCAAATGGTCCCATAGAAATTTCATCAAAAACGGTTCAGTAGTTTGGTTTTTAAACCAAAATTACTGGTAAAAATTACAACTTAAAAGTGAAAACTTTTTTGCAAAAAAATACAACCGACTTCCAAAAACGACACTACAAAGTGAAAAATAACTTTAATTTCGGAAGTCGGTGTCGTTGGGTTCGCATTTTCGTTGTTTGCCACCGACTTCCGAAATTAAAGTTATTTTTCACTTTGTAGTGTCGTTTTTGGAAGTCGGTTGTATTTTTTTGCAAAAAAGTTTTCACTTTTAAGTTGTAATTTTTACCAGTAATTTTGGTTTAAAAACCAAACTACTGAACCGTTTTTGATGAAATTTCCTTGGGACCATTTGGGGAGTATACCCTTTCCAACAAAAAAAGAATTTTTCAAATCGGTTGGCAAGCGACGGAGTTATGCGCGAACAAACATTAAAAAAAAAAAAAAATACAAACATCCGAATTGAGAACCTCCTCCTTTTTTTTTAGAAGTCGGTTAAAAATAAAAACTTTTTTGCAAAAAAAAAAACAACCGACTTCCAAAAACGACACTACAAAGTGAAAAATAACTAATTTCGGAAGTCGGTGGCAAACAACGAAAATGCGAACCCAACGACACCGACTTCCGAAATTAAAGTTATTTTTCACTTTGTAGTGTCGTTTTTGGAAGTCGGTTGTTTTTTTTTATGTTAAATTTTTACTGGTTTTTTTAGACATCGACCTTCAAGTTTTCAACTTCAATTCAGGGTCGTAATCTCAGATATGCGAAGAGTACCTAATTATTTTAATTCGAGATCGTACGATTTTATTATAGTATTTAAAAATTTATAACCATACATCATTCTTATTTTGAAACTTTGCCAAATGGTAGGCAGTTTTCTTTTAAATCTCATCGCGTTGCCGTTGCTAACGCCGAGTTTTGTACATTGGAATGCTTTGCATTTTTATTAGGTACTCATAGAATAACTTCCTACTCAACCAGCACCGTGAAAATTCTTTATTTAATCATTTGTTAGTATTGTTAATATTATTCTACCGCATCTATGTCGACGTTACATGTATCCTTGATTTTCAACAAATAGGTTAACAGTGTTATGCTAAACCAAACGCGTGACGTACCTTGGAGACCCGCCAAAATGTTATCGTCTAATGATGTTAACTTATTAATTAGATCCACTCGGATTAGAACACCGGACAACATTGCCAATACACAACTTTACAGCTACAGTGAAATGAAGTTACTGAAATGTAGCTATAATTCATGGAAGTTTTAGAACGTTCCTGAGCTAGGCTAAATCTGTTTTCTGAATCATGAATCACAATAATAGACGATCGTTGCGGGCGTATTTCTTATACAATTTGCAATGGAAGTAGGCACTGACTTCATCGTCATTGAACTCTTTTGTATCGGAAATACACATAAACGAAATCGGTTAGAATGCGATTATTTCAGTGGACGCTGAGGCGTGATTCGATGAAACTTTGGTACTGAAACCACCCAATAAAACATAGTCCGCATAGCATCATATCCCTATTATTGTTGCTTATAAAAATATTAGGAAAATAGATATAAATTATGTATATTTTATGTAGCGCAAGGCTCTGCGGCCGCTCGGGAGGTTTTCGCCCACGCTAACGCCTAATTTCCCGCCATATTTCCAAAATAGAATGCATTGAAATCGCGTTGTTTACTCGGGAGAGGACGACTGGAGCGGCAGTCCGCGATCATACTCTGCACGGCACACGTCCGCGCAACTGAGTGCTACCACGATGGCCGTCAATCCTAATTTCTTCCCCAACGGGTACCAGGATTCCTTGCATCCTGAGGACGAGGTCATCACCAACTGGGTGCGTGCGACTATTACAAATAACACTAGAACCTCCTAACTACTAAACTCTTTATAAATCATCGTTACCAAAATGTGTTGTGGTATAACAGTTGAGATTAAATTGCAAATGATGTGAAACGTCAGCGCTTCAGGCGTAACATGGAATGTTGAAGCATAATCTAAATTAGGAGCACTTGAGATGCGCGTTGTGTTACAAAATATGTGATGTAATATCTGAGACGAAAGCTTTACGATGTAATTTTCCGGAAAAATCGTAAGTGATTTCACAACAGGATATGTGTTTTATGATGTTATGAAACATTATATCAGCATAAGCCAAAAGTGTGCTTTTGAGAATGTTTTTGATAAAAGTAACTTTTTGTTTTAATGGGACTCTGAAAGATTGGCAGATACAACGGTAACATACTGTCTGTTCTGTGTTTACATTGCTACCCAAAACGCTCCTGACGCGGTGCTTTTATCACCCCACAATGTACCGTTGATCATCATTTGCACGTCAAAAACTAACGATATTTCCATGTCAGTACAACTAAGTACCTATAACTAAGTTAGAAAAGAATCTTGTGCCTTGTACTTGATTAAGTCCTAGTATTCTAATAGTCAATTTTAAGCCGTAGATAATAGATAAATCATTGAAATTAAAATATATTAAAAAATCCTGCATAAGTTCTATTTTTCCAAAATATGCTTTGGTATAAAAAAAAAACCTTTGTTAGATTTTTATCCTCGAAGATTCGACGAACCCCTTTTGATATTAAATAAGACAGCTGTGAAGTTATTTTAGCATCAATGTCGCGTCACATTTTTACACCCACTTGATCTTTCGACACGAAAACGTGACGTGATTGTTACCATATGCAATGTTAACGAAGATTAGTTTCCATGCCAAAATAACAAATCCGATACTAAACTGAATTTAAAATGAGCAAAGCTCTAAGCTCAAAGAATTTAGAGGAAACTACCTAAATACATTAGCAGTAGGTATTTAGCCCTTGCTTCGTCGTCATCGACAAATGCTTTAACTGTTCAACGTATTCGTTAGCTGCTTGATTACACCACAACACAGGACCGTCCTTCTTCTACCGAAATTCTCTTGCTACTGATGACTTCTCGTTCTACATTATTCTCTTTTTTCCCTATGACACGGTTATTCACACCTTTACAAGTCACACTAAAAGATCCCAATTTTTATAATCTTTAAACCGCGTCGGTAAAATTAGACATCTCTCCATAATTTAAGTATCGGATACTTGCCATTCAATTCCGACCACTCATTTTGGCACTTATACATATATCTGTTCTCAATAAATATATCGAACATAGACATTTATGAGCCATGAACGGGCTATTTATTTGAAATTATTGGTAAGTAATGAATGGAAATCATTACTGAAATATCAGCATTTTAGTCAAACCAAACGTATTCGACCAACATAGAACGTTGCGTCAGTGGCGAAAGCCCCGCTTTTGTAAACATCGCCGCAAATAAACGAAGCCTGTTGTTTGCTCATTGGCACATATACGAGACTAACGAATGCTTCGTTGAAGTAAGGAACTATTCCGACAAAATATTACTCCAAACATGTTTCGTCGAGTCATTCATCCAGATCTGTCCGCCTTATATTACTACTGGGTCATCATGGCATCATCAGTCTACCGGCCTAAAAAAGCTATCGCTGGCCTTTGGAAACTAGCCATGGTGCCAGTTGCTACCGTAACAGGATTTCACTAGCCATACATCATATCAGGCTAGTTAGGAAGACTCTGAAACATGACCACGGCCCAATATCACAGACCCGTATAAATATAACGAAATCGTGTCAGAAGTCATATCATAACCCACATGGAATAACCTCGTGTTATAATTAGACGCGACGCCAAGTACGCCACGGAGTTTAGAAGCTAATCTTTGCGGAGATATCCAACATTTTTTAGAGAAATAGCGTCTGAGTTCTGTCAGACCCTGACTAATGCATGCACGTGCCGTTCGGAGGAAAACGTTGGTATTTTGATTGCTTCGGCTGCGGCCTTCTAAAAGGTCACTTATATGTGACAAACATATGTGTTTATTTCCATATGACGAACCTCAGTTAGCCGAAGCAGTAAACCAAATTACAATTTATGTTTCACACAATTTGTTTTACGCTGTTGTGAAGTTTATGCGCCTACTACGTGAACTATTATTAGCGTGTGATGTGAGCCAACTATTCTAGATCATGGTTGTATATTTGATACAAACATCATTCGACTTTTCCATTTACAATCGTGTTACCTGGATATAAATTGAATGCCTTAAAATATCTAACGTAATACGGTATTGCAAGGTATGTGGGTTAGAGTCTTATGTAAATAAGTCCTAACCATGTGTACGTACTGAAATTATGTTTCAGTATGCGCAATATTTATTCGATATGAAGAATCAAACTCTCAAAAGTACAAGGTGGTAGGTTTCTAGTAAACTCCTTCCTATTTAGCCTTACGAGAATATCATGTGGTAAAGACTTGAAAAGACTGCTACTACGCGAAATAATACACAAACTTAATAAATCACATACTTAATTGAAGTGAAACTATGACTGAATGAAATAATAACTATCTAAGTAAAAAAATAATTCCAAGGCTTATGCCTGCTATGTTGAAAAAGGTTTTCGACGACGATGATGATGGAGATGATGAAGTTATACTCACCGGTGATATGAAATAGTTTATAGCAAAATCGTTTATTCCTTATTTTGTTAGATATTGCCTTGCTAGTGCAAAGAATTGCTTTTAGTAGGCAACTCCGCAATTTCCACGTGGCAACATAATGCGTGTTTCGTAAATAATGGACTAGTATTATTTACGAAAAACGCGTTATGTTAATTGAAATAAACATTTTTATTTCTTTTATTTTTCTAGCCGTACCGCACGACTCCCCTCGTGCTTCCCGGCGCGAAGGTCCGCCGCGAGCCCGGACCCACGGAGAGCTACCTACGTCACCACCCCAACCCCGCCATGCGCGCGCCGCCCAGCCACGACTACCGCGACACTCTTATGAGACAGAGGGTAACATCTTCAAGCAAATACATCTTTTAAACATCCAGTACGTGGAATCAAGGGAATGTGGCTAAGGCTTTTGACACAGACTACTCTGCAATGTTGTTTGAGATATCTTTGAGACAAATCGGTTTTAATATCATTTCTACGAAATTACTTGAATGCACACTCCCGTGGTTTCAGGTGCTGTTGGTTTCCTAAGCCAAAAATAGTTTTGGGGTTCAATTAAAATAAGGAATGCCACAAGGAACCATTCTTGGTCACGCTATAGTTACATCAAGGTGACTTAAGTAGTTCTTTTAAAGGTTTGAAGAATATTTATGACCATGGGATTTGTAGTTGAAGTGTGAGTCTAAGTAGCTGGCATAGTTTCAATGTAAATTCGACGCTCAATCCATTTTTGTAAAATTCCACTGTAAATGATTCAAGCAGAAACCAACACAGAACCTAGTGCACAAATGAACACGCGTTAAAAATGAAGTACCGTTTATCCTGAGAGCTTATCGAAAACTTTCTTTTAAAATCATAAAAAGTATAGAGTTACAATCATATAATAGAGGTGTAATCATATAAATAGTGAGTTTTGAAAGCATTTACTCTTTCTCGCTAGACATGTAGAAATATTTATGTCGTTATAAATGGATTCCCACTTGGTAGAGCATTAGACTGCTGAATCAAATTATATTTTTATACGGCGCATTGCTGAAAATACATGTTACGTACTACATGTGGGCTACATTTATTTCTGATTTAATTGCTATTTGCACGGTATGTACGGGTAATTAATGATGAGGACCATGTTCAGTAGTCATTTGTATGTAATTGAACTATTCAAGGAAGTTAAATCAAGGTAATAAAGTAATATTGTCCTTTCAGATGGTTCAGTAAATAAATTATAATTTTCTTTGCTTTAGGACCTATAAAGAAAAAAAAATAGATAAATTAGATGTTGCACGTCGCACAAACGAAACACGCACGAACATTGCACGCACGCACACAACTCACTTAACTACACACACTAAAACTGTTAAAAGCAGCTTAGAATTGTCCAAATTTAGAAGAAATAATAATAAACACTCATGTAATAAGAAATAAGAAGGAAGCTAGCCAAAGAAAAAAAAAATTGTAGTTCCTTTTTGAGATTTCTTTAATTGCTAATTAAGAAATCTCAAAAATACCTGCATATTTTTAACAAATGCAGTTATAAGTTCTTCCTTCTTATTCCCCCACATACATTGGTATAAAATTAACGTTAATGTAACGTAGCGCACGGATTGTATAGTACAATAGTATTTTTCATAAAAACTCAGGTGGCAGAGTCGGTGCTGCAGCGAGTGGTTGGCGAAGAAGCGAACAAGGTGGTCCACTAAATGATTGTGTGAACAGTATCAGCTTCAAGCATGACAGCGACAAACTTCTGTTACGAAGCCGGTCGACACAACAAACGATACCTTGCAATTGTATTAGCACAAATGTTAATTTATGATGTTTTTTTTTTTATATTGGTATCCACACAAGTTCAAAAATAATTTCCTTATCTCGTAATCTCTTGCAAAGTGTCGTCGATCTCATGAATTCATATGTCTATACGTCATCTTGTTTGAGCTTTTATGACTTGAAAGGGTTTATTTTCTGTCACGAATAAATTATAAGAGAGTAACTACTTACCCGTTTATTGTACTAAGTGTAGACCGAAATATTTTGTTCCTTGAGTCAACTGCTTTCGCATGTTATAATTTGCTAATCATCTAAATCAATTCGTCATAGAAGCAGTTGAAATATTCCTAAAATTATCATTCAATGAATTGTTAAAGAATTATGCAAGAAAAAACACCCTCGTTGATTGTCAAATTGATTTCGGTTTACAATTTAAAGAAATTCTAAAATTAAATCCTTTCCTTTGAAACTTATCTGTTAACAGTAAAACAATTGGTGTTTTAACTTCTTTTAGAATGAGATCTTTTGTAGCTGCTCTCTCACACATTTATTGTACTGTCACTAAGGCCAAATAAGTATATAATGCTAAATGATTGTTCGTATCGCTTCAGGTGGCGCACAAGCAGTTCAACTCCCCCATCAATCTATACTCGGATCAAAACATCGCTAACTCTATCAGGCAACAGACATCGCCGTTGCCGTGAGTATCTGCATAGGCACTGATATTTTAGTCAATTAGTTCAATAAATATAAACTAAATAAAAATACTAAATAGCTCCACACTGACCCCAGATCTAATAATTTGGAGATAATGGAAGAGGCCCTCTGCCCAGCAGTGAGGTAATACAAGCTAACAGATAGCTAACGTTAAGTAAATCTAGCATCAGTCATCTCACACTACACATATCTTGGCAATGAATTTAAACAACATGGACGAATGCCAAAGCCAGTGTTACATAACAAAATCCACTTGTCAAAGTGACGGAATTTCTGTAAATACGTTTCTTTAATATATTATGATATGAAACAAAATATCCCCTGCTTTAACGCAACACGATACAGTCAGACAAGACTTGATGACATCTCCAGAAATAGTATTTTCAGTGTGGTTTAATACCCTTTTTATGAAAAGTTGCAAATACAAGAAATACATCGGAGGCATAGCGTAGGTGTTATATTCAAATAATAATGAAGTATTTCTCTGCTTACTTAGCGCTAACGGCCATTACGGGCGGCCGCACGTTGTCAAGAGGCAAGTCTTTTACTAGAACGCCGCCAAAACAACAGTCGACGCCCATCCTCATGATGCATTAATGCTTTATTTTATTTTTATTTGCTCTTTTCGTATCTTGCCAACTTGGTCTCTTTCACTCCACGCTCAGTTCTTACCGTCTTGCATGGTGCCGACGTCGACATGTTGACAGCTATTCTTTGTCAGGAGTACCGAACATTCATGAATGCGCTCCTCATGCGCCCCACGTTCACGCGACCACATTGTGTGACCACAGTGAGGCGATCACTATTACACAAAATAGTTGTTTAGGTTATTTATATACTGGAACTAAATAATATAATTAAGGTAGAGGACTTATTCTACATGATTAATGTTAGTATTTTTATCGACCTTTCCTTCCTGAAAAACAAACAAAACTAAACTTCTGTTCGTACTAACCGCTTCCGCGTCCCTCTAACGTGATACGAGTCGTATCTAATGTATTTTCTCTCTATTATTGTGTTGCGCCCGCTAACTACTAAACCCTAACGCCCCACCTGGCCGACCTCGCGACACAGTCACAAGCCCACGATGCTGTACGACCCCGCCAAGTCCGAGACGTTCCGCGCGCTGCAGGAGGACGGGCTGGGCGACGTCGTGCACGAGGTGCCCACGCCCGTCACCACCAAGGTGTTCACCGCGCCGCTCAACAAGGTGCGTCTCACAAAGGTGCCATCCAGGCGTTGCTATATTAAAAACCCTGAGATACACATTCAGCGACTTAAAAGCGCCCACGGGAAAAAAGTCTATAACTGAGTGCTCATTTCTATTTTATTAGATGATAGAATTTAATAGGTAATAAAAATGTAACACACGTTGAAACAAACGCCTAGTTGTTACATTTCATGTTGCATCGAATGAAACTTATTAATGTTACGTTTAACCAATCTGTACCCGGCATTAGATTTAGTTCGAACTTGGGTTTATCAAATCAAAGTTTGTGATGTTTTGTTTTGGTCTAACGAAGACAGTTTTCCATGAAAGAATTTTCTATTAATTTGTGAATCTTGAAATCATTTATAAACTATACAGGGTTATTTGTAAAACACCAGCAACCTCTTAAGAGGTCACACATCAGGTTGGTACTCATCATTTAGAACAACTTTTACTATGGGACCAAAACTGAAATCGCAAAAAAAAACCAGCTGTTCCCTACATTTGTGTTCGCATAACTCGTCAAAATATACGGAGCAGCTGATTTTTTTTTTCGCGATTTCAGGTTTGGTCCTATAGTAAAATTTGTTCATAATGATGAGTACAATGACCTCTTAAGAGGTTGTTGGTGTTTTACAAATAACCCTGTATATTAAACTCTATTTAGTTGAGGTGCTATGAGAAAACATTGTTTACTGTTTGTGCTGCTAACTCCTCACAAAATGATTCTACACACATAAAATTAATGGTTTCAGAGGCCAGCGCCGGTTCCGAGACCTAAGCCTGAAGAGAAACCGAAAGGAAAACAATCGACCTTCGTAAGTTTACATGCACAAAATCTAATACCATATATATTGTTAAATAATATAAACAAAAAGTTTTATAACTTTATTATATGAAAAGTCAAACCTATTTGTCTTAAACATTAGTCAATGCGCGGTATGCGCAGTAATGCGCAGCAAACAGACATACTCGTAGAACTGAAACAAAGTTCTCTTACTTTAAAACAAATTTCCGTGATTATCATTTTTATATCTAAGCCAGAATCCTCTACTTGTAGTCTATTTAATTTTTTTACTTATTGTGCAGTAAAGTACCTATTGTGTTGTTTCAGGTGAACTCCTTACACGAAGAGCACATCCAACAGTCGAACTCATTCAAGCGCCTCATGTACCACGTGCTCGGTGACACTGACTTCTAGCGGCGCAGCACTCTCTCGATACCACCTGCCGTCATAGTGAACATCCGAACCATTATGGCAAACACTCTACGAAACATACCCTCAATGTGTCAGTAACTTAGTCATTAGTATAATCATGACACTTTCGACATCCACAGTCATACCACGCAATCAAATCTTGCGTTCCGTGTAGACTTTGATATCAAAATTGCAGTTTGTCATATTAACAATGAACTGATTTTTAGAACGGTTTTACGGCGGTTAGCTGCAGGCGCCAAATAATAATAGACGTAATGACTTGTTGGGTTAGCAACGAATAAGACTAACAAAATTAATTTTAGGAAGCTATTGTAATAATGCTCCTGGCAGTGTGTAATATTATTTTTCGGTGGATTTAATTATTCTAATACTCGAGTATTAGTGATATAATTTATATTTACATTAAGTAGAAATGTAATCTAAGTGTTGATTTTCTGTTTGAACAGAAATATATTGTTTATGAATACTTATGAGAAATGTTGAGTGTACAGTCTAGTCACTGCGACCCGAGCTCCGGTCGTACCTACGAGAATGAAATTCGATCAACCTTAATTAAATAATTTATTTTTATTTATATACTTGTTTTTTTTATTGCAAGTACCTACAGACGCCAGCTCATCAAGCTACCCGAAACTGTCAAATTTTCCCAATCAACCTTGAACGTAATGCTTTAGCGATAAAGTTGAAAATCTATTAAAGACATTGGGCAGATTGTAGTAGCTTGATATGCTGCCGTCTGTACCATCATCATCCTGCCCTTATTCCAATTTATTTGGGGTCGGCGTAAAATGTATTTTTCTTCCCTATTTCTCTATTGCAAGTACCTACCGTCGGGAAACTAATGGCTTAGCAGATTGACATACTTCCTCAATTTGCCGTGATATAGCAATTACGCACGACTGTCAAAGAATGATATTTTAATTTGCAATTTTCGGAAAATTTTAGTTGATAGTCAATTCTAAATAAATGATTTTCCCTGACTCTATATACACAGGTTAAAAGGTAAATAAAAGCAAGATTAATTTCAAAATAACTATATTCGTAACCCGAAGTTTACTAACGATGTTTACACAACAAAAATAAAATACAGTCTTACAAATTTCATGAACCATAAGTACACAGATCGAAAGGAGAAAGTAATTTTGAGCAAACAAATAACACTAATAACTTATATCACAAATCACATTATACAGACAAGGGCGGCATCTCGTGCTAGGTTTATTACATCTAATTAAATAAATTGTGTTCACATCGGTCACCATGAGCGCAACACCGCGCACACAGCTATACACAGTGATGGTTATGGCTCCAGAGAAAAAAACAAACATTCAAGTAGCCCTTCAATAATGTTTCACAATTTTATGTCGTTAAACAAAATAAGTTTCAATGAACATCAAATAAGGCACTACTTTATTTTAATTTTGAAACAAATTCTTTGGAATCAGCTTACGTAGCACGAGAGACTCATGGAGATGAATACATGTTACAAGCTCTGAGATCGTATATTTATAATTTGCAAGCGAATTTTTACATGAGCTAGTCCTTAAACTTGATTTTATAATATGTGATATGTAAACACAACGTAAGTACACAAAATTAAGTGCATAACTTGCATGTAACATTCAGAAACATCTCCAAGCACCCTGTAGAACATCACTTATTATTTTTACTTACCACAGACTGACCGGTCATCATCATATTTTAGTTATTATTAGCCATTATACAATTAATTTACAATATACAACATGAATAATAATTAATATGAGTAAAGTAGCTAATAAAATTGAGACAAAAAGAGATAATTTGCATTTAAATATTAACAGAAACATGGAACTAGAGAACTGCAGTGTATATACAAATATATTATATCAATGGAAACGACTAGTTTGTAGATTTGTATCGAAAAGTCATACGTAAATCAAGGTATTTTCAATGTTGATACTAGGAGAATTAAAATAAGTGAAATGCAATAGTTATGGCACACTAGTATGCCGTAAATGTAAACGGTCCGGTTTTTGTGTTGAGGGTATCATATAAAAATAATGTAACGCTCATTGACCGCACGACTCTAATAAAAGTGAACGCACGTTTGTTAAGATTGGGAATGTACCTACACGTCGTCATGAATACCGACATAACAAAAAATACGACTTTATGACATTTCACCAACTATTTTCGTCGCACTAAAATATTATGTTACCTAATTTTGGACTGATATTCATTTTTTATTTAGCACCAAAGTCCGAACTATTATATTTAAACACTATCTATCTAAAATTCAATTAGCGATGTTTACTTTTTAACTAATGTATTTACTAAAAAAGACTCACGTTTGATTTAAACTCTTTAAATAATTAATAGTACCTATGTCCAACGTAATCGAACGTAAACAAATAATAATTGATGCTCAGCTAAATATAGTAATTAGTATTAACATCGCCAATGAATGGTTAACAAAAGGAATATTTTTGGAAAAATCTTAGTTATTTTACGATCTAAGTAACAGTGATGATGATAACGTTAAGCTATTTATGATTTAGAGATGATACGAATAAAAACTTTTATAGAGAGAAAAGAGATGATTTAGTGAAAAAAGAAAAAGAAAATAGATGATACTTACATGGCACCATTTTAAACCTCAAGTCATATTTTAGTGACTTGAAAACAACATGATATTCGTATGTGTACATTTATCCATTTAAATTAGTCAAAGAAACACAAAAGCCTAAGACCAAAATAATAGTCAATAATTTAAAATTACAATAATGCTAGTGTGTGTGGATTACTTGAGATTGACACCGTGGGACAGACTAACAACACAAACACATCATCAGATCGGTGTCATGGTTGAGTTTGTCATTAATTCTATTTCTTCTTTTAGTTGAGGGAAACTAAAAATAAGTCAACATTTAAATTAATGCCTTAACTAATCGCACAGGCAGTGCTGAATAAACAATATTGTCAGTAAAATATATTAACTACAAAACCGAAATGAACATTATGATGACAGTTTACAAAACTTTCACTATTTCAAGTTATCTTTCTTCATTTTCGGGCCACTATAAGTTCTTTCAATAATATGAGCCTCTTTGAAATGGCACGCTCGTATGCATAGCGTTTTTAACTAAAACAAATTAAAAACCATCGAATCTTATGTGACAGAAATTACTGTTTTTTCTCTCTCTAAATCAATTTTATTTACACATCGGCGGGAAATAGGCAAACGCGAATTGAAATATTATAGCCTGATACAGCACCTCTAGATACGTTCCGGTTTACTTATCTGGGGGATAATTTCATACAAATTCTAATTATTTTTTTGTTATCTAGTAGATGTGCGTATCCGGACACTGTAAAACGGACCCGTAACCTTGTATCCATATGGTAAAAATCGATGAACTATCTAAAGTCACCAGGCTCTATCATGATTTTTATCTTGCGATTATGACAATCCGCCCGGCAGACTTGCATAAACATAAATGTATGCTTTGAACATGCAACATACATGTGGAATGCTTAGGCTAATGAATATTTTGCGATTGTCAAAACATTCCACAAATGTGTAATGGCAGTAGACAATGCAAAGGTTTTCTAAGGGATCGATGAATCTATCCAGAAGCTGATGAAACTTTCACATTCAATGACCAGAGCAACCAGAAAAGTTTAACAATATCTCTGTCCTTTTTTCTTGGAAATGTATGATTCATGCATGCATGTCTTTGCCGGCTAAGCAACATTGCGATACGATACCTACATGACAGCGTTTTGTTATCAAAGACGAACTTCCAAAAAATATTTATTTTAAAAGAGAGCTTTAAGGACGTTTAGTTTATTGAGATTCCATATTTTAAAACTTGAATATTTTCTCAGACGGTACCAGCCGCTCTGATTTTCGCGGTGACCAAACAAAAGGTTTGTAGTCGACTGTAGTCTTCACAAGTATTGTCGTAAATGTGAATATTGCTTTAATTTATAAATCTATGAGTGACAGTGAAATAAGTCTACCCAACATTTGTTAACGGACAATGATGGGTTGGAATTTCTAATAAACACAATGATATCAATAATCAAAAACCTTGGAACGAATATACAGCCACGTTGGCATGGAATTAGGTCCAGCCCTATCTCAACTCCACCCTGTATTTTAAATAAGTACAGACATTTATTGCAGTACCTTTTGCTCATTTGCCTTGATATAACCAACAGCTGTGATACGTTATCATGGGTTTGGGTTTTCGCGATAACCTACAATAAGCGTCAGAGCAGGAGTGCGGTAGCCATTAAGTCGAGGGAGACTATTATACTCTATCATACTCTTGAAATATCCTGCGTGTCCTGTCAGCTGCACGTTAAAGGAACTGACGCTGGTGATGGCGCCAAACAAGTAGCCGAGTTCTGGGCCGACTCCATTTAGATTGCTATCGACACGCTAAGAAGAAGAATGTGAAATACGGGCTGATTCTCAAACGCGACTCAATTTTAAGTCGCCGTTTAGCCTCACACCTCTTTATCTCTGAAACTTGAAAGGATATTGAAGCGACAGAAATACTTTTAAGGATGTTCTAAACTTGAGACCGATATTGATAGTTACTTCACACATGCTTAGATATTCCCGCCTCTATCTCACACTTGTAGTTTGACAGTTGTATAACCGTGACAGGAATATAATAGAATATACTTAAGCCAAAGCGCGTTCTAAATAATAGTTATTAATCTCGGCCTAAGTATTGTTTGAGAATTCGGAGGAAATTAAAATTTGAATTTATCGTTTCGTTTTTCAAACACCTATTTTACACTTTGTAGTGTCGTTTTTGGAAGTCGGTTGTTTTTTTTTGCAAAAAAGTTTTTATTTTTCACTTTTAAGTTGTAATTTTTACCAGTAATTTTGGTTTAAAAACCAAACTACTGAACCGTTTTTGATGAAATTTCTATGGGACCATTTGGGAAGTATACCCTTTCTAACCAAAAAAGAATTTTTCAAATCGGTTGGCAAGCGACAGAGTTATGCGCGAACAAACATAACTCCTCCTTTTTTAGAAGTCGGTTAAAAATTGTTCTCATTCTTGTAACAGCACTCCTTAAATGTCACTTACTGTAGATATTAGGAAACGTTAGTGGACTTCAGAGTGGAGTTGCATAAATTACGGGCAAACCTGCAAATAAATGTATTCGTCATTTTTCTTCAATGCACTTAGCAGATCGACTGCTGTTTTTATTGAAACTACATGTAGCAAACAATCTGATCCATAAAAGATTTCAGTTCTTAATGCCAACACATTATGAAGTGACCTGGCCATACATATTGCGAACCTAAATTTACATGTAATTGTTGTTTATCTGAGATTAAAACACATAGCCAGACGAACGGCACGTCTTTTACAAATTTGTAACAATATTGATGTCTGTGGTCTAGCTAGTGGCAGTTTATCCAACAAAATAACGTAAATTTTGTCCGATTCCAGAGCTTTGCAAATATTTAGGCGGTTTGTTTGAGATAGATGTACAGACGCCAGCTGCGGGTCAAGCTACCCGCAACTGTCAAATTTTCCCAATCAACCTTGAACCTTAATGCTATAGCGATAAAGTTGAAAATCTATTAAAGAAATTTGACAGATTGTAATAGCTAGATGTGCTGGCGTCTGTACGACGATGAAATATGTATAATTGTTAAAAAAAAAGGTTGCACACAAAATTTTACGAAAAATATAAATCGGAATGACAGAACTTCCTACTGGTAATTTACGTATTAAATTTAGTGTATGATAGTTGCTACATATCAAAAAGAAACACTTATCAACTCAGGTAATTTTTTTGGAATTGTTAAAACCTTGGGAATGCACTTTGACAATACCGTCAGTCCAGCATTTAATTTGGTTACTCTAGCAGGTTTATTAAGATTCTAAAGACATTTATCTTAATATTAAAACATAAATAATAAACGAACAACGCGAGCCATGTGGTTAGAATGCCTTGAATCACGTAAGTACGGAAAGTACAGTCACAGCCAAAATACGTTCATCACCTTAAGTACAGTCACAGCCAAAATACGTTCGTCACCTTAAGGGCTATTTACGTCTGTTCATTGTTTTTAACGACGCGTCTTTAAGAATGACCTACAGCGATTTTTTTACATGCTAGACCGAATTTAAATGTGATACAGAAAGACTGCGATAGTGTGGAAGGTCGGTCAACAATAATTGAAGATGGCGTGACCATAGCTCGGTTCCTACAGCCAACTATATTATTCCAACATTTCGTCCATTGGAATGAATGCAAATTTTGTTGTTTTTCTTTATTTTCGGTGGTTTCAATATTTTAAATCAATATTTTGTATTTGATAACCCTAAATTTTGCTTATTTCCTCGTAATAACTTTCTTCAAAATATTTCGGACATAACCTCGAAACTGTTTTTTTTTTTAATCTCTACAAATAACTTTAAGCCACAATAATCTTATTTTGATCTTTGTTCTCTGGAAATTGAATATAATTTCTATGCAGTCCACTAGTAGCTTTAAAAGTTGCTATGATTCCTGACTTGGACTGACATAAAGGAATGAATTTGAAAACTGACGAAGATATAAAAGACTTGACTGTACATGTCCTAACGAAAATCTCTCGGCCTCGTGGCACATGCTTCGCGATATTTGGATATTGTGTGACATTTGGGTCACCTCTCACTCAGAGTCGTAGTTTGTGTGGAGCTCAAAATATTAAATTGTTTTTGGAAGGCTGGAGTATCTTTACAATATTAAATATGGTTGGGATTAAAGTATATGGATAATTTTCTACTAGGCATAATTATTACCTCTGGCAACAGTATTATACCTTATTTTGCAAGCTGTCTACTATCAAATCTTAATTAGGTACTTATGTTGCTAAGAAAAAAACACGGAGTAAAATTTGTTTACGCTATGTACACATATGGACGTAATGGTATAAAATGCAAAGATAAGGAATAAGTATCTAACGGGCGGTCATACGGTGGCTTTAAACGAGCGACGCCTGAACTATTATTATGATAATTACTATTTACATTATCCACGTCACTATGTACACGCGACGGTGTCGCACATCGCACTGCACACCCGGGCGCGCCGCTAGTACACCGTGTCGTCCGGGTACAGCAGCAGCGGGCCTCAGGAGGCGGCGGGCGCGGGCGCGGGCAGCAGCGACTCGCGCGACGCGCGCAGGTTGGGCAGCGAGCGCGCCGCCCGCGCCGCGCGCCGCGCCTCCAGCGCCAGCAGCGAGCGGATGTCGGCTTCCAGCGGGTCCACGCTGATGTGGTACACGCCGCCCTGCGGACACGGGAGCGTCAGAGCGCGCGGCGACGCGGCGGCCGCAGCTCACCGGGCACTCACCTCGGGCGGCAGGCGCGTGTCGGACGAGCGGCGCGCGTCGCCGTGCTCGCGCAGGCGCTCGTCGCCCAGCGCCGACAGGCGGCGGTGCGGGTTGCCGCGGTAGGTCTCGAAGCCGCCGCTCTCGTCCTCCTCGTGGTAGGCGGCGGGCGGCGGCGGCGGCTCGATGTTGGCCACGACCTGTCCGCGCGCGCTGCGCTCGCGCCGCTTCACGCGCACCGGCGGGGACCCGCCGCCGATCGGGATCTTCTCTGGCGCGTTTTGAATTAACAATATTCTAAAGAAAATAAATCATGTAAGAAATTCATTTCAATAGAATAAAAAAAAATATTGTCATAATAAGGATTTGTAGCGACAGAAATACCTGTTGTGAGCACGCCAACGATTACAAAGATGCAGATATTGACGGCATTGTATATACATAAAAACGGCGCCGCCAGTGAATCCCACAGCTACTACTACCAATTTTGTCCAAAAAGGCCATGCTGAAACACGTCATCGTTTAATTATACATTAATAAACATGAATAAAAAAATATTTATGTCAGTAATATTCAGATTAATAATTCATTTGGGACTATTCAAATTAATCACACTTGTTTGGATCTAAAAAGATTATATTCGCCTAAATTTTAAATTGTATGAGAATACAAAATGTTATTGAGTCTTCTCAACAGTTGTTATTAAACACGTTATAAATGTTGACAGTTGGATCGATAATCTTCAATAGAATATATATAGAATATTCTACGTATGTTGACCGACCGTGACCTTTACGTAAATTAAAATAATCATACTATGGTGTTACATTATCTACGTTTTTTCTACATACATTATTTATGCGTATTTTTTATATCTTAATATTGATTTGTTCTGTAATATTAAAACAGGTTGTTTATGAAAAAAAGGCTGTTGGTTTAACTATGAAACTGTTGGAGTCGTCTCACGTATGGCAAGGCTAAAACCATCTGCACTTTTATATGCCTTCCACAAATGATCACATACAAGGTGGCAGGGACATCGACGCGCAACCTGTTACCATGGATTCAGTACATAATTTGAAATTAGTAGACGGATAAAAAAAAAATTGCCGTCCATACATTTTGACCGCGCAGGTTCACTTTTCTATGAAACAGCAGATTTTTTTTTTCGGTAACCTACGACGAATAATTTCTACGCTAGGGGCTTTAGAATCATGTGCTGAATTCATGGTTACAGTTTGCGCGTCGATGTCCCTGCCACCCTGTATACTGGATGTACTAGAAAGGTGAAAAATTTAAGCGTGTGGTATAGACCATCAGACTGAACAACTTTTTTTTTGAACAGGGTGTTCAAAGAAAAAGTTGTTCAGTACGCCGAATACAGAGTGTACCAAAGGCCACAGCCTTTGGTACACCCTGTATTCGGCGTTATCTTGACGACAGATATTAATGGATGAATAATGAAATCAAATATTATTGAGCCGAGCTGTCCATAGTAATATATTTATGTTCGTTTCTGTACATTACTAAATAACACATATTATTCGCCTTTATTGATAAACGTTTCTTAAAATTAGTAGATATTAAAACGTCACTAAATGTACCATACAGACCTAAATAACCGTTAATGAGTACCTATAACTTCCGTATGAAGTTTGTATTTAATCTTCTCAACACTAGTACCTAAATTCGCGAAGAAACATACAATCCACTTACCTCATCATTCTCCTGCCCTTATCCCAATTTATTTGGGGTTGACGCAACATGTCTTTTGCTTCCATACTTCTCTACTAGTCGTCATCTCGGTAGTCACCCCCCTTCTAACCATATCATCATTCACACAGTCCATCCATCGTTTCTTTGGTCTTCCCCTAGTCTTACAGCCATCGACATTCATACTCAAAACTTTCCTCACGACATTTTCCTCATTCCTCCATATCACTTGCCCATACCATGACAACCAATTTCCACACAACTTTTTAGTTACAGGTGCCACCTTCAGACTGCCTCTTATGTACTCATTTCTTATTATATCCATTCATGTAACAGCATACAATCTACTTACCTAATAAAAATGTTAAATTCATTTACTGACTGACAACGCTCAGCCTAAACCACTGGGTCTAGAAGTATGTAATTTCGCATAAGAGTTCCTTTTATAACGAAGGAGAGCAGGAGGCTTGTTTATAAATAAACTAGCTTCTGCCCGCGACTTCGCCCGCGTGAAATTTCGGCCCCTGACCCACCGCGTCCCATCGCATCGCCCTCCCGCGCTGTTACTTCGCTTAGCGTTCTTTCTGACTTCTTTTCTTTTTGCTCGGCTCCTAAGAGTGGTAGCGTGATGTTAAATAGTCTATAGCCTTCCTCAAGAATTGGGCTGTCAAATTAAAAAATATTTTTTCAAATCCGACTGGTAGTTCCAGAGATTAGCGCGTTCAAACAAACAAATCCTTCAGCTTTATTATTAGCAGTATAGATATAGATAGATAGATGTGTAGGTATATTTATTCATTCATACCGATCATGCCGCGGTTCACCTCTTCCACGGCTCGTTCAATGAGCACAAACAGTGACCACATGACGCACAGCGCGGCCACGCAGTGGAACAGCACGGCACAGCACAACCGGCGACGCTCCACACCTGACATCTCCAGCAGACGCCACTGGAAGCAAACACACTCAAATCATTGTACATAGCCCTATTATCATTCTCTTCCTATCCCAATTCATTTGGGGTCGGCGCTACATGTCTTTTTCTCCCATACTACTCTTTTAGGCGTCATCCATCTCTTTAGTCACCTCCTTCTAGCCATATAATCTTTTACACAGTCCATCCATTGGGGATGCGAGGATCACGTGGGTGATGCTCACAGGCAGGCCAGGCTAAAGTTTGAGCAGTGGGTGTCTTATGGTAGACCGCGAGAGGGTCGTGCTTGGATTGATATGCAAACAAGTCAAAAAAATTTTAAGTCGCGCTTACGATGGTGCCAGAATAATAGTGACCAAATTAAAATGGACATGTTGGCGTCGGTCGCATCATTCTAGGGGCGACTTCCGCAGTTTTTGTCCACCGATAAACTCAATAGTAGGCCGGGCCTGCCGGTGAGTGTCAGCGGCGCGACCGATATCACAGGGATGGCCGAACTGTTTAGGCAGCATTTCACTGTTTCGTCACCGGTGAGACCGTCACAGTTTACAAGCAGTGCTGATTGTAGTGGTCAGGAGTGCAGTGTCCGGTTTACGGCAAAGGAGGTCAGACATATCATTATGTCTATGTCGAGGGGCAAGTCTCCAGACCACGATGATTTAAGTATTGAACACCTTAAGCATGCTGGTCATCATCTGCCCAGATTCTTAGCGATGGTCTACTCATTGTGTATAGGACATACCTATCCGCCTGAGCGGATGATGAAAATTGTGGTGGTGCCAATTATTATAGAATAAAACCGGTGATGTTAGTGATAAGAACAACTATAGGCCCATTTCATTGGCCACTGTTATTTCGAAAGTGCTTGACAGTTTGTTGAACACTCAGCTAGATAAATATGTATATGAATTTACATTGTAACAGTTTGGTTTCAAAGCCGGTCTCTCTACAGAAACAGCTATACTGTATTTAAAGCAGTCCGTCAAGTACTACACTGATAGAAGTAGACCTGTCTTTGCTTGCTTCCTCGACTTGTCGAAGGCATTTGACCTGCCCCAGCAGTCTCGACATTCATAGCGATCGCTTTACGACCGAATTCGGTCGCAGTCCTGTCGCTTCATATATTTCATCTGTCAATTCGGGACTTTGCGACCGAATTCGGTCGTAAAGCGATCGCTATGAATGTCGAGACTGCTGGGGCTGGTTTGCTATGATCTGCTGTGGCAGAAACTGCAACAAGCGGCAGTGCCAGACGGACTGATCCGTATCTTTCAATACTGGTATAGCAATCAGGTCAATGTTGATCGATGGTCGGGGGCTTACTCGGCCCCATACAGGTGGGAGTGCGGCGTGAGTCAAGGGGGGCTAACCTCACCGAAGCTCTTTAACCTGTTTGTTAAACGGCAAACGCCACACACCTTCAATATTGCCATATTGAAGGTGTGTGCCTAAACAATATCAGTTACGCTGACGACATGGTGCTGCTGAGCGCCTCTGTCTGTGGTGTGTCAAGGCTGATTGGCATCTGTGAAAAGTATGCTGAAGCACATGGTTTGTTGTATAACACGAGTAAGAGTTAGTGCATGGTCTTTCGGGCCAAGAGGAGGTGTCCTGGTTACTTGCCGGCAATTAAGTACAACGGATGCCCACTTAATAGAGTTGATATGTTTAAGTATCTTGGACATTTATTAACCTCTGACCTGCAAGACGATGCTGATATTGAAAGGGAACGTAAGGCGCTGTCTGTTCGTGCGAATATGATTTGATTTGCTCGGTGTTCGAGGAGCGTCAAAATAGCCTTATTTAGGGCATTTTGTACGTCCTTTTAGACTGGCAGTCTGTGGATCGGTTACACGCAGAAACAGTACAGTGCTCTACGCGTCCAATACAACAACGCGTTTAGGGTGCTCTTGGGGCTGCTTCTGTAGCGCGTCGGGGATGTTTGCTGAGGCGCGTGTGGATTGTTTCCACACAATCATGCGCAAGCGGTGTACATCCCTGCTGCGTAGGGTGCGGGCCAGCGGCAACAATATCCTGAGCGCTTTTGCTGAACGTTTTGACTGTCAGTACGTGAACCACTGTTGTATGATTCACATACTGACTAATGTTAAGATATTATTTTAATTATGTTTCATCAATTATGAATTCAATTTTTCTTGTCAATAATAATGTATAGTTTTCAATTCAAATGTAATGTAATTCTTTTTTAATCCTGTATTTTAATTTAATTTGATTTTAATGTTTGAGTATTATTTTATTGTTTGTGTCATTTTTATATAAATTTAATTTATTCTACATAATGGAAATTAATTTTCTGAAAATAAATAAATTGTTATTATTGTACATGATAAAATCAGGCTTGTATTCCCCAAAGGGTTGGGCAGAGGTTCACAGTAACACCCACATTTCTCCAGTTATATGTATAAGTCCCATGTAAAAAGAGGCAAGCTTATTGCCATCAACCAGACAATCAATCAACGAAGCAGTCATCATTGTACATCATAGTATTATAAAAAAACAACAGGCTTTTTGTATATTCTTCCTCTTTTTTTCGTATTGACAGTACGGAGTACATCTGAAGTTTAATACTTACACAATAAAAGTAAATATTGGCAGTGTTCTGGAATGATGAATGTTTTTGCCTGTGTAATAACTAATAACTTACTCTTAGGTTGACTGTACAACTTATATTGTTTGGTCTCAGTATGTGGCCATAACTATTTTAATTGGTCGAAGAAGACGGATGTGAGGTCATCTATACATTAAGAAGAATAGATAAGTGGCTGGTAACCTAGAAATCAAAGAAGTAACTAGTATGGAATTTTTTTTTTGTTCCATAATAGTCCTCATCCATCGCTTTCCGTCAGGCGTGATCGAGGTCCAGACCAGGACCATTTATTAAAAAAAAAAAAATTAAAATAAATTGTGATAGTGCATACCTCATTAAATGGCTTTATTTTGGTATGCATGATAAAGTTAAACTTGCAGAGTTCACAAGACCTCGTCTCCGATGCAGTCAGCCACTGTTGCAAACAACTCTGATGAACATATTTCAAGCTTCCTGCAACAACACATATCATTAAATTATTGTTACTGAACATAATAATATGTAAACACTTATGTAACAAGTTATTTTTAATTCAATGTCATTTCCGTCATTATGTATGTAGATCACGTAAAGTATTATTATTTAAATATGTTTCCCATTGAGACTCTTCAGAAAGAGGAAAAAAAGAAAGCTAAAATTAGATTTTTTTAATATGCAGGTTTTGCAATGAGTTTTGCAAGGTGTATAATATTTATGCAAACATATCACAATTTAGAAAAGTAATGCTATTATCAGACCATGTCAATGTCATATGAAGCTTACTTTACTAGATACAGTATTTTCACAAGCAGTTATGTGAGCCCTACAATACAACATATTTTACCTAATTGGTTGTGGAAATAATGTGCTCGGGCTTCAGAGACCAGTTCATTATTTTTTAAAGGTTTCTTGCATGAGTCGCTATCTATACAGATAAATAAAGTTTAAGTGTATATGTTTGTAATGGAAAGATAACAGCTTTTTACTACATGCATATGAAAGTCTAACCGGTACTTATAACAAAAAACTATTTCTTTAATTTTTGTCTGTTTGATCCAGCCAATCTCTGAAATGGCTGGACCGATTTTTATAAAATTTGGTATCCAGGGATACTTTGAACCCTGACGAAGGACATAGGCTACCACACAGACCAAATACAATGTGCCTGATCTAAATTATGCTTTCATATCAATGAATAATTGATTCATGTAAATAAATGCTAAGTATGTATGTAATCAGTAGTCATAAAAATGCTATATATATGATTGCTGATTAATATAAAGTATTAAAACTTACATTGTGATGAGTCCACCATAGAAAAGCTATACTGAATATATGTCAAATATCCATGATTTTACTGATTAAGAAATCATAGAAAACTTTTACCGTTTTTATTTTCTTGTTTAGTCATTTGAACTTTGTTGAGATTAATACATGAATTTATTGTTGTCCATTGATTACTATGGCATACATACAAACCAGTAGTCTATTATAATATTACACATTTAGAAATGACATAAAAATAAATACTGGTGTAGTGTAGTAACAACTAAATCACTCATATTTATTTTTATGTCATTATTTTGTAAATGTGTAATGTTGACATAAAAATAAATATGGGTGATTTAGTTGTTACTACACCAGCATTTAGTTTTGTGTTGTTAACTCAAAAATAAATACTGTCTCAAGTATCTAGGACTAGGCCTTTCTGTATGTTTCCCATTGGTATTTTAGTTGAGCCACACACATAACTGCACTAAAATCCTACATTTTACCCCTGCATGGTGAAATTATTTCAAAACATTCTCAAAAATGTTCCCAATTAATAAACAATGGAAGCACAGTAATAACCAATGTATTTGCTGATTAGTGCACAAATCTGTTATACTGAAATTTTCTGTAACTGCAAACATTACTAATTGTTAGTATTAGTGATGATTTGCAATAAAGCACCTATATGTATATTTTTTTTTTCTTTAAATAAATAAACCAGCTAAATATAATATAAACCTGATAGCTAAGTCACAAGAGGATAATTTATTGTAATGAATTGCAATGTATGTATACACATACATTGCAAAAAAAAATTAAATACATTTGTGTGCATCGTATGATGCCCACAAATGTATTTAATTAAAAGCTTGTAAATTATTCATTATTAGGAATATTGTACCTATAATTTGTATTCTCATTAGATTTGCCTGTTGGTATTGAATATAAAACAGTAGGAAATAACAATTCTACACAATTTACTGAAAAACTAGTATCATTGTCATTTTGTTATAGGTTTTCCTTATTACATTATTGAGAAATCTCTACAAGAGTGTGTATCTCAGGATGCCCTTTTATCTCACTACATAAAAAAATAATGCTTAGTTACATTATCTATCGAAAGACAAGTGGAAAGAGAGTAGGAAGGCCTTTGCCCTGCCACGGGGCATCCCAGGGTAATAATAATAACAACATCGGGTATCCATCCCTTTTCAAAAATCATAATAGAGTTTTAGCATATTCATAACAGAAGTATACTTGATTGGTACATTTAACTCATGAATGAATGTTTACAGTAAAATAGTATGTTACTATTGGTTAGTTTTAGAGATAATAATATTATCTGCTAAACTATAAGTACATACCACAAACTTATTGTTTATCTTGCTTATTTTATTGCTATTGATTTTTAATTATTCTTACTAACATCTTAACATTTGCCCTTCACAGTAATTGGCTCCGTTCTTGACTTAAATTTTATATTTAACTGTTCTAAATAACATTATGTAAACAGAGAACAGCTGTGTAATTCGCTCGATCCTCGCTACGTGTATTATTTCATTGTGAGGTGGGTACATGAACCATGTAAATATATTTTCACTGACCTGAACAATAACATGGTGCCAGTAGGGGGTTGTGAGGTTCGCTCTCGCAATGACATATGCGGCAAATATCTCCGCTGGAGTTGCTACATGACGTGCGGCTGCTCCCTGACCCCGTCCGTATCACCTCTCGGCCACATCCACCTCCCCATTCCCAACTTTCAATATCCGACGAGTTTTTCACATTAATTTGCTGAACAGGCATTGTGGTATACTATATTTTTAATGCTCAATTGAGCCTACATAACATTCACAGTTTTTCTTCGGATCACATTGGACATCGACAAAGCAAACATATAAAAACATGTCAGCTCACATCGCAATCTAGTATGTAACTTCTATTATGTCCGATTTTAAACAGTATGTACACTGTTGATGATGACTGGTTATTCACATTCCTACCTACATAACACACTGCAATTATTATGATAATATAATAGAAACAAAATGCATAAAATAAATCGTCAACCAAAGTTATCGGTGCTGGTGCTGCTACTTGTCATCACATAAATATAATACACCAGTAGGCAAAGGTACAAGGTACACAGATTCACATAAAAAGAATGAGAGAGATGAGAGACATACAATCCGACATGGAACTAAATGGATGTGGCGAAATAGAGAACTAAAGGGTCAGGCGCGGGTTGGGTCAGTACCACAGAACATATATACTGGTCAGTACAGCGTGGCGGCGGGTTTACCAGTTTTTATATATCGATGACAGCACATTAAATGCGAGAGCCTGCGAATGCCTCCCGCCACCTCAAATGGGGAATAAAACGCAATGCTATGAATGTGGCGCTGCTTGTAGCTTAACTCATAACATCACATTGTCAGTTTTATTACCGTTGTTTGACAGCTAATGCGTTGTTTGCAGCTGAGAGTTGCCGAAAATCGAGTTGAATGGCGTGCAATAGGAGAGGCCTTCGTTCAGCAGTGGACTGCTATAGGCTGTTGATGATGATGATGAATTATCCGCGAGTCAAGAGATACTAGAGACACCTGTGGCAAACGTGGTCAAACTTGGCAGTTTGGTGGCGCTAGCAGCACAAACAGTGAACAAGCAGCAGCAGTGTTTTATTTCTCAAAGTAAGTCAAACTGTCCACTATATAAGTAGATTTTGTAAATCTAATTCTAAACATTGTTGCCATAGTTCTGCGGGTTCTAAAGTTCAAATGAAGCAGCATTCATTTTCTTATGATAAAAATATATACAGCTTGGCAAAAAAGTCGTGAAAATAATGGTGGCGCCACTATCGTGCATGTTGTAACCCTATATAGTACGACTAAAACGGTTTTGATACTTAGTTTTTTTTTTGAAAATTAATGTGAATATTGGCGGGTTTTATGAAAACAAGAAAAGCTCTGGAACGTTTGTTCAGCCACTGCCTAGAACGATAACATTTGCAGTTATTTAATTTAATGAATTAAAAATAAAATTATTAGACGTATTTCAAAATACTTTGGTATCAACTAATTCCACATTATATGAGACAATGTTATGTTTTACAAAACCTGGGGTCTTGTAAAACACTTGGCACCTGTCCTTCTATCACAATTCGCCTTATAGTACTGATGGATTTACCTAAAAAATACTATAGTTATTTTTGTTCAGTGATTTATGCAGTATTAACAAAAAGTATCAAAATTATACGAACGCGCTGCATTCCGAATGTGTTTTGTAAACATAACCACAAATTCGTGAATGTACATTTCAATTATTGTATGAAAGGTTTATAATAGATATTGCACCTTGAAATACACACATTAGATCTAATTACACGTATAAAATATAATTCTACCTGTCATTTCAGCGGTTCTTTTAAACACATCGTTGAGTTATGATAGAATTTGTCCGGCATCGAGTTTCGCCAAACATCTCACGTATACTTTATAAATTATTGCTCTTGCGGAGCTGCGAATAACAGATCAGCCGATCGATTCTGTAAAAATCTCACCGTGAAAAGTTAGGTGAAGTGAGCTTAGAATGAGCTGTGAATAGTGTCAATCCTTAACAGTAGTTGAAATGACAGCTCACTCCACGCTCATTTCACCTAAGTTTTCACGGTGAGATGGTTACAGAATTGCACTGCTGTTCATTATGAACACAGTGGGTCACCAGTATCACCACGATAAAGCAAATAAATAAATAATAAACACGAGAAACAGTCACCGATTACAAGAAATGACAGAATATGTACCTTCCTCGTCAAGGCAGAGCGAGTGTTGCCAATCTATATCTATACTTATAATAAATCTGTAGAAGAAATTTTTAATTTAATTTTTTATTTCATGCTTTTTGTAGGGACTCCTTATTATTTCTTTTCTTTTATTTTCTTGCGTTTTAAGATTCAGGTAATTTGGTATTTAATCAGGTTTTTTGTAATTCGCCATTTTGTGTTGGTGGCCATCTTGGATTTGAAATTTTTCATAGTGTATAGTATTCTACTAGTCAAGCCCTTTCATTTGATACCCATATTGAGGGAGTTGTGAAAAAAAAAATGTAATTTGCCATTTTGTGGTGGCGGCCATCTTGGATTTGAAATTTATCATAGTGTATAGTATTCTACTAATCAAGCCCTTTCATTTGATACCCATATTGAGGGAGTTGTGAAAAAATATGTAACCCGCCATTTTGTAGCGGCGGCCATCTTGGACCGATTTTCATCAAACATAGCTAAGAACACTCCCGACAAATTCACCTTTCAAACAAAAAAAACAAAATTAAAATCGGTTCATCCGTTCGGGAGCTACGATGCCACAGACAGACATACACACACACACACACACACACACACACACACACACAGACACGTCAAACTTATAACACCCCGTCGTTTTTGCGTCGGGGGTTAAAAATTCTGTACATTGAAAATATCAACAAATTCACCTTTCAAACAAAAAAAACAAAATTAAAATCGGTTCATACGTTCGGGAGCTACGATGCCACAGACAGACATACACACACACACACACACACACACACAGACACGTCAAACTTATAACACCCCGTCGTTTTTGCGTCGGGGGTTAAAAAAATAAATGGCAGGGGGTGTTACTAGACCGACACCGAACCCAAAAATGTGATTAAAAAAATTTTTGTCTGTCTGTCTGTTTGTTCAGGCATCACGCAAAAACTACCGTTTCGATTACGTTGAAACTTGGTATAATTATTCTTTAATATCCTGGGCACCACACTGGGTACTTTTTATCCCGGAAAAGTATATACAATACAAAACAAACTTAATTTTGCGGTTCGATCCCTATACCCGATTACTGCACCAACCGCAAATAATAAGTTTGTCGTAGGTTAAGTCACCCGCAATGGAGTTCATTTTTATTCCTTTTAGTTTTTAGAGTTATTTAGGTTTATTTTTATATAAGTCGTAGGTATAGATTTTAATTTTAAAGTATAGGTAGTATATTTGATAGTGTACGTAGTGACCGTAGGTTATTTTATAATACTGTTAGGTAGGATTAGTCATTCGTATAGATATTAGTTTTTAGGGATTTTGCTTATTTATTGAGTTTAGATTAGTTATCATCAGAAATAGGTGTATTTAGGTAGGTAGGTATTTAATTTTCTGTTATTGAGTTTTTTTTTTTTAGATATCATATAGGTACCCTCTTAATCACCACTAATGAGACACAATTGGTTTTCTATTGTAATTAGCCACAAAGGGCCCGTGAGATAGATGGCAGTCTGGGGAAGCACATAGGTACATTTTATCCTGTTATCACGTTCCCGTGGGATAATTTCTGACATCCATGCGGGCGAAGCCGCGGGCAGAAGCTAGTTATTAAATATTTTAGTTCCGTTTCAAGACTTTCTTGCCAAACTGTACATGTATCAAAACTTTAGTCGCAATCTCAACTCACTGACAATCAATGTCAAAAACTTGTCATAAATGTAACTTTAGAGGTATTTTTGACAGATTGAGTTAGATTGTGTTCTTAAAATTTGGCCCTCTGTTCAGGTTAAATTTAATTCTTACGCAATCAGTCCATAAAGAGAATTATTAATATACTCATCTATATTTAGAAAGTTTAAATATATCTCAACACTTTTTACATTAAATAAATTGTAATTGAAAAATCATCAACGAATAGGTGTTTTTCTATCTATAATATGTATGCATTTCTATCTATCTATCTATAATATTGAGGTTATAAATTAAACTCAATTGTCAAATTGAAGTGAGAGCCTTGGTTTGGTGCACAGAGTACATTTTTAGTTTGTTGGCCCAGTGGTAACGGCCGGGACTTATGAGTGTGTGAGTTCGATACCAAACAGGCCCACTTTACTTTGTGTAAATTATTTCATGACCACTGCTCCATATATGGTGAAGGAAAACATCCTAAGATGCTTGCTTTGCTTCCAGAACCAAACATTCGTGTAAACCAAAATGTGATATCCGCCAACCAGCACTGAGCCCGCGTAGTGGAATATGAATATGATATTAGAGGATAATTATGTAAATCAAATTAAAAACATCTATCATCTATCTAAACAGCTGGCACCCCGGCGGATGGCCGGGGTACCAGCTGTTTTAGAACCCAATGGCTTGGCACGCGACGATGGAAAGAGGCCTGATGGAATGACCATAATGCCTTGGAAGTTGGGTAGGCCTTTGGTGTGGGATGCAACCTGTGTCGACACCCTCGCGCCATCCCATCTTCCTAGCACGGTGGGCTGTGCTGGGGCGGCTGGTGCAGGAGCAGAAAACCTCAAACGGCGCAAATATAACAACCTTATTGGGAGCTATTTGTTTGAGCCGTTTGGGGTTGAAACACTAGGGCCTTGGGGTCCGAATGCTCATCGAATTTTTCGTGACATCGCCAAGCGGTTGGTTGACTCTTCACGTGACCAGAAGGCTGGCCTATTTTTAGCCCAAAGAATCAGCATTGCCATCCAACGTGGTAATGCTGCCAGCCTTTTGGGCACCTAACCCATTGACTGTGATGCGGACGAATTTTTTGATGCCCAATGAGCTCCTGCCTTTTTCTATATTTTTTCGTATTATATAATTGTATAAAGTGTATATTATTATTAGTGTTAGTTGATATTTGTTTAACTTGAAATAATAAATAATCTTGATTATAATTATTACAAGAAAACATCTAATATGATATGATATGATTTATTAGAATTTCGGATATAAGTGTACGTATAATCAAATCAAAGCACTCATTTTGTAAGTGGCACTACAAATTAGTATTCAGAAACAAACCATACCTATAACGTACTAGTTTTATGAAAACAGTTCATCACCGCCTCTGGCTAAAGAACGCATTTTATAATTTTTGGTTTGGTAAAGTAAATGGTAGCACTGTTGACTTTTCGTACATTTGCAACCCTAGTTATACCACCATGTTCTTTTTTTATTTTTAATCTGTGCGTGCGGCCTGTGACATACGGTGGCGCTTCCGGCGTATTACTCTTTGCGGTGGCGTTGCGTTGACGTGCTATTAAGTTTTTATTAAAATTGCAAAAATGGAGATCCCCGCAGAAATGAAAAGTCAAGCTATTTCAATAGTTCATCAATTTCTACAAAATATTGACAAATCGCTAGCTCAAGACTTTTTGAAGAAAACAAAAGCGGTAAGTTCCATCATCAATCATCACCAAAAAAACCACGTGTGGCCGGCCGCCACACGTGTTCGAAAACCTCGCGACTATGTTTTTCCATTACAGTTGTTGTAATGTTAGGTTCAACTAGCAATTCGATAGCACTTTGGGATATTATTTAACCTACGAATATCAATCGCCACATGTCGACGGACATTTTCTTCGACGCGACATTTTTTAATAGCTTTTGCAAGGAGATATCCTTGAAAAAGCGCGGGAAACAACTTGGTGGACGCGTCCTTTTTTAACTTTTCTTGAAAAATGAGTAAAACTGTAATATAGTATCAGTAGTCGTAGTTTCTTTTTTTTTCTAATTAATCTTAGTTTGTGTGTTTATTCTTCGGTAGGGGTAAGTTTTTTTACTATTTTACATTTATACACAGACAATGAATGATCCGCCTGATCCGGGGGGCTTTGTCCCACCGGCAGGCAATTATGTTACAATTTCCGGTTGGAGTGTAGCCTTAGGGGCGCTATGGCGCGGGACTTAGAAAATTTTTCGAAAAAATTTTTTTTTTCAAATTGGTGCCGTACGCTTATAGGCACCATGAGCGGTGCAGAAAACGAAAAAAAAAATTTTTTTTGGTTAAAAAAAATTTTTGGGACTTAGAAAATTTCTCCTTACTTTTCACCTTGAGTACGGTTAGGGGCAAACACTTAGAAAATTTTTCGAAAAAAAATTTTTTTTCCAAGTTGGTGCCATACGCTTATAGGCACCATGAGCCGTGCAGAAAACGAAAAAAAAAAATTTTTTTTGTAAATAACTGTGACACGATTGAAGAGCAGAATAGCAAATTGTTCAATGGCGATTGAGTGGCAGTTCGATGATATGTCAATGAAACACCATTGGTCTTAAATAAGTAGTAGAATACCAAATGTGCCAAACTATTCAATCGAGATGCAATTGAGATTCAATTGAAGCATTTGTAAATTAGCAGACTTGGGGCCCTGGTATAAGCAGCCACTTTTTCGCCGCTTCAATGGCCCTTTCCTCTGTGGAAATATTGGCTCCATAATTCCACAAACTAAAATTCCTGTCCAAAATAAGCTGGAAAGGATCCATAGTTTTTGCAAATACTAATAAACTAACTAAAACTAAGAAAAACTAACTTAAAACTAACTGAAAACTAATAAGAAAATAAAAAAAAATTAAGACTAAAAAATAAAACAAATTAAATCTTACTAAATAAAAAAAACACGAAAACAATCAAATAAAAAACCACTAAAACAAACTAAAATTAAAAACTAACAAAACGAAAATAAAAAGAAACAAACACTAAATAATATCAAATTACAACAAACTACAACGAATTATCTAACGACAGCAAAAACTTTGGATCGCCCGAGTATTGAGAATTCCCAATAATTCGCGTATTTTTAGCATAGTTGAGGTAGGGTCGAAACTTTACCGTAACGAGAGCCACTTGTTATGGAGAAATTTTCTAAGTCCCAAAAAATTTTTTTAACCAAAAAAATTTTTTTTTTTTCGTTTTCTGCACGGCTCATGGTGCCTATAAGCGTATGGCACCAATTTGGAAAAAAAAATTTTTTTCGAAAATTTTTCTAAGTGTTCGCCCCTAACCGTACTCAAGGTGAAAAGTAAGGAGAAATTTTCTAAGTACCAAAAAATTTTTTTGTACCTAACATTTTTTTTTTCGTTTTCTGCACCGCTCATGGTGCCTATAAGCGTACGGCACCAATTTGAAAAAAAAAAATTTTTTCGAAAAATTTTCTAAGTGTTTGCCCCTAACCGTACTCAAGGTGAAAAGTAAGGAGAAATTTTCTAAGTCCCAAAAATTTTTTTTAACCAAAAAAAATTTTTTTTTTTTCGTTTTCTGCACGGCTCATGGTGCCTATAAGCGTATGGCACCAATTTGGAAAAAAAAATTTTTTTCGAAAATTTTTCTAAGTGTTCGCCCCTAACCGTACTCAAGGTGAAAAGTAAGGAGAAATTTTCTAAGTACCAAAAAATTTTTTTGTACCTAACATTTTTTTTTTCGTTTTCTGCACCGCTCATGGTGCCTATAAGCGTACGGCACCAATTTGAAAAAAAAAAATTTTTTCGAAAAATTTTCTAAGTGTTTGCCCCTAACCGTACTCAAGGTGAAAAGTAAGGAGAAATTTTCTAAGTCCCAAAAATTTTTTTTAACCAAAAAAAATTTTTTTTTTCGTTTTCTGCACCGCTCATGGTGTCTATAAGCGTATGGTACCAATTTGAAAAAAAAAAAATTTTTCGAAAAATTTTCTAAGTCCCAAAAATTTTTTTAACCAAAAAAATTTTTTTTTCGTTTTCTTTGCTTCTCATAGCGCCCCTAAGGATATACTCCAACTCCTAAAAATCCGCCCCTAAGGCTACCCACTGACCCAATTTCCAATGAATCGGGGATGGAAACCGATGGGTCGTCTACGACCAAATCTCTAAAAAGAAATCGTGTGCATGTGTGCAAGCACTGCAACAAACGACGTCGTACCCGCAAAGGCCATGGATCCGAAACTTCGGGTTGTGGTTGTATGGAAACTTGAGTGCGGAACAATAAGTAAATACACCCACCACCGCTAGTATATTACCTGTCGCTCCAACTCCAGCTCCTTCGGTTCCCGCTCAAATTGGGCGTAAAATTTATGAGAAAACAGAAAGCGCGCCTTTATCGCATTTGGGAAGTTTTTAAAACTTAATGCCATCCAAAACATCATCAACGGGAGTGTTAAGAAAATCGGGCGTAACAAAATAAGTATTTCTTTTTCAAATTTCATAGACGCAAATTCTTTTATTATTAGTACCAGTCTTGAAAAGTAAAATTATAAAGCTTACATACCCACTTTTAATGTGACTAGAATGGGCTTAGTGCGTGGAGTCTGTGCGGAAAGGTCTCCGGAGGAAATCGTTGAAAATATTTCAGTTCCAATTGGTTGTGGTCCAATTTTAAAAGTGAGACGTCTTTATTTTAAATCTATTGTGGATGGCAGTACCACATGGAAACCATCCCAATCTATATAAGGATTTTTATGTGTTACAACACAATACCTGTGGAATAATACATTTTCCCGACAGTACAGTGTTTTAACTGCTGCCGTTTCGGTCACACAAAACTACAGTGTAGGTCGAAACCTAAAAGTTTTAAATGTGACCAAGGACACACTGGGGATAGCTGTGAAACTGATAAAGAAAACGCATCTTGCTGTCTTTGTTCTGGTTACCACTTTGCGACAAATAAGTCTTGCCCAGAATTTTCTAGGCAAAAATTTATTAAAACGTACATGGCACAAAGCTCTGTGTCATATGCTGAAGCAGCAAAAGTCCACCCACCAGTTTTAAAATCCTATGCAGACACTCTTATCTCCACTATCCAAAAACTTTACTGATACTCCTTCAATCTCTTTACCTAATAGAATGTCTGCTTCAACAAGTTATAAAAAGACTGTCTTCTTCAAACCACGTTCTCCTCCCAAATCTGTACCAGGCTATAACAAAGAAGCTCACAATGCTATTATTAAAGATTTTAACATCCCCCAACCATCAAATGGTTGTGCTATCTCTAATATTGAAGATAAAGACACCAATTTCTCCATAAATGATTTTCTTTCTGCATTACACAGTTTTCTTTCTCAGTTCAACATTTCACCGTCCAACGTTGCCCCTTCTTTCAATGTACCTCAATCCATTCGTAATGGACAACACATCCAAAATAATCCAATGGAACTGCTGCAGTCTTATAAACAAAAAGAGTGATGTTATATATTTGTTAAACAAATATGAGCCTATTGTCTTTGCTTTAGCAGAGACTTGGCTAAAATCTTACCACATTTTTAAAATCAATGGTTATTTAACCATTAGAGAGGATAGATCTGATGGGTATGGTGGATTAGCTATACTTCCCGTTTCTATCATTACGATACCACCTCATAGTGAGGAAATTTTAATTGTAGCTATAAAAGTGTATAATTCTTGTCTTGTCTCAGCATACATTCCTCACCCTTCTGCTTCTGTTCTTCAAGAGATGAATAATCTCTTTTCTTTTCTTCCAAAGCCATTCTTAATACTGGGGGACTTTAATTGCCATCACCAATCATGGGGTTGTTCAATTTCGAATTGTTATGGGGATTAATTACTTGATATAATAGATTTTCATAACTTATGCATCTTGAATTCAGGAGCACCCACTCGACGTTCAGATCCTAACCAAAACCAAAACGCAATTATTGACCTTTCTATATGTTCTCCAAACCTAGCCTCTTCTCTTACTTCGTACACCCTGTCCTCTACTTATGGTAGTGACCATTTTCCATTAGTCATCTCTTATCCTCTTTCAAAACCAAATGCGCATATTAGGAGATCAAATCTAAAACATAAATTACCCCATAGTAATAGTAGTGACTGGGACAAAGGAGATGGCTAAATAGAAGTATGGACGACTTTTCAGTCGTCAATAAACATGGTACCTAGCAATATGTAATTCTGAATAGCTGGATATTAGTATTTCATATAAAAAAAATTTCAGGAACTTTTAATATCTTTATAATCCTGAAAATGAAATCGTGTAACTCCTACGTCAATAGGTATACAAAAACTGCAAATAAAAGACATTGCTATGAACTTTTACCTAGGCGTTTAGATGTATCTGCGATAATATTGATAATTGTATTTTTGCCTAACGACCCACCCCGATTTCGCACGGTGGTACTTGAGTAAATATCTACAAAAGGGTAATTGCACCAAAAACCGTGATACAACGAGCATTCTACAATCCACGCAAAAATCACTCCCCGCCCGCGTGTATTTAAGTATTAAACTCTTATAAATCCTAAACTACTTATTCAAATGAGTTGAAATAAAGACAGCTTTCACAGACAATATAAGTAGTGGTTGAAATTATGAAAGTATTTGAAAATAAGGATTAATATTAACTGAAAATAAATGGACTCGAGAGGCGGAATCTGGGCGCTGATTGGGGCAACGCGCGCAAGAATAACACTCAGGCGGCAGGATTTTTCTGACTTGAATTACATTGGTCAATACAACCTACACGAATGTGTAACTAAACCTTCCGGAAGAACCAATCTACCTACTAGTGACAACCCCATCAAAATCTGTTTGTCAATACATCTGTACAGACAGACTGACAAACAAATGCACCTGGGGGACTTAGTTTAATTAGTATGTGGTGATTGTTAAATCCTGGGAGGACATAAAAGATATTGAAATAAAACAACAAAAATACGATTTATTTATTTATTCTGTGAATCTTATAAGAACATTATCTAAAAAAGTTAGTTTAGGTTATCTGTCCGTTTGATCAAATCATTCTGATTGGATGCTAGCCCATTAACACAACCAGAGAGAGAGAGGTCAGGGACAGTAGTTCTGACGATTTATAGGCCGAGAAACTGAATATCTGAAAAGGAAGATGATCCATGCTACCGGATGGGCATGTAAATATAAAAGAACACACTGTGTTTAAAAAACAATTTATTTACTTGATGGAAAGCTGGATGTGACGTTGGTAAATTCTGTAACATTGAATCGTTTCTTTCCACTGCATTGTATACTTCTCACAGAACGACGACAAGTTATGCGCACCATTGTATGGCCAAATAAACGTACATCACTAGTTGCTTCTGAATTCAGCAGTTCATAACAAGGATAGCAAATGTTGGCATTCCTTGGAACCTAGAACAAACTTAATTACCTTAGTACCCACATGAATTATTTATAATAAATAAAGCAACCAGTATGCAAGCAACCACTTCTTAGTTTCAGAAAATAAATCGTTATGATACCTACATAAAACATAAAAAAATATTTATTGACATAAAACAATTTGTACACCTGTTATCAAAAATATTTTTGATTTGACATTCTAGAAAAGCGACATGACCCGTCCCTAGTTTGTAGTAGTGTATTATTATTCTCCTTGAACTTGTCATTTCAATCAAAAAAAGCAACTAAGATACTTTTTTATGTCTAACAGTTCACGAAAGTTCTAGGAAATTATTAAACGCTTCATAATTCATGAACGAATATTTAAATATTACGAGTTAATGTGAGGTTACTATTCATGCTTGGGGCAGTCATTTAGCCATGTCTTTTAAGGATATTGTTGACAGAAAGCTTTGTTCTTTGTCTGTTATTTCTGATGGTAATGAAAATAGTTGTGCTGAAGCTTTATCACGCTTATTGATTGCAGCAGCGGATGAAGTTTTTCCTGTAAAAACGAACAATATTAGTTCAATTCCGTTGCCTCCTTGGTGGGACTCGGAGTGCACAGAAGCGATTAATAAACGTAATGAGGCCGAATATAAATAATATATTATTATAATCTCGAAATGTCAAATAATAACTACGAAATTCTTACTAAAATAATTTCAGAAACTCGCATTCTATTTAAAAAGAAAAATCTTGGCGTAACTTTTGTTTATCTATTTCACCGAATACTCACCCCTACGATTGTTTGGCGCTACATTCGTAGATTTAGATCAATTTATAAAAACCATTCTCCTATCCCTGATTCGTTAGCCAGCGACTTTTTAGATAAATTAGCTCCTCCATGGGTTCCCGAGGCTAACCTATCTCTCATACCCATTAGTCCCAATAACCAAAATATTAATTCGTCGCTAGATCGTCCATTCACTCTCACTGAATTGAAGGGTGTTATTAATAAAACACAGGATTCAGCCCCAGGCACTGATGGCATACCGTATTTCTTTTTTGCTCATTTAAATTACTATGTTCTCAATTATTATTTAGAGCTTATTTATTCTATTAAGATTTCAGGAAACGTTCCTGTTGAATGGGAACGTCAAATGGTGTTGCCATTCCTAAAACCAAATAAAACTCCTGCTGATCCTGCTGCTTCTCCGACGGGTTGTGTTGGGATTGGCACTTACCACTCTCAATACAACATTGTTCAAAAAATTAAACTTCCTCCGGAGACTTCCGTTTTTACAGGAGAATGTTTTGGCATTTTAAAAGCCATTGAATATAGTCAGGTATTTAAGCTCGAAAAAGTTATAATTTTTTCAGACTCGAAAGTGCTCTTCTAGCCATCAACAAATGTCCTCTGGCACATAAATCACAGTAATCCGCCCCTAAGGCTACCCACTGACCTTTATTTAATAAAAGAATTTGCGTACAGAACCTTATCGGAGGGCGATGCCCTGCAATTCGCGTGGGTTCCAGCCCATGCTGGAATCGAGGGCAATGAAGTGGCGAATTCTCGCCAGTGAAGCGGTGCAGTGTGGGGACATAGTTCCATATAAAACTTTCAGCTCTGATATTGTAAATTTACCTAAAACTTTTCTTTTGAACACCTGGAAGGTGGCCTGGGAAATCAGCAGCAGACAAAACAGTCGTTATTTTTCTTAGATCCACCCCGACGTTTCGGAAAAACTGTGGTTTGGCAGGGCTAAGTTTGGCAAGATGGAGACCTCCGTTCTCATACGGATGAGACTCGGTCACGTTTGCTCTCCAGCTCATCTTGCCAAAAACGATCCCAGTTGTTCGTGTGGCACAGATGTGGGCGACTTGAACCTATAACCTAAATTCCGTTTTAAATAATATTAATAAATTCCAGTTTCCCTACCTTTGTCTTTTACAATAAAAATCCTAATAACATGACATTGGCTGAATGCACAAACCGTGCAAGCCAGAAAAAAAAAATGGTTCGAATTACCCTCACGGTATATTTTGATAATATAACTGGCAGATAGCTGTAAAAACTGTTACCCATTGTTTCCTCCTTAACATTATGGCTAGTCAGTTGCTTGCCTAATGGTTAATTCAACTAATCCAAGATCAGATACCTCTTGAGACTTTGAGATTCATTTAAAATATAGATAAATATATTTATTTTTCTTTCTTTTAGAAACCTCGTGTCAAGGGACTGCCTTCACTTATAGAATTAATACAGGAACATAATAATTCCAAGAAGCCACAAAAACCAGCAGCTGAAAGGTGATTAAATTATTTATGTTTTTAAGGTTATGATCACATTGTTTTGAATTTTAAAGGTTAAAAGTATAACCTACTACTGTTCAAATAAGGAGACACACTTCTGCTGGGGCAGTGCTTTCTGGCTTATAAGTTTCAACAAAATTAATTATTTGTCTTAAATCAAATCATTTATTTTTGCAGAAAACACTGTTACAATGGTGGTATAAAACTTACATGTTTCAAGTCTTATCCGGCCAGGTTATGGTATTTCGATGGGTTATTTGTAGAGATGCCGCGAATAGTTATTATAGCGAATAGTCGAATAGCGATCAATCGCCATTCCCTATGGCGAATAGTCGAATAACTCACCATTATTATTAGACATAAAAAAGGAACTTAAAAAATAATTTATTTGTTATCAAATAATAATTTATCATGTTTGTGCTAAAAATCATTTATTGTTGTAATTGTAGTAGTTTGCTACTGTAATCTAAAAATTTTCTGAGGTTATGAGAATAGAAAACCATGAAGTTAAAGAAATCAGTCTCATATTATACTGATTTTACATTGATTGCCAGCATTTAAAATGTTGGCAATCCATTTCTTGTACCTATTTTACGGGGCTTACCTCGTTTTGTATAACCCAGCGTTTAATACTGTAGGGGATTTCCCGCCCAATCGATTTCGCTTGTGCTTAGGTTGGGCGGCACGCATTTTTTTGATTATTTTTAAGTCTACAGGTTTTTTGTTCACTATAAGTTTATTTTAGAGAACTATTCGCCGAATGTCGAATATTACTAGCTATTATTCGGTATTCCACGAATAACAACGAGTATTCGCGGCATCTCTTGTTATTTGCCATATAAATGCTTTTTTTTTTCAAGGATGACTTTAAAAACTAGTATCAAATTAAGTCCTCTGTTATTAGTTCTGATGATGACTCAAGTGAAGATGAGAAGCCAAAAAAACAAGCAGTTGCACAAGTTAACGGCAAAGCTGCCGCCACAAAAACACAGGACTCTTCAGACTCAGATAGCTCTGAGGATGAAAAACCTAAAACACAAGTAAGTTAAACTATAAAAATAATCTTTGTTTTAGTAATCTAATGTTTTTCCGCAATCAGTCCCTAGACTATGAGCAGATTTGTTGTTGGATTTGATGGTGCAGTGGTTTCTCCAGCGAGATTTCCCTCATAATATTTTAGGGCAGCATGTCCTAGTTAGTATTGGCAAAATCCACCACAGGTAACCTTTTCAGCTGCCTAAAATCTAACTCTTATAATGATGAGAACTTGTGAATGAATCACCATGATTTTATACTTAACTTATTCGTCACTACCTCTGAATACAATTAAAGATTGAATAAATTAAAAAGTAAATTAAGATCATATTTCAAATAAAATGTTGCTTTTTAGGTCAAGCCCAAACTAGCAGCTACTCCAGCTAAAAAGGCAGAATCATCAGATGATACTGACAGCAGTGAAGACAATGCTACATCTAAACCGAAAAAACAACCAGTGAAACCCAGTGTAGCTGCACCCAAAATTGTTAAGAAGCAAGAATCGTCTGATGATGACAGCAGTGAAGATGAGAAACCCAAACCTCAACAGAAGACTCCAGCAAAGGCACCTGCTCCAAAAGTAGCTCCAAAAAAGAAGGCAGACTCATCAGATAGTGATGACAGCAGTGAAGATGAAAAACCAAAGGTTGCTGCAAAACCTGCACCCAAACCTCAAGCTAAGGCTACACCAGCCAAGAAACAAGAGTCTTCTTCTGACGACAGTGAGGATGAAGCACCTCCTCCAAAGAAAGCTGCACCTACACCTGCAAAGACACCAGTCAAACCAGCACCAGCTAAGAAACAAGAGTCCTCTTCTGATGATAGTGATGATAGTGAAGACGAAAAACCTAAGGCACCTGCTAAACCTACTTCAAAAGCCACCCCAGCTAAAGCAGCTGCTAAGGCTGCACCTGCTAAAAAGCAAGAATCATCATCAGATGACAGTGATGACAGCGATGAAGATCAAAAAGTGCCACAGAAGGCCCTCCAGAAACCTACACCCACACCTGTGAAACCAGCTATTAAGGCTTCAGCTAAAAAAGACTCATCATCTGATAGTGATGATAGCAGTGAAGACGAAAAGCCTAAAGCAGTTCAAAAAACGCCAGCTAAAACTCCAGCAAAAGCTCCAGTTAAAAAGGCATCATCTTCAGATGATAGTGATGACAGTGATGAGGAGCCGTCCAAGCCTGCTCCAAAGACACCTGTTAGTGCAGCTAAACCTAAACCTGCAGCAAAGAAACAAGAGTCCTCAGATGACGATTCTAGTGATGAGGATGAACCAAAACAGAAACCAACACAAAAACCTACAGCTAAGAAAGCTGACTCTTCTGATGACAGTGATGATAGTGATGAAGATGCTACTCCTGCTAAAGTGTCAAAGAAAGAACACAATGATCAGGTAAATATGTAGAAAAAATTTAAAGGTATTCCAAATGATATGAATGAGCAGTGCTTAAAGTAATGCACTTTTAATCACCACTCAATCCTAAGCTAGTAATACACAAAAACCTTGTCATAATTCTATTAAACTATGTTCCAGGCTGAAAACGGATTCCAGCCAGGGAAAAAGAGGAAAGCATCAGGAGGAGATTCAGGTGCACCTGCCAAGAAGCCCTACAATAATTTTGTAAAGGTAAACATTCAAATTAGAAGTTTTAATACCCACGGGCTAGTTGGAATGACATTTATCACAGGTTTGCTGGTAATGAATGGATAAGATGCTAAGGATCTGAGCTTTATGACTTGCAACTGGAGAGGCCTTTATCCATCAGTGGACTGCTACAGGATGAGGATGTTGAAATCATTGCTTTGTAGTTTGTGTTGCATCTATTGAAATCAGGTCTAAAAGTATATATTTTATGAGTATTTATTATATTTTGGGTTGTGACACTTCCTACAATGTTATAGTTACCCTTGGGAACTTCCAGGCACTCCAATATTTGGTACACGCTGGCTGTTGCCATAATAGATAGGACATTTTAAATATCGCATATACATTGTCTTCATACCTTGAATGTCTTTTTTTCATTTTGTGCCACTAAATACAATTTAATTCAACTATGATTACGAACATCAATGACCTCAATCTGTGTTTTTGGAATTTGTTTTGGCTATATATCTCAATCAGTGAGATAGCTCCAAAATGAGTAAACGAGGCGCTGTTTTGGTTATATGGCGCTACGTCATTCCTATTCTTAGTTGAATCGCACTGTACGAACTTTTACACTGAAATAAATTTTAGGGTACAGTTAGTGTGTCAACCCCCAAAGAAAAAGAGAATGGATCTGGAAAGCCAGCTCCCTTCCGCCGAGTGGCATCAAAACCTGTAGAAGTGGATCCTAGACTTAAGGATAACTCATTCGACGCCAAGGTAAATGCCCCAAAGTTTGAGAAGCCAAGGCAACTCCATGTTATGCCTAATTTGGACATTATCGCCAATGGCTTCATTGCCAGTGGCTTGCTATAACATTTTGGGCATTTACTTTTCTGGAATAACTTGTTCATAAGCATCACGTAGGGTTGTCTTGGTTATAATATAGTGCTTCTCTCCCAATCAGGAGGGTGAAAGCCAAGAAGGCGAAGAAAACGGCGAGGAAACGGAAGGCAATCAATCTGGAGGTTGGAACCAGCGTGGTGGACGTGGCGGATTCAATAGGGGTCGGGGTTTCAATGATAGGGGTAGAGGAGGATTCAGAGGCCGTGGAGGAGATCGAGGAGGCCGCGGAGGGTTCAATGATAGAGGCGGACGCGGAGGCAGGGGCGGCAGGGGCGGCTTTGACAGGGGTGGTCGCGGAGGCTTCGACAGGGGAGGGCGCGGCGGGTTCGATAGGGGAGGCCGCGGAGGTAGAGGTCGCGGGGACCGTCACTCCTGGGGTGGAGACAGGGGAGGATTCAACAAAGGAGGTTTCAATGACAGAAAAAGTTTTGAGGGTGGGGATTCTCAAAACAAGAAAATAGTATTTGATTAAATAGGTGAGGCTAAAATATAATTTTACTACTAAACGCAAGTGTCTTTTTTTTTTGTTGTAAATTGCTCCTTACAAAGATTTGATGGCCAGTTTTATGTATTACAAGTAATAATGTAAGAAATTTATTTTCTAGAGTGGTTCACGCGGGTCATGGGGTGAGCGTGCTAATCAAGACTTGAAACACACACGTGGCAAGTCGTTCAAGCATGAGAAGACGAAGAAAAAAAGGGGTTCATATCGTGGAGGCGCGATCGATACAGGTGTTCACTCTATAAGATTCGAAGACTAGATTATGTAACTCGCGCACATGAGGTTTAAAACATCTATTATGTGACAATTTTCTAAAGTTTAAATTATTAAACAATAATCGAGTGATAGGTCGCCGCGCTGCTACGCATTCCAGCCCCCTTTTCTACGGCGATATCAATTTTATTACGACACATACGCAAGCTGTATTAATTTATGTATTGCAGATAATTTTTCAAATTTCGTAACATAACTGATTCAGACTAAGTTAGTATTAATTATGCTATCCCCTTACCGTCAGTTTTAATGTAAAATCTGTTCGGACTGTAGCTTAAGCCTTATACTATAATAGAGAAATGTTGGTTTACATTGGTGTATTTGTCTGTATTGGTTAATGTAGTGCGTGAGTGAGTTTGGTTCCAGTGAATCTGCAATAGACAATATTGGACATGTTTTTTTTTTAATGATTTGTGATAATATTATGTTTGTGAAATGTTTCCTAATTTAACAAAAATATGATTTTACGCTGACATAATATTTATCGACATCAGACAATTGAATTTGACGTTAATCAGTAAGCTTAATATTATTAGTGTTCTAGTTATTCTTGATTTTTAAGCTGACCCAAGTGGAAGAAGCTTATCGCACACAACGTTCCCGTTTTATTTTCCCCTGAATATTATCAAGTACGGTAGTGCGGGGCCAATACTTTCATTTTATAAGTTTGTAACATTATCACTGATAACTTGTCATGATTCTGAATATTACTATTTTCTTAAGCGTTGATGTAAATAGGCGTGTATTTTACGTACTTTACTGTGTACATAGGTTTATATAAGATTATAATTAATTATATCTAGCTGTAATAACGAGAATAGGTATGAGAGATACAATGTTGTGTTTTTTAAATACCTGTTTGTTTTGTAATAGCTCGTTAAGCCCGCCTTTTATTATAAAGTTGGAGTCATAATTTATTTAGAGTTTTTATTGTGTGTTTTCCTAAATTCGTCATATTGTTAGTGTTGATGACAATAACTAAAACAAAGATGTGACAGGCTGGCTGGACAAATCTTCAAAATAGCTCGCACATTTAACCAGGTCAATAGGGCACTTTATGTGACGGCTAAACACCCTTATTTCAGAATTTGTAACGCTACAGAATCTTAAGGACGCTGTTACATTTTCGACGAACTCAAATTTAGGTATCTAAAGTCGCACACAGCAACATCACACGTACGCACACATTGATTCCTCGATTTTATACATCACATATAATCTTGGTCCTTGATATTATTTTTTTATTTTATTCTATTGAAATTGATTCCGGAAGATTACTTGGATCTTTGAAAATATTTGGTAACTGTTACTATTAGTATCGTCATCAAGAAAACGAAAATACAAAACCAAAGACACCGACTTCCGAAATCAAAGTTATTTTTCACTTTGTTTTTTTTTTTTTTTGGAAGTCGGTTTTATTTTTTGTGAGAAAGTTTTTATCACTGTTTCGGTTTTAGGGGGAAAACAGATGTCAACACCCAATATGGGGTACCAACCAAAACTAAAAGGAAAAAAAGCTGTCCTGTGTCGAAAAACAAAAAAACCATAGATACCGACACCGACTTCCAAAAAGAAAATTAATTTTCATTTTGTAAAACACGCTATGTGAAAAAAGTAGGTACTTAAAATAAAACAATTTCCGTTCATACGGATTAAAAACGACCATCGATATTGCTATTACATGGAAAATAATATACAAAATATTATTATCTAAAATTTTACGAGTATTACATAGTGAGCTAATGAGTTATGACATACTAGCCTGGGCATTTAGTTAAAATTTTATGTACGTTTGCCCCGCACGGCCCCCCAGAATTTGTGTTTTAGGTGTGCACTAATGCAATGTACTCGCCTCTAGGAGTATATGTACCGTTTTCTTTTTCAATGTACCTCTGTACTTTTGAAGATATTTGCAAAAAAAGGGGGCCGTGCCAGCCAAACGTTTTCAGCACGGCCCCCGTGTAACTTGAAAAATATATAGCGTATTAAAAAGTTTCTTAAACTCAAGGAATGTACTCTATTAACACGTTATATGCACCGCAACAGATATTGTGAATTCGTAATGACAAATAATATATAGAAGTGGATAGGGGGCCGTGCTGGAAAAAAAAATTATAAGAAAATATCTAAAAAAGACAAAATAATCTTAGCCAAAAACTATTAAAAAGTAATTGATGTTTGGCAAGTAACATATGTACCGCATTGGTTTCTCATACAACTTGCTAAATTTGAAAAATAAACCAATTTTAGTTCATTCAGCACGGCCCTCTATAGTTGCCTATATCTTTTTAAATATGACATGTTTGTTTACGAAATTCGTCTTTCTGAATTATGTATAGGAGTACATTCGTTCCAAATAAATTGCGAAACTGCAGTATTAGTACTTTAAGAAATAAATAGGATCAAAAATATCATATATAACAACTGATAGGGTGACCATGATTCCATATATTAGGTACATATTTTCTATCCTACCTATGTATACGTATATTAATTAAATTATGTGACTACATTGAAATAATAGTAGATTGTACAACTAATGCATAAAAGAAGGGATAAAATAGCTCGTTCATGCCTGAGTTAAACACTGCTTTTCACTTCGATTGCGACAAAAGTATTTTTACTGTTCAAAAACACGAAATGAAACGAAACTTTATATAAGATTTCTTTTTAATTTTCAACATGATTTTGTTGTGTCATTCGACTTGGGTAACTACTTCATACTGCCAAGTCATAAAAAGGTTTCTTTGCGTTTTTAAATAATAAATGAGCACTATTTTATCTGGTTTTATTAAATTATCGATACAAAACACGGAAGTGATATAAATTAAAGCAAATGAAATAAAATAACGACTTAATCTGCGAAGTTTTATTGCAAGTGTGTGGCTGTTGGGCTTGATTATCTTGGCTTAGAAAAAAAAAAAACTATTTCAAGCACGGAAATGGAATGCTAAAATAAACAGGTAAGTTTTAAGTTATAATATAATTTATTTGTACTAACTAATAGTCGGTTGCTTGCTAATTGTTTCTCTTGTAGGGCATCACTTTATTGTTGCGTTTCGAGTATTTGTGTATAATGAGTAGTAATTATAAAAGAATGAATAATTATTAGGGTATAAAAAATAATTACTAAGTACATTATATTGACCGTTTTTTACTAACATAAAAAATGAAATTAAAAATTTGAAAAACCCTCGACACAAAATAATAATAAAAATAGTACGAATATAAAAAAGACTAAAACAATTAAAAAAAAACTATTGGAAAATAGCCACAAATAGAACAAAATAGGTTAAACGTGAAACCCTATAAAAAGAAAAAAATAACCTTGAGATTATGACCCTACGTAAGTACAGACGCCAGCAGGTCAAGCTACCCGAAACTGTCAAATTTTCCCAATCAATCTTGAACCTTAATGCTTTAGCCATAAAGTTGAAAATCTATTAAAGAAATTTGACAGATTGTAGTAGCTTGATGTGCTGGCGTCTGTACGTATGAAATTTTTTGATTAAGTATATGTTGTCCCGTCGGGGGACCGCTCTAATTATTAGCCTAACGTTCTGTTAAAGTTTAAAATAGTAGCGGTCCCCCGACGAGTAACGTAACGTTATTTTTTTCTTTTAGAGTTTCACGTTTACACCTATTTTGTTCTACTTCCGTGTTTTGTATCGTTAATTTAATAAAACCAGATAAAATAGTGGTCATTTATTATTTAAAAACGCAAAGAAACATTTTTTATGACTTGGCAGTATGAAGTAGGTACCCAAGTCGAATGACACAACAAAATCATGATGAAAATTAAAAAAAAATCTTTTATAGTTTCGTGGCGGGAATTAGCTATTCTCATCTTCAATTTAGCAACATTTCTGAACAGTAAAAATACTGTTATATACTTTATGCCTGTTTCATTTTCTAGCAATCGAAGTGAAAAGCAGTGTTTAACTCGGGCATAAACGAGCTATTTTATCCCATCTTTTATGCATTAGTTGTACAATCTACTATTATTTCAATGTAGTCACATAATTTAATTAATATACGTATACATAGGTAGGATAGAAAATATGTACCTAATATATGGAATCATGGTCACCCTATCAGTTGTAATATATGATATTTTTGATCCAATTTATTTCTTAAAGTACTAATACTGCAGTTTCGCAATTTATTTGGAACGAATGTACTCCTATACATAATTCAGAAAGACGAATTTCGTAAACAAACATGTCATATTTAAAAAGATATAGGCAACTATAGAGGGCCGTGCTGAATGAACTAAAATTGGTTTATTTTTCAAATTTAGCAAGTTGTATGAGAAACCAATGCGGTACATATGTTACTTGCCAAACATCAATTACTTTTTAATAGTTTTTAGCTAAGATTATTTTGTCTTTTTTAGATATTTTCTTATAATTTTTTTTCCAGCACGGCCCCCTATCCACTTCTATATATTATTTGTCATTACGAATTCACAATATCTGTTGCGGTGCATATAACGTGTTAATAGAGTACATTCCTTGAGTTTAAGAAACTTTTTAATACGCTATATATTTTTCAAGTTACACGGGGGCCGTGCTGAAAACGTTTGGCTGGCACGGCCCCCTTTTTTTGCAAATATCTTCAAAAGTACAGAGGTACATTGAAAAAGAAAACGGTACATATACTCCTAGAGGCGAGTACATTGCATTAGTGCACACCTAAAACACAAATTCTGGGGGGCCGTGCGGGGCAAACGTACATAAAATTTTTGGTAAAATAAATTTCCACTCCCGAATGATCTTCTTTATGACTGTGGTGTAGGCTCAGCATTTTTGATGAAAATTAAAACACACTGAAGTAGTAAAATCTATAATATATTTAATATAGGCATGTTACAAAAGTACACCAACTTATTGCTACGTTTGTAGATTTTTTTGGTCTATATCCAAATTTCCGAATACGGGGCATCTAAAAAATAAAGACAAACATATTAACAAAATAACCTACATAAAAACTAAATGCTACACTTGGTGGCAGAGCTCACAAAGTACAAATTACAAAGTTCCGCTGCCAAGGCCTGTCTTATTTGTCAAACGCTATTTGTGGCATCTACCATGCCATATTTATGAAATTGACACCCATGACGAAAAGTGGCCAAGTTTTTGTCGGCGCCATCTTGGATTTTGGTTTTGACCCCATATTCGTTATTAGCTACCCCAAAAACCATGAAAATGACACCTATGACGAAAAGATGTCTAATTTTCGTAGACGCCATCTTGGATTTTGGTTTTGACCCCATATTCGTTATTAGCTACCCCAAAAACCATGAAAATGACACCTATGACGAAAAGATGTCTAATTTTCGTAGACGCCATCTTGGATTTTGGTTTTGACCCCATATTCGTTATTAGCTACCCCAAAAACCATGAAAATGACACCTATGACGAAAAGATGTCTAATTTTCGTAGGCGCCATCTTGGAATTTGGTTTTGACCCCATATTCGTTATTAGGTAACCAAAAAACCGTGAAAATGACACCCATGACGAAAAGATGTCAAATTTTCGTCGGCGCCATTTTGGATTTTGATTTTGACCCCATTTTCGATATTAGCAACCCCAAAAACCATGAAAATGACCACTTTTTGTCATAGTCTTGGTTTTGACCGCACATTGGTCATACATACATACCTACATACAAACCGGTTAAAATCATAACTCTCCTCCCGCCCATCCACTTCCAGACCTCACCGCCGACAGGTTGACCTTAGCCATCCAAATCCTAACCTTACTAAGAGCTCCTTAAACCCATCCATTTCTCAACCTTGTCCACAGCTGCTTAACCCCACCCATCCAAATCCCGATCTTACACAACATAATAATATATTTTTATACTACAAAATAAAAATAATTTAAGTATGAAACTCGTACTTACTTTTATTTCAGTCCAAAAGTATCAACTCCTTCCGATCACGATAACCAACGACGGTACTCACACAACAATCTTTTTCTATTACTTTTATCGTAGGTATTTATTTTTTGCGAGAGAGCGATATACCCACAGAACAGATAAAAGAGGTTAGAAGGGCCTTGTGGGCGGGGCAGGCGCGCCGCAATGTTGAACAGACGCTCAAAGTCAACCGAAATTTGAATCACCGCTCAACAATCGCGCTCTTGTGACAGCGTTCGAAACTCCGCGGAAAAAAATAATTATGCCGTCTTGCGCTATTATAAAGTGTCGGAAAAGAAGTCAGGGGTGTAATGTGGCCCGAAGAGGGATTTCTTATCACCGGTAAATCCAAAAACCTTAAAATACGAGTGATATTTGTAATTATTGCAAAAGTATTATGTAGTTAGTAGACAAAAACGATAAAATCGCATTCAGATGCAAAATTATACATTGCTTGCAATACATGGGTACGATCTTGTACGACGTGAGCGGTCGCGCAATGTATTGCGTTCACTGCGAACGTCGCGTGTGTCGAGCCAAAGCATCTATTCAGGGAAATCTATGCGCATCGATAGTGTTGTACCAAATTGTAAACGATGTCGATATTAAGTATATGTATTATACGAATGATTATTTTCAGTAATGTTACAATTAATACGACTTTGTTTTTATTAACCCTAATTTTATTATTGTATAATGTGGATTATGTTAATTCGACTTAGCATTCGATGTGGCTGTGAAATTTAAAATTTCGTTTTAGTTTTTTTGCAAATTGTAGCTTTGTTTTAGGTTTATGTTATTCAAAATGCTATTTTTCTTTCTTTCTATTATTATGACGTAAAACAGAGCTGCAACTAGCATAAAACGAAAGAAAATTTAAATTTCGCGGCATTATCGGATGTTCCCCCTTAAATTGACTTTGATTTAATTTAATTTATATGTAATTAGGATGTCCACATTATTCGTACCGTACCCGCAACTAAAAAAATTGCAAAACTTTAATTAACAAAATTACAGTAATTTTATCGATATGATTAATCGACCTTTTGGTCGCCGTAACTATTTGCTTTTACACGTGTGCACGTGCAGAGCAGTATTTGCGTTAGTGTGAGAACCAATAGCAAACACGCGATCTAAGTGCATGTGGTTTATTTGTGTGCGTAATTCGCGTACGTATTGATGTCTGCTTGTAGTGGAGAGACAGAGGTGGGAGACAGGCGGCGACACGCGTTTTAATACAAATCAGGAACTATTTCCTTTCTAACCTCTTTTATCTGTTCTGTGGATATACCCGTCTAGGAGTAATAGTGTTCTGTGTACCCGTCCTTCCACGAGCGCTTCTGAGCGCGGAATGATAACCGTGTGTGCAAAATGTATGAAGAAGTCTGCAAGTGTTTTTATTTTAGCTAATAATTGAAAAATATATTGATTTATATACAAAACAATTAGCTAAATCTATAAAGGACTATATATACCGCAATTTATTGTAATTTTGAAGATAAAATATGCTGTAAATTTACCTAAACTGGTACCTATTCGGACACCTATTTTTTAAATTTTCTGCGATTATTGAGTAGGGAAAAACGTATTTGTGCGAAAATTTTGTACGACGTCATACAATTTTTGTGATGCCAATGTGGAGATGAATATATTACCTTTAAATTAAGACCATGATATGTTAACATTTGTGATTGCGTATACGTTAAAATGGTACCTGAAAAGCACTGTTATTTGTAGAAAAATGTAAAAGCGTCCTTAAATAATCGATCGAAAACATGTCCAGCCAGCTTAAAAAACCCATTTTTCGCTGGTCTCTCAATCTCTGTAACGGAAGTGATTTTGACGACTTCTTGCATATCAACGGGCGTTACATAAATTTGTAACAGGCATCGAGCTAATAAAAGTTTTGTGATACGTACAGCGGTTTAGTAGAAAAATACAAAAATCTGTGTCCAGCCAGCCTGAATTTACGTATAAAACTTCTGGCTGGCACTTCCGAATCTCAATAACGGGAGCGTTTTCGAATATGGTTACTTTACTAACATTTAGTGACGCAATGTGTAACAGTAATAACGTTTGATTTATGGCGTCACATGTAAGGGTTTACGAGAAATCAATAAAAACTTAATGTCCAGCCAGCCTGAGTTCAAGTTGGCTGGACACTTGTATCTCCGAATGTGTTCAAAATTTTGTACCGGGGACGATAATGATAACCTGAATTTGTAATGGAGAGACTGCGTAGTTTCAAAGATATTGATCATTTAAATTTACCCATACAAACACTGCAGTAGGGTTACCAATATTGTAGGTTTTATGTAGGACTAGATATATTTTAAGGTGTTTTCTTTAATGGACGAAAATCCATGTATTGGCGATACTAATACGAACAACTGTAGGTATTGTTATTGATTATTTACGTGCTATCTACTCTTTTTAGTAGGTAGGTATTGGAAGAAGTATACAAGTGTTTTTATTTTAGCTAGTAATTGAAAAATATATTGATTTATATACAAAACAATTAGCTAAATCTATAAAGGACTATATATACCGCAATTTATTATGATTTGGAAGATATAATATGCTGTAAATTTACCTAAACTGGTACCTGTTCGGACACCTATTTTTTAAATTTTCTGCGATTATTGAGTAGGGAAAAACGTATTTGTGCGAAAATTTTGTACGACGTCATACAATTTTTGTGATGCCAATGTGGAGATGAATATATTACCTTTAAATTAAGACCATGATATGTTAACATTTGTGATTGCTTATACGTTAAAATGGTACCTGAAAAGCACTGTTATTTGTAGAAAAATGTAAAAGCGTCCTATTTTGAATTAACACATACTTACGCTTTTTTTTTTACTGCAGGAAAACCTTTTATTCCCACGGGAAAATCAAATACAAAGCAGGCGTGGCTGCTACCGGCCGATTAGTCGATTAAAAAGAAATCCTTCCTATTAAAAAAAAAAGTTCCTTAGCGCGCGTTGCGAAAGGGGTCTAGACGGAAAAAATTGAGACCAAAAGTTGGAACGACACTTTTTGCTATAGTTGTGCGGCGTGCGCGTGTTTCTCTGTCTGTCTCTCTCTCTCTGTCTCTTATAGAAAGCAAGCCAGTTATTTTCGTTTCGTCTTTCTATTTCGCATTGAAAAGTGTGGTGTCGCGACGATTATTTTTGTTGAGTGTATACAGGTTTTTTGTACATAATAAAAAATAATAACAACTTCGATCCATCCGGGTGTCCCTTGACACCTCTCAAGTTTTTATGTAAAAATGATGGTCACCTCACAATATTAATGCATGTTTCTATGGGAAAATTTACATGATCAATATCTTTGAAACTACGCAAAGTTTCTCCGTTACAAATTCAGGTTATCATTATCGTCCCTGGTACAAAATTTTGAACACATTTCCAAGGCCGTAGATCATCAGGCAGCTGAGATACAAGTGTCCAGCCAGCTTGAACTCAGGCTGGCTGGACATCAAGTTTTTATTGATTTCTCGTAAACTCTTACATGTGACGCCATAAATCAAACGTTATTACTGTTACACATTGCGTCACTAAATGTTAATAAAGTAACCATATTCGAAAACGCTCCCGTTATTGAGATTCGGAAGTGCCAGCCAGAACTTTTATACGTAAATTCATGCTGGCTGGATACAGATTTTTGTATTTTTCTACTAAACCGCTGTACGTATCACAAAACTTTTAGCTCGATGCCTGTTACAAATTTATGTAACGCCCGTCGATATGCGAAAAGTCGTCAAAATCACTTCCGGTACCGAGATTGAGAGACCAGCGAAAAGTGGTTTTTCAAGCTGGTTGGACTCGTTTTCGATCGATTATCTGATTCTGTAGCGTTACAAATTCAGAAATAAGTGTGTTTAGCCATCACATAAAGTGCCGGTTAAACAGCTAGCTAGTATTGACCTATTTAAATGCGAGCTATTTTAAAGATTTGTCCAGCTAGCCTGAGTCACATAGCCGCGCCGCGCATCTCAGGAGTAGGCAGTGCCCTGTGCATTTGACGAACATTTGGAGACTGAGAGAGAAAATATTTCCCTCTATATTACTTTACTCTTTGGAGAATATCTAAAGCCGTGTACGCACGAACGAACAAAAACATGGTGAACACGAACATCGACAAATTTGTTCGCACGTGCGTACTTTTAACGAACATCAAATACTGTGTTCGTTAGTGGTACATACGCACGTGCGAACAGTGTTCGATGTTCGTGTTCACCATGTTTTTGTATGTGCATGTGGATTGAGTGATCTTTTTTTATTTCGTGACAAAATGTGATTGTACATTTAGTCAAAAATAGTAAAAACTCATAGCCCAAAGTAAAAAATTTGTCACTCTCAAGGGTCTTCAGTTATTGCCGAAAATGTGGATCACTCAATTCAGACATTTTGCAAAAACGGCTATGAGCGAAATCTCAACAAACACTTACTCTACTGACTAAATTTATATCTTAAAAATTTGTAAAGAATTAGTCACAACAGTTTTTAAGCCCATCAAGGCATTTAAAGCTTCTTCCAGGTATCTTTGGACAGTATCATTGGATCACTCAGTTCAGACACCATTTCGTCTGAGAGATCTTTGTAATAAGATTTCAGATGACTTTTTCTATAGATCTATTGTTTATCCTAAAATGTACATATTCCGAAAATATTTGTACAATAAATATCATAACACAAATACCTTTTGTTAAAAAGGAGATGTCCGCTTTTTGTATGGACGTTGGTTTTTTATTCCGAGAAAAATCTAACAAGAATCAAACTACATCCAAATAAAAGCTACAAAAATATGGAACTTGGAACCACTGAAATTATATTTTTAGACCCCCCCATTTCAGAGAAGAATTAAAAACTATTTAATGTTAATACATATAATTTATTCGTTATGGCAGCCCAAATTAAACCTCCCACACACTTTGACAATGTCTAACTAAATATGACAGATGACAGTGCTGACTGTCAGGCAGGCCTCATCCGTCTGATACGTCACACTAAAAAAATAAGCTGACAATCAAACTTTTCAGCTTTATTATTAGTATAGATTATTACAGAGGTAAATAAATAATCTGATTAGATTTGTCGGAGTCATTCGTTTGACTATTCGGAACGTTAGCGCCATCTCGTGGCGCTAGACAGAGTCTAGCCGGAGTGTTGTAATAGTAGCTTAATAGAATTTTATGTTATTGAATTACTGGCAGGTTTTATGTCTATGGTTTATAAAAAGATTATGTTGTCATGAAGCAGTTTGGAATAGATTCGAAAGGGGTGTCTCAGGTCTAGGAGTCGAATGGAGTTTTATATATTATGTTAGATGTTTAGTTTTGTGTGACCTTATTTTGATAGATAAGTTATTATTGGTTTGATATGGGAAGTACATAATAAAATGTGATGTGTTAAACAAAAGCGGAGTTTACTTGAAGGGTCGCCTATTCTCACAACATGAGGTTTGCAAGAAGGGTCGGTTTTTAACAGGTTATGGGCCCAGAGCTCATGTTGTGAGAAACAACAAAAGAAGAGCCCAAGAAAATGTTTTGGAGTAAAAGTTAAAATTCAAAAAGAAATTGTTTAAAAAATTCGCAAAAATGACTGACGATTTAAAGTTGTCAAAACTGACAAACGAGTCAGAATACTTGTTATGGAAACAAAAATTATTGCTATTTTTGACAGCTAAGGAGCTCGATTCTGTTTTGGATAACGACGCGGTAACAAAGAAAGATTTTAATAAAAAGGATGCAAAAGCTAAATTAATGATTATATGCGCTATTAGCGACAAATATATGGTATATGCAATTAATTGCACAACAACCAAGGAAATTTTGGAAAAATTTGATCTACTATTTCTAGGACATGAAGATACTCAAATTTCACATTTATTAGAGGAATATTATAAATTTAAATTCGAAAACAAAGATTTGATGACGGACATAGCAGAAATTGAACATAAAGCGACAAGAATAAGAAATTTAGGATACAAGTTTGATGATAAAGAAATAATGTCAAAAATTCTTTCAAATTTACCAGAGAAACTATATCATTTTAGAACAGCTTGGGAATGTACAGCATCAGCAGAGAAAAATTTGATTAACTTAATATCAAGATTAAATTTGGAAATAAGGATGAGACGAGAATCTACACATAATTTTGAAGATCAAAAACCTACAACATCTGACAATGCAGAACATACTGGAAACAGTTTTCATGTAAGGAGTTGTTTTAAATGCGGTAAGAAGGGACATATTGCAAGATTCTGCAGAACAATAACTGGTGACAGAAAAGCTAATAACAACATAGCTCAATGCTATAAATGCATGAAGAGTGGACACAGACATGCAGATTGTAACATAAAGTTTAACTGTGTGAACTGTAAGAATGACTCGCATTTCACAAAGTTCTGCCTAAAGCAAAATGTATGTAACCTTGCAAATAATAGTGCAGAAACAGAGGTTGAATTTGTAATTGATTCAGGCACCAGCAGTCATATTGTGACATCCGATAGTTATCTTAAAGATACAAAGAAGATTAATTATAAAATTATGACTGCAGATGGAAATATTCACCATGTCAACACTATGGGCAACATTTATACGGAAAACATTACTTTCAAAGATGTTTTATGTGTTCCCCAACTCAAGAAGAACTTAATATCTGTATCTAGCTTAGCTGATGATAATTATTTACTAAAATTTTTCAGAACGAGATGTCATATCGTAAGTGAGGGCTCTGAATGTATAGAGGTCGGTGAACTGAAGCAAGACGGTCTGTATTACTTGAATATTAAAACCAAGCCAGTCATATGTTCAAGGTCAGTAAACATTTGTCAAATAAATGCTGATTTCTGGCATCGTGCATTAGGTCATGTACCTATTAACAGGACAAAGGATCTTGTCCGTGGTATAGATAGAGGCCTGGTAAAGGAGATTGACATCTGTGAAGTCTGCATACAGTCAAAATTATGTAGGAAATCTTTTAAAACAAATAGACACAGAGCTAGTAAGCCTTTAGAAATTATTCATAGTGATATTTGTGGTCCTATTGAAACAGAAACATGGGATGGTTACAAATATTTTATTACGTTCTTGGATGATTATACTCATTTTGTTAAAGTTTTTCTAATCAAAAATAAAAACGAGGCGTTTTCTAAAATAACTAATTATATTAATTTGGCGGAAAATCATTTTAAAACAACAGTTAAAACATTCAGATGTGATAATGGGGGTGAATATACTAGCAAACAATTTAAAATGTATTGTAGTAACAAAGGTATTAATATTGATTACACTATTCCTTATACTCCTCAGCTGAACGGTAAAGCTGAACGATTAAACAGGTCATTAATGGAACGAACCAGAGCGTTGCTTTTTGATATGCAGCTACCACATGTATTATGGGGTGAAGCCGTTTTAACTTCTGCTTATTTATTGAACAGGGGTGCAAATACAATAAATGTTAAAACACCAGCTGAAATGTGGTTTAATAGAATACCTAGTTTAAAACATTTGAACATTTTTGGATCTTTAGCATATTATAAAAATAATTTTCAGTTACATAAACTTGACTCCAGGAGTAGCAAAGGGCTCTTAGTAGGGTTTACTAACAACGGTTATAAGATATGGGATCCTTCAAGTTTTAGAATTGTTTATTCGAGAGATGTGGTGTTTAATAATAATAAGAGTGATGTTGCAGATTATTTGAAAATGTGTAATTGTAGAGTGAAACAGTGTGATTTAGAAAATTTATTTAAAAAGGTTAGTGTCGATATTGGTGGTAATGGTTTTCGTGGTGAAGGTGGTGATGATTTTCGTGGTGAAGGTGGTGATGATTTTTGTAATGATAGTGGTGATGGAGTTGTTGGTGATAAAGTAGTTTTTGAAAATAGAGGTGAAGTTAGTAATGAAGATGCTGAGGTTTTTGAAGGCAGTATTGAAGATGTTATAGTTGGAGTTGGTGATGAAGATAATGAGATTTTTGAAGATAGTGTTGAAGACATAGTTGGTGTTGAAGAAAATAATAGTTTGAGAGGGGAAGTTAGAGATGATACAGTAGTTGAGATTAGTGATGAGTTTGAGGATGCAATTGAACCAGTTATTAATGATGGATTGCGGATTTTACCGAATAGAGAAAGGAAATTGCCATCTAGGTTGAAAGATTATGATTTAGAGACTTCGTTTTTGACTTATACAGATGTTTTTAATAGTTTTGATAAAGATTTATGGAAACAAGCAATGAATGAGGAAAAAGATTCCTTAGAGAGAAACAAGACTTGGGAAATCGTTAACAAGTGTGAAGCAAATAATAGGAAAGTAATTTCGAGTAAATGGATATTTACTATAAAGCCTGGTGGAAGATATAAGGCTAGATTAGTGGCGAGAGGTTTTTTACAAAAATACAATATTGATTATAAGGAGACATATAGTCCGGTGGTAAATACTACTAGTGTTAGGTTGTTGTTGGCGATTGCAGCTCAAAAAGGTTTTAAAATTAAGCAATTTGATGTAAAGACAGCATTTTTATATGGAGAATTAAATGAGGATATTTTTATGGAAATACCTTTAGGATATGATATAAAAGATAGAGAGAATAAAGTATGTAAATTAAAGAAGAGTTTGTATGGATTGAAACAAGCACCACTTATGTGGAACAAGAGGTTAACGGAATTTTTGAAAAAAATGGGTTTTTTACAATTAAAATCAGATCCATGTGTGTTTATAAATAAAGATAAAGAAATATATTTGGCTATTTATGTAGATGATGGCATTTTGATTGGTGAAAATGAGATTGATTTAAATAAAATTATTAATAAATTAGAAACAGAATTTGAAATGCGGAAATTTGATAAGACTGAAAAGTTTATAGGGTTTGATATTAAAGTAGAACGAAACTCTATTAAGATTTATCAGGAAAGTTATATAAATCAAATTTTGGAAAAGTTTAAATATGAAAACTTAAAAGATAGTAGTCATCCAGATATTTTAGTCGATACACATCAAGAGGGGAAAGTGGGAGTTGATGATGTGCATCGATATAGACAATTGATTGGTTCATTGTTGTATTTGGTTAATAAAACAAGACTGGATCTGGCTTTTCATGTTGGTTATTGTAGTAGACATCAAGAACATCCTAACTTGAATGATTTTACAAATATTAAGAACCTTTTTAGGTATATTAAAAATACAGTTAGCAGTGGTATACAGTATGTTCGTGGTAACGATTTAACTTTAAAAGCGTATTGTGATGCAGACTTTGCAGGTGATCCTGATACTAGAAAAAGTACGACTGGTTTTATTATATTTTATGGTGGTGGTCCAATTCATTGGTGTTCACGTAAACAGTCAGTCACTGCTCTTTCCAGTACTGAGGCTGAATATATTTCTGCAGCCGAGTGTATTAAAGACCTATTATACATTCAGAGTTTGATCTACGAGTTGACAAATAAATTACCAAAAACACAGTTGTTTGTTGATAATCAATTGGCTATAGTATTGATTAAAAATGGAATTTTGAATAGAAGAAGCAAACATATTGATGTTAAATATCATTTCATTAAGGAAAAAATAGATAAGAATTTGTTGGAAATTCATTATTGTTCGACTAAAAATAATTTGGCAGATATATTAACTAAACCACTGGACAGAACAAAGTTTTTGAGATTGAGACAGTGTATAGTGAGTGATACGTAAAGGACATTCTGTAATGTGATGAGTTATGTAGGTTTATTAGAATATAAGGTTGTTTGAGAATTAATTTGAAATGTTTAATGTTTAAGTTAGTTAAGTAAGGTGTTTAGACTAATTAATTCAAAAGTTTGTTTGTTGTATTTAGTTATGTTGGGTGGGTTAATTAAGCTGGGTTTTATTTTGTTTAATGAGTTGATGGGAGTTATATAAGAGATGTTATTCTAATTGTAAGAAACATAAAATTCAGAGGGGATGTTGTAATAGTAGCTTAATAGAATTTTATGTTATTGAATTACTGGCAGGTTTTATGTCTATGGTTTATAAAAAGATTATGTTGTCATGAAGCAGTTTGGAATAGATTCGAAAGGGGTGTCTCAGGTCTAGGAGTCGAATGGAGTTTTATATATTATGTTAGATGTTTAGTTTTGTGTGACCTTATTTTGATAGATAAGTTATTATTGGTTTGATATGGGAAGTACATAATAAAATGTGATGTGTTAAACAAAAGCGGAGTTTACTTGAAGGGTCGCCTATTCTCACAACATGAGGTTTGCAAGAAGGGTCGGTTTTTAACACGGAGTTCGTGGGGAGACGGGAGCAAGATTACAAAAAGCGGTGCGAGCAGAGCTCTCGAGATGATAGAAACATTGGACATCGTACGAACAACATGTGGATAGAAACTGTCGCGCGTTCCGTATCGTTGAGTTGTGTGTGTGTGTATGTGATTCGCTAGTGTGACTAACTGGTTCGTAAATTATAATTTGATTTGAACTGTAAACCGTGTTTCTATTGTGTAAAAACCAACACTACCCATAGTACGCCCACAGTAATTAAATTATGCCTGATGTTAAGGAGAGACACTCATACCTTCTCCTACAGATTCGTTTCGTTCACATTGATAAACTCGAAACTCGCAAATCAAACATTGATTGACAGTACCATGTGTCAATTTTGACAAGATAATTATTTTTTAGGGTGTATTCACTTTATTACAATTAGAAAGGTTTGTTCGTTTTAGGGGTAAATTCACACTAAAATAAAAATACATTTTTCTCAAAATTGGGGCTCTTTATAAATAAATGATATAGTTAGAACCACTAGTTAGACTTTTCGGGATGTATATCCAAATATATTTAATTTATCCTTGTTAGAATTATTAAATAATAAAAAACCATTTTTGGACATGTCTTTTAGTCAGTAGAGTAAGTTTTTGTTGAGATTTGGAGTGAGCTATCATTCCAACTAATACTAGGGATTGACACTTGACAGCTCACGCTAAGCTCACTTCACCTAACTTTTCACGGTGAGATTTTTACAGAATCAATCGGCTGTTTCGTATTGATTTACACCAACTACGATTAATTTTTGTACAAATTTTTGACTAAAGTTTTACATAAAAATAATTTACATATACAGCTTAATTTACGAGATATTACATTTTTAATTTTATTGTTAGAGAAAAGTGCAGTAGGGTGACCATATAATATGAGATCATCGGAAATATAACTGATACAGTTAGGCGGAGACCTGGTGGCCTGAAATACAGGCTTCGGCTTAGCTTAGACACCAGTCTCCCACAATATTTTTCTTTAAGCCCATGACTGGTCAATATTGTTCTTTTTTTTGTTATTATTTTATAAGGATATTGTGGTGAGAAAAATAAAAAAATTATTATTATTATTAGTTAAGTAACCACCTAAATAATCGTCTGTTGTAATATCAATTAATGTAACCAGGACTTAACTTGACTTTACAGGAGAGGCAAAAAAAACTAAATTCTATTCACAAAAAGAGTGGTAACTTTTTGTGTTTTCATCCTATTGCAATGCTGTTTAAAGCATTTTTCTCTTAAAATGTCGGTATCTGAAAGAATTCTTTACAAATTTTTAAGATATAAATTTAGTCAGTAGAGTAAGTTTTTGGTGAGATTTAGCTCATAGCCGTTTTTGCAAAATTTCTGAATTGAGTGATCCACATTTTCGGCAATAACTGAAGACCCTTGAGAGTGACAAATTTTTTACTTTGGGCTATGAGTTTTGACTATTTTTGACTAAATGTACAATCACATTTTGTCACGAAATAAAAAAGATCACTCAATCCAAATGCACATACATTTTGGGGGTACCTACAAATTAATTATCAGTCACTGCACGACATTGCACATATTAATATCCCCACAATTCAATTATGATGACACAAACATGATGAACTGATGATTAACTTTATAATATAAGAAATAGAGTTAATTATTTATTTCGTACATGAACATATTCATGTATGTACAGTAGGCATGGGTTCGATATATCAAAACGTAACTTATATCGGATATGTGTTTATTATCATACCAGATATCTAAATATGCATAACCGTTTTCACAAAAACTTCATCGAGCTATGGTTTCATCCATATCCATATCGCAACAACGAAAACGCAAACTTCACATCACGAGCCGATATGACATCGACGGTTTTCATTCGCTTTGTCTCTCTCTTACCATTCAATGTTTTACTGGCGTAATGAAGCGAATATTACGTAACTTCGGCTAGTGGTTGGTTATTTGGTTAATAATAGTGCGTGCGTAATATCTATATCCTAACTCGCTAGCAATAAGGTCTAGTTTCTATTTATTTAGTTACAACAAAGATTCCATAAGTTAGCAACTTTCCGGCGGCTACTCGATATCAGGGAGAAATTCATTCTTTAAACTAGACCTACGTTCAATAGATTTAAGGTTGAATTTATGTTGTTGGAATAAGAATTGCATCGAATAAAAGTGTGATTCTGCGTTTCTCGTTAGTTTGCGTTTCGTTCGTTTCAGTTACTTGTGCAAATCGTACTACTGATATCGATATCTCAAAACGGTTTTCGATATCGATATGAAAACTGAATATCGGTTACATATCCGTTAGCAACTAAATACGAAAACGCCCATGTCTAATGTACAGGTGACAAGTGACCTCACCAACGGGCTGTCATGTCTCCCGGCTATAGCGCGTAGAATGCTGTTGGGGCTGCCATGGAGTCTGTTTAGCAGCGAGGCCGCTATATTGTCATTTGCATTAAGTTTAGCATAACATATTCAAAATAATGTTCTTGTGAAAAATTTCTTCAGGATGATTTAGAGGGTTTTGAAATGACACCCCTCAAATATAATAGTATATTTAAAAGCTTAGAAACACGCACAGGGTGTAAAAGTGAGTGTGATAATACGTGTATCCTATTAAGTGCTTCTTTAATCAGTGAGCCGTAGATATCACGTTCAATACGCAGGCAAGTTCAATGTTATTGCTTTTGGCGAAAGGCCGTGACTTCCAGTATACGTTCCATCTGCCTGCCTTGGTATTACTCAATACTATAGTAGTCTTTGGTATTACTAAACAGTACATACTAATTCCATAGGTAAAGCTCTTTTCTTTCAGTTGTCTTACTGTCTGTCACTGTCATTAAATCAAAGTCAAGCAAGCAGTGTTGCCAATTTAGCGACTTAGTCGCTAGATCTAGCGACATTTCGTATTCTACAGCGGCTTAAATTATGCATCTAGCGACAAAAAAAATCTAGCGACTATTCTAACGACTAATAAAATAAGCACTTTCACTAGCTTCATAAAATATGGCAAGATTATTGTTGTTATTCCTTTGCCTTTTAAGTAAAGAAAGGAATGCATCTTCTGTATATTCGGAACTGCGCGTTCCGTAATCGAATATAATGCATCAAGAAAGTCATGAAATTAATTGATGGCGCCACCGCCGCTTACGTTATAGAGTATGGTAGCCCCATTGGTTATAAAACATGGGAACTTTTTGATTTTTTGTTTGTGAAATAATAATATTTTAGTTGGTTTTTATAATTTTCAATTGTTTATCAAATATAAGTTGGAAAATCAAAATTATTTTCTTTTATTCCAACAGACCAAAAAATTGCATTCTAGCGACTTCTAGCGACTTTTGATTTTTGTCCGTAGCTAACGACAACTTTTCAAGCGTAAGTTGACGACTTTTTGACAGATAGAGTTGGCAACACTGCAAGCAAGACTGAAATCGAAATGTCAACTTCTATCAGTCAGTTCAGTTTGTTTACAAAAATTAAATTAAAGTAATATTTTATTTTATTGATTCTTACTTGTAAAAGACATGTTGCGGTGTTTCAAAACTACAACAATAGTTAGTCAAAGGACTTTCAAAAATTTTGGACATAAAAGACAACCTATACCTTTTGTGACCACAATGTGGCATGGTTTTCTAACATTCACATTTATTGGATTAGGAATTGAATGGAAGAGGTGAGCATTTCATTATTTGTTTATTAATACTTCCCTCCGAATTCAGACCCTTTGCTGGACTTTTGTGCGCTCATGGGTTAATCATGCAATTTTAAGTTGCTTTGAAAATGTAAACCTTCATTTATGGTTTAATTATTTACTTAGCATATAATATTGTATGTTCCTGTATCCTCATCCACCAGTGTTTGGTGGCTTAGCAAAGAACAAACTGAGACTGAAATCTTGTGAAATATTGTGGAGTATTTTGTAGCTACTGTTTAGAATTTACTTGTGCAATCATCTACCTAGCCTTTTCCCAACTATGTTGGGGTCGGCTTCCAGTCTAACCAGATGCATCTGAATACCAGTATTTTACATGGAGCGAGTGCCTATCTGACCTCTACAACCCAGTTACTGAGTAATACGATACCCCTTGGTAAGACTGATTGTCAGACTTTCGGGCTTCTGACTACCCGTAACGACTGTCAAAGATCCACGAATGACAGCCGGGACCAACGGCTTAACGTGCTTTCTGAGGCACGGAGGGGTCTCGGTATGTATAGATGGTCACCCATCCACAGACCAACCGCGGCAAGCGTAGCGTAACCTGACCGATCGACCTGTGCGGCTGTTATTATTTAGCCACGGGCCCCTCAGAATTTATTACTTGTGCAATGTGGTAGTTTATTTCATAATTTCATCTTGTTATATTTTTCTACTATACTTATGTGCAATGTGGTAGTTTTTTTCATATCTTGATTGTGTTAATATTTCTACTATACTCACAACATGATTTTATTTCAGGATTAAAACATTTTTATTTGGTGCTGATGGTGCAGATGTTTTTATCAAACAGGACAATTCTAATGAAGAAGAATACAATTTGATGTCAGATTGATGCAGCTTAAATAGGTATTAAAGTCATTAAGTAGGTAATGTGTAGTTAAGTATTTTATATACCTCACTCACAAAAGTGTCATATTGACGCTTGAAAGGCAAAATTGGCTTAGCAACATAGGGCTAACTTTACCGGGTAACAGTTTAAACTTTAACTTTTCAGAAAAAAATCAATAGGTAATGTCTTGTAATCAGCCTACAGGTGTAATTCTTACTGTTTTGGAAATCTAATTTTATCAGCTGAATTAGAATTTATAATTATGATTATTTTCTGAAAAGTTAAATTTTAAGTTCTGTAAAGTTTGTATGCCTATGTCGTTTGCCTTTCAAGCATTTGATATCTCTACGGGATGGTATGTTTTGAGTTGAGTTGGAACGCTGGGGACCCATCCCATACATTTTTGGCAATCCTCCTTGGATTGCCAAAAATGTATGGGACGAGTCCCTAGTGACCAATAATAAATAATAACCAATAATAACCAGCCATAATTATGTTGTTGAAAAGCTCTTTTCATAGCTGTTACTTTTATATTACTATGGTGGTCACTCTCAATCATTGTGGAAAAAGAGTTACAGCTGGAAGAAAAACCTATGTCATTGTAATAAAAAATCATTATATAATAAGCCATTGTCCCAGACTTTGTTGAATCCTTTCGCTATGTCGAGGAATAACACGCCCATCATTGCTGTACACTGGAACCAGCGGTTAAGTGCTCGATGATGCGGTGGACTTGTTAAATGCAAGAGTGTTTGGTTCAGATACCAAACTGCTCATTGGGGTTAGACTCTTCGCTTCGGCGTAGTTTTTCAGACGCTTATAAATAAGCCTGTCGTAGATTTTGACTCATGGGCTCAGACTTGAGCTTGCCAGCTTTGAGGTGCCGATTACAATGGCCTCTTAACACTCTTGCGGAAACATGGCGTTGCTCAGGGCACCATTAAAGATGTCAATTATTAGCACTATGAGAGCAGCGGGGAGGAGTTTCTATACTGCCGGTAATAAATGACAGTCATAAAAAGAGCTTATCAACTATATACGTCTGGTCGTTATTGACAAGTGAGGACAGTTGCATCATCCTTTACTTAAAATAATGGTACCATAAATACCTACAATGTTTTACTTTAGTTGTTGTCTGTACATAAACAATTGACTGTAGCTTAGACGATTTGTGATATCCAATGATTGCTGTTGTAGTTGCAAATATGAGATATATTAAGGTTGTTAAAATGTTGTTATGATTAGAAAATAAAGTATTTTAAATCAAGTATGATTCTTAATAAAAACAAATTTTACTCAGGACTCGAAAGCAATAGTTTTTTTGCCTGGACAAACACTGTCCACGTCATTTTTTGATTAAATATTGTCCTGTCGGGGGACCGCTACTATTTTAAACTTTAACAGAACGTTAGGCTAATAATTAGAGCGGTACCGCGACGGGACAATATTTAATCAAAAAATTTCATACGTACTTACTTAGGGTCATAAATTCAAGGTTATTTTTTTCTTTTTATAGGGTTTCACGTAGTCGGGGGTTTTTTAAATTTTTAATTTAATTTTTTATTGTAGCATATAAAATGAGCGCGCTTGTCGCACTTACGAAATGCATTTTAGTTTAATTAATAATAATCACAGTAGATACAATATTAAACTTAACTTTCGTGACGCAATTTAGTTTAATTAATAATAATCACAGTAGATACAATATTAAACTTAACTTTCGTGACGCAATTTATGTAGATGATGGTAGTACAAAAATTAAATAAAACCCAACAATTTTTTTTTTTTGATAAAGCTTTCGAGCAGGTAAATCAGAATTTACTGCTAAAAGAATAGAATATACTGGTGTCTGGGGTTATTAGCTGAGTTGGTTTCCATTGTACGTTGTTAACAGACCACAGATGGTTGTCATCGAAGGCTGTTACTCCTCTACCGTAAGCGTTACATGTGCTGTACCACAAGGAGCGATTCTGAGGCCCCTTTTATTCACCTACTTTCTCTCGTTTCTTATTGTAGAACCAATGCCGGAACCCCAGCGTCGTATTAATAGCGCGCTCCCTCTTGATATCAGGATGGCCACCAGTCGGTATGCACTTAAGCGGAAATTGCAGTTATTTTCAAAAAAATAGCATAGTCATCTCAACACATATCTCCTTTGATTTTGTATATGTATATTATAAGTATAAATAATAGTAATAGTATGTATGTGTATACAGGGTGGAAGGGACATCCACGCGCAAACTGTAACCATGGATTCAGCACTCGAGTTTAGACCCCAGAGTGTCGAAATTATTCGTCGGTTATTAAAAAAAAATATTGCTGTTCTATCCATTTTGACCGCGTAGGTATTGCACTTTTCTATGAAACAGAAGATTTTTTTTTTTATAACCGACGAAAAATTTCGACGCTATGGGGTCTAAACTCATGTGCTGAATCCATGGTTACAGTTTGCGCATCGATGTCCCTGTCACCCTGTCTAACCTATTTATGTATTTGTGTATCTAGTTTTAAGAGTTTTTTTTATCATTGTCCCTCTCAACCAAAGCACCTGCCATCTAATCTCTTCACCACCCTTGGTTGACTGGTAGAGAATGCCTAAGGCATTAAGTCCGCCTTTGTACCTTTTTGTGCGAAAAGTTTAAATAAATAAGTAAATAGTTTAAAAATATATATAAGTATATATATTTGCTATGCCAGCTAAATAGGTCTCGACAATTCTTGACTTATACAAACAACAAACTCAACAGGTAGGTACACAGCTTGGATTTTTATATTTTTTTAAGATTACTGATCTAGATAGTTTTACTGGTTTTCCTTTTATTCCAAATTACCATTGGAGTTATAAATAATATGCTCTGTATAATAGAATAACTTCATTTATAAAGTGTAGCCGCAGCCACACTCGCGCGGAATATAATAAAGCCTGGGTAGTTTAACCAATATGGAAGAAGATTTAAAAATGGCAAACCTTCGAATAAAATCGTGAACTTCGGTTAAGGCCGAGTGACCAATTATATAGCTTTAATAGCGATAATAGCGCCGATTCCCTTGTTCACACAAACTACACTAAGCAATTAATAATTTAATTAAGTTCAGTGCATCTTTTTCTTTCTATTTCATTAAGAAAAGGACAGAAGATAAATATTAGTTTAGTCCTGTCAAAATAGTCAGCGCCTGACGTAAATTGACGTATTTTTAGTAGCCATGTTTTTAATCACGTCTAAACTGTTTACGGGACTAAACTTATATTATATATTTCTATTATTATTATATTTCTTAGTATTGCATAATTGCATAGCACACGTGTGAGCACTATGTACTTTGCTATAAAGCTACAATTTACTGAGTATGTCTTTTATTGACTTGAATGTGCCCTGGTGGCTGAGAGTATATCATGCTTACTGTAATGTCTCGCTGGTGGTGGCGTGTGTGTTGGATCATTAAGTTCCCTTCAAAATAATTGAGCTGAATGGTGCTGATCCATACATCATGTTCGTGAACGGGCGCCGTCAGTAGAGAATGGTCATCTCTTAGCTGCCACGGCTTATTTTAATTTCTGAATTGTTTTTATGTTTTCTATAACGGACGCTTTTAACGTGCATGCCTTTCTACATCGTTCTCACATGGTTAATTTCAACACGAATGATGTAATCATATATTTTGTAACAATTTTATGGTTTAAAACTTTAAAAGAGTGTCCGTGGAGTTTCTTGCCCGTTCTTCTCCAATGTAACTACGCTTTGGAATGGGCAACTAGCTTCATCTTTCTGACTGACCGACCCTTTGACAGTTCAAAAGTGCCTGTAATTGGTTTAGTTGAAATAATTGATTTGAGTTTGAGTTTGATATTTTATCTTCTATCCTTTTCTTAATGAAATAGAAAGAAAAAGATGCACTAAACTTAAATTAGTTTAGTTTGTGAACAAGGGAATCGGCGTCAGTGTCGTTATACCACCTATTGTATATTTGTTAACATTTGCTGTGTTGTTTGTCCTCTTGGTCTAAAATAAAGAGTATACTTTGCAGGGGGATAAAAACAAATCACTTTCATAAAATAAAATACTTTATTTAAGCCCACATATTATTTATGTGTTATGCTAATTGCAATAAAGTAAATCTAAATAAATAGTTCTTAAAATTAAGATTATTACCAACTGTAAATGTATAAGATCGCGAAAATTTTATTCATCTACTTTATATTATTACAAATAGCAGGGTAAAAAAGTAATTAAGCAATCTAATGCATGATAATAAGTAATAACATAACAATTTCATATAAACTTATATGAGTACACATTCATTACATTATTCTAATCATCTTGTATGTTGGTGCACCAATCAAATTATATTTAATTTAATCGGATAATATTATGTTCTCCGATTAGTACGCTTTGTTGATTTAAAAAATTAAGGATTACTGTTAATGTTAGTAACAGTTTACTGCAACATTCCGGAAGCTGTATACAAAGCCTTATTTAATATGTGAAATATCACAATACTGCCAACAATTTATAGAATAAGTAGGTAGTGAAAAGCACCAAATTGTTAATTATAAAGTAGGTATTATTGATACACAAAATACGCAAGAAAGACTTGTTACCTGTGACTATTTACAACTTATCAAATTGGTAAATACATAGAAACAAAATGTCCCTGAACTCAATGACTAGTTTAATATGCATTTTTTTCGAATTTCTCTCGATTTATTTTATTTTTTACTACCATGACAGTTTTGTTTTACGTATTGATATATGAGATTGTATATAATTAATAAGAAACACAGAATCGCTGCGTGATAATGTATAGGCATATTATAAATAGCACTCATCACTCCAGGTCGTTTATCACTGTTTAATTTTGACACATTTGTTAAAGTATTCTCGACAAAATAAGGTTCTGGTGTTACTTTTTCACGACGATAAAGAGTTTCTTTCTCGCGCTCGCTAGAGCTCTGCTTTTTTTCACTTGAACTTTGTTCTGATATCGTCGTGATATGTACTGCCTTTTGTTCATGGCATTTTTCCACAAGGGAAACCTTTTCTGTATTTGAAATCGGACCCGTTTTATCTCCTTCAATAATAACCGGTATTGGAGTAGACCGACCTTTGACTCCAGAACATACCTCTAGACTCTCTTGTAAATAACTATCTATTTTAGTTAAGTGCTCAGAAATGAGGAAATTCGCCAGTGGGCTTGGGCCTCTCTTTATTGGTTCAAAAGTATCAAGGCCGTTTGAAAGTTTGCCCTCAACATTGTACGCCGTTTCTAAACTATCTTTTTCTAAAAACTTTTCATTACATATCGAACTAACAAAAACGTCACGGGTCTCAGAGATTCTGCCCTCATTGAATACTGGTTCCAAGCTATCTTTTTCAAGTAACTTTTCCTTACATACCGAACTTACAATTTTATAGCTCTGCAAGTCTTCAAAATTGTCCTTGATATACTCAACAGGGCTTTTTTGTCGAGCTCTATAGATCTGAGACGGGGTCAGCAATCTCGGAGAATCAAGTTCTGGTGGCACGGGCGTGAATTTCACCGTGATAACATTTTCATTTGTAATCGTTTCTGTTTTAACGACGTCATCAACGTAGTTGTTTCCGTCGGTAATCACGCTCGGGGAATCATTGATGTCATGTCGTGACGACCTTTGAACTCGATCTACGGTCACCTTGCTGAGTAACTTGCCATCGGTACTTCTTATGTCGGAAAACAGTCCTCCATCAAAGTGGAGGGGTGTTTCCAACTTTCTTGTTCTTTGCGGTGAGGGCGTGTTTATAGGAGGCGTGATGGGAGAAGGAGATACGGGACGAAAAGTGGTAGTCGTATAAACAGTGTCAGAGTTATATATTATGTGCTGAGGACTTCTAGCGGGCGTGTGTCTTACAAAAAGGTCGACCTCCCTTGGCGAAGAAACTCTGTCCTTCGAGGTTCTTTTTGCACACCTGTAAATAATAGTAATAAAATAAATTAATTCACATCTCTACAGCAACTATTATGAATGTATTTATTGATTCGTATTATTTGTTATAATCTTAACCTGGCTATTTGAATTACGATAAAAGTAAAGTATCAATACTTAAATATCTTGATCTAAGTATATCTCATACAAAAAAAAAACAACTACAAACAAACATAACAACACGAGTAATTATCAGTTAAAACATAATTATATTATAAGAATTAAATACATAAAATAGCCAAAACTACTCAAACCGTTTCATGAAAGCATTTCTACAAGCATATTATGTAAGGTTGATAACTACATGGATCAACACACGCTATGATGATTGAACTTCCTGAACTTTGGGAAGTTGAGTATATATTATTAAGTAGGTATATATGTACATGTCTCAGTTATAAAACATACAGATATGATAATACAATTTTAATTAACGCACACACAAGGTCACGGTTATTGGTAAAGGGGCAGCAGACTGGCAGCGTATGACGAGCTTTGTATAAAGACGTGGGTAAATCAATTACTATTTGTTATGCTTCAGTAATTCTTGCTTCATCATTTTTGAACTTCAAATCAGTTTTTTTTTATATATATATTTGAATAGAAATGTCAGTACTATTTGAAAGTAAAAACTTTAATGCATTTCAAAGTTGTAAGTTTTCGGATATTTTGATGAAATGGATACAGGGCAAATGCTATAATAAAATGAATCAGGAACGCGCCTGAAATGTGCAGATCAGTTTCATTAGCATCTAATGTAATTTATTAAATAGCGATGTACTTGAATGTTTCATCTTGATATTACCAGGCCGTTGTTTTACATACATATTATTATTGCAATGTATGCCAAATTAATATTATAGTAAGGTATTGCGCGAGTATTCATGACAATATTGGACTATTTTATGTATTTAAAGAAGTTTGAAAAAACAAACAAATATTTCATTAAGTATAGGATAAACTGAAAATATTTTTTTATAATACATATCTAACAAGTAATCGTTCGTTCAGTTTGTGTGTATTGTGTGTAAGTGTATTTTAGTAGGAGTCTCATCATACGCACCGTGCAGTTGAAGCACTGACTGTGGTAGTTATTGTTGAGCGCCTCGACCCACCTGTCGCCTGCCTCCACCGGGAAGCCGCAAGCGAAACATTTTGTCGTGAACAGGTCGTTCCAATCTGAGAAATAGTCACATTGTAATATTAACTCCTTTACCAAAAAGAACACAAGTAAATAACAATGTTAGCGAAAAATAAAAATATGCATTGCATACCAGCTTCGCAATACGGCAAACCGTCTTCTAGGAAGAAGGGATTATTCCCGAACAGCTTTCCACAATAGACGCAGTTGAAGCATTCTGGATGGTAGTGCTTGCCGATAGCGTTTAAGCAATCCTGTAATTGGAATTGTTTGAATAAGAAGAGACATTTTAACAGAAAAAATAACTTACTTCAACTTTGCAAATGTTGTACTTACGCCCTTAATTTTGGCGTGGCACTTGTCGCAAGCAGGCGCGATGTACTGTTCGAAACAGAATTCACAATACAGTTGGCCATTTTCTTCAACGAAACCGATGTCCTGAAGCGGACGCCTACACGTTGCGTTTACGCAAATGAAGTGCTCTGGACACCAGATGCGACCCAAAGCCGTAATGAATGGTCCCCTGTTCAAAATAAATTATTGTTAGCCTTATATCAATCAGAAATTAGGGTTGAACTTGATGTAATTGAATTGAACAACCTGTTTTTGAAAACACTCGGTTAATTTTGTTAAACAAGAAAACAACATTCGTGCTTGGGTTACAAAAACTCACAATCGTTTTGATAAACTTACTTGAAGAACCTACAGTTTGTGGAATAATATTGTATGTTTGCATAAAATTACATTACCTCGTAATAGCTTTGTCACATATGTGGCATACAGGATAAAGTCCTTCTGCAACGTCTGCGCATTGTATTGTGCTTAAAGGACGAGCAATTATGTGCGAGTCCCTTCGACCATCATCGTCTCTTGAATTTTTTTTTTGTCTACGTCTAACCACTACTTCTTCTTCTGTTTTTTGTTGTTGTTGCTTTTCATCGCTATCGCATAGGTTTTTTATTTCTTCAGTAAATGCAATGTCCACATAATCGTTACTTTGCTCATTACCATTTGTGTTAGCCTTATTGTTAGAAGTTTTTAATGTATAAAGTGAATTATTAAACAATTGATCGGGAAGTTCTTTCTTTTTGATGAGTTCGTCTTCTTGGTGTGTAGTTTGTGTATTCTTTCCTGTTTCAGCCTTAGAAGCGTGTTCAAACGTGTTAGTCTTGTTCCAAGTGTTTGTTTCGCCTACATTGTTAACTTTATCATTGGATTTAGTTAGATTGTTCATTGAATGATAGGAGCCAGTTTCTGGTTTTTCAAATAATTTTCTTTTGTTTAGAGTATTGGAATAAGTATTGTCAAATTTAAATTCAGATTTTACATCAAGATTTGCATTCGTACCAGTTGAGCCATTCATGCTGTTAAGAAAAGAAGATTTATCTATTCCAGTCTTTCGTAATGTACCCATAAAATGGTTTTCTGTTTTATCTTTAAACAAGTCTTCATTACTTGAGTTACCACTACCATTATGAAACTTTTCATTATTATTGGTTAAACGCTCGTCCATGATTAGACTAGCTTTTAAAGTTTTAGGCATAGTGTCATATTTCTTTTTGTCACCGTTAGTATTCAGCGAATGACCAATTGGTGTACTGTGGACATTAAATGTAGGTATTGGAGAGTTTGGCAATGGTGGTGGTATCAAGATGTTGGGCTTAGACATAGATTCCATTGTTGGATGGTTATTTGGCAATGGTGGTGGTACCAAGATGTTGGGCTTAGACATGGATTCCATTGTTGGATGATTATTTGGCATTGGTGGTGGTACCAAGATGTTGGGCTTAGACATGGATTCCATTGTTGGATGGTTATTTGGCATTGGTGGTGGTATCAAAATGTTGGGCTTAGACATGGATTCAATTGTTGGATGGTTATTTTTAATAGTGTCCTTTATTTTATCTCCAATGCTCTGAATATTTTCATGTGTCTTATATCCTCTTTCTAAGGTTTTAATCAAATTGTTATCTACTGAAGGCAAATTATCTGTATTCGTTGGGTGTTTGGTAACAACAGTGTCCTGAATTTTATCAGCCATTGACTGAATGTGGTCAGCAGGTTTAATTTTTCTTTGTATGCCAATTTCATAGCCATTCAAAGCCATTTTCGCCATTTTTCTAATAAGCCTCTCTTCTGCTGGGCTTTTGTATTCAGTTTTGTGTGGACTGCTTGTAGACAGCGGTTCATTAGCTGTTAGAAAATCAAAACAAACACATATACAAACAAGTTAAAAGCAGTTATTATATGATAAGTTAGTGCATAACTAGTTTAAAGTAAGTTTCTAAATACGAAATTACGAACACAAGAGTATTTTCAAAAATACGGTATTGTAAATTTTTAAATAGTCATACAAAAATCACGCATGTTTTAAAACTTTACATTCATGCAACACTCAAAACAGTTACACATTCGTTTACGTTTCAATCACCTAATATTCCCATTACAGGAAGCACATAGTGGCACACGGGAGCCGGGCATCGCAGCTTTATTCAAAACTCCCCTTCCACGTTTTGGGGCAGATGATACACCGAAAGTTTTGCCACGAGCGGCAGCTCCTACACTCGAACCTGTCGATGGGGTAGGATCACACACTGGACCTTGGTTAGCACCAGAAATCGAAGGCTTTGGATCGTAATTGTCTATTGTTCTACTGGCGGAAGCCATATTTTGATTAGTAAGGTTAAGAGATGAACTCTGTTGTGTTGATGGCAAACTCATTATAGGAGGTGGAAAAACTTGCTTTGGGTTAATATTAGATGGCCGAATGTTACAGTCCATATTTTGCTCGTATACCCCTGCAAATGATGAACCTCCCTTTCTGATCTCCACAACTTTGGCAGATTGCGTTCTTTCGAATTCTTCAAAAGTTTTTCTGGTAGTTTGAACGGTGGTATTGCCCTGTTCAACAACATTTTGAGACTGCAATTGTCTTTGACCGTAATTTTCTTGGACAACAGAATCTTCTTTATATTTCATATCGCCCTTTGTGTAATTTTCGCTTTTGTAGCCGACATTTGAATGCCTTTGCTCTTTGACAACTGACGGTTGAGTTGATCCCCAGTTTTTACTACCACTTGTATTATATATCTCTGCAGCAGTCTGGAATTCTCTTTGATCCCTTTCATGTTGCTTTCGCAAATTTGCAGCGTCTTGTTGAGTAAATGAGTCCATGTAATAATTTTGTGGCGTAGATTCTTTAATACGTGGAGCATGTGCTTTTAAGGGGTTAGGAGGAGGACCTTGGGCAGGAGACCGGGATCGGTTTGGTTTCGGTGTTGGGGACCTGCTAGCTTCCCGACTAGACGGTTCATATAAGTGACTCTCGGGGGCTGTATGCTCTACTGTTACTAAGTTCATCTGGTAGTGGGGTATTATGGGCGCTGGTTTGTTAATTAAACTAGGTGTGGTTGGGCGACTGCGTGACGGTGATACTCTCATTAAGTTCTCGTCTGCTGTTACTGGTTGAAATGTCATAGTGATTGGAGTATCTTTATGAAATTGTACAGGAGGCTGTTGAACTGGTGTTTTTATCTGTGGAAACTTTGGAGTCGGTGCTTGGGGAGTTTGATAAGATGTATAGGATGAATTTGGTTCAAGAGATTTTTCTTTTGACTTTCTTGGTGGACCAGTTGACGGTGTAACTGGTCTTTGCAGAACTGCTGGTACATTATACATATCTGGAGAAATTCCTCTCTGTGACGGTAGTTGTTCGAAATTTCTCTGATAGGGTGGAATACTGTCAGGTTTATGTAGTCCAGACTTAGATCTCACTGCAGTTGAAGTAAGGCTTTCTTTTTTATCTAATTGTTCAAAATAATTTTGGGCGGTTTTAACAGATGAATAACCTTGAGACGCCATACTGGTTGAAAGCGAAGATTGCTGCATCATCATTGACTCTGAAAATGTGGTCTCGTGCTTTGTTTTGGTAGCCTGTGTAAAACTGGTTTTCAATTCATTGCTAATGGGAGGAAAGTTTGTTAGCTTACAAAATTCTTCTGGCTGCGGTGGTGGGAATACTTGTTTAGGGACAGGTCTAAATGCAGACATTTCTGATGACGACTGTAATTTACATGTATTTTGCATAGCTGCAAATTCAGAATGCAGTTGATCAGTCATTTGAGTCAATGTTTGTGTGGCAATGGGCTTCACTATATCAGATAAATTTGTTTCAGTCACATGTGTAGTACTTGTCATATATTGGTTTGATTGAGTAATACTAATAGTGCCAAAAGGACTATAAGGTCTATCCGGAGCAATAGTTAGAGCATCTCTTAGTGACCCTCTGCTTATTGATTGATTTTGATCATAAGAATCTCTTCCCATTGATTGATTTTGATCGTATGACCCTCTTCCCATTGCTTGAATTTGATCATATGATCCTCTTCCCATTGCTTGATTTTGATCATATGACCCTCTTACCATTGATTGACTTTGACCATATGATCCTTCTCCCATTGATTGATTTTGATCATATACTCCACTTCCTATTGATTGATTTTGGTCATATAACCCTCTTCCCATCGATTGACTTTGACCAAATGTCGATACAGGCGTGAATGGCCTGTCAGGTGCTATTGTTAAAGCGTCTATTAAGGGTGAAGATGTTACTTCGCGCGGAGGGGGCTCTTTAGGTTCAATAATTATTTTAAAATCAGGTGGGATATACGGTTTTGTTTCTGCAGGCATTGGTACAGGAGGTGCAACTTTTTCAGGGGGATTATATGTCTTTATAGGTGGTATTGGCGAAACGGGACGCTTTTCCTGTAAGAACATTGGAGACTGTTGCGGTGGTAGCTGCATACTCTTTATTTCGGTAGACTCTTTTAATTCGGAAGTTTTTTCAACATTCTGTTGAACTATTTTTTCGTCAACAGCTGTTTGCCCCATAATACTAATAGGGGGTGTTGGGCTAGGCAAAGGGGAATAAGGGCGATCCGGTGCGGTTGTCAGTGCATCTACCAATCCCATCGATCCTTTAATATTTTGACTATTTGGGCCGGGATTCGTGCTAGTTTGTAATGTCTCCATCGTCTTCGTCGTATTCTCTGCATTTTGGTTGGATTGTTCTGTCAATTTCATTTCTGTTTTGGTTTTAGTTTGAGTGTCAAGTGACACATCTTGTTGCTTTATCATGACTTCCTCGTTTTTTATTTGAGTGACCGTCTTATTATCAACTTCATGCTTTTCAGCGTTATTGTCTTTAGATGCTTGCATAGCATTGTCTTTATCACATTCAATATTCTTATCGGTTGTTTGAGAGTCCTGAGCTTTATCTTGTTCTTTTGGAGGTTCCGGTACGTTGATGGATTGTGCTTCTGTCGCTGATTTTGATTGGATAGTTTCTTTTGATTGAATAATTTGTACTTTATTGATATTTTCAATGGCATCCGCGGGATTTTCAAATGACTTTGGTGGATATGTTTGTGTTTTATAAACAGTTGTACTCTTGCATTCAGAAGATTCCTGAGAAAAAGACTGGATAGTTCGACAAGTTGATTCTTGCATCACTTGTGATTGTTTGCTTTGCACAACAGATTCCGATTTAGACGTTGCTATCATTGAAGACATAGCAGCAGAAGCATACGAAACGCTAGAAGAGAATTCATCTTGTTGTTTTGAGGACGCTAGAAATTGTTCCATAGATTGTTGTTGAGCATTCGCAATCTTGGAATCGGCATTAATTTTGTTTAGCGCCCGCGGCATTTGTTCTGTGCCACACGCGGGAACCGCAGATTTCAGGCTTGGTTCATATTTTGGCAGTTCATCATCAGAGGGGTTTGCAGGTGGGGGCCACACAATACTTTTTACATTTTGTGCTGTTAATCAGTTACAGTGTTAGAGAGGTTATTGAAGGAGAGAAAATAGATGAAAGTAAATATTAGTAAATTTGAAGAAGCAACTTAACGTAGATTGATGTAAGCTAATCAACTAATAACAAACAGTTTAAAAAAGCCAGAAAGTTAAAGATTGATTTGATAGTACTATTATTTTATTAAATGACGCATAACTGGACAGTGCCAGGGCAATAGTTATTTTAATGCGGCGGCTGCTATTGATATCGGCTTCCCGCGTAGCGCATTCACACTATGTTTGTATATTATATACATATTATCAATTAATAGCTAAAATAAGCTGTACTCCACCTAATTATAAATTACCTTTAAAAAGGGAAACTGGGGTCTCTGTCGAAAATAAATAATTGCCTTAAATTACTTAATCCAAATTGGTTCACAGTATACATAGTCTTTTGAAGTAATACATTACATCGTTTAACTTGTAATAAATTGAATACTGTATTGTATATCACAATGAGTTTGAACAACTATGATATTTTACTGTAAATATAACAATAAATAGTAAAATATCATATAAATATTTAATCGTTAATACTTGTAATGCTGACTAGACGAAGGTTTCTTAAAAAAAATATTATTATATGTAGGTAGTTCCAAAATTGAAGTGTCTGTGCGAGGTAAACACGGTAAATTTAAATGGTTTTAAGACCTTTGGGTATCTTTTGAAACATGAATTTTATTCAATAATTGCATTTCTGGTTTTGCATGATTTGATTTATGATTTTTTTGTCTTCTTTCGACAATATAAACCTATAAAATCTATAAAAAATAAATAATGTAAATATTACATAAAAAAATAGCATTTTATCGAAGTTAGGTACATCGTAGTATGTTGTTATGGATTATCCTGCTTACAGATATTTTATCCTGTTTTCAAACTTAAATCCATAATTTAAAAACCAAAACTTTCACAATTTAGTCTTACAAAATTAGTAGAAAGCTAGTAGTTATTTATTGAATTAACTGAGTTCTAGCTACAGATGACTTAAGTCATTAAAACCTAATAAGTAAATGAAGCGTTAATTAAAAGAATAATAAAGTATGTAACCTTATTGTGATAGTTTTAGATGTCGAACTTTGTGTAGTACAAGAAAGATTATATGGCAAAAGTAACTCTCTTACTGGGCGCGTAAGGTGCCGCTTGTTGTGGAGCGGAGATGGGTGCCGGCGCAGGCGCAGTTACTGGCCGCGCTGGTGACATCGGGGCCGAGCGAGGCGACAATGACGGCGAGTATGCCGACCCGATAGATGAGCCGAACGGCTTCGGACCCGACAGGTTGCTTGATGGCTGCCGAAAATATATTCATCGTTATTATAGCAAAGAATGACGCGTAAATTGTGATGAGGTTGGTAGAGGACTCAGGAATGGGTATTCCACAGCGCTCCATACACACACATAACATGAACTAAAGAGACTATAATATTTTGAAATACATAGAGTGACAGACGAGACATAAAATAAGTCGTGGACATCGGTTTATCGGATAGTACTGCTACCGGAATTTAAACATAGTTGGTATACTTACGCTAAAGAGCGATGACGATCCGTTCGTGTAGTTGTTGGTCGCCAGCGGCGGAAGCGGCGTCGAGTATGTGTTGGTCGGGATCCGGCTACCACTGCACATGCAAATCGTTGGTTGAAAGTTATACTTAATTTTGAAGAAGACATCCAGCGCAGGCACAAATAAATTGATATAAGGGACTGCAGGAGGACGACGATTATTTATTATGATGAAAACCAATAATAATTAGCTGAATCGAATGCAGATCTATAAAATATGGAACAGAATCAAAATGTCTTCATGGTGGATGAAAAGGAAAACAACTCACGGAGGCACGGTAACAGGTTCAAGGTTGGGCGCGGGCGGGTTGTTGCGTGCGACAAGCTTAGCATGGATGTCGCAGTAAAGCTTCCCGTTCAGGTTGTAGTAGCCCTGGTTCTTGAGCGAAGAGCCGCAAGTTGAGCACTTGAAGCACTCTACGTGCAGGTTCTTGTCCTTGATGCGCACGAACACGCCGCTAGTACATACAAGCACTCGTCAGTACACAGCTGGGCTCAAACGCACCAATCATTTGGATGATGCAGTCTAACAAAAGCATGAAGATCAAAATGTCATACACTTACTTATTGGAATACATACATACATACATATGTAAAAAAAAATACATTGAATTTCTATACTTTGTTACTTGCAACAAACATGCTCACCGACTTGCTCGTGCTTATCCACCAATCTGCCACGCAAAATTACATTGGTGCTCATCTAAATAATATGGACAGCGAAGTGAGGACATGCTGAGTGAAGATATACAGTGGCGTTGACACATTATTTCATTCTGCCTAACTACTAAAGTATGAAAGTAGGTATAGATGAAGACAATTAATAAATGAATGATGAATTGAACTTTTTAGCACAAATATCGTGACGAGAACGGAATAATGAAATGGAAAATAGTCGTTCTTTAAAACACGATATGTGTACTAACTTACATGTCACGTCTCCCTGCGATGTCGTTTCAATATTTACAACAAAAAGAAAGGGAGGAGTCGCAACACGAAGGAATCACATCGAATTATTGTAATCTACACGAATAGAGCTAGTGCACAGGTCGACACGGTCGCAAACACGTCAAGACATTCAGTGGGACGTCGCTTACATAATGTAGCGATTACAGTCGGAGCAATAGGGGGTGTCGTTGACGACGGGGAGCGCCTCGCGCGGCTGTGGCAGGGCGGGTGCGCCCAGCGCGATGCGGCCGTCCGGGAGGACCTCGTGGCAGCCCATGGGGATGCTGGGTCGGTGCGGTGGCTCGGGCGCCAGCTGCTCCTGCGGCGTCTGCGTGCCCGTGCACACGCGCGCCACCGGTGGCGGCAGCTGCGGCGTGACGGCCACGCGCGGCGTGCGCGAGCGCGAGCGGTGCGTGCGGTGCAGGCTGCACGGCGTGCCCGCGCGCGCCACGCTCGCTCGCGAGTAAAAGTGAGAAGGCTCTGCTGGCCCGCAATATCGGGTTATTTCTATTCGCAACTCGATCACATAACTTACCAGGTTACCCGAGATTTCGTTGCGCAGGAAATTAATCGCGAATCCGAATTAGAACTGTGCCCAAAAATACATGTCGTATCGTAACCTGACTCCAACACCCTGTCAGAACCCTATTCGCAAAATCAAATTTAGCTTGCGATATGTGCTACCGTGTCGGCCCGCGCGCATCATCCGACTTACGTGATGAGTCTTTCGCACTCCTCGCAAATGTTCTGTCCGGGGGGCAAGCCTCCGGTATTGAGCGGCGCGTCGGGACGCGTGACGGGCGCCGTCACGTGGCGTAGGCCACTCACCGGTGTGGACGGGGCGGCCGTCGGACCCATCACTGGTTCGACTAATATGCCAATTCAGAGTTTCATTAATTTCGATATGTTCTATTTTCCATCGTTCATGTTTGTTGTGATGTAACGTTTAATTTTACTTTTGCAAACTATACCAGTTCTATTTTTCGTCAGATTATCTTTTTGAATTACCAATAATTTTTTATGTATGCTGTCTAATTTATGTATCTCCAAAATATTTTCCCGTGTTACCCGATCAACGTGTTGGTACTTTATCAGCATTATACACAAACTCAGTTTTATTCTGTATGTATGTATTCTGTCCCTGTCCTTTGCAGGCGCAGCGACAAAAACAAATACAAAACACGTCTGAAATTTAAGTACCGTTTGAGAATTTAAAAGCTTCACTAATATAATATGCATAATTATTCTTTATACCTGGCTCGGGGTCGTTCTGTTCTTCTTGCAGAACTTTGAAAACGGCGCTTTTCTCAGCGTCATATGTCTTCTCATTCTTCTTAAAGTTCACTCTGTCAATCACAGGATAACTCTTTATTATTCAAATATCTAATATCATCATCAATGTTCATTTATCAATTTATCAGTTGAGTGAAGGATTAAAACATAAGTTAGCAATGTTATCAAAGATTATATCATTCTGCAATTTTCTAAAGTGGGACGGGACATCAGAGGACCTTTCCGGGCATAAAATTCAATTCTGTGCTTTTAAACAAAGGTACAAGTCTAATTTCGGAGCAGTTCTCAATTTATGCATTCATATTGCTTCTGATCCCTTATATTTTTTAAATTGTTTTATCTGTGTCGTAATCAATATTCTAACATAGTTTAAGTAATACTAACTGTATGAGTAACGTGCCTGATTCAAAGATTTATTAAACAAACCATTAAAATAATTTTGGTGTTAAGATGGCACTGCATATAGCATTGAAGAGGTCAGTTTAGAAATTGTTTCTGGAGAGTTCGTATGAACTTTAGCAGCATCAACATTCGCCGCTAAAGTGGCCTTTAAAAGAATAAAGCCTTACCCGAGCACGCCTCCCGCAAGGACTTCAGTCTGCGCCGAGAGAGTCTCCGCGATCGTTTTGTCGCTGTACATGTTGACTGGAGTGTTGTACTGTTTGTTCACTATGCTCTTCACCGCGTCGTTGCCGTTCATCTAACAACCAAAATGTTAAACCTTAGGTTTAAATTGTTATGATCAGCAGCAGCTAAATATCAATCATAATGCAAATATAATGTTGTAGTAGTTCCATTCCTGCTCTTGATCATGGTTCGTCCTCCTGCCCTTTTCCCATTTTATTTGGGATCGGGAAGTACTTTTTTTTCTATAAGATTAATATTTCTTATATAAGAAGTTGACTTCTTTCCTAGCCATATCGTCTCACACAATCCTCTCTTCTCTCTAAGTCTCTATTCTTATTGCCACAAGTGATATAGCAAATAATCGCGTCTGGGCTGGCCTGGAAAATTGTAGGCTGATTATGTGTCAACAGTGGACTGCGGGTGATACTTACGTAACCAAAAGGCTTGGCAACATTGTTGTGACCAGAGCCGAAGGCGCGCGAGGGTTGCGACGTGGCCTTGAGAGAGGTGTTTGTGACGAGGGTCGGGGTGCCGCCAATAGGCCTCGAGCCAGGCCTGGGCAGGCTACCGGTTGGAGTTACGGAAGGGCGCCAAGTGCCGCCACCACTAGAAGATAAACAAACCAGAATTTATTGAGCGATATTTAAAAAAAATGTTAAGCATATTATTTATAGTATCAATGACGAGTTCTTGAGTGGAGTCCTCAGCTTAGGTGGGGCGACGATCTACACAGGGTGCTTGTAGCGGCTGGATAAGATAAACCGAGAATCGAGTTGCTATCCAGTAATTAACTGCTGAAGGTACTTAATGAAGACAGTAACAACATTAAAGGTTTACCGTTGTACGGTGAGCTCAAGGTTGCCTCCAGCTGCGCGGATGGCGTCCTGCGCTTCCTGGTGTCTAAGGAGATATACGTCCGTGGTGTTAACGCGGATCAGTGCGTCGCCCGCTTGCAGACCAGCGCGCTCGGCTGCGCTGCCACCGTTCACCTGATCGACAAGAGAAAAGCAAAATGAGTAACTCTGCACCTCAAACAACAAGAGCTGACAAGATATATTTATGAGAAATAGCTGTCTGCTGGTCCTTTCTCAAACTTTATTTGAAATTTGGATCGCCTATGGTTTGGTTGTGATTGACGGACCCAGTCATCGTTCTTTTTACTTCGTTCGGTTTCGTTGTTTACGCGTCAATATTATTGGATCGCTAATGCGTCAATCTTTTACACGGAAAATGTGTTAATAGCTATTCTAATTTTGTTCTAAACAATTTGTTGACGTTATCTTAATACGTAACCTGTAGTGAAATGGAATTAACCGTTTTCTTGTGCATACAAAGTCACGTTTTACGAGACAGACGAAATAGTTTGACCCTGATTCCTAGTACGAATATTTCTATATCTACTATTTGCGTAGTACATACCTACCTATGTATTCATGTACCTACTAAACGCCATTGAATACGTACCTATTCCTATAGTAATGTATGGTATATTGAATGCGGGGTGAGAGCGGGGTGCGGAAGGAAGCTGTGATGATGACGTCAACATGAGATCAGCGCAAGCGCAGCTTGCCTGGTTCGTTTTTTAAAATAAATGCGAACTTTTTGCCTTCACTTCCAAAAAAGTGTCGTAAGAGGGACTTATTAAGTTAAATGTTGTCCATAGACAGAATTTTATAATGCCGGTACATTTTTACAAAACAGCTGTTTGGCTAAATGTCAAATTGGCACGTTTGTATTGAAACGCCAGTTTTAATAAAAACACCATAATTACTACGCAGTGTTTTTTTACCGAATCTCATTTAGGTACAATTAAAACCATAAACCTGCTACTGACTACCTAATTAAACTTCTGAAATTATTGTTAGGGAGCCCATAGTTCGTTTTATATTAATGTTTCAAAATAGGGTCTTCCTATATCTAGTTGTAATGTTTGCAACATTAAATTGATGTAGGTACGATAAAAAAACATGGTTAACCTTAGACATAAACCCAAAAAAAAATGAATGAGAAACAGCAAACATAGATTAGTTGAATTTCTGCGATTGGTAGTTAGGTACTTCGGTACGTCTCGCTTTCGTCCAAAGATTTATTACTTAGCTGGTTTAATAATATTTAGTTTAGTGAGCCGAATATGCGTGGCACAGTTTGACCAATGTCAAGTGTAAAAATAACTGCATACAACTAGGCTAGATTCCAGCTCGGGTATGTTTATAAATTCCAAAGAAATTGAGTAGGTACTTATGAGATAACCAGAAACTATATACTTGTAAGTACAATATCCAAGTAGTTAGATCTTACTTAAAATATACGAACAATGCTGAGATATTCATAGTAAGTCATCATCATTCTCCTGGGTCCTGGCGCTATCCCAATTTATTTGGGGTCGGCGCAACATGTCTTTTTCTTCCATACTTCTCTATTAGTCGGTCATATCGGTAGTCCACCCCTTTCTAACCATATGATATTCATAGCAAGTATTTACGCAAATAAATATATCGAGCTAAATAGACTTATTTTAAATGAGAATCATCGTTGTCAGTCGAAGAAAAAATAATGGTAAGTAAGTAGTTAGTTACCTACCTACGTAGGCATATCTGCTCACTGCTGAGTCGTAGAAAACATATTAATCTTAAGGCGACAATTCGATGAACAAATGAGCACTTTGGAACTTTTAACTACGCCATTAATTATTCACCACTCGAAACAAATGCGTAAGTAATTAATGGAACACCGTGTCAGCTGTTATGTTATTTACTATCTGACTCTGGCAGTACCGATGGCAAGCCCTAAATTAGGCAATAGATAGATATTATACCACTTGTTCAGTTAGTGTTGATGACGCAAGGTGGTTTTGAAACGTAAAAAAATAAAATTAAAATCGGTTCATCCGTTCGGGAGCTACGATGCCACAGACAGACATACACACACACACACACACACACACACACACACACACACACACACACAGACACGTCAAACTTATAACACCCCGTCGTTTTTGCGTCGGGGGTTAAAAACCAAAACTAATAGATCGGTAGATTACTTAACCATGCATGTATGAGTATGACTCATCAGACTGCACTCACTGGCTTATCTTCCATGAGTATTTTAACTACTAAGGTAGGACCATAAGAAAGGATATAAGTGATACTGTATATGAAAGTATGTACTTGGATACCTACCTCAGAGGCAACCGCTGGACATAGGGCTTCTCTATAGAATTTTACGATGATGCAAACGTGCAGGTAATTTTAATTCCATAAAAATGCAACTAAAAAGTATCATTCTATTGTAATTGTCCTAGAAAGACGTGTATGATGTTGTGAGACTCACCCACCCAATCTATACTATACCATTTGTAGTTTCTACTATTAGAATTAAGATGCATATTGGTGCACCTCAAAAACCTACGTTACATCATTTGCAAAATATTGTAATTATTTATATAAGCGATACTAATTCAACACAAACGCTTACCTACCGTTCTTTGCGACGTTAATGAGTCAATTAATCACACAATGCACTGACACGATATTAATACTGACTGATACGATTCACAATCATTCACGTAGAAACCACAACAACAACTGGCAAAAAGTGACACTTCGCAACATGTTATATGTTGCCAAGACATTTTACTGATTAACCTTTCCCTTCCCTCCCTCCCCCCTCAAGCGTCAGGCATGTTTCCTTCCGCTTCGTTCACTACCGGTAATTGGTAACTTGACCCTACCTGCCACAGAATTAATTTTATAGATCTGCTATAAAATACATAGGTAGGTACATGGCGATGGCCCGACACATGCCTTGCAATAACTCGCAAAAACTGGCATTCCAAGAGGGTCGCTAGCCAGGTGGAACTGCATACCACCTTGCCATTGTCCGGCCTATATATTTTTTTGTTTTGTAGTTTCGTAACGTATGTACTCGTATGTAATCATTATGTCAATTTATGTCATCTGAATATTTATTTTATACAGGACCGATGATAGGTAGAGGAAAATTTATCGATACCTAAGAACCTCTGTTGGATATTTTAATTATTAGTAGGTTTCTAGGCATGTCGTTGCTTTGATTTTGACTCTACGTGTTCCGTCAAGAAATATGAAGTAACGCTTGTATTTTGAATAGAAAATCGGATCATACGAGTTTATAGAAATTCACAAGCGACAAAGCAATTTTCATTTTCTTCATGCTTGGCATAGGTACGAGTACTGACAGGCAGCAGAGTGCAGCAGCTGGTCTTGATAATTTAATTATGAAAATTGGTGCAGTTCATGAATATGTCACAATTCTTAGGTTTTGAGCTTTAGTAGCATACATGCACACGTGCACTCTATGAGTGTCCTCAGACCGGCTGCGGCGCCGCACGCGCGCCTCCCATATACGGCAACAGGAGTACAAGAACAAGAAATTAAATGCAACTCCGCCGCCCCGGCCCCGGTCGAGGCCGCGTCGTATTATGTTTTCTTTATTGTCTTCCATTCTTCTCTCGAAATACGCAGCCGGTGAACACCACGACTTGCACGATTATCATCCTTTCATTTTTTGTTTAGCGAGATTTTTAGCGGTTCTCATTTAAACTAAACTTGAATGTTAGAGGTCTAGCCTTTTTTAGAGAAACCGCAATTTGTGAAGGATTTCAAGGTCATTTCTTCAAGTTTGCACTCTCTAGCTAAGACGAACTTATTAGCCTGAGATAGTTAGAGATTATAGTAGGTAGGTAGGTATTTGCTTGCAAAATTTTCTCCTGAAAATATTATGATGGCAGTTGCCCAAGTTTTAACAACCGACGTGTTAATCTGTCCGTCACCTACGACACCTACTCACCTCTAATATCTTCATTGCACTTGACACTCCAAAATCTAAAATAAGCAATGTGTCATGAGACTGATGCGACGACGGTGTAATTTATTTAGTAGTGTTAGTCTTGGACTTGTTATTGAAACTGTATACAGGCTGGCATGGACATGTTATGATATTAATGCATGATTCTGAACCTCCAACCCTGCGTTGAAATCTGCGACAATTTCTACGCTAAGGGGTTTAGAACCATATGCCGAATTCATGGTTACAGTTTGCGCGTCGATGTCCCTGCCACCTGCCACCCTGTATTCATGTATCTCTACATAACGATGTACCTACATTATCGGAAGATGTCATCTACTTTTATGTATTTCGATTTATAAGTACCTACCTATTCAACGCATCTATCCCTTAAAGACCCTGTATTTGTACATATACGGTATCTATCGCCACAAACCAGTGTGGTATGTAATTAGAATAGACAAATAGCGATAATCCACAGAAGGCGTTGTTGTCGTTGGTCGCCGTTCCAATTTCAAAACAAATCCCTGCCAGTACGTGACTCAGATTGTGTTCCATATAAACGACAGAACCCGAATAGTTACGCAACAACGAATGGCCAGCAAGCTCTACGCGATTCCGGTTAATAAGAGTGAAACTGGTACCTATGTGGCCGTGGACATAAACACATCAGCAAAAAATAGGGATTGCTGTAGTCTTCATACATACAGAACAGACATTGCTCTAGAATGCAGCACGATTTTAAACAATTCAAACATCAAACAAAGCTATCATATTCCAGATTTATGTTCACAGCCGGTCCTAATTAGGTTGAGCATTTAGACAATAGCTTTACGAGCTTTTGTTACAACTAAATTAGGCTTATTTATTGAACTACAAAACTGCCTTACCAAAATAATTTTAACAAGGTGCAAAGACCTATAAACCTTTGCCAACAATTTTGTGTTAATAGGATTATCTTTCACAATCTCCTGAAGAAACCTTTTAAGTTTATTGCAAAGTACCCACAGAATCTTTAATTTAACAGTGCATATCCAATTTCTGCTTTATAATACGATAACACGAAGGCCAAAATGGGGATACCCGTATAATTTTCTTTCTTTGTATTCAAGCGTAAGTAAACAAAAATACAGGAAAACAAATATTATGCGTTACACGGTTAAAGTTTTATGACCGGTTTAAAAGGATGGAGGCCAAATATTATTTTTAACTTTGGCAAAAACGAATATGCACGCATAACAATAACACGGTAACTGAAAATCGTTTATTGTTTGGAAGCACCGGAGCACTGACATTATGTAAGTACCTACGGTCGTAAAAATGTGAATTATGAATCGTGAAATTGTTTTACGAAAGCTCAAAATTACTGTAAACTGGCGAAGAATTATAACAATTTCGGAAATCAGATCAAGGTTTGGTCACTAAGCATAAGACCGTTACTCAAATATTGTCAGAAAAAACGAATCTAATAATGAAAGTATTATTAACGAACAACATAATAATTTTAACTAGCTGACAAACGTAGACCTGTCCAAATTTCAAAATAATCATACAAAAATCCTAAAGAAAATGCACTTTGCCGTTCTCCCGAATTTCCAATTTTCCGGGCAACTTTTCCAATTTTTCTTTCCCTAAAAACCTTATTCAGACTATCATGGATACTTTAAAACAAAAATATCCAAATCGGTCCAGCCGTTCTCAAGTGATGTGCTTACCAATAAACAGCATTTCATTTTTATTGATATAGGTACTTAGAAGATTAATAATCAAATTGTAAATGGACATAATACAAGTTCAATAAACCGTACACGATTTGCTTGACATCTATTTAGCTAAACACAATCACGAAACATGATGAAAGTAACGCATGAGCATGAAGAAGTACCGTTGGCATCAGGCAGGCCAATACCATCGTTTGCTATCTAAGTACTATTGACATTGCTAAACGTCATACCTATCGATACGGCCAAACGGTTCATGGCGAAGATAAAAAAATCAACAGCGATCCAGTCTTTTCGATAATATATCCTATGTATATATAATATATGTCAGTATGGAGATATGCATTGATCTTTCCTATGCCCTCTTAATTTTGACTTTTATCCTACTTCATAAGAAAGTTTTTGTCAAGTTGCTGTAGTTAGATCGTTAATTATTATAATACTCATTCTATCCTCATTGTTAAACAATGTGTTTGATCCCCATTGCATGAGAGACCTCCCCAAAACAAATTACCGTTAAAATTGAGCTATTAATAAACCCAGACATGATGAACGAAACGGCATACCAGGTTCTATAACATTTAATATTTTAACTGCAATAAGTAATTATAAGATAAGTATATACACTACAATAAGTAATTAACTCAGTCATAAAAGATTTAAGGCAAGTAAGAACTTTGCACGTTCCTTTGAATTTGACCCATTTCGAACGTGCAAGTGCAACCATGCCCAATAAAACACTTTCAAATAACAATGAAATATAATGCATGTTTACACAAGCAATACATTCAACATACACAAAAGTGTTTTAGGACTTTCCTAATATTTTTTTTACTTAGTGACGAGTGTCAAACAAGCCCCAACTGGGTCAGCTAACAGTTAATGAGTTGGTAAAAGCTCCTTTAGATAACTAATCGTGCATTAACAATGTATCTTGCTTGTACTGATAGATACATAGGTACTTATGTAGACCTGCTAACATTGTAACTAACTAGTTTTATTATTTTAACATATTGGAAAATTGGACTACCTAAACCAGAATCCTACTGTATTTTTTGATCGCCACGTACTTACGGGCTCTTTACATATGTAAATCTACTAATTCAAAGCTTACTTCGGCAGTTTTATTGGCCCTCTTTATGTAGCTAAAATAGCCGTATGAATCGACCATAAAGACTAATACATATAATGTGTGTTTGATATTCTGCAATCGTCTAAAAATAGGATGAATTCAAATGCACATCTATAATAACAGGAAACCGATGTAGGACAACAGTGATGGAGTTACGTAAGGGAATCAAAAGTGTGCGTTACCCTGGCAAAATGGTGTGCATTTGCGAGGTGAGACCATAACAAATAATTAGTGTATCATGAGGGGCAATTTGTTTACTATGTAATAGCAAAATTTATTTGATTTAAAGTTATTTAAGAAAAACACATTTTGCTGGAGTAACGTTTGAAACGTTATCCTGGCAAAATCAGTTTTCAAAAAATCGTTCAGCCCGGAACCAAATGCCTACATGAATAGATAGCTTTTGTTACGTAGTAAATGTTTGTAAATAGTAAAATTTGTGTGTTATATGGTTCTTGAGTTATTTAAGATTTTGCTGCGGTAACGTTTTGGGATTTCCCAGATCTCGAAAACGGCTCAACGCAGAGGATTGAAAAAAAATACCAATAAGAGATCTTAATTTGTACATTAGTTTTTGATTTGGTTGTCGTAAACCAATGGAATTAAATGGTTTCAAAAATCAGATAAAAACGGATTTGCAAGTAAACCAAAACACTTATAACCAAATAAACAGCTGTAAAAAATACGCGCTGTGTAAAGATACAAAATTTAATATTTTTGACATTATAAGCGTCTACCATGGGTATTGTTTACAGCTGTTTATTTCTCGATCTCGATCGATCGAAAATCGATTTTGCCAGGATAACGTTGCAAACGCTACTCCAGCAAAATGTGTTTTTCTCAAATAACTTTAAAACTACAATTCATACAAATTTTGCTATAGTAAACAAATTGCTCCTCATGATACACTAATTATTTGTTATGGTCTCACCTCTCAAATGCACAACATTTTTCCAGGGTAACGCACACGAATTAAAATTGTTTACCAATTAAAAACATACTTACTTTAGTAGTTAATATAAGTAGGTACTTGTTATTTTTAAAAGCACATGTATAATTTGTATGTCTATTCATATAGAAACCGTCGGGTGTCGCCAGTTATCGTCTTCGTCGTCGGTGCTCGCTGCCCGTCCGAGACGCGCGTGGGTGGACGAGAGCTCTACTTGTTCGTGGACTTTGTGGTTATAATCTCTTATTGTTATATTAAAACAAGATTACAGATATATACGTGTCGACTTTCATTGTAGAACTTTTTATTAAATTAATAGTTTCGTGTTATTCGTTAGGAATTTGCGACTATTATCATTTCACATACCACTTCCATAATTAGTATCTACCTATGCACTCGATCTAGACTAGAGCTTTTTATGATCAATTGTTAAAAGTGAATTGGAGTAGGTACATTCGATCTTATTGAATGGATATCAGACAATGAGCTAGGTCTCTTGGTACGAAGCCTGAGGGGCAATTCTCGTAATTTTAAGAACGTTCACAGTCTGAATCTGTCGAAAAATACTTCTAATTTCCCTACATTTTGACGAGTTTTTGACATTTGTTTGTCGCCGAAATGAGACTGCGACTAGATTTTGATCGTTTTAAATTACGAGAATTGGCGTCCTGTTCTTTCCGTCGCGATTTTTTATTGCGCGATTAATTTCGCTCATCCAAAAAGTAAAAGTGCCTGCCTAACTCTCATCGTCCTTTATAATTATATCTACTTAATATACATACTTATAATAGCATACCTTATTAATTAATATCTTCATCTCACTATAAAAGCTATTAGCTAAATATAATATTGCTATATTGTGGTTTAACTGCAGCCTGTGATTACTGGGCTTTAATTACAAACTAACTGGATATTGATTCGAATCGTTGCATTTACTCGTACTAACCTTCTGAACGACGAGGGGTGTGCCGAAGTCTTTGCCGCCCTGCAGACGGAAGCCCAAGGGCTGCTGGTCGGCTTTGTTCAACCGCACAGTTAACAACTGTGCCATCTGTCAACAAAATACAAACAAAACATTAGTTGATGTTTAAACTCTAATCATCTTAGCCCTCAGTTGTATGTCCCTAATGATCGAAATGCCGCAGACTCCAATGTAGAATAATTAAATCCGATGTAGAATAATTTCTTTATCTCCTTTTTATTCTGAGCTAATCCAAGTACAAAACACAACTAATATGTGTTGAAACTCTAATGAACACGCAATTGTTTTATAATTTATTGCGTTGGCAATGATCCGCTTGTGTTGAAAACACGACATCTTTACACGTTTGCCAGGTAAGTCATTATCATTCCCGAAAGAATGAAATTGGAAAGTGCGTACAAATAATGATTAAGTAATCCGCTGTACCATTAGCCTGGCATTTGATCGACCCAATTGAAGATTTATTTTCTGTCGGGCCCAGCCCAGCCTCACTGACCGCGCACTGTAAGTATGCAGACATCTTGCGATCTATTTTATCTTCGATCAAGATCTAAGTGCAAACCAAAAGACATCAGTGAAAGGAGGCTGAGAGCGAAACTCGTTTATTTATACAAGGAATAAACAATAATCAAATCATTTATCGTTTTTCGGAGGTATTAGATTTCTCTCCGTGATATTTTAAATTTGATTAAAAAAGTACTGATAGCATCGCAGTTCTCTAATGCTGCATTCCTGCTCCATGTTGTGTGAATACCAAACGCGGAACGATACACATCAGATTTACAGTGTACCGTACTTTTATTGTATGGGAGAATCTTTCGGTAAGTAACAATAACAAGATCTACTTAGTATCTAAGTCTTACTTACCAACTTACAAGATATTTTTAGGGTTTCGTAGCCAAAAAACAGAATCCTTATGGATTCGTCATGTCTGTCTGTATGTCTGTCCGTCCGTATGTCACAGCCACTTTTTTCCGAAACTATACTGTTGAAACTTGGTAAGTAAATGTATTCTGTGAACCGCATTAAGATTTTCACACAAAAATAGAAAAAAACAATAAATTTTGGGGGTTCCCCATACTTAGAACTGAAACTCAACATTTTTTTTTCATCAAACCCTTACTTGTGAGGTATCTATGGATAGGTCTTCAAAAATGTTATGGTTTCATGGTAATGATGAGGTTTCTTATATAATTTTTTTCTAAACTGAATAGTTGCGCGAGAGACACTTCCAAAGTGGTAAAATGTGTCCCCCCCCCCCCCTGTAACTTCTAAAATAAGAGAATGATAAAACTAAAAAAAGTATATGATGTACATTACCATGTAAACTTCCACCGAAAATTTGTTTGAACGAAATCATAAATCGTAAACCGCAATTTACCTTTCATTCAATCAACTCAACGGAACCCTTCATGGGCAAGTCCGACTCGCACTTGGCCGCTTTTTTTTGCATGCATTTTATGCAAAAAAAAATATCTTGTAAGTCGGTAAGTAACGCTTATTAGGTAGATCGTATTAAAGTTTTATTAGATAGTATTATTAGGCACAAGCTTATAACACCCCGTCGTTTTTGCGTCGGGGGTTAAAAACGAGAACTAAGAGGATAACTAAATAGATAAGTAGCTATGTATACCTACCTAATCAAAAGTTGTCAATGTTGTCATCCTATCTAATTATATTAACCTTTCGCCCTCGCGTCGCAACTTAATTAAAAGATAAATGGCGGCGATGCTTTATGGCTAATAATTGGCATAAAATATTCCATAATTACCTACTGCAATTCTATTTTAGAGTTAACAACTATGCTACGGGCAGCCCAGCCAGCATCCGCAGTTTTACGAGGAAACTTAAGGCCCGGTATTATGCCGTTCACCTTGCTCAAATGGGCGTTACCGCTGAAAATGCCCCGCGCGCCCCTCATCGTACTTACGCGCGAAGCGGTCACGAAGTTTCTATTTTGTAGGGCTAGCTGCCATAGTGTCAGACGCGCGACGCTCACATATAGGTAGCTAACAGCATTTATTGCAGAGCAGTGGTGTATATTTATATTTTTTTACAAACAAAGAACTCGTAATATTAATAAAATAGAAAATATTATCAATGTAACCGGGCGGCAGAATTTAGACAGTTATTATTAAATTAGCTTTTCCCTACGATTTCGCTCACAAATAAAAGTGAATAAGTTAGTACCTACTTACTTTTTTTTTTAATGCAGAATAGATCGACTGGAAATTCTGAGCAATATACATATCTGCCGGCCATATCGGTACCGTTTGCACGAAGATCAAATGCCATATTGGGTTCATGGAGACCATGAACCACAATGCGCTCTATATCGATACCTCGGGGCTCAAAGGATGAACACGACTTTTCACGAAATCCAATAAATCGATAGAGAAAGGAAAACTGAACAAGATGGTGTAAATAACTCTAATTGGCCAAAATGTGCTATATATACGCCCTTTGAGCCCCGATGTATGGAATTATGGTTTGTGGGACCCGTGTATAACCCGTGACCCCCAATTTAATATATTATCCAGAAGTTTATCTAGAAGCCACAAGCGGTCGTGGGCTCGAAACTTTTTAGTTCAATAAGGCCGGCCACATACGGACGGAATTCCGTTTGAAAATATCGATTCGGCATTTTCGAAGGCAAAGAATTCATACAAAATCAAGGAACTACCTCACACGTACTTACAGTAGTTCTCCATTCGAAATTTTCTGCCTTCGAATTTATTTTGTATGCATTTGCTGCCTTCGAAAATCCGAATCGATATTTCCGAACGGAATTTCGATTTTGCCAGCCGAGTAAAGACTATACAGGGTCCAATGTTTAGTTTGTAATGAAAAAATAGATAAAGAGAGCGAGAGTGAGAGAGAAAGTGAAAAAAATTGTGAAAGTGAGAAAGAAAAAAAATCAAAATCAAAAGTCATTTATTCAAATTAGTCTGAGAATCAGCACTTTTCGAATGCCAAAATTACAAAAGACAGTCCCCCAAAAACGCCTGCCCTTCACCACTTGCTAGTGCTATCGCTGGGAAGAAGAAGTGGCGCAACAAACTCTGCTGGGGAGTTTGTTGCGCCACTTCTTCACGCACAGCTGTCTGTTCAGTTAAAAAATACTTGATCGTATACAATAATAGGTATGTTAAATAAATTAACATTACAAGATACAGAACATTAAATTAAATTGTTTGCCACATGCCAGTTAGCCACGCCAATATACCATCAAAGATACTAAAAACTATACTAAGATTGATGTAGGGATTAATTTTGTTCAGGTAAGCGAACATTGGCGCCGATTCCCGATTCGAATTTAGTCATCAACCTGACAAACGTGCAGATACGGTTTCAATTGACTTTAAGCCGCAGTCTAAAGGTCCGGCTTGATATTTCTTGGAGTGATTTAAAAAAATTACTGATGTTTACTTTACGTCTACCAATCGATAATTTTTCAGTTTCCCTAAAACAAAGTAAAATATAAAATTCAGTTGATACTGACGGCTTTTAAATATATTAATATTCAAATAGGCAGGTTTTGATCAAACAAAATCCACAATGTTGAAAACTACCATTCAGCGTCATAGGTCGTTTGATCTAGTTCTTCGTGTAAATTTACATCAAAATCAAAATCACAATCAAAAGTCATTTATTCCAATTAGGCTGAGAATCAGCACTTTTCGAACGTCAAAATTACAAAAGACAGTCCCCCAAAAACGCCCGCCCTTCACCACTTCCTACTCCTAGTACTATCGCTGGGAAGAAGAAGTGGCGCAACAAACCCCCAGCAGCACAGCTATCTGTTCAGTTAGAAAATACTTGATACTTGATTGTATACAATACGGGTGTTAAGTAATTAACATTATAAGGCACAGAACATAAAATTAAATTATTTGCCATATGAGAGCTAGCCATGCCAATATACCAACAAATATAATAAAAACTATACATAGGTACTCATAAAATAATTAATAAAATTAAAATGTAAATAAAAACTTACTACCTAAATAAAAGCCTGCAGGTATAAAGGGCGTGACTGCTTACATATTTACGCATTAGTGGGTTCTGGTCACATAGCTGTCACTTGAAGTCACAGATGATAAACCAGAACCATCGAAGTAAAATAAATAAATAAGTTAACACGTTGAACGCCGCTTTAATTTTTCAGTCTTTCTGTTTGGGCCATGGGGGACACCGTGTGGTCGACATACAATAGTTCCGTTGGGGCCGCGGGGGACAACATATGACCGCGAGTCAGAGGCGATTTTAAGCGTCTCTATTGGGCCATCGGGCACAGATATGAAGCTAATATGTATTTGACGTGACCCCCACGGCCCTGCAGACAAATAGATTGTATTTGGTTTTTAGTAAAAAATATGACTTGGAAAAATATGACAAATAATTTCGGGACACGACTTGTTTGAAAGTTCTAAAGGAAAAAGTGTGTATGATAATGGGTTACTTTATATTTTTCCATAAAGTTACTATTTATAATGTGTTGTGAAATACTGTATACTATTATTATTTACTTACGTAGTTAAAATTTGGTTAAAGTTGTACTACATAGCTGTTAGGGGTTAATTTTTCGGGGATAGTTTGATGAATTAAACTACATGTTTGTAAATCAGAAATATAATATTTTTTTATTACAGTTTTTAAATGAAACAAAATTAAATCAGACTTTAGATTGAGATCAATATCAACGTTACTACACCTATTATTTTAATGAATTTCATGGAAAAAATCAAAACAAAGAAATGGTTTGTTAGGGCAGGTTTCACAAAAAGTTACAACTTTTTTCGTATTTACGTAAACAAATAAACAGAAAATTCTCGAATCGATACGTAATCAATGTAGGTAGCTAATTAGTCCAAACAGTCACTGCGCGGGCGCCCGGGAATCGCGTATCGTGACGGCCGGTGGCCGGCAGGACAAGAGCGGGGATGACCGACACCCCGACCCCCGCGGCCCCAGCCAACGAAAAACGCGATTTATTTCCGCGTGGGCCATGGGGGGCAACTGTTGAGTGACAGTAGTATTTTGGTAAAATAAAGTCACAAATTACTTTTCTTCGATTTATTTCATGTGATTTGGCACATTTTCTAGCCCCTAAAGCAATAAAAACTTATACGTAAAATTTAACAATCGGGCATTTTTAACCTGGCTCCTTTTACTAAATAAGTGAGGCCCATATGTTGTCCCCCACGGCGTTTAACGTGTTAATACTAATAACAATAACCTGTCAGTAAGCTAATTCTGGAGAAAGAACATGAACATTGTCTTGAGTTAATTAGGGCGACCAACTATTCTTATAGTGTAAGTAGTCGTTGATGGAATAGTAAGCCTTTGAACAAAGGCTGAATTTTACTCGATGAACACTTTGCTTGATGATGACATCGAATTCAATAAATGATGATGGCTTTTCAGTAGCAGGACTGCAAAAAAACAACAATTATTTTTGAAAATAATACAATGTATTCTATGATAGGTATGTTTATATCTATTATTTTATAATTCATTATTTCAGAATACATTGACATAATATGGGCGATATTATGTCAATCTATTCTGAAACTTTGTCATTTGTTGTCGGATACTAAGTTCAGATTTTATTCAATAGATTGATCACTAAATATTTCATTAAACCCTATAATGTCTTAATCAAGATGTTGTAGTGATAGATCACTAAATCCCACAGGACTAGAAGAATAATACGAAATTCGAAAAATTCCGTTTTCTTCTTGAAATGCCTTTTGATTTGCTTGAATATTGTGAACAATAGATGATGATGGCTTTTTAATAGTAGAACTGGAAAAATACAATATTGATTTAATATACACTAGCTTATGCCCGCGAATTCATCCACGTGAACGTATAAAAGGTATAAGTAGGTAAGTTAAAAAAAAAAACAATTCCGAACCGATATTTCGAAACTGATTTCCGTAACGGAATTCCGACTGTATGTGGTCGGCCTAATATTATTACCCCGTATTTAACAGTCTGGTAGTTATGAGTAATAAAACAATAATACAGAGTGAAATTAAATTAGCTAGCGAAACTATATATATTTCAACACGATAAAACAGATTTTATCAACTTACACTTCAAGTAACAACAATAACAGCGGTCATTGACCCCAAACAAAACATATGTTTTTTTATTTTGTCGTGTTTAGTAGATATCGATACCCATCATGTCTTGAGACAAAATAAAAAATTATGATGTTTTTGGGGTCATTGACCCCACTGACCTGAGACCGCTGTTATTGTTGTTACTTGAAGTGTAAGTTGATAAAATCTGTTTTATCGTGTTGAGATATCGATACCCGTCTGTTAAGTATACAAAAAAAATTAAAAATTAACGGATATTTTAATTGACTACACTACCGGCGGTGGATGACCCGAAAAAAGTCCTAGCCCAACTAGAAACAACACCTAAAGTTGTTATTCCCCGTGGGAATCGAACCCGCGATCGAGAAGATATCCCTTTCACCACTAAACCAAGGAAGCATTCTATTGTAATGAGTAGGTAGGTACTTACTCAACATCCAATCGAGAAGCAGTATCATCCAGTTCTTGAGTAGCAATTTGCTTGTTCGCCAATCTAAAATAATAAAATCATTGAAATACAATTGGAAGCACAGCTGACCCTACTGTAGGTACTTACTCTGTGGCCTTCGGTGAGCCTCAGGTCACTCAGGTGATTATATGATTCGGAAAATCAATTTCAACTTAGTAACAATGCCTATAATAGAGTGTACTCTATATCTATAGGCATTATTAATTACTAAGTTAGAAGTATTAAATTCACGAGAAATATATTTATTTTTATCATTCTTTATTTAGGTAGGTACTTATAATAAAGTTTCTTACCGTCTTCGTGCTATATTCTGCACACTCTGGAGTAAACGCTTTCGACGAGCAGCTTTCCATCTCTTCCCACTATTATATTTATTTTCACGGTACAAAACGTAAAAATTCCACTGCGGAGCGAAAAGCGACACAGGTCCATTCTCAACAACGTTCCAAGGAACACTGGCGCGGTGCAGGCAGCAAGGAATGAGCAAGCGTATGTCGTAAAAACGTTCATAAAATCGTATAAAATTAGATATTAAATTTTTATTAAAAACTAATGGATCACTGGATGCAGTTTGGCATTAGAAATTTTATGGTATATTTTTTATTATAATTATTGTTGTTAATAAAGAGATAAACTGCTTTTAAAAACAAAGAAGAGGTTTGTTTGAAGATTTTTTTGATGCATTAATGTATGTTTAATTATGATTTGGGCTGGATCACTGTATTAAAATAAGACTTGAAAATATCATACTTTTTTTTTAGATCCTAATTATTTACGGTTTAAGAGATATACTGCTTTAAAAAACAACTTTTTGACCGTTTTCGTGAAATCTCCGCCTTAAACATCTGCATCGTCCGAAACGAATCGTCGCCGGTCACGTTCAGCTAAATATCTTGAAAACTGAAATGCCATCAAATTATAGAGTTATTTTGGTATATCTACCGCTGCAATTTTTTCATTTAACTGTTCAAAAGATTAAAAAGAGCGAGCAATTAAAGAGTTGTCTGGCACGATGTGCAAAAACAAAGTAGTTGAGATCAAAATAAAATGCAATGCAATTTATGCAATTGTTTTTTTTTACAGTTCTGATTGTTGTGGCATTCCTCAGCCTCGCCCGCTGCATCGGCGCGCGCGCCAATCAAAAGGTCGCGACACTCTTCAGCTGACACTTACGTCTTCATCAATTCGCTTCAATTCACGATAAAAAGTGGTAAGTAACGAACTAAACAAGCCGTTTGTTGTTAATGAGGCGATATTCAGCCACCGATTTCACAATTGCATAAAACTATTTGGTATTGCTCATGTGTTTGCAAGATTTGATCATTTTTTAGGCACCTATGCTGCCATCCATAGGAGGGTTTTGTATAGGTCGAAAAACTATGGAAAATATGGACTCGATATAGGTACCTATTTCATTAACGTCTAGCTACTTAGTCGCATCGGTAACTTTTCAGCCTCAAAGGACACTCATAAAATTGTACGTATTTGTAACGTAGATGCGTAGGCGGTACTGGAGAATAGATATAATGATACATCTATGCTACCGTGATAGAAAATGTAAATAAAATCTACGTATATAGTATAAAATAAACATTCTGTACTTACCAATAGACACAATAATAAAATTCAATAACATCTCTGATGCATCTCTATCACTATTAGATGACTAATTTAATTATGTAAAATTAAGTATTCAAACCACGTTGTTAATAGAAAGATTATGTTCAGTTAGATATTTCAATGACATAAAATAAACCTATAATAGTCCGCTTCTCTCATTATAATTTCAAATAAGTTTGTTTTGCATTGATTTTCCTGCAATCATCTCGCATCTTCACAGCATTGTTGGCGCTGCGTTTACAATCTCATCTCGAAGCCTTTGTTCGTGATTGAACGTAGTTTACAGGAGACTGCCTTATCTCAAGAATGCTGTGTATGATAATTATTATAGCTTCTTTACGACTCGGACGGGCTTAATGTGTTTTCACATTCGATTTTACTAAGCATTCCAATAGGAATTCAAAGTATGAAAGATATTCATGTATTTGGCAGAGGAAACCGGCTCATAAAGGCTGCCACATACAGGCGCGACGCGACTCTAGCAGAACAATTTCCATGAAGTTTTCATAGAAATGGTTCGACCAGAATTGCGTCGCGATGTCGATGTCGCCTCGGTCGGTCAGTCGGTCTGTGTGCCTTTACGTTTAAAATATTTAATTTGCTTGTCCTACAGCTAATTGTACCCATTAATGTCAAGCTAATTAAGTAGTAGGTACCAGCACGCAATTAAACGTCCTTCTTCAGTTACCTATTAAAACAGCGTTTTCAGTAAGTAAGTAGCTCAAAAAAACCAAACAAAAATGTTGTTTCTTAACCTACCCAACAAACGATAAACAGATAGCTTGACAGATTTGATAACAGCCGCGGTTTCTGATATTTGTGGACAGGGACAACACCACCATACGATTTCTGATACTCTGCAGTCGTTCCAAGAATTATCAATGTAAACATATTGTTCAATATATTTTACGTTTGATTTTTTCTTCGGATTGTTAGTCACGCGTTAATCGATGACGTCAGCGGTGGCGATGGCGGTGAGTAACCACGAAAGCCCGCGTCCGCTGTCGGTCACAGAAGCGATTGCCTCGGTATTTAGGTGAAATGGAGTCGTTATGATATGATAAGATTACATCTCCCGTGAGCCTATGCCGATTGTGATTTTTTATTTAGCCTACACTGTCCCACTGCTGAGCAAGGCCTCCCGCAAATCCCATCCATTTCTAGAGCTATATTATACATATGTCGGAGTCATTCGTTTGACTATTCGGAACGCTAGCGCCATCTCGTGGTGCTAGACAGAGTCTAGCCAGAGTTCGTAGAGGGGTACGAGAGCTACAGCTACAATAGCGGTGTGAGCAGAGCTCTCAGGATCGTCGAAACATTGGACATCGTACGAACAATATGTGCTTAGAAACTGTCTCGCGTTCCGTATCGTTGAGTTGTTTACCTACAGTGTGTGATTCGCTAGTGTGACTAACTTGTTCGTAAATTATAATCTCATTTGAACTGCAAACCGTTTTTCTATTGTGCTATTACCAACACTACCCATAGTACGCCCACAGTAATTAAATTATGCCTGATGTTAACGAGAGACAGACATACCTTCTCCGTCACATATGTTATATTAATTAGCATAAATTCATCAAATCTCAATTTATTTTCTTCCTCTCAGTAGACCAACTTATTGAGAATGTAATACTTAGTAGAAATACCTACTATCAAAACTATTTACATACTAGCTGCGCCCTGCGGTTTTACCCGCATAATTTTCGATCCCGTGGGAATATCGGGATAAAAAGCATCCTATATGTTAATCCTGGTTATAAACCATCTGTGTGCCAAATTTCATCCAAATCCGTTTAGTAGTTTTTGCGTGAAAGAGTAACACACATCCACCCATCCATCCATACAAACTTTCACGTTTATAATATTAGTAGGATTATAATTAACCCGAAAAGCACTTTCGGTGAAAACAGAAAGCAAGCAAGCATCGGTCGAACAGTAAATCATTTTCTTCGCCAAATTAACAGAACCAGTTCTTTTAAACTAACCTCGCAAAGGTTGAAACCGGTAGTTTAAATCAATAACGTTTAGCTGGCATACAAATACCTTTAATTGTTTTAATGAATACATTTTTTTTCTACCTAATAAACTAAATTTAAATGAGCTATTGAAAGTTTTTAGAAGATGACAGTAGATAGCAAAAGTTTGAATAATGTTCTAGCAAATTCTAGCATAGTTTTCTACAATTATGTATAATACTCTTTGTTCTCGGAGAGCAACGGAGAGGATGCATAATGTATTAGCTACTACCCACAAACTGAAAGTAAATGGTACCTACGCGAATTTTCGCAAATAATTAACTAGTAATATTGATTGTTAATTTAACGAATAAGTGACAAGTCAAATACGTATTAGATACAATGTTCTCACACCTGCGCAAGCGCATAGGATAGCGGGAACTAATGTAGGATGCGTGGGAGTCTCATTCCACAATATAAATAGAGTATAAATCTACCGTTACTTGAAACATCCATAGATTACACATTTAAAAAGGAGCCATTGGCTAGAAGGTGAGGTAAGACCATAACTTGGAAACTATTTACTAATCTTGAAAGTGAAATATTTACGATACAGAAGAAGTGATGCCATTTTGTGTGTTGTAATTACAAAACACATACGTGTGTTCAACATTGTTTACTCAGCTGTGGCCTTGTGAGGTCGCGCTGTCGACGATGCCTCAAAGGCTAAAAAGTCGATCGATACTGTTAATAAGTGCGAAATGATAATGTCGAGAGCGTGATCAATAAACCGCGTGGGCGTACGGCACAGCTTGTGCATTGGGTTGCGTATGAGACCAACGCATATTGCATGCCAGAGCAGAGTCCGGTCAGGCTCAGGCCGCCGAGGTGCCGAGGTGTCGCAACGTTCGCTGCTGAACTATTCGAACCAGCTGACGCGACATGGCGCCGTCAAACCGTTCGTGCGACTCGACTCACCGATGAATGATGTTGCATATTATATTCATTTACAATGCACTATTTTTACTCATTACTTTGGCTGACAAACAGCCCTTGTGATCAATTTGGACTGCCAGCGTTTATTTTAAGTAATGTTTTCATCCATATTTAGTACCTGCACGGTGCATGAAATCGAAAGTGTCAAACCTACGCTAAAATCAGACTACAAAGAAATCTTTGGATAGGTAGAAGGTGCAATTATGTTGATACCTATTTGAATTGGCGTGCCCAGTATAATCTTCAACTGCAATCTCCTTTACAAAGGACCTACATTTCTGCATCCTTCCTTTTATCGGCCATGCGGGTGTCGCTGTCGTTACAGAAATCGTTAAATAAATATAGCATAGCAGAACATCATATTCATTTAGGTTAAAAGGTCATATCATTATGCAGATTTTGCATACCATTTCGGTTACTTTAGTGAAGGTATTTATCATACCTACATTCTTTATCTTCCGCATTTGGAAATGCTCTCACTAAATATTGAACAAAAAATATAATACTTACTTATAATTATATTGAATTTTTTTTTTGCTCTTGGAAATCAAGCCCAATTTGTTTCTTCCCACAGATATTGAAAAATTGCTATAAAATCAGTATTTAGCAGGATTTTTAGCGTATTTTTCATTTTGTGTTTAAATATAGTTTAGCCTCGTGTTATTTCTGTAAGCTTGGTGTCGGTTGCGCCGCTCGCGCAGGCGTAAACTTGGCACTAACACTGCCGGTCGGCTGTCAACGTCGCCGTCGCACGTCGGTCTCCAGGATTTAACGTAATTTAAAGTCTTACAGCTAAATATGAGGTAACTTGTTGTATAACTGTGTATTAATGTCAATAACCCCCAAACTGCAATGTAAAAACCTTGGTGCGTAAATATAGAGCGGTTACGAAAGAGTTGGCGATCTGCCATCGCGTCGTTCGGACGCCTCACTGATAACGAACTTCACAAACATAATAACTTTCGTATTTGATTATCCTAAGATAAGCTTACCAATACCTACAGAAGTAGAGGTAGTACCCATAGATTTATGGTAGCAGCTCAGTGATAACGGCCCTAACTTACCGATCAAAAATTTGTATTTGGGATTACGGTTCAGAAATAGGAAACACGTGTTTCAGGGTTTCTTTTTTAATTCTACCCCAAAAGGGGATGAAATATAAGATTAAAGTTTGAATAGGATATTCCGAATCTACGCAAATGCAAACGAAGTTCCTGGCAAAGTCCAGCACTTCGTTTGCGTCAGACCTACGTCAGGAACAGTTCTTTACCAACAATTTTAAAGCAGTCGATACAGTTTACAGAACAGATTATCTGTTCTGTGATAAAGTTAATAAAATTAGTGAGGTTCTGTTTGAGTTGTGCTATTGCACATGGTTGCGTTGCAATGTTTTGACATCCCAGTATTCCAAAAAATCTAAATTTATACTTGGCTCTCTACGCGTGACGAAAGTGGGCGTGACAAAAGTTATGTGACAATTTGTTATCTACCTACATTTTGATTGCCTTTAATTCATTCTACAATAACTGAAGCAGACGATGTCCCATAAACCCATCTAGAGCTAAACATAAAAAATGTAAAAGACTTTATAATGAAGGCTTGGCTTTGGCATCATCGGCCAGTGATCTTTAGTTGTCTTTCGCGTCCCGACTCTTACCAATGCATAATGGCAAACATTTCGGGTGAACAGTTTGTTCGATTTAGGTTCTTCCTAAACCCCCACACATTATGCTCGTCTTGTTACGTTTGCAGAATTAATAGTCAGCCTAAAATTTTCCCACTACTGGACACAGGCCTTCTCTCAGTGAGAGGTAGGCCGTAATCCACCACGCGGCTGGAACGTTCGCAGAATAATGCTTTCAAAATATCACTGCATTTTTTCGCAGCGCAAGTAAAAGCGCAACGAACTCTAAACGAATAGTTTTAGTTTAGAGCCTTATTTGGTGTAACATTTCAACAATTTCAGTAGAAGTATCTTTTCTAAGTGCCTTTTATAATGTAGGCAAAAAAACAAAAAGCACAAGTAACATACCGTGTCTCCTGGCGTCTCTCGCAAACCGCAACTCTCCACTTAAATGACGCGCATTTTCAGATACGTAATAAAAATAAAAATAACATTCATTGATGCGAACACCAAGTTCAATGTTATTGTGCTTAAAATACTTTACACATAACATTGCTACGAAATTACTTTTGTCATTGAAAATACTTAGCGTCACAGCCAGGCGAATTTTTAGAATAGCCCCGGCTGTATGTATGAATATGTAGCATCATATGTGTCAAGATAAAGAGAAGTTTTGGCAGACCACCAACAATATTAAACTATCTCTATCCAAGAATCTACGAAATTAGACGAGACCGTAACCATGAAATTAATTTACCTACGGTCATTATATGTACGTCTACCTAATTCTAGATTTTAATAAGTTAATTGTTACTTTGAAATGTGATACAAAATTTTTAGTAAACGCCTAATTTAGGCTGGGAGCCCATCATGGAACTAGTTTTCCTTTTTCAGAGTGCTACAATCTTACACATGATCTTGACACAGCGGCACAGATTCATTGCATTGTATTTACAGATATCTCCTTACGAGCATTTTGTGGTCATTCCAAGAAGTTACATACAAGTATGGGCTGATGTTGACGTCACCTCGTTCGACGCATACATATGAGTAACGAACGAAATAAATAGCCACGTTATTGTTCTGAACCAAATCATATATCATCAAAGTATGTATGAGTTAAGCAAAACGGATGTGCACGACTGATCCCGGTGCCATATTGACATCTTTATGAATGACACACAATTCAGTCTGTATCTAACCAGCCGACAACAAAAGTTTTATGTCTGCCTACGTCTTCTGCTGACCTGATAACTGATACAGACATAATCGACACATTTATTTTGAGCTATATACATTAGACTCTGATAAATAAGTGTTTCTATGACCTACATATTGCATTACGAATACTTAGTTCAAATGTCTTTACAAAACTTGGCCTGGAATGCAGCAGTGCGATTCTGTAACCATCTCACCGTGAAAACATAGGTGAAGTGAGCGTGGAGTGAGTTGTCATTCTAAATAATGCTAGGGATTGACACTACTGACAACTCACACCAAGCTCACTTCACTTGAGTTTTCACGGTGAGATTTTTACAGAATCGACCGGCTGGACAAGACACCTAGGCAACGTTCTCTCCCTATACAATATTCTATCATACTAGCTAGACTCATTTAGTGAAAGTTCAATCAAATTTTATGGTGCAATAGAATCGTAGCACACACAAATAGCGAAATAAACAACTATCAAAGAAAAAATCTTTAAAGTTCAAAGGTTTATGGAGGCTAATTGTGAACCGATACAAACAAGCTTTGTTTATGATCCACTTTAAAGAAGGAAGACGCAGTCCCGCATTTTCATTCAACAGAACAGCCAAGATGTTTTGACAACACGGTTGGCGCAGTGGCTGAGCGACAGACTGCTGCGCTGCGTGTCGCGGGTTCGATTCCCGCACGACACAAATTTAATTGGACACAAAAGGCAATTTGTATTACCTACAGGTAGTTGTTCCGGGTCTGGCTGTTTGTATATGTGAGTTTAAATGTTTGTAAACGCACCCACGATACAGGAGTAATTCTTGTGTTTACCTTTTTTTTTTTAAATAAAAAAGTTTCAAAAGTTGGCTGATCAAAAACTTCAAAGAAAACAAGTAGGATGGGGCAATCAGAAGTTTAAAGTGTGTTTTATTGCTGCAATCAACGTCTGTTGATATTTAGACTAGAATATCATCCATTTCTGAGTATTACTGGTTTAAAGCAAAATAAACAATATTTGGCTATACCTCTCTAAATAATTGCTCTATAAATAAGCAAGGCAAGAGAATAATTAAGAAGAAGTAACTCAAAGGAGAACTCAAGATTGCTGCTGTTTTTGAAATAGACATTTTTATGGTGGAGATTCTCCATCGTATCGAACAAAACGACGAACATGTGGATATTCCAAAGTGGAAGATTACAATGTCAAAAGACGAACATTACTTTTGCAAGCACTGAAGCACCTAACCACACATAAAACCTTTTCTTCACCTCAACCTGAACGATGAGTTCACCACAAATATTTGTATATATATAGTATAAAGAACACCTTGGAAAACAAGTAAAAATGAAAATATGCGAAATGTAAATATGGTATCATACATAAATTATGCGTAAAAGTGCAACAGACACAAAACACACAGTGATGTAGAAGAAATAAGGCTCGATCGACTATGAGTAATCTAAACCGTACCCAGACAGACGACCCTTATGATTCATCGTTTAAGACCCAAGGATTAAGAAAACATGAAAATAAAAATCGAGGTGAGGAATGTCAGACAAACAAAAAATATTTGAGGATGTAAACGAAGTGCCGAATGATCTTCAAAATACTGAACCGCTTGACCTCGATCGATTAATCTATAGATACAATTTAATTTAAACTCCAAATAACAGTTTGGGTACCTACATTTTGAGAATGACTTTGGAATTCAGACGCTTCCTCCTCGTCAATATAAACAAACCTAACTAGATAAACGCTACAGTTGCCTTGTATTCCTCAGTTATATTATGATGATAACAAAAATACGTCTTAGTCTAAATAGAAAACAAGTTTGCTCTATCGATAAATGAACTTGACATTTGCATGTAAATTGTTATGGAAAAATGTAAACAGAAGGTGTGCAGTTTATGAAAACACAAAGAAAATTGTGGAAAGATACGTTACCTAGTTTAGATAATTCCTTAGACCTATCAAGCTGCAGTAGGTAATAAAGTGGCGCCTATGTAGTAGATTACAGTAATATACATAGGTATAAGGTCTAAAATCACTGCTGTGGATAAATAATGATAGGTTATTAGTTAAGCCGAACGTTAACACCAGCCATTTTTTCTTGGGTATCTCGCATAGGTACCTACTATTTATATTGATGATATCAATAGCTAAACGCTTTGTGCAAAAAATCGGTTGTTCCGTGATTCTTTAGAGGATGCTACTTACGCGTATGGTTAAGTTAACGGAATATTTTATTATTAATCATGAGCCATGCACCTTGCACCATCTAAGGTCGCGGTCTGTAACGACATTTAAATTTTCCTACTTATTGTCAACTCAAAATAAACCTCAAGCAAGCGTTTTCCTTCGAATTCATTAATGACTCAATGTCTAGGTACGTAAATTAGTTGGAAATTGGTTGGTTGATTCGTAACTTGGTCAAGTAGGACTGGTATTAGCTATATAACAAACTGGTTATTTGTAACAGGAAAAATATAAATAAGTACGTATACTCATTTACGTAGTTATTTATTTTCATGACAATAATGCGGGCTGATGATTTCATACAAAAGCTAATAAAGGAAAAACATCTGGAATTATTTTAATGTGGGTAATAATCAAATGCTGCCTACCTAAGTTTACATTGATTTTTGTTGCGTTTTTTAGCTACATAGCATCTAACAGCCTACATAGTACAGCCCAATTCCTAGAAATGTAATATCTGCCGCAGACATCAACAATAACGCGGTTTACTGACTGAGCTAGGTACAAAGTAGGTACTTACAGTAAATCCACATATAACACCAATTGGTATTATTTGATATAAACTCCGCTTATTCGCTCTTGTGTGCTCATCTTTATAACGCAAATCACCTAAAGAATTAACGTCAAGCGAGTTGTCCGCAGCGAAAAATCAGAAAAACATAAAATAATGATGCAGCAAAACCTTGCATTATAAAATCAAAGGGCTTGTGCAAGTATGAACGTTTTAAAATTCCCTTAGTTTGGGCCGTTGCACTCTGGCTGCGGGACTCGTCTAACCGGCCCGCTATCAGTCCGCGGTTCGATTCATCGCGCGCCCGTGCCCAATGTGCTGGGATATCACCAATCGTAACTGCAGGCCATATTCAAACTCACTACCATGGAAACGGCTCTACTGGGAGGTACCTACTTAATCTACCCACTGCACCGACAGCTAAGTGGGTACCAAAGGACTTATTGTTAAATTTTTGATGTTCCTTCCTAAACTAGTTGAACTTCAAGACAAAATTGACATATATTACTGAGAAAGATATCTATGTATATACTTATTTGTTGATAATGGCGCCGATTCCCTTGTTCATAAACTAAACAAAATTTAAATTCAGTGCATCTTTTTCTTTCTATTTCATTAAGAAAAGGACAGAAGATAAATATTAGTTTAGTCCTGTCAAATAATATACTCCATAGACAAATTAGACGTGATTAAAAACATGGCTACTAAAAATACATCCATTTACGTCAGGCGTTGACTAAATGTTGGTGTTTTTCAGACAATTATGGTGACGAAAGCCGGCTTCATCCCGGTTTATTTTTTGTTCACCGTAAATGTTAGGTTGGTATTTAACCACTCTGCTCGACTAGATTTTGACATATGACATATCAGCTGACTCGACGGAATGTTGCGAATTACGTCATGAAATTCAGTAAATTACATCAACTTTCAACATTCAAAATTAAGAAAAATATGTTTCCGCGCTTATTTTATACAATATATTTGTGGCAAATATCTTTAATTATTTGTTGAGGTCGGTCAAACTTCGTTAGTCTACTACGAAAGTTGTATAAAATAGGTATTACTACACCTATCCAAAAGGTAGGCACCTTAAACTCGCTGGAAATATGTACATAAACAACCTATTCTCTTGCTTAAAATATGGAAAAGGGAAAAATAAAGATATTATCATTCTCTCCGCGTTCTTACTTTTACCATTTTTCTTACATATACTACTTATAAAACGCAATCAAGTCTTGATAAAAATTACAAAAAATTGTGTTTCGACATGACACTTCTTAGTGTTGACCATCCGTCCAGTTTTCTTATTTCGATTCAAAAATTGCATAAAGCCTAATCGATAATCGGAATTTGCAAAAAAAAAATAAAAAAGGTGTAGAAACTATATATATCCTCTTTGGTATATTTTTCATGAATTAATTTATTTTTGAAATTAATCATTTTAATTACCGTACCTACACGTACGGTGTGTAATTTTTTATGGTTCCGTACGTCCAAATGAAAAAACGGAACCCTTGCAGGATCACTTGTGTCTGTGGGTCTTGTCTTTTCTTATTTGCTTCGAATCTACTGAACCGATTACATTGAAATTTGGTACACATATGAATTTCTGTGACCCAAAGACGGACGTGTAACGTAAATAAATTAATTTTGAAAATGGGGTCACTCTTGGGGGGCAAACTAGAAAAAGAAAAAAAAATCTTTGCTGTACCTCTGTGTGACATATCAAATGAAAGGGCTTGTTGTGGGGTTTTAAATATATTTGCTTAGTAACTAAAACAAAAGTTATGTGGCCGTCTGTCTATGTGCCGGTCGGTCTGCCTCTCTGCCGTCTGTACAAACCTACTAACCGTAAAATCTAGATCATGACCAATTTGCACCGGCAAGCCTTTCTTACAGGGTTAACGCGGGCGTTTTCGTGGACACACGTTGTGAGACGAAGTAGGCACTCCTTATGTCCCAAGCTGCCGTTCTGCAGCTTGGGATAAAATTTTAAGAACTGTAATTGTCTGATTTCTAATTTAAATGATCTGAAAATACTTTTACGGAACCCATAATTTCGTCATGTCAGTCTGTGCGTGCGTTCGGATGTCAATGCCATTAACCATTTTACTCGTAGACGTTAACGAGTGTTAATAACACTATATCGTATTCGTATTCTATGCACGCAAAATGGTGTAGTAAAATTACGATAAACATAATTAGAGGTAGCATTCCCCATGCATGTACCCGAGGGTTGAAAAAAATCTATGCACACAAGCGTGTGGGGGGTATTGTTGGAACTTATAATTAAAATTATAAAGATGTTTCTAATTGACTTAACTTTTAAAGTCAATCATTTTTGACATATGGGATATTTTCGTTTAAAACCGCAGAATTAACTTGGTTTTTACAGTTTTTTCGAAAACTTTTATGAAATACAAACTTATTTCTGCAGTCGATCAAATTAATGATATGCGCTGTGCATGCGTAAATATTCATCCCAAGTACGGGACCTTTCGCTGTGCATGGTCCGACATACACTTGGCCAGTTTTTTTTTTAATTTCATTGGGAAACTACCACAAAAAGTAAACAATTTCTATTACTCAAGTAAACTAATATAAATAAAAACTACCAAGCTCATACAGCTAACAAAACATAATGAAATGTAAAGTGTTTGCGGAATACTTAATTAATCTATCATCATTTCCCAAACTTTTGCTAAGCCTATCTAAAAATGTATACTGGGCATTCTGTAGTAAACTATTAGAAAGTATCAAAAATTAATAATTAATTAATAAATTAAAATAATAAATAAAAATAATTTTGAATAGCAAGCGCATTCCGAATATAAATTCAAATATAGAAACAATTCGGCGCGAAATTGAATAAATGACTATGGTCATAGGTCCTCTGTTATTGACTCAGTTTCAATATAATGTCCAAAAAACGATTAAAATTACATTAGGAAAGCATAAATCAGTATTATAAATAATGCTTGTTGTATTTAATGCTTAAAATAATTTTATTTCAATTTCTGAGAATCGATTTCTGACATTCGTCATATTAATTACTCGGTCAATCGAAATTAAAAAAAAAAATCGTTTGGCATAATCGCTTTCGCACATCATTACGATAAAAAAAAACAACAATGGTCGGCGATTTTGAACACAAATTAAGTAGTGGTAATGAATAATACGTGTTATTGGACCTGTGTTTCAATATTACGTTAGGATTTGGGCATTTTCGTGTTTTTTATAATATTTGTAATAATATTTTTCACATTTTACATCTTATCTACATGTGTGTGTGTGACTTTTGTGAAAAGTAAAAATGTAAACACGCACGATTGGCGCGAAACTTCAACTTTAGATATCAAAAAACTACATTACCACTACTTATTTAACATGAACAATGGATGAATTCGTCAAATAATTAAATCATGTATTATTCATTGCCCCTATGGTGGAGTTTGGATTTTCGAAATCCCCAATTTTTATGTTTTTTAGCCTCGACCACCACTGTCATCAAAATGGCGATTATCGCATTTATTAGACTTGAATTTAATAAAGGTAAATTAATAAACTTGCGCGCTAAATATGAAAGATTGAATGGCGATAACATATGAGTTTTTTATCCAACTCTCTTAATTAACGCACATTCATAAGATTTGATGGGTAGCATAATCAATATTTACATTATCATTAGGGGTGTCGTATGTCGTCATTTCAAGGTCCAATGGGACCCGTTACTGAGCCAGCGGAGGTTCGTGTGTTCGGGTCCATTCGGGGGCGCTACCGAACTATACGGTTAATCAAGTTCAAATGCTTCAATGAAATAGATAGATAAACATGACTGTACCTCAGTATTAAATTCAGAAATACATATTCTATTGTTACCAAGTAGGTAGGTACCTACATTAAATAATTAATTAGAATCACACATTGAATACCATTGCAAATAGATGTGCTCGACAATTCAGTCTGCCTTTCAGGGATGAGACGCATACATCGCTCTAGACTACTCTTTCTTGGATTCTCAACATAAACTACCCACATACCTACTATCATTGGATAAAATAAACATATTCAAGGCTATCGCATTACCAACGTTACCGAGTTTTTTTTAAATAGATCAATATTTTCTGGCTATTTTCGAAAGAGGATGTTTATCATGAGAAATCAATTGAACCACCTGCTTTCGACCATAACGACTTAACTTGATGGACGGAAAAAAGTTTTGAAAATATTTAACAGCATGTTTTATGTAAATATTCATGAGAACTGATTGTATTTAAATGGTTAGGTAGATTTAATTTTAAGATACATCGAAACTAAATTGCAGTTCATGATTGTTGTTAGTATACAGGAAATCGAGTCCTGTTTGCTGAGATGTAGATAATTACTCTGACAATGAAGCAAAAATGCGGTAATATTGTAAGGTCCAGCACCTCATGCATAGCAATCTAGCATGTCTAGCAATAACTCCAATGTTTCCCGCTTCGACTCTTCAGTATAATTGGCAATTAGATTTGCAGTAGTTGCCAACAACTGTTAGTAAGTTTTTATCGGCAATCGCACACTGGACTGACTCACTGGCTGCCTGGCCGCGACACCCGACAAACAATTGGCGCTTATGCAATTGACCAGCTTCCAACATTGGTACTTACTTTAGTTCGGTTTGGACCTAGATTTTTAACCCCCGACGCAAAAACGACGGGGTGTTATAAGTTTGACGTGTCTGTGTGTGTGTGTGTGTGTGTGTGTGTGTGTTTGTTTTAAGTACCATCCGAGGACGTGCGTATGAATACACAAGGCACGACCGAGGACCTTTTCAAAGCGAGGACCTTTTCGAGGGTCCTCGGTTTGACTTGACCAAAGATTCGTATTCTGCAAGCGATTTTGAGCCTTTCTATATACTTATTACGAAAAAGTTGTCTGAACCTCGGTTTGATCAAGAAAATTCATAATCTTACACAAATATTGTGTATCCACCAGATGGTGCCACTCTCGCCTCATACACAGGCTCTTTACACTCATTTCACGTTTGTTGTATTATCCGAGGACCTATGTGTTAACTTTAACACAAAAGACCTCGGTTAGGTAGCTTTTCCAGACAATGTGTATTTAAGACCTCGGTTTGCTAGATTTTCCGAACAGTGTGTATTCTAGTCCTCGTTTTGACAGTTTTCCTCGTGTGTAGAAGACGAATTATGTGCTATCATTTAAATAAAATTATGAAGGAGAAAAGCGAAGGTAGACTGAATCCTTAAACAAATCGTTAGTAGCTAATAGGTGCACGAGGAATAATCAGGCTTCTTCTGCAGTGTGTACTAAGTACCTAGGCCTGCTTAGATTATGCAACATTATGATTTGCACCATACAATATTGTATTGGCATGAGCTGAATACGTGTGCTCTTCATAAAGAACCTAATAGAGTAAGATCCCAGGGCCACCAACGTCACGTATTTTCTGACGAACGAAATGTGGATGATGGAGTAGTGTTAGTATGTACTAAGAGCGCATGCCTACCTGCTAGCTTGCTGAAACGACCAATTCTCAGGTATCAGGTAATCACGGTACAAAAAACATTTCTTATCTCACGTAAATTCTCCAAGCTGATTATCAAGTATATTTTAGGCAATATCCTTAAAAATAAATCGCCAATATTGCTGCCAGACACTTTCCGTCGGCCGTATTGCTTTGCAGACGCTTTAAAGCTCCCAAAATAATTAGGTAGGTACTTCACGTAAATTCTGATGCTCCATTTTTATATATGTCCACCAGACAACTATTTTAAAACCTTTTACAAGAAGACAGACCGATCCAAGGGCCAATCATGCCCTAAACTCAATTTTAATGCCTCTGTGCGTAGGAGCGCGTTGGCATTATACTTATTGACTTCTCTCTCTCTCTCACACGCTCTTACAGTTTACTCATATCAATTAATTATTAATATTTTTAAAAAATCAGCCAAACATTAAAAAATCAGGTAAATAACTAAAGATTAACTTGTAAAAAATGCTCATTTGACCACTAGAATTTTATCCTGCAAGCTGTTTTGATAAATTCGAATAAACTTCAATTTTTTTTTTTTTTATTGGGAATTAATCATAAAAAAAACAAAGTAGAAAAATATTAATCTCTCAACATTTCTGAGTAGTGCCTCTTATCTTCATTATCATTGTCATTGAAATTGATATGCCCTCGCGCTCCTACCCACAGAGGCATTAAAATTGAGTGGGATGATTGGCCCTTTGGATCGGTCTGGCTTCTTGTAAAGGGTTTTAAAATAGTTGTCTGGTGGACATATATAAAATGTAGCATCAGAATTTACGTGAAGTTAAGTACCTAATTATTTTGGGAGCTTTAAAGCGTCTGCAAAGCAATACGGCCGATGGAAAGTGTCTGGGAGTATTGGCGACTTATTTTTAAGGATATTGCCTAAAATATACGTGAAAATCAGCTTGGAGAATTTACGTGAGGTAAGTAATGTTTTTATGTACAGTCACCAAAGGAGATAAGTAACCAGGGTCGTCGGATATAGTTGAAGTTTGGTAAGAAATCGATGGGTGTTTTCGAGTAAAATAAAATTTAATTAATAGAAAACAAACAGTTTATTAATCAAATTAAATTTCATTCGAAAACATCAATCGGTTTCTTACCAAACTTCAACTATATCCGACGACCCTGGTTACTTATCTCCTTTGGTGACTGTACCTTGATTACCTGATACCTGAGAATTGACCGTCTCAGCAAGCTAGCAGGTAGGCATGCGTTCTTAGTATGTACATACTAACACTACTCAATCGTCCACATTTCGTTCGTCAGAAAATACGTGACGTCTGGTGGCCCTGTGGTGGCATCTTACTCTATTAGTTTCTTTATGAAGAGCACACGTATTCAGCTCATGCCAATACAATATTTTATGGTGCAAAAAATAATAATCTAAGCAGGCTAGGCCTGCTTAGATTATTATACGTACTTAGCACATACTCGTACTGCAGAAGAAGCCTATAATCAATACCAGCATCTTTGTGATCTAGAATTCAGACTTCAGTTTTCTCTTCTTTATCCCGGCTTATCTGAAAGAAACGAAATAATATCTTGATATTGTATTGAATATCATGAAACTGAAGTTTCTGAATTCTAATTTATCTACTCATTTTAAACCTGAATTCTAGTTTTACTTTATTTTCGTAAGCTAAATTTGAAGGCGATGCTACCAACTATTGAGGAATTCCCCCATAAAGAAACGACCCTTGCTGCAGCATCAGCACAAACTGGTAATTATTTTACTTTTACGACTTAAACCTAACGCGTATGCTAAATTTCAAGACGATGCTATCAACTGTTGAGGAGTTCTCTCATGAAGAAATGACCCTGGCTTCAGCATCAGCACAAACTGGTAATTGTTTTGATATTACTAGATAAACATAACGCGTATGCCAAATTTGAAGATGATGCTATCAATTATTGAGGAGTTCCCTTATGAAGAAACAACCCTCCCTGGCTGCAGCATCAGCACAAACTGGTAATTATTTTAGTTTTACTACATAAACCTGACGCGTATGCCAGTTTTGAAGACGATGCTATCAAGTGGTAACAAGTACCGTCATGAAGAGACGACTCTGACTGCAGCATCAGCACAAACTGGTAATTATTTTAGTGTTACTAGATAAACCTAATGCGTATGCCAATTTTGAAGACGATGCTATCAAGTGCTAAGGAGTACCGTCATGAAGAGACGACCCAGGCTGCAGCATCAGCACAAACTGGTAATCATTTTAGTGTTACTAGATAAACCTAATGCGTATGCCAATTTTGAAAACGATGCTATCAAGTGCTAAGGAGTACCGTCATGAAGAGACGACCCTGGCTGCAGCATCAGCACAAACTGGTCATCATTTTAGTGTTACTAGATAAACCTAATGCGTATGCCAATTTTGAAGACGATGCTATCAAGTGCTAAGGAGTACCGTCATGAAGAGACGACCCTGGCTGCAACATCTGATACTATAATAATAAACTCATTTTAAAGTTGTTTATATAAAATTAAATTACCTTTCCTCCACAGTGATTACACCCTTCTTATTCGCGGTCCACATCAACGGCAAACGTAAAAACATCGACTCGTCCTCGCTTGGTACTTCATTTTAGAAAAAGTGTGTAAGAAAGAAGTCGGAACATTTTACTTACATTGATATAATTATTATCTTACACGTAAAATATTTTAGGTAGGTAGATTTTCCAGGTCCTCGGTTTGTACAAATTCTACGCGAAAAACTGTCCTCGGTTTAGTGATATAAAGTCTAACACAACGTCCGCACTTTGTACAAGCTATAAGAAATTTTGTGTAAAAATACGTCCTCGGAAGGATGTCGCGGGGCTTACGTAAGAGGTCCTCGGTTGGCTTACACAAAGTCCTCGTATGTGCATCGCTGGTCACATTTTGCTGTGTATTTCAGGTCCTCAGTATGATAGCCGAAATTCATACAGAAAAATGTTGAGATAGCATTATCCCAATAAGGTCATCACTAAAGATTTATTCACCTGTCTCTTTCTATCTTATTCTAAAAAGCCAACGAGGTATTTAAACCAGTTTTTTGGAGGGTCCTCGGTACGTTCTAGGACTAACAAGGTCCTCGTAAGGGTGTCTGTACAAACAGGGGTGTGTGTGTGTGTGTGTGTGTGTATGTCTGTCTGTGGCATCGTAGCTCCCGAACGGATGAACCGATTTTAATTTTGTTTTTTTTGTTTGAAAGGAGAATTTGTCGAGAGTGTTCTTAGCTATGTTTGATGAAAATCGGTCCAAGATGGCCGCCGCTACAAAATGGCGGATTACATATTTTTTCACAACTCCCTCAACATGGGTATCAAATGAAAGCGCTTGACTAGTAGAATACTATACACTATGATGAATTTCAAATCCAAGATGGCCGCCACCACAAAATTGCAAAATACATTTTTTTTCACAACTCCCTCAATATGGGTATCAAATGAAAGGGCTTGACTAGTAGAATATACTATGACAAATTTCAAATCCAAGATGGCCACTACAAAATGGCGAATTACAAAAAACCTGATTAAATACCAAATTATCTGAATCTTAAAACGCAAGAAAATAAAAGAAAAGAAATAATAAGGAGTCCCTACAAAAAGCATGAAATAAAAAATTAAATTAAAAATTTAAAAAACCCCCGACTACGTGAAACCCTATAAAAAGAAAAAAATAACCTTGAAATTATGACCCTACGTAAGTACGTATGAAATTTTTTGATTAAATATTGTCCTGTCGGGGGACCGCTACTATTTTAAACTTTAACAGAACGTAGGCTAATAATTAGAGCGGTCCCCCGACGGGACAACAATAATCAAAAAATTTCATACGTACTTACGTAGGGTCATAATTTCAAGGTTATTTTTTTCTTTTTATAGGGTTTCACGTAGTCGGGGGTTTTTTAAATTTTTAATTTAATTTTTTAAACTTAAAAGTTGGTTTATAAACGTATGCGTGGACTTGGTATTTATTGGACATTCCGGCGTTTTATTGAATGGCTGCGCAAACCAGCCTGCTATAGGCACGATACATCCGGTGCTAAATGGTAAAATAATATTTTCATAGTTAGTCTTGTTTGGCTAGGCGGTATTATAATAAAGTATGACGTTTATGGCAGACTGTATAATTATCCTGAACCCAATTTAGTTTGTTCGACCTTTGGTCGGTGACTTCTCAAATCCTGACTTTCCTATCATGTGACAGTAGGAAAGTCCTCCTTGAACGTTCACGTTAGTTTTATAAATAACGGACGAGGCAATCATCCCTCGACACCTGAATATTCGTAGGGTCGGTCGGCATCCACAATTTATTATTTGATAAACATCCATTAGTATCTACGAACATCTCGGATTTCTCACAACCTCCACTGGAAGCGTACTCCCAATTTAGCACGTTACTAGCGCTATAGTTTCTGAGAACAGCTGTTTATTTTAAAACCGCGATGCGGTAATACAGTATAATACAGGGTCGTCTCGTCCTCTAGACTATATCTGGGGGATACTCACTTCGGCGGCCGATAGCTCGACGATCGGGGTAGTATTCTTCACTTAGCACTGTCAATCACTGGTTCAAAACAAGGCGCGCGACTGTTTTTAAATTGGCGATTGCGCTCGCGAGTTATATTTAGAGCGGTAATACGACACCGGGCGCGGATGAGAGTCGTTCGGTCGTGGAGTTGAGGCGAGCGGCGGCGCGCGAGTGAGCCGCGGCCGAGAGCGGCCCGCCCCGCCCCCCCTCACCGCCGCGCCCGCGCAGCCTCCCGAGGACGATACCCTCGCAAACCAGCTACGCTAACATCCCTTTGTGAAGCTTAACACACAGCGCTACATGTAACACTGTACCGACAGCCGACTTACTCGAGGGCCCACGTATCGTCGAGACCCTTGACTTCGGACATCAGCGTCTTCAAACCGAACTGGGCTTTATATTGCGTGGTGCAAGATGCAATACTTAATGACAACATTTTCGCGAAGGCTTTATTCCATAATCCTCGAATACTGACGTAAAGTTGTTGCCTGCAGATGTTTTATAAGGATGCATTTCGGAAAATATGCGCAGACGCAGACTATATCAGATATTACCACTTACCCCTTAACACCACCGGATGTCAGATGAACTCTGCCCTGGGGATGATTTATGGGGAAAATAAAAGTGATGGATACGTTTGGATATAAAACATTATATTCACTCGCTCTCAGACCATACAACAACCGATCCGCAAACACCTCATTAATAAACTCTATAAAAATAACTTAGTTAATCTTCAACTACTCCTCTTCTACCTCGTCATCTGTTGTAAATTCACTTTCGTTGGCTCCCTGTGAAAAAAAAAAATAGTTTTATAAAAATCAATATTATCGTTCTACAATCAAAACTTATACGATAATTTATTAAATCCAAAAAGGTTCCCATTTTGGCCATTCGGATGGAATGGGGAATTGAATAAAAACGGATAACTGAAGGCCAATTCCCGTAATAAAAACGTCTAAAATCTAGTCGCAATCTCATCTCGGCGACAATTAATGTCAAAAATGTAGGGAACTTAGAAGTATTTTTGACAAATTGAGACTGAGATCAGACTGTAAACGTTCTTAAAACTACGAGAATTGCACCTCTGGTTGTAGCTGAAATTTTCCCTTGTTGTGATTTGCAAGTATTACCATAGATTATTTTACCTATTGTTTAAAATATGTCACGGGTTTTCCCGCTTCAAATAAAAAGCGTACGATATACCGCGGTTCAGACACAAGGAAGAAACTATTTGATAAGCTTAAGGCTGCACAACAACAACAAACTAACAGTGGCTCAGATTATGATGACGTAAATGGAAAGAAAAATTAATATTGTAATGAGTTAGCCCATTATACATTCAATTTTTGTCAAATCCGATGCCAAGTGTATTAATTGGCTGTTGTTAACATGAGATTAAGACTTCATTAGCCTTTAGAAAATTGGGGGACATTGGTGGGTTAAAAAAACTTTTTTATGATAGGAGCATGGGCAGACAGCCACGGAGAAGATGGCGGGACGTCAGAGAATGGTTTCCTCAAGATACAGCGAGAAAAAGCGCAACATCTAGGGAATTGAAAGAAATGCCTGAAAAATTCCCTAGGAAATGGCCCCGAGCCCAGCCCCAGAAGTGGAACAACGCAGGCAAAAAAAAAAAAAAACATATTTTGATGACTGCCTTGTTATAAATGATACATGATGGTCATCAAAAAGGTGTACCATACATAACAGGCATTACGTTAGGTATACCTAATGATAGACTTTCTACCGCCCCCTTTCAAAACGATTGTGAGTTTACTGTATGTTGGGTGTGATGACTAATGAGATGACGACTTACAGAGACGTATGAAAGAAAAGAGCACGTTGCACCGAGCCCAAATAAATTGGGATAAGTGCAAGAGAATCTTGATATTTTGGTTGTGTTTGTGTGTGATATAATCGTACATGACACACACATAACATAACATCACGCCTGTAATCCCCGACGATTTAGGCAGAGGTGTACTTATAGTAAATCGTTATCATCCAAGTGTTTAATGTTCAAATGTTTATTGTTTGTATTTCCAGTGCGAGTCCCATATAAAATATTTTTCTTTCTTTTCTTTATCAATCATACCTGATCATCTTTATCGGTGTCAGAGTCGCTGAGGTCCCACTGCGGGTGCTCGGCGGGCACAGCGGCCGCCTCCTTTACGTCCAACTTCATGTCCTGCTGCTGGTCCATGCCGATGTACGAGTCTGTCACATACAACAATATGTTAGCATACACAAACAGTCTATATTGTTCCCACTGTTGGGACTCTACTGCATAACACGCTTACAATGACAAAACCTTTCATTTTGACAGTTCAATAACATTAATTACGTCATAAACGTTGTCGAGGAGATGAATTTTTCAAACATATAAAGCAATGGTTTAGAATTTTCATTCAAAATCTTTCGGATTTTGATTGAAGTGTGTTAATACACGATTAGGGTGCTGGAGCCCACTCTGTGCGAGAACGTGGGTCGTAGCCCACCACGCGGGCGCTCATTACGAGTTGCTGGATAAGTAATTAGACGTTAGCATTTACCACTCATAACATAGACATATTATTGATATACATAGTTCTAATGTATTTGGATAGTATAAGTTCTGTTCTATTTAAAATAAATACATTACATAGACCAGTAATGTGAATACTAGGGTGATAGGATTGACATAATGTTAGAGCGAGATAAGATGTCAGGAGTTCAGAACTAATTCGAAGTAGGGTATCGGCCAGCACAATACAACCAAGACTATTCTATTGCTACATACGCTTGGAAAATTGGTCTGCTCTACAACAAGAATAGCATAATCAGCCTATAATGTTCCCACTGATGGGACACAGGCCTCCTCTCTTCGAGAAGGAGTGGGCTATAATCTACCACGCGGGCCTAGCACAGGTTGGTAGATGTCACATGTCTTCCAATTTTTGGTTCTAGAACATGCCGGTTTCCTCACTATGTTTTCCTTCGCCGTTTTGAGACAACAAGAATATGGAACTAAATTTTGTCAACATGAAACGGATTGTCATTCCAAGAGTCTTACGCAATTAGGGTGCGGGCTTCTAACTAGAAAGTAGCAATTAAGAATAACGTTTTAAGTTAATATGTTTTTTACATAACGGTGACGTGTATATTGCATGGGTAAAGCATCAAACAGAAAAAATCTGCAAACTTTTAAGCTATGAGAAAAAAAAATTGTCGCTATAGCTCATCTGTTATAATAATATGTGTATGCATGACTAATAACTGATACCACAAGTGGTAAAAAAACAAGGTATCCAATCGGAATGAAAGTCAATTGTGAGACTACCCCTATAAAACTTCTAACATACCTAGGATATTTGTAGGTGTATAACTATGCATATATTACGCATTATAGATTATTATCTATTCAATTGTATACAGTAGTATTCTCGAGGTGTTCCTGCAAAAACACTACATCTACGCCGGTGCGCGTGATGTGCATTAATTGTGTTAAGAAATGTCACTACGTTTTCAAGTTGTTCTTTTCCATAGAAATATTGAACAGGAAGGAATAAGCGAGTGGAACTAAATCTAGAAGGTTCACTGATCAAAAAGGCGATAAGAGATATCTGCCCTCCACTTATTCCTTCATTAAACTTAATTTGTTTAGGTACTGCTAAATCATTCGAGTCGCGTCACATCACAACTACATAGAAAACCATCAAGAAAAAAACATCCTCTTTGTAGATCAGTTGAGCTCTTTGTGGAAAAGCTCAGTCGGAGAAGTTCTGCTACATCTGTAGGTACCTATTTAGCTATTTCTGCTGCCAAGCAGTCCCATGAGCAGTTGTAGCTTGTTCTCTGGTACCTCTGTTATTTAAACGCAGGAGTGACCGCTTATCGTGGCCGTCGGTTTGTTTGTCATCAAAAATCATCCTATTAGTTAGAGAATGACTTATCGGCTATAGCATACCTGATCTAAGACAGCAGGCGAGGGTGTAGAGGCCGGGCCAGCGCGGCGCCGTGAAGCGCAGCTGCAGCTCGTGCGAGTCCACCAGCGCCGTGACGTGCGCCGGCGCCGTCAGCAGCGTGTGCGACTTGCGGTCGCAGATGTAGCACCACCAGTACTCTTGCTTCTCCTATGACGGAACAAAAAAGAGCTTTATAGTACGTGACACCAACATTCTCTTGGCCTAATCTCAATTTTTTAGGGTCGGAGCAACTTGTCTTCTTCTTCCATATTTCTCTATTAGTCGTCATATCGGTAGTCACCCCCTTTCTAGCCATCTCTCACACAGTTCATCCATCTTTGATCTTGAAAGATTCACCATCTATCATCCACAGCTCGACTCCACCCACTGCTGAGCATAGCTCTTGATAGATACATACTATAACATAATCAACCTATTATGTCCCCCCCCCCACTGCTGGGACTCAGCCCACTTCTTGAGGGGAAGAACCCACTCTGGTTTTAATCCATCACATCACGCGAGCCCAAAGCGGATTAGCAAACTGGCAGCAGAAACATAACAGTATTTAGTTCAGAAGGCCAATGAGCTGAAATGATTAGAGTAACTAATCGAACGAAGCAAGGCGACGGGAATCTGACGATGATTGGTTGGACAAGAATTTGTTATTTGCTTTGTTACTTTTGTTATGAACCAAGATTGAAGAAACAGAAGACTTCAGAAAACGAAAGACTTCACAGAAATGGTGCATAGTGACGCATTTTTTATATGAAAAAACGCGTAAGACTTCATCTTGTTTTAACCCCAATGAAATCGGTACAACTACTTTTACACGGAACTTACTTTTAAAAACCCATACCAACGCCAATGCGTCACCCAGTTACATAAACACTGTCTACTTACACCTGACGTAAAAATGTCATGCATGTCGTAATTGAGGTCAGCAAAATAACGGAAGCTGAGAACAAGGTCAGGCCAAGGTCAAAGTCACTCGGCACCATTCATAGAAGCTCCTACGGGAAAAGTATTACGACTGAGAACAATAAAAATATCCACTACTTAGTATCGTAGATTTCACGCAGTTAGCGAATGCGACACTTGTACCTAAATCATTGAAAAACATCTAAGCTATCTAGTTCTCTTAATAAATCTTATTGATTGGCATTAAGGATGACACCCAACTGACACAACCTATAAAATATGGCGAAAAATACCTTGTAGTCATACTAGATAGAAAATAAAGTTGGCCTATGGAAACCCGATGAACTGGTGTTTTACATAATCCGAAATGGTGACAGATGACTCAGCAATCAGAATTTTTAAACCGAATATTTAATCCGTATACCTACTAATATTGAAAATTCGAAAGTAACTCTCTGTATATCTTTTCACGCCTAAACCATGAATGGATTTCGATAAAATTTGGCAAGGCGGATGGCATCCTAGGGAAGGCATCATAGGTATACTTTTTGTCCCGGTAGCACGTTCCTGTGGGATAATTTCCGACACCAACGAGGTCGAACCTAGTATAAAATATTTCCGTAAGGTTGAGGTTTTTGAGAAGTTTTCCCCTAGCCTAGACCACCAAAATAGATAAGATAAAAATCTTAACGCTTGCTTCTATCACAATCGTAGACATTTCGCAACTGCATCGACGCAGGGTCACGTCCTGTTGATTACGCACAGTTCGGCCGTAGAATAAAAAACATGTATTTACTTGATTGCATCAAAATCACTGCATGCGTCCGATTAGTCAGCAATGTTATGTAAGGAGTCGTTAGCTCACCTCGACTGTTATTTAGCATCTAAATGGTTTGATTAGACTAGTTAATCGGGTCGCTATCAGTACATAAATAAACATAAGTGGATGTAGGCGGAAGCGTCGAGATAAGTAGATAAATATGGTCTGCTTCCAGTCTAACCGGATGCAGTACCAGTATTTTACATGGAGCGACTGCCGACCCAGTGACTGGGTTATACGATACCCCTGGGTAAGACTGGTTGTCAGACTTTCGGACTTCTGACGACCCGTAACGACTGTCAAAGATCCACGAATGACAGCCGGGACCAACGACTTAGCGTGCTTCCCGAGACACCGAGGGGTCTTGTTATGTAAACATGGTCACCCATCCACGGACCAACCGCGGCAAGCGTAGCTTAATCTGATCGATCGGATTAAAATACAGATTAGGTACTTAGAATGTGTTACGAAATTTCATACACAGATCAAAATTCTTTTATCCAGAATTTATAAAAAGTATAGTATCGGAGTTGCTATACTTTGAGGAAATCCGTTCTAAAATGATGTTACAATAAAAAAAATAATTAAATAGCACACAGTAATATTATCAATGACGAAGTTGTGGCCTCATAACAGACATTACTAACACCTATCACAGACATAAACATCCGAACTTCGAACAATATCTGCCATACTGCACATTTTTATCTGAATGCCGTAACGTAAGAATTGAATCTGCAGAAATTGCAGTCATTCCAATTTGTAAACATAAGAGCATCTAAAATAATTTTTACACAACATTCATTACAGAAACGCAGCAATATACGAGCACTTAAAAATACCAACAGTGAAAGGGGAACTATGCGAAAAATTCAAAACATAAACAGAGACTGAGAAAGCACAACAATGTTTTAGCCAAGACCCACAGAACACTAATACCCTCCAAGACCCTTCGGACTGTCAACAGACAAGGGGATATAATCCGCTTAAAGAGATGGGAATTTGGACCAGAGACAACGAAAATTTCAAGTTGACTTGGCTTGCGTTTAATTTTGACACATCGATTATTTTCATTCCAAAAACCGGGTGTTACTAGTTAAAAGCCCAATAGATTTTTTTAAATAATGGTTACGTATATAAAAAAGATTCGAGGCGAAAACTCAGATGAATAATTTTTCCTTCCTTTGTTGAGCCTTGCCGTCACTTAACACTGAGCCTAAGCTAATATTTGAATTACTCATTTTGTAATGAATTCCTCAGGCCAAAAAACCAGCCGCAAGCATTATAATGGACAGATGGACACCACTAAAACGACGCATCTAAACATTTACGTGAAACAAACTATTACAAGTATTTAGTTATTATTGGCATCTGCAAGGCCAAGAAAGAATCATTAGCAAAACAAAAGCCACTTCCACGATAGCTCCCGACTAAGAAAAATTGCAAAGACATTTATTTATTTTATTATAGTGACGCATCCTGGAAGTAAATAACTTCGAAAAAACTTCCTCATCTCAACAATGGATCTTGATGTAATATTTTTTTCTTTTTCCAACAATATTGTTGCGCGCCACAGTTAATGCCTAGTACATGGTGACATTAGTTACCACTAGCGCCATCTAGTATCGAGTAGCAGAACTAATAGAGTCAAGATCCTTCTAGAAATTTCGATGCCAGAACTTTCAAGAACTAACGACATCTGGTCAGTCAGGCCGGTATGTACTCGAACCTTCTAGATATTTCTACAATACAAGGTTCTAGAACTATCTGCGGCAGGATGAGCCACGACCGGGTCAGAGTTGGATAAGCGATACAAGTGAATACATCGAAAGCGATCTTCAAGTGCGACTTAAGTGCAATTGTGTTTTATAATTAGTGTATTTGAGTTGTTATTAGTGTTGTTTAATTAAAATGTAATTTTTGGTAACTTATATTGGCAGTTTTAATTGTCACGAACCCCGAAGCTCGTAACAATACAGTTTCAGATAACTGACATAAAATAATATGAGAGGGTAAATTTTTATAATAAAATTACTAAGGCTAGGTTACAGTTACACGTTTAATAGTTTAAATATAATATTCTATATATATCTCATGAAGCGACACGCGGTTTACTTGTGGTAACTAAGTGTATAAACATGCTGTGAATGTGTGCGTGCAGACGATTAGCATCAGCACATAACAGTCACACAACGCACTTCCGACTTCGCTATTGTCTCGGACGGTACCGAAAGCTCCTGCGGTTACATATACATTCACAGCGTCTTTGTACACTTGGTAAACACAAGTAAAGCGCGCGTCGCGTCGTGAGATAAAAATACTATACCTACTTTTCATTCACATCCTATACAAAGAGCAGGTATTTTCAGAACAAACACATGGGACACAAAATGAAGGAAACTTGCCATCGTGGTAAAACTCAAATTGAAAATGGATTGGCACATTATAATGTGATCAATTCTCGGTTCAATTTCTCAAAAATACCGGACAAAATCTACAGTACCCGGGGACATGTCAAGTTTTAGAAAGAGACAAGATGTCCAAACTGGAACTTTTCCTAAAACTCCTATCATCGGAAATCGACATACCTGAGGGTAGTACGGACAATGTACAGGATGCGAGCTCTTGGACCGTCCCTCCAGCCGCTCCCTCTTCTGTATCCTCTTCTGGAACTTCTCCCACTGGTCATCGTCATCTTCTGCCGCCGACGACTTGTCGCGTGACTCGTCCTCCGAAGCGTCGCTGTGTGAGCCCGACTCGTCGGAACTGCCCACTTCCGAATCATCACCTAGACGGGGAAAAATGATTGATGATGAATGATTAAATCAAGGTTCTAGAGGTAGTAAATGAAAAGAATTGTGTACTAATGGCTAATGAAAGATATTTCATCGATGCGACGGTAATGAGAAGCGACCGTTGTGGCGGGAAATCAATATGAAAATAAGGGAATGTATTCGTGACAAATCTTGACGCTGCTTTTCGTCGCCAGCCTCAGATACTTGGGCCAATTAGTCGAGATCCATTATTTTCCAACATCAGTCTGTCGTATCACAGTAAGGTACTATAATGTTACTCCTAGCATCTTTGCATTTTATTTTTCTGTTCACTTCAGTGGGTAAATAAATAGACAAACAGTAAACAAATAACAAAACACATAACATTGGCAAAAACTGATACATCTATTATTACCAAATCATAGGGATGTTGTTCACCTACCTATTTAGCCTATTGTAAATTGAACAATAACACAGATTACATTGCTATTCAAATCAAATCAAATTCATAACAAAATTATTGATTTGGCAATATCGGGTGACAATACTATCGGAAAACAATAGACTTCTTCTAAAACAAATTGTTTTTATTGAGGATGGTAAGTCATATTTCATTATTAGTTATTAAAAGTTGTTATGATTTATAAGGTCGGTTTAATAATAATGATTAACCGTTAAACAACGTCGCTGCAATAATTTACCTCCCACACCCACACGGCATAGAGTTCAACGGCCGGGCAGTCTAAATCTAGAAGTTTCGTTAAAAAGAAAACTTTAATACTGTTCTTGGTATTTGCTACCCCCGATTCCCGAATATTGGCACAGACAGCGGTAAAATTAGCACTAGTGCGTCTGTCGATAAGTCGTAGTTCTTCCGATGAGTATTTATGTCAAACTTCATGAAGTTTACGAAAGTGGTCAATTTCGAAGACTTCCTCAGTTCCTTAACAGTTTTGGTGAATATAAACAAAAGCTTTTTTACAGAATAACTCCTGACTATTCAATGATGAAACGTATTTAGACGACCAATACACTGACGGGTCCTATTCTAATAATTGACTTATAATCACCATGATTAACCAATATTGTTAGTAGATAAGAGAGACGGATAGAGAGTATGGTTATTAGTAAGTGTAGACAATTGCTAAATCTAGTCGGTGAATAATGTGTTGAATAATTAATACTTGTTGACGGTATATCGGTCATTAATGTGTTGAAGCTTCACTTTGTTTTGTAGGTTTCGAAAAGTCGACTGAGGCGTATCGTCAAGCAGGTGGACTGTACCTATTTATTATCCACACATGCTTTGGGTAAATGTAATGTAACTCATATGTACCTAATATTTGCAAGCCACGCTTGGTAGAATGTGATGATACAATTGACCATTACCATTGACCTTGTACCATATTCTGACAAATAAATCCTCCACCCTTGTACCATATTCTGACAAATAAATGATTATGATTATGAAGTATGTGCTGTGCATGTAACACATGTTATTGTGTTCACACACAATTATTACTAAGATTCATAAATTCCAAGATCTATTTTTTGAAGAAGAATTTGTTAATTTATTAGTTTAAGGAGATTTTATTTTTAGTCTTGAGTGTTTTTTCTTTTTCTTTTAATTTTAGGTACACGGGTTTTAATTTATGGAAGCTTGCAAATGGCAATTGTAAGCTGTAATTGTGGATTGCATACCTTTATTGATATTAGATAGTAACCTTTATCTTTTTTTTTATTGCTGAATGGGCCTGTTCTTGACCGCGGTTACAAATCGATCATTCTTTCTATTATTATTCAAATTAGTAGATAATAATGATGTTATGCATTTTATTTACCTTCTTCATCTTTCTTCTTTGGTTCTTTAGTTTTCTTGGTATCGTTGCTGGGCGGCGGCGTGGAGGTGGCGGGGGGCGCGGCCGCGGCGGGCTTGGCCTGCGCTTTAGCCGCGACGGGCTTCTTCGACTTCTTAGACTGCGGGTGCTTCTTAGTCTGCTTCATCCAAACGGGCCTCTTGAACGTTTCCTTCTTATCCTTATCATTCTTGTCGTTTTCGGTCTTTTCGCCGTTTTCGCCGCCAGCACCTTCTTCGTCGTCCCTGTTTGAAAGAAAGTTTTTGGTTCGTGATTAATGTTCCCATACATACTTAAATACTATGCTAAAACCCTGCCTTTCTCGTATTACATATCGCGCATATATGAAACTGTCTTGTACGACGCTTGTCCCTTATTATATGTAACTTATAACTAGTAATAACTTAACTGGCGAAACGTTGCGAAACGGCGTGTGGCGAAACGGCCTCGGGATTCACATGTTATCAATTAAAAAGAAAAACATAAAGTAGCCGCTTCAAGTACAGTGGTAACCGTCGCCATGGATACATGCAACTAAAGCAGAAACCAAGTCGAAAGTTTTAGCGACAAAAATGAATATCTTTTAATTATAAGTTCATCCTCAAACTAGACAAAATATAGAGATGAGCGTTCGACAAACTAAACTCCACTCCCAGTGTCAACAATATGTGAGTAGTGCACCAACTAGAGTCCCTTTCACAAAAGGAGGCCCGCGGCAATAACTGGAACTAATTATTATTATGAAGTTAGCAACATTCCTACATTTCCTACACTACCCTCCTACCTCAGACACCTTTGTCTATTTATGATTGTGCATTTTATTAACCAGTGCCTGTAATATTATGATGTCGACATAAATGAATCAATCAATATGTACAATTCTGTCGTAAGACAGTGGCGCCGCGTCTACGAGACTTCTTTTATGAAACGGACTTTTGTTTGCTTAGCGTCCATAGTAAACTATCAAAATCAAACAATAGAAACAAGTTTTCACAATAATTAATATACTTAACTTTTTTATCCTACTAATATTATAAACGCGAAAGTTTGCGCGGATGGATGGACTAGGTACTGCACGGATTTGGATAAAATTTGGCACACAGATACCTAGTTTATAAACAGGATTAACACATAGGATAGTTTTTATCCCGATATTCCCACGGGATCTAAACTTATGCGGGTGAAACCGCGGGGTGCTGGTAGTTAAAATAATTTCAAATTATAATAAAACAACGTTGAAGTAGAAATGAAGGAAAGTACTTAATTATCGCCGACAGAATTCATCACGCTAAATTAAGTTCGTAACGCGTCAAGCATCTAAATTAATGTAATGGTGCCATTGATAAATTAATTTGGAACGAAAGTGGCACAATGTACTACAATGTCAATGCCGTGTAGGTGTTAGCGATGACGTGGGTCATAGTTTTTAATTTATGTATTTTGAACACGATTTCTTCCACGAGTCTGTGTCACCTGGCGCCCCGTAAAATGTTGTGTCGTCTACGAACGAACTCTGTTTTTTTCAGTAGGCGTATAACTTAAAAAAAAAACCGGTGCAGAGTGTATTTCTATTCACCTGACACGATTACGTTCTTGTTTGACAGTTAAGGTCCTTACCCATACGAGGTACTTAGGTATACGACTTGGCCTAAGTCGTACAACATAAACTTGACAGTAATCGATTCCAAACTTGGGAACAAGTCACTTGGGAATTGATTACTGTCAAGTTTATGTATTTTCTTTGCTCTTTATCGAGCTGCACCGACTCTTTATAAATGCAGACAAAATAAATGCCAATTAGATATGTTCGTTTCTATTTGGTCGTGCTTGTTGATAAGAGTTTACAGTGCCCGTGTCAATTTAACATGTTTGCAATTTGTATTTTTCATTGAAAAGTACAATTATTATTAAAACATGACAACGTTTTGACGGCGTTTCATACTTAACATACATAATCAGCCTATAATGTTCCCACTGCTACGACACAGGCCTCCTCTCGGTGAGAGGGAAGACCAATTATGTCATTTGTAAAAGGGTAGACTGGAGTAAACAAGCATACATACCCGAAATTATTTCTTGCTAACAATCAAGGCCCCATTTTATGAGATTTATTGCCATAATATACTTTCTAAGAACAGCCTGTGATACCATAATGTGTTTTTAAATACTTTGTAACATTAGCATTGTTGAATGCAGTTTTTAAAACGTTACCCACGTTTAAATTGGGCAAAAATAGCGTTAAACTAATGCCATTACAGCCAGTGTGATCCGTCTTCGACAGTGACGCGGTTGTCCATGGCCATAATTTTATGTTACCAAAGAACTTAGGTATTTTAATTTGGTCACATGTTTCCTAGCAGAAGAGTGAAAGCATGGTGGAAAATGAGACAAAAGGATTATGCCAAAGGATGATGAGCATTTAATATTAAAAACTCATTACACGCTATTACGGCATGTCGTTCTTAGATTCTACTTACTTTTCTTTGATTTCCTTCTCTTTGATAGTGGTGTCTCCGAACAGTTCCCTCATGTTGGTTCGTCGCAAGAACACGGTGACTGTCACTATCGCACCCGCCGTCACCACAGTTGAGTTCTCGTCGTCAATTACTAAAACAGAAAATTATGTTTTTAAGATTTTTATCAAATCAGAAAATAGAAGGAAAAAGTCATCATCATCATCTGCCTAGTCTTTTCCCAACTATGTTGGGGTCGGCTTCCAGTGTATCCGGATGGAGCTGAATACCATATTTTACATGGTGCGACTACCTATCTGACCTTCACAACCCAGTTATGGGTAAAACAATACCACTTGGTAAGACTGCTTGTCAGACTGAGGCTTCTGACTACCCATAACAACTGTCAAAATTCTACAAATAACAGCTGGAACCAACAGCTTAACATGATTTCAGAGGTACAGAGGAGAATAGAGAGAAAATATATTATCAATTAAATAACATAAGCTATGTATTTACCTTCAGTATTAACTTGGAAATGTATGTAAGGCATGTTGCCGAGCACCTTCATGAGGTCATCATACTGTTTATCATTCAAAAACCTCAACACTTGTCTCCTCTCTTCGCCGGGCAACTGTGCTAATTGGAGCAGTGACTTAATGTGCTTCTTCCTGTTCGTGAAGTACTTCAGATGATCCTCATTGATGTATGGTAGTTGTAGCAAGGGAGACTTGTACTCCCATAGACCTTGGACGGTCATTGGCGACAGCTTCATACAGTTTTCTATTGTTTCGATAGTCGGTAGGCGCGGTACTGGAAGGGAATGGATTCAAATAATATTTTGTGATTATGTTTTGTATAAAAATAAAACTTCTTTTGTGTCTCGGTCAGTGTCCTTCAAACAATTATCTTCCTTTTTTATTACTTTTATTTTGGGGTTAGGGATCATTAGGTACTACTCGTACCATATTGATTTTGTTCATACAAAATTTAGCCTATGTCACCCGGGCCATGACAAATAGTCATCGATTATAGACAGGAATCGATTGACTCCTCATGCATCAGTCGGTTGAGTAGTTTAGATGCTACGGTGAAATATACGTATAACACGTTCGCGCTAAGTTTGCCGTCCCGTGGAATGCGCGTCCCCCAACCGGCTTACCGCACCGCTGACTCGACCTCTTAGTACCGTAAGCAACGTCATCGCAATCGCGTGTGATAATTACTTATTCGGCAACTTAATATTCTTCTAATTCTTCACTTTTCTCGATATTTGGAGTGACGTCACATCGTAAATACAAACATACATGGCTGCTAAAAACATAACCCTGCCTTGTAGCTTTGCCATAGTCGGGTAAAAAACAAAAGTGAGTACACTTACTTCTCCTAGCATAAGCCAGAGCAATGAGTTGGTTCACACAGTTAACCATTTCGACGATAAGGTCGGGGCACCGCGACACGATGTACCTTCGGTCGCACTCGAGTGTGTCTGGCGGCAGGCGCATGCGCGACAGGTGCGCATGGAGCAACGCACGCGCCTTTATACTGTACGGACGACACAGAGGCTGCTCTTTGTTCTTTTCTCCCAAGTTTGGTAGCTCACGCAGCAACTGAAATTCAAATTAATAAATTAATACAAAAGACCAAATTCTTCTTTATTTTAGTAAGTTCAAGGGTTCTCCCCTCACTCAACTTACTGTATGTGATCAATGTTGGCAGCTCAGAAGCATTAATAAGAGCAAGCCATGAGAATATATATATTTTTTTTTTAAATATTATAACAATATGTAGGAAATAATAACAGAAGGCCAATTCTCGTAATTTAAAATGTTCAAAATCTAGTCGCAATCTCAGCTCGGCGACAAACAAATGTCAAAAACTTGTCAAAATGTAGGGAAATTAGAGGTATTTTTGACAGATTGAGACTGAGATCAGACTGTGAACGTTCTTAAAATTACGAGAATTGCCCCTCAGGTATCCATTAACATTCTTACTCAACTCAATGTTAATCTAATGAATAATACATATACATACCATAGGAACTTCCTCATTATCAGTAATTCTCTCAATAATTTCAGAATTATGCCTCTTGTCAAACTCACAAGATGCTGCGAGGATCATGAGAGCTCTCTTCAGTGGCATAGATGGTGTTTTGTGACAGAAATAGAAGTACATCTGAGTAGTATCTAATAACACTTGCTCCCCTGAAAAGCGTATAGACCGGTACCACCAAGTGCCAACCTGAAAATGAAAATAGTATTTGGTTTATTGATGACCTACCAACTTCACAAAAATAGTTCCGCCTTTTTCAAATTTAAATACTTGATATTAAAACTTGAAAAAGTAATCATTTTTTGGATTTTGCATATCAACCATACATCCCACTAACACATTTATAATACTATTAAAAATTGTTAGGACTCGTGAACAATACAATTTGAAAACAAATAGTTTACACACCTCAAGTAGGTGTGTGCACTGTAGTTTTTTATTGTTTAAGATTTCATGGTGGAAGAGTTGGTAACAGTAAATCATATTTAAAATATTATGTTTAAAATCTTGTTATTTTTAAATGATTTCAAATGAGATTAGATTTTATTAAATAATGAATGATCTGTAATATGTTGTAGAAACAACATCTAAACAGTCTAGACTACAGATTTATAAGGCCCTTAGTACACACACATTTTTCTTCTCCTGAAAGACACTTGTCAGTGCTGTATGGATAACTATGGAACTTTGTTGACAGACACGTTTTTTCTATGGGGCAGTTTATACACCGTACCATAATGATACCGTGCCATGTACAAAGGGCCTAATAGTACTAAATGCATTGGGTATCTGTGAGCTACCATAAAACTACCAAAAGGTAAGGTACGACCATCTTTATTCTTAATCATACTTTTCCTCAGTTAGAAGAGAGAAAGGAGGCTTCTAATAAGCTTTAACAAATTGTCATACATTACAATAAGTACATACAACACACAATCTTAAGAGGAACACAATACTTACAGCAGTTGGCAATGCAACCATAAACACTAGAGCATAGAGTCCCAGCACCCATACACTGTTCTCTTTCTCCACAATCCAGCTAGGTAGAGCAATACCAAAGCTCATAGCACCAGGGCCATCAGGGTTGCCATACTTCTCCCAGTTTCTACGAGCCTCATCATCTGTTAGTGCCTGAAAAAAAAAAACATCATTCTTTATTGTGGTGTTTACAGTTTTGTAAAGTCATAAGTTAAATAGTACACCTCTACCAAACCCTATGGGGGATACAGGTGTGATTTTATGTTATAAAGTTAAATAAAAATTCAAATAAACTTTTCTCCCATGTTCTCAATGTTGTCTCTAAAACCTATGATATTATAAAAATAAGTAAAAAGAAAGTACTAATATGGATGTAAATGTTATGAATTCTCACCTGATAAGCTTTCGTAAGCCTCATGAAGGCTTTTTCATCTCCAGTCTCTTTGTCAGGATGCAGGATGAGTGATTGTTTGCGGTATGATTTTTTAATCTCAGCTTGTGTGGCACCCGGTGGTAGACCCAGTATATCATAAGGGTCAAAATTGGACATTTCATAGTCAAATTGTGACACTTTGTATGCCAAGAATCCAAGTAGTACCCATCCCAATATTATGGCTAGCTTTATGAAGAAGTTTTTTACACCCTTGTAGGGTTGTGATTGTTCTATTATGATCTGTTTGTTTACACAACTTGGACACTGACATAGTTCTGCACGTTTTGCTGGATCTAAAAAAATTAAGGCTCATTACGTATTCTTTCCTGTTCGTGTCTCTACAGGGTTTTACCATCGACGAGACTATGCCGCATCGTCATCGGTAAATTACTGACATAACGGTAATGAAGTTATTTCATGAATGTATGGTTATCATGGATTTATAACGAGACAAGTAAAAACAACACACGGTTAACTATTAATTTACTAAAGAGACAAAATATTATTTTCACACTGTAAAACATGAATGACTTACCTTCTTTCCTTTTTCTTGGCCAATAATAAAATGTTGCAGGTACAAGTATCAAAGCAAGGAAAGAAAGAACAAAGTAAAAGAATGTAGATCCACTTTCATCATATTCGAATTTTTGGCCACCCATTGTTAATTTTTAATACATTGAGAATGAAAAATCATTACACGCTACACAAGTATGATTGGGTAGAAGACGTGTCATTTAGTGATGGGTTGAATGGATTATTTTTGACATCTCTATCATCATTGCACGACATAAAAAAACATTTTTTTTTTTTTCAAAAATCATGTGTTTACGGTGCAGCTAAGGTAAATTATTGATCGACTGATGCATGGTTTTACTGAATAAACATTAACAGATTTGTGAGTAGTCCTCTTATTCCCAGTCAGTAAACAGTGAAAGTAAACTGTCGATAAAAATATTCAACACACTGACACAGCACTAGCCACTAGCAGAATAATAATAAAGAAAAAACTAAGAAAATATGTCACATTGTAACCATAGAGTCAATACATTCGCTGTTTATAAGAATTAGGCAAAGGGCATGGGCAAAGGTTTCACAAAAGAAGTCTTACAGAAGGACGCGGCGTTACAGACATACAAGAGAGAAAGCGGTCCGAGCTCGGAGGGTTTTTTTATGAACATTGCTAACTTCGGGAGTTCACACGTGAGATGCATAGATTATACACTATGTGAGATGACCTCTAGTGTATTAGTCATAGACTAGTACAGTGGTTCTCAAACTTTTTTGGTGACGGAACCCTTTTGGGAAGCAAAATACTTGATGGAACCCTACAATAAAACAATAGTTTTTAAAAGTGTATTCTTTATTAATAAGCATAATAAAAGTACAATGTAACAGTTACTAATTATTACTTACTTTACCACATGGCAAGTACAATAATAGAAGATATTAAAAAAGAAAAATCTAACTAATGGGAGGTATGAAACTGTTTTTTATTTTTCATCAATTGGTTGATATCAGGTTTGATAGAAGACAGTTGAAGTCTCATATCAGGTTCGGCGTCCAGTCTATTACGATATTTTGTTTTCGTGGCTGCATAGGTTGAGAATCCTGTTTCGCACAAATATGTTGTTGGGAACGGGAGAAGAATATTCAGAGCCATTTTGCCAAGCATTGGATATTCATCACGGATTCTGCACCAAAAATCATTGAGAGGCGTCGTTTTGAACAGTGACTCCATACTTGTGTCTGATGACATTTCTAAAAGAGATTCATATATCTCGTTTGACATACTTTCGGGCTTTTCCAAGTTAGGTAAAAAAGGATTATGAATCTATGAATTCAGTTTCATTTTTGTATTCTGTTCTTCGGGAAAATACTTTTCAAAAGATGCGCGCATCGATCTGAGATATTGGACCAATTCTCCAAACACATCATTTTGAAACATTTCTGAGTCGTTATCGCTAACAAACTCACTGAGTGACGTAAAGCTTTCTATTTCTTTCTTACCAACGCAAATAATCCAAAAATCTAATTTTCTTTTGAAGGCAGTTATTTTGTTATAGGCCTGAAATACTGTTGTCTGTTTACCTTGCAATGATAAATTCAATTCGTTCAGTTTTTGAAAGATATCCGCCATAAAAGACAATCGGAACAACCAAGTTTTATCATACAAACGGTCCTTCAAATTAAAAGAAGTATCTGCTGAAAGAAACATTTGTAACTCGGCTCTAAGTTCAAATAGCCTTGTTAAAGTTTTACCCCGAGACAGCCATCGCACTTCTGTATGGAGCAGCAGTGTTTTATGGTTGCTGCCATAATCTTCACATAATAATGAGAACAATCGGGATTGTAGTGGTCGTGATTTGATAAAATTAATTATTTTTACCGCTTCATCCATAACTAATTTTAGATTTGACGGCATTTGCTTCATCGCAAGTGCTTGTCTATGCAGAATACAATGGCTGGAACTACAATTAGGCGCTTTATTTTTTATTCGTGACACTGCTCCTGCTGTTTTACCTGTCATCGCCTTGGCCCCATCTGTACAAATGTCAATGCAATTGTTCCAACTGATATTATTTTCTTCAAAAAATATATTTATTTTATTAAAAATTTCTTCCCCGGTAGTGTTTGTGAGCAGCGGTGAACACATAAGCATGTCTTCTTTAAAAGAACTTTCATATGGATATCTCACGATAACCAGCAAGATAGCCAAACCAGCGACATCAGTTGACTCGTCCATTTGCAAGGCGAATCGTGTTTTTTGTAGACGTGTAACTAGTTCTTGTTTGACGTAGCTTGCCAGATCATGGATTCGCCGTGAAACAGTATCGTTTGATAGCGGCACAGTAGAAAGATGCTTTGCAGATTTTTCATTGAGCATACATTTTGTTATGTCTAATATACATGGCTTTATTAAATTCTCAGCGATAGTGTGCGCTTCACCTGCTTGTGCAATGCGATAGCTAACTAAATATGATGCCTCCGTGGCCTTTTCGTTGATAGTTTGTGTTACATGCATCATATTTTTTTGACTTTCCAATAACTGATCTTTTTTACGAACAAAAAGTTCTTTATTCTTGTCTTTAGACTCGGGGTGCACAGTTTCTAAATGTCGGCGCAATTTGGCAGGTGCCATGGAACTATTAGGAAGCAGTTTACTGCATAGCATGCAGAGAGGTGAGCCGTTGGAATCAACAAATCCGAAACTAATATATGATTCATCATACTTCCTTTTTTTCGTCTTTGAAACCGTCGAGCTTGACGTCGCGGCATCATCGTCTGGATCGGTGATTGCTATATTCTCCGTGCGTACTGCTTTTGAACATTCAGCGTCATTAGAAGATGTTGTTGCAACACGTTTAACACCTTTAAGCCAACGTTCCATTCTTCTTTATTTATAATGTTACACGTCAGGATAGTGGGGTCTAAATAATGCACAATCGTTACTGCGTATAAGAGACTAAGTTTAGTACAATGAAGAAATGTATAAAACTGAGACAACGAATACAGCAGGCAGTAGAACAATGAACACTAGTTTCTCGCTAGCAAGCTTATAAGTAGGTAGGTAGGAACTTATCGCTCCGAACGCTAATTGTCAACTGACTGACGAGGCGCGACTTTTTTTTTTTTTTTTTTTTTTTTTTTTTTTTTTTTTTTTTTTTTTTATGTATGGCATCTCGTAGTTGACCTTGAGAGGTCGTAACTACTTAACCGGACTATCCTGTGGTTGCCTTAAGAATTCTTAAAGCCTCCAGCCAGGGCTAAATCTAGGTTTAAACTAAGCGACTGCGCGCTAAGGGCTCCCCCTGTGGGGAACGAACCTCGGCTTAGGGCGTCGCTGGGAGAGGGCAGCAAAGGGACAGGCTGGATCGAAGTGGTATTAATGCTTTGATGAGCACGGCGTTTCCTAGGACTATCTCTGAGAAGAAAGGCCGAAACAAACTCAGAGGTCACAGTCGGGGGATTTACAGTTACAGGCTCAGCTACGACGCGGGCTGGCGCTTCAACGGGCAAAGAATTTACTTGGGGGCGTCGCGAGGGACCTCGGCGGCGAGGTCGGAATGACGGTAATTTCTGTTTTTGTAATGTGCTGGTAGCCCTATCGCTCTCCTGGAGGAGGGTTGTGGGGTCATCGGGGTCATCTAGTACATGCCTTGGACGGCGAATTTTGCTGATTTTAGAGGGGATATAATTGACGGCCGCGACAACCAGAGGGTTGCGGTGAGTGGCGGCTGTGGCAAAGAAACGCTTGGAGAGGCGTTTCATGAACTGCTGGATAGTGGGGATCTTGAGATCAACGTGGAGGATCTCATTGCGAACGAACCAAGGGGAGTTTGTGGCCTTGCGGAGGAATCGGTTCTGTAGGGTTTGCATCCTATGGATGTGACGGGGCTTTGCATGAGCAAAGACAACGGAAGCGTAGGTCATGATGGGACGGATGCAGGCTGTGTACAGGCGCATTTTGCACTTGAGTGACAGCTTGCTGCGGTCATTGAGGAGGTAGTGGAGGCGACCGAGAGCGAAAGCGGCACGCGAACGGACCGTCTTTATGTGCTCCGGGAAGGAGAGGTGCTGATCTAGGATGACACCTAGGTATTTGGCTCGCTTCTCCCAGGGGATCTGCTTGCCGAACATGGTGATGGGTGGAGGGGGGGTGGGAAGATGTCTGGGTTTCGTGTAGAGAACCGCTTGACTCTTATCGGGATTGACTTCGATGCGCCATTTCCTGAACCAAGCAGCCAACTTGTTGACTGCGGTTTGGAGATGGAGCCGAAGTTGGATGTGGCTACGACCAGTGTAGTAGATGGCTGTGTCGTCTGCGAACAGAGCCAGTTGGGACTTGGGATTTTTAGGAATATCGCTAGTGAACAGCGTGAATAAGAGAGGGGCGAGTACGGAGCCCTGGGGGACTCCTGCTCGGATGGGGTGAGGCGACGAGAGCGCTCCTTCGATTTTGTAGCGGAATGAGCGGTTCGACAGATAGTCTCGTATGATGAGCACGAGCCGGTCTGGCACCCCGAGTTGGTACAGCTTGTATAATAAGCCATTGTGCCAGACTTTGTCGAACGCTTTCGCTATGTCGAAGTAAATAACACCTGTCATCATACCGCGCATGAATCCATAGTGGATTTGTTCGGTGATGCGGTGGACTTGTTGGACACAGGAGTGTTGGGTTCGAAAACCAAATTGTTCATCAGGGAAAAGGCCCTTGTTTTCGGCAAAGGACCTGAGACGCTTGTAAATAAGCCTCTCATAGATTTTACCGAGAACTTTGAGCAGACTGATGGGACGGTAGCTCGTCGGTTCGGTCCTGGGCTTTCCGGGCTTATGGATGCCAATGACAGTGGCTTCTTTCCACGATTGTGGGAAAATGTTGTTGCTCATGGCGCCATTGAAGATGGTGGCCATCTGAACCGGGGGCTTTTCTGGGTATGAGACCCTTGATGATGTCCTGCACTTCGTCTGGAGTGACGGGAGGCAGAGGATCATCAGGGTCTTCGACGGGTGGGAGGGAGGCTCTACGTTCGACTTCTGCGTCAACCTCTGAGAGGTGAGCTTGGTCTACTGGTTGAGTGCTGGGTGAGCATTGAGCTTCGAGGCTGATGGCCAGGCACTCGGCCTTTTCATCATCATCGAAGGCGATGGTTTTATCTGGGCGGACCAGGGGTGGTATGGGGACGACTTCGCGGGATTTGAGTTTCCTTTGAAGCTCCCAGAAGGCCTGATGGGTGGGCTCAAGCTCGCTTAGCATCTTGTCCCAGCTAGCTTCACGCCACTCCGATAAGCGAGACTTTACAGCACGCTGCAAGTAATGCATATGGGCTTTGTTAGCGTCGCAGGGAAAGCTACTGTAGGCACGGACAGCCGCGTTCTTCTCATTCAGCAGTTCACGCACATCGTCGGGTAGTTTCCAGCGACGGTCGTCCGTCACTAGAACTTCCCTAGAACAATCGTTCATGACTGACTGTACATGTTCCGTGAATGAGTCGATCGCGGCCGTCGTGTCCGCGATAGAGCTGAAGTGACCGGGGATGGTGTCTAAGTGGGGGGATGTGGTGGATTTCAGGGATTCCCTTACTTTCCTCCAGTCCGTTACCACTTTTGTCAGGGGAGGTAGGTCAGGGTCGGTGAGTCCAGTGCGAGGGGCCAATCGAATGGTGATTGGTCGATGGTCAGAGGTGAGCTCTTGTACTACTTCTAGAGAGTCTAACCGTAGGTTGACTCTCTTCAGAAGCACCACGTCCAGGACATCTGGGGTGTGGGAGGGGTCGTGGGGAAAGTGGGTGGGGGTCATAGGGCCTATGACGTCGAAGTTGAGCAGTGGGCAGAGGTTGAAGAGGTGTCTGCCTCGAGAGTTGGTCGTGACACTGTTCCAGGCAGTGTGTTTGGCGTTGAGGTCGCCCGCTATGATAACGGAGTCGCTCATGCCAAGAAGGGTAGAGAGGTCGTCAGATAGAAGCTGCGGGTCCTCTGGAGTGGTTTGGGGAGGAAGGTAGGCTGAGACTATGGTGATAGGCTGGTGGCCTGTCATGCCTAGTCGACAGATAGACACTTCAAGTCGTGAGAGTGGGGGAGGGTCCATAGGGGTGCAATACAGAGCCTTTTTGTAGTAAATTAGAGTGCCGCCTTTGTGGCACCTCAGCCTGTCATTGCGAACTAGACGATAGTTAGCAATTGCAGGGCTGCGGATGATGGGCTTGAGGAAGGTCTCTTGGACGAGGAGAATGTCGATTTGATGATCGCGGAGGAAGGTGGCGATCTCATCTCGTTGTGACTTGAGGCCGTTGGCATTGTAAGATGCCAACTTGAGGGATCGGGGTTTCGTTCGCGTGATGATGCTACTATCCATTACGGTTTTGTAGCGTAGGAAGAGAGGGCTTGCGTAATCTCAGGGTACGCTTTGAATATTTCCTGGATGCGGAAAAGATCACAGGATGCCCTAGCGGCGGTGATCTCCTGTGCCATTTGTTTAGCACGAGGGGTGAGGAAGATTAGATAGGTGCTTGTAATCACCGTGAAGGGGTCGGGGTCCTCTGAAGGGGCAGCTAGAGCGGCGGGGGCGGCTTTAGGAGCGGGGGCAGGGGCGGCTTTAGGAGCGGGGGCGGGGGCGGCTTTAGGAGCGGGGGAGGGGGCGGCTTTAGGAGCGGCGGAGGGGGGCTTACCAGCAAAGTAAGCTTGTAGCGCGGGGGGGCAGAGGCGGGGGTCCGCTCTGGCGGGGGTGAGAGGGGTAGGCGGCTGGGATGCTGCCTGCGTGAGAGCGGGGAACGCTCGCTGGTGATTTAATATATTCCAAGGACTAGGCCTTTGGGGACTTAGTCGCTCGGGGAGCTGGGTCGGGGGGTTTTGAGAGGAGGAAGGGGATTCCCTTTGTTGGCGGGCGTCCGCACGCTTGGCCAACTTGGGGGAGGAGGATTTGGGGGCCTTTGGGCAGCCACGGTAGTTGGCTGGGTGGCCTGAGTTGCCGCATAGGACGCAGCTGGGAGGTTCCGTACATAAGGTACGATCTTTAGGACGAGGGCAGTCGGACGTACCATGCTCGCCCAGGCACTTGACGCACCTGGGTTTGGCGTGGCAGTGGGCCTGAGAGTGGCCGTAGAGCTGGCATCGGTGGCATTGCCCAACGATGCCGCTCTTGCGGGGTTTTTCTATGACTAGGCCTGTGAGACCACAGATAGCCTTGAGGTTAAATATAGGGTGGAGCTTTTGCCCTTCAACGGGGGGACAGACCACAAGGATCATGTCGAAGGCGACTTGACCCCTGGCGCGGTGCATGCGGTGGACGTCGGACACAGGGATGTTCTGTGCCTCGAGGTCCGCCTTGATGTCGGTGACAGGGATCTCCTTGGGGACCCTTCGGATCACGACACGTGTCTGGCGTTCTTCCGGGAGGGAGTAGGTGTGAAACGACACACCTCTCTGCCGGAGAACGCGGGTAAGATCCCTATAGTCTTTCGACGTCGGGACCGAGACTTTAATACCCTGTTGGGTAGATCGGGCGCTGGAGAAACCGATCTTAAGATCGGTGCACCAACTCGAAACGTCCGTCCACTTCCCTTTGTCCTGAATGAACACAGGGGGTGGAGGGGGTAATTTCCGAGGGGCGGAAGTAGTGGCGCCGGCACTGAGGCTAGCGGTCGGGGAGGGGGTAGCGGCGCGTGAGGCGCGCGGGGCGGACGGGGTGGGGGTAGCGGCGCGAGAGGCCTGGGAAGCGGGGGCGGAGGAGGGGATAGCGGCCGATTCAGTGGCGGCTATTTTTCTCGAGGAAGGAGAATCTGATTTCTTCTTCTTCCTCTTGTTTTTCTTCCCCGACGCCAACGTGAAGCCGTCGTCGTCAGAGGAAGGGGCTGAAGAGGACTCAGAGAAGAGGAGGGAATCCTCTTCTGACGAGTCGTGGGGGCGTTTGCCAGAGGCCTCTTCGGTGTCCATAGACACCGGAGAGTTGACCGGCTCATCGAGCAAGCTCGATTTGCTGGTCGTGGCGGGGGAGGGAAGCTGCAGAGCAGCTAACTTTGAGCCATACTTGGCAAGGAAGTCGGGGTCCTTGAGGAGGACCTCTTTCACAAAGAGTAATATGGCGTCTGCCATAGCGGGGGACGGGGGAGAGTTTCCCTAAACCTAGCTCCCCGGGTGGATGGGCCCGGGGATGTGTACCCTCCCTGTCGGGTGTAGACAGGGAGGTGAGTACCTACTGGTGAGCCCTAAGCTTGTAACCCGTCGCCAGTCTTATTGTGCGAACGGGGCCCTAGCCAGTCTAGCGCTAAGGGTGTAGAGACACCCTAACGACACTAGGTGTGTAGCTGGGGAAGGAAAACTGTCATCCAGTCCCGACTAGGAGGCCCCCCAAGGCCGGGAACTGGGACCCGTCCAATTGACTGCCTTGCCCTGAAGGGGTTCGGCGGGTGTGATTGGGACAACACCCCACTCGGTTTCGTTTACACCGTAAGGTTTCAGCCGAGGACCACGAAACTGTGGCTTTAACCCGGAAGGGGCCTGGTGAATTTACGACGAGTCTGTACGATAAAGAAATAGAGCCTTGAAAAAGGCAGTTTGAGCGATCTTATAATTCAAAGAATAAATTCGATAAAAGATCGAGAGTAGTCGGGGCGACTACGGAGAGCCGTTACGAGAACGCAACGAGAGCGACAGCGAGCGACAATGAGCCGGGGGCGTAGGCGCTTGAGCACGTACGCGCGCGACGAGAGTCAAACGGTGTCTGAACGAGGCGCGACACGCGATCGCCGCTTTTATACTTAGTCCTAGACTCGATCTCGAATATTCTCGAAAATACTCGAGTCGGCGCCTTTGATAAACAAAAAGCAAAAATAAAAAGAGAAATATAAAAATTACGTTGTAATGTAAACAATCTCGACTTTATTTTTTTAAGTTAGAGTCGAAAGTCGCTTGTTGACAACTATAGCGTCTAATACAGAGGCGGCTTTTATCAAAGGGACTGCGCGCTCACAAGTATACCTACAAGTATACATGTTGATACCAAAGTTATGAGATATTGTACCAGCTATTGTAACACATGTTTATACAAATAAATATACCTACGCGCGGCCGCGGTGTCAAAACGTTCGACCAGAGAGAGGTGTTTTGATTTTTTTTCTAAATTCTTGAGGAACCCCTACAGAGGTATCGCGGAACCCTAGGGTTCCGCGGAACACACTTAGAGTATAGCTGGCACTAGTATATCATATTTGGTATTAGTAATCTGTGGCCTCTAGTCTCACCAAGGAGGTTAAAAATATTAACCTCCTTGAGTCTCAGATATGCTAATTCCGTATTAGGTATCACCTCTATTATTCTTCTCATGACATTGACATTTTAAATTTGATTTTGACATTGACAAAATAAATTGGCTGCCAAAATCGTAGTTATGAAATACCTAGTATTTATATTTCAATGAAATAGAAAAATAATTGCGCGTAAAAATAATTACGGTATGTCTTAGCAGAGTTTTTGCTTCTTTAGTTCTATCTGTATCTGGATGGTGTCGCCAAAACTGAAGTATCATTTTATTGACTCGCAAACTAAAAAACATTCCAATATATCTTAAAATTTGTTATTTTCAGATGGCCACTAAAGTTGTTGCAAGTGCTACTGTGAGGGCGGTTAAGAAAAGGTTGTTGCCGTCGCGGACTGCACTTGTCCTAACTCCTACCGCAGTAAACAAAGTCAAAGAGATAATGGCGAAAGAGGAAGCGAAAGGCTTTGTAGGCTTAAAAGTTGGTGTTCGCCAGAGAGGCTGTAATGGTCTATCCTATACACTAGACTACGCAAAAGGCAAGGAAAAACTAGACGAAGAAGTCAAACAGGATGGTGTAACGATAATTATTGATAAAAAAGCACAATTAACATTACTAGGTAAGTTAATCATCAACATCAATGTAGCCCCTAAAACCTGTGGTATAAACATTTTATTTGAAAATTAGTTCAACTTTCTAGTTGGTATAACTAAAGTATGCATTATAGGGTAGGTTATTTTAATAACAAGAATTGATACTAACATATATCATTAATTTAAAAACACGACACAATATTGTGCTTCTAAATTTCATAATGTTTATGTATAAGCAATGGCAAGAAAAGAAACTGTAAACAAATCATTAAATTCCAAGCAATACACTCATCAGTACCTAAACATAAACATAAAATGTCAAAATAACATTCTTGTTTGTGTGGCTATTTCCATTTCTCAATTGGTTGCCAACTCCTCAAATTGTGCATCACAACTATGACTTTCTTTTAGTATTAGGTCATGGAACTTTATCTGCACTCTAATTGCATAACACACTGTTAATCACACAATCTGAATCATTCTGAAGGATATTGCTAATCCATTGCTTCATATGTTTGAAAAATTGGTCTGCTCATCAACATAAATAACCCAATGGATGTTGTTGAACTGTCAAAATGAAAGCCATTCCTACTGAGTGTGTTATGCAATTACCCTGCTAGTCATAATACTGTATGAATTTATATGTTTCGCTTATGTTTCCATGTAAAACTGCCTCACAGATGCTGAAAAAAATATGTAGCAAGGTACAGCATGAAATAGAAAATGAAAACATTTATGCATAAGAGTACTGATGGTTGGGGCATAGTACACCAGTACTCTTAATTGATTTTTACTATACTCAAATCATTTTAGCATGGCAATAGTGGTCATTGCACTTTCTCAAATATCTCACTGTAGGAAAACAGAATAAACTATGCTTGGTGTTTCGATATTGGAACATGTTGAAGATCACAATAGATGTTGATTCAGGAAATAAGTAATACGGGCTGGTGTCCGCAACTCCACGACAATGCATTTTGCGTACGGGTGGGAAAATCGATCATTCGATTCACCCCAGCTCCACAAGGAGGGCCAGCGCCTTGATGTTACTAACCGTCTCACGTAGGGCACTTGGGTTACCGAAGTACTTTGCCCTGTACGTGGCGACCACTAGTTCCATTCAAAATTTGTTGTGTTGATCTCTGGTGCGTTTTCTAAATGTAGGTGTGTCAATGACTGCTATTGCCATGCCAAAGCAATTTGGTTATACTTATTAATTCTTCTTCTTGTTGCTGGCATAATTGCAATATTTAATCTAAATTGTCAAAGCTGTGGTATATAATATCTTTATTTTTCATAAAATGTTGCACATTTTTGGGTGGTTGATGTTTAAATTGTTATATTTTCATAGTATTACTAATTTATCTATATATATATATATATCTTTTTATATATATTATCTTTTTCATTTCAGGGACAGAAATGGATTTTGTTGAGAACAAACTTTCAGCTGAATTTGTGTTCAACAATCCCAACATTAAAGGCACTTGCGGCTGTGGAGAATCTTTTAGTATATAAAATTTGTAGTTGCTGACTAGTCTATAATTTAATTTGAACATCTTTGTGGTTGCTACCAACCAGTTCAATGTATTACTTCAACTATTCAAAGCACTTTAAACAAGAATATAGAATAAATTAACCTTCTTAATGCACCTGCGCAAATATCAATATGTTACATATTATGATAATACTTGTGAATAATTATTTTACTATGCATTAATATTCAACACTACATATGTGGAGTGAAAATTAGTTATGAAATAGTGTGGAATCTGGCAGCAACCCTTAATCTTTAGACGAAGCTGGTACCATAGTGTAGATAAATTGATAATGTATAATATTGTAAATGTTGACTATTATGTTAGTGAAAATTATAAAAATAAATAAAAATAGCAAATAGGCTGAGTATAGTTTTGTAAATTATTTATGGCTTTATGTAGTAAAAAAAAAATACATTGGCTATGATTATTTTTTTGTTACTTTTTAGCAATTATAAAGGAGTTGTATCTTTTCTCTGCATTTTTCATAAATTAACAAAATCAATATTGTGAAATTCAAGTTATTTGGTAGAAGATAAAGGTAGATGTATATAATTTTTTTTAAACATTTATCATACCGTTAAATAAAACAATATGATACTTACGTAGGTACCCTAAGTAAAATTTATTCATTTTTACAAAATAGTAAAAATAACACAATATTTACGCAAATACACATGCCTGTAACTTGCGTAGTCGGTAGTTGTAGTAGTTTGCGTGCCTTTGGGCGCTTTTATAATTTCTAACTTTACGATATTATCGTGGTCGTCTACGGTTTTACTTTCTGTGGTGTGGTTGTGACATTCACTAATCACAAGTTTTTATGGGCATGCAGGCTACTTGTTTACTTTTAGCATTTTTGGCCCCCGCGCATTACCGCGGCCAGGTCGCCACGACCAACTAATTCTTCCGTGACATAATGCAAGTGCGCGCACTAGGCGGCCAGCGACCACGTATTGGCCGCGCGCCCAGCAGGAACATCGCGACACGCACGCGGCCAGTTAGCCGCCGCGACCAACGAGATTCACCATTTACATTCTGTTGATTCTTGGGCTTTTCTTCATAAGTTGACAAAGCAAGTAATTCCTACTCCTTTTGGAATGTTCAAAAGAAAATCGAACCTATCCGAGAGTGCAAAATATTGAGCTCGCTCTTGAATTCTACATTCTCGTAGTTGCTTGGTCTTGCCTGGATAAGTCGACAATGTAACTCCTATTTCTGCTTGAAAATATAAAACCAAACCGAGGCGGGTTGTTAAAATTTTCGAGCTCGCTTCGCTCGCTCTTCCCACCCTACATAATCTTTAGTCCCCGAAGGGTTAGGCAGGGGTGTACCTTCATGTAGTACTTATACCCCATTTCGCCAGTTATGTTTAAGTCCCATGTCATAGGGGGTGAGCCTCCTGCCACCAACCAGGCATAAATCCGTACTCCAGACTGCTTCTGAGAAATTTCTGATGGAAAAACCTAACAACACTATACCCAACCTAGGAATTGAACCCAGGACCTCATGCTCAGCAGTAACGGTGTGCGACCACTAGACCAACGAGGAGATGTACCTCCCTTATTAATATTCCTCCGCACCCATGGTGACCCCCCCCCCCCAAATCTTGGGCTGCGACCGCGCCTGGAATGCTGTCTGTAGTCGGTTGCCATTATACCTACTCTGTTCACCCTGACGACACCCAAGAAGAAAAATGTGGTCCGTCACTCACAAACCCAAGTGCTTTTTCGACTAAGACACGAGTTTTAGTCATTCAGCTCGTACCTAGTAGCGGTGTAGAGTAAGAGCTGTAGGTGCCACTAATGCTGTAGGAACTGGGAAGCAGTGGCGGACTAACAGGGGGGCGGAAGGGGCGGCCCGCCCCAGGCCTCCGGTCTTGGGGGGCCCCCAAATGCTTTCGCGTTCCCCTGATCAAATCCTAAACAAGACTTTAAAAATGTGCTTAGACTTTAAACATGGGCTTTCTATACTGGAGGAAGTATTGAAGGCACGAAAACACATATAATACGCTACAAAAAATAAAAAAACTATCTTTAATTTATTTATCAATTTTTTTTTTATCGATCGATTCGTATTTTATTTTCATCACCCATATCTATTTCATATTGTAGGTATGTATGTTTATTTAACCTAAATAATTTAATTCGAATTTAAATTTCACTTGCCAGATTTTAACGAAATACTTATATAAACTACAAATGTGAACTGAAAAAAAAAAGCTTTTAAAACTATATTTTTTTTAAAGCGCGGGGGCCTCATTCGACTTTGCCGCCCCGGGCCCCTGACGGGCTTAGTCCGCCACTGCTGGGAAGTGATAAAATATTTAATAAAAATGATATAATGCATCTGTAATTATCTAACTAAACTAACTATTAATTGGGTCTTAGACCATTTCTGTGTTGGTTAAGTCAAACTAGCCTTCCATCGGTGTGGTTGATGATCCACACCCATGGAAATACCAAAGTGGCGAAGTATTCAGCTCCAAACCGTATACCGTATTTGTTAAAAAAATAGTATCGTATAAATAATATTCAGCAAAGCTATGCATCTAACTCTATTTACGTTCTTTCGTCCACCTCAAAGAGTATAATAATAATACGGGAGGTCCACCTATCGAGCAAAACTAAAAGTGACCACGTTAATCGAGAATCGAATAACGTAAAAATTATCATCATATCGATTCATGGATAATCTGTACGTGAGTTTTTTTTCTGACTTGAATAATATCCTACACGTTATTATACCTCCATATTTACGAATACATATACTTATAAATAATACATATACATAGTTTCTATTGTATATCACGTAGTAAAGGAACGCGTCATGATGACGACTACAACAATTTCATGTTTCCAACGCCATAGTATCGTTATGCCATTTCATCAATAAAATCATGAAACAAATGAAATTTATAACGTAAATAATTGAATTATTCACAGTATCATCTCAATAAACGGAATTATTTAAATGTATTCATTTTTATCTTAGAAATACGTACCGAGTTGAGTTCTGAAGATTCTTAAGGCTGTATAGATTTTTATACCTTTGCCTGCCCACAACACAACTATAGTAAAAAAAGCAATCTATCTCCTTCGTTCAAAAGTAACATGGAGGTTGTGCTGTGAAACTAGTGGCGAAGTATATTTTTCTTTGTTTACGTGTCGATCTGGCGAGCTATTAAAAATCTTACAAGATTTAGAATTTTATTTTGGGGATTTATGGATATACCTCAGAGAAAACTGTATACAGAGTCCTTGTTGTTTAGTAAGCGTTAAAATGAATAACGGTGAGATCGGTGGGCCAAGAGGCAGAGGCCGTGGATGGCAGCAACCCGATAATCTACCACGGGAGCTCCGTCGGCCGAAGATTGTTGGCGAGGAATCAAAAGGTAACAACTATAACGTTGAATTTGATTTATTCGACACTTTCACACACCGATCTTACGCTGTGACGTCGTCATACTTGGCCAGTTTATAACTGCGTTCTTCGTAATTATAATACTTCAGGTGAAAGTAAGGATTTTCATTTCTAATGACGTCGCTGTAGTTTTACAAAGTCAGCTGCCGTGCTTAGAATCGATTACGAAGCAATAATTTGTTTTTGGGTCAACTAGTTGTGGTATGCAATTATATATTTTTTTTTTTATATAATCGAACATACTTTTACTCAATAACACTCTTTGTTTCAGTTCAAGAACCTCCCAAATCAAAGTTGTCGGCTGAAGCTAAGGAATGGTACCCGCCTAACTACACCCCGCATGCAGTTCCCACATACAACCCTGATCCTGCACCGTATAGACCTCACCGGTTTTCTGTGCAAGATCGGCTTCGTCAAGCTCAAGATCAAAACCCTTACAGCTTAGAAGAAATGTCATATTCACTGGATGAAGCTGAAAATATGGAATTAAGGGTTTGTATAAAGCCAGTTATTTTGCATTTAATATTTTATTTTATCATACAAAATGTACTAACATATTTTTATTCTTCAGTCTGCCGTTCCGCAGGAGAACATAGCCAACTTGATTACAGTGATGTGTGAGATAACTTTTGATCCTGGTAAATTCGATACCCTGTGCGGCCCACTGGTTGATGCTTTCGCAACAACCCTGCATGACGTGAGCTACACTAGGCCTCTAGTTGAAGCTATTGTCAATCAGGTAAAAATTTTTTTTAATTCTTTGAATAATAATTATTATTTGTAACTAACTTATCTTATAAAATGTGTTTATGACTAACAAGCATGTGATAATCACATGTTATTGATTTGGTAAAGCTAACAAACTTTGTGCAGGCAACAGATTAGATAAACAATTTATTCAAATGTAGAAAAGCTGAGGATGTTTCATCATTAAAAATAAAGTTCTCACTAAGTGTCTTTTCTGTATATCTTCAATTTAAAACAAGTTTTTTTTTAATTGTACCTCCCTGACTTTGATTATGTTTTTATTATCTGTATGTCTTCACCTCTCAGTTTATAGAGGAGGTTGGTTTCATGATTCCAGCTCTATCGAAGACCAGCCTGAGAACAAAATAATTACAAAGACTTTTAGGGGTTAAAGATTCAATAATGCACAGTTAGTGTCATGTAGCTCAACAACACTGTTAAAGTGTCAGCATCAGAACAATATGTATTGAATGACAAGAAACTGATCCATTATGGTTTTCTTTGTCTCAAATCAACTTGGAAATAGTCAAACAACAAAGATAATTGCTTTCATTAAGTACTGATTTAAAGGTAATTCAACTGTTGTTTGACACACAATGTTGAGGTTATGAAAAAAAACGTGATTTAAATATATAAAGCAAAAAAGAAATAACATAGTAACCTATTTCAACTAAGATATTATTTTCCAAGCAAGGTACATTCAACAAATCACAGTTATGACTGGCATGCTATTAAAAAAACATGTGCTCACTTTTTGTAACTTAAATATGTAAATAAACAGTTAATTACATAATTAATTAATTATTCTATCTGTTTTTATCTATTACTATCTTTTAAAACATGACATGTTATTTTGTTTATGTCTAAAAGACTGGAGTCAACTAAGTGTTCTAAACAAATTATGTGTCAAAGTAATTTTTGCCGACACCACACCAGCATGTGTTTCAAAGTGTGCTAATAAACTTACTATTTTGTCAGTTTCTTGGAATTCCTAACTTTCTTTTACCAGCACATCTCATGTAGGCAGCTAAATTACTAGAGTACACAGTTGTCATATCTTAGGAAAATTGTGTACATATGTGTAACTCATGAATGCAGCTATCTCTACATACTAGAATGTCCGAACTTGTTCTCAAACTGGTAAACTTTTGTGACAACAGTCGATAGGCGAGCCTAACTTCCGTTACAATGGCGCGCGCCTGTGCTCGATGTACGACTCGGTGTCGCCCCCCGAGGAGTCCACCTTCCGCGCGTGCCTGCTGGAGCGGTGCTCCACGGAGGAGAACAAGATCATCAGCGGCATGGAGTCCTCGGAGGAGAATATGCGCGGCTTCGCCATGTTCCTCGCTGAGATATACACCCAACTGGAGGATAGCCAGGTCAGACATTATTGTTATAAGTTAGGATTATTTAGGTCAGACATTATTGTTATAAGTTGGGATTATTTATTATAGGAAAATTGTGTTTTTTTATTTGTAGATTTGATCAGTATTTTAGTGACTATTTCTATGATTCGCCATGACCTCTTTTTTCCTAGTAGTAGTGAAAACACTTTTTTTAGCAAAAAGTTTAGTTTTCATCAAAATATTTTATTTCACATGAACCTACATGGGCACTTATGAAACGTCAGAAGCTAGGTGCTACGTTCCAATTGGTTGATTCTATATACAGGGTGTATATATGTAGAACAACCAGCAAGAAAGTCCATAGTTACTCTTTTAAAAATAATTGACTTTTAATAGAAAACGGTCTACAAATCTACATCACCATCTTGCAGTTTAGAATATTAATGGTAGATGCTGTTTTCCAGTTCAAGTTCAAGAATGCATTGTTTTACTTATAGGGAGGAAGAATCAAGACTCTAGGTGAAAGCTTGTGCAAGGTGCTGCTCCATCTGCTCGACACTGACAAGGAAACTAACATCAAAGCTGTCTGCCAGCTCCTTAAAGTTAGTACCTATTTTATTGCAACAAATAAGTACTATTACATTGACGATTTTATACTTGAGGCGGTGGGCTGGGTTACTGATTCACTCCAATCCTGAGTGATTTCTCTTTCAGACACATTGTATCCACATTAGTGTTGTGTTGATTCTAGAATTGTTTTAAATTACTTAAGTATTCATGACACTCAATTTGAAAGCAATGTTATAAAAGGAAATACCAACTACAAACACTGATTGCTGTCAAAAACTGATGTTCATATTACACGCAATGAAGACAGGACGCGGTGAAATTAAAACCGCACCTTCTACATTTTATATATTGACGTTTTCACGTTTCGTTTCGTGCGAATTAAAACAACAATAAACCAGACTTGTGTGGGTGTTCATGTAAAAACAAAAACAACATTCAAATGTCGAATTCTTAATATCACAAGCCAGAATTTCCAAGTCGTAATCTGTTTGTTAACACTGACATTTATTACCAAATTTTCAGCAGTAATCGTTGCCTATTTTTATTTTCTACTGTTTTAAAATATAAAGAGATAATTTATTGATTGGCTGATATAAAATAATGATCTGACTGATTAAAGTTATCGTAATATTTTCGAGAATCTTGTAGCAGCGGTCTTTATGCACTGACGCTCGTCAGTGCCATAATTAAAGTTTTCTCTGTTAAAGCGACATTAGCCCTACAGCTCAGGAGTCGGACTGGCGATCCAGTGGCTGTGAGTTCGAACCCACCCACTGCACCACGGTGAATTCGCTCTTGATACAAGCATTGTTTAGTCTGTTTTGGGGTTAACAATCTAGGATACAATGAGTATTACAGTATTTTTCACGAAGATACTGATAGAATACTATAATGTGAACACCATATAAATTACGATTTGTTACGATTTAGTTCTGGGACAGTTGTCAACTCATGAATCATAATGATGTGGTTCAATGAACTCTATATCTATATATATCTACGTGGAAAATACTTTGAAAATGTATGCAACAATTAGCTTCCATTGCTCTTTTTTATGCCTTTCCATCACATTCTTTGACCCGCGCTAATCGGTTAAGGTTTTTAGCTTATTGATCCAGTCGATTATCTTCTGTATCTTGGCATGACGTTTTTACTTATAAACCCTTTCGCTTTCCATTTCACTATAATTAGCAACTCTTGTCCCAGGTAAGGACATTCTATCTCGTAATGGATTTCACAAAGAGATACACACATTGTAATGCTATGATAACAAAGGTCTCGCTAGTCGAATGTTAGTCAAGATTGGTGTTCGGTTAATCAGTTTACACGCGTTCGTATTTTGGGAATGCCCGTCTCATGCTCTGTAACTAACTCACCAGCCCGCCCTGTGAAAATTTCATGCTAGATTGGGGTTGCATTTAAAAATAGTCATGTATTTTCGAAAAATGAACATGTGTAAATTGTAGATACTAACAACATACGTTTTTTTTTTTCTTTTTTTGTATAAAAACGTTGCCCTACACTAGGAATTTCTCCTGTATCGTGGGTGCGTTTACAAACATTTAAACTCACATACACAAACAGTCAGACCCGGAACAACTACTTGGAAGTCCATACAAATATTTGTTCCGTGCGGGAATCGAACCCGTGACACGCAGCGCAGCAGTCAATCGCTTAACCACTGCGCCAACCGAATTCTGTCATATAACGTTACGCAGCTACTTTGGTATTGGAGTGTACGGAGCATATGGATTTCCTTAGTTCGTCTCGATTCCTTAAGAACTGTATTCTTGAATCGCCAATTCTGGCGTGTTAAACGGACAAAAACGAATCCGGATGCGATGCCAAAGTGGAAGCGCAACTTAAAAAAAATCATCACATAGATTGGTCGGATCATTTCCGCTTACGAAATCTGTCGGTATTAACGTCTCGTTCGACAGCTGTCTGGTATAGCGCTGGATGCGGACTGCCCGGCGGGCATGCACGCGGCGTTCGAGCGCCTGAAGCGGCGCGCGTCGCTGGCGTGCGTGCGCGGCGTGGTGGCGCTGCGGGCCGCGCGCTGGGGCACGGCCGAGCCCGAGCCCGCGCCCGCGCCGCCGCCGCCGCAGCCGCAGCAGCCAGACCCCCGTCGCCGGTACAACTATGGCGGTGAGCAACTTCTCTAAAATGGCCGATCCGAAAGCCCCTCTGTGCAACGACTGCTCGGCCACATCCCTGGGGAGACAGTAAAGCGGTCTCCCCGAAGCCTAACTGTACGTCCTGCTTAATCGCTGTATGAATGCAGCTTAAAATCACAAACACGGAATTCACAGTTTAAAATATATGCCAGTCATGTAGAAACTGGATGTATTCCTATCCTACATATTCAAGGATCTAAGATGCTATGACTTCAGCTAATTACGCACTAGAAACCTTTAAAGCAACGTTACATAATTAATTTCCGTCATAACTCGTAGTACAACACAATATCCGCCCAGAACCTAGGATTTAATAATTAATTGCGTGGGTCGGGTTCACGTTTTCAGTGAGTACGGCTTTAGTCACGTTCCAGCTCTCGCTTCGATTACAGCGAGACACGTGATCCGCTCCCGTCGGGCTTGCCGCCCTCACCCCGAACTATGCACGTGGAGAGCGAAGCCGTCTGCTCAATAAACAATAGACTGGGGGGAATGCAATTCGAAATCCACAGAATTAGGGTTATTCTTATTCAAATCTGAAAACAGACTAGTTTTTTTTTTCAATATTATTTATTACACAAAAAACAGCAATAGAAATACCCTACAGTCATAGTTACATGTTGTGTAATTTTGGTAAAACAAACTGTAACGAGTATGATGTTGAATAAGTATAAATCAGGACTAAATTATTAGTTATTATTTGGCTGTTGACAGAAGGTACTACAAATACTTTCACCTGTAAATTGCCTGTCCGTAACAGGAAAAATAAATAAAAATCCATACAACTTCTCTCAGTCTGTGTCAAGATTTGGGTAATGTTATTTCCATATTATAACCTTCTGAGAGTTTATGAAAGTTAACGGTTGTACGCGCGTGTTGCTTTCAGGTATGACGACTAGTTTTGAACTCATGAGCTCTGTTTGATTCCGAAAGTAGTTGAGCTTACCCGAATTATTTCAGCTGACATTGAAACCATTAGTCATCCTTCCAGGGGTGAAAGTTCTGATAAATATGAACAACTGTGAATTGTCACCAACTGTAAATTTAACTCTCTTTTATTTCGCTATCAGAGTTGTTTGCATTCACAAGTGCTTTCACCTGAAAAGATGCTAATAAATTCAGTCAGTCAGTCTATTATTTTGCATAATGATTCACGAAATGCATCAATTAAGTGTGATAAGTTGGTTTGTAACAGCGATGAACGGCGAGGTGGAGAGTGGGCCTAGCGACGGTGGTTACTTGGCTGACGGGCATACCCTCACCGCCGAGGAGCGCGCCTTCCTGCAAAGTAACCTCCCGCCCGGCAAGAACGTCGCGCTTGATGAGGATATACTGTGAGTCGAACTTCTTTTTACCCGGCTGCACCCTTGAAGCATCACAACGGCTGGATAGTTTAAACACATGAGGTGCCTATCGATGGTTATAGGCTTGGATTTGTTTTGTATGATCACCATGTAGGGTATCAAAATAAAGGGCTTGAGTAGATGTTTCCAAAACTATAACACAATTAAAGTTCACTTTTCAAGCAGTCTGATGCAGTTTGTGGCATCAAATCTAAGATTGAACTAAAATAACTACCACCAACTGCATCTCACAGCTTGATAGTGAGCTTGCTTTTTGAACTTTTTTGTTGCAGTTGTTTGTTTTTACACAATTACAACCACCCGTGCGCGTAAACGTGAATGCCTAGTGATAACTTTTAGGCTAGCTATTTGGGTTGTTTTTTTTTTTTTTCATCTTTTTAATACCTGTTAAAAACACTACAATATGGAAATAGGTTGATATCTTACAAGTCTTACAACGGGTTTGCCCCCTAATTTCTCATTCTATTTATCATAATACGTATATGTCTAAAAGTATATTACAATATTAATAATATATTATAGTGAGGAGCTGGAGAACGACGCGTGGGACACCGGCATGGATGCCGAAATGCAGGCCGGCTTCTTGGAGTTCCTCAAGATGTCCAATCAAATCAAACGATAACCGCACGTTGCGACGTGTCCCTTCCCTCGCGGGGCACAGACCAAACTGCGTCTACTATGCTAGGACAATGGTGAAAAACTATAAAAAAAATATAAAATGTATAAAACTATAAAAAAGATTTAATGGGAGCGATCAACCTCGTAGCCATCCTATCAACGATTTACATATGAGTTTGAAGTAAGACCTTGGCGTATCGCCGCACCGAGGCGCGCGTCGCCGGTGCCACGTCGCGACAGAATACGCCGGCTGTTAACTAAGCATCCTGCTAACAGTTTTCCACCTTACCTACTTAAAGGGCAACAACTTTACTTTTAGGTGCTCCAACGTAGTGATTTAAGTATCAGGATTATATACCGACTTAAAGCTTTTTAATTTTAGATTTGATATGCCTTTATGTATGACCAAACTAGAATATTTTCAGTAAAAAAAGTCTTATAATTTTTATTTTTAGTGTGATATTTAATCTTTTGGTCTGTTGTTCCGGAGGGTCTTAATTGTGTTTACGTGTAAGCAAAATACAATGTTAAAGTTAATTAATTATTGATTGTGTCTCATCAATTGCCCAGTTATTAATTTACAAAGTTATACGTAAACACATCCGACTTACAATGACATGGACTAAATGTAAACAAGTGTAGGTAACTAAGTGTTTTATTTAATGAAAAAGGTACTGTTGTTTTCTTGTATTGTTAAGCTGCTAGCTCATATATTTTATTAGTTCCCACCACTAAATTTGACGGCCATATGTTAGAGCCATTTTCTTGTTTACATTTCGTCTATAATCTAATGTTTAGCAATCTCATAATTTCTTAATTTTTTTTTCTATTTCATGAGAAAAAAACATTGTATTAATTTTGGGGTTTCTTCACATTTCCTCAATGAATACAGAAAATGTTGAAATAAACCTAAGTAAAATAAATATACCTTCTGTATGCAAAAACAAGGCTAATTACTTCCATTCCATTGTAAACAATGCCCACTGGAGAAAAATGTTACATAATAATATTGCATAAGTTAGAAGGCTGAAAATTTTTTTTATTTACTTAAATGACATTTTGTCCATTATACTGATGAATTAATTATTCTAATTATTGTATTTAATTTTTTATTGATTGAACTACTTTGGTGGGACGCAGTAAGGAATACAATCAAGATTCATTTTAATTGCGTAATACATTTCTTTGGCACAAATTTCTTTAGTTTAGTGCAATAATTCACAATTCAGTCCAAGTACTAAGTCATTTTAAACATTTTACATTGTTTGCATTTTACACAACTTTGCGTCATTTTTACTCTTTAAAAGTAAACTGATCTATACATTTAAGGACATAGATTACAACTTCTAGAGAATGTAGAGTTCTGTCGATACTTCCAGTTGCATTTTCTCATAACTTTTAAATGGTTTATCGATGTGGAGTAGAACAATATGTTTTGCCAAATTCGTTACACTTGTGTCGTGTGTTGTTGTAATATTGTATTTGCCTATTTGAAATGAGTGAGACGGTGTGACAGATGCCTTGTGTGTGTAATGGATTTAAAGCCCGATGACCCTAATTGCTGATCGATAGACTACAGTGATCTAAGAGAGAACAATTTACAAAGCAATAAATAAGCTACCTGCTAAACTAAGCCATTTGTGCTGATTATTGAAGTAATGAATACCTTTTTCGAATATATTTATGGAATACAACATTTATTTATTTGAAGCAATTAGGAAAATGTTTATAATATTCCATTGTATTTTTGTTGCAGTGATATTATGAATGTTATAAGAATAAATGGATATTTTAATAAAAGTCATTTAAATAAATTGCTTTTCATTTATTTTATCTCATTGCTCCCGTTATCAGTGCAGCTTACAAGTGTCTTATGGCAGATGACGCAACTCCACTATCTACATTGTTATTGTCTCTTGAGATAAAGTCATATGCACTTGAATAGCGACAACAAATAGTATTGTAAAAATAGTATACTAATAAATTACAGGTACACAATGTAATCTTATCTTATGCCTTGTCCGGTAAGACCTTGTAAGGGTTAAGGATTCCGTTAGGATCCATCAGCTGTTTTAGATCTTTCATAAGTTGTAGTGCAGACGGATCCTTGCTGTAGTGTATGTACATCGGTTTCCTGAAGCCGATGCCGTGCTCTGCACTAATAGAACCGTTTAGTTTGCTCACTTCTTCAAAGATGTATGGTTCCAAAAGAGATGATACCTCTTTGGTGTATTGTGGCACTGTGACGTTGATGTGGATGTTACCATCCCCTGTAATATTAAACACACAGTAAAATGTTGAATAGTAATTATATCGTTAGTTGATTGTACAATTAATACATGTTGATCTATGCAAATATATGGAAGAAAATTAGTTTTTGGATGGTCACTAGTCTTTATTGTGTCGCCAGTCCCCAAATCCAAAATAAAAAAGTATTTTGTTAGGTACTAACCGACATGTCCGTATCCAAAAACTTTAATGGCTTTGCCGCCGAGTTTCTTTCTCAAAAGCGGCACCAGATCGTAATAGTTTTTCAGCGGTATGGAGACATCATACTTGAATACGTAGCCCCCTGCCAACCCCGCTCCTGCGATGCTTTCGCGAAGGTTCCAAATTGTCTGTAAACAGAATATAATGTTGAATATTGATGTCATATTGGTTATATTTTATCAATCTAATCCACAAAATACCCATTCGAGCCTTTGTTCTATCATATCACCTGCATTTTAGCAGGCTCTGATGCAACAGTTCCGTCGATAATAAGTCCTGTCTCCATTTGACTGGTCAGGAACCTTGTCAGCTTCTCAGTGTCATGAGCCTCGTCACTTCCGTGTGTCTCCACCAACACGTAGAACGGATATTCTGAGATTGGGTTTCTGTTGAAAATATAAGAATTCATAACTGATTGCTTATTAGGTTCCAATAATGGCATTGCAGTTACTTACGACAGCTTAAGATTCTTTACAGTACAGTCTATCGAATCAAAATCGGCCATTTCAAATGCCGACAGAATTTCACCTAGACTTGATTTGGCGCTTTTGTACAGTTTCAGAACATTTTCAAAGTTTTTGACACCTGCAAGATTTAAGAATGGTTAAGTACTTGGGGCCCCATAATGTCAACGATGTGTAACGAAATATCCATGCAATAGTTGAATGGAGATAAACAATAGCATCCACACCACAGGTGTAGGTACAAATAACTGATAGATACCTGCGAATAGGATTTGGTATCTACCAATAAAACAAAAATAGTAGATAGGTACAAGAAAAAGCTCAGTGCTTACCAAAGAAGCCCAAATTCACGGCTTTAGGTAACACCGGACAGTGTATAGCGACTTTGGTGACGAATCCTAGCGTTCCTTCGGATCCTATAAACAGATGCTTCAAGTGATACCCTGTGTTGTCTTTCTTTAGTGCCCTGAGGCAATCTATGATAGTGCCATCGGCTTTTACCTTGAATACAAAGAAAGATTAGATGGTGAAGCAGTAAGTAGGAACGCGAAAAAGTGATACTGACGTGACGGTCGCAGTATAATTTGCATGGTGGCTTAGTTTTGGGTTTGCCGTTAGATTCCCTCTTAAGGGACACATCTTTTCAAACTGTCGAGCCCAAAATGTTTGAGAATATTGTGTTTCCTGCATCTGTGCGTATTCATGTCACTCGATACCAGACAAGAAAGCTGGCGTGGTTTTATGAAACCGGTTTCGCACCTCCCACGAATTTGTCAACTGATACGGATTTATCCGAGCTAGTGGAAAAAATGTCTCGGAAAGTGTTCCAAATCTTAAGTTGTAGGTACCTAAGTAGTAACGGCAAACATCTAGCATAGTTGTTGTACTTATTTACAACATACATCAGGGGCCTTACCACGAGCTCTTAACGCGATCCAGTTTAGGCTGTTGGAAAGAGACAGAGATATACAAGTCGTCTAGCGCCATCTCGATCCCTGAGCGTAAATTGAATCGCGTTAAGAGCTCGTGGTAAGGCCCCAGGCTTTTATCAGTATAAACAACTATCTATTATTATTATTTAAGTACATAACGTCACTCCTATTTACTTGTTTTAGTACACTTCAGTAAGTATTTACAAAACAGCATCGTTAAGTTTATTCATGCAGAGATAGGGCAATGAAAACATACGACAGATCTCTTGCTAACATTTGGAGAAAACGGGTTATGTGTGGGGCTCGTAGACAAAGCACCAAACCTGATATGAAAGTGCGCTTATCTATAATACTACCTATATATTCAAAGGTGGGTAACGGTTTCTCAACACAGTCGTCCAAACAATGGCCTGACTGATGCTAGACGTGCGAAGTACAAAATCACGTTTAAAATTTTAAACGCAGGTAGGATAGACTAAAATAGAATAGATTGAACAGTGCAATGACAGAGCCACTCTGTAGGCAGAGTGTGTGTTGTTCAGGGTCACAGGTTCATGCATACTATTATCACTGTTATTTTAGCTACACAGAAAATCCGAGAAAATAATTGCGATGTGTTATACTTATTATCATCTAGCTTTAGCTCGCGGCTTCGCCAGCGTGGATGTTGTAACTCTAATGATTTACACTGGGAGTGCTGCATGATTTTTTTCCGACCTATTCAACAATCATAGTCACATTTCGGCCAATTTACACAAAACCAACAATCAACCATTCCGTTCATTGGTGAAAACTGTATGAAAATCGGTGTGGTAGTTTTTGAGTTTATCGCGTTTATACAGACAGAGTGGGGACTTTGCTTTTTAATATATAGGTAGTAGTGTTTATTTTGTAAACTTACTGCCTCAATTCCTAGCACAGATCCGTGCAGGTTGCCATACCGCAGTAACCTCAGTCCCCCAGCGTTAGTGCTGGTGTTACCACCGATGTGACAGGTACCTTTCGCGCCCAGGTCCAAGGGCATAATGAGACCACGATCCCGTACATAGTTGTCCAGATTCTCCAGAATACAACCAGCTTCACAAACTAAGGCCCCTGCAAGTGATTGTTAGATTATAGAAAGTAATACAGTCGAGATTCTTGTTGACAGGTACGCACGGCTACACGTCAAGCTATACAAAACCAGTTTGTCTTGGCCTCACTTTGTATGATATTTTCTCACAATGAACGGTCAGCCAATACTGGTTTTGCATAGCTTGATGTGTAGCCGCGTATACATACCCGATTATATAAACTCCAGAAAAAAAAGGGCTACAGCAGGTGATTTATTGTTACGCAGGATCGCAGGTAGTTTTTTTTTATGTAGGCTCAACGTGCATACAGTGCAGCGATGTAGTTACCTATGCGATTAACCGTTACATATGGATTAGGTAACCAAGTAAAATCAATTGAGTAACACGTTGGTTCCTAAGCGTTGTGGACTTGGTGTATTCAGTTGTATAATGCTTCGGTTGGTTAGAATAGGTTACTTGGCTAACGTTTATTTAACCGCACCAAGTCTCCTTTGAAACCTGAATTTTATACAGTAGGTATCGTTGTAATAAAGTAGGTATCAATCTGATTTGACCAAGGTACAGCACCCGATCTGGAACCGATTGTGGTCTGGGAGACCAAAGGAGCATACAAAAATTTACACAGGAATCGAACCCCCAATCCTAATAAAGTCTAACGAAATTCTTGTCATAGTCGGTACGAGTACGTTGCGGTTTAGATAATTATGAGATCTTTCAATCTTTGCGACCAATATTTTTTTCTATTAGTACTTATATATTAACCTGAGAGATCATCAAGGGTGATTATTTTGTTCATGAGTGCAAAGCTGATGACGATCTCGTCGAACACCGGCACGGAGCCACCGACGAGGCCAGTGTTGCCACCTTGAGGACAAACCGCCAGTCGCCTGTCGTTACAATACTTCAGTATTGTGGACACCTCTTCTGTACTCCGAGGTTTTAATACAACCCTTGATTGTCCTGAAAGTTTTATAAATTATGCAACTCAAAGATTCGGACATGTGACATTTACTAACCCGCACTAGGCCCGCGTGGTGGATTTCGGCCCACTGCCTCTTATCGATGGGAGACCTGTATCCCACCAGTGGAAACAATAAAGGCTATATATGCTATATCGTAGGTAAGTACGATTGAATATTATGAACTTTGTAATGTCAGCCGCATCAGTGCAAAATAATACGTATCGTAAGTGCAATTATTTAATCACTCACTACGAATCTACTATAAACTTCGTAACTTAAACAGTTGTAAATATTTTATTAAGATAAGTAAGTGCAATTATTTAATCACTCACTACGAATCTATTATAAACTTCGTAACTTAAACAGTTGTAAATATTTTATTAAGATAAATAACCCAACAGTTACAATACCTACCTCTGCAATTCTTTATCCAGTCAATGTTATATGGCAATACATCACTTTCGTCGGTCAATACTCGTTCATCTCCAAGTACAGACCGAAAGTAACCAACATCTGATGGCTCTATCGTGCGGAAGAATTTTCTTTTTATGTTGTACTTTTCCTGAAAGGAAAGCAACTAAAGTAATTAAGAGAAGATTTATCAGGCAGCACCACGTCCTGCATTTCGAACAATCTGAAATTCGGCTTGAGCGCCAATGTTTACTTGGCACTGATGGCCATATTATGGCATGGGTGCAATGTCTACGTGTGTATTACCGTCAATACGTAAAAAGGGGAAGAAACAGAATGGAAAATAAAAGTATGAAGACTAGGTAGGTACACCTCGCCATATTATTAGGTAGTTGCTTATTTATTATTCACTAATAATTACCTACATGATTTGTTTGTTTAGTTTAAAATGGTTTATGGACGGGAGGATGATGATGAAGTCTCATAGGTAACTAACTTGCCTTTTCCCACTTAATTAAAACCAATTCAAAGTGCAACAGCAATGTACCTACCTGTACCTTATACCTACCCCATAAATAGTGCAATGGTATGTCAATATACTCCTCTGTGAACTTTACTAAACGCACCTACTCTACATGTCATATTTTTAAGTCTACTCTTCCGCTGCAATGTCCCCTTGCCGAAAAACCGTAATGATATTAGCCAGTTTTTTTATTCATCATGTGCAACTTAGTACAATGAAATATGTCGTCCGAAATTGATAGTGAGTTTCATGAAAACAATAAACAGGACACAAGTAATGTGGGAAGTTATTCTTTCTTACCGAAGACAATTCTGGTAGTGCTTGTGACGCATATCTAACTTGTTCCAAAACATTATTCTTACTTATTAATTTCACAAACAACGATTTAATCATATTAAATATTTTTTACGTCTTTATTTACGAAACACCCAGCGGCAGTAGCGTCTTACACTAAATAAAAAATGATACTGATCGATGTGGAACAAAGTGGAAACCTAGATAAAATGTTAGAATGCTGCAAACATATTATTTATAATTTACTCCCAACTGTGGGAAATTAAGAACTTCAGCATATTTGGTAGAGATTAAATTAACCTACTCAGTTACCTATTAGAAGTTCAATAGAACATTTTAAATGTTAAGGTTATTATAGTATTATTCGTTCGTGTCGAGGTCGATTCCATCCGATAACATTGATTACGTAACTGTGGGCAAACAGTCGAGTGTTGAACGTAGTTAGATTTAGGATGATACTATTAATAGGTAATAGGTACAGCGGGCTGGTGTCCGCAACTCCACGACAATGCGCGTATTTTGCGTACGGGTGGGAACATCGGTCATTCGATCCACCCCAGCTCCTCAAGGAAGGCCAGCAACGCCTTGATGTTACTGACCGTCTCACGTAGGGTACCTGGGTTACCGAAGTACTTTGCCCTGTACGTGGCGACCACCGGGCAGTTTAGCAGCACATGCGCCGCTGTCTCGTCATCCTCCATGCAGGCCCTGCACAGCGGACTGTCTGTTACTCCTATGACATAGAGGTGTTTGTTAAATGACCCATGGCCAGTTAAAGCCGCAGTAACTGTACGCAGCTTTAGTTTATTTAGACGGAGAACCTGTTTCGTGAGGCGGCCATTAATTGTGGGTAGTGCTTCCTTGGCCTGCCTACATTCGCCTAGCTCCGTCCAGTTTGTCGTGTTGGTCTCTAGTGCGTTTTCTTACCAGAGTACGTATGTAACCGAAGGGAAGTGGCGCGATGGGCTCAGGTCCCACTGGTGCCATGCTCGACCCCCTTCTGGCAAGTTCATCGGCCGCATCGTTACCTCGCGAACCGCTGTGTCCTTTGATCCATTGAATGGTTATGTTATTGAGGCTACCCACCTGGTTGAGGCGCTGGTGGCACTCGTATATTAGGCCAGAATCAACTGTGTTGCTGTTCAGCGCTTGCAGAACAGCCATGCTGTCTGAGAGTATGCGGATGGAGTGTTCCTTTACTTCCCTGGCCATAATGGCTGAGGCGGCCAGGGAAATGCCCATGAATTCGGCCTGGAACACTGTGTTGTGAACCCCCAGTGGTGTGGCTATATGTATGTTGAGGTCCTCCGAGAAGATTCCAGCTCCCGAACCACTCCCTGTTTTGGATCCATCCGTGAAGATACGCAGCTCTGCAGGGCACAACCCCTCGCATCGGTGATCCTCGTGAAGTTGGATCTTGTATTTTTTATCAAAGATAAATTGTTTGGGCACCCGATCATTTATGGCTTTCGTAATGGGGAACTCCTTGTGGAGTCCCCCGAGCAACGTGGTGTGTGGTGTTTCACTCTTACCCCAGAGATTGAGTGTGTTAAGACGTACTGCCGCCATTGTCGCTTCCTGTTGTATAAATAGGTGGAGCGGTGGTAATCCTAGGATGGCTTCAACTGCTGCAGTCGGAGTAGTCCTCATGCAGCCCGTAGTCGCCATGCAGGCTAGTCTTTGCATGCATTGTAGTTTGTTGGAGGCTGTAACCAGCTTGGTGCGGGGCCACCAGACCACGGCCCCGTAGGTGATCATGGGGCGGATCACTGCGGTGTACAGCCAAAGTATAATTTTAGGGGATAGGCCCCACTTCTTACCTATCATTCTCCTGCACTGCCAAAAGGTCATGCAGGCCCTGTTTATTTTGTTAATGATACTATTACCTATTTATCATTTTACTATTCCTAACAAACTACAAGGAAATGGAAACTACAAAGGTTACAACACAGAGCATGTAACCTTTTGGATAAAACAAAGAGTAAAGTATGGGTTACAAACATACTAATAAAACCTATGAACATCCATTTACATCTTCATTTTGTATTCGCCAAAAGGAAAAAATAATACGAACATCTAAATGACGTCGTGAAATCACCATCACACAGTCTTAAAGTCAAAATTCTCTGTACTATTAATAAAATAATTTTAAATAATGTGCATATTTTTTCATCAGAAACGTTTCTTCTTGTCCAGTAGGATTTCATTTATTTTGACTTATAAAATTTAAAGAAAATGGAGATCCGAGTATGAAGTTTTAGTCGATTTTTGCAGTGATGTCGATAAACGGCCCTATTTCAGTGTTGACCACTGACAAAATATAAGAAGTCCCTAGTCAGTTGTGTTGAAACTGTCAACTTGACAGTGGTTGTGCCATTGATTTGATTGGTACTTCTGACTGATTGACATTGACAATCACATTCACAATTGCACCGCACGCGCGGTGTCTGTTGTGTTTCCATTGTGTTTTCAAGGTATACACGTGTTTTTAATCTAGAAAAATGGTGAAATTGAAGTCAAAAAGTGGAAAGAAAAAAGTACCTGTAGTGCTTCAAAATAAGAAAGATGACCAAAATGAAGTGATCTTGCCGCCTGTTCGAATGTCTGACGATCCGGCACCAAGACAGGTTATATTTTAAATTGCATTTATTTACGAATATCCAAATTTAAACCACTTTGTGAGATTTCTGTACAGTACAGTTACTAGTTTTGTCTTGATATACAATTATGAGATTGTCTTATTATTACACAGGAAATGTAAACATAACCTTCAAAATAACTTTTCATTTCAGGTAAAATGGATCAATAGGCAAAGAGTTTTAGTTTTCGCCGCTCGTGGAATTAATCACCGTCATCGGCATTTGATGGAGGACATAAAGAAAATTATGCCACATCATAAGACAGAATCAAAGATGGAGAGAAGCAAAAATTTGTATGTAGTCAATGAGATCAGTGAAATGAAGAATTGCAACAAATGCATACTCTTTGAAGGCAGAAAGATGAGAGATCTCTACATGTGGATGGCTAACATACCAAATGGACCAAGTGTAAAATTCCTGGTTGAAAATAGTATGTTGTTTCCTGTTTGTAATTTATTGTATTAAGTACCATAAGCCGGGTATTCATTAGGCAACATTTGTTTATAAACAGTGTTTCACTATGTTTCATCACCCCTAAAAACAGTTTATAAACAAAGGTGATGAAACATTGTTTCTTAAACATGTTGCCGTGTTCCCCAGTTCGAGCGGAGAGCAAGACGAAAAATCTAGTTTATAAGCAAAAATCAACAGGTGTGGACGTGTGTTGCATGAGTTTATAAACAGCACAGAGCATCACTACCTCCTCGGGCGACATTGTAGCAACAACTGATACGTGTGGACTGCCAAGTTTCAGAAACAGGGTTTACAGTAAACTTGTTATTTTAGCACGTCATAAACAGGTTTATTAACAAATGTTGCCTAATGAATTATAATGTTTTACATTAATATTTTTATTTAATTCTTTTCAGTCTACACAATGGGTGAACTAAAAATGACTGGAAACTGTCTGAGAGGATCTCGGCCTCTTTTATCATTTGACCCGCAATTTACAAAGGATCCACATTATGCTCTGCTGAAGGAGTTGCTTATTCAGACATTTGGTGTTCCTTCTCACCATCCCAAGAGTCAACCATTCTTTGACCATGTGTACGCCTTCATGATCTTAGATAACAGGATTTGGTTCAGAAACTATCAAATTCTGTCTGAAGATGGAGCTTTGGCTGAAATTGGACCAAGATTTGTGTTGAACCCTGTATGTACACAGTCTGAATTAACTTGACACAACAGCCAGACTCAAAACTGTGTCTAATAAAACTATTACCCAATTTTTTCAGGTAAAAATATTTTCTGGTTCCTTTGGAGGTGCAACATTATGGGAAAATGCTAAATATATTAGCCCTGCAAAATTGAGACAAGCTGTATCCAAGAAAGCTGGCAGCAAATATGAAAGGAGAATTGAGAAGAAAGCTGTTTATGAAGCTACCAAGCCTGAGACTGGGTATCCTGATATAGAGGGAGCTGACTTCTTCAAGGGTGATGCCATGGAAAAGGCTCAAGAAGTTGTTGTTAAAGGTAAATTAAGATCATAGATATTGTGTGAAGTTGAAAAAATAAGTTTTCATAACTATTAATTATTTTCTTGTGGTTGGTATTTTTATTTCCATTTTGTTGCTTTACAGAAGAGCTAGAAGAACAAGAAAATACAATGGAGGAAGAAAGTGACCATGAAATCAAAAAGCCAGCATTCAGCATGTTGATGAAGAAACCTAAAACAAATCCTGATAAAACAATCAGGCGCAAGCAACTTAAGGCTAAGAGTAAGGCAATATCTGATCAAATCAAGAAGAGGAAGCAATTTAAAAAGAAAAAACCTGGTAAATCGTAATAATAAAATTTATTTTTCACACAGTTGATTTTTATTTTATATAATTTTTATGGATTCCCTGGATGCTACTATGGAAGAGCTAGGTTGAGGTAAATGCTTAACAAATTACTTTTACATTATTAGTGTTCAATAAAAAAAAATGCATTTTTAATGTAATTTGCTTGGTTGCATTCAAGAATATTTTAAAACAACAGAAATATTGTAAAATTAACATTCTAATAAGGCTATTCTATACTATTATGCAGATGTAAAACCAGAAATGAGAACAAAACTTTCTTATTATTTTTTAGCCCCACTCTTAAGATCATGTTAGAGATTCCAAATATGCATGTTAATATTCATGTTCCGTATTTTAAAATTATTTTTATTTAACTTTTATGTGTAATTAAAGTGTATTACTATATCCAAATGTAAAATAACTGCACAAATACTAGGGATTATTGTTTTCCTGCAAAACAAAGTTCAATATAGTGTTTGGTTGGTTGCCCACCGTTACCGGTAACCTCTCACGAACAGCTGATGGTCGACCTGCGGATATAAACGGGGAGTATTGTTTACTATTACTATTTATTTAGCACACAATCGTCTTAGACTGTAACAGATTCATTGAGGCCCAATGCACTGGGTCTAGTCACTTAGTTTGCATGGATCTTATCGAAACGTTGTTGTGAAATATCAAAATACTATTAGTGTTATAACACTGTGTTAAATACGTAACAACAATATCATTGACTGTCGTTTTTTCAATTGTAATCTTTTATTGGAAACTAGTTTTTTATTTATTTTTTTTATCTAGGCATCCTACCCACATAAGCAAAAATAAAAGCCTAAGACAATAGAATCAATGTAACATTGTACTTGATATAATCATATTAGTTGCATTTCAATTAGATTCAGCAGCCTATCTCATTACTTACTCTATTAAGCAACACTAACTTCTTTTAACTTCTAAAAATTTATTTTCTAAGGCTACCCACTGACCTTTATTTTTTTCATATCTAGCTTTCCCTCCTTTTCTTTGTCTGTCTAAGTAGTTCTCACCGTTCTTTCAATTTTCCTTTCAGTACTAATTCCTGAAACCATGCCTGTGATGACCCGTAAGGCTGCTGCTCAGGACGTGGAGCTTAGATTGAAAACGACCATTCATGAACTTGAGGCTTCAGAGAGGAAATGTCAAGCGCTGTTAGAGGAGAGAGAGGAAAGTGAGAGGGAGGTAGAGAAAGTAATATACAAGAACACAAGCTTAAAACAGGAGCTAGTAGACTTACATCATCTGTACCTCAATGTTGTCGATGAACGGGATCAACTAAGGGTTGTCACAGATGGCTTCAACAACTGCAGTAATCTATACGAGGAGGCTTTGTGTAAGATTAGGGACCTAGAGGATGAATTAATCCACGCGAACGTTCAAATCCTAAAATTACAGAAGGATAAGGAACGTTCTCAGATCAAAGAAACTGACCATTTATTTAATGAATTATTAAATAAAAGCTGTAACCCACATTCCATAACAACAATAGACCTAACAGAGAATTCCTTACTGAAACATAACTATAGTCATAAAATGAGTCAAAACAAAATAAAAAAATATGCAAGACTGAATAAAATCATTAAAAAATGTAATAAATTTAAGAAACAGCAAAACCATTATTCCAAAAATATTCAATTAAGGAAAGAACGTGTTACTCTTATGAATACGTTGAAGAACTATCAAATTAAATTAGAAGATAGTATAAAAATTTATGAAATAGACACTCAACGCTTACAAACTGAAATTCAAGCTCTTGATGACTCACTAAAGTCCCTTTATAATAAATATTTATGCTCTCAACACCAAATCAAGGAACACATCCTTGCTACAAACGAGTTAGTAGATAGAGTGGACTCGCTGACTCTCAGCAACACTCAGTGTACTTGTCAGAGGGGATCCAACCTTGATGCTCTCCAGCCTGAGGCAACGGAGGACCCGTCCCAAGTTGTGAGTGCTCTGGGCTGTATCCCCAACCAAGATATACCTGATACTGTGCAAGAATTATCTCAAGCAATACAGTCAGCAGCTAGTAGTGTTTCCTCTTGTAGTAATCAAGTTTGTTATCAGTCAGTTATGTTTTCAGATAGTATGGGAAGAGGTTTGGGGAAATTAGTTAGTGACAACTTTAGCTTTAATACTCAAAACTATTGTTTACCTGGGACATCCTACAAAGAAATAATGACATCAATTACAGGAAAACCATATGATTCCAATACCAACATTACTGTTTTTGTAGGTAATAGTTCACAGGTCAAAAAGGAAGATGTCACTGACAGTGTTTCTAAGCTTCTAAAGATAAATTGTAATAAAATTATTTTGTGTGCTTTTCCATATTTTGAGAGATTATCAAATAGACAAAACAATTATATACATATGCTTAATAAGCATATGCATTTCTTAGCAAGTCACTACAGTGACAAACTTATATTTTTTGACACCAACAGTTTTGTTGTTAAGTTGAAATCGACAAGGAATACAGTGTATCTGCCCATTAGGTTTAGACATAAAATAGCGAGGCTATTAGCTTATATAAACTCAGACATAAGTAGTATGTCGAAGTCTTGTACTATAATTAACACTGCAATTATTAGTAATAATTCTAATGTACAGGTGGTCACTCGAAATAACTATAGCACTAATGCTATAACTATTTACAATGATTGTACGAAGGAGGATCCATGTGTCACTTTGGCAAGTTCTTGTCCTAATGTGGGGTCCACAAGTAGCGGGATATCATTGCCTGGTGATGGCTTGGGAGTCTTGGGGCTCACTCTGGATGTTGATTTAAACTAGTTAGTAAGACAACAGAAGATACTAGTAACAATATTGTTATACCTACCAACAACAAGGTGTCTTCTTGCTCTCAAATAGTAAAGTGTAAAAAAGTGTCTGAGCAGAATTCCTTGAAATTATTTCATCAAAATATTCAAGGTTTTTCTTCCAAACAATTAGAAATTGAGCTGTTTTTAGAAAAAACCATGTTTGAAATTATTTGTTTAACTGAACATTGGTTGAAAGATTATGAAATGCTAATTAATTATGAAAATTATAGTGTGGGCAGTTGTTTTAACCGAAAATCTATGCTGCGTGGGGGTTCACTAATCTTAGTTAAAAATTCTATTAAAGCTAAGACTCGTACAGATATAGTTGATCTTTCAGTTGAACATAACATTGAACTGTCCTGTGTTGAGCTAGATAAGCATATTATAGTGTGCGTTTACAGACCCCCTAATTATCAAAACTACTCCATATTTGAGTCGGTAATGGAAGATGTTCTAGCAAAACTTGGAACTGGTAAAAAATCGCTAATTATCTGTGGTGACTTCAATATTAATATCTTAGAGAATAGTTCAAATAGCAGTCGATTGTTAAGTCTCTTTAAATCATTCAATTTGTTAAATGTGTTTTCAGAACCAACCCGCATAACCATAAATTCTGCTACATGTATTGATAATGTTTTTTGTTGCTGTGAATACTTAGATAAAGCCATAGTAAACTATCTCCCTTCTGATCACAGCGGTCAAACTGTTGTGTTCAAATCCAATACACCAGTACAAAAAATTCTGATACAAAGTAGACAAATAACACCAAGCAATCTAAATAGATTTAATAATAACTTAATTAGTAAGTTAAGTGTACCAGGCCATATTAAAAACAATGTAAATGAATTATATGAGAGGTTCTTTTCGGTAGTACGCACCGAGTTCAATAATACGTTAAAAAAGAAAACTAAAACTATTTGCCCAAGGTTTTTGTTTAGTGACTGGGCAACTAAGGGTATAAGGAAAAGTAGGGAAAAATTGTTTGAGCTGTATGGCCTTAAGCCTTACATTAACTCTGAAACTTTTAATAAATACGTTGCTACCTACTCTAAAACTTTTAAAAATATCTGCAAAGTAGCTAAAGCCTTGTATATTAGCAACAAGATCAAATCGGCCGATAATAAAATAAAGACGGTTTGGAAAATTATCAATGATGAAACTAACCGGAATAAAAGACATAATAATGATTTCACAATAGAGACTTCGCGTGGTCTCATAAGCACTAACAAAGAAGTTGCTCATGAATTTGTAAATTTCTTTACCAGTATCCCACATACAACCACTGAAATCTTAAATTCCTCGCCCTTACGTTCTATTGATTTATTAAGAGCAAACGTCTCATCCTGCCAGATTGAATTTGAATTCAAGCATATAAACCCCACAATAGTAATAAAAGCTTTCAAGCAAATCAAGATCAAACTAACCGAAGATCTATGGGGAATGTCTATTAAAGTTTGTACCTCCATTATTGAGACTATAGCGCCGTACTTAGCCTTAATATTTAATTTGTGTGTGGATCAAGGAGTCTTCCCGGATCTCATGAAATACAGCAAGGTGATACCACTTTTCAAATCGGGGGACAGTAAAGTTACCAATAATTATAGACCCGTATCCGTGTTACCGGTTTTCAGCAAGGTGTTTGAAAAGGTTATGCTGAACCAAATGCTCAATCATTTTAACACCAATAAAATATTGCACGACCAACAGTATGGTTTCACCAAGGGACGTTGTACGACTGATGCCGGTGTCACTTTATTAAAACACATTTTTACGGCGTGGGAAGAGTCCCAAGACGCCATAGGAATTTTTTGTGACCTCTCCAAGGCTTTTGATTGCGTCGACCACGAAACCTTACTTTTAAAACTTGAGCATTACGGACTTGGAAAACTTGCGCTCAGTTTAGTAAAATCTTATTTAAATGATAGACAACAGCAAGTTCAAATAAATGGTGTCAATTCACTCGGTTTAAAAGTAAAAATGGGTGTACCACAAGGCTCGATATTAGGTCCTTTCCTCTTTTTAGTATATATTAATGATCTACCCCATTTGTTAAAAACCCAACCACATATGGTGTTATTTGCTGACGATACTTCCTTGATTTTTAAAATTAATAGACGTGCATCAAATCTTGACGACGTAAATAACGCCCTACTGCAGATCCAAAACTGGTTCACTGCTAATAATTTAGTATTAAATGGGAAAAAAACGAAGTGCATAAGATTTTCTTTACCAAATGTCAAAAGTAGTCATTGTGCGATAGAATTGAATCAAGAGAAACTAGAATTCGTCGATAAAACTGTTTTCCTGGGGATCACGCTTGACTCAAGGCTTCAATGGGGTCCTCATTTAACATCCCTTGCAGGACGACTAAGTTCAGCAGCGTATGCTGTGAGAAAAATCCGTCAATTTACTGATGTTGATACCGCGAGACTAGTCTATTTTAGTTACTTTCATAGTATTATGTCGTACGGTATTTTGCTATGGGGACGGGCTGCAGACATCGAGTCTATTTTTATTCTGCAGAAAAGAGCCATCAGAGCCATATATAGCCTCCGCAGGCGTGATTCTCTAAGGGAATTGTTTAAAGATATTAACATCATGACGGTACCTTGTCAATATATCTATGAAAACATTATGTACGTAAGGAAAAATCTACATCTTTTTAGTAAAAGAGGTGAAAGACACAATTATATCACTAGAAATAGGGAGCAATTAGTTCAACCAGGTTTCAGGCTGGCTAAAGTAGATTCATCTTTCATGGGGTACTGTTTAAAATGTTACAATAAAATACCTCCCCACATAATAGAACAGAATGAAACGAAATTTAAATCTTGTATAAAACGCACACTATGCAGCCAGGCATATTATAAATTGGGGGATTACATCGCTGATAAAAATGCTTGGCTAAACGCTGGTCCTGCTCCATAAGGACGCATAAATAAATTGATTAGCATTTGAAAATACTGTTGGAGCTGCTGAAGATTTTAAAATACTTTTTTTTGCATTATATAAACTCAATCTCCTAGTATTGTATAATTGTATAGCACATGTGTGAGTACTATGTACATACTATAAAGCTACCATTTACTGGGTACGTCTTTCATTGACTTGAATGTGCCCTGGCAGCAGAGAGTATGTCATGCTCACTCAAATGTCTCGCTGACGGTGGCGCATGTGTTGGATCATTTGGCTCCCTTCAAAATGGTTGAGCTGAATGGTGCTAATCCATGCGTCATGTTCGTGAACGGGCGCCGTCAGTAGGGACTGGTCATCTTTTTGCTGCCATGGCTTATTTTAATTTAATTTAATATTTGAATTGTTCTTATTTTTATTTTCCTAAACTTTTCATTACGGACGCTTTTAACGTTCTGCATCGTTCTCACATGCATAATTTCTAACATGAATGATGTAACCAATACTTTGTAACCATATTATATTGATTTAAAAGAGTGTCCATGGAGTTTCTTGCCCGTTCTTCTCCATAGGTACCTACGCTTTGGAATGGGCAACTAGCTTCATTTTTCTGACTGACCGACCCCTTGACAATTCAAAAGTGCCTGTAATGGTTTAATTGAAATAAATATTTTGAGTTTGAGTTTGAGTTTGAGTTTGAGCATGATTAGACTTAAATATACATACAGTGCGGTCGACGAGAGAATGCGTTCTTGACATCTACAAGCAAATACGTGTTTTGCGAATTTGATCGTTATTAGCTACTAGAATTGTCGCACTAACAGGTGTCAGGAACGCATTCTCTCGACGGCCGGGCTGTAGGTAAGTCCTATTTTAAAATATGGACGGTAATTATTACGTTATGATTCTATAAAATAATACTTTAATAAAATTATGCCACAATATTATGCATTTTGATTAAAACATTCAGCTTACGACAAATTATGCTTTCTAGTTTACAACATTAATTAAAAAAAGGTTTAAACTACATAAAAAATTGAGCACCCTATATGAAATTCTGGTAAAACTGGAATGATAAAAATCTGTGCATTTAAAATTTGTGTCAGAATATAAAATTGAAACATTTGTTACATATTGTAGTTAAAAAAAACTGGTAAAACTGGAATGATAAAAATCTGTGCATTTAACATTTGTGTCAGAATATAAAATTGAAACATTTGTTACATATTGTAGTTAAAAAAAAAAACTAACATTTAAATACTAAAAAATGAGAGTAAAAAAAATATAAAAATTGTACTTGAAATTACCCTTAAAGTAATTATTTAAAAGCTTTTAGTTCATTTGCGATCGAGATTACTTAATTTATCAAGCTTATGTCAAAATAAAGAAAATGTTATGTGATTCATTATCAGATTTTTGAAAAATATAGTAACTATTTAGCTACATACTACTTTCCAACTGCAAACTGCTTGCCCTACAGGCAGACAAGAGTGGGTCATCACAAGCTGCCTTGCTTGTTAATTGTTGCGACAAAATCCATGCTCTAATTTATTTTGTGCAATGCAATTTACAGTTGAAATACAAGCAGTTACAATAAGTATGACATTTCTATGTATAGGAAGAATTACAGGATTTTTTCCACAGCAATCACACCCAAACAGAGTTCCTGTGTTCACAACATGATTAAAAAAGACATTATCACACTGATAGTTAAAATATTTTACGAAACACGTAGTTTGCAAAATTACACAAAAATAACATTTCCAGTGCATATCATAAACATTTCTAAAATTCATGTAAACATTCATAAAACAGTATTATAATTTAATATTCGCATCGAGATTTTTATTAGAAAAATATGATATTAAAAAACACGGAAAACCATGACTCCTTATATCTACGAACATTGCACCATCGTCGATTATTATGAAGAGTTAAATGTCCCAAAAAGTAGTGATTCACACGGAACATATTTTAAATCTGGTGTCAATGTGCTTATATATATCAATAATAAATAAAAAAATGCATTACTGACTCTGAGTAAAAGCGTACGATTCTTCTTAATTCTAAAGACTGCCAGTTTCACCTGAAAATAAAATAGATGTTTTATCAATAGATCTTGTATATCAAACAAAAATCTATGTTCAAAGGCACAATTTCTGTTGATATTGGAGTAATCAATAGTTCCGTCGCTTGGGTTTTAGGTCGATCGATAACCAAACCAAGGTGACCTTTTCGAAAAGGTCACCTAATCACCTGACAATAGCTCGTAAGCTGTCATTTGTCACACAAAATGAAGGCCTGACATAACAATTGTTTGAACAAGCACTATTCTTTTAGCAAGCAGAGACAAATTATTCTAGAAATAGACTTAGGCCTGATTTTTCAATAGTCATATAATATTTATTTGAGGAATAAATATTGGTTTGACAGCTTTCTTATAGAAAATATGTCATACTGTTATATTTATTCTTCAGATATAAGTTATCTGACTATTGAAAAACCAGCCCTAAATGTAATAATATAATGAACATTCCTGCTCTGGATAAAAGAAAGTAATTTAGTAAAGAAGATAGCTACTACCACATTTCCATTCAATATTCTACACACGGACCAAAGCTCCTCTTTTTAGCATCATACACAAACACAATATCTGTTAGCACTTGCAGCTGACCACCTCTGCCGACATCCACTTGCTCAACATTGCACATGCTGATGCAGTACAAGAGATGTGTTAAAATCATCATCTTTCCAGTGCGAGAAAGAGATGGAGCTATTCCCTACGAACAGCGCCATCTTTTTACGCAGCAGTAAAATGTTGGCTGTTACACTTTCTTATACTGCCCCACAGCTGACTATCGGGACTAGCTGGGAAAGAGAGTATAACAAGTGCGTATACATAGATCCTCAACACCAAATAAAGCAATAATAAATTACATAGGAATAATCTGCAGCCTATAACCAATATAAGGCACTGAACGGACATGCAAAAGCCCCAAACACAGCAGGCTTCGAGTTCAGTACTTGTCTGGCACATCCTGCAACTCAGCACCCTCTTGGTCGTTGTATTTATCATGTTTATGGCCGCCGAGTTCCGCTAGACGCGTGTTCTTCCACCGGCCATCATTGCCGTTCATATTGCGGTCTTCACATACGCAGAGGAAGAGGGAATCAACGACCATCTGCGGAGGAAAATAGTAAGGTTTAAACGTAGATATATAATTCTCGCCACTTATGTGCGTTTATTATTGGATAACACAAAGATGAAACAAAACAAAAATAATCATAATCACATCAGCAGTTTGAGAGCTATGATGCCGCCGACAGGTTCACACGTTAAACTTATAACACCCCTCAGTATCCGTTGGGGGTTAAAAAGTATAAGTCAATAAACAAAACAAAAAGGAACAAACCTCGTAAAGAGAAAGTATACAGTGTGCAATGAAGAAGGAGAATATGCATATCACTAGTGTTGGGACAGCAAAGAAGTGCAGTTCAGTGTTGCGTTTGAGGAGTAGGAGACCAATGATGCCGGTCACTGCCGTCACTATGCACTTGCCCAGGAACAGAATGAAGTCACCCACGCTGTTTATAGTCGCCACTTGAAGTGCGTTATTCACGATTGTAGTGAATGCCTGAAAATTTTATGAAACGTTTTACTAAATACACAATTAGATGGAACTTGATTAGTTGGACCTCAGCTGTAGGTATTTAAATTTGAGTTGACAAGCGTAAATAATAATAGCGTAATAGAGAACCGGTCGCATTTTTTCAAGCAAAATTCCAGGTAATTAGAAAGCATTTATATCAATTAGACCATTTACAGATTTTGTTGTCGAGGTTGCCGACTAAATATTAATTGCTTTCCCTTGTAAAACTTTCAATGCCAAACTATCGTAGTTTCTCGGAGCCACAAAGAGGACATGAGTATGTCCCCTCTGTGAGTCATTATTACATAATTGTATTTCAATAGAATTTTAAAATCATTTCCACGAAACTATTACAGACTGCTATGATTATGTACTTGTACCTATGTTACGTTTTACTGCATATTAGAAGGAGAATGAGGTCATTTATGAACTGTAAACATTGATTGTTTATCTACTTTGTTTAATTTATTTTGCATAACAAAGGAAAATCTGGTTCAAACGAGAAAAGATAAGTATTCATTAGTAATTTCAGTATTTATTTTCCTCTGGTAAGTGACCTTCTGTTTAAAAATAGCATAATGAATTAATAGATATAAACATTCCCACGTCTGGTGACCGAGGAGAACAGCTAGCAAAAAGTAAACGATAAATAAACCTGTACTTACATATATGTCTGAATCATAGTCTAATAAAAACTGTCGAGTAACCGTTGTCGTTACTTAGCAATAAGACTATTGACCTAACAAAATGATATGTAGAAAAACTAAAGCTGACCTTCAAGCCTTTGGCAAGGAGTACTACTTTTACAGTACAACAATTACTATATCGAATGAATGAAAAAAATCTTAACCTTGAAAAATCTTATGCAGGAAATACCGTCATGCTTTGTATGTCACATAGAAATTCGGTCCATGAGATGTTTAATAGGAACTTCATCCCGAAAACTTGCATATAGTATGCAACTTTTGGGACAAACTCGCAACTTTGAGCCATGAGAATAGTGTTATAGAATAGAATACTCTTTAATAAGCATACCATTTAAATTACAGACAAAAATATTTAAAAAAATATCGTCGTCGTCGTGTCTATATGAGGGAAAAAACCATTACATAAAAATACAAGAAAATTAATAAAAACAGATCACATACCTTCCCAGCAGCCTTACAAAAGTGGCATCTCTCAATAGTAATTATAGTGTAGGCATTATGATTCAAATAGCGAATAAACTTCTCAAGACAATAAAAGCAGCATATACCACATTTCAGACCACACTTCGCACATTCTGAACCTTTTTCTGCTCTAGATGACAGCCTGAAAAAAGAGATCATTACTAGCAGAACAGCTGATAATGGAAACTAGACTCTCAACCAAAAGAATGAAGATATAATTTACCTGGCATGTAAATACGTCAAAATGAGGCGAGGTACCTTGAACAGCGTTATTAAGAACGATCCTTTAGCCACTGAACCTAAATGGTATTTTATCAGCTTGCCAATCGAATATAAAACAGGCGAGTGAGCATTAGGCCCTCTGCAATAAATTCAACATAATTAAAATGTAAGTTAAAAAAAAGGCAATTTTTTCTCGAATTTAGGACCAGTTTCCACCAAAGCAGAAAGGAGAGATGGCGTTCATTATTTTCACATATGTCTGCTTACCCTCAACGCTTTTCTATTACATAAAAAGTGTTTACGAGACATCTCTGTTCTCACTTTTGGTAGAACGGCGCTTTTATACGAAATGCGTCGTCACGTCGTCGTATGTACTTACCTAAAATACCAATGTGATACGGCCCCAGCAATCGTCATCTGTTGACACCCAAGAATGAACTCGCTGCCCCAAACCAAACAGATCAGGCATATCCACCACATACTCTTAACCCACATGGGATCAAACTCTATATTGTCCAGGGTAAAAGCTGTAACGACAAATCGAGTTAGAAAATGTAAATAGATTTTATTTGAATTGATTCAGAAAAAACACCAAAACATAATAACACGCCTTTTTTTTAATGGTCTAAACTAGTGCTTGACTGCGATCCCGCCTGATGGAAAGCAGAGATGCAATCGTTGATGGTAAAGCGCACTAATTTATTATGAGCCTATTCACTCTAGCCTTGAAAACACCCAAATTATAATCGGACGGGAAGACCGCTGCAGGCAAATTGTTCCAGTCCTTCGATGTACGCGGTATAAACGACGAGGCAAAACGCTTCGTCCGGATCGCGGCGGTGTCAACAACGTAAGCGTGGACACTCGCCGTACGACGGATTGTCTGATGATAGAACGGTGATGGCAGAATTAAGTCATGTAATTCCCGCGCACACTCTCCAGAATGCATCCTGTAGAATACCGAAAGGCTGACTACCTTACGTCTGTGCTCCAGGCTTTGAAGATTGCTCTTAACCAAATCTGGATCACCAATTAGCCTCTTCCCACGCCTCTCCACTGAGTCCAAAGCGGCTAGGTGGCATTTTACAGCACCAGCCGATATGTGGCTGCAGTACTCCACACACGATCGGACCTGCGCTCTGTATAACATTAGAAGCTGTCCCGGTGTGAAGTACTGCCGGACCTTTGCAAGAACGCAAAGTTTCCTAGCAGCCATCTTGGCTTTGGACTTAATGGACCGCCCAAAGTTTAGGTTTGAGGAAATTTCAACTCCCAAGAGCTGAAGGCGTTCGGTGCACTCCAAGGATACATTCTGAAAATCAGGAGCCAAGATGAACGGGCTCCTTTGGCGGCGTTGAATCCCATAAGGTTGGCTTCGACCCACTTGGAGACTGCCTGAAGTGCGACATTCGTACGCTCTACCATAGCCTCTCTTTCGGACCAGATTACTTCCTTACAAGCCCGAGCACTCGGCAGGTATCTCTCTACAACTGTGCTGTCATCTGCATACCCATAGATTCTGGGCATAAGCAGATCGTTGATATGCAGCAGGAAGAGAGTTGCAGAGAGAACAGATCCCTGAGGATCACCGGCATTAGTCGTCATGGGCTCCGATGAGCATCCGTCGACAATAACTCGGGAGAGACCGTTTACTCAGGAAGTCTTTTTTGCCTCGCTTGTAATCCTCGGGTTAGGCAGAGGTGTACAGTCACGAGCACCAATTATGTCAACACTTGGCAACTTTAAATTGTGATTTTTTCGTGAAATAACGAATGCAACATTGAAATACGAAAATTTCGAAAATGCTGTTCGTAACAACATTAAATTTTATTAAAAAATAAAGGAGTAAGTCGCTTTTGAATTAGGCCGAGTGTATACATACTTTTGCTCGTGACTGTACCTATAGTACACCTACTTTGCGCCAGTGTAATAAGGGGCGAGCCTATTGCCATCAACCGGGCACGAATCCAGACTCCAGGCTGCTACTGAGAAATTCCTGGTGGAAAAACCCAAAAACACTTTTCTCGACCTTTGAATATACAATAACTAGCTGCCTGCGACTTCGTCCACATACAATTTTTTGTTCCCCCGACCCACCGCGTCGCATCGCATCGCCTGCCCGCGCTATTACTTCGTTTTCGCGTTCTTTCTGACTTTTTTCTTTTTACTCGCCTCCTACATGTTTACCCTACAGCCTTTCTCAAGAATTGGAGTATCAAAGGCAAAAAGATTTTTTTAAAAACGACTAGCAGTTCTAGAGATTACGCGTTCAAACAAACTCAGCTTTATTATTAGTATAAATATAAACGATATAGATAGACAATACTATCTTACTTTTAAGACTTGAATTGTTGTTGCCTCTTTGTGCGTCCATGGCTGCTTTATTAATTGTCTCAAACCCTGTGCTAGTAGATCCATTGATTAAAAAGTTGGTTTGAAGTGGTATTCCAGGGTAATTTGCTGTGGCTAAACATACCTGAAAAAATAATTTCAATTAGCATATACTCAACAATGAGATAGCCATATTGAATATAATGAAACTGACACTTACCACAACTATGGACCAAAATGCTAAAAATAGCACAAGGAAGACAAACGTTATAATAGGTTGTAAGAAAAGGGCGGGAATAGAGCCGAGGCAGTGAGCAGTTTCTCTGAATAAGGCTGCCAAGAAAGATACGCGGGATCGCATCACAAATACCAGGAGCAGCAAAATCACCTGAAATAAAAATGTAAAGTTAATTTTTAGGTTGGCGCAATTGTTGTAGCTACTTGGTCGACTTTAGCTAGAAAGACGATTTAGTTTTATCCTACTTGTATACAGGATACATTTTTAACCAGTGCGTAAACTGTAACCATGAATTCAGCACATGGTTCTAGACCCCCTACAGTAGAAATAATTCGTCGGGTATCAAAAAAAAAAAATCAACTGTTTTATAGAAAAGTGCAATACTGACGCGGTCAAAATGTATGGCAGAGCATATTTCTCTTTTAATAACTGTCGAAAAATTTCAACTCAGGTGGCTTCAGAATCATGTACATGGATCATGGTTTCAGTTTGCGAACTGGTTAAAAATGTATCCCGTATTCAATAATTATTTTGTTCCCTTTTATAAGTTTAAAACAAACAAAGAAAAAGTTTATCTAAGCTATGACAACATAATTAGCTAGTTAGTTTAAAGTACAATCACCCCAAAAATAATGACTAACAACAAGTTAAAAATAACACAACAATGCTTACCGTAATTACAGTGGCTATAATTGAATACCACAAAAACGCACTCTCATTCTTGAGGGACTCCTAAAAAAACAATTTAATTAATTAAATGTATCTGGGTCGACATACAACTAGATTAATAGCATTATATCACCCTAATAGTAAACCCCGTCTGCATGCTACGGTTTTTATTAAAACCCGCCAGTTTACTTAAATATTATTATTTTATTGGGCGAAACATTTTGTCTTGGAATTGAATCCCAGAACTACCTACTCAGCTGCCACGCATCAAACGCAAAATAATAATATTTCATGCATATTACACAAGAATACACCAACCCGCACTGGGCCCACATGGTAGATTATAGCCCAAGCCCTCTCGAAGAGAAGAGGCCTGTGTCCGAGCAGTGGCAACATTATAGGCTAATTATGTATACAAAAATGTCTAAAGATAGTACTCACAGACAAATATGCAGTGTCAATGGTCTTGTGCTTGGTCCTTAATTCATGGTATGTATACCACAATAGTGCTGTACCTGCCACACTGGCGACTGACACCAGTATCATAAATATCCATGATACTAGAGTTGCCAGTAAATGCAATATTGAGACCATAACAAGAGAACATACTGAAAAAAAAAACCAAATAAAATAATAAATCTAGAATACATGAGATAGGCAGCAAACATTAATTAAAATTTGAATATATTTGTACCAAACTAATATATTAGAAATACGCTGCAGAATGTGGTACATATGTGTCTTTGTCTATAGATAAATTGCATAGAATGATACATTGCTAATGACTTCCTCAGTTAACTCTAACTAATGCTAACTACAACAACAATATAATTAGCTACATACAGCTAAGTATTACAAAATAATAAAACATCCATTTTAACTGACTATCAGAAGCATTTTGGACACAATCTTATGAACAATCTTCACAAAACAGCCAATATAATATACTTTGTAGCCAATTTTCTTGTAAAAATATTAAACAAGCTAACTTATTTGGTGCTTAGTTTGTTTGTGCCTAGAAATAAACAAAAAGTTAAAATATTTGATGTTACACAAATACTGATAACACATTATCCATAGTTATTTCCTAAGCAGGAGGGGTTTGTAGATTTCAAATCCTCCCACTTTCCACATATTGTCAATGACCCACTTATTGTCATTGAAGGGGGAGCAGCCCCAAGCCCCACCCAAATGTAATTTAGATTAAATCCCTCACCCTATGTGGTCACTAATGTATTAGTTCAGAGACAAACAAGGATGTTTGAAATTGTAATTTGTAATTATTAAGGCAATTAATTTAACAAATATGCTGTTATATCGGATTTATAGAGGAAGACTACACAATCATTTTAAATATTTTGAATTTTACCTGAAGAATTAGCTAGAAATAAACTTATTACTTAAAAGCACTTGAATAATAATGCCATTCTTATTGATTACATGTTTGCCGAAAGTAACCAATTTGTAAATGTCTTTTTTTATATTTCGTAATCAATAAAAGCTTTAAATAAAGTGGTGCTTAATTTAATGTATTGAATATTTTATTTGTGTCATTAATTTAACTGAATAGATATGAAATTCATATTTATTAGTAAAGGAATAATATAGTAGTAAGCACTACTGACACCTAATGTAGCCAAAACGGTTGTCTAATAAATAAATATTTTTAATAGAAACTCAACTCAATAATATTCATAATAATCAAGGAGTGAGGTGGAGAACAGCATGTAATACATGTAAAAAGGTCAATTGACAACAATTGGTGTGATTATTGATGATCTCACTTCCTTTTATTTTTTTACACTATCTCAAGAGTCATAATCAATCCTAATCTGAATCTGCATAAAGAGTTAGACCATATTATTCATAGAGACTGCAACTGTGTTAAGCAATGCTAGGTGACATCACCAGTCACAGTGAGTCAGCCTATATTACTCGGCTCCCACATGATGCTTATTTATAACACAATGATCCAACTAGTGCAGAAATTGAAGTAATCTGTTAAAAGATGTAGGTACTTCATTCAAGGCCATGCATATTATTTTTTTGTGGTAATAGAAGTAAGTATGTTTCCCTCTTTTGCAGTGCTATAATTTTTTTCTGAACTTATTACGAAAACACCACAAAAACAAAAAAAAAAAGTACTGTTGGTTTTTTGAAAATGTATGGGCTAGTAACAAATTAGTAAAATGAAAGGTATACTTACTAAATGCTACTATGACACATATTATCATCTCTTTCCAAGATGAGTACAGATCTGAAAGCATCTGCTCAATAGTATCCCAGCTGTTCAGTAAATCATAGAAGTCATTGAACACTTTTTTAGTGAGTTCCTTTGCTGACTTAGGGAAGCATCTGTTAAGAAGGGGAAATGTCTCATACACTGGCAGGGTAGGGCATGGTCCGATGTAACTGTTTCCAATAACCTGGTTACTTGCTGGTGTATTCAAATTTATGTCATAGCGGCAAATATTCGACCCAGTTTCTTTGTAAAAGTTTTGTATATCAGCCATTGACTCCAGCTTCCTATTAGGACACTGCTTCACACATATTTTAAGAGATCTTTGTAGTTCTTTTACATCCATGAAGAACAAGAATTTTTTATCCACAGTACTAATTCCTGACACAGGAGCTGCTGTGAGTTTGTGATTGCTTTTCACTCCACATGTATTACCAAAAGAATCAAATCCATTTATAACTCTTAGAGGGTTTCCATACACAAAAGATATAGCAGCCACAATTATCTGAGAAAAAGATACATCATCAGATAACTGATAATAAAAAAAATGCGCATCATCTGCCAAGCCTTTTTCCAACTATGTTGAAAATATAAAAAAATGCACATAATTAACATTATTTCAAATAATCCGAAATTAAATACAACATTATTGCATTTATCTTACCATTAATATCCAAAACAAAATATAAATAATGAGCCACAACACATCAGTGCATCCTTTTCTTGGAGTCTCATTTTGAGGAGATATTTCACTTTGAGTGCAACCCATTGTGTGTTTAGATAATTTGCGCTTAATCAAAACTTCATTTCCTCTTTCAGGATTTTATTATTTAGCAATTTTAAATAAACCAACAACAAACTTAAACAAGGCGACGCCGACGCCAAGCCTGCCTGACATGAGATGATGTTGCCATGTTACGCGATTCCCGGTGTTTAATGTCTAAATTATAGTGATAACTTGCCAGTAGCGAATTTAATTATTATGCCAGTTACACATGCTGCGACTGTGATCGCCGGGCAATTTGCTACCGATTTCAGAAACGGTGTGTGGTCACTGCAAATCTGAAATGTCGTACAGCTGCCAGCCATCCGCGCCGTCATTACTGGCAAATAAAAGATATGCTTGATTCCCCCGGCTGACGCAGTGGCCGACTGTCGGGGGAGCTACTCGTTAACAAAGTACCCAGCAACAACGCTATTTTCTGGACGTGAACGACGGGAATGACCAGTAATCGAAACCGCGAGATTTATAAAAAACTCCGTAAAGAGATTAGAGCACTTGACTCGTTCACTATCTTATTTCAAAATAGGAGACTTCCGAAAATGTTCTCGTTCTTTTACCACGAAATTGTTTGATTAATACCGAGATTTACCGTCATTATGAATGATTAAGACTAGAGTAAAGATTACTCGAACCATAATTTTAAGTCTGCCATACATGAGAATACCTTGGTTCATGAAGTAACCATTTCTTTACCCAAATACATACTTTCTACCCGACTACGACAGAACCAAACGTTGATAATTTCATTGAATTTCAGAAATTAAATTGACGGTTATTTTATAAATGATATTTAACCTTCTTATATTTATTTTACTGTTCCAAAGACAAATTTTATTTTACTTTTGCCAGTAACTGTCGATATCAAATCATGATTTTCGTGGACATCACTACAGACGGTCCCTACCTCTGAATAAGGAATCCTACCTCTATGGTCCCATAAGGACAATAAAGACTGAAGACGAGGCGGTATGGTCCAAGACCTTAGCCTGCCCAAGTAGGGCGAAGGAAAAAAAAAAAACCTCTATGGTCCCTACAATGACATTGACATACTAAATAAGCTGTCATACCTCAGAATAATAAGTTATTGTTCTGAGTGTCATACATACCTATTACATTTGTCTGACATTGACATCTGTGTTTTTTTAGGTTAGTTTAGTTTACGAGTCGTGAAAATCATAAAAAAACATAGAAAAATGAATGCAAAGGTCCTTTTAAACTTAAAATCTTCGCTAGTAAACCATTGTACCAGAAGTTACTTACATAATAATGTAGCCCTCGTTACTAAGATACACAGAGACTTGTATTGTAGAATGTATCCTACTAAAGTTGTTCTACCGGACGGAGCTTCAATCAATATTAGATACCATGAGCCCAGGAAAATAATTAAGGTAAAATAATAATAATAAACTAGTAGACAATGAGCAACCTTCACTGCCAGTTATCTTTCAATAAATTCAGCCTGACTCAGACTAAGTTTAGGAAGCTGTTAGGTAAAATGACTGTGGTTTACATAATAATTTGTAAATATCCATCACTGTCTAGTACTTCAAAACTGATTCAATCAAATAAGAAAACCCCTAAATAAATAAAGTCTCTTTGTGTTTGTGTGTGTTAGAATCTGTACCACCATTAGCTATTACAAACAAAAATTATTGTATTTTCTGTTACAGTTACCTCTGGATCTATCCCAGTTGACTGAAGAAGAACGGAAAATGAGATTAGAAAAGAGGAAGCCCAAGAAGAAGGTTAAAATTACTGATGATATTGAAGATGACTTTAATGCCAAGAAATATTTAAAATATATTAAGAAGAAGTAAACTTTAGTGTAGTTATTAGTTTTGTTCGTAATAGTATATTTAGAAAATTAGGTCAACACCTAGCTAACTAAACAGTTGTATTTATGAAATATAATAACGGGAAGCGATGAGTGAAACTGCGATTCCAGGTGACAACTGGTTTATTTTTACATACCCACATATAACATTTATTAACCTACCCTACACCTCCCCCTTTAAAACATTAGTTTATAAATAAACTAATACAAAACACAAAAAAAAAACACAATAAGAACACATAATAATGATGATCTTTAAATAGATTGTCATCTTTGCCCGCGCAATCAACACATTTTAAGATATAAGTCCATAGATAATTTCTATGTATAAGCCTATGATGCTCATTAACAATGTCGTTCACAATCATTTCGTTAAGCACCGTTTGTAGTGTACCTCGTGGTATTTTGTTTATTAATTAATTTTTTTCGGTAATTATTTAATTTTTTTTTTAATCTAATAGTTTAGAAAATGTATGAACGATGTAACCACCAAGTGCACCACCTATTGTGCTATGTAATTAATTACCTTAAGTTTTAATCTATCTTATATCAACGAGTACTGTTTCGTTTTTATATATCTAATGTTACAATGTTTTTTTTTTTTTCGTTTTTACATAATATATATTCATTACTTTGCGTATTTGCCTTGGTATATGCATTTACGCCTAAGTTTAACACTTTCTATATCTGAAATCGGAACTGGTTCTGCTGTTACATTTGTGGGGCTGCCAGCCGTATTACCGTCTAGTTGTAGTTGATTCTGATCAGTTTCTTCTTCACATGATGGTGAAGTGTTCTTAATTTGATTTTCCGGAATAGATTCAGTAACATCAATCTCAGCTACGGACATATCTGTGCTGCTCGTTTTAGAATGTCTAGAATGTCGTTTTTTAAGTGGTAATAATTGATCGATGTGACGCTTCCACTCGTGTCCATCAGACACGCGTACTTTGTATGTGAGTGGATCGGTCCGTGCAAGCACAGTTGCTGCTGCCCATTTGTCAGCGCGAGCACGGTAGTCCCGCGCCAGCACCTGCTCGCCGGGCTCCACGTGTCGCTCGGCGCCGGGCCGCGCGCGCCCCGCTCGCTCAGCTGACAACTCCACTGCACGCTCAGTGGACGGTTTTATAATGTCCAACCGACCTCGTAATCTCCTACCAAACATAGCTACTGCTGGTGCCACTCCGGTAGTGGCGTGCTCACAATTGCGATATTGAAACAGACATTTCGAGAGAGCAGCATCTACATCTTTGCCTTCATGTATTGCCTTTTTCATTGCCCGTTTCACCAATTTTACAGCATTTTCAGCCGCCCCGTTACCGGCTGGTCGATATGGACTTGTGATTGTGTGGTTTATTAGGTTTTTATTTAAATAGTTAGTTAATTCAAACGAGCTAAATGGAGGTCCCCCATCACTAATTATATGTGAAGGCAATCCGAAACGTGCAAAAAGTTCTCTTAGCTTGTTTATAGTGGAGTTTGCATTAGTTCCTGACATTTTTTGAACTTCTATCCATTTACTGTGTGCATCTACCGTCACTAAATAATATTTACCTTGAAATATAGCAAAGTCAATATTTAACCGTTGCCACGGTCGTGTGGGAAAAGCCCACGGATGCAACTGTGCACGCGCCGGCGCATCGCGCTGTTGTAGGCATGCACTGCATTCTCGACACAATGTTTCAATTTCATTGTCCAATTGTGGCCAGTAAACATAGTGTCGAGATAGATTTTTCATTTTGACTACCCCTAGGTGTCCCTCATGTAATTCCTGTAGAATTTGCTGCCTAAGTACCTTTGGAATGACTACTCTGTGATTGTATAATATACACTGCCTGTCGATGGTAAGGCTGTCCTTTCGATAAAAATAAGGCTTTTCTTCATTTCGAGTAACTACTGCTGGCCAGCCATTAATAATATAATCATAGATATTTTTAAGAACCTCATCTTCCTGTGTTTTGTTTGAAACGTCTTTTGCTCTAATAGGAATCGATTGTTCTACGTAGTTAATATATGACACCGTATCCTGTCCCGTTTTTATTTTACGTTCATACGGCAGTGGCAAGCGTGATAATGCGTCCACGTTATAATTATCTTTGGACTTTACAAATTCTATAGTGAAGTCATAGGCTGCTAACTTTGTTGCATACCTTTGTAATCGACTTGCCGCAGTCTGCGGCAAACCGAACTTGGATCCAAAAATGAATGTCAAGGGTTTATGATCGGTTTTAATTATAAAAGCACGACCATAAAGATATTGATGGTGCTTTATGACTCCACTAATTATTGCCAGCGCCTCTTTATCTAATTGACTATAAGCGCGTTCTGCCGAATTTAATGTTCGCGATGCAAAACATATGGGGCGTTCTTCGCCATTGGGGTATCTATGCGACAATACACTACCAATGCCGTAAGAACTACTATCCACTGCTAATACTAGTGGAAGTTCCGGGTTGTAATGTACTAATACCTTGCTACCTGAAATAGCCTTTTTAACCTTGTTGAAACTGTCGTCACAATCACACGACCAAATCCACTCTGCATTTTTCCGCAATAGCTTATGTAAGGGATATAATATTGTACTTAAGTTGGAAATAAACTTTGCATAGTAGTTCACCATACCTAAAAAAGATTTAAGCTGCGTCACGTCATTTGGCCTTGGTGCGTCCACGATTGCTTTAATTTTGTTCTCATCGGGATGTAAGCCATGTTTGTCAATAACAAACCCTACATAAGTAATACTATCCTGCATAAATACGCACTTATCTAATTTGATCCTCAAACCAACCTCACGCAACCGACTAAATAATGCTTTTAAATTATTAATATGTTCACCACGGGACGTCCCAGTACATGCTATATCGTCGATGAAAACAGCGACTCCTTTGAGTCCTTTAACCGTTTGTTCCATAAATTTCTGAAACTTTTCTGGAATACACGTAAGTCCAAATGGTGTGCGATTGTACACAAATGTTCCTATATGTGTCGTTATAGCGGTACATGCCTGAGATTCTTCCTCTAAAAATAATTGTTGATAGGCATGCGTGAGGTCAATTTTAGAAAACTGTTCTCCCCCACTTAGCGCCGCGAACAGCTCCTCTATTCGTGGTAGAGGGTAAGGTTCGCGCATAAGTTTTGGGTTTACCGTGACCTTGTAGTCACCACAAATTCTTATTTCTCCGTTCTTTTTAATTACTGGTACGATTGGCGTGCCATAATCAGAATACTCAACTTTTCGAATTGTACCCTCAGCCTCGAGTCGTTCTAACTCCCGCTCAACGGGTTTACGTAACGCTAACGGTAACGGCCTAGCTTTGATAAATACTGGATTTTTATCTACCAATTTTAAAGTAATTTTTTTTATACATGTTCCAAGCCCAGAAGCAAATACAGTCGGAAATTCACGTTGTAATCGTTCTACTAAATTATTTTCATTTAACTTTAATAAAAAGTCATCAATACAAATCTTATTTATTTTTAATTTAGTGAGCCACGACCGGCCTAAAAGTGGTGGTCCACCATTTTTAACAATATACAATTTGAGATTTCCGACTGAATGTTCACCAATAACAACATGAACAGACACAAAACCGACCGGTTCTATAACTGACCCCACATAGGAATACAAAGAAATATCGTTACTAATTATTGGTAAATCACAAAAGTGGTTATTATAATAATCTAAACTTATAACCGATAACTTACTTCCAGTGTCCAGTTCGAAACTTATCTTTCTGCCGTTCACGTGCGCCATAACCATGTACGGTTTGTCGTTAACGCCGCACACACTTAGATTATAAAGATCACATTCCGATTCGTTATCACTACTTCCGAGATAGTTATTATTACGTCGCGTTGAAATGTCCTGGCTTGACTCGCCACCTCGCCCTTTGTTCGATTTACACATTATTTTAATGTGACCCTTCTGGCCACATATATCGCACGAGTAATTTTTAAACCGACACAACTCTGGACGATGGTTTCTACCACACCTCCAACAAGCACGCGTTGAGCGCGATGTTGCCGCGCTCCCCTCGGTAGACGAGTTGCCGCTGCTCGCAGTTCCGCGCTCGGGCGGCCGGCCTGCCCGCTTTGCCGTCGCCACTTGATGCACCGCCTCAAACGCTCGCGTTCCAACCGCCGCCGATGCGTTTCCTGCGCCCGCGGCGTTTGCTCCGCTGGTCTGCGAGTGTCGCTCGGCCGCTTCCAATGCCAACGCCAATTCGACGGCTTTTTTGTATGTTATCGATGATTCCGCAAAAATGCGTGATCTCATATCATCACTAGCCAAACCCGACACAAATTGATCGCGTAAATTTTCCTCCAGTGTAGTATTGAAATTACAAGTACTGGCCAGGTGTTTGAGTGTTTGTAGATATTCACTGAGGGATTCACCCGTGTTCTGACGTCTTTGTCTGAAAACATGGCGTTCAGCAATTTCGGAGCGTTTTGGTTCAAGATGATCACCCACAATTTTTACTAATTCACGAAATGTTTTTGTTTCTGGATGATTAGGTGCACATAAATCACACATTAAGTCATATGTTGCCGCTCCGACCAACGTCACCAACGTTGCAACTTGTAACTCTGGTTTTATTTCATTTAAGGTTATGAATTGTTCCACGCGTCTTATATACGCTAGCCACTTTTTGCTTGATAGGTCAAATTCTTCAATTTTACCGATAGGCATCTTGAAGTTCCACACTTAAACGATGTAAACCACACGAATTAGACTGTTATCCTCGTCGCCAGTTGTATTTATGAAATATAATAACGGGAAGCGATGAGTGAAACTGCGATTCCAGGTGACAACTGGTTTATTTTTACATACCCACATATAACATTTATTAACCTACCCTACATAAACAAATTATCTTTTATTTCTAATACCTTATTATGTATTATGCACTGTTGTAAACTTAGCAGGTGCAATCCAAAGTGGTTATTATAATCCAGCCCTCCTGCAAGAATTGGCCGCTAATATTGAATGAGAGATTTTGCAATGGATTTCTTAGCTGCAACCCTGAGATTGAATCATTTGATATAGCTTAATCAATCTAGATATATGTGACTCAGGCTGGCTGGACAAATCTTCAAAATAGCGTGCATTTAACTAGGTCAATAGGGCACTTTAGATGAAGGCTAAACACCCTTATTTCAGAACTAGCTTCTGCCCGCGGCTTCGCCCGCGTGGATGTCGGAAATTATCCCACGGGAACGTGCCAACAGGATAAAATGTACCCATGTGCTTCCCCAGAATGCCATCCATCTCGCGGGCCCTTTGTGGCTAATTACAATAGAAAACCAAATGTGTCTCATTAGTGGTGATTAAGAGGGTTCCTATATGATACCTTTACCTAAGTACCAACCTAATTTAAAAAAAAAAACTCAATAACAGAAAATTAAATACCTACCTACCTAAATAAATCTATTTCTGATGATAACTAACCTAAACTCAATAAATAAGCAAAATCCCTAAAAACTAATATCTATACTAATGACTAATCCTACCTAACAGTATTATAAAATAACCTACGGTCACTACGTACACTATCAAATATACTACCTATACTTTAAAATTAAAATCTATACCTACCTACGACTTATATAAAAATAAACCTAAATAACTCTAAAAACTAAAAGGAATAAAAATGAACTCCATTGCGGGTGACTTAACCTACGACAAACTTATTATTTGCGGTTGGTGCAGTAATCGAGTCTAGGGATCGAACCGCAAAATTAAGTTTGTTTTTTATTGTATATACTTTTCCGGGATAAAAAGTACCCAGTGTGGTGCCCAGGATATTAAAGAATAATTATACCAAGTTTCAACGTAATCGAATCGGTAGTTTTTGCGTGATGCCTGAACAAACAGACAGACAGACAGACAGACAGACAGACAGACCGACAGACAGACAGACAAAAATTTTTTTAATCACATTTTTGGGTTCGGTGTCGGTCTAGTAACACCCCCTGCCATTTATTTTTTTGATATTTTCAATGTACAGAATTTTCACTTCTACAGATTTATTATAAGTATAGAATAGATATAGATTTATATTGCTACAGAATCTTAGATGATCGATCGAAAACGTGTCCAGCCAGCTTGAAAAACCACTTTTCGCTGGTCTCTCAATCTCGGTAACTGAAGTGATATTGACGACTTTTTGCATATCAACAGGCGTCACATAAATTTGTAACAGGCATCAAGCTAAAAGTTTTGTGATACGTACAGCGGTTTAGTAAAAAAAAACCGGCCAAATGCGAGTCGGACTCGCGCACGAAGGGTTCCGTACCATTATCTATAAAAATCAATCATGACTTGATTAAATGAAAGGTAAATTGCGGTTTACGATTTATGACGTATTAAAAAAAAACTTCAAAGTACCAATTTTCGGTGGAAGTTTACATGGTAATGTATGTACAGACGCCAGCAGGTCAAGCTACCCTAAACTGTCAAATTTTCCCAATCAACTTTGAACCTTAATGCTTTAGTGATAAAGTTGAAAATCTATTACAGAAATTTGACAGATTGTAGTAGCTTGATGTGCTGGCGTACGTACAGACGCCAGCACATCAAGCTACTACAATCTGTCAAATTTCTGTAATAGATTTTCAACTTTATCACTAAAGCATTAAGGTTCAAAGTTGATTGGGAAAATTTGACAGTTTAGGGTAGCTTGACCTGCTGGCGTCTGTACATCATATATTTTTTTAGTTTTATCATTCTCTTATTTTAGAAGTTACAGGGGGGGGGGACACATTTTACCACTTTGGAAGGGTCTCTCGCGCAAACTATACAGTTTAGAAAAAAATGATAAGTATTAGAAACCTCAATATCATTTTTGAAGACCTATCCATAGATACCCGACACGTATGAGTTGGATGAAAAAAACATACATCTACTTACCAAGTTTCAACAGTATAGCTCTTATAGTTTCGGAAAAAGTGACTGTGACATACGGACGGACGGACAGACAGACAGACATGACGAATCCCACATCGAATTTGGCTACGGAACCATAAAAATGCAAAAATCTGTGTCCAGCCAGCTTGAATTTACGTTTAAAACTTCTGGCTGGCACTTCCGAATCTCAATAACGGGAGCGTTTTCGAATATGGTTCCTTTACTGACATTTAGTGACGCAATGTGTAACAGTAATAACGTTTAATTTATGGCGTCACATGTAAGGGTTTACGAGAAATCAATAAAAACCTAATGTCCAGCCAGCCTGAGGTCAAGCTGGCTGGACACATGTATCTCTGCTGCGTAAGCTGCGTTTGTGCGTTTTGTCTAAACTAGCCGGAACCTCCCGTATTATTGGAACGAAGTTCCTTATCGCGCGTTGCGAAGGGGGCTAGGCGGAAAAAATTAAGACCAAAAGTTGTAACGACACTTTTGCTATAGTTGTAAGCCGTGCGGAGTGCGCGTGTCTCTCTCTCTCTCTCTCTCTCTCTCTCTCTCTCTCTCTCTTATAGAAAGCAAGCCAGTTATTTTCGTTTCGTCTTTCTATTTCGCATTGAACAGTGTGGTGTCGCGACGATTATTTTTGTTGAATTTCGTTCCATCCGGGTGTCCCTTGACACCTCTCAAGTTTTTATTATACTCTTTGGCCGGAACTTTCGACGCGCGTTGCCGTCGGGAAGTACGGCGCCGCACTGAGTAATAGAGGTGTGACCCGTGTGACTAATATATTCGTAATAGGTACAGGTATCATAATACAAGCCATGTATACATTCATATTAGGATATGCGAATATAGAATAATAGATTACCAGGTATTAGTCAAGTAATAGGGACACGTAATAGCGAGGCGACTGATCGCAGCGACTGATAGCGCCCTATGGTGACCAGTGACCAAAGCTCACAGCGACTCCATATTATTGCTACACGCAGTGATTGACAATTAGTAAATAGTAATAACTATTCATTATTTTGTTAGTGTTTAGTGATTGGGTTGATATTTTATTTATTTTTTTGGAGGTTTTGGTCCAACGAAAATTTAATCACCGTTTCACTTCTATAATAGATTAGGCATACGTGAATAATAAACGTGCAGAATCTCGTATTTTATATTAATTGTTATGGAGACTATTACCGATATTACGCAGATATGCATATTAGATTGAGTAGCTATAATAAATCGGTTCACTAATATTTGACTAATATCCAGTAATAGGTATGATATCATAATATGCGTTAACTAATACTTATATTCAATAATAGGATCACCTAAAAATGACCCTAATATAACATCTCTACTGAGTAATGACAGCAAGCGCCCCCGCCTCTCCGTCCCCCGCTTACATACCTACCTAAGGCGCGGCCAACTAGTTCCGCGCGCACTTAGAATCAAAAAATTTCATACGTACAGACGCCAGCAGGTCAACCTACCCGAAACTTTCAAATTTTCCCAATCAACATTGAACCTTAATGCTTTAGAGATAAAGTTGAAAATCTATTAAAGAAAGATCATTGGGCATTTTTGACCCGGTACCTCGAAGTACGCGTCCATTATTGAAATGTAGTTTGTTTTGAAGGTTTAGGGTTAAAAATTTACAGAATGTATTTATTTTAATCCAAATATATGGGGGAAAAAAGTTATAAGTTAATGTTAAGTTAGTCATCATTGGTACCCACGTTGGGCGCCAATCTAACGGAAGAGGAAACTTGGGGAGATAGATAAATAACCACGTAAAGTGACAACATAAAATGTTTATTTTAAAAAATAGAGAAGATTAAAGAGGACAGGTGTGGTGAGGTCTAATGGCCACTTCGATTTCCTTAGGTTCTCTTGTGAGTAGCACAGTACTCTCCTGGCTCAGCGAGGATGTCTCGTGTATCTTCTCCCGGAGAAGTCAACATATACCAAATCAGCCTGTACTGGATCAGCCACCTCAACAAGTTGAAGCAGAACCAGATCAAAAAATCGGTGTTGTGGAACCTCGAATGGATATGAGCTTTGTTGCGCTTAATGGATATAAGCGTGCATCTAATACTGCAAGGCGTTGTATATTTCGAAACTGCAGAATGGCGGTGGCACATAATGTCCGCTTATATGCCAGGTTCTGTATGCTGCACGATCATAATTTTTACATACATGGGCTAGCCCGGGTATGCAATACTCATTTCACAGCTAATGGATGGTAAGACTTTCAGGATAATGAAACAACCCATGAAAACTTCAATGGCGACCATGTACTCGATATAATAAACGTATATAAATGGGGCTACGAAAACAAAAAACAGTTGGACTTCGAAAACATTAATGAGATAGTAATATAGTATAATAGTAGATAGTATTTATGATAATGAATTGCACTTTTGGACAGGTATGACGAAAAACGACTTCAATAAGATATTGAATGAGACGCCTTCACTACAAAATAGAAGCGTCCTGCCACGGTTCTTGGTATGTACTTAACCAAACTAAGAACCGGCGAGCCAGATGAGCGCTTAGCAACAAAGTTCAATATATCCAGAAGAATAGTAGAAAGTGAGTTCAAAACAGCTCGGGAATGCTTAGCGGAGGAATTTATGCCACAGCATCAGGGGTTAAATCATATGTATATCCAGAGAAGAGGTCGTAGCTAGAAACTTTCTAATACCGAGTCATTTTTTAAGTGGTAACGATCATCAAGCAGTGATACTTGTTTGCTGATGGAACGTACATTTATGCGCAAAAAGTTCCAATTTCGTGTTCCAAAGAGAATCCTATAGTTTGCATAAATATCGCAACCTTCTTAAACCTTTTTTGATAGCGTGTACCGGTGGTTACATACTCGACGTGTTCGGACCGTACAAAGCTACGACGTCGGATGCCACAATCATGAGTGAACTAATGCGTGAAGAATCACCACTACATGGTTTTTTTGCTACCTGACGACGTGTTCATATTGGATCGTGGGTTTCGGGATGCAATACAAGCTATCGAAGAAAGCGGTTATAGTCCACATATGCCAGCCACCAACAAGACAAAGACGAGAACAATTAAAAACAATCGATGCCAATAAATCAAGATTAATCACAATGGTCCGATGGGTCGTCGAGACTTTAAATGGCAGATTTTAAATTCGCCATGTGTATTTTAACGTTGCCGCGAGTCACATAATGGTAAACTTCAAAATAACTGCAGCAATTATAAACGTTACTCGTCGACCATATGAAAATCATATACGCTGAACAGTTTGTAGCCAATAGCAATGATAAAATGCAACAAAACAATGAACTCGCAGAATATGTTCAATTTAAACAGACAAAGAGTAGCATTCGTGTCGCTTGACGGGAATGATCCAGATTTCAATGATTTTCCACAGCTTACCTATAAGGAATTGATACCATTTACATTAAGATCCTATCATTTGAGAATTGCAAGGTCATATTGTGCCGAACACATGCGGCAAAATGGCGTATACCATATAGAAATGTACCGGCACTAAGAAATGGTCCAAAATAAAACATTAATAAGAAGCCGAATCCAGTCACGCCATGTGCGAATGAGACTATATTTTGATTATTCCCACTCTAAATGGAAGAGACAAAGTATTCAAAAATATTATTGTTCCTGCATACACGGCCGCCGTACTGTTGGAAGCTGCTCGCGTATCGCGATATATGTTCTGTGATATCGCGAGTGTGGTGTACTTCTTATCGTGGGCAAGACATCAGGAAGGAATAGATGCACCAGCAAGGTTTTTAGGCGATGCTACGATTGATATTGATGGTGTTGAATAAAATGTGAAAAAAATAATGTAGGTCATAAACTAGTATTTTTATAAATGGGTGCTTGGAATGACGCGGGAGAAACTGCGGGGAACAAGATAGAAAAGCTCCTAAACATTCTTGTGCCTTTTTACGAAGATACGTGTGTAAGTATTTTATATATTTATAAGGATATACTCGTACTTTCCCATACTTTTAAGGAATGCGAATCATCTCATTGGGTAATATTCATGGTCTTTAACATACTCCGGCTAGTTTCGTTAATGGTCGCTTGGGTCACAGGTCTAAACAAAATGCCCATTTACCTTTGACAGATTGTAGTAGCTTGATGTGCTGGCGCCTGTACTTACAACTACTTACGTACTACCTACTTACTACTACGTACTTACTACAACTTGTATACGTAGGGTCATAATTTCAAGGTTATTTTTTTCTTTTTATAGGGTTTCACGTTTATACCTTTTTTGTTCTATTTGTGGCTATTTTGTCAATAGATTTTTTAAATTGTTTTAGTCTTTTTACATTCATACTATTTGTATTTTTAATTCAAAAAAAGGGATCGGGTGAAGTCGTAATGTAATGCTAGGTACACACGCACCGCACGTGACTGATTCTCGGCGACGTAAAAATCTCACGTCCACACACAGATTCTGGTAGTCCTATTGTCGCTAAAGTAAAGATTATTCTAGAAATATTCTCATCTAATCAATTATCCAACTAGCCATGAATGCTCAAAAATATTCAGAGATACTCGTTAAATGTTTCGATATTGCAAACGAAGGTAGGAATGCCATTCCATTCCTTGCTGCCATTATTGCTGGCAACACAGCATTAAGTAAACATCGCCCGCGTATTTGAAACTCGAAATAAATAGTAAACCAGAGTACAAGTGATGTGTATTGTAGCAAATCTTAATAGACGTATCGAACTACATAAGTGAAATTGTTAGTGACCTCTATACACCAAGACATGCAATAAAAACATTGTATTTAATATTTGGACTATTAAACATTATTGTGCTTCAAAACAGTGCTAATCACGGATAAAGCAAGTATATTGGAACTATATAAATGTACTCCCATCAATAGAACATTTAAAAACATAATAAGTGGTGAATTAATTACTAGTAACTGTATATAAAACGGTTAAGTTTAATGTTTTGTTTTAAAAAGTGAACTTTGTACCATAAGTGGCGCCCCTAGTAGTGAGTAGCGAAATAAATATTGACATTGACGTAAAAAACTAATTTATGTAATTTTAATATATGTCACTAGTTGATGTGTTATGTGTTAACATTGCACACAATATTAGAGGCTGTCAACAAAGCGTTATTGAACTAGCTCTGTCTGATCATACAGCACAAATTCTCTCATGTCCAGTTAGAAAAACGTACTCAATAACCCATTGGTATAAATTCAGAAGAGACTTTAGCACCGAAAATGTTGAGAAATTTATTGACTGTAAATCTAAATAATATTATAAATAACCAGAAGGTATTTAAACTTTTTTATGACCTCTGCTTTCCAAACATCAAAATTAAAGTTCCAATTATTCGCAAAACCAAATGGCTTAGTAAAGGATTAAAAATATGTTCTCTTCGTAGGGGTAACTTTAATAATTATGCAAAAAAGTTTAAAAGAATTGTAAAACTTACTCAAAAGTCGCAAAATAATTACTATATACAAACAGCCACAAATAAACCTAAAGCAATATGGCAAATAATAAATAAAAATAAAAACAATAATCCCCCTGAAAAAACTGATAGATTAAGATATAATAATCAAGTTATAACGGCCCCTGATACTATAGCACAAACATTTAACAATTTCTTTATTGATGACATTTCGAAACTGACAAACAATAAAATAAATTACGCAAAGATTCTAACTTACAATAAACCAAACTCCTGTTTCTTAACCGCAGTTACCCTAAGCGATGTTGTGAAAATAATCATGGCATTAAAAAACACCAAAAGTACGGGCTATGATGGAATTTCAACGCAAATAATAAAAAGTGTAGTGTACGTAATTGCCCCAATCATAACTCATATTATAAATCAGTGTCTTGAGGAAGGAATTTTCCCAACATTTTTAAAAACTGCAGTGGTTACACCACTATTTAAGAAAGGAAACCCAGAAGATGTACGATGTTACAGGCCGATTGCTCTCATTCCAATATTCGCCAAAATATTTGAAAAAGTATTAAATAATAAACTTACTGAATATTTCGAGAAAAATAAAATAATAATAGATAATCAAGTGGGATTCAGAAAAGGGAAATCGGTAAATTCAGCAATTCATCAGTTTTTAGAAAAAATACTTACAGAACTAGATAAAAAAAACCAAGTTACAGCTCTATACATGGACATGACAAAAGCGTTTGATTATGTTGATCATGAACTTCTTTTGCAAAAACTGTAAATATACGGAGTTCGAGGTAAAGCACTACAAATAATCAAATCATATCTATGTAACAGAATACAGTTCACTGAAATAACACAGTTATGTCCATTTACAAAGACAGAGATTAAGTATACATCGAGTCCTAGATTTATAAAATACGGTGTACCTCAAGAGTCAATACTGGGACCACTACTGTTTCTCATTTACGTAAACGATTTACCTAATGCTATTCGGCAACCTATGGTTTTATTTGCAGATGACAGTACGGTTCTTTTCACAAATAATAAAAACAAAAATCATGAACAAGAAATAAATGACTCCTTATCTAAATTAATAAATTGGCTTCAAATAAATAATTTAAAAATTAATCTCACAAAAACACATTACATGAACTTTAAAAATAAAAACGCGACATTCCATTCTATTCCTTTAACTATTGCACACAATGATGAAACTGTAGCTGAGGTAGTAAATACAAAATTTCTGGGAATCCATATGGATTCGAATATGTCATGGAAAACACATGTAAATAGTGTATGTACCAAATTAAATCAATTTTCTTACGATCTATACATGCTTAAAAAAGTATCCAACCAGACCGCGCTTCTTACTGCTTACCATGCGTATGTGGGCGTATGCGTATTACTATATTGGGGAAACTCGACTGATAAAGAAATGGCGTTCAAAGCCCAAAAAAAGTGTATGAGATCTATATGTGGGTTGCGCCAAATTGATTCATGTAAACCACATTTCGTAAATCTCAAGATTTTAACACTCCCTGCTCTATTTATCTACCAGGCCTCAATTTTAGTAAGATCAAACATCACAAGCTATGATACGTTAAAAAGCAGAAGACTTAAAAATACCTTAAGAGATAAAGCGTCCCACACTAGAGCGTACAGAAATAGTGTTTTCTGTATGAGCACAAAGATTTATAACAAGCTACCTATGGACATTAAGATTATAAATTCAATTAATATTTTTAAAAGAATGCTGAAAAATTTCTTAATTAAAAAGGTCTATTACTCAATAGCAGAATTTCTTGAGGAAAAATAAGTTTGTATAATAAAGTACCTATCACTAAAGTGAATATAATTCAGTAAAATATTTTTTTAAAAGGATTATGATAATTAATATATTAAATGATTACAATACTGTGACATAATTGAACTAATGAATAATGATAATTTTTAAATCAGGAAACTCATGACATGTGTATTTTTATTTAAGTATGACTTTAATAATTTATAATTAATATGATGTAAATGATAAAATTATATAATGTAATTAAAACGATGTCCTATCTAAAATTTTATATTTATAACTTTTTTCTTTTTAATTAATGAATGTAAATCAATTTAATGCATGTTTAACTGTTACAATTATAAGCATACATGCATGTTGAAATTGCAATGCCCTAACAGGGCCACTATGTTCTAAGAACTGATATCTTCTGTTAAAAACTTTATTTATGTACACATAGTTAGCAATAAAGAATTTGAATTTGAATTCCTTGCCTATTGCCGCCATGGGATCTGGAGGCAAAATCCTCGCCCATATATGGGAGTGGCGCGAGGAGGCAAAACGCCGGGGCGTAACTCTGCCGCCGTGAAAAATCACGGTACAGCGGACAGAGCTCCTGCTCCTGGAGAGTACGACTGTCGCAATCCAGTGCTGGGCATGCCATAATTGCGGCGATAAGTCTCTTTGCGGATCGGCTGGAGAGGCGCCACGGCGCCCTCACCTTCCGCCTGACGTAGGTCCTCACCAGACGGTTGCTTCCGGCCGGAGGTTCCTGTCCCAGATAAGGCGGGAGGAAACGCCAGGGTGTTACCATCGTGTGGATCGCCCGGAGGACACGGTGGAGCATACGGTGGAGGTCTGCCCGGCTTGGGCGAAGCACCTCCGCGTCCTCGTGGCGGCGATCTCTCGCGTTCGGCCCTGGTCCAGGCCATGGTGAGGGAGAAGCAATCTATGCGCCTTCACACCCCTAGTCGCCGCAGGAGACGCCCTGGACGTCGGGAGTTGATAGCCGATTCCCGGCCACCATAGGTGCGGGCTTGCGGACGGCAAGCTACCCATTGCTCGCTGTCCGCAAGCCCGCGTTAAGTGCGGTAAGGACCAGGCCCGGGTCGACGGCGCATCGTGTTCCACGCGCGCCTCAACGAGATGTCAGCACCAAGTGATGAGATTGGCACAGGCAACTGAAGGAACACGGGTAGTTTTAGTCCATAAAAGTCTGATATTTACCCGTATTATAAAGTGCTCTGTACTGACATGTCCTTCCGCTCCGCCCAGAGCGGAAGAAGTTATTTGATGATTTATCACCCAAAAAAAAGAATAAAAAAGGTAGGAATGCCATTAGTAAAAATTCTGAATTCTTTTTGAAAGGGATTGCAACTCCAACTTTCTGTACCTGCACTCTAATTGCGTAACACACTTTCAATTACAAACTCAATCATTTTTGAAGGATATTGCTAATCCTTTGCTTCATATGCTCGAAAAATTTGTCTGGTTAAGCACTAGAGCACGGACCCGCCTTACGTGGGAGTGCACGTTAGATTTTGACATAGCTAGGGATTTGCCATTGATTGCCATCGATCAAAGTCGCTGCGTGTGTATTTGGCATAATGCTTGACCACCACATCAAGCAGGCAGCAAAGAAAATAATTATACATTTCCAGTAGGTAACAGCTGACTTCTCATTGATACGATAAGCCAATGCGAGGTCAGCTAAAACTGGAAATATATAGCTTGATATGTCGTGTTGTGTATGTACAAACGTGTGGATACGGTTGCTGTCGTTTTTGTGCATAAAACAAAAGCTGTGTAAGCGCTTGCCATACACCCACAAGTTTGAAGTTTGCGGCAAGGGCCAACCGTGTGTAGCTGGCATGAAAATCGAGCGTCAGGGCTCGGGGCAGGGGGCTATCAAGGCAACACTGGTATTTATGTCAGTCAATGTCAACTATTAAACTGTCATTGTGAATTTTGAAGGACATGGTGTAATAGTGTACATGTACTTGTGCCGTGCCTGCGGTGCCTGTGAGAGTACATTTTTCTGGTGTGCCTGTGGTACGAAATAGTGAAAATAAAGAACGTCAATTATTTTTCAATAGTTAAAGAAATTAGGTATAAATTAAAGCATCTGTTACTGTAGTCCCAGAGGACATAAAAAATATGCTCATGTTCTGCTAACCTATCTAGGTATATGTAATATCATCTTACGTAAGACAAACGGTAAAATGGGAAACTCGGTATCAGCTGAGGCTGGTGTTAACTTGCCGAACATTGGAAGTAATTCCAATCCACCGCCAGAATGTCCAATGCACAAGAAAGCAGACGCAAAACCTGAAGAAACCAAAAAACCATCCGAATGTCCTGTGCAACAAAGCAACGATGTTAATCCCTATAACATGGTAAGTGTCAAGGCCAGACCTACCTCATAAATGATATATTATATTCCTCTGTGATCATGATAACTTTCGTTAGCACCCTAGAAATTATTTCTAAAAATACCATCTGGACCATGTATCAAAATAATATAACCTTCTTAGGCATTACACAATCCTGTGTTCCACATGCTATACCTAGTGAAGATTGATTACTATTGTAAATAATTGATGTTTACCATAAAAATACCTAAATGATAATGGATGGGCTCTTCAAGTACTTTGCAATTGACAATAAGCTTACAATTTCTGAAATACAAGTGATTCATGTGAATGTTGCAATGAATAGGCCACAATATTGTGTAAATACAGGATGGATGATCAATATAAATCATAACATAAAAAGGTGACCAAGAATGTTGCAAGGATCACAAGTCTTTTAAGCATTTAGAGTAATGCAGCATGCTTGGGCATAATATGCATAATGGAAAGCATACTACTGCTATTATCTGTCATAAAACAAAATAATGTTTAGGTTTAACTTAAAATAAAAGAATACCTTTGCTATCTTTTACTCATGTAAATTTTTTGTTAAATGTTAATATTTCTCTTGTTCTGGCTTAGATGCCCCCGGCCAACCAGCAACCAGCACCTGACCAGCCATTTGAACTTCCTACTCAACGCCAAGTGTCCTCAATACCGCGAGCCATGCCAGATGGATCCACCGAGTTCTGGGTGTACCCCAGCCAACAAATGTTCTGGAATGCCATGTTACGCAAAGGCTGGCGCTGGAAGAATGAAGACATCAAACAGAAAGATATGGATGACATCATCAAAATACACAATGCCAATAATGAACAGGTATTTTTGTTATACAGAAATAATTTTCCTTGTTAGTTAGTAATAAATGTAATATTATTGTACAGACGCCAGCACATCAAGCTACTACAATCTGTCAAATTTCTTTAATCGATTTTCAACTTTATCGCAAAAGCATTAAGGTTCAAGGTTGATTGGGAATATTTGACAGTTTCGGGTAGCTTGACCTGCTGGCGTCTGTACACCAAAAGTTGCTGTGTTATAGCCACCAATACAACTGATAGTTGTTAATTGAATTTATGGAATTTAAAAAAGAATTTTAAAAATGTTTTATAATTTTTAAAATTATTATGAAAATTTAATAAACATCTATTGCTCCTCAGGCATGGCAGGAAGTATTGAAGTGGGAAGCATTGCATGCAAAAGAGTGCGGACACCCAAGGCTTAAGAGTTTTGGCGGCAAGGCTTCAGACTACAGCCCTAGGGCTCGCATACGAAGTTGGCTTGGGTATGTATTTGAATCTGATTGCATTTAAAGATGTATTCTATGTCATATACCATAAAAAAAAGTAAAAATAGAAAATTGTTTATTCTTTGCACCTATGTTACAATTTTTTAATGGTGTTTTATATTTTGTTTTCAGGTATGAACTGCCATTTGATAGACACGATTGGATTGTCGACAGATGTGGACAAGATGTCCGCTACATTATCGACTACTATGATGGTGGTGAAGTTGACAGCAAATACGAATTTGCTCTGCTCGACGTCAGGCCTGCCCTTGACTCATTTGATAATGTATGGGATAGGATGAAAGTGATGTATATGAGATATCGCTATGAGCTTATTGGCTCTAAAGAAAATAATAAGTTGACTAATTAGATCTAACATATATATTATGATCATGTGTGTTGCATGAAGTTACGAATAATTAAGTATTTATTTTATTGTGGGGTTCTTCTGTCGGCATGAGTTTGTCACTGTGGAAACTCTTTGTGATTATACTTTCTTTAAATTATTATTCACAAAGTTACAGTAACTGTTGTCGTAATACAGACTTAGACATAATTTTATTACATATTGTTAATTTGTTCCTAAATAATATTGTATTCAAAATTTGGAGCATTGTTTAGAAGTATTAGGTATTTTTGCCTGTTGAACCCACATTTCAGTAACTGTATTTTAACAAGGGCTGAATAATACCCACTTAAAAGTATGATGTTAATGTTTAATGCAAAAGCTAAAGTTCCAAAGGTGATTCTGTAAGCAATATCAATTACATCATATTATGTAAAATAATTATGCATGGATCCTCAAATAGTTTACGCTTACAGTGTTGAATCCCTAAAAACACCATGAAATAGGGTTCTTACACCAAAATAAAAAATGTTCATTATTATGAAGTTCTTTTATTTATACTTAACACATAATATTCACAACTTATAAAACAGCAAATGCACTTTGATTTAGTTTTCCAGAGTCACAAATTGATGTGATTCTATGGTTGGTGGCAGCCCCATACATTCAGTTTTGAAAAGTTCAACTTGCTGTTCAATGTAGCCTTCAAAGTTATTGTATGGGCAGCCTGAGAGTATTTTATACATTGGTTTTCCTTTATTGCAGTGATAAATTGATCTGAGAGTTAATACTGGAGGCTTATCGGGAAACTTAGCACCTGTAAATGAATTCAATAATTTATTATTATTACAGGGTGGATGAAAAGTTTGTCTTCACATAAAGTTACATAATTATTTTACATAACATCTAAACTAATATACAAGGATAAGATATTTTGTATGTTTATTTGTTACACTAAAACGGCTGAACATATTTGAATGACATTTGGCACATGGGTAGACCATGACCTGGATTAGGAAATAAGATACTTTTATCCCGATATTCCCATGGAATCGAGACGTCTGCCCTGATAACAAAGAATGCAGTAATCGTCATTTTTGAGATTTTCACTTTTTTCCAGAAATGGCATCCCAACAGGTTCATGTACAGACGCCAGCACATCAAGATTTTCAACTTTATTGCTGAAGTATTAAGGTTCAAGGTTGATTGGAAAAATTTGACAGTTTCGGGTAGCTTGATCTGCTGGCGTCTGTACACGAAAAATAGTTATTTGTTATACAAGAGTGCAAAGTTGCTTTTTAACCGCGTGTTCAATTTTGATGACCGAGCAAGCGAAGGATTCTAAAATTGAATCACGAGCGCAGCGAGTGATTCAAAATTAGAATCCTGAGCGTTAGCGAGGGAATCAAAAGAGCACGAGGTGAAAAATCTTTGCACTCGAGTGCAACACGTAACTTTTCATTCCACCTCAGCGAGGAAATGACTAAATGCAAAAAAAAAAAAACCATTACAATCACAAGATAGGTACACTTTTATTTCAGTTTAGGTATTAATTACTACATTATGACAGAAAAAAAAAAAAAAAAAAATTATATAAATTGAGTGTAATATTTTTGTTTGGTACTGTAATATTGGTGTTAGCCACTTGTGTACTGTTTTTCGGTAAACTATCTGTCATACTTAATAGTTGTACCGATTCATCGGATTCCCTCTAGAATCACTCATTTTAGTTTTTTCACGTTTTCAAGTTTCTTGTTTTTAATATAAGGTTTAACAATGACGTGAAAAAATGCCGCGTAAAGAACCGCGTACAAAGCAAATTGAAAAAAGAACATCAAGAAGGTTCCGAGTCTGAGTCTTTAACAAATTAAAAAAAAGTTGTATGATATATTCGGCACCATATAGGTAGCAGTAAATAGGTTTAATGTTTTTTTTTTAATTCACAAACTTAGTGCACACGATGTTCTAAATTCAATTTACTTTATCCTCTAGAGAATAAAAACGGCTTTTCCACTCAGATATTGAAGATTAAAAATACTCTTTCCGAGATGGTGGGATGAAAAATATATTTTCATAAAAAAATTCACTCGAAGTATGTTGTTTATGTAATGATTTTCGCCGTACTTGCATAATGCATCTTGCTCAGATGATATGAAATATGTTTTTCATGCCACCATCTCGGAAAGGGTATTTTTAATCTTCAATATCTGAGTGGAAAAGCCGTTTTTATTCTCTAGAGGATAAAGTAAATTGAATTTAGAACATCGTGTGCACTAAGTTTGTGAATTAAAAAAAACATTAAACCTATTTACTGCTACCTCTATGGTGCCGAATATATCATACAACTTTTTTTTAATTTGTTAAAAACTCAGACTCGGAACCTTCTTGGTGTTCTTTTTTCAATTTGCTTTGTACGCGGTTCTTTACGCGGCATTTTTTCACGTCATTGTTAAACCTTAAATTAAAAACGAAGAAACTTGAAAACAAGTGAAAAAACTAAAATGAGTGATTCTAGCGACGAGGAAGTTTGCTTGACGCCAACAGAATTGACTGAAACTGTTAATAATGCGCAAATGAGCTTTCTCCCTCAACAATCACGCGAGAAGTATTTAAAACAGTACGATATGTTCAACACGTGGCGACTAGCAAAAGGAGCCAAAACTTTCTCAGCAAACGTTTTGCTGGCATATTTTATAGAATTATCCGAGAACAAGAAAGCAAGCACTCTATGGAGTACGTATTCGATGCTAAAAGCAACAATAAAGATGAAAAAAGACAAACATATCGATACCTATCCTAAATTAGTGGCATTTTTAAAAAGAGCCTCATCTGGTCATCAACCAAAAAAATCGAAGGTTTTCACAGTATCTGATATTGAAAAGTTTCTTAACGAAGCACCCGATTCCGTATATTTGGCGGCAAAAGTAAGTCAGTTGCACATTCAGTATCTACTTAAGTATATTAATCTCAATTAAATAGTATACTTAGTAGATGTTGATAGGCATAATTATGCGTTTGTAGCGACCAAAACCGCTACGACATCCGCTGTTACTTATGAACAGTGAGACCTCGGTAAGAAATCACGCCACCCTATACGTCATATCGTATGATGTTGCAAAGCCCCGCCTTCTGGAACACAGCGCTCGCGCATCCTTTGTCCGAGCACTAACGAGGCAAGATGGCGGCGCACTCGTCTATTGTTTACGTTAACGAGGGGGCGGCAACTCCTACGCAAAACGGTCAAGCGTGAACCTTTATTATTATTATTTAGTTTTAATTCATTAGTATAAATACCTGTCTATTTTGTATGCTCAATTATTACTGCTTTGTACCTTGTACTTAATATATCTCTGTCGCTTCTCGCTTGGAATTTTATTTCATCGCCTACTGCTAAATAGCTTCAGTACTTACTCCGCTACATTTATACTATATTGCAAGTAGTATAATTCGCCCTTATATACGGAGCACTATACTACTTCACTGGTGACCACCGACATTCGTTCCGGATTGAAGATTGGGTACCTAAATCCAGGCAGCATCAGTAATGACGGACAAATCGGAAGAGGACAAGGATTCCTTCATGGCATACCGAGTGGGGGTCAGGACTCCAGCATTCAACGCCGATGACCCACAATTATGGTTCGCGCAGCTCGAGGGCCAGTTCGTCCTCTCCAACATTACCACAGACAGCACGAAGTTTTATCACGTATTGGCGCAGCTCGAACCCCAACACTCAGCTCAAGTACGTGACCTCATAATAAGTCCCCCCACCACCGGCAAGTACGAGAAGCTTAAGGCAGAGCTAATCAAGCGGTTGTCCGCCTCTCAGGAACGTAAGCTTAAGCAGCTACTCATGCATGAGGAGTTGGGAGACAGAAAGCCAACACAATTCCTCCGTCACCTGCAGCAGCTAGCAGGAACCACTGTACCGCCCGATTTCATCAGGTCCATCTGGTCAAGTAGACTGCCGGCGAACCTCCAAACTATAGTCGCAATGCAAGCAAGTTCCAGTTTAGAGGAGGTAGCAGAATTGGTGGACCGAATTAACGACATCGTTCCAGTAACCACGCAAGTTGCTGCTACTAGCATGCCAGTACCCGGGCAAGTACCGAACTGCCAGCCTATAACGGTTCAACCTGGCAGCGCTATCGAAGCATTGACTCAGACTGTGGCTGAGCTGTCACGGAAGTTAGAGGTCATGGACGCGCGGTTACGTCACAGGTCGTCACGATCCCGGTCAAGAGGTAGGTATAACCAGAATCGCCGCCGATCGCAATCCCGTTCCAGGGACAACCGATATTGCTACTACCATCACCGATTCGGTGATAAGGCCCACAAATGCACACAGCCCTGTGGCTATACAAAGAAGCCGTTAAACAGCCAAGGCAGCCAGTAAGGGCGGTTTACGACTGCCACGCAATATCAAGCCGCCTGTTCATTACGGATCGCCACACCAAGATACAATATCTTATAGATACGGGTTCAGACCTGTGTGTCTTTCCTCGATCCGCTGTTCGGGAGCCACGCATGAAGACAAAGTACGAGTTGTTTGCGGCAAACGGATCAGTCATCAGCACATACGGATTTCATCCACTCACTCTAGACCTTGGACTCCGCCGTGCATTCACTTGGAGGTTCATAGTTGCCGATGTCACCAAGCCTATAATCGGAGTCGACTTTTTAGCTTACTACAATCTAATCGTCGACTGCCGAAACCAGCGACTTATAGATAACTTGACGTCACTAGCAATCCAGCCACCACAGCATAAATCAGCAGAGGTTATATCATCAGTCCGCACCATAACAGAAGATAGCAGCTACCATCGCATCTTGAAGGAGTATCCAGACCTCACTCGTCCCGCTGGAAAACCAAGCGAATCAAAGCACAAAACGGTGCACCATATACGCACCACGCCAGGTCCACCGGTCTCTAGTCGTCCTCGTCGTTTGGACCCACAACGCCTCAAGATAGCGAAGCAAGAGATTGAAGAGATGCTGCAAAATGGGACAGCGCGCCCATCGGAAAGCGTTTGGTCCTCGCCGCTACACTTAGCGCCCAAGAAGAACGACGGATGGCGTCCATGTGGGGACTATCGGGCTCTGAACGCTCGGACCATTCCGGATGTTTACCCCATCAGGCACCTCCAGGACTTCACTCACGAGTTGGCGGGCAGTACCATCTTCTCCACCATAGATTTGGTAAAGGCGTATAACCAGATTCCGGTCTTTGAAGAGGATATACCCAAGACGGCGATAACAACACCATTTGGTCTATTCGAGTTTCCCGTCATAACCTTTGGTCTTAGAAACGCTGCCCAGACCTTCCAGAGGTTTATGGATGAAGTTCTGCGGGACCTGACCTTCTGTTACGGATATCTTGATGATATTCTGGTCTTCAGCAAAGATAAACATCAGCACCAGCAGCACCTTAGACAGCTATTCGAGAGATTGAGCAAATACGGCGTACTAATAAATACCAGCAAGTGTATTTTTGGCCAACCAGAGGTGAAGTTCTTGGGATACAAAGTCTCCGCGTCAGGCACTCAGTCCCTTGACTGCAAAGTCCAGGCCATTCAAGACTTCCCTGTCCCAAAAACGGTCAAGGAACTGAGACGATTCCTGGGAATGCTCAACTTTTATCGCCGATTCACACCGGAAGCAGCTTCCAAACAGGCACCTCTAAACAGCTTCCAAACAGGCACCTCTAAACAGCTTACTCGCAGGTCCTAAAGTCAAGGGATCGCATCCAGTCACCATGACACCAGACCTACTAGAAGCATTCAACACTTGCAAACAGAGCCTTTCTGAAGCCACACTCTTAGTGCATCCAGACCCTAGCGCAGAGCTGAACATCTTGACGGATGCTTCTGATACAGCGATTGGAGCTGTACTGCAGCAGCGGAGCAAGGGAAAATGGCAGCCGCTGGCATTCTTTTCGAGGAAGCTCAGCCCTTCGCAGAAGTACAGCCCATACGACCGAGAGTTACTGGCAATATACGAAGCAATAAGGTACTTTCGTTTCATGGTCGAGGCACGCGTATTCCACGTCACAACGGACCACAAGCCATTGACATTTGCATTCGCAAATCCACGCTCAAACTGCACTCCCCGTCAATTTAGGTACCTGGATTACATAGGCCAATTTACGACGGATGTCAGGTATATAGCTGGTAAGGACAATGTGGTCGCAGATACCCTTTCGCGCATTAATGAGCTTCATCTGCCCTTAGATTACCAGTCCCTGGCTAAGGAACAGCAAACCGACCCCGAACTGCAGAGCTTGCTGAGAGATGGATCATCCTTGAAGCTGAGGAAGGTGAAACTACCCACATCCAATGTCGAGATCTACTGCGACGTATCGGGTACTCCACGCCCATTTATTACAAGATCGTTCCGCAAGCAGGTATTCACTTCCCTTCATAACCTCAGTCATCCTGGGCGTAAGGCAAGCGTTCGGTTGGTCACGGAAAGGTTTGTTTGGCCAGGAGTTAGAAAGGACTGTAGACAGATGGCAAAAGAATGCGAAGCGTGCCAGAAGAGTAAGGTGACACGCCATACCTCAACCCCATTACAGGCATTCAAACCACCATCGGCGCGTTTTCAACACATCCACCTTGATTTAATTGGTCCCTTACCATTGTCCGCAAATTACAGGTACTGCCTCACGATTGTCGACCGCGCAACACGTTGGCCTGAGGCGTTCCCGCTGCAGGACATCACCGCAGAGACCTGCGCCGCTGCCCTCACCGCTGGGTGGATTGCCCGGTTCCGCTGTCCCGAACATATCACCACGGACCGTGGGAGGCAGTTCGAGTGCCGCACTTTCAAGAGCCTAGTCGCCCTAATAGGCGCCACTCACCACTTAACCACTTCTTACCACCCCGCAGCTAACGGCCTCGTCGAGCGACTACACCGCCAGTTGAAGGCTGCGATCATGTGTCATGCGAACTCAAGCTGGTCAGAGACTCTTCCATGGGTGCTGCTGGGCATCCGCAGCGCATGGAAGGAAGACCTAGGCGCAACCACCGCAGAACTCGTCTACGGTGAGCCACTCCGTTTACCTGGACAGTTCCTCACAGAAACCACAAAGGATGTTGTAGACATGAGTGACCTGGTCGATAGGTTGCGCGCACACATGACCAAACTAACGCCACAGCCAACGTCTTGGCATACCAGCTCCAGCCGCACCTTCTACATCCCGAAAGACCTAAGCACGGCAACCCACGTCTTCCTGCGCGAAGGCCCAGGTCGAAGATCTCTGCAGGCCCCATATACAGGCCCACATAAAGTCCTAGCTCGCGACCTCAAGACGGTGGACATCACAGTGCATGGGAAGAGACAGAAGGTTACAATTGACCGAGTCAAACCAGCATTCATGGCGAGAGAAAACCAGGACCCAGGTCAAAGTCAAGGCCAAAAACCAGATCCAACGCAATCTGATGACACAGTCAGAAAGACAAGAAGCGGCAGGGTAGTGAGATTTCCCGATTACTATCGCCCGTAGTCACGGTCTCAGCAGGGGAGTGGTGTAGCGACCAAAACCGCTACGACATCCGCTGTTACTTATGAACAGTGAGACCTCGGTAAGAAATCACGCCACCCTATACGTCATATCGTATGATGTTGCAAAGCCCCGCCTTCTGGAACACAGCGCTCGCGCATCCTTTGTCCGAGCACTAACGAGGCAAGATGGCGGCGCACTCGTCTATTGTTTACGTTAACGAGGGGGCGGCAACTCCTACGCAAAACGGTCAAGCGTGAACCTTTATTATTATTATTTAGTTTTAATTCATTAGTATAAATACCTGTCTATTTTGTATGCTCAATTATTACTGCTTTGTACCTTGTACTTAATATAACTCTGTCGCTTCTCGCTTGGAATTTTATTTCATCGCCTACTGCTAAATAGCTTCAGTACTTACTCCGCTACATTTATACTATATTGCAAGTAGTATAATTCGCCCTTATATACGGAGCACTATACTACTTCACGTTCATATCAATCTTATTCATTTATCTACTACAATACTCTTTACGTTACAGGTTGTTCTTATTATTGGAATAAACGGAGCATGTCGAACTAATGAACTAACACAACTTAATGTCAAAAACATTGAGAAACATTCAGATGACTTACTATTAATTAATTTACCTAATAAAAAGACAAAAAGAGACCGCAACTTCGTTATTCGCAAGGAATACGTAACGATTGTTGAGAAATATCAAGCCTTACGCCCGCCTAACACTCCAATCAATCGATTTTTTCTACAGTATCGCAATGGAAAGTGTGTTAGACAGCCTATGGGTACTAATAAAATTGGCAGTATCCCACGAGAAATAGCAACATTTCTTGAACTTCCAGAACCCCTGTTGTACACGGGTCATTGTTTCCGACGAACTTCAGCCACACTTTTGGCTGATTCCGGAGCTGATCTCCTGTCCCTTAAGCGCCACGGAGGCTGGAAGTCCAATGCAGTTGTAGAGGGATACATAGAAGATTCCATCCAAAATAAGTCTAAAATATGTGAAGGCATCGTAGGAGCCATTACACTGAAAGAGCCTCAATCGGATCCTTGGACTGGCCCTTCTACATCAAAAATAAGCCGTTATGAAACACCTAACCATCTCCCTCTCTCTCCAACATTCACGCCAAGGGAATCCGATGAATCGGTACAACTATTAAGTATGACAGATAGTTTACCGAAAAACAGTACACAAGTGACTAACACCAATATTACAGTACCAAACAAAAATATTACACTCAATTTAAATAACTGTAGCAACGTTACTTTAAAATTTTCTTAATTATACCTTAGTATTATTTTGTTATAATTTAAAGATTATTCTGTAATACTTACCTGTCATAATGTAGTAATTAATACCTAAACTGAAATAAAAGTGTACCTATCTTGTGATTGTAAACGTTTTTTTTTGCATTTAGTCATTTCCTCGCTGAGGTGGAATGAAAAGTTACGTGTTGCACTCGAGTGCAAAGATTTTTCACCTCGTGCTCTTTTGATTCCCTCGCTAACGCTCAGGAATCCTTCGCTTGCTCGGTCATCAAAATTGAAGACGCGGTTAAAAAGCAACTTTGCACTCTTGTATAACAAATAACTATTTTGCGTTTACTGGTAACCGCCATTTTGCGATTACTGCATTCTTAGTTATGACGGCAGACGTATGTAGGTGAAATCGCGAGGCGCAGCTAGTGCAAAAGAATCGTAACTTAATGGAAACGGATATTTTATAATTATCATGAGGTTTTTGTCCACTGTTTTGTTTCTAAGTAACCTAGCACAGATATAAGAGAATAATAAGAGTACACAAACCAATATCTATCTGTAAGATCCAATGGTAGCTGTTCATTTCAAATAAGAAGGCTGCATTATTAGCATCATGCTCAAGGACAGCACCTTCATACTTCACAATCAGTTGTGCCAGTAAATCTCGCTTTAACCTTTCATTGTTCAGCAAATCACTAATCTGAAAACCAATATTTTGTCAGTAATAAAATACAACAAGCTTTCTCTTAAATAATGTCTTATTTCAGCAGTAGTGCCTTCTTCTTCTTAGCATCTTAGCTCTTTAGCAATAAAGTTCAAACATCTTTGCCCCAAAATTCCGCTCCGCCCGAATTCTGCTCACTGACGCAGTCATAAGTTAGGTACTAGTGCAGTAAAACAACGCTTGAAATGCTCAGAACAATGTTTTTCAAACACTTAAGCAGCAAAATAAAAACAAGAAAATTAAATAATGTATGCTACCATACCTTATTGTTCAATAATTCTGTCACCATTGGGACATAATCCATTAAAACTCCTGACTGATGCATCCTAGACAAATATTTAAATTACCATTTACAGATTCAACTTTTAGTGGCTATTTTACTAATTGGCAAATCTGATGAAAAAATAAGCTTTAAAAACACATTCAGAATATATGTGGGCGTCCAAGCAAAAAGGGTCCAGTTCTCGGCATTTAGTTTCCGAGACATAAGAAGTTTTGTAAAGTTGGGTGAAAAAATTGCATTTCGCGATTTTAATTGATTATCAATAAATGCTCAATTATCTACAATTTCATATAGGTAGTAATTTTTTTTCCCTCAGAATTTCAACTTCAAATGTCTGATACAAAAAATATGTGGCAATTTTTGAATAAGTCAAAGTCAAATCATTTATTTCAAATAGGCACATATAAGGCACTTTTGAACGTCAAAAATAAAATAAAAATATAATTGATTCTAGTCGCCCCTTCCAAAAGGTAGGTTTTCGTATGGAGAAGAATGGACAAGAAACTCCACCGTTACTCTTAAAATTTTTAACAATATTTTGCATACATTATTTATATAATTAGGTATATGTGAAGACTATGCACCTAAAAATAAAATTACTATACCACAATGTGTACGTTACCCCAGCAGGAAAGTAGCTCCTAGAGTGATAAGAGTGGAACGAATAATTACTGTATAATCTCCTGTGGATGTGCACCACATAAAAAAATAGTGCGCTTTGTCGTTTTGGAAAAAAACGGAAGAAACGATTCCTGCTGGAGTAACGTTGTTCCAGCAGGAAAATTCTAAACGAATGATCGGACAGAGAAATATTGTGCATGGTCAGAGAGCTTATATTTGTGTAAAAAAGTGCACCGAAAATAAAATTTGTGCGCCTTTAGGTTTTCGAGATATTGCATTTCCTGCTGGAGTAACGTTTTGCAAAATCGTGTACCGCTAAAGTGTGCACCTGTAGAATAACAACATTTTGACAATTCAAAAGTGCCTGAAATGGTTTAATTGAAACAAAGAGGTTTAAGATAGGTACAATAGAGAGGCTATGCAAAGAAATGTCATAGAAAAACTGTGATCCCATGTCTCAGTGACGCCATCTAGTATAATATAGCAAAATTAGAGCGGCAATTGCGAACATCTTAACACAAAAATTGCAAACATGAATTAAATTTAGTAAAATATATTCAGCTATTGCTCGGTAGGTGGCCAGTGTGGTCAGTGTTGCCAGATCCGATTTTCAATCCGTGGGTTAAGCCTGAAAATCCTAATATACTTAGTTCAAATGGTAAATAGATATAAAAAACTAAACAAATTAAGTAAAACTTGTTTTAAACAGTAAAAACTATTTTAGAATTTTATTCGCTACTATCCATTGTCCGTGTCACCGTGTATGACTAGGTATCAGTTTCAGTGTGTGTTTATGTACATTTTAAAATAAAATCATTTTAAATGTGCCTGCTTTGCCGTTGGATTATTATAGCACTCAGTTTATTACACTTTTTGTGTAAAGTAGACCTATTATGTCACAAAGCGCATATTTTCTTTGCAATATTGTCGGTTGCGTTTCGGTTTTAGCAAAATATTTTTTTTTTCACTTTGTTTGCAAATATTTGTAAATCTTGTATCCGTATGTATACGTATATCCGAGGCGAGGTCCAAAATCCGTAGATCTATAAAAAAATCCGTAGGTCTGGCAATAAATGGGGTGACACTAAGTCGACAGTATAAAACCTGTGGTAGGGATTTTACCATTTCGATATAAATGTATCGATAATATTGAAAAAAGTGACAGACTATTTTTTTTTCGCGTTTGAATAGATTGAACCAAGTGCCAAAAGATTATGAAAACAATAAAATGATTAGCAGTTTAAAAGTTATTTATTTATAAAATTATTTTTACATACAAATGAATAATAATTATCGTTATTATGATCTAGTAATCCAAGTGTGAGACCAGATGGAAGCCAATTTTCTTCTCTACGGTCTATCTGAACAAACCGTATCCACTTTTCACGTTCTACATTATTTACATTCGGAAACCTAAAATAACAGAAACCTACATGAATGAATAGTACTTATTCATTTATTGATATTTAAATAAAATGACATGATTATCTTCAAACAGTATTATATTTTGTGTTATTTATTTTTTAACTTAATAAATATTATCGATAACCAAATCGATAAACAAAATTGCATCTCTACAACGCAGTAGTAAAGCTACTCAGCAATAGAGGGCGTTTATTACAAAATTAGCAAATTTTCTAGATCTATTTATAAAAATTATTTAATTTTAATTACTGAGTAAATATAAATAATTCATACGAAAATAAACTGAAGTTAGGTCCAGCCGTTTTACCGTAACGAGATTTACAATATCTCAATGCGCAACTCGGCATATTTCCTTAGAAAATATTTGTTTTTGGTGGACACAAATACGACTTGACACGCAGGCGTACCACACTAGACTGAGTGACTTTTGACCACTAGGACAAAAGTATTGGATTACGATTTTGTTCGTGATGTCCTGTCTATTGTCAAGTAAATAATTTAATGTCTTTGAATTGAAATAAATGATTTGAGTTTGAGTTTAAACATACACGAGTAGCTCTTTATTTGTGACAGAATTAAATTTAAGAAAATATTTATAATTTTCAAGTAATCGCGGTTTTTTGAAAACCCGAAAAAATATTATAACGCGTAAATGGGAAAACGTATAAGCTCGCTGAAAACTGTATTCGGTCCTTCTTAACGCTTATAATAACCATAAAAATTTTCAAAAGTGTACATGCATGCTTTATTGAATAATATTGCTAAAAGTCAAAACGACGGTGTGATAACTTTGACGGCAGAATACAAGAAACCGGCTCAACCCCAGAGGGGCAATTCTCGTAATTTTAATAACGTTCACAGTTTGATCTCAGTCTCAATCTGATAAAAATACCTCTAATTTCCCTACATTTTGACAGGTTTTTGACATTTGTTTGTCGCCGAGAAGAGACTGCGACTAGATTTTGAACGCTTTAAATTACGAGAATTGGCCTTCAGATGTGTAGGTGTAAACCAAAAACTAGTGTATTTAGTAAAAAATATATAGTGAAAAATTCAGCTTGGAATGTGTCGCATTAAGTACTCGTAAATATAAACAAAAGACCTAACATGTAAACAACGGCTGGTTATCCGACCAAATTCGAATGACTACAAAAAAACGATGGATTCGTACATATCGATGACCTTCTTTATTTATTGGACGTATTAAACCTAAGCTGTTGTCCGTACACTAGTCGCGTTCAAACGTTTCTAGGCAATTACATGACCTAATTTCGGGGGCTAATTAAAAATATATTATGTAGTTGCATCTTCTGACTCTATCAAATGAAACAGTTACAAAGTCCACCACCCTAACAACCACATCATTGTTATTAAATGTCCGAATGTGCTTAATTATTACGCCACTTTCAACCAACTTAAAAAAACTTAAGTGAAAAACAGTAACAGTGCAACCGTGTGAGTGTGAGTCAACGAGACTTTGTCCTTGGCGTCAAAACTGCAACTGTTTACCAATACCAAGTGATGACCCAAACGCACTTCTTAGTCAAAAAAACACTTTGCATTGTTGATGATAGAGCGATGTTTATGTATCTATCTCTGTCCCACTAATACCGTACGCGTATTAGCTGTCTCACTTTCTCCAAGCTAGACAAAGCAACACCTTGCGTCGCGACGATGTTAGTAAATGTCGTGGGGCCAGGGGTAAGAAGCGGTGGATGAACTTGAATGTTAATTTATGTAACCTACGGCCTATATCAATTTACGTATTTATGTCTATTTTTTAGTGTTGTGATAATTGGCTTTTTATTTATTTAGGTACTGTATCTGTAGGTTCTTTTTTGTAGTACTTAGGTATTCATCACATCATCACACATTTCTTGAACTATTTATTTTTTAAAAACAACCGCCAATCTTTTGAGTCTTTATAGTACTTTTTTATATTAATATTAAAAATGCTAATGTCTGGATGTATGTCCTTCGTTTACACACAAAATATTGAATGTATTTTAATGAAATTTGAATTTGTAATGAAAAAGATAGCTCATACCTTGGAAAAGCACTTACTTAGGCTACTTTTTATAATGCACATAGTCATGTGCAAAGTCACAGAAACAGCTAGTAGAATATAATCCAATAACAATTTTATTTTATTATAACTACTTTTCTACTTCAGTGTACTCAGGCACAACACGTTTCAAACGGTTAGTGAGTAAAGTGAAGGTCATCGATAGGGCTTCCAAAATTACGGAAATGTCAATTACGTAACTAATTACGCAACTTTTTTCTCCAATTCCGTAATTACGTAATTTTTCCTATTTTTTTTAATCGATGATGAATTGTTAAAAATAGTAGACGATTTTCATAAATAAATAAGGAGTAAAAAGTCCGGGTGTGACTTTCAAGTATAATTACAGAATGTAAATCAAAGTCAAAGAAAAAAAAAAGAATAAATTATACAATTACATTAGCAACCAAAACATGTTTCCAAGCATTCTTATCTTGAATATAATCGTCTAATTTGTAATATCCTTGCTTACAAAGTGTAATTTTAATATAACTTTTAAATTTTCTTTCATTTAATTGCAATATTTCACAAGGTAACATTTAATAGAGTACCCCATAAAAGATGTACAGTCACGAGCACCAATATGTCAACACTTGGCAACTTTCAATTGCGATTTTTTCGTGAAATAACGAACGCAACGTTGAAATACGATACATTACATAAACCTATGGGTTCGAAAATGCTATGTTCGTAACAACATAAAATTTCATTCAAAAATAAAGGAGTAAATCGCTTTTGAATAAAGCCGAGTGTATACATACTTTTGCTCGTGACTGTATGTACAGACGCCAGCACATCAAGCTACTACCATCTGTCAAATTTCTTTAATAGATTTTCAACATTATCGCTATAGCGTTAAGGTTCAAAGTTGATTGGGAAAATTTGCCAGTTTCGGGTAGCTTGACCTGCTGGCGTCTGTACAATCTTTTAGATAATCTGAACAAAGGTTGATCTAATTTATGTTTATTTCTAGTATTAAAATTATGTCTAACACTTATTAAAAAGATGTTGATTTTTTCTTACATACATAATGAATTGGCAAGGTACCGTCATAATATTAACCCTTTTAAATAGTTCCCTAAGAGATTCGCGGCGACGTAGATTGTAAATGGCTCTGACAGCTCTCTTTTGCAAAATAAAAATGGTTTCAATGTCAGCAGCCCGACCCCACAGTAAAATGCCATATGACATAATACTGTGGAAGTAACTAAAATAGACCAAACGCGCGGTTTCTTCATCTGTTTATTGTATTATCTTTCTAACAGCATATGCGGCCGAGCTTAGCCGCCCCGCAATAGATGTTATATGAGGTCCCCATTGTAATTTCTCGTCTAAACTGTCTGATTAACAAATTCTAGTTTTTGGCCATTCAATATGATGTCACATTCGCTACTTCTAACATTAGGTAATTTAAATCTAATGCATTTGGTTTTTTTTTCATTAAGTACTAAATTATTTACCGTAAACCAATCTTGGACCTGAAGAATAGTTATTCACGTCGTCAAGATTTTGTGATCTGCAAATAACACCATCTTCGTTTGATTTTGAAGTAATTGGGGTAAATCATTAATATAAACTAAAAAGAGGAATGGACCCAATGTCGAACCTTAAGGAACGCCCATTGTCATTTCAGACCCCAATGAGTTTACGCCATTTACTTGGACTTTACCCTTTCTATCTTTCAGGTACTTATGATCTTAACAATTCAAGTGCTGTTTTCCTAATCCCATAGTGCTTGAGTTTCATTAGTGTTTCATGGTTTACGCAATCGAACGCCTTAGAGAGGTCGCAAAAGATTCCAATAGGATCTTGTGCTTCTTCCCAGGCGTTAAAAATGTTCTTCATTAGGGTAACACCAGCGTCAGTGGTACAACGCCCTTTGGTGAAGCCGTACTGGTGTTCATGAAAGATGTAATTTTTATTAAAGTGACGTAACATTTGATTGAGCATCAACTTTTCAAACACCTTACTGAGAACTGGCAGAATTGATACAGGTCTATAATTGTTAGGTTCTTTACTATCACCGGATTTGAACAATGGTACTACTTCACTATGTTTCATAAGATCCGGAAAGACTCCTTGGTCAACACTGGTGTCAAATATGAAAGCTAAATAGGGCGCAATGGTTTCGATGAGATATCTACATACTTTTACAGACATACCCCAAGAGATCTTCTGTTGATTTAATTTTAAGATCTATAAAATCTCTTATAACAACAGCCTAGGGGTTTGTAATTTGTATGCTGGAACCTAAGCTCCAAAGGGCATGCCTTTATATTCCTTAGTAAGGCAGCAGAAAGCGTGGGGGAAGAATTTAAAGCTTCAGTAGTTTTAAGGGGAATATTAGCAAAGAAGTTTTCAAATTCCTGAGCTATTTCTACATCTGAATTGATGGGGCCATGTGCAGTCTCTAAATTAAATTTAGTGAATTTAATTTAGAGACTGCACATGGCATTTCGCTGTTTTTTCCTACCTATTTCATTATTTATTATTTGCCAGGTAGTTTTTATTTTCTCATCAGCTGATTTTATTTTATTGCTTATATAAATAGCTTTAGCTCTTTGGCACACCCTTTTAAACGTTTTTGAATATTTTGCAACATACTGATGAAAGTTTGTATTTTTCATATGTTGTTGCTTTAAGCCATAAAGTTCAAAAATGTCTTCCCTGCTTTTACGAATACCTGGAGTAGCCCAGTCACTGAATAAAAACTTTGTGTAAATACTTTTAGTTTTCAGTGGAAAAGCGACATAAAATTGCGCATTTAATAGTGAAAAGAACTCGGCGTAGAATTCATTGGGGTCATCTATATTATTAAAACTCTGATCACATAATTTACTGGCCAAAGAATTATTCAATTTCTCTAAATTTTTACATGGCCTAATCCTTATTTAAATTTTTTGTAAAGGCATGTAGGAGCTAAATGTTATTATTTGTCCACTGGGATCAGATGGCAATTTATTTATAATTTGTTTGTGTAAGTAATCGCAATTACAAAAAATATTATCTATACAAGTGGCAGAAGAAGCTGTCACTCGGGTTGGTTCCATAAACACATTTGACAAATCAAATGACCCAAAAAGACTCAATAATCTGACATATTCGAGTTATTTTCCAATTAATTAATATTAAAATCTCCACATACGATTATTGACTTACTACTAGTAAGTACTAAGTTTCTTTAACACATCTTCCATTACAGAATTAAACACAGATAGATTCTGCAGCGCGATTCTGTAACCATCTCACCGTGAAAACTTAGGTGAAGTGAACGAAGTGAGCTGTCATTCCAACTAATACTAGGGATTGACACTGTTGACACACTTCACCTAATTTTCACAATGATATTTTTACAGAATCGATCGGCTGGTAACTAGGAGGCCTGTATACGCATATTATAACATGCTTATCAAGCTCAACACAGGACAATTCAATGATGTGTTCAACAGACAGCCCGATGATGTGTTCACATTCGTTAGATTTAATAGAATTTTTAAGTAAGTAATATTAATGACCCACCATGTATCCATACACTGTCGGCTGAAATGGCTTACTACACAATAATTTTCATAATTAATTGACATTACTTGATAATCTTTCAACCATTGCTCTGTTAAACAATGACATCAAACTTGGTGTTTTCCAGAAACAATTCTATTTCCAATAATTTGGAAGCGCAACCAAATATTATATATAGTTTAAATAATTTAAAAAAATAAAATACTTTTTTCAATCCTTACTATCAGTTGACTATTCTAGATACCGAATCTAGTCTTAACTCAATACCCCACTACTGGACCCTTTTTGCTTGGACACCCACATATTATGCTATTTATGGTACTCAATACAAAACACTGCTTACAACTACAGTTTGTATTTTTTTACCAGACTGGCCAATCCAAAGGAGGGTCATCTTCAATAGGAAATTTAGAAGAACATAGGATATCTTTCATCAGGGCACTATACCACAAAAATTTACAAGTCTACAAACTTGTTAAATTGTAGAAAAAAACGCATATCACAGAAATTACGAGTATGTATACGTTCAACCTACGAGTTACTACAATTTACATATTATTTGTAAGAATTTTCCATTTATGTGGCTCAGAGTTTTGTGATATAGACACTTGTAAGATTTAAAAATTTGTCCCTGCCCTGGTTCTGCTCTGGGGGTTCCAAAAAATATTTGTAAAACCAATAAATACTTACAAGGGTAGTGATATATTTCCAAGTGACTTTGTGAGTATTGGTGAAAGTATTAATTCAGCATTTGTTGAATTTGGATATCTGACCAATAATAATGCAGTATCTATTCCAGGATTCTTTTCAATTCTGAAAATTAAAATAAATTCTTTGAAACTCCTGCCTTCACAATTATTATGGATGTGAATATATAATTATGTTCAACAAACATAATATACATAATAATATATTACACATTTTCAGATACATCCATGTTGTAGAATGTGGAATCAATTTGGCGCATTTTAAGACTTCTCAACTAGCTTATTTGTTGTAATGCTTACCCATCACTATACAGCTCTGGTAATCTGGATGTATCAACATTAAGTCTGATCAAAAACTCAACTACATGGCTGCCAACCCACACTTCAATATCTTGCTCAGATGTTAGAGCATCTCCGAGTAGAGCACTGTATTCAAAGTAGGCACGAGAACTTTCATCTTCATTTAACTTTTTTATCTGTAACAGTAGTGTGTTAGAATAGAATGAAGCACCTTTAATATTTTTTCCAAATATCTTATTGGTAGGACATAAGACTAACTGCTACAACTAGCCTTTATTGTTTCACTGCTGGGCAAAAGCCTCACTCTCCCATTTCCACACAATTCTGTCTTTTGCAAGTGCCGGCCAGTCCTAACATTAGGAGTCAAGCTCATCCCGCCATTACAATAAAAGGATATAAAGGATAAAATACACCAATAAAGGATATAATACAAAAACTTTATTTTTTGTTGTCATATACTAGTTAGGTTACTATAGTGCCTACTACAATGCCTTTTTCTTGTTTATCTACCACCATTTTCACTTGTAAGTGTAGTGTAAGTTAATTTGCTCACCTGATGAAGTTTGTATAGACTAATCAGTTCTGAAATAACATCACTAAGTGCTTTTGGATCATTTTCGTCCCACTTTGATAGACTTGGCACTTTTTCTTCCAAAAACTGTTCATCAACACTCATAAGAAAACTGTCGTCATCGAATCGGAAGTCCGGCGCAAACCAAGGTGCTGTGCCATCAAATATTATTTCCCATTTCAGTTTCTTTGAACAATAGGGTAAGACGATCCGAATTTGGCATTCACCACCCTCAGAGTTCCCGGATACTCTTTCAAAGTCAACTTTAGTCTTACATAAACCTGCAAGTTTCATTATTATACTATAAATTCTAGATTTATATTCAACAGAATGTGCTAGCACCACACAACTTACCAAGTTTCAAATCTTGGTACACATTTTGAATGTAAGGACGAAAAACTGGAGCTAAGTCATTTACTACACCAAAACTTTCCGTCGACATCGTTAAACTATTCGACAAAATTAAACTCTTTCACCGTAGCAGTTAAAATGTTTATTGCACAGAGTGAGGCAAAAATAATCATACAAATAAGTCAAAGAGTATATTAAAAATAAGTTCCGATCGAGTTGACAAACAAATTAACAAACATCATTGCTTAATTTTTGACATTGTCATTTGGTCGGTGTTGTCATTACTCCACATTACTCTAATTTTTAATATTACACTAGGCATTCTGTAGACCTGCACCAGACGTGCAGTAATTGAATTTTGGAAATCTGAAATGAATACAACGTCACGCACCTATCAAAAAGAAAAAAGAAAAATATTTTATTTTGTGTTGTGTTAAAAACACCGACCCTTCTTGCAAACCTCATGCTGTGAGAATAGGCGACCCTTCAAGTAAACTTCACTTTTGTTTAACACATCACATTTTATTATGTACTTCCCATATCAAACCAATAATAACTTATCTATCAAAATAAGGTCACACAAAACTAAACATCCAACATAATATATAAAACTCCATTCGACTCCTAGACCTGAGACACCCCTTTCGAATCTATTCCAAACTGCTTCATGACAACATAATCTTTTTATAAACCATAGACATAAAACCTGCCAGTAATTCAATAACATAAAATTCTATTAAGCTACTATTACAACATCCCCTCTGAATTTTATGTTTCTTACAATTAGAATAACATCTCTTATATAACTCCCATCAACTCATTAAACAAAATAAAACCCAGCTTAATTAACCCACCCAACATAACTAAATACAACAAACAAACTTTTGAATTAATTAGTCTAAACACCTTACTTAACTAACTTAAACATTAAACATTTTAAATTAATTCTCAAACAACCTTATATTCTAATAAACCTACATAACTCATCACATTACAGAATGTCCTTTACGTATCACTCACTATACACTGTCTCAATCTCAAAAACTTTGTTCTGTCCAGTGGTTTAGTTAATATATCTGCCAAATTATTTTTAGTCGAACAATAATGAATTTCCAACAAATTCTTATCTATTTTTTCCTTAATGAAATGATATTTAACATCAATATGTTTGCTTCTTCTATTCAAAATTCCATTTTTAATCAATACTATAGCCGATTGATTATCAACAAACAACTGTGTTTTTGGTAATTTATTTGTCAACTCGTAGATCAAACTCTGAATGTATAATAGGTCTTTAATACACTCGGCTGCAGAAATATATTCAGCCTCAGTACTGGAAAGAGCAGTGACTGACTGTTTACGTGAACACCAATGAATTGGACCACCACCATAAAATATAATAAAACCAGTCGTACTTTTTCTAGTATCAGGATCACCTGCAAAGTCTGCATCACAATACGCTTTTAAAGTTAAATCGTTACCACGAACATACTGTATACCACTGCTAACTGTATTTTTAATATACCTAAAAAGGTTCTTAATATTTGTAAAATCATTCAAGTTAGGATGTTCTTGATGTCTACTACAATAACCAACATGAAAAGCCAGATCCAGTCTTGTTTTATTAACCAAATACAACAATGAACCAATCAATTGTCTATATCGATGCACATCATCAACTCCCACTTTCCCCTCTTGATGTGTATCGACTAAAATATCTGGATGACTACTATCTTTTAAGCTTTCATATTTAAACTTTTCCAAAATTTGATTTATATAACTTTCCTGATAAATCTTAATAGAGTTTCGTTCTACTTTAATATCAAACCCTATAAACTTTTCAGTCTTATCAAATTTCCGCATTTCAAATTCTGTTTCTAATTTATTAATAATTTTATTTAAATCAATCTCATTTTCACCAATCAAAATGCCATCATCTACATAAATAGCCAAATATATTTCTTTATCTTTATTTATAAACACACATGGATCTGATTTTAATTGTAAAAAACCCATTTTTTTCAAAAATTCCGTTAATCTCTTGTTCCACATAAGTGGTGCTTGTTTCAATCCATACAAACTCTTTTTTAATTTACATACTTTATTCTCTCTATCTTTTATATCATATCCTAAAGGTATTTCCATAAAAATATCCTCATTTAATTCTCCATATAAAAATGCTGTCTTTACATCAAATTGCTTAATTTTAAAACCTTTTTGAGCTGCAATCGCCAACAACAACCTAACACTAGTAGTATTTACCACCGGACTATATGTCTCCTTATAATCAATATTGTATTTTTGTAAAAAACCTCTCGCCACTAATCTAGCCTTATATCTTCCACCAGGCTTTATAGTAAATATCCATTTACTCGAAATTACTTTCCTATTATTTGCTTCACACTTGTTAACGATTTCCCAAGTCTTGTTTCTCTCTAAGGAATCTTTTTCCTCATTCATTGCTTGTTTCCATAAATCTTTATCAAAACTATTAAAAACATCTGTATAAGTCAAAAACGAAGTCTCTAAATCATAATCTTTCAACCTAGATGGCAATTTCCTTTCTCTATTCGGTAAAATCCGCAATCCATCATTAATAACTGGTTCAATTGCATCCTCAAACTCATCACTAATCTCAACTACTGTATCATCTCTAACTTCCCCTCTCAAACTATTATTTTCTTCAACACCAACTATGTCTTCAACACTATCTTCAAAAATCTCATTATCTTCATCACCAACTCCAACTATAACATCTTCAATACTGCCTTCAAAAACCTCAGCATCTTCATTACTAACTTCACCTCTATTTTCAAAAACTACTTTATCACCAACAACTCCATCACCACTATCATTACAAAAATCATCACCACCTTCACCACGAAAATCATCACCACCTTCACCACGAAAACCATTACCACCAATATCGACACTAACCTTTTTAAATAAATTTTCTAAATCACACTGTTTCACTCTACAATTACACATTTTCAAATAATCTGCAACATCACTCTTATTATTATTAAACACCACATCTCTCGAATAAACAATTCTAAAACTTGAAGGATCCCATATCTTATAACCGTTGTTAGTAAACCCTACTAAGAGCCCTTTGCTACTCCTGGAGTCAAGTTTATGTAACTGAAAATTATTTTTATAATATGCTAAAGATCCAAAAATGTTCAAATGTTTTAAACTAGGTATTCTATTAAACCACATTTCAGCTGGTGTTTTTACATTTATTGTATTTGCACTCCTGTTCAATAAATAAGCAGAAGTTAAAACGGCTTCACCCCATAATACATGTGGTAGCTGCATATCAAAAAGCAACGCTCTGGTTCGTTCCATTAATGACCTGTTTAATCGTTCAGCTTTACCGTTCAGCTGAGGAGTATAAGGAATAGTGTAATCAATATTAATACCTTTGTTACTACAATACATTTTAAATTGTTTGCTAGTATATTCACCCCCATTATCACATCTGAATGTTTTAACTGTTGTTTTAAAATGATTTTCCGCCAAATTAATATAATTAGTTATTTTAGAAAACGCCTCGTTTTTATTTTTGATTAGAAAAACTTTAACAAAATGAGTATAATCATCCAAGAACGTAATAAAATATTTGTAACCATCCCATGTTTCTGTTTCAATAGGACCACAAATATCACTATGAATAATTTCTAAAGGCTTACTAGCTCTGTGTCTATTTGTTTTAAAAGATTTCCTACATAATTTTGACTGTATGCAGACTTCACAGATGTCAATCTCCTTTACCAGGCCTCTATCTATACCACGGACAAGATCCTTTGTCCTGTTAATAGGTACATGACCTAATGCACGATGCCAGAAATCAGCATTTATTTGACAAATGTTTACTGACCTTGAACATATGACTGGCTTGGTTTTAATATTCAAGTAATACAGACCGTCTTGCTTCAGTTCACCGACCTCTATACATTCAGAGCCCTCACTTACGATATGACATCTCGTTCTGAAAAATTTTAGTAAATAATTATCATCAGCTAAGCTAGATACAGATATTAAGTTCTTCTTGAGTTGGGGAACACATAAAACATCTTTGAAAGTAATGTTTTCCGTATAAATGTTGCCCATAGTGTTGACATGGTGAATATTTCCATCTGCAGTCATAATTTTATAATTAATCTTCTTTGTATCTTTAAGATAACTATCGGATGTCACAATATGACTGCTGGTGCCTGAATCAATTACAAATTCAACCTCTGTTTCTGCACTATTATTTGCAAGGTTACATACATTTTGCTTTAGGCAGAACTTTGTGAAATGCGAGTCATTCTTACAGTTCACACAGTTAAACTTTATGTTACAATCTGCATGTCTGTGTCCACTCTTCATGCATTTATAGCATTGAGCTATGTTGTTATTAGCTTTTCCGTCACCAGTTATTGTTCTGCAGAATCTTGCAATATGTCCCTTCTTACCGCATTTAAAACAACTCCTTACATGAAAACTGTTTCTAGTATGTTCTGCATTGTCAGATGTTGTAGGTTTTTGATCTTCAAAATTATGTGTAGATTCTCGTCTCATCCTTATTTCCAAATTTAATCTTGATATTAAGTTAGTCAAATTTTTATCTGCTGAAGCTGTACATTCCCAAGCTGTTCTAAAATGATATAGTTTCTCTGGTAAATTTGATAAAATTTTTGATATTATTTGTTTCTCATCAAACTTGTATCCTAAATTTCTTATTCTTGTCGCTTTATGTTCAATTTCTGCTATGTCCGTCATCAAATCTTTGTTTTCGAATTTAAATTTATAATATTCCTCTAATAAATGTGAAATTTGAGTATCTTCATGTCCTAGAAATAGTAGATCAAATTTTTCCAAAATTTCCTTGGTTGTTGTGCAATTAATTGCATATACCATATATTTGTCGCTAATAGCGCATATAATCATTAATTTAGCTTTTGCATCCTTTTTATTAAAATCTTTCTTTGTTACCGCGTCGTTATCCAAAACAGAATCGAGCTCCTTAGCTGTCAAAAATAGCAATAATTTTTGTTTCCATAACAAGTATTCTGACTCGTTTGTCAGTTTTGACAACTTTAAATCGTCAGTCATTTTTGCGAATTTTTTTAAACAATTTCTTTTTGAATTTTAACTTTTACTCCAAAACATTTTCTTGGGCTCTTCTTTTGTTGTTTCTCACAACATGAGCTCTAGCCCATTACCTGTTAAAAACCGACCCTTCTTGCAAACCTCATGCTGTGAGAATAGGCGACCCTTCAAGTAAACTTCACTTTTGTTTAACACATCACATTTTATTATGTACTTCCCATATCAAACCAATAATAACTTATCTATCAAAATAAGGTCACACAAAACTAAACATCCAACATAATATATAAAACTCCATTCGACTCCTAGACCTGAGACACCCCTTTCGAATCTATTCCAAACTGCTTCATGACAACATAATCTTTTTATAAACCATAGACATAAAACCTGCCAGTAATTCAATAACATAAAATTCTATTAAGCTACTATTACAACATGTTGTGTCTTTAGTTAATTAAACACAGCCCAGAATAAATACCGTAACCTTTATTTGGTGTTAAACAAATATAATATATTTATGTGAGAAAAGATAAAAGATTTGGTGACTACAATAATCAAAAATAAATTTTCATACTATTCCAAACAACAGTTGTCAATTTTAAAAAACAATCTCATTTTAAAATTCACAGCCAGCCTGCCTACAAAGTGTGACAGACATGAGGTTACATTTTTTTGCTCCAACATTCTGCACAAACAAAACGCACATTACAAATATGAAATAAACTAATAATAATGATAAAAAGGGTAGACTTCTGGACATGGCTCGCATTGTCAGGAGGTTCCTCTCCCTGGAGCCCTGACCGCCGGTAGCTTGGACCTTGTTCCTGATACCGGTAGGCTACTATTTTTTTTATTATTTAAGGTCTTTTTTATCTTTTTGTTTATAAAAATATTGAAAAATGTAATTAAGTAATTAAAAGGAAATAATAAAAAATTTTTTTTTCTAAAATTATAGAAAAGGTGATATACAATAGCCTTTCGTCGTTTTTTGAAAAGCATGATCTCATAGCCAGAGAACAATTTGGATTCAGGAAAAGTAAATCCATTAATATGGCGATTTACGACGTCATCAAGAAAATTGTTTCTAGTGTTGATGCTAGAACGCCAGTGGCGGCCTTGTTTATGGACATGTCGAAAGCATTCGACCATGTAGATCATGGTATACTGCTAAACAAATTAGAGCGTAATGGGATTAGAGGTACCTACTGCATTAAAACTATTAAAATCTTATCTCTCTAATCGCACTCAATTCACAACTCTTGATAGGCTATGTGCGAGCTCGAAAGTTAAAAGAACATACATGTCACGTCCTAGGAAAATTGCCTATGGTGTTCCCCAAGGTAGCGTCCTTGGCCCTCCATTATTTAACATTTACATAAATGATATGCCTAGGGTCACTAAGCACCAGATGGTCTTATTTGCTGATGACAGCACTATTTTATTCTCTAGTAATGACGTTAATATTCTTGAAAATGACATAAATGACGATGTTAAAAATGTGATAAATTGGTTAGTTAATAATAATCTAAAAATAAATCTAAACAAAACTAAAATAATGACATTTAATCAAAGAACAAATAAACCGAAACTGAATATAAAATATGGTAATGTAGCAATCTCTGAATGTGACGTCACAAAATTTTTGGGCCTTTACATAGATAGTCATCTGACTTGGAAACATCATATTAACGCTTTGTCGAAGAAGCTTAGTCAATTTGCGTATGCTCTGTACAAACTGTCAAAAACGGTAAACCGCATTACAGTACAAATAGCTTATAATGCTTATGTGACTTCTAGCATTAGGTACGGAATCATTTTCTGGGGCAACTCCACTGACAGAGACATTGCTTTCAAAGCTCAGAAGAAATGCTTGCGATCGTTTACCAAATTACAATCGATTGATAGTTGTAAACCATTGTTTGAGGAACTTAGTATGCTCACTTTACCGTCTATGTACATATATGAAATGGGGGTGTTTGTCCGATGTAACCTTCATTTATTTGAAAAACTGCGCTCTCGTCGTTATCGGAATACCATTCAAGGTACCCCTCACAAAACCGCATTTTTCGGTAAAAATGTGCTAGGTATGGCCCCAAAAATATATAATAGTATACCAGCAGCTATTAGAAATAAAGAGTGTCTGGGATCCTTTAAGAGGTCTTTGTTTAAATTCCTTTTAGATAGATATTACTACTCCATCACTGAGTTTACTAATGATAAACAGAGGTATGACGATTGCGACATGCCAATCAAGCACTTATGATTTTATTTAATTTAATATATTTGACATGCTTTTTCTTTTTTAAAATAATGTAATCTATTGACATGCCTTTATTGATTGTGCCTTATTATTGTTAACAATTCCTTGTTTATGTTAATTTTGTACGCCATATATTGGCAAAACATAGTGCACATATCTTAGACTATATAATATCTGTAACCATACCTATGTTTAACAAAATAAATGATTGATTGATTGATTGAAAAAACATAAGATACACAGAGTCAGAAGCCTCGTACTCAAGCATAAAAATGTTGTCACTTTTGTTGGGGTTTAGGGATCCCGCATAAATTCAGCAATCCAATATTATTCCAATAGCATTGTGGAGTCGGAACTGGAATAAAGTTTTATTCCAGAACAGTGCACTGAATCCGTAGGCTTTCCAGTTGAATAACTGGATTGGTGATCTACTTTTCCGTGACTGGATTTTGTAGGTAGACTGTAACAGTGTAAATACTTAAATATCGATATCATTTAGGCTTCTTGGTACTGCATTCACATCTCTACAACTGTCATTTGTTTTGTCTCTATTCGTCAGTGAGTGACAGACGGACATTGTGGAATTTGCTGAACAAGGACAGGACAATACTAAAGCGTTTTTTGTCTAACGACCAACTAACGACTAACGACCGACTCACAGTCCTCTCATTGCTGATCATTTAATTTTTTTACGTTCAAATAGAAACATTCGGTACTTAGAATTTGTATGGAACCTGTATGGAACAGTAATATGAAAAATATGTACTCGTCTGCACAGAACAACATTTCCGATCTACTCAAATTAGCCAAAAAATTCAACTGTTTTTATCTATCAGGTACGTGATTCAATTTGCGCATAACTTAGACTATAGGTGTATAGTTTGCCAGTAAAAGGCAATTAAGTATTAGTTTAGAAATACATGAGTGACTGTGTATGCAGCCTACTTATTGTTTGTAATAACAAGCTGTCGAAGAAGCAACTCGCACTGTTTGCTTACATGTTTTGCATTGTTCAAGGCTTGCATCAGGGAGTATGCAAACCGTTTATAGTAGCCGGATATCAAGTGGGTTTGATTCGCCCTGATGTTATGAAGTATCTGATTAGATTCCCAGAGGTAAGCCTTTACTTTAATATTTTTTAGACACAGTAAACTTTTCCTTAAAATAAAAAAAAAACTTTTCGATAATAAAACAAATAATAGTGTTTTGGAATCTTGATTAACTAAGTTCTATGTTCTCTTATTACTGTGTTATGGACAGAAACATGAATCAATATTTGGTCAGAGGGTTGTCACTTTCATTACCCTACCACTTTACAATTTAATTTCTCTATGAATTCATGAAGCAATATTCTTATTAATAAATTATAAACATAACCTAAATCAATAAGTTTTGACTGATAATAATTAACTAGTTGACTTCAGTCAGTAATATCTATTTTTATGATTGCTTTTGACCTACTATGTAGTCCATCTTGAAGATAGATTGTGAAAATTGCAAAACATTGGCAAATATTTTCCATACCTACATCCTAAAAGTATTTTTAAAAAGAAATATTATGCTAACTTACAATTACAGGTATTTCGGATCACCGGCAAGTATGTAGAATTAAATCCAGCATTCAGAGATTACAAAGAGAGGACTACAAAGATAGCTGATGTATTGCAGAATTTGAGAAAAGAAAATGAGATATGCGCTTTAAAAGGATGGAGAGATGAGGTATAATGTGATTGTCATATTTTATAATGCTTCCCACTTGATTACAATTAAAATGACTGTTTTCAAAGGAAAACAGTCATTTTTAATGAATTGTTTATGAAAATGGTATCAAGTTGGTTTTAGATTATTAATTGATATTTGTAGATAAAGCATAGAATGATAGAGCTTGAAATACTACAACAGGATGACAAGAATTTAATGTTATAGTTGTACTACAATGTGTGTTACATCATACTTGTATGAGTTTCCTTATTTATTCATCAAAGTTCTATTTGCCATAAATCACATCATTAGCTTATCAATCCGTACTAATATTTTAAATTCATAAATAACTCTGTCTGTCACCTTTTCACTCCTAAACCACTGAATGGATTTCAATAAGATTTGGCAAGGAGGTAGATGGCATCCTGGGGAAGGACATAGGCTACTTTATGTCCCAAAAATAATCCTTAAGGGATGTGATGAAAGGATGAAAGGGTTATAAAAATTTGAATTCATAGTTTTGGTAAAAAATAATTAATTTGGTGTTTCAGTGTTGCATTAGGATTAGGTGTTTCGGTATAGCGCTTCAAGAGCAGATGATTTTGAAACTCACATGTAAAATTTTGAAATGTTTGTGTACCCTCTTACATTTAGTCACAAAAGCTAATAACAAGCAAGTTTAGTTTATTGCCAAAGCAAGTTTAGCAAGTTATTTTAAGTCTTAAAATAATGTGGCTAATATGTAGGCATTACATGATTGAAGAGTATTTCAAATTAATGGTAATAAAATTAAAATTAATCATTGTTAGTTTTTAAGTTAGACATTTAGAATTTTAAAAACATGTTTTTTTTTTTATAAAATAAAGGATTTTAAATTAATGGTGATAATATTAAAATGAATTAATAATAAAAAATAGTTATGAATTATTTTAAAGTTAGACGTTTATCTTAGAATCAAAGCAAGTTTAATTAAAAAAATAAGTCTGGTTTGAATTTAGTATCTGTCTCATCTGTCTGTCATCTTTTCACGCCTTAACGGCTGAACATATTTTAATGCAAGGCATATGGGGTAGGCTAACCTGGGTTAGGACTTTTATTTTACTTTTATCTCGGTAGTATGTTCCCGTGGGATAATTGCCGACCTTCGCGTTGGCGTGGGCCAAGCTGCGGGCAAAAGCTAGTGCTCAATATATTGAGGTTGATTTCAGTTTAACTAGACAAAACTATCAAATATGAAGAATATATCTAATAAGAATCTAGAATGAAGTCCTGGCCAGTAAAGTTAGCACTGCATTCCAAGTTTTCAATTAAATTGAAACTTCAGTTTCAAAACTGAATTTTGGTTAGTTTTAGGGCTTCTGAGATTTCATTGTCAGTGTGTGGAGTACTGTTCTTCATAGATAATCTGTGTTTGACGAGATATAGCTGGACAAAATAGTTATGATTGCAGTGTTTTGGGGTCACTACACCATGCTACCCAGAGAGCCTGTTGGAAATGGACAGGAGCGCTATGTGTCTGTTTGGCATCAGGAACTATGGAGTCAGTGTCACCGGCTATGTGAACCACCCAACAAAAGGTCTTTGCATCTGGTTACAGCAGAGAAGTTTCACTAAACAAACCTGGCCTGGTAAGCAGCATTGTAGTTTTTAATATAGTTCTTATCAATTCAATCAAGTTTTAGTGTTTTGCAGAATTCGTCATTTTACTTTTATTATAACTTGTGAGCTTTATAATTTGTACATACTAATTTGTTTATAGGAATTGCAGTGACATTTTATTTTATTCTGGTTTTGCCTGAATTAAATGTTTTATTCTAATTGGATTTAACAATATTTGCAGTGTGAGTGATTTTATTCATTTGTAATTTTTTAGGCAAGTGGGATTGCTTTGTTAGTGGTGGGCTGGCTGTTGGCTATGGCATTCTGGAGACAACTATAAAAGAAGCGGCCGAGGAGGCTTCTGTTGAAGGGGAACTAGTGAAAAAGCTGGTGCCAGCTGGCTGTGTTAGGTATAATATACTTGACTTAGTATGAAATAAAATAGCTTCATTATAAATTACTAGCTGTTGCCCACGACTTCGTCTGCGTGTATTTTGTCCTTCTCCAAGTCATTCCTGACATTCGATTTAGTGGTTTAGACGTGAAAAGGAAATAGACAGACTAACATCTATATAAAGAAACAAAGTCAAAGATATGAGTTAGTTTCGTACATTTAATGTTTAAAAAAAAAAGTAAGTACTACAGGGTGTGGGAACGAGTCTAATGTCGAAAATATCATCATCTGCCTAGCCTTTAACCAACTATGTTGGGGTCGGCTTCCAGTCTAACCGGATGCAGCTGAATACCAGTATTTTACATAGAGCGACTGCCTATCTGTCCTCCACAACCCAGTGACTGGGTAATACCATACCCTTTGGTAAGACTAGTTGTCAGACTGTCGGGCTACTGACAACCCGTAACGACTGTCAAAGATACATAAATGACAGCCGAAAATATAGTTTAGTTGTTCAAATGTAGTTTTTTTGATGTCTAAAATATAGTTTTATAGAATTTTTGTCTGTTTGTTTGGATGTATCCGAATTGGCGCAAAAACGGCTGAACGGATTTGGATGAAATTTGGCACACAGATATTTAGTTTATAACCAGAATTAACACATAGGGTACTTTTGATGCCGGTAGTACATTCCCGTGGGATATTTTCCGACATCCACGGGGGCGAAGCTGCAGGCAAAACCTAGTTTATAATAGGTACATATTTGTATGGATGTGTTACATTTATATTTTATAATTATGATAGACAGTGCTTTGAAGAGTTACCCATATATCTCATTATGTTTTCAGTTTCTATTTCGAAAGTGAAAGGGGCTTATTTCCTAACACAGAATATGTATACGATCTTGAGTTGCCACTGGACTTCATGCCCCAGAATGCAGATGGTGAAGTTGAGAATTTTGAATTGTTATCTGCTGAGGAGTGTGTTCAACGAGCCCTCACGCCCGAGTTCAAGACAACGAGTGCCCCAGTGCTCCTAGACTTCTTGATACGCAGAGGATATATTAATCCCGAAAATGGTGAGTTAGTTATGTTCATATTATTGTCCCAAAAGTGATGGTGATGTATGCATGGAAGTTTAGCTATTTTGCACAGTAAATCAATCAAATTGTTTAGATGAAATAATCTCGTGTCTATTGATTTGATTGACTTTTTAGGGTTCCGTAGCCAAATGGCAACGGAACCCTTATGGATTCGTCATGTCTGTCTGTCTGTCTGTCTGTCTGTCTGTCCGTCCGTATGTCACAGCCGCTTTTTTCCGAAACTATAAGAGCTATACTGTTGAAACTTGGTAAGTAGATGTATTCTGTGAACCGCATTAAGATTTTCACACAAAAATAGAAAAAAAACAATAAATTTTGGGGGTCCCCATACTTAGAACTGAAACTCAAATTTTTTTTTTCATCAAACCCATACGTGTGGGGTATCTATGGATAGGTCTTCAAAAATGATATTGAGGTTTCTAATATCATTTTTTTTCTAAACTGAATAGTTTGCGCGAGAGACACTTCCAAAGTGGTAACATGTGTGTCCCCCCCCCTGTAACTTCTAAAATAAGAGAATGATAAAACTAAAAAAAATATATGATGTACATTACCATATAAACTTCCACCGAAAATTGGTTTGAACGAGATCTAGTGAGTAGTTTTTTTTTAATACGTCATAAATCGTAACGTAACGGAACCCTTCATGGGCGAGTCCGACTCGCACTTGGCCGGTTTTTTATTATTGCCAATCAGTAAGAACTAAACCAGCGAATATTTTGACAGCAGATTTAACTGGACTCGTGGATCTTATTTTTCAATCGAAAATGATAACGTCGCAATTAGAGTTAAACTATGAAGTTTGCCTAATAATAAAATAATTATATTTCAGAGCCAAACTACAGAAACTTGGTGGAGTTACTCCATGTTCCCCTGCAGTCCATCTATACCTGGCCATGCAGCTCCGCACTCGTCCCAGTCGCCTCGATGGCCACTAACGGCGATGGCGCCGACTTACACCTAGCTAACTAAACAAGTCATCTCAATTACTTTTTAATTCTCACATACTTTTCTATTTATACTCTTCGTAGAACTTGAGTACCACAACATGTTTTGTGTATGAAGTTTCTAGTCTTCCTATATTGCAATGTCGAAGAGAAATTATGATAAATGCTTGTACTATTTGGGGTTATTAAGCGATAACTGTGTTAGTAGTATGCGGTATGTAGCAATAACATAAAAATTCATCATTTTTACATTAAACTAGCTTCCATTCCAACAGTCAGTAGATAATTGAATAAGTGGCCATAGATGCAACTATCATGGTTTTTCTTAGATGGTGTTTAAGTAGGTTTAGACATTTTCCAGTGATGGCAGAACAATTGCCAGTGTTTATTATTTGATGGAATTGTAAATATTCGTTCTAGTTTATTAAAATTAAATATTTCAAGGCCTAATCATAATTCATTTTAATTGGCCTCGTATTCAATATATTTTGGTAAGCTTTGAGTGTTACCTAAGTCTATCTATTTAAATATAATTTGTTTGTATCTTGGCACTTGTGACTAGTATATGCATTGTCGTAATATTTTAGTATACATTGACCAAATCTTGATGTGTTTCGTAATATTTCGTGATGTGTATTATTGAAGACATCATAGTTTAGCTAGGTATGGTTAATTTCTGTGATACTTTACCGATTTGGTATAAGGCAATATTATATTATCAGTTTGGTTTCCTGGTTATCGTAATGAGACTAACAGGATCACATAACATGTCATACATGTCTTTAACTTGTAGCGTGTTCTGAATGCTGGTTCATGATATGTCTGAACATTATGTATTATTATTTATATGACTTTTTTATGTAGATTAAATATTTTGTAAAAGTAAATTTATCGAAAGTAATAAAACTACCTATTGAATTAATGTAATATTTATTAATCATATAAATTATAGCATATTTGTATCTAGGTGCTACTTGCAGATGTAGTACGAAGAGTTAAATTGAAATTCGTTAGTCTAGTCATTCTACGTCAGATATGGCGAACATTTAACATTAATATCATATACGTACTTACTTTAGTGCCTGTTTATATGGATTCTTTTGTCTTAATATTTAACATACACATTCAGCTGAAATTAATCTGTAGCATGGAACGTCGCCACATTGAATCCAGCGGATTCCTGCGGACTTCACAGGGTTATTGGTCCACCTTGTGGGAGACCTTCCAACGCTGCGCCGTCCGGTACGCGGTCACCACTCCAGAACCTTTCGGCCTCATTGGCCATCCGTTCTGCGAGCAATGTGCCCTGCCCACGAGCCCACTGCTACTTAAGTTGCAACTCGTTGGGCTATGTCGGCTACCTTGGTTCTCCTGCGGATCTCAAGTGTCTTTAATTACTGTAATTGGTTTTAAACCGTTTTAATTAAAGAAATAAATAAATCTCTTCACTGATTCGATCGCGCAAGGAATTTCGCTCCTAGCCCTCTCCATTGCCATCCTTTAAAATGCATGAATGATATTTGTGCGAGTCTCATTTAAAAAATAAGTAGTTTAAGAGTAATTTTTTTTTGCTGGTTGTGTATGTTGAAGCCAAGTCCCTTCGGCGTAAGCTAATAAATGCTATAATTTACATGAAACATACCAGAAGAGTGAAGTCTGGCAACAGGTCGAGATAACGCCAGAAAGATCACGCAAGATTATTATGATTTATTGATTATATTATTCACTAATTGTATTGTGGCATATGTACTCCAATTTTTAAAGATAGTAGATAAAGTTATAATTGCCATACTTCCCAATAACTCGTACTTATTACTCATTGAAGATTCGCACTAATGAGATTATGTATTACCGGCACGTACCTAATTAGTAAACGATTAAGAGGCCTTTCAAGTGTTTGTATAGCATTTGGAAATAATGTAGACAGATTAGAAGAGACTGAATGTTGATTTCATAATTGTCTTTTTTTTACAGTAAGCAATATACATCAGGACTTTGTTTAGAGGTATAGTATTCGCAAATGTTAGAAAGGAGCAGACGTTTGTAGTGATTGACAAGTTAATATTGGGTAAATGCTAGTGATATTCAGTTGTCATTACATTTTATACATTTTTATAAATCCGCTATTGGCGAAAGATTTTGTATCGATATTATGTAATACATACTTAAATTATGAATGTAATCGTTTATATTTGCGATAGTAATAAATTAGCGTTTTCCTAAAAAATAAAGTTTTGAAACATAATTAACTTTTTAATTTAAAAGTATTCAATTATGGGATTATTCTACTTTGTTAAAAACTGTCTAGTAATCAACTTAATATTGTTAACCTCCGGGCCCCGACTTACAAACGAGGGGTGTTTCAAGTTTTAAGCTGTGTGTGTATCAGTGTGTCTGTGTATACAGAATAATTTTTGCCAGTGTTCAAACTGTAACCATGAATTCAGTACATTATTCTAAACCCTTTTTTTTTGGTTTCGCGGTGGAAATCCTCATGGACTTCCTCCATCGTCGGAGTGACGGAGAGGTATGCCAGATTCTTATCGGCTATAACCACCGCGGTGTTCCACCTCTACTTATGACCGGGGGTGCGGGATTTGCATATGCATTCACCGCTCCCCGACCCGCTGTTCCTCAGCGGTTCCCACTTCCCCGTGCGGCCATTCCCACAATGGTCGCACTCACTCTCGAGTGGTGCGATATCATAATAAAAAAATATACGGTGGCGTGGCTAAAGAGCACAACACCGTTTTGCACCCTTCTCGGGCGCCCGGTGCGTCTCCTGGGGGAGGGGAGAGAGGATGCGGCTTCTCTCTCCCGCTCGGCTGCTTCCTTTGCAGACATGATATCTTCACAAAAGGAGGCAACCCCATGATTCTAAACCCTGCGTTTAAATTTTTCGTCGGTTATTAAAAAAACAATTAGCTCTGCCGTACATTTTCTTCTTAGCGTATTGGTGGCAAAAAGTTTAAATATTTTAGGCCCAAAATTCAGCTGCGTGAACTCGGCTCACTGACGGGATACATTTTGACCGCGTAGGTTTTAGGCACTTTTCTACGAAACAGTTGATTTTTTTTTGATAACCGAAGAAAAGTTTCTACGCCTCTAGAATAGTGTGCTGAATTCGTGGTTACATTTTGCGCATTGGTTTAAAATGTATCCTGTGTGCCTGGTGGCATTGTAGCTCCCAAATTTAGTCTGATTTTAAAGCACTTTTTTAAATTAGAAGGCTGACGGCTGGTCTAATCGTTCTTATCTATCTTCCATGAATATCTGTTCAGCCATTTTGAAGATATTAGATAAGTCCTTTTCTGATTGATGATGTATATAGGAGTTGGCCCAAGAGCGGCCGCTATTATGACATCATCATCATCATCCGGCAGCCTTGATCCACCCACTGCTGAGTATAGTATGGTCTCCGCATTTAGTTGCCATGCTGCCCTGGTTTGTGTGTCTTATCCAGGACTTCTCTGCGATCCTCTGCAGGCCATCCGCACACGATTAAGTCTTCCTGGGTGTGAACCAATCCTATCTGAAAACGTCAAGCTCGTGCCGCCATCTCCTGGGTCTGTCTCAATGTTTTGTTTCCGGGGTGGAAAATCCTCATGGATGTCCGCCGCCCTGGGGCGGGCGACGGGGTCTGTCAGACTCTTACTGACTAAAAACCACCCCGGTGTTCCATATCACACCTACGCCGGGGGTCACGGGAACGTACGATCCTTCCGCAACCCCCGACTGGTCGGCGTAGAGTGGACGAGATCTCCCTCTCCCTTTCCGACTTTGAGACGACTATTTCGCAGAAGGAAACCACCGCGTCCCAGGACTCTTCGCTGCCGACCATCGAGTCGACTACAGCCGGAAGCGACAGGTGAGAGATGAGAGCACGGCGCGGCTCCTCTCCCAGGCGGCACACTCTGTCAGCGTATGCCGTGCCGTCTCCTCCCGGCAGTCGCAGTGGTGACACCGGGCGTCCGGCTCCATGTTTATGCGACACAGGTACTTCCCGAAGCAACCATGCCCCGAGAGCACCTGCGTCACCCGAAACAGGGAGCCGTGCCCCGTCCCGAGCTAGCGCTCGAGCACCGGCCGGACCGCTGCGATGATGACGATGCCGGCGGTATTTACGAACCTCTGGCCTGACTAAGTGCTCATACACACGAGCGACACGCGTCAACGGCAGAGGCAACTGCAGACGCCAACGAGCGTCGACGGCTACAAAACACGCGAACACGGAACAGAATTTCTATAAAATTATTTACGGAGTAATTTAATCGGAACTTATCTGGAAGGTGGTATAGCTATAACTTTAATGACATGTGGCGCGTTTTGCCCGATTATGTATGTATAACCGAATTCGAGAATTCGTTAATGTGGTTCATGCGCGTTTTACTTAGGGCGCGTTCACATAATATGTGAACGCGCCCTAAGTAAAACGGGCGCCATACAGCTTGGCCAAAAAGTCGTGAAAATAATGGTGGCGCCACTATCGTGCATGTTGTAACCCTATATAGTACGACTAAAACGGTTTTGATACTTAGTTTTTTTTTGAAAATTAATGTGAATATTGGCGGGTTTTATGAAAACAAGAAAGCTCTGGAACGTTTGTTCAGCCACTGCCTAGAACGATAACATTTGCAGTTATTTAATTTAATGAATTAAAAATAAAATTATTAGGTATTTCAAAATAATTTGATGTCAACTAATCCCACATTATATGAGACAATTTTATGTTTTACAAAACCTGGGGTCTTGTAAAACACTTGGCACCTTGTCCTTCTATCGCGATTCGCCTTATAGTACTGATGGATTTACCTAAAAAATACTATAGTTATTTTTGTTCAGTGATTTATGCAGTGTTAACAAAAAGTATCAAAATTATACGAACGCGCTGCATTCCGAATGTGTTTTGTCAACATAACCTCAAATTCGTGAATGTACAGACGCCAGCAGGTCAAGCTACCCGAAACTGTCAAATTTTCCCAATCAACCTTGAACCTTAATGCTGTAACGATAAAGTTGAAAATCTACTAAAGAAATTTGACAGATTGTAGTAGCTTGATGTGCTGGCGTCTGTATATTTCAATAATTGTATGAAAGGTTTATAATAGATATTGCACTTTGAAATACACACATTAGATCTAATTACACGTATAAAATATAATTCTACCTGTCATTTCAGCGGTTCTTTTAAACACATCGTTGAGATAAGATAAAATTTGTCCGGCATCGAATTCCGCCAAACATCTCACGTATACTTTATAAATTATCACTCTTGCGGAGCTGCGAATAACAGATCTGTTCATTATGAACACAATGGGTCACCAGTATCACCACGATAAAGCAAATAAGTTAATAATAAACACGAGAAACAAGAAATGACAGAATATGTACCTTACTCGACAAGGCAGAGCGAGTGTTGCCAATTATTAAATATTTTAGTTCCGTTTCAGGACTTTCTTGCCAAACTGCATACGTTTTTACAGGATTATTTTTAACGGATCCGTCGCTACTGGAGATAGTATTCACACAGGACTGATTTTCACACTCACACAAATACTGTATTATGTGTGAACTGGCTCATAAAACTACATACGTTAATAACATACACGTTTTAACGGACCTGTAAAACGCACGTTAAATGTGAACGCGCCGTTACTTATATAGACTATTCGTTAGTAAGGCACTTGTTCGGGTCGGCATGATTCGGCTGAGCCGGACGGCAACAATCGTGATTTTGCCGCGAACGAGTGTAGCACCCCCTAAACTTCATTCCACAGATTTTGTATGTTTACTGGGTCAGTACTCATTTGGGTATTAAATTAATAACTGCCTCCATTACAAGTAGAACTTTATTTCAAATACGTTTATATCGACACAATTGCTATGAATACAGGTGTATTAAAAATACGAATTACCGTATGATTAGTAAAGAAATAACAATGTTACAACAAAAAGTTTATCGTCACTGAAGACGAACATTATAGTCTAAAAAACGACAACTTATACTAAAAAGCAACAAATATTTCAACAAACACTGCTCATGCTAACATAACGCAATGCTTGTTTTTAATATTGGTTTTAAAATGTATTTATTATGTTTTTCAGCAACTATTTCAATAGTAAATAACATCAATTCTGTTGAACTGATAAATCTGAGGTGATTTGACTTAATTAAACATTCATAAGTGAACGAGCTGGCTGCGACATGCACCCAAAGCGACTAGCTGTCGCTAGTAATCATCTCCGCGAGATATAATTTCTTTGCAAGTAGGTCTTAGCAGGATTGTGTGCTCGAATTGAGCCGTGTAGCAGCCCTTGATGTCGCACAGCGGCGGATAGGCGTCCACTACGCCTTTGTCGCACAAGTCCTTAAGCGCCATTGCATAACGCGAAGCGCCCGCGCGTTCAAGCCACCGCTTGCAAAATGCGAGCGTACCGAAATTTTTGTTGATTGTGTTCAACAGCTGTTTTGATGACTGCAGTCTGGAATTGAAACATTTATTGTTGGTATTATTAGACACGAGAAAAGAATGCAGAATGAAGATATTGTTCAATTTAAAAGTTGAACACATATATTATGTAATTACCTCAGCGGAACAAATTGCTGGTCGAAGTTTTTCATATAATGAGAGCATTCCATATCGTCATGAACTTGACCACGTCCGGTTGAACCGAATGTTTCAATAGCGTAAAACTCATTTTCTTCCATGCGTGTTGTTTCTCCGCCCTTCACAATAGGAACCGTTTTCCCAGCATGGATCCCTAAATAGCGAGAGGTTTATGATTAGAACCCAATAATTATAATAAGCACTAGGAAATGTATGTTTTAATAATAACTGTGATACTTACTGTAGGGTCCAATAGAATGTCCATTGAGGTTGCGTATAGGTTTTACCTGATACACTGTACCATCAATTTCCACTTCATGTGATTCCATAACCTGGAACATAGATGAATTGTTTGTAGCATCGTGATTACACAAGGTCAAATTAAATTAGCTGGCGAAACTAAACGGACCTTAATTTTAAGTAACTAAACTACTAGCGGCCCTGTAATCTGTAGTTACTTGAAATAATCATGAGTTTAGAAAATCATATATTTTCATTGACATTCGATATTGTGAAGTTTCGGAAGTTAATATAATTTGACTTTGTTGAACTTGCGTATGTACGTTTGGGTACAATGGTTGCTGTTATATTATTATAATTTAGGGAAGGTTTTTTGGAAAAGTGTAAGTACCTCTTGTACGGCAGCACCGACGTCACACAGCCTGACATCGACCCCGGAAGCCTTGATCCCGGCCTCAGTCGCTTCCTGCACTCCTTTGACCAGAGGATCGTAACGTGGGTTGAAGCTCAAAGTGAACGCACAGTCGATGATGCGCCCGTTGATGTGAGTACCAAAGTCAATCTTCACGACATCGTCATATTCCAGGACTGTCGTGTCACCTATATTAAAACAACGAAATTGTTAGGAAATGATTATGAACAAAGGAGGGTTGAGATTAAGCTATTAGAAACAAGTTACTGAGGCATTATACACATTGCAGCTTTAAAATTTTAAATTAAAGGAATTAGTAGAAGATAGTAAAGTCAGCTTTATTTTTAGGGTTCCGTACCCAAAGGGTAAAAACGGGACTATTACTAAGACTTCGCTGTCTGTCCGTCCGTCTGTCTGTCACCAGGCTGTATCTCAAGAACCGCGATAGCTAGACAGTTGAAATTTTCACAAGTTATGCATTTCTGTTCCGCTATAACAACAAATACTAAAAACAAATTAAAATAAATATTTAAGGGGGGCTCCCGTACAACAAACGCGATTATTTTGCCCGATATCAATAATGGCAACAGGTAGGCACTTGAAATATTCACAAAATACTCAGTTGTATTTTTTACTTTAATAATAAATAATAAAATAAAATAAATATTTAAGGGGGGGTTCCCATACAACAGACGTGATTTTTATAGATAATGGTATGGAACCCTTCGTGCGTGAGTCCGACTCGCACTTTGCCGGTTTTTTTATTCATCAGATGTAAATTGTATAGATTTGTGCTACCCTTAAAAACTTGATTTGTAAAACCTTGATTCTTACCAGTATTTGGGGTGTAGTGAGCAGCACATTGATTACGGCTGCAGCCAGTGGGGAAAGCCAGCCCCGCCTTGAGCCCATCTTCACCAATCAGACGTCTTGCAGTTGATTCCAGTTCTTCACAGATTTGAATCATAGTCATGCCTGGTTTGATCCAGTCACGCATGTATTTACGTGTCTGAAATTACAATTGATACACAGATGGGTCAAATTATTTGTTTTGCAATAAAATTCAATGAAGACCAAGGACAATGAGATGAAACATTGTCATTGTGATTTATTTGCTGTTTGACAATAAGTTCTTTGATGGACACATGAAAACATAACATAATCAATTAAACTGTGTAAAAAGAAATAATAAAATTCCTTTTGGCTCTCTCTAAGTATTTTGAACCAGATTTCCTAATTCACCCTTTACAACTTCAAACTAATACATTATTCTCATTTTATTAGTAGAAACACATTCAATAATTTACTTGTCTGTGTGCCTCAGCAGCATGTCTTATTTCCTGATAGATGTCCTGGTGCAGTCTATCCAAAGCCCTCTTCTCCTCACTGGAGAAGCGCAGCTTAGCAGTCCTTTCATCAATTCCTTCAGCTGGACCATGCTCTGTTATCTCACCCTCAGGGAAGTTTCCTAGACAATTAATTTGAAATACATTGTTAGCTTAGCTGTTGTCTCCTATAAGGCAGATCACACACTGTAATGTGCCACGCGACGCGCGGGAAATTGAGGCAAATTCCCTGTTCCGTTTTTATTGAATTTGTATGTAAAAAATCACGTGTGAGGGTGCGTTATCTGCGCCCCGTCGCGTGGCGCGTCATAGTGTGTGATCCGTTTAAGTAAAGTGAATACCTATTGTTTATAATACCTATTGTTGCCCATTATTTACCATGTCTTGTGTAGGTATGTTTTGTTAAATTAATAAATAAAACAACATGTTTACTAAAAGATGTGGACTGGTGATAGATGACTTCACCAAATGATAAGGCTATCTCATTCTCAATGTGAATTGTTTTTTTGATTTGTTGTTGTTGCTTGGGAAAGGACATCCTTTGTGAAAATTATACACTGAGAATAAGATATAGAACAGCATACTAAGACATTACAGTTTCTTGTCTTTAAAACTATGATATGTTATCTGATTTTGTTTTTATAATTTGTTTGTATAACAAAAACATACCATCAGGATACAGTTCCGCAATGGGGATGGTTGGCGGATTAGTCTGCTCCTTAGATGGACCTTTGCCAGATTTGCTTTTATTCTTTTTTTTCTTTTTCTTCTTCTCATCACCCTCTGCACCTCCATCTTCAACAGCTGTTTCGATTTTTTCTGAAGCATTTGTTACTTCAGTTGTTTCATTTTCAGCATTTGCTCCATTTTCTAAAGTAAAAACAGAAATTGAAATAATTATTCAGCAATTAGTGAGACTCATGTTGTTTACTTATTTTTGTTAGCTGTTACTGTAATGCTTCTGCCACACCTGCATTACTACGCGTAAATTAACGCGTTAAATAACGCATTATGCAGATGTGGCCAATATTTAAATGTTAATTGGAATGTGACATTATTAACGAAATTTGACCTTTAGTGATAACTTATGTGGTTGTTTTTTTGTTAACTGCCATTTTTTGTCTCATTCTATGCACCGCACGTGATGAGTAAGTACCACAAAGTACTGCAGCAGCTTTTATCTCCATTTTAAATGTGGTTGACATACTAAATTTGTAGCAATAACTTACGGGGCTGAACCACATTGATGTAGCCGCTCCTTAAACATGCAAAATTTTAACACCATAGTGAAGGGGCAGTTTAGCTCAGATGGTAACATTAATGCAGATTAAGCAGGAGTAATAAACAACAAAAACAAAATATCAACATTATAGCTAAAGTTACTAGTTGGCATTGACAATAAATTAATGTAAATTGATGCTTGACTTGATCAACAGGATTCTTGTGATTCATTGTAGAAAAAAATACCTACATACATTTTATGCTAAGTACTTACCATGTCAAAAGTGATAGATACATGTTAAGGGTGCATTTTATCGTTTTTTAATTCGCAGCACATTGTTTCAATACGAATGTTTATGACAATAACTGAAACTTATGTAAGCTAATACAATATCCAACTATTTAGGTAAAAACGGCGCAATATTCTCAGGTTAAGCGTAGGCGCTTCGTTACTATGCGCTCTAGAGATAAAAATAGACATTTAAAGGCTAAAGTATATTCGCAAGCGATGAGTATGTTTGAATTAATATAAATATTACTCGCTCTAACCTGCCTTCTTCTTCTTTTTTTTCTTTTTCTTCTTCTTAGCGGGATCTTTAGTTTCACCCTCTTCCACTGCATCTAGTTCCTCTTCCTCACCGTTTTCAACGGCATCATTCGTAATTAATTCCTCATCATTTTTCACGGCGGCCATTGCAACTTGTTTTAGGACTCGAAAACAAAAATAAGATTGTAAAGTGGGCACTAAATTTCCATGCGACTTTTAAGCGGTTTTTAACCTCTCGACTCTCTTCTGTTTCACAAACTAAAGATAGACATTTTGAAGGTGACAGCAGGATAGCATATCGTTATTTGCCCTTTAGAAGACAGAGACAAAAGTAGAAATCATGTTATTTTAAGTGTTACCCAATTACACGAATTGTTGGAACAGATTATCAATAATATTTCCACAGACTAGGTAGAAAAATAAGGCAAGTTGCACATTTAACAGATTCACGACTCGAGTCCCTCCTCGTTTCGCATCCCAATAACTATTGGAAAATGGGGATTGAGCCGGGGAAGAAAAAAAAACCCATTGATTTAGCTTAGGCTAAAATGCACAAAACTTGAGTGAGCGGTCTTGGATTCGAGCCCCGTTTTTAGATTGGTGCCTTCTATAACACGTGGGTGTATTACCCAATCAGGTTTGCCCTTCGGGGAATAGGAAGCGGAAGCGACGGGCGGGGCGTGGCGGGACGCGAGCGCGTTTTTGATTTATTTCATGCACCCATTTCTGTTTACGTTGTTTTTTCTTAGCTAGCGCAAATAAGAGCAATAGCGTTTCCACGTCTGAATCGCTCAACATATTTTTGATGAAAGAAAGGCGCGGCGGGACGGGACGTGATCGCGCCCGCAGTGTGAACACTGACGCAGCGCCCGCGCGGCGTCACTGTCCCGTCCCGCCGCGCCCCGCCCGCTACTAACCACTCAAAAGCGGCATCTTAACTGGTGACCTGAACGCATCGACCTGGCAACCTAACGCAGAAAAGATTGCTGGGTGGTAAAAAGGTGGTGGGATGATGATGACCCTTTCATTGATTTGAAAATCAAACCATTATTAAATATTTTAACAATTTGTAAATTCTATCTTCGCCAGCATTAGGTATCGATAGTTTCACGAGCATCATATTCTTATTATATTTATATACTAGCTGCTGCCCGCGACGTCGTCTGCGTGAAGGCTGTACAGCACCAAAAATACGTAGGATGCCAGTATCGCTATAGCATTATAAGTAAACAACTTTTAAAATAGCATTAAAATCTAAGTTTTTTTTTGCAAGCAAAGCAAGTTAAGAGAGTTATATGGGAATCCTGCTGAGTTCAGTCCTAAGATGTGACTGAAGGAAATAGAGAAAATAATGCAGGAATACATTCCAGGACACAAAAGAGTAAAAATACGTACCTACAAAAGTATTATACCTTACAACAATTCCCTATAAACTACGTTGGTAGTTATGCTGCCAGGAGCCAAAATGTAAAGAGAGTCAGGACTGGTGACGCGGGAGCAAGCGACGTACAATTGCCCGTGTGAGAAGCAACTCGTCCTGAGATCGACACCCGCTGCCCTCAGTGTCTGCCCCTGCGAGTTATTGATGGTCATCGCGAAGCAAACACTTACGGGGAACTGTACGCGCTTGAACTGGAACGGGAAGTTATGAGGTATAAGGGGAATGCGTGGTATAAATACTGCCTCGCCGACGCCACAACCCGTAAGAATTTCCGCCGCAATTATGTGTCTGTGGAGCGAGATGACTTTAAGGCGGGTCCCGTTACACAACCTCGGAGGAGATAGGTTCCGAAGAAGCATAATCGGGACACCGACCTTCAGCTTGATGGTATGCGCTGGAAGTCCACTTGCTGACAGGGAGTTCAGAAATTCCACGGGATAATGTGTGGCGTCATCTTGCTCGAAAACAGTGTTTATCGAGGTGTAGACCACTTCATTCCCCTCAATTTCCGAGAGAATGCATTCGTTAATTGCTGCAGCCTGATCATTTTTGGGCGTCAAAATGCCCGCTCACACACCCAAGAATTCTGCTGGTGCGGTATACGACTGATGTCCCCGTACACACAGCGAATGAGTTCTTCTAAGCTGGATACCACTCTACCGAGAGACTCTGGAAGCACCACCTGTCCACCTCTCTTTTCTGGTATAGTGCCTTCGCCAAGACTTAGAAGCACATCGGAGAATTCTTGAGCACGTGCATTGCCGCCGAGCCGAGCTCTCATATTAATGGTCAAGCGCAGCGTACGAACTCATGACCACAACGAAGATCATTTCATCGAAGCATTCACCTCGTCAGCCGTCGATCCCCGCGTCACCACGGGAAGCGTTTGCCGGAAATCGCCACTGAACAGAACTGTGACACCACCCATCAAATGTTCGTTCCTGCGGATGTCCTGCAGGGTTCTGTCCACGGCCTCAACTGCCTTCCTATTGGCCATCGTACACTCATCCTATACGATAAGAGAGCAACCCTTGAGCACGTGTCCCTTATCGCTGTTACGTGACACACCACAAACAGGCGTTTTGGCGCTCTCTAAATCGATGGGAATTTTAAACATGGCATGTGCTGTCTTGCCACCCGGAAGCAGTGTGGCAGCGATTCCCGACGACGACGCTACAGCAGTAGCAATTTTGCCTTGCCTCCTGACCTCTGCAAGTATGCCAGTGGTAACAAATGTGTTTCTTGTTCCACCAGGAGCATCCAAGAAAAACATTTTACCCTGGTTTTGCCCAACGCGAACAAAAGTATTAACAGTCAATGTTTATTTTGTACTAACAACATGAAATTGATGAAGATATGATCATCATCAATGAACATAACTTTTTTTGTAATACTTAACACCGCATTTTTTAAAAATTGTCTTCCTCAACTCTGCTCAAGATTTTGAGGGTTTTGTTGGAACTTGAATTTGTCAAAACGAACTATACGATACAACTTTTATGAAGAAAATGCACATTGCCATCTATGAATTTTAAGAATAACTAACTACTAACCTCGCCAACATGATCAAATTTAAATTATTAATTTCCAAAAAGTGTTAACATGTAACTTTATTTGATTTTTATGAAATGTCATAGATGGCGCTGTTTCAAATTGTCTTTATACTACTAACATTCATTTAAATATGTTTCTCTGCCCAAATTACTTAAATGGCGTAGTTTTTATAGTGTAAAGCTAGATAATAGCATGGCTTACTCAAAAACAACATTTAAATATGCGTCGTTAGATTACATGCTGTCACAGAATGCGTAAGAAAAATAAAGATTCACAGCTCCTCCCCCGTAGGTGACAGCGTGATAATATGTAGCCTATATGTTAACCCGACCTCTTAGTAATATTCATGCAAAATTTGAAGTAAATCCATGCAGTACTTTTTGAGTTTATCCCGGACATACATACAGACAAACAGATAAACAGACAAACAGACAAAAATTCTAAAAACCATATTTTTGGCTTCGATATCGATTGTAGATCACGCCCCAAGTATTCTTTTTAAAAAATATTCAATGTACAGTTTTGACTTTCCTACGATTTTATTATAAAAAAAATATGTATAGATTACTAGCAGCACTTCACGGTTTTACCCGCATAATTGTCGATCCAGTGAGAATATCGTAATAGAAAGTAAGTATCCTATGATTGTATTATTCTTATGTACTCGTACTTATAAGTTATATTACTGTAAAGTTTCATCAAAATTCGTTCAGTAGTTTTTGCGGGAAAGAGTAACAAACAAACATTCATCCATCCATCCTCACAAGCTTTCACATACCTAATTATAATATTAGTAGTAAGTAGGATTAGTAGGATATTATATTCTTTTAAATTTTTGTACCTCGTTAGATAGCTGATAAAATGAAGATGTCTGCCCCATTATTTGTACGCATAATGCAATAGTCGAAGGACTGATGGCCGGTGGAGCAGACGAGTCCTGGAGTGGACACCGCGCATCGGCAAGCGTAGTGTGGGACGCCCCCCAGCTAGATGGACGGACGACCTTAAGAAGGTTGCGAGGACGGACTGGCTACGGAAGGCGGAGGACAGGGTGTTGTGGCGCAGCCTGGGGGAGGCCTTCCAGCAGTGGACTGCGATAGGCTGAGTTGATTGATTGAATGGAATGCAATAGTAAGATAACTGGTAGTAAAGTTCATGACGTAGATGGTTTTTGAAAATGATTAATTAACTTTTTCCTTTAACTTTTAACTGTTTGATCATTTAGAAAATTTGGTTACATCAAAAGGGGTGCTAAAGTATTAGGTACCCAATGGAATAGCATGATGAAGGCCATTCAATTAGAGAGTTTACGGAAAACTTGTTATTTTGTGACGGATTCTCGGATTTTCGAGTTAATTGAAGCAAGTACCACCCCGTTAGGGATTGATTTTTAAAACCCCTGTTGCACGTAAGTTATATTTTTTGTTTTAAGTTATTTCTGTAGTTTTGAATTAATTGGGTCGCGCGTTAAAATTCTTCTATACAAACTTTGACACGCCCTAAACGGCTAGTGTTGCCAGGCGTCCGGATAAAGCCGGACATAGGTAGGCTTTTTGATTGCGTGTCCGGCCAAAATAAACGGTGTCTGGCTTGTCCGGCTTTTGTTAGGCTTTTTACATTTCGCAAACGAGCGAGCGCCAATGACTGATTATGACGATAATCAAAAAAGCTTGATTTTACATACAATTTTTTTGCCGTACCTATTAATACTGAGATACAAAATCCCCAATAATTTAGGGTGTCCGGCCTTTCTACCCAAATGTCCGGCCAAACTGGCTGGTCTGTCCGGCTATTAGGTTTGGCGACCTGGCAACCCTACCTAAACCCCCTACCCCTTAGGCCAATCACCGTAGAGTAACTGATTTTTTGGGATGTTGGATGCGTTTTAAGAGGATAGATACGCACCTATCTAGGTAGTATCACTACCACCGGTGTTATGCCAAGTTTGCAGCTTCGAAAGACCTGTGCTAACTGCGTGGTGTTCCAAAAACTTCAAAATTTTCGGATTTCTTCAGTTTTTGACTTGTATCTTTTAAAAGTTGCATCCTATGTTTGAGTCATTCGGTACCTACGTTCTTAAAGTATACAATTTTTTTACATTTCGGCAAAATTGCTCGCTGGATAGCTTATAAAATGAATTGTTTTTGAAATAATTTGTTTAACTTCTTGTCATAATTAAATTCGCAAAGAATGTGCGCAATATGGAAGGAGTACCTAATGGGGCTACGGAAGATGGAGAAATGTCTTGACGATGCGTGCGCGTGCGTGATCCATCGCCGCCCGTTCGATGTCCACCGCGCACAGGATGCATGGAAAACAGCACATGAAGTAATTTTTTGCTCCGTTGCCGTTGGTGTAATTGCTGTATGGCGGACCAGTGTGAGGATAAATACTTAAATAAATGTTGAAATAATAAACTCTGTTTATGACTACTTACTGACGATGTTTTCATATCTAACTTTTCAGTGTTTGGTATTTTCAAACTTCTGAATCTAACAAATCTTCACAAAATGACCAGCTCTAATTCAAATAGGTTTAAGGTTTTTTTTTTATATAATACATAACTTTATATAATTCAAATAGTAATCAAAGCTAGATTAAGAGATAAATGTAAAATTATTACTACTTATGGGTACTTTTCTGAATTTATGAAACCTCGTTAGATTTGCCAAGAGGCTCCATCAATCCGTCAGATATTTCTATGTTCACTATCAGGACAGTGAACACTTACAAGTAAGTTCGTGCTGAACAACCTTTTAAAAACTGCCCAAATTAAATTTTTCGCAGTCATCAGATTTAGTGAAAGCCGAAAATTTCTTCAGATTTGCCTGTCTATGTCCCTTTGAGTGAGGCCGTACGGTGATATTTAAACCAACGGCGCTGAATAACCCGCTATTGTTTGTCTTTTTTTGAAATCTGAAATTTTTCTAATATGTTTTTGGCGTTCTCTCATCACGCCCCACCTACTCAAGTTTTCGTACTGAATATGTTTGCTGATTAACCCTCTGGGCAAGCCTCCTCCCCTACCCAAAATACTTTGCATTTAAAATATGTTCTCCATAGATACATACTCGTAGTTCATTTACAAATCGATTAGCACAATAAAAAGGCATGCTGCCTTAGCTTTTTCCCTACTAAGTTGGACCCCAACTTAGTTAAGTCTTGGGAAAAGGCTAGGTAGGCTATATTATCTATGGTCCGATACGTCATTTTTTATGTATCTTGTACAGTGAGACCTTGCTTCTTCACAATGCTAGGTCAAGGGAAAATACCCCAATAGGTTTTGAAAAGTGAGATACCTCATCATCAAAATTTTGCGTTGACTTAGAAGCTTGATTTTTTCTCCCGACCAAGATGCCAGAGACCTTAGTATTTGATATTAATTTCAACTTCATTCCCATTTCTGAGAAAATGTATCTTGACAGACGGACAGACGTACAGACGTCAGCACATCAAGCTGTCAAACTTTAATACATTTTCAACTTTATCGCCAAAGCATTAGGTTCAAGGTAGATTGGGAAAATTTGACAGTTTCGGGTAAATTTAAATTATTTATATAAACATTTAAAACGATACAGTACTGGGTTTATCTCCAACTCCCCAGGACCCTAGCTCTTTCTACTGAAATATTAGCTGGCTGGCATTATTAATATAAAGTTCTAGACACCACTTAATTTGTTAACGATAAGTTAAATTAGTTATTTAAGGCTCACCGTTTATTACTTTAAATTTACTTTTGTAAATATACGGTGTTTGATATAGTTGGTTGTTTCCTTATGTGTTAATACCAAACCACCTGTCCTTTGGGCTTATGTCAGCTTGCCGTAGGAGGCCACAAAAAAATAATTGTAACAGTTCATAGGTTCCGTTTTTCCCTAGTGACGTATTGAACCCGTAACTCCATGGGACTCACGTTGATATGAAAGGGGGCAATCCTATTGCCAATATTGCCATCATCAACAACAACAACAACTGACTCAGGTCTGCTACTGTGAAATCATCATTCTCTTGCCCTTATCCTTACCTACTACTAAGAAATGCAATGCCTAATGGAAAAACTCAATAAAACTTCCTCGACCTCGGAATCCAATACAATATCTCATGCTGAACGTGGTTACGTGGTAGTATTAAAAAAAAAAAAAAATAACTAGGTTTAAAGAGTGATTCTTTTTCAGTGGGACAGTATGGGGAAATTCGAATCCACATAGGAGATACGGGGACACTATTTTAGGCACCATTAGCTCTCTTTTCATGAAATTTTGGCATAATTAGTTTTTTTTGTCAAGAGCGAGTTGTCAATAAAAATGAGAAAAAATATCTTTTTTTTTTTAAATGACATCAGTTTCTTGTGGAGCCCGACCCATTTTCGATTTTCGGCCGAAATATCTATTTTTGGCAGAGCGCGCTTATTCAAGCAATGAGCGAGCGAAGCGAGCCCCTGCATAAGACAAGCGAATGCAACGCACATGCATATTCTTAAATCGAGCGAGCGAAGCGAGCACATCTACGCCACGAGTCAGTTTCCACACCAGAAAAGCTTCCACAAGACAAGTGAGTAGAGGAACTATTCTCGAGATGAGCGGGCGTTCGCTCGTAGTTGAAGTAGGCTCGCTAAATTCGCTTTTCTTGTAATATCTTTTTTTATCTCTTTGCTCGTTGATGACATGTGAAATTGTCCTCCGCCCAATCGTGGGGTAGTTGAGCTCACGAAGGTCTCGATGCGATTTGCTTGCGTAAGCGCGATGTGCTCAGTCGTGGCGTCATAGAGTTCGCTTCGCTCGCTCGGCGGTAAGCTGGGTTCGCTACATTTTTGCTTTTCTTGTGAGAGATCCCGCATCGCTTGCTTGTCAAGTGCCTGCTAATGTTGTGAGAAAAAATGCTCTGCTCATTCACTCGCTTCGGTCGCTCTTCTATTGGGTAAGCGCGCTCCACTCGCTCGGCTTGTAAGAAGTATTCACAGTTCTAACCTAACCTGTCTTGCCGAGAAAGGTATCAGCGAGCAGGCAGACGCTTTACTTTGTGTAAAATAATCTTATCACCACTGCTCTCAAAACGGTGAAGAAAACATCGTGAGGAAACCATCATGTCCTAGAACCAAAAATTTGAAGATATGTGACATCTACCTTTCATTTTTCCTTTTGTTACTTTTTTAATATAATTTGTTTTATTTTTATTTTTAACTGTGTTTAGTTTAGTTTATGATCCTCTACGAGTCGCAATAAATACTTTTTCATACCACTTGCTCAAAAAAGTGACATTCTATGCCACAAAAAGCGAACATAACAGTAGTCATTTTTAATCTGTTAAAAACAGGGAAAGAAAATTGTACTGAATTTCATTCACCTCTAGGGGGAGAATGTGATTTAAATTTGGAATACTTACCGAAATTTATACTGAACTACATCTGTGTTTACACCATTGAGTTTGTATATAAAGCATTATACATCTTTTTGAAAAAGGAATACGCATTTATTATGCAGTTATGATTATTAAATTACGAAAACCGACGAGGCCGTATGAACTTGATGCCTTTGCTTTTCCGAAAAAAAAATATTAGTCTAGGAATTTGCCAAGTTCCTCAGACGCAAGAACTACTCAAATCAACTCATCAACAATAAATGTACCAAACAAAAATGTAACTCTCTCTATTAATAATTGGACCAATATTTCGAATGTTAACTTTTACTTTTAATTGTCATTATTTTTAATAAATGCTTATCTCATATTATTATTGTGTTAATTTTTTCGCAAATGGTACGAAAAGTAGAGTATTTTCCTCGGTGATGAAGCTGTCTTAGTCTTGGGTGAACTTAAATCCCTCGCTACACTCAGGACTCGTCTTAACCTTTTCACCGCCAAGCACTTCTATAGAAGTTCGGGATTTTCGTGCCACCAGCGCCACAACTTCTATAGAAGTTGTTCATTTTAACTATCTTATTAAAATAAATTAACTGTGATTAAAAGCTTTGTTTCATTTTATTATTTAAGATAGCACTGTCTACTACCCTGTTTTTTATTTTTCTACACAAAATAAGCCCTAGTTTGTCCTAAAATCGGCAAAAACAGAAACTCCGAATTTTGTTACTTTCCTCAGAACGCCAATCACTTCATATCAAGTTGGCCAGTGATGTGCCGTGAAAGGTTGATTTCACCATTGAAATATTTATAAATACAGAAAGTTACGAATATCGAAAACAATTTGAGGTCAATAAAATATGAACTTAGTTATCTACTTCATTACAAAGGATAGTAGATGAATTTCGACCTTCAGGTAGATGCCGATACGTAATTATAAAGTTGTTACCAATTCTTGTCGATAGTTATTTTCCCATCTCTACAAAACAGTTGGTCGTCTATGCCCCTGTGCGCCACCGAGTGCCACGAACTACTATAGAAGTTGGTCAGTGACGTCATAGGCGTGCGGCTGTCAAGGTCACTTTGGCATAGTGCAGCACAAAATCGGATTCGCGCGCACGCATCTTTCTTTCTTTCACTACGAAACAAATAGAAAAATGAGTGAAGAACTTGATTCAGACGAACTTTTAAAAATTTTGCAAAGTGTGGAATCGGACTCGGTGGAGAACATTGAACCAGAAGATAATTCTGAGGTATTTCTAACTGGATGATAATAATAATGTTTATTCATCAAAGAGTAGGAATTCAATAAGTATGTAAAATGTCGGTGAGCCCAGTATCTCCAGATGCAATGTAATTACCTATTTAAGAACATGAACCCATCAAACACAAACCTATTATTGAAAACCGCATAAAAATCGGATCATTAGTTTAGAAGATAGATGGGAACATTACTTTGCACAAACACACACACACAAACATCTCTCACCCTAAACGCATATACCTGCTCCGTTCCGTCGTGGGTAAATAGAGAAACGCAATCTGTGCGCGGGGTCCCCCGCGCGCAGATGGGTAAACGGTACCGATACATGAGTTAAGAAAAGAACAGAAACAACACTTAAAAAACAATGCTTTGATAAGTACACAGCTACAAGCGTGATAGAATTTAAATATATTCTTACCTGTCTCCCCTACCAACGAGCCTGGACCGAGCCAGCGAACATAAATACGAGCGCAACACGAGTCTCGGGCTCACTTCCTTTCCGGACGTCGCGCTGTTAGGACGTAGAATTATCATATTTGGTTATGTATATTGCTGTCCGGTTAATTTAATGTGTTTTTTGGTCAAGTTATGGATTGTTATAGTTAGCTCGAAGTATATTACTTGTGATTAGAGTTAAAGCTTAACTTGATTTAAGTGTTGTGATTTATATTGTGTAGTTCGTTATTTTCCTTTTTTTTAAAAAAATTAAAAGTCTTCTTTGATTGTAAGATCAGAAGTGGGATAACCACTCGTTCTTTTCGCTATTAGTATTTTAGATCCTGATTCTTTATTCGAAAGTCTTTTTTTTTTACACCCCATCGAGGGTACATCTAACCATTGTTTGAATATTGTTGAAAACATTTCTTTTGCTAAGTATATAGAGTGAGTGAGTGTGTGATTGATTGGGGTAAGTTTGTTTGCATATTACAAAGTAACCATGCCGAGATCTCCTGTGTATAGTAGACGTGATCGGTCTCGTAACGATAAACGTGGCAGGCCTCGTGAGCGTTCGGATGAACGTCGTAGTGCAACATCGTATCGTTCGCGTCGCAGTCGTTCGATTGAGCGCAAAGACCGGTCAACAAGGCGAGATAGGCAGGTACTTACGCCCCCTTATAGTCGATCCGGACACCGCGATAGGTCATTTAATCGCAATAATACACCACAAAACGATACTTTAGATCGTATCCTTGTAAGGTTAGACGCAATAGAAAATAGGGTCCGATCGACGTCCAGTGTCGATGCCTTGGCTCGACCTGAAACGGAACGTTCTCAGGCATCAGCTTTTTCACGCCCTGTTCAAATACCAGTTTCTGAACAATCTACGTCGTTACCAAAATCAACGAACGTAACCGCAGATAAAAATATGACGATTTCTTCTGAAGTAAACGATGAAACAGATAAAGTTGTGAAGGTACTTTCTAGATTGATAAGCTCTAAGTCTGAAAGTTTTTACGTGTCTCCTTTCGATCCGAACGTTCATAATTTTGATTCTTGGTGTGAGGAAGTTGATCGCGCCAGGATTTTAAATAATTGGGACAACCGGGAATGCTTAGGTCGGATAGGTAGTCGTCTGCGTGGTGATGCAAAGAGCTGGCTGAGCGATTGGACCACTCACGATAGAACTTGGAGCAATTTCAAAATTGAATTCCGGGCATTGTGTCCGCAAAAAATAGACGAGGCTACAATTTTGTTTGATGTTATGAATAAGAACTCAAATGATTTCTCTACTTACGCTGAGTACGCACGTAAGTCCCTTCTGAGGTTAAATATTGTGAACGGATTGTCTGATGAGTTAAAGGCAGCTATCGTTATCAGGGGTATTACTGATCCTCACATTAAAGCAGCAGCAACTAATGCAAAATTGTTACCTCGTGATATAGTTCAATTTTTGTCAAATTTTGTCAAACCAAAGTCAACTTCGCGAAACGCTCACAACGTCAACCCTCAGAAGCGACATCAGAATAATAATGTTGTCGTTTGTCGTAATTGTGGTCGAACTGGTCATAAGCAGTGGAACTGTACAAAAAGGTCTAAACAAGATATATCAATTGCTTCCCGTAAGGAGGATTCGGCCTCAAAACCCGTTCCTACGGAATCCCCGCGCAATAATAAGTCCACCAAAGTCTGTACCTTTTGTAAACGGAGTGGACATTTAGTTGACGACTGTTTTCAAAAACAGCGCTCTGACACAAAAGGCAAGACTGTAAATTTTTGTTCAGAATCCAGCACCAACGACCAAACATAATACCAGCAGTAGTTCAAAAGAAGCCTATCGATATCATGATAGATAGTGGGTCGGATATATCTTTGATTTCTGAATCAACTTTAAAACACTTTTCATTTAATCAAATTCCCGATTATAGAGTCATGAGAGGCATTGGATGTCAGGAGGTCGAGTCGACTTCGTATATTACTACAGTTCTTGAATTTCCTGAAATCTCCCTTGAGGCAGATCTACACATAGTCCCGTCTAACTGCATAAATGCCCCAATTCTAGTTGGTACCGATTTGCTAAACCGTGAGGGTATAACATACTTACGAAATAATAACGAGCAAAGGTTGATTCGGGGTTATAGTCCTTCCATTGTAATGCATGTGACAACAGTAGACGTCGACCAAATAGTGACTTCCCTTAAGGGTGATCATAGGGACAGTTTGATGGAAATTATACACGAGTTTTCGTCTTCTTTTATTACGGGGACGGCGACCTCTACTGTAAACACAGGCAGTATGGAAATTAAGCTTACTTCTAACATACCTATTTGTTACCACCCATACAAACTTTCAGCCGATGAAAAAGGTAGAGTTAGAACGATAATTAATGATTTGCTTAGTAAGGGTATTATCCGCGAATCGACGTCCGAATACGCGAGTCCTATCATTCTTGTGAAGAAAAAGGATGGAAGTGATAGGATGGTCGTTGATTATCGTGCATTAAATGCAATAACGGTAAAGGAAAGGTTTCCGCTACCATTAATAGACGATCATATAGACAAAATGGGTCAGTTTAAACTTTTTAGTAGTCTCGACATGGCGACAGGTTTTCACCAGTTGCCATTGAAAGATGATGATAGCATTAGCAAAACTGCTTTTGTAACACCCGAGGGACACTTTGAGTACATAAAAATGCCATATGGCCTGACTAATGCACCTATTGTTTATCAACGCGTGATAACTAAAACGCTAAAGCAATTTATCGATGTTGGTACTGTATTGGTGTTTATTGACGATGTTTTGATCATGTCCAATACAGTAGAAGAGGGGTTAGGTACCCTGCGTAACGTACTTCATGTCTTAACCGTTGCGGGTTTCTCGATCAACCTGAAGAAATGTAGATTTGTTAATGAAGAGATAGAATACTTGGGGCGGCTTATTGGACATGGTCAAGTACGACCTAGCCCTCGTAAGGTGGAATCACTTACAAATTCAAAAAGACCCACTAATGTAAGGGAGGTTCGTCAGTTTCTGGGTTTGGCTGGTTATTTTAGGCGCTATATTGCGGGTTACGCTTCCAAAACTGCTTGCATAGCCAAATTACTCAAGAAAGGCGAACCTTTCGTGTGGGGACCAGATCAAGATGCAGCTAGGGAGTACATTTTGCACTGTCTTACTAATGAGCCTGTCTTAGCGATCTTCGACCCTAAACTACCTACAGAGGTTCATACGGACGCCAGTTCGTTGGGACTTGGCGCTGTTTTGTTGCAGGAGCATCCCGGTAAGAGAAAGAGGCCCGTCGCGTATTTCAGTAAGTCTACCCAAGGTGCAGAATCCAGGTATCACAGCTACGAGCTTGAGACGCTGGCGGTGGTAAAAGCACTTACGCATTTTCGTCACTACCTCATTGGAATTAACTTTAAGGTGGTGACGGACTGCAATTCTTTGAAGTTAACTCAACATAAGAAAGACTTGTTGCCACGCGTCGCTCGCTGGTGGGTATACTTACAGGATTTTCAGTTTACGTTAGAATACAGAAAGGGCTGCCTTATGCAGCATGCCGATTTCTTGAGCCGGAATCCTCCTGCTAATGTGTCACACATTCGTAGTCCAAATAACTGGGCTAAGATCGCTCAAACAGCTGATGAGGAAACACAGCACCTCATGTCTAAATTAAGGGAAGGTCAGCTAGATGACACTAAGTATGTAATCAAAAATGATCTTTTGTACTATAAGTACACGCCGACGGGCGACGAACCGCGACTCTTGTGTTTTATCCCGAAGGGCCATAGGCTTAGCTTGTTGAGGGTTTTCCACGACGACCACAGTCACATTGGCATCGATCGAACCTTGGATTTGATTCTACGCCATTTTTGGTTTCCTCATTTAAGACAGTTTGTGAGAAAATACATTGGTCACTGTCTGGTTTGTTTGTCACACAAGAAGGTACCTCGAGCTCCACATCAGCCGATCGAGTCCTGGACGAAGCCTGACACCCCCTTCAAGGTTGTTCACACCGACGTGCTCGGGCCACTTTCCGAATCCAACGGTTATAAATACGTCCTTCTTGTAGTGGATTCTTTCTCCAAGTATTGCCTGCTGTACTCGTTATATAAGCAAGATGCTGATGAACTGAAGCGAGTGTTTTCTAACGCGGTATCTTTATTTGGGACACCAACCACCATAGTATGCGACCGAGGTAGAATGTTCGAGAGCACTGCGTTCAGAAACTGGATGGATGAACTGGGCTGTTCCCTCCACTTCATTACCCCAGGCATGCATCGGGAGAACGGGCAGGTGGAAAGATACTGCAGAACTGTCCTCAATATGTTACGCGTTGAAGTGGGTAACAAAGGTTCGGAATGGTCTAGCGCTTTATGGAAGTTGCAACTTACTTTGAATATCACAAGACAAGCTACTGTTCAAGCTTCACCTCTACAGCTCCTAGTGGGTATCGATGCATCAACACCAGTCATAAGATCCCTAGTCCGAGATATGGCTCAAGAAACATCTGAACTAAATAGGGAAACCCTTTTGGCGGTAAGAAGGCAACGAGCGTCACGATTACTGGACGCTAACCAGCAACGGCAAGACGACTATGTGAATAAAGGTCGAAAGGAACCTCGCAATTTTAATGTTGGAGATTTTGTGTTTGTCAGCAAGGCGTCACAAAGTACAGGAAAGCTGGACTCAGGCATGCGCGGTCCCTACAAGGTCGTTCGCGTGCTGCCTCACCACCGCTACAAACTAGAACTGCTTGCCGGAGCATATGGCAAACAGACGGAGGCTGCTGCCGAGCACATGGTGCAGTGGCGCGGCGAATGGACACCAGACACATGCAGAGCCTTCTTCGATAATGGTGAGCGTTTGTGAGTGGACCGCGTTGAATGAGTCGTCACCTCATAAGTGACGAACAGTTAGCGTGTTTCATGTCACCTGTAAATAGCTTCGGCTATGTTACACTTAACTTTTCTTTGTAAGTGGATAGCGTTGGCTGATTCATGCGTTAAGGGTGGACTAGCTAACGTTAGCCATGTTACGTGAATAACGTCAGTTATGTTGCGGAGTTACCTCCATGCAAGTAACGGTTATGTCACCACCTTAGTGAGTAGCGTCAGTTGTGTTGCGGAGTTGTCTCCAGGCAAGCAACGGCTATGTCACCCTTTTGTGAATGGATGGTAAGCCATGTCACCACAATGCTTTATTTTTGTGTATGTCCGAAGTTCGGTCGCTCGTGATACAGCCACATGCCAATTGCTATTTTTCTTATTTGACGGTCTGTGCTACAAAGGTTATTCAAATTCAAGTCATTATGTGACGACTTGTTCCAGCAAGAGTGCACGCTTGCTTGTGCAAGTCCTTTTATCTGGTGAACGGCTTTAGTTGGACAGAACAGACTGGTAGGCCATAATAGCGAGTTGTTCAATGCCTCTTATCAAGTCTTACCGTTGCAGATGATGACGGTGATGATGCCCAACCCACGGACGAGGTAGTCGAGGACGACTCACATGCAGGAACGGCCGTCTTACCTGTCTCCCCTACCAACGAGCCTGGACCGAGCCAGCGAACATAAATACGAGCGCAACACGAGTCTCGGGCTCACTTCCTTTCCGGACGTCGCGCTGTTAGGACGTAGAATTATCATATTTGGTTATGTATATTGCTGTCCGGTTAATTTAATGTGTTTTTTGGTCAAGTTATGGATTGTTATAGTTAGCTCGAAGTATATTACTTGTGATTAGAGTTAAAGCTTAACTTGATTTAAGTGTTGTGATTTATATTGTGTAGTTCGTTATTTTCCTTTTTTTTAAAAAAATTAAAAGTCTTCTTTGATTGTAAGAATATACTTACTTTACATTTCAAAAAACACTTTAAAAACAATTAAAAATTCTGCCACTTAGATACCTACGGTAAAAAACGTTGACTGAAGTTATTAAAAAAACACAGGAATAAACAAAAATAGAAGAAAGAAAGACCATAGACCCCATCCCTGATCAGAATCGAATTCAACGTGCCCTCAGTGCCAATAACTTGATAGGAAGTTAAAGAATGAGATCATGAAACAAATAGAGATGTACCCCATTCCTTATAGTTCTAATTGAGTTATGTATTAGTTTCTTTGATACTCATAATTTATACTGTTTTTTCTTATTAAGGATACTGTGAAATAAACAAATCTGGAAATATTTAATCAGTTTTTATTTATATTCGTAAAATCAACTTTAAATCTTAACTTTACGCGTACAAATCTTATTCATCGATATGACGATATTCCCATCACTACTGTTTACTGTATATTTAGTTATACATTTATAGCTTGGCGCTCGGCGAGGCATTGCGTTTTGCGTACGTTGGCGGCGAAAAGGTTAAATCCCTCGCTACGCTCGGGAGTAAACCTCGAGTCCTTCGTTACGCTCGCGATTTAAATCGTCACCCGCGACAGAAGACACTGCTTTATCCCCTTGGTTAATAATCTACTATTTCTTTCTTTCTACCAACCCGCCAGTGGCGTAGCTCATCCTAATGGGGCCCTGTGTCAAATTTTTTTGGGGCCCTTTTTACCCAAAATGTGAAGCTACAGAGGGTATTGTTTTTACAAAATAAAAAATATATCATATTAACTTAGAAGGTGAGGGGCTCGTGGCTAAGTTATAATAACAGCCGCACGAATCGATTGAAGGCTAAGCTACGCTTGCCGCGGTAGGTCCGTGAATGGGTGACCATCTTAACATACCGAGACCCTCCGTATCTCGGAAAGCACGGCAAGCCGTTGGTCCTAGCTGTCATTTGTGGATCTTTGACAGTCGTTAGGGGTCGTCTGAAGCCCGAAAGTCTGACACCCAGTATTACCAAGGGACATCGTATTACCCAGTAACCGGGTTGTGGCGGTCACATAGCAAGTCGCTGCAGAGGTAAAATATTGGCATTCAGCTGCATCCAGTTAGATTGGAAGCCGAGACCCAATAACACTTTGCCCAACCCGGGAATCGAACCTAGGACCTCATGCTCATCAGTAGCGCTTGCGACCACTAGAGCAATGAGGCAGACATAGTTTTCTTCCATACTTCTCTATTAGTCGTCATCTCGGTACTCACCCCCCTTTTAAACATATGTTTGAACCAATTTACAGAAATGAATAACATTTATCAACAAGAATTTTAGGTTCTGGATATTATTTAAAAAAATTTTGCTTATACACGTCACGTCGGGGGCCCCTGTAGCTCAGGGGCCCCGTATCGTCGACACGGGTGATACAGCGGTAGCTACGCCCCTGCAACCCGCACTGGGACTGCGTGGTAGATTACAGCCCACTCCTTCTCGAAGATAGGAGGCCCGTGTCCCAGCAGTGGGAACATTAATGGTCTGAGTATGCTTTTAACATTGATAGCCGCTGAGATGAGATAACGACTAGAAATTGGAATTGGTCTCCTGTAGTTACACTTTAGTGACACTTTTTTGAGCTATAGATACGAATTGGAATTTCGACACATACTTAGTGAAAAATAGAGGTACACGCGCATGCGCGTGCGTGACGCCATAGGCAATTTGTCTTTTGAATGCTCAACTATTACTCTAGTACTAAAAGCCTCGTTGTTATAAGCGGATGAAATCTTACATGTTTCTCACCGAGCGAAAAGACGTTTTCACGCCAAAAAAGAAACCATTTTCGGTCGGATTCTAGTTTCATGTAAGGATCATGTTATTGTATTGGAGGAAATAAAATATGGACAGTGGAAGTGGGTCAAATTAAATTACTTTTTTGTTTCATACGATTTGTATAAGAGCAAAATTGACTTATTTTTTATGCGGTTTGACTTTGAGAAATCCTCGTCCACATATGTCCACGTTGGTCACTTTGTTGGAAGAGTAGTTGGCGTGTTTGCTACAAGTGGGTATGCAGCTTTCGGCTGTGTAAGTAGTCTGGTAGTAGTCGGTACTGTAGTTCATAGTAAAAATAAAACGAGTATAGAGTTTTCTCCCATATCTTTTTATTCTAAATACATTAATATTCTTTAATTCAACTCAAATATTCATTTAAACTATTACAAGCTATTTTTTTTTATTTTAAACATAAATAATAAGTAATGCAAATGTCCAGCATTGCACACTTTTAACTCGGTATTAATATTTAACTAGGTATTATCCAATCTTAGCGATAGTTCTCCATAGTGACAAAACATATACACAACACTGAAAACCTTTGGTGAAAACAAGTAATCTACATGACTATTGTATAATGGCATGTCCGATGCGCTACAGCAACCGTAGCCATTTTGTACAACCTTATGAGAAGTTCTTTGGTAATAGAATCACGAGTCACTTAGCGAGCACATAGCGAGGGTTTCATAGCATATCCGACATGTCATGGTGGTTATATTATATACCATTTTATTGCATTAGGTAGGCAATTAGATAAATCCATTGAAATAAGACAAGACAACGAGTACATTATCTAGATAACTATACATTCTGCTCAATTATCCTGTTTATTGTACAGTTATTATAAAAGTAGTGATGATGACAATTCGGTAAAGGTACAACGTAGGTACATGCAAATGCTCACGTTATGTGAATTACCAAAGATTGGGTACGTACGATTTACACAGATCTACTGCAGTACGAATATCATATTCAACACAATTAGTTACAAATACGTATGTTTTAATTAGAAAATTAATGATTCTAAGCGTAATGTTTCTATTTTATAACACACAAGTAGTTAAGCGTATCCAATTTTTAATGTAGTAGGTATGTATATATACGTTGACGTAGGTACCAAATATCTAAACTATGCAGTTTAAAAATCAGACACTTCGAAGATAGGCGATGCACACATGCTCGTAGTATTTGATCGCCGATAAAATCTTACTTTATCTACGAAAATAATGTACATTGGACCTTCCTTCTTGATGCTGATGAATGACAGAAATGATGACTTAGAAAATACTTTTCATAATAATACTAGGGGACATTCATTATGATAGAAATACAAAACAGGTGAAGTGCGAGGAACTAAAATCATTTAATCAGTTTAAAACAAAATATCTTTTGAGTACATGAAGGAATAGAGACCAGCTCTTAAACATCGTCCATTAAAAATAAAAAAAGATGGGTGATGAAATGCAAAATAATACAGGTTCATTAAGTATTACCTCCTTATATTATTGTAAATGTACCTACACGAAGTTTATATACGAGTATGTAGCTGAATGCGCAAGTGGCTATGTGCATGCTAATTGATATAACATTGTCACAAACATGAAAAGGTCGCAACCGACGAACATGAAACTGGATAAAAACTAGATTTTCCATCCAATGTACAATTTTCAGACATCTACTTATTTATATTACATCTTTTACACAGTGGTTGTTATATATATTTAAAAAGTATCAGTTACGCTCTTTTCCTTACAAGAAAAATCTATGTAGGTACACAAATATTGTTATACATAGTTGAAATCAGATCTGCACAGCGATACTGATATTGTTTGATATGATTATACAGTTAAAGGAGCATATTTGGCATGAAATGGATGAAGTAGAAACAGTTGTGCGAAGTGTTTCAGAACTACCTACTACTATTGCAAGACCCGGCCCGCGCGCCGATTACGTTGGACTTAATTCAGCAAATATAGATATTTGAATCCACTCAAAATAAAACTTAGTCGCAAACCACTCATTTGTTAGTACTTAACAATTTAATCAAACACTTCAAGCCGTTAGTTGCGTACACGAAAACTTTAAGATTCATGTCATTTTTTTTTTGTTTTGTATTTGGGTAAAGAGAACTAGAATAAAATACGTAACAATACAAAAATAATAATACGTTACTCTAAAGAGAAAAGTAAACGGATCGCCAGCGATCCTCCATAAGTAATGAGGTGCATTTAGGTTCACAGAAATCAAGTAAAGCTTTCTAATAGGATGAATTTGGTAAAGTGTCTTTTGACCCCCGACCAAATACGAAGAGAGATCTTAAGTATGAATTCGACCTTTCTATAATACCGAATATCGACACCCGGTCCTTGCCAGGGCTGGTACTAGATGATACAATAACTACGATACAAAGTGTTGCCTGTGCAGCTTCTGTAACATCGGGTCGGCCGGGAGCTGTCGCAGTCACGGACTACTGCAGTAAGAGGCTGGCCGAATATTATATATTCAGAAAAGACACAACAACAACTCCGAAAGGCAATTTTTAAAATTTACCTTAAAATAGATTTTATATTTAGGATATTTATCATGTTTAATATATTTTGGTGAATAACATCATTATCGCAAACCCGTATTAAATATGAGAAACGTGGATGATATGACAATATAAATTACCCTTTCATACCAATTAATAAGCGTTTTCAATGTCCTTACTTAGTCGAGCCGATATATATTATGCGGCATCGACGACTATAACTACTTACACGACTCATTAAGAACCGAATACTAACTACTTACAGGGATTATCGAACGTCTCGGTGAACGAAAGAACATTTCATATATCTTTGGTTAGACAAAACGAAACAATAGTAAAAATACTAGACAATCGAACGTTACAGTCATTGGAGGGACATAATTATTTAGTCGTTAGGTATTTTTCTAAACAACATTGCATTATAATCACATAAAAATAATCATTATCGAAATGTGACGATGCATCGGGATCGTTCCATTTCGAGGGTAAGCGTCAACATTATTACTATTATCAACAAGACTCGCCCCGGCCCGGCCGGCGCCGGGCTACTGCCAGAGCTTCCACCACACTTGCATCTTCTCAGTGAGTTTCTTGCAGATTCCCAGTAGTTTCCGTCACATCCCGCCATCCCCTTCACCCTCGCAGTCCTCTGAGCCTTCACCCTCCTCTAACGTCACCTGTTAACAAAACACAAATCTTCATTAGTATCCTGTCCTTTTTCTCTTTATTGTTAGACTAGCTTCTGCCCGCGGCTTCGCCCGCGTGGATGTCGGAAATTATCCCACGGGAACGTGCTAACAGGATAAAATGTATGTGCTTCCCCAGGATGCCATCCATCTCGCGGGCCCTTTGTGGCTAATTACAATAGAAAACCAATTGTGTCTCATTAGTGGTGATTAAGAGGGTACCTATATGATATCTTTACCTAAGTACCTACCTAATAAAAAAAAAAAATACCCTACCTAAATAAACCTATTTCTGATGATAATTAATCTAAACTCAATAAATAAGCAAAATCCCTAAAAACTAATATCTATACGAATGACTAATCCTACCTAACATTATTATAAAATAACCTACGGTCACTACGTACACTAACAAATATACTACCTATTATATAAAATTAAACCTAAATAACTCTAAACACTAAAAGGAATAAAACGGTCGCACAGATAATACTGCGGGTGACGTAACCTTCGACAAACTTATTATTTGCGGTTGGTACAGTAATCGGTCTAGGGATCGAACCGCAAAATTAAGTTTGTTTTTTATTGTATATACTTTTCCGGGATAAAAAGTACCCAGTGTGGTGCCCAGGATATTAAAGAATAATTATACCAAGTTTCATCGTAATCGAACCGGTAGTTTTTGCGTGATGCCTGAACAAACAGACAGACAGACAGACAGACAGACAGACAGACAGACAGACAGACAGACAGACAAAAAATTTTTGTAATCACATTTTTGGGTTCGGTGTCGGTCTAGTAACACCCCCTGCCATTTATTTTTTTGATATTTTCAATGTACAGAATTTTCACTTCTACAGATTTATTATAAGTATAGATAGATATAGATTAAAAATGAGAAATAGATTTGTAATTAATATCATTTTTTGAAATATTGAAACTTGTTAAAAGTTTTAGTGGCCATATTGAATACTATTATAGATAATTAACATAAGATAGTTCAACTTACTTGAAAGCGTATTTGTTCGGGGCGGTCATCATCGGGCAGCGAGTGTTGAATGGGTGCTGGCGGTGGTGACGGAGGGATCATACTTTGATAATAGTCACGGTTCTCCTCTAGAGTGTCTAATATGTCCTGGGCGTCTGGATGTACTAGATCCGCCCATGTCTCCCACAGTGGGTGGACAATGTAATCAATAAATCCAACTTGAGATTTTTCTATCGTTGCATTATGCCTATCGCACATTGGACTTATATCCATTCCCTGCTCCCTCTCGCGGTCTCCTTGTTGGAAGAATTCTTCCATAAGCAACGCTACCCATCGCTTGTACAGTGGTAGCGGCTTAGTAGGATTACTTAGATCGGCACAATGTACGAGATTCTCCAATACTTGTATTCTGTCTGTATAATTGTCTAGTAATAGCACGCCACTTCCAGCTACCTTCTTTGTTTCCACCATTGTTTTCAGGTCTGCTAATAGACTCATGTGTTTTGACATGTCTGTGGAGAGAACCATGTCTATAACCATCTTTCGTAGCGTCTGCCTCTGTTTCTTTTGAAGGTTGATGAATATGTCGCACCCATCATTCTGGAGAAGTTTGAACGCTACGGCGAGATGGTGGTTCTCTAAAACTGACTCGTCGTTATACATCAGAGCGAGCTCTGAGCTTGAGTTAACGAGGAACTGGTTGGTGAGGCCGGGGTGGTCGACGTCGTGCACGCACGCCGCGAATAGAGCGGCGCACGTCTCTATGGGCGTGAACACGGCGTCGAGCGCCGGCGTGTTGAGCAGCACGTGCGTGGACTGGGCCACGTCGGCCGCGTGCAACGAGTTGTGGAAGGGGTTGTCGCGCATGTAGTGCTCCTCCAGCGTGATGGCGAAGGCGAGGAAAGTGCGCGCCGGGATCTGCAGCGTGCCCAGAAGCTCCCGGGACGTGAACGCAGCGTACGCGACGGCAGTCAGTGGTCGTCCACAAGACAAGTCACCGATGCGGAAGATGTCCACACCCCATCGCTCGATTTCGCCTAGCTGACGACCCAGGTCTTCCTCGTGAGGAGTGTCTACTCCATATCTTGGCACACGTTCTCCAGTGAAGCTATTGGTGTGCGTCAGTGTCCGCTTAACGCCAGATATCTGTACAAAAATATAAAAAAATTAGCAAAAATGGTAAAAGTGAAAAAAAAAAATAATTTGCAAAGTTTTTTCATGTTGAGGGCATAATAAATAAATGGCATATTCAAAATGTGTTGTACTTACTTGTGACATGGTGGTTGCTGGTCCGGCATGACGCGGTTTGTCCTTCTTCTTGGCACGCGCTTCGGCAACCTCGTCCACTTGTAGAGATGGTAAATCGATATCTTGTTGCTTGTCTGGAATATATAAAAAAAAAAATTAAGCATGCTTTTAAAATAACTGTTATATCGATTTTATAGTCGAGCTATCAACACTTTATTGATGGATATCAAGTAAAATTGGATTGAGTGGGATATTAGTGAATAATGCTAGCATCCTACAGCTGGCAAAAGCTGCGCAAATATAGTAAGTTAAACATTATCGACCGATTACAATCTTTATTGCGCTTCCTAACTGTGTTACTGGGTAACGATGCCGAAAAAGTGGGTGAAAATGTGAAGTATCCATTAATACATATTTTTATGATTAATACGTTTCCAGGTCAACATGCGAGTTTTGTTATTACCTAAAGATAAGTAATTAATCATGCCGATGGGAGCTTTGATATATTTCACATAGTATTGTTCTCGTGTCGCATAGCCTTCATTGTCGTTTCCAGGGCTGACATTATGGAGTACAACGACGTTGGATGTTGCATTGATTTAGGTCAAAATGTGTGATAGCATTATTGAGTTTTATAAAACGTTAATTACATATTAATCTTCATTATCAAGCCTGGATTAAAATAATGATAAATTTAGTATTAAAGTATTAAAATTTCACGTGGCTTGTGTTCTAGATCTTGAGCTATATCTATACGAGTATATTTATATTTTTGAGGTTGAACTATGCGACTTTTGCGACCAAGACTTTTTATTCTCGACTTAGAGACCATTAGCTTGTTTATGGCTAAAATGAAGAAGGTATTTTGACAGTTTAGTAATCTCATAATTGTAATTTATTATAGCGAGGCGATTAAAGGAGGGCCAACGGACCAACCGCATGATGAAAGTATAATCTGAGCACATTAAACGGATTAACTTGTTATCTACCTTTGTGAAATAGTACTACGCGTCCGCTGCCTATCTAATCAACGGATGAACACACTCACGGCTATTTTCTATATTTAGATGAAAGAAAATCCGTTCGACCCATCGGAAATAGTAACGTTAATAATGTGTTTACTCTATCCTGAAGGATGAATTAATTTCAGCTGCCAATGCAATAAAGCTTGGAATTATTACCACTATGAATGAAGAAGTTGAGTTATATTATTGCAATGTGCTAATTTATTTTAAAGATCGTTAACCATTGAAATCACAAAATCTTGAATGATCGGAAAGAACAACATTTTCTCAGTAATGCTAACGATTCCAATGAAAGCACACTTGAGGTATAAGATCCAATGTTCTAACAACAAGGCAGTAAATTAATCAAAGGTTTCCATTATTGTCTAATACACAATAAAAAGAATATACAAAAATATTAAGTAACTGATGCGGATATTATTGAAAACAGTGGCCCATTCTTTGGCTGCCGTAATCATTAGTCATGGTCGTTGCCAGCACAAACAAATTAATTTTGTACTACGAAGTTCCTTCGTCCCCCTTTTGCAATTGGTTCAATAACAGCTCGTGTTTGTTAAATATCTATGTCCTACATGTTTTACATCCTCAATAACTTCTACTTGAATATTAATAATAAAGGCCCTGATGTGTTAACAATTAATATTTGTCTGCTCATAGCTGTCGTATTAATTTGGATGCGTATCGTAGGAAGTGGTGTGGTTGCTTACAACAATATAAATAATTATTATGTCGTATTTATCGCAGTGCCTGGAGCGCTTGCACGAAAAGTTTATGCAGAATGAGAAGGCTTTTCCGAGAGAGCTTTAAGTTCCAGTTGAACGGGGTTTCAAAATCGATATGGATGTTGTTGTAGTGCGTAAGTGCGCGCACGTGGCTTGGGGTTATCGGATTTATCGCCAATGATAACGCTTATTTACATTTATTTATCAACCTGTTAGGTTTATTTACCTGTTGATTTCGCATATTAAAGCTCCATTTATATACAGTTACTTTATGACGCGATTTATAATGATAATGACATGTCATGTAATCTATACCTACCTAAGTGGTTAATCTTCAGTGTTTATGAATTGATGTCAGTAATAATGTGGCTTTTCTTTACTAGACACGTATTTATCGCTTTAATCCCGGTTTTCCCAGCGAGAATTATAATACGTACAAAGAAAGTCATTATGCGGAAGGTCGTCCTGTATCCCAACTTGATGAATAATGGCTATTACTCATGTTGTGTACTTACTTCGAAAGAATATATTAACATGAATTATGTTGTTTTTAAATAATTTAATTTACGTCCATAATGTATTATGGTACTTCAACTAAACTAAATCCAACAAACACACGATTACTTGTCATTCTGATTAACTTTATTGGACCCTTATTGAAGCGCTCCGCTTTTCATGCAGATAGGCTAAACCGCTTTTAGAATATTTTTAATGCCGGTCGAAATACTTAATGGTCTCACAAGTGGGTGCGGGAGGACGTTCACTCCATAAAGTAAGTAGGTCATGTACTTTAATATAATTATTTCAAAACCACGTACTTCTATAATATAGGCTCTACCTACTTCTATAAATTCGTCGAGCTACCAGAAATTAGCTTGTACTATTCAATTGCAGCATACAATTGTATAATACATACAGGTCTTGAACGTTCTATGTTTTCCAAATGAATTTGAATTTATAATTCACTCAATAATGAATTTAAGACTCTAAACGCAAAATCATCGTAGGTAATTGTAGTTTCTATTCTGGAGAAATCGTGAGTAGTTTTTGTTGGTCTTTGTACTTAACAAAAATGTAGGTACCTACTGTAGTAAAAAGGTTACATTGCGTAACCTCGGTGTCTATGATTAATGGCGTACTATGAGATTTTAACAGATTGAAGTGCTCAATCGTGTCGACATGACACACCACACGCGTGACTCATTTTTTCAGCGGGTAAGTTCATCTATGCCTATATCAAAGTTGCATGTACGAGTATGTAGCTATTCATAATGCATTTACTATCTATCGTTCCTATCTTAAAACTTGGTATTATTTGATAAAACTCATAGAACATAACTTATTGATCAGGTTATATTAAGTTATCAATACATATAAATATTATAAAATAATGCAGAATTAATAACTTGAATAATTTACTACTATAAGTTAGTTGGACCCCTAAATATTTGGTAGTTTTTGTGATATTTATACGTCAAAGTATGTGAATATAATTAAAAGTTTATGAACACTCACCCAAAAATGTAGAGCAGATGTACTCCGAGATCTGGTTGCCGGACTTGCTGGACTCGGAGAAGTGGCTCAGCTCCTTGTTCAGCATGCGCTTGAACTGCAAGTGCAACATGTCCATAGAGCGGGCCATAGTCACAACGCGACTCCGCAGCCAACGGGCAGGCGCGAAACGAACGCTTTGTCTCTCGGCGCACACGCGCATTTCACAACACAAAATAATAAAACTTCAAACACAAAAAAAAAACTGTTAGCTAAGCTCGTATTCCGAACTGAAATATTTAATTCACGATATTACTTTAGAACGTGTATTATCTATGAGCGCTATCGTCAGACTGAAGCGGTCGCGGCGACGCGGCCTCGTATTAAGCGTAGCTCGACTATCGTCACAGCTCTGCACACTACAGAAATACCGCCTTCCCAGTAATGTGCTTTACATGTAATCTAGATTCAGTCGCTCGCGCTTCCTCTGACACAGTATAGAGAGAACCGCCTTTCCCACTAAACTATTAGTAAGCAACCTGGCTGCATGTCGTTCATTATATATAAGAGTAGGTATATGAGAATTAGTTGGCCGAATCTGTCTCAACGGGATTCGGTTTAGTTGGCCTTGTTTGAGTCGCTTTTATCCGGATACAACCTGTCTCCATTATTTTTCGGCAGTTGAAATGTTTCAATTAATTGATTTGAATGGCCCGACTGTGTCTGACGATATATAGCAATAAACGAACAACAATAACGTAAAATTTAATAAATAGCACGTCATAAGATGTCGATAACATTTCAAAGTTATAGATTGCATCAAAGGCACCTAGTAACATGATAGCGGATAGTGGAGGGCTTACCAGGAGGTTGGAACGGATTCCGTTGCTAACTGCTCAATTAAGATGTTTTTCAGCCATGAAATGACATGTAGATCTGGTGACGATTACCCTTGACATAGTTTCTTATCGGCTTTCAAGACTAATCTTGATCCCTGGTAGTCGGAATAGATTCTAGCTTTATACCCTAAACGAGGAAGTTGGATTCGTGTTACAGCAGATATTTTTAAAAGTGAATTTATAATTTTAAGATAAGAGAGTATCTCGCTTTAACGTAATAGAGCGTCTTAGTAGTTCAAGTCATTGAGATTTATTGCCGCAGTTCTAAACAAATATTGTGATTTTCTGTGAAAGTATATTGGTTTAGCACTGCTCGGAACAACGCCAGTTTTTGTATAATCAGTCATCGCCACTGTAATAGGCGTTAAAATGCTGTCATTAGATAAATGCCTTTTAGTTTATATAGATTTCTAGCTACATTAGGTACCTATCTAAAAGAGCTCATTTAACTTTAATATTGATTGTCATTACCTACCTACTGTTACATAAAAATATTTTTCTTCTATAAACTAAAGTAATTGTCCTGAACAGCATACAACTTTCATAAGGGCTAGTATGAGATAAAGTACCGCCCAATAAATGCCATGAACCCCGACTGGTATTAACTGGACCGAACTAGTTTTCAGCTACATAAACAGGCTCCATACCCATTGATTTCGAGCACCATTGATTCGATGAATTGCTTAAATTGACTGTATTGGCCGGACCATTCGAGGTACGCAAAACCGTTACTTCAGAGAATTTGAAACGTTTTCCGTTTTACTGTATCTATTTCTATTAGTTAAGTCATGAAATGTAACAGATAACTAGCACGAACTGCATGCACATAGACAGCGTGAATAAATATGAATGTAAATCAAATAATCATATTATATCATGTCCTGAAAGCGTGGAGGAATTAGAACAGAGCAGCAGGTCACTAAGTGTGGGACCGTGGCATGGAAATGATAAAGCATTCTAACTGCAAACTAGTTCACGTGTCTAGTGATTCACGTAATATGGTAGTTAAGCTGGAAAGTTATACGCTGTCATGACTCTAGGGAAAGGTGAAAAGAAACTTTTTGTGTCACTGAAATCCGGATCACGCTCTAAATATTTAATGAAGATGGCTTACATGAATGCTGTCTGAAGCCTGAACTGGTTAATAAAAGCGAATGGTTCTGTAAACATATTAGCTAACGGTTTTTATATACGAAGTAAATAAATTGTTCAGCAAAAGCCATTGCTTTACATTTTCATTCACGAAAAAAAAAAAACGTGAAAACATTTCAGGTGTTCAAAATAGAATTCATGTTGTTGTTTATTCTTCTCGTAGGAATATATTTTAGGAAATAATTCAGGAACTCGATCGTTATGTTTACATGTATCGATTTGATGTATTTTTTATGTGAAATCAAAACACTGTAATTTATACCTTTCATGATTTATGATGAAAAATGACATGGCCATAAACTGTTTTCAGCCAGACCTAGAAATCTGGATTCACTTCCCCATGAAAATATTTTGTACGCTAACCTCTATGTCTCGAATTCGTTTCCGTATCTGATCATAGATACTAATGTTGTCGTCGGTGCCTTCCTTAGTTTCTCTTTCTATTACATTAGGCTCCACGACGAAATTAGACCTAATGCACACATTTTAACTAAAATTCTATTCAAAATATTAATATCTTCGCTATTTAGGTATTAATTAAGTACGTAGTAGTAGTATTATCAAGTAGTGGCCATAGTATAGGTAGGCTATCAATATAAAACATCGTGTTTCCTGCTTTCAAACCACTACAATCTATACCTAAGGGTTTTTGTAGAGAAATTTGTCTCTCAATTTCCCTGTGACGTCGACCATGTGGGCGGGGATCGATACAAACAATGGAGTAAAAATACCTAAATTGATTCATGGCTTAAACTATGACGCAAATCTATCGTTCTAAACTGAAAATGGTATACGGGAAATATTAAAGCACATTTACTTGCGTCAGGTTACCTACGCAGCGTCTGTTGCTAGGAATGTAATCAGTAAGAGTTATAATGTTCCCGACAATTTTAAGCCGAGTAAAAATGAGTTAATTATTATGTAAGAACCAACTTTGGATATTGGACCTATTTACTTAGGCCATTTCGTCACATAGATGAATTATTGCGTTAGTATCAGTTGAATATAACAAGATAAAATTAATATGAGTTATGTTTTGTTGGGTGACAATTTATCATATCATAAGTAGCATATTGCAATATTTGCAATCGACAGCTGGATTATGTTTTTCCTAAAAAGGCTGATCCCGGGCTTCTTCTGAGGAGCAGATGGATTTTCTTTTCTTTCCAATTTCCAAAGCTTCTTTGATCTACCGTAATCAGGTGTGGTTGACGTTTGGGGAAAGTTAAATTATTTATTCAAATGTATGACGTAGGTACGGACGGCGCTAATAAAGCTACCTGAAAATCGTTAACATGACGTTGTATGTCGCCTACGAACCTAATGTCAACTGAAACCGACGCGTTATTGTTTGGGTGATATTAGGTGATTGTAATATATGAACACAATAATTAATATTTGTCCCATAGGTCATGTTGAGACGTGATTACTGCGTGGGCGCGGCTATATGACGCGGTGATCGAACGATACTTGCGATAGGAAATGTGTTTTAATGCCAAATTGATCATCAAACGAAATGGGATTAATCATTCCCGATGCGATTGGGTCATCTCTCAATCATATCAGTTAACTTGACATTTAGTTTCGTGATTTGATTGAAATGTGTTCATAGCGATTCCTATATAACATCGGACAGCGTGATAGGCCCTTTTACGTTTCGAATGAGTAACGTGACATGTAACATGTAAGAAAATGGTTTTTCTTTGTGTTAACTTTAATTTATTTTTATCTTGTTACTGATTAACTGAAAGGCATGTTATGTACGAGTAAAAAAAAAGATTAAATAAACCCAGATTAAATAATACCCTGTACCTACCCAGTGTACACAGTGTAACACTACCCAGTGTTACACTGTGTACACTGGGTGTATTTAATCTTCTTTTTCTAGATTTTTATTTACAGTCGACCTTACTTTTAAAATTTCATAAATAAAGAATAACAATGTTATGCATAACATAATCAGCCTATAATACACACAGGCCCAGGCCTCCTCTCTGTGAGAGGGAGTGGGCCATAATCCACCACGCGGACCCAGTGCGGGTTAGGATGTCACATGTCTTCGAATTTGTGGTTCTAGGACATGCCGGTTTCCTCACGATGTTTTCCTTCACCGTTTTGAGAGCAGTGGTTATGAAATAGTTTACTAAAACAGTGGTGGCCCAGTGGTAATGGATCCGACTTACGAGTTGTAGGTCGTGAGTTCGAACCTAGACAGGCACCTTACTTTGTGTAAGCAATGTTATGCTGCTGAGGAATTTCATGTACGAAACATATTTGTTATGACTGCCTTGTAGACTTAGTAAAAATGGGTAAACAATACGTAGGTATCAGAGATTAGTTCATCAGTCTATGTAACATGCTGAACAGTATGCCACCTAAATAATAATTTGGATGTGTTCCCGTGGGTTTCGCGAACTTATTTACTGTAACGATGTAGCAGTATAAATGGATTTCTGTTTAACACAAAGCAGGCGCCTCAAGCGTGGATCCCACTATTTTTCTTCTCTTCGTTTGTTTTAAGCTTTTACTCGTTCAATGAGCAGCATTCAGACATTGGTATGTGTAATTATATATTTAAATTTCCTTTGGTATTTTTAACACAGTTCACTGAATGAAAATCTTTCAGTGAAAAACTTAATTTACTTTGTGTATTAGGGTATGGACAATTAGTAATATAGGAACAATAATTGTATAGAAAACGCGTTGGTTATTTGATTACAGGTTGTGGTTGAGCGTCGTGGTCAGATTAAGTACCTACTTGGAAATCATTATAGACGTATTGCGGTCATTATAGGAATTCTTACGGGAACAAAGGTTTATTGTTATAAATAACGGAACAAATAAATTATTTAAAATTAATTATGTTTACGAGGATCGATTGAAACGCGTGTAAAATTCCCTGAAAGACTGACGTGAAAATGCTGTAGTCTAGTGACTTTGCAATTATTTTGAAAATACAGACTGTCAGTCTCCGAGGTCTTTACTTTGAATTATTTTCATGATCTTGAAAAAGTCCAAGAAATGAGTAGTTTTGAATTTATTTATTTATTATTAGGGTTTTTCAACTATGAGTACACTGCTACTTTACAATGAATACATTACAAACTTTAGTCTAAGCGCCTAACTTATAGAAAATTAAGGCTAAATAAATAACAGGGTTGTTGGCACTTTCAACACATAAGAAAACTTTAGACTCTAGAGTTTTCTTATCGTCTATCGTTTTCGATAGTCTAGACTAGAGCGTCTAAGGAAATGAGGGATTGAAGATTATATACGCGTAATCTTGGTAACCGTTTAGTCACGGAGGTGTGCACGTAGTTAAACCTCGTGCTTTTGAGTTGCGTAATAATCTCTAATTACCAAATCGAACGCGTCGGTAATTCCCGCTCAAGAGAATATTTTACCTTATTGGGAAGAATTTACTTTACCTACGAGTGCGTACTCGTAGTCCATGACGTTAAAACATTCGAGCATAGTAACGTTACTATAATTCGATTTTATCGCTTTGATACTCACATCGAAGTTTAATTAATAAATGATAAATGATTTTATTTTGTAAGTAGGTTTGTACAAACACTTTTACACGTCAATCATATTTTAAAACTAGATGAGGTCGGCGTTTCCTATCTGACTAGTCTGAGAAGAAAGGCCGAAACAAACTCAGACGTCAGTCTCTTTTAAAGTCCAGACATAATCTTGGTCAGATCATATGAAGACCATGTAGGTCGATGTCTGAGATGGTCTTTTGAGGAAAGAACCACACAGATTGAGAGGACCTGTCCAGTCAGTGCACGCATATGTCAGAAATCGTGCAGCTCAACTCAAAACTTAAGGAGCTCAACGGTTCGACGAACAATACCAAAGAAAGGACATTTGGGTAGGCCACATTAATTACTCAAACTGCCAGACCATGACAAAAACTAACAGAACAGAGAGAACAATAAAAAATAAAATGACCCGCATAGTCTTCACATTCACAAAAATTAAAATAATAGAATACTTTACAAAGTAAGCAAATTTCATAGTATATATCAAATTCATTAATGTCAAAATGTATATAAAAAGAAAAAAACAACAACAAAACAAAATAAAAACATTCAATATGTAAAAATTTGAAGCAGCTTAATCCCAAGCCTTTTTGTCCTCGATATAAGCCTTAACGGTATAAAAGGCTTTCTGGCACAAAATACGTTTAATGAATGATTTGAATTTATTAAGGCTTAGATCTTGAACGGGGCCTGGAACTTTGTTGTAGAAGCGTATACATTGGCATCTGAACGAGCCACCTATTTTCTTGAGCCTTGTTGTAGGTACAACAAATTTGTGTATGTTTCTAGTATTTATATCATGTATATCACTGTACTTTTTAAACAATTTTATATTTTTATGGGCATATAAAAGATTTTCATAAATATACTGAGAAGGCACAGTCATAACATTCATTTATTTAAATTTTTCTCTGAGCGAGTGTAACAGTGTAAAGTGAAAGAGATGGCCAGTGATAACACTCACCGTTGTCAATGAAAGTGTATTTTAAAACAATAGAAAGGCAGATAACTATCTCCCTTCCTGTATTAAAAAAAACACATGTGATTTCATAACATATTGATTTAGATGGTTGCATTAGAACCATTATGATTTGTATCACAACATCGACTATCAATATATATGTCGATTATCAATATTGTTGATGATTAGCAGTGTTACAAGTTTTATCAATCTGTCTAATAGTTAAAATTAGTGACACTTATCGTGTAGTCAAGAGTTGGTTGCGCCAAGATAAGATACAGAAATATGATATGATTAAATAGACGTAAATAAGTCAAGTTATATGTTCAGATGTGTTTAACTATGGGCAGCCCTGGCCTAGATTATAATAATGCGCTTCATTCAATTTAAAAAATACATAATAGATAATATTAATAGTGTATACTTAGACAGCACTTTAGTTCAGTATGTAATCAGTGGTAACGAGATGACGAGATTGGTGTCCTTTGTTACTTACATATGTTCAAATATTATATGTATTGAATCCGTTTACAGCTGTTTCATGAATTATAGTGTCCTTGCAGATAACATAAGACCACTACCGACATAGAGACTTCCTTTACGTCATAATTATTTAATTGTTTGCGATATAATATGCATTAATATAATTTCCATAAAAGGGACGAATAATTAATATTAAAGAGCTATAAAGTAGTTTGAATAATTAATTTAACGGTAGAAGCAAAAAATACTTTGATTTTCGTTTAAGGTTTCTTTGTAGATTTTTGTTATTGTGGTGAATTTGAAAACGGTCAAATGATCCTTTTTCAGTAAAATTTGTTGTTTATTATCTTCTATATCTACACATAGTCTAAAATAGGGTCGATTTACTGTTCTTTTCCACACAATGGCTTTTGATGCGGTTTTCATCAATTTAGAGAATTTATTCCGGAAGGTTTATGCGTAAAATACATTCATATTAAACTTCGATATAATAAAGAAATATCGATTTTTATCCAGTGACAAACCGTGTGAAGCAGGGGCGTTTGGCTAGTATATTTATATTAAGTAGCAAATACCTACATAGTTAGATAAATAAATTACGTAACGATGTCTAGTTCACGACAGGGTTGACCGTGACTACTTCTCGAATCTTGAACGTTGCATTGACGCTGACGTTACGACGATAGGAAATAAATCGGAATGGCTAAATTTAGTTTTCAATGATAACGTTACTACCTACTCTAATTATATCTAATCAAATAACTGTTTGCTGTTCTACAACTTTAAAAGTTTTTTTTTTCAAAAAAGGTTATCGATTTTTTTATGAGAACTGAACTTGAATATTACGTAGGTACCTAAATATTATGTCACTAATAGTGACACATTACAGTAGAAACAACTCGCAGACAACAGGGAGACGAAAATGTCATTAGATTATAACAATGAATCATAATTAAACACACTTAACTATGATTCATTACTGCTTAATCGCGCTTAAATATTTTATTATTGCGGTCACTAGTGACGTGTTTCCATAAAATAAAATGTGCGGTCAAAAGTTGAGTACACAAACGTCTCCTGCGGTTGACCAGAGCAAAACCAGTAACTGTTGGCATGCAAGATCTTATTTGTGACGTCGTAATTAAGTACGTCACAACTAATGAATAGGTATTTCACATTAATAAATAGGCAGCAATTAATTTACTATCATTATTTCCTCATTACGACATGATTATTACAATAGGTAGGTACCTAATGTTTGCAGGTAAATGTGTGAATATGTATGTAGATAGGTACACATGGCTACACGTCAAGCTATACAAAACCAGTTTGTCTTGGCCTCACTTTGTATGATATTTTCTCACAATGAACGGTCAGCTAATACTGGTTTTGCATAGCTTGATGTGTAGCCGTGTGTACCTATTCAGTATTCAGTGATTTACCTATTCCATTATTACAGTTTCAGATCTTCCTCCATACCGATTTAAATTAGCAGCATCCATTTAAGAATTAATCTGACTATGGACTGAAACTGACAGAGAATATTATTTTGAAGCAAAAACTTCGGATTTGTGCTAGTAGTGTCCTTAGCAGTAATAGCAGTGCTGTAGGTTTTTGACTTTAGGGATGGGGAAATCTAACTGAAAATCTTATATTATTTAGTTGTTAATAGGTATTCCTACAGTAAAAAAATATATTTAATAATGTTCAATTTTTAACATTTTAATTTTACGATACATAAATTTATACCTACACAACAAATCCTTTTTCTCGTAAATTGTTTCATGTCTTCTAAATTTTAATGTAAAAACGTTTCTTCTATCTCATATATCTAACCGCACTCGGTGGCGCACTCTACCGCGTGGTGGATTACGGCCCACTCCCTGTCTCTGAGAGCAGGCCTGTGTCCCAGCAGTGGGAACATTATAGGCTGATTATGCATATCTCATACCTTGTTTTAGTTTTATTATACCCAAGTGGTACCTAATCAAGACTTATACAAATTAGTTTAAATTAGAGAGATGTTCCATAGAGTGGTGTGATTTATATTTGCATATGCAATATCCACGTCGGTGTACATTATTATAATTCTCAAAACTTTATCAGATTATTTTATTTTGTTTTGGGTGAATATATCGAAAATAAACAGTCGCAATAATATTACTCATTTAATATTGTAAGATGGTAAAACAATGCTAAAGGCGATTTTCCCTGGTTTGAGTTACCCAAAGTTGTTTAATTACTTGGCTTGACTTTTCTGAAATAATTAAAAAGTTCGGGAATTGAGGACAACAGTCAATTAAAGTTTTAAATCTAGAACACGTATTTTCTAATATCGTTTTATTGTGGCGGGAAACTCACGTCAACCTTCGTGGTCGAGGCAACGGCGGCGGGCGTTCCGCCTGAGGTCGGCGCAGACGTCAGACGCGACCCGGGTCATTAGATAGGTAACGGTGTTGCCAGATGCCCCACTACTTCATGAAACCTTCATATTTTACAGGATTTAAAACACATGCAAACATCCTGCACTGAAAGCTTCATCGAAACTAAATATTACGTTATATTACTTCTACTTACTTGGGATTTAGTGTAAACTTTGGTAATTGCAATGCTTTGGCATTGACATAGATTTATACAGAATTATCTAATGAAATTTAACAGCGTCAAATGTAAATAAGACCTGAACTCTCATTCTTGAGGAAATATCAGAACAAACCTAAACTCTGTGATTATCAAAACCATGGCCGTACAAAACAGATTTTCTTTTGAAGATTACATTTACATTCAATATAATATATTTCAGGCGAAATATACGTTCAGTAACGTGTAGGCGGCTGTTAGCAATTCTGCGAATTTTCATCCTATTTATCGTACGGATCGTGAGAATTGTGAGGGATGTAGACGTTCAATATGATGGAGGAAAAGTTTCAGGTTAATACCAGAATGACAGGGAAAGTAGCGATAACAATGAAACAGCATCATTGTTTTGTTTAGCTATTGTTAGGAAGATTTTTCAGGTACGGGTGGTCGAGATAAAAGGTTATTATCTTATTTGATATCAGATTGCGGACGAAATAGATCTGATATGAAGGGCCATTCTTTCTGTTCATCTGCAGTTTGACTGGAGATAAGGAATTCGAGATATAAGTGTGTCATGAGACAATTGATCTGGCAAGGCGGGCGGCGTCGGCCCAGCTGCGTACGTGACTGTGCGAGCGTAGGGGACACCCGTCGTCCATGGACCTTACTCGCGCCCACGACACACTACGCCACCCAACTATGTTATCGCTCGTGGCTACGTGATGAAGCTCACTATATAACCTTCCGGAATAGTTAACGCGGATTTATTTTATAGCCGATACGAGTACACATTCTCTCTCGCAGTAACATTCTATGTGACAACTGCAACGTCATTGTAAACCGGTGCCTGTTGTATTTCTTTGTATTTCCCAAGGATGCTGGCTGAGTAATAAAACCAGACAATGTGCAGTAGCTGATTCGTCGGGAGATTTAAAAATGTAATTTTACGATGCTGGTTTTTCAAATGTTACCTCTGAATCTGAGCTGAATGCCAACCAAGTAAACGCGTCTTTCATAAATTGAATTGAGGAAAGACGGCGCTTTTGTGCTATTAATTTGATATTAAATTAGTTCTCCTTCTTCTTGAAATTTGAATCTGTTCTAAATATAAATATTTAGATTCTGAATAAAATGATAAAGACGCGATTTTCTAACCAAAAACATTAAAGATAAGTGCTTCAGTTTTTTCAGGAAGGTAATCATCCTTTTCCAACCAAATCATGCTTTTCAGCCGAACTGGTGAAGGATACAAATAAATAAGTATCGATCCGTTGAGGTACGTATTTTTTCATCGTTTAAAAACTACACGTTGTATATCGAATCCGTTCCTATCAATAACAAATCGATACGTTCGTGCGTATCTGCTGCATCCATAATTAGACGATTTGTCTGTGAAGTATTGATTTGTAAATTATACACGCATTATTTTTCGGCCGGGATCTGCGTCACTCGCGAGGGAACGGCGAGGCTGCCCTTCAGTTTTAATGATACAGCGTCACGCACACACATGCTACTGAGAGTGCCAACTGCTGCTCACTGTAAACCCTTAGAGGAAGTTATCCAGGGTTTAGTAATCATTGCCACAGTCGTTAAGAAACTCATATGCCAGAATTAGTTCGTTACCCAAAGCTCTGAAAGGTCACACAAGACCGACCCTGACATTTACATAGAGGAAAGGAAAGTTCTCTTATTGAAGTATATTGAGGTTCAAGCGCACAGCTGGATGGCAAGAAATGAGATAGTCAAAGAGTTCAAATGAATGTAAAGCAATGCTTTAGCTACTACTGAAAATAAATTCATATTAGGTACTGAAGAGCGGGTGTACCTAAGTAAGCAAACGAAACTCATCCATCTGGATGTACGAAGAAGCACATATGTACATTCCACGTACACTACTGCGTAGCACACAGTCATGCTTTCGTCAATCGGTACAGTTACGTACGTAAGTATTGTATCAAAAGCTCCTTCAACGTTAGGTCTAAAATCGTTGTGTAGTCGGGCAAAAAATATTAAAGTTTTCGCGTCATTGTGACGTCAAACGCATCGATCCACCAGGAACTAACTGCCTCTCACTCAATATAAAGCGGTGCAAAGTGGTGCAATGCAAGCCAGACGCGTCCTATTAAACGTTAAATCACCGGCACTAAATAATAATTGAGACAGAACACAATGGCCCCCGTCCAAATAAAGTCTCAAGCACCTTGATAGTTGAATGGGATCCTTTAATTAAAATTCATCCCTCAAATATTTGAGGCCTTAATGAATCTACGTATATTTAGAGCTAAAAGGACAACGAAAGTCTTAAATTTTAATTTGAGATGATGACCTTTATTCGTGCTGAAGTCTTTACTTGATACTTTACGCATGTAGCGTTTTAATTATGCTGACTTAAAGGCTTATGTATAAAATAATATTTAGGTGGATGCTAATTAATTTGTGAAAAATAAATTACCTTGTAAAAAGTTGACCAAAATTCCGTCAATTATGAAAAGTATAACATGAATAGCAAGTCTTTTGGCTTCGAAATCATTAAAACTTTTCCTGCTCAAAGAGGCTTTGAACGTTGACGTGCGATCGAAGGCGTGGAAATTTATATTTAACTTAGAACGTGATTCAAAATGTAAGCTAACCAACAAAATATATTTGACTTGCAGAATTTCAACAAGTTGTTTTATAGCTGCTACAACTTTATGAAGCTACAGTTATATAGACACTACTCTAAAATGCTTGTCGTGATAAAACTATATCTGTATCGAATCAGCAGTGAACCGGATGTTGATGTACATAGGTATTACCATAGCGTGTTCGTTGTATTGTACCTAAAAGTTTTTAAACTTAATGATTACGCCTTTTAGAAAATTACGATTAATGTAACTTATATCTGGATAGAACAAACTGAAACTGATAATGGTGACAGTCACAGATAGTCTGGAATATATACATTAAATGATGTTGACAAAGAGTTATTAATTACTAGCTTCTGCCCGCGGCTTCGCCCGCGTGGATGTCGGAAATTATCCCACGGGAACGTGCTAACAGGATAAAATGTATGTGCTTCCCCAGGATGCCATCTATCTCGCGGGCTAATTACAATAGAAAACCAATTGTGTCTCATTAGTGGTGATTAAGAGGGTACCTATATGATATCCTTACCTAAGTACCTACATAATAAAAATAAAAAAACTCAATAACAGAAAATAAAATACCTACCTACCTAAATAAACCTATTTCTGTTGATAACTAAACTCAATAAATAAGCAAAATCCCTAAAAACTAATATCTATACGAATGACTAATCTTACCTAACAGTACTATAAAATAACCTACGGTCACTACGTACACTATCAAATATACTACCTATACTTTAAAATTAATCTATACCTACGACTTATAAAAATAAACCTAAATAACTCTAAAAACTAATAGAAATAAAAAAGGTCGCACTGAAAAACACGGTTTAGAATTGCAAGTAGCAGTTAAAATAAGAACGAACGCTCGCCACTCAACACGTCCGTTCAAATCAAAGTTCAAAAAATATCCTTATATACGGTAGCGATCCGTGGCGGCCGCGCGCCACGCGTGTGCTGCGAACGGTGCAAGCCAAATTCAACCTTCAGCACTACATTTAGAGCATAACTTTAGTGAACTCCACTGTGGGTAACGTAACCTACGACAAACTTATTATTTGCGGTTGGTACAGTAATCGGGTCTAGGGATCGAACCGCAAAATTAAGTTTGTTTTTTATTGTATATACTTTTCCGGGATAAAAAGTACCCAGTGTGGTGCCCAGGATATTAAAGAATAATTATACCAAGTTTCATCGTAATCGAACCGGTAGTTTTTGCGTGATGCCTGAACAAACAGACAGACAGACAGACAGACAGACAGACAGACAGACAAAAATTTTTTTAAGCACATTTTTGGGTTCGGTGTCGGTCTAGTAACACCCCCTGCCATTTATTTTTTTGATATTTTCAATGTACAGAATTTTCACTTCTACAGATTTATTATAAGTATAGAAGATATTCATATAAAGACTGCTTTAAAAAAGTATTTAACCAAAATTTAAAAAAATACCTTACATATATTTAATCAGTACATTAGTGACATTAAAAGGTAAACCTTCAAAGTGTTCGTAGAACAGCGGATTCAGGATTGCAGGTATTCTTTGTACAAATACTTGAGAACGGGTTTTCCATTATTTTATTATTTTGATGGCAAACTATTATCTTAGGTCATTTATTAGTAAGTCACGATCAAATCCTGTTTCTCTGAAGAGGCTGGTCAGGTAAATCCCAAAACCGATTACAATGTTTGACGTTGTCATATCAGTTAAGAATGACCTATGCATCATCTTTTAAGGCACTAGGACATTAAATCGTCAATTGGTAAATATCGTTAAAGAAAACTGGGATGTGCTTTGTACAGTCAACAGCAAAAGTAGATGATCAAAATCAGAAATTCAATACTAATGAACGGAGTTCGCGTCAGAACTGTGTGGCGTCGAAGTGATTCAAAAGTATGTGATTGTAAATTATACCAAACATTTACTACTAGTACAGCTGCCATATAGCTGCGAACTCCGTTCATTAGTATAGAATTTCTGATTTTGATCATCTACTTTTGCTGTTGACTGTACACATCTGTGCTATTTATATTTTCGGAAGGGAAATCATGGTTGAATACGGTTTATGGTAATAGCTTCTATATTGTAATTGTGTCACAATCAGTAGCTCTGCCCCAGCAGTCTCGACATTCATAGCGATCGCTTTACGACCGAATTCGGTCGCAAAGTCCTGTCACTCCATACATTTCACCTGTCAATTCGGGACTTTGCGACCGAATTCGGTCGTAAAGCGATCGCTATGAATGTCGAGACTGCTGGGGCAGAGCTCTATCATGTAAATTTTAAACCATAAAAGATGTTAAACCTATCTAATGAAATATATATACACCAAACACTACGACACACTTAGTGACATCTTGACGATATATTTGTAAAACCTATGTGTGTAATTTACAAGTTTCCCTCCTAACCATTCTATCAGTAAGTTTCCATCGTTATTGGATTATCCCCTAGACTTATGTATCGTTATTCATGATATTATCACGTTTGCGATGCACTAGTCACACTCGTGGTCAATGGACCACGATGCATAACTCGTATGATTTATCTTGAGTGAGGCTTGGCAATCCTAATGATAGATTACTTGTAGTTCTCATTTATAGATCATACCTATAATCGTAGAACCACAAAGTAATGAAGTGATAAATACATCGAAGAATTTGTATTTCTTAGATTATTTTATATTAAAAATCATGTCAAAAAAACATGATTATTTATGTGTGATTTTATGATTTTTTTATTATTTTAATTTTGAATATTATTATTAATGATGATTTGGTTTGATTTGATTTTAGTATTGACTAAAATAGTTTTAAGGCCTTTGTTACTAACCATTATAGTTAAATAAATAGTCTGAAATAATTTATTTTAATTATGTATGCCTTACTTGTCTTAAAAGTCCATTAGTAACCCAATCCAAGAGTCATAGAATAAATTAATGTAAGTACCTAATTCTAAATACATTTCTATAGAAACTTTCAACATAAAATCTGTGCCTACAACTTCTGTGTTTTCTGTGAACAATACTATAAGAATGTTTAGAGATTTTCCTCTTAGGTATATTCTGCGTAGTGTATTATAAATAGAAACAAAAGACATTGTTATTTGTTTTGATGCACAATATTCTGAAGAATATAAGATGAGCCGGTAGGGATTGGCACGCCTCGGGTATTTTATTGTCTAAATAAATGGCAGTATTCATTCTCGAGAAATTATTATCATAAATCATGATAAGACGTTTGATGAAAGTACATTGTCTCTTAAATTCCAAGGCTATTACCTATATACATAAAAATGTGTGATACATTATGTACTCTAGTTTCGCAAGGACTAGATATCAGTCTAATAACGTTATATTTAATCGTTATCTATTTTATAACCGTTACTGATAATGATATTTTACGCGTAGTTCGGCAATATTCTAGGCTTCTGGCCTAGTAAATTGCCTTTGTAATATTAACCTATATGCTATTCATAGCAGTAATCTTAGATACATGAAGATAGTTAGTTATCATTGACCTACATTTAATATTTAAATAGAAGGCTGCAATTTTAACTCCTGTTATTTGCAGTTTCATTTGTAGAATAGATAACTTGATGACAAGAAAAACTTATTAAAAAGTTTTTGATATCATTGGATTTGGGTTGTGAAATGCGCGTGTCGTCGTTTACTTGGTACCTACCCGGCTAAGTAGCTAAATAGGTGGACATTCTGGTTCAGTGTAACACGAATATTATTTGAAAGTTGATAATTACCATAAAAATTACGTTCTATTGCAAAATATCCATCCTTGTTGGCTACGAAACTGAGTAGCACCTATTTTGGAAAATACATGTTAAGGCCTTACGGCTATAACGCTACTCAAAAGTAACGTGTTACAAACTGAAACCAACACAACCAATCACAAACGCGTTAAAAAGATGCGTTGTGTACGGACCACCATTGAATTACCTACTCGTACATTCTGGCTACTCATTGGTGATTTCAGTTTGTAACTGACGGGCAATTTTCGTAATTTTAACACCATTCACAGTCTGATCTCAGTCTCAATTTGACAAAAATATATCTAAATTCTGTACATTTTTTGACGTCGATTGTCGCTGACATGAGATTGCGACTAGATTTTGAACGTTTTTAATTACGAGAATTGGCATTCTGTTTACTTTTGAGTTGCGCCGTGGACGACAGGCCTAAGAGAGACAAAGTTCGTTTTTCATACTCATTTCAAGCACTGATTACAAGACAGTTTCAGTATAGACAGCGTTGAGTCATAAAACAAATATTTCTTTAGCACTTGTTGATCACTGACGTATCAATATTGAGTGAAGATCAATCACCTGTTTTACCTCTTGTCAATATAATCAGTGCATCTAAAAATATCGTTACTATGTCGTATTCAACGTGAATCCGTACATGTAACATGCAGAAGTACTGACCTTGAGTGAAGCCATGTCGGATACGGAGCGATGTGTTTGTATGGTCTCGAGCTGGTCGAGGCACCAGTCCAGTTCCTCAACGGTTTCTAAGGCTAGCTTCATGTAGGCTTCGTCTGGAACAATGAGAAGTATATTAGCATATTGGGAGGAATAGAATAGAATACTCTTTATTATGTAGGTCCACCATATAAATTACAGACATAAAATAATTTCTTTACAAAGGGTGACACAATGAGCGGTCTTATCGCTAAGAGCGATCTTGTAAAGACCACCTTTGGATTAAAAAGGGTAAATGAAATACAAATACTGTAAGATACATACATAATTATGTCTGTGTAGCATGTATGTGAGAACAAAGGGTCTGTCCTAACAACAGCAAGTAAATTATCTTTGGAAATTAATACCTAAATCATTTGAACATTTAGATACCTAATCATATTTTTTTACTTATTATCATTAAGTATGTACTTGGGTAAAAACATGAAAACGAAATCTGTGATCTCGGAAGTAGAGCTTATAAGACGTTAATTTGATAACACTGACAATAATGATGATAAAAATGTTCTTCATAATGAATTATGTCACACTAATTAACCGATTTTGTTCTAGACCTTGTATTAAGCATAACATTGATTAATATCTATTTGTTTTAGGTACAGAAGGATTTGATGTAGACAGATTAATTTCACGCTGTTTACGTGTGATCAGACGTGGTCCCGTGCGTCACTTATTAGTGTCTCATCAGATACTGTGGGGTCTGACTTCAGTTTGACCTATTTGAATGTAAATATACTGATAGTGAGTACAGTCTGCTGGGGTAGCCGGATCAGTAGGATATGCAGATTAATTTTACCGAGTACTGGCTAGGTAATATTAATAAAACTAAATTAATCAGTGCCTCGTGTTCGCTATCCAGCTCGTCATAGGTCAGCTAGACACTCCACATTTCAGTAATCAATTTATGATTGATTTAGAATTACTTTGATCAAAATTCAATCAGAAATTTCTGAGAGTTGCCAGACAGACGAATAGTAACAGGAAAATTCAGGTATTTTCTTAATTATGTTGGAACCAAGTTCGTTCTTTCTAAAGTCTAGCCAGGTGCGTCCGTACTCGTATTATAATATTTATATAAGTAGGTACACAGATAAATACTATCTGGCCTCCTTGACGCTACTGGGTATTGCCGATATTCCAAGAATGACTTTTTAATTTGTTCCGATAAGTGGGACAAATACTTTTCAGAATTATACCAGTTATGATTGGCTAGATTCCATTAACATTCTATTTGATATAAAATAATAGTCACATTTTATGGAAAAAATCGTAACATAAGTAGGTATTTATATCGGGTGGATAATTTCCATTGTATAACAATTTAATGCATATAATTTTTTATGCAGTCGGGATAAATGTTGTTGTTTTCCTGTTTCCAGGTAAACAAAACAATAAAGACAACCTCCTAGAGCTCATGTTTATACCTCATTGGATGGAATAATTCAAGTTTCTGTGTAACATTGAAATAACGTTCGTTCTGATAAAAACTGCCTTGAAAATGTTGCTGTGAGCTACTAACAGCTTTAAAACATGACCTCTACACTACATTCACATGATCGCTTTGAGGTTTGATCAGATCACTATTGTTTATAATATCAGTGGGTTATCAATATCTAAACAAAAAAGTATGACCAAGAGGTCGAGAATATTTTTTGTTTTACATTCGGTGCAAATCCGGAAAAGGGAGATACCAAATATACCTACTGAACTAAAGTAACGACAATGTAGAAATACTGTTCTTGCGGGTTTGTTTAGGACATTTATTAAGGGTGCCTTAAGATACTGTAGGTTTACTACGAGGAGTCGTTACGTGGTAGCCGCAATGAGCCTGGCTTAGACGAATTACACAAGTGCCTTACCACAAATTGTTATGTTCGAGGTCATGTGGGATGCGAGATTAAAAGGCGAGGAACCATTGACCTTTGGACCTAACATAAGGTTAATAACCTTTCTATCTTCTCGTTCACGAGACGAGCCGAGAGGCTCCTTTGTCGCGGACTCTCGGGTACCATAATGTACTGAACAGATCATAATTAAGATTAAGTACTAGCTATCATGAATTTCTCCCTGTTGCCTTTGTCATCAAAGAAAAGTATTGTATTCTTTTATACCCAGAGAAGCATGAAAATAAAAATAATGAACTGTGCAAAAAATGTTATAAAAAAACCAATCTTCGGTTCTAAATCCGTAAAAACCTTGACCATTATTAACAAACGGCAGCGAAGACAAATAATTTGTTTGACAATAAACTCGACAGCCTCAGTGATGAGCTGGTACAGTTACAATATGAGAAATATTTAACTGACAGTGGAAAAATTGTTTTCTGTACAAATGGCAACATGATGAAAAATGTGAAATACGGCACGGAGTGATATAGCTCATGGGTACGGCCTCCAGCCTCCGGGGAAACTAGAGCATACTAAATTAGCCAGCACTTCGTAAAAGAACTTAAGCGTGCAGAAAATATATTTATATTACTTTGCATATCACAAAGGTCTACAGTTGAAAATATATATTCATGATTTGTGGTGTGGTGTTTGTATGAAATAACACTTTGAAAGTGAAATGGCGTTGACTTTACCACCCACAATGGTGTCAAAAGCGTTTGAAAACAACAAACTTAGATTGTTTAACGACATACCTATAGCTGGAAGTACCAAAATAGTTTATTTATTGGAAATCATTGGAAATAGGACCACTCAAACAGAACTCACAAAAAACTGACTGGTGTGACATAGTTACAAAAATAAAACCGTTTCCGCATTATTGGTCATGGTTTAATTGAAATGATCTATTTAAAGTTCAGAGGAGGTATACAAACATTTTAACTTTTCCCTAATCACTTAACCGATGAATAATCGATTGATCGAATTATGTACGCGTTAAAAATTGCCTCGTACTGACTCTTCTATAAAAATGCCATAAGAGGAAAGACATAAAACCCTGCAATTTGTATAGCAAGAAGTCGATGCAGGGGATGTGTATCATCCATGCCATGATCACCTGTGATTACAGCAACAATGACCTACATTTGACGGTTTTCCTGGAAGCAGTGAGTGGCGAGTGACAGCGCGTCCTGAATCCAATTCATGACGGGGCCAACATTGGTACTCATTAGTACCTGTCACGCTCCAAAAAGAAGCGGCACGTATTACTAATTCATAAATTGTGAGAGCTTTGCGAACACTTTGTTTTTATACTGATATTCATATGTGGACGTGCTCTCAAATTACAATTCCAGGGACTGATGACTATGATATGCCTATTAAGGAAATATCAAGTTCAATCCAAAACAACACACCAACAATTATGGTATGACATCCTGTGTCACACCCCTCTATTGCAAGAAAGCACGTCAAACATAATTATGACGATATGATTAATGACGACACAATAGGACCTGCTCATAAAATAGTGACGAATTACCTTATAGGTTTGAGTAATACGACGTAGAGTCAATTTACTCGAACTTTCAATACTAGATTACGCAGAACAATTAATCATCTTTAAATCTAGGTCGGTTTAAAGGGCTTTCCCAAGTATGCGGTTTATGAGTATTTTTCCTTTGTGGTGGAAACGTTTAATTAGCATTAGACTTAGCTAGTAACTACTCACATTCAACGTTAAGCTCCGACCACAAGTACGCAATTAATTATACCTAATTAATATCACAGAGACACGAGACACTGAAAATTAGTCAACATAACATATCACAGATTTTGCAGTCACATTGTTATTGATTGGAAGCACTTTACCACTTCAAAAGGCTATCTATATCTATGGAAGTGGTGTTAAAACACTGTAGTTTCTAAATATGAACACAAACATACACGGTACGAATCCAAAGTGATGATTGCCGAAACACTGTAGCAGTAGTCGAGTTGCCTTCACCACAGTGGCAACTATGTCGAAGGTGACAATTGTCTCATCACGATCTGCGGTCATTTTCCAATCGAAAGAGACGACTGACAAAAAAACAATCTTGTCGTTGTATAAAACTTTGTGGAGAACTTGACACAAACGTTTGTGTACATAAAAGGTTAAAGGAGTAATGACTGCACAGGGCACTGTGAGCTTTATATACTTAAGCGTTGATGCGTCATAAAGCCGCAACAGAAGGTCGTATTCTAGACCTCATACCTATCTCAATAATACCTAAATACTTGTACCGCCGGTACCTACTAGGTCTTCAATATAACACGTTAATTTAGAAGTGCTTTGTCACACAAGCCTGATTAGCAGATAAGACAAACGGCCAAACTTTTTCTAAAATTCGATGTATCTTATTAACGACTATTTGAATGTGTGTCATTTATGTTATTAATTTACAACGGAAGTGCTAAAGAGGTTTAGGCTGGTATCAGTACAGAGGATGTTCTACAGAATTGATAAAGAACTTTATTGTATCCTGTATTAACGCACAGGGAAAATTGTATACAAACTTTTGAGGTGGAAATCACAAGCACAGCAAGCAGGTAATAAACGTTTTGTATTTCATTTATATGAAATATACGAACGAGGAGCATTACACACGTGCGACCGAGCAGAGATAGACGTGACGATCATACGAAGCTCACCGATTTTATATAAATCAGACATTTGGTTGATGTAACAAAGTATACAAAATATCACCCGCATAAATCATATTTACATACATAACGTAGGTAGGTAAGTACCAGATACTATACAAAATCGGACATAATAATATAAACTCGTCCAATAGTAATGGTTTCGGTCTATATAAGAGCTGTATTGGAACGAAAACCGCAATCAAATTGTTCTAACACGCTCAACGGTGACTGGGTTGTGTCAACTTTGCTTTAATTAAATCGGGCAAAGCTAGCTTCCCCGGGCCTTTGCTCAAATTTTCTAGGTACCTATGTATGCGAACCGTGTGTTTACCTTACCAACTATATTATTTTCAACGTTTATCTATACATAAATTTGCCAATATGTTATAAAACAGGAAGCTGTCTGATGTATTTTACAGTTATCAGATTAGTAAGTAAAGGATTGCTTGTTGACACTATTCAGGCCGCGAGACTAAGGCACGTTTCCGAGAAAAAACGATTTTTGCGTAATCAATTCGTCAATATAAACAGTTGTAATTCGCAGTGGAATATAAATGAGGAAAACTTAATTTAATATTCAAGATCCATGCAAATCACACTGACATGAATTTCCCGACAGAACTCATGGAACTGGGATACCACCTCTATTTGGTTAATATACCATATATACGCACTAAGCACTTCTCGTCATCTTTTCTGATGCGCACAGCTAAGGAGTGGAATCGTCTGCCTGCGTCTGCATTCCCGAGTTCATACAACCCGAATCTCTTCAAGGCGAGGGTGAATAGGCTTCTTCTGGGCAAACTCGTTCCACCGTAGATCTCATCCCTGCCTCTGGGCTGGCTTGAGGTAAAAGTGAGCCCATTGTCAATAAAAAAAAAAAACTATTCGAGTAAGTTTTTCTTTCTCCATTGAATAAAAGGAAATAAAATTTCGCGGGACTATCGTGACTGGCCTCTGCTAAAGGCGGCGTACAAGCCAATAACGAAGGAATATGGATTCTGTTGCGAGGTACATAATAAATAAATATGTACCAACATAATAAAAAATCCTCCTGAGAATTTTTGTTTGCATACATCGCCACCAAGAAAGTTGTGTGACATTAAAATATCTGAATGTTTTTTCAATCAAATCGTTACGATTGGATGAGTACGTGATTATACTTAGAGCTTAAGATTATAAATCTTTTCCCGGTACGAATATTACTAAGAATGTGACAGGTCTGTTTGCCTTGTGACATAATGTTCTTCGTAATCTCTTTAGATCGCATCGCAGAATTGATCACGTTGCTGATAAAATTGTAAACAAAGCATGTGTAATATCCGCGCCGTATGTTTACTCTTAGATACAGCTATCTGTAGTTCGTAGCCACGCATTGTTTATGGGGGCGTTTCCCAGTCGGACCGGATATGAAAGAAATTGTTCTGTTTTTCTGTTTCGTCCGAAATCTACTTAGGAAAATTAGTTATGTTGTTTTCAAAAGCCAATCACTTTACTGTCTTGTTTGATTAACGATTGTTTACGTTTTCTGAAACATTTTACTGGAATAGCGGTGAAAAAAACTATTTTGGCTTTATTTGTTATTTGTTGCCATAGTCGACTGGCTTTCTACATTGAGCAAAGCTGCACGGTAAATAAAAGTAACGTGAAAACCTTCCATATCCCGTAAAGCATAATAAAATGTGCTCTATTTGCTTTTCTCTGCTCGTCCCCATTTAGCTGCACCGCAGTAAGTGCTCTATCGCAATCATTTCATTCAATATTGATTCAAGTACATGCTTTTCAAACGCTACTGCCGTATACTTGCATCCACAACACGTCTCCATTCGACGACTGCAATCGTGTCGATTTCTGTTTAGCGATTAAAAAGCTATTACTTGACAATTCAATGGTTTGTTTAACAAAATGTTCGTAGACACTGCAAGCTTTTCGATATCTGTGAAATAAAGAAAGGCTGGACCGATTTGGTTAATTTTCTTTTTTAAACGGTCGTTATAGTTCGAAAGAGGTTTTTAGTGAAAGAAAAATTGGAAAAACAGCTCGGAAAATAGGAAAATTCGGGAAAAAGCGAAAATGTTTTTTTTATGCTATTTTTATATGAATTATTAAAAAATGGACAGGACGACGTCCGTCAGGTCAGCTAGTTTGTTAAACAAATACTGGAAAAAAGAAGAAAATGCTGTGGAAAACTTTAGATTACCTCTTCATCCTAGTTCATACATAGGCAATCAATGTAAAACATTGTATATAGGTGTTTTATGAGGGCTATTAACATTATATTGTGGTAAACAGACTGATAAGGTAAAATGACTGAATATGTCATGTCTACGTAGAATCGTAGACATAAGGTAATTTTTTTATAAATTACGCTTTTTACTTTCGATAGTTACGTGATCAGTGTTTTTCCGATGGAAAGTCAAAGTCAAAGTCAAAACGTTTATTGCAAACTAAGTTATGACTTAGTAGCCTTTTACAAGCATTGCAATTTTATCATTCGCCTGCCCTTATCATCATAAATTAGCATGCATTGACATTATTATTAATTAATTATTATCTTTTATATTAGTACAATTAAATTGAGAAATTACTTATGTCAAAATTAAATGTCAATAATAATGAATTTAATACAATTATTATGCAATATATTAATGTCATCCTTTTCAGGTATTACAAATTATCATTTTATATTAAGTTAAATAGGATAGGCTACATGTTATTGTTTGTAGATATATTTCTTACGTTTTTATGTATAGGACAGATCGCCACTTTTGGACTCTAAATATTCTTTTACTGAGTAGAAACATTTATTAATTAGGTATAGTTTTAGCCTTTTTTGGAATATTGTTACAGATTCTTCAGTTTTAAATATGTTGGGCAACTTATTATATATTTTTATTGCCATATAGTATGGGCTATCACTTAACATTTTAATTCTTGAGGATGGAGCGCATAACCTCTTTTTATGGCGAGTGTTGACGTTGTGCGTATCTTCTACTTTAGTAAACTTTTCGATATTTTTAAAAACAAATGCGCAAATGTCAAGTATGTATATTGAAGGCAGAGTTAGAATTTGATATTTTATAAAGAACGGTTTGCAGCTCTCCATATTATCTATTTGGGTTAGAATTCTTATACATTTCTTTTGCAATGTGAATAGTTCACCTACGTTTACACTATTTCCCCATAGCATGACTCCATATCGCAGCCATGAGTATGCGTATGCGTAGTAAGCAGCCATAGCTGTTTGTGTGTTAGTGCTTTGTTTAATTTGGAAAAGAGCGTAAGAGAACCTTGAGAGTTTTGTTTTTATATGTTCTATGTGTGACTTCCAGTTAATGTGTGTGTCAATATTTATGCCAAGTAGGCTAAATGTATTAACTTCTTCTATTTGCGTGTTTTTGAATGTTGTTTTTAGATTAAGAGGTGATTTTTTGTATGATCTAAATTGTATTATTTTAGTTTTATTACTATTTATTTCCAAGTTGTTATTACTATTTATTTCCAAGCACTACTCTTATCCTTTTTCGTGTGAATTTGACATCTGTCTTTGAGGCAGTTGTGACCCAGTGGTAACGGCTGCGACTTACAACTTTTAGTGCGCGGTTTCGAAGTCGAGCAGGCACTTTACTTTGTGTAAATTATTTCATCACCAACGCTCACAAAACGGTGAAGGAAAACACCACGAGGAAACCGGCATGTCCGAAAACCAAAAATTCGAAGACATGTGACACCCGCTAACCCCGGGCCTGCGTGGTGAATTATGGCTCACTCCCTCTCACAGAGAGGAGGTCTGTGTCCTAGCAATGGTGATATTATAGGCTGATTATGCTTTGATATACTTAAGTGACTAAGTTTCAAAACTTTCTCCACAAATGACACGTCCTAATGTCCTAAAATCAAAAATTCGAAGACATGTGATACCCGCCAACTCCGGGCGCACGTGGTGAATTATGGCCCACGCAGAGAGGAGGTCTGTGTCATAGCAATGGTAATATTATAGGCTGATTATGCTTTGATATACTTAAGTGAGTAAGTTTCAAAACATTCTCGACAAATAACACGTCCTATAGCAAAGCCGCAAGGAAGGTAGAGGACAGGTGTTGTGGCGCAGCGTGGGAGAAGCCTATGTCCAGCAGTGGACTGTAATAGGCTGAGTTGATTGATGGATCAAAGATAGGACGCCTCTAAATACGGGCACAATTTCATCCAAAAAATGAAATTGCACACAAACTGCATTCTTAAAGACATGTGGTAAACCGCAACCCAGGGGACCAATTTATAAGAGATTGTATACAGTTTTACATTTTTATACGACCCGTCATATTGCTGTTAACGACGACATGTGATACAAATGAGTCCCCTGCGATATTGTGGTATTATGACGTGTTGCTATTAGCATCATATCCTTTCAAATTATAAAAGTGCGTATTAACTTCGATTGCAGTCTACCGATTTAGATTGCGATATTAAGTTTATTGCGCGTACCTAAAGCTATGGTTTCCTCGAAGAGCGGTGGCCGCCACATAACGGTCGCAATGTCGGCTGTCATGAAAATGATGTCAGCGGGGTTTGACTTTACGGTTTCAAAAAACGCTCTCTAGGAAAACCCACCAACTTACTTTTATAAATAAAGTTTCAGTGACGTCATTCGCCGGTAAATTGCTATAATTATGGCGGCCATTGCTCTTCTAGGAAACCGTAGGTTTACACTTTTGCTCGTTTTTTCTAACACTAGACGACAGCTGTTCCACGTCCTTCAACCCGCACTGGACCCGCGTGGTGGATTATAGCCCACTCCCTCTCACAGAGAGGAGGCCTGTGTCCCAGCAGTGGGAACGTTATAGGCTGAATATGCAGACGACACCTAAACGAATGCTTAAATATAACGCGCTGTTGGGTTTTCAACTTTCGACGCCGAGACGAACGTTGAAAATCGTACAGCGCGTTTTTATTTAGGCATTCATTTAGCTGAAAGGAAAAGAAAGGAAATACGTATATTTGCGGTAAACATGACGCATAAAAAGAACACCCCAAAAAAAAAACAAGTTGGGGTGAAAACGCGTGACATCCACGCAAAACAGGTGTCGTTTAGTATAGTAAAAACAGGAATTAATCCTTTAACAAGATATGAATAGCTCTAAATAGACTTACCACACCAAGGACAAAGTATTTTACCCCTCCTCTAAACTCACTTAAACTGAACATTGTGTTTTACTAAAATACTTCTGAAAGACGTCATAGCGCTTTGTTTTACTTTCGTAGATATTAAGTGGTTTGCTCTGGAAAATAACTAAAGTTGTCTAGTTGCTGCAAACAATTCATTAAGCTCTCCACTGATAGAAAGTCTAATTTAAATCACTCAAGTGCATGTTATTACCATCCACCCACGTCTGCAGCTAAGTTAAATAGTATAATTTTAACTTTAGATTTTCTTTAAAGTTAAGGCGGTTTATCTTTCTATGATGTTCTTTGGTAAGCGCATCACTTGAAAACGGCTGGACTCAATTGGCTATTTTTACCCGACTACGGGAAAGCCGAATTAGGGTTATGATTTTAACAGGCTATGTATCTATGTATGGTCATCTGTTACCCATAACTCCTAAACTCCTCGTCGTATTATGACAAACGAGGTATTGTTGGAATCGTCATGTTGTTTCACGTGTTAAAAGCTATATGACGTCGCGTAAAATCCAACATGACGGCTTGTTTGGCGGCACATGAAAAGTGTTGCCGAAAAAATATAAAAAAAAAATATCGTGTTTGGTATCTAATGAAAGGTAAACAAAGGATCATCATCATCATCATCATTCTCCTGCCCTTACCCCAATTTATAAAGGTAAATAAAGGATATTGTTATTATAATATATTGGTTATCTATAACTATGAGCCTCAAATTTTACTGTTGAATTTTCGCACACCGAAGAAGTGGGTAGGTACCTACCCTCAATGATCCCAACCCCAAAATAATTTAAATAAAATTAAAAGTTAAATTAGGTATTAGTTAACACGTAATACATCCGATTTACATGACGTGTGACTCCGGATTTTTAATTTGTCTGTCTGTGATGTCTTGTCCGTACCCTTCTTAGTTGGTGTATTTATCGAAGTTGGGTTTTAATGTTTTAAAATGTTGAAAGAAAAAATTGCTTGTTTGTTTGTTGCCTATGGCATTAAGTCCGCCTCTGTGCACTTGTGTGCTTAAAGTATTAAATAAATTAATAAAAGTTCCCCAGAAATTTGATTGTTTGTGATTTTTGTATAAATTATTGAAATAGGGACAGAAAAACGTCTGTCAGGTTAGCTAGTAAGTAATAAAACTTAAAAATCTCGGTCGCCATTAATATTGATGTTGTATGTACAATGTTTCGTAACGGTAGTTTGTGAAAACTACTTCTGTGTTGGTATTATTAAGTGTTCAGAAGACGGACGGTGTGCCGTTTGTCCCTTTAAATGAGTTTTCCCTAAAGCGGAGGCTTGGCTAAATCGCTTTCTCGCACTCAAAAGGGGTAGAGAGCCCTCCATCAAAATGCTTAGCTCTACCCAAAATCCACAAACTAAAACTAATGTAGGTATCTTATCTATCTTCCCCTTGACAGGGTTTGTTTGCTAGGAAAATTCTTAGAATCTAATGTTATGCCTTACATTTAGTTAATGTTATCTAATATATTATTTATCATTTTACCACACTAATCATTCTACTGCCCTTATCACCATACTTATTAAGGGTACTTATTTAGGGTAGGACTTTTTCTTCCATACTTGTCTTCTTTATTAGTCGTCATCTCGTAAGTCACTACCTTTCTAGCCATATCATCTTCCACACAGGCCACCCATCGTTTCTTTGGTCTTCTCCTACTCTTTTAGCCCTCCACATTCACGTTCAAAACTTTCCTGACGACATTTTTCTCATTCCATCGCATCACATGATACCCGATTTCCACACAGCTTTTCAGTCACCGGTGTCACTTTCAGACTTCATCTTATATAATTACTAGCTGCGCCCCGCGGTTTCACCCACATAAGTTTCGATCCCGTGGGAATATCGGGATAAAAAGTACCCTATGTATTAATTCTGGTCATCTCATCCAAATCCGTTCAGTAGTTTTTGCGTGAAAGAGTAACAAACATCCATCCATCCATCCATCCTTACAAACTATTGCATTTATAAAATTAGTAGGATTTTAACCACGATAAAGTGAAGCAAAAGATAAGTTGAATGTCTACATGTCTATAATGGCTTAAACAGGGTTTGTCTAGGTTATATTTCGTTGACAAGTTTAAAACTACTGCTGTTAAACCAATGCCATCGATTTCGAAACCCCTTTAATGAATTGTTATTGAAAAAGGTTGATATAGACATAATAAAGTAAAATAATTTACGTTAGACAGCCCACTGTACCAGCGTTGTTTTTGTATATGTCTTCCGTTATAAACAGTGCGTAATATAAAGACAGTATGATTACAGAATAAATCTCACCTCCTGGGTTTAAATTCTTGGGTTGTGGTGTAACAGCAGATGCTGCGCCCGATGACCTTCGTGATCTGAAACGATAACAACATTACATTACATACTGTAGGTACTATAAATCAACATAATCATTCATCAGTCTATAATGTTCTCACTGCGGGGAGTTTCTCTCCTCTTTGTGAGAGAGAACGGGTCATAAACAACCACACGGAACCTCACAAATGGCTTTAAATTTTGGATTGTTTTAAATCAGGGGGATTGATTACTTTTCAAATTTACTACCAACTTACATAATTGTCCGAACGTTTATACAATTCACAACTGTCATTCTTTGGCAGTTGTATGACTATAGCACATAAAAAATTGTCAAACAATGAATTTCGCTGACTGTTCATGTGGGTTCCCTCATGATGTTTTCTTTCCCCATTTAAAGGGCAGTGAATATAAATGTATAAATTACATAGATGTTATGTCCCTTTCTGACCCTCGAAACTAATTTGTGATAGGTACATAAAGATGTAATAACGAGTGGACGGACATGATAATACCTTCATCTGTTCGAGTTGGGGTGTCTTTAGAAGTAATCAGAATTAAGCTAGCGTATGTCTCTGATGATTAACTTCATTGATTGATCCGCTGTTTTATTATGTTTCAATAAGCTGTTCAATATTGCTCTGAATAGGAGGAATACCCTTAAATCATCATCATCATCTGCCTAGCCTTTTCCCAACTATGTTGGGGTCGGCTTCCAGTCTAACCGGATGCAGCTGAATACCAGTATTTTACATGGAGCGACTGCCTATCTGACCTCCACAACCCAGTTACTGGGTAATACGATACCCCTTGGTGAGACTGGTTGTCAGACTTTCGGGCTTCTGACTACCCTTAAATATACCATTAAAATATCTGTACAAAACCTAGTCATGGATAGGTAATTACTGTGACTTTGAAAAAAACTCAACTAATGATATTAAATTCTGCACCGGTTCCGAATCAGATTGAAAGGCAAAGGTCAGGAGCTTTTTCTTTGAAAGATTTATTCATGTTTTAAATTATTACACAAGCTTGAAATGTGCAGAAATAGTTGGTTTAAACTGGTTTGAACTAAACCCGTCTGTTTACATTATTTGTTCGGTTTTAAAAATAATTATTAAGATAAACAAGTGCCCTGATGTTTTTACGATACGCTCTTTAACCGGTATCATAGAAGTGTACTGATTGTGCTACATACCAAGTTCAAATTCCTCAGACCAAACGTGTTGTTGTTATTACTACATTTAGATTGCGATACAACTGTTCTGTTGATAATTTCAATAAGGTTGCCACGTTTAGGCTGTTACCATACCAAGTTATAGCAGTAATAAAAACTATATAAACACAAATATGCAAATACGATGATTACACTGCTCAAACTAATAAAAAAAAACAGTTAAAACTTTAAATCTCCCGCAGACAGGCGCGACGCGACGGCACGACACGATTCTGGTAGAACACTTTCCATTAAGTTTTCATAGAATTTGTTCTACCAGAGTTTCGTCGCCCCTGTCTGCGGGGCCTTCATAGTAACTTCAAAATGAAACAGATGAATAATGAAGAATTTAAAAGAGCGTTGTAGGCAACCCTGGTACAGTTGTAAAACCATTGTAGATCGTTAACAGATTATCACAATAACAGATTTATAATTAGAAAAAGCAAGCGTTAGTGTTGTTTGGTCTGCGTTGCTTGTAATCTAAATTTAGCGTCGAGACATGTGTTAGATAACTGTGGGGAGGCCATGTCAAGGCCCGATACACTACAGATGGGATTAACAACTGTTTATTTCGTTTACAGAAGTAGAAAATCACATAATATCTTGCTTTAAATGGTTTACTTATTCAAAAGGTATTAAAAAGGAAATGCGAGATGTATTACGAACGGAAAGCTACGAAAGGTAGCCTGTACAATATTTTTTCCACGGGTTCTTATTACAGAGGCCCGTAATTAGAGCAAATGGGTGCTAGAACTAATTCAACATGAAGTGCCGTCCATCACAATAATTGCCTCTTAGACATTATGTTGACCATTTAATTCATGTAATGTGCAAGGACATCTTGGAGTTAATATTTGTCAGGCTTTTAATAACACTGATGAGTTGTCGCTCTAGGCTTTGTATTTTCAAAAACATTTTCCATTATTGTGTCCATTAAACAACTAAGGACGGATTTAAATAAACAATTTTATTTCACAGGCCTGTTATTAAGGCCAATATGTAAATTAAAGTTTATTTGCCTTTGGCAGCTTAATTTATTTGAATAATTAAACACGAAAGACTGAACGCTATGCCAATGTTATTGAAAACCCTGTCTATACGCTCGTAGAGCGGTTAGATTAAAATACTAACGGATTCCAGTTAGCTAAACAAAAGCTTCATATCCCGATAAATATTAGGGAAAATACGTACCCAATACTGCGATCGATTAACAAGTTACGCTGAAGCTGTAAGTGTAGCCTAAAATCGAATTATCTTTTGTTATCGGATTGGAGCCGTCACTTGAAAATGACTAAGACAATGAATTCTTAAGAGTAGACTGTAAATGTATAATTTCACTCGTAACTGCTCTTTATATGAGTTATTGATTTTGTAAAGGTTAAGGGTCCCGTGGGTGACGTCAGGCGTAACCTTTTCATTAGGTACGAGTATCATTGTGCTTTATCTCCATGCATCGTATTCTTGAGGGATGGAAATTATATCTAAACTAATATGTTTGCTACAACAATCAATTAATTTAGCAACGGGACTTATTGTAATATTGTTTTATAATATAAAGTTTATGAAACATCGATTTATCATGAGGCTTGCCATGTGTCGGGCACGCCGCGTGGGTGACGAGGCGAGGACGTCAACCCGCGCAAGCACCTGATTCGTCGGTCGCGTGCCGACAGCCGAACAGCCGCCGCCGACAGTTTTGTCATCGCGACGACACGCCTACGTCACGGCCTACGTCATCGGAACCAATAATAAATGGAGAAGCCGCGTTTACCGTGACGTATATTTTTGCGTTACTATGTATAAGGATGAGTAATTAGAAACGTCTACCGTACGATCTTGCGGTGTAGCGATTTCAGAATGACAATTGACTTGCACATTTTTGAGTTAAGAGTAATGTTGGGGAAAACAGAATGAAATATAACGCATGGAGCAAGACTAAGAAAGTTATTAAACTTTAAATATTTCGGTCAATGCAAGTAAACTCCCGAATTAGATTAGGCTTGGGCAATAGTTTATGCTTTTGATGCAACATCCACACCTTCTTGCAACCAACATGACTCTAGTGTACAACAACTGCGTTTTTCCCACATCATGCCACTATCTCTGTCTACCCGTCGAAAGCTTTTAATCACACTTCGAGTGGCGCGATAAGCTAAACTTATCAGTTAATTTACAACAGGTAATATGTACTTAATGATTATTATTACAACACTTTATTACGGTACTGAGTTTCAAATATTAATATTATGTATCTAATATTTCTAAGCACAGTTACTTTGCGCATCCAAAGCTTCACACATCTCAGTAGGAAGACCTTGGTATTGCTCACGCGCATAAGATAATATCAACATTGATGACGAAGTCAAGATACCTATACGTAAGGCTTACTACTTACACGGATATTTATGATAAATGCAAACTCGTGAACGGCTGATCTTTTGTAGTAATCTCAGGACAGATTCCTCCATTGTTAAGCCAGATTATATGGCCAGGTAGGTAAATGACGACACGAGTTTTTATAAAGTAGCGGTATTCCATAGCCTTGTGGAGAAGTACTCTCACTTTACCTTTTTTCTCATTGTTTCGAATAAAAGCGTACCTTATAATGCCAGTGAAATTATAGGCACACACGACTTGTCAACATGGTGTGTTTGATAGGCGTAATTACGCGTAGGGTTGTCCCAGGTGGATGTGACCCACAGTATTGTAGGTAATACCTCAAGGCAAAGCCTTAATGTAGTTGTAATAGTCAGAGGATTCCGCTTAGTAGCCGGTGGGATAACGCAGCTGCATGACTCCTCTAAGTATGAGTATATATAGTCCGGTTGTAAGACAATGTTCTAATCTGTTTGAGACTAGGTTGTACAAAGTTCGTTAGACTTTGTAAGTAGGAAGATGAAGAAATGACAACGTAGCCTTTTATTTGAAGACTATTTTAAGAAAACATTTATGAACTTGACCATAATAATTATATTTCAAGAGTTCATGTAAGTACCTCGTCATTTATAAATTGTATTGTTTTGAATGAATAACTGAAATTGACGAAGGTAATTTTGGTTGACCAACAATTAGTCATAAAATAAAGAATAGTTTGTATTAATCATTCGTTTGGGGTCACGAATTACTAGGAAAGAAAGCATTACAAATACCAACTACTACTACTACTACGGCTACCTATCAACATATAGGTACGCAAACAATGAATTTTTAGGAATTAAGTGAAACACTATATTAGTCAGTCGAATTGCCTTTTATTAGTAGAGGAATGACTTGATGATCTTATAACTGCGTCAGTGAGCGGAGTTCGCGCAGCTGACTTTTGGGCCAAAAATATTTAAACATATTGCCATCGATACGCTAAGAAGAAGTAAACGAATCATTTACAAAACATGTATTATTTTTTTTTTTTTTTTTTTGAGGATGGGAAATCATCAAATGACTCCTCCCGCTCTGGGTGGAGCAGGAGGGAGTGTCAGACTCTTACTGACTAAAACCCACCCGTGTTCCTTCCTTAGCCCTTTATGTTCCAGGGCAGCGGTAACCCTTTCGGACAATCCCGCTACCCAACATGTATTATTTAGGGCTGATTTTTCCAATGCCAGACAATTTTATCCGAGGAATAATTTTGAATTTTTGACAGTTATTCCAAACTAAAACTGTCAGACGTCAATTTTATTCTACGAATAAAAATTATCTGTCGATTGAAAGATCAACCCTTACTTAAATTAAACTTTATCAGTTCACATGATTTGTATAAGACCACTTTCAACACCACTTAAGTTTAAAAAAAAAAAAAAAAAAAAAAAAAAAAAAAAAAAAAAAAAAAAAAAAAAAAAAAAAAACCTCTTAAATGGTTTTTATAATGCATTAAAGAAATATTTACCGAAGACAAGATCAACAATAAGCTTGGTGAAGACTTGGCGTTTATATAGTGGCATACGTTGATAAAGTTTGTCGAAGAAAAACAAGGGAAAGGAAGATTTGCCACGAAATAACATAAAAAGAAGCTAAGCCATCGGCTGTTTATTGATACGATCGCGCAAAGCTGAGAGCGAGAAACATTATCATATGTATGCAGGGCAAAGTTCAATGTATTTCGATGTTTTGGTTTTTCTTTTACTTAGGTACTACGCACTTAATCTACACAGGGCCTTACCAAACAAATTTATGCTTATCAAAAAGGAAATTATGTTCGTATATCCTGCTATAATTGTGATCACAAAAAACCACTCGGCATTATGACAAAAACTTTAGTTATATGTTTACTACAAAACCGATTCTTACGGTGAATTACGCACAAAATAATTTTCATATTTCCCATCGTATGGTACACAAGGAAGAAGAATTTTAGCTTGCCTAATATTTCAGGTAGTGTTTCCCAAATGCACGTAAGCTGGTTTAAAGCCCACTCTATGATATGCAATCTCAAATTTCAATTATTCTGTAGCTTCAGTAATCCAAATGGCACGTAATTTGTTGTGGGGTGGAAACGCGGCTGAACCGCGAAACTAATTCGTTATGTTAGAATTAATTAATATTTAGTATCAGTTGAATTACTTGTTTGTGTTTTGATAAACTCTATTTTACTACACAGAGCGCCTGTCTGTAAGACCATTGCAAATATTTGTATTTTCAGCACTATAAGTTTTTATGTAATGTAACAGAATTTGTTTAGATTTTTATGTCTTTGTCTCTCAAACCTACTGGTACTTACAATACTATTAAAGAATATGACATACATTTTTAACAAATCTACTTCGTTCTTTGAGTAAAAGGTTCGTAAGATTTCATTCCCTCGAGTCAAGTGGACGCGTGAACAGAAACAAAATAATGACTTACTTGGAGACGGGCACGTTGGTGAGGCATAAGAAGTTGTTGCGAACACTGCGCAGGCTCGCCAGGACCTGCGCGAAGGGCGTCACGATCAAGTCTTCCCCGTGGCTGCGGACAAAAATAAACCTTGTAAATATACACCCAAGATGCAAATCGCTACGAATACGGCCAAACAAATCATGAGTCAATCTATAATGAAAGGAGCTAGAGGCGGTTTACAAAAGGAATCTGTTTTGAGGCTGGAAATTTGATATCATTGCGTACATATTTTTAGCTGATAATGATCCTAAATAGTACCTACAGAGTACAGAGTTTCCTAACAAGTTCTCAAGGTTTATAAGTGAGTCGCAGTGTTTAAATATGTTTCAGTAAAAAGCGGCAAGGGCTGAAACATAAAAGTTTACGAGTTGGAAGTTTATAAATTGTTCTTAAATATTTTACACTGTTTACTGAATAGGATTTCTTGTTATAAGTTAGTACTCAAACGTTGTGGGTCTAAAAGGGAAATACATAATATATTTTGTTCAGAAACAACCGTCTCTGAGAGTGGTACTTAAAGTAATGCGTGTGAGTAATAAGATATTGATTTATCGGTTTGCTATAGTTTTATGGGATATAATAAAACATTAGAGTAGTTCATCTCTTTAATATTAAACAATATGCAAGGTTAAACGTTGAAGTGCCAACAGACAATGATATTACGGATTTATTTCAGCAATAATCTGTTGTTGACAACAACAAAAATGTACATACTAGAAAAGGCAACATGTTTTTTTAAAAACATCCGGAAATTATACGTAAGCTTGTAGGTATGGTATGGTAAATACCTATACTATCTGGAAAATTGAAATAATAATCTCTGTTGACATTGCAAGTTTCTTAACTGTTTGCTTACAAGTATACTCGTATGACCATTTTGATATAAGGCAAAGCAATCGGAAAAAGCGAAATGATGGCATGGTAATCAAATAAAGTATTTTCAAATATGTACACCTATCTTTAAGTATATGAATATTATATGGGTTTCATTTACAATTCACCAAGTGAACGTAAGCTCAATAAATGCGAAAACTGAAAAAAGTGAAAAATAAAAACTTTTTTGCAAAAAAATACAACCGACTTCCAAAAACGACACTACAAAGTGAAAAATAACTTTAATTTCGGAAGTCGGTGTCGTTGGGTTCGCATTTTCGTTGTTTGCCACCGACTTCCGAAATTAAAGTTATTTTTCACTTTGTAGTGTCGTTTTTGGAAGTCGGTTGTATTTTTTTGCAAAAAAGTTTTTATTTTTCACTTTTTAGTTGTAATTTTTACCAGTAATTTTGGTTTAAGAACCAAACTACTGAACCGTTTTTGATGAAATTTCTATGGGACCATTTGGGAAGTATGCCCTTTCCAACAAAAAAAGAATTTTTCAAATCAGTTGGCAAGCGACGAAGTTATGCGCGAACAAACATAAAAAAAAAAAAAAAAAAAAAAAATACAAACATCCGAATTGAGAACCTCCTCCTTTTTTAGAAGTCGGTTAAAAAATTAGAAAAAAACCCGAAGTATCTCCCAGCATGTTTTCATAATGGCTGAATAATAATAATGGCGTAATAGATGTAATAAAAATGTTTTTATTTCATATTTGGCATCAGTTGAAGTACCTACCATACCATACTTTAGTAATAATACTTGTTTGTTTGTTTAATCGACAAAGGTTCGTCAACAATATTTGATTAAAACAATAATAGTAAAGTTAATAAACAACCTACCAATGGAACGGTTTCTAGTTAGGTTGTAAACGAAACTATTTATTTATTTCTGAGGTGCTCGTGGCTCAATATTAACAGCCGCACGGATCGATCGAAGGTTAAGCTACGCTTGCCGCGGTCGGTTCGTGGATGGGTGACCATCTATTACATATCGAGGCCCCTTCGTGCTGCGGAAAGCATTTTAAGCTGTTGGTCCCCGTTGTCATAATAGTGACATGACAATCGTTACGGGTAGTCAGAAGCCAGATTAGGCAGATTGATTTTGTTGTATTGACAAAGGTTTATCAAAAACATTTGATTGAAGCAACAATAGTAAGTTATTAAACGATCTACCAATGGGACCTGAAAAGGTTTCTAGTCTAGATGTTAACGAAATTATTTCTGAGAATATATTTTCCCAGGTTACCCTCAACGTTATTTATAGAAGGGTGTGGGCGCAAGACGAGGAAGATACTTGCACAATTTAATACCTGAACTTGGGAAACCTGACAAATTCACTGGAGCGCAACTGGGAAGACGTCTTGTAGTTTCTATTAGCATTGGAGGGTTCGTTTATACTCAAAGGAGGTACAGAATCTATTCCCATTTGTTGTTTAATTAATTAGTTCCTACTTTCAAAGAATCTTCAAGAAAAAAGTTGGTACCGACTTTTTAATTTTCATTTTAAAGCTTTGAAAATAATTAATTTGCGTGGATATAGTTAAAAGTTATTCATGATTAACTTGAAACGTTTTACTGGGAAGCAATCTCAGGTGCATAGCGCAAGTTTATACCGATGTTATTACACTTAGGTAAACGGGATCGGGTTGTTTATTTACACAATAATCAATATTGGCTTCATTAGCAATCGAGAGATATCTGAAGATGAGGATCGAGGATTTCTAAGTTTATGTATTTAATGTGCAATGAGTCTTTGAAGTTTATAGCACTGTACATAATAAAGATTTATGTTTCGCAATATTTGTCGTATTATGTTGCTTTAAGCAGAGCGTGATTTACATTCCTATTATATTAGGAAACATAATGTATTATAGAGAGCTGCCTACGCTAAGACGAGTACAAAGCTAATGAGGGATTTACACTAGATCGATTTTCGCCGTGCGGCTGGTCGCTTACCAAATCGCCTCACAAACCGAATCGCCACCCCTTTTACACAGGTCGATAAAAATCACAGGTAACTAGCTAATTTCGCATCAAAATGTTGACCTTCATTCGGCGGGAAATCGCCTGCGACGGAGCATTTTCACGGTCGATTTTAGTCACCCGCCACATGCGACCTGACCTGACACGCACGACAAAGTCGAAACCTACTCTACTTTGGAACTTGCGATTTTAGTCACCTGCGGCCTAGCCGAATTACCATTTTGACAGTCAATTTTCGCCGTGTTTCGAAAATCTTGCGGCTATAGGCATCTGTGTAAAGCCCGCAATACATGATTAAGTAGGTATGTGATAAGGCTAAATAAAATTTTAAAGACGGTTTTAAGTCGCGGTTCATTTGCGAGACTAATCACCCCACGTAATAAACTGTCCGGATGTTAGCGTGAGACTTTCATTATAAACGAATGTTTTACGTTTACCTACATTTCGTAGCTACTATCTATTCTAATTGGAGTTCATTTTACGCGTGTTTCGGTCATAAAAGCGGCGCTTGGAATGTTTTTTATTTCAACGAAACTGCTACAAATACGTTGAATATATAGGATAGGATAGTTGCGATTTATATCAATGCTAGCTGCTGTATTGGCTCAAAGCCATTCATACGAGGAAAGTTTCCTCGTATGGATAGCTTTGACGAAACTAACATGGCGTAAAGGCGACGTTTCATAAACTTAAATTATATCTATATCTATCCGGAACATTCATCCAGACAAACTTCAGTATTTTATTATATGTATAGATTTAATAGTAGTTACGTTGTTACTTTAGTATTTGATCTGTTTATTTAGTATATCTAATAGTTTATTTTGTATATAATATGTGTCTTCCTCAGGAGCAAAGCTTACATAGGTGAAGTCGCAAAAGCTAATCTCTCTAAAGTTGGTTTACCTTGCACACAAATTACCTTGACTAATAGAAGTGGCTTTGTGGTACATCCTAGAACAAGTTAGTTAGGTTTTGAAAGTGCAATTTAATTAATGAAATATTTGTGAAACATTCATTTGGGACGTAAATTCACTCAGAGAGCTAGTACATCCGTGTTATTTTTTTCTGATTTCGCGAAGTCATCATGAAAATTTAATTGAAATAACATTCGTAGATTCTGTTTTCATTTTGATAGAAACGTTAATTTCATGGGTTGTGTTTATGATATTTTTATAGACGTCCGCGGGCGCTCTGCGGTGGGTAGCAATCGAGCATAAACAACAGGTCATTGATGTGTAAAATAATGACACCCTCCACTTTTCATGAGCCGCATTTTTTCACAACGACACCCAAAGAATGTAGGTATAATGTAATCTTTCCACTTCAGTGTTTTCCTCAAGGTTATTCTTAACTTGTACTCCCGTTTTCTCGTAAACGGCAATTACCATCATCCAACGTTTATCCTCCGAATTTCATTATTTAAATTACTCTTAAAAGAAAAATAAAAGTTAAGACTGTCAATATAACGCTGTCTCGTTTAAAACAATTCTGCATGGCTAATAAAATAATAGCTTCAACGCTTTAACATTCAAATATGACTGGTAGTAAATTTTATACGGTGAATATAGGATATTTATTCATGAGAGCAAAATATTTATGAAGAGATATTTTCGAGTATTAAAGGGGATGGTGGACGGGAGTTTGTTTTCTTTGGTGAGTATGCTATGATGAGATGTGAGATAATATTAGGAAACAACCTTTGAGCGTCGTCGCGCGGGCGGGTCGTCCGAGAGGCAGCTCGTATCTGTGTTAACATCGTAAACAAAATAGATATATCGCAAATATTGAATTTCTGAAATTTAGATGCACGATTAAAAATAAAAAACTTGATGTGTTTTAATATTTACGTGGGTATTTTAGTTTTTATAAGGAAATTAACATTGCCTGAGGACTGAGCAAATGAGGCGTTTGTGGGGCGAATGCTCATCTGTGTACACGTCTCACAAACGTCTACGCTCAGCGTGTTCGCGGCGTAGTAGACGCTTCGTAGGTAAAACGCCTCGTTGCAAAACACGTACGTTACGTAAACGCCTAAAGGCTACGTGGGCGCTACGCCTCGTAGCGAAACGCCTACGCTACGTTAACGCCTAGACGCTTCGTTGGCGTCGCGTCGATCCTATTTCATGTTGATAAACCTAATGCACTCCGACGACTAAACATGAATACTGGCTATGATAAAAACAAAACGAGTACATATGAAGAGAAATAAAAGTCACTGTAATGTTATCGGGTAACTGAAAGCCAAGACAAAACAAATCATTTAATAATTTTAGTAATAATAATTAATTGACTTTTAATATCTTGACTATTATGCGGGCTGTCTTTTTTACCGTCTGGACAAAAACGGGATATAAAAGGTGAACGGAATAGAAGCCTATGACAGAAAACACACAGATATTTCTTTTTTTTTCCCAAAAAATAATCTCTTTTTTTACATTTCATCCTTTGATTGAAGCTGGCCGAAGGCTTCAATCAAAGGGTTGAATGCCACTAAGAATTCATTTATAATTTCCGCGCGTGGAGTAGTGTCTTTTTACCCTGTTTTTGTCCAAACGGTAAAAAAAGTCAGCCGGTATATACCTATACTCTGATAATATGTATTACTATCGATAACAGCCTCCTGTAAATAATAGATTGCCAACTGTACGAGTATACAACGCAATACCACTAGTTTGTTGAGTTTCATTTGTGGATGCGGACTTTCCCAGTAAACTTGGAAGAACAAATATTAACTGTATATTAACTCTAGTACATACAGACACTCTCAAATTAATGTATTACTTACTTTTCCTTCAAATTAAATTGCACTTACAAGTATTGGCAGAAATGTTTAAATGTTCCTGTCCAAAATCCAATTCCCAAAGAACTTCACTTTCAGTTTTCCCGAATTTCCTAATATTCCGGGGAACTTTTCCATTTTTTTCTCCTAAGAGTCTAAAAACTTTATTTGGATTATTACAAACATATTAAAATAAATGAAACAACCAAATCGGTCCAGCTATTCTCAAGTTATGCGCTTACCAACGAACCAAATTTAGTTTATATTTATTTAGATAAAAATTGTTCTTCTTTTCTCTGCTTTAGCACCCTAATTGCGTAACACACTTTCAATCACAATCTGAATCATATTGAAGGATATTGCTAATCCATTGCTTCATATGTTCGAAAAATTTGTTTGCTCAACAACGCATATAACGCAATGAATGTTGTTGAACTGTCAAAATGAAGGTCATTGCTACTGTTAGTGCGTTACGCAATTGCTCCGCAGGCCGGTTTAGTTAGAGGTTATTGAGTGTTAAGGTGGAGGAGAAGGCCAACATCATAATTCTTTGCATAAAAGCGTCGGAAACCAATCGTATACTTTTTATCGTAGCGCGTTTAAGAGGCCCAAGCTCAGCTATTGCTGAGCTTGGGCCTCTTAAACGCGCTACGATACGAAAACGATACGAAAATTCCGCAGCAGTCTATTGACTGCTGCGGAATTTTGTGACGTATACCATTGTTTTGTCAGCTATTTTTGTCTTTTACTATTTTATGATAATGACTACTATGTGCAATCCACCAAAATAAACAGTGACAAACACCTGCAAGAAGTGATTTAACTGAGTGATGATTCTATTACAATCGTAGGAATCATGTGAGTTGACAGTCATGTGAAGGTAAGGATGGCGCTGGATTTGGCGAACCGGTTTGGAAGCATGCCCAGTAGCGTCACGCGCTTGACTTACCGTGGTCTAACGAGCCAGCTGGAGTACGTGAGCACGATATTATTGTATCATCGAGATACACACTGCACGTGTGTTATGAACGGTACCTTACTTATTCAGAAAATTACGCTACCGTTCGCTGTCGCACGTGCACAGTCTCACATATCCAAGTAGTTGAATATTCTTGTATGGATTAATATTTGTGCACTAGTCATGCTTAGATAATTCTTAGTAACAATCTATTTCGTGTTGACTTGGCAGTTTGCAGAGCGTGACGTGTCGTGAATCGAAATTTTCCTTCAGTTTTGAGAGAATACGAGAGAGAAATCTACATATAAAACAGGCTATTGTACATAAAACCCGGGAGTACCTCGTTTGTTCTTAGACACATAAGACTCACTTAAGCCTAAGGTGTGTTCATATTATGCAGGAACACTACTAGTGAACACCCAGAGTAATGATGGAGCGATTAGAATTCTGTTACATTTCTGTTTTTAGATAAGCTTTGTATTTTCATGTTAATGAATTGCTATCGGCACATCCGTTTCATGTATTTTAGTTTTCCTTATTGACATAAAAAAAGTTATAAATACATGTTTTTATCGTATTTCTACTACGTAGCACCATTACAATATTATTTTATGTTCACTGTTTACAATAATTTATTTAAAATGTTGCCCTGTTCCCCAGTTCCATTTATTGTAAGCTTACACAAAAACACAATTCATACAGAGTTATCTTGAGTCATTATCAGGGTATACGCGCGATAAATAAGGAACATTTATCACATGGGAGCTTTTAAATTCAAATGTCCCATTTTAGATCCAGAGGGACTTAATGTGAATGCCATGAATATTAACGTAAATGTATGTAGCAAGGGAGCTTCGTTTAGATGAGTTCTTAACTCTCCGCCAGTCGTAGCGCCTAGTTGTAGCCGCAGTCTATTAACTTTAACGAACGGCTATAGCGAGAGACCACTTTTCTCGTTTACTGCATCCTGTCCAGCAGAAGTAACTCAATTATAAGGAATATAAAATAATAGCAGTGGAACTATTTCATACGGAGCATATCAGATATGAATAGAAAACGTGAAAGGAAAGTTGAATAAGTTGAAAACCTTTTACTATGATCGGAGAAACTGTAGCGAGTGTATTAAAGTAAACGTGTGGGTGTGGAAGATTTGATTGTCTTAAATCGTTTTACGCGATAAACAGAGTTGTAGAACTTCATCCATCGTTTGTCCGAATTGGATTAGCTATAACGAAGTAGGCCCATAACCTCGATTTCTTCAGAACAACATCGGTATATGTATACAACAAGGGAATAGTAAGTAGGTAATAATCCGTTATTCACTTGGACGAAAGTACCTTCATAAACAAAGCGGAGCATTATTTTTCCTAATAAAGAGGGTAGTGTAATATGCTTTCATAATATATGTATGGAATGAGAATGGCGCAAAACTTCTTTTAGCAGTATCGAGAGGAAAGTTTTCACATTACCTATTTTGCTTGTGTTTATACATACTGTAGGCCTGCGTAAAATATCGTGATTACGTTTACGTTAGCTCAAAATCGCTCTAGTTATATCACAAGCAAAGTTTGCGACCTCAATTTGAACACAGACGATTATTCCATGTACCTACTTATAATATTCTAAAAGCAAAAATTTGTTTGACTCTGTTTTTAATATTTCCACGGCTGAACTGAATATGGTGGACACACGAACCAAATACGACTTACGAGTCGTAGGTCGTGGGTTCGGACCCAGGCAGGTGCTTTGCTTTGTGTAAATAATTCTATCACCACTACTCTTAAAAAGGTCAAGGAAAACACGTGGGAAAACCTGTGACTTTTACCAACCCGCACTGGCCCGCGTGATTGATTACAGCCCACTCCCTCGCGAAGAGGAGGCCTGTGTCCCAAGAGTGGAAATATTATAGGCTGAATACGACCACGCATAATGGTCCACTTGAAGGACTAAGTGCAGAAACCAAACCCATAACATAGCCTAATTACGTTATGTAAGAAAAAATTATATTTTTTGTCGTGGAAAATACTAAACTTTACGTGTCAATTGCATGAAAATCAGCGTTTGCGAAGTCGCATGAGCCGCAAAGCGCATCTAGTAAAAAAACGGTTTGAAAGAAAACATAATTAAAGCATTCTTTTAACAATCATTGATAATACTCTGGATATTTTTTGCTGTAAATCAACAAAGTGTAGCGAAATAGACAAGTCCAATAAAAAATCTAAGCTCGTTGCTTAGATCAAACAAATGAAATCCACCCACGTCTCTGGCATTTTTGCTTACAAAAACTGTGGAGCTCACAGGGGTCATGGACTTTGTAAGACATCAAGTCTGTTTCACACAAACACTGCAATATTATGCCCGCGACTGCTTGCCACAGCTTTATACCGATGTTACTCTATTTGTTAGACAAGTAATAGGTACCTCGGTATCGATAGTCGATATCGAAGGTACTCGTAAGTTTGAACTATCGATTGAAACTTCTATTATCATCTCCTGCGAAATCAGCTCCTACAGAGGCAATGTTTTCTTTGTCTTCAGTCTTGGAGGATTCCGTTGCAATCTGTTCAACCAATTTGATTCTTTTACGGTAACAAATTGGATTTATCACTTTGCTTAGTAAATCTCAGCTATTTTTAGCATCTCAGGTTCTGTTGGTGACTGACATTATAATATTGTAGGTGCATATGATTCGACATTGTGTTTGTCTTATACACCCCCACACTCTATCCACGCAAGTGTTCTGCAAATACAAGTCTCTTATTAAGTACTTCGCAGAATATTTATGTTGGGGTTCGCAAATACCACAGTATTAATTAAAGCGTCTTGCGTTTATTATACGCTTGGTATTTTTAGTTCCAGTCATATCTTACTGTTAGAGTTATTTTTAGGCGTCTCTAGGACAATTGGATCTAAAATTACTTGACATATAAAAACTCATAAAAGGTCCATTCATTATAGTGTGAAATTGTAAATAGAGCAGATACACGTTTACACGTTTTATGTCTTTTAAATGGACTGATCTGGAATAGAAGAACCAAAATGTTACTCTATTCTAGGAAGTTTCCACTTTAGAAAATAAATATAGCAAAAAAAGGTAAAAAGGTTTGTTGTTAAGTAATAAATTTGGGATCCGTGACATTCAGTCACAAAAAATGTTTTACTTAGTTTGGACACCACCACAGCAGGAAGGGTCCGTAAAGTTGTATTCCGCAAGTTTAAATGTCATTCGGCTGGAGCTTTCACAGTTGTTGGAGCCAAACCAAAAGCTCCACTGAAACTCGTAACTGCTACTGTCGATAACAGTATCAAAATGAATGAAACTAGTGACTGTTAACTTTCACAACGCTATGATAACGTGGAAGACATAATATTGATTTACGAGTACCTTCAATGCACGGTTATGCTGTCTCGCTTCTTCTTATCAATCATTCAGCTACAGTTAATTTTCATAACTAATAATAGACAATGGCTACAAAGAGAAACACTTTTATTGATTTTTTTACAATACAGGTTTCGTATCGGTTCTTATTCGAAGATATGGTTCGATAATAATAAAAATGAAATGGATTTTTTTCCTACACACAACAACAACATTTCAACATTTGTATTTATCAAAAATTTTAATATTGAAGACAATATTAAAATTTTTGATAAATACAAATGTTCAGGAAACGTTGAACTCTACACATGTTCACACGATTATTTAAGGTCTTAGAGTAGTATTGATCAATGAGGCCTCATCCATCTGTCAGTCTATTTGTGGAAGCAGATAAAAGACAATTGCCCTCAATTAATAAATTACAACGGTTAAGCAAATACTTGCACAGCAATTGTAGATACTTTGTCTGTTAGTTAAGAGTGACGCAAGTAAGTATATTTTTTTTTAGTATATATATATATCTTCTTCATGGTGCATTACTTATTTATTGAATTATATTTACATAATTTATAAAATAATATAATGATATGTACAAGTATATAAAAAGGAGGGGATATAATCAAAGGGCATCAAAAAATTCGTCCGCATCGCTGTCAATAGGAAAAGTGCCCAAAAGGCTGGATTCTTTGGCCAAAAATAGGCCAGTCCTCTTGTCACGTCTTCATGGTTGGTTCATATAGCTTTTATTATAGTTTTAATTGATGGGCTATTTGCGGCTTCTTTGATTTTGATTTGCAATTATCTTTTATCTTGAAGTTTTTAACTATTAGTAGTGTAAGCACCTAACCTATCTAAAACCCCTCCTATTATATTTTAATGCCTAAGTCTTGTTTTCTTTATGTCCAGTACTTTAAAAAGCCATTTAAACAACTCCGATATTAGTATTTATCCCCAGATTGGTTTCGATACAATTTCAGTTTTAGTACTATTTTCTGTATGACCCGCGCCAAATCACGTACGGACGGTAAATTGTATAAAACCTCATTTCGAGATTACGATGCCGGTTATTGTGTTACGTAGAATCCGACATGTAAACAATTTTATTATTGTTACGTCCAATCGCCAGCTCCAGCAACGAAGGCCGACGCTTTCTCTTTAAAATGGGTTTGCGAAAATTGCGCGTAAACAGAGTTACCTTCACCTACCGATAGAAGCAGCCAGTGTGTGTGTGCTCATCAAATAACAACACGAGTAACGTTATTTGTAAGTTAATTAAGTCTTAAGTCAATAATGGAGTATTTGTTGACACCACACATAGATGTTATCCGGCAGTATCCTTACTGTTAGTTTACAAACACCGGCTGACTTTAAAAATAATTTATCTCAATGTAACTTAATTCTTACACTTTCCTGTTAATTCCTTTCCTTTCCTGTTAATTATTACACTTTTTCTAAATGAATTTAATTGCATATTTATATGGATGTTAACTACATACTACATTAGACCATGATGTATCTATGTACCTACATATTGTTGTAAAAACATTAATTATAAATAACTTGTTTGTGAAAAGTAAGTTCTACATTCCGCGATTTTAAAAGTCAATTTTATTACCTACCTCATTATCATAGATAGATCCTGACTGCAGCTTCAACTCTTGAATCTAGTTTTTGTGAAAAGTGACCACAATTTTACTAATATCATACTTTGTAGACCTATAAATAATTATTCTGTTTCACACAGTAATTCCGCACTTTTGAGGTTAATTCTTTTGACAATTGTCTTTGGCAACCTTCTAGTCTATGGTAAATTTTTTATATTCGAACAGAAACAGTTTTATTCAAAAAAATAGGTTGTAATATGAGGTAACCTACTATCTTATCTCTATGGGATTTTTCTACAGTGGATTTAAAAAATTAAATAAGTAGGTAAGGGGTTTATTCCTCTGACTAAAACAAATGACAAGAATGTACAGCGCAATTAGAACAATCTTGACACGACCCGCCGATGGCCGATAGGTACTCATCTAAAATAAAACCCGTTGCTATGATTCCTAGCAGGCAGTTGGTAATAAATTAGAATGGAAAATAAACGGGATTGGGCCAATAAACAATTGAATTACACGATAAATCACAAGAGTTTGGGCCAGTGAAAAATTATTTTCAGTTTTATCACGACTTCCATCATTTTTTTAGTATCAAATTAGAAATTTTGATTTTTAGCCAAGCCATTTTTTGTTCAATATTTGATAGAATTGATTGAAATGCGAAAATGGGAATTTATCAAGCCAAAGAATTTTTATAAATCAGATTTTGAGCCATTCCTCTAAGCTTCAAAGGTGACGTTGGCTGAAAGGTCACCTTTGAATTACAAAATAACAAGATTAGGCTTTTATGGACTACTAAGTTTGACGTGAATAAAAATATATCAATGGAACAGCTTTCTTTTTTCCTGTAGAATAGTAGCCAAACTTGTTACGTTTGTATTGTTTTGTTTAAATAAATCGTATTGCCAGAAATAAAAAACTTAAACGCACCTTAAGTAGGTAGGTTTAAGTGTTATTTTTATACATAATTGACTAGTTGCACCCCGTGGTTTCATCCGCGTAAGTTTCGATCCCGTGGGAATTTCGGGATAAAAAGTATCCTTCCTATGTGTTAATCCTGGTTATAGACTATCTGTGTCCAAATTTCATCCAAATCTCTTTAGTAGTTTTGGTGTGAAAGAGTAACAAACATCCATCCATCCGTACAAACTTTCGCATTTATAATATTAGTAGGATGATAGGCTTTGGGCGAATTAAATTCCGGAGTGAAAACAACATTCATAAATATTTGAGAGTACCTGAAACGGTAATTCGGTACTTGGTTTATATTTCTTTACTATACAATAATCCGTGTTTTGATTTATTCTCTGAAAAGCTCTTAACAAGTTATCTACAGGGAGAAAATTGGTTTTAGGATTCCAGCCGTGGCTGACGGAGGAGGAAATAACGTAGATATCCTCTGCTCACTGAACTACCTAAATGGAAATAAGTACCTTGCTTTCCTACATTACACACTACGTTTTGAACAAATTGCCTTGGCAAATACTAAATATTGAAAGTTGTTTGTAAAGCTAAACACAGAACCAACAACCCGCCGTCATATTTCTCAGTAAATCGATAGCTTTTAGCAAATACATTCGTTCAAAGAGTTGAATTATTGATCGTTCTAAACCAAACTTTTCTCTTCATTTTCATTTCTCTTCATTTTGTTTTCTTTTGATCTTTGTACTTCGAGATATTCACCTTTAATTTAATGAATATTAAAGTAAAATGTAAAGCTTAGCTTTTTTCATATACACACACGAGTGAGCTTTGGTTATAAAAGTTTTACAAATGTTACTACAAAGCAATAAAACTCAAATTGTACGGTTTATTTTTACTGCCTTTCATTTTTATTTGTTTTTGAAGCTTTTCTCAATGTACGCAAATTCTTGTCTCACTGTCAATGGTTTGTTCAACCCACTTTGCACCATCATATGGGTGTAAAAAGTTTTAATTTGCAAAGGGTCCTATAACTTTGAAAGCAGTAATTATGCAGTCAATAAAACATGAATTATGTACCACTTACGAGTACCTGTATCGTACTGAATCGTACAGAACCCTTATTCCGCTAGAGTTGTTTATTTGATCGTTTTGTCAATGAGTTTTCGATTTCGTTGGAAACTTTTGATAGGTTCGCCTGGTCCGTTTTGCATCGGCAATTGGGCAGAGCGGGAATTTTCAGCAAATATGTTTGAAATCTGACACATAATTTAAGAATTTACACTATCGTTTTATGTTTATGAATTTATATGTAAAAAAAAAGCTTTTCTATATTAATAATATATTTAATAATAAGAAGGTATTGCAATCACGATAAAAATAAACGAAGTTGATTACGAACTTGGATGGATAGTAGAATGTAATTATCGAAGTACGCAACAAGATTTCAGCGTACCTACGTATAGACAATACGCGTAAATGTTGTATAAATAGTAATAAACATATATTTCGTGCCTGTAATATTTACTTTGCGGCGAATAAATTCATTCATCTGCGTGATCGAAAAAAAGAGAATTCGTTTCATAAAAGTAAAAGCTATGTGGAGACGATTGAACATTGATCCTATTTATTTTCCATACAGCAATAAGCACTCAAAGGATTGCAGATCACTCTGCTTTCACAGACTTGAAAATATTATTTCTAATAAAAATATTTATTGGTGCACAACAAACCATGTCATGGGTGGAACCACTCCTATGTTTCTTTTGAAAAATCGATTGATATTCAGCCAGCTGCACACTCACTGAGTATACTCTATTACGATTATGCAACATCGAGTGATCGATTTCAAATCGCGATATCTCGTTTATTATTGACGACGGGTCTCGGTATCGGATACCTACCCGTGTTTTCTTATCCCTATATATTACGTTCCGTGCGTTCGGATAACATCTCCACATACAATAGCTGCGAGGGGAAACATGATCGGTATAAAGGAAAGGGCATACGATATCGGCGACTGTCACAGACGTATGTCCCGTTCTATTTTTGTAAATAAAACAATCTTCTTATGGTATTGTTGTCAGGAAAACAGGAATCAAATATAATATCTTGGTCGTCGGCAAGATACCGAACATCATATTTTTGAGGATATTAACATTTTCCTCAAGAATGTACTTAGGTACTAGGGTTTTCTGTTGTGCAAGATCTTTCATTGACGTCAACTCAAATGTCCTCTTCCTGCTGACTCTTTTAATGAGTGTTAAGATATTCTCGAACAAGTTTTAGGTGCTTTAATTTTGACAGACATTTTGAAGTGAGAATATTCCAGACAGATGATCACCAGAAACCTGCTTAGTTAGTAATTAAACAACTTTTAACTAGTTGAAAACAGATTGAAATGCCTCGCTTTAAATAAAAGCATGCAGATTTAACAAACGACATTGCAAACAATAGTGTTTCAAGCTCATGGGAAATCCATTGCAGGCAATTATGCAATGTGAAGTTTCTTTGCAAGAGGTACGCAGTATATATAACATGAAGTTTGAAGGGCGACGATTATTTCCCCTGACATGCTTCCATGCGGCCTTGAGCTCATATATTCCTTATCTATCAGTGAGAGCTTGTTTCAACTGTAGTAGTTATCAACCCCATTAAAGCTACCGAATGATTCTCATATATTAAACTAAGAAAGTTATGGCACTTCACTTGGGGTTTATCTTCACATAAAGTTCAGGTAAAACTTAATAATGAAGGAACATTTTCGGCGCCGAGACTACGTTCTCATACAATACGTGCTAAAGAAAGTTCAAAGATTCGTGTTCTTATGTATAATTGTATACAGTCGTTCAAAGGAATAGTTAATACGTTTTGTGGTAATTGAATTTAGTAGCAAAATAATAAAGTCGACAACAGACACGCTGCAGTTGATTTGTGGTTAGTTGAAGATAAATTCAGATAGAACACGGTGGAACAATGTCGTGTTCCCAACAAAGTTATGTTTTAACTCGATGAGGTATTACGTTATCTCATAACTCTATTAAAATATTGTCGCATTTACGGTCTTCAGTTCAGATTCCTTGGAAATTGAATGATATCCAAGGCTGTTGGTGAAATCAGAGAGGTTTCAATTTGCGAGTTCAACATGTCTTAAGTCTGCCAATTAATTTCTACAATTAATTTCGATAGATAATTTCGATACATCTCGTTAAATTGATCGCTACTACTCTTTTGAATAAGTGCTAATATTTGTAGAGCAGTGGTGGATTTTTGACAGTCATTACGGGTCGTCAGAAGCCCGAAAGTCTGACAACCAGTCTTGGTATTATCGTATTACCCAGTAACTGGGTTGTGGACGTCAGATAGGTAGTCGCTCCATGTAAAATACTGGTATTCAGCTGCATCCGGTTAGACTGGAAGCCGACCCCAACATAGTTGGGAAAAGGCTAGGCAGATGATGATGATTTGTAGAGCAGTGGTGCCCAGCGGTATCCGCCCTAACTTACGAGTTGTAGGTCGTGAGTTCAAACTCAGGCAGACACCTTACTTAGTGTATTTGTCGGAGAAGGGATGTCTGTCTCTCGTTAGCATCAGGCATATTTTAATTACTGTGGGCGTACTATGGGTAGTGATGGTTAAAACAATAGAAAAACGGTTTGCACCTCAAATCAGATTATAATTTACGAACAAGTTAGTCACATTAGCGAATCACGCACTATAGGTACACATTCAACGATACGGAACGCTGGCAGTTTGTGAGCACATGTTGTTCGTACGATGTCCAATGTTTCGATGATCCCGAGAGCTCTGCTCACAACGTTCTTGTAGCTGTCACTCTCGTCCACCTCCACGAACTCAGGCTAGACTCTGTCTAGCGCCACGAGATGGCGCTAACGTTCCGAATAGTCAAACGAATGACTCCGACATATTTAATTTCATCACCGCTGCTCTCAAAATGGTGAAGGAAAACATCGTGAGGAAACCGGCATCTCCTAGAACCAAAAATTTGAAGACATCTGACACCCACACTGGGCCCGCTCGCTCTGACAGACAGGAGGTCTGTATCCCAACAGTGGGAATATTATGTGCTGATTGTGATGACTAATATTTGTTGTTGATATTATTGCTAAATTAAATAAGTATATATTATACGTTTCATTGCTTGGCAGGGTTGATATAAAATCTGTTGGCATAGGTTAAAGCTGCCAATCTTATGGAAATAACATGATATATGTACCGGTTTATCGGCATCTACTGCACATATTCATATAGGATTTTCTTTGTATTTTAGCAGAAACATGGTAAAGTCAGCAGATGTTTATAGTTAAGTCTACAGACATGTTTGGTATTTGCGATAAACTTTGGCGAAATTCCATAAGATTGCAAGCAAATCCTCTATCATTTTGACGTTTTAGTAAACAAGTTTAGTTTTTGGGACTACGGTGAGTAGCTAGAGTACCTCCACTGCTATATAATCGGATCCCTTCATATAATGCTTTTGATACGAAAACCGTTCTTTTGTTGGTAGAGTTCAACAAGATACTCATCCCGTTAGGTGAACGAAACCGCGGTGAAGGTCAAACGATCACAATTCAAATAGCTCATGAGTTTAAATCAATTAACTCTATAATGGAGTATACAAATAAACAAAGGTCGGTATGTGAAGTGACGTTTGAACTTTCAGTAAAATGTAGATGAATGCTTTCATCTCTTCTATTCTATTTGTAAGCTAGAGGCTGCTCGTTGCACCGGCCACGTGTATCCAATTAACGCCCACTCTGTTAACTAGGCAACGCAGCTAAACTTTTATTTTATAAAAAAAATTCAATACCATTCTACGAACGTAGTTTATTTTCAGCCGACTAAATAGATTTACAGAGTCTGCCATACCCAACGAAAAGGGAATCAAAATGAGATTGGCCAGAAAAGACCGAGATTAGACTTAGGCTAAAATATTCAGACATACTACTTGAATCAGTAGCATATTTGAGATTGAGCGTATAACCTGTACAATCGGGTTTAAATCTATATTCTGGGTTTAGAATACTAAGGTAGGTAAGTATAACAAAGTTTTGGTCTTCTTAATTTATTGTTATACGCGTCTTATTATCCTTGTATCTACAAGAATGAATATTTAGCGGTCCAAAGGAGTTTTCGTTATTTATTAAAAGATTTCCTGTTTTACCGACGTCATTTAGCTACAATATTATTTTTATCTACACGTGGAGTAAGCATACATTTTGCTTACTCAATCTAGAGGCATTATTCGATTAATTTTCACCAAAATCGAAACGACCTTTGAATTCTACGGCACCAGCCACAGTTCAAAGGGCAGCTTTCAGCTCTGTAAATCAAATAACACGAATGGTAGAACTGATGTACCTTTACTGAAAATTTAAATTGATTTAAAGGCCAGACATTGGATATTGCTGCATAAAATTGTGACGTCAAACTCAGTTACTTTGTGACTTGTTGCAAAAAGATCGTTTATCTATACCTACTACAATGTTTCTGCAATATTTCCTTGATCATAATCTTAGAATAACGCGTAGGTTTACGTATTCAAGCTTATTTCTAAGTTTAGTTGGCAATTATCGGGAAAAGCCCTTCGTAGGTGGGCGTAATCTATATAACGTGACAGGTAGGTGCAGAGGAGATCCTCTCGAACGCTATTACAGTTAAATACCGCAGTGAAGGTGAATACAAATTGCTAACGTCTATCTATTCTATATGCATGTTGCACGGAACAGGACGTACCCATGGATTTATCATTTACCCTGACGTCGGTAGATGTCTACATACAAATTCTACCTACAGTTTCAACAATCCTCTAATCCCTTTAATTGTTTTATTTCATGCAAGAGTGGTTTGAGTCGATATTGGACCCTCCCTGTAGCCACCCTACCGTTCATTCGGTTAGTCGAATATTTGATCAGAAACAATAGATTTTATAGATTTTGCAAATACATTTTGTGAGCTTACAACTTATTGTTGATGTAGTACCTAACCTACCTACTGTAGACTGCCTAGTAAAACGCCAATTAGATTGAAGTCGTGATTTAATTTATTATACAGTAATCGTTTTCCTGGGTCGTTCTTCTTAATGAAAAATGTTCAGTCGGGAAACTTTATTGCCTGCTCGTAAGAATGTCACAGCAAGTAATATTTCGTTAATAACCGATGGTTTACATTTACAGCCAAAAAGGCATCCATTTTGCATGTCTACGTAATGGTATGGAAAAATGACGGATGCTTTTTACTCTACAACAAGCACTTAACGAGGAGTATATTACGAGGTTTTGGTCTGCTCGCCTTTTTGTTCACCCACAAGGAACTCTACAGCTACACTCTTCGGTTCAATTAATTTACCTACTACCTACGCCATAATATATTGTAGTCAACTGTTCGCAAACAAAGCTCGTGTTATTAATTGTCGCAAAAGATTTGTTTTTACGGTAGTGAGCACGGAGGGACGCGCCTGACGCGGTCGCTCCCTAGTGAGTTTAGATAGTCAGCGCGCAATTACTCTAAACATAAACCCAGATGAATGTACCGAGCGAGGAGCGAGGATCTTGATGAAAATTCTTATTAAGGTTAATGCCTACGTACTTCGTACATACTCACTAGAAGTAGGTACTACAAAAACAATTACCGCGCAAAGAAAACAATGAGATTTATGAGGCTGTTTTCAATGTAACAACAATCCAGTAGGCATCATGTAATCTGCGACTAATTTACAAGTTAACAACGATCTACATTGTAGACTGTTCTCATGAGGAACATGGACCTACATAGTTATATTTCATAACCTCGTGGCCGCGGCTTTTGTTTTTGACAGTGGCTAAAAATACACTGCTATGTTAAAAGGAAATTCAATCATTTTGTATCGTGTCCGCTGCGTATTCAAAACTAGTCCATATGTGGAAGTGTAAAACCTCGTCTATATGTTTTTGTGACTTATCTAATTTTACGTAATGATTGGCTGTTGCTAGGTTAGGTTAGTCGTAATTGAGTAGGTGCCATAGGAATTTTCCTTAAATTACCCAGTTTTTACTAATGTGTCAACTTTTCGAGCATGCTGGCTGTTTCCCACATGATAAGCTATCGTGTGGAGTTTGGTTGGTGATATTTTGTGTTTCATAACTGATGATGAAAAAACAGCTAATTTTACTCACGCATCGCGCCTGGTGCGTTCGTCCCAGAATTTCTCCCAAAACGTGGATCTGTTTTTAATTCTGAGCACGCTGGTGCTGAGCGTGCGCGGCAGCGTCCCGCTGCCGCTGCCGGCCGCAACGCCGGTGGACATGCTGTGCTCCGATGCGGAGCTCTTGGCGATGAACGTGACGCCGGCGCCCGCGCCTCCCAGCCGCTCCGACTGGGACCCTGACCGCTGCATGACTGCCGCAGTGTCGCTGTCCACTAGCACTGATTCACTACATAACACGCTGTCACGTACGAACACGCGACTGATTGACCTATCGCGCCCTGATCGTCATCGCCCTGACGTCGCACCGTCTCCGACGCCGCGCCCGCGCCGCAGCCCACTAATGACTGTTGTTATTGTCGAGCTTAGTAAGATGACACTCTCGCTCGCTATTATATAAACACTCCTAGCTTCCCAGCTATGCAATGTCAATAGGTGTATAAATAACAAATGTTTCAGGCTAATCTCCTATTGGATTGAACACTTCGACATACATATGTTCAGATAACTTTATCACTTTGTCCTTATCGACAGCAGTATTTAAGTGAAACCTGTTGTTTATAACATAAAATATATTATCACATAAGCTTCTAATCTTTAACTAGTTGATAGTCGGTTGTCAAAACTAAAGGTATTCATAAATGTTAGGCCTCATCCTTGGCACCGATTAATAAACGCAGTTGGTGAAGCTCGAGCATTGCGTGCGGGGCCAACCTGTCAGATCAGTGAACGACCTCGACAATGTCTAACCGTTCCACCGCGAATCTCAAACACTCAAGTAAATATAATGCACGGTATGTTTTTTTGCTCGGAACAGTGAGTTGATAGGGGAGATCACTTCGCGTTTGAATAGCACTGATGCTTTAAGTCACATTTTAGTTGGGGTTTCAGTGACGGTAGGGGCTAGTACGGCAGAACAAGAGCTATGTGCATCGCGTGTCGCTGGGCATGAGGTGGCGTGTCGCCGGCAGCCCGCGCGGACTATCAATGGAGCCGTGAGCCGTGAGCCGCGAGGCGCAGCGGGCGTCCCACTCGCTCGCCCGCCGCCGCCCGGCCGCCCGCGCCTCGCCTCGTGCGAGCCCGAGAGCGCGCGACGCCGCCCGACGATAAATTTGGCGCTAATGGAAACTAAAGACGGTGGGCGCCGGTAATCAATGTTCGACTTGGAAATCGAGGGGCAGTAAGGGTATTATCAATATCAAAGACAAATCAGATATACGCGTAGGTACCTGTTAAGGTAAAGCTAAAAGATGCCGAGATGAAAAATATGACAGGCCGGGTACGCCGTACTCTCGGTATCGATTATTTTACATCCAAGGTGCCAGTCGCTTTCAAGTCGCGTGTATTACATGTGAAGTTACTAGTATTTGTGAAATATTGATGATGGCGATGTTACTACTTTCGAGAACTTGTTTATTTTAGTACTATTATAGTTAACGAGGTAATTCCGTAGTTTTGACAGTCTGATTAAGTAGGTAGTACATAACTATCTGAATTTGAAGTTTAAAACTGATTGATAGAGTTTTAGTTTTAGAAAAATTTAATGTAATTGGACTATTGAAATAACAACAGCCAATGAAATCACATGACATGAGTTTGACAATCTGTGAGCATATTGCTTTTCAGAAACCGGATGTTAGACTTAACATTTTAAACTGCACCTCGATTACGTAACACACTTTCTTTCACAACCCTAAGGATTTGAAAGTTCCTATACCATTGCTTCATACGTTTGAAAACTCGTTTGTTCGAAAACATAAATAACGCAATGAATGTTGTCGAATTGTCAAAATGAAAGACAATAGTGTGTTATCCAATTACGCCACTGATTATATCACAAACTTAGTTAACGTAAGCATATTATAGACAACATTATATCCTACGCCACTTGCCTCCATATAAATTACGTTTATAGGACCTTAAAAAACTATTAACGATTATATATTCGCAGGTAAAGTTTTGTTGTGTATTAAAGCAATGAATAAAACCTATGTTATCGGAAAATTTAACAATGCTATTCTATAAATAATCGTTTATTTCGATAATCCCGCAGGGAATGTGCTTCAAGGCTCTTATTTCTATTCAAAGTTTATACCCCTAGTAAATCATCTTCACATCTACAAATGGTAAAGTCTGTTTGATTCCTTTGTGTGGTGAAAATAAATTAAATGTTTAAAGCAAACAATATTACTTTAGGAAAAAATAATGGAGATGCTAAGATAAGAAGATGTGGATAAAGAAGTCTAGGTAGTGCTGAGAGGAATCCTCTGCTCTATGTGATTGCAAATCAAGTACGGGCGTCCATAATCAGCCTACATGTCGGTTTCCTCACGATGTTTTCCTTCATCGTTTTGAGAGCAGTGGAGATTAAATTATTTACGCAAAGTAAAGCGCCTGGCTGGGTTCGAGCCTACTAACCTACAACTCGTAAGTCGGGGCCATTACCACTGAGCCGCCACAGCTACTGGCGTTCATTTACCCCAAAATAAAATGGTTGAGTAAATTACTCAACCATTTTGGTTGACCAATTACAAAATTATGAAACTATTTACCGAAAGAAATAATTACATTAATTAATGTCCAAATGCTGTTCATATACCATATTATATGTTTCAAAACTCAATTAAATATAAGTTTTTAATTAAGAATTGAACTTGGATTCAATTAATTAAAATGGTGATATTTTCATTCATTTCTTAAAAAATAAAAAATAAATGTGATCATAACGTTTTAATTAATGGCCCTCAAAATATGCGCTCCTATTGAAGCACCTTTGTATAGAGTCAAGTGATTTAAGTACACGTGTAGGGAAGTATAAGTACCTACATAATCCGTCAGACGGCTTAGAAGATTCAGGATCGCTAAACTGTTTTTAACGATGTTCAATTAAGTCTCATCAGGGAGTTGTCAATCGAGTATCTCACTAAACGATCAATTACGCGCGTCTCTCTTGGGACCGCTTTATCAAAACCTTTTAGCGTATTCACCTGTATTTTGGTTAGATAGTAGTTAAGGAAAATCAACTGAGAGATTTTCGATTGTGTATTGAAGTGTAGTCGATCTGTATTTGCCTTTAGTAGTTATCTACAAACAAAATTGAGTTGCAATTCGAATACAGGGTGGCAGGACATTCGACGCGCAACCAGCTACCATGAATGCAGTACCTATATGATTCTGAACCCCCCCCCCCCCCCCGAGTTGAAAATTTTCGTTGGTTATAAAATAAAAAACTACCGCGTGGGTAATGCACTTTTCTATGAAATTGCTGCTTTTTTATATAACAGAATAGAATACTCTTTATTATGTACATCATATAAATTACAGACAAAAATATTAAAATTTTACAAAGGGTCTTATCGCTAATGGCGATCTTTTAAAGACAACCTTTGGATGGATTAAAAAGGGGAAGGAGAGACAAATACTGTGATTTATAACCGACGAAAAATGTCTACTCTGTAGTCACTCTGAGTGGGTCTAGAATCATGTGCTGAAATCATGGTTCCAGTTTGCGCTTCAATATCCCTGCCACCCTGCAAGTTTGCTTTAAGTTATCTGCAAACAAAGTTAAGTTGCAATTCTACTGTACAAATTTATTCCAAAAATTCCAATTAAATGAGCGTAAAGAACAATGCATGGGCATTTCATTTGAGCCGATATTTTCAATACAAACGAGATGTGGGTGACGCTAACCAAATGGGCTTTCATTTCATTGTGATGCCAGTTAAATTTTTAAAACGACAACGACAGTAAAAAAAAATCGCCTCTGCAATCGAAGCCTTCAATTATGAGTTTGTTAATATACATACAAATAAATAAAATTGACGTGACTGTTTGTAATGTCAAAATAACAGTTTTTTATTAAATACATATGAAAGTATACCTACCATTACTACAGTACAACCTTGGTAGGTATAGGTAGGTAAACATTGTTTTTTGTTGTAACAAAAAAACAAAAATTTAAAATATTAAAATAATTGTTTTTAATTATATATATTACCATTATTATTATTTTTAATTATTATTTTATTATTACTATAGTTAATTTTTTTTTAAATTTTTGTTTGTCTGTCGGTTTGTTCCGGCTAATGTCCGAAACGTTTGGATAGAGATACTCTGAACCCTACATACTACACGGGCAAAGCCGCGGGCGAAAGCTAAATAATAACATGCCAAGCGGATCGATAGAGGTACTTGTGATTTTCATGATATCTTTTACTCTAAATGAGGAATTTTAGAGGGAATAAATCTAACACTTACAACCGAGTCTAAGCAAAGTATCGAATATCTCCAAGGAATAACAAAAGTATCATCGATCTTTAAATCCCGTCTCTCTGGTAGATTTACGTAAAATTATTTGAACGAAATCTAATAGGCATGGCTGAAACAGCCGAGTCCAATAAAATTCGTGTGAAACATGGCTTAATTTGATTCGTCTGTTTTCAAATCACGTTAAAAGCATGCAATATTCGAATTTGATAGTGATACCGAAATGTACATGTACTTACAGAAGTGGTAAGGTACAGATATATAGGGTATAGATATATCATGTTCTCTGACATGCTTATTTCCTAAAGTATCTTCTAGAGACTTTGTTTATTGTATCGGTTTTTATTTATTTTCAACTGTCGTTTATTCTGTTTGCTAGAATGAGTTTTTTAACTCATTAAAACTGTTTTGTTCGCATATTTCTTTGTGATTTAACAGCCGAAAGTAAGTAGCTATATGACATATATTTTATATAATGCGAAATTAAATTCTATTAAAAATAATGCCAAATATGGATGTGATACCTGCTTATAAATGTATTTATAAACTTTACGAAAGTTCGTAAAGCCTCATAAAACAACTCAGAGAAAAAAATGCAGGCTTGTGAGGATCAATATGCAGCTTTAATTTTCCTTGAATCCAGAATCAACAAAAAGGCACCAATAAAAAACCTTAGCATGAAGACTAACTCCTGACACCTGTATCATGAGTTGGAACAAACCATAGCACTACAACACACACCAACAACGAAAGCTCTAAACACAATGAAAGCGAGAATGGAGAGCAAGCCAAGAGAACTGAGACAGTTTATAAAGCGGTGTGGTGCTATTATATGTGCGTAGGTAAATATACGTACGCTCTGTCCAGTTGTGCCGCCTCGGCCTCCTTGAATCTGCAAGCAATTAAAAAATAAGGAAAAGAAAGAAAGAACGAAGATATCAGAGGACACATATTGTTATGCCACCTAAGCGGGTCAGGTCGCCTTTACAAGTATGCGGGGATCAGCGTCACACCAAGTTTGTGCTAGAGTAGTGTAGTGAGCGGCTCTGTAGAGGTGGCATAGCATGACGTGTTCGTCGCGGCTGGTCCTGCGTGCTGTGCCAGTGTGAGCAACAGGCGACACGTGACGTCACACACGCCGCGAGCTCGCATGCGGGCACCGAACGTGGCGGCTTGTGAGTAAGCTGGCTACTTGTTAGTCGATCACAACATATACGGTTACATTTTACATAGAACATGATTATTTAGCTTACTTTAGTCCTGTGTGCGAAGCTGTGTGGCTTCGTTGATTGAATTGTTTCATGCAATTCAGAATGGCGACAAAACCTACGGTGAGTAACATTTATTGATGACAAGTGTAATGTCTTAGTTACACTTCAGGTAATACATTGAATAGTATGTTTGAATACTACTGCTGCTACTGCTTCGATATTTTTTCTAACAGTCATGGCACATAAACATTCAATGTAAATGAATAATGAAAGATTGTTATCAGTTAAAAATAACACACTATAGGTACTATTTCTAAACAAATTATCTAGAATCATCGCAATACTTAATGCGATATGAAAAGATAGCTAGCGACGTATCAAGTATTTTGTTGACAGTGATTAAAGTAGTTAAGTAATCTCTGAACATTTCTCAATGCCCGCCATAATTTTTGATATCAACAATGGTCTCTCTCACTATCGCTAACTTTTATATAATTTGTTTTGTGTTCTATTTGATTGTTAGTTTTGTATCGAGGATTATGTAGATCAGATGGAAAAACAAGTACCTACGTCGTAAAACATTTCACAAATTAAGATAATTTATAATAAGTCTATTAAACGTACAAATAAAAATATGGTGGTAGATTAGTCATCTGTGTTAAATGTCTGATTTATGTTAAAGTGTTAAAATTCCATATAGTTGGCCAATTCATTTTCATAATGAACGAAACGAATGCCATAATATTTACATAATATTTTTATTCAACTTGAAGAATGAGGTCTGCTTTTATTTAGAGTCGTGATGGTTTGGAATGTATTGAATCAAAGTATTTACCTTATGCTAAATAAATGAAAAATTATTTATTTAATTAATATCATTAAATGGTTCAATAGATATTTATAGTAAATGTGTGCTCTGATCATGTTTACAATTACCAAAGTGGTGACACATAATTGAACAAAACAAGAATGTTTAGAAATATTTGAATTTAATAATAATTAATGTTTTAGTGAGTAATTAATAGAAAGAGTATTTGTATTTACAGTGATGACATGACTTATATTATGATAACTTTGTGGTACTTGTTTGATAATTTTAAATTTGGTCGATATTTGTTATTCTCAAAAAACAGTGTTTAGTATTCATGAAAGCTCGACATTGTATTCTTCTTCAAAGATACTGTAGATACAATTGTGTTTGTTTACTATTATCAAATACGTTTAAGGAAATGTTGGCATGAATCTGATAAAAAGTATACCTATAATTAATCTTCCTATAAAGATAAAGGCAAAAAATACACATTCGGTAGTAAATTGTGATAACTTTGCCATTTAAAGGACCTTTTCATGATATTCAATTATTACAGGTCCTTCCTCGAAATCTAAACATTTATGACAGGAACATCCGACAACGAGGTAAAGAAGTAATTAAGTTGCGTCTAATTTACAAAATAATTCCCTTCGTCAATTTGTCAATCGACTTCGAGTCAGCCCGTTACGAAGGTATAATGAGTTCCTGCAGCCCTTTGAGATCGAAACAGTAAAGGGCGAACCTTGTAAGGTTTTTAATATCACCGATAGGGTGAGTCCTGAGTCCATAAATTTAATTAAATCTGTAATAAAGTCAAATTCTCCCGACCCACTTCACTCGCACATCACAGAATTGCCCAATCATGTGACCTTTTTATGCAGTGTAAAGCTCTTTTCATTGTCTGCAGAGTGATGGGTGACGAGGCGAAATATGCATCGTGCTTGCCTAAATTGGTACTCTGATTCGACTCCACTAAGAAAGTGTTGCTGAGTGCAGCACAATCCTACTGGAAAAATGATTCTGTTCGCTCCGGCTGCTTGCTTGTAAGGTGCTTACTTCGCCTACTCGTTTTGTTGAAAAAGATTTAAGTTATATTGAGTGCATATGTGATATCAAGTACCAAATATAGCGTTCAATTGTACCATGCCTGGAGCATGGATCGTGTGGGCGTGGCGCGTTTGATACGTTCCGTAGCTCCCATGTAGGCAAGGTAGAGATTCGTCTAGCTTTGTGTACTTTCAAAGAATCTTACCTTTCGCTGGCGATCGAGCTGTTCCTCGACATCGACTTGGGCGACATCTCGAAGTCGGAGTCTGAGCGGTAGAGGAAGGACTCGCGGCGCTGCGGCATGGCCTGCAGGACGAGCGCGGTGGAGGGCGAGCCCCCCTCGAGGGGGGAGCGCGCACCCCCCGCGCCTCCCGCACCACCCCCATTCTCCACATCGAAGCTGAAACAATAGGACACAGTGATTAATATAACGCAATGTCATGAATAGGTCTTAATCCTGAACATACGAGTACATCGGCAGATAAGCTCAGATAAGACAATCCCCACGCGATTTAAACTCGTCGCAAAGCACTTAACTGATTTATAAATAGAATTTGTATCTATCATATCGGAGGTATGGTGGAAATATTAATAAATCGCAAATTACCCCAATAGCACCGGCATTTGTATGCAGCAAAACTTCTATCAGTTTTGAACAAAATTATTTAATAAACCAATATTTTCTACGCATGCTTTTCCTGTAAAATGAACAACGACCGCACAGTATGAGAAACATACGTGAAATGTACTCACGACGAGTCGAGACGATATCAAGTCGTGATAATATGTGTTACGTAGTTTCTGCGTCTTTTATTATCAAAGAAAACGATAAAGGGTATTATAAAACCGTCGTAAATATTGCGGATTTCCCAATCATTTTAATGATTCATTAGTGAACGCAATATCAATTTCATTAATATTGATCAAGTAGGGAACATTACTTGGGAAAACCGTTTTCCGAGCGAAGTATACTGAAGAAATTGGAGGAAATGTGACGGATAGTGACGCCAGTGCCATCTGCAAGAAAATCTGAGCATCAGGCGCTCGGAAAGTTTCATTGTTGTGTCGCTGTCGGTTGTATAGTACGAATTGCCGCCGCCAGAGGTCTCTGTATAATACTGAACACGAGATAGTATGATATCACGGAGTTTCACCCCGCCTTAATATTTTGTTCAAAATAAAACCTTTGGAATATGTAATACATATTAATTGTACAGCGTAATTAATGTTTATAATAATACATTACAAAGGTTTTCCGGGTGTATGAACCGTAACTTTAATGAAACTCCAAACTCATTTTTCATCAATAAATGTAGTCCACGTATTAATTATTACCCAATTTAATTTGTTTGTGAATTCGTGAAAAGAAATTGTTGTTCAATAATTTTAATGAAACGCTCAAAAGGTTACTGAATTTCCATGACCCCAGTCTACTAGTTTACGGGTAAAAGCATTGTTGTAACGAAAATAAAAGGCTGAGTCCGGGTAATTACGGTAATCTGTCTTAATTATAAAGATTTCGCTACCTCAATCAGGTGTACCTACACTGTCCTCTCCGTTTTCTTATAATTGAGAGTTATGACACCAGAGGGGTAATTCACGTAATTTAAAGAACGTTCACAGTCTGAAGGCAATTCTCGTAATTTAAAACGTTCAAAATCTGGTCGCAGTCTCATCTCGGCGACAAACAAATGTCAAAAACTTCAAAATGTAGGGAAATTAGAAGTATTTTTGACAGATTGAGACTGAACTGCCCTACGAGAATTGCCCCTCTGATCTCAGTCTCAATCTGTCAAAAATACTTTTAATTTCCATGGATTCAGTACATAATTCTGAAAATTTACAAAGATTATTAAAAAAAAAATTGGCTTTTCTTTTGGCGACAAGTTTCCCTGTCACTCTGTATTAAATTATTTAAAAAAATAACTGCACTATTTAAGTACTAATCTATATTGTAAATTAAAGTCGCATTTCGTGTCTGTCTGTCTGACCGCGTTGTTCTTTTAAATTACGAAACAGACTTAGATGCTGTTTTCACAATTATTTAGGGAATTTATTACCGGAATGTTTATGTGTATAATACATTAATGTTAAACTTACACACAATAAGAAATCTCCACTTTTTGCCAAGCCGTAAATACCGTGAAGCAGCGGGGTAATTGAGTAACACACTACTCACTAGTAGGCTTTTATTTTGGCAGTTCAACAACATTCATTGCGTTATTTAAGTTATTGAGTAGACGAATTTTTCGAACATATGAAGCAAATATCGAAATCATTTTGAGAGGATTAGCAAAATCTTTCAAAATGATTTCGATATTATTGATAGTTTGTTACGCAATTAGGGTGCTGGGGCTGGTCGCAGGTTTATTTAAAAAAGGGGAAAACGTAACCCTGAAGACGAAAGTAACGCATGCGTTTATAGAAATGGAATCTTTAACACACTACTACCAACAAGTTGTTCAAATAATACAGTATTAAAGTTATTTTCACATGTTTTATGTGCTACGCCTACGATTGTAGTAAAATCTCTGGAGCGGATCCGTAGCAGTTTTGTAGCACATCGAATTGAAATGACAATACGTTTACGAAAACTGTATTTATCATCCCAATTGGTTAGGTAGTCAAATACTATTTAATAACGTCTTTGTTGATATTTATTATTTATTGGTTGTTTTATTTTTGAGTATTATATATGGTAGTCTACAAAAGTCTAAGAAAGCACCTACTCCTCTCATATACAGTGGTTGTACACTTTGCATGGTTTTATAATAAAAGTATTTTCTTGGTTACAAAAGCGTAGCACTAAAGTTGTTGGTTACAACGAGGTCATTCACCTTTAAAAAAAATCCCAGAGGGATGTTCACTGTGTTTTAAAAATAGACTAAGTACTACCCACTGAGCTTGTTTTAGGAGATTCTAATTATTTATTTTACCATAAAATCGATGACACAAAATGTCATAAAAAAAATTCTTCCTTATGACATTTTGTGTTTCCAATTCGGATGTTTGTATTTTTTTAATTTATTTTTTTATATTTGTTTGTGCATAACTCCGTCGCTTGCCAACCGATTTGAAAAATTCTTTTTTGTTGGAAAGGGTATACTTCCCAAATGGTCCCATAGAAATTTCATCAAAAACGGTTCTGTAGTTTGTTTTTTAAACTAAAACAACTGGTAAAAATTTCAACTTAAAAGTGAAAAATAAAAACTTTTTTGCAAAAAAAATCAACCGACTTCCAAAAACGACACTACAAAGTGAAAATAGTTATTTGTTATACAAGAGTGCAAAGTTGCTTTTTAACCGCGTGTTCAATTTTGATGACCGAGCAAGCGAAGGATTCTAAAATTGAATCACGAGCGCAGCGAGTGATTCAAAATTAGAATCCTGAGCGTTAGCGAGGGAATCAAAAGAGCACGAGGTGAAAAATCTTTGCACTCGAGTGCAACACGTAACTTTTCATTCCACCTCAGCGAGGAAATGACTAAATGCAAAAAAAAAAAAACGTTTACAATCACAAGATAGGTACACTTTTATTTCAGTTTAGGTATTAATTACTACATTATGACAGGTAAGTATTACAGAATAATCTTTAAATTATAACAAAATAATACTAAGGTATAATTAAGAAAATTTTATTAATGTTGTGTGTTGTTATGTGTTATTTAAATTGAGTGTAATATTTTTGTTTGGTACTGTAATATTGGTGTTAGTCACTTGTGTACTGTTTTTCGGTAAACTATCTGTCATACTTAATAGTTGTACCGATTCATCGGATTCCCTTGGCGTGAATGTTGGAGAGAGAGGGAGATGGTTAGGTGTTTCATAACGGCTTATTTTTGATGTAGAAGGGCCAGTCCAAGGATCCGATTGAGGCTCTTTTAGTGTAATGGCTCCTACGATGCCTTCACATATTTTAGACTTATTTTGGATGGAATCTTCTATGTATCCCTCTACAACTGCATTGGACTTCCAGCCTCCGTGGCGCTTAAGGGACAGGAGATCAGCTCCGGAATCAGCCAAAAATGGGGCTGAAGTTCGTCGGAAACAATGACCCGTGTACAACAGGGGTTCTGGAAGTTCAAGAAATGTTGCTATTTCTCGTGGGATACTGCCAATTTTATTAGTACCCATAGGCTGTCTAACACACTTTCCATTGCGATACTGTAGAAAAAATCGATTGATTGGAGTGTTAGGCGGGCGTAAGGCTTGATATTTCTCAACAATCGTTACGTATTCCTTGCGAATAACGAAGTTGCGGTCTCTTTTTGTCTTTGTATTAGGTAAATTAATTAATAGTAAGTCATCTGAATGTTTCTCAATGTTTTTGACATTAAGTTGTGTTAGTTCATTAGTTCGACATGCTCCGTTTATTCCAATAATAAGAACAACCTGTAACGTAAAGAGTATTGTAGTAGATAAATGAATAAGATTGATATGAACGCATAATGCCTATCAACATCTACTAAGTATACTATTTAATTGAGATTAATATACTTAAGTAGATACTGAATGTGCAACTGACTTACTTTTGCCGCCAAATATACGGAATCGGGTGCTTCGTTAAGAAACTTTTCAATATCAGATACTGTGAAAACCTTCGATTTTTTTGGTTGATGACCAGATGAGGCTCTTTTTAAAAATGCCACTAATTTAGGATAGGTATCGATATGTTTGTCTTTTTTCATCTTTATTGTTGCTTTTAGCATCGAATACGTACTCCATAGAGTGCTTGCTTTCTTGTTCTCGGATAATTCTATAAAATATGCCAGCAAAACGTTTTCTGAGAAAGTTTTGGCTCCTTTTGCTAGTTGCCACGTGTTGAACATATCGTACTGTTTTAAATACTTCTCGCGTGATTGTTGAGGGAGAAAGCTCATTTGCGCATTATTAACAGTTTCAGTCAATTCTGTTGGCGTCAAGCAAACTTCCTCGTCGCTAGAATCACTCATTTTAGTTTTTTCACTTGTTTTCAAGTTTCTTGTTTTTAATATAAGGTTTAACAATGACGTGAAAAAATGCCGCGTAAAGAACCGCGTACAAAGCAAATTGAAAAAAGAACACCAAGAAGGTTCCGAGTCTGAGTTTTTAACAAATTAAAAAAAAGTTGTATGATATATTCGGCACCATAGAGGTAGCAGTAAATAGGTTTAATGTTTTTTTTAATTCACAAACTTAGTGCACACGATGTTCTAAATTCAATTTACTTTATCCTCTAGAGAATAAAAACGGCTATAATAAGAAAGGCTTTTCCACTCAGATATTGAAGATTAAAAATACTCTTTCCGAGATGGTGGGATGAAAATAACTTTAATTTCGGAAGTCGGTGGCAAACAACGAAAATGTGAACCCAACGACACCGACTTCCGAAATTAAAGTTATTTTTCACTTTGTAGTGTCGTTTTTGGAAGTCGGTTGATTTTTTTTGCAAAAAAGTTTTTATATCGATTAAATATAAAAGGGTTTTTTTTCAAAGTCCGCGAGTATCATAAATACATCGTAATGCCATTCACACTAAGGCTGATATATGGTATGCATTATACCACGAACAGCTTCGCCCGTAAGTGTCACGAGATTGTACGGTGCAGTATACACACCATGCGAAAATAAATACCGACCCCTTTATTATTAAGCTTTGCCTTAAGTTAAGTAATGATGTAACTCTGTTTAACTGTAAGGTTTTTGACGTGTCGCGACTATGTTGGCTTCCAGTCTAACCGCATGCAGTTGAACTGTACCAGTACTTTACATGAAGCGACTGCCTATCTGACCTCCACAACCTAGTTACTGGGTAACACAATTCTCTTTGGTAAGTCTGAACTGTCTGATCTCTGAATGACAGCCAGGACCACCGGCCTAACGTGATTTCTGAGACACGGAGCGGTCCCGATATGTAATGGATGGTCACCCATCCATGAACTGCCCTCGGCAAGCATAGCTTTCAACTTTCGATCGACCCGCGCGGCTAGCCATCATAAGCTCCTCTCTTAACTCTAAGCAACGCTTATAATTAAAGGGGATCGTCACTTTATATGTGTACACTATACTTATTAATTCATACAAAATACCTTGTATTTGTCACGGTTTGGACTCAGCCCGGCCTTAGCATAATCAGCCTATAACGTTCTCACTGCTGGGACACAGGCCTCCTCACTGTGAGAGGGAGTGGGCCATAATCCTCACGCGGGTCCAGTGCGGGTTGGTAGATGTCGCATGTCTTTGAATTCTTTGGTTCTAGGACATGCCGGTTTCCTCACGATGTTTTCCTTCACCGTTTTGAGAGCAGTGCTGATGAAATAAACTTACAACTCCTAAGTCCGGGTCACTGCTATTGGGCCACCACTACTCAGCACGGCTCGGCCCGGCCTTACCATGCCTTAATCATCTTAGACCAAAGTTGTCAAATGTACCTGGATGTTAAATTCCGCGATTAAAATGAAGCCGATTTAGCCGACGATTCTATCAGATTTATCCTCGAAGAGTTAACGTACCTATGCACCCAGTCTTGTTACATTACCTTATAACGTGCACAACATGATGCCATCCGAATTAATAAGAAAAGGAACATTTTCCGATGTTGTTTTGTACAGAGGTCAGCACATCAAGCTACTACAATCTGTCAAATTTCCTTAATATATTTTCAACTTTATAGCTAAAGCATTAAGGTTCAAGGTTGATTGGGAAAATTTGACAGTTTCGGGTAGCTTGACCTGCTGGCGTCTGTACTTTGATGACTTAATAACAATGACGTAACAATAATGACATACTTTTGTATGTCATCTCTCTGACAATATTAGCAAACGTGAGACATGACATACATAACTAATGTCAGGGCAATTAGCAGGGAAGGAATTATTATTTGTTTCCTATGCGTATTGGTTTGCATGTGGATAACTTCATTCAACTTTTTTATTTTTTTAATAACGAATTATACTTGGCAGGCCTATGTAATTATTACGACATGATACATTTATTACAGACATGATATGTCGCCGTGTGTACCACTAATACTTAAGTATATCTGCCGTGTCTAGTAACGTTTTAAAAATGCACATTTATGATGTCAGGTGCATTCTCTCAAAGTCTTACTTAGTATATACAACCAACTTATGACTATTATTAGGCTCAATTTATGTTGCCGTGGAACGGAATGGAAGCGATTTTTTTTTACAAAGCATAATGAACTTTCTGTCAATAGTTTAACGCATAAATTATATACACAGATACGCACTGGTCGCGCATCTGCTGGAGAATTATCCCGCATTCTCAGGAATTCTTCAACTTATTTGAATTTAAGGACACCTTCGTCAGCTCCGGGATCTGGGACTCTTAAAGTCCCTGGCGCCCATATACTAATAAGTAACATGTAAATAACTGGAAGGTTATACCTTAAATTTGAAATGCATATTGTTTAATTTTAACGTTAAAATGGTACAGTACTGGTTTTATCTCCAACTCCCCACGACCCTAGCTCTTTCTGCTGAAATTTTAGCTGGCTGGCAATATTAATATATATATTTATAGACACCTACTTAATGTGTTAATGTTAAGGTGAATTAGTACTTTAAGGTTCACGGTTTATTACTTTAGATTTGGATTTATAAATATACGGTGTTTAAAATGGTTTGGTTGTTTATTTATATATCAATGCCGGATCACCTGCCCGTTGGGCTTATGTCAGCTTGCCGTAGGAGGCCACAAAATTTTAATTGCTCAACAAGCTCGTATCTAGTTTGTACGTTAGACAATTGACATAAAGTTCATTTTGCTATGTACAGACGCCAGCACATCAAGCTACTACAATCTGTCAAATTTCTTTAATAGATTTTCAACTTTATCGCTAAAGCATTAAGGTTCAAGGTGGATTGAGAAAATTTGACAGTTTCGGGTAGCTTGACCTGCTGGCGTCTGTACAATATCGTTACGAAAACTCGCTTCCACTCCGTTCCGCGGCAATGTAAATTGAGCCTTTTTTTTTTTTTCAGGATGGGAAATCATCAAATGACTCCTCCCGCTCTGGGTGGAGCAGAAGGGAGTGTCAGACTCTTACTGACTAAAACCCACCCGTGTTCCTTCCTTAGCCCTTTATGTTCCAGGGCAGCGGTAACCCTTTCAAACGATCCCGCTACCCTGGCAGGCTTCGGCCCTATTAGGCCCCGTCACTCATGCTGACATCTCTTTGAGGCGCGTGTGGAACACATACACGCCGTCCGGCACGGGCCTGGTCCTGATCGGACGGTGAGTTACCCATTACTCACCGCCCGCAGGCCCGCGCCTACGGTGGCCGGGAGTCGTCACGCGGCTCCCGACGCCCGGAGCGTCTCCCGCGGCGGCTGAGGCGTGAGGTGCGCAAGGCGCGTTCTCTCGCCCACCCCGCCACCTCCTTCGCTAGCATGACTGCTTATTATTTATATATTTCCCGAAAGTCCGTTCCGAAGTTCCGTAAAAAAATTTTGGTACCACGGATGTTCCGTGCGAATCATCCTTTACAGGGGTTCTCAAACTTATTTGCTGCCCACTTTGAGAATAACTTATTTTTTAATTACTTAAAAACCACTATAACTTCAAATTAAATTAATTATTGTGAGCTATATTAGCGGAGATTAACATTCATTCTAAACATGACTTTTACTATAACCCGCAAGAGTTAACTTGAGACCTGAGCGCAGTACACAATGGCGCTCAGGTCTCAAGTTAACTCTTACGGGCTACACCTGCCAATGAGAATGATTATTGAAACGCAACTTTATAGTATTCAGACAGAGTATCTTTTATTCAAAATAAAACAAACATAATCGATTCTAATATAAAAACGAATGTGAAGGATGAATCTGATCCTGATGCTGTTTAATAAGTTTGTTTGTATCAGGTTCGAATTTAATCAAGAACAGCCGCAAGTCGCCACGTTTGGTAACATGCAAACGATTTCTCTTTTTAGTAAGCAGCGTTGCCACAGCACTAAATCCACGTTTACACAAATATGACGATGGGAATGCTATCAAGAATCGTTGAACGACTGACCACAATCCAGGGTACAATTGCGGGACCGGTTTTTGTAGCCAAAATTCTTGGTAGCCATTTTTGAACTTGATTTTTATTTCCTAGTTCGTTGTCAATTCTATAAGTTCTTCTTCCAGCTGAGGTGATATTGCATTGTTGACATTTGAAAATGGATCCAACACCCAGTCTGGCATTTCCAAGTTCAAAATGTCCTGGTATCGTTCGGTGAAGTCAATGTGGAGGTTTTCCAAATGTTGGCAGTAGGCAAACAAGTCGTCGTTACTGCAGGCTACTGATAAATTCGGAAAATTGTGAAACTCATGTCTGCCCATATTCTTTTTGTGTAGAAGCAGTTTGGCTGCGAAGGCAGCAACGACATTTTTTGTTTTAATTAAATTTAGTTCATCGCAGTTGGAGATTCATGTCGTTGAACAATTTATACAGGTTTGTCATGTAAGCTACATATTATATCATTCTTTGATGTAATGAGCTTGTTGCGCAGTTCTGTATCTTTAGTTTCCAAGAACTCTATCACAGAGTCAAACTGGTTGTAAAATCGAGTCCGACAATTGCCTCTTGATAGCCAACGAACTTCAGTATGAAACACTAAACGGTTGAAATCTTCGTCATTAGTAACACAAAGCTGATGAAATAATCTATCATTTATTGACTGCTCTGATGACATATTGCAGTGATTGAAATAGTCGTTCACTTAAATTTCTAGCAACCAAATGTTGTCTATGAATAACGCAATGTACAGCAAGGACATCTGGAATTTTATTTTTTAAGTACGCTATGAAGCCTTTATGGCACCCTGTCATAGCCGGAGCGCCATCCGTAGCAACTGATATAATATTTTTCAAGGGAATCTCTTTCTCATCACAAAACTTTTCCAATGTATTGATTATGGTTTCGCCTTTTGTATCGGTTTTCTCATCTTTGATAAACCTCACGTAAGACAGCAACAATGCTTCATTCGTTGGTAAAGTGGACTCATCGAGCTGAATTGAGAATTGACTAGTCCTCAGATGATTGCAAAATGATTCTTCAATGTTTTCAGCCATTTCATCAATTCGTCTTTGCACAGAATTATTACTCAAAGGAATTTTTCGGATAATATCTGCGGCCGGTTTATGAAGCACAGTAGTTATTACTTCCTTTATTGCTGGCAAAATGAACTCTTCTCCGATGTTACTCCGATGTTATGTGGTTTGCCTTTTTGAGCAATTAACAAAGAGATATTGTACGAAGCTCGAAGTCCGTCGTCATCTCGCTTAGCAGCCGCAGAAAATAGTTTTGCTACACTTGGCTGAGTATTATGCTTCTTCTCTAGGTCTTGAAAATATGCTACATTCTTGTCTTTCTTATGGATGCATGATGATCTTGCAGTCTTGAAGGCTTCATTGCTTCATTCGAAAATGTTTTTAGACATAGAAGGCACAAAGGCGACGATGGGTTTGTGGGATTTTCAATGAATCCGAATTTAATATATTCCGCACAGTATTGCAGTCTCTTCTTTTTTACTTCCGACATTGCTTTGTTTTAAGAAATACGTAAGTGTTGAACTTACTTAAGTACTGCTTATCTATTACGCGCGATACCGCAAATGAAAATAAAATAAATATTACGTTGTTGATATAGGATTGCGTAAGCATCACGCACCGACAGGAATAAGACAAACATGCATGAACTCGTTTATCTCATTCGACGCTCGATCGTACGCAACAACTAAGAACCAGTTAGTATTCTATGAACCAGCCGATTTATACAAACTTGTTAAAACAAGATTGCCCGTGGTCTATTATCTACGAAAATTACCTATCCTAGGAATACTAATAACTATTAAAATACGAAAGTGTGTCTGCTGCCTTTTTATTTGTTTGTTTGTGTCTACTTTCATTTCAAAACGGAGCGACCGATTGAAATGATTTTTATCTTATTTATTCAATAAAACAGGACAGATATATGAACTACGCGGAGAGAAATATCGAACCGAGTTAGTTTGAGCAATCTCTTAATGAATATTAGTTGATGTTCACAAGTTGTAGTCGAGAGTCGAGAGCTCAGTCGGTGTCTAAGAGTCCTCCTAGTAGATGAAATCACAAATCGCCCCCCAAGCCTCTACACAACGCCCCAATTTTTTTTTCTGGGTCTCTTACTGCCCCCCTTTAGGCCTGCAGCGCCCACAAGGGGGCGTTATCGCCCACTTTGGGAAAGGCTGCAGTTTAAGCGGATGCTGGCGACTTAAGCAACAAGCACTATATTTTCTTAGGTAACGTTTGTTAATGATACAAAAACATAACAACAGCAGCTGAAGAACAAATTGTAAAGCGAAACATTAAACGTATTTCCACGTTTCCCTTGCATGAGTGGAGCAGAAAACATAATAATATTTTCTAATACTAGTTACCTGCAGCTTTTATATTAAAACGTACTTTATAGAGACTTGCAATTTCAAAGGAATTAAATCCAGTCTTTATGCAAACAATTCTAGGTATACCAGCATCCGGGAAAATAGACATTATCACTAAAAGAAAAATCTCAAGTTTGAAATATGAATATTGAATAACGTTGTTTTTAAATATTAATATTTCTCATCTCATCTTTTAATGTAGTGATAATTAAGACTAAAACCCATGATAATTTACAACAATTTTAATATTATTTTGTCGTACGTATACTAAGCTAAAGTGTTCCGGAGACCCCTAAAAAAAAGGACATAGAGTAGAAAAATCAATGTTCTATAAATAAGGGCGCATCACACGAGTAATTTCCCCGCTATTATTATACCTGCCGGTGGTACGCCTCCGAACGGACACTGGGGTTCTTCTCAGCGGTCTGCGGGATGCGCCCCTCGCACTCCAACGCCGCGGGGCTTCACTCCACCTGACCACATGCCTACCCGTCAGATACCACCAGCCAGCCAGACCAAACACCAAGAGCATACATAAAGTTACCATCTGCTTATTTAACAGGAGCTTTTCGAATGATTTCCTTGTCGTAAATAAGTGGATAATTATGATAACGATTTATGTATATTTGCGTGGTGTAATTTTTTTATGATTTAGGATGGTTTTCAATGGATTGTCAACATCACAATTTATGGCAATTTTATTATGAGCATTTTCTGTCACTGGGCAACAAGTTAATAAAATTACATCCTACCGCCTATTTTTTTTTGCATCGTACTTTGATGGTTTGAGATTTTTATCTCAGTTTTTGCATGTAACAGTTACATAGTTACAGGAAGTAAAAGGCTGATTGATAGCTGTATTTAAAATTAAGTTTAATTTTCCCGTGTGCTGCCATGTCTCGCTAAATTGTTTACTATGTCGGAGCTCTTTCGCTGAGCCCCTGTTTTACTGTAGACCGAGCTCGGTGTTCTCGGTAAATAATTGGAAGAACTTAATTACCAAGCGTGGCAACCGACGAACAGAATAATATATTAACGGGGCTAGTTCGTCACAGTAAAAAAAACTATCGTATTTGTTGGTTCGGATGCATTTTTGGGTTAACAGTCTGTTTAAAAATTAACTTTACCGATTAAATTACCTTCAATATTTCATGGTGTGAATCAAATATGACGTCATATTGATAAGTATTCTTACAAGTTTGTTGATTTGACTGGTACTATTCAATATTTTTGAAATGGTGTGTTTGATTCAATGATATGATGTACATAATCAGAGATGTAATCTAAAATAAGTTTAGTGACGGACGTTCATAGATATTCAAAATATAATAATATGATAAACACTGACGTATCTTCGATATATCGCAGACAGTTGGCATTTTCTACTACACCTATGTATACTACATTGTTATGTATAGCTTGTTGTATGTGAGTATACCATCGAATATCGAACTGTTGCTCATATCACACTTCAACGGGTGTTTACGAAATTTTCTTCAATGTTCGTTTATTATTGGTTTGGGAGCTTGCCAAAATAACTATGCAGATTTAAAACCACGTGTTTTAATGTTACAGTGCAAAAACATTATTTCTTATCAACGCTGTGCCCAGTGACGAGCTATAAAATTTTCATTGTGTGACGATCAATGAATTTAAATATTTAGTTTTATTGATTAAGACAAGCTGTTTGATAAATATTCGGGTGTAAAATAAAGCTCAAAATTATAAGGTGTATGTCAGCAGTAAATGTAAATGGCATAGCAATTGGAGGTTGTGGTGAAAGCTGGTAAAAGGTTTAAAGGATCCTTTACACTGTCCGTCAGCCTTGATTTACAATCAGTCAGGTTAATAAACCCGCGGTTGGCCTATGTCATGAAGGTCTAAATATTAAATTTTCTCGCGAAAGAAGTGAAACTGATAAAATTGTTTGTTCCACGTTCCATTCAAACTATTTTTTCATGAAAATATTTTCATTTTTCATCATAATCTTTTTAGTTCGGGAACGTCCACTATCGTCATTTTCCCATTTTGCCAAACAGTTTTTTGATTTAAATAAATTATTTAAAATACTGTACATTATTTTTTACTGTACATTGAATTTTTAATATAAGTACCTTTAATTTTTGTGAGAGGAATAACATATTAAGGTTATTTATATATTTATTTATATATCAATTGCTTGCTGCACTTACAGTACACACCAAAGCGCGCAACAAGCCAACAACAAACATTTAACTAAAAAACTTCATACAAACATGATATGATGATCATGTTATGATTTAATTTCCCCTGCTGTATGTTGTTATGTGTATCGGTAAATATGTAATTCTTAGCCAAGTTTCCTTTATATTTAGAACATAATTTATCATTCATTAGTACATCATTTACAGCTGTCACAAAACCAATATAATTAAATATATTGAGCCATACGTTGACACACAACAGTCGTAAGAATACTCATAAAAATATTCAAAATATTTGATAAAAATACATGAGTTTCTAATACAGAAACTCATGTATTTTTATTAAATATTTGACACGAATTTAAAAATGTGGGTAGGTGAATGCATTGTTTTAGAAATTGCAACGACTACTACAGTAATGTCAATGCAATTGAAGTGAAAAACAAATTATGTAAAAACCAAAAAACATTTGATAAGACAGACATCTTGATACATTGATTGATAAAGAGCTCAGCTACATGGCTACAGTTGACAATAGCAGTAGTATCAAATTGTTTCTGGTCAAACAGTTAAAAGGAATGTCTTTCATGTGCAAGTTATTCTGTTCCGTTGGCTCTTTTTTTTTTACACCGAGTGTCACATATTGAACCTTTCTACTCAGGGCCGGTCTGTGTGCTAGATATTCGAATGAAAAGAATACTGGGCTTTTGTTTAGAGCCTATTTTAATACACAGAGGACAATTTTGCAAAGATACAGGTTTGGAGAATATGTAGGATAAGAATTCATATATCATTATTTCCATTGTCACAGTTCTCCACCCGCTTCTATGTAGGTATAAGCTCAAGTTTCTCGCTACGTAAATTTTACTCCGACAGCTGAATGGAGTTGAAAAAGTCCAGGTTTCGCGTCAAATATTGCTCTTTAACAAAAGGAACGAAGGTACGGTTGCATCATGCGACGTTGAAGAAACAAGCATCGCGTGAATTGTTATTTCCCTGCTCTTTGAAATAGCTTTCGAAATATAATTTCCCGACTGGCTTTACAACATTTCCTTGTTGTTTCGTAGAGCTTCTGGTTTTATTAGTGACTAAAGCCACAGACACGTTGCTGTGCCGTGACTCGGGATACACTAATCATACGAATCTTCAGGACTACATCAAATCACAACGACTTTTAATTGGCTAACACTGCGTCAGAAAGCGTCACAACACAGTAATATGAATCCGGCTTTAGGTATTGTACCATAAAATAAAATCAAAGATAAAAACTAAATTTAATCAACCGCGGACTTCAAACCGATCAATGTACAAGTAGGTATTAGACATAAGAATACGTCATGTATAATAAAATAATTATCTCCTATCGGCGTATCTACATTGTGCAGATTTCATTAAGTACCTGTAGATTAAAACCATTGTAATAAACGTCATTGGACATAATTAAATATAACTCAATTGCATCAACATATCTAAGTCTCATCAAATGATTTTATCGTGTCCCCTGTGATTAATGTTTTAAAAAAGTTATGCGATGGTATCTGTTTAATGAATTTTTGTTGTTAATGTACATGAAATTCATTGTTTGATAAGTTGTTTATGACTGTTGCGACAGTCAATGATATCATTGATTGTCCCTGTTCAGTGAATGAACGTGTGTGGACCTCTTAGGGTGGTCACCACTACTGGTCTGGCTGGAGCTGGTGGTGGTGGTGCTGAGCGTGGACAGGTCGCTGGAGGCGCGCGCCGAGCGCAGGCGAGGCAGCACGGGCGCCTCCTCCGCCTCGGGAGAGGACGCCGGCTCGCACGCCCAGCCCAGCGCGCGCGCCGCCGACCACACCGCGAACACGAATGTCAACATCGTCGGCTTATCGAGCCACGCGCCGCCTTCGACCCCTGCCCGCACCCCAACAACACTCCCGTGGAAACCAAAACATCGGTCCGAGTTCACACTTGCATATCTCCGCACAGTCTCAGTCAGAAGCAGTCAACAACCGGTGCTGAGTTCCATGAGTGACAGCGGCAGCATGGCAGCACATGGGTCGCACGTGCACGCGGCGGTGGAGCGCGCTTCACACGCCCGCGCGGCTCGCACTACACTGGGCTCGCCGCCGAGCCGCCGACACGCGCTCTATACTATGCACTTGTGTTATCGTCATTATTGATAGTTATTAGCTAGACAACTACACGTTCACATCGTTAATAAGTACAACAAACACTAATTAAACATTTTCGTGGCAGGGTTAAGTGTGAATTGTTTGCAGTTATTGTCACATCACCGACCTCGCAATATGTCGTCTTATCATAATAGCACAACAAATCGTGGGTGAAGCACACGTTACGGAATGTCACTAATAGTACAAGCGATCGTGCGTGTAGATATTATGATGTGCATCGCGGACGGCGTGACGCGGCTGCCAATGTTGACGTTGCGCGGCGCGGGGAACGTGAGCGGCCGACGTCACTCACTGCTTGGCTCACCCGCGCCGCCACTCACTGAAAGGGCACGTTCTATATTTATATGTGACCCACAATTACATCACTGCTAGAAAACAATGTCAATGCGTCATTTATTTGTACTGTTTTCGACACGGTATCACTTGTTGCACGCGCGTTCCGAGTCGGCAGGGGAGCCGTGTCGCTGCAAGCGTCGAATCGATCTCGACGGCAGTGTCTGAGCGGATGTGCGTGGCAAGGTGTGCAGCGCGCCGGTAGATCGTGTCGACGTCGTGTCGGACAGGAGCTCCGTCACAGAGCATCCTGCGGCTGCCCGGCGGCCATGTTGGCACCGCCATTTTGCCGGGGGTCGAACGGGGCGAGCCGCATGCGTACGCCGGCACGCAACTCTTGTGTAGGAAATGACGAAAGTCACCAACGCCGCCGAGCAGAAGTGGTGCTTATGTCGCCTACCTAAGAGCCACTTTCAAGTACCATGCAAAGTGCGTTCGTTTATAGGTCAAGCGAAAACCTAAAGTCTTCACTGAAGCTTGCTACGAATCACAACCGCTGAATTCGGTTTAATACATTCGTAAGGCTTCACAGATTACATTTTAAGAGTTACGTTTCACATTGATTTACCTGTCTACGAGGCACTGACACAAATCCACCCCTCGGGTTATCGTCCGAGTTGATTGCCCTGATTTTTTGGTAAAAAAGGGTATGTCCCGCTAGTCCCATTGACCCCGTCATTATGGTATCAGAAAATTATTCTAAGGTTATGATTGGGAACTTTATACTTGAACATTCTACGGAAAAAATAAACACTCATCATACATAATACTGTAGCATACCTACTAGTAAAATTTAAAAACATTCCTATATAAAACCATTCAAACTTACAGTGCTTTTTTCATTTCCAACACATTTTTCTTTCAACTTCAAGCTTTAATTAAAAATATTTGGTAAACAACGACATGTTCTAAGCCATCGCGATGACAAACCGTCGAATCGTACTAGTTTAGTCTCACTTTCATAGAGGTCGATGACTCGGTATGTAATTAAAAGTCGGTAGAGTATAAAGTAGTTATGTTTTATTGGTTTGTCGCGTAGCTGGCCGCCTTGAACTTGACCGCGGTGTCACTGCCCTTTATACGGGTGCACCCTACATCACATCCGGGGGTAAATTTGCATTGAACTTTTGCATAATAAGAGAGAAACCTTTTTTGAATGCTGTAGTAATAAAATTATAGATCTACGCAATTTTGCTTCAATCGTAGACTCCGTAGCTCCGTAGACTCGTAGCCTCGTAGGCTTTTGAGATTACAGGAGCTACGGTTAAAAATTTAATTGGTATATTAGCCGTATTCCTATAATTATATTTGATTACTAATTTATTTATGAGTATAAAAATTATATATTAGGTATGTTGAAACTGCCCGTTACTCGTCCTTAAAGGTTCATTAGAACAACAGCGTTAGACAGCAACCTCTTTGGTGCAGCCGTGTGGCACACACTATTGTCGTTAAACCATTATTTTCAATTTCTGATTTTGTTATTTGTGTTTCTCAGACGTCAAAATAAACGTTATTCTTTCTTTCTTTATTTCTAAAGGTAAGCAAAACTAACAACGTAACCACCTGTGGAACGAGAAAAACACATAATCAGTCGAGAAAACAACAGGCTATTAGAGAAGACACCTGTAATAGACATATACATGTTGGCTTCACTCGTAAATACAGCCCTACGATTGACAGTGTATATTTCACATGAGCCGGCACAATACCGTATTGTACTTGTTACCTTGGCTTGTAATGGCCGGACTGTCTACCATATTATTACGCTTGTGGCCTAAGATAATTAGTGTGGGAATGCACGTAGATGCAATTACGGCGCACGTCGGACGCTGATTGTACTATGTATTATGAATGTACTCTACTACCTACAATATGCATAATGATTTAATTAGCTGAGAGGAATCTTGGTAAACCTGATTATACGAATATGTAACCGGATAGTTGATAAATGGCTTTAGTTTGTAGTGGTTACGTATAACTTAATAGTCATAGTTCAGTGCCGTATTATACATCTACGTGTTGGATAAAGCATACGAATATTAATAATATTTATTATACAGGGTTTTCCCTTTGATTATTTCCCCTCCTATTAATATACTTGTATATAGTATTATTATTTCGTTTATTTATTTATTAACTTATCTAATTATATTTTTAAATATTTCTTAAAATATAAAAGTAAGCATAAAAAACATTTAAAAATATAAAAAATAGTGATCCACCGATGTCGGGAGCAGGGTCTTAGATCTCGGGTGCATAGTGTTATTATTATTTTAAGACTGTTAGCTTTTTAAACTATATAAATAATTTTATCGGAGGAATAATTTTGAATTTTTGACGCCTTCCATAAAAAACTGTCAGACGTAAATTTTATTCCACGAATAAAAATTATCTGTCGATTGAAAAATCAGCCCTAAGTTAATGAAATAAAATATTTTTAGGACTATAAAAAACGATCAACAGTTATACAAGGTTATCTTAAACTGGCTAGCTAAACTCCGCGATGGGTATCGATATCTATACATAATAAAGCAATACATTAATTTGATGTTTTTTTTTTGTGGGGTCACCCACCGCAGTTAGTGTAGCCACCTTAAATATCAGTTTTTAATGTTAGTTTTTTTTTGTGTATGCTTCTTCTTCTTCGTGTCGCTGGCACGATTATATAGCCCAACTTTGTTAATCAGCCCTTCTGATAACTTGATTAGAAGAATAATTTTGAAATTTTGACAGTTATTTCATACAAAAAATGTCAATTTTATTCCTCGAATAAAAGTTATCTGGCGATGGAACATATAAGTAACCCAGTGAAACGTGTCCGCACGGGGAGCACAGCCAGTATAAGATTTTTTTCAAATACTTTGTTTAATTGTGATACTAGGTATAATGTTGTGGTAAGTACATGATGTTATGAAATAAAAAAATATTATATCATAATGCGCTGCCTTACAAGGCGTACAAATATTGTCTATACAGTAATAGTTGTAGGTACAGGTAGTATCGCCTATATAATTATAAAAAAATACTGCCAAGTAACCGTCTTAAATCTTTAGCAATAAAATAAACATATACCTACAAATTAAAAAAAAAAGACGTAATGGTAACAACTTCATAACCAAAGTAAGTAAAGTAAAAGTAAAGTAAAACTTCATTTATTTTCAAAACTAATCAAAACACAGTACAGACATTATTAGAATAAATGGAGTGGACCTGGAGCCTAAACTAGGGCAGGCCTGTATTTCAGGACTCCAGGTCTTCCTTCTGCGGCGAGTGAGTTGGTACAATTTACAAATGAATGACAACTAGAGGTGTAATTAATATATATTGTGTGAGTGCGTGTGTGTTGTGAGTGTGTTCGTGTGTGCGTGCGTGTGTGTGTTGTGTATGTGATGAGTGAGAGTATGGTTGCGCTAAGTTGGTTGGGAGTAAGTAGCATAGCATAATCAGCCTATAACGTTCCCACTGCTGGTGTGCACCACGCGTGCCCAGTGCGAGTTGGTCAGTAATCAGTAAGGGCCGATTTTTTGATCCGTAGTTAACTCAACCAATAGTTAAAAATAGTAACTAATGGTTAAACATTGGCAAAATGTGTTTTTTGGACAATTGTTAGTTTATCTAATGGTTTTTTTTAAAACTAATAGTTAATTATTTGACCATTAGCAAAGATATTATGTCATTAGATAAACTAATTTTAAAAATTCAAAAACCACATTTTGCAAAAATTTTACCATTACTTACTATTTTTAACAATTGATTGAGTTTAACGACGGATCAAAAAACTGGCACTAAGTAAATAGGTAAAAATAAATCTGAGAATAAGGCATTACGGTTTACGGTTCATTAATAATGTGTATGCTTTCTATATTAGGATCCTATGGAGTGTTTTTTTGAAAGTATTTTAGTCTTTTGGAGCTTTTATAGATTTAGGTGGTTTGCTAAATATTTTTGGAGCCATTCCTTGAAAACTTTTGAGAACGGGTTTAGGGGAGTTTTTGGCTTAAGTGCACCTTTTTTCTAACGATTCTGAGTAAGTAGGTTAAAATAAAAATGCTTTCATCCTTCCAGGAAATTGGTAAGCATGATACTAATGTTACCTAATGTTATAAGTTTTCCTGTTAATTGTCTGCAATAGGAGGTTGGTTTTTACCAGTGGTCAATTAATGATACTAGGAAGGAAAAAATTTCCTATGTACCGGTGTTTAACTTTTCCTTATTATAAAAAAGTGACACATGAATGAAAGATGAAGATAATTTGAATACTAGTTATCTTTGCGAATAATGCATTTACCGCGACTTTCCTTTTAAATAAATCGTTACAGAAATTTCTAAAACAACCTCTTTACTTCGATTAAATTAATGATGCTGGCAAGGTACCCACGTTTTTAATTTTTCCTTATTATAACAAAATTACACATGATTGGAAGATTCAAGATAATTAGAACATTCGTTATTTTTATTGTAACATTTATCGCGACTTTCCTTTTAAATAAATCGTCACAAAAATCCCTGAAGACTCAAACAACATCTGTTCAAAACAGATCGTTTATGAAGCGATTTGCACGCGATCGCTGAATAACATCATTAAGAAGCGCTGCAGCGAACTATCACAGTAAGCAGTCATTGTGTATTATGGGAGGTTAGGAGCTAATCGCATTGCCTCTGAAGCCCATTAGGATGCAATTACCCACTTGCCACTAGGGCTGTTCATCACACAAGCCGCTGGGGAACTCCTTACAACCATTAGATTGGTTTAGAAGCTATGTGTGACTAGGTATCGGATACGGTAGCAATCGATTTCGTGTTCGTTAAGTAGTATCAGAATGAATTGCTGATGTTTATCTAGGTGTGTAGTGAGATTGTTGGATTTAGTATTGAACTGTAATGCAATGTATGTCTATGAAAAGGCATATTTTCGTCACAATCATGACTAAGTTAGAGTAAAAATTTCACAATTATAACTGTGAGATAAAGTATTGAATATAGATTAAGAATGAAATCGCTTATTTGTATGTAACAGTCATGATTTGACTAAAAGTCAGTGAAAAATTATTTTTGCAAGTCAAATGACTTGAATTAATTTTAATAATATTAGTACAGAACGCTTCGTTCTGTATCTTCAGATATTTTAGCACAGGTACCTATGATCGGTTGCAAATGTGTACGCCTGTATTTCGCAAAGGGATAGGCAGATGACTATACTAAATCTTGTTTCGCCGACTATTTTAAAGTCCCACGTAAAAAGGGAAGAGCTTATCGCCATAATTAGGTCACCAACTGCTACAGAGAAATTCCTTCAGGTAAACTTTAAACTTCATGAATTTCAAATCCTATACATGTACTAATGCCCAAAATAATGTTAGAAACTAGTAGTGCCTAATATCGAAGAAGAAATAGGTGAAACTTTTTAAAAATAATTTTTAACTAAACTAACTATGTGACACTAGTCTGTGAGAGACTGGTGACTGCACAAGGAATATAATATATATAATATAGCAGATCACCGGAGGCTGCTTTGTAGATATTATGAGTACCCACCATAAGTCAATAGATATCCATACCCAGGCCTATGCCTAAGTGAGATTTACCAAACAGATGTAGGAGTGGTTGATAATTTATATAAATTATACATCCATCAAGATGAAAAATATACCTATGCTAATTCATAAGGTAGGTAAATGCTTTTCAAGAAAACTCGTGTACCAATGGGGATATCTGCGAAGGCTAACATTTATAAGCCTATTGGATGTATCATTTGCCTTAGACCATAGCCACTTATAACAGCTTATACCTGAAAATAGCTAGCGAATTTGCTTTAAATTAAACTTGTAATTTTCATATGACAAATGTTTAGGAAGATAAGCCGATCGAAGGTTAAGAAGCTACGCTTGCCGTGGTCGGTTCGTGGATGGCACCATCCATTACATATCAAGACTCCTCCGTGCCTCGGAATGCACGTAAAGCAGTTGGTCCCGGCTGTCATTCTTAAATCTTTGACAGTTGTTTCGGGTCAGAAGCCCAAAAAGTCTGACAACCAGTCTTATCAAGGGGTATCGAGATATCCAGTAATTGGGTTATGGAGGTCAGATAGGCAGATTGATTGAAGTGGTGTAGGCAGATAGGAAGTTTGATTCCTACCTACTATTTAATTAACAGGAAAAGTGAAAGAGCTATTTATATGTTTCAAATAATTCCATATTATGGTACCTACCTACCTACTTCTGACATATTACTTTTGTTATTTTCCCTACCCGGTGGTTACCTAGACTACGTCAACATAGATTAAGTTAATAATAGTAGGTACCTTTAGTTAGAAGATAATAACGACAGCGAAGTGCATACTATTATTATCTGATGGCATTTAAGTAAGCGATCAAAGGAAGCAAGGTTTTATAGATAAGTATCTACAACGAAGTATACATATTATAAAATTAAAGTCACTTTTAGAGTATGTCTGTGTGACCACGTTGTTCTTTTAAACTACGCAACTGATTTTGATACGGTTTTCACCATCATTTAGAGAACGTATCCTGGAAGGTTTATGTGTATACTACATTAATATTAAATCGTCAAATCGTAAAAAGCAGGTGGGTCTCAAGTGACGTTTAAATTGCATAAGTTTATTAGTACTATTTGAAATGCAGAAATAAATTGAAATTGTTTATTCTGGTAATTGATTTACATAAATATTTACAAAATAGGGCCTTAAAAGGTAGGTAAGAAATAATTGGATTCTACCTGAACTAGGAATAAACCTCTATCTCAAGTATTTCAATCAAGTGCTTATAATTAGGCATATTTTGTGTTGTTTGAATCTAATGTAAGGATCGTAGCAGGTGGCGATCTGTAATTTCTGCCTACTCTCATGAGAGGAAGGCTTGAGTTTATGTATGTATAAATATAATAAGTGTAGAAGGAACGTTTGAGCCTGGTAAGTAGCCTTTCATTTGGGTCTAGGATTCTAATAAATATAAGTTTTGAAACTTGCCTTGTCAAAACACAGGTGCGAAGTAAATGAGAAGTAGTAAAAGTGTTTACAGTCTCTGTGTGTCATTTTATTACTCAGAATACCCTAAAGCTTTAGCGAGAGCCGCAGCACATGAGAATATTAAAGGGTAAATAAAACGACGTAGAAAACTGCACTGAAATCCACACCGGTGGTTTCGTTTTTACCTGCACAGACAAAACGCAAACACAGCTTAATAGGAAGAACATACGTAGGTACTTCGTAGACTAAGCAACGTTTTATGAAGAAGATACGCAGGTACTTCGTAGACTAAGCAACGTTTTATGAAGAAGATACATAGGTACATCGTAGCATAAGCAACGTTTTATGAAGGAGATACGTAGGTACTTCGTAGACTAAGCAACGTTTTATGAAGAAGATACATAGGTATAGACGCCAGCAGGTCAAGCTACCCGAAACTGTCAAATTTTCCCAATCAACCTTGAACCTTAAAACTTTACAGATAAAGTTGAAAATCTATTACAGAAATTTGACAGATTGTAGTAGCTTGATGTGCTGGCGTCTATACTTCGTAGCCTAAGCAACATTTTATGAAGAAGATACATAGGTACTTCGTAGACTAAACAACGTTTTATGAAGAAGATACATAGGTACTTTGTAGACTAAACTACGTTTTATGTAGGTACGTTTAAAAATACGTTTTATTGTAAAAATCAAACGCAAGTTTGATATAAAAATTAAAATGCCTCATCATCATTCTCCTACCCTTATCCCAATTTATTTGCGGTTCGCGCAACATGTCTTTTTCATCATACTTCTCTATTAGTCGTCATCTCGGTAGATATCCCGTTTCTAAAAGCATTTATGTAAAAAAAACCGATTTTGTTTGAATATTGATCCTTACTTAATTATTTATAGGCAAACTAGCAACCCGCCCCTGCTTCGCACGGTTTTACGAGTTGACAAAACATCGAGATTTCTTTACTATTTTGAGTTTATTATGCATGTATAAAACATAAGCCTTTCGAAATAAATTGTCTGGATAATGGCGAAAACCCCATCAAAATCCATTGAGTAGTTCAGAACTAGTTAGCGGTGGACACAGGAAGACACAAAAAGCGACTTAGTTTTATACTATTAATAGATGAAGAAACGAAATTATTTTCTTATTTATATTTATTTAAAAGTTATAGAATTCGCTAGGGGAACCCGGAAATGACACGTTTGCTGGTGCGCTTGGGCTTCATCTCTGTCTATATTTACATGGAAATATATGGCTACTATTCTTTTCTATTTTTCTTATTCTTTTGATCTGACATCAAATACATGACAATTTTATAAAAATTACATAGTATGTAAGTATAGACAGAAATAAAGCCACAAATCAATTAATAGTTTGCTCATTAATTTAAACAAATTTACATACATGCCGTAATGAAATGCTGATTTGTGCCAATTAACACGACCTGCGATTGTTTACAAATTAGGCTAATGTGTATTATTGGACTGGCTTTTACATGGACTAACAGATTTAATTATTTATTGGCTTTTATTTTAATCAAGCAACTGTTTATTCCGGAGAGCTTAATTTCAGATCAGAACTGCACCCTAATTGATAACACACTATCAATCTAAGTCTGAATAATTTTGAAGGATAATAATATTGCTAATCCGTTGTTTCATAAGTTCGAAAAATTTGTCTACTCAATAACGTAAATACGCAATGAATGTTGTGGAACTGTGAAAATGAAAGCTATTGCCACTGATAGTGTATTACGCAATGACCTCGCAGGTTGGTTCTTAATTAGTGCTTCATATTCACTTTATAGAAAAATAAATTAGGACTAATTGAAGGAATACTTAAGTTTTTCATAAATATGCAGTTAAAAATCCTTGAGAGTTTGGGCGCTAAGTAAAGCTCTTGACTTCAACGGCACGGGCCGTTGGAAATAATGGCTCCTTGTGGATTTCAAAACTTTGCTGGCTATTTAAAAGGTAGAGAATAACACTAGCTTTTCCCCCGGCTTCGATTGCACTGTCAATCTAGGATACATTTATCAGTAGATGTACATTTTATGGTAGTGATGTGAGTGACAAACAGTGTCTTTTCTGGGCTTACTTCGAGAGTCCAACCATTCTGATCCCATGGGTATAAAAGGTGACTAAGAGGTGTAATCACGTTGGAGGGTTTACCTAAGCCAATAGGAAACCCCCCAATCTATCACCAAATACCACTATTACCACTATTTTCCTCATGCAGCGATTACCAAGACCATTACTGTAATCACCTTGAAACCGTTGTTTATGTGTTTCATTAAATGTGAGGCTTAAATTTTACCAGTAACTTTCTAAGTCTTTTAAAGGCTGAGCAATCGTTTTTGTTAGGATTAACAATAATCATTAACTATCAAAAATAAAAGGCAAACATCGTGAGGAAACCGGCATGTCCTATAATCAAAAATTCTAAGACATGTGACATCTACCAACCCACACTTGGGCCCGCGTTGTGGATTATGGCTGACTCCCTCTCACAGAAAGGAGGCCTTTGTCCCACCAGTGGGAACATTATAGGCTGATTATGTTATGTATTAACTACCTACATAGCCTAATTTATATTTACAGCAGCAAATGAAGGTAATTGTCGCTATACAACCTCCGTATATCCAACAAATCATCGATTACACGCTATAATACAATTTAAAACGATAAACGATGTTGACAATGGGATACGAAAATTGCTGCCATAATTCAACAAAAGAGACTATTACTTGTGTACATAAATTATTATCACATAAGCGTTAATATTTGGGGTGGGGTGGTCGTGGCGGTGTCACTCGACATCGCCAACGCGTTCAACACCCTGCCCTGGAGCTGCATTGGGGAGGCACTCCGGTATCACCGGGTGCCGACCTACCTCCGTCGAGTAGTCGGGGCGTATCTGACGGACAGAGCCGTCATCTACCCCGGTCGCGACGGGAACTGGAACCGGCGAGAGATGTCGTGCGGTGTCCCACAGGGATCGGTTCTGGGGCCGCTCCTGTGGGACATCGGTTACGACTGGGTGCTGCGGGCCGACCTCCCTGAAGGCGTCAGCGTAGTTTTCTACGCTGACGACACGCTGGTCCTGACGCAGGGGAGGTCGCATCAGGCGGCGGCCGACGCGATGACACGCGGGGTTGCGATAGTCGTGGAAAGGATCCGGCGGTTGGGTCTTGAGGTGGCATTGCACAAGTCCGAGGCCATGTCCTTTCATGGGCCTCGGTACGGGCCACCTCCGGGATCCCAACTAGTGGTAGATGGGGTTCACATCGGCGTCGAGACCACGATGAGGTACCTGGGTCTCGTCCTCGATAGCCGATGGAACTTCGTCGAGCACTTCCGACGTTTGGCCCCCAAACTGGAACGGGCCGGGGCCGCCCTAAAGCGGCTCTTGCCCAACCTGAGGGGGCCAAACGCCTCCTGCCGGAGGCTTTACGCGGGGGTCGTGCGGTCCATGGCCCTATATGGGGCCCCGGTATGGGCGCGTTCACTGCGGCTGCAAGCCGCACACTACCTGAACGCGCCCCAAAAGGTGGTAGCCATAAGGCTAATCCGGGGCTACCGCACGATCTCGGGCGAGGCAGCAAGCCTCCTTGCCGGACTGCCGCCATGGGATCTGGAGGCGATAGTGCTCGCGCGCCTGTATGATTGGCGCGCGGAAGCACTACGCCGGGGGGAAACTCCGCATCCGCGGCAAACCGCGGCGGAGCGGACGAACCTCCGGCGCGATCTCATGGTAGCATGGAAGGAGCGACTATCGCAACCCAGCGCAGGGCACGCCACGATAGCGGCGGTAAGACCCCTCTTTGAGGAGTGGCAAAAGAGACGTCACGGCGTTCTCACCTACCGCCTGACGCAGGTCCTCTCCGGACACGGATGTTTCGGGAGGTTCCTGCAAATAATCAGGCGGGAGGAGACGCCCGGGTGTCACCACTGTCAGGATTGCCCAGAGGACACGGTGGAGCATACGGTAGAGGTCTGCCCTGCTTGGGCAGAGCACCGCCGTGTCCTCGTAGTGGCGATCGGCAGCGGCGGCGACCTCTCGCGTCCGCCCCTGGTTCAAGCCATGGTCCGGGGCGAGAGGGAGTGGGAGGCAGTCGCCTCCTTCTGCGAAGCAGTCATGCTAGCGAAGGAGGTGGCGGGGTGGGCGAGAGAACGCGCCTTGCGCACCTCACGCCTCAGCCGCCGCGGGAGACGCTCCGGGCGTCGGGAGCCGCGTGACGACTCCCGGCCACCGTAGGCGCGGGCCTGCGGGCGGTGAGTAATGGGTAACTCACCGTCCGATCAGGACCAGGCCCGTGCCGGACGGCGTGTTGTATTCCACGCGCGCCTCAAAGAGATGTCAGCATGAGTGACGGGGCCCCATAGGGCCGTAGCCTGCCAGGGTAGCGGGATTGTCCGAAAGGGTTACCGCTGCCCTGGAACATAAAGGGCTAAGGAAGGAACACGGGTGGGTTTTAGTCAGTAAGAGTCTGACACTCCCTCCTGCTCCACCCAGAGCGGGAGGAGTCATTTGATGATTTCCCATCCTCAAAAAAAAAAAAAAAAGCGTTAATATTTTATGCTATTGTTGGGATTTGTATGAGTCTTAATCAAAAGCTTGAATAAACTGCAGAAAAATAAATATAGGTCAAATATGGACGAATATTTTTGCTGTAGGAAAAGGTTTACAGATCACGTTTGCCTACCGACGCAAAATGAAATAAAATCGGACTAAACTAGATACGGGTCAGAGAGATTCAACATTTTTCGAAAATTCAATACGTAGCTTTGGAACTATTCGTAAAAATCGTCTACGTCACGGCCATCTATTCTTTAGGTGGACAGATTTAGATGAAGTCGGGTTCTTATTAAAACCTTCTTGTACGGAACTCTAAAATTTATTCATTATTTAGCGTCAGATTATACATTCCGCTTTAACTTCGGCCATATTTAGCTTCGGTTGAACACTTTTATTAGCAGATTTTTATGAACAAAATTACGGTATATTCATCTATATATTATTTCTTGATTGAAGTTAGAAATATTTTACCACTAGCTGCGCCCCGCGGTTTCGCCTGCATAAGTTTCGATCCCGTGGGAATATCGGGATAAAAGGTATCTTATATTATAATGTTAATCCTGGTTATAAACTATCTGTGTGGTAAATTTCATCCAAATCCGTTCAGTAGTTTTTGCGTGAAAGAGTAACAAACATCCGTCCATCCATCCATCCATACAAACTTTCACGTTTATAATATTAGTAGGAAGTAGGATAATGTTCTTTTGCTTTTCCGCCTGAACTTTGATGGGGCTTTTAGAAAAACATCGCGCGGAAAGCGGAAGATAATTATTTCGAAAGAGAGAGAGAGGGTAGCGAACGACATCTAGCCGCCCTTAACGTGAACCTGACGTAACGCCGTAACCAGTGAGGTTGCTCACTGACGGCTACCCTACCTTTAACTAAAAGGCGCTTACAACCGACAGATGGCGGTAGGATCGCTCGACATCATAAAATCGAAATTAATTCCGCGACGCAGCTTCACTGGCGGATTAATCCCGGTTTCTGAAACCATGAACAATCCTCTGGTAAGTCTAGAGATTTCTCAATAATTTGATTGGCTATAGCTAATTTGTTCAACCAATCACAACAGTTATCATGGGATTTGATAGCACATTTCCTAATCCGAGATTTGATTAATCATATAGAAACCGAAGGCAGAAAAATCCAGCCGCTGTGGCATCTAAACATCTACGTTATCGATTTGTGGGCGAAGTTTATGCATAAAGTAGGGTATGTCAACGTGTTTATGTATGTTTTTGTTTACATTTTGACTTTCCTATTCTTCACGATAAGTTTTCTTCTCTCATGAATCCTTTCTGTCGCTAAGTAGATATTTCGAAACAAACAGGTGTAAACAAACAATAAAACCGTAACGATACACAGGGCAGAACCAGGCGGCCCCAAAATATGCTATGGCATGTTCCAAAAGTATTTCTGTAAAGGAAATTAGTAATACATTCATCTGTATTAGGTTTCCACTTTATATCTCGCCAGATTTTCCAATAATTTTTGTTGTTATCTTATTAAAATTATAATTGAAAAATCACTGAAGAAACAAGAATAAACTTAACCTCAATTTTCAAATGGAAAATATTTAGGTGATTTAAAATTAAAACGGGTTCAAAAGCACTCAAATTGTACGTGGCTCTACTAATATTGATAGGTACAGGTACTTTTTCTGATACATTTCTTTACATTTTCATCAGATACTATTGGAACAGATCATACGTTCTACCGTGTTGCTACAGTTACCGGGTGTGATGCGGGTGGTCCTCCTGACTGCTGCTGCGCTTCCTCTTGCGTCGGAAGCACCAGTCCTGGCCCATCGCATCACAGCGCGCGCGCCGCGAGCCGCCCCCGCCCAGGTCTCGCTCTACGCCGAACCTTCCATGCTTAATACTGGGCACACAACCTTCGAGTGATACAGGAACACTGGTCGATCATCACATGTTGCTTCTTAAGTACTTATTTCGCTGAGGAGTGTCGTTGTTCGTTCAAACTTTCATTGTTTTAATTGATTTTTGGGTTATCGTTGGATTGCTGTGGTTTTTTATTTATGTTAGTTTTGTTAAAACGAGCTTCCGGGTTATTTCTTATTTAATCGTTAGGAACGTTTGCGGGGTACTTTATTTAACAAGTACACTCTCTAAAGACGTGACGTGACTGCAGAAACTGTCCTACGACGTTGAACGGTTGAGTGTATACCATAGAAATGTAAAAAACAGGTGCATACAGATGATAAGCAAATGACTTGAATTCAACTGTAGTGAGGATGTATGATGACGATATGTTATTTTTTAAATAAAAAAACAAATGATATAGCAATTTCCCGTATTTGTTAAACAAACTTCATGTAATAATACGACTGTAACACGAACAATAAGAGAACTTTCAATATAAAAGCGCATGAAAGTACTAAGTAACCCTGCTGTGCTATCGAGCTGTTCTGTACAGCTAACAACAGTTGTTATTGTTGAGCTGAGCACTAAAGTATGATCGTGAGTTGCTGATTAATGTTCTAGTTATTGTCTAGCTTTCAGAAAGCCAGAGGAGGTAGCTCCACAGTACTTTACTCCCTACCGTTCCCCTTCTAATATTACAGGGGCGTACCAAGCTTTTCCATTAACTTGCAACACTTCGAAGTACTTCATCTAAAAACAATTTACCCCCAGTTAATGGATAAAAGAAGTTTAGTATTTTGTAACAAAAATAAAAGAGAATTTTCTTGATGCTACCCCGATTGTTGATTGTGGAGATTAAATCTTAAAGTAAGCAGATGACCGATTTTTTATAAAATGGGTATTAAAATGTGTGTTTAGAAAATATCGAATAAACAATTTGTTTTTTCTATTTAGGATAGCATAGGATCGCTTGAGATTGTAACAATGCCTCAGTAATATGTACTCGAGCAAACATTATCATTTGTTGCTTTTAAAATATCTTAGATAACATTGATTGATCGTGAACAACCAAAACATTTTATATCGTATAAAAAAATGCTACACCGACTATGGATGTTACCACCCTATATCATGTTTGAAGCAAAAGGAAATGCGAATCTCTGAAACCAAGTGGCGAAAAATATTCAAAATCAAATAAGAAATTTCTGACGCCATACTGAAATACGGAACGAGGAAGCGTTTGTAATCACAAGTGCTTGTACAGATGTAGATAGCATTTTTAGCTTTGAGGGATAAGGCGCAAAAACACAAAGCTACACGTGTTTTTAAGGCACAGTGTATCAACGCACGTGTGCATTTACTCGTAAGTAAGAGCAGTGGTGGCTAAGTGGTAGCGGCCGCGACTTACGAGTTGTAGGTCGTAGGTTCTAACCCAGACAGGTGCTTTACTTTGTGTAAATTATTCCATCACCACTGCTCTCAAAACGGTGAAGCAAAACATCGTGAGGGAACCGGCATGTCCTAAAACCAAAAATTCGAAGATATGTTACATTTACCAACCCGCACTGGGCCTGCGTATTGGATCCCAGCAGTAGGAACATTAAAGGCTGATTATGCTATCAACCCACGTGTGCTTTTGAACAATATTTTAGGTCTAAGGTATAGACCTGCGTCAATTGGCACCCTGGACACATTTACCTTACAAATACCTTAGAAAAGGGGTCACCAATTTATGCAAGCATTTGCACTAGAGTCACCTTGTGGAGTGCAGTATGCGTGTGGAACTTGGCCCTTCTTATCTACAACATGTTGAATGTTAATCGATTCCCTCACGTGCTGGCACGCACATTGTGTGCTGTGAATGCAGTTTACTTGACTATTTGCACGAGTAGATTGTTCTACTTACAGTACCTGGCTGTAAATACGACACATCCATGTTTTAGAAAAAACTTCTGCGCTGTAGAACATACAGTCCTTTCACAGTTATTCTACCTCTGATTTTGCGTCTCTGTCCAAATCACAGTGATCTTTATTCGCATTCTAATAAGGTTGCTGTTAGGTTGGTGCTGTCAGAGGTAAAATTACGTGAACGGCCTGTAGTCTCTATCACTCATACGTGTGACAGTCTCTTTTTAAAGATCAACATAATCAGCCTATAATGTTCCCATTGCTAGGACACTGGCAGTCTCTCTGTGAGCACTGGACTGCACAACCAGCACTGGGCCCACGTGGTGGATTACGGCTCACTCCCTAGCCGTAATCCACCACGTGGGCCCAGTGCTGGTTGGCGGATGTCATGTGTATTCGGTTTTTTAATTCTATCACATTTTTTTCCTCACGATGTTTTCCTTCACAGTTTTGACATCAGTGGTGAAGAAATAATACACTAAGCAAATTGCCTACTTCAAAGTCAAAGTCAAATCATTTAATTCAAATAGGCACATAAAAGGCACTTTTGAACGTCAAAATTAAAATTAAATTGATTCTAGTCGCCCCTTCCAAAAGGTAGTTTTCGTATGGAGCAGAATGGGCAAGAAACTCCACCGTTACTCTTTTAAAATGTTTTACAATATTTTGCATACATTAATTATATAATTATATGTGAAGACGATGCACCTAAACATAAAATTACTATACCACAATAGGTAAAAAAATTTAAATGAATTAATGAAACCATGACATATAAATTGACTATGTGATAGGTACATGGTGCTCACATATTTACAAACATTCCAAAAGTAGACTACTTGGGTAGGATGCTAGGGATTGACACTGTTGACAGCTCATTTCAAGTTCACTTCACCTAAGTTGTCACGGTGAGATTTTTACAGAATACACCGGCTGTACTAACACTATGTCATTTATCACATGCGCTGATAGAATACTTATAGCATGGCACATTCTATTTTTTCTTCTAAAGTTGTATGCAAATATGAATAATGTGTTGTTCACAGGGATTGATTGCATGATACCTTGGTCATGTTGAATAAATAACGAATTTTATTTGTGTTTCAATTTATGATAAATGTATGAAATACCTTTCACTATCCGTTTACTATAATATTTTGGTGTTTATCGCGTCAGCAAGTAATCTTGATACCCATTCACTATTGTGTAAATAGTCGATACATATCTCATCTGATATACTAGAAAACAATAGAGATGTACTGATTTATTGTGTGATAACTGACAGGTAAAGTATCGCCGGACTGCATTATGTAAGACAGCTTGCACACTGGACGGCGTGTATGAGTTCCACGCGCGCCTCAAAGAGATGTCAGCATAAGTGACGGGGCCCGATAGGGCCGAAGCCTGCCAGGGTAGCGGGATCGTCCGAAAAGGTTACCGCTGCCCTGGAATATAAAGGGCTAAGGAAGGAACACGGGTGGGTTTTAGTCAGTAAGAGTCTGACACTCCCTTCAAAGCTTGCACACTAGGAAGAAAATTATTTTGACTAAGGATCACAGGACCAACGAGAACATGGCGGGATGAGCTTGACGCCTACAGACAGGATAGGCATTTGCCCTGCAGTGGGACAACATAGACTAAAAATTAATAAATAACAATCACAGATAAGTTTTACAAAATAGGTGTTTCAGTAACTACATTTTGTCGATATCAGCTATGGGACTGTTTTGTGTTTCATAAAGGGATAGCTGCCTTATAGACAGTCTTGACTGAGGCCGACTATCTTGCAGTTTTTGTAGTTTGACAGTTGCGCGATAGAGACCGGAATAACGCATTGCCAAAGTACTATCGCCAAAATCTATATCCTGACCACCGTATGACTATTCCTGCTTGCAGCGCATATAATTAGTCGACCTAAAAAGGATCCTGTTTTGTTTTACATACGGACGCAGCTGTGGTCATCATGTGCACTGGAGTTTGTTTTCAAAATGGTCAGATACAGGTTTTGGTGATAGTACGTCCTAAGTAACGTTTATAGATCTCGGCGTCAGCCTGCGTACAGCCTGAGGGCAAGCAAAGTTTCGACATTTCTTAGTAATCGCAATTTGTTTAGATTGGGTTTATAATCAAATCAAAGTCAACAGAGATCTCGTGAGCGCTGTTTTACATAAAGCAATATAAATATTTTCTTTGAAACTCAACGGCTTTACAGATTATGTTATCTTAAATCAGAAGCTTAGTCAACTTTAAGGTTTTAACCACATATCAGTAAAGAATGGACGTTCCTTCAATGGAATTATCTTTTGAAAAGGGTAAAATTCGTGAGTCCGAGTCTTTATATATGTACCTATATCCGATCTTCTAAAAAAGTATAAATCTTATCAAAGCATAAAGAATAGATCGCGGCTCTTTTGTATTCGTAAATACGATTGCTTGGAAAGAACTCGTACATTTATGATATATTTTACTTATTTTTTGTCATGAATATTATATGTATTTACATAAATGTGTCTTTTTGTTTATATGACTATGGCTTAGAATGTTGGTATATCTAAGTACAGGGTGGCCAACTTTAAGGTATACAACTGTTTTTGTCGCCATTTTGTTTTGACGGCAAATATGACAGTTGTTTCATGAAAATTATTTTGTGTAGATACGGCAAATTTGTTATGGAGCGTTTTACGACTGAACTACAGGTTTTAATTATTAAAAAATTCTACTTAACCCAATCATGTATTGCGGAAATCGTTTACCTTCGCGGCTAACAATAACTCGTTTAGTGATTAAATTCAAGCAGCATGGCATTGTAACAGATAAAGCAGTTTTCTTACATCAAATGAATCAGTTGGACTTAGGAAACATGTGGTCCCAACAAGACGGGGCCACATGTCATACGGCACGATACACAATCGAGACATTGAAAAGAACGTTTCCGGGTCGTTCAATTTCGAAAAACGGAGATATTGATTGGCCCCCAAGATTCCCCGGAATTTAACAGCTCCTGACTTTTTTGTGGGGCTATCTAAAAGGACGTGTCTATGCTAACAGGCCAATGAACCTTCAAGAATTAAAACGAAATATCTCAGATAAAGTCACTGAAATAACGCAGGAAATGTGTGAAAATGTCATGAAAACGCAGTGAAAAGGATTCACATCTGCTACGGTGGACATTTGTCTGAGATTATTTTCCATACTGATTTGCCGGCCCTAAATACTATATTTGAATAAAAATACTTAATCATTTTTATATTTCATAGAATATTTTTTTTAAATAAAGTGTATTCTGTTTTGACGGCACGGTTGGCGCAGTGGTTAAGCGATTGACTGCTGCGCTGGGTGTCGCGGGTTCGATTCCCGCACGGAACAAATATTTGTATGACCTACATGTATTTGTTCCGAGTCTGGGTGTTTTTCTATCTATAATATGTATGTATTTACAAAAAAAAAAAAATGTATATAATAATAATAATAATAATATCCCTGGACATTTCACACAGCGCCATCTAGTCCCAAGCTAAGCAACCTAATGCTTGTGTTATGGTAACAAGATGGCTGATAAACTACTTATATACATTTTTTTTTTGTAGTAGTTTATCAACCATCTTGTTACCATAACACAAGCATTAGGTTGCTTAGCTTGGGACTAGATGGCGTTGTGTGAAATGTCCAGGGATATTATTATTATTCTCTTATTTGCCCACCATGTACATACATGTTCTAAATATATTTGTGTTCCTTATATTATATTATCTACATCAAAACAAAACTGTGAGAAATAAGTCAATGTGCCAAGTTGTCTGGTTCCAAAACAGTTAATGAATTAGATTTAGATATTGTACACCAACTGTTTCATAATAATTTTACTTGTGAGTAAGTAAACAGCCGCACGGGTCGACACGGGTTGTCAGTCGATACGGGTTGTCAGAAGCCCGAAAGACTGACAACCAGTCATACCAAGGGGTATCGTATTACCCAGTAACTGGGTTGTGGAGGTCAGATAGGCGGTTGTTCCATGTAAAATACTGGTATTTAGCTGCATCTGGTCAGATTAGAAGCCGACCCCAAGATAGTAGGGTCAATGCAAGGCAGATTGATAGATTCTTTGTGCAAAACTGTGATTTACTACAACACCACACGACCTAATAAAATAAAAGCTAAATATGGAGTAAAAGTAACCAATATTTTGTATAGAAGAAATAAAATGGAATGAAGGTTCTTTTTCATACGTAAAGGTAATTTGAATACACATATTTTTAAGTGTATATATGTACACAAAGGACTGTACCTACAGCTACAGGCGAGGGGTATATAGGGGACCCTTTTTACATTACAACGTGAATACTGAAGGAAACGGAAACACGAAGTTTTCCTACTTCACAGACTTCAGCTGTCACAACTTTTTGTACCGTACATTTCTTTTGTAGTTGGACTTTGTAAAACTTCCTTGTAAAGTCACAACAGCCAATGTAAACAAAAAAGATTTAAAAAACCTATCGTGTAGCCTAAATAATGTAACCCAATTTATATCATGGTTAATTTAATTAATTTATAGTGCAATCAATTCACATCACGAAATTAATTAAAATTAATTAACACGAAAATAGCGTGGACCGTCCACGGTCCACGAGTAGCAGTGACTTGAATAATTTTTGGGTAAATATTATACAAGGAGTAACAGAATTAACAAAAGTACTGAAAGAAGTTTGTTCATAATTGATTACTGAATCGATTTGAGCCACATTCAACATAGGTATTTCAAAAAAATAATGTATTTTGCCATTCTACTGACCGCTGATTGAGCCAAAGAAAATGAAATCTTATTCAAAGCAATAAGAGTCAATTGTAAATGCATAAAATAATGTTAGGGTAAACACGATTTTCGTAATAGTTAGCTGTAAAAAAATAAGTGTCCGTCATTGTATTATGCTGTAAATGTTCTAATTAGGGTGTATCAGGTCAATATGTGGACGTTAGATAAAATATAGGTCCGAGGACATTCTCGTATGGTCGGTGCCCTGTGAAAAATTTGCAAGGCCAACAGTGAAGGGGTGGTTTTACCGTGTGTAAGCCAAAGGCAGACTATTCGTTCTGCTTACGCACGCACAAACATATATATAGGCCCGTCTTGAGCCTCGTAATAAGCCCAAGGGCAGTGTGGAAGGAACGAAATTGGATAGAGTGATGAAACGAAAGTCGTCTCCCGTACAGGCAGAAAAATGTTCATGTTTTATTGAAGCTATAAAAGGAGTTTTGTTGCGATTTGAATAAAATGTTCTACGCCAGATCTAAGGACATCCTCAGATGGCAGTAAATCATTTCAACGGAAATGATGATGTCGTTGGAGTAACGTGAACTTATGATGATGCAATTTCAAGAACGATGTATAGTAATCAGGGACTTTACAAACATACTATGTTTCCTCCTACATGTATAGTTAAAAACTCGACCAAAGGCTGATATTATCGTGGCTTGGGCCACTGTATATAATCTAATAATGTATCAGAGTAAACCTCCCTCGAGAAATGTCCTAGGAAGCAGCGATAACCCCATCAAGAATCGTTAAGTGGTTTCGGCATTAGCCCCAGCAGATAGTCTGTAAGACTGATGGGGCTCGGGGACTTTATGTACTTGATAACAATGTATTAATGTAACTAAATATATAAACCGCTTCAAATTACAAACCACAGTAAAACCTGTGGTGCCTACAAATATAGATTCATAATCAGCCTATAATGTTCCCACTGCTGGGACACAGGCCTCCTCTCTGTGAGAAGGTGAGATCCGTAATCTACCTCGTGGGCCTAGTGTGGGTTGGTAGATGTCACATGTCTTCGAATTTTTGGTTCTAGGACATGCCGGTTTCCTCACGATGTTTTCTTTCACCGTTTTGAGAGCAGTGCTAATGAAATTATTTACACAAAGTAAAGCGCCTGCCTGGGTTCGAACCCATAAGTCGGGGCCGTTACCACTGGGCCACCACAGCTCACAAATATAGATAAATATGGATATTCTGTATCGTCCATATTCTAGAACTAAAAATTCAAATACATGTGACATCTACCAACCGTGAGCGTCAAAATGAACCCGATTAGAAGGTATTAAATATTTATCCATCGAAGATCGCAAATAAACCGCCCATTTACCTGTTGCACTAAACAATTGAATCGTCAATTTGGAGGGACCAACTTATATAATCGATATCTTTAAAACGATATATGTTTCGGACAGCCAAAATCAATAATATTAAGGTAGAATTAAGGTATTATAACACTAACTAGGTAGAACATTCCTGGGAGTAGTCTATCGGTTTGGTCCCTCCATCTTGATATCATGATGGAGGGAACAAGCATTTTGTTAAGATATTATGCATATGATGAGGTAGCTAAAATTACAGCAAAGGTAGCAAATAGTAGATTGATGGTATTATATTTTTATATATGTATGACAGAGATTAGAGATTTGGTCCCTTCATTTTGACGCTCACTACCAACCTGCACTGGGCCCGCTTGGTAGATTACACCATTTCGAAGAGACCCGGCCTGTGTCCCAGCACTGGGAACTTTATAGGTTGATTATGATTCTGTACCGAATTGAATTGATGTTTCAGAATTTTGAAGGGTTTATGGTTACGCGACTGAGCGACACACGTATAAAACATGACTTAGTGTTTGCTACACAGGTTTACGTTTTACGTTTACGAGTGTTTATCACAATTATAATAGTAAATCTATCTACTTAATTATTTTCAGAATAGTGTATAAATAACTAATTAGTTATACCACTATTCTACGTGATTCCAAGTCTGGAATAAAAACATACTAATTAGCAAGTTTTTATTCCAGACTCGGAATCACGTAGGATGGCAAAAAGGAAGGAGGCCCATACCCAGCAGAGGGTGATTCCGGGCGAAAATGATGATGGATTCCAAGCACGTATTTAAAACGAAGGTAAATGATGATTTATAGGTTGCGTAAGGATGGCGTTACTTTACGATAGCTTGTTCAACATCCAATTAAATGGTATCGATCACAGAATTCATTCAACCGAACGAGTAAGTTTCATGAATCAATGATGGTGTGTGTGTGAAAGTGTAAAAATAGAGTGGTTTTCTTTGTCGAACATCAAACAAAATGCCATTAACTTGTAGAATTCCTATTTACGATGTAAGTGTTAGATGTTAAAGTGTGTGCACTGGGGGTAATATTCCGGGAACAGTTACAGAGCGAATTGTTGTGTTTGTCTTATCGTCAAAGGTACACATAAAAGCCTTGGCATTGACACGAAACCTTTGTCAGATATTGCTGAATAGTTTACCGACTGTGATTTCCAATTTCGTTCCTGGAATTGTGATTTTACTGATGTATGTATAGCTTTTGAATTAGATTGTAGGTAGTACCGGTATTGTAATTACTTAAGCATTCTCTATCAAAATATAATGTCAGAAAAATTACTTAATTGTCAAGCAAATTGACTACCAACTTAAATTGCCCGTATATTCAATCAATCATAACTGTCATTGTTTGGCAGTTGTATGAAATGGCTTATAACACGGGAACAATTTGCATTACAGTGAATTACCCTGACTGTACCTATAACTTACAATATACACAATATTACAACTAACTATTATAAGATTGAAAATATAAAATAAAGCAGTCACTGTCATACGAAGTACGTAAATTGCTAAGCTTTGAATGTTTCCATTTCAAGATAAATTAGAACACGTGTGGCAAACGACGAGTAGAGGAATATTGAATAACTAAGACCTTAAAAGATTAATTTAAATAAGACACTATGTCTTATGAATAATACAGTAGTTTTAGGGATGGCCGCGAATGGATCTGCGGGTACAAGATGTTTCATTTAACAAAGTAGTGCCATGCGGTGATCTTCATTGTTGTATGGAGAGGAGAGAGGAGAAATTAAATGTTTGTACAACTTTGTAACCTCAATAAATACTGTTGAAAACAGTAAGCTCTGTTCTACTTTATTTTAACCACATCTTCCTGTATATTGTCTCATTTTAAGGGCCGCATGGCCAGCTGTGGCATGCTCTGAACAAAATTGTGTATTGCCTACTACTACTTACTGGTTGTTTTAAGACTACGTGAGATAGCTATATTTTAATATGTATTCTAAAACCTTTATTAATTTATTAGATATATGTATATTGCACTCCCTCTCACAGAGAGGCCTGTGTCCCAGCAGTGGGAACATTAAAGGTTGATTATAGTATATATTGTTACGTTGAGGTCACTGAACTGACTATTTCCAAAGTACTTTTCTTCTTTCAGTAATACATTGAATCGCTTATCAATATGATCTTACCTGTGTAAAGGAAACATTCTAAATATGGATGTATAAATACAGCATCAATTTCTTTAAGATATTACTACCACGACACGATCTACCCAGGCCGATCCTTTTGTGTTCACTACGGATAAACCGATTACAAAAATGTAGTCCTTATATCTATGGCGGTAAGGTCTATTTCTTCAATTTAACCTCTACTTTCTTATCTTACGAATATTGTATTACGTACAGAAACGTAATCCTTGCTTATAATACTCCTATATACACTGTTACAGAAGCTTTAGAAAGTTTCAGATAGAAGATACAAATGTTTGCATTACTTCGTTGGTAAAAATGAACATACATTTTTATATAAATAGTGTAATATGAATTCAGAAGCAGTCGCAAATAGAGCTATAAATCATCTGACTGGATGTGTTAGGCCTTGTAATGTAAGTATGCTTAAAACCCTTCCAATAATAAATAAGGCAATGTGTGTGTTATGTGTGTAGAACATACAAATGGTATTTACAGTGGTCGTACTGCCTTGTATAATAAATTAACCCCATTGGTTTATGTTTTGGCTACTGTTTGAGATTCTAAATCATAAGTATTTCATTAAGTAATAAAGATTGTCTCACTTTACTTACAAGCTGACGGAACTGTGGTCGAGCACTAGAATTAAATACGCCTGGATGCAAAACTAGCATTACAGTGATCTACGCTGTGTAATGTGTATGTATGTATGCAATATGGCAGCTTATCATAGCAAGGCAGGCCTAATAACAGCCACTATTCATCACTATCGCACTGCCACATTGTTGTCGAGTTCTAAGCATGTACTTATTTAGTTCCGTCCCCCTATAATTCAATTTAAACAGCCGTCTTTGTCTTGATGACATACGCATCATCAACCCCTACACTATCTACATGTATGTAAATATAAGTGGTTTGTACGGGATGGCCATAACAAATGAATCGCGAGAGGATGGGAGCACAGAGTGGCCGTCACGTCACGTCAGCACGTGGCGGGGCCGGCGGCGCGTCCGGCAGCCAGCGGGAGCTAGTTTATGAACAATAACCGCTTGTTTATGATAGAGAATTAACATCGGAAGCTCGTGATCGTGTTTAGACGATTTAGGGCGGGAGTCGCGCGTGACTGATCGCGCGGTCGCGAGAGGCACTGGCGCGACGCCCCGGGCGCGACGAGTGACGTCAGAGCGTGCCCCCGCCCCGCGCATGCGCCCCGCACCCACCTCCAGTATTCTCCAAAACTCTTCACGAGAGCCCTCCACCTCGAGACCTCAACTCCGCTTTGGGACTTAATCGATTTTTGAGCTGCAGTTTCGCGGAATCGAGTACCTACTCAGGTAATACCAGCCCAGCATAGCTTTGTTACCTTTTTATTGAATACCAATATTTCATCGGGCTAGAGGAGGTCAAACAGATTTCAAAGTTATTTCATCAACAATAAAATTTGTGTCAGTTCGATGCAATTTTGTTGTATTACAGTCAGGTACAAACAAGGTCTTGTTCCAAGATTAAAGTTCACAAATGTAGGAAATAAAGCACTCAAGATTATTCTTCCAGTAAATTACTAGTCTTTATTGTCGATAAGATTTTAGAGATGATGTCAATTTTATGGTATTACTGGCTATCATTTTAAGATTTACGATATCATAACGCCGGGTAACAAAAGTTGAAGTTTTCCAATTATTGTAGGGAGTGAATAAGAGCATAAGCGTACCGCATGGTATAACAACACGAATTAAGCGCGAAATTGCCTTTTAATATTAACGCATCGTAGCACTACGGGTGTCGCTACGCGGAGCCTACGCTGCTACGCACGTAGCATGTAGACCGCATTCCTATGTGTACACAAATGTATACGCGGGGAGGTTTGCTCTGCTAAATTCCTTATTAATATGCATGAAAATGATTTTAAGACAAAATTATGTAGCATATGCAACGTCAAAATGTTTTTTTAACCAACTTCTAAAAAAGGAGGAGGCATTTTTTTTATGTTTGTTCATTTTTTTTTTGTATACAAAACTACTTTTCATCAAAACATGTGTTTTTTTAAATCAAATATTCTTTTTAAAGATTAAAAGAATATAGAATCGCGAAAGATGGAAGGAGTGGAGGGAGGCTTTTGCCCAGGAGTGGGACAGCGAAGGTTAGTGAAAAAGAAAACATCAGTGCACCCCCTCGCATAAATACATTTCGGTGGAGTTAATGAAAAATCAGTATGTGGCTTACTTATTCATAAGCTTATAAAATTACCGAGTAACTTTTCAAAAGGCCGTTCTTTGAGACCGGCTCACAACCGATGTGATAACCACACTATTTAATTAATTTCTGTTTAGTTTAACTCTGACTATTCATAAGATAAATTAATATAAAAGTTGTTCAACATTAAAATTCTTTTGGTTTTATCCATTATTAGATTCATAAAGTTCCTCATGTTTTGCTGTTTTACATAATATCTTCGTACATACATGAAATAGGAATTTCTTTAGAGTAGGGATCAGTATATTATTTTTAAACTGACAAAAAGTAATACAGTGTGGCTCTTTGTACACACACGTTTTTCTTACCGTGAAAAACTATGGTTTATTCGCCGTGCGTCACAAGTTTCCATAGTGATCCGTAAAATTGACATCCGTGGCTGGTCGTCAGTTTTATGGATCACTATGGAAGCTTGTTGATGGAAACGTTTTATCTACATCGCAGTTTATACGGCGTACCGTAAAGAAACCGTGCCGTGTAGAAAGGGCCTAAAGGGTTCCTATGGCCGTAGTCACCACTCAAACCACCAATTCAATTGCGTATACAAAATTGAAGGTGTATGGTGGTTATGCTGTAGAGTATGTATGGTCAACAGAAGAGAGAAGGATGTAGGAACGTATTATTCATACCTCCACAAAGTATACGGCATGCACATGGGACTGTTATAATGGATAAATAATGTCACTGTAGGCATAGCCATAATTTAATTGATGGATCATTGTCACGCCTCTTCAAGTCTTTATTTAACTTTGATAAAGAAGAATGTTACTTTTGACTGAATTGTAACACCTATTTCAGCATCTCCTGATATATTCCAGGTAACCTATCTAGAAATACAGTTACTGTTCCATTTTAAATGTAACTTAAAATTAAATAGGAAACAGAATTTTACAGCCACTATGATTCCTTTTAAATATAGCAGTATTATGATACTGCTTTACCCCAAAAAACCAGCCAAGTGCATGTCAGACTACGAACAATGAAGGGTTCCGTATTTATCCATATAACTTTGTAGTTCAAAAAATGTTCTTTCATACATATACGTTACGGTCAATGTATTGATTAATTTCAATTTGATATCTCCACGTGTTCCTGAGAAAAAGGGTCTTGATAGACAGACAGACAGACGCACGGACGAACAACGAAGTGATCCTATAACGGTTCCGTTTTTTCCTTTCAAGGTACGGAATCCTAAATATAAAAAAAAGATGACGTTGGAAACGTGGTTTAGTTTACATAAAACAATAGAGCTCGCCAGGCATACTTAATATCTACCGCACAGCGTAACATCTATTGAATAGACACAAGAATACCCTTTGTAATGTACCTGCGTCAGTGTGGGTACTGTGAATATTTCAATGAGGTACAGGGTGGATTCACTTTGTTGACTGAATGTAGTTTCAGTTTATCTTTGCAACACTCGGTAAGTTGACAACAACGTTGCTGAGTGCGGTCAATTATATGTAGTGACGCAACCATTTAAAGAGATGTACAGGTATGTTACGTACGAACGTCAATATGTATATGTCGCAGATGCGACTTAGTGATTCGATTCTGTTTCGGACGCCATTATTGTTGTAATGACACACAGAGCCACGAACGTCAAAATTTAGAACGAAAATCTACAATCTGACGTTTCATTTCACGCTGTTCCACAAAACCTCTACACGTTCGCCTCTGCATTGAAATACGCAAAAGTTTATTAATTATCACGGAACGTCATTCAGCTGTTTTCCATAACGGAGCTGTTTTGTAAAACGGGTTATGGTTACGTAAAACAGCGGATTCGACAATCCATATACACTTATAAAAATACAAACCGTCTATTACATTGTATATTATACCGTATATTATTTATGAACACCTCAGCCTATCTCTTCGGGAATTACAGGAGTAATGTTATGTTATTTTATTTTATGATAATTCAAAAGCGATTGCAACTTTCTTAGTAGTACAGGACGCGTTTAAAAATATGTTGTTGGTAACACCATACCATCTGTGTTTTTTTTTAACCCCCGACGCAAAAACGACGGGGTGTTATAAGTTTGACGTGTCTGTGTGTGTGTGTGTGTGTGTGTGTGTGTGTGTGTGTGTGTGTGTGTATGTCTGTCTGTGGCATCGTAGCTCCCGAACGGATGAACCGATTTTAATTTTGTTTTTTACAAATTTACTGTGTGCTTGTGACTATACACGTCGTATAGCATTTAAGACTAACTCATACGCAACTCAACACAACACCGCCGCCCTCGCTCATCGGATCAATTTTGTTTCAGGTTCTAAGACAGTTTAACATTTTTCAGACTTCAGGAGCATGTCGTGTAGCGACAAGGAAACTAAAGCTTTTAGGTAAAAGAAATTAAAGAAAGGGAGGTTAACAACAATTAGAGATATATTTACAAGTAAAGATGGATATGGTCTGAAGAGTGGTGTGTAGTATGTGGAGGTGGGGTGTAGGATGACGATGCGTGATAGAGGCTGAGGTGAAGATACAGTTGGAGATCCAGGAATAGGAGCAGAAACAGGAGGAGCAGGAACAGGTGAGGACTGGTGCTGGTGCGTAGCGACACGGAGGACACCCGTAGGAGGGTCCACGCAGCAGGCCAGGACGCAGCACAGCAGCAGGAGAGAGAGGCACGGCGGAGACGCTGTCAGCCCGTCAGGTCAGGATAGGAGGGCTCACGCAACAGGCCAGGTCGCAGCACAGCAGCAGGAGAGAGAGACACGGCGGAGACGCTGTCAGCCCGTCAGATGAGGACAGGAGGCGGCCCTCAGGTGAGGCGGCCTTCAGATGAGGCGGCCCTCGGGTGAGGCGCGGCCTAATAGATGTAGTAGCCCTCTTCTCGGAGGACGGAGGACGGAGGCGTAGGCAGGGTCCGTCAGGTACCGTAGCGGAGAGGTACGCTGGGTATTTCCGGGATAAGAGGCCCTGGAGTATCAGGCTAGGTGGCCCTGGAGTATCAGGCTCCTTATACTGTTCGCTGTAGAGGCGAACCTCGAACTGATCCTTGCTTTGCGTGAATCTTTAAAGAAACCTCGTAGAACAGCATCATGTAGAAAATATGAATTTGAGATAAGAATTCGGCCAGTGGTTTCTTTACATAGTACATACATAAGTTTGCATATAAAAAGATACAGGCCGGTAAGAATTAGAAAGGTACGTTGCCATGGCGACGTATTAAACGTCGTTGTCAAAGCTGTCATAATAAAATATATTATTACTAAAATACAATAAAATCTATAGTTATTTTGTATTAGATGTATAGTGTTTATAGGAAAAATGATATCCATCAATGTGGGCGAAATTGCCAACCCTTGGATGACACTAAATCGTCGTAGACTCATGTTAAAGTTGGAGCTGTGTCTGTGTACTGATTATGGATAAAACGTGTCGTGAGAAATAATCAGAACAGCGCCTAATGGTAACAGAATGCTTGTTCTGACCTGGAGAAATGAATGTAGATAACTGTGAGTATGTACATTATGTTACAAGCACTTGAAAAAGGCACAGCTGTTTTTTACGTTGTTGCAACGAAACACGATGTTTAGATGCAAAAAAATGGGACTAGAATAAAATAAAACACTTGCATGATTGTGAACAGAACATACCATAATATCACCCTTGTTTTCTCCAAGGGGTTAGGCAGTGGTGCCCTTTAATATACACACATTTCGCCAGTTATGTTTAAGTCCCATGTCACCTGACCACCATACCGACGAGGCAGAGTTTGTGAACTTTTTTCCGAATTTGCCGCACGTGTCGATGGTTAAGCTACACTTCCCGAGGTCGGTCCGTGGATAACCATCCAAGATAACCATCCAAAACATATCGAGACCCCTCCGTGCTTCGGAAAGCACAAGTATACATATTAGTATGTATACGACGCTTGTACAGTGTGCGTAGTTATTTATGTATGCAATGTATATCAAGCTAGTTATAATTATGCATTGGAAGATCTTCACGTTGCCGTAAGCAAAAATGAGGCCAGGTATATTTTTTAGATCGCGGAGAGAAAAAAGTTAAGCATAATAATTTTATGGATATTGGGGTCATTAGCAATTTCGATTACCTCAATTTTGTTCGAAGTATGAAGATGGTACTTTGGGACTTACTTTTTTCCTTATTACGATATAGTAATATCGTAATAAGGAAAAATATTGATATTATATTTTCAATAGGCTCGCTCCCTATTACATGGGCCTTATACATAACTGGCGACATTTGGGTGTAGGTACTATAAGTCACCTCATTATCATTTATTATTGATGTTTTGATATTAACTATCAATGGCAATGTCTATGCGGTTAAGAGTATAATAATTAACGTAATGCCTATAATAATTAACATCATGTCATGATGTTCGGAGCAGTTAATTAACGAACAAATACGTTTATCATTATTGGTTATTATAATTGGATATTACTTGCAGGAGCAAATGGGCGAAATCACTTTTTCTTATTAAATCGAGGGTATAATCGGCCAGCGTGTATGACCAGCACTCTAATTACGTAATACACTGTCAATCACAATCTGAATCATTTTGAAGGATATTGCTAATCCATTATTTCATATGTTCGAAAAAAAATTCTGCTCAACAACGCAAGTGACGCAATGAATGTTGTTGAACTGTCAAAATGAAAGCCAGTGCTACTGTTAGTGTGATGTAGGTATGAACGTAAACGAAGCAAAAGGAGTATGTAGGGATCGTAACAGCAGTGTGATTCTGTAACCATCTCACCGTGAAAACTCAGGTGAAGTGAGCGTGGAGTGAGCTGTCATTCCAAATAATGCTAGGGATTGACACTATTGACAGTTCACTCTAAGCTCACTTCACCTAACTTTTCACGGTGAGATTTTTACAGAATCGATCGGCTGGTGACGTTCTTTAGTTTCTGCCTAACCTCTATGGGAAAAATGCGTGAGTTTATGTATCTATGTAATTAGAATTGTTGACAAGACACACCCTCGCTGTTTAACGAAATAACGATAAATAGTTGCCAGCACTGTATGGTTCTGTAAAAATCGAAATAAGCTCGGTAACAAGAACTGTTTTTCTTTCAAAATCTGTTTATTCTGTAGAATATAAAAAAAAAAAACAGATTAAGGTCATATAATTTTTCGGACAATAAGGCCCAGTTTTCCGCAAATATAACTGAAGTAAAAAAAGAGACCTTCCCGAAAATCTTTTGTTTGCTTTTCCGCTTATCCCAAACCCAACCAAGCGAGCCTGCTATTCTTAGGTTAATCTAATATAAACTTCATTTTGAAAGTAAATACAACTTTATAGTTTGGTGCGATATAAGTAAAATAATAATATTATATAGAGAGAGAACGAATTTTGTGGGTTTGTGTACATACATGTGGAAGGTAATCTCCGAAACCAGAGCTCCTATTTTAAAAATTGTTTCACCATTTGAAAGGTACATTATTACAGATGGGCATAGGCTATATATTACACATATATATATATACAAAAAGATGTAAAATACTGGTATTCAGCTGAATCCGGTTAGACTGGAAGCCGACCCCAACATAGTTGGGAAAAGGCTAGTCAGATGATAATATATATACAAAGAGAAGTACTTAATAATACTAATGAAACATCTCATCTTGAATTCATGCAAGCCTAGTACTTTTTGTTAGGTTACTGTTCGGATCTTATGCACAACGTGTCTTGAACAGAATACTGTCATGTAAATCCGCGGTTCGCTAGTCTAAACTAATATTATAAAGAGAAAAGATTTGATTTTTTGTATGTTTGTTTTGTAATGGATAAACTCAAAAAATTCTTAACCCACTTAAAAAATCTTTGACCTATAGAAAGCTACATTATCAGCGAGTAACACGGGTTACATTTTTTTTTTGTATATTGTGGTGTCTTACGACTTCCGCGCGAACGAAGTTGCGAGCAGAAACTAGTGTAGAATAAAGTGGAATGGAGGTGTGTTCGACATTGTAACTTAGGTACCTATACGAATTTCAGGTGCGCGTTTGCAGTTATCGGGGGTGGGGCTCCAAATCTCTCCGCTCTTTGTGAATTTTCAACGAAGTTTCAGCTTCGTGTGAATACGACGGGCTAGAGTGACGTTGATCAATTGTCATGATAGTGCTGTCAAGTTATAAGCTGTTATGTTGTGAGCTATGTTGTCAAAGTTAAATGTAAAATCAAAATAAGAAAGGAGTTCGTAAGCATCTAAGCACCTAACAATTCTTAGGCACATCTTTCCATAACTTAAATAAGGCTCCATAAGCGGCCAGATAATAAACCCGTATAATATCTCATATCTGAAAGATAAACCCAGTAAGCTAACATACACTTTAATAACGAGCATAGCAACGCATAAATTGAAATCCTACCTAAGTAAGTATACATTAAAAATCAAATTTTATATTTCGTTACTTCAAAATCCTGATTAAATCATTTTGCTGTAGGGGCCAGGTCCTCGGATATTCCCCGGCCGGGGGTAGCGGGTGTGGGGGGCAGAAGCAGGTGGGCTGCTGACGTCACACGTGTGACGTCAGAACAGGGGGCGGGGCGCAGCGGCCGACGACCCACACTCTCCAGCCAAAGTCCGTAAAATGCAAACCAACCAGATAACATTGAAAACTGTGACTTAACTGACACAGATAGAGTTAAAAATCGTTGTGAAAGATGTATCGCGGGCAGATATCGAGCTTACCTTAAAGAATATCTTTCAGAAGCTGTGGGTCAGTCTATGTGGAATATATTGAAATATTTAGTTCCAATAACTTACTTATCGCAGCTATTTGCATGCATTTATATTGAACTTGTATTTTAGGAAATATCTTTTGTTTAATTGTTTCCTCAACACGATATAGGTATAAAATAAAAGAGGTACCAAAATTGAAAAAAAAAAACTGATTTTTACGATTGATTAAATGATATAAACCAAGGCAAATAACATTCTAAAAATCTTAGAAAATATTAGTTGCGTGCGTACAAATGAGAAGACGTATGGGCCCAATTGCTATTAAGATTGTGTGACCCTATGACCCTTAATACCCTTGGGTTATAAGCTCAAGTAAGCGAGGTAAGCTTTGACGTAACTATGATACTTATAATCTACCCTATAGCTCAATTTCTTACGCAAAGGTGGGCCTTGAAATGAAGCCAGGTTAATAAACTCGTTGAGATCTGTCCATAAGATATAAAGAGGTGAGAAGAAATTATGGTCAACCTCGCAGCCGGATTATTATTTTTAGTATTCTACTTTCGGTTGTTATTCTTAGCAGCAATTTCTCATAACACAGTAGCTGTAACAGCGCCATCTAGGCACGCCAACGAGAACTTGGACGTTTGCCACGCACGGTCGGAAAATTTTCAACGTGGAACTCGAGCAAAACGCTGCTATTCGTTGAGTTTGCTGGCGCCAACTCCCAGTCGCGTTCATAGATGGCGCTTGATTCACTGTAGCAAAAGTAAGGCAAAGGAAGGTAAACTTGCAGCCTAGGATAGAACCTAGAGGGACCTAAGGTGCTATTAGGTCATGCTGAATCAGCAAGATGGCGCTAGTCATTGCTAACGCTCTGCTAAATTCGGAATAAGGAAAATGTTTTCTTTGCTTTTTAAGTAGCAATGAAATTGTGTGCGTAGGATAGAATAACACATTATTACAACGCTTTTTATAAAAATCTACGAATGTAAATAAAATATCACGGAATCATGATGAAAACCTGGTAATCGTTTTAATTGGTCGATTTTTTTAATGTTTTTTTTAATCACTGACTAGCTAATGGTAAAACTTGTACGAAAGATTGTATGTGGAAAGATGCGAGACCGAAGTGCATGTTAATATATGATCAGCTTTTTAAATTTGAATATACACCCTTAACTGAATAATACTTTCATTCAGACAACTTTTCTATTTTTGTTTTTTTTTTTATAAAATCGAAGCTTGATAAAAATAATATCCATTGATTACCTGCACAATTAGCGTTGGTAAAAGCTAGATTGAAACGTTTCTTTGAACAATTTTTTAAACAGTTTTTAAGATCTTTGCTAGAGGAACTGTTAACGAGCTTTTGTTTAATTTGTAAAAAGCTATTATCATGTTCTTTCAACATTCCTGGCATAATGGGACCTTTTTAGGAGGTAGATTTAAATGTAAATAGTGCTGGCGGCGAACTAGAGGCGTCCAGCGTCTGACCAGACAGGCCCGAGTTGGCGCCGCCGCAGTGTTCCATGCGCGCCACTCGAGAGCTGTGCGACCATTGTAGGAATGGCCGCATGGGGAGGTGGGACTCGCTGACGAACAGCGGGTCGAGGCCTGTCGGGGGAGCGGTGAATGCTTATGCAAATCCCGCACCCCCGGCTATAGGTTGAGGTGAAACACCGCGGAGGTTTTAGCCGGTAAGATACCCCTCTGTCACCCCCACGATGGAGGGAGTCTATGAGGATTTCCACCGCGAAAAAGGTTTAAATGTAAATAATATTGGTTTACTATCTCTTTTCATTTATTTTGCACTAGCTTTTTACCGCAGTTTCGCCCGCGTGGGTATCGGCCAAATATCTCACGGACTTGCATTAAAATAATCCGAGGTGTTAATGCAAGTAGTAAATTATCTGTGTACTAAATTTCATCCAAATGCGGTCAGCCGTTTTTGCGTGAGTGCAGAGTAATAAACATCATAATAAACATCCAAACATTCACATTATATTATGTAAGACATTAATAGGATTAAAGAAGTTTATGCAAGAAGATAAAATATAATAATATTAATTGTGGTTAAAAATAAACTCGGTTATAACTCGAATTGTAACGAATGGATTAAAAAAGTTCAGATGAAAAATTTATGACCCTCTACCGACGGGCGTCGGATACACACGTTGAACTGAAAAATGCATGACCTATAGCTAAAATTTTTCAAAAATATTTTCTGAAAACTGTTTCAAGTTGCAGCGGAAATTTTTGAGCTAGTGAAAGCAATAAACAAAATTAAGCTCAAGCTGAAAGGTTGGTATTGAATTATTGTCGTGCAGTTTATTACTTGCTTCGTTTCTTTTATTAAAAGTATTTATAATACATTTGCTCGTAAAGGGTCTCTTATTTCACCAATTTCAATATCGTATTGTATCTCATTACGTACTTGTGCGTTATTGTAATGTAAAACGCACGAGTTTCTTTTTAATAAGGTAAAACGCACGGTTATCAAGATGCTCCGTCTAAAACGAACGGTACTTTTATAAATCTTAGCAAAGAGTTTTTATGTCAGATATCAGCCCGTAGTAAGTGGTAACATTTTATGAATAAAATTAACTTTGCGAGATAAAATATAATAATAAACATCTAATTCTTCATTTATTTTGACAATAAATTACAACAATTTATCTGTAACAAAAACACAAAAATAATAATTTACTTTTCATACCACTTGCTCAAAAAAGTGACATTCTATGCCACAAAAAGCGAACATAACAATAGTCATTTTTAATCTGTTAAAAACAGGGAAAGAAAATTGTACTGAATTTCATTCATCCTCTAGGGGGAGAATGTGATTTAAATTTGGAATACTTACCGAAATTTATACTGAACTACATCTGTGTATACACCATTGAGTTTGTATATAAAGCATTATACATCTTTTTGAAAAAGGAATATGCATTTATTATGCAGTTATGATTATTAAATAAAAATACGAAAACCGACGAGGCCGTATGAGCTTGATGCCTTTGCTTTTCCGACAAAAAAATATTAGTCTAGGAATTTGCCAAGTTCCTCAGACGCAAGAACAGAGAAATACTCAAATCAACTCATCAACAATAAATGTACCAAACAAAAATGTAACTCTCTCTATCAATAATTGGACCATTGTTTCGAATGTTAACTTTTACTTTTAATTGTCATTATTTTTAATAAATGCTTATCTCATATTATTATTGTGTTAATTTTTTCGCAAATGGTACGAAAAGTAGAGTATTTTCCTCGGTGATAAAGCTGTCTTAGTCTTGGGTGAACTTAAATCCCTCGCTACACTCAGGACTCGTCTTAAATCCCTCGCTTCGCTCGTGATTTAAGTTTTTAACACCCTCGCTACGCTCAGGAGTGAACCTCGAGTCCTTCGTTACGCTCGCGATTTAAATCGTCACCCGCGACAGAAGACACTGCTTTATCCCCTTGGTTAATAATCTACTATTATTGGTAATACTGGCTGTTTTTTGTGCCTTTGCCTTAAAAAAAAGCGCTGATGCACGCGCATCGCTAATTTGTGAACAAGTAAAAATTAAGTATTCCGCGCGCTTTCTCTTATCGCTGTATTGTTTTTATTTGAAAATGTCGTCAAGTAATGATGAATTTATTAATTCGACACCGCCAGAAGTCTCAGAGGCAGCGAAAAAGGTTACTCTAAGCCTCTTGCCCGAAAAATCGACCGATAGATACTTACAAGCGTATAAAAATTTCATCTTATGGAAAACAAGCATAGATACAAATTCATTTTCAGAAAGTGTGTTTTTAGCCTATTTCACGGAACTTTCTCAAAAATATAAGTCAAGCTCATTGTGGTGCTCTTTTCAGGTTGTATTAATATTCGGTATAAATGGTGCATGTAGACGTCAAGAGTTGGCAAACATCACAACTAATGATGTCGAGAACCATGGGCGGGTTCTTCTTATGGATAAGAAGAACCCGCCCATGGTTCTCAAAACACAAAAAAAAAAACACAAAAAAAACACAAAAAATAAAATTCCAAGATCGTTCACAATACAGGGGCCATTTCACGACATAGTGAAGAAATACGAAGCGCTTCGTTCAACAAAAGCGATGTCTAACAGATTTTTTCAAAATTACCAAAATGGAAAATGCAGTAGCCAACCCATTGGCATAAATAAATTTGGAGCAATGCCGAAACAAATTGCCATTTTCTTATATTTGGATGATCCACATGAATACACAGGGCACAGTTTCATGGAGCCAAGTGTTGACTCTCGACCATCTACGAGCACACACGCATACATTCCACCATCGTCGCCGGCGCCGCAGCCGCTTCCGTCGCCGCCACCGACTGCAGAACTCTGTGGCCTCGTTTTTCCTACTTTCACTCAAGAGAGTGAGAGAGAGACTGAGAGGTGAAATTGTAACTAATAATAATAACTTGACAACATTAAAAATGCCAAATCGTAACGTAATAATCAATTTTACAAACTGTTCTTTTTATAACTGCTTTAACAAGTGATTAAAGATTTATTCGTTTAAGAAAGTCCGAGTTTTATTTATTTCCTCGCAAATATGTTATAAAACGTCGTATGACATACGTGCGCTTTGATAATTACAGCCTCTGTTTTCTTGTAGCAATATCGCCTCGGCTGTATTCAACTTACCGCACATATCATAATGTACAGACGCCAGCACATCAAGCTACTACAATCTGTCAAATTTCTTTAATAGATTTTAAACTTTACCGCTAAAGCATTAAGGTTCAAAGTTGATTGGGAAAATTTGACAGTTTCGGGTAGCTTGACCTGCTGGCGTCTGTACTATAATTTAATACCGCTTTCGACTCTGCGGGTTTTCCTGGAAAATATTTTGTTTGGAAACGATGAAGCAGTTTTCTTAACATAATTAACCTATAATGTTCCCAATGTTGGGACACAGGCCTCCTCACTTCGAGATGGAGTGGGTTATACCTAATCTACCACGCGAGCACAGTGCGGGTTGGTAGATAGTTTTCATAAATTAGTTTAATATTATTCAAATAAAATGTTTCTTTTTATTTACATGATTACAAATACCTTAAGGTTTGTCATTGCCAAGATAGCTGAGAGACATTTGATTATGCATTATATTTTCAGAGATACATATGTTTAATCAATACACTGACGTTGATACAGCTCGTTTAGTCTATTTCAGTTATTTTCACAGTGTTATGTCCTACGGTATTCTGCTGTGGGGCAAAGCCGCTGATATACAAAATATATTTGTCCTTCAAAAACGAGCTGTTCGAGCAATTTACCAGCTAGGTGCCAGAGTTTCTTTAAGAGATTTTTTTAAAGATATTGGTATTCTCACGGTTGCATCACAATTCATCTTCGCCAACATCCTATATATTAGGCAAAATTTGCATTTGTACACTAAAAACAGTGATATTCACAGTGTTAACACTAGAAATAAGGACAAACTACGTGCCCCCTTTTACCGGCTTCATAAGGTTCATAACTCATTTGTTGGGCTTGGTATAACCTTTTATAACAAGATACCCTCTTCTTTGCTAGACTTGCCTTTTAATGCGTTTAAAGCTCAAGTAAAATCCAACCTTTGTTCAAAGGCTTACTATTCCATCAACGACTACTTACACGATAAGAATAGTTGGTCGCCCTAATTAACTCAAGACAATGTTCATGTTCTTTCTCCAGAATTAGCTTAGGTACTGACAGGTTACTGTTATTAGTATTAACTCACTTATTTATTTCACATCGATGGTCCTAGTTCATCATCTGTGACTGCAAGTGACAGCTATGTGACGAAGCCAGCAATGCATAAATATGTAAGCTGTCACGCCCTTTATGCCTGGAGGCTTTTATTTAGGTAGTGAGTTTTTATTTTTATTTTAATTAATTATTTTTTAGCTTGAGTACGTATAGTTTTTATTATATTTGTTGGTATATTGGCGTGGCTAGCAGACATATGGCAAATAATTTAAGCTTCTTGTAATGTTCATTACTGAACATAGGTTCCTAGTATTGTATACATGCAACTATATTCTAACTAAACAGACAGCTGTGCTGCTGGGGAGTTTGCTCCGCCACTTCTTCTTCCCAGCGATAGCACTAGGAAGTGGTGAAGGGCGGGCGTTTTTGGGGGACTGTCTTTTGTAATTTTGACGTTCGAAAAGTGCCGATTCTCAGCCTAATTTGAATAAATGACTTTTGATTTTGATTTTAACCTAAACCAGATACTGGGTAGATATTTTCCATAAATGACGGTAATCAATATCCAATCAATCACTCCATTTCTAATTAGTATAATAGATTATCCTGAATTGAAACTTGTTTAAATCAATCCTTTCGCTTTTTCAATGAAACTTTGCTTTTCCGGGAAAAGTACAATAGGCAGTCAATTCAATTTCAGTTTCAGTTTGTTTATAATTTCTGCAGACTAATTTTACTATTCCGAAAACGAGAAAGCTTTGTTCCATTGTTTATATTTTTAACAATGTAATGTTTTTTGGAAAATGTCCATGTGTGCGGAAATTAATGCCTGAAGGCAGCTTTTTCAGTCGCCAGTTAACTTTTATCCGAAGAATAAGTTTGTTATTTGACAGTTTTTGTACAATCTGCCAAAACGTTACATTTATTCTTCAGGTAAAAGTTATATAATGCACATTATATAACTTATATCCGAGGAATAAATATTGCAGTTTGACAGTGTTTGAATTGAACATCCCATCCTTGTCCTAATTATTCTTCAGATAAAAGTTATCTGACTATTGAAAAATCAGTCCTTAGTCGTTAATTTGTATGTTCATCATTTTTCATCAAATAAGGTTGGCATAAGATAATTAAAATATTCGATAACAGGATTTCCATTTAGCTCCCACTATCTGGTTAACTTAATAAGGATTATTACATTGGAATACAAATACCAATTTTCATGTACAATTAAAATTTCTCTGTGGACTGTGTAAGCGTTGTTATAATACCAACTTTAATATCCCTGGTTTCATTAACTTTTACTGCAATACATGAATGTTCCTGTATTTTACTCTTTTATGGTAACTGCGGTGATTGTTATCGTGTATTGGTTTATTATTGTTAACTGTGGGATCATGCGGTCACGTGGACATGTCTGGTAATGCGCAGGAAAAAATATTGTTTGTTTGGGTTGTAAAATTGTAGTTAGAAACATGTGGATGTAATGGCGCGGGTAAATTATGGACTTTGGGCTTGCTACTAAGCGATTATGGATGCGACGGAGCGAATTTTTCTCTGGCTCACGACCGTCTGAAATATATTGGAATACAAGATTGTGCGCTGCTGATCTTATTTCGTTTATTACCGGATGCCTACACATCTAGCTACGCTAACGACAAATCTACGTGACGTTTTTGTGATCAAATCACGTCTACCCAACGTTAGCGCACCATCTACGCCTCGTCAACCAACACAATATGCGAAGTAACTCTGTACAACAACAAGGGTTTACACAGTATATATGTAAATGTCTCCTCAATTAATCTATTCTGATATGACGGAAGCGTTAAGCTAGGTACTTAGCCTAGATTTTCAAATCATGCCAGTTTAATAAATGATAGGCCAATCAAATTATCGCAAATGTTGGTCCGTTGTAGTACGTAATATTCGGTGAGTGTAAATACCATAATCACAACGATTCACATGCAGATTGAGTAACCCGAGTATTTGCCATGTTATTGTGTGTTAATAGTATACACAATTCCATCCCCCTGATATAGTGCCCAGATGAATATTATGGTACGGGATGTTTTATTCAAATTAATGCTGAGATTTATTCAGCGAGGCGTAAAGAGTGAGCTGTTTCCTACTGGTCCGAATATCCTTAGTTTTCTTTCTTTTCTTTCCTAGTGCGTGTACTGGGTTGTGGGTAGTTACACTGAAGCTAGTCAGTGCTAGCTCTATGGTCAAACCGCAGGTGGCTACGACCCGTGCAGGTTTGTACACCCTGTTATAACACGAACATTGGACCTACATACGTCACGAATATTGTTACATGTTTTTTGTTAGCTATTCCCATGGATTTGTCAATAGGTAATTACTGGGTATGTCAAGTAATGTTGACAGTGACACGATAACAGAGACTAAAGTTGTTAAAAAATAAAAGGCCCGTTTTGACATTTGAGAATGCGTTCTTGACACCTGTCAGTTTCATACAAACGAATACGTGTTTTGCGAATTTGATCTTTATTAACTACTAGAACCGTCAATGTCAAAACGGGCCTTTTATTTTTTGACAACTTTATACTATACAATAATAATATAAAATTATATTTATTCGTCTAAAAAAGCAGCGGCCGCGGCTATACAATTAGGCAAAATATGTTTGGTATGTTTTGCTAGGGGTGCTTGCTGTGTTTGTTAGTGCAATGTTTACTGTTGCTGATTGGAACTCCTACAAGAACGCTAAAATGAATTGTGTTGTAATTATAAAGCATTGTAAACAGATTGACTATCACAGTAGGTTTGCTAATATAAAAGCCCAGTGGGATTATGTTTCCTTATTTCCTGTACCTTAATATACAACTAGTGCGCTCTCTAGAGCAGTAGTGGCCACGAGGTAACGGCCGCGGTTTATGAGTTGTAGATCGTAGGTTCAAACCCAGACAGACGCTTTACTTTGTGTATCATTTCGTCACCACTGCTCTCAAAACAGTAAAGAAAAACATCATGAGGACACCGGCATGTCAAAGAACCAAAAATTCGAAGAAATATGACATCTACCAATCCGCAGTTGGGCCGAGTGGTGGATTATGGCCCACTCCCTCTTACCGAGAGGCCTGTATCCCAGCAGTGGGAACATTATAGTCTGATTACGTAACCTCAGTACGTTCTCAGTAAAAATAGGTACCAGCAATTAATTGTGAGTACAGTACTTGCTTGTTTATGCACTATTTCTATTTTTACTTATCGCTGCGTTTATAGGTGTAAGCTCACGCGAACTTGTTTGTACGATTTATATCCGAGCTTGTACCTAGTGGTGTATGTACAGACGCCAGCAGGTCAAGCTACCCGAAACTGTAAAATTTTCCTAATCAACTTTGAACTTTAATGCTACAGCGATAAAGTTGAAAATCTATTAAAGAAATTTGACAGACTGTCTTAATACACGTACCTATATGCATAGGTCGTTAAACCACATAGATATAAAAATGCAAAGCGTTTTATTTTTTACTGGCTTCCCTATCGTGGTTTCATTCCGGATCCGATTTTCGAAGCACGACATTACCAACCTGCGAACCTACTAATGCAATTTTATGCGATATCATAAATGTAATTTCCAAATTGATCTTGGCAATTTTTGAATAAAAGCGGTAAAGGAATACATAGTGAAGTCCAATCGTGGAAACCAGTACTTGCGTATCGCCAACATCGTGAAGGAAATAATGAAAGAAACAGTATTTATTGGGACTCGCACAGGAAGATACACACTTTGATAGTTAGGAGACCGCATATGATGGCTCTATTAAGCCAAAATCACATTATGTAAAAAATATTATTTAAGCAACAAAGACATAATTGTGGTGGTTAGTGCTCAGAGCGCAATTCCCGTATTTTTAAGAACGTTCACATTCTAATCCGTCTTAATTTGTAAAAATTACAATCAATTTACATACATTTTTGATAAGTTTTTGACATTGACTATCGCTGAGATGAGATTGCGACTTTAATTTGAACCTTTTTTAAGTACGACAATTGGCAATTTTCATTGGAATTTGTAAGTACAAAAGGCGAAAAAGAGAAAGTTCTCTATATGAGAAGAACATTTTGTTAACACTGGTCACTTCTAGTGCAGGGCAGTTTGCAACGCAGTGCTATACTGGCCAGTACTGTTTTTTATCATTCCAGCTTCACACTTTACAGTTTGAACTTTCAACCGCTGTTTACTACGGTACATTAATTTATCTTTTCATGCTAAATGATGCGTGACGTTTAAACGAGGGCTTTGGGGGACGTCGTCTATTTAGGTGGCGTTTCGATACTCGTAGGTCAGGGGTCACATGGACCGTAGGTTGTTTTAGGGACTGAGAATGCCAACGGGGTCCTGTTGGCACCCCTTTCTCCAAAGGGGTATTACTAAGGCCGCGGTGTCCGCTGTCTGTGCGTCTGGCTGTATTATATTTTTTGAACCGTAATAGGTAGACGCTGGTTCACACAGTATTTACTACTAGGCCACTATAACAAAATAAAATCAAGTTAAAAATTACAAGAAACGTGTCTTTTTCGGCGTTTTTAGAAAATATTGTTAAATATTGTACGGTCGAACAGAACCCTTTGTGTGCGAGTCTGACTTGCATTTGGCCATTTTTTAAATCAGATACTTATTATTGTATTACCATGTATTTAAAATAAATAATTAATTACAAGATATTGAAGCGACAAAATGCGTTTTGCCATTTTATAAGTTGTTAAGACAAATGATTCTATGAAGAAAATAGACAGCGGTATCATTTTTAGTTCTATTATCGCAGTACTTAAACCAAATAGGTACTTAGTGAACTAAATTATTGTACCTAATTTATTCTAGTATAATTATGTGTAAATCACCTAGGTCATTGTATCATTTACTATGTACTGTAGCGGTCTGCATATGAACTGCAGTGAACGTTTCAGGGCTGAAATGATGACGATGCTTTTACATTTATGTATGTACCTACTACATAAATATTGCCTGGAAAACTATGGCCCTCATTAATAAACATGAGTAGATTTGATAAGTAAACCATTAATCACAGTAGCATGCACAGTAACAAGTCAGCATTAACATTGTATTGTTATAATATTCATAGATTACCTTACAAGGCTAGAACCACTGTTACTTGACGCTCCTACTAAATGTATCCCTGAGATCTCTGTTCAAATTCGATAAATATTTACCTTCACGGTAATTGATGAACTAAACAAACATTAATTTAATAAGACTATCTTGGAACATATATTATTTCTGTTGAGCGAGATTAATAAAAGGGAACTAATAAAGCTTCCGAAAAACAAATTAACTTCCAGCGATCTGTGGTTGACTGTAATACTAAGCTGTGTTAAAATGAATTACCGAAAAATTAATACGAAATTAACCGACAAAATATGTTGTATTTAACAAACAAATATGAAGCTTATTCAAATTATAATTCCACGAAAAATAAATTATAATTAAGTATACGGCCGGCAACTGCCAGAAACATAATTTTGACTGTAGACACAGTTATAATAAAATGTGTAAGTTTGAGTCTAAATTTATAAAATAACAATTTAAGCTGGTGGAAAAATATTACGTCAGCAAATATTGTATTAATTTTTCTAAATTTTCAGTGTTTTATTCGACCGGTTCTGTATTTGTATTCGCTTATAAGCTGTCGAAAAGTTAGTATTTAAAGCAGTAAATTTCATATTTTGAGTATGCACATATTTGTTTTTTTGGAGTTTTTATTACTACCCTCAATAAAATAGATTCGGTAGATACTCTGTACCAATTAACAGAGCTATTTTATTTGATGTTTGATTAGAGGCAATTTAGAACAGAAGGCAGTGGAATGTATCGTAAAGGTTGATTAGAATACTTTTAAAAGAAAGGATGTGACAGGATGTCCTCACTAACGAATAACGACTCTCCGACTACTCCGTCCAGATAAGAGTGTCGCTTTCGAGGGCTCTGATAAGGCCAAATTCCTAGCCAACAGCCTAGCGTCCCAATGTTCTCCCAGCTCTCAACCAGTAAACCAAGCGCACCTTGCTAAGGTTGATTCAGCATCAAACTTGGCAAGGTGCGCTTGGTTTACTCTCCCAGCCGTTGAAGACCCAGATGATCTTCAGACGGTTCGACATCGATTTCGTAGACAAGAACCTTTCAGTCCTCCAGCAGCATGTTTAAATTTTGTTATTGACGTTATTGTTGATTTCCCTTAAGTCACTGCTTCCTACAATACGATTGATAAACGATATTTTACTCTAGAACCTAAAATATGTTTTTAAATTTAATGACACAGGTTTTTCTTTAAGCTGTAACTTTTTCACACAGTGAACTGAGACTGACCCCTAAAGTGACAGTTATGAAAAGAGTTATTCAACCACATAATTATGTCTGGTTATTATTTGTCGCTGGGGACGCGTCCCTTACATTTATATCCATCCTCCTTTCAAAGCAAAAGATAAATTTTCTTTTCTTTTTAAATTATCCGACACTCATATAAGTACAACATGCGATCAAGCATAATAACTTAATAACACGTTAATAAAATAGGTTTCTCCAGAGGGTCATTTTATAAACCAATTACCTGGCCAGATAACTTCGGTCGGGCTACAGAGCCAATTGCGTTAGCGAAGGATTTAACGGCCATAGCCGAGCTGGATGTTTGCAATAAAAATAAAAGTTGTCTATGGGCATGGCACGTAGGATTGCCGCCCCGAGCCGAGTTCTCTAGTTTTAACTGCCAAATAAACTGTATATGAGCCCTACAGTTACTGGAGCCGGTACTTTGATACTGTCTACTTTATTTATAAACTTATTTATGGTAGATAATATTAGTAGACTAGGCTTTATGCAATACTTTTGGATACGACGCGTATAGTGAGGAGGTTCCTTTTTCTTTAGGCTTGACTACCGGTGGTTACCCTGGGCCCAAAATTCACTATGTCCACTCAATGATTCCTTACTTCAAAAACACGTCAATTCTTTAGCTAATCACGCCAATTTCGTGTTCATTTCGCGTGGTTTCGTTCATTGTGTTATAAAGAATACATTACCTTGTTGTCGTTAAAGTAGGTTGGGTAAAAATTATAGATAGACTAGGAATATACTCGTAATACATAACAAAAAACTTTTTTGCAAAAAAATACAACCGACTTCCAAAAACGACACTACAAAGTGAAAAATAACTTTAATTTCGGAAGTCGGTGTCGTTGGGTTCGCATTTTCGTTGTTTGCCACCGACTTCCGAAATTAAAGTTATTTTTCACTTTGTAGTGTCGTTTTTGGAAGTCGGTTGTATTTTTTTGCAAAAAAGGTTTTATTTTTCACTTTTTAGTTGTAATTTTTACCAGTCATTTTGGTTTAAAAACCAAACTACTGAACCGTTTTTTAGGAAATTTCTATGGGACTATTTGGAAAGTATACCCTTTCCAACAAAAAAAGAATTTTTCAAATCGGTTTGCAAGCGACGGAGCTATGCGCGAACAAACATAAAAAAAAAAAAAAAATACAAACATCCGAATTGAGAACCTCCTCCTTTTTTAGAAGTCGTTAAAAAATCGAATACTACATGTATTAGAATTTTTGAGATGTATATTCCTAGTCTATGTAGTAACTTCATTACAAAATAACCCTTGAACGTGTGTGTATATCACACACTCAAGATCTATCCGAAGGTTGAAGTGTGATTCTGATAGGATAAAGTGGGATTCTTCAGCAACCCCTTTAGTCGTGTGATAGCGAATAAATACACAGATAAAACTCTTTTATTGGTAGCTGTCGAAAACATGGAGAAATTAGTAACGTATGTGCATAGTTACTTCTGAATATAATTCGCTAAATATTATTAATAACAGCATTATATTTCTATTAAACTGTTTCAAATTACCAGTGATGGAATGACGTTTAATTAAAATGGTTCTAATTGCATTAGGTGAGAGGTTGTGAGAGACTAGAAAAAATCAAACTGGTTGCTAATTTAATTGTATAATTAGAGAGGAATATTTATTTGACATATACGCTAACAGACTTAAAATAATAATAAAATATACATGAATATGAAAAAAAAGCAAAAGAATCATAAGGTATCAAAAAATTCGTCCGCATCGCTGTCAACAGGAACAGTGCCCAAAAGACAGTATTGCCTCGTTGTATGGCGATGCTGATTCTTTGTTTTAGCTTTAGGGAATTCCTAATAGAACAATTGTTTAAAGAAGGTAGTTTTTAATTAATTTAATTGATCCAGTGTTCCTTGGCTGTTGAAATTTGGGACCTAAGTTAGAAGTCTCTTGTAAAGCAGTGTTTTTGGGATTTTCTGCTAGATATTTCCTAGTAACGTCTTGGAGTTTGGGATGGGTTCAGTAAAAGACAAAAGGTTGTTCACTGTTCACCTTTGGCTCCTAAGGGTCGAAACATGTTGTTAAAAAAAAAAAAAATTGGGTAATCAAATGCAAAAAAAAAAAAACACAAATCCGACTCATATGTTTTCAAACTCTTCAGCTTTATCATAATATTATACATATATAGTGTAGATGTATACTTAACTGCGAGAGCAAAAAGTCCCTCCTTCATATCTTGAGTGTAAGACTGATAGCATGCCACTTATCAATCACTATTTCACAAGAAAATTACGGTTTCAAACTGCTAATTTTAAATGAAAATTTAAACGCTATGCTTGACACAAGAGCTACCGAGTCTGATGGAAGATAGTAGCGCACGAACCGACCATTATCTAGATCAAAGACAGCTCTTTAAAGCTTTAAAATCCTTTGTGAGATCGCACAAGACCTTTTTAAAGAAGGTATTAATGTGTTTCAATCTGTGTGTGTCTGGAGAAAATTGGTTTATTTTAAAGGGATTTAGGTTTAAATTAGGATGTAGGTTCTTCAATGTTATAACCCGAATAAAGAGAATGTTTCATGATCATCCCGTCACTATCTTAGTATTTTGTCAATCCATTGTGGCATGAACCTCCTTAATTAATTAAGGTTACGTACGCACTGAGTCTAGTGACTTAACATCCTTACATACACGCTAGACGACTAGCGAAAGCAAAAACTAACCAAGCGCGCAGTGCGGCCGGTTGTGAAAATTCTGGAGCGTTCGTTTCACTTCGCTACTCGCGAGGTGACTCGCTAGGCTTTAGGCAATATTCAAGTCATCTGCCAGTGCGTACGTAGCTTAAAGGAGATATGAATTATATATATATATATATTGTCTGTCAATTATATTGATGTTTAAGAAGAACTTTGTTTAAATTTTACTTTTACTTCATTGCTTATAAAGTAAAAGTACCTAAGCTTCTGACCAATGTCTTGTTTCTTTAAAAGTTATGTGCATCTTTAATTTGTGTATACATTAGCAGTATTACCTTTCTTAAATACTTTTTTAAACCAATGTTGACTGTATGCTGTTGGTGTTATGTAATAAATACATATGTTTAAGACAGAAATAAATTTAAATAGGCCATTTAAACATCAAAGTATTAAAAATGAAAGAGAATGAAGGTCATCAAAATTAATATGTTTAGGAACGTTAAAAGGGGTAAAAGGTCGGTTATGCAAACAGAACATGACTGACACAATGAAAGACATGTAACAAATAATGAATTATATTGGGGAACACGTTTACCTTGTGGTTTTTATTAGGGCCTGTTTTTATAAAAAAAAAGGTTCTTGTGTACAAAAAGAGCAATCGTTTACCATGTTATGTTTCTATCAATGCCGAGGGGTAAATGTTGCAGGGTGGTTAAAATTATAGATTTACTGAGAACCGTTTACAATCTTTTAACTAAACTTACTAAATTTGCAGAATTAACAGCTTTGCTTGTTAAGGAATATGCTATTTTTAGACGTTTTTTAAATATTTCTTGGCTGTGTTTTTCGGCTTAAACTGGGTCAACGGCATTTGTTTTAATTAGGGAAATGTAATTGCTAAGAATACGAAGAAAACTTGAGGTTTTCAAGTGTGCACTATAAAAACTTACGTGAATTGTTCGAATGAGTTAAGTTTGATTAAATCATTGAATTGTACCAAATCTTTGAACTGTAGTCATATGAATTGCTATCTGAATATCTATACTATAATAATATTATAAACAGGTAAAATTAGCGAGATTGTATATTGGGGTTACCCCCTACATACAAACTTGCAAATTTCCTTCGGAACTACTGATCCAATTCCAAAAATTCTTTCACTATTGGGAACGGCTCCGGTATTGCTGAGTTTCATAGAACTCAGAACTTATTAAACATAAATTACATTATGTTGTTGATGTCAAGTTTTAAATGCAACCGGAATACAAAAATATCCATCGTAAATCATACACTTTGTTGTAATTATAATTTACCTTTTAGGTTGGAATTTACTGACAGCGTGTAATTAAGGCAAAAAAAGGCAAAAAAGGCAAAGGCAAAGGGAAAATAAGCCAGCTTTGTGCTGCCTTATTTTTAGCTGACGCATTTTCCTTTTTTTTAATCTGTGGTTGAAAGGTTTCTTATAAGTTAGAAAGAATATTTTTAAAAAGAGAACCAACTGAAGCACTTTATAGAAGAGAACTTTATATGAAAGGTAATCAAAAGTATCCGAGGTAAACAAAATCTTTTAATATCCATTACAAAAAAAATCTTTCGATTGAGAAAAAAAAAAAAACAAGTTTAGTCTGCCTCCATAATTCCAGTGTTCACTTTAATTTATTAATAAAAAAAAAATGCAGCCTACTTAGCCAAGAACTTACATAACTCAGAAAACCAGAATTTTATTAATAATAGTTAATAAATTGCGGCTGTCAGAGCTTGTCGTACTAGTGTGACGTTGACAAAATTTAGTTTAGGCATAACTAAAACGAAAGATGGAAAGTTTAAACAAGGTAAGCTGACAGGTGCACTTAAGCATAAAACTCACCAAATCTGACAATAATAGACGTTGAACATTGTATAATAAAGCGGGTCGAAACTTTTCTTTAAAAACTTATAACGTTTGACCAAACTCGTTGGGACAAGTTTACAAAAAAAAGTGTGTTATATAAAAGTGTACTTAAAAAACGTGAAGTTTAGTTAGAAAGTATTCTTTCAAAAAAGTTCATCGCGTAATGATTAGATATAATGTAGAAATTTGCCTATTCCTTCAAATAAGAAGGCATTGTGATCATGCGTTATACGAGTACTCTACAGGACGTAACTAATAGGAATTTAGGTACGGAAAAAAGCTGGATGCTTGAAAACTAAATGAACCCACCGCTCACGAGTCACGCCTAGTCTGGCCCCGTAGCACAATACGCTACGGCGTAGCTCTCAATGTGCTACGATCGCGTAGGCTCTACTCCTGTGATTAATTTTGACTTTAGGTAGATCTTTTTGATAACAACAACTAAATAATAAATGAATCACTATTCCTTCAGTGGTGCACTGTTTATCATAACATCAATCTGTTAATGCCGTTAATCGGGTTTGATCTTCAAGACCGATCTATCGGCCGCATCTTCATAATGACACGTCCTGCTGATTAATTAATGCATTTTGGTAAGCGATTTTAGCCCGTCAAGCCCATAAAAGAATACAGTATTAACATTTTGTAAGCTTTGAACGATTTAAAGATAAATATTTTTGTTTGTAACCATCTCGTTGCCCAAAACAATATTTGCAAATGATTGAATTTGTGTATCTCTAATTGTAATCTAAAATTTTCTCGTTAAAATAAAAATCGTTTTAGAAAATATTCAAGGTTGAGTCAAGGCTCATCCAAAAACGTCAAAGTGGGCAAACGCGTCACTACCGTCCTTGAAGGGCCCCACGAGATTCAAATCACTAATTGGGCACGAACTTTCTTAGGCTTTACAGGGTTAATTGCCCAATGTCCGAAAGCTTTAAACGCTTTTTATAATATGCAATTTAGGGCGCCGACATAACGTTTAAGCTCTAATGACTAATCACATACATTTATATAACGCTGTTATATAAACGTATGTGTTAACATAGATAGCGGAAATAGGATACCAAAGCTTTAACGTAAGCCTCTTAAGTTCACCCACTAACAAAGCCTGAAGGACCATTGTCTTTTTTAAAAAGGGCTGTGTAAAGTTCAAGCCTTTTTGTATCGTTTGCTCCAGGACTGATAGGGGTTCCAAGGGGTTGCCTATATGTGTTTGTTTCCTATAGCTTAGCTAAACATAGACAGAACGCGTGAGAAAATAGTTCTTGAAAATATTCGCTTTGAATTTGTTCGTATTCGTTTTTCGTAAAACACAAAACTCCCATGCCATGTTGAAAAACATTTTTTATGCATTTGTGTTAAAGTTTATAAGCATAGTTTTGTAAAGGTCAAATAGAGTTAGTCCAGCAGTTTTTATTTCCAACTTTTGCTTCTGGAAAATAAAAATTCTAAGAATCTACGTAGGTACTTACTTGCTCTTTCAACCCCGACAATTTTGCTAAACGATAATAAGACAAATTCTGTTCACCTTACAAATATAGTATGTTGAGTAACATAGAATTTCTATTGAATTTACTAAAAGGAATTTTGCTTGTGTTGAAACTGCTGTCCATAACTTGTCATGTATTATATAATAAAACCGTTTCAGCTACATACATAGGTATGTTTTGGTCCATACAAAAGGTTTTGATAAGGATGTGAATGAAAGGCCTGTTTTCATAACAATTCACGCGAAATTGAGTATTTCCACAATTTTGAACAACGCATTTATTATTCCCGTTGTGATTGTACAATAAATAGAGTACAATGAATTTCGATAATGCGAGTGAGAATCTCTTTTGACTTAGATTAAAGAGAAAAGTGTTTTTCTTTCTATTCGTGTAAAATTGAGAGCATGTACTAACAATAAACTAATAGGTTTGTTGCCAGGCAAATTTTTCTTGTTATTCATGTATTCAAACATTAGTCTCCTTATAAATAAACGCAGAGCAAGTCATACCAAACTTAATCCTCAAAAAAACGGTTGTAACTTTCGACTGGGCAGAAGTTTTTAGTGTGTACGTTTACAGTAACTAAGCAATGGTGTTGCACAAGCCTTGTAACTCAATTCACTGTTTTCAGAACTTTCAGGAAAGACTTATTCGTACTTCCTGCATTGTAACTTATTTGAAACCGCGGGGCGCGATCCTGCAGAAATATCGAGATATAAAGTATCCTATGTCTTAATCCAGGAATTGGTCTACCCATGTGTCAAATTTCATCCAAATCCGTTCAGCCATTTTAGCGTGAAAGCGTATCAAACAAACATCTAATCTAATATTTTCTCTTTATAATATTAGTTTTTTTTTAGAAAAACTAAAAATGAGATGAATTCGTCTTCTTGTTCTAAACGCGATCGAACTTTGTGATATACCCGACACGAGGTGAACATTCGGTGCTGTTTATTCTTCCGATTCGTGCGGCAATAAATTATTCAAATTACGGGCTTATCTCCCGGAGACCTTTGTAGTTATTATTAGGACAGTAAATTAGTGGTTTAAGTACTCCCTTTCTACTGTTTATTTGCTTATTGTTGATCGCTTAATTTTGGTATCCAAACAAACTTTTATTTTTAACTAGCTTTTGCCCGCGGCTTCGCTCGCGTGGTTGTCGGAAAATATTTCACGGGAACGTACTACCGATTAAAAGTAAATGTGTTACTGTTAATCGAGGTTATAAACTATCTGTGTGCCCAGCCAAATCCGTCAGCCGTTTTGGCACTAATCCGGAACATAAATATCCAGATGAACAGACAAATGGACAAAACATGTCATTACTATTTTATCGTTTTGTATAGATTAGGTTCTTTTTACCTCGTTCTCTTACCGTATTACCTCTTTACTCAAGACTATTTAAGAAGGAACTGTGTTAGATAATCTTATTCAAAAATAAGTAATAATTAAAGATTGAATCTCTAAGGCTACGTACGCACTGACAGGCTTGCTTAGCGCCTAGAGCCTAGCGAGTCACCATGCGAGTAGTGGAACAGTGGAACGAATGCTCGAGAATTTTCGCGCCCGGCCGAACTGCGGGCTGCGCGCCTTCGCTAGTTGCCGAGCGTTTATCGAAGGATGTTTAGTTACTAGGGACTCCACCTGTCAGTGCGTACGCAGACTAAACAAACTTTTATTTTGCTTACTCCTACTAGCTACCTACGACTATCTCATTTTACTTGAATAATCTAAGTAGACGATTCTAGGTATTTAATAAATACGCAGGTAAGTATGTACTTTCTTCTTTTAATTTCTTTCTGACAACTCAGGCTGCTGATGCATTGTGCTTGTGATTATTCAGCCAAGACTTAAGTACTTTTGTAACTTGTTATTATACTTCACGATTGACGTCAGAACTCATGATTATTGTTGGAAACTTTCTTTTCTTTCGAATTGTGCATTGGCATTTGAATAAACAATTTAAATTGGTACAGTCAAATATTTTATATACTTTCCTTTATCGTATCAGGATACATAATACACTTTGAACCAGCACTGAGCAGAGTATTGCGTACAAAACTATATATGTAATTACTTGAAAACAAAGATCAAAATAGTTTACATCTTTGACCAATGTAAAGCCTTTAAGGTGACGAACTTTTGGCTGTAATATGATATGGTAGGAAAACTATATCACAAAAGTTGTTATACTTTGTTGAGTCCTACTAATATTAGAAACGCGAAGTTTGTGTGGATGGATGAATGTATGGATGGATGTTTGTTACTCTTTCACGCAAAAACTACTTAACGGATTTGGATGAAAGGCACACACATAGTTTATAACCAGGATTAACAATAGAATACTTTTTATCCCGATATTCCCACGGGATCGAAAGCGGGTGAAACCACGGGGCGCTGCTCGTTATTTTTAATATCAACATGACAGGTCCAATCCCACATGATCACTTTGATCGATTCGTGAAGCGCTATGAAATATTCAAAAACCCGATAGCTTTCGGGCGAACTGCGATGTCAGTGATAACGAACTTATCGGGCTTCCATATCCCATTGATATGGAACCCGACCTGTGGCCTATTGACTGGGCTCTATAAGACTGCCTCGACGTACCGGTTCATTTTATACCACAGAGCGTTTGAACCTACCAGTAACCAGGTAAACGTTAGGTATTAAACAGTGAAAACATACACAATATACATGAGTACATTTATAATTAATTATGTTATCTTTTTGATATTTTTGTCAATAATAAGAAACGAACATTTGAATTTGTTACATAGAGGCTTGAAGCTTGTAATGAGTAGTTTGTCTCAAAAATATAACATTATTAACTCGGTTCGAGAAATAAAAAATGTTATTAATAAATGTTTGTGTTGACGACCAGCAACCAACCTTTTTTTATATTGATATGTTTATTTTTCTATAAAATTCCCTTGTCTTTTGCTGTCACTCTGTGAAAAATGATAAAAATATACGCCTAAAGCTGTGATCGTGTTTCCATTCTAACAAGCATCTCATAGCCATCCTCAACAGTTTAGTATGTCACCGATATAATACCAAAACAGCTCCTCAGCTGATGGGGTCATTGCCTAAGGTGAGAATCTCGCATTCTAGGGCTTTTGAAAAGGTCGGAATTGACTACTGTGGACCATTTGACGTCAAACAATCTATTATACGCCGAAACATATCCAAAGGATATGTGGCCATGTTTGTTTGCTTTTCCACCAAGGCTGTACATATCGAATTAGTCACTGACATGACCACTGAAACCTTTCTGGCGGCTTTAAAGCGGTTCATAGCTAGCTCGCCGCGGACTCCCATCAGATTTATACTGTGATAAAGCAACTAATTTTAAAGGAACTAAAAATACATTGAACGTACAAATACGCGCATTGTCGTGGAGTTGCGGACACCAGTATTACCTATTATCATTTTCATTAAATTCACTTAAAATATATTTTAAATGATAGAATATAAAAATAACCCCTATTAAACAGGGCATTTTATCTCTTCACTACCCTTGGTTGACTGGTAGATAATACCTAAGGCATTAAGTCCGCCTTTGTACCTTATTGTGTGCGAGAAGTTTAAATAAATAAATAAAGCATCATTCCACCTCAGTTACCCTCTACCTACTTAAATATCTTCCTCACTCCTATATTTTGCTGTACCTGACAGGATCGGCAATATCACAAAAAATAAAAGTTTCTATCTGAGTACACATTGTGAGATGCAATGAACTATTGAGTGTTGAGATATGATATTTCTCCAAGTGTTTATTCAAGTACTCACCAAAGGAGATAAGTAACCAGGGTCGTCAGATATAGTTGAAGTTTAGTAAGAAACCGATGAATGTTTTCGAATGAAATTTAATTGAATTTAAAAACATCCATCGCTCTCTTATTAAACTTCAACTATACCCGACGACCCCGTTTACTTATCTTTTTTGGTGACTGTACATTAATATAATATGTAATAACATAAATTATTATTATATTAATTTCATTGCTTAAAGCCAAACTCCTAACTCATTTCCCGAACTAAATTAATGTAACGTAGGCTGACGTTTGATTAGTTTGTCAAGTCAATATGGATTCCATTATCTCGTACGTTTGCATAATAGTGGTTTAACGAGAAATACATACATGTACCGTAGTCTTGCTAAGGGATATCGTATTACCCAGTAACTGGGTTATGGAGGCCAGATAGGCAGTCGCTCCATTTAATATACTGGTATTCAGTTGCATCCGTTTAGACTGGAAGCCGATTCCAACATGGTTGGGAAAAGGCTAGGCAGATGATGATGGTACATATACCGTGCTGTTCCAAGGGATAATTTGACGAGAAATACATACACATAAAAACGTATCAGTCAGGGAAAAGGATTATTAAACAAATGACTATGTAAAATGTGACAACTGTCATTCTTTGTCTGCCGTATGAAATGACATTAAAAACAAAAAAATTTACATATGCAACTCCAAATACATTTCCCTGACTGTACAATAGAACCAAAATACAGTTACTGGTTCCTCTCAGTACTTATACGCCTACCTAGTCTTGTTCAGCGTTCATTGTTTTATTCCCCAACAAAGTTAGATTGGGTGTCGAAAGCCAAATACCTGGAGCGGGGTAACTCTCACAGGAAGTTACTCGTACGTCGAGCCGGTTCTCAACTTACCTGGAACAAAAAATACATATTGTTAGAAACGGTAACAAGCGGTAACTACCAGTCGCGAACTTCCGAATATGTACTGTTTCGTGTGCGCGTAGCGATGGAGTATAAACTTGTTTTGTTCAAACAAAATGAACCTTGTTTGCGTGTCAAAAATTTGTAGTTAGGAAATGACGATTTGCACAATGTCTCATAATATAAATGATTTCATTAAAAGGTTTATGGATAAAATAAAAGTATTGCGAATGTAAAATAATAATGGCGGACCATCATATGTTGATGATATTTATTTATATAATTCCGGTGATATTTATTTTATTTTCCTATCGCAGGTATGCTGGAAGAGATTTCTTTAAAAATACGCATTTTTCTTGACTGTTTATTTATGTAAATAAATTAATACTGTTTAAAAATGATACACCTATTAAGCACGCTTAACTTCTTTTATTGCCCGGATGGGCAATCTAATATTTACATCATAGGATTACGATGTAAATATTAGAATATTAAATGAACTGCGTTCACCATAGTCACACTGCGAGCGAACATTGCTCAGTATGGGTCTTATCGACCACTAAAATTTAAGGCAAGGAGGAAGAATACATGCATTTTCGCTATGCTTTTATTAGTGGAAAACAAATAACACACGAAGTATCTACGTGACCACATACAAACTTATTAATAGCCCGTATTCAATTGGCAATAATTTTAATTTAAAATGTAACTCGAACAGCCAAATATGTAGATGAGAGCACTATATATTATTTGAAGAGCATCGCGAGCGTCCGATTGGTCGAGCACACTTCAGATAAACTGACAGCTTGTGCCAATAAATCCAATTTGAGAGACGCTAGATTTTATCTCACCTTCGCATTTCTCTTGTTTTTGTTTGAACTTTGATTTTATACGGGGCATTGGCGCACAATGTGTTTGGTATCTTTTTTATTTAATTAAGGGCCGATTTTTCAATCGGTAGACCACTTTATGTTAAGAATAAATATGGCGGATTGACATATTATCCATACAAAAGCTGTCAAGCCGTCGTATAAAAGTTATCAAACGAAAATCAGCCAAATATGGATTCCTTAATGACTGAATTCATTTAAACTAAACCCAATATTATGGATTTGAACCACTATTTTTTGTGAGTAGGTAACCACATAACGCTTTAACCTTCAGAATCAGAATCAGAATTTTATTTGTCAAACATAGGTACATTGGGTTCTTGCATTACATATTTATATAGGTCACCATGTTTTGCCATTACAGCATACAAATAAATTTTAACATATCGATTGTTTAAAATAACAATCATACTCAATTTAATTAAAACACAATTAGTAATATAAAATTAAATTAGGTTTTGAAAGATTATAAAAAAAATACGAAATGACATAAAAAGTAAAATAAGTGGGTGCATAAAAAATCACAATAAATTTAAAAAGTCACATCAAATTGTTAAGTCATTTAGAAATTCGTCAACAGTATAATAACATTTTTCTATCAGTAAATTAGATCTCTTACAAAAATATATTGAAATATCTTAAAACTGTCTGGAATCTTTATTATCCTATATATTACCTTATCGATAAAAGACATGGCTAAATGACTGCCCCAAGCATGAATAGTAACCTCACCTTAACTCGAAATATTTAAATATTCATTCATGAATTATCAAGCGTTCAATAATTTCCTAGAACTTTCGTAAACAGTTAAACATAAAAAAAGTATCTTAGTTGCTTTTTTGATTGACATGACAACTTCAAGGGGATATAATACAATACTGCAAACTAGTGAGGGGTCATATCGCTTTTCCAGAATGTCAAATCGAAACTGTACTTATATCGATTTTTGATAACGTATCAAAACGATTTATTTTCTGAAAATAAGAAGTGGCAATCGAGAGTTTTTGGCGGGAATCAATGGCGTTCCGTTCGGTGTCCTGTTTAGTTGCTTGTTATTGTGTTTTTACAGGGATTTGATTCGGAAAATGGAGTTGTTTTTAAAGTGACAATGGACTCTATTCAATTTCACTCTTTTCGTATCAAAATCAAATAAAAATAACTGAAAGCTTCGGAATGAGCTTCTTCGTTTAATCTTACTACCTATTTTGCGTGGAAAAATATTAACTGAAGAGTGGTCAACAAAAGCTAATTATATTTTTATCTTTCAACCCTATCGATTATTTTATTGATTCTGTTACACTTGACGTTCAATCCCATTTCTATAACAAAACAAACGTCAGGTGTTAGACATCGTTTGAACGCTCTGCCATTTGCTCCTGTTGCTGTTGTGTTTGTTCCTTGTGCTTTTTCATTTTGGATTCTCATTGACCCTCGCTTGTTTATTGGACTTATTGTGTGTGCTCGCCTACCTACTGACCTCTTGCTACTCGACACGTACTTGATTTGCAATAAATTATTTATTATTATTTGCGTTATTATTGATGGCCTTAGGACCATATCAGGTTAAACAAGCCCGGTCATACTACGAAGAGCATATTAGAGCAAATGGTACTTATAATATCGAAGTGTGCCCGGATCTTGAAAGAGTAATTCGTTTAGGGGGATCAAGACCTCAACTTTTAAGAGGCCGAATAAGATCAAGGCATATTAGCCAAAGAATATACTATGTGTATATTTTATATGAAAGCCAATCCACAAATAATGCTTTAGACGACATACTGTCATATTACTGCAGCTGTATAGTGGGGAACAGAACTCTGGGCTGTTGCTGTCATATCATGACAGTGATCTGGGATCCGGGGTGGGCGAGACACCAGAACACATTATCAGCTCCGGCTTCTTATTAAGATAATGTTCTTATAAGATTCACCGAATAAATAAATAAATCGAATTTTTGTTGTTTTATTTCAATATCTTATATGTCCTTGGTTACTCAGTGTATTTGTTATCTAGTTTAGGCCGGATTTAACAATCACCATATAATACCATTAAACTAAGTCCCCCTGGCGCGTTTGTCTGTCAGTCTGTCTGTACGGATGTATCAACAAACAGATTTTGATGGGGTTGTCACTTCCGGAAGGCTTAGCTAAACATTCGTGTAGGTTGTATTGACCAATGTAAATCAAGTCAGAAAAGTCTTACCGCCTGAGTGTTTTCTTGCGCGCGTTCAGCGCCCCATTCAGCGTCCAAAACCCATATCTCGAGTACATTTACTATAGGGATTTGGTTTTGGACAAAAATCTAATGTTGTTTGGGTAACGCCTAGGCAAAGTTCATAGCAATGTAATTTATTTGCAGTTTTTTATGCCTATTGACCTAGGAGTTACACGATTTCATTTTCAGGATTATAAACATATAAAAAGTTCCTGAAACTTTTTTTATATGAAATACTAATATTCAGCTATTCAGCATTACATATTGCTAGGTACCATGTCTATACATTGCTGAAAATTTGTCCATACTTCAATTTAGCCATCTCCTTTGCATTGCGGTAGTTTCATGACTGCTCTAATGTCTTTGTGTAAAGAATTTCCATTACAAATGAGATCTATGGAATCGGAAAGTTGTTAATAGCCAGCAGTGCGATTCTGTAACCATCTCACATGAAAACTTAGGTGAAGTGAGCGTGGAGTGAGCTGTCATTCCAAATAATGCTAGGGATTGACACTACTGACAACTCACATCGAGCTCACTTCACTTGAGTTTTCACGGTGAGATTTTTTACAGAATCGACCGGCAGGAATACTCAATATTATTGACGATACGAATTACAAGGAAAATTGTAGAAAACTGCTAACGAGCCAGACTCACTAAGTGGAATCGATCGATATACTGCAAAAATAACAACTGACTTCACAAATGCAGCACTAGGCTTTATTTTATCAGGTCCACATTAATGCTAACCTATTTGATAAGGAAATTCAAACGGAAAATTATCTATCTCTGTGCCAGAAACAGAATACCGTCTAGTATGCATTCACCATACTACCGAGATAAAAAGTGTCCTATGTCCTAACCCAGGTCATGGTCCAGTCATGTGCCAAATCTCATCCAAATCCGTGTAGCCGTTTTAACGCAACAAACAAACAAACTTACTTTCGCATTTATCTTCGATTATTGATCGAAGGCTTTTATAATATTATTTATAGGTATGATTACAATTTCTTTTTGCGAAATTTTGCGTTTTTTACCCTTCCAGTTGTGCTAATACCTATTTCGTAGTTGGAAAGGAAAGTCTGTGAAGAATTGTCTGATACTTCGTCCGTTTTTTTAGAAACCGTGACGCTGTTTTTATTAAGCACTGCCAGCGAGTCAAAGACCGACGACGTGGTTTATTTACTGTCAACTTTTGTTTGAAGTTGAGTACCTATCTAATAAAAAATATTTACGTACATATTACTCACGTTTGTGAACGTGAGATTCAATTTATGAAAAATATAAATGTTTGTAGATATGACGCGTCAAAATACTTTCAGGAAAGTCATGAAGTCATACTTGAGTTAGTAAATTCAGCACCAAATTTCGTGTCTACTTTTAGGAATGACATGAGTCTTAGAAATGTTACTTTGAAAAGAAAAACAGGTCAGACAGCCGGCCTTCATTAGGCGAGACGCTTTTAAGAACTTACAAGTCAACTCACAGCACCATATTTTTGTCACTTTATGGTCTACTATGTTCACACATGGTACACACGTTTACATCTTATAGGGGTTACGGTGTGACATATTTCACCCTCAGGATTGGTAGGCTTTAGAGAATGAATGTATATGTCTAGAAATAAACATCGCGGTGGGGTCGTGTTTTATCTTGATATATTGTCCCCGGACCGAGAAGTTCGACACTCAATTTTGGTCCATCAGTTTCTAGTTCTTGGCCCTTGAGACCGAAAGACCGAAGGATAGTTTATAGAAACTTAGCATCCGAAATAGTTGCGCCAATTAACGTCAATAAATTATTCAGATGCATTAGAAGTTGTACCGACAGTTGCTACTATGATAGGTAAGTACTGTATTACTGTAGTACTGCGTAACACACAATCAATCATAGTCGGAATCATTTTGAAGGATATTGTTAATCCATTACTACATATGTTCGAAAAATTTGTCTGCTCAACATCGTGAATAACGCAATGAATGTTGTTGAACTGTCAAAATGAAAGGCATACCTACTGATAATGTATTACGCAATTACCCCGCATCATAGTTTGTGGTATGTAACCTTTTCCAATGACTAAAAGAAAATAAACGCTAATACGAATTTAGAAGACAGAAAAAAAATTAGGTGTCAGCGTGCGTAGTACATACAGGGTTAAATGAAAATAGCTAGCGAAACTCGACAGACGTCATTTACCCTGTACATGACGCGATGTGTCAGCTAAGAAAAGCTTATGTCGTGATAAAAAATATAAACACTTCTTTGGAAGAAGTGTTTTATTGATGTACAGTCACCAATAAATTTTATTCGAAACCATCCATCGGTTTCTTACTCAATTATATCCGACGACCTTGGTTACCAATCTCCTTTGGTGACCGTATCTCTCCCACGTAGGTACCTACTACGTTAGAAAAAAAAACAAAGTAATAATGTGTTTACGAGACCAAATACCGTTAAACGTTTGCGTCATAATGTTTGAGGAAATTAAGCTACTTGTAACGCTTTATCAGTTATTGTGTAAGGGCGGCAGACCCGAAAGAGGAAATCACTTTGACGATTATGTATTTATGTGCGGGCACGTGGTTCGTGTAGGTAATGTTTATTATCAGCAAAGTGTAATGTAGCGAATGTACTTACGTAGGTAGGTTTGGAAAAGACGTATTTCTGGTCAGAAATTATTGTAAAATATGTTTATGTACAATTATGTGCTACTAGCTGCGCCCCACGGTTTCAGCCACATTCGTTTCGATCCCGTGGGAATATCGGGATAAAAAATATCCTATATGTTAATCCTGGTTATAAACCATCTGTGTGCCAAATTTCATCCAAATCCATTCCGTAGCTTTTCCGTGAAAGAGTAACAAACATCTATCCATCCATACAAACATTCACGTTTATAATATCAGTAGGACGTATGAATTACGCTATATAAGTATCTTTTGCGATACACATTGTCTAAACACTTGTGTATCCTTTTTGATACAAAAGCACCATTCTAGTCTAAGCGCCGTGTATCGCTAACGCGCACGCTTTCCATACATTTTGTATACAAAAAATGTTGCCCTAGCCTAGGGAATTTTCCTGGTGTAGTGGTATTGGCATATGGGGCTTGGCGCTGAGCGTGTTAATGAGAAATGTGGCATTCAGGGGGTTAAGCTCAGGTTCCTGCTGTCGCGTTAATGTGAAGAAAAGTAATCTAATACTAAATAATAATTCTAATAGTATTAGAACGGTATCCCAGTGTCCTGGTGGCTCAGTTCCTATAAACAAAAACGAATCTTTTGCTTACCAATGGTAACATCTTTTATTGGAAACTGGACATATAAATAGATTCGTCAGCAAATTTTACCTGTGGTAGCTATTTCCATATGGGAGGATCTGGTATACGAAGCTATGAGGTCTTTGCTTCATTATTTGTAAAGATACAAGAGTCTTAATTTTAACCAATAACGGTCCGTAAATTATAGGAATCGTCCATTAGCCATTGCTGACAAGACGTCAGTAAATACAGTGCATTGCACATCTTGAACAATGCAGACATTTTAGAACCTCGAGACAAGTCTTATCTATTTTTGGCATAAAACAAAACCTCAGCTGTGTTATGATTAGAAAAATGTTAAAATATAATCTTTGTTCGTTTATTCCCAAAATTTTACAACTCTCATAAAATGTTTTAGCATAAAATTACTTTTATGCTAAAACATTACTCTTTTCTGTTTCCGTATTCGCCTTTCGTCCGGTTTTTAATTCTTTTAATTAGTAATAATTAAGTAAGTAAGTAAGTAATTTACTTTTGTAGCAATAGTGCTGTATAAATAAACCATAGTACAGCGGATGCTGGCTCTCGCTGAGCGCAGAATTTATACCTACTAGGAAAAGGTTTTTGAGAAAATGTTACTGTTTGTCCCATTGTTGTTGGAAAAAATGGAAATTAGAAAGAATTACTTACACGAAAAGTTCCAAGTTACTTTTCGTGTAAGTAATAAGTAATTGAAATGTGATGTGATCGAAGGATTTCGGTCACCAACAACATAATATTTTATTTAAAATAAATTTCAATTCTGCTCTTATTTAAAACAAGGAGGCCTGTGCCCAGCAGTGGGAAAATTATTGGCTGAATTTGCTTATGCTTATTACAAAATGCACCTGCTTGGTCAGCTTTTCCGAATTCTCAACAGGTAATAATGTCAACCGCCACTACAAGATATTTCAAAATTGCACCTTCACCGTAAGCGTCGTCAGGCAAGTCTTTCTGCCTCACATATTAAGTAATAATTTCTGCGCAGTTATCTGCACTCGGCCCGGCGTCCTGGGCTCTCTGAGAAGATTACACCTAAGTGTGTTTCAGCCTGACGTTTATTTCTTGAAAATTTTCGTGATAAAACTTTAAATTGCATTTAAAATGAGGCTTAAAAATAAGACTGGTGACGCATCGGAAAAGGGAAATTATAGACCTATATCTCTGGCCACGACACTGGGTAAGGTGCTGGATGGTGTGCTTAACAGACATTTAAGCCAACATGTATCTCTGCATGACGCTCAGTTCGGATTCCGACCTGGGCTGTCCACAGAATCTAAAGCATACTGTCCGGTATTATATTGACAGAGGAACACCAGTATACGCCTGCTTCCTGGACCTGTCAAAAGCTTTTGACATGGTGTCATACAATGTGCTGTGGAGGAAGATGAGGCTTAACACTAGGCTGCCTGTAGAAATCATCAACTTATTTAGATATTGGTATGATAACCAAAGCAATTTTGTCAGGTGGATAGGCGAATGCTCGGATGAATATAGGATGGAGTGTGGAGTAAGGCAAGGGGGATTAACTTCACCTACTCTATGACGAGCTCAGCAGTGCTGGTGTCGGTTGTTCAGTGGATGGTGTTTTTACGAATAGTATTAGCTACGCTGATCACATGGTGCTGCTGGGCCCCTCAATCAGTTCCGTGAGGTCACTATTGACCATATGTGAACGGTATGCAATTGCCCATGGGCTCAAGTACAATGTTCAAAAGAGTGAGCTGCTAGTTTTTAAGGCTGGGACCAAAACTTACCCTGTTCCTCCGATCACATTAAATGGAACAGTCCTACAGCAAGTGTCCGAATTTAAGTACTTGGGCCTCTGGGTCAATGAGACTCTAAATGATGATATGGATATGGATAGGGAGCGCAGGGCATTGTCGGTAAGAGGTAATATGCTTTCTCGCAGGTTTGCGCGATGCTCACGGGACGTTAAAGGCACAGTTTTTAAAAGCTATTGCCAAACGTTATAGACGTGCAACCCGTGGAGCAATTACACTAAAAAAGCCTGCAATGCTCTGCGCGTCTAGTATAACAACGCGTTTAGAGGTTTGTTGGGGCTCCCGTGGCAGTGCAGTGCCTCCGGCATGTTCACCGACCTCAGCACGGCCAGCTCAGGCGGTTCTTCGCAAAAGAACGGCCTCCCTGTGGTCTCGGGTAAAGGGTAGCACGAAAACGCTTCTGTGCATGGTGTCGGACAGAGTGGACAGCCAAATCATGAGGCATTGGTCGCTCATGCATGTCCAAAATAATAATTATTTTCATAGCTATAATTATCTACTTACTAACATAATATGGACTTGTATCAATTACTGTGTGCCTTTAGTCTGAAGTATATATTTTCAATTTCAATTAAACAATCTTGATTGTTAAAAGTTGAAGAAGCTGTTGAACAAGGGCAGTAACAGGGCGTGTTATGGTGAACGATTGTGGCTTGTCCTTTGGCGAAATTCGCCATTTGTTTTAGTCAGATTTATCGAGCCTTCTTATTGTTTTGATAAATGTAAGGAGAGTATAAGGGAAATCGGAGAACGGATTATCCCTGTGTGTTGATCCGATTTTGTTGTATCAGTTCCTCAAATAAGTTATTAAAAAGATGATACAAAAATGATTGATGGATTATTTGTCGTATCTTGCGTAACTACATTCGGTAAGAACCGTTTTTAATTTATTTGCAACACAAAGTCGTTGTCTTGAACTCACAAATACGTTTTAATTATAATAACGTGAAAAGGGACCATAAATCGTTTTATATAAAGTCCATTTATATGTTTGAACTAGGTCAAACATTTAAATGGGTTCGGAGTACCTCTCGATGTAATTAATGGTGAAGATGGGATCTACTTATTCAAAATCGTATTCTAATTAAGGAACATTACACACGACAGTCTTATCTATACTTATAAATAAAGCTGAAGAGTCTGTTTGTTTGTTTAAACGAGTTAAGTTTTGGAATTACTGAACGGATTTGAAAAAATCTTTTTGCATTTGGTAGCCCAATTCTTGACGAAGGCTATAGGCTATTTAACATCACGCTAGGTCGCGTAGGAGTCGTGCAAAAAGAAAAAAAGTCGGAAAGAACGCTAAGTGAAAACGAAGTAATAGCGCATGTATGCGACGAGATGCGACGCGGCGGGTCGGGGAACAAGAAATTTCACGCGGACGAAGTCGCGGGAAGAAGCTAGTTGGGTATGAAATCAGGAAACAAACGATAATTACCCACTAATGATTGTACTAATGACTGATTTACTATTGCTAAATAATTTGTAGGCTCTCTAAACCTTTTTGTTTAGATTTGACATCTGGGTTTTCCGATAACCGATGACGAGTAGGTACCTACCCAACTTATTATGATAATAGAATCATTATTTGATAAGTTGGTATTTCCTGGCATTGTTTCGTTTTATAGTAATGTCATTTGCAAAGTTTAACAAGGAATGAAGTGTGTCGTAATAGAAAAAGTGGGTTTTATATGACGTGTGGGAAAATTACACTAAAACGTACTTATATGGCCAAAAATGCTGTTTGCTCTGTGACACTAAAGTCTAACTAATATCCTATAGCAAGACAAACAATTACTCTTTTGCTGACTGTAGTAAATTTCGTCTCTAAAGCCAGACTACACGTAAGAGAGCACGTTCATAGGTGCCATACATACGGATTGACCGCGTTACAATTGGCATGTCCCGCTTTGTGAACCAATAAAAATGTTAAACCAGGTTCCCATTTTACGTAGACATAGCCTATGTGTACAGTGTACACCCGCTTATTATACTCTAGGAATTGAACAAGAAAATGGAACCATTTATCAAGATCAATCAATTAGTTGGTTGGCACCGGGAGAACATCAATAAAACTACATCATTCCATCATGCCCGTGTTCCCCGCTGGGTTAGGCAGTGGTGGACATATAATTTGTGTTAGGTCCCATGCTATACAGGGTTATTTTAAATTGGCTAGCTAAACTCCGGAGACGCGATGGGTATCGACATCTAAATACGATAAAATAAAAAGATTTTATTATTTTTTTGTTTCTTCGGGTTTAGACATCGTTAAAATAACCCTGTGGGGGCAAACTAGTTTTTAGTTTTTACTGAATGGGCCTGCTCTTGACCTCGCGCCTAATCCGAATTCCGACCCTGGACTGCTACTGAGAAATTCTTGATGGTAAAAGCAAAAACAATAACACTTTGTCCGACCTGCGAATAGAACCCCAAGACCTTCAGCAGTTGCTCCTGTGACCACTAGACTAATGAGGCAATATAAACGGTAATTTATAAGATAAACTTTACCTTTATTCTGAATATAAAGGTAAAGTTTATCTTATAAATTACCGTTTATATTACCATTACCAGGTATTCGTATTTTACAGACGAGTAACCACATTATTGAGTGTTAATTAATTGAGATCGGAAAGCAGCATATTTTCTGCCAATCGCGTAATTCATTGAGCAAAAAATGTTCATTAATTAAAATACTTACGGGCTTGAAGTCTTTGCGTTTCAGGCATAGTTTTTATCTTTTAATTATTGAAATTATTATTGGTCTCAGGAAAACGGATGGTAGGACAAACATATTTATTGGTTTAAGGTTGTATTATATTATAATGGCTTGAAGAGATTCAAGCCATTATATCTTTGTGCGTTTTATGTAAATTATTATAATAGTACGTTCTAGACACGTTCAAGTTTCGTTGATATGCAAAACTAATTTGCATAAAGTCTCTTGGAACTTATCGTTGTAGGGTTATGTAAGTTACAATAACGTACTATGTGGACTAATTACATACATTAACATGTTATTACGATAAGCAGACGATCGCGGTTCGGTGCCAGCGCGGCGTAAAACAGCGGCCATTTATAATTATACTGTTTCTTCGTGTAATTCGCTATGAATTGATTATATATATAAAAAAAAAAACGTTTATTTTGGAACTAAAACAGATACAATCATAAAAATAGTTAAACGATGATAACTGCAAAAGTTAATAACTTTGGCGCAGCTATCAACGCCCGGTTTCTAGTGAGAGGGTAGTTCGTTCCAGATAAGAAAAATATATTTTAAACTGCTAAGTACTTAAAAAGTTAAGTTAAGTAGGTAAAAAAACAAAGACAATAAAATTACGGGATAAGTGTAGTGTGAACTGGTGTATGTGTGTGTGTGTCTGAGGTGTGTGATTCTGTGAAATCTATTCTAGCTAGTATAATATATAGCATGTATCAGAAATGTGTGGTTATGTTTAAAGGTCATCAAACTGAACAACTTTCTCCATGGGACCAACATCGTCATCGGTGAAAATAATTCAGGTCGAGAGTTAACTCATCGTAACACGCGTTTACGTTGAGTATGCCACCGCCAGTATGCGTCGTGTTGCAATTATGCATTTACCACAAATTCAGTAGAATTATTTTTCTTTACATTGTATTTAGTCTTGCATCAGCCATCAGCTTAATATCCTGTATTTTTTAACCGACTTCAAAAAAGGAGGAGGTTCTCAATTCGATGGTACGTTTTTTTTTTTTTCTGTGTTTGTTACGCGATTTTTCCGCCAATTGTGGACCGATTTTCAAAATTCTTTTTTTTTTTCGAAAGGAGATACTTCTGAAATGGTCCCATAGAAATTTTATCAAAAACGGTTCAGTAGTTTGGTTTTTAAACCAAAATTACTGGTAAAAATTACAACTTAAAAGTGAAAAAAAAAACTTTTTTGCAAAAAAAAAACCGACTTCCAAAAACTTTAATTTCGGAAGTCGGTGGCAAACAACGAAAATGCGAACCCGACGACAGCGACTTCCGAAATTAAAGTAATTTTTCACTTTGTAGTGTCGTTTTTGGAAGTCGGTTGTTTTTTTTTTGCAAAATTATAAATAAATTAATATTGTAATAAATAAAATAACTAAAATCCCGACCGCCGAAACATAACTCCAGTAGTTATTAAAATTTTGAATGGGACAGCAAATCATTTTTTGGTCCCATGGAGAAAGTTGTCCAGTTTGATGATCTGTAGGTACCTACTACACCCACACATTTCTGATACAAGCTCTATAAAGCCGATATTACGAGGTTTACGTTGACGTTACGTTACAACAACCGACACGCCTCATCGCAGAATAGATGATGGACTAGGACTGCGGAAAGCTTGCAATCTGTCCAGAATATTACATTACATCATAGATGTTTATAGGAGATAGGGGTTCATGAATATTTTAGTTAGGTGAGGCACGTACAAGAACAACGCAGCTGACATGCGATATGATGATTTATCATTATCACTGTGTCTAATGGTTATGCGTGGTCCATAAATGGGTAAACTTCGTATACTTCTTCGTCTTGTTTCTTTTGCACCCCCGATAATTACGACATACCATCCTTCTTTCATCTGTTATCTAATAGTGTGACATTGTGCCGTTTTCGAAGATCGAGTTTTGGGTAGGTAACCTATCTACCTCTTTTTACTTATAATATTATTGATTGTAGCCCTATTTTCTTCATACCACGTCAAAAAAAAAAAAAAATCTTCTATATAAGAACTGTGGTTTCATAAGATCTCAAATCTGTCGTAACATATCGGTAGTAAAAGGGAAGTAGCGGATAAAAGCCGTTCAGAATGTCCATGTTCGACGAAATGTCGAGACGAGCCGATACCCGGAAAACTCATAGAGGTAACAAGGTTCCGAAAATGGTCATCCGAATTCACTGATTATTACGTACACAATACCCTTAGTTTTTACTTTAAATAAGAAGAAGATAATAATAATGGTACGATAATGGTTGATTTATAATGTAATACAATCTACTTGTCGGGCGTAGCAACTTGCTACAACGTACTACGGCGTAGAGCGGGAGTTCGTAACTGTAGAAGGTTGAAAATAAAAGAGACTTAAAATATTGGAAAACTGTTGCTTTGTTACTTGGATTAAGAAAATTAGTATAGTGTATAAAAAAATACCTTTATTTTATATTTAATACCTTTTGCCCGCAGTTAGAACAAAAGGTATACTCCTCGTGGGTACACACACTTCTGCGTATGGAAAGGCAAAAATACAGACTTTTATATCCACTTGTGAACGTGACCTTTTCACTTTAATATCCATTATATCAACGTGATCATACTCAAAATTTCCCACTCAGCACCGTTCATATTCTACATTTATTCCGCACAGATTTTTCTTAGCCTAAAAGCTGACATTTCACTAACACGTTTGGTATCACAGCTTAGCACACATCGACAGTTTGAAAACTGTCTTTATTTCGATGCCCGAAGTGAATTTGCTAGCACATGTAGTCCTGGATTTTGAGGGATTTTCTAAAACATTTTACTGGCCGCTTCTGTATTTGCCTTAAGGGTGTTATAATGCATTACTTATGTCAAAATTTAATCTGCCTCGCCGTAATTGCTAATTAGCCCTGGACACTCTGTGAACGTTAAAATTGGGGCGCTTAGGCTATAAAATTAATTAATTCGCGTCTGGTCTTAGGCATAAAATAATATTTTTTTAATAACGTTAGCTAATTTAGCAGACAATTTATTTGGCAAATAGTATTCAATTAGACCTAATTGGTTTGAATTTAATAGCGCAAATAAGCTGTTTGAATGCAAAATGAGTTGCAGTGGCCTATTCAAATTCTATGATACGAGATTGCAGTGTAATAAAAGCTGTGACCTAATAATCTTTACGATTGGTTTAATGATGAATATTATTCACAAAATAACGACATTGGCAGTAAACTAAATAATGTTGAATATTATCTAGACGTTGTACTGTAAATTGTGCACCGTACATTAATACGATCAGTTCGGATAGTTGAAACTCATAAAAGTCCGCTTTCATCCAGCCAAGAGCTAAAATAGTTGAGTATAAACCTGGATTTACAGTAAATTATGTTGCTTTGTTTCAGAACAAACGATAAACAATACAATACATGAGATTTTAAAGATATTTTACCCTTGACATTTTGTACACGTCATTAGTGTTTGTGAATTTGTTATTTTTTACGTCTCCTTGGCAATATTAAGTTAGGATATTTTATGATCTTCCAGAAGTATGATAAATGGATCATATTTAAGTAATTCAAGTCGGATTCTGAGTAAATTCATGGACGCTACCTATTTGTAAAAAAATAAAATATTCTGTTATATATATTTTATTACAGTTATAACGTATCGAAAATACAAGCTATTTTTATAAGCTCATTCGGCACACATGTTACAATTCAAATAAACAAATCTAATCAAACAAGGGAGACTAAATCATAAATTCTACCAATTAAGCTTTGAAATCCAGTGCAAAAATCCTCGAATTTGTTGTTAAAACCAAATCATCTGCGGAGTTAGGATGAGATATGTAATAAACGGGATTTTTACGGCCATTGATTTTTTCCTCACTTAATTTTGTGAACCTTGAACCTTTCTGTGAGCATGACAGCCAATATTTATTTATAAGTCTACGGGTTCCTTCCAAAGGCTCTTGAAGCTGTTATTAATGTGCATGTATCAGCAACATTTTGGTTGCCAACTCATCCCTAGACATTGTTATCGATCTGAAGGTTAAAGTCGGCCTTAAATTTTATCAAGTTCAGTGGACCAATTGGTCCATTGCCAGAGGTTTGCATAGCTAGGTTAGTAAAGTAAATATATGTTTACAGTACAATAAAAACTCGCATCTATCTTGTCCACAGCTGGCAAAACATACCCTCGTGAAATAGCCCTCATAAAACTTCAACGATTGTAAATTAAAATACACAGAAATTCTAAATATACTCGTATTCATGGTACCAACACGCAAAATATGGTAATATTGAGGTAGATGAAGGTAGCTCAGTTTCTACGTCAATCTGGGCTATGTTCAAGCTCTTAAACGTGAGGCAGGGGTAGTCAAACAGCGGCTTGTAACGGTCCCGCCGCGGGCGCTTTGTGTAGTTCGTGTGCTTACCCGAGGTACAAATACCGTCTAAAAAGGCTAGAAATTAGGGTTTATTTTATATCAAATACCTATGCACTGAGTTTGTGAAAATATGATTATAGGAAAATCATGTCTTACTAATAATGTGAACTCTATGATAGTTTTGTAACTGACTGTTTGACTGACAGACTCAGCGTAAAATTTGGTCCTCTGAGGGATTAATAACATCATCATCATCATCTGCCTAGCCTTTTCCCAACTATGTTGGCAGATGCAGCTGAATACCAGTATTTTACATGGAGCGACTGCCTATCTGACCTCCACAACCCAGTTACTGGGTAATACGATAACCCTTGGTAAGACTGGTTGTCAGACTTTCGAGCTTCTGACTACCCGTAACGACTGTCAAAGATCCACGAATAACAGCCAGCAGAATCTGAGGGATTAATAACGTACTTAGAAAATATTTTTCAGCACTCAACTTTAGGGTTTGTATACGAACGTGTCTCGGGCTACAGCTGTATGAATAAAAAACCCATGATTTAAACATGTAAATAACTCATGATTTATCCCATAGATCACTCAAAATTATTTTTAGAAATGACTAGTCACTATGTCTAAAGTCGGAGCCCTATAAAATGGCACCTGTATCTTTATATGCGTAAACAGATTCCACAGTACCTATCCCACGGCGTGTAGTGCTGTAAAAAATTCAGGATCTTCAGTCGTTCAGTGAATGAGTCGACACTAGCTTTGAAATACTAATATAAAATCACTAGTCGTGTTAAACATACAGTAACGAAGTTTTAGGCCTGTAATCCTGCGTTTACACAAACAATTTGTGTAACTTGTTTTCAACAAGTCTTGTCAAAAACATGTCGTGCGTATAATTATACATGCATTGACATTGTTTTTAGAGACCTGTTGCTAGTTTAAGTTTTCTTCAAGTTTTGTAACTTGTCTTTACAACTTGTTTTAAGTGTAAACGATAAATGAAGACAGTCTACACAACATGTAGAATACGTGGTGTGAACGCGCGCTAAGACAGGTATTCCACCTAAATTTGCCCACGCAGAATCGCGCAATCTGGTGGTATGATAAAGCGAGCGCTGTAAAATATTCAGGAGCGTCGCGGCGTCGTCGGTCGTTCAGCGAATGAGTCGACGCCGACGCCAGCTTTGACTAATACCGCGTTATCTCCGCCTTGCCGACAATTACTACCGCGTTTAAAAATGCAGCTGCTATTAATCATAGTTAACTTAGCAAGGATTCTTTAGACTTCGAAAATATTCAGTTTTATTAAAAAAAACTGATAATACTCGTACATTTTACGTTTCTCAAGTTGCGCCTTATCTTGTATCTAAACAATTAAAATCAAGCCAACCATGTGAATCAATTTGATTATGAATATTTGTATTGTTGTATCGAAAAAAATATCAATACTAAGATAGCGTTATAACAATATGATTGACTTTGTAAATTAACCGCAAAGTAAATTTTATGTTTATTGCTTGCGTAACAGGAAATTAAAACCCGGCCCGATTATCTAATACAAAAAAACGTCTGATGGAAGGCTTTCGGCCTAGTCATTGGAGGTTAATTGCCGTTTGAACGAAAAGTTTTAATCTTTGAAGAAAAAAAAGGGGCAGGCTTTAAGCCAGAATTAGAATTTATATTGAAAAATCTGATGTAGTCATTCGGCTAGTTTAATTTGTGTGAGGATTTTTTTTTAAGAAAATAGCTCATGTCCAATTACAAAGTGGACAGTAAACTTCGCTTCGTCATATGCCATGTGTGTGTGTACTCATGTTTTGGGCGAATAAATGGTTTTATCTTATACAAGCTGCGCCCCGCGGTTGCAACCGCATAAGTATAGATTCCTCGGGATAATCGAGATGAAAACTATGCTACATCCTAATCCAGGTCATAGTCTACCCATGTGCTAAGCCTTCATCCAAATCTGTTAAGCCAAATGTGACGATGATGCAGCCTTTTCGTTTTCCAATGTATAACTATCTATAGATCCTACCATTCAACCATTTTGTTTTCCCACCCGACTTTTATCTGTGGAAAAATAAGTACCTAAATATAATAATCATATGCTTACTGGCGATAAGAGATGACTTTTTTACATGTGACTCTTATGGACAACATGCTTCGTGTAAGCAAGGGGCTGTGATGAAAGCTAGTTTAGTTATTAACGCGTAATTATTTAAAGTCAAATAAAAGTAATCTAAATAACATTCATGGCATGGAAACGTCATGAGGGCTATAGTCTCTACAGTACCTACATTATATAGCCTATCTCGCTATACACGTGTAAACAGAAATTGAAACCTATCCAACATTTTATTTTCAAGAGTACTGTCCATCAAGACTTTGTGCGGCTTTTTTTATATACGGCACCAATTTTTTCGTATGTTTTTTTACATATCCATTGTTTGTGTTCAAAATCCTGCTGTGTTATTTTGGTAGTGTTCCATATTGCTGCACTGCTGCCATTTCAATGGCCTCTCTAGATTTCTATAGAAAACGCGATCTTCGTTGCGTTTTTTGAATAATTATCTGACATAATATGTCTCCTTTTAAGAAACCGGCGACAGAAAGAGGAAGGACTTTAACTATGACCCTGCTTTCGGAACCAAACAATAGGTGTTGAGCTCCTGTCGGCTACAATAGAGTGAACCAAGCTAATTAATACTAGGTGCATTAGAGAGGCACAAAGGGAGGTTGTGAAGCCTGCTTTTGAACCTGATGGAGAGCTTATCTGCTCTTCCTACCTACGCCACGCGTACCTATGTTATGATATCGTTTGCAGTGTACCTTATTGAAAATTCCAATGCTTTTAATACAAAGGTTTCGCTGTCATTTTGTTTGAGCGAAAGCAATCGCGACGTTTCATTTACATACCAAAGTATTTGGATAAGGAATTAATGGATTGGAAAAAGGATGTCTGTCCGCCTTCCACGATATTGCAATTTGATGTTAATGATTAATGTTTGCTTAACTATTAAGTAAGTGACAGATATATTTTTTGCAGATGTGAATTGTTGTTGTAAAGTCAGTGCGTAAAATTATCTGGCTGTTTATCAGGCGAATACATATTTCCAATTTTTCAATCGCATATTATATAGAGAATAGCTATCTGTGGTCTATGCTAGCCAATCTGCAGCACTATCTACGTGAAAGCGAGTTGCACAGATACAGTATTTAACGTGTTGAATGGAATAGTCACAAAACGTGTACTTGACATCTTGTTTTTCTTTAGCTTTTTGTTAATAATATTACAAGCTGTGCCTGCGAGTTATAATGATGTAAAGGTCGGAAGGTATTCATTTTACGGGTTGTAATGTACCCTATGTCATTGATTAGTAACCTACCTATATTTCAGTCATCGGCTCAGTTGTTTTGCGGCTAAGTTCCTATCAAACTGACAGACTCATCGGTTGTTATGATTGGCTGAATGATATATGGGATTGAAAGCTCAAAACTCGTCAGGTGCATTCCAAATGTCAGATGGTGAAAGACACCTTTCTGGCAAACAAGCTTAAATGTTCGTCCCTTGCTGTCAACACGTACAAATCGGTACAACTTTTTTCAATTTAAAAGTTGAAATAACTCTTGGCACTCTTTATAATGTGGAAAACAAACGAAACGACGTGCGTGTGATTGTGCAGTGTGTACGCCGTATAATTTATGAAAACAAATTGTTGAACTTGTGGTGAAACTATTGTGGGATTTAGAATTTTATTTCCATGCAAGTAAAGTTCAGAGTAGAATGTAAGGATCTGCAGTTTAGAACGGCAGTTTTTAAAACGGCGCTTTAAATCATTCTCGGCTTTTTTATTTGTATTTGCTTTTATGACTTTCGCTGTTTATTTTTTGTTTTGTTTGTATTTTTAGCTTTTGCTCATACGATGTACCTGCCTATAAGTGTGTCCTTTTATTTGAAGTCAATGGCTTATACAAAAAATTATATATGAAAGGTACTAGGTATTTGAAACGATAGTAACTTTTCTCCCACAGGCGTTATTGACGCCTTATAAGTATTACTGCCAATATTATTTTGTTGAAAATATGGCAAAGAAAACCTTTTCAGGCAAAGACGCTTTTTTTGTTTTTTAAAAGGCTCAGTTAATAACTGAAACAACAGTAAACAAAACAAAGTAATGTATTCCCTCTTTTTTATTATACTTGCAAATCAAATCGATTCCTTTGCAAATAAAAAGGATTATAAATATTTAATATCAAATTGCCCCCTTGAGTCCTCAAGTGGACACAATTGAATCACATCAAACAAAATTCTCATAAATATGCACATAATTTTGATTTTTCAGTAAAACTGCGTATGTAGGTATACACTTAGGTACCCCGCGTCCTAACCAAAATAATCGTCGCGCGGACACGTGATCTTCGCGTTCATATGGGCACTTTTTGTTCGGAAAACCGGAAAGCGCCTTCTGTCGGTGCGACCACGCTTTTGGATTCGCCGAACATAATGAATGCGACAGACGCGTGTCCGCGCGACGATCGCTTTGATGAGGACCTTACAAAGCTAGTCTATTTAAGGGTAGGTTTCTAATCCATGTAAACTACCTATGTAGACTTTTCAGTTTCGATATCCACAAATAGTTCCAGTGATCCATTCATCTCAGAGACTAAAGTAGAATTATTTACTTTGTGGGACATCATTACACTTTGTATCACTCGGATATTGTGAGCAAAGTGCTCATTATTTTGCCCGCTTTGTAAACTTCAAGTGACAATATCGGGAAAAATATGATGCTTTTTACATCGAAAAAGATTAGGTACATCTGGATCCTATTCCTAAGGACGGTCTTAGAATGTCGTGACCTTTATTATATTTGTAGGAACATATTCTGCCTCTTATATCACCGTATGTAAGTGGTCGAATGAAACAAATGTATCTCGTATTTTCTCTGTCTCCCGAATGTCGAACTTCGTATAATAAATGTATGTGGGAATAAAAGGGCTGAGGTTAGAGGGAAAGTAAAAGAAGTATCAGAAACTGGTTTATTCTTATAAATGAACTAGTAAAACACATAAACATACATCTTAGAAAATCATGTCATAACGTATTTTCCCATCATTAAAAAGCAACTGTTGTTGCTTTCGGGGCTGCTTTCAACGGGTTTTTCAACCTTTTTCAATATCTTCCACGTCATCCCAAGCATACGTCTTTGGCATACATACGTCATCTGTCTCATTTACACTTTAGCATTCAGCTCTTTCCCACAGTCATGCATTTATTCAACGTTCCATTCCTACATGTATGACATTTTTTGTTGCTGTAACATCTTGATAGATCACAACTCACATTTATATAATCTTATTGGTTTTCCATATCAAGCAACGTGTTATCGGGTCTATAGATTGAAAAATTCGTAATAGCAGCTTCACTTTCACATGTGATGACATACTTAATAGTATATAATTAATTATATACTATACTAAGTAATTGTGCAAATGTGCGTAAAAGATGACAACTGTACTTGTCCCTTAATAGAAAACAGGTCTATGTAGCAGGTACATAGGTTGCGTCTACCATCATGTTTCGCTGATTAGTCAGCTTGTTCTTGACGTCACGAGACTTCATGCTGAAACACCAACAACACGATTGCGACAGTGTTTGCAATAGATGTATAAATATGCTAGGCTCACGTCGGCGATATCATAAATTATTAGATACAGCCAGTCCACTCCAGACGTCTCTTAACTGCCATATGTTTGCGGCAATTGACAGTAACGACGCACATGCCAAAAGTTAAGTTTTTATGTGGTGTTAATTTGTCCTGTTATTGATTAACGATGACGGCTTTCTTTCAGCTGTGTAGTAAATAAAGGTGTAGATGTGGTAATGTATGATCTGCTTAATAAACAATTATAAGAAAACAAAACATATGTATACAGAGTCTGTATACGTTTTGTTTGATCGTGTTTAGTCGTGATCGTTGTGTGATCGTGTCTGTATTAAAGACACGATCACAAATCTGATACAAGCAACGAGATTCAAACTCTGGTGACTCCACCACGTGTTGATATAATATACAGTGGCGTGTTAAAAGAATCTGTCTGAAAAGCACTTCATACTTTCGATCAACAGTTTCTCCTAAACTGTTGATCGAAATTATGAGGGAAATCGTTGTTTTTCTAAGTCTACACATAGTTAGGTAATATGTTTGAGACTGTATCTGTATCTAAATATGGTACGTTATTGTACCTAAAGTTAGATAAAATCAACAGCTCCAGCGTTGAAATTCCGTTTGAAATCACAAGACCAGTGTTTACATCTACGTTTACTATATACACCTGTTTATTTATTATTCCAAGACGTTATTCGGAAGGTACACAAAACCAGGAGGATTAAGGATAATTACTCCCTTGCACGGTTGGCTGAGCACGCTAAGCCGTAGACCACAGTTAATTTGGCTATGTAAGTGCAGCTCGACGTACAGTCGAGCTGCACCTACATAGCCACATTGGCTTGATCACGGACATAAAAGTAATAGGGGATTTATGATTGCTACTGGGAGAGTCCGAGGTACAATACTGGTGTTCTTGTAAAACCTAATTTATTGTTGTGAAGGAGGGTTCTTTTTAAATTGTGTGTTGTGTATTAAAGTTTATTAATCAAGAAATAACACAACACACACTATTTGCAATAACTTCAAAGCATTCGACTGTCAAAAAAGCCCAAATATCAGTTTTATTTGTAACTGAAACTACAATATTTAAAAGAATGCAGGTCTAATCACTTATATTTAGCTACACTTTACATGGTGCTTCATAATTAATACATATAGGGATCATAGAGAAACCTGGCCTTGTAAATCATAGAATACGTGCGTCCTACATTGAAACGAGAACATCGAAGCTTCTTAATCTAACGTAATCCAAATATTAATTGCTTTTAAGATGACACAGTAATTACTTAATCATATCTAAACATAAACGACAATGACATAACATTACGCAATATTGCTCAGACGTCTGCAATTCTAAATATTTAGAACAACGAATTGTCAAAACAGACAGAGCTACAAGAAAACGCGTTGAAAGTAATATGAAAACGTAAATAACTATAAACTTTTCGAGTGTATTAGTCATGAAGCGCGTGATTCATACAAAATTTCAGTGACGTACTATTGTGGCGCTTAATCCAAATCTTGACGCATGCCTTGCGATCTCTTGGCTCAATTTTCTAAAAACTGATAGCCTTTATCGAAATGTGTATCTTTATCTTTTACTGACTCTTACAGATAACAAAACACTTTTAGAAGTGGATTTCAGTATGTTAACTTGGCAAAGGAACTGCAGGTTGCAAATTGATTGTGTCAACCATCATGTCATTTACCTCGCCACTTTTGCCCTTATTTTCCGGGCACCTGGTTCCACAAGTGCTACGTGCTGCTACGTGCCACATTGTTCCGAATCAATCAATAGATTTTGCGTAGTCAGATTGACTGGATCGGGAGTTGCACTCGGACTATCAATCAATATGAATATCAATACTAAAATAATATGTCGAGTGAAAAAAAGAGTCAAACTAATATGTCGAGTGAAAAATACTTGAATTGCAGTGTGAATGGTTGGTTGGATTATCAATTGTTAGAATGTTGATTTTTACGTATCTATATTTTACATCTACATGTAAATTACGTGGACAGGTGTAATTATTCGTACACTCTCTTATCTATTGCAGATATAGAGATAATCCAGTACAATTTCGTAAGAGCTTATTAGTCGATTCGCACGAATTTACTCGCCCGAAACGGGCGAATCGACACTTAAAAAAAAAAAAAAATTGTATAGGCGACTCACACGAAGTTAATTTATTTGTGGGCGAGTCGATAACTCCAGAAATATTTATTAGGCAATTGGTAAATTTCGAATTTTTTGCAATGAAGTTTAAAAAAAGTATATGTTTTGTATTATTTAATTCTTATCACATGTGCGCTAGTGCCCTTTTTTCTTTATTGCATAACATTCAAAATGTGCCAATTGCCAATGTGCAAATCGACTAATAAGGCGCATAATCAGGTAGTTTCCAACCTAGTTCGAACGGGTTATCAGAAAATAGATAAGTAGATGCTGAGTAACATTGTTTTATAACCATATCAATTACAACTTTGATAACTTATCAGCTTATCGTTCAATATCTTCGTTAGTGTTATAAATCAATTTGCGGCAGGAATGTATGAAATCATTTGGCTGGGCATAAATAAGAACAGATTTCATAGCGTTCGACGTGGTTTGAGAGAATGCGTTTAGTTTCTGATATTGAAATGCCAATTTAATTATGATGTTGGAGGAATTTAGAACTATTCTGAAATAGAAACTGTTGATTGTACTTGCAAGAATCCTTTGCACTGCAATTGCTTTAGAAGTTATATTGCTTTAGTCATTTGTGTAATGAAACAGCGATTGTTTATACTCGTATAGCGCTTAAAACCATTTTCACTTGCTTCTCTTCTTCTTAAACAGTTAGCACTATTCCCGCTTCCTTTTTGTTTAATTACTATTAACATTCATACAAATTATCCATTCTACGAATTAGGTACTGCTTGTAGACAATTGTTTTATTGTAATAGTCGTCATTGTTTACAGCTGGAAGGTTTCGCTTCAGGGCTGTAAACAGGACAAATAAATAGAGTCTTATTTATATAGAAAGTTTATATTGCTTATTTAAACATTGTTCAAGAAAATGTCATCTAAAATAAGGATCAAGTATTTATCTTTGCTTGTGTTAACAGGTGCTGTAAAATAAGTGTGTGACTTCAGAACTAATTTAATACCCACACTCCCCTTTGTAAGATTGATGGCGTGCTGAATGCTGTGTTCTAGTGGGTCCAAGACGTGAAAGATGATTAGGGAGGGACTTGTGACTGACATCACGACGATAATATATACCAACATCCAATTCTGACAGCAAAATGTTTAATGACTTTGTTGTTCTCTCTACAGCTGAAGAATCTTATACTCACCTGTCTAGTTGCAGTATTCAATCATTAACGATACTGTTGAATGCTTTGGATGTTTTCCAACTATCAGTACGTGTGTCGATATAACCGCACAATAGACACAAGAATACATTATATTGTTATATTTTCTTTTCACTGTGCTGTAAACAAGTTCGTATTGGAGTTTCCACTGAGAAAACAATTTTGTTCCGTAATCTTCCTTTTGTGTGAAAGTTGAGACGAAGAAATACGTTACGAGATAAAAGATGTTTTTCTTTGATATTTGACTTTTAAGTACTACCTATACATTTTCATTGGTTCGTGCTTGAATTTCATACTTTGAGTGAGCGGTTGAAAGTTTAAATGAGATTTTCTGTTCAAAATTCCTCAGTAGCTCGACAAGTTAAACGCCCTTTACATGGGCCCAAATACATCATAACCTACACACAATATAATTCATACAGATATTTTTTTATGGACCTACAGTTTTATATACAAAGCTAAAATCATGTAGTTATGTTTGCTTACAACGGAAACTAATAGGTATTGATATTTGACGTTATCGTTTTTGTGGAAAGCATCAGTGTAAACATCATATTTGTATATTTTGTTGGAAGTACAGAAATAACATTGTAAAGTGAATGTTATCATAAAAACTGCATGTTTTTGACTAGTCCATTCAGTTGATAATTTTAAAAGAGTATCTATGGAGTTTCTGGCCCGTTTTTCTCCATAGGAAATTACTACGCTTTGGAACAGGCAACTTTAGCTCTATCTTTCTGACTGACTGACTCCATGACAATACAAAAGAGCCTGTAAATGGTTTAATAGAAATACATGCTTTGAGTTTAAAATTGATTACCTTTTGAGCGTACCTATTGTTATTTATTACTTATCGGGAAAGGGAGAGGGAGACCTTTGTCGTGCAGTCGCCCTATACAGACTTGATATATTATATTAATTATTATTATAAAATTTATAATAATAATTTTGGTTAGGTTTTTCATTTCTCTCAAAAACTTGAGATAATTTAAACTTTTGCCCGTCTAAAATTTTAAATCAAATTATTAGACAGAGTAAAGTTTTTTTTTTGTTATCAACTTTTTCATTGTATGTCAGTCAAAGTCAGACTATATCATGACATATTCTTACAAATGTCTTTTTGCTAGTAGTAAATAGTCACATGTTCTTCAGCTGTCTGTGTCAAGATAACAAGGCGTTATAGGTTATTGTAGTTGGAAGCTTCACGTATTACGAATTACAAGTATTTTTATCAGCAATATCTAAAAGAATATTGTGTCAAAACATAGTTATTATATCTATGATATTTAAGTCTGATAGACACGTGTTATCTTCGTCTACTTGAATGTTACATACTGTTACATGCTACTGAATATTTCATATCGGAAAAATATTACAAGAATAACATAAAATAAAGGTGAAGGCAATAAAATGTAGGCACCATGAAACGTGTGTATCGTAGTCATAAGCCCCTTTGTACACGGCACGGATTCATTAAGGTACGGCGTATGAACCGCCCCGTAGAAAAAACGTCGTGTCGTGTCTGTAAACAAGCTCCCTTAGTGTTCCATACAGCACTGACGAACTGTTCTTACACACGGCGTATAAACCACGCCATAGAAGATACGTGTCCGTGTAGAAGCTTTCATAGTGATCCATACAACACTGACGACCGTGCCTACACACGGCGAATAAACCGTAGTTTATCACGGCAAGAGAATAAGTGTGTGTACAAAGGGCCTAAGTCAGATTGCGTTGTATAAAATATTGTGTTACGTTGCTACTTGTTTCAAGCCTGAAAATAATTCAGTACAATCAAGATTGTGAGGAGTAAAGACGTCAGTCAGTCTGTACTCCTCACAACCTTGATTGCACTGAACTATTTTCAGGCTTGAAACAAGTCTCAAAATACAATACGCCTATACATCTGTCCGTACGCAGTACGCCTACCAAAAGAATAATTATTCATTGTTTGTAATTAAATTTCAACAAGCTTTTAATACAAATAAAACATGTTCTCTCGAAAAGTCTTGTAAACATCGAGCAGTTGTAAAGAGTTTTACTTTTACTTCGCCACTGACGCACGTCGTTATAAATGTATTTCTCTTGGCAAATACAATGTTCTGTGTATTTCAATTTTTGGTTTAATTTATTTAAGTACTTTCATATTTGAGTTTTGCAAGTGAAATAGACTTTAGTTATAAAATCTGCATCGGTAAAGAATGAGAATGTTTGAGTGTAAAGACTGAGTGGTGATGACAATATACTCCATGTTAATATTAAAACATCAAAAGGTTTATAAAATTTTAATGGTCTGTCAGTGTTCAACAAAAAAATATTACGAGTTGGAAGTATGACGTTGATTCATGATTGATTCATAAAATAACTGTCGGAGATAAAGTAAAACTGATAATAAAAATGAATATTAATAAAAATGGGCACCTTTCTAAAAACACCTCCGAGGCATCCGAGTCGCTTCGAGGCAGTATTAGTTTCGGTAGCACCATGCCTTTCTTTCGCCTTCCGCGTATACCGGAAGGCGAAGGCCACTGCAACTCCGTAATAGCCATGGGGCTGTGGGGACTGAGTATTGTGAGTCGCCGCTCGGGGGGAGGCAGGCTGAGTTGTTGCAAGGCACGTCGCTCTGTGCTCGCGAACAACCCTCGTCGTTTCTCGGCGGAGCAGCCCATGTCCTCCCCGGACAAGGCTCTGCGCGCCGGCGCACCTCGCGTCTCCCGCACATCCCGTTCGCTGGCCGTCAGAAACGAGCTCCGATGTGCGCGAACGGTTGTGCAGGAGCTCGACGGGCGCGCCGGCGACGTATCCTTGCTTGGACGGAGACTCTCCATAGAACGGGCACTTTCCACCCGCGCTGCGACCAAATATTGACCGCTAGTTATTGTTGTGTGTGCTACCTCGCATTCTTCTTGGCTCGAACTTGAAGTACCGCTCCGGGAAAAAGTACTCGTTTTCGATGCAAAACTTCTATCACTGTACTGAGCTGCCGAAAGGCTTGAAGTATTTGCATCGCCGGATTCAGACGACGCTTGTTGCCGCACGTAGCCTTCCTCGAGCGAGGCATGGACCACTCGTGCGTTCAACGAGCTGAAAGCTGCGAGATTAGGCCGTCGGCTCTTTCTTTCATCATCATCGTCCTCCATTTTTAAAATCTTTTCCTATAAAACCTCACTATCACATGTAAATCGAACACAACACTATTCAATACACCATTTATGCATTTAAATATATTTATTGCATATTTATCAAATTTTTTCTTACATAAATAGATAAAATAAAATACTTAATAAGGAACACTGGACACAGTCTTTATCACTATTTGAGACCACCACACGCGCGGGATAAGGCAGACACCTGAAACAAAACGTACACATGAAACATACAGATTTAATTTTAACGACGATGGTAATAAAAAGGATGTGTAACTGTAGGGTCAAAGGTTCGGGAAAAAGTGTAGGAAGGACTGAAACAAAAAATAGGAATTTTCGTGTTGCTCGAACATTAGTAAGAAACTGCTATAATTAAGGATAGATCAATAAGACCATTTGGCTTTGCGGTTGGTTAAATTAGGATGTTGAAAATTTCTTTGATTACAGGCATGTTGTTAATAGCGCCAGCTAATGTAGGGATTTATTTTAATTACATTCAGTTAGCAGCCTTGGAGTCGAGCGCCAGTTGTCCCGCCTCGTTCGCGCAGTCAGTCAAAGCCTTCACTTGCGCGGCGTTCAGGCCGGAGGCTTTCACCTTCACGTCTGCGCTCTTCGAGTGCTCTTTGCTTTCGCTGCTGGACTCAACCCTCTTCGTGGTCTCGTTTCCAAATTGATCGGTGAAGGTTTCCTCCTCGAACTCCTCCTCGTAGCTCTCCTGGTATTGTTCACGGAACTCCTGTCTCGCTTGGATGGACACTTTTTCAGTGGTCTGTCTTTGTTGGACCAGTTCATCCATGGTCCTCTTGACGAGCTGCTGACCGGCTTCGAGTTGCTTGCTCTCAGACATCTTGATAGTCTGATCTACAATTATTGGAAAATTAAATGTTATTGTGTTGTTTTCCAACTGAGGTTATGTTTCCTAATCCTGATGAAACTCCTGACTCATTTAGTTCTTATTATTGTTTGCGAGTTTACAAAACCAGTTCTCATAAAATCTATGAAATAAACGGTTTAATGTTGTTTTGGAAAACGTGAAAAGACAAAAGAAATGTAAAAGTGTTTATCAATGTGCATGTAAATCCAGAAAGCTCAGTTTGATAGAAATTGATAGCACTGGCTGGCTCCGTGCCAGACGGAATGTTTGGACCGCATTTAAATTTACGTTGTTAGAGAATTTCTGGGTATGACTTCGTTAAAGACTATTACTGTTATTTTTCTCACAATACCAATCAAGGGAATCAGAACCCTGAACATAATAATGCAGAATTCTTATGAAACTTCGAGGAATAGAAGATAAAACGCAAAAGCCCAGTGACGCGAATTTCACAGAAATATGTGGAAACAAAGTCGTATCTCTTAATGAGCGAGCTTTATTAATGAGTCTAGTCGAGAGAGTATTTCTGTTATTTAATGAAATAACTCGGACATAAAACATCTAATCAGTTTATAGAAGCTTCTGGAAGATTCCTGAACTAGAGAAATTGCACTGTGTTATGAGTATATTGAAATATGAATCCGTAGGTACTGGACTCCTCTTTATTATGACAAACAGCAAGTAATGTTATATCAAACTGCGGCTTTACACATTTTTCAAAAGTCCGTTGCAAAATCAGCCATCATGAAACGCCGGGATATCATTGTAGCATTGGCAGTTTTGCAAATCAAATCGGTAAATCAGAGCCCCGATTGCCTATACAGGGTGGCAGGGACACTGACGCGCAAACTATAAGCATGAATTCAGCACATGATTCTAAACCCCCTAGCGTAGAAATTATTCGTCGGTTATCAAAAATTAAATGTGGTGTTTCATAGAAAAGTGCAATACCTATGCGGTCAAAATGTACGAAACACCTATTTATTTTTAATAACTGACGTAAAATTTGAACGCTTACTTATTTGCTTATTTGGTTTTAGAATCATGTACTGAATCCATGGTTACAGTTTGTGCGCCGATGGCCCTGGCACCCTGTATTATTTTCGAGCCATTTTAACAAAGGAATGTCAAAATGTTTCGTGTCGTTTGAGTCAACCCGTCCTTGTCTTGTCTCACCGGCCAAGCTACACGACAATTGGAATTCGAGTCTATTAAAAACTTGCGAATACCTGTGTGAGTTTACTTGACCTATATACGACTGAATTCCACATTCTTCTGTGACTGTTGCGATGGAGATTTTAAGTTTAAAACGTTTGAATTGGAGAATAAAATAGCAATGTTTATCTTCATACTAATAATTAAGATTCAGAGCATTATGATGTTTAAGAACATTAATACGGGTTTTGAAAAAGCACGTGTCTTTTCAGATTACTTTCGTAAAGCTACCAAAATTTATAAAAACTGTTGGTGTATTTGCATTTGAAAAGAAATGTCCACGTAAAATATAAAATTTCGAGGCTTACGATAATCACTATTCGCGTTTTAACATATTGAGAAGCTTAATAAACACGGACACAAAGCTCTAATCACAGAAACGAAATAAATACCTTTTAAAGTGTAGAATGTTAATCAATTCCAATAATGTAGTGCAACACTGTGAGTTTAGATACTGGGATATTCTGGAGTTGTTTCCTTGCGCAAGCTCGCGAGTGAACTGAGTGGCGGGAGATCCCGCATCGCGCTTTGTTACGTACGCGCAGCTTCGCGTGGGCGGCGGGCGCTACGTGGCACTGCGTCTGCGCCGCCCGCCCAAATTTTGGCCGAAATAATACACTACATCTGTCTTGGCAAATTAACCATTTTGTTAATTAATTTTGACAAGAAATATTGTGATTCATGAGTTTATTTATAATTCATAAGTCTGTTTGTCTATCATGGATGTCAATTCATATAAAGAAGTGCAGACACTACATAATAACCGAGGTCACCTAGATAGTTCCGGGAGGGCAATTTGAAGTGCCTAGACAGGATTAATTACATATATCTGTCAAAATGAAACATTTTTGTAAGATTAATTACGCCAATCTACGAAAGCCGTACTGCCAACGTCTACCGAAAATAGCAATATGCGTCAGTTGAAGGAGAGTCGCGAACGATGACTCCAAACGATGGAGAGGCGATAAACATACGGCGTTATGAATAATGATTGGCAAAGCTCCCTCTGACTAACTTTATCACTGCTGCACTGCGAATTGAAAACCCACGAGTTCTCGAAAATATATGGAGAACAGGAATTCGCTGAAATCATTGTGTACAGAAAAACGTGTGACGAGTCGAATTGGTATTTTTATCACATTGTGTCAGTATTTGTTTGGTCGCATCGCTGAATATAAACTCGTGTCATCGGATTGGCATTTTCACTACGTAGAGTAATGAACTTTCAAATAGAATACCTATGCACTTTCTGTGAGGTGGGTTCATGGACTTTATCAATGTATAAATAGAGACTTTATTACCATATTCTTAAAAATTATAACCACTATTTCTATTAATCACCCTATTGGTGATGTTCTTCGGAAATGTCAGGTGCGTAGTACTTGCAACTGGCGTGCGTGTATGACCAGCTGTATGAACGTAAACGAAGCAGAAGGAGCATGTAAGGATCGTAGCAGGTAGCTTTCTGTAGTTTTTGCCTATCCCCATGGGAAGAAGCCATGAGCTTATGTATGCATTTCTGGTAGTAGATCTGTAGTTAATCGATAGAAAAATAAAGTTTTAATAAAACTCGCACTCTAGTTAAATGAACTTTTGTAGTCAATTATTGTTTCGCATATTTTTTTTTTTACAAACTGAAAGAAGTGGCATTTTATAAATAGAACCGTTTTTCCCCCGAAGGGTAAAAAACGGATATTTAGGTTTCAGCCGTAGCTTGAACCACTTGAGATTACGCTTCCTAAATACGTCACTCACACCTTTAAACTGCCTGTTCCTACTGTGTATGTGTGCACTGTTGCTATCTCTTTCACTCATGACGCAGCGCCCGGCGTGCGGCGCATGCGCCGCGTTCCTCAGTACCTTTGAAGGAGCCGGCAAGGACCCTGAAGTGTGGTTCAAGCTACGGCTGAAACCTAAATATCCGTTTTTTACCCTTCGGGGGAAAAACGGTTCTATTTAGGTGTTCGAGCCTAACGCTTGAACCACTTGAGACGTGTTTATATTCTGCCGGCGGCGCTGTGATGCGTACTGTGACTGATGTTTTAATAAAAATAACAAATTAATCGGTCAAAAAAGTAAATTTTTAATACCTTTTTAATATTATATAATCAATAACAAAGTATCAACAAAAGTAAGTAATAATAAGTAAGAAACTGAATAATTGATCAAATAACAAACATAAGTACTTCTAACTTTTGAATTTTTATTTAAATGTCCTTATAATCAACTTTATAAAGTCGAAAAATCATCACTCAATACTCTCGTGGTATGGCTGTAATTATTAATGCAATTTGCGGACGTTTCCCTGAAGTAGTGATTGAAAAATGTATTTTTTGATCTCCAGTTTCCTCTTTTAAGAATATCATCAATATTGTATTTATTATTGGTCCAGTTTTCGGATGCAACTGCAGCCCTGAAACTGCCTGCTGAGGCCGAGATACCTGCTTCCCGAAAAAGTGTTCGAATCCATCCCGAAATAACACAGCGTGATGCATTTTTTACTGTCCCTCTCGTAGTTATGAACAAGTTCTTCAAGTTCTTATCCCTTCGTCGCTCTTGGGAGGCTGAAATGGATTTTTTTATCCACAAAACAAGATTTAGACGAGCTTCGTTTGCATTGTTTTTTAACACCCATCCAGATTGCCTGTAAGTGCTAGAAGTCGGTTTTGGAACCGAATTCAGGCCATAGAATAACCTCATCCCCGTTATCCATAAACAACCCTTTTTTAATGCTCAATAAGGTGAGATCGTGTACTCTTCTTCCCGAAGCTAATAGGAGAAGGACACAGGTATGTCTAAAAATTTGAAATAGACTGTCTTCGTTTATAACGTAGGTCCTAAGAAAATCCAAAAGGTCGCTTATTTTCCAAGGGATGGCTTTCTTTGTCGGGGGATTTTTCAAGAAAATTGCCTTCAGTACATGCTTCACCAAATGGTGCGAAGTTAGTTCTTCTGAACGCTGAGGGTTCGCCAAAGTCGCCACTACTGATTTGTGCAGTGCAATAGTGCGAGGGGCCAGTCTCACGGTGTTATAAAGGTGACATAGATATTTTGCCAAATCTGATGGGCTGGGATTATCCGCAGATATATTATTGGTGTGAGCCCAGGCTTGCCACCTGGACCAAGCAGGTTTGTATGTTTTCAGGGAAGATTTCCTCCAAGATGTCTCTAGAAGATTTATATCCGTATTGGACCAGTTTTGGAGTTGTTTACTCCAGCCCGTACCTTCCAGACCAACAAATTTAAGCTCTCTACGTTCTGAGGTGGTAGATTTGTCCGAAGATCTGTCAAATTCGATTTCAGATCTGTTATTGGGATTGGTGGGCAAATTGCCCTTTCCTTTAAATCGGCCGTCCAGAACGCTTTCGTCCAACTGGGAGTCACTATTAAGTACGTTCCTTCCGATTTGTTCAGATGATGAATCACGCGAGGTATCAACGATGGTGGAGGGAAGATCCATCCCAGTTTGAACTGCCACGTCTTGCTGAACGCATCTGTAAATAGACTGTGTGTGTCTTTTGCGTCTTCGCTGACATATGTCGGCACCACCGCAGATCTCGCAGATGCAAACAGATCGATCACAGGGGTGCCCAGCTTTTGGAATATCATTGATACTGCCGATGGCTTGAGGTGCCATTCGGGAAGACCTTTTTCTCGGGAAAGGCTGTCCGCCAGACCGTTGTATATTCCGGGTATATAACGGGCTATGAGGTGACAACGCTGACGTTGGCAAAGTTCCAAAATTTTTAGTGAAGTCTCCAGTAGTCTCAAGGACTTCGTACCTCCTTGTTTCATTATGTAAGATACTGTTGTTCGATTGTCGGTCTGTAACATCACTGTTTTGTCTTCTATAAAAGACTGGACCCGTGTTAAGACTTCGAACAATGTGTAGAGTTCCTTTTGATTGCTGTGCCACTTCCGTTGCACATTTGTCCATGTGCCCCAGAACTTCTGACCATTTATTACAGCTCCCCAGCCCCTGTCCGCAGCATCTGTCGTTATAAAAACTGATGGCTCTGGTATGTGTATCGGTGAGTCTTTTTGGATATTCGTTTTCCACCAGATGAGCTCCGCCATAGCACGGTGTGGTATTGCCAATTGCCGATGTGGTTTCGTCATTGGTAAACGACTTGATGCCCTTTGGAGGAAGCGACTGTGGAGGCGTCCTAGTGGTACTACGTATGACGCAAAGTTCAGCTTCCCCAGAATAACCTTTGCATCGTGCCAGCTCCAACGACTCCTCTTTATCAAAGACTCCAGATGCGTCGTAAGGTGGGCTGTCTTGCTTTCCGATAGTGACTTCCGGTTTAGTTTGGTATCCCAAGTTATTCCAAGGTATTCTAATTTTGTTGTGGCAGTCGAGGAGGACTTTCCTTGATTTACTTGCCAGCCTAATTTCTGTAAGTATTTGACGACATATTTGGTCTGATTTTCCAGGACATGTGGATCTTCGTGGATTAGTAGGAAGTCGTCTAAATAGACTAGTATCCTTATGCCTTGGCCTCTTAAAGTATGAGCAATCCAATTGGTGATTTTGGCGAAAGCTGCCGGTGCGCTCGCTAACCCGAACGGTAGGCACGTCATTTGATAAACTTTCCCCTGGAAACTGAGGGACAAGAAGCGGCGATGACTGGGTGATACTGGTAAATGAAAGTATGCCTGCGATATGTCCAGCTTCATCATGTAACTGTTTTTGTACAAGAGTGTTGGAATTTTTAGGTGATTTAGAAGGTGAAATTTTGGTGTTTGGACGTATCGGTTTAAGCCTTTCAGGTTGAATATTGGTCGGAAAGAGCCATCCGTCTTCTTTCGCAGGAACATTTCTGAAAGAAAACCACTCTGATACTGGCTTTCCTGAATAGCTTTTGATTTCAAAAGTTTTTGCACCTGTTTTGACATTTCTGGCGTTACTTTGGTCCGAAATTGAAAAATGTTCTTGGGAGAAAATTTTTTGATTGGCGGTTTTGAGCTGAATGGGATTCTGTATCCCTGGATAAAGTTTTGAATTAGTTTTGGTGCTGTTGTCCAATGTTGGGAATATTCTTGTAAGCGCCCTGCTTTGAAAGAGTCACTTTCTTTTGCCACCCCCCCAATCTTTTCTAGCTTGTTGTGGTTTTGGTTGTGATTGTGATTGGGGTTTATAGTGATGCTGCTGTTTGTTCCTAGTGCGGCCCGTGTCATTGACTCCTCCTGGGTTACGGTAATATCGTGAGTTGTTTCTTGATGGGCCTTGTGTTGTCGTCTCCCTGAATCTGTCTTTTGGACGAAATTTTGACGGTTTTTTCTTGTTGGGATAAGGAAAAAACTTTCTAATATCATTGTTGGAGCAATCTTTAACTGCTTTAGACAATGCTTCGTCAGAAAAGAGATGTGTTTCTGATGGGGGTATGTTGTGCAAAATATTATAAAGAGACTTATTTTGTACTTTATATGCCCCTCTTCTCTGTTCTATCACCTCTGCCCGACGACCACAAACATACTGCAAGAGGGCGTCCGATTTTTTCTTAAACTTAGAATCAGCATTAAGAAAAGCACATCCGATTTTATTTTTTATTTCATGCGGTAGGTGGTCCACCAACTCTCGAAAGATTTTCCTTTGTTGTAGGAGACCGTGAGTTATCGCTCCTAGTGTCATGTCGAATTTTTCAAGGACGGCAGATGATTTCCAATTAGGTGCCACGCCGGCAAGAAGGTTATTTACTTGCAAGGCGCAAAACGCTGGTGAAGCTTGGAATTGCTTCTGAGTATCTGCATATCTGACGTCGCGCCATCCTTCTTGGCCAAAGCGCTGACAGTCTATACCTTGCTTCAGGTATTGTGGATCAGTTTTAGCTACTTTGGGTTCAGTTACATTTGTGACTGGATCAAAATCAAATGTCTCGTTATCCCCTGATTGTAATGCAGCGAGTTCTCTCTGTGCTTCGGATATCTTGACTCGTAGTTCGGATTCTCTCGTAGAAAGATTATCAGTTGACGGAGCCCCCGGTGGATAAGAATTATAATGAGACGGCTGCTGTTCGTCATCAGACTGTGTACTGTCTGGTAATGATTCAAACGACTCGTTTAGGTCAGGGGGATTGACGGTATCATTTCTTACCGTGTTCGACAGTATTTTTTCAATGTTATCGTTTTGTTTGTTTTGGGTATTTATTAGACGATTAAACATTTCCATCTGTTGATTCAAGACAGCTATTAACAAATGTTCATTGCTTCCCTGCCCTCGAGATGGAGTCGGTTGTTTTACTGGAGTACTCTGCACTTCCATATCTATTTCGTGAGATCTTTTTCTACTAGTAGTTTGTTCTGGCGTTTCTGTATCAGAAAGTGCAGGATTGCCTGAGATTACTTGATCTTGTTGAGAAGTCTGTAGTTCGGATGACGCACTTCTACGATTCGTCAGTTTACTCTTTATTGTGCGCACTGCCTCAACAAAGGCGTAATAATATCTCCCGGAGCCATGTACCTTTTCTATAATGTGATGAGGATAATGCACTAAAGCTCGACCTAGAGGCCATCGCAAGATCTTTGCCCTTATACTTCTATACTTCCTCTCAGACAAGGAACTAGAATCTGGTGCAAAAGCTCGGGCAAGATCGGCGGTCGGAATAGCAAATCTTAGTTTACCCTCAATTTTAGAAGAAACTTCGGCTCCAAATAGGTCGTGAAAACTGTAGTCATTAACTTCCCATGATCTCCAGTCTTCCGGAAAATTTTGGTCAATTATGTTGACGACTGCTGCGAAACTTTCCTCTTCTCCAGCTGGGCAGGGCCGAGTGGCTAATTCTCCCAATGTTGTTTTTGACATAATTCTGAAAAGAAATCGGACAACATCGTTCAGGATATACGTCATTTAATGTTATTATGGGAATAACAACACGTCGTGTCAAGTGAAGTTAACTAAACGGTAAAGTCGTCATTCAAGCGATGTCGCCTTGCTCAAACGACATCCGACGTCGTTTTAATCAAATGACAGGCGACGTCGTCTTACTTGACAGTCGACGTCGTCTTACTCGAAACGACAGGCGACGCGACGTCGTCATAATCAAATGATAGTCGACGTCGTCTTACTTGACAGTCGACGTCGTCTTACTCAAAACGACAGGCGACGCGACGTCGTCATAATCAAACGACTCAGACGGTCGGTAGTGTAGCCGTCGATAGACTACAGTGACAGTCGAACTCGATACGACATGCCGTCTCGATCCGGCAGAAAAAGCGACCAAGCTTTTAGTTTAGGTGCTAGGTGGCACACAAGACGTCGCTGGGCCGTGAGGCGCCGAGCGGTATTGATAATAGTTCCAATATAAAATAATTTGTTACTTACATAAAATTTTCAACGATGTACACGTGTGAGTGCTATGAGTTTCAAAAGCGTACTGAGGAACGCGGCGCATGCGCCGCACGCCGGGCGCTGCGTCATGAGTGAAAGAGATAGCAACAGTGCACACATACACAGTAGGAACAGGCAGTTTAAAGGTGTGAGTGACGTATTTAGGAAGCGTAATCTCAAGTGGTTCAAGCGTTAGGCTCGAACACCTAAATGAATTATTTATAATTTTTCGAAATACTTTGGGGAAAAGGCAAATAACCTAATATTGACTAAAGCTCTCCTAAAGTAACTTTAGAGTACGAGAAATATTTTATCTTGTTTGATTGACCAGCGACAGAGACGTAAGTGGAAATGTCATAAATCTATTTTGGGTTATAATAATGATCAGTCACTAACTTATTATAATTCAAATCATTTGACACGTCACATGCTTCGAGTTCGACGTAAGAGCAAAGTTTATGAACCATTTCGAATTGATGTAGTTAACGAGGATGTAATTTATATTTCACAAGCGCTAGAACTAAAGATAATAAACATTAAACTGGATAAATGCTTGAAAATGGGATTTTAAGAATAATGTTTGGCAATACATAATTTGACAGTTTTGGGACACGCATGTCTTTAGAAATCTCATTGTTGCCAATAGACAGACTCTATTTAACGGGGTTGGGGTCAGTATCCGGTCTGTGGGTAGAATTTGAATAGTATTCATTATCGTCTTTGTCATTTCCCGAGACCACGAGGTCCCGGACCTTTGAAAGGCGTACATAATAAGGGGCCGAAATTAACTTGTAGAGCCGTTAGACGTTTTTAATGAAATGCGGCACCGACTGATGAGTATTCTTATATGCACTATACAAGTGCACCCAAGGACCACCCCCTTTGGTGTAGGACTATTGCAAGATATAGAAACAAAGATTTTAGACTATAATTTCAATTGATTATAATTATATTATTATGATTTTGATAACTCAATAAGTGGTCAAAATATATGTGTATTTACATCGCCACATGCAAACTACGCATCACGCTGACGTCACGCAAAATACCGCGCGACTAGCATATATAGAACGTCTCGACATCAATCGTCGGGCAGTAGCCCACGAGACACAACACGCGTCTGGTCGGAGGATCCTCTTTTTTCTATGGAGGATGAGTGAACTTTACACCCTGTTTCTGATACTTCTATATGCTAAGTTTTGGCTGGTTGTCAAACTTGAGAACTGACTACGTATCTAGGGAACAATATTAGATGTGTTTGTGTAAAGCTGTCTCACTGTCGTCCTTCTCTCTGAGGATTACAAAGCATTTAGTAACTGTCAGGACGATTCAAACCCGGTTGTTATTTAAGTAATCCATTAAATACCCGTCTGGCGTGTGATTTTACCTTTGGTTTACCAGTACGCTGACACTAGTAAAGCTAAATAAGATATAGGTATTTAGCTTTACTAGTGTCAGCGTACTGGTATTTAGAATTCCAGACGCGCACGTCTGTAATTCTGTGCTACCGAACTTAATAGATTGGTTTGATGGTTTACACTGTAGGACACATTAATTAAATCACTACACGGTTTCCGTTGGATTCGTAGACATGTGGCATTTATCAACTGTGGTGGCTGTGGCGTGGTGGTTTATGCCCCATTCCCTCTCGCAGAGAGGAGGCCTGTGTCTCCAACGCCAACTGCCAAGTTACATTTGCACAACAAGTTACACAACCTGGGTCATTGTGACAACTGTGTCGTGTTCAAAATCTCAGATAATTTACATTCCATCGTCATTTAATCAGATATTTACTTTAGCGAAATGTATTCTATGTTGATTTTTTAGTGACCATTTGTAACAAAAAGACCCTAATAAGTTTTTGCTTGCAATGGAATTTGAATTTTGTTAAGTTATAGCACGGTAATATTATATAGAATATTATCGTGGTTATATAGCATTTAGTTTATTGTTCCGTAACTAGAAAATTAACTCAAATTCTTGTTTCAAATATATTTTATCATTTTCTCAGTTCAAAATATCTGTTTCAAGTTTCAGCCGTGAATGTTCGAGTGTCAGTCAAGTGTTGCTCTATTTCAAGAGTTATCAGAAACAATCTCAAGATTAGAATGTGTTTCTTGATAACAAAGCAACACGTAATGATTGTGTTTTGTCTTGTTATTATTTATTCATACCTTACTATTCTTATAGCTTCCGAAAAAAGTTTTTACTATAAATTTTCTTCATGCTTTGCAGAAACGATTGTAAATGGCTTTCCATTAAGCGTGATAGAGGTCAAAAGCAGGCCCATTAAAAAAAAAATATGTTGGTACCTACTACAAAAATTTGAAAATAATAGAGTAGGTACAACCGTAATCGATCTCATTAATAAATCATGCCATACTTAGTATCTAAAAAAGCATATAATTTGTCCGGCAAACTTTTTAATTCTTTTCTCTCTAAATAAACTTACAGAGAACTTGCTAACATTGTAAAGAATAGAATAGAATATATTTATTGTAAAACATAAGTATACATCAAATAATATGTGCGAGGTCTTAAAATAACAGGTAGATCTGCATGTTTTGCCATTTATGGCGTACAAAACAACATAGTTTTGGTTTAGAATAAACCGTAAAAAAATTGAGTCTATACAACAAACTATGACATTAATAACTTCATTCTAATGCTAATTAAAAAGGGGGAAAAAAATTCAAATTCAAAAGTCAAATTTTGAAATTGTCGTAATTATAGGAATCTATTTAATTAATTGCGGTCATTTAAAAATTCCGATATGGTATAATAGCATTTGGCTATGAGATTTAAAAAAAAAGATTAGATGTATCTACCTTTTTTATAACAGTTAATTTGTGTTGACCATTAATATTTGGTGATTTTAAACGTTGACTGAAGAACATAATTTTTGTTTTTTCAAGATTGATTTTTAGCCAGTTAATTATTGAATTGATTGTATTATTAATTTCATACCTATCTTTATTTATAGAATTAATAGTGACATAGTACATACAAAACAAGTTTGTTTAACTTTGAACGTGTTTTGCTTAAGTTTTGCAAGTAGTGGAAGTTAAGTTATAAGTGAAAAAATGATGCCTATTAGGAATTAAATGAAAGTTTTTCTCTAAACACTCTTACCTACCTATGTACTAGGATAGTGTTTCCCGCTTGATATCTGAGGGGCAATTCTCGTCATTTTAAGAACGTTCACAGCCTGATCTGGCACAATCTGTCAAAAATACTTCTAATTTCCCTAAATTTTTGACAAGTTTTTGATATATACGGTGACATGTTCAAATAATATGAACAAACCTCCATTAATGAAAAAAGATAAGAAAAAAAAGTTATTGAGATTGATTGTCGCTAACATCAATGTCAAAAACTTCTTTTTTTAAACGAAAATGACAATGTCAATATCTATTCAATTAAAAACGTTAAAATCTTTTAACGTTTTTAATTACGGGAATTGGCCTTCAGGTGGGTGCCGAGACAGTATCTACTGTAATTTACTCAAAAATAAAAAGAGTAACATAATCTTCCACCATCATAACTGAATATAAGTATCTAATAAACGTTGGGAAGCTGTTGTAATTTGATATCAGGAATACGTTAATAATACATCTAAGCCTCTGAGTGTTGACCTATGGCCCTAACCTAACCATTAACCTTTAGGGAAGAAGTGTAGTTACGATCTGCCAAGATATATATATATATATATAAGATATATATCTTTGTTTGATTTAATTACAATGATGGACGGACTGATTAGATCTTAGATCTATACGGGGTCAAATTAAATTGGATACTATCCGTCACGTCTGCCATGTTTCGCTAGCTAATTTAATTTGACCATAATATATGTATATAAAAGTTAATACTGATACGGTATTGGTAAACTCCAACACGGTATAACCATGAAAGTTATTTTTTCATGGAGAAGGTTCATGTTTTTTTTTTTCATGTACGTAGTTTTTTATTTCGACCTCCACGCGGGGGAAGCCACTAGTAAGTCATAAATTCCAATGGGCATGTACAAAAGTTACAAGGTAGCGAATTATACTCGACCTGGCACAAGGAAATACAAGTGGACCATCTTATTCAAATAAGTATCTATCTCTTGATCAGCATTTCATTAAAACTTTTTACGGAATACAACGCAAAGTTTACAACAAAAACCGGCAAAAGAAAATAAGATAAAAAAAAAACTTACAAAAGTAAAACACAATTCTCGTTTACAGCTATAGATATTATAGTATGTACTGAAAGCCGTATCTGTTACAGTGATGTATTTATGGAACCTGACCTTTAGTTGCCTCGAGACCATTACTAACGAAGAAAATGTAAAGTCGTAGTGCAGCGTAACAATGCAGGCACGCGAAGGTGGCGGCTTCCGTCCCTCGATGCCTATCTACCACCTAATTCCACCGACCTCCGCCCCCTTACACGTAACGGACGACTCAACCGTGCGTGTCTATTCATGCGCTATCTTCACCATGCAAAACGGTACATTTTCACGGCCTTCGTGTTCGACCGAGGCCTATTTGCTTAACAATAGCCCCCAAAACGACTAGAATATTCTAGATTACTGTTTGTACTTGGAACTCGCAAGATAAATCCGCTTAATTTGGAACTGAAAATGAAATTTGAATAGAACGCTCGGACGAAGGAGCTAGTTATTAAAATCCGGGACGTAACAGCTTGTTCAGTTTTCACGCTGCACTCATTCCGAGCGGTATACTCTCGACAACCAGTAAATTGGATATTCTTTTTATATTTCTCTAGTTGGTAAATATCTAAAAAATATGCGACTTGAATTTTTTCATTTACGTCATATTTAGATATGTACACATACAATTTTGCATTACGTCGACATTTTCTAGTCTTGGGTTAGGTTCTAAAATGATGTTATCGATAAAATCATCTAGGTATCGATAAAAAACACATTTCAAGGTGAAGTATAGCGTGCTAAGCACAATTTCGAGGTTAAACATTATGAAGGAAAATTCTGACGAAGTTGCAAAGAAATAATTTGGTGTATAATTTTCAAGATTTTCGTAACCTAAGGCTGACCTTTATACACGCACGACAGTAATTTGTTACAACTTATGTAAATAAGCATTTATTAGTGTTATCGAATGTCATTTAACATTTATTTGTAGTTGAAACAAAATGTATAAGAGTTGTGTTGATTATGTTTCTTACTCAAAAAATTCTAGTTTTTATGGCTCGATTACGATCCCCGATTTTTTACATTTCTCTGAAATGAAATGTTTATTTGTGTAAGAAGGTCTTTTAATAAACTGTTACATGTCAATATTTTGTTGGTTAATATTTTAAAACTAGATGGCGCCGGCATTTCCTAGCTGACTGATCCCTGAGAAGAAATGCCGAAACTAACTAAGAGTCTTCCCGAAACCGACTTAAATGAGAATTATTTCTACAAAATGTCTCTTATTATTTGTGTGTGACTGCCACGACGTAGCTTTTCTTTAGTTCTGTACCATAGAACACATGGGCACATGGGATAACACATTGAATAATCACTATCTGTGATAAGCTTGTTCACGAACTCATTCTCTTCAAACCTCTTGAGCACCTACTGAGCCACCTCATTGAGCTTTCCCTATAAATCCTTTCATCATATGTACTCGGAATGTATTCTCGTAGCGGTTTTGTACGAGCTTTGTGGGTCTTCCTTCTTCTACTTCCCTCTGGCGTTTCAAAATAATTTAACTCTGCTACATCGTTTTGTAAATCCAGTAAAAGATTGTCAAAATCCATATTTACGCACTACTCGATACTATGAACAAACTAACCTCGAAGTGCAATGATCCGATCAGCTGATTCAAATAATATCCGCCATGTTGCTTCTTAACAGTGGTCCGGTGGTGTTTAATTTTGACTAATCAATTGCTTAGCATCCTCTTAGTGCTAAATAGCTATTATGAATAAGAATTTTGCTAATGAGTTACTTAGCAATTGATTGAAGTTTTCTGAATAAGACTGTATATTATTAGGATTTTATGTGAGTCTAACAATGCAGGGCCATGTCTGGAAGGGCCTTTTGAAGAAAGAGCCATTGCAGCTTTGAGTTGACCTGTCCCAACAGACGGCATGCATGGGACAGTCATCGTGTAGGTCAACCCTATTTTATGGAGCTCAACGACCCGTCACACGACGCTACCAGGTCTGCAGGAATAAATACACAAAACCGCCATGCCGTTTTAAAGTCACACATTAAATCGAGCCTGCATGGTACTCACATTCACAGTCAGTTTCTTTGTCATTAAAAATATCTTCATTTATGTCACGCAAATCAATAAAAATGTCAATATTCTCTTGTAATGGACTAGATTGTCAAGATACAGGAATGTTGAAAAAAGAATCCATTACAGTGAAATATAGAGAGGTAACTCCCCGGGGATTGCGAGTGAGAAATATCACTTAGAACTTCGGAAAATTCGTTTAGATCGTAAAGTGCGAGGCAGTAGTTACCCCGATGGAGCTTACAGTTGAAAATACGTACATATGTTTCGAACGCGTATTAAGATTTAATAATAGCAGTACAGTTTTTAGCGGCAGAGTTTAATTTGTTCGCAACGCCTTTCCTTTCCTTAACTTTTCTTATTTGAGTCGACTCGCGACGCACATTGCGGGCTCGTGTTGGACTTTTTGTCGCGACAGATATTACGATATATATAAACGAGAATGCGGCAGCCGACATGCCCAAATTAGATTTCAGCAAGCGACTTTTACACATACAATCTCGAATCTGGTTAATCCAGAAGCATAAAAGAGTACTTTTGAGACGGCGTCTGCCTAAATTAGGAGAATTGACGTCATAGCAGCAATATTATGCTACAGAACAAATATGAAACCGCCTGTTATACCTTCCGAGGTATTCCGGATATCAAACATAGGAGGGTATTATTGCCACAACACAAAGAGCGCAGGGCAATGCTACCCTAACATTCCCGAGATTTCTGCTATGATGTACAATGCTTTTACCAATATTGCTGGCGTATTGGTTCATAGTCATATTACTTATTTAAGTATAAAAAATTTCGGTCTTGAAGTGTATGATATGATAAGGGACCTTGGGAACTAGTATGAAAATTTACCTTTGAGTAAAACGTAAGAAAGCAATTTAATGCTTCTAAAATATTATACTTAGACTTAGTGACAAAAATATTTTAATTCACTTTTCCGTGGATGGGCAGATAATTCGAAGAGACGATTTATTTATAGCCGTCCTATTTGAACATTTAAATAAAATAATTACGTTGCTTTACTGTAGCACTTGGCTAGCATTTGGCAGAGGGGCTTGTGGCTTAATAATAATAGCCGCTTGCCGCGGTTGGTTCCTGGATGGGTGACCATCCATTACAATGACATATCAAAACCTATTCGTGCCTTAGAAAGCAAGTTAAGCCATTATTGGTGTTACCCGGTTTGTGTAGGTCAGATATCCATGTAAAATATTGGTATTCGGCTGCATTCAGTCAGATTGGAAGCTGGCAGATATTATTTTGCTGTAGCATTTATTTATGTTTGATAGGCTCACCAAAGTATTTATCGCAAACAGTGATACTCGAATTCCTGATCAATTAACATGCTATGGTTTCGATAATACCTGAAAACGATGGATTCCTGTTGTACAGTGTGGTCAAAATATTTCATTTAAAAAAACTTTTTTGCAAAAAAAATACAACCGACTTCAAAAAACGACACTATAAAGTGAAAAATAACTTTAATTTCGGAAGTCGGTGTCGTTGGGTTCGCATTTTCGTTGTTTGCCACCGACTTCCGAAATTAAAGTTATTTTTCACTTTGTAGTGTCGTTTTTGGAAGTCGGTTGTATTTTTAACCGACTTCTAAAAAAGGAGGAGGTTCTCAATTCGGATGTTTGTATTTTTTTTTTTTGCAAAAAAGTTTTTATTTTTCACTTTTTAGTTGTAATTTTTACCAGAATTTTGGTTTAAAAACCAAATTACTGAACCGTTTTTGATGAAATTTCTATGGGACCATTTGGGAAGTATACCCTTTCCAACAAAAAAAGAATTTTTCAAATCGGTTGGCAAGCGACGGAGTTATGCGCGAACAAACATAAAAAAAAAAAAAATACAAACATCCGAATTGAGAACCTCCTCCTTTTTTAGAAGTCGGTTAAAAATAAATAAACTGAGCATTTGCTGTGTAGCTTTGAGTTGAGGAACGTAGAAAATGAAGTAGAAACATAATTCATGCATCGCAGTGAGAGAATTTAATCATTTATTCTGTTAAATATGATAAAATTGCTGTATCTGGTATCAAAGTAGGACCTTTTCTTTCTTAAGCTTCAGTAACTGGAGCTTTAGAAAAGCTTAGGAATTATATTGAAGGACATGCCATTAATAAACGTGTTTTTATTGCGAACTGCACTAAGAAACTATTAAAATATAATATCCTACCCTAACTAAAATGGTTAACAAACTAAAATATGGCGTCGAAATATTCATCCGCATCGCTGTCAACTGGTAATGTACCCAAGAGACTGGCGGCATTACCACGTTGTATGGCAATACTAAGCCTTAGCCAGCCCTTGGATCACGGGAAGTGTCAACCAGCCAATTCGACATTTCCTTAAAGAGACTGTAGCGGTATCTACAACGCCACATGCGAACAACGCGTCATACTGACGTCACGCAAATCCTGCATCTCGCAAGCAGAGTTTACCGCGCAACTAGCATATATACAAAGTTCCCGACATCATTTGTTGGGCATTGCCCGCCAGACACAACACCCGTCTTGTCGGAGGATCCCTTTTCTATGGAGGATGAGAGAATTTTACACTCTGTTCCTCATACCTCCAAAAGACCATAGGCACTCGGACTCCACGGCCCGAAGGTTTCAATCCTAAACGGCTCGAAACTATAATTACCAATAAGGTTATTACATACATAGTGCAATACTACCGCCACTCGAGGTTTTGTGATCAAATTAGTTTTGTGTTTAAATTGGACTAGACATTTCACACAACCATTATGTTTGCTGCTGAAAATATTAAAAGATTCTTTACTCAAAAGGGAATATTTTATAATTTTTAAGCTACAATATGTTTAAGAACAGAAATTGTTAATATCAAATAAGCATCAGATGGCATGCATAATAATGTTGTTTCATCTCTGGTAAACACAGTGTTGGCTACATAATAAGATTTAATAAATAATGAAGCAACTGTCGTGGGGCCGGTAATGCATCAGCGTTCCCCCGAGAAAAGTAAACTTTCAGTACCACTAAATACAAATGGAAACTTTGGATGCTACGCAAAACACATTTGTGATGTCGACATCTTTCTTTCAAAATTATGCGATAAAAACCAAAAAACGTGTAAATGTGTGCGGTCTCGATACTCGCACGCTCACACCCGTATATAGAAAGAGACAATGATAGTTTTCATGATTTTGGAGGATGCTAAAGCCGATAGTGAGGTGAAAAAGAAAATCCATATCTCTTTCTATTATATGTAACAGAAAGAGACAGAAAGTTACATGGAGCATTTAACACTTTTTCGTTACGTGACGATTTCTACCAGTTTACTCCTACCACAAGCCGCATGAAAGAACTTCGTTCCAAAAAAAGAACTACTTTTCCCCTCTCTAAACCTGTGAGTAAAACTACATTCTATTCATTAAATGCAAAACTGTATAGAATACCGGTTTAATATAACTCATAAATACGGTCTTGAAACGCAATAACTCCGTTCAACTTTTTGCTAGACAGACTGAGTTTGGTAGTCACAAAACATCACTATGCACAAGCACTAATACACATATACGTACAAGATGGCGGCGGCAATCCTATCCTACTAATATTATAAACGTGAAAGTTTGTAAGGATGGATGGATGGATGGATGGATGAATGGATGGATGCATGGATGTTTGTTACTCTTTCACGCAAAAACTACTGAACGGATTTGGATGAAATTTGGCACACAGATGGTTTATAACCAGGATTAACATATGGGATATTTTTTACCCCGATATTCTCACGGGATCGAAACGTATGCGGGTGAAACCGTGGGGCGCAGGTAGTACGATAATAAATTAAACTTCGTATATCTAAAGACGTTCCCAGTCTGCATACAAAAGCAATGACATATATCTTATAGTTCAGTCAAAGATTGGCAAAACCCATAGTTGGCCCATCGCTACACAAGTCTCAGTTAATTCGATAAACAAGAAACATGGCCGTCCATCATTTGTAGACAATGAAAACACAATTTTCTTCTCGCTAATTTGACCTGCCGGACATTCCCCGACCAGTGTTTACGGGCCCAGTCCATTTCCTTTCGCCTCGTCATGACGATACAAAATACTTTTTACTACCATACTCCGCCTAGTAAGCTTAAAAAGGCCAGAAAAATAAAAGCTGGCCGATGCACGCAGACAAGTTAATTATAACTAAAGTTAAAATAAACCACTACCCGAAGCGTAGTTTAATTTTGCAAGAATAACGTTTGTTTGTTCCGCGGTATAATATTTTTCCTAACAGTTAGTTTCAGTAGAAACACGTACAAAATTGTAGCTGTTTTATGAGCTTCAAATGTTTAATATCCGATGTTGATTTGCAGTTCCCTCGAAAAAATACCTGTGTAATTTCCACTTTTATATTTTCTCTTTTCTTTTTGCTACCAACTTTCCGTTGAGAGTCTCTATGGCCTTAAGCGATCTAAGAAAGGAACAAACGCTACTAAGCGTTTCCAATTAACAGGTGTAGCACGCACAAGTAAGACCTTTCCTATCTTGCTAATCTTCTTTGGATCAAACACTCTAGAACTTTGACATTGGAGAAGAAACTACCCTTACTACTAACCTACCCTATACTTTCACAAGCAACCTTTAAACAAACTTTTTGTTTAAGTGTTGCTTGTGAAAGTACGAGTATAGGGTCAGTGTTAATTATGTCTATCTTATTATTAAAAGGATGGCTATTATCAAGATAATGATGTGCTTGTTACGAAGCTTGCGTGTGAGTATCTGGGTTGTGTAATTTAGAGTGATTAACGACCAGCACCCTATGACGTGTTGATTTAATTGCAGCAGTAAAAAGCTTAAAAAAAAGCTTCTTTTTTCAGGGCAACAGAATATGGAAAATAGGAAGCTTCTAACTTGAAATCTATTTTCATAACAAAATGTCTCAAAATATCAGTTTCAACAGAAAATACATATATGTATATCATAACGTAATCTCTATTGGTTTTCACGTATTTACATTTACCTCGTTCAGTGTGTACAAGGTGCTAGAGAATCAAATAAAACAAATAAACATCGTTCGGTTGTCGACTAATAAACAAAATCGGTTTAATTTCGTCACGCTCGATCTATCCGAACTTGTCGATACGTCAGCTGCCTATTGTAACGTCTAGTTGAATTTAACGGTGTGACACCGCCCTACATTATGTATATGTATGTAGATTTCTTTTGTTTCATTTTATCCCAATAATAAGGGTAGGTATAGTCGATCGAATTTCTTTACCACCCTAAGATCGAATTACGAAGCGACTATACCTACCGTGAGAGTTGAGTTATCTGATATAATATCAAGAATCTTTATATTCCATGTACCTATGAAGTATGATCTTTATTAAAGATCATACATATTTCATAGGTATGATCTTTATAAAGACATGGAATATTGTTCCCTATTCACTTACTCAAAACTAAACTCGCTGAAATCGAATCTTCATTTCCAACTTCTACCAAGTTTTCTGACAATAAAATGGAGAAAATCTTAGTTCTTGTCGAGATGTGATTTGAGATAAAGATACTGTCTATACATCACAGTTAGTATCACAATCTTGAAATCATCGATCATCATTTAAAAAAGCATCTCAAGGGACTCTCTATGTTCTATGTACTACTGTGTTCTGTGTTCTGTGTCGTTCTGTTCTGCGTATGTTGTGTGTTCTGTGTGTGTGTCTCTGTGTTCTATGTTCTGTTCTGAATACTATTACATTTTGACATTTTGAATTTTTGACATTTATTATATATTTTTTTATTATTATTTTATTCTGTTATATTATATTATTAATGTGAAATGTTGTGTAAATTGTTTTCTATGGGCCTAGTTACCCGAAATAAACGAATTTTAATTTAATTTATGTTACTGGTTTGGTTTCCGTACTTAGTCCTTCAGGTGGACCATTCTGCAAGACCATTGTCTCAAAGGACTCTCTTTACAAAGTTTTTAGAAGAAAAATTTAAACTGTTCAGAAACTTCGGGATATTTGTTTACAATGAACTTTTTATATTATTTTATTATTAGAAAAAGGCATGTTTATTCGCCAATACCACTATTTAAATAATTTGTTTTTGGTTTTGGGAACTCATCCAGTTGACAGCGATGCGGATGAATTTTTTGATGGCCTATAATGCCATACCCGCTATTGATACATGTACATATTAGAATTATTATTTTAAGGATATTAGCTTATTAAAACCAAAATGAAAAACCTTTATGATCATTAAGTTTACAGGAGATTGTGAATAATTTACGTAACATCAATTTAAGAAGTTTGTAACGCTTTACTATGTAATATTATGTGCAAGGGTAAACTTTACACAGTTGTATGGCATTTAGTAAGACAAGTTTTACTCGTACATAAGTAGTGAAACGTTCAGACACAAATCACCGTGGCGAAGGTTCTGCGATAACAGCGCAACACTTTGATGGATGCCGCGCGCCTGAACATGGCCCAAACTGACCTTTAGCCTATCAATTAGGCTTAGCTTTGTGTAATTATACGAGTATGTATAGTTAGGGGGTAATTTTAGGTTAGGTGTCAATAAGATTGACAAACGAATTGAAAAATGTGTTCGTAAAAAAGAACTTTGTAGATACTTTCAATTAGGGTAAAAGAATTTTCTTTCTTTCTTTTTTTTTTAAAAAAAACGTTGCCCCACTCTAGGAATCACTCTTGTATCGTGGTTGCGTTTGCAAACATTTAAACTCACATACACAAACAGCCAGACCCGGAACAACTACTTGTAGGTCATACAAATATTTGTACCGTGCGGGAATCGACCCAGCGACACGAAGCGCAGCAGTCGATCGCTCAGCCACTGCGCCAACCGTGTCGTCAAATTATAGCATCGCATAATAGGAGGAGATAACGTAGTTCTAGCGTAATAAAATTAATTTAATCAACACCTAGAGGGTTTAGGTTTTATTGTTTTAAATGTTCACTAAGTTTGTGAGTTAGGTAAACCTTCCTTGTGTAATATTACCTTAATGGGCTATTAGGCTTAATATTGAGCTGTGGTGGCCGGGTTGTAACGGTCGCGACTTAGGAGCTGTATGTCGGTTCGAGCACAAACAAGCACTGAACTTTATGTAAATTATTTCATCACGACTGCTCGAAGGAAAACTTCGCAAGGAAATCGGCATGGCCTAGAGTCAAAAATTCGAAGACATGTGACATCTACCAACTGTGTAAGACTGGGCTTGCGCGCTGGATTACGGCCCACTCCCCATCACAGAGAGGAGGCCTGTGTCCCCGCAGTGGGAACATTATAGGCTGATTATACTATGCTTATTATGTTAGCCTATGAGCAGGTTATTGCATGGCCATAATTTTCCAGCAATGAGCTACTAAAGTATGGTTAAAATAGGTACAGAATCTTATACAGTATCAACATTTTAACAACCCCATATTCTTTAAATCGATAGACAGATAGATAGAAAAACCGTTTATTCAGTGCAACAAAAGACACAATACAAGTAATAAAAAAAAACATAAAAAAAGGTGAAACAAAAAAAAAACAAAGATTAAAAAGTTAAATTGACCCATAGACACCTCGTATAAGTAAATCTATGGGCGGTGTGTGTCTCATGGTTGCACCAAATGGGAGTCCAGCTCAGCATATGCCAGGTACAGACGCCAGCACATCAAGCTACTACAATCTGTCAAATTTCTTTAGTAGATTTTCGACTTTATCGCTAAAGCATTAAGGTTCAAGGTTGATTGGGAAAATTTGACAGTTTCGTGTGGCTTGACCTGCTGGCGTCTGTACAATACCTGACGCTGGTATTCTGCTGCATCCCGTTAGTGACACACGGATGTCGAGAAGACACATCTGAGTTTCAGCAAAATGGTACCTACATAGTGCGGCGCGTATATTATAAAGTGGTAAGTATCCACATTTTAATCGACTTGCTTTTAAAACCAACAGAAAGAATTTGAAATTTTAAACTTACGAGTATTAAATACTTGTGTCTTGTTTACTGGATTTCTTGATTATCACAGTTATTATATGTTATGTAATGAATGACTAGTTTGTTTTTAAGCGTGTATGTGTACGAGTTTACATGTTAAACAACACATACTTACATGAGTTTTCATGTTTACATGGTATAATAACTACCCTTTATTCAGGTAAGGAGAAGTTTGAAAGCATTATAAATGTCAACTGACCTTCGAGACCCTAACTTTGGTTTGTGGGCCTGAGTTGCTGAATAGGCCACATTAGACCCAATACATTCGTGGGGCTATTCAAATACCGGAACTATTTAGAATAAGCTATTCGTGAAGTTAAAGCAAGTGCAAATATCGATCTTTTGCTCTTAAACGGAAATAAATTGTATAAGTCCTCGAATAATAATATATCATAATCAATCGAATAATAAAATAATCAATTGCCTGATATAAAAACAGATTTCATACCAAAAATATCTCCTTTACAAAACGTAAAACCAACCCGTCCATTGAAATAATAAATGTGTGAAGAATAAACGCGAGAAAGACAGAAATATTTCATGAGCTCAAACAAAGATAAGGACGTTAGTATTCCAAGTGAGACCGAGGAGGCTATAAATAACTGTTTCATTCAAATATGAGCTGTAGTATAGACGATATTCTAGGCTAGTTATTCTGCGTCCCATGCAATAAGGCTTATTGCCATAAACCGGGCGTGAACATGTCTGGCGAAATGTGATTTGATAATGACATTCAACCTCTAACCATCGTGGAATTCAGGCACGCTGTTATTTATTGGTAATTCAGCCTCTGCGCTATTCCAGGGTCTGTGCGGACCTTAATTCTGTGGTTCCATCTAGGTTCATTGCACACTGTTTCTACAGGCACCGTATGTTACCGCTAAAAGCAAAAGCGCGGCTGCACATAGCTATAGTCGGTTCTAACTAGGTTTAGCCGAGCGTATAGCCAACCCATTTCGCGGTTTACGTTCCCTGATATAGGTTCTAGTCGTCACTTCTAACTTCTTGTGGTTAACCTCACATGTTTTTGAGTTTGTACCTGATCTAAGCAAATTGGATTTGGCCAAAAAGTTAAGGTTAATTTTAGTCGCAGTGTTTGGCTGTAACACCTACTCAGAAGCCTTCCTCATAAATTACCTGTTCGGTCGTTGCCAAGAAATCCTTGAAAATTTATTAACGGATAACATCTTAGAATGAATCGTTTGTGAGTCTTCTATTTTTCGAAACCTTTGACAGGCATGAGGGTTGATTGTCTTTCCATGTTTGCTTATAAATCAATGGGCGAAACTTCCATGTTTGCCTTTTCCACCCTATTCTTACTGTAATACTGTTGCGCTTTGAGTGCACCATGCACGGATCAATCTCATCTACATAGATTGATCGAGAAAAACAGGTTTTGCTGTGACTTTGTTATTTGTTTTTTTTTTTCTTATCTGTATTTGTAATGATATGTACGTGATTACTAGTTTATTTATTTATTTATAAGTATGTATTAGGAACGTCGAAACTGTGTGTACTCCCCGACAGGTTTTGCTGTGACTTTGTTGATTTGTTTTTTTTTTCTTTCTGTATTTGTAATGATATGTACGTGATTACTAGTTTATTTATTTATTTATAAGTATGTATTAGGAATGTCGAAACTGTGTGTACTCCCCGTCACTTTTCCCTAAAGGTTCATTAGAAAACCAGCGTCAGACAGCATCTGTCTGGCATTAATGCTGAAATGAACCTTTTTGGCGCAGCCGTGAGGCACACACTATTGTTGTCTGAAACATTATTATTTATTTTTATTAATTTTGTATTTTGTGTTTCACGAACTGTGTCCAAATAAACGTTTTTTCTTTCTTTCTTTCTAATAAAAGTTTGCCGAAGTGGTCTGTTTGATTTAGTAAATATTATAGAGGTTAGTAGGTATTTGCGTAAATTGTTGTTTCTTATATACGATTTGTATACAAATAAAATTTTATTTGTATACAAATCGAACTCAAATAAAACTTTATTTGTACTAAGTATATTGGATTAGTGAATTTAGCTGTAAATTAAAATGTACTTAAATGATCTTCCTACTCTACAAAAAAATATCGATAAAACTCTTCTTATAAAGTCATATACTAAAAGCTATTTTTAGTTGGGCATTTCCATAATGAAGCGAGGCCTAAATTGGAGTCATTTCCTCATCAGTTGATCGATTAATGGTAAGTCTATTTAATATCGATTAACGAGTTCCGAGTCCGGCCGATCGCGTCGTCAGCCATATTGCATTCAATTAAAATTATACAGGGCGGAAGAAACAAACGCAACGGGAGAAATTTTAAAAATATTTTTTCACCAGAGGGATTTGTTGGTAACTTCGACTTTATCGACATACAGGCGTGTGGCATACCAACGAAAATAAAACCTTTATTGTAAAGGATTTTTTCGCTTCAATGTCAGTGGCATACATAGCGGTTACAAAAGCATTTTTTTCCGATTTCTGGCAACGCAGTTTCTGGGTCAAAAATGTAACTTGCCAATTTAAATTCCAAGTACCTACTTTTCTCGTTCATTCGAGTGTCTTACCACCCTGTATAGATTAAGTTTTACACCAGAACTGATTTATATCGTTCGCAAATGAATCGGATTGATCGATCAAATGTTCGTAGTAAAGTTTAAATGACGTGGCATTTGTATCTGTGAATCCTTTGTTAAATTGAGAGTGATGTATTTATTCAATGTAGTTAACATTTAATAAATACAGTACTCTCAATATCGTTCAGTGAATTGTTGTCTTATAGAAAATATGTCATTTGGAAAGCTGTTATGGTTACATAGGTACGTAGCGAGTTGATGTCTGTATCTACCTATGGCAGTATTGCCACGTTCACGAAAGATCTGTTTGAATTTAATACCACAATTGCAAGTTAAACTTTTATATGGCTACTTTATTTGCATGGTCGGTATTTAATCGGATTTAAAAACTTATTTTTAACTTTCAATGGTAATAATTTGGTATGATTAATATTTCATATTAAAATGAAAGTTCGAGTAAAAAAAACTTTTTTGCAAAAAAATACAACCGACTTCCAAAAACGACACTACAAAGTGAAAAATAACTTTAATTTCGGAAGTCGGTGTCGTTGGGTTCGCATTTTCGTTGTTTGCCACCGACTTTCGAAATTAAAGTTATTTTTCACTTTGTAGTGTCGTTTTTGGAAGTCGGTTGTATTTTTTTGCAAAAAAGTTTTTATTTTTCACTTTTTAGTTGTAATTTTTACCAGAATTTTGGTTTAAAAACCAAACTACTGAACCGTTTTTGATGAAATTTCTATGGGACCATTTGGGAAGTATACCCTTTCCAACAAAAAAAGAATTTTTCAAATCGGTTGGCAAGCGACGGAGTTATGCGCGAACACAAAAAAAAAAAAAAAATACAAACATCCGAATTGAGAACCTCCTCCTTTTTTATAAGTCGGTTAAAAAAAAAAAACACAATGAGGTTATTAATTTGCAAGCACTCAAGTTACTTGTTACTAACATATTTACTTCACAAAAATCATAAATATAAAAGGAAGAGACAATTTTACAGGGAAGCCATTGTTTACGCCAGTGTATTTACAGTTCCGCCAATCAATTTTGGCTTGTCGTATCAGTAACATGAAAACACGTAAAAAATTTATAGAAAAGGAGATTGAAAAAAAAATGTAACAGAATTGTTTACATGTACCTACTCCCAATTTTAAAGGAGCCAGCCCAGTCATACGGCCCTAATCTATACTTATAATAAATCTGTAGAAGTGAAAATTCTGTACATTGAAAATATCAAAAAAATAAATGGCAGGGGGTGTTACTAGACCGACACCGAACCCAAAAATGTGATTAAAAAAATTTTTGTCTGTCTGTCTGTCTGTTTGTTCAGGTATCACGCAAAAACTACCGGTTCGATTACGTTGAAACTTGGTATAATTATTCTTTAATATCCTGGGCACCACACTGGGTACTTTTTATCCCGGAAAAGTATATACAATAAAAAACAAACTTAATTTTGCGGTTCGATCCCTAGACCCGCCCCCTAATTGCGTAACACACAATCAATAGTAATCTGAATCATTTTGAAGCAAATTGCTAATCCATTGCTTCATAAATTCGAAAAAATTGTCTGCTCAACACGTACAAAACGCAATGAATGTTGTTGAACTGTCAAAATGAAACCGATTCCGATTAATTGTATGTTACGCAATCAGGGTGCTGATTACTGCACCAACCGCAAATAATAAGTTTGTCGTAGGTTAAGTCACCCGCAATGGAGTTCATTTTTATTCCTTTTAGTTTTTAGAGTTATTTAGGTTTATTTTTATATAAGTTGTAGGTATAGATTTTAATTTTAAAGTATAGGTAGTGTATTTGATAGTGTACGTAGTGACCGTAGGTTATTTTATAATACTGTTAGGTAGGATTAGTCATTCGTATAGATATTAGTTTTTAGGGATTTTGCTTATTTATTGAGTTTAGATTAGTTATCATCAGAAATAGGTTTATTTAGGTAGGTAGGTATTTAATTTTCTGTTATTGAGTTTTTTTTTTAATTACGTAGGTACTTTTTTTTTTTTTTTTGAGGATGGGAAATCATCAAATGACTCCTCCCGCTCTGGGTGGAGCAGGAGGGAGTGTCAGACTCTTACTGACTAAAACCCACCCGTGTTCCTTCCTTAGCCCTTTATGTTCCAGGGCAGCGGTAACCCTTTCGGACAATCCCGCTACCCTGGCAGGCTACGGCCCTGTGGGGCCCCGTCACTCATGCTGACATCTCTTTGAGGCGCGCGTGGAACACAACACGCCGTCCGGCACGGGCCTGGTCCTGATCGGACGGTGAGTTACCCATTACTCACCGCCCGCAGGCCCGCGCCTACGGTGGCCGGGAATCGTCACGCGGCTCCCGACGCCCGGAGCGTCTCCCGCGGCGGCTGAGGCGTGAGGTGCGCAAGGCGCGTTCTCTCGCCCACCCCGCCACCTCCTTCGCTAGCATGACTGCTTCGCAGAAGGAGGTGACTGCCTCCCACTCCCTTTCGCCCCGGACCATGGCTTGAACCAGGGCCGGACGCGAGAGGTCGCCGCCGCTGCCGATCGCCTCTACGAGGACACGGCGGTGCTCTGCCCAAGCAGGGCAGACCTCCACCGTGTGCTCCACCGTGTCCTCTGGGCGATCCTGACAGTGGTGACACCCGGGCGTCTCCTCCCGCCTGATTATGTGCAGGAACCTCCCGAAACATCCGTGTCCGGAGAGGACCTGCGTCAGGCGGTAGGTGAGAACGCCGTGACGTCTCTCTAGCCACTCCTCAAAGAGGGGTCTTACCGCCGCTATCGTGGCGTGCCCTGCGCTGGGTTGCGATAGTCGCTCCTTCCATGCCGCCATGAGATCGCGCCGGAGGTTCGTCCGCTCCGCCGCGGTTTGCCGCGGATGCGGAGTTTCCCCCCGGCGTAGTGCTTCCGCGCGCCAATCATACAGGCGCGCGAGCACTATCGCCTCCAGATCCCATGGCGGCAGTCCGGCAAGGAGGCTTGCTGCCTCGCCCGAGATCGTGCGGTAGCCCCGGATTAGCCTTATGGCTACCACCTTTTGGGGCGCGTTCAGGTTGTGTTCGGCTCGCAGCCGCAGTGAACGCGCCCATACCGGGGCCCCATATAGGGCCATGGACCGCACGACCCCCGCGTAAAGCCTCCGGCAGGAGGCGTTTGGCCCCCTCAGGTTGGGCAAGAGCCGCTTTAGGGCGGCCCCGGCCCGTTCCAGTTTGGGGGCCAAACGTCGGAAGTGCTCGACGAAGTTCCATCGGCTGTCGAGGACGAGACCCAGGTACCTCATCGTGGTCTCGACGCCGATGTGAACCCCTCCTACCACTAGTTGGGATCCTGGAGGTGGCCCGTACCGAGGCCCATGAAAGGACATGGCCTCGGACTTGTGCAATGCCACCTCGAGACCCAACCGCCGGATCCTTTCCACGACTATCGCAACCCCGCGTGTCATCGCGTCGGCCGCCGCCTGATGCGACCTCCCCTGCGCCAGGACCAGCGTGTCGTCAGCGTAGCAAACTACGCTGACGCCTTCAGGGAGGTCGGCCCGCAGCACCCAGTCGTAACCGATGTCCCACAGGAGCGGCCCCAGAACCGATCCCTGTGGGACACCGCACGACATCTCTCGCCGGTTCCAGTTCCATTACGTAGGTACTTAGGTAAAGATATCATATAGGTACCCTCTTAATCACCACTAATGAGACACAATTAGTTTTCTATTGTAATTAGCCACAAAGGGCCCGCGAGATAGATGGCATTCTGGGGAAGCACATAGGTACATTTTATCCTGTTAGCACGTTCCCGTGGGATAATTTCCGACATCCACGCGGGCGAAGCCGCGGGCAAAAGCTATTCATTTATATATCTACACACTTCAGGCAGTATTTTGTACTCCCAGGATATTGGTATCTATCTATTGTAATCTAGGCAAAGCTTTGAGAGAAAACATAGGTTTACAGTGACGGCTAGAAAAGCAAGACTAAATAGCACAGGCTGTCTTTACGACGTAGAAGCGTCTGTGACTGGTACACACTGGTATTTGGATCGTAGATACTGAAAAAGCAAGACTATATAGTGTTCGTGATGATGCAATAATGTTGCACGTTTTCACTTAACAGTAATCTTTATGTTCAGAACAGACGGCTTTTCTATTAGGTAGCAGAATAAGCTTTTAGTAGGACATGATTGCCAGTTTCACACGTTTGTTATACTGCATATATTGGTATGTACACTATAATACTGTAGTAGAGTCTCTGTAGTAGAGGGATGGATGGATATTCACGCAAAAACTACTGAACGGATTTGGATGAAATTTGGCACACATACATTTCATATATATACATTTCTCTCTCTTAAGCGTGAAGTTAAATAGCATATAGTCTTCCTCAAGAATGGGGCTTGCAAACGCAAAACATATTATTTTAAACCCGTCTGGCAGTTCCAGAGATTAACGCGTTCAAATAAAGAAAGAAACTCTTCAGCTTTATTATTATTATAGACAACATTTAGGTATGTAAATCAGAAACGGTACATAATGCGATCTTAACGCTGAAAGCTAAAAGAACGAAAAAAAATTGAATTATTCACATCAATTTCAGACACTTTTTTTATTTGATAATACTTTAGAAGCCCATCCCAAATTTTTACTTTTCAGAGAACCATTTTTGTGTTATGTAGCTCTTCTTATAGCTCACGTAGAAACCTTTCGGTCTGCCGTTCAATAATGAGTAAGTGATCTCATTCATTAGGGTGAATGTGTGCAGCAGCTGTGCTCGTAATATCGATAGTTCCGACATGTATTGGACGAGACGAATGTGTTTTTGGGGAGTTTTCTTGGACCGCGTCTTTTCAGAAGCTTTATTTTGAATTGACAAAGGGTTAACGTTCAGGGCAGTCTTTTAATGTTCGGAGTTCAGAAAAGGCTAGTAGGGTTACTTCGTTATTTTAATTTGATATGGAACTATTACTCTATTACTTTTTCTATTGTTTAAGCTTGTTTAACAGACGTTGGGTTATTTGACATTTTTAATAGCAGGTTCCTTGCGAACATTAAACTGAGGGTACAAACAAGTATGGATTATCTATCTAAATTTATTTCTTAAATAAACCAATTGAATTTAATAACATCCCGTTTTTGATAGCAACATCAACATTAATTTATTATTCCCTAAGGTTGATATTTCCATCAATAGATATTTTTTATTCGTGGAATAAAATTGATATCTGACAGTATTTTTATGGAAGAACTGTCAAAAATTCCGAATTATTCCTCGGATAAAGTTATCTGGCGTTGGAAAAATCAGTACTAAGTTAAAAAGTTAATCGAACTGTCAGCTTTTCCTCGAGATAAGCAGCTGCAATAAAGTTATTATCCTCTGGGGTGAAGTTATTTAAACTTGAATATAATATATTATATTATCTTAAATGTTCTCCTCAACACCAGTTTTCATTACAGTTTTCGAACCAGAGAAACCTGTCTAATACACGTTCGTTAGTTAACTGACTCAAGTTAAATAATACTAGCTTTTATTTCTAGGAACTTAGTTCAAGCTCTGCTACTAGCAATTGTTTAAGTGTAAAACTTTTAAAGAAATCTGGCCAAGTGCGAGTTACCACCGTACAATGTTAAAAACTACATATTTTTTTAAAACACGTGTCTTGTATGGGGACCTGTTTAATTTATAACTTTATTTCTATTATTTGTTGTTATAGCGGCAATACACTCCTATGAAAATTTTAACTGTCTACCTATTATGGTTCATGAGATACAGCCCACTGACAGACAGACGGATGGACAGTGTAGGCTTAGTTATAGGGTTCCGTTGGCACCCTTTGGGTACAGAACACTAAAAAACAAACCTTAAAAATTTACACATTGTTGTTTCGCCAATTAATACGTATAATGGATGCAGGTGGACTATCAAACATTTATTTTTTAATTCCATATTGTGAAATTCATTAATTTGATTGCGACCGTTCTTTCACTATTGTGTTACGAAATGCTCCAGCTTCATTTCAATTAAGAGCATATTGCATTGTTCATAAAATGCAGTATTCTTTTCAAAAATCTTGTATAATAGAAGCTGCTCTTTGATCCTTCATGCTAATAATAATCTGGACGCTTGTGTAGAAATTAAATTAATTTAAATAAAAAATTTTAAGTCCAGTAAACTGAGCTCTTCTTTTTTAAATAATCATTTTTCTTGATGAAATTGAACTATGAGTGGACTGAATATAATATTTTAGCTGCTTAAGATTTAGCGAAAGCTTTCAGACCTCAGAGTCAGTTATAGGAAACAGATGATTCCCGATATTTTTGGATTTATTACTACCCTACTTTTTATTCGAAAAATTGGTTTGTTATTGTGACTTGTGATGGACTGACTGCCTTTAACTAGGAGCTGGGGCAAAAGTAATGTCATAATGTCAATGCGCCATTGTGATTAGATACATATGTTGTAAACAGACGGAAAATTAGTTGACAATGCAATTGAGCGATACCCACAGTATAGCTCATGCAACGATGGAGATTTTGAAACACCAATTTCGGGGCCGTGTGATCTCCCGTTTGACGATTTGAACTGGTCGGCCAAATCACCAATTCTGACGGAGCCAGACTTCGTTCTGAAATCACACGTTTACCACAACAAACCACAAACCTTGCAAGTATTGAAAGCTAACATTGAAGCAGAAATCACCAATTTGGAGGATGTAATGCGAGCAACAATTCAAAAAATGCCGTAAAACGAGCACAAATGTTTATCAACTCAGGACGTTAGTGGACGTTTGACCGATAACTTCGACTCGACTTAATGTCATAAATTTTACACCTTAAAATAAACTTTCCGTGAAAACAGAGCCCAATTTTTTTAATTTCCAACCAAATAGCAGGCATTTCACCTTCTGACATTACTTTGGCCCCACCTTGTATAACCTAACGTGTATATGGAGACAGATTGTTCCAAATGTAATCCACATTCCCTTCAGAGCTTAATCGGCGGCAGGTCTCCTGATTTACAGCTTGATCGTGAACAAAGCGTGAGGGCGAAAACATATTACAATAGTTACGATCGACAATAGTAACTCTGGTTATGGTAATATACCTTGCTAATATTTTGACTCGACTTCCCGTTTACATAATACATACACAGCACATGGAGAAGCATTTGGGGAAATCACATTTGGTCCAAATGATTTGCGGTTTTTGAGACTTAAATACACTAATTTGTCACTTACCAAATTTACACAGCACATGGAGTAGTTTTTGGGGAAATCATATTTGGTTCAAATGATTTGCGGTTTGTGAAACCTGAAAACACTAATTTGGTATTTAAAATTGATTCTAAAACTGGCAATTTCGGATAACCCGCGGTCGGTCCAAGATGGGTGGCTATTTATACACCGTCACATCTTCGTGCTTCAGAGAGCAATTCAACAGTCGGTTCTACGAATATCTATATATAACAGTAATTAATACGTTCAGACTGTGAATATATACACTAATTAAAATAATATGCGGATAGCTGTAATATATAGTACCATTTTATCCATACATAATAATCTGTTTAATATCACGCTATGAATCTTAGGAGCCGAGCAAAAAAAGAGAAAAAAAAGGGGCGGGCGATGCGTTGCGACGTGGTGTGTCGGGGGACAAGAAATTTCACGCGGACGGAGTTGTGGGCAGAACCTAGGTATTTATAAAATTCCCGTATTTATTAAAATATTTATCGGTATAGCTCAGTAATTAAATAGCTGGGATCAGATGGTAGTCGTTTCATGTTTAATGATATTGATTACATCATTTTCGTTTACCTATACATATTTACCGGTACCAACTAATAATTTATAATATTGAGTTTCCATGTATCCGTCAATTCGCATTGGGCCCGCGTATCTAAAACCAGCACTGGGCCCGCGTGGTGGATTATGGTCCACTCCCTCTCACAGAAAGAGGAGGCCTGTTCACTGCTGGGAAGTGGGAACATTAAGTATAGGCTGATTGTGCTTTTGAGAGCAGTAGTGGCCTCGAATTATGAGTACCACTCATAAGAGTTGGAACTCAGGCAGGCACTTCACTTTGTTTATTTAATTGAATCAGCATTGCTCTCAAAACAGTGAAGGAAAACATCGTGAATAAACCAGCATGTCCTAGAATAAAAAATTCGAAGACATGTGACATCCACCAATACGCACTGGGCCCACGTGGTGGATTAGGACCTCTTACAGAGAGGAAGCCTGTGTCCCAGCAGTGGGAACATTATAGGCTGATTATGATTATGCAAGTTACCATGTTTCCGTTGTAAATATAGAAGGTGTCAACAAATATTTATTCAAAAAGTTCAGCCTCACTCCATAGCGTCACTGATTAAATTATAAAATTAATGAAGCTACACAATTTGATTCATTAAAAGTCCGTTGCCTTTCAAACTGTAGACATGAATTAATTTCTGTATTCCGTTTAAGCTTTGATTCATACATGATATAAATAAAGTGATGAAGACTTGTCGATATTAGTCACGATATTAAAAATGTTTTAGTTGATGTTACTTTGCAAAATATATTTTAATTTTTGTGAATTTAATTTCGCACGGGTCGATCATTCAGGTTAAGCTACGCTTCCCGCAGTTAGTCCGTGGATGGATGACCATCTTTACATATTAAGACCCCACCGTGTCTCGGAAACCACGTTAAGCCGTTGGTCCCGGCTGCCATTCGTGGACTTTTGGCAGTCGTTACGGGTCGTCAGAAGCCCAAAGTCTGACAACCAGTCTTACCAAGAGGTTCCGAGTTAACCAGTAACTGGGCTGTGGAGGTGAGATAGGCAGTCGCTCCATGTAAAATATATGTATCCAGCTGCATCCGGTCAGACTGGAAGCCGACCCCAACATAGTTGGGAAAAAGTCTAGGCAGATTGACCACAAGGAAATGTTGAATCTCCTTCAATATTTTAATAAATAAAACAAAGCTTTTATTTTTTCTTTCGCACTTTAGATATCTTAGGAATCATAAGCAACGAAAAAGTTATAATGTCAAATGAGAACTGAGAACTTTTCGCAAAGGTATTCTATTCAAAAAAGTTTGACACTCTCTTCGAAAGTAGTTAGGTACTATGCCTAGCCTTTCTGCGAAATAACAAAGTCTTGAACGAATCAAGTATTTTAAAGGAACATGGAATAACTTTACTGTAACTAAAGGCAAACGAAGTTTTTAACGTGCGTCAACATTGTCGTAAAGTTTCTCAGAGTAGATTGTTCCTGTTTCTATACCTAGATTTAAATGTGTAGGAGTTTTAAGTTTAGTTTTACATTCATTCTCTACGCTCGTATAGAAGCAGCCTATAAATGTATGATAATAACACATTTTATTCTGTTTATTGACAATTAATATAATTTCTATTTGATACTAGCTGACCCGACAAGCATCGTCCTGTCCAAAATTCATACAATAATCCCACAAAAAAAAACAATTTAATTTTTTCAGAATTTTCCAATTTCCGGGTAACTTTTCCAATTTTCCTGTCGCCAATAACCTTATTCGGACTGTTACGAATATTAAAAAGAAAAAAACAATTAACCAAATGGGTTCAGCCGTTCTCAAATGATGCGCTTACAAACGCAAGTCATTTGTATTTATACTTGTACCTAAGTTAACGAATTCTTTGTTAGTTTTATGAATTCAGGAATAATTAATATCAAAACGATGAAGGAAAACATCGTGAGGAAACCGAAATTTCCTAGAACCAAAAGTTCGAAGACATGTGACATCTATTAACCCGCATGGGGCCCGCGTGGCGACCCACTCCCTCTCACAACACAGAGGAAGCCTGTATTCCAGCAGTCAGGAACATCATGGAGACACTATAATGTTAGTCACACTACAATGACAATAGTTAGGAGCCTATATGTATTATGTTTCCTCTGAGCTACTAACCTCAACACAACTGATTTTGACAAATGAGTTTCCTATCGATTATTCGAAGTGACGTGTGTAAAACAGTAGGAATGGAAACAGTGGCAATGATTTATCAGTAGAATATTTACATTTTCGTAAGTATAGGTAATCGAAGATTAGTGGTGTAGGTAGGCATATCAGCATATTGTGTGAATAAGAATTCTGCGAGTGTCAGAGATCAAGATAGTTATTACTGTGTACATAATAAGTATGTAATTACGATCGTAATGGAATGTTATCCATTACTGGATTGGCAATACATGATTATATACATGTACAGCTTCTCGGTATATTATGTTAATAACGACCATGATCGTTTTATGTGGTCGCAAACCGCACCGAAATCCGCCTACCTGTTTGGATTAGTTTGAACAATTCCATTCTCTCTATAGTTAGAGGTAGTTTAGTATTACGTTTTAAATAGAACCCTCCTCCCTCGTGGGTAAAGAATGTGAGAATAGATTAACAGTTAAATAAGAAACGTGTTTTTTTCCGGGTTTAAAAAAATATTGTACTGTGCCTAATGGAACCCTTCGTGTGCGAGTCCGACTCGCACTTGGTCGCTTTTTTGGGAATTGTTGTCAAAAGTCGTAAAACAATAAAGGAGGAACGAATACCTACAGTCGACTACTAGTTATATGTATTTTTGTCTAAAAAAATACCTAAGTATTTTATGGTCACATTGGGAATCTGAATAATACAACTATTATTTTGTTACCAAAATTAAACAATAGTTCGAAGTTCCCAATATTGCTGTACACCGCTGTTGAAAGCTATGAAATAGGTCGCCATACAATGTCAATATGCAGCGCTACATTTACATAAATCATCGAAGCATACGTGGTGACCGTGGCGTGACGTCACAATAGTAACCCGTGCCTATCAGTTGGCCTTTGTGACCAGCGTTAGACATAACATGATAAGTAAATAGCAGGGAAACCAATCGATTTTGTTTTTAAAATATTTGATTCATCCAAGAATATTTTTTTTTCAGAATTTTCAGTTTGGAAACGAACAAAATACGAAATCGTCCAAGGGTATCCCGGCAGCGACCTAGGTGTATTTAGATTTTTTTTTTGAGGGGAAATCGTCAAATAACTTCTCCCGCTCGTGCCGTTGTTCGCCGGGAGGGCGTGTCACACTTTTACTGACTAAAACCCACCCGTGTTCCTTCAGTTGCCTATGCCAGGGGCTACAGTAACTCTTTCGAACAATCCGCGACCCTGGCAGGAAAAGAGTCGAAAGCGCGCACTAAGGTTCGAACCTTCTCCACTTCATGCACACACAATAACAGCCACCCACTCGTGCGAACTTGCCATTGCTGCTTATAGGCGTAGATATCAGGACGAGCTTGACGCCTAAAGGCGGCATTGATTCATGTCGGTCTAGGATCGTGGTGAGTGGAAAATGGGGAAGGGAGCCCTTGCCCTGCCGTGGGCACAAGCTGATTTATTTATTTAATATAGATTTAGATTGGATCCGTGACAATATAACGTTTTTCGTAACACATCTTATATTTGCGCGAAGAGATTTTTACCCTGAAGTGGGATAATAATAGACTTATATTATTATTACCTATGTTATATCTTGTAATATAACGCCACGAATAAATAGGTACTTAAGGACTGTTTATTTAGTAAGTTTAATTAGTCGTATGCAACGATTTATTTTGCGTTGGAGCTTAAAAATAGGCTTGACGCAAAAACGTATCGAGTTGCTGGGGACAACGGATTCTTACAGGTGTAAAAGGGTTGGAAGCAGATTTGTTTTGACTGGATACCGACCAAGTATGTTTTTCAACATGAAAAGGCTAATATTGAACGTCACAACGGTTATAATTATAACATAAGAAAATTTATCCTGGTAAAATCAGTCATGTTTAGGCCAGCGGTTGTTACAAGTTGTTATCAGTCTGCTAAAATAATATAATAAACAATTTTACTAAAAATGTTTTTTTTTAAACAAAATAAATAGCGTAAAACTTGTCACGAAATAATCACAAATTAAGTTTAATGTTGTTACATACTAAAACGAAAGAAAAGGTCCCACGACTAGAATGTCAATGGTTATTAATATTTTAATTGTGTATACTTAAAATACGTAATGTAGAATAGGTACGTGGTTTCAACTAATGTGATAACCTAATCGCCCCACTGTGTACGGTTTCCAAGGTAAGCGGTTTCATCATAATACAACGGCCGTCATGGAAATCTGTGATTTTCACCAGTATTTGACATCACAATAGCCTATAGTGTTCTCCCCTGCTGGGCCACAGGCCTCCTCTCGGAAGAGGGAGTGGGCCGTTATCCACCACGCCGGCCCAGTGCGGGTTAATAGATGTCACATGTCTTCGAATTTGGGTTCTAGGACATGCCGGTCTCCTCACGATGTTTTCCTTCACCGTTTTGAGAGCAGTGGTGATGAAATAAATTACACAAAGTAAAGCGCCTGCTTTTTTTTTTTTTTTTTTGAGGATGGTAAATCATCAAATTACTCCTCCCGCTCTGGGTGGAGCAGGAGGGAGTGTCAGACTCTTACTGACTAAAACCCACCCGTGTTCCTTCCTTAGCCCTTTATGTTCCAGGGCAGCGGTAACCCTTTCGGACAATCCCGCTACCCTGGGCAATGGGTTCGAATCCATGACCTACAACTCGTAAGTCGGGTCTGATACCACTTGGCCACCACTGCTCTACTCTGGTCAGTATTTGACATGAAGATGTCAAAAAAAATCGGAGAGCCGCTACTGTGTGACCGTTTACCGCTTTCTTACGAAACCAAAGCTTTAAGGCCGGTTTAAACTAAAAATTGATCAAAAAACACATTTTGAAAAAATTTAACCATTAGTTACCATTGGTTAAGTTCAACTACGGATCAAAAAACCGGCTCTTAGTCAAGGTTCACAATGTTAACCTTGACTAAGAGCCGGTTCACAATGTTAATGAATAAATTAAAACGAAACACTACTTAGTACGCTAACGTAACCGTTAATATGGCTAAATGAATGGGTTAATGAAGAATCTTATGTTTTAGTGAGGATAAAACATAAGATTCTCGTAATTATTTTATGGATGTAATATAACTACAACAAGTTGTTAACTAACTTTGTATTGCTACTTAATGTAACTTAAAACTGTTGTAATGAATTTTATCTAACAATTTCAGGAAGGTTTTGTAAGTTCATATTATGTATATTCTCCGAACTGTTAAAGAATTGTAAGAAAACCCAAAATATAATTTATTTTACGGTTTCTTATTTTGTTTTACTTAAGCAAAGAGCATCAGCTCTTCGCTTAGTATTCTTGCTTTGAGAAAACACATTGCTAGTCTTAAGTGATCGTACTTTTTACCTATTATTAACGCCCTATTGGTGTACTTTCCACGTTTTCAATGTAGTCACAGCGTTACGGATCTGGGAATTTTATTAGGCTTTTTAGGTGATGCTATTTCAGGTAGAATCAAGATGGTTTCGACAGCGGAGTATCTGTTAATGTAGGCTTAGATAGGACCCGATAACACAACAACATTTTAAAAGAGTAACGGTGGACTTTCTTGCTTATTCTTCTCCATAAAAAAAAAACTACCGTTTGGAAGGGGCAACTCGAATCAATTCTCTTTACGGTTTATGAGATACAGCCCGTTGACAGACCGCCATACGGACGGGCAGCGGAGGCTTAGCTACTATGAAAATTATATGTCCACAGTATCAAAGATCCTGTTTCCTTTCTAGTTTCAATGAATACTCTTGTGGATACGGTCTGAACTCTAAACTAAGCACTTTGACTGATTGCTCGTGAGACATTTTATTGTGTGATATCTAGGTATTTATTTTTACCACAAAATCGTAGATGGGATATTTTTGTCAACCCTTTTGGTGCGATTTTTCGTACGTACGGATTAATCCAGGAAACACGACATGATGCTCTGTTTCGTTGCCAAAAGGCGGGGGCATTTATTGATTGGACCTGAGGTCATATTTTCATGGAAACTCGTTTGGATGTAGATAGGGTAAAAAGGAAATTCGTTATAGGCTATCAATGTTTACGTAGAGTAATTGCCTAGTTTGGGCGAGGTAGCTTTAATATCAAGTATTTCGCATCAAGGTTTACGACCTCCACCGAGAAATTTTAACTCGTGGTCGAGATAATCGAATGGACGAAGTTAAATGCATGTCGGGCTTTACATTAAGTTACAACGTTCTAGTCACCGGAAAATTCGACGAGAAACTAGTGCAGTGTCGATTTATTTATAGATTACCCAGAACCGAGGTGAATGTTAGTATGTTACAGTGACTTTGATTTAGGTTATTTTGAAACTAAAGAATTGTTATATCTTCTCACGGTGATGTTTAATTTATTATTAGTAGCGTGGAGCAATTTTAAAAGCTCTTCATGTAGGACAAGAACTGTTCTTGTTGAATTGGTGAATATCTGCCAATCTCTATTTTCAGATAATTACGATACGAGTAGTAGGTACTCGTATTACTATTTTAAGAAACAAAGGCCTAGCGACAGTGTCAGACAATGAACTAAATAAATGTCTAATTGTTTATAACACGGTTTATAAGCAGCTCTGTTCATTGTCTTTAGGGCCAGGCCACACGCACCGCTGCGGCACCACACTGCTTGCACCCCTCCCCGCCTCGTCTGCCTCGCGCCGTTGTCCGGTGCGCCTGCGGTGCGGCACCGGAGCGGTGCCGGACGTACCGTATGGCATACCATACATTTTTATATGTAGGAAACCGTTGCGGCACCGCTCAGGCGCCGCGCCGGAGCCGCACCGCACCGTGTGGCCTGGCCCTTATTCTTGAAATGTTATGTAGACCTATAATTTGTGTAAACATTCGTACTAGTAGTTGTTAATACCTTTCCTAAATACGTTTGTAAACCAATGTTGAATTTATATGGTGATGGTGTTCTTAATAAATAAATATATCCGTAGGTACCTATTATTTCGTTCATATATTCGCTTATGATAAAAAATGATTCAAGTTTTTCATTATTATATTTCTCATTACAGGACGGGTAATATCTTTATTTAGGTACCTAGATATTTCTTCCTTTGCCGTCGTTCATTTTTCTTGAAAAATTACAATATTTGACAGCAATAGATCAAATATTCGGAATTTTTCAAGTAAATAATAAAAAGAGTTAGATGTGCCAAAATCTTATTAATAATTTTTTTATGGTTCGTTTTTTAAAATATGATTTATGTTTCACTAAATTTTAAGTGTAGTTTAGAATCTAATCTGGAAAGCCAATTTGCAATATGCATATCATATTCTCCAGGGAAATAATCGAGATTCGGCGAGAAAGGGTTCAGAGTGCGAATCTCTGACACAATATGGACCCTGCAGACATCTACCTACATACACGGTCCGTCGTAAAAATAATTAATCCCTTTCGAGCAGCCGAGAAGATGGAGACGGAGAATTTAATATCTGCAGGCAGACATAAATACGTTGGAATAGTTTAACTAATAGGTACTTATGTTATTTTAAGGTGAATGTTTCAGTCGGCACGCGAAATTAAAATATTTTTACGTTTTTAAAACACATTTTATGTAAAACATGACCATTATTAGGACGAAGATATTTTATTTGCGTAAAGTAAATTACAAAGCGTACCTACTACTTTTAGTAATTAACCGAATTTATATCTATTGTGTAAAATGGGACCAGAAGATAAAAATAAGAAAGCCCAACTATTTTACTGCCACCGCAAATAATAATATTACAAGGCAAAGATATACCATATTTAAAATAAATTATTTCAGGTCGACTGAAGAAATCACTTACAAAAGTCTTGACCTAAGAATTTTAAACTTTAGCCACAACTGAAGAACATATATTTTTACAATTTACTGACATTTAACAGGTGTACATTTGGTATGCATGAAATCGAAAACAAATACCAGATGACTCAATCGATGAATTTAGCCAAAACTTGTCAGTGCCATTAAATAAATTGAGAATAGATTGAAAGCATGTTATAGTGTGCGTTTACAGACCCCCTAATTATCAAAACTACTCCATATTTGAGTCAGTAATGGAAGATGTTCTAGCAAAACTTCGAACTGTAAAAATTCGCTAATTATCTGTGGTGACTTCAATATTAATATCTTAGAGAATAGTTCAAATAGCAGTCGATTATTAAGTCTCTCATTAAATTAGTCAAATGTGTTTTCAGAACCAACAAACATAACTATAAATTCTGCTACATGTATTGATAATGTTTTTTGTTGCTGCGAATACTTATAAAGCCATGGTAAATTATCTCTCTTCTGATCACAGCGGTCAAACTGTTGTGTTCAAGTCCAATACACCAGAGGGCATAGTGTGAGTTTTTCTACCTACTCGATGGCGTTAACGTAAACTCAGATTTGTATGGAATGACAGCAGTGCTATCGAGTTTCCACTAGATGGCGCTGCTCTAATACCGTACAAATCTGCGTTTACGTTCACGCGATCTAGTAGGTAAAAAACTCGCACTACGCCCTCTGTACAAAAAATTCTGACACAAACTAGACAAATAACACCAAGCAATCTAAATAGATTTAATAATAACTTCTTTTATTATTATTATTATTTTTTGAACTTAATTAGTAAGTTAAGTATACCAGGCCATGTTTATAACAATGTAAATTAATTATATGAGAGGTTCTTGTCGGTAGTACGCACAGAGTTCAATAATACATTAAAAAAGAAAACTAAAACTATTTGCCCAAGTTTTTTGTTCAGTGACTGGGCAACTAAGGGTATTAGGAAAAGTAGGGAAAAATTGTTTGAGCTGTATGGCCTTAAGCCTTATATTAACTATGAAACTTATAGTAAATACGTTGTTTCCTAATGTAAAACTTTTAAAAATATCTGCAAGGTAACCAAAGCCTTGTATATCGACGGGTGCAAAGTAAAAAAATTAACTACAATTTTGAGGATTTTTGATTATTGCAGTAACTAACTAAAAACATGGCAAAAAAAATACACAAATATCGGCTCATTTTTTGTACTTTTGTCACGTAAAAGAAGACAACTCATGTTTTGTAAAATTGCACGACGTAGATGCGTTTAACTACCGCTGGCCATCTTTACGCAGGGCGCGCGGTCATTGCTATTGCGTCATCAGTGCGAGAAATAGTAGTTAAATCCTTACACAATATTTTAGAAATATGATCTACAATTCTACATGAAGTAGAACCCAAGCGAATTGACTTGGTGCAAAAAAGAAATACTCGTTATCAACATGGCCTTACAATAAATGATCCCAAAAAATGTTATGATGAACCCATCATGATTACAAGTGCCAAGTACAAAGACTTATTAAGCCCCTGCCAGCAAAATCTGATACCTCCTAGGTATCATAGCTTTTATAAAAATTTGAAACATGGTTCCTATACTGACGGTAATGAGACTGAATAATTTTTAAATTTATTTTAAAATAATTATAAAAACTATATTTTCTTTCGTAAAGTAGCTGTTGTTTCAGAAAATTGTTTAATATTGGGTTGAATTTTTTTTTTACTTACTTTTATCATAAGAGATATACCTATTTGTTTAGTAAAAATGTACGAGTGGAATATATTTTATAGGATTTATGTTTGTTAAAATACAGAATTACTATTATGATTGTGATTATAGCTAGGTTATTGAAACGACTATAACATTGATTGTTGCGACTGAGTTTAATTATTTTAAAGTATTGAAACTTTAGAAACTTTCTTGATTTAATTTTAATTGTTTTTATAAGAAGTTTATAATTTTTACTGTTGAATTCTCAACTAAAGAACCTGCAATTACCTCATAAATATTCTCTAAGTTTTTTATTCTGAAAAAAGTTATGATAAGATTACTTTTTTACTAAAATAAATAAATCATTCCTTAGTAAATATTTCATATAACCTCCTTCTAAATCGTGTACCTTGCACAGACGTTAAGACGTAGAAAAAGATATCTGCGCAATCATGTTCTGAACTTGGTGTACTTAGGATTTAACACAGTCATGAAGTAATTTTAATAAAAAACGACACTACAAAGAAAAAAATAACTATAATTTCGGAAGTCGGTGTCGTTGGGTTCAGATTTTCGTTGTTTGCCACCGACTTCCGAAATTAAAGTTATTTTTTCTTTGTAGTGTTGTTTTTGGAAGTCGGTTGATTTTTTTTTTGCAAAAAAGTTTTTACATTTTACTTTTAAGTTGTAATTTTTACCAGTAATTTTGGTTTAAAAACCAAACTACTGAACCGTTTTTGATGAAATTTCTATGGGACCATTTGGAAAGTATACCCTTTTCAACAGAATTTTTCAAATCGGTTGGCAAGCGACGGAGTTATGCGCGAACAAACTTAAAAAAAAAATATAAACGTCCGAATTGAGAACCTCCTCTTTTTTTAGAAGTCAGTTAAAAAGGAAATGTTGCAGTTTTTGTATTTACTGAAATATATTAAACATACTTCATTAAATCCAGATTTTTGAATTCCCATGTAGAAACGACCAAATGGTAGTTAACACCGTTGTCATAATTTTAAGCACAATGTAGATGCAGACAACTGCAATATCTCGAAAATTAAACATAATTTAAAAAAAAACAAATATACATGTAGATGCCTTATTAAATAATGAAGCAGTGATGAAAATCTCAACAAATTTGGTTCAAAATTAACAGAATGGGAGCACTTTTTCCTATCATACGCTCTCCTGAAAAGTAGCTGTTTTGTATATAACCCTTTTTACTTTGCACCCGTTGATATTAGCAACGAGGTCAAATCAGCCGATAATAAAATAAAGACGGTTTGGCAAATTATCAATGACGAAACTAACCGGAATATAAAAGACATAATAATTATTTCACAATAGAGACTTCGGGTGGTCTCATAAGCACTAGCAAAGAAGTTGCTCAAGAATTTGTAAATTTCTTTAACAGTATCTTACATACAACCACTGAAATCTTAAATTCCTCGCCCTTGCGTTCTATTGATTTATTAAGAGCAAACGTCTCATCCTGCCAGATTGAATTTAAATTCAAGCATATAAACCCCACAATAGTAATAAAAGCTTTCAAGCAAATCAAGATCAGCTAACCGAAGATCTATGGGGAATGTCTATCAAAGTTTGTACCTCCATTATTGGGACTATAGCGTCGTACTTAGCCTTAATATTTAATTTGTGTGTGGATCAAGGAGTCTTCCCGGATCTAATGAAATACAGCAAGGTGATACCACTTTTCAAATCTATTCAATTCTTACCAATAATTATAGACCCGTATCTGTGTTACCGGTTTTCAGCAAGGTGTTTGAAAAGGTGATGCTAAACCAAATGCTCAATCATTTTAACACCAATAAAATATTGCACGACCAATGTATGTAACGTATGGTTTCACCAAGGGACGTTGTACGACTGATAGGTGTCGCCTTATTAAAAAATCCATTTTTACGGCGTGGGAAGAGTCCCAAGACGCCATAGGCATTTTTTGTGACCTTTCCAAGGCTTTTGATTGCGTCGACCACGAAACCTTACTTTTAAAACTTAAGCATTACAGACTTAGAAAACTTGCGCTCAGTTGAGTAAGATCTTACTTAAATGATAGACAACAGCAAGTTCAAATAAATGGTGTCAATTTACTCGGTTTAAAAGTAAAAATGGGTGTACCACAAGGCTCGATATTAGGTCCTTTCCTCTTTTTAGTATATATTAATGATCTACCCCATTTGTTAAAAACCCAACCACAGATGGTGTTATTTGCTGATGATACTTCCTTTATTTTAAAAAATAATAGACGTGCATTAAATCTTGACGACGTTAATAACGCCCTACTGCAGATCCAAAATTGGTTCACTGCTAATAATTTAGTATTAAATGAGAAAAAAAACGAAGTGCATAAGATTTTCTTTACCAAATGTCAAAAATAGTCATTGTGAGATGAAACTGAATCAAGAGAAACCAGAATTCGTCGATAAAACTGTTTTCCTGGGGATCACGCTCGACTCAAGGCTTCAATGGGGTCGTCATTTAACATCCCTAGCAGGACAATTAAGTTCAGCAGCGTATGCTGTGAGAAAAATCCGTCAATTTACTGATGTTGATACCGCGAGCCTAGTCTATTTTAGTTACTTTCATAGTATTGTGTCGTACGGTATTTTACTATGGGGACGGGCTGCAGACATCGAGTCTATTTTTATTCTGCAGAAAAGGGCCATCAGAGCCATATATAGCATCCGCAGGCGTGACTCTCTAAGGGAATTGATTAAAGATATTAACATCATGACGGTACCTTGTCAATATATCTATGAAAACATTATGTACGTAAGAAAAAATCTACATCTTTTTAGTAAAAGAGGTGAAAGATACAATTATATCACTAGAAAGAGGGAGCAATTAGTTCAACCAGGTTTCAGGCTGGCTAAAGTAGACTCATCATTCATGGCGTACTGTTTAAAATGTTACAATAAAATACATCCCCACATAATTGAACAGAATGAAACGAAATTTAAATCTTGTATAAAACGCACACTATGCAGCCAGGCATGTTATAAATTATTATTATTATTAAATTGGGGGATTACATCGCTGATAAAAATGCTTGGCTAAACGCTGGTCCTGCTCCATAAGGACGCATAAATAAATTGATTAGCAATTGAAAATACAGCTGCTGAAGACTTTAAAATACTTTTTTTTGCATTATATAAATTCAATCTCCTAGTATTGAATAATTGTATAGCACATGTCATTGTGTGAGTACTATGTACATACTATAAAGCTACCATTTACTGGGTACGTCTTTCATTGACTTGAATGTGCCCTGGCGGCTGAGAGTATGTCATGCTCACTCAAATGACTCGCTGATGGTAGCGCATGTGTTGGATCATTTAGCTCCCTTCAAAATGGTTGAGCTGAATGGTGCTAATCCATGCGTCATGTTCGTGAACGGGCGCCGTCAGTAGGGACTGGTTATCTCTTTGCTGCCATGGCTTTTTTTAATTTAATATTTGAATTGTTTTTATTTTAAGTTTTCATTATGGACGCTTTTAACGTTTTGCATCGTTCTCACATGCATAATTTCTAACATGAGTGATGTAACCAATACTTTGTAACCATATTAGATTGATTTAAAAGAGTGTCCATGGAATATCTTGCCCGTTCTTCTCCATAGGTAGTACCTACGCTTTGGAATGGGCAACTAGCTTCATTTTTCTGACTGACCGACCCTTTGACAATTGAAAAGTGTCTGTAATTGGTTTAATTGAAATAAATATTTTGAGTTTGTGTTTGGGTTTGAGAGCTCTTCGAGGTGGAAAATAGACGTTCCATCTTATATTTTGCCCTCTGACTCGAGTTGGTTTTCTAAAATCTGTGGAATTTTTACCTATGTCTTAGAAATAGTTCGTATTTCATTAAGGCTCTTAGATAGACTAGATTCTTTCTGTTTAGGTAAGTGCTTAAATACTGTGTGCTCATGAAAGTTTAATTAATTACATAAATTGGATAGAGACTCAAGTTTATCGCCTTAATTGGAGTCTTGATGTTCTTTTTCATTAAGATCGAGTAGAACTGCAAAGTCATGCAAACAATTATTAGAACATTTTTGAAGCTGTTTTGAAGTGGTGCGTTAATAATAACGTATTATAATAGCACTTTCAAAAACACTGCTGTCGCGCGGTTGTTTGCGGTTTTACCCGGATGAAATTGAATAGGTGCACCAAATTAAAATATCTAATTCAAAGCATTATAAAACAAATTTAGTGCATGTCATTAAGGAAAGGGATGCATAAGCGACCGTTTTTGCAATCTCGTCACGCGCCCTTTTTTTCGTAGGAACGATCAAAAGTAGGTAAATACTGCTAGTTCAACGCGTTGCCAACTGTTTCATGTTGTGGACTCTGCGATGAATGGAGTGCTTATCGAGCGCGCGTTAAAATATATATTTAAATTTTACTGGGTCGACTATAATTCGTGTCTACTTGAAGGCACTTAGTTTGCACTATCGAAGACAATAAATATACGATATTTTTGAAGAATTCAGATGTTGGAAATGCCAATTTATAATGTAAACGTTACTGCACCTCCTATTCCGATTTGGCGCAAGTTTTCAATTTAATCCTGTATTATTAATTCTTTGACTGTCTGGTGTATTGTTATACACAGCGCTTGTTTATTCACAGTGATTTCTTTGTACATTCGAAAAAGTAAATAACGTAATTATATTATCATTTCTTTGACTGTCCGGTTTATTATAATACAATTGTTAAACTATTGCGTCTGCTTCGCAGGCAGTTAGCGTGTTAATGTACTTTCGAAAGTACTTCTTAAGGATAAACCATAGACAATGTGTCGTAGACGTCTTCACTTAATGGTTAGCAAGTATATACCTCAATAGGCCTATTGTTTTATGACAATACGGTTTGCGTTCGATTGTCCCTTGATACTCACGTCACTTTCAAAAGCAATCTCGTTAAATGTCCACTATGACGGTAATGTGCGAATTTATTACCTATCTGCTAGTAACGAAGCGGACAAAAAGCGTTCACTGTCACAATTAAGTGAATTATAGAACACCGATAATCGTGATTTGCATTGAAAAGCGATGAGCGTCCCGTGTCACGCATTAACATATCACATATGCATATGCGCATAAAGTAAAAGTAACTAACGTTCACGACAAAGAACCAGCCTTCATTATACTAGCAACATTTTATTGTCACGTTACTATCTTGCTCCTACATACAAGTAGTAAGGTCAGGCGCATGTATGAACAGGTGTAAGGTTTATAACACCTGTAAAAATCTTACCTCACAGTTACATGTTTTGTTGACTATGAAACTTTGTACTTGATGACTCATCTTTGAGCCAGTAAACATAAAATTCGGAGAGCGACCATATTTTGTGATGTTAGTATTAAAGGAAATTGACCGGAAAGGAAAAGTGATAAAATATACGACCGTGTCAATAACCCTGATGTTCATCCATCGGACGTAAAATGAGAAATTTCTTTTCGAAGACCTAGATGACCAAAGGAATTCCCAATATTTGGGATCGGAATCTTCTCACAGCTCACAAAGCGAGTTTCCTTAACGTTAAATAAAGTCTGATGTGATCTCAAAATTCACTTCTCAACGACACCGATCATTTGGTGGTAACTTCGCGATAATATAACCTTTTCTTTGCCAGTTTAGTGAGCGAACGACAAAACCACGTGAAAATTAATATCATTACAGTCCCCATACAAACTAACAAGCTCTTTGTGCACCAGCTGTAATGAAAAGCATACAGTTATTGTTGGTAATCAGCCTCATTTACATGTGTTTGTCAGGCTTGCCAGCGGTAAAATATAAATACATATTACCCACATTACCGTATTGTCAGGATTTGCGTGTTATCGACAATTTTCTTTACAAAAAGATCTTGCAAAAAATTCTGTTACCTGAACTGCAACTGTCAGCGTGAAACAAATTCAGACTAAACTTTAAATCCTAGCATAACATTCTAGACAGAATAAATTAAACGTTTCTAGGATTGGACACAGCGCAATGAAAAAATTTTAAGTATTTAATTCACAAGGTTATTTCAGCGATGGCGGTATATTTTCATGAATGACACTTGAAAGCAACTGTGACTAATGCCGGGACGATGACAAAAGAATTTTACGCCTGTTACACGATATTTTCAGTCATTATACATTCTTTTAGTTTTATAATTCTTATTTTCGTTCGGCAGAGATTGTTTTGTAATAAAAATATGAGGCCAATGCTTGTTCAATGATTCTTAGAAGCATTGGTGTATTTTAAATGTGTTCGTCTAGTGGAATTTAAAATTGTACACAGCTATGTATTTAAAAGCCCTAAATAAATGATAAAATCTTGAACAATAATTGAACGAAGTAATCATTGAGTATCTCCCTTTCTAACTGTCAAACATTTTGTATAAGGAAACTAAAGCAATTTGCTATCAACATTATATGAATTAAAATACGACCTATTCTGCTTCGTTTTCGAGAAAGAAAAACGTAAAGTAGGTAATTGTAGAAGAAATAACATCGGCAATGTTCGGGAGTTTGATTTGTTATTTTAGCTTATTTCGTTTAGTGGAACAAAATGATCGAGAAAAGACGAAAACTCTGTAACTGTTTACCTTATTCTGTAATACAATGATTAATAGATAAGCTGAACAGTAAGCCGAGGCGATAAGACGCTCGAAAATGGAGAGAATATACTTTCCATTAAAGGTTAAAGCAATCTCGAAGGTGAAGATTCATCTGGGAGATTGCTTTCCATACCATTGTGCCCTACGGCAAAGAATCTGTACAATTGTGTATGTATGGTACTTTGAAACACTGAAAATGTCTCATAAATATTGGCGTAATAACCCAGAGATAACACTCAAGATAATTCAGCAAGCGATAAAAATATGAATGGAAAAGTCATTCAAGAGGAGATAAAGAAATAAAGCGTGGTAGCGGAAAACGTACACACCACACACCCATCCGAAATTGTATTCCTACGGATAATCGCCAACTGATAAAGCTACGGATAGTTAAGTAGGTAGTAGTTACCTACATTCCGTCACGACTACGGTCTATCAAAATATGGCCCACGTAAATATTTGCTCTACTATTGGGAAATGCGAAAAATGAGCGATCCTATTGTTCCTTTTGACACAAATGCGGTCTGCGGGCGGTTGTGATGGCATTCTCCTTTGAGAATGCCTGATAAAACTTTTTTAATATTTGTTTTGTGTTGAAGAAACACATTGATCGAGTAGAAGAAAATTGGGAGATTGATGCAGTGAAACAGTTCTTACTTATTTAGATTTGGCTTTTGAATGCCATAGTAAATCTACTTATACAAATGTAGGTACATAATCTAATATCGCGATATATTCGCCGAAAATGTAAACAAATTTTCGTTTGTGGAAAAATAACTTTAACTCCTACACAATAAAGTTCAGTTTACGCTACAACTTCAAACATTTTTATAACTTTTCAATAGTGGTAGTCACTCTGAAATCAACTTAATTGCTATTAAAATAAAGTTGATATTTGTTTGACTTGAAATAACGTCAATTTGAAACAAATCAAATTTGAATATAGACAATGCTATAGCTTACCTACCATTATCTTCGTGTTTGTTTTTTGCGCTAGAAACACTGAAACCTTTTTACATCCATTTTACGGTGAATATTAGTCATTAGATGAGAAGATACAAGTCTCGATAACTGTGATAAGCGAAGGACCTGAAGCCTAAGGAAATGTCTATATCACGCGCTCTGTCTAAGATTGCGATAACGTATAGTAATTCATATTATAAATGATCAAGCGACTGATAATTACTTATTTTTAATAAAATTATGTTTTGTCTGAATAAGCACGAAGACAGAAAAAATCTTCGTAAAACGCCTTAATTTCACGGTATTTTCCTAGTTCAAAAGATTACAATAGGTACTTTGTAGGGAGAAGCTCATTAAATAATAGAGAGGTACATTAGGAACGGTTTGGTAAACGATTCAAATGTTACAGACAGGCTGAGGTCTTTCAGAGCCGAACAATGCTGATGAACTAAAACTCTAGCGATAAATATATTTTTTATTGAAAAGGCTGAAACATTTGCGATGTCTGACATCTGTTGGGTCAAAGGGACAGTCATAACAAGAGGCTCAGAGTTACAGCCACGTATAATATTTTATCAAAATTTCACAACCGTACAGTTAGCAAAGTTTTGGACTCGTAATACCGGTAGCGATAAACGTATTGAATTTATCGATATTGTATTTATAAAATACACATTGCGATTATTAATCGAAATAATACAATATGATATTAATTAAAACCATCGATGTTTGATTAGTTTTGCATCAACATAATTGCGTATTGGTTAGGTACTAACCTAACCAAAAACAAATGATGTTGCCTAAACCACTAGGTTTAGGTAACATCATTTGTTAAGTGAATTTATCGATAGATTTAGTAGAGGGGTGGACTTTTCTTTGTATTTTAACAGGCGCGAGTAAGTAAAGCTAAGTGATTATTCTTGTCTAAGGAGGCCTTCAAGATGCTATGTTAGTTTTTCTTGTGAAATGTGAGACCTAAAGAACGTAATAATGCATACATAATGAGAATCTGTGCGCAAGGGTAACACTATACTTTTTATTTTCTTTTGGATGCAAATAAATAAAATAAAAAGTTACTGTTAAAAGTGAGTTTGTGAAAACCAAAGTGGTTAAAATACAGTCTCAAATAATGCAAATATATACTAGAAGTGAGCAGTGCCCAGTGGTAACAGCTCCGACTTACAAATACGTCGGTCGTGGGTTCTAACCCAGTTCGCTTTACTTTGTGTAAATAATTAAATAATCACCGCTGCTCTCAAAACGGCGAAGGAAGACATCGCGAGGTAACCGGCCTGTCCTAGAACCAAAAATTCGAAGACATGTGACATCTACCAACCCTCACTGGGCCCGTATGGTAGATTACGGTCCACTCCCTCTCACAGAGAGGAGGCCTATGTCCCAGCAATGGGAATAGTACAAACTGATTACAATTATACAATAATAGAAGTTTATGTCTGTAATAACTGTTTTTGATTCAAAAAAGTTTTCCCAATATTAATTTTCCTTTCTCGTTTTTATGTTTCGCCGAGAAAAATACAATAAAACTTTAAAATGTGAGTTTTTTGTTATTGTTGCCTAACCTTTTGTTCATTCAGCTAGTTATTCTGCAGTGCTGCAAAGTCTATTTTACTCCCTCTAGAACGCGCTCAAAGAGCAATTCTAAAGGTCCACCTTTAGGCCTTTCAGATTTCCTACACACCAGCTTTACATTGCTTGTAGGGTGCTAACAGTACGCCAATTATTTATACTGCACATTACATTACAGCAGCACGTTGAACTCGCTTTCAAGCCAGTACCTTCTGACAAGAGAAGGAAGGATTTGGTCTGCATAAAGCCTCGAACTAGACATGCCTTTGTAAACCGATTCTATGTCTATTTAGGACCCGATTTATATAATAAGCTCAATAGAGTACTTAATATTTATAGTGCCAGTTACAAACATTGTAGTCTGAAGATACGCGAATATTTGGGTCAACTTGATTACACAGACACAGAAAGACTTCTAGAAGTACTTAATTTTTTATTATTTTTAGATTTAGTTATTAAATTGGCAATTTTTAATTTGTATTTAGTACCTACTAGAAGTAGGATATTATTATTTAAAAAAATAGCTAACTATGTATGGACTAATAATCAGATGATCGCTTAGTATGGGGATGGCTTGAAACACAGGTTTTTATTAGCCTAGCTCAGGCAGGTCGCCACAAGTTATAATGTCAGTACCAACGCACCTTTCATAGGTAATTAGAAACGTATAAATTAAACTAGCTTTATATTAGTATTTAAGCCAATCTGTTAAGAACTTGGTACTACTAAGTATTTATAAGTTTGTAAATGTATTACTTTGTAAAAGGACCTAAATAAATATTATTATTATTAATTGGATAGATGTTAACGTGACCTTGATGTCGTAACATTCTGTTTTGTTTTTATAAAGTCGAAAGAAATCATGTGCAAAATATGTTTAGTTATTAGTTAAAAGAGCATTGTCTTACAATAATGCTGAACAGAAAAATTAAAACTAATATTATTATTTTGGTAAAATTTTTACGTTTAAAAATGTTGCGTTTTTAGTAACCTAATGTATAACAATGCTAGGATATTATGCGTTAACAAAGGATTCCAAAAGACATGACAAGTGAAAACCATTAATTTACTCCTCCGTAATTTATATCATTCACTGTGAGGTTAGCTAAATTAACACAATTAAATTTGAAAGGGGGTTAAGGAAATAATTACTGTAAGTACTTTATATGTAGTATTTTATTTGCAGCCAGCATACATGTTTTCGTATAAAAATATAATTTCATATAATATGCTCTGTCTGTAATGGACCTTGCTAATGTCAACTAGGACATGCTGCCATGGCATATAAAGAGGGAAATCTCGCTGGAGAAACCACTCTGTACCATCAAATCCAACAACAAATCGAAGAAAAACGTAAGAAAAAAAAAATAATATGCTCGTTAAAATAAAATTAACTGAGTCTACGATTGCGGTCAAAAATGTAAGAATTATGGAAGATGTGTGTGTCGTGCCAAGGTCGAACAGCTGTTTTTATTTCACGTGCTACCATGGCTAACTGACAAAATATTGTCATACTTTAGAACGACACACATTTTCATTAATTTTGAACAATAATATATTTATTTCTATGATAACAGAGTAGATAGAGACGGCAACACTCAACTGTTTACTTTTGATATTATAACGGAGATATAAAGAGAATATTTTGTGTAAGATCTCAGAACAAATACTGTGACAAAATCAACGTGTTATCGTTTGATCCCGCCATGTCTCTGTGCTGATATACAAAGGTTAAACGCGTCAACCGACTCACCTATCAATAATAAAATTTACGATGTTAACACTACTAGCAAAATTAATTTACGATCAATAAATCATCTACGTCCTACCTATATTTAGGAAGAGAACCAATCGCTTTTTGGTAATATTAATAGGCACTAAACGATAGCCATCTATCGCACTGTGATAATGATTATTTATCAGAGTATTGTTCGGTAAGCTTGTTTATCTATGTTATATAATATAACTAATGTTGATACTGAATGTAAACTAGTGTAAATGTGAATTCAATCGATGCTATCAGCTCTAATTCTCATTAGCGATCGTGTCAGTATGTTTCAAAAGAATGATAAACAAGATCAAGCGGACAAGTAAACAACAGATCTGCATTTAATCCTTTATCATAAGATAATTGACAGAGAAAAATCTTCGCTTCTTTGTCCTTTAATCCCAAAGTTGTTGCAGGCTTACAAGGTAAAAAAATAAACCCCGAATTTATGAGTTATTTATCTTTGACCTACTTAAACAGTCAAACCGGAGGCAATTAGGAATGTTGGTACCTAGAGGAGTAAAACAAAGAGCGCAGTCGAGAACACTTAGTAAATGAATAAACCTGATGAAATGTCATTAGCTCTCACCATTGCAAATATGAAATCCGTCAGCCAATTTATGTATTGGAGCGTAAAGTTCATGTGAAGGATTCCAGCCAGCAGTGGTTGCGATATGTATTCAAATTACCTCACGAAAACCGATCCACTATTTAATGAGAACCCTTTCGTCGTGACGAGATTTTCGACATTGATTGCTCTTCATTCCTTCTGTGTAACGAGATATTTGAATTTGATGTTTGAGTTTATCGCCAATTTATTCGGAAGCAATTCTTGACATGAGCAGCGCTTTTGACGCTTATTATTACTACGTGTTGGCCTCTGGCCTAGTATTGTCAATTCCACATGACGACTTATAAGTGTCACATGATTGCTTTCTATTGACACTCCTTAGGTTCAGCTTGCTGTCGTTTTCCTTAGAATGTTACATGTTAATACATAAATGCGGTGTGCATATTGTATATTCTCTGTGTATTGTTAATTACACCATTTGTTTGCAACGTTTTTATGTATGTGATGTTATCGCAACGTAACATCTCATTAATCTTGATAAGCAGGTGGGATTCAGGCTCATCTCAAGGCCTTCGAACCGATAAGAGGGTTGTTTAGTCTTGTGACAAAACTAAATCCACTTAACTTCCACCTTTGTCACAAGTAGTTACGAAGAAATTTATCCTTTTATGTTGTGACTTATTTTCCTGCTGGCCATTTTGGGGATGGCTGTATTTTTGTCTTACTTTTCCTAAATTTTAAATTTCTGAGATCCATTTCGTAATCCCTTGTAATCTTTATTAACTTATGTTCAGCTTCTAACTGAACATCCATGTCTTGTCTTGCACGCAAGTACCGTGCCTCGTGTTCCTTCGGTAATAAATAAGTTACAAAGCCGACTGTTGTTGGAACTCACTAAAGCTATCTTCCTGAATTATTTGTAGATGTCGTCTATGTCATACACGTCTATCAGTTGGCACTACAAAAATAAATCATCGAAAACAAAGCACTGAAAATTTTTGTTAACAATCCAAACCTGCAACTGGCACTTAAAATAAATAAGATGTTATTTATTTTTATGGAGACAAAGTTCGAGCACTAGAACTGGGTTCGGGGTTTGGTTTGGAGGGGTGTTGGGATGTACTAGGTATGTAGTGTGTTGAGGAGGTCCACTGTTTGTTTACCTGTGTGCGACGCGGGGCGGGGGGGTGCGGGGGCGTGGGCCCGCGGCGGAAGGCGCGTGTGGCCGCGCGTGCCAACCGACTGTGACTGCCGCCGCCGCCGCCGCAGCACAGCCACCAGCGCTTCGCCCGGCCTGCGCTTATCGGCCGCGCTACCACTATGCACTTCGAACGATAACGATTTAAATCCCATGAATTATCTTCGATAAGTATCACTCAATTAAATTAAACTTGAGTGGAGCTATTTTTAATCGAGTCAGTCGCCAGCGCAGTTACAAGCACTTCCTATACTCGATCCGCGACAGTTTTTACGACAACAAAGCGGCACATGTTCAAAAATATTTGTTTTTGCTGTCGCTGCTATAATTAAATGTAGGCCAGACGCAAATACTCAAGAACTTCTTGATTATCTTGATCCCGATAACCTTTAGATTAGACTCAACAATGTGGATGTTTTTAAAGGAAAACGAACTTGGATTTTAAATACATTGTTTTAATTAAAATTAAAGGATTGGATTGGTTCCTAACTAACTTTCAACATCTGTAGACTAGACAGGTCTCAATTAAACAAACTCGATGCTTAAACAAATTAGTCACATATCTTTTAATTTCATTTTCTTCACTGAAATACGAGCTAGTGAATTTATTCCCAAAAATGTGTCGAGATAATTAATTATATTAAAAATGATTCAATAAAAGTTTTAATTTGTTTAAAATAAAATATATATTTCTTTTTCCTTGTCATCATCGTCACTAACCCAGCTGGGTTAGTGACGATGATGACACAAAGGATGGGTTACAGAGATTATTTACAGCTGTAAGTAATCCCTGTAATCCATTCTTTGTTTTACATAATATTGTCTTTCCTCAATAGAAATCCTCTATGTTTCCGTTTCCCTTTCGCAAACGACCGAATATGAATATTTCTTCCATACAGTTTTCGTATTGACATGAGTTTGAACTATTCGCCCTTAGTAAGTAATAATATGCCATCGAGTTTATGCATAGATAATGAGGGACTCATATCGTATCTTACGCAAAAGATATGTGCTTCTATCCATGCACAAATACGAGTATGCGTGAGACGTACCTACGCACGATGACATACTTCAAAACTCGTGTCATTTCTAAAACTTTACAGAAATAGGGCGGTTTGAATTACTGAATACTTACTGAATGACAACCATCCTAGATTCAAATTCAAACTCAAATAATTTATTTCAATTAAACCATTTACAGGCACTTTTCTTTGGCCATATCTATTATATAAAATTCAAAGTCCTGACTGACTGACTGATATATCAACGCACAGCCTAAACCGCTGGTCCTAGAGACATGAAATTTGGAGGGTGTATTCTTCGTGAAGAGTAGGTATCCACTTAGAAAGGGTTTTCCGAAATTCCACCCCTAAGAGGGAGAAATGGGGGGTTTTCGTTTGTATGTACATTCTTATTCCTTGAGTTAATAAACTTGAAACTTGGCTAAGTAAATTATGAAGTTTCTCATTTTATGTTTTTCTAAACTACCCCCTAAAAGGGGATTGGGGGGTTCCAAAGTTTGTATGGAAGAATTGGTCTGATGGGCTAAAAAGGGGTAGTTAATTTTACAGCGGAGGTTACTGCATGGCTTGATTAACTCGAAAATTAGTATAAATAATCTTTGACTCAAGTTACGAATACATCCCAAACGATTTTTTTAAAATTTCGCCCTTTTTTTTTGGGTGGGAAATCATCAAAATATGACCTCTCCCGCTCTGGACTGAGCGGAAGGGCGTGTCAGACTTTTACTAACTAAAACCCACCCGTGCTCCTTCAGTGGCGGCATCGGCCCTAGCGGAGCCCGTCAGTTCGTGCTGACATCTCTTTGAGGCGCGCGTGTAAAATTGTAATAATATTGTAAATTGTAATTGTGTAAAATTCCACCCCTGTGGGGGTGAAAAGCGAGGATACAGTTTATATGAAAAATCTTCTTCATTAGGTTAATAAACATGAAACTTTTCAAGAATACTCGCCTAAGTAAGTAATAAAGTTTATCATTATAAGTTTTTCCAAACTACCCCTCAAAGGGATAGGGGTGATGAAGTTTGTGTGGAAGAATTTGAATGCGCGGTCCGATTAACTCGAAACTCAGTGTTTATACTTAAGACCAAAAATAAAGAATAACATGTATCAGGGTTTTTCGAAAATCTACCCCTAACGGGTTGAAAAGGGGTAGTCAATTTTACAGGGGAGGATTTTACTGCATGGCTTGATTAACTCGAAAATTAGTATAAATAATCTTTGAGTCAAGTTATGAATACATACCAAATGATTTTTTTAAATTCCATCCCTGTGGGGATGAAAAGCGGGGATACAGTTTATGTGAAAAATCTTATTCATTTAGTTAATAAACTTGAAACTTGGCAAGAATACTCGCCTAAGTAAGTAATAAAGTTTATTATTATAAGTTTTTCAAAACTACCCCTCAAAGGGGGATATAGGAGTGTTGAAGGTTGTGTGGAAGTAATTGAATGCGCGGTCCAATTAACTCGAAACTCAGTATTAATACTTTTGGCAGAAAATAATTAATAATAATTTCAAAAATTGACCCCTGACGGGGCAAAAGGGGGTAATTCCATTTTTAAGGGGAGGATTTCAACTTGAAACTGTATGTTACATTTTCACACCTAAGCCACTGATCTTCTGATTTGGCAAAGAGATAGATGGCATCCTAGGGAAGGACATACTTTTTATTCTAGTAGCACGTTCCCGTGGGATAATTTCCGAGATCCACGCGGGCGAAGCCGCTGGCAGAAGCTAGTACAGCATAAATAATAAAAGTGTAACGAGCGTAAAACATGTTCGTTCGTTCAAATTGAGTTCAAGTTACAACTTATTATTGTTAAATTACAATAATCATTTTATTCAAATGAAACAATAACATTTGAGACGCCCTCATCTCCTGTTTAATAATGTATGATGTAGGCATTAGGTAAATTTCGCAAAGAGTTAGCTTATTTTGTTACATATAATAGTTCCTTGAATTATGAACAACGTTACTTAGTAACGTAATGAATAATTATGATTAATTTACTCAACATACCTATATACTACTACCTACCTACCTACCTACCTACTCGAAAAGGTCGTTGCTAGATGTTCTACGCATCAGTATAATAATGTTTTTAGGATGCTGTTGCGAATGCCTCGTTTTTGCAGTGCCTCAAACATGTTCGCAGTACACACGTAAATATCAACCACATTGAGGAAATAACAAATATATTTACAGTAGGCACGTGCCGAGCATTGACCATCTATCATCTAAGACTCCATCCATCAAGAGAGACGTGACAAAATTGTCAGAGGTTCCAACACTAAAAATAGTCATCAAGAACCCTGAAATATTCACTTAGATAGAGAAATTGAATAAGGGATGCTTGCTAGAGTCAGTGAGCAGTGTGCGCTGTTCGTGTGAACGCACACAGGAACACGGTCCTAACTACACATACATAGGTACATAAACCTAGGTAACATAGGTAGGAGTAGGCAATAGGTAAACATAGGTAGGAGTATTACTGGTTTACTGTGCAACTAACTGGCCTTTGCAGGCTGTATTGTGTGGGTTTGTGGTGGATTTAACCACCGATCAGGTCTGCGAAATATTTTTTTAAGGAGCTGTTGAGGTTTTTAATTAGGCGAGAGGGGTTCGTGGCTAAATGATAACGTCGCATGGGTCGCGGTTGGTTCGTGGATAGGTGGCCATCCATTACTTATCGAGACCCCTCCGCGCCACGGAAAGCTCAGCCGGAAAATAGCGGCGGGGACCAAGAGCTTAACGCTGTTGGTCCCTACTGTCACTCGTAGATCTTTGACGGTTGTTACAGGTAGTCAAAAGCTCAAAAGAACAGTCTTAGCAAGGGTATCGTGTTACCCATTAACTGGGTTATAGAGGTCAAATAGCAGCAGCAGTAATTATTCCAGGTATTCTAGCTTCATCCGGTTACAGTGAAACCCGACCTCAAAATACATAGTTGGAAGCTAGGCTTGGCTAGGTAGATTGATTTTTGGTTATAATATGGCGATAGACAAATTCCCCGCTATTACAAAACGTTTTTAAAATGTAATTGGATAGCAAATAAGCCAACGACAGACCTGATGGTAAGTCATTACCACTGTTTATGAACATCTGCAATATCAGAGCCATCACACGTCCAATAAGACGTTTCCACTGTCACTTGTATGGCAAAGCTCCTGATGCTTTGCCATCCCATTAACAGCTGAAATGCCTCATCGTTAAAGCTCTTATAAGGGAGATTAATCATATGCAGCAATATTATCATCCATTGATTCCGGATATAACAATATGTACTCCAATGTCCAGTTCGGAGAATATGCCTCGTATCGGTTCTAAGTGGAAGAAATTAATTTACAAATTGAAGCATACCGGTCGAAGTTCGGATTAAATTACTACAGGTATTACGTTAAAACCACTGTCGTCCGCCTTTCATCATTCTACTTGGTTTCCTAGAATTCCTTAGCGTAAGCTTTGGTCTACGCAAGTACTGTGGGTAGGTTAATAAGCCACTGCGGCCATGAACCTCTTTGTGGATATAAGACACGTAAATGGTTCAACAACCACCATATTGTGGAGTAGCCACAACTTACCGACAAGAATTAAGCGCTTTACAGCCCATTTTAAGCCAAATGGCTTGGTACGTACCTACTTAAGAAGTTGAGGGGAGTATTTAGTGGAGTATATATTCGGTGAAACATAAGTCGACCCACCAGTATTTAGTAGAGTAATTACTTAAGAAGGTACATTAATTGTTCTGAGATTACAGTAGGAGTAATCACGATGAAAATATGATCTAAATGTTGTCACAGTATTTTACGAGTACAAACGTAAAAAACTTATCAACAAATATTGATAATAATCGATGTATGAAAAAAGTTACAATCGAAACACAACACGACTTTCACGACAGGCCTCTTCTTCTTCTTAAATGAGACAATATTTACGTCGAAAATAGTGGTATCGTTTGCCGCCCCTAGCAAAGAAATGTCGCACAGCCGTAACATTGAGAAAATCTGGAGATAATGGTCCGAAATTGTCAACACGCAGTTAGCAAGCGTGGTGATTAATGCTCTGTTGCTTTTATTTACGAAAAAAGCCTTTGTTTTGTAGCTTTTTGATAAAAAAAAGGCTGTTACAATGCATACAACTAGCACCCTAATTGCGTAAGACACTTTCGTTCACAATTTGAGAGTTTTGAAGTAAATTTTTAATCCATTGCTCCATAAGTTTGAAAGATTCGTCTGCTCAGCAACGTAAGTAACGCAATGAACGTGGCTTAGCTGTCAAAATAAAAGGCATTGCAGTTGCCATTTTATGTCTGTAACGCAATTACCCCGCTGTGTGTATAAACTAGTGAACATCTTAAACGTATTCTTATGTATGCTACACATCAAGCTATACGTAACCAGTATAAGCTGACTTCCGATTGTACGAAACACTTATATAATGCGAGGTCAGCCAAAACTGGAAATGTATTGCTTGTAGCCATGTGTACCAAACAAAGCAGTAAAAATTGTAAATATGAAACTTTGTTGACTTTCTGTCTAAAACGTATGTATCCTTGACATGTATGTACAGCTGCTGCAGGGGTGGGAGCACAAAGGTGTTCTGTTCGACCCTGTATTTGCGAATGTAGTAGGTATTGATATCGAATGAATTCGCGGTAGACGGAAATCCCCACAAAAGGCTGATAGTACTGATTCCTTTAAAAAGGAGTAGAAACAGAATGATTTATAAACATAGTAGATGCAATTTTCTTTTAGAGTTGGAACTGGATTTTCCTCAGACCATACTAACAGGAGCTGAAATGTTCGTCCAGAAAATGCATATAGATTTCCTCAAAATTTCCTGCGTTCTTCCCAGCTAGGTTTAAGTCTGTCTTTTCCTCCTTGACACTTGAGGCAACCAAGACATTACAAGACTATGAGCAGCACGCGAGTTAATTAATCGTCAAAATGTTAATTTAGAACATGCTTCTGCCTATTGTTGTTTCGTCGCGTTCACATTTTGCAAGTACAGATTGGGCCTCCCCAAAGTCGTCACAATTACTTTGGGGAAACGTCACAAGCTAAACACCGCGCTTGGCAAACTTATAATTGGTATTCGTTGCAAATACAGTCAGGCAAATTATATATTTATCAAATTGACACAATACGTCAATTTGCTGTGTTATAGATATTTCATCTATCTATCTAATCTAATCTAACTAGCCTGTATTGTCCCAGTGCAGGGCAGGGATAATACAGGCAGGCTGCAGGGCCCTTTTCCACACAATTCTGTCATTTGCGAGCGCCGGCCAGTCCTTACGGTAGGAGTCAAGCTCGTCCCGTTATCTTCGTCTCGGCCTGCCGCGATGGCGTCGTGCGTTTAGTGGGACCCAATCCGTGGTTCTTTGAGCCCAATTGTCATCTGATATGCGGCAAACATGTGCGGCCCAGTCCCATTTAAGTTTAGCGGCTTTCTGGGTAACGTCCCTTATCTTGGTTTTGGCGCGCAGTATTATGTTCTTTATACGGTCTGAAATCCGAACATTTCATACAACTGTCAAACAATGGAAGTTTTGATTCGAACAGATATACGGAATAAACGGACAATTTAAGTTGGTTCTTAGTCAATTTAACAAGGAATTAATTTGCTGGCTGTACCTAGGTAGCCCAGTAAATTTTGAATAACTTATCCTTCATTCAAAATTTTCTGGACATTTGTTACAATTTCCAAATGGTAGTTACAGTATCTTCACGCACATTTCCAGCAGAACTAAATCAGTGATGTACTGCAAATGTTTCAGTATACAACCACCCACCGTATTGTAAAATATCAAACACTACAAGATATACGTTTACATATAAAAGCGTGACGTCACACAAAACTTGCATGTGAAACATGTTATGTTACAGAAACACTGAAATGTGAAAACATTTATTCTAATAGACTCGGTCTACTGCGCAGCAGTTATTCATTACATGAATAATAAAATTATTTCTTTTTTGCTTCCCTTGGTTGGAAACCTGAAGAGTTTTCTTTGCTCTTATGAAATATCCGAAACTGAAAGAGATTTCCTTTTGCATTTTTATTATAAGTAACCGAGCTTTTGTAATAACTACCTGCGATGTTTATTAAGCGCGAATTTCATCAAACTTTTATACCTAGAATAAGTCTTATACTGAGAACTGAATTTTTTACAGTTTTTCCATACTAGAACTGTCAGATATCAATTTTATTCCACCGATAAAGATATTATTATCCAGGGCTGATTTTTCAGTCGACAGACTATTTTTATTCGTGGAATAAAATTGACGTCTGACAGTTTTTGTATGAAAGAACTGTCAACAATTAAAAATTACTTTCCGATACAATTATCTGGCGTTGGAAAAATCAGCCCATTAATATTATTCAAAAACAAGAGAAAACTTGAACATAATACATAAATAAGTTCGTCTGTCATAGTTTTTGCAATATTCGATCGTACGTGACGTTGTCATTATCAAAGAGAGTATCCAAATAAGATTACTTCAAAGAGAAAAACGAAAAGGTCACCTTCATAATAATCACAGCGGTAGAAGAATAGTTAGAAGAGTAAGGAAAATAATACGAGGCCAAATACATTTTCGTATGTCATTTGGAACATGAAAGTGACCTAAAACATGATGAGTTCGTTATTAAGACATTTCCACACTAAGAAAGAGCCAAAGCGTTGCTAACTAATTAGTACAATGTTGGATCTTGGGGTTGTAATTAACGTTCCGAATTTACGAGCAATTTGCGTTGAACACAGACGCGCATATGAAATGAAATGATCTAATCTCATAAATGAGACCAACTTTTATTGCCGTTTACCGCAATGAACGAAATGGCCCAATATCAAGCACAAATACTAATACCAAGGTCAAATAAGCAAATTGTTTCAAAACGTAACGTAAAAGATTTACATGTTGAAAATGTACAAAACCAAAGCTTTCGATGAACATTTTTTGTGCCGCAGAATCCCGAAAACCATTATCATTATTCAGCGCGTCGGTTCATTGGGTCTGTGTTTTTCAGAGGAAAAACCGTTTCCCTTTAAAGCTTATTTAATTAGGCGACAAATTGAACGAACTGCGAGTTTGAAACAAACCTATGGAGATATATGTACTATAAAGACTAAGTTGAATATGGCGAGAAGGCATTTGAAAACATATGGAATGTGTGCCTTAAAACGAGATGAAATTGTATCGTTATTGGAATTCGATTTACAGTATGTTTTATTAGCGCAATAAAACGTTAAGTTCACACTCTAACACAATAAATAGCAGATTGACATCGTCGTCTTCTTCAGGACTGTGATTGACTATGCGTATCGGTTCTATCAGAGCAGAATGTAGGCGTAAAACATATTATGAATAATTATGATTTATGAGACATTCTGTAAATCTGAGCTTACCTCAATGAAGCGCCCCCTCACGTCATGTGCAGTAATTGATTGTGAAGCGCCGAAGCCGTTACCTGGTACTTACCTGAAAAAGAAAATTTACATGTTTAAAGACTGATCAGATTTTCTAAGTATATGGCATAACCAGCCTATGTTCCCACTTTTAGGACACAGGCCTCGTGTCTTCGAGAAGGAGTGGGCTGCAATCCATCACGCGGGCCCAGTATGGGTTGATAGATGTCACATAGGTCTTCACCCTTTTTGAGAGCAGTGGCGACGAAATTATTTACACAAAGTAAACGCCTGCCTGGGTTTGAACCCAAAACCTATAACTCGTAAGTCGGGGCCACCACAGAGACACCACACACCGAGATACCACAGGGCTACCACTGCTCCTTCCTATATACCGCACATGAAAATAGATATTTAACTTGTCAGATTTCTCAGTAGGTATTGGAAGGTGCAAGCTGACACCTGCACATGTTAGTGGCATATTTTTACGCGTAATCGGAATCCAAGTTTTGCGAACGTATTTATGTAAATAGAATCTACTTAACATCCGTTTCGACATCGATAATCCTGAAAGACTTTCTTATATCCAGTGAAAATGTGTTGAAAACTATCCGAGGAAGGTAAATACTTATCTGCTTAGTTCTTTTGAAAGTACAGTAGTGTAGGTGTAGTGAAATAAGTTATTTACTAACAAAATAACTCAGCTCGTCTGTACGTGGAACATCTTTCCGTAATCTCGTCGTTGTAACTAAGATTTACAGCCGTGAGTATAATGAGGTCTTCTCACACGGATAATTCTTGAAGGGAAATTTACTGTGACAACTTGGGAACTTGGTAGCGTAAAGGTGTCGATCACGTGGGTTGGCGGTTGGTTACTTATTTCCTATATTTTGAATTTATTTTGGTTTGAGTGTCACTATACATCCCGTGCCGGACGGCGCGTATGTGTTCCACGCGCGCCTCAAAGAGTAATCAGCTCGAACTGACGGGGCCCGAAAGGGCCGAAGCCTGCCGGGGTAGCGGGATCGTCCGAAAGGGTTACCGCTGCCCTGGAACATAAAGGGCTAAGGGAGGAACACGGGTAGGTTTTAGTCAGTAAGTGTCTGACATTCCCTTCCGCTCCACCCAGAGCGGGACCCATTTGATGATTTCCAATCCGCAAAAAAAAAAGTGTCACATAGGTGGCATTTTGTTTGGTAGATCCGTAGATACTTATTTCGAGGTATTCCACTTATAGCACGGATTTGAACGGCACTTCCGCGAACGGCACGTGAGCACTTCCACTAACCGCACTGAAACAAAATTTCGTAACGTGCGGTTCGGAGGAACAGTTCTTATATTTTTAATTGATTGTCGTTATATTTAGGTGGCATTTCATAGGAAGGTACTTGTTAGTACTGAGATCATCCTACTAACTCGTCTTCGTAGGAATATGACAGGCTGATGGAAGATAATAGTTTTCAGTTTGTGGTCTGTCACTATTTTTACAAAAGTTGTAATTTATGTAGTCTGCTTTCGTTGCAAATTGCTCAAGTGGATACCCTATTTGTGCAACTAGCAATGAATGCAATAAATGGACCTATGCGGATTCCTCATTTTGGAAAAATACTCGTATTCTATATCAATATCAAAAATATTTCTGTCATGTATCAATATCAAAGAACAAATATATCAGTAATAAACCTTTGGCAGGATGTGAAAGACAGGTAAACAATTTGGTGGAAACATTATCTCAATATATTTGGTAGGGGCTTCCCAAAACTCGGTTATGTTTAACCTGCACTTGTTGCCTTATATTTGGGTTATGTTACGTCAATTTTGTATATTAATAATGTATATAACAGCTGTAACACAAGGAAAAATAACTGTACAACTTTATATTGTATTGATGCACCACGCGGGCCCAGTGCGGGTTGGTAAATGTCATAGTTCTTCAATTTTTTTTTTCTAAGACACCCGGTTTCCTCACGATGTTTTCCTTCACCGTTTTGAGAGTAGTTTTGATGAAATAATTTACACAAAGTAAAGCGCCGGTTCGAACCTACGACCTACAACTCATAAGTCGCGGTCATTACCACTGGGCCACCAGTGCTCTGCACTATATTTGCTAATAGATGATAAAAGGTTATCACAAGTTTTCAATCTGACAAATAAGACCTGATAACTTAATTTATATTTCAGGATTGTAGAATAACCTTCCAAGGTTAGATACCAAGTTCAGTGTGGGAAGAGGAACAGCGCCACTTAATTATAATTTATTAACTATTTAGGGCGGTAAAATAAAGGCAGGTACGAGTATTAGGGCGCGTTACACTAATTTTTATTCGTGGAAGAAATTGAAAAAGTTTTGTATGGAAAAACTGTAAAAAATTCAAAATTATTCCTCTAATAAAATTAGCTGGGATTGGAAAAAATCAGCCCTTAAAATAATTTTTTATAGTTCGTATCAGCTTAGAGACACGTCAAAACACTCTTGAAATGGCTATTCAACAAAAATATATCACATTTGTGAGTTTTATGAAGTGGTACTTATTAAATATACGACGAATTCTATTTAGGTCTGATGTTTCAGCTTTGAACATTATTCAAGCTTTCGCTCACTTTTATAAAACCTGCTTCTGAAGCTAAGATTTTATAATTCTCCTTTTTTATTTTAAATTTGTATGAACCAGACTATGTTTTCTTCTCGCAAAGTTCTTTGAACTTGCGCTCGTAACGTAACTGGATCAAGAAATTGAAACTTTGAGGCACAAGAACTTTCTCCTTGAAGAAACCAAAGGCAATGTTTTACTCAACTCAATTTGTTAAAGTAACATAATATATGTACCAACAATTTGATTAAATAAAGGTCGTGTAAGATTTTAATAGAGCCTTTTCACACGAGTGGTTTTGCTTTTGGCGTTGTAGCGTTTATTCTCCCGGCCACAATAATTATATGAAACGTTCAAACCATTTCACATGACAGTGAGAATACAGAATTGACGTGGTTTTGCATGGCAAAATAGGTATGGATGGTGGTTTATCGAACAACGTAGAATTAACACGTTCAGTGCCGGGAGCCCTCCTGGAGGGCTCACTCAAATCCCATATGGGATGCCGGGAGCCCTCGCGGAGGGCTCATATTAAATGTACGTTTTTCTTAGCGAATACAGCATTATAAACTATGAAAATAAAATTAGTCTTATATTTTAACAAGATTTATCAGTATACTCGTTGGTTTTCAAATACCAGCATTTTTATTTTCAAAAATAATTGGGAGCTATTTCAGGGGTGGTCAACCATTTTGCGGTTACAAATTCACTAAAAATAAAAATATTTATTTTGAGATTATAAATTACGAGGAAGAGTTTAAAAATAGAAGCTTTTCAGGGTTCCGTATCAAAATGGTAAAAAAGAACACCCATGGTACGACTTCATTTACTCTGTCTGTCCGTTCTTTTGTAACAGCTGCTTATTTCAGAAACTACTAATGCTATAGACTTGAAATTTGGAATAAATATAAATAATGCTTGTCAATGTTTATAGCAAGTGAATGAATTGAAAAAATATTACGATGCCTTTACCTACTTTGCATTTTTACCTATTTTGAATCTGCAAAAATCTTTAACATGCATAGGTTGGTACTTACAAAATCGCAAAAAGATTAAATTCAAAAGTAACATAAGCGTTTTCCCTCGTAATGACATACTGCTTTATCTAAAAACATGCATTCCTCTTACTAAATTGTTGTAAATCATTATTGTGTTCAAATATTTAAATAAAAATACAATAAATAAACGCCCAAATCCAATAGTCCATAGACAATGTACTACCACTAGAAATTATCAGTGCTAAGGCCCAAAAAATGCACATTTTTTTAAAAATCAATTTGTAGCTCTATTCTGTCGTATGGTTGATCACAGTAATTCACAGTATAATACGCGGTTGAAATTATAAGTACCTACTAGGTTATTTGCTGAATAATATTAATAATAACTGAAATCATTAATATATTACAATGACTCTTAAGTTTTATTTGTTTGAAAATATTATGACTATTCTGTAAAAACATGACGTTTTCCAGCAAATTGTAATATTATATTGATAAAAATATGTTAGTAATTTCTGCTAATTTTGTTCGATTTTCCTTATGATATCTTTCTTCTATCCAATCTCAGCGTCTACATTTAATTTCAAAACGAGAGTAGGTACCTAGTGTCTCAACAATTTTGGACACAGCATCAGCTCATCTCTAATTAATTGTATTATCTTCGGAACGGAACAAGTAAGTATTCGAAGTAACATGAAAGAAAGACAAAGATCAGAAGGCCAATTCTCGTAATTTAAAACGTTCAAAATTTTGTCGCAGTCTCATATCGGCAACAAACATATGTCAAAAACTTGTCAAAATGTAGGAAAATTAGAAGTATTTTTTGACAGATTGAGACTGACACCAGACTGTGAAAGTTCTTAAAATTACGAAAATTGCCCATACTTCTCTACATACACGTCGTTTGGTATGAATTTTTGTCCTCTATGATTTCTGACAGCAATCACCTACATCATATTTATTCTGGCAGAATAGCTCATCGTATTAAGGTCAGCAGAAAAAAAAAAAACGTGTTGAAAAGAGCCAGTATTTTGCATACCGCCTGCTTACACAGAGCATTTTTCGTGATGGCCAACCTTTAATTTTGCCATATTAATATACGCTGGTGTATATTTTGTTTTCAAATTTAATGTCCCCGTTGAAATATGCAATGCAATTGTAATAAAAAAGCTTAAAAAATATATGTAAAAAAATTGCGCTAAATAAACGGCTATTTCAAAAGACTAGGATCCTAATTCGTAAAAATGAAAATTTAGTGGAAATATATTTTGAAATTCGAGTTTCTCGTTCCCGCGATTTATTTTAGGTACCTATTGCTGCTTTTGTTTAACTGTTGGTGAATCATGAGCGTCAAGTAATTATGTAATAGATCACTAAACGTTATGTACGTTATGTAATCAAAACGTAATTATTTTGTAACAGCTTATGTTACAAAATAATTACGTTTTGATTACATAAAAAACAACTAATATTCCATAATGTACCTAATTGTTTGTTGTTCCTATTCAATACGATAAAAAATTATTACATTGCGTGAAAATTTCAGAAAGGTTGAACACCCCTGTCTCGGGATCAAAGCGAGCGATCATACTTTTTCTTAATTTTTAATATTTCAATATTTCACGTCTCCACCCCACTAGTACATGTAAATACCCCCAGGGATACTAAATATAGCAATAAGACATTGTAAAAACACTATTTTACTTCGTTTTACAGTGTTTTATAATACGGTTTATAACCTAATGCCGCCGACCCTCCTCGAGGGTTCACTTTAGCGCAAACGTAATGCCGGTGACCCCCCTGGAGGGTCCACTTGCAATATGTATGGCGGCATCCAGCATGAGCTCTATGAAAAGTGGGTGGAGTCGAAAGTGTTAAAATTCGAAACGCTGAGTAGATTGTAACTGTATTATTATTTTTTATTTATAAAGTACACGGGGAGATAATACAACATGTCCAGGAATACCTTTACTTGGATCAAGTAGTCTCTTTGCAGGCGAGACAAGATATAGAAATCACAAGACGGACGGAAAACGCCTGGAAGACCTACTGCTGATCGATTCTGTAAAAATCAAACCGTGAAAAGTTAGGTGAAGTGAGCTTAGAGTGAGCTGTCAATGGTGTCAATCCCAAGCATTAGTTGGAATAACAGCTCACTCCACGCTCACTTCACCTAAGTTTTCGCGGTGAGACAGTTACAGAATCGCACTGCTGGTCCTTGAATGATCTATTTAAGGGTGAGTTGCCTATGGCACTGAAACTCAGGCTCATGGACATATGTATTCTTCTCGTTTTAATTTAACCTATGGTGCATAAACTTGGTCTTTGACTAACATCCACAAGTCCAAACTCAAGGTCTGCCAACGAGCAATGGAGCGCAGTACACTAGGCGTCCGCGCTCCAAAACAAAGATAGCTGACGTAGCTCAAAAGGCTGCCCAGCTTAAATGGGACTGGGCAGGACATGTCTGCCGCATGCCGAACAAACTGTGGGCACAAATAGCACAGAACTGGTGCCCGAGACAGTGAGGCGAGGTCGCGGCAGGCCACGTAGGAGATGGCGGGACGAGCTGGATAGGTTCCGTCAAAGGTCCGTTCCGTTCCGTCCGAGGACGCGCGGGCTCGCGGAAGATGGAAGGAGTGGAGGGAGGCCTTTGCCCAGCAGTGGGACAGCTTAGGCTAAAATAAAAAAATAAAATATAAAGAGTCTACAGTAGTCTTGTAATTAAAACTATGTCCCACCAAAACGTTACAATACCTATGTATTACTACAGGGTGGCAGGGACATCGACGCGCAAATAATAAACATATATCCTAGACCCCCTAGCGTACAAGTTTTTCATGGGCTATAAATTTCTTTTTTCTTTTTCATAGAAAAGCCTAGAACAGATTTTTTTTTTAAATAACCGATTATAGTTTTAACGCACCCGCGTTAAAACTCAGAATCATGTACTGATGAATCCATAGGTTACGCGTCGATGTCCCTGCCAACCTGTATGTGTGAATATGACAAAGATAAATAAAAACCTTTTTGAAGACGATCCCAACAAGTTCCGGCTACTTTTCTTCTTATTAAATTAGATACGGTCCTGTCCTTTAAATTGTAGGTAAACATTTACTTTATTGAACGACATGAAAACATCCCGAACTTTTTGATGTTTGCACACAAGAGAAGGAAGATTTTCAAGAAAAATTACGAAGAAATGCTTCCTTCCTTTGAGCATTATTTCAAATGGGTTTTGTTTCATATCCGCGAAGTATCTGCCTTTGTTACATCCGATTACGCAGTGAATGCAGGGAAAAATGTATTTAAATAACCACGATAATCATCAGTCATTAATTTCAAAACATTTTAAAGAAAAAGGTTTACTTACAATGTGAATGCGTTCGCCATCATATGCCTAGCTTATCCCAACTGTGTTTGGACCAGCTTCTAGTCTAAGCGGATTTATCGGAATACCAGTATTTAACATTGCGCCACTGTCTAACGTGTATGTGACCTCAAATAAAAAATTAATCCATAATGTCCACAATACTTCTAATACACTGCTGGAGTCGGCAATTTCTATCTTAGCTACTGACAAGAAATTCTATTAGTAAATCATGCCCTCTTTCTGATTCCAGTACGTCCTCTAGCAAAAATAATTACGAGAGCAATGTAAGTAAGTAATCATTTAATTAGACTTAAAAGACTTAGCCTAGGTAACATCAGTGTTGTTTCAATAAGGGATTGAGGAATAATGTAGAGCTGAATTGTAAGCGCCCTGAGCATTGTTGTTGACCTTACCTTGCATTGTGCTTGCTTGCGCCAACGCCAACGTCCACCAATAGGCTATTTTCCTAAAAAAAATCTAATAAGTCCGTCACTTAGATTATCAAAAAATATTGAATACGTATTTTTTCTTTTGTCAATTATATAAAAAATGATGAAGATATCGCCCTTTAAAGTTCCGCGTGACGTCACTTGCTTGCGACACTTTTGCAAGCAAGTGACTCCCAAATTTTGACGCGTTTTATCTTTGTCATTTTTTGTTTTATTGACAAAAGAAAAAATACGTGTCAATTATTTTTCGATAGTCTAACTGACGGACTAAATATAATTATTATTTTTTTACCCAGGCAACTACCCTATTGTCCATCTGTTACGCCCGGAGGCGTCGTTCAATAACAAGTTTACACGCCAATGTAAAGCAATAAAGGGGTTGAAACCCTCGGACCGCGAGGTCCGAGTACTCATGGATTGTTCAATGGAATCTCCAGACGGCTGGTTGACGCTTCCTGTGACCCAAGGCCTGGCTTTTACCTTGGCCAGAGATACTTATCGTATTGCTATATAACGTAGTGCCGCCACTCTCCGGGGTACATTACCAGTCGACTGCGAAGCGGAGGAATATTTCGACGCCTTATTTTAGTTTGTTAATAGTTTCAGTTAGGTTAGGATATTATATTTTTATTATATTAGTTTGTTAGTTTATTTAGTACTAGCTGACCAGGCGAACTTCATACCGCCCCAGAATCAATAAGAGCGAATGTATAAGAAAGTGAATTATCTTTATTAATTTTTTTTCGTGAAGTTTTCCCATATTTTAATAGTTATTCTGATATTCGGACGGAGACAAATCCAACAAATCAAATATCATAAAAATCGGTCCAACCGTTCTTGAGTTATATCAGATGTAACTAACCCGACTTAGTTTTATTTATAAAGGTTAGAAGTTTGTCCATTATAAAATAAATAAAGGGAATGAAAAATGTTCGCAACGGACGCAAATGAAAGTCAGCACAAAATTCTTTAATCCCTAATTAAAGGGCCTATTACTTACTCATGTTTTTAAATTCATCAAAGAGTATAAAGACAATGTATAATATCAAAGAGACAATGGCATATTGTCTCCTTTTAAAAATAAATGGGCCGGTTGACCTCTCATTCTCTTTTTACAGTTGACCCGTTTTCGCTTGATGTTTTAGGTAATTATTAGTTAAATTGTGATTTGTTGTTTCCAATTACTTTGGCTAATTTAGTTATGTGGTTAATTTGTGTGTGTAGGATACATAACTCCTAATTATGTTAACGTGCGACTCATTCGATTGGATTGAATTGTAGTGCCAGTAGGTAGTTAGATACCGATTTTGTCCCGCCGAGCTGCTCCACGCACCCTACAGCACACACCACGGATGACCCACACCTGTACTTCAACTGTCATCCTCCGATGACTTCCTATAAGGTGTACGCACTCACTTTCTTTTACATAATATGTTTGGTTTGAACAGCTGAGTTGGACCGATGATGGAATAGGTATACGCCAGCCGCAGATGAATCCATATATTTAATGAATATTTTACCTGGATTGTGGGTAAATCATAATACGGTTACGTAGATGATTTTGGAAAAGGGTTAATTAACTTCTTTCTTTATTTTTCAACTGTTTAATGTGTTGGGACAATTTGGTTACATCGATAGGTTTATTTCAGTATTAGGTTCTCAATGAAATAGCAACAAAGGCAATTTGAGAGTTTAAAGAAAAGTGATATTTACGAGTACTGATGGATTCTGTTTTTTTTTAAGTACATAAAAATCGGGCCTCATGAATTTTCGCCTAGACTTTATGTGGCGCTTAATTGTTGCAAATGGGTCACAATATCATGTCCTGGAAGGAATACGTCAAAATACAAGTCATTCTGTATATACAGAATGTACAAACACAAAACAGTGGTGCATATCCCAGTGTGAGAAATGCATCGCTGGGTTGTAATCACAAAACGAATCATGTTTACAAACAATTTAAATAAAACAAATAATCAAATCAGTAATACCGATTTTATCATTTACACAAGCTTACACATTCAAATAGGTAGCAGCGGACATAGATAACAGCTGAGCATCGATACACAACTGATATTGAAGTACCTACCGGCCGTTATCGCGATAATATAAAAACAGTAATAAATAATACTGATATCATTATAATGGAAACAGTTTTCCACTTGAGCTTACGTAAATCTTCATTATGTGCTGTATTTACTTAAAATTAAGTCATAAATATTAAAGATATGGTACCTAAGTCTAAATAATTATTACGTTTTAGTATATTATATAGTACGTACGTTTTAGTTATTAAATTTCTCTACCGTGCATACCCTTTAAAAAGTCTCTTTTGTTTAATACATGGAGATACGGTAGGCCATACAAAAATAAGTGTTCTCGTGGGCGCCGTAAAAAACATAAGCACGTAACCTGTTTGCCCTATTATGGCACTCAAAGCAGTCAACGTTAAAAAGATAGGCGTAAGTACTAAAATGATTAGTGGATTTTCAGTTTTTCAAAGAAAAACTCAGTTCCGGTCTAAAAATATGAAATCAAAGTGAGAGACAGATGGATTATTGCAGTGACAGACATAATGATAGAAGCAAAGCGTTTAAGGAAATTGGAAATCTTTAGAAAAACATACTTTTGATCTGATTGCCTCCTGACTACCATATCTTACAGACGGATTTAAGGTATATTCAGATATTTGCTTTCTCTTTTTCAACGAAGGTGAAAGGTACCCAATTAATGTAGATGTACCTTTTCAATGAATGGTAATAATACCTTTCAACTTGAAAAGCTCTTCCTCTCCAATTTACGTTTTCCGTGAGAAAATGGGCAGATGTGCTCTGTTTCTTCACAAACATTAAAAGAAAACAATTAAGTCTAACCAAAATATACAACTGAAAGCGTATTTCTATAGTAAGTTCCATAAAAGATTTCATTCGCTTGTAAAAATTGAGAAATTGGTTTAAAAGATTGTAGGATTTTTTATGGAAAGCTTTAAAAGCTGAACAAAATGCAATGGACTGAAGAATTCATGTAGTATTCAATAGAGAACGGTATGGTATGGTATATACTAAGTTAACTATCAAGTTAAGCTAGCCTTTATTTTTCTAATCAGAATGCCAGTGAATGTACCTATGTCACTCTTGTATTATCAAAATACGTATGTATTATTATTATGAATACATGCATACGTACATGACAACGGCGACAATAGTTACAGAAACCCCGAGCTACCTAATACGCTAGTTAAGGCAGTTAGTAGTTTAAACTCCGTAGTCGTTAGTGCGGTGACATAGAACGCGGCGGAAAGTAAAACTCTCTGGATTAAACTAACTTCGCCGAGTCTATGGATCCTGATAGTGTGAGAGTTAACTGTAGTATAATCGTGTTGTTGTCTATCTTAAACTTAGGTGTCCCAGTAGTTAACTAGCCTAGCCACAGTTATTAACTTTTGCAGTTATCATCGTTTAACTATTTTTATGATTATATTATATTTTTATGATAAGAAAGCGGAACTTCATCGTCACAGCATTGACCAAAGATTGAGGTAGGAATGTACAGACGCCAGCACATCAAGCTACTACAATCTGTCAAATTTATTTAATAGATTTTCAACTTTATCTCTGAAGTATTAAGGTTCAAGGTTGATTGGAAAAATTTGACAGTTTCGGGTAGCTTGACCTGCTGGCGTCTGTACACAAACGTAAAAGGTTCAATATTGATACAACTTGAAATTTAGTCGAACTGTGTCTATAAAAAGATAAATTACATTACCTAATTGACCCTACCTGATTCGTTTTAACTGACCACCGCCAATTCAGAAGTATCTTCCATCGGTCATCAATTTCCATTCAACTTAATTGAGCTTTGTAAATGGAATGTTTTTGGATTGGTCATATTGATTTCATTTCTATGTTGTCATAGGTCAAGGTAAAACATAGTCATCATTATTCATGCATGAAAACAAAAGCAATGAAATTGCCATGAAATTTTATTTCAGTGCGCTTGTGGAAGTGCTCAGGTGCGGTTCGAGCAAGTGCTGTTGAAATCAGTGCTCTAAGTGGAATACCTCAAATTTTCCTATTTATAAAAAGACGGATATACCTATATAGACTAATTCTCTTCAAGTTTTAATCAATGTTCATTTTACGATAAAGGGTAGGTACTCATGGAGGCAAAATCTTAGGCAATATTCTACCAGATTTCGCTTATTTTGCGATATTGGAACAGGCATTTTAGCTTTCTATTATAAAGGCTTGAGCTTCAACGATGAAAAGACCTGGCTAGCGAAAGAATCGATTAGCGTGCGCCCTCCATCAGCTTATTGGGAATTGATTTATATTAGAGCTTTCGTAATGTGTTTTATTGGATCAGTAATTAATATCACATTACGCCGAACATGAATTTATTTCAGGAGTTCAGTTTTGCTTGTTAAACAAGCAAAACTGAACTGCGGAAAATAAAAAATACAAATTCGTTGTACTGGGTCGAACAGGGCTCATCGAGAGGTTAGATTTTGGTACATTTTCCCCTTACCCATTCCCCCGTTTTCCCCTTTTTCTGCGGGACAGATTTAGAAATCTGTGCTGCAGGAAAAGGGGAAACTATGCCGTATTAACATTATCAAGTAGCAGTCGTAAAATGTGAAGAAGGATGATGGTATAAGCTTCTTGCCTTACTGCAACTAATTGCAGGATTTAATCGAGCAACCCTTCTTAGCAAACAGTGTAACAATTAATTGCAGCAGCTTACAACGCATTTAAAGTAATTAACACTATAAATGCAGTTTTTCGGGACAAAATTCCTTACTTCAAGTTAACTCCTATTAGATTCCGATTGCGAAAAGCTGCGTACGTTTATTGCTGTCGTAAGCATTGAAAATAAATGCGCCATTTAAGTAACAACGTAATTAATACTTAATCCACTTTGTACCATTATAATAAGCCAGTTTATTCTGTAACAATCTGACCGTAAAAATTTAAGTGCAGTGAGCTTGCAGTGCTGACAAGAGCTGTCATTCCAATGCTAAAGACTGACATTATTGACATCTCACTTCACCTAAGTTTTCACTATGACATTTGATTTCATTTACAGAATAAATTGGAGTATATAATGAATATAAAATCGCTCATTAGGTACATACAAAAAGCCGCATTTCTAAAGAACAAAAGGCCGGTCCTTTATCACAAAAAAAAAAAAACAACTTGGCGGTTTGGGAACTACATACAAATTCAGCTTAAGTAAATACTGAATCTACATAAATGGGCTGATCCCTGGAGCGTGGCGGCCTGTATGTATTGAAATTTCCTACAATTCCCAGTTCCCAGCAGTATTAACTATGAAAACTCTTTTTAATACTAACAAATTAAACATTCAGTAAAAGCTTTCAACTTTTCATGATTTTTATAGTTAAGTTCGGAACAGTGACGGTACAAAGTGTATTCATATTTTTTTCTGGCAGTATTTTTGATAATGAGTTAAACCTTTTTTAAAAATTATTTTCAGCTTTATTACCTTAAAATATTAACATAATTGAAAAGCTAACAGTCTTAAAATAATAATATGGACTCGTATATAAAAAGGAAGTAATCATAGAACATAAAAAAATTCGTCCACATCGTTGTCAACAGGAAAAGTGTCCATAATTGCCTCGTTGTATAGCAATGCTGCCAATCTTATGGTACTTTTCCTGTTTCCTGATTCTTGGCCAAAAATAGACCTGCCTTTAAAACTTTATTTTAATTATGTTACAGAATAATTTAAGTAATAAATTCCGACAGCATCGTGAAACAATATTAATATGTTATCAGTAATTAGCAGTAATCCCCAATCCCGGGTTTATTAAACCTATTAGGGCGAACATCATACTGTTTTACCAACAAAGTTATTATCGCATCTGACTCTCATTTCTCACTGTGAAAAATTGTTTCACCCTTGCATATTGTGTTAGAAAAAACTCGGTAAACAGAGCGGCAGAAATTTCGAATTTCGCTTTTGTATGAATTTTACTGTCTAACTATCAACGATTTTCTCGCTCAAGAAACATACAAAAGATTGTAGGTCCTTTGTAAGTACAAGAGATGCATATATTAACAGTTATTCCCTGACTGTTCACAACGCCGGCGAGTACTCGTTTATCGGGGTCGGGGGGCTTTTGGGACCGGGACTGCGGTCCCGGATTCCCCCTATAAATATAATAATTATATTGAGTAGTATTTTGGGACCACAAATAAAATGTCTTGGGAAAGTACGGTCAACCAAAAAATTTTGAAGTTACACAACTAAAACTATTTTTATAAAACGATAAAAAGAGCTATCAAAGAGTGTACTCGGCGGGCAGAATGCTCACTGAGAAAATCACGGTTGGTACATACGCATACCAGCGAGTAATCGTTCGTCATCGTCTGCTCGTTACTTGCACACTCGTTTTTTAGGGTTCCGTAGCCAAATGGCAACGGAACCCTTATGGATTCGTCATGTCTGTCTGTCTGTCTGTCTGTCTGTCTGTCTGTCTGTCTGTCTGTCTGTCCGTCCGTATGTCACAGCCGCTTTTTTCCGAAACTGTAAGAGCTATACTGTTGAAACTTGGTAAGTAGATGTATTCTGTGAACCGCATTAAGATTTTCACACAAAAATAGAAAAAAAATAATAAATTTTGGGGGTCCCCATACTTAGAACTGAAACTCAAAATTTTTTTTTTCATCAAACCCATACGTGTGGGGTATCTATGGATAGGTCTTCAAAAATGATATTGAGGTTTCTAATATCATTTTTTTCTAAACTGAATAGTTTGCGCGAGAGACACTTCCAAAGTGGTAAAATGTGTGTCCCCCCCCCTGTAAATTCTAAAATAAGAGAATGATAAAACTAAAAAAAATATATGATGTACATTACCATATAAACTTCCACCGAAAATTGGTTTGAACGAGATCTAGTGAGTAGTTTTTTTTTAATAGGTCATAAATCGTAACGTAACGGAACCCTTCATGGGCGAGTCCGACTCGCACTTGGCCGGTTTTTAATTGCTAGTTCTACTCGCTTCTCGTTAATCGCTGGCAGTGGGACTGGTGCCTAACATCGATACCTGGACATTATAGTAACAAATGCTCGGGCGTTCCCGCCTGCCCGGGCAGCCCACACGTCACAGATGTAGGTCACTAAAGTTATTGGAAATAGGATGGCAATTTTTGTTGCTTCAAAATTTGAGCAATTTATAAGGTTCAGTTAGACAGTTTTTCACGGCGGTTTAGTCTTTTATGAAAAGATATACGGAGTCGCGATTAGTACAGCGGTTTTTACTAGTTATTATCAGTCTGTTAAAATAATAAAATAAACAATTTCACAAAAAATAGAAATTTGAATTTTTCAAACAAAATAAGTAGCTTAGCTTAAAAATTGGCACAAAATAAACTGCCTTTGATAATAAGGCACTAGACACGCGCGGGACAATGGTATTTCAACTCTTTAGGGTTTGTTACTAGCGTTTGTTTGTTAATCGCAAATTATAATTAAAATTTTAATGTTGACAAAAAAATGGTCTCACGGCTGGAATGTTACTTGTACTTAATTAGTTATTTTAACTGCGTATGTTTAAAATACGTAATAAGTGGTTTCAATTAATGTGATAACCTAATCGCTACATTGTATACAGGCTGTGGTAAAAATTAAGGGTTGGATACAGACTATCAGACTGGACAACTTTCTCCAACATCGTAATCGCGAAAAAATAATCAGTCGTCCCATAAGTACAGTCAACAGCAAAAGTAGATGATCAAAATCAGAAATTCAATGCTAATGAACGGAGTCCACGTCAGAACTGTGTGGCGTCGAAGTGATTCAAAAGTATGTGATTGTAAATTATACCAGACCTTTACTACTAGTACAGCTGCCATATAGTTGCGAACTCCGTTCATTAGTATTGAATTTCTGATTTTGTTCATCTACTTTTGCTGTTGACTGTACATTTGAGGTATTGAAGTTTTGTATGGGGCGACTGATAATTTTTTCGCTATTATGATATTGTTTACGAAGGCCAACACCTCGTCGTTCCACTCGTGGGAGTTGAAAAAAGAAAGTGGATGAACCAGCATCCGAATTCTCCAAATAAGGTTTTAGTACCGAACTCATCTACATAGTTAAAAAAAAATATTATTGACGTGTAAAAGTGTTTCTACAAACCTACTTGCAGAAAATAAATCATTTATCATTTAGTTATTACAAAAAAGACGTACATACCTACTGCAATAAATCACTCTGTTTGCTGAAGTATTAATTTTCCTCGCAGACTCTTTTGTGTCAGCCAATTTAGGAGACTGTATTAGAATAGAATAGATATAATTTGCGGCCTAGTCAAATCCTGCAGTGGATGTAAGCAGACTGTGTGATAAATGATTTTATTAACCCCTGACAAAATTAGAGGGGTGTTATAAGCGTAACGCTTGTATTTGTGTGTATGTGTATTTATGTATCTGTATATCTGTGTGTCTGTCTGCGCCATCGTAGCTCCCAAATGGCTGAACCGATTTTGTATTTTTTTTGGCTTTTCTGTAAGAAGATTTGCACAAACACTTTCACACGTCAACCATGTTTTAAAAACTAGATGAGGTCGGCGTTTCCTATCTGACTAGTCTGAGAAGAAAGGCCGACACAAACTCAGAGGACACAGTTTATTTTAAAGTAAAGACATAATTTTGGTCAGATCATGTAAAGACCATGTAGATTGATGTCTGTAATGGTCTTTTGAGGAAACACACATTGAGTCGACCTGTCCAGTCAGTGCACGCATTTATCAGTAATCGTGCAGCTCAACTTAAAATTTAAGGAGATCAACGATTCGACAAACAAAGAAGCAAACAAAACCAAACCAACCAAGCAAAGAACTGTTGTTTTTCTTATATTTTTCTTTTAAGGGCTAAGACTTAATAATTTATTCAAAGCTATTAAGCGAGTTTTTGTTGTCCAAATGTGAATACTTTATTGTCTAGTTTCGCAAATAAAAAATCAGTGTTAATGAGCACAATAATTTATGTTTCCAGACTTTGGTATGTAAATCGGAGTAGGATTGGTGCGATCCCTGGGGCTTTCTGCCTGTCTTGGACAGCTCTATCGTTAAATTCCACCCTCTTTGCAGCCCTTTAACTAATTTGTGAGTGAAATGCTTTTATATTTGCAAGTTCATTTTAAGGTGTTCATGTAAAATGGTAGGGATGTAAAATGATTTATTGATTCGGTTTATCGCTTGATTCATCGTAAGCCTAAGTCTTATAACTTTGTTGCATTGTATAAATCAGACAAAAGAGGCCATTTTTTAAATTGAAATAATGATATCCATTGCAACGTTCTAACAAGACTACTCCTAAGGTTTTTGGATTTTTTTTAGTATTCAATGGAAATTCGCGAATTAATACATAATTACGAAATCGACCAAATGAACTTACAGCCATTTTGAAACCACATTAATTTACAAAATAGCCGAACCGGTAATTACATAGCATAGATTTAACAGACTGGCAATAATAATGCATTTTAACCTGTCGATAACAATGTTTCTAACACTGACAGCCGTGTGGTAGGCATTTGTCAAACGTGCGGATGACGTTTTATAACTAGCTCTCTGTGCGAATCAGTGGCACGAAAACTTGAATAAACCACAGAGGTTATTTATGTTTTCTGTATTCTTACAAGAATCAATTGTTAGGTACTAACAGGACTAACACTTAGCTTTTCGTATCTGGGTTCAATAGAAATTCACGAATCATTGGTAAATTGAACTAATGAACAGCCATTTTAAAACCACATCAATCGACGTACAAAATACCCAAACAATTATTTGGCATAGATTTAACAGAGTGGCAATAATGCTGCATTTAAAACGTCCCGCTAACAATGTTTGTATCACTGACAGCCGTGTGGTAGGCACCTGTCAAACGTACGCAGCCATCACCGCCGGATGACGTTTGTTAACTAGCTCTCTGTACGAATCTGTGGCTATGTCTGTCTGTCTGCAGCACAAACACGTGAATAATAATGAGCAAATTATTACCTTTATCACCTTACAGTCTTAGGTTACAAGACATACAAAATGCAGTAAAATATTTTAAATGGTACGTAATCTGCCACTTTTACTATCGAACAAACTCTAAAAAAGTGAAAAAGTTATATCTGTTTCATGCATTTTAGTTGGGTAGGTATATAGCCAGTCCTCCATTTAAAATACTGGTATTCAGCTGCATCCGGTTAGACTGGAAGCCGACCCCAACATAGTTGGGAAAAGGCAGGTGATGATGATAGTTGGGTAGGTATAGCAATGTATGAAACAGTAATTTTCTTTGCAATATTTCTGACAAACTGCAATAGCTAATGTTTTCAATAATCATTTGTAAATACTACCACCGTTTAAAATAAATAAATAACACTAATTATTGTTACACGTTACATATTAGAATGGAATGCGGAACGACGAGCAGAGTATCTACGTACCTGTATTCAGAGCATGTTGCCTTAGTGATGACGTGCACATTTGCGTGCAATTGTTTATTAGATCTGTTGCCCAATCATTATATCAACGTCAATATTATTACTGTATTTATTTCATAGTGGCATTTACGTAACTTTGGAGGGGCATATCTTCAGCAGAGAAGTTTGTTGATTGATTGATATAATGGTCAAATTACATTGATGTGTTTATGTCAAGTTACATATAATAAGGGGATACGTCTTGTTAGTAAATTCTACTAGTGGTGCCATAGTTTAGAATTCTTGTTTTATGGTACAGGGTTAGCTAAGTACTTAGTTATAAAGCTCCTTGTGAAAGCACCGTATCTAATTCGAGATTTCACCTTTGATATACTTTGAAAAAGTTATAGGCTCAATACCTCATGCCCTTTTCAACTAGTTATCTTTTTCGGTAAAAGGAGCATTGCAATGACTTGAATGAAGTTCGACACGTTTAAAGTGGACGTGATCAACGAGGTATCTCAGATATGACCCCTCTGATATTCAACATCACCAGAGGGGACATACGACACCAGTAGCAATTTTCTTATAGAAAATAAAACAATGTTGTCGATAAATAAAAGCACCAACAGATTGATTTCCCGATAAATCGGCACAGCTCGTTGTCGCGTCGTTCCGTCCAAATCTTGTTAACGCCCGGAAAATTCGGTGTGTTTTCTCGAAATTTTGGAATGTTACCGACTTATCGAAACAGACAACGTGGTGATTCGTGCCAGTAAATCGTCTATCGAAAATACATTAACACATACATATCATTTACATGCAAAACGTTCGAATAAGTCGGGCAATTTAGGAGGTCCGCGATCGCTTCCAACAAGGCGCACTGCGCATTCAGATAATAGTTTACTTGCCAAAATGTAAGTATTATCATTATCATCTCGCAACAATACTAATCGTCGAATTAGCCTTAGCTCGTTACTAATTGAGCTCTTCACCGCTTCATTAATGTTGATGAATACTTTATTTACAAGGCACGGGGTAATTAAGCAAGTATTTGTTTTATGTAGCCTGCGTTGGTACTGAGACTATAAGAAAAGAATGTACGATAGAGCTCAATAAGAAAATAATGTATAATAGAGTACTTTTTACTTCTAGTGCTTTTAAACTGGAAAATAAAATGCTTTGCGGGAACCGCTTGGCAACGACGCGGTAGCAGTGCACCACAGTTCAATTGTCAGCTGCATGCAGTCGCCAATATTGAAAGCGCCCTTATAGTGTCCGACAGAATGCCAATTTTCGGATGCTGTTTCAGTGGAATGTAGGTTGTAACTCACTGCCAATTTGGCTGCGTCCAACGAGACCATTTGGATATAGCTATCCGATCCTGGGTATTCGATATCACACATTCGATGAGTCGGTATTACTATAATTATCTACAGACAAAACGAAAACATAACTTTGTGTTTCGAGTAATTGCGCTAACTGAAATTCATTCCAAAATATACAAATTACACTGAAGTATAAGCAAGCATTGAAATATGGAAACTGGGTTCAATTCAAAGACTGCAATATTAATGTGTCGTCTGTATCTTTGAACAGTTAGCCGCGAGGGTCGCTGGGGGATACGTTGCCATAAAGGGCAGATTCAATGAGCACATAAATTGAACATTAATGTCTGTTATTTGTGAGACAAAACCAGAATCATCTATGAGATATTGATATTGAAATGTTAGGTTTTGTTGTAGACATCCTTAATAAACTGCAAGGAGTGCACCCTGTGTCCTCTCGAAGAGAGGAGGTCTGTGTCCCAGCAGTGGAACATTATAGGCTGATTATGAGTGTATTTGTCTACGAACATCTGACAAACTGAGTTCTGACAACTGACAAATGTAGGCTACAAGTTACAAGCTCATGAAGTGACAGCGATTGATTGAGCAATATAATAACAGAGAGAGCAATGGTGGCCTAGTGGTAACGGCCGCGACTTACGAGTTGTAGGTTCGAACCCAGACAGGCGCTTTACTTTTTGTAAATTATTTCATCACCACTGCTCTCAAGACGGTGAAGGAAAACATCGGGAGGGAACCGGCATGTCTTAGAACCAAACATTCGAAGACATGTGCGACATCTACCAACCTGCACTGGGCCCACGTGGTGGATTATGGCCTACTCTCTCTCACCGAGAGGAGGCCTGTGTCCCAACAGTGGGAACATAATATGTTGATTATGATTATGAGGAATATAATAACTAAGCTGTTAATTATTGTTCAGAATGTAGTTCAACCTCAAAACGTTTTCATCGGAACACACTCTGAGGTTTTCTGACTTGGTGGTGGACTGGTTGGTGCTCCTCAGTTTTAGTAGATAACTTAGTACCTAGTCTTTTAAACTTACTTTGCTTCTCAATAAACACTTTCCTCTATAAACGCGTCTCCTATGACTATTAATTTTCGTGTATAAAGCATATTTGCCTCTGCCTAACCCTTCGGAGTTTACAAGCGTGATGTTATGTTAATAAAGCATATTCTATCTTCGATCTATCTTTAATACCGGCAGTTCAAAGCGGGCTCACGATACGGTGTACGACGTAATTATGTCTCCGGCTATATCCGTGAGGGCACGGTGCCAAAGCCCGGGGCAGTTGCTTATCGTCCGTCACCTGAACCACTGAAGCATGCGAGGTGACGAATCGTGGAAACACGTCAGGTATGACAATGCGAATGTCTCCCAGTTTGAGTCAGATTTTAAGTAGCTATGTTTGGTTGCTGATTAATCTGCCCCTGGTATCGTGGGTAGAGCAGACGGGTTATTCTTAAGATTTTACGGATGTACTATAGGTACTATCGCCAAAACCTATATCTGACCATTTTGAAAACCAAATCCCGTGCACATGATGACGAGTTTTCCGGTCGGATCTCCTGAACTGATCCCAGCTGCGTCCGTAAGTAAAACAAAAGAGGATCCTTTTTATGTCGACTAATAATATGCGCTGCAAGCAGGAATAGTCCTCATGGTGGTCAGATATAGATTTTGGCGATAGTACATCATTGCCTAACCCTTCGGGAAAAACAGGCTTGATGTATATATGCAGGTGCACCTACGTGAGCATAGATCTTAGTAAAGATGCCCTCCGAAAGGTCAATGGCACTAGCGTAGTATCTAATCAAAATATTCATGACTTGAGAAATAAAAATGTGTCGGTACTCATGTCGGGATCGACGCGATGATACTTGGTTTAATTCTACCTACTATTTGAAGGAAAGTGTGTGAACGAAGTGAAGCTTCGCCAGTTTTATCTTTAAAAAAAAAAAAAAACAAAATCGAACAAGCATATCGTACACTAACGACCATACCGTTTGTGTAGCAATATTTTTGTTCGTTTTTTTTCAAGTCCATAAAACCATCCTGTATAATCCCATAATCCCACCGGCGAAACAAATAAATCTTTTAATCCCATTCGACAAATACACCCAGTGGAGAAAACAGTACCTAAAACCTTTATATTTTTATAACGACTTTGCTCTAAAAATGTATTTATGCCACTTTATCGGCGGGCACATTTTTGGATTTTCAATAGAACCTACTGAGAAGGTATAAAGAATCAATTCAATCCAGGGATTAGAAAGGCCCGTTATAGAGATAGAGGAACTGATGAACCTGCCTATTCTTCTAAGAATGTCGTCTACTTCTTGTTAAAACTCCCGACACAAAATAATAATAAAATTAGTACGAACGTAAAAAGCCTAAAACAATAAAAAAAAAATACTTTTAAAATATTTTTTTTTATTAAATATTGTCCCGTCGGGGACCGCTACTATTTTAAACTTCAATAGAAAGTTAGTTTAATAATTAGAGCGGTCCCCGACGGGACAATATTTAATAAAAAAAATTCATACGTACTTACGTAGGGTCAAAATTTCAAGGTAATTGTTTTTTTTATAGGGTTTCACGTTTATACCTTTTTGTTCTATTTGTAGCTATTTTTTTAAAATTGTTTTAGGCTTTTTACATTCGTACTATTTTTTATTATTATTTTGTGTCGGGGGTTTTTTAAATTTTTAATTTAATTTTTTATTTCATGCTTTATAAAGGGACTGCTTATTATTTCATTTCTTTTATTTTCTTGCGTTTTAAGATTCTTGTAATTTGGTGTTTAATCAGGTTTTTTGTAATTCACCATTTTGTGGTGGTGGCCATCTTGGATTTGAATTTTGTCATAGTGTATAGTATTCTACTAGTCAAGCCCTTTCATTTGATACCCATATTAAGGGAATTGTGGAAAAATATGTAATCCGCCATTTTGTGGCGGCGACCATCTTGGACCGATTTTTATCAAACATAGAACACTCCCGACAAATTCACCTTTCAAACAAAAAAACAATCAAAATCGGTTCATCCGTTCGGGAGCTACGATGCCATACACCCCCCACCCCCCCCCCCCCCCACACACACACTCCACACACACCACACACACCCCCACACACAGACACGTCAAACTTATAACACCCCGTCGTTTTTGCGTCGGGGGTTAAAAATACAAACTAAAATAAAATAAAAGATTGTATAAATAATACGAAGTCAGTGAACCGTTCGTAATATCGACAAGATAAAACATAGCAGGGAAAGTTTGCAGCTGTTGATCGAGTAGGGTTTTACTTCAGCCGAATACTTTATAGCCTTCAATTTTCCCGAATGGTGCTGAATTTAAGACAATGGAACATTCCCATACGATCTGAGAGACTTGTGCGCATATTTTTCACGTTTGTAAACAACATATACTTTGATTGAATGACCTTTTTGAGTATCAACCCGAGCTCTGACCGCTAGAAACATGTTTATCCCTTGCTTGTCGAGTTGTTTTACTTGAAATACCATATTTTAAAGATAACCTTGTATAAGGTAAAATATTATACATTCTATAGCATAATCAGCCTATAATGTTCCCACTGCTGGGACACAGACCTCATCTTGGTGAGAGAGAGTGGGCCGTAATCTACCACGCAGGTCCAGTGCGGTTTGGTAGTTGTCACATGTCATCGAATTTTCGGTTTTAGGACATGCCGGTTTCCTCACGATGTTTTCCTTCAACGTTTTAAGAGCAGTCTTGATGAAATACGTTCCTTCCTCGTGGTCTAACTTAGTAGTCAAACTGATTTGACCACGAGGAATTTTAACATTCTTCGTGGTCAAACTATCAAATTTATTAAAAACCGGCCAAGTGCGAGTCGGACTCGCCCATGAAGGGTTCCGTTACGTTACGATTTATGACGTATTAAAAAAAAACTACTCACTAGATCTCATTCAAACCAATTTTCGGTGGAAGTTTATATGGTAATGTACATCATATATTTTTTTTAGTTTTATCATTCTCTTATTTTAGAAGTTACAGGGGGGGGGCACACATTTTACCACTTTGGAAGTGTCTCTCGCGCAAACTATTCAGTTTAGAAAAAAATGATATTAGAAACCTCAATATCATTTTTGAAGACCTATCCATAGATACCCCATACCAAGGGTTTGATGAAAAAAAAAAATTTTGAGTTTCAGTTCTAAGTATGGGGACCCCCAAAATTTATTGTTTTTTTTCTATTTTTGTGTGAAAATCTTAATGCGGTTCACAGAATACATCTACTTACCAAGTTTCAACAGTATAGCTCTTATAGTTTCGGAAAAAAGCGGCTGTGACATACGGACGGACAGACAGACAGACAGACATGACGAATCCATAAGGGTTCCGTTGCCATTTGGCTATGGAACCCTAAAAACTACACCCTGTGTGACAGTCTTTAACTTACACAAAGAAAAGCAACTGTCTGGGTTCGAACCTACGACCTACAACACGTAAGTCGCGGCCGTTATCACAAGGCCACCACTGCTCTCATTAATTCTACATACATATAAGTTCTGTTGTAATGTTGTATTATGTAGGTACCTACTTACAAATAGATATCTCTATTACTACGTTATTCCGAGGTGAGAAAGGCTTTTTTCTGGTTTTTCTTTATACCTACGCATTCATAAATTATGTGGTAACGAATGAAAAGGTGCACGGATATAACCTTTCGTTAACAAGAACACATGTGAAACAGAAACGAATATGTATAGGTAGAATTATCCCAACTCGATATAAAACCTTCTAAATAAAAACTGCGCGGTTCTTTTTCTCGAATAATCTCCCGAGGTTATTTGAAGAGCAAAAGTTTAATTTACGTAAGGAAAATCTCCTGTAAATGTGGCAATCAGGTGCCGCTGGAAAAATTATACTGCGAATAATCCATTCTGACTGTAACTTATACCATTTTGTAATGGAAATATGCGGTTTAATTTCGGAGCTCGTGCGGCCACATCATTCGCTAGTTTATATTTTCACTGGGTAATATTTGGCAGTGTATTTTAATTTACATGTTTATTTAGTCGTTTGATTGCAACGTAGGTAAATTAACATTTATCGGGACTCAGTAACGGTCGTTGGTATGTTTTAAAAATGAAATGTTGGAATTATTTAGCGAATTGCTCGTACGATTACGATGTGTCGGGGAAATTTCGGGTTCTGAATTCATGACTTCGTGAGACTTAAACTTGTTAAAGATAATTGTATCTAACTGTTTTAGTAGGTCTTTGTTAAGTATCGTAACATGTAATCTCTGAAAACTGTGTTCTACAATGTTGGTAACAATAGTGAAAAAGTCATAGTTTCATTCGCTACAAAAGGAGAATGCTCAAAAAAACCCAACCCCGGGATAAAAGAAATGTATCTAAAATTATCAATAATAATAAGTAATAAAATAATAGCCGGTTATGATCATGATGCTTACTGGCAAACATAAAAATTGCCAGTTTTATAATTCAGGTGTCGATTTAAAAAACCAGTTTAATTAATTACCTATTCAAGAATATGATGTTAAAATGCTTGGTGAAAAGAAGTATCGCCATCAGCTGGTTTGATAGTATCATCATACTATCAAACAAACTTCAAACTATCAAACAAATATCATAGTATCGCTGTTAACAATAGTATTTTCACGTGACGATGCTTTTAAATGCTGACTATTTATGAGGTCAAACTCGCGAAGTTTCTGTTACAATAAATGTACGAGTATTCATAGTATTTTCAACGACTTTAGGCATTGTAAAAAATATAAATGAGCCAAGCTCGCTTTTAAACATCATGTTTTTGAATAAAGTAATTAAAAATAATTAATTAAAATACTTTTTTAAATGGACGCCTGAATAATAAAACTGGCAATTTTTATATGTTTGCCAGTAAGGATCACGATCATAACCGCTGATTATTATATTACTTATTATTATTGATGATTTGAGATACAACTCTTTTCCCCAGAGCTGGGTTTTTTTTCTATGGAGCCTGAGTATTCTCCTTTGCACTGTCGTGTCGCAGAAACTGAGTGATTAGCTGCTATGCAATCAGAAGGCCAATTATTCTCGTAATTTAAAACGTTCAAAATCTAGTCACAGTCTCATGTCGGCGACAAACAATTATATCAAAAATTTGTCAAAATGTAGGGAAATTAGACGTATTTTTTGGCAGATTGAGACTGAGATCAGACTGAACGTTCTTAAAATTACGAGAATTGCCTCTCTGTTATTGTTTAGAAAATGCAATTCCTACTCAGAACATATATTTGTACCAATTGTTTAGTATGACCTCAATATACTCGTAGTTGTTTCGAACTCGAGTGTAAGAACATGTACAATGATAGATTCCTGAATGCAAACGAACCCTGTATACAGAAATTCATGTGATAAAATACAGCTGTGGCCTGAACATTGGAACCTATTACTCAAAACAAAATTAACTTGCATTGTAGAAACAATGTTCCAGTGAAATGATAAAGTGCCTCGTTACCATAACCTTGTTTACGGGTTGTATACATTCTGGTAGACCAGTTTATCTTTCTTACTCTTTGTGTACTCTGCAGCTTAGTACTGAATCGCTAGCTCTGGTAGAAAGAGAATATTTAGCCCTGCAACTTTTGTGCAAGGAATAAATTATGAACTTTTGAAAAGCCTCATCCTCAAATTAATGGAGTTGGGCAGAAGTATTTATTGATGGTAAAAAACATTGTAGATAATGTTGACATTATATCGTAGTTGGGTAGACACGTAGCAATAGTAGTCTACGCGCGGCGTAGCAGACGCGTAACTGCTACGCCGCGTAGCCGATTGCTACGCGTACCTAATTCAGTGTCTATAATTTAGCAACGCAAATGCTAAAACCTTCTGAATGTATAGCAAGCTTCGTGTTTTACTATCTAACTTACCAATTAACTTTGGTGGTATTAGCATACCAAATAGCTCGCAGTCTCAAAGCATTACAGGCACTTAAAATATTATAATAATTTAGACATTTTCACGAAAGGCTTTTCACCTAGTTAGTCAATCGTGCGTGATTGGTCATAGTAACCTAATTCATTTGGTCAGGGTGCTTTAGTTTAGTTACTGCGACCAACTTTGAGAAAAGGCCAAAGTTGAATGAGGTATTTTTTTTTAAACGTACATCATTCGAAGACCAAAAAGTTTTTAAAGGCTCATTAATCAAAAAAGCGTACATCGCCAAAAGGTTTTAGAGGATCAATCAAATGTTTCCTATAAGATATTTTATAACTTCTCGTTAATGTAGCTGATAAAGGGTTTATTTCCAGTTCCTGAAAGAATCATTAGCAAATCTGCTGTCAAACATCATGACAAACATCATTCAGATGTTAACAATGGATATTATTAACAATAGCCAATCAAATCACTTCATAACAGATTTAATTGAATTCGCTTTCATAAATCGGGGCTGAGTTGATTGATTGATGGTTAATTAATTTACTTTGTCCGGTCCTTACCTTACAGGATTTAGTTACTATGACGTTGTCGAAATCGCTTGTTATGTTTTTATTAATTTGTTTATGTCCCCCACATTTATTTTTAATTTTTATCAGCCATTAATGTCCCACTGCTGGGCAAAGATCTCCATTTCCACATCTCTCTGTCCAGAGTTGCCAAATACCGATCTTTATTAAAGAAGTCCAGCTCATCATATGTTTTTTTTTATTTATTTAACACGCACGGTTATTACTCAAGGTCATTTGTCAAAACATCGAGTTTTCTTTATTTTATGTAAGTTTAATATTCATTTATTATATGTACACATAAACCCAGTGCAAATTCGCAGAGTGATGGTGAAAACCGCATTAAAATCCGTTGAGTGATTTAGTTTAGAATAGGTATCAACGCGGTCACACATCGGTAGAGACACGACAAGCGACTATAATCCTGTTGTGTGGGTGGACGGATGGATGTTTGTTACTCTTTCACGCAAAAACTACTGAACAGATTTGGATGAAATGTGGCACAGAGATGGTTTATAACCAGGATATATAGGATACTTTTTATCCCGATATTTCCACGGGATCGAAACTTATGCGGGTGAAACCACGGGGCGCAGCTAGTTTATAATATGTTTCAATTTACATACTGCCTACCAAGTCATTATTTATGAAAATAAAATTGCATTTCCACCCTGCAACCAAAAGAAACTACTTACTCAAACAAAATGGAAATAAAAACTCTTTTACTATTAATAAAACATTTTAAAATACAAGAGAAATGCTGTAAGGAATGGAATCCTTGAATATGTAGAGCGTTTTTAACAAATAATGGTTCCCTTGAGTCGCCATTATCCTCTTGAGGGTCATCTGGCTTATTGAATTATGTTTTTGAAAAATTGGAAATGCGTGCTATTATTTCGTTGTTCAAGATTGTTGGTTGGTTGTTGTTTTTTTTTTGCATTTAGTTTTTTATGAAGTTTTTCATTGATATTTTTAGTGTAAATAAATTGTATTATATTCAAATTCATTGATTCATTTAAAACAAAAAATTAAAGAAGGAACAACGCGTTCACGCGTTATTTATTTATAAACTTTATTGTACACCACAAAAATATATAACAAAAAATAAATTATCGAAAACTAAAAATACACAATGGGCGGCCTTATCCCGTTTGGCGTTGTTCTTTGATTTGAAGAACACAACGGTACCTATTTCAGCTATTTACTAGTATTTCTAGGTAGGTACCTACCTATCCTATCCTACTAATATTATAAACGCGAAAGTTTATATGGATGGGTGGATGTTTGTTACTCTTTCACGCCAAAATTACTGAACGGATTTGGATGCAATTTGACACACAGATAGTTTATAACCAGTATTAACACATAGGATACTTTTTATCCCGATATTCCCACGGCATCGAAACTAATGCGGGTGAAACCGCGGGGCGCAGCTATAGTGATATATATTTTGACCTATACCTGCTTTAGTGTAGATTTTGTTACAAAAGCTTCCAAATCACAATTCAATTCACTGGAATGGTTTTCAATTCTCTTTGTTTTCAGTAGAAATAAATGGTTTCCTTGTATTTTTGTAGTTGGTTTTGCTGTATTTGGATTTAGATTGAGTTAATATGTAATTTATCAAACCCGTTATCATCAAGCGCTGAACTCTGATAATACGTAGGTGTGGTACCACCACCGCTAATTGTGTCACCCTTTGTAAAATTGGGTTATTCACCAACTTGACACGAGAGACTGGACACACGTGTGTCCAGTTCATATAGAAAGAAAAGAAAGAAGAAGGAAATTCTCGGGTCGAGCAATGTGTTATTGGGTTTTTCTATGATCTGGAATTCCTCAGTAGCAGCCCGCAATGTGGATCTGTGCCTGGTTGATGGCAATAGGCTCGCCCCCTGTAACATGGAAGTTAAACATATCTGGCAAAATTTGGGTGTGCTTATAGATGCACCTCTGCCTTACCCTTCGAGGAATATAGGCATGATGTTATGATACGTGTGTAATGAAACCGTGTATATAACTACAGAATTTAAAAAATCTACCAAAGTAGAAATAACCCCGTGACGTATCCCGATCTGTGACTCAGACACAGAACCTTGCACTTGGAAACCGCACCTACCTTAGCTTCGAACGTTGGACAACTAAACAGAAGACAGATAAATACGCAGGCTGGTACATATACTAACCTATTTTATATTAATCTACCTTCTATTAAAAACTCATCATCTGCCTAGCCTTTTCCCAACTATGTTGTTGTTGTTGTTGTACTATTAAAAACTAATCAAGATAATCAAGTGTGGAACTCTCTGCCAGCGGTCTGTGTTCACTTCCAGATATAACCCGTCAGCCTTCAAAGCAAGAGAGAACTGCCGGTATATTCTGTAAAAATCTCACTGTCAAAGCTTGGAGAATTGAGCTTGAAGTGAGCCGTCATTCCACCTGATGCTAGGGATTGACTCTTTTGACAGCTCGTTTCACCTAAGCTTTCTAAGCTTCCACGGTTATATTTTAACAGGAGGCATCTTCTGAGCACGCTCGTTACATCGTAGACTTCATTTATCGCTTTCCATCAGGCGAGATCGGGCCCATTTCGAGACAAAAAAAAACCTTTCAAGTTCAATACATTCATTTTTCTATTAGACAGGCGCCAGTGTACTTACGACTTTGTGGCTGAGAAATCTTCTCCAAATCCTTTGAGATAATTGTGAAGTAATGCGTGTAATAACTTCGGCCTTTGTTAGATTTTTGATAGTGTAGAACGAGGTCTAGCAAAGTTTTAGCCTGACTAATACCTAATTATGTCTGGTAAATAAAATATTAGGAAAGCAAGTATTTTCTAAGTGAATAAACGGACTTATATGTTAAAGTTTTAATATATTCAATGTTATTAAAACCCTAAAACATTTGTTACTAAAACATTGTTTCAACACTTGATGAAATTAAACACTAAAACCCTACTTTCATTTCATAGTTCTATTATCATAGAGCGGTGTAAATTTACTGAAAATTTTGTAGAAGATCCTATAGCAAACATCTAGCTAGGTCCTTTACCCTAAGATATTAGCTTTAATAATCTTTGCACAAGCGTGTGTATTGCCCTAAGCGCAAACTACGTTGAACCGTGTAGGAGTCATACTGTTATGGCAAACACTAAAGATAACGAAAACAAATTAACAAAAACCGAGAATAACACTATACTCCTACCCAGAATTTAGGCACCCCATGTTTATGGGAAACCGATAAAATATTATATAATATAATATACAAAGAGGAGAAATAAAAAATACGAAAAAAGAAACAAAATTATACATGGCTAATTTATACGTAGACCCTTAACATATAAGACCCAAGCTACTTATTCACGCGATGTAAAACTTTTTCAAATAAACATTTAGCGGATGAAACTGCTGTAGTGTGCTCAACATGCCCCAGGGGCTCACCTAATTGCCAATTACGGCGCTATCTAAAGTTCAAGATAAAGTCGGACGTTGGTAAAGAAAAACGACGTATTTATCTCACACCTCGTTTTATAATAAGCTAGCTTTATTTTTAAACAACTAAAAGTTAATTGAACATTTAGCTTGCGGGCTTCAATTTGTTACTATGTTTTTCCTCTTAGAAAATTACTTTTTTTTTTTTGTTTTATAGTTATATTCTAATACCTTTAATAATTTCAAGTTTTCGACATAATTAAATTGTATACTTAGGTTGTAAGAAAAAATATTTTCCTACACATTTTTCTTTTACATGCGAAAATTGGTTAAAGCGACATCTAGTGACGCAGCTCGCACTTACCTAGTTTCCGAGCCCACTACGGTCCAACCCCGTCGGCGTCGCACGGCGCGCATTTCAGCCGTAACGACGCGGTCGCGGGTTCGCCGGTGGCGCGCGTTCATCGATATTCGCGCGGTGGCGCTCTCGTCTGTTTCTGCGATTGGCAACATCGTCTCTTGGTTTGTTTCGAGGGCAAGAGGTGCTGGCACTGAAGTCTAGATGTCGCTGTTTTAAGCGCGTCACATTTTGTCACTGCTTCAAGAAACTTGGGTTGGAGAAAAGTTTTTTGTGGTAACTTATTGAGAAATAAATAACGTATTTTGGCATATAAGGACTTAACAACTGTGGATAACGATAACCTTATTGAAATAAAGTAAAAAAAAAATAATTAGGTTGGTAAGTGATGGAATCAGAAGTTAAACGAAAACCTTGAAAACCACAGTCTAAAACCAAAACTTCTTAATTTTCGTAATTTCAATAACGAGAACGTTTCACTTTCTGTAAAAAAAATATATTGTGGTCAAATTAATTTAGCAACTTTTATTAAAGACTCCTTTGTGCAATTTCTTACGAAATGGTATTTAGATTATCGTAGAAGTCAGAAAATTAATTGGGTTTGACTTTACTGTTTTACTTAAAGGTGAAAATATTACCTTCTTCATTGCGAAATCATTATAATAAGTAAATATCTCGTCTTCACCTATTGTAGATACTCTCTAAGATACAGAAACCACATTAATATTTATAGTATTATGTTTATTTTAATAATATAATATACAGTCTTTGATTACAGGAAATTTGAAACGAGAAATAGGTCCCAAAACATATTAGTTTGTTCCCTAGAGTGGTCGTTTCATTTCGGAACGAGACGTCAGCCCGACTCCGTAAACAAACTATTGTTACATTATGGTTACATTTTACAGTGAATACATACAATTTGATAGTGTTTTTGTACAAATTGTAATAGGTACTTAGTCAGCAGAAAAGTAAGGAGTAGAAAGTGACCTTTGCACATTTCAAGTACTTACCTAAAGTTAGTTTTTTTTAAAATTGACTACCAATTTAAATTTTCTGTTTATTTAAATCGCAACTGTCGTTCTTTGACCGTTGTGTGAATTATTATAATGGTTAATTGTCAAACTACGTCAATTTGATTAACAATTTTCCCTGACTAGGTACCGTCTACTTAAATATTGGTTTTGAACTAATATGTATTTATTGTATTATGTAAGTACCACAGACTACGTACAGTATTTGTCTCTCTTCCCAAAATTTTTAATCCATCCAAAGGTTGTCTATAAAAGATCGCTCTTAGCGATAAGACCGCCCATTGTGTCACCCTTAGAAAGAAAGAAAGAAAGATTATTCTATCCTATTGTATTCTATGGGAGGTATAAGTGGTTATTAGTGTATTATGCCAAATTATGTATCAATCAACAACGCTAGCTTGTTCGTCACCCGTTTAGAGTCCATTTTGTACTTAGGTAGGTAAGTAATACGGGCTGGTGTCCGCAACTACACGTCAAAACGCGGTTTTTGCGTACCTTTTTAGGGTTTCGTAGTTCACGGCTCGGAACCCTTATAGTTTGGTTATGTCCGTCCGTCCGTCCGTCCTCGGCTTAACTTCCTAACGGTTAGTGCTAGAAACATAAAAATTTCCATGGATATGTGTATTTACCACGTCGACAAAGTGCTAAAATAAAATCACGAAAAATATTATTTTTTGGGGTACACGTAAAGTAGTGATGATTTTTTTTTGTCGCTTCTACCCCATAGAGTGGGATATCATTAGAAAGGTCTTTTAAAAAAATTAGGGGCTGCTAAGACGATTTTTTGATTTAGGTATCCGTTTGCGAGATATTCAACTTTAAAGCGCATTTTTTTGTTAAAATAGGGCGTCCCCCCCTCTAAAAGCTAAACGGCTGGCTCTGAAAATATTCATAATGGTAGTCCATATCTTTGAAGGAAAACTATAACGGCTTAGATAAATTTGTTAATTCAGGAGTTATAGAGGCCTAACTTGTGAAATGAGCTTACTTGGAAGAATTCGTACAAAAATAACGAAATAATAAGTAAACATGTAAAATATTAAAAATAAAATCATAACAATTATCTATTGGACACCATTTTATTTCAATTTGAATCCTCTAAAGAGGATAAATAAAATTAGGGGCTTAAAAAAGTTTACAACGACACTCGATAGACGGCGTTGTGCATTTATTCCAAATTTCTGAATCGCGGTATGGTTTCGTTACAATACAGGCTATATAAGTAAAGTAGAATTTTAATGGCAAACCTTGACTACGGTACCCTATTCTATGCGTGGCCTGACACGCACTTCGCCGGTTTTTGGTACCTATGTAATTAGATAAAGGGTTCTCATGTCTCTGAGGCAGACCTCTTTAATATATTCAGACTACAAGTGCAAGAAGAGATGGGAACATACCTAATTCTAAGCCAATCGACGACTCACCTCACTGTAAGTATTGCTGTCAATCTGTCAACACATGACGCTGGCAGAATAGTCGACATCGGCTCAGTTGCCAAAGAAGAAAAAAGAAAAATTAAGCCTAAGCACGTGCTAAGTGTCATTTATAATTATTGGCCTAAGTATTTGTTATTGTAAACTAGAAGATAAAGGGCAATTGTAACTTTATTGAGAACGTGTTTCCAGGTCCAGGATAAAGATTTACTTATATCTCGATATATTGACAGATTATAAGCGACTTTAGAAAAGGATCTCTAAATATGGGGATCCCTTCTTTTCGCATAATATTCTTTTTCCTAATATACTTTCGCATAACGATTTTGGTATAATTTGTTTTGCTATAATAATACTTTGCCATATTTTTTTTTGGCTTACAGTTTATGTGGCAGTTTATCTTGAAGGCTAATTTGTTTTGGCATAAATTTAATTCGCATAATGTTACTAAAGGCCTATAATAGTGACTACATATTAGCATAATAGTATTTAGGCATACAATTATTAGGTATGATGTTTCCTGATATTTACTACTGTTATTGAATCATATGGTTTAGGTTAGGTTAGAACAGTGACCATTAACGCGCGAAGGCGAGCGAGCGCCAGATCCCCTCTATTGTTGGTGTTGTGGATTATGGTTTGGCTTAGATGAGGTTATAACAGTATGATGTTTCCTGATATTTACTTATGCATTACAGAATTTTGTTTTTTTTTTTTTAAAGGATTAAAATACAACTTTGCATTAATACACTACTAATATGTAGAGTGCCAACAAATTTTATTAGAGCAATATTGTATAAAAATGTGTATTAGTGTCTAACATTTTAGGAGTTAATTATTATACTTATTTGTTATGCCTATAAAAAATATGTTTTAATATCATTATGCGTAAATAAATTTATGCGAACATATAATTAGGAGAAACAAAAGTATGCCAAGTTATATTAGGTCTTACAACTTTATGCAAATGGATAGGGAACCCTAAATATGTCGTATCATCCTACTGTTAAAGGTACTCGAATTTATTTGGTTGTGGGTGGTTGAGGCTGGCACAGGGGCTTGGTATAAGAAAAAAGATGCCAAATGCCCAACAGTGGTTGTGAAGTCGGGCTGTGGATGATAATGATGATTACGATACGTGTAGATTTTCTTTTTCCAAACGTAGGTAACGTAGGTATTAGTCATCTACCACGACCCATATCAGATTCACAAGGTAGTGAATTCTGATATAAATCTCGAGATATTACAGCCTCCGAACGTTCATTGGTAGAAACGCGGACTTTTCTTATCTAAGTACGACGAAGAACATCACCACGCTTGGCAAACGTCTTTATTATAGCATGTTGTTATTATTGGCACACCTGCGTGCATTCCTAGCACGCAGTAGGTAAGTAATTGTTTCACACAAGTCAAAATATAAACATCACGCCTCTATTCCTGAAATGGTAAGGCAGGAGGTATTGTACACCCATGTTTCGCCAGTTATGGGGAATTGGGTGATTCCTATGTCGGAAAAGTGTTATTGAACTATTCCATCAGGCTTTTCTCATTTGTGAGTATGATTTGTACTCGGTTAAAGGCTAGTCTCCTACTAAATGGGATCTAAACTTCGTTACACACTCGTACTTGTAAAATGCTACTTAGGCTAACTTTTAAACTATACAGAGTGGGTCCGACGCACAAACTGTAACATGAATCCCATTGTAACAGGTTGCGCGTCGATGTCACTGCCACTCTGTATAAGGGCAAATATTGGCAGACAGTTTTTGTGTTTCAATAAATATAGGTCCATCCCATCATACTTAAATAACCTTCAGAGTTTGACTGTTCGTAAATAAGAATTCATAATAAAAGAAAGGCCATTCATCAACTACTTACTTACTCTCTGAAAACTCGTTGACCGAGGTTAAAATTTCTGCCAAATTACACTTTTTTGCATTTATACCCAATGAAAATACAGAAATGGCGAAAATACATTTAGGTAATGACATCTGAGCCTGATAAAAATGTTATTTTGATACTTATTACTCTAAAACATCATCCATTTTCTTAAAATGTCCACTGTCCCATTACGCGTTTTATTAATTCAGTCTTTTTAAAATGATATTCACTTTGATACTTAGGTAAGTACTAAAAACACGATGATGACGACATAGATCTGTCAATTATACCTTAAGAGCCTGCGCGCACTAGCGTTTTAAGTTGGCCGATAGTTCTGTCGCAATCGTAATAGTCGTACAAATGTTAATCTTCAAGTGCGCACACTGCCATATAACTCTAGTATACTGATCCTCTGACCGATCAAACTATCGGCCAACTTAAAATCGCTAGTGCGCGCAGGCTCTAAATATGGTCAAAAATAAACATTTAAAATGCATAACCAGGGAAAATTCTGCCTATGCAAGTACCTTCATTTATAAACGTTCAACCATTACGACGTTTGTTTGACAAATTGGTTCTGGCACCAATTCTTTTGTGTGTATAGTACTAAGTATGTAGGTACCTATATAGTATGACTTGCAGTTGTTTGACTCTCAGTCACTCTTCCAGTTCATTGTTCGTCTCGTTTAAAGAGTCGGTAAATAAATCCTGCGGGTTGTTTGTCATTAAGCTCTTGTTTCATTACCCTCGAGCCTTCGTATAAAGTACGACCAGCACAAGTGAAAAAAAATGCTTGAAAACGCAGAGGAAAGTTTCTTTTTTAATCTGTTGTCTGTCAGATAATTTAACCAGCCTTTAACTGGAGGTGGTAAAATAGTCCTTAAATCCTAAAACCTAAGTGTATCTCTTGGCACCTAAATAAATTAATGTCAGTTGAAAATCAAAGGTCAAATCTATGCTTTAATTTACAAAAGATAAGGTTCTCTTTTAAGACAATATAAATCGTAGCTACGTTAGATACGATTTATATTTTTACTTGGGTAGGTACAGCCTGACTAAATATGTGAGTAATAAATTTTAATGGAAAATTCGAATCACTGTAACAAAATTATTGTTTCTGTAATCAAATTTTCAAAGGAAAATAATTTCGGATGTTGGAACTGACCGCCGCGCCGACTGAAAGAAAACAAAAACATTACGTAGTTCATAAACCAACTATTTTCAGCCTTGAGTCTATAGATCTGCGTACATTTTGTTTGTCACCAAGGTCGAAATTACAATGAGATGTTAATATCTATGCATTGGTCAATAGAGTTGGGTAAGAAAACCAATTGTCTATTATTTTAACCGAGATATACCTACTAGTATATCTATAAAAAAAAAATTATTGTATTTTAATACCAATCATGACATATGAGTAAAATACAATCTAGACTTTTTACGTTAAAGTTTCGACTACAATATTAATTTGTTAGTCAGAGCAGTGTTGGCTCAGTGGTAACGGAACCGACTTACGAGTCGTAGGTCGTAGGTTCAAACCCAGACAGGCGCTTTACATTGTGTAAATGAATTTCATCACCACTGCTCTCAAAACGGTGATGGAAAACATCGCACAGTGATCAATTTCAAAAATTTAGGGGGACGAAATTATTAAATACTGAAACCGTGAATTAAAGGTATTTTTATAACATTAAATAGTATCGAAAAATCGTTTTCACATAATTTAAGTTGGTAATTAATATTTTATGTACTTTGTTAAATCACTCATCTAGCACAACTTCTGGTTCTTGTAAAAGATTAAGTACCTCAATTGGCATTATATGTTTTTGTTTCACAGGTAATATTCTGATGTTGGATATTACAGGATCTGAAGATATGAGCAAAATTTTAATTAGATCTTTATTAGTTTGATTCCTGGTCATCTTCCTCCTTTATTCCCATCTGCCCCCTTTGAGCTTGCCACTGGGTTGGTGGTTGGCACCTGGTGTTATGCTCTCTGTAATATCTGACATCTTTGTGGCGACTTTCCTGTGCGTCTTCTCCAAGCATACCAATTGGCAACAAAAAGTTGTCGATTATATACTTGCCGTGTATGAGAACCTTATGGACTGCTGGTGTCATAGGACACCACCTGTACAATTGAATATAAAGCGTAGCAGTATCTTTCGCATATTCTGCAAATTTGTCACTGTTAATTTTGTACGGACAATTCAATGTTTTAAAAATGACTAAATCTTTCTATTAAAGTTTTATCTATGCCTGTAATATTTGATGTAATCTCGAGGTTTGCAAAGAAGCGTCTGGCCGTATTGCCGTCATTGGTATTTCCAAATCCAGGTTTAGGGATATCAACCAGTAACCCTAGTTGGTCTCGAAATTCTGTTTGTTTGCGTTTTTTCTGTCTGCTACAATTTTTTTTATTTTTTTCACCACGTGCTTGCTTATTTTGTATCGGCATTTTATACGACACATGTAACAAGCACGTAGAGGGTGCACTTTCTTGCCCGCCAGAGGTGATTACTATTTGATCAAGCCATTTTTCATTTTGATTCCGGAATCTAATAATATTAAGGGAACATTTTTTCCAAAATCTTGAAGTTGCTACAGTAAAAGTTATAATAACATTTTGAAGACCGTCCCTGCTTGTAGTGGGCAGTTCCGATACTTCTAATGTCTTCAAAATATAGTTAAGTAGTTTATCTTTATTGTCCTTTGATAACGCCTTCACTGGTCGATGTAATGACAAAATATTGAATAAATCAATATTTTTTAGTGAGGCACCATTAACTAAAAAACACTTTTTACTATAGAAACCGGCAATCACCGGAAAAAAAATGCATATTTCTATATAGCTAATAGGCCCTGCTATATACTGGAATCAAAATGATAATGTACTAATTTGTACTTTTAAACGTAACACAGTTCAAACTTAGAAAAGATTGTAAATATCAGTACATTATTAAATATATTTTTTTTATCATATAAATTGATCAATTTTATTTTTTGTTTATATACCAATAAAAAGTATAGACCTTCCTTAATGTGCACCATTTTTTTCAATTTACAGTTTACACTGATAACTTAACCAACTTAACTTGAATAGGAGCGCAAAAAAACGATAAATCAGTCTTGTTATAATAGTTTAGCTTTCGAGATAACTTTGAAATGGCATATCTATTAAACTACTGTCTGCATAACGGTGATGTTTTAGTATAATGTAAACAACTTACCATCAAGTCTTAATAAAATGTTTTTTTCGAAATACCGACACATTGACCAAAAATAATTATGGGACGCTAACTTTTAATAATTGATCAGTGTGCATCGTGAGGAAACTGGCATGTCCTAGAACCAACAATTCGAAGATGTGTGACATACCAACCCGCATTGGGCCCGCATGGTAGCTTACAGCCCACTCCCTCTGGAAGAAAGGAGGCCTTTTAAATTATCAATAGTTGAAAACTCAACTTTCGATTAATGTCGTGTCGTGTCGTAGCTTTGAAATAAGCAATTAGTATTGTCATAATTAAACAGTTTGGAAGAAAAAAGAAAGATAAAAAAGTAGGTTTACTTATCAGTTATCACAGAAACAAGTGCATACAAAATAAATCTACGAACACGGAACATAAATAGTCAGCAGCTGCACGTGACTGTGACGAAAAAGGCTTCTGTTTCACTCAGCATGATGTTGTGCCCATAGCATAGCGCTGATTTTCAGTGGCCACGAAAACGGATCACATCACCACGTTCTGTTACCAAAACGTGGTGATGTGGTCAACCATGTTCATTGCGTGTTTTCGCAGTAGGTAAATGTTTTCAGATAGGTAGCGTCATGATTAAATGGTGTTTGGCATCTTTCAAGCGCCTTGTTTTCATCAACGCCAAGCTAGACTTTGTACAAATATTTTCTTAGGAAAATGGACCTACTTTATCAATAAACGGGTTAAGCATTTACGGGTTATTCTTAAATTATTATAACGAATTCCATTTTATACATTTTGTATAAAACAACTGGAATTTTGGCAGCTGTATTCAGAAATATGACCTAGAAAGCTTATTTAAATGGTTTGTGGATACAAATATTTCAAAGTCTAGAAATTATGATCAATGAGAAGTATGTAAACATCAAGCTTGAACCTTAATACGTTAGTGATAAAGTTGAAAATTTGTCAGATTGTAGTAGCTTGATGTGCTAGCGTCTGTATCTATCATTTGGCTAATTGCAGAATAAAATACTCATTACAGAGAAAGAATGACTACTAATCTTTCGCTCACTACACGTAGGTATGTTCAGCAGACAGTTAAAACTTTGTTCAGTCCGTAACGACCCTAACTTAGTATGTACCTATGTTTTACACACTTCAATTAAAACTTTCTAGGTGAGCTTATCGTAACTTTTATCTATCTAAGACGAGATCAAAGTTGCTTATCATATTTCTAAAAGTCATCGAACTAAAGTTGCTAGTATTGCATGTACTTTTTCTATACTAATAATCTTTCCCTACTATGTTGGGGTCGGCTTCCAGTCTAACCGGATGCAGCTGAATACCAGTCTTTTACATGGAGTGACTGCTTCTGACCTACACAACCCAGTTACTGGGTAATACGGTAGCGATGCTCCTTGGTAAGATTGGTTGTCAGACTTGGGTTTCTGACTACCCATACTGTGTGTGTGTGTGTGATAGGATATATTTAATGTTAAAACAAGAACACGCGGACGAAGTCGCGGTCAGAAGTTAGTACTTAATTTGTGTTTGTGTTCTTAATCAGAATTCAGAACACAGTTTTAGCAGACTATGTAACATAATGTACATACTCACATTTATTTTCATTCATTCATCCAGGTCAGAACAAGCATTCCGTTACTGTTAGGCGCTGTTTTGATTGTCTCTCACGACAACAGGCCACGCTATTTATCCATAATCAGTACATAGACACAACCCTCAACTTTTAACACAAGGCTACGACGATTTAGTGACATCAAGGGCTGGGAATTTTGCCCACATTGGTTAATATCACTTTTTCGTATAATCACTATAGGTACTTTTAACACAATATTACGCCAAATTTTATTGTATTTTATTAATATATAAAATATTATGACAGTTTTGCCAACGATGGTTATCGTTACGTTGCCATGACAACTTTTCTTACAAATTATTGATGGCCAGTAATTATTTAGCTGATTATACATTCATACTTCTTCAAAATTACACATGGCCACTAACATATCTCAAATTCATATTTTCTACATGATACTATTCTACGAGTTCACATTATAAATTCACCCAATACTAGGTTCAGTTGTAACACTGTAAATAGGTCTGATACTCCAGGGCCACCTATCCTGGGAACACCCATCAGAGTGCCTCTGCTAAAGGCTTCTGTATCTGACAGACCCTCTCTGCCCGCCTCATCTAAAGGCCTACCTAAATACCTAACAGGCCCTCACTGCGTTTTCCTGGAAGACTTCCGGTATCTGTCAGGCCGCCGGCGCGCCTCGCCGGAGGACTCGGAAGACCCTGAGCACCCCTCCTGCACCTGTTGAGCCGCGCCACATCCGAGGGCCGTCTCACCTGGCGGGCTGTAGAAGCCCGCTGTGCCTGTCGGCCGGCCAGGGTGGCCTGACTGCAGCCTCCATCCTGCGATCCCTGCGTGGGCACTCTACGGGTGCCCTCTGTGCCGCACTTGCGCTCTAGTCCGCGTGTGGCTGTCGAATTTACCTGCCTCTCGTCGGCCTCCATCTCCAGCTCCGCCTCAGTTACCTATCACGCATCGTCATTCATACCACACCTCCACATTCTACACACCACTGTCCATCTCCATCCTTCTAAATCTTGTAAATAAAACTTAATTGACTTCAACTTCCCTTTCTTTAATTTAATTACTATTTAATATACCTACAGGGTGGCATACATCGACGCGCAAACTGCAACCATGAATTCAGCTTGCTTTTCGACGCTATGGGGTCTAAACTCATGTGCTGAATCCATGGTTACAGTTTGCGCGTCGATGTCCCTGCCACCCTGTATACAACATGTCCCGGAATTAACGCACACCACCAGACACCCCAATCAGAATATTATGTTATAATCACGGATATCACGGGATATGCCTTGGGGGCGTGGCACGTGGCGCCTCAATATTATAAAATTGTTCTTATGTTCGAACGGCGGCTGTACGCTTCATTCAGTCGCTTTACAACTGCGTACAGTGTACTATTGATGCGTAAAAAATCAAAATGCCGAGTTGTGCAGTAATTATATGTAAAAATAGATAAAATACCATCAACCTGAAAACAAATGGTGTGTCCTACCACCGGTAAGTAACCGCCCGAATCTTCCCGAACGCAACGAACGTTTTGAATTTAGAGAGGTGCAATTGAGTGCGTGCGACTGATTTTATCGATATGCGTATTATTGCAGCTGAATATTTTTTTACAGAACTCGATGAATATTCTCGTATTACATGTATAGTAAAAGAGTTAAATTAGTTATTAATTTAATGTTGTTTGAACCAAATTAAGACATTGTTATTTCAATACTTACAGTTACTCGTGAAATGTAAAAACTCAAATTAAAAAAAAAAATATATAAAAATAAATATTTTTGAAAATAAAAAAAGTATTTTGCGCAATATTCTTGTATTGATCACTAAATCGCAAGCACTCAATTCATGTCAATCATAAGGCCGAGCAGCCGCCAAAGTTCCCAATTTGAATTAGAAAATTCGCGGTCCGTCGCTATTTTGTCAAATCTTTGTCTATAATACTGAGGGTTTAACATTTTATTTCTTTACAAATGTGTTAAATAAGCGTTCAATTTACCGGTAATACAATATTAAAAAACTATTCCCATTTTATTTTAATAAAAATAAACTATATTTTCGTATAGGTATTTATATTAAAAAAAAAAGAAATTATTTAAAGAAAATTAAACGAAGTTATTATAATACAAGAATGTGCTATAATTAATATCGACAAGAATTATCGACCATCACTTTCGACTCCCTAATTGCATGCGTGTGCATTGAATAGCAAATGTTTACAAGTGAATGCCCCGCCCATTCTATGCATGTGTGCTGTTAGAAATTGACTTAGTGTAGCTGCTCTCTTCTTAGTATGCGTGTTCAAATTTTAAGTGTGTGTCGTAAGTACACTATTTGTTAATGTTGTAAGTATTTGGGTGGGAGATTAGCGGCGGCACTAGGACTCCTTACTATTCCGCAATGAAGGCATATCTCCGGATATCTATGGTTATAATCATAATACATACACTGAATTTTTATTATTATGTAAAAATCATTGTTTTTTTTAATAAATTACTTATACTGATTGTGGGAGAAAATTATGGTCACATTACAAATTTACGCATACACACAGTCGCACTCGTATAAGGGTCTAGCTCAGTGTGTATGTCATCCATTTTGATTTGTTTTGACTGCACAGCGGAAGTGTGACAGTAATTTACGTAGTTTTAATTATTTTTGGGATAAAATATTACCTATATTAAAAATTACAGAAATCGATTCAGTAAACGATTCTGAACAAACTACTTCCATAATGTGCATTAATTCAGTTACACATTGTATAATAATATAATATATATAATATAATTATCTATTAATGTTAAGGTAATTAGGACACACATTGTATCGGACATTGTAACAATAGGTACGTCACACTAATCCTAGCAACATAATAGCATAATCAGCCGATAATGTTCCCACTGCTGGAACATCGGCCTCCTCTCGGTAAGAGGGAGTGGACCGTAATCCACCACGCGGGCCTAGTGAGGATTGGTACATGTCACATGTCTTCGAATGTTTGGTTCTAGGACATGCCGGTTTCCTCACGATGTTTTCGTATACCGTTTTGAGAGCAATAGTGATAAAATAATTTACACAAAGTAAAGCGCTTGTCAGGGTTCGAACCCCCGACCTACAACACGTAAGACGCGGCCGTTACCACTGGACAACAAATATACTATAATAGCAACAAATATGCATAAATATAGTTATGAAAGTAGGTAACCTTGTAAAGGAAGAATACTTGTTTTCGCTGACAGAAAGGGTTTACACAACAATGGTCAATTTGTTTCATCATTTGGATGTCATATTTGGTGGTTTTCCTACTAACAACATGCCTACGCTACTAATTAGGTACCTACTGAGCGTATTAAAGTCTATTGTTTCCTATGTGGTCGGAATAAGCTACCAATCAATTATCGGCGAGGTAATTGCGTAACACACAGTAGCAATGGCTTTCATATTGACAGTTCTACAACATTCATTGCGTTATTTACGTTGCGGAGCAGACAAATTTTTCGAACATATGAGGCAATGGATTAGCAATAGCCTTTAAGATGATTCAGATGGTGATTGATAGTGTGTTATGCAATTAGGATACTCTTATACACTGCTGATATACGGAGAGCTGGGCTATAAAGCCTGATGACGAACGCAATATAATTATTCGCTATACAGTAAATTGCCTGTCAAACTTAACTGATAATTTCGGCAGTAATTTAAATTACTTCGCGTTAATGGTAATGGGCTCGCCCCCCATTATTAGGGACCTACTTCACTCAGCTTTTGAATTCTTGGTGTAATGCCAAATTGCCAACCCTTTTGGCGGAAAGGGCGTGATGCTATATGTAAATGTAGGTACCTTATGTAAATAAAGCTTACTAATCGAATGTGACTAGCGATTTTTTTCAGAATTACTAATATGTTTTTGTTATGATCAGCATAGAACAGATGACCCCTCTTTTCTCTAGTAAGCATCATTCAAGTGAAAACGGAAGGGATTTTGTCACAAGGACAAGCCAAGGTCAGGGCAAGATCTCTTTGTCTGATAATAATAACGAACTGCTGTCACCAATCAGCCTGTTTGGGGTCGTAAGCATGACAATTTCCCCCAATTCCGTTTGGGGAACGGGGACCCATGTCCAGTAGTGATTTACGAGACATATTTCCGAATTGTCTATTAAATTTATGGTCACTTGTTCTCGTTAAACTTTTTCAATCAGTAGATTTCGGTTAATAAATTGGCAAGCATTTTCTGACCATTGTTTTGCACTGCGAAAAATTAAGGCAATTTTCATACGCCTTTGTGTTCAGAGAAACATAACAGAATACGTGTCGTTTTATTGCTTTTTAAAAGGCAAAGTTACTCATCCAAGTTGACATCGTTTTTGAAACATTTTCAACCGATTGTGGAACACTGCATCACATTTACGTTAACATTTTTTTTTGTGAAACCTTGTTTCTACTAAGGTACCTAAATAATGGCTTTCTACATGACATAAGTTTCCACAGAATAGATAAGACATTATTGTATTATTCATCTGCTAAAAGAAAATTTACTGCCAAAGTTTATACAAAAAAATGTTGGTCAAAGTTCTGGAGAAAAACAGATAAAACCGAATTGTGCTATAAAGGTTGACAATCCCTATCACCTTTCTTTGTTATGGGCCGAAGGCCATGTGGAGTTACGTAAAGAATGAGCTTTATGCCTATACCCTGAAATAAAGTGGTCGGTCAACAAAGATGGCCGTCATAAGACAAATAGTTTACCAATAATATTCTATTCCATTCATGTCAATATTTGCGTCCCTAGTTCATTAATTGAAGAAATATTCGTAGGTATATTCAATAATCGGGATTAATTAATTGTCGAGTAATCGTAACACGTATTTAAAGACAGTATTACTCAATTCTAATTTTAAATGGTTCAAAGTGTTACTATCACAAAGACTCAATTACTTTCATTGAATAACATTCTTGAATTAAAGAAATGAATAAATATTTCCGCGCGTGAGTTGCCAAAAGCTGTTTTGCTACGTTACCATAAGCATACCACAAAATACTTTTCTATCACAGCATTATCATTATCACAAAGAACAATTGCACGATCACAGTTTCACGTCACATGTGTTCACAAAGTGCACTCACTCCACGAGGTCACAACCACGAAATGCGCAATTTCAGATGTTTGGAACACATCTGTAATAAGATAAAGCCCCGCTGATACTTTCTCGTTATGTTTTAATTTCGATCGACGTTTATATTGGTCGAGGCGAGGCGTGGACTGCGCGTGCGTCTTGGCGCGTAAACCGTCACATCTTACATTCAAGCGCCACTTTACTTCACGACCAGCATATTGTCGCGATGCCGATGGCATGTACCTGCCTTACTTATAATATTTTTCCCAAAAATATAGACCATATTACTCACTGTCGTTGATACTTATGAGTGACTCATGAGTTAAGCGACGAAAATTCCGTGAAAATGTTTTTCTATTTCCTCAAATTTATCTCTGTTCTTCATTGTGTGGTCGGTGTAATATATTTACAGAAGCACCTATCTCATATTTTTCTAAAATTCCTATGTTGCTAGTAAGAAGCTGTGATTTACGCATGAGAGCTCAGCGTTTACGTTTCAGCTTCGAATGAACAAAGTTGTTTCAGTTTGCAATGTAAGCAACAGTATAACTTTATATAACTACTGGAGTTTCATGAAAGTGCTTACATAGATTGTTTGATAGTTTTAGTATAATTGGCATCTCCAATATCAAATAGTTCCAAATATTCCCAATTGGCATATTGAAATGAGAAATTGAGATTCACAACTTCGTATCAAACTGTATTATTTGAATTCACCGTGAATTGTTTTTATTGTGTCGGTTAGGGATCTTCTTTGAAATTGTCGAGTTAGTATAAAGCCTTTAAGAAACTTTGCCAGAGTTACGTTGGAAGTTACAACTCTGAATGAAGTTGCAGAAATTCGGTGAACGAAGAACGGAGCCATTCTAAATCGGAATTGGCATTCGACTTGTTAATAGCACAACTGTTCTATATCTAACCTACTGAATCTCGAAGCATTTCATTGAATTCCAGTAAAGATTATAATTGTCCCTTAGTTTATTAATGCAGGATATAATAATATCTAATATCGTCTTCGTGTCGGTGTTTACGCGCGACCGGGGACGAGAATAGCTCGTGGCAGAGTTTCAAATATGTCGCCGTATGCTAAACCGCATCTTTGAAGATTCACGCACTGTCACACTTAATATGCGTACCTATAATTTATGTATCACTTATTCCGCAATATAACGGAAATGATATTGTTCAAATGATATGTATACAATTGTGACTATAAACTCCATTGTTTCCAAAGAGGAATAGAGTAAAAGCCCATCTCGCTAGATGATGACTATAAGATTGGGAACCAACTATTTCGATATCTCATTATAATCTAAGATGTACACTTAGTTTTATCACGCCTTTGCAGATACTCGTGGATAAGGGAAGCACTTTACTTTGTGTACACTTTACTTGCCAAGAATTTGCAGTTTTTTCGCAAAGCGCTTTTCACGAACTTTGTCAGTTTTAACAAGCGCAGACAGCGTCCGACGCCTTGACAAATGACTAACGAATTCTAATAAATATGTTGACCACATAATAAGATAGTAGAAGATTTATGTGCTAATTACGAATTTATCTGATTCGGCCTATCAAATAAACGAATTGAGTGAATCCAATCTCCTAACTTTACTTACTTACCAGTAACAATACCTACAACTATTAACCAGTAAATACTGTAACAGGATTGCTAAAACAAAAGCCTACCTATTTCATGATTGGAGTCTAAATGCTGCTTTAAATTTCACGTAATATTTATTTCGTCGCAATGTTGTATGCAGAGTTAACGCCATATCGTCGACGATTAAAAAATAACTTAGTCCTCAAATTATTTTGTAATTTCTATTAAATTATGTCTATAGCGAGTTTATAAGCGCCACAAGACAATGCACCCTCAGTTGATTGATGACACTTTCCTGCTCAACCCCTCTTTATAAATGAGTTTGCTCTCTGAGATATTTCTATTTATCCAATAGAATAAATAATTTTACGAGACTGTCAATAACTTTCGCAGACCCTTTACAAGTTAAACAGTAAAACTTTCTAGACTTTGCTTTGTGTGTGAAATGAAAGGCCATCTATTGACGTTATACAGAACCAACAATTTACGGTCTATAAAGTTAATTCTCTCGACGTTAAATTACCTACACTTTATTGCCTGTGGTAACTTTTTGGTGAAATAAAATTAATGAAAATAAGTAAACACATTAAACTGAGTGGGGAACTCGGGAGGCCGGAATACGGCAAGACAATTGAATATATTGTAGCACTAACAAGGCAGGCGTAAAGTCGTAAAGCGGGCCTGAAGTGGGTGGTTCAGGTAAGTGAATTAAAATGTGGGTAGGTACTTAAGCGAGTAGCCCAATGAGCTAACACACACGGCTCATATCCCATAATCATTTAATGAATATTTAGGAAAATCAATACCAACTCCTACCCCTACTCGAGTATTATCGTAATTATTTTGAATAAGAAACCTTTTAGATTTTATTAGACACGAACTCAGAAAAATAACTAGCCTGATTACCAATTTATCCATACTAAGAGCACAGGCTACGTTCTATTCATAATAAACGCCGTGAGGTATAAATTTCAGTGGTCACGTATCTTTCCGTAAGTAAAACTCTGTCTTAAAGGCGAAGTACATAACGAAAGGCTTTACATAATTGATACAAAAGTAAAATATTTTAGGAACGTGCACGGAAAGTAAAGAGGTGCTACTACCCTCTTAGTTCTCACAGCGGCACATTTAAGTGCATTACCCAAGAGGAAAAAGAACCACAAAGAGCAGGAAGGTAATTCCATATATAACTAGACAAGTCCAAGTGTAAAGTTTTCGAGTGATATTTTCTTTATTCTTGGACACGTGAGATGCACTGCTTAGCGCGGCCAGTTTTGATCAGGATAGTGACACTTTGTGTGAATATATGCGGTTAATCCACTTAGATCTTCAGACGGGATCATTTTCAGAGTAGAATGGATGGAACAAGTTAGGCAGTTGAATTAACTGGATAAAATTTCCGATTGAAGATTTCGCTTGACTGGACTCTTGCTAGTTTATCGTACTATTGATATTGATGTTCAGATTGGATTATCTTAGGAATTACCTCGTAGAGCGCCGTCTTGAAACACATTTCTAAATTCCCTAAATGCATTAAATCTTCAGAGCTGAAACGAATGAAGAAAACCCGTTAAAATTACGCTATGAGCTTGTAAAAACTTCTGAACATTAAGCTTATTTTACCTGCATTATGATGTTAATTTTTGAAAAGGAAACGCTATTATCTCGTAACTGGCACCTCAAAGATAAGACGAGAAGTAGCTCCGCTTTTATAGAATAAGCCTTTGAGTCGAACAAGAATATATTCAACGTTCAAATTGATATTAACTAGTTTAAGTTTCAGAGTAATGCTTAGCAATAATTACTCAGTTATTGTAATAGAATTGCTATAAGAATAGTCCTCATTGAAAGTGTTCGTATGTTAGATGTTTGAAACACTATCAGTACAAAAGTACCTAGGTACTGAATTTAATTTATATTATCGCAACATTACCGTTTTGGACGAGAGCCGAAACACAGACCTATTTTCACGAAATTGGAAACATATTGTACTTATAATATTATAATCACATAAAATTGTACATTTGCCAGGATTGTGTACTGAAAATGTATGGCTTTCCAGTCCCTGTTTGTCTAAAACTGATCCGCAACTTTATTGTGAAACGCAATCACGTACTTTTTCACAATTGATCAATATCTATGGTCTGGCGGCAAACTAGACGGGCTTTGAAAACATACGACGTTTTTCAACCATATAAGTTTTTTCGAGATATCGCCAAGCGGTTGGTCGACTCTTCACGTGCCCAGAGGGCTGGCCTATTTTTGGCCAAAGAATCAGTCACCCATTCAACGGGGAAATGCTGCTAGCCTATTAGGCACTTTTCCTGTTGACAGCGATGCAGACGAATTTTTTGATTCCCTATACATAAAAATCAATTGATGTTCGTTTCAGTCGCTAAAACTCGAGAACGGTTGGGCCGATTTAGCTGATTTTGGTATTGAATTGTTTGTCATAGTCCAGGGAACGTTAAAACGGTGAGAAAATATGGAAAAATTGCGAGGAAGATAGTAATAACAACAATTTCATTTTCCCATATAAACTATTCTACCTACTTTCCTGTCAAACATTTGACGATCGTCCCTTCGGTACGGTAGACTCGGGTCCACTTGAATTGAAGCACGTATTAAATTAAGGGTTTTTAATAGTGTAGGAGTAGGTTAGGAGTAGGGTAGAAGTAGGATAGGAATAGTGAAGGAGTAGGGTAGGAGTAGGGTAGAAGTAGGATAGGAATAGTGAAGGAGTAGGTTAGGAGTAGTGTAGGAGTAGGCTAGGAGTAGGGTAGAAGTAGGGTAGGAATAGGGTAGGAGTAGGGTAGGAGTAGGGTAGGGGGTAGGACACCACGCGAACGAAGTAGCGCCGGGCAGCTGGAAATAATTTATATGGCAAAACAACGTTTTCCGGGTCAGCTAGTACCTATTATATAAATTATTAATTATTGTACATACATATTATTATTTTAAGTCTTTTAAGCTTATATTATGTAAATATTAACTAGTAATTATTAAAGACCAACAAAAACTATTTAATTATCTAACTAACCTAACCATATAAGACATTAGTTTCAAAATAAAAGATTTGCAAGTGTGTCACGCAATTGGTCTGCTGGTCGACGGAGACTACTTCAAAGACAAGCCTTTGAGTTCACACTGAAGAGATTGAGACAAAAGCGATGAAAGGGCGCAACCCTAAGGTCGGTCCCAACTCACTGTGAGCTAAGCTCCTCAGTAAAAACCCCTGTTACTTTGTAGAACATAAGTTTCTAGACATATGTATGTGTACTAGCCTAACTGTTTCATAAAGAAAGTTGTGTTAGGTGGCTAGGAGCTACGCAAGGATAAAACTTAACAACGGTCAGGAGTCGTTTAACACTGCTACTTTTCCACTCATCTGAATTAACACAAAATGATTCGATAATCTGCTTTTTATTTAATATTCTCTAAATTTTACTTCTATTCCATTTATAATAAAAAAAGGGAAATGTTTAGTGGACTTTTGTTGCATACTGTACCATCAACGAAAAGTTGGCTCAACACAGAATTTATAAGGACATAATTGAAACCGGACATGCACATTTACCAAATTCCGTACCGTAATAAACTTCCCGTGTTTGTGTGTGACAGTTTTGTTCACATTGGTGCACAAGAGCTACAACTTCAACCCACTGTTCCGAACTAATTCACATACATATGCAAATCATGCGTCAAAATAGTAACTCAAGTTAGTAGGTATTGATGGAACTTGCTTATGTGAAAGTGGAATAATTGGAATTATGGAAATTCATTATTAATTTCTGTTCCTGCCTTGTTAATAGTATACCGGGCGAAGAATACGCCTAAATTCTACGCGCAAATTTCTTCATTTAGGTATATCTATTATTTTTATGGTGTACACAAAAAGAGTATTCTATTTATCTATCATGTTATGTGGTTTAAGCTTATTATCAATGTCCTGAAAATTATGACAAATCAGTGTATTTATAAATTCTAGGATTAACTCTACAAAAAGACTCCACGTATTTTCAGTACTTAGAAGAAATCCTAGAATTTATAAAGAATACTAGTTGCGCTTATATTGATAGGTACGCTTTAAAGACTACCAATAAAACAGGCATTCACGATACCCATTAAATAAATTTAAAAAGTTTAAAAACAGCAGTCATTTTAATGTTCTCGATGTAATTATGTGAAATGTACTGAAGTTAGCGCCGACTGAACTTGCGTTCAGTCGGCGCTAACTACTTCAGTACATTTACAATACAATAAAAAGAACGCTCTTATCGAATTACGAAACTTTTTACAGGAAATTGAAAACACAACCCCTGAATGTTCAGTTCAGTTTCCTCTTTAACGACATTTCTTTCCATTCAATTTGCTTTAAGTACTTAATATGTTCGTAGGAGTGAAAAGACAGCCTTCATTAAAGGTTATATAGATTTTTTCTCCACGTTCTCATTCGAGCTAGCACAGAGAGCAATCAGACATCAAAGCCGTGTTTAATTGAACCTATTTCCTGCTTCCAGATTGAGCTATTTCCCCGTGAGCGTATTGATTAACACATAGCTACTGTCACAATAGGCTCCAAGTAACCAACCGATTAACTTCACCCCTGTCCACCCCGAATAGGTAAAACAAAACAGAGCTGCGCAATTTCACGATCTCGAGAAATTATTTGAAATTCAGGGATATTTATACCTAAAACCACAGGTATATTGATAGGTAGCCTCGACCGTTTTCTGCAAAATGTTATATTAATAACTTGCTATATTCGCCAAACAAATATTTTGATATTGGATAAATCGCCGCGTGTGAAGAACGAAGTATAAGCGCTGCCAATGTCAGATTAATGGCTTCCTTCAATATACCGTCTAATGTCGTCATGAAATATTACTGACAGACGAAAGAAAGGAAAAAAACTCAATTTTTTCGTGGTTTTCTCTCTCCAATGCGCAGTTTCTGTAGATATCTTTTAACGTTTTTGAAATTTATCGTCTGCTTTCAATAAAGACCAGTAAGTATACGATGAATAATAAAGTTATGTAGCGGAGGAGGCAATTTCGGGAGAAGACGGCGACTGTATTATAATGATTCATGGGACGACTCTAGTGAAAGCGTCGACGGGTATAATAGAATACAAAAACAATTGAAGACAGTGATCTCAGTACAATAGTCGAGGTTAGCTCGGATGAGCGTTTACGTGGCGGTCATTGTTGTGCTAATGCCTGGGACAGACCATCGCCAGAGCCCCTCGTGAATATTAACTGATATTTGTCTTACAGATAGCCACTCACTGCTGAAAATATCTTTTAATATAGACAGAGACACGACACTCGGGCTAAATTGTTTTGCTGTAGGTATGAAGCGAAACTAATCTAAGTGTGTCTGTACGCGAGAAATATGAATAATAATAATATAGTGAGAGACGGAATGGGGTTCTGTTATCAAAATATAAGGAATAGCTGTTGGTTTTATTTATGCGTCTGGCTTTTTATCTTTGACGCCTAACAGCTGTGCCAGCAGTCAATGCTAAATTACATAATCTTTTTATAAATAAAGTTAGTTTGAAAGTTCAATGCATTGACAAACGGGTAACCCACTCACTGACGTGCAATAAACGCTCACCTTGAGATGCGACTTCATTTTTGTAGACTTAATTAGTAGGTAAAGGGTTGAACATAACTTTCTCATAGATATTAAATTGAAAAGAAAAAGTAAACTTCTTCAAGCTGGAGAAACTTGAAGAAGTTGTCTTTTTTATGACGTAGCAGGATCACCATAAATACCTAGTCATCTATATACTTATAATAATACTTATAATAAATCTGTAGAAGTGAAAATTCTGTACATTGAAAATATCAAAAAAATAAATGGCAGGGGGTGTTACTAGACCGACACCGAACCCAAAAATGAGATTAAAAAAATTTTTGTCTGTCTGTCTGTCTATCTGTTTGTTCAGGCATCACGCAAAAACTACCGGTTCGATTACGATGAAACTTGGTATAATTATTCTTTAATATCCTGGGCACCACACTGGGTACTTTTTATCCCGGAAAAGTATATACAATAAAAAACAAACTTAATTTTGCGGTTCGATCCCTAGATCCGATTACTGTACCAACCGCAAATAATAAGTTTGTCGTAGGTTAGGTCACACGCAGTGGAGTTCATTTTTATTCCTTTTACTTTTTAGAGTTATTTAGGTTTATTTTTATATAAGTCATAGGTATAGATTTTAATTTTAAAGTATAGGTAGTATATTTGATAGTGTATGTAGATACGTAGTGACCGTAGGTTATTTTATAATACTGTTAGGTAGGATAGTCATTCGTATAGATATTAGTTTTTAGAGATTTTGCTTATTTATTGAGTTTAGATTGAGGGGCCCGTGGCTAAATAATAACAGCCGCACAGGTCGATCGGTCAGGTTAAGCTACGCTTGCCGCGGTCGGTCTGTGGATGGGTGACCATCTTTACATACCGAGACACCTCCGTGCCTCGGAAAGCACGTTAAGCCGTTGGTCCCGGCTGTCATTCGTGGATCTTTGACAGTCGTTACGGGTAGTCAGAAGACCGAAAGTCTGATAACCAGTCGTACCAAGGGTATCGTATTACCCAATAACTGGGTTGTGGAGGTCAGATAGGCAGTCGCTCCATGTAAAATACTGGTATTCAGCTGCATCCGGTTAGACTGGAAGCCGGCCCTGAACATAGTTGGGAAAAGGCTAGGCAGATGATGATTGAGTTTAGATTAGTTATCGTCATAAATAGGTTTATTTAGGTAGGTAGGTATTTTATTTTCTGTTATTGAGTTTATTTATTTTTTTAATTAGGTAGGTACTTAGGTAAAGATATCATATAGGTACCCTCTTAATCACCATTAATGGGACACAATTGGTTTTCTATTGTAATTAGCCACAAAGGGCCCGCGAGATAGATGGCATCCTGGTGCACATACATTTTATCCTGTTAGCACGTTCCCGTGGGATAATTTCCGACATCCACGCGGGCGAAGCCGCGGGCAGAAGCTAGTCAATAATAATACAGCAACATCCACGTCCAGTCACTTACCCGCATATCCAAGAGTGTCTCCTTCTCGGTATAGATGCAAGCGTGAGCGCGAATGGGTGCAGCGCGGCGGGCGGGTCATCCTCCTCCTGCGCCGGCGCACCACTCACGCGCACCTCCGGGACACGCAGCTGGTTACGACTCATCACAAAACACTTATCTTTAAACGCCCTTAGTAAGAACAAATTCCAACATTTTTCGTGCTCTCTAAAACGTTTGTAGATCCAAAAATCGTGTATCAAAATTCAACAATACGCCTCGTAGTAATAAATTCGGTTTGATTGATGTACGTCACCTGAAATGGAAAGGAACTTTAGTAATTTTCGTCAACTTGAAACAAGTTAACAAAAATTACGATTTCATATTTTTGGAATGTGCTGCCGAATTCAAACTTTGTACAGTTGGAAAAAAAAAATCCTCTACTTAGGGCCGGTTTTTTGATCCGTAGTTAAACTCAACCAATTGTTAAAAATAGTAACTAATGGTAAAATTTTTGCAAAATGTGTTTTTTGATCAATTTTTAGTTTATCTAATGATATAATATCATTGCTAATGGTCAAATAATTAACTATTAGTTAAAAAAATAAGCATTAGATAAACTAAAAATTTATCAAAAACACATTTTGCAAAAATTTAATCATTAGTTAGGTACCATTTTTAACAATTGGTTGAATTTAACTACGGATTAAAAAACCAGCCCTTAGTTGTGCCGACTCTCGGTAATATGTCTCGCTAAAACATCATTAATTCATACGTTTTGTTATATTCATACTAAGACGGCTATCAGATGAAGAGATTCTATAATTTATTATGTCTCCATTTCCATTAGCTGCTCATAAGTCAACCGAAAATAATATTACGTCGTAATCTACGGTAAAACAAAGGTTATAACGTTATTATACGGTTATTTGTAACTATCAGCTTATGACTCGCTTTATGAGGATCATAAAACGATCGTGATCTTGAATCATCTTTGTGACCAATGAAGGTGCGAAGGGCACATTGCGGAGAAGCCTCATCGGAACATCCGTTTAAGTCCCGCGTTAAAGAGATTTGTTTTTATCTCTCTCACCCTTGACGGTATTCCTCTAATCGCTACTTTACGTAAGCACGACGTACGAGATATAAAAATATAACATCATTAAACCTACAACTGTGGAGTTGAAAATAAAACTGGCTTGGGAGAAAATAAATGTTTTTTTTTGCTGTCTGCTTTTTTAACGACAGTTTTATTATAGGTCGATGTTCTTTGTATGTAATACTAGTAGCGCCCCGCGGGTTCACCCACATAAGTGTCGATTCCGTGGGAATATGCAGATAAAAAGTATTATAAGAGTATCTGTTATTCTGATGTATAAGCTATATTATTGTAAAGTTTCATCAAAATCCGTTCAGTAGTTTTTGTGTGTAAGCATAACAAAAAACCATCCATCCTCACAAACTTTCGCATTTATAATATTAGGAGCATAGGATGATCATGACTTAGATATATATAAGTATAAGCTACATGGCTAAATTGGACTAATGTATAAGTAATTATTATTAAATTACCACATCAAAGATTACGTTTTATGGACAAAGCTCTGTTTCATAATGTTCCTAAAGAATAATTACACGACAGGAAAAGCCCTCTAGCTAATGAAATGATAAACATTTTATTTCAGTGGCTCGAAGGATTTTTTTTTGTCTAAAAATAAATGAAAATATTGGTTTGTAAACTCACATTTAATCTTTATTAAGAAGTATCTGATTTAATTGTATTGTAATGTATTATAATTTGATAATACACAACTGATATTGTAGATTTATGGCTCGTGGCTCGGCTTATCTACCTATATACATATAGGTACTGAGCTAGATTTACTTGGCAAGTTGGCAAGCAAATTGGTGATCGCAGTATTATGAAGTTATTTATACACACAGGTGAAGGCTGCTACCCACCTTGGTGATGTTATTAATCTCTTATAGATACACACGATTTGCATAGGAAGTAACCCCCCAAGGACTTAATTGCAAAACGTAGTTGGTAATCTCGGTTTGAGGCTACTGTTTGTGTGAGTAAAACAATAGACTATCTATCGATAAACAACGTTTTGGAATCATGGAATTTAGGCCTTTCAGAAAAACATGACAGCAAAATTTTGAGGGCAATATACCTACAGGGTGGCAGGGACATTGACACGAAACCAGTTTATCGTGGATTTAGTACATGAATCCCGTAAATTTAAATTCATCGTCGTTTATTTAAAAAAAATTGCTGTTCCATACATTTTTGACCGTGTAGGTAGGTAGGTAGGTAGCTATTGTACTTTTGTTAGAATAAGCAATGTTTTTCAGAACCGACGAAAAATTTCAAATTCCTGGAATCATGTATATATTGAATTCATGGTACAGGTTGAGTGTCGATGTCCCATACCACCTGTTAAATAAAAACACATTTCATATTTTTATTAGAGGCTTGTGAATACTAGGAGACTAATATAGCAGAAAATATAATTATTGCTAGGGCTTCTACCTTCTCATGGATATGACTGAAATACAAAATTAAAAAGAAAATCTCATTTCATTTCGAAATACGTGAGAAAATAAACCTCTAGCTGCAAATAAACAATGGGTGCGTTAAGAAACAGGTACAGATAATCTCCACACAACGTTGGAGCGGAACTATTGTGCCATCTGTTGGCGGAGTGCCGAACACCTGGCCGCGACGCGACCCCGACCTCTTTAGGAACGTTATTTACCAAACAAATGCTTATATACAGCATAAATATGTATTAAAACATTTAAAAATGAGAGAGAGAAAAAGAGACAGATGAATGAGCTGGACGGCTCTTGAAAGGATTCCCGACGACCAGGAAGGAAAAGTGGAACAAAGGGAGACCTTAAATGTCCTGCAGAGGGAAAGCATAAGCTATTATAATAATACCTCAACACAGTCAGCCTCAAAAAGATGTGTGTATTGTGTGTATTTCGACAATATTGTTGGGCTATACATTGATACAATATTATGGAACAAAGATTGGGGACAGTTAAAGGAATTCTTGTCGATGTATAAATCTTTTTGAGGCTGACTAAACCTACACCTTAGCTTTAGGTACTGAAGGGTTTCGGTTTCAGTATATTTTTTCGGTATTAATAGTACATCGACACTAAGCTTGTTTTCGGACGTATGTAGGTAAAGGATCACCGATAAATATTTTTTCATGATATTTTTTACATGAAAGTCCGGTAATCGGATCTACGCCAAAAAGGCTATAAATTGGTTTATACATTACATGTAATAAGTAGTAGGAATAGAAGTACATATGGAAATTCTATAGATTATTAAACTCTAAACTATGTACCTAGGTAGACGTGCTGCCAGCTTCAAAAGTCGATCAACACTTCTGTGTTTAATGGATTGAATATTTTGTAAAAGCAGCAGTATTAATTTAATTATACAATAGATTTGGCTATGACGAAACTCTGACATTTTTCTTTTGAGAAAAATATTTCACAATAAGCCTGCTCTCAACCGATGCCTTTTTTCCTCATTAAATTTTTACATTCAAAAATTCTATCGCGGATAGCTGTAAAAGTTTCTGACGCGTAATGGCCCTTGGGAAATTTAAAACCGCTTAAAAATCAAGTAATTATAGGATACATTAAACTATACGACGAGGCTTATATTTAAACTTTGGACCTCGAATTAAATTTATGGGAGCTCCCCAACTATTTCACCTTTCGACTTTAGGCCATAAATATTTTTTGTTCAGTTGAGAGACAGCTAAATTTATTCATCTTATAGATAACCTTGGATAATCTGACTCGCACTTTCTCCAGGCTTTATTTTATGAGAGATTCCATCAAAGGCTTACGACCCACTTTAAGCAGGGTCGATTGGGGATAAGATTTTTTGTGAAAAATCTGTGCACGTAATAGGGCGGGTGGCGAATGTGAATGGAATATTTTGTCGCTTTTAGAGACGGTCGCAAAGATGGCATCTGAAGTGGTGCCGCGGTAATCTTTGTAAACAAATTCAGGTTTTTTCCGAGCCATGACAGTAATCCGCACTATTCCAGATGTCGGTACGTCGGGTATTTGAAAAGGTGCGATCTTGGTATTTTCAAAGCGATTTATGTTGAAACATATCATGAAAGTGACTTTATAAAATGCTTTTATGTTTCCAAATTACTTGTTTACTATGAAATTGGTATGATTTTATTTTTATCATTAAATATTACATTACATACTTATTACATTAGGCACGGGAAAACAGCAGGTAAAATAATCTAATAGCTATATTATTGAGAGTATAAATTAAGTGTAAAGGTAATGTAGAAAAACACGATTTGCAAATCCATTTAGCTCTTTCAAAATCACTCAACTTGTAAATGGACCGTGTAACAAATCCTTTTAGGTCAAAAGTTTGTACCACATGGCAAATTCGCATAGGTACCTACTATGCACAGTGCGTTCCTTACTTTCATGTCACGTCAATCATCTGATCACAACGCTTTCAGCTCTGGTTTTAGGGCGACACGCATGAAAAGAGCATGTCATAAAAAAGTAATATATTTTAGTCACAACAGTGGCACAACTTGCTATTATTCAAAAAATTGGAAAAAAATCCGCCCTTCGTTCGTTTAGTTTCCGTTTCTCTTTCAACTTCTGCGTGTTACTAAGAATAATAAAATTCTATGAATGGTACCACCATTCATAGAATCATTCTTCCGTGTAACTACGAAATTCTGAGTACGTTATATTATTTAAACCACGTCATTATAGCTCAGTAGAAACCTCAAAAGCTCGGCATCTTTACATATTCCCAAATAAACTGGAGCAGCCTGGTAAAGGCTACACCGAAATACTGACATATTTAAATATCACCGGGCAAATATGAAGCTTTATTGACATCAACATTTTCTCCATTTGGAGATTCATTATGATACAGTTTATTTTAACAAAACACCTTCTCTCTTTTTCGTCTTCCATTCGTTACTAATTTATATTAGATAGCGTGCCAATATTCTACAGAACACAGATTGTGTTGGATTATTCAGATTATCGGTGCACATAATTAATTAACATTATTATTTTATGTTCAAGACATTGTGTGAGCTCATTAACAATGTGCGTCACGACACATCCGCTGATACAATTTAGATTACGAGACGCATGCCATAACACTCGGATGCCTACTACACTAATTATTCTAAATTGTACTCTATTAACTGAAGCGCTATTTCACTGCGCAGGTTGTTAATTACTAACATTAGGAGAATCTGACAGTGGTCCCTAAGGACCATTTTCATTTAACTTATGGCATTTAAACTCGCGTATTTATAAACTAATATCAATGTGTTTTATAGCAGTGTTCATAATCTTAGACAATTTACATTCCATCGCCACTTAATCAGTTATCTATTTTAGAAAAATGTATTCTAAGTTGATTTTTGAGTGACCATTTGTAACAAAGAGATCCTAATAAGTTTTTGGTTGCTATGGAATTTGAACTTTGTTTAGTATGACATACAGTTTGTTGTTCCATAACTTGAAAATTATCTCAAATTCTTAATTTAAATATAGTAAACCAATAAGTACACAAAACTTGTCACTTTGAAACTTGACAGTTTGATGAACGATATCTCAATAGTCCAGTCTGGTTCTGAAATTCAATAGAAAATAATTTGGGGTAGCCGAGAACAAAACGCTATTCAAGAGGTGGCCATGAATACGAACACAAGATTCGTCAGCGCCTGACGTAAGTAGGACACGACACGACATATACTGTGTGAAGAATATAACACCATTTTTGTTTTATTGTTATACCTAACTATTTTTTGTCTCACTGTACCGTGACTGCAGAAAATTTATGGTTTTTATTTTTTTGGTTTTTATACAGGGTCAAATTAAAATAGCTAGCGAAACTGCAGAAATGATGCGTATGGATATCTAAACTCAATAGAATAAAAATAAAAAAGATTTTTTACTTGTTGTGTTGTTACTTGAATTATGAGTTGAGAAAATATGTTTTATCGTGTATAGATATTGATACCAATCACGTTTGTGAAGTATGTAAGATTTTTATGTATAAATAACAATCCCATCCCACTGTGAATTTTTTCCTGGATTGTAACGATCGACCGCCGTCTGATGTCAACCCCTCATTACTTGTATTTATTTCTGTCCTAGCTATGACGTATGTGATTTTGAGGCTTCTTTTGATCTTGGGTAACAAGTGACAATCATATTTTTGTAACCATCTACGTAAGCATTACATTCTACAGTAATTAGAATGATCACATTAATTTAATGTAGGTACTGATAACTCGCGATAGCCTACATTCAATTAATTGGTCATTTCATTTAGCACTCAATAATGAGATAATGGTGTTAAAGTGCAATTAATTCCTGTAATTGCATTGTCACCGAATTATTGATTGAACTGATTACCTGGCTACCGACCTATCTACATCGGATATCATAAGTAAGGTAATGCAATCTTATCACGGCACGGCTAAAGAAGCAAAGTTAGCACAAAATCTTATTAAGATCCCGAATTCAGACGCCGAAACTTTGCTGAATTCTAAGTTCGAATTTGATCAAAGTTTCCTTAGCTGCGGATTATGGAGGAACCGGACCGGGACTTATAAGGAGTTACGTCGTTTGACCTTAACATTGCTCATTTTGCAGGCACTCCAAGAGGGCACAGAGGTAATAAAGGGCGGGTAGGGCAACCTCGGTGTGCTATTAATCGGAGATCGAGACCTTCGCGTGCGCAAAGCGCCTGACAGTCACGCGGCACGAACGTAAACGAAACTGTTTGCAGTTCTATATTGGTAGGCGTTTGAACACACTAATAATTTTTCGGGAAAAGCGAGATTATTGCCTTAAAGTGGGTTATTTTAGGATGATATACTAAGTTTAGGAGGCGTATATTTTCATTTTAGCTACATCCGAGTAAGAAAATATCGTAATTTAATTCGAAACCAATACTTATCTATAAATTGTTTACAAGCACGAGAAAGAAACCAATCCAAATTAACAATAATACTCGTAACTAATCGAATTAGTTTCTCTGATTAATTAACTAAAATGTTCGAAGGCAACCACCAGATGAAATGTAATATTTATAAGCGTAAGTAATTTATAATTTTCCGGACATTAATTACCACTTTAATCTTAATAATCGCCTTATTATTTACAAGTAGAAGCAATTACGCGCCCACGAGGAAACCGGCGTGACATCATCATCGTGACATCTACCAACCCTCAATGGGCCCGCGTGGGCCAGTTCCTCTCACTGAGAGACTGTGTCCCAGGAGTGGGAACATTATAGGCTGATTATGCTACGCGCCCACACCAATAATACTAGGTATCTGATATCTTTTTAAATTTTAACATAAAATGTGACAGCCAGACTAATGTTAAATTCGCCACCACCGTTCTCCTATTTCATTATCTACCTATTTTAAATACGGGCCTAAGGCCACGAAACCCGCGGATAAATTAGGAGGTTGCTGCTAGCATTCAGAATGAGTTGGGAACAATAAGCAATAAAGAGTATTAGTATCCTTGTGTATGGCGACCCCACACTGAGCGAAACTGTTTTGCTTAAATACCTCATGTATAGAAGGCTAAATGATGAGCTAGACTATGATTCATATTGAATCATTTATCAGTTCTTGCCTATGCACTGGATAAACAACGAAGTCATAAAGAAAGATAAAGTATTTTTATTGGGACTCGCACGGGTAGATAATTAGGTACACAAAGTTAATTGTATGACACAAATGGAAAAAAAAAAATCAAAACAGCAGTATAAATAGAAAAAAAGTCTTTGGAAGATTTTCGACGGGTTGCTAAAGGGCCTTATTATGACGGTTTAATGCAATCATGATTACAGTGTAAGAGAGAGACGAACCTATACATAACCGAAAGCACCATCCCTTTTTTTCGTACTGGAATCATGAAGGCATTATACTTCGTAATACGGCCCCAGATTACCTTATCTGACATCATGCCACACAGATCACAGGGGCAATTCTCGTAATTTCAAGAACGTTCACAGTCTGATCTCAGTCTCAATCTGTTAAAAATACCTCTAATTTCCCTACATTTTTGACATTTATTTGTCGCCGAGATGAGATTGCGACTAGATTTTGAACGTTTTAAATTACGAAAATTGAAAGCCTTCTTGAAAGCTCTGAAAAACTATTAAAATTATAATTTAATCTAGATCTAAGCCCGATAGGAAAATACTGGCTCTTAGAAGAAGTTACAATATCAACGACAGTGTCTTGGTTTCTGAAAGATAAGGAACGATAAAACTCATTAATCAGTGTTTTGGTTTCTGAAAGATAAGGCCCTGCCTACAGCTAAAAGTTTGAGATCTGCTTAGATAGATCTAACTGAGATTACCTCAGTTACTGGTCTCATCGTCTTTAAATTACCTTTTATTATTGACGTGGGAGCAGTGGTGCTCTAGTGGAAATGGCCCCGACTTGGGTTCGAACCCAGGCAAGCGCTTTTGTTTGTGTAAATAATTTCATCAGCAAAACTCTCAAAACGGTGAAGGAAAACATTGTGAGGAAACCGACATATCCTTGATCCAAAAATTCGAAGACTTGTGACATCTACCAACCCGCACTGGGCCCGCGTGGTAGATCCCCCTTTCCCTCTCGGAGGACGCTTGTGTCCCAGCAGTGGGAACATTACAGGCTGATTATGCTTATTGATGATATAGGCGAGTTGACGTGTTCTGTTTCAGTAAATAGACCTCGTTGGGCGATATGATGAGAATATTTATGTCACACGTCTGTGGAATACGTAAAACTGCTTAGATAGATATTAAATATTGTTACTAGGGATTTTTTTTAAAACGTGTAGGTACAAAGGTACCTGCAAGGTACCTTTGTTTTGTCCCTTTGAATAGATTTTTATTTATGAATGTCTTATAATCATTTAAACTAATAACTAAACTACCTACATTAAAATAGGCAGAAGTCTAAACTAGAAAAGTTTATTTTAGAGCACTTTAAATTCACCGGACACAAACTAAGCATTTGGGTACAAACGAAAAAAAATCCCACTAGTCAATCGATTTTAATTTTATTCACAAACAACTTTTACAATACAGTCTTCTTTTTAGTATCCGAGCTGGAAATAGAAATACCTAAACCGACTCAGAGGTCATTGTCTTTTTTAAAGTTCACACAATATTTATGATTCTAATATAATAATTCTACAGTTATGTGTACCATTCAATGTGGGGGTGACGTCAAGCTTATGACAAATAAGCCACAACAGCTTTTAAATACAGGATACCATTATGCTAAGCTTATGTGGACGCAGGAAGCGACTGTTATTTTGGCCTAACGTTGCCTAAACCCGGTCAAAATTCATGAAACCTGATAAGCATACGATACGTTAAATTATTTATACCAACACAACGGTACTGGCGAAAACGCGGTGACATGGTTCCCAAGCAAAACAATGTGCGATGGATTGGATGAGCTGCAAGATAAACTAGATATTCACAGCCAGTTAGCTGTAGCAGATTTTGATGTTTCTTTTTTTTTATAGAACGAAATTGATGGCAAAATCTAGTGAGGCCTAGTGTTAGAGAGGTAAAGGTAAACGGGGAAAAGGTAAACTTACAATAGGAAACGACCTCTGTACGCGTCCACTCTAATTTGGTTGGAAAATTAATGATACCACTGACAGTGCTGTTTCCAGTCTCACAATACAAACGGAATAATTTGTCAACATCATATCTCATGCTGTCAAGTCACACCTAATGTTTAAATAATGTCTAATGTTGAGTTTAATGTCTACGAAAACAGACGATATGGTTTGTTGGGATGTGTCATAGCCATAGCTCTATTTCTGTCAAATAACTGTTTTGTTTGAGCGCCACATAATACATCCCCTTTTAGGCTAGCAACAGACGTACACCATGCCATGCCACACGACGCGAAGATGGTGTGTTCATTGTCTACATTTCGTGAATTGGCCAATGAGCATGCAAGCATCGGGTGTTACAAGTGTGCCGTGGCCCTTACTATCTAACGCTGTACGATAAAGTTCAAGGTTTTACTTCATTTTTGTTAACTTAAAGGAACGCGATACGTTTTTGTTTTAGGATAATGTCGAGGTCGGTGACTAAAATAGTCCCACAATTTCACCTACAAATGGGTGAATTTAAACGCGTCTAAATTAACTTAAAAAGGCAATGAAAATAAAACAGTAAGATATTTTAAACAGGGTAATTAAAAGGCCAAGCGTTTCTACATAATTAAATTCAGTGAACACTGAACTATAGGGCATAATGAAACAGATGTGAGCTTTCTTAATTAGAAAGCTTAAAAGTCTTTACAAGAAAAGCGGGCACGGGATTTAGGTTGGAAAAGGCTGAGATAAGGAGTTTAGAAAATAGAAAAATCCGTGACGCAGCTGCCTGGAAAAATCCGGGAAATTCCATACTTAATACAAAGATAGGGACGTAACTTATTATGGATCAGAAAATCCATCAATCTTTTGCAATTCTTGGAGCTTGGAGCGCTTACTATCATGGTAATTTTGATAGGGGATCGAGCCATCAAATTGTTTATTCAAGACTAGCTATGCTCGCGACTACCTTCGTGTAACAGTCGCAACACAATAACACAACCTATACCTAATATCTTGTTATTTTTCATAGTTCGTAAGTTGAGTCGATGGGATCGATGAATTGGACCATGTGAAAAATTGCACAAAGCTTTGGCATGTCAGAGGGAAAGCGAAGCCTGCATGCAAGCATGTTGGCGGTGATAGCTTATGTATTTGTCCTAGATAATTACTGTCGCGGCAGAAAGCACGGGCTGTTTGCTGTGCCTCCATGAAGCGTTGCACGTGCTAAGTCCCTAGTACCTGGCACATTGACCGTACTTAATGATCTCTTGGATTTTAATCTAACAAACGATCTATTTGCGGATGAAATCCAAAAAAAAAAAAAAAATATTGACCTGAACTTTGTACATTTTATTTTATTTTTTATGTGTCTCTGTCTTTAATTACTGTAATTGAATCCTAATAATATCCCACTTATATTACGAGTATAAACGCGAAAGTTTTTATGGATGGATGGATGGATGTTTGTTACTCTTTCACGCAAAAGCTACGGAATGGATTTGCATGAAATTAGGCACACAGATAGTTTATAACCAGGATTAACACATAAGATACTTTTATCCCGATATTCCCAAGGGATCGAAACTTATGCGGGTGAAACCGCGGGGCGCAGCTAGTAAACAAATAAATAACAACAAAACAGTTCCCAGGCTCCCACATAATAGGTGAATACTGTGAACAGTTTCGCTTCGCTATAATAACCTGTTAACATTGTTAATTCTAGTAGTTACTGTCGATTAACATCTGGGGCGCAACACCGTGCAACAACTTTGTTCAACGAGTATCTACCTCATCAGTGATTGTATTATGATAGTAATTATTATGCTGGAGGAAGCAAACAGAAATTATTTTGTTAAGGAGAAAGCCAGTGTTAAGGTAGTCCGCGAAATTCAATTTTCTTACGTTTTTGAAATTTACATGTCAGTGTCAGGTTCTATGTTGAACAAAACATAATCCGCGACCGTAACAAGAGCAGTGGTGGCCCAGTGGTAACAGCCGCGACTTACAAGTTTCAGGTCGTAGGTTTGGACCCAGACAGGTACTTTACTTTGCGTAAATTATTTCATCACCACTGCTCTCTAAACGGTGAAGGAAAACATCGTGAGGAAACCGGCATGTCCTAGAACCAAAAAAATCGAAGAATTGACATCTACCAACCCACACTGGGCCCGCGTGGTGGATTATGGCCCACTCCCTCTAACAGAGAGGAGGTCTGTGTCCCAGCAGTGGGAACATTATAGGCTGATTATGTATGTATGACCGTAACAAGTATTTACACGAATATAATAATCATTAAAATTATCAATACCACTTTCTAAGTTCATATAGCCCTATTGATTGGTATTTCATGAAATAGGGTTAACTGTAAATATGTACGCACGGCTACACATCAAGCTATACATAACCAGTATAAACTGACTTCTGATTGAACGAAAAACCTATACAATGCGAGGTCAGCTAAAACTGGAAATGTATAGCTTGATGTGTAGCCGTGTGTACATACTTGTTAGGATGCGATACATATTTTGTTCAACATGACACGACATGACATGGTTCTGACACTGACCTGCAAATTACAAAAAACGTACGAAAATTTGAATTTCGCGAGCTTCCCCCTTAACTTTAATAGCTAACATAGTAGTTTGACTTTCAGAGAACTCCAATGGGTTTACGTTCAAGGCGAAAAAACAAAAAAAAAACAAAGTAACAGTATGCAAATAGTTCCCGATTCCTATAGTTACCTTACGAATCGTTATTGGTTATACTGAGTCAATCAAAATAAGTGACGTCATCAATGCGGTAGAATAAGCATAATAAGCCTAGCATAAGTTCCCACTCTGCTGGGACACAGGCTTTTTTCATTACCATAACTGCGGTAAACAATGAGTTTTTTAAATGAACTTCGGCTGTACTAGTGTATGATCTACTGGTATATGCAGTATGATCAAAACTTCTATCAGACAAGTGATTGATAAAGCAGAAAGCCAGAACATTATTTAATAGAAGTCCTAAAAGATAAGATAATACGTAAAAACCATCAGTAAATTCCGTGCTTCCCGAGGTCGAAGCCTAAAAGCGATTACAAAAATTACCTTATCTACTAATTCGTAACATATTGTCCGTAAAAGCGAGCACTCGTGTATTTATTAATTAAACGGCAGGTTTATACGATAAGATTACGACCGCACTACTGTTCAACTGATTAGTTAGGCCTATTACACACTGGCGTAATGTTTTTGTCTTTACAAACTAACGTGTGGTCTTTCACGCAGTTGTCATTCTGTCATCGCCGATCATTAAAAATAGACGCAACGATATTTTTGTGTCAAACCTAAAACGATCGCATACCTACATTGTGTACTGTTCCCATAGGAGATTGGTTTTTAGCTTCAGTAGTCATTACAACGAAACTTAGATACTTATAACCTAGTTTTCTGCTGCTGGGACACAGCACAGGCCTTCTCCCTGTGAGAGGGAGTGAGCCATCATTCACCACGCGGACCCAGTGCGGGTTGGTAGATGTCGCATGTCTTCGAATTTTTAGTTTTAGGACATGCCGGTTTCCTCACGATGTTTTCCTTCACCGCTTTGAGAGCAGTGGTGATTAAATAATTTACACACAAGTGTCTGCTTGGGTTCGAATCTACGGCCTACAATTCGTAAGTCACGGCCGTTACCACCTGGGCCACCACTGTTCTCACATAGCGTAATTTAATTTAATTAAATGCACTACAGTGGTGACTCTAATTGAGGATACTCGAACTGACGGTTTTTCTGGCTGTCACACATTCATAGCAGAAAATCTAGGTGATTGACGTAATCCGTCGCTCAGTTGTTGCATTCTGTCGCCACTGGACGGGAATTTAAAAATGTTGTGGCGTTATTTTTGTCCCATACAAAGGTCAGAGAATAAAAACCAAAATGCTTCTTAATTTTCTAGACACAGCTTCTGACCGCGACTTCGTCAAGAGCGAAAGATGAAATGAAACTTCGTCAAAATAAAAAGAAGAATTTTTCAAATCCGACTGGTAGTTCCGGAGATTACCCCTACACGCAAACTTACAAACAAAATTTACCTCTTTATGTTATTAGTTTAAATAAACACGTACTGGGTTTAATTTGATAGATGGTAGAAAGTCGTGACATGATATTCACGATTATCTACCTTGACAAAAATATCACAAGTCAAAATGAACCTATGCGCGATTGGCTTAAGCATTGGCATTTCGGCAACGCCTATACTATCTAGCACCCTGTGACCTAGTGACTGGACATGTAGTGCGATTTAATTTAATTAAATGACACTGTGGTCGGCTCAAATTGAGGGTACAGAAGCCATAGTGCAATCTACTGGATATGCTAAATTGGATAGAATTCGCCGTAATCCCTGACCTTATTGTCTAGTAGCTGAAGAATTCACATCCTTATTGGCTTACATAATCGCTCTCTATGACATAGCATAATCAGCCTATGATGTTCCCACTGCTGGGACACCAGCCTCCTCAATTCAAGAGGGAGTGGGCTGTAATCCGTTTTAAGAGCAGTGACATACCTACTGCTAACCGGTAAAACTCAAAGAATTAACTTTAGAATTTTCAAGACGCTGAGAATAAAATAAATTGGCCAACAGGAAATTGCTCATTCTATAATTTGCCTGTCTATGACATCCGTTTCGTCCTTCTTTTTCAGGTTATCAAAGAAAATAGATACCTAAGCCTACTTGAAATCAACGAGAAAATTTGCCGGTGAAGGTTGCAAAATGAATATCAATTCCCTGAGGGGTGCTTCGTAAAGTGAATCGCGAGCCCTAAACCCGCCTCGGTGGAGTTTCAAGGTTCATCGTTGCTATAAACTTGTAATATTTTAGCTACTAGGTAGTTGACTTAATATAATTTACCAATCAAGTTTAATTATGCCTGTACACGGTGTTTTTGGTATGCGTATGTACAGGAATAAGGGTTAAGTATTTGTATGCTAATACAAATACTTAACCACACAGACTAGCGTGTAGGAGAGCGGGTTACTTTGTATAATTTATTTCATCACCAATGCTCTCAAAACGGCGAAGTAAGACATCGTGAGGAAATCGGAATGTCCTAAAACCAAAACTCTAAGATCTGTGACATCTACCAACCCGCACTGGGCCCGCGTAGTGGATTATAGCCCACTTCTTCTCGAAGAGAGAAGGCCTGTGTTCCAGCAGTGGAAACATTATAGGCTGATTATGTATGCTAGTCTCTAATGATTTATGCGTCCCGTGCGTGTAACTTGCACTATGTGTAATCGCCCTATACGCTCCCGAGTGTATGACAAGGTATGTGATGCATTAAGGGTTATCTAGCTATTAAATTGTTAATACCGAATAGCAAACTCAATTTATTTCACAAACTAGATTTTAGAATAACATGCCACAAACTACAAAATTGGTCATTTAATGTAAAAATTAATACAATGCTCAGTCATCTAGTTAGTTATTATTGGTTAATTTTCGGAATATTGCATTGTTTACATTGTAGGGAACGAACGACTAAATAAAGCCCACTAAGGTATACTAACGTAAGTCGGTCCCGTATTTATTTTACCACTTTTGAGTCCGGGAGTGTAGTTCCAGCCAGTGACTTTCAATTTACTCGTATTTGTTTTTATACCAGTAAATTGAAAGTCACTGGCTGGAACTACACTCCCGGACCCCTAAATCGAGCCACCCCACTCTTTGTATAGAAGTATTTACTAAGTATTTACGAAGTTAAAACTATTGTTACTGTTAATAACGTGTTACGCATTTACCCCGCTTGTCGTTTTATGAAGTGTAACATTCAACCTTAGGGTGATACAAAAATTACGAGGTCGAATATACTAAATGTTTGGTAAATAAAGCTTCAGTTTTAGAGGTAGTAAACGCTGACTATTATCTATACTTATAATAAATCTGTAGAAGTGAAAATTCTGTACATTGAAAATATCAAAAAAATAAATGGCAGGGGGTGTTACTAGACCGACACCGAACCCAAAAATGTGATTAAAAAAATTTTTGTCTGTCTGTCTGTCTGTCGGTCTGTCTGTCTGTCTGTCTGTCTGTCTGTCTGTCTGTCTGTCTGTTTGTTCAGGCATCACGCAAAAACTACCGGTTCGATTACGATGAAACTTGGTATAATTATTCTTTAATATCCTGGGCACCACACTGGGTACTTTTTATCCCGGAAAAGTATATACAATAAAAAACAAACTTAATTTTGCGGTTCGATCCCTAGATCCGATTACTGTACCAACCGCAAATAATAAGTTTGTCGTAGGTTAGGTCACACGCAGTGGAGTTCATTTTTATTCCTTTTACTTTTTAGAGTTATTTAGGTTTATTTTTATATAAGTAAGGTATAGATTTTAATTTTAAAGTATAGGTAGTATATTTGATAGTGTACGTAGTGACCGTAGGTTATTTTATAATACTGTTAGGTAGGATAGTCATTCGTATAGATATTAGTTTTTAGAGATTTTGCTTATTTATTGAGTTTAGATTGAGGGGCCCGTGGCTAAATAATAACAGCCGCACAGGTCGATCGGTCAGGTTAAGCTACGCTTGCCGCGGTCGGTCTGTGGATGGGTGACCATCTTTACATACCGAGACACCTCCGTGCCTCGGAAAGCACGTTAAGCCGTTGGTCCCGGCTGTCATTCGTGGATCTTTGACAGTCGTTACGGGTAGTCAGAAGCCCGAAAGTCTGACAACCAGTCGTACCAAGGGTATCGTATTACCCAATAACTGGGTTGTGGAGGTCAGATAGGCAGTCGCTCCATGTAAAATACTGGTATTCAGCTGCATCCGGTTAGACTGGAAGCCGGCCCTGAACATAGTTGGGAAAAGGCTAGGCAGATGATGATTGAGTTTAGATTAGTTATCGTCATAAATAGGTTTATTTAGGTAGGTAGGTATTTTATTTTCTGTTATTGAGTTTATTTATTTTTTTAATTAGGTAGGTACTTAGGTAAAGATATCATATAAGTACCCTCTTAATCACCATTAATGAGACACAATTGGTTTTCTATTGTAATTAGCCACAAAGGGCCCGCGAGATAGATGGCATCCTGATGCACATACATTTTATCCTGTTAGCACGTTCCCGTGGGATAATTTCCGACATCCACGCGGGCGAAGCCGCGGGCAGAAGCTAGTGTCAATATAAAAATGAACGTTAACCTGTGTAGATAATAAATGTTAGGCTATGTATTTTCTGTTATGAACTTAAAATGTTACGATCTAGCTCCAATATTGTAACCAAATATTTCTGGCGTTAAAAGGCTTTCGAGAAAACAATATTACACTGTGGAACATATTATTTGTAGCACACCTCGGGTGTGTTACGGTAGGTACCACAAATAAAGAGAGAAATGGATAAGAAAGACCTAATCTAAGGTAGTATTTCAAAATGTGTTGTTGAAAATGCCTTTTAGAATAATAATGATTTGGATGTTTTTAGTAGGCTTCAGTTTTTCAGACTTCGGGCTAATAGAGTTGGTACCCATTTCATTCTATACTCATAGGTATTTGTACATCTTTACTCTCATAGCGTCCCAACTACAAACATGACACAGCAGCATTCGACGGCGCGGTTGGCGCAGTGGTTAAGCGATAGACTGCTGCGCTGCATGTCGCGGGTTTGATTCCCGCACGGAACAAATATTTGTATGGCCTATAAGTAGTTGTTCCGGGTCTGGCTGTTTGTGTATTTGAGTTTAAAAGTTTGCAAACGCACTCACGATACAGGAGAAATTCTTAGTGTGGAGCAACTTTAAAAAAAAAAATACCCAAGATAAAGAAAAACCGAATTTTCGACGCTTTTCACAACACCCAATTCTCTTGAGTAGTGGTTCCGTCCGCATTATTTATGGCACTTTTAGGAAAATCACACAACTCAGACCCCATCTTCAAGGTAATCCAGATATAATGACGCACCCATAGCCTGATGACAACACATATCACACGCCACGCCGCGTTGAGGACCCTCGTTTTATTTTATTGCTGACTGGGGACCATTCCTGAACTGCACAGCTACAATATGCCTACAGACAGACGTACATATTAACACTTTTACGACTGCCCATTATTGTTATGACTTGCGTTGTTTACGCGTTGTTAAGCGAAAGTAAAAGATGGGCCAATATTTATGAGTGCACAACTACCAGTGACAACCCGGCGATGGTACGTTTTGTTCTGTACTCGGAGGTTCTTTGTCCCAAGCTACATGTGTCATGAAAACTTGTATATTATTTGCAATTTATCTTTATACACACGAGAGACATGTTAACCCGTTAGCACGTTAAGCCGTTGGTCCAGGCTGTCATTCGTGGATCTTTGACAGTCGTTAGAGATCGTCAGAAGTCCGAAAGTGTGCCACCGAGTCCAACCAAGGGGTATCGAATGCGATACCTTATGGTTTGACTAGGTGGGAGAGCAACCAAACCAACCCAGTTATTAGGTAATAACCCAGTAACTGGGTTGTGGAGGTCAGATAGGCAGTCGCTCCGTGTAAAATACTGGTTTTCAGCTGCATCTAGTTAGACTGGAAGCTGACCCCAACATAGTTGGGAAAAGGCTAGGCAGATGATGACACACGAGAGACACGCGTCGACGACAGAGGCAACTGCAACCGGCGACAACATGCCGCTCGTGTATTTGAACACCGTACCTACTCAAATACACGGGCGACACGTTGTCGACGCCTGCCAGCGAAACGCGTCGACGGCTGCAGTGGCCTCTGTCATCGATGTGTTTCACTCGTGTGTATGCACATTTAGAAGCCAGGTTATTTTCATGACTATGCACCTAATCAGTAATTTTATTTCCATTAGCTCTGTTTTTAAATGTAATATGTTAAATAATGCATACTTAATTTATTTGTGTAAATTTGGGTCAGTTGAAATTATTTTGAACCTGAAAAAGACAGCCTAACGAGCCTAAAATATAATTACAACGACCTAATGAGCACCCATTCACGGGACAACTTGCTTGCCAAACGAATATTTGTTTCATGGAAATAATAAATTGTGTATTTTCCAAATGATTACGTAAAAGTAATGAATTGCAATTAAGTAGGTATTTTATGAAAATTTTTCTTCGTTACATTTAGCTCAAAGAAACCTTTGAATGAAAGCAAAATGAAAAGTGCAGGGTTTCAAAAAGTTCTAGATTTTACTTCCAGTAGGTACCTAAAATTATTCAGTAGGAATCCGTCACTTCGAGTAGAAGTACAAACTTACAAAAAAATAAATAAAATGAATGACATTCAAAGAATTATTTTTATATCTTGCCAGCCCTAATGTAGGTAGTTAGGTACATTTATGTTGTACGTACTGTACGTAAGAATAGTAGGAGTGTATCAAAAAAAAAACTTTAACCTACTCGGACGAAGAATTAATTTCCCTTGCCCTCGATTGGTCTCAGAGAGAGAAAAAATTCACGTCGTAGATATCATCTACTGTTTCCCGCGCAACTTGTTGAAAAAAACGTCTACTCCTGTGATCAAAGAGTATGTACTAATGGCGCGTCATTAAATACTACTTCTATATTTAAATTGTAGGTATTTGTGAAAGACCTCGTTATGTGAAATGCCTACATTAGCATCAGTAGGATTCTTATCTTTTAAAACGTTAATAACCCGAAACTGCTTCTGCTGTAAGTACCTACCTAAGTGCTTTCATTTTAGTTTAGTTTTGTTCATTAAACTAGTGTTTTTATGTCGTATTTGTCATACAATATGCACATTGCACGTACTGTGCTTTATATTATTGTACATGCGTCACTTGAGTGATTGTTCACTCGAGCGATCATTTTTGTTTAATTCCATGTTCTCACGAAAAAACATAGAAACGAATGTTCATTTGCTCATTTAATTTTTCGATTATTCGGAGCGCGAGTGAAAGATTGCGAATGCCGAAATTCAACATGGTTGAATTGGTCTAGTAATGAATTCATTTTTCATTTTCGATAAATTTTGTGTTCAGACGGTTCATTCGGTATCTTTTACTCACAGACAAAACTAGACAAATCTATAATATTTACACTAATAATAAAGCTGAAGAGTTTGTTTGTTTGAACGCGCTAATATCTAGAACTACCAGTCGGTTTTGTTTTTTTTTTTTTCATTTGAACGAAATGAAAAATAGCTTTATTTGTCACAGAAACACGTGCATATAAAAAGATACTTTATCAACTCTGATGATAAAGAAAAATAAAAACAACTTAGATCTATTAATCACGAGCACAAAACGGAAATATTTGACAGCTGCACGTCATTCATAGCCCAATTCTTGAGGCAGGCTATTTAACATCACGCTATGACCCTGAAGAGCCGAGCAAAAAGAAAAAAAGTCATAATGATCGTTTAGCGAGAACGAAGAGACAGCGCAGGCAGGCGATGCGATGCGATGCGGCGGGGTGGGTCGGGGAACAAGAAAGAACGCGGTCGAGGTAGCAGACAGAAGCTAATCAACACAATAATATTACAAAACTGACCAAGAATATACATGATGAATACATGTTGATGGATGGAGAGGGAGAGGAAGGCCGAAGAAAAGATGGATGGATTGTGTGTGGAATAATATGAAAGAGAAGGGAGTGAATGATAGCGTGACGGTTGACAGAGGAGGATGGAAGAAGAAAACGTGTTGCGCCGACCACAAGTAACATGGGATACGGACAGGAAGATGATGATGTACAAAACTGACCAAGAACCTGCTGCGTAGAAGATACTGTGACACTACAATTAATTGTCAAGTACTTGAACCGCTTGACGTACAACAATAGGTAAGATACAACGCCGGCCAAGATAATCAGCCACAACTTATAATAGCAATGTAACACGCGAAGAGCTAATAAGTAATAATTATTGTCTTATGGGTGAATCGTCACAATTACCAGGAAAAAGCATACACATTACAAGCAAAAAGGATTTTTCAACTAGGAACGTTTGTAGCCAATTAATGGCGGAGATTAAAGTATTTTATGGTCTTTAAAGATGTTTTAAGAGACCAAGGGTTTGTTTTATTGAGCACAGAGCTGAGCAAAGGAGATTATTCTTTACAAAATAATTTTAACTAAGTACAGGAATTAATAATAATAATACATTAATAATACATTTATTTATTTTCTCCCACAAGTTACAGTTTACATTGCTTACTTACTATATTACTTTATTTATACTTGGCGTTTGTTGGCTTTTTATTTCTGGGAGCTTGGATGTTTTGTATTATATTTTGGTATCTTTAAGTTTATATTTTAGGAAGGAATTAAATAATTATTAAGGTTTGAGCTAGGTCAAAAAACAATAGTGGATGGAGAGCACGTGAACTATTTTCAAGCGACACACATTACCTTATCTTTCATATACCACTGTTTGGCATCCTCCAAACACTTTTAATGGGAGAAATAATTACTTATTATTAAAATTACACTGGTACCTTTAAAGCTACCGCCAGAATTTACTATGAATATTGACCAAATCAACAAAACACACGTTTACGTACTTTACTGCTGTATGTCGGTATATGTATCTTCCTGTAGAAGTGAGATGCTGGGAAACACCGATCTAAAATTCAATGGATTCTGATGACGTAGCAATAGCCATTAATAGCAATTAAAGATAAGGAAAATAATAAGGTATATTGTCTGCAAGGTATTGAACGTAAATCCGTCATTAGGTGTTATGTTTTTCCCTTCTAAAGTTTTTTAAAATAGGATGTTTGAATTGATCCTCCCATTTTGAAACTCGAATTCCCGTTCCTACGTCATATTAAATATTTACCGTAAAGTTGTAGGTCATTAGAAGTCTAAGTTACCTATTGACATAAACCCAATTAAAGTAGGTATTGCTAAGTAAGCAACAATAAACAAATGATGATCAACGATTTCTTATTTCACACCGTCAGCAATCAACATTGTCTTTATTAACAATGATAGTTTTTATTTCAACAAATTCAATGAGTTAGTATTTTTTTATCTGCACGATAGCACATTGTAAAATACATACACATATACACAAACTCACACCTTCCGATGGGGGTATGCAGAAACTACAGCACGTCACTTTGTTACCTTTTGCTTCGTTGTTAGCACATTGTAACAATATTACACAAAATAATTACTGAGAAAATTGTGTACCTACCTACTAGATACGCGAAAATTGTGTTAGTTAAAATTGGGAACCACTTTCAGTATATACACGTAGGTACCTATTAGTACTACGTGATATGATAACCCATTATTTCTCATCATAATGTAGTTCATTCAACCGTTAACAATACCGAAACTAGTTTTAAGTATTACCGAGTTTATACACCGTTAAATTTTGATCGTTTTAATACTTAAAAGGGTCATTGTACTTATCATTATGAATAACTTTTACTACGGGACCAACCCCGAAATCGTGAAAAAAAAATCAGTTGATCCATAGATTTATGTTCGCATAACTCGACATAATGTATGGATCAACTGATTTTTTTTTCACAATTTCAGGCTTTGTCCCGTAGCAAAAGTTGTTCATAATAATAAGTACAATGACCCTTTTAAGGATTAAAACGATCAAAATTTAACGGTGTATACGTGTGGGTGGACCATGTAGTAACACTGATTTTATGAGTAGGTACACTAAAAAGTAAAAATATGTTAAAACCAGCTTCTGTCCACGACTTTGTCTGCATTCAATTTCTTGTTCCCCCGACCTACCTCGTCGCATCGCATCGCCTGCCCGCGCTATTACTTCGTTTTCGCTTAGCGTTCTTTCTTACTTTTTTTTTCTTTGATCGACTCTTAAGAGTCCTAACGTGATGTTAATATAGCCTTCCTCAAGAATTGGGTTATCGAATGCAAAAAGTTTTTTTCAAATCCGGCTCATAGTTCCAGAGATACGAACGATCAAACAAAAAAGCAACCAAAAAACAAACTCGTCAGCTCTAAAGTATAGATAGATATACTAATGAAAACAACCAAAAAGTATCATTACGGTATGTCGTAACATAATTCGAAGTTACATTGTTTTGCTTGTTCAACGAAGAAAAGTACCTACTAGGTACTTTCTACGTTTTATTTCGCCATAATCATAAACTGTGGAAACTCTAATTTCACGCTGCCTACAAGTTTGTATAAGGGCACACCGTGGTTAGGAATGTTTTTATACATATCATCACGCCTGTTTACCACGAAGGGTTAGGCAGAGCTGTACCTGGAGTTGGTACACCCATATTTCGCCAGAATGTGTGCTGTCACTTGTCAGCTGGACTAATGGACGCTAGTGATGGCGCCAAACACGTAGCTGAATTCCGGGCCGAGTCCAATTATATTGCCATCGACACGCTAAGAAGAAGATGTAATAGGGAGCGAGTATATTGCCATCAACCAGGCACGCATCCAGAATCCGGGCTGCCACTGAGAAAATCTTGATTGAAAAACCCAATAATACATTGCCCGACCTGGGTATAAAACCCAGGACCTCATACTCAGCAGTAGCTACCACTAGACAAACGAGACAGTCGAGGCAGCAATTTTTTATTGTAGGTGTAAAAGAAGTTTCCAGTTTATCTCGGATCTTTTTATAGTCCGCTTTGTAACTTGTCTACCTGGCTACCGTAGCCAAATGGCGCCAAAGCCAGCAAGCTGTAGCTTTATGTGATACATTAACTAGGGACATCAAGGTATCTATAGGTACTCTATATGGATGCATATTATAAATTAAACTCACTTTTCGTGTATGTCTTTGTGATTATACTGTTCTTCTAAACTACACAACGGATTTTGATGCAGTATTCACCATCATTTAGAGAATTTTTTCCGGATGGTTTATGCATATAACACATTAATATTAGATTTACGTATCCTACTTCCTACTAATATTATAAACGTGAAAGTTTGTATGGATGGATGGATGGATGGATGTTTGCTACTCTTTCACGCAAAAACTACTGAACGGATTTGAAAATTTGGCACACAGATGGTTTATAACCAGGATTAACATATAGGATACTTTTTATCCAGATATTCCCACGGAATCGAAACTTATGCGGGTGAAACCGCGGGGCGCAGCTAGTATTAAATAAATATGATGTTTTTTCAAGTCGTAACCGTGCGAAACATGGGTGGGTTGCTAGCACCTCTATACGATACAGTAATTAAAACGTATTATGATATAATCATGACTAATGCAATGTGTAAAAGACTAATTAGAATGATGATGTACGAGTATCTTTTATACATTGCAAAATATTTTGCAAAAGCAAAAACCAATGATCATAAAGAAACGGTTTTCTGGAAGCGTACGTAAACCTACATACAAAATTGTAGACAACTGTCCAAATGTGTTGATGTTGTCAGTCGATTTAACGACTGCGATCTAACGACTTGCGAAGATAGCTGAAACAATTTTTTTTAGTTTTTCTTTTCTCAGCCGAAGGAAACAGGGATAAAAATCCTACAGCTTTTATTATTGTGGTGCTCAAAATTATTGTTATTAAAAAAACAATTGCACACCAATGTTGATGTACCTTAGCTTTAAGCCACTGTAACACCTCTAAAACATTATGGAATGCCAATGAATATATGAATTTGAATATGATCTCCAATTAATAAACCGTAACGCTAAGTCTACTCTTCCTACATGGTAACATGGTACACATTATCAGGATACATAATTAAGATAAAGAAATTAAAGTTCTTTTTTATTTCATTAAAAGATAGGGTTGCCTTAACGAATATTATTTTGAACCGACCTTATGACACCATAAGGCCGACTATCATTTGCAATTTTACGTTTTATAATTTTCAGGAGCGGCCATAGAAACTGAGACAGAGAGTTTCGACGTTCCTGGACACTAACCAAAACATTATAACTAGACATAACATACATTCAAAAGAGCAGCCACAGCAAATCCAATATTTTTGTAAAATGGAAGTGAATATTTGTTTGAGATTACACGGAATCAGTGTTGTTGTGCAAACTATACGCGATCAGGTGACACTGAACGCTTGTATACACCGTACGGGAATCGCCATTCGTGAAATTGCTGACTGTACTTATTATTTTTATAGCGAACCGATGCAGGTTGAAACGACGCAATCGTGTCGATGGTATTGCTAACGTTACATATTCGCTACGAGATTTTTATTAGATTTTGCGACACACATATCCGTGAAAATCGCTGGATTTAGCGCGGTTAATGCTTCAGTAGAGTTCCCTTTGATATTTTACTTGTAAAATATACTCGTATTAATAACGGGTTTTGTTGAAATAATATTTTCGATACTTCTTCTTTAGAATCTCGAGTTTCTTAGCAAAACAGGATTATCTTGCTTTAAAGCAGCTTAAAAAGACATTGACATGAGGGCTTGTTGAGTGTGGTGGTGACGTTAAGTGATGTCGGTTGTCAGAACTTGCTGACATCTTGTAGGTAACATTTACGTTTGTATTGTTATAATTACAAATGTAACTATAAAAGACAGATTTCCTTGAAACAAAAAAAAAACATTATTCTTAAATACCTACATTCATACTCGTATATGTATGTATGTATGAATGATGCCAAAGACTGACTTTTGATTTTAGAAAAATACAGAATAACTGAAATTTATTTTAGAGTATCGCTCTAGACAGGCCTAAGTTTGTAAAGTTAGGAATTACAGGCATGTCAGTAAGGTCTACAATTAGAAACAAAGTTTCGAACAAACCGATCCCAGAATGGTTTTAATCGCAAGATTACCCTATAAACAGAAATACAACTTTAGGTATAGTAGTTTGTAAGTTAACTTTGCAATGTATTTTACGTGTCTAGATTTACTACGTCTTTCAAAATGATTAGTTAATGTAATAAGTCTATTTCGCTGTTATGACCATGTTGATTCTATTCTTCTTATATATAATAACAGTGATTAGTCTTGGGTCTACGGTCTAGCTGGGCTAATAAATTACGACGCTCAAGTGAAATATATATGTTATATATTTCACTTGAGTGTCGGCTGACGACTTGCGAACATACGTACATAATTCATTATACTATGGCAATTGCTCTGTTCGGTCGGTATAGCAACATCTTAGACTTAATCAAAGGGATTCCAGACTCTAGTAGTGTACCTATGGTATAAAAACAAAGATGTAGATATGTATCACACTATCAAGAAATGTTTTGTTTCTCATTTCTGCCAGTGTATCTTTTTACATCCTCTCATACATAAAATTTATATTAATAGACACTTTCAGTACCTGTAAGGATTTATATTACGATTTAACTTGACACCTTTTAGTAAATCCCACCTGGATTTGACATTTCACATCAAAGAAACCCAGCGTAGGTGGTTTAATGTTTCTAAATGTAAATCTACGTTAACCTAGAAGACCTTAATTTAGAACAAAATGTAAGCCTCGAATTCCTTCAGAAGGAATAAGATGAAATAATAATGAAATGGGAAATAATAAATATACACGTGACACTGAATTATTTCCGCTGTAAAACGTTTCATCTGTCTGTACTGAACAGTCTTTGAAGTCGCGTCCAAATATCGTGTAGATTGAGAGATTTAATACAACATCACCGATAGTGCTGCAGATAAAAGTAAATGATGACTGGTTTTCAAGAGAAAAATGTGCTATCGTTGGTTAGTCGCAGAGATCGTAATACTGGCCGAAAAAGTGTCTCTTCTCAAAAAGAAAGCAAGTGTTCATCACCACGCTAGCTCGTCGCAATTACTAAGCATAAAAACCGAGACTAAAGGCGGGAACTAGGTTGGTGGTAGGTAACAATGACACCGAGCTACCTCTGCCTCCATCCTTATCAAGAAGAACGGAAGGTGTTGAGTAAACAGCCGTCGTGTCCCGCGCAGATTTTGATTAATTTCACACAGCGCTTCACCACCGGACCAGAGTAATTACTTCCCGTGATGTAATTTTATTTTCATACCACTTGCTCAAAAAAGTGACATTCTATGCCACAAAAAGCGAACATAACAATAGTCATTTTTAATCTGTTAAAAACAGGGAAAGAAAATTGTACTGAATTTCATTCATCCTCTAGGGGGAGAATGTGATTTAAATTTGGAATACTTACCGAAATTTATACTGAACTACATCTGTGTTTACACCATTGAGTTTGCATATAAAGCATTATACATCTTTTTGAAAAAGGAATACGCATTTATTATGCAGATATGATTGTTAAATAAAATTACGAAAACCGACGAGGCCGTATGAGCTTGATGCCTTTGCTTTTCCGACAAAAAAATATTAGTCTAGGAATTTGCCAAGTTCCTCAGACGCAAGAACAGAGAAATACTCAAATTAACTCATCAACAATAAATGTACCAAACAAAAATGTAACTCTCTATCAATAATTGGACCAATGTTTGGAATGTTACCTTTTACTTTTAATTGTCATTGTTTTTAATAAATGCTTATCTCATATTATTATTGTGTTAATTTTTTCGCAAATGGTACGAAAAGTAGAGTATTTTCCTCGGTGATAAAGCTGTCTTAGTCTTGGGTGAACTTAAATCGCGAGCGTAACGAAGGACTCGAGGTTTACTCCCGAGCGTAGCGAGGGTGTTAAAAACTGAAAACACGAGCGAAGCGAGGAATTTAAGACGAGTCCTGAGTGTAGCGAGGGAAATCGTCAACCGCGACAGAAGTCACTACTTTATCCCCTTGGTTAATAATCTACTATATGTTCCGGATTGTTAGTAGACCAATTTCCGATAATGTTGGAAGGTTTACTTGCAAAAATGTTTGTGACATGGTTTTCTAATTTCAAGCTATTAATCTTCTTGGAGGTTATTGAGAGTAATAACAACGTTCTTGAGATGTTATTACAGGAACAATTTCATCAGATCGAAGTTAAATTGCACTTGAAATTTGTCCTTGAGAACTCAGAACCATTTTAGCACTCTTCAGTTGAGGCTAATAATGTTGGTAATTGAAAAAGTATGTAAGTAAGTACAACGGGTGTAAAAAGACATTTAACAAAGCCGAGTCCCTTGAACTCCCCGTCATTTTAATTTTTTTTTTTTGTACTGGACCATACTTGGGAACCTTCTGAATACCGAGATATTGAGGGTCAAAATTTCAACTGTTACTGGCGTTTTTTTACAAAAAAAAATAATTAATGTTATAACACAACTTAAAATACCACCACAACCCCTGCACCGTTGCATGCCCCCAAGAGCAAATTTTTTTGCATGCGTTACATTGTGCACTACCGCAAACAGCAAATTTTCACACCAAACATAAACGTCGTTTCGCAGCAATTATTTTTGTGCAATGTTACTTACGAGTAGTTCGATGTACAGAATGCATAGTTGACGGCTATGTGATGTGTTTTTTTACACCCTGTAGGTAAGTAGTCAATATAAGAATATATGTACAGTACATGTAGGTGATGTGACCCGATAATATTGACGTCGATTATTCACGACTCGTCAATTTTACGAGTAATCACTCGTGTAAGAGCACCCTTTAAAAATGTGTTCCGATTAAGTCTTGACCTACGGAAAGGCTGCGGCGAAAGGCCACGAACAATTTTATCGACCTTGTTCATAATCGTGAAAACCATGTAAACACAATACGTAATCCATTACGTTATACGAGTCCCCTCCGTGCTTTGGTTCCGGTTGCCAATCGTAGATCTTTGACAGTCGTTACGGGTAGTCAAAAGCCCAAACTCTGATAACTAGTTTTATCAGTCTTATCTTTTGTAAATAGATTATTTTATATTTTGTAAATGTAGGCATTGTAGATTTGTAGACCTTTTTTATTGTGTCATATTTCTATATTTTTATGTACCTGGTACTTGTTGACAGACCTACACTGTCCTCCCATACCCTTTAAGACTGTAATTTGAAAACATTGTAAAAGCTGATTATTTTTAAAAGAGTAACCATGGAGTTTCTTCTCCATAGGAAACGACCAACTCGAACTTTGCATCTAGCTTCTGACGTTTCATAAGTGCCCATGTAGTTTTATGTGAAATAAAATATTTTTATTGGTTGATTGACTATAAGGTATCATGTTACTTAGTAACTGGGTTGTGGTATCACCTGCATCCGGTTAGAATAGAAGCTGACCTCAACATAGTTGGGAAAAGACTAGGCAGATTGATATTTTTTTCATAATCGTGAAAACAAATTACAATAACAAATAGCAATCTCAAACCATAAATTCATTTTACATAAACAGTACTTCAGAGAAACGCCATTAAAATGCCCAGCAAGTTATGCATTACAGCGCTTGCGCGCGTACACCGAACAACATTCCGTCGTATTGTTATGATAAACCGTTCGCATACTCCACTTTCAATTTGCTTATCAAGGTCGCGGTTGAATTGAAACAACAAACAATACTCATAACGTATCGTTTCCCAAGCCTTTCTTTTCCGTAAGAAGCGGAACCTTTGTACTTCGAGGTTCAAACAATCTGTCAAGCCTTTTGCTATGTTTGGGTCAGTTTCCAGTCTAACCGGATGCAGCTGAATACCAGTATTTTATGGAGCGACTGCCTTAGTGACCCCCACAAATCAGTCGCTGGGTAATACAATACCCCGTCTGTAATTGACGTAAACACTAGTTCATGTCTCTGTTCTATGTTATTTGTAAATGTTTGTGTTTGTGTTGTTGATGTGCCTTAATAAATAAATAAATAAATAAGACTGGTTGTCAGACTTCCGGGCTTCTGACGACCCGTAAGAACTTTCAAAGATCCACGAATGACACCCAGGACCAACGGCTTAACGTGCTTTCCCAGCCACGGAGGGGTTTTGATTTGAGATGGTCATCCATCCGAAGACCAACCGTGGCGAGGATGGACTTGCGCGGCTGTTATTACTTAGCCACAAGCTTTTCATTGTACTTCGAGGTTATTAGTCAGCTATTCGACTCAGCTCGAGCGTCGATTTCTCCGCAGAGACTCGGTTTAGGGATTCGAGTTAGGTAGTTTAATAATCAAACGTTTTCCCCTTAAATTTCTCCGATTGTTCCCAATAGGGTTCGCCGGAGCAATTATTGCTAAAGTCAAAGTTAACGCATGTATCGATATCGCTATATTTTGTGTTTGATGTTGAATTAATCAAATAACATAGTAGTTAGGTAAGTATACATATTAAAATATTTACTTAAATGTTATCCTAGGGAAGTTGCAAACGTTGGTACATAATTAAAAATAGTTTCCTATGGTTTGTTCGTGTCCTACGTGACTGGCAACAGGAATAGTGTGCTTAGTTGACTATTTATACAAACAGAGTAAAAAATATTAGGTACGAATAAAATACTACTCTTTCCGCTGCTGCTGGTATTTTCCGGATTCACTACTTACCTATGTATTTCTGGAAAAGGGCTTGTACTGTACGTATTCTATTGTTACTAGTTTGTAATAAATAACAATGCACTACAAAAATATTTATGAGGATTGTGGCTAAATCATTTATCAACCTATTTCTGGTGCATCATCATTGATGTACTAGAAATAGGTTAGGTACGATTCAGGTTTCCTAGTGGAATTCTGTAATAGGTGACAAGCATGATTTCTGAGAAGATAATGGTAATACATGAAAGGCTAAGGCTGAGGTGTAGGTACTCTGGGTAGCGGGATCGTCCGAAAGGGTTACCGCTGCCCTGGAACATAAAGGGCTAAGGAAGGAACACGGGTGGGTTTTAGTCAGTAAGAGTCTGACACTCCCTCCTGCTCCACCCAGAGCGGGAGGAGCCATTTCATGATTTCCCATCCACAAAAAAAAAAAAAGGTGTAGGTACTCTGCCTTAGTCTTCCCAGAGCGTTAACATACAACCTATAGAGGCGTTCATGCTGTCTAAATCAGGGAAATTAATTGATAAAAAAAATCAATTACCAACTTCATTTCATTCTAATTTCATTTTAAATTGTCCGTATACCTACTCAAATCATGTTTGTCATTATTTGACAGTTATATGATGGCATATAACCATTTTATAAAACGGCAATGTGACGTAGGGTGTCAGTTTGCGTCACTACTATAATCAGCCTATGTTCCCACTGTTGGGACATAGGCCTACTTTCTGTGAAAGAGAGTGAGCCATAATCCACCACGCGTGCCCAGTACGGGTTGGCGGATGTCATGTCTTCGAATTTTTGTTTCTAGAACATGCTGGTTTCCACATGATGTTTTCCTTTACCGTTTTGAGGGCAATGATAATGAAAAAATTTACACAAAGTAAATTTCCCTGACTGAAGGATATAGATAGAGATCCAAAAAAAAAAAAGATATAGAAGATTCAATATGAAAATGGCCGAAAAACTCAGCACAGCCCTATAATCACGTCATAATTGAAGCGAGTGCAAACACGTACTTAAACAACGTTATCAGTGCGATTATTCACACACACATTATTCACACGGGCCGATTTGTTAGTGTTGTCAATCCGAGGCGAGGGAGAAATAAATAATGGACGAACGTGCCGCGGCCGTGTTTCAATTTGTTTACCAACATGTTGGAGGCACGTCCGCCGGCAATGCTGCAGGGTAATACGGCTCATGTGTATAAAAATAAAATAACGAATTACTTACGTGAGCGTCAGACATCTGACAGATTTTATTGGTATTAATATGCATTGTTTATTGAAATAAATTTTATACCTACCTGTGCAAACAAGTTTAGGTTTTATTTACTTATCCTAAGCCAAAATGGATCATTGTACTCGTGTATAAGTACTATGGGACCAAACCGGCACCCTAATTGCGTACCTAACACACGATCAATCACAATCTGAATAAATTTGACAGATATTGCTAATCCATTGCTTCATATGTTCGAAAAATTTGTCTGCTTAACTTCGTAAATAACGTAATGAATGTTGTTGAACTGTAAAAATAAAAGCCATTGCTACTGTTAGTGTGTTACGCAATCACACCGCTGAAATCGCGAAAAAAAATCTACTGTTTTGACAATTTTATGGAACTGCTGATTTTTCGCGATTTCAGTGTTGAGCCCTTTTCATGTTTAGGCTAAAACAAAAATCAAGGCTGCATCATTTTTTCAAGTTCATTGCTTTACTGTACTTTTATCTGTTTTACTAATACATCAGACAATACATAGCGTCTAAAAATAAAAGGCTCCTCTGGGAAATCACTTAAACTATCGCTGCCATAGCCAAGATTGATGGCACTACAATACTCCCATCATGTTCGGATGGCCGCTCTTTGGGTAGGGAGGGAAAATTCCTCCCAAGGTCCTTATAAAGGGGATGAACCGTTTATTTTCTCAAGTTGAGGCTTCGATGCGTCAGTCGATGTCAAGACACGTTTAAACCAGAAGTCTGTTTCAGTTTTAAAAGACTTGCTACTAAAAAGTTAGTCGCAGTGATTTGGCCATTTAGTATTTTTAAGACTGAGTTTCATAAAAATATGATAACAATATCTCAATTGACAGTTGACTGCAATTCTCACGGGATTTAACAAAAAAAACCGGCCAAGTGCGAGTCGGACTCGCCCATGAAGGGTTCCGTTACGTTACGATTTATGACGTATTAAAAAAAAACTACTCACTAGATCTCGTTCAAACCAATTTTCGGTGGAAGTTTATATGGTAATGTACATCATATATTTTTTTTAGTTTTATCGTTCTCTTATTTTAGAAGTTACAGGGGGGGGGGACACACATTTTACCACTTTGGAAGTGTCTCTCGCGCAAACTATTCAGTTTAGAAAAAAATGATATTAGAAACCTCAATATCATTTTTGAAGACCTATCCATAGATACCCCACACGTATGGGTTTGATGAAAAAAAAGAAATTTGAGTTTCAGTTCTAAGTATGGGGACCCCCAAAATTTATTGTTTTTTTTTCTATTTTTGTGTGAAAATCTTAATGCGGTTCACAGAATACATCTACTTACCAAGTTTCAACAGTATAGCTCTTATAGTTTCGGAAAAAAGCGGCTGTGACATACGGACGGACAGACAGACAGACAGACAGACAGACAGACAGACAGACATGACGAATCCATAAGGGTTCCGTTGCCATTTAGCTACGGAACCCTAAAAAACGGCTCTCACGTTTTGAGAGCCGTTTTTTTTTGTTTTGTTTTTTCTTGTGAAGGAAAACATCGTGCGGCAACCGGCATGTCCTACAATGATAAATTCGAAAACATATGACATCTACCAATCCGCATTGGGCCCGCGTGGTGAATTACAGCCCTCTCACAGAGAGGTGGCCTGTGTCCCAGCAGTGGGAACGTTATAGAATGATTATGTTTATTGTGCCTATAAAAAAACACATTAAACAAATGCAAAAGCACCTTTATAAATTGTAGGTACTTGTTTACGAAGTTATTGATCAATTAACTTGGCATTTGAAATGGTTTTTTTACTCTCTGAAAAAGGTCGAATTATTCAAAGTCAAGTTCAGAATAGTATTGATAAAAGTTCAGATAATATAACAAAGTAAATAATGAACGGCCCAGTACCACGGGAACCATTATGTGCTTCGGATAAAGCGAATTTATTCACGCAAATACCCAAATATTTAAATATTTGGGTCAGCCAGCCTTGCGTGGATAACAGAACGGGGATAACTTATCGGTATTTGGAAAAAAAAATATTCTGGTTATTTGATACATAACTGAAGGTCGTGTGGCCCTTATTTGATTTGATATGACAGAACATCAAAAGTATCGCTTACATTATTTACTGCATTCATAACCACCTCGCGTATACTTCCCATAAGGCAGGTGCGTATGTTATTTCGGACAACTTTGTCAAACTTAAGGCCTTTTAGGAGATAAGCCATGGCTGGAGAACATGGCATCCGTCTACCTTTAACCTATCCGGAATATTTTTCCTGTCATATCAGGAATTCAGCTGCATCCGGTTAGCCCGCAAGCCGACCCCAATATAGTTGGGAAAAGGCTTGGTAGACGATGATTGAATTCAGGAAGTTTAAACCGTAACTAAACCAGCGGCACTGTATGATGACGCCTGTGACAGCTTACACATTATAAAATAAAAATACAGCTCATCAATTCGAAAAGTTTCAGTACCAGTGATACATTGTTATTGCGGCGCGTACAACCGGTACAACAATGTAGCATCTGTTTCCGCACATTTAGCAGACAATATTTATAGAAATTCATAAAAACGTGCAAACGTCACAAGCCATCATAACCACACAAGGCTAAAATAATAGTAGACACAAATTTCAATGTATAAATAAAAGATAGTAAATGTATTATTGAAATCCTTAGAACGGCCTTTCCTTTGGTGTTCCTTTTAACCCTAACACGTTTGTACCTATAAATATGTATTGTTTTACTCAAAGTGACTACTAATGAGTACTGGGAAACACTGTTGGTCTTCTAAGATTAGAAGCTACAAGCAAGACTAATAGTAATCGATATTCGCAAGACTATCAGTACCGACAGATAAAACGTGCTCTTCGAGACATGGACAGGGTTCAATTTGTAAAGAATGATAGACTTTCGGACTGACTGAGGAAAATGCAGCTTAACTTCGTCGTTCAATCGATCCACGCGGCTGCTATTTGGCCAAGAGCTCGCTCATGCCAAAGTTCCTATCGGGTAAAATTTGAATACTGAGTCTGTATTCTGTAGTGTAACCAAGAATTTTCTAACAGCTGATTTTAAAATATTGACTTGAGTGAATATTTGATTGGCAATGCAAAACCTTGCTAAGTACGAAATTTCCTCATAAGTCAAGAGGAAATTCGACATCATAATATTTCGCCGTACGAGAAATAATACTTATTACACAGCTGCGACCTGCGGCGTAACTGCGTAACACACTAACAGTAGCCATGGTTTTCATTTTGACAGTTGAACAACATTCATTGCGTTATATACGTTGTAGACAAATGTTTCGAACATATGAAGCAATGGATTAGCAATATCCTTTAAAATGATTCAGATTGTGATTGATATTATGTTACGCAAGTAGGGTGTTGTCCCGACATCGCTTGCTATTATGCTCATAAATTCTCCTTAAGAAATTTTATATATTATGATGATAACCGTAAACTAAATTCATCAAGCAGCTTGAAGTTCTTAACGAATCCTACCTATAGACAACCCACTTTGTTTTGACCATAGAGATTGTACGTTCATAGCCTAGTCTTTGTTTACAAAAAAAAAACCAATGATGTATCCATAAATTGTTGTTTAAATGCCTAAGTTGAGCTGGAGAATTTGGCATCGTAATGGAAACATTCCTTGTCCCATCTCTTGACGGCCGCAAGAATTAACAGCGCTTAGGCTTACGTTGTATTTTCATCAATTAATTGAAGTAACTGGGTTGTGGTCAGATAGGCAGTCGCTCCATGTAAAATACTGGTATTCAGCTGCATCCGGTTAGACTGGAAGCCAACTTCAACATAGTTGGGAAAAGGCTAGGCAGATTTTTGACGTATAAGTGTTCCATTTCTTTTCAAGTTGAAAGATAAAATACGACAGATTTACTCCCGACATCTTCTAAATATAATTGAATTTTATTCGAACTGCAATTTCTGTCCAATTTTGGTACAAATTTTGACTGACACCTGCTTAGCGCATACTACAATTACAGTCGTTTGTTTTCGTTTTCGCACAATTTCATTAGACTAAAGGATTTTTTTCTGTTAGAAAATTCTGACAAGCAACCCGGAGAAGTGGAATGCGGCGATAAAGGGTTTAAGGCTCGCATTTGGGGTTGGCGGCCATTGGCGAAATGTGGGTGAATAGTAAACATTGGCAATGGGTCTTAAAATACGATTCCTATCCGCTTCCCTTTCTATAAGGACATGGGAATGACTAGCATGTTTTATTTCCGGACAACGTCGTGCTACACGCCTGACTGAATTCTTCTGATTCTACGAAACTTAAACCTGCCTACCCCTTTGCAGGAGCCAGTTGTGAACCGTATAGCAATGAGTCAGTGAAAGATCCACAACAAACGCATTATAAACGTTTTATGTTTCATATTCCCATAATAGGCCCTTTGTAAAAGCCGTAATACTTACAAATTATAGATTCGTGAGAATGCGATGGGAACAGAATGCCTTATTGGTGGTATATTGTCTACAATTTCTTTACTAATCTTAAAGACGGAACGAATCGACTGTCTTTGAATTTACTTTCAGGAATTTCCCGATATCTGTCAACCCCTGTCTGCAGTTGATCGCATTTAAGCCGAAATTGCGCCCTGACAGCAATTCATACCATTACGTTTGGCCCCTATCACCCTTTCACATTTATTAGGAAAACAGAAGGTCTTCATCGAGGATTACTTACAAGAATGATTCAAATACAACATGAAGATTCGGAAAACAGCAGCTTTTACAGATTTCCTTTCCTTTGCGAATCAAAAATGATCCGAAATTCAGGTAGTTTTCTCGGTAAGATATTCGTTCTATACGTTCCTTGCTTATCTACCCGATTTCACACTCGGTTTGTATGCAAATCCACTATTTTATTTTATGTGTTCAATAGCCTGAAATAAGCCCGTATCGCGATACTACAAGTCTCCGATCGTTTCGTTAGCTTTTATCTTTACTGTTAGTACGTTGTACGTTGCTACGTACACTCAAACTTTCAATAACACTGAAAACAAACAGGTTTGTTCAACTAAAGTAGGATGTGGAATGGAAGAAATCTTATTTAAGTTCTTGTATGGAGTTCTGTAACAGACTGTTCATACATAGTCGAATTGTTATTTTCGAGCTCCGATATTAGTAAAATATTAATTTTATTTACAGAATTATAAATATTGTTTACTTAGCTAAATAAATATAGGCCTGAACATATCATACTTGTTTAAATAGAACAGTATTTATAGAAAAACATGTAGGTACAATCGCTTAAGCAAACATTTAATAGGTGATTCCTATCACTCAGGAAAATATGGACAACAGACAGAAACTTGTAACAGTTTACGTATTACACAAATACTCATATGTATGTATGTGTACATATGAGTAACGTATAGGATCTATACGTATATTATTAATGATAGTCGCTTTTTGTGTCTGTTTTTTTGTTATAATTGGCATCTCGTAGTTGACCTAGAGAGGTCGTGACTACGTAACCGGACTATCCTGTGGTTGCCTTAAGAGAACTCAAAGCCTCCAGCCAGGGGGGTAAAACTAATTAAAACTAAGCGACTACATGCTACGGGCACCCCTGTGGGGTACGAACTTCGGCTTAGGACGTCGCTGGGAAAGGGCAGCAAGATGGGACAGGCTGGATCGAATTATTTTTATTATTTATAATAATAATAATAAATCTTTATTTTCAGACCATAGATCCGTAACACAACATACGATCATAAAAAACGTTAAATAAAAATAAAAAATAAAAAGAAAAAATAACAAATAAAACTAATCTAATTAAACCTACAAAATAAACCTACGTCACATATCTGAATGACGGTCTGTGTGCCGCCATCCAGTGACCTATTATTTGGCCATCCACCCTGCTGGCTACAGTAGTCACGAGGCTTTTGGGGCTGTCGCGCACCCGGCGAATCAGTGATGCAATTTGCAGACGCAGCAACGAACCGAAATCCGGAACGCGTGCGTCCGTAAACATCCCCGACGTGCTACAGAAGCGCGGCAACCACAGCGTTACCCGGAACGCTTAGTTTTATGCTTTGACGTGCACGGCAATTCCTAGGACTATCTCTGAGAAGAAAGGCCGAAACAAACTCAGAGGTCACCGTCGGGGATTTAAAGCTACAGGCTCAGCTACGGCGCGGGCTGGCACTTCATCGAGCAAGGGTCGGGGGGGAGAATTTACTTGGGGACGTTGCGAGGGACCTCGGCGGTCAGGTCGGAATGTCGGTTTGTAAACTGTACTGGTTGCCCTATTGCTCTCTTGGAGGAGGGTTATGGGGTCATCGGGGTCCGTGAGAGCATGCCTTGGACGGCGAAGTTTACTGATTTTGGAGGGGGTGTAACTAGCGGCCGCGACAACCCAAGGGTTGCGATGTTTGGCGGCTGTATCGAAGAAACGCTTGGAAAGGCGTTTCATGAACTGCTGGATAGTGGGGATTTTGAGGTCAACATGGGGGATCTCATTTCGAACGAACCAAGGGGAATTAGTGACCTTGCGGAGGAAACGGATCTCGTAGGATGAGGACGAGCCGGTCTGGCACACTGAGTTGGTACAGCTTATATAATAAGCTGTTGTGCCAGACTTTGTCGAAAGCTTTCGCTATGTCTAAGTAGATAACACCTGTCAACATACCACGTAGGAATCCTGCGTTGATATGTTTGATGATGCGGTGGACTTGCTGAACACAAGAGTGTTGGGTTCGAAACCCGAATGGAATAAGGCCCTTTGTTTCGGCTTAGTCTCTGAGACGCTTGTAAAAAACCTCTCGTAGATCTTATCGAGGACATTGAGCAGGCTAATGGGACGGTAGCTCGTCGATTCCGACCGGGTCGGTAGTAATGGTCTACGTTGTAACTATTATCTTTAGCGATAATAGCAATTGACACGAAACAATGTAAAAAAACTAAAACAATATTGAAGCCGTAGCATATCTGTAGCTATGAGTATAATTCCCTTGTACCAACAAAATTTGCTTACAAATTGAGTTCAGAAATGGAAAGATGTCATCGGGCCTAATTTAATGTCGTATTCAAATACGACGGCGGCATAAAAGAATCCCAAATAAGGTAATTCTTGTGCAACCGATACTAACATTATTTTGATTAGATATTATAATCAAATTACCATGCAGCTTTTCTTGGTTAACAAGTTCGTATGTATAGTGATTAACTAAGATTTGATTGTTGTGATAATAAAGGTAAGATAAGGTAGATAATAAAGGTAACCCATGAAAAGAGTTCTGGAGGTCAGATACGCAGTCGCTCCATGTAACGTATTGGTATTCAGCTGCATTTGGTTAGACTGGAAACGGACACCGACATATTTGGGAAAAGTCTAGGCAGATAGATTTTATGTTGTGTTAAAAAGTCCACCTGGGTGTTCAATTAGTGTCAACATTGTCTAAGCTACGTTTAACAAAATCTATTTGGTTCACTGTTAACAAAATTGCACTTTAAACTAATAGGCTTACAACACACGGTTAAAGTTAAAACGAAACATTCTACAATGTAAATGGAACCCGCAGAAGTAATCGCTGCCAAGCAAACAGACCGTTCAGCGGGGTAATTGTGTGCCACACTCAGTAGGAATGGCTTTCATTTTGACAGTTCAACAACATTCATAGCGTTATTTACGTTGTTGAGCAGACACATTTTTCGAGCATATGAAGCAATGGATTAGTAATATCCTTCAAAATGATTCAGATTGAGATTGATAGTGTGTTACGCAATTAGGGTGCTGATGAGTAATCGATTACTATTGAAGAACGCTTACTAAGTATGTCATACTAAACACTTCGTAGTAATCAGCTGTGTCATAAAACTAACACATTTTCCTGTTGATAAACGATAAATGTGAATCTTGTGCATCGGGTGTGTTTGTGTGTGGGGGGGGGGTGTGGGGGTGTGTTTGTTTTAAGTACCATCTGAGGACGTGCGTATGAATACACAAGGCACGACCGAGGACCTTTTCAAAGCGAGGACCTTTTCGAGGGTCCTCGGTTTGACTTGACCAAAGATTCGTATTCTGCAAGCGATTTTGAGTCTTTCTATATACTTATTACGAAAAAGTTGTCTGAACCTCGGTTTGATCAAGAAAATTCATAATCTTACACAAATATTGTGTATCCACCAGATGGTGCCACTCTCGCCTCATACACAGGCTCTTTACACTCATTTCACGTTTGTTGTATTATCCGAGGACCTATGTGTTAACTTTAACACAAAAGACCTCGGTTAGGTAGCTTTTCCAGACAATGTGTATTTAAGACCTCGGTTTGCTAGATTTTCCGAACAGTGTGTATTCTAGTCCTCGTTTTAACAGTTTTCCTCGTGTGTAAAAGACGAGTTATGTGCTATCATTAAAATAAAATTATGAAGGAGAAAAGCGAAGGTAGACTGAATCCTTAAACAAATCGTTAGTAGCTAATAGGTGCACGAGGAATAATCAGGCTTCTTCTGCAGTGTGTACTAAGTACCTAGGCCTGCTTAGATTATGCAACATTATGATTTGCACCATACAATATTGTATTGGCATGAGCTGAATACGTGTGCTCTTCGTAAAGAACCTAATATAGTACGATCCCAGGGCCACCAGACATCACGTATTTTCTGACGAACGAAATGTGGATGATTGAGTAGTGTTAGTATGTATGTACCAAGATCGCATGCCTACCTGCTAGCTTGCTGAGACGACTAATTCTCAGGTATCAGGTAATCAAGGTACAAAAAACATTACTTACGTCACGTAAATTCTCCAAGCTGATTATCACGTATATTTTAGGCAATATCCTTAAAAATAAGTCGCCAATACTTCCAGACACTTTCCGTCGGCCATATTGCTTTGCAGACGCTTTAAAGCTCCCAAATTAATTAGGTAGGTACTTCACGTAAATTCTGATGCTCCATTTTTATATATGTCCACCAGACAACTATTTTAAAACCTTTTACAAGAAGAGAGACCGATCCAAGGGCCAATCATCCCCTAAACTCAATTTTAATACCTCTGTGGGTAGGAGCGCGTTGGCATTATCCACGCGCATGAGATTGAGTGAGACATGTATTAGGATATATGTACTTCTCTCTCTCTCACACGCTCTTACAGTTTACTCATATCAATTAATTATTAATATTTTTAAAAAATCAGCCAAAAATTAAAAAATCAGGTAAATAATTAAAGATTAACTTGTTAAAAATGATCATTTGACCACAATAATTCTAGAATTTTATTCTGCAAGCTGTTTTGATAAATTCGAATTAACTTCAATTTTTTTTTTTTATTATTTATTTATTGGGAATTAATCATAAAAAAACAAAGTAGAAAAATATTAATCTCTCAACATTTCTGAGTAGTGCCTCTAATCTTCATTATCATTGTCATTGAAATTGATATGCCCCCGCGCTCCTACCCACAGAGGCATTAAAATTGAGTTTAGGGGATGATTGGCCCTTTGGATCGGTCTGGCTTCTTGTAAAGGGTTTTAAAATAGTTGTCTGGTGGACATATATAAAAATGGAGCATCAGAATTTACGTGAAGTTAAGTACCTAATTATTTTGGGAGCTTTAAAGCGTCTAGAAAGCAATACGGCCGATGGAAAGTGTCTGGGAGTATTGGCGACTTATTTTTAAGGATATTGCCTAAAATATACGTGAAAATCAGCTTGGAGAATTTACGTGAGGTAAGTAATGTTTTTATGTACCTAGATTACCTGATACCTGAGAATTGACCGTCTCAGCAAGCTAGCAGGTGGGTCATTGTCAAGCTTAGGATTTTTTTTGCGAAAAAATGAAACACGTGATTTATAAAAATCAAATATATATTATGACTCTTACTTTACATTACAACAAAAGTGAGTATCATTTTGAGATCAATAATTCGAAAAAGGCGATTTATAAGGAAATAACAATATTTCGGTTCCACCGAAAATACTGATATGTCCACCGAGTGGACTAAAATGTTAATTATTGAAAAAAAAACAATACAAAAAGTGATTAACATCTTGAACAAAAATAACGTTAATGCTATCTTCACACAATCACAAACTAATCAGTCACTTAAAAGCATTCAAAAAGTAAATAAAAAAATGTTTTGTGTCTGTCTACCGAAAAGACAATTCATTTCGGTGGTCAAAATATGTCTTCGTCTTCAGAAGACCAGAAGCGTTCAATCCGTTCAGCCCTCAGAACATGGTTCAGCCAGAGAAAGGCGGATTGGTAGCTTCTCTGGTTTTGTTGTTGACGTATCTGAGCTGTCAGAATATACGTCTGAAAATTGTATGCGCTTATGGACATTACCTCCAATCAGCAGTGATGGACTGCGCTTCCCTCTTTTCAATGTTGCTGATATGGTTTTGTCTGTCTGACCCATATATTTTTAACCATATATAAGGGAGCCGTTGAGAAAACTGATTTGTTTTTTTTTTTTTTTTGCGTGTTATTGTCTCTTTTTGCCAGATTTAAGACGATTTGATTCATCGCTAAGCAAATATTGCTGTATATTATCTCTCAATTCCTTGTGCTTCTTAGAACCTTCATTCCTTTTCTTTTTTTGTGCTTCATTTGCATCCTTTCGTTACTTGTTCCGTAATCTGTGTAATCGCATTCTATACTTAGCAAGTTTATATTCTAAATTCATCAACTTCTTTTTCAGTAAATCATTCTCTACTTTCAACCTTCTTCTGTTTCTCACTGCAATACGTGCAACCATTTCAGCCCTTGATGATACTGAAGTTACCGGACTCGAGGGCGGCGTTTCGCGTGCAATGTACTTTTCAGCTTCTTTTTGAATTTTGACTTTTTCTCTGCGTCTTCTTGCATCCTCTCTCCATTTCCTCCTCAAAAGCTTTTTTGCACATCTTGTAAATCTTTTGCAGTTTTTTTTTCCCTTCGGTTTTCTTCCGATAGTAATATTCTCTGTCATTTCTTCGCTTTTCTTTCAATGGAAAAACTTAAGCAGGATCCAGAAGGATCCTGCTTAAGTTTTTCACGCGCCTTGCTCATATTCAGTGTTTTTTGCTCACGGCGTCGTATTTTTATTTCTGGTAATCGGAAAGTTTACTTCTTGTTTTCGCCATCAACTGAAAAATTACAACAAGCAGTGCACACAAATGAGAAGAAAGTAAAGCTGTGCAAAGGAAGATGAGGAGATTTTTTTAGTAAAAAAAATTGCATAGGGGAAACGACCATGCTTATGAAAAAATATTATTTCCCATGCCGATAGAAATGCATTACAGGTACCAATCATTGGTAACTTAAAGTATTTAGCTATGGATAACTACATTAACTACAAGTCGACATGGTGTAGAAAGGTGTGGTGGTTTAAAACATATTTACTCATAAAAATAAAGCGAAAATTAAACGAAAATAGGTCATTAGTCCCTAACTGATAAAACATCAGTAATAAGAAGCAATTTTATAAGTTATAATAAATAAATAACCCACATTCGAGAAAAAAAATCCTCTCGGTGGACATCTGTCGTTTCGGTGGACAAAAGTTCCACCAAAAAGATGTCCACCGAATGGAGTTTTTTCGCGAAATCATTCACATCTTGCGCCATTTATAGATTATGTCAAAAGCCAAGGTATATTCATAAAGTTTCATTGTTTAACTAGTTATTAAGAATGTTTGATGAATTTATAGTGATTTACTTACCAAAATACAGCAGTAACCGGAAAGACAACTTAACTTTGACACCACTAAATATTTTTCTTAGTACAACAACAACGTTTTCTGCGTACAAGTGGCGGCAAAATGGCTTCTGACAGGGATAGTATGATATTGGCTGTGTTCAATTTTACGTTCCGTTCCATCATTTGACATTTACTTCATTTTAGTCAGTATCGAAAGTAATGTCCACCGGAAAGACAAAAAATGTTGTGACAAGATTAAATGATGCAAAAAGTGTGTTTTATTTCTATCATTTTTTAAAATACTTTTAACGTTAAATGGAAAACATACGTAGATTAGGAAAATATATAATTTATGTAAAATAATAAAAAACAAGTATTTATTATAAGCTACATTCTATTGAAAGGTAGAATCCGAACAGTCCACCGAAGTGGACAATTCGGTTACATGGTGGTGGTATAAAGTAAAAAATAAATAAATTTATAGCAAATCTGTTACATTATGGTCTAGTACGTTTCGTTTACTTTATTATTATGTAAAATTAAGACGCAATTATTAAAAGTGTCCTAGTGATTCGTATCTAGAACGGTTTTTTTTAGGGTTATGGCAATGACCCAGGTAGGCATGCGTTCTTAGTATGTACATACTAACACTACTCAATCGTCAACATTTCTTTCGTCAGAAAATACGTGACGTCTGGTGGCCCTGGGATCTTACTCTATTAGGTTCTTTATGAAGAGCACACGTATTCAGTTCATGCCAATACAATTTTTTATGGTGCAAATCATAATGTTGTATAATCTAAGCAGGCCTAGGTACTAGCAAATACTGCAGAAGAAACCTATAATCAATCTTTGTGATCTAGAATTTAGACTTCAGTTTTCTCTTCTTTATCCCGGCTTATCTGAAAGAAAAGAAATAATAACTTGATATTGTATTGAATATCATGAAACTGAAGTTTCTGAATTCTGATTTATCTACTCATTTTAAACCTGAATTCTAGCTTTACTTTATTTTCGTAAGCTAAATTTGAAGACGATGCTACCAACTATTGAGGAATTCCCCCATAAAGAAACGACCCTGGCTGCAGCATCAGCAAAACCTGGTAATTATTTTAGTTTTACGACTTAAACCTAACGCGTATGCTAAATTTCAAGACGATGCTATCAACTGTTGAAGAGTTCTCTCATGAAGAAATGACCCTGGCTGCAGCATCAGCACAAACTGGTAATTGTTTTGATATTACTAGATAAACATAATGCGTATGCCAAATTTGAAGATGATGCTATCAATTATTGAGGAGCTCCCTTATGAAGAAACAACCCTGGCTATCAGCACAAACTGGTAATTATTTTAGTGTTACTAGATAAACCTAATGCGTATGCCAATTTTGAAGACGATGCTATCAAGTGCTAAGGAGTACCGTCATGAAGAGACGACCCTGGCTGCAGCATCAGCACAAACTGGTAATCATTTTAGTGTTACTAGATAAACCTAATGCGTATGCCAATTTTGAAGACGATGCTATCAGGTGCTAAGGAGTACCGTCATGAAGAGACGACCCTGGCTGCAACATCTGATACTATAATAATAAACTCATTTTAAAATTGTTTATATAAAATTAAATTACCTTTCCTCCACAGTGATTACAACCTTCTTATTCGCGGTCCACATCAACGGCAAACGTAAAAACATCGACTCGTCCTCGCTTGGTACTTCATTTTAGAAAAAGTGTGTAAGAAAGAAGTCGGAACATTTTACTTACATTGATATAATTAATATCTTACACGTAAAATATTTTAGGTAGGTAGATTTTCCAGGTCCTCGGTTTGTACAAATTCTACGCGAAAAACTGTCCTCGGTTTAGTGATATAAAGTCTAACACAACGTCCGCACTTTGTACAAGCTATAAGAAATTTTGTGTAAAAATACGTCCTCGGAAGGACGTCGCAGGGCTTACGTAAGAGGTCCTCGGTTGGCTTACACAAAGTCCTCGTATGTGCATCGCTGGTCACATTTTGCTGTGTATTTCAGGTCCTCAGTATGATAGCCGAAATTCATACAGAAAAATGTTGAGATAGCATTATCCCAATAAGCTCATCACTATAGATTTATTCATCTGTCTCTTTCTATCTTATTCTAAAAAGCCAACGAGGTATTTAAACCGGTTTTTTGGAGAGTCCTCGGTACGTTCTAGGACTAACAAGGTCCTCGTAAGGGTGTCTGTACAAACAGGGGTGTGTGTGTGTGTGTCTATGCGAGGGTGTGTATGTGTGTGATCTTTATTTACACAGATTTACAATAAACATAACATCTATAATAAAAAATAAAAAAAATAAAGTCATTTATTCAAATTACACTGAGAATCAACACTTTTCGAACGTCAAAATTACAAAAGACAGTCTCCCAAAAACGCCCGCCCTTCACTTCAATAAATACTCTTTTCATACCACTTGCTCAAAAAAGTGACATTCTATGCCACAAAAAGCGAACATAACAATAGTCATTTTTAACCGACTTCAAAAAAAGGAGGAGGTTCTCAATTCGGTTGTATTTTTTTTTTTTTTTTTATTTTTTTTTTTTTTTTTATTTTTTTTTTTATGTTTGTTACCTCAGAACTCCGTTGTTTATGGATCGATTTGCAAATTTTTTTTTTAACTTTAAAGGATATGCTTCCAGATTGGTCCCATTTTTTTCAAAATCCAGTTTTGATGATGGGATCCATGAGGAATCGAGGGAACTCCTCAAATATTATAGGCAACTATATAGTAATTTTAATATTTTCATCGAGAAATCAAGCGTTTACAGTCAAAAAGTAACATTTGATGAAGTGGAACTGGTGAAGAAGATCAGATATGGCTAACGGAACTTGTCACTCGCATAGATATCACAATCAAGATAGTTAAGCAACTATGACAATACAAATAAACATACAATCCTGAATAGTTATATTGAAAATGTTATTATTGAACTGATCTGATGATCATGATGGAGCCGGAAGACAGGTACCGGAACTCCGTAATTAATCAACGTATTCTAGCCGTGTTTGGGCTTATTAGAATTGTCATGAAATGCACTTTGGCTATAAGTTACTATCGAACTGATCTGATGGTGGAGCTGGAAGGTGGAAGTTTGGCATGGGAACTTCAAAATAAAACAATGTATCCTAGCAGTATTTGGGCTTAGAACTGTCATGAGATGCACTCTGAATACAAGGTGCCATTGAAAATCTAGTTTTGATGTTATCATCAATGTGTCCACAAAACAACTTCTAAAATATTAAAGGCATTTTGCTTACAATGTTTAAAAAAAAATCGCTTCTATTATTTACTAAAATAAAATTGTATTCTTGGTAGTATGCACACGTTTCCACGCCACCTATGAGGTAGTGTGCTGGGCGCGTTTTTTTTAATGTGGTTTCCCCGGTAGGCCTATTCCATGGCACGTTATGTGTTGTCTTGATTATCAGATGGCAGATTCCGCAACCTTGTTATCTCTGTCATCGCTCGATCATCGTGTGGTCGATTCAATAATTTATTGGCGTCTAAATCTGATAACACTATGCCTTCCAAACTTCTGACACGACTTAGCGCGACATATATTTGTCCTTTTGCAAAGTTTTTTTTACCAAGGTCGATCACAGCTCTCTCGAGGGTGGTCCCTTGTAGTTTATGGACTGTTACCGCCCAGCTCAATATTAGAGGCAGCATACGACGCATAAGAATCGACAGTATTTCATGCGTCATATTATCATCTCTCTACGGGATCAAATTAAAGATCAGAAAGTAGACAGTAATATGTACCTACTTGTATGATATTGGTACTTCTTCAAAATAATATTCTATGTAGAAAAGATATTAACTACGTTGCCATTATACTATAATAAAAAATACACTAAACGGCTAGAAATAAAAAAACTTTTTACAAAAAAAAAAAAACCGCCTTCAAAAAAAGACAAACAAAAACGTTCCTGCACTAAAAAGTAAAAAATAAAAAATTGAATTCCTGTAAAGAAACTTAATTTAAAGGTAAACTTATTTGACATTAATATTTTGCAAATATTCAAAATTGTTTACTTCTTTTTGGAGTCGGTGCCAGCCAAGGCAAGGAAATACGTATGGGCAACAATACCTCGAAAAACAACCTCTAACATTTACTATAAAACTACCAAGATACCTATTGCATACCTAGAATAATTAAAACACAAATACAGACTAGACTGTACTCTAAAACAAATTGACACAATTTTCACAATAATTTCTTTTAAATAATAATAATTATACATACGTATAAAAATCCCCTGCCACATTTTAAGTACTTTGAAATTTTTGAAGCATTAAGTTTGTAATATCTGTTTTAAAATTTTATAATCGTGACTTGAAAAAATAAATGGCACAGGATACAACTGCTGGCACCGACTCCAAAAAGAAGTAAACAATTTTGAATATTTGCAAAATATTAATGTCAAATAAGTTTACCTTTAAATTAAGTTTCTTTACAGGAATTCAATTTTTTATTTTTTACTTTTTTTAATCTGTTAAAAACAGGGAAAGAAAATTGTACTGAATTTCATTCATCCTCTAGGGGGAGAATGTGATTTAAATTTGGAATACTTACCGAAATTTATACTGAACTACATCTGTGTTTACACCATTGAGTTTGTATATAAAGTATTATACATCTTTCTGAAAAAGGAATATGCATTTGTTATGCAGTCATGATTATTAAATAAAATTACGAAAACCGACGAGGCCGTATGAGCTTGATGCCTTTGCTTTTCCGACAAAAAAATATTAGGCTAGGAATTTGCCAAGTTCCTCAGACGCAAGAACAGAGAAATACTCAAATCAACTCATCAACAATAAATGTACCAAACAAAAATGTAACTCTCTCTATCAATAATTGGACCACTGTTTCGAATGTTAACTTTTACTTTTAATTGTCAATATTTTTAATAAATGTTTATCTCATATTATTATTGTGTTAATTTTTTCGCAAATGGTACGAAAAGTAGAGTATTTTCCTCGGTGATAAAGCTGTCTTAGTCTTGGGTGAACTTCAATCCCTCGCTACACTCAGGACTCGTCTTAAATCCCTCGCTTCGCTCGTGATTTAAGTTTTTAACACCCTCGCTACGCTCGGGAGTGAACCTTAAGTCCTTCGTTACGCTCGCGATTTAAATCGTCACCCGCGACAGAAGACACTGCTTTATCCCCTTGGTTAATAATCTACTATTGTTATGTCATTATCTGCTAAACCTTTTCCCAACTTTGTTGGGGTCGGCTTCTATTCTAACCAGATCGAGCTGAATACCAGTACCAGTATTTTACATGGAGCGACTGCCTATCTGACCTCCAAAACTCATTTACTGGGCAATACAATACCCCTTAGTAAGACTGGTTGTCAAACTTTGGGGCTTCTGATGACTTGTAACAATCGCTACAGGTAGTCAAAGATCCACGAATGACAGCCGGGACCAACGGTTTAACGTGCTTTACGAGGTATGGATGAGTATGTCAAAATGGTTACCCATCCACGGGCCAATCGCGGCAATCGACCCGTGCGGCTGCTATTACTTAGCCACACAGCCCTCCTCCTCCATATAAATTACAGGTATAAATATAGAAATTTCACATATTTTTCATTCGCCAACTTATACCTGGCCTGTGTCCCAGCAGCAATACTCCCAGTATTATAGGCTGATTATGTAACCAACTTATTTATTGGGAAATGCAATATTGTAAAAAAAATTCTGTAAAAACTGACGCTTAAAATTCTGAGAGCTTGAAAAATGCAATTTCCGGCTGCATGAGCTTTAAAATGAACGTGACAGTACGGTGTAATCTTTTCATCGTGAAAGTGAAGAGCCTATTTTGTATATCGGACGCGGCTCCGTCCCCAATGACTAATTAAAAACAAATTGTTGCAGAGCATACAAAGGCTGCGATTTTCATCGTTAAAATAAAAAAAAAAAAACAATGGCTTCTGCGTACAATTTAGCACGTGACTTACTTTTTAATTGGCTGGTGTTTTTATTAATATAAAGGCAAATTTAACTTACGCTTGTGTCTTTGGTAGATCTCTCTAAACTGAAACTTTTAGAAGGAACATTAATTATTTTATTGGTTACATAGCATAAAGCGTAATCAACCAATAATGTTCTCACTGTTGGGACGCACACGGCCTCCTCTCTATGAGAGGGAGGGGAGGGGATTTTATTATTATTATGAGCCTGTGTTGCCACTACAAGGCAAAGGCCTTCCTTACTCTCTTCCCTCTTTCCACATTTCCCGGTGTACTGCGATTGTGGGCCAATACTTTAAGAAGGAGTCCAGCTCATTCGGCCATCACGTTCTGGGCCTTTATTTTAGGAGGGGATTTTAAAATCGAACTCCTTATGCGTAGATACCAAAACTAAATAGCATAGCCTTTACGTATCATACGCACACACTCAAACCTCAATAGGTAGGTTAAGCAAAACTTTTCGCTCAATCCTTCAGTTTAAATATTCCCATAAACAAACAGGTTCAACAGTAATATAGTATGGAAATAACAGAGTTACGGAGCAAAGGGATCCCGGGTTAATACGAGTTCCATTGGTATCTTCATTTGCATAATCCAAAATGTTGATGGAATACTAACATTCATTTTTATGGTCTCGTGTAAAAGGAGACGGTAGGTATAAAGTTAGAGCGTTGCCCTATACGAGACAACAATTTGATTTTGACGCCGGGACACACTCATGAATAATAAAATGAATTTTCTGATACATATTGAATTCAAGTAGGAACGAAATAAGAATTTTGTGTGTCACCCATTTTGAGGACAAACTGATTTTTCAATCTTCAGCTAACTTTTATCTGAGAAAAAAAAGCTAGTTTGACATATTTTGTCTAGAAGATATGTCAAACTAGCATTTTTTTTTCTCGTATAAAAGTTAGCTGAAGATTGAAAAATCGGCTCTTACTCGTAGTTGACTTGTATCAGCTCTGCGGGGTAGTTGCGTATCACACTATCAGTAACAATGGGTTTAATTGTGACAGTTCAACAACATTCATTGCGTTATTTACGTTGTTGAGCAGACCAATTTTTTCAAACATATGAAGCATTAGATAAGCAATATACTTCAAAATGTTTCAGATTAAGATTGATAGTGTTATCAATTAGGGTGCCGGTCTTATTTGACTTATATCGGTTCTGAGCAGATTCACTAAGCTTGTAAGCACTTAGTACATGTTCGGAATTTCTAAGTAAAAATAATTATAACATGCTACGAAGCAATTACAGTAAAGCTGTAGAATTAAGCTACATATCTTATGTTTCGGCTGCGTGATTGCTTAAATACGGCTTACTATTAAAATTACTTTGGTGACGTTATAACTTAATTGAAAAGTCATGTAGATTTGAAGATAAAGTGGAAAGAAATGAAACTGAAACCACTCTACTACTTTATGAAAATGTCGTCACATTTTCAGAACAAATCAAAAACGTATGTTACGAAATGAAAAGACAGTCTCGTTTTATAACATTCCAGAATGCAAACTTGCAGTCATCATGAAATATTATTTTACAATTTGAAACCACTCTCACTGGTAATGGATATCCTACAAATTACAGTTTCATGTTTTCAAAAATCATCTCGTCTCTCTGAAATATGTACGGTAATACAATATAATAAACGGATATTTAATAATAATAAGACAACATACATTACTACCCAAGTACTATAATGAGAATGAGATTACTATATAGCAACAAGAACAAGGCGTATGGCTATTCGCACGATATCGAATTACCGTTACTGTGTATCAAACTACAATGTGCTAGATATTGAATGGCATGGTTCCCGTATAATATCATTTTATAGACTCAGTTACGCTAAGTGGAGGGTCTACTTATGCTTATAAAAATAAGTACCTGTTAGGGATTTCGCCGGTTTTAGAAGTTAACTGTATACTTCACTTAGTACAAAATGTTGTGCGTCCCTTTTGTGTCAGGCAGCGGGGAAATATTTACACATTTTGGTCAGGGGATTTAAACGGCATGAGTAGAAAAAGATGAACATTTCGGCTTTGTAGGCTTTCGGCTATTATGGTGATCCGTAATGCTTGGTAATTCCGCTATATAGAAACAAACAAATAGAAACAAACAATTGAAAACTAAAATTTCTGCTCAGAAAGATTTATTATCGACGTTCAACGAAAATAGGATGAGGAGAACAAAACGATTTCAGCAAACAAAAAAAAAATGTTAAAAAGTATTTGCTTAAAGAAAGCGATTCATGAGAAACGCTAAAATTATGATGCAAAAGAGACGAATTTATGAATTAAACATAAAAATCGATTGGGAAATGTATTCATGTTAAGTGTCGCCACTCCCGTTGGAGGAGTTGGTTTATTCGTACATTGGGAAATCGGTTAAAATGAACAATATGAAACGGTTGCGCAGAAACAAACTGCGAACGTCTTGTAGCCATACTTACTATAATATTTAACGGCGCATTGAGTACTGACTAGCATACGGCTTCTTTGCTTCGCATAATTTCCAGAAGCTAGAGGAATCAATGTAAATAAAACATTAATAATATTCCTAAAAAATCGCACACGCCAATTTTTTCCGAGAAAACCATTACAATATAATTTTACGGGGCACTGAAAGCTGATGTGAAATAAGTCGACTCGAGAGTCCCGAATAAGAGTCACAATTCGGGAAATTAACCTAATTTAGAGTTATTAAAGCCACATTGTTCGGGTTAGGGGACATAAATCGAACCGAACGCTGTCCTGTTCGGTCCACCCAAACCTTGTCCCAAATGGATTACATTTAGAGAGTAATTTGGAAAAATAAAAGTGAAAATCGTTGTATAAGTTGGATCTACTATATCACGAAACTACTTGTAGGTCGTATTGAAAATTCTTAATATATTTTTTTTATTTTTTTATTTCGTAATTTTTTTTTGATAACCTATACTGTCCCACTGCTGGGCAAAGGCCTGTCCCAAATCCTTCTAGGAACTCTTTTCCCGCGCCACGTCAAAGCAGCCCTCGCGGTACGCGTCCAAACAATATTATTTGGTGGATATTCCAACGCTTTCACGAGTAACGAAAGTTGGGATTAGTGGTCTTCATAGGCGGGGGCGGGTGCTTAGGATTATGGCCATTTCAAACTACGTGATCGGGTGTTTTTATTACGGTCCTCGGGCAATAAATGCTTTAGATAACTTTAAGAGACAGCAACATTCAGATAAACCGTTATGAACGCAATTTATAGGCATTTTCAACTAATGTATAAGTAAATTTGTAATGAGACACTGGTAGTATAAATTTAAAACATGCAATAGGTAAGCACTTGAGGCAACAGACAGAATTTTTAGTGGATATTAGTAAAACAAAGTCTACAAAGTACGATTGTCTTAAAACATTTTAAGTAAGATCGTAGATCTAGATATTTTTTCTTCAAGACAGAAATACTTGATAAAGACTAAGCCAATGTTTTCTTTGACTTTTAAAGAAGTTTTTACTGTTCAGTTTTTTGGAACAAAATAGTCCGTATTTGATGACTTAAAATATCAAAATTTTCCTGCTTTGCTTAATAATAAGCCATTAAGCGTGAGACGAGAACTATTTTTTTTTACATGAATTTTCCTTAGTAACTGTGCTTAGAAGGTAAATAAACAGGTAATAAGAAAAGCATAAAAACGTGTTCAGTCTCGTGAATATAAAATACCTAAGTAACCATTTTCAGACCTAATTTACATCAATTCCGAACCTTAACAAAGTTTTCACATTTTTAGATCTTACAAAAATGTTCTTCATAGTTAAAGAAACTAAAATTCTAAACTCGATACATTTGAGTTTCAAACAAAAGACTTTCAATAAAGTTATCCGACAACGGTAAAAGGATTCGAGTTAACGTATTGCAAACATTTTGTATTTCACAATGTGTGCGATTAAATAAGGATAAAGCATTCGTGCATGATGTGAGACCATTTCACAGTTCGATAACCTGCTGTGGTACAGCTGGCTAGTGACGAGAAGTGCGATCGCCTGAGGCAGCACTGGAACTATGAAATTACTTTTTCATGACTCTGTTGGGATGAAAATGTAAACGTGGGGGATGAACACACAGTCTTTTGTTAGGAAATATTGCGGGCTGCAGGAAACACGTGGTGAACGCAAGCGGATCTCAAGTCTAACGGTAACACTACTCTTTTCACTAAGAATATATTTAGTGCGAATAGAATTTTTTTTCATCCTGACTTTGATAAATTGAAGAACCCAAATTGAACGGAAATTTAATCCAGCAAAATTAAAAGGGGATTATGTATGTTTACTTCAGACATCCCTTACGTAATCCTTGGAAATGCCTCTTTGAAGATACACGCCCGTCTAACATTGCACGCACATTTCGACGAAAATGTATTTTGGTCTTAGCAGCATGTTGGCGAGACTATGTCATACAAAAAATATTATATTATGCGTGTGCATAATAAACGTGACATAGTAACATGACTTTTCTTTTAATATAAAATAAAATTTAACGTACCCGTAGGTTTGCTACGCAGTTCCTCTCTTTATTTATTGTGGACGATATATAAAATGCGCACATCACATAAAATTAATAGCGTCTGGTTATGACCACGTGATGTCCATTAATTCTCGTGAATAGCAGTCATATCCACATTTTTGAGTTTCTGGAATTCGTATGATGAAGTGAGATATCGATATTAACGTTTTTCATAAAAGCTTTCAGAGCAAGATTATGTCTGGACTTTAAAGGATACTTTGACCCCTCAAAGTCAAACTCAAAGCATTTATTTCTATTAAACCACTTACAGGCACTTTTGAATTGTCAAGAAGTCGGTCAGTCAGAAAATATGAAGCTAGTTTGTGTGCCCTAAGTTTGTTTCGTCATCTCTTCACAGCGGTGGTCAGATTGGAAATGTCTACTATCCAGCTAATTTTTTTTTATATGACGTGTAAAAGTGATTCTAATATCCTGTTTACAGAATAAACTATTTCATTTTATTTCAACAAAGTAATTCTGATCAGTATAGACCTACCTACCAATAAATAAAGACTGTTATTTTTCTATAAAACTGGATGAACACGTTCTGGATAGTAAACGTACGTTATCTACATAATTATGTTCACATGCTTCAGAAATAATATTAGTCATTTTTTACTGAAAAGTTCAGTGGGTAGGTAGACACATGAAAATAAAACCTGAAGAAAAGTTGAAAGAAAATGAAGGAACAGACTCGTTTATAATTTCAGGAAAATAATGGCGGTGGTATACAGGGTTGCAGGGACATCGATTCATAGCATGTTACCGTGGATTCAGTTCATAATTCTGGACCCCCTTCGTTGAAATGTATTGTCGGTTATTAAAAAAAATCTGCTGTTTCCTACGATAGAGCAACCTACGCGGTCAAAATGTATGGAACAGCAAATTTTTTTTTATAACTGACGAGAAGTTTCAACGCAGGGTGCCCAGAATCATGTACTGAATGAACATCTGGTATCTGGTAACAGATTGCGCGTCGATGTCCCTTCCACCCTGTATACAATTTACTGATATGTAATAAATTGCTTCCTATATTTTATTTAAATATTAGTCGTGAGTACCACTCGTACCCATGTGTAACCCACTTCATACATTATCTAGTATGGTATTGGCAACCTTGAAGTTGCGTTTTAATCGGATTGAATAACAATATACTGTTTTTACTTTATATACAACTTACAATTCAGTTATTCTATGCTCTGTTAGGATTCCTATGAAGGTCATATTCAGCTGCTCTTATGGAAAACTTTAGACGAAAATAACTTGTTGAGAAATATGTTTTTAAGGAATTCCAAATATCTTTTTGTACTGCTTGAATTATTTAGGTATAAAGTTTAGTGCCAAACTATACTAAAATTAACTAAATGTATTGTTAAGTTTTTATAGCTTAAATACAGCATGTATCACACACGGCTACATATCAAGCTATACAAAACCAGTATAAGCTGACTTCTGATTGTACGAAAAACCTATACAATACGAGATCAGTGAAAACTGGAAATGTATAGCTTGATGTGTGTTTGTGTACAGACCATTAAACTGAACAACTTTTCCATGGGACCAGTATCGGAATCGCACGAAAATTATCGACTGACACCTATGTATAAAACTTCAAAACTTACTAGACACAAAAAATGTATTTGATGGCTAGTTAGAGACACAGTTTTTAGTCGGTACCATACCTTTAAAATATGACCACACCGTTCTGATACTTGCAGCTGTTAGCTTAGCTATTTTGATTTTTACATGAAAATACAAATAAATTCTATCTGTCTCGTAACAACGTAACACATCACAATACATTTTTATTAGATCGTCTGTGTAATATAATACACGAACTACTACTAGTCACGAACGATACTCTTCGGGTATTCGATACGGTTGAATCGATACCGAATAATTTTCGCGCCAAACTCCGTAGGAGACAGGCAGTCTCAACGTATGGAGTTTTTAATTAAAGCGACTGGGTATCCGTGTACAAATAAATAACATACATATACAAAGAAATGAAATTAAAGTGTGTGTTTGTTATGTCAAAATAACATCTTTTACTAAATGCATATAAAAGTATATACTGTCTGTCTGCTTGTTCTGGCTCTCTCAATCTCCGAAATGGGTGGACCGATTTGGACGGGACTTACAGTGGCACATAGCTAATGTTATAAGAAGTAAATTAGGGTTCCGCGCAAAAAAAAAAACCATTAAAATCCATTTGTGTTCCGATATGCACGCGAACGAAGTCGTGGGCACAGCTAGTAGTAAAATATTACTTTAATAGGCTGTTTCCTGTTTAATTATGATGTTTGTATTACCCGCAGCATAGCTAAAAAGTATTCGTTTGATAGAGGGACGTTGTGTGGGAAAAAACAAATTATAATAATTATACAAGCTTTTGTTTTGCTGTTATGAAAGTAACATAAATAATCAAATACAATTACGATCCCTGGTAAATAATGAATACATACTCGTACCTGTTTTTTTTAGTTATTTAAGTTTGACAGTATTTCAGAATACACCACTTTCAAAGAACAGAATCGCGTTATGGTATCGTATAAGCGGCCGCGTTTTTATGTATGTGTAAAAGGGCAGTTACATTACACTGCGGTGCGGACACAGGCCGCGTTTTAAAATGCGTGTCCCAAACAGGCCGATTGCCGAAAAAAAAAATACCTACTAATTCTATTATTGATTCGTGTCGAGAATCAGTAGTATAGTTACCTCCTTGAATTTGACGAGGATGCAAAACGACACCTTGTATAAAATACTAAACAATCCATATATGTCTTTATGGTAGACGTGACTATAAAGACATCTGCCATTTGAGGAGTTTGTTACCAACGACATTATCAAAATGTTATATCTATGTGGGCTGAAGTAAAGCTCAATTCTAAAACTATTATCATACTTTTCGTAACAAAACCACCACTTTTGAATATTCAAATTAATGATGAAAAGGGTATAATCCAATGCCAATTAGCTTTGAATGTTCGAAATCGAAGTTGGGCTGCCCACCTTCCGATAATCCCCCGTCGCGACAACCGAAGACCGTTTCGCCGAGAAAGTTGTATCTTGTTCAGCGATTTTGCTTTCATGGACCTTGAGTGAAGATTATCGCGGTCGTATATCTTACTCGGCCTCGGCCTTCGGCTTAAGGGATTACTTAGGCCTGTTGAGGCTCTTGGACGCCCTACCCGGAGTTCAAGTAAGCATTGAGCATTGCAACATGTGTCAATCAAAATCAGTCCTTAGGTTCGTTACGGAGATAAGCAGTCATAAATATCGCAAGGGAATAAGGAGTTCGAAAGTCGAAGTGGGTAGGTACTGCCGTCCGAAATGCCGTAAGACTCATAAAGAAAATGTTGCTGTGACGTGTTGCTGCATTAAAATTTATTGAAATATAGCTCTTATTTACTGTAGGTGTGAATTTTTAGCGGACCTACATGTGTTTTTTTTTTGACTAAGCACTTTTTTTAAACAAAAATCTAACATTCTTTTTAATAAGTAAACCGCTGACCTGACAATAGCAATTCACGTAGGTATAGTCGGTAACAAAACGTTGTACCCATACATCGACAATAATTAATTCGAGTCAATCTTTTTCACAATTTTGTTTCAATGAGTTGTCACGAAATACAGATATTACATAATGGGTTCTTTATTAGCTACACATTGATATAGTATTAAGGAACAAAAGTTGATGACAGTCAAACGAATTCTTGTCGATGCATATATAAAGTACAATTGTACATCTTTTTGAGAATATCTGTACCTAAGCAGACATGGTGAATGCGTAGCTTTCAGGTCATCGATTTACTTAACCACATTATTTACATGAAAAGTATGTTAAATTTTTGTTAGAACAAAGTGATTTGTGAAAAAAACACGGAAATCCGCCAATGATTGACAGCGACAGTAAATAAGAGCAATATTTCAATAAATCTGTTAATACAGCAGCACGTCACGGCAATCTGCAGGCAACAGATAACTGCGGGCTTATGAATTATTAAATAATATTATCATATGGCTGATTGTAATTCATTGGAAACACGACATGTCCTGAGATATTTTTGAAAAACACGTAATGTCTGGTCTCACATCAGATTTAAATTATGTAGATACCGTGTTACCTGACTGAGGAAATGAACGTGGGTACATAATATACAATGATCATAGGTTTCATCTAATCTATAAGTATATAGGGTGGCAGGGATATCGACGCGCAATCTGTTACCATGGATTCAGCACATGATTCTAGACCCCATAGCGTAGAAATAATTAAGTCGGATGTCAAAAAAAAAAAAATCTGCTGTTTAATAGAAAAGTGCAATACCAACGCGGTCAAAATGTATGGCAGAGCAATTTTTTTTTAATAACCTTCAAAATATTTCAGCGCAGGGTGGTTCACAATTTTATTATGAGCTGAATCCGTGGTAACAAGTTGCGCGTCGATGTCCCTGCCACTCTGTATACTTACTGACTCTTTCCTTGTTCAACAAATCCTGAACAAAAAATACGATAGCAGCTAAAATTTTATAAATTTATCTTGACACTACTTACTTATACTCCATTTATAATAGCATTAGAAAAAAGAGGCTCGTAGAAGCAGGAATGCAAAACATTTTATTTCAAAGTTATGATAAAACAATTTTAAGGGAGATGCTTAAATTCTAATTTTCTTGCGTTTTTTGCAATTTGCAGGTCAGTGTAACGTTGTATCTTAATAAAAATAATATGATGCGCAACAATAAGAAATATGTAGGCAATAATGCAATTTTAACCTTAAAAATCATCAATACATCCCTTTAAATTAGAATTGCTCCGAATTCGTCTGATTTTGCGGGCTACTGCAGCGCATCCACCTTAATTAAAATAAAATTCGGTAGAATTATAGTGAAACGAATAACGTTCCAAGTATTGTTCATCCCTGCTTCTTTTAGGTTTTTAGCATTGACACTGTAATTTTAAATTGGGGTTATATAATATAAATAAATTAAAGCCACATAATTTCATAAGATAAATAGTTAAAATGGTTACAATTAAGTGTGACAGCTGCTGTAAAAATAGATCATAATAAATTCGGCGTCTATCATAATGTAACAATTTTTATTGTATTTTTGTTACAAAGTGTGCATTAAAAATAAACTTTTTTAACTTCTTTCTAATGCTATTGTAAATGGACTATAGGTACGGTTGAAAGGAACCCTGTTAAAGTAAGTCAAGATAAAGTGAGCTAGTGTGGTGATAAATGAATTTGAACGTATGAAAATGACTCAGGTTGTAATTGAAAGTATAATACGCAATTAGGGTGCTGCAATGGAACCACTACACTACACGCTAGTTTTATCTCCCACTTTGTAAAAGCCTTCCTAGGGACTTAAAGTAATGTTCTGGGCGGAAATAAAACTTAATTAAAACATTTATTTTATCAGATAACAATTGACATAAAAAACGTACATCATTTGAACGGATGCTTATATGATTACGACTTATCTACTTACATAGATACGTATTTTATCACGCTTGACGCGACTTTGAAAAGGGTCATTCGGCTCCTATTCGGATACTCTTATCAAAATGCGAACGTTTGATTCAGATTTACGAGCATTGAATCCTTCCAACTCGGCAGAAATACGTCGAACCTGCACACCGCCATATTAATCCGTGAAAATAAATCCCTGCTTGATACGACCCATAAATATTGGGAGTCCCCTAAATAAAACGAAGGAGTCTAATACAACAGAAACCCATACAACTTTGTTTTACTTTGACTTTTATTTAACTTCACGTTATACACGTTAAAGTGGAAATTCGGAACATTGAAAAGAAATACTCAATAAAGACTAAGCTAATATTTTCATTGACTTTATAAAAAGTTGAGAAGAATTCAGATTTTTGGAACAAAAATCTTTTTAACAAAAAAATTAAACCACCGAAAAAACTGAAAAGCAAATAATAATAAACCTTTTTTATTTAACCTTAATAACTAAGTTCTTAAACTAATGTAAGAATACGTATGTAATTTTGAGTCGGCGCTAAACAATCAATAAACAAAGATCTTAAATTTAAACGGCGCCGACTCAAAATTATTAAGGAATACTTACAATAGTTATTAAGATTAAATAAAAAAGGTTTATTATTTTTTGCTTTTCAGTTTTTTCGCCGGTTTAATTTTTTTGTTAAAAAGTTTTTATTTTATAATTTTTTGTGGCTATAATCTACTAATTGTTTGCCAAAGGCCAGGCGCATAAGTATGTGGCACTGAGTAGAGTAATAATACACATCTCAGCATTCAAATCTGTGAGTGAACAATAAATCACCCCCATTTTCCCACCCTTAGGGTTGGATTTTTTTTTCCAAATTTATATGGGACCAACTTTGGGGTATAAACCCTTTCCAATAAAAAAAGAATTATCAAAATCGGACTACTCTGTAAAAATTTATGCATGGTCATACATAAAATATATATGTATATATATATATACTCGTCGACTTAAGAACCACCTGCGTTTTTTTTTTCGTCGGTTAAAAAGAAACAGCTGCATGAGTTCAAAACTTAACTTTCCTGATTTTCTAAGTCTTAAGCGTAGGACGAGAATAATAATATCACCAATATAACCTGCACATTGCACACTCATCCGCCATTTTACCATAATACGACCCATGACTACTGAAAGTCATCTAAATCAATCGGAAGAGGTTAATACAACATCAACCCTTAGGTACAACTTTCTGTTTTACTTGTAACTTCTATTTAACTTCACGTCATACACGTTAACGTAGAAAGTCGAATAAAAATGTAAATTTAGTTAGGAATTCTTTAGAGAAGTATCCAATGCCGGGGGTCCTATGGGGATCGTTACTAGGCCGCGGTATGGGTGGTTTCAGCTGACGGAGTTTTTATTGTCACCGACAGGCGCTGCGAGTTAAAAAGGGAGATAAATCTAAAACGATCTGGAGCGTGTATCTGTGCGTCACGTTATCTTGTTCGAGACCATCAAAGTGTTGTTGTTCGACTTTACGACACTATGCACGACATGCGCGAGGGCAATGTGACGCGATCCATACGAATTTAAAGTCCACTCAAATTACCCGTGTTTATGGTTGAACATAATACATGCTACATTTTTCCATTGCTTTATATTCCATGATTTTCCATGAACTATAAACTGTAAGTACGTCGTCGTCAAATCCTGAATATTATTGATCTATTATTCATATACTTACAAAATTATCTAAGTTTTAGTTCGAATTCAAGTTTTGCTAAAGTTTTCGAGTATGCATCAATTAGCACAAAACAATATCAGTATCGTCTTATGTTTACCATAATCAAAATATATAATGAAATGGATGGAAACATTTAAACTTTAATGACATAATAAAATTACGGACTCGCAATGAATTATTTTTATCCTAATCAGAACCTAAGAAAACCTTGAACCTTGAACCTGAACCTTTGTCCTAATCAAAATATAAAAAAACCGGCCAAGTGCGAGTCGGACTCGCCCATGAAGGGTTCCGTTACGTTACGATTTATGACGTATTAAAAAAAAAACTACTCACTAGATCTCGTTCAAACCAATTTTCGGTGGAAGTTTATATGGTAATGTACATCATATATTTTTTTTAGTTTTATCATTCTCTTATTTTAGAAGTTACAGGGGGGGGGGGGACACACATTTTACCACTTTGGAAGTGTCTCTCGCGCAAACTATTCAGTTTAGAAAAAAATGATATTAGAAACCTCAATATAATTTTTGAAGACCTATCCATAGATACCCCACACGTAAGGGTTTGAAGAAAAAAAACATTTTGAGTTTCAGTTCTAAGTATGGGGACCCCCAAAATTTATTGTTTTTTTCTATTTTTGTGTGAAAATCTTAATGCGGTTCACAGAATACATCTACTTACCAAGTTTCAACAGTATAGCTCTTATAGTTTCGGAAAAAAGCGGCTGTGACATACGGACGGACAGACAGACAGACAGACAGACAGACAGACAGACATGACGAATCCATAAGGGTTCCGTTGCCATTTGGCTACGGAACCCTAAAAAGGGGAACTTTCTTAATCAAAGAGACTAGAATCGAAATAAATTAACGTCAGTAGCAGAGTTCATGCAAACTTAACGACTTAGAAATCAATTCATTTAGCCCGTGTGGTTCTGTACCTATTATTAATGTCAATGCCATTTACGGAAATTTTACGGAAATATTTCACAGATCCTCTAAAAACTTTTTGACTTTGTAATGATGAACACTTTTTTTATTAATGAATATTGAGCGAGCGCTACATCTAAGTTGGTCGCAGTTACTTGGCTATTTAGTATTTTTAGGACCCCATAATAGGAATTATTATTATATATATATTAGAGTGTTCAATAATATTTTTAGCGATCAAAATGGTAATTATTAGAGGTTCAATTACACGCAAATATAAAATACTGTATATTTACAAGGCAGCAGGAACATCGACGTGCAACCAGAGGGGCAATTCTCGTAATTTTAAGAACGTTCACAGTCTGATCTCAGTCTCAATCTGTCAGAAATTCCTCTAATTTCCCTTATACATTTTGACAAGTTTTTGACATTTGTTTGTCACCGAGATGAGACTGCGACTAGATTTTGAACGTTTTAAATTACGAGAATACGCCTTCTGTTACGATGGATTCGGTACATGATTCTGAAACCATGCATTGAAATTTTCGTCGGTTATTGAGAAAAAAAAAATGCTGTTCAACAGCCAATCTAGTCACTTGACATGAGTTTGACAGTCTATTACGTTAACGTAATAAAATAACTCAAACGGAATTATTTTATCTTAATAATTCAGGTAAGTATACCTATTATATTTAATCATTACAGATTTTTCTTGCATACCTACGTAATCAGTTAATGTTAAAATATGTTATGTAGGTAGATTATAATTGGAATTTGGTTTTCATGTTTCATTATCTTGTTTCAAATCTCATTATTATGTTGTTTGAATTCAAAGATTTTTTTTCTAATTTGGGCGCACAAAACGAAAAACGAACTGTAAATGTTATACACCTAGTGATGCTGTTTCTGATATTATTCAAATTAAATAATTGACTACGCAAACAGAATTCTTGTTACTCAGATAAAGATGATTTTGGAATAAACTGTTCAACCTACACGAACAATATCCGATGGCCAATCTGGATCTCGAATGTTCCATTACAAAATCTTGTTACCGTTTTGTCGTAAAAACGAATACAAAAAGAAATATCTTAGGTACTTATACATTCGAATTTCAAAGAAAGCCCCTATAATAATAAGTTCACGTTTCACTAGACACAAAAAGGTAAGGGAAATAAGGCTAAAAAAGAAAAATCTTTTTAAAAGAATCAGTTGCAAATTTTCTTACGGCGGGTGGAGAAATAATTATGACTGGGTTAATTACCGGGGTTTACTGTTCAAATAGCTGAGAGAAAAACGGTCTGGGAATAGATGGGCGTTGTAATATTATCCTCGGTAAGGTACACCAGCACCCCAATTGTGTAACACTCTTTCACAATCTAAAGGATATTGATGGAAATCCCTTACCATTGTTTCATGTTTAAAAAATTCGTCTGCTCGATAACGTAAATAACGTAATGAATGTTGTTGAACTGTCAAAATGAAAACAATTGCCCACGAGCAAAAAAAAAAAATTAACTCAATAACAGTATTAGTGTGTTACGCAATAACCGCGCAGCGCCCTAACTGCATAACATACCTACTTTATTTCTCAATCTTAAGAATTTTGAAGGAAACACCTTTTCCATTGCTTCACAATGTTTAAAAAAATGTTGTCTGCTCGACAACGTTAATAACACAATTTTGGTTAGCTGGAAGCAAATAGCGTCATTACTTAGGTGCGCTTAAACAGATAGGTATGCTCGGCTCAACATGCCAATGTAGCATAAACTTCAATACACTGATTCGACGCAAACGCCGCCATGTGTAAAGAATGGGCTGTAGCAATCAATAGCTCACTTTCAACCGAAACAAGGATTTATTGGTGCTTTCCTAACGGAAGGAGGAAAACTGGTCGTTTAGACTAGGACCAAATTTTTCTCTCCGATTTATACAAGATAGATAAAGAAAATTGGGTTCTAGTTGCTGTTTTTTTTATGGATGACTGAAAATCTGGAACGAATTATGTCAAGCAAAAATTTTCTCTCTGAGCTTAGTGTTGTCACATTGGGTGAGAACAGACAATATTTTTATCGCTATCGACAAAAATAGTATGTGTTCTGTGTGTACTTTTTTATTATAAATCCGTTAAATATGGTCTACCACATTTTACGGATTTATTTATTTATTATAAATCCGTTAAATATGGTCTACCACATTTTACGGATTTATAATAAAAAAAGTATTTCCGAATCATTGCTTTGGCTTTCAATATTTTTTGGGGAATTCTCACTTGACTTTAAATTCTTTTTGTTTCTCTTTCTGTGTCACAATGTTTCGAAAATACTTTATTTTTTATTATAAATTCGTAAAATATGGTGTATCGACCAAAATACTGTGCTCGAATAGTTCTTAAACTATTAATAATCGCTGAACATACATGGGAGTGTTTCGGGAAGACCTTGAAAGAAAATCATTGCACGTCGCGTCGTTTTGTGGGCCACCTGTATCAGTTCCCGAGAATTCTGTAGTTAAAGATAAAATAATATTTATTGTTGGCCAGTAACCCGCGATAAATTAAGTTCTCCTTTATTGCCAGTAACCCTGGCCTCTGTGGTGGTGTCATAGACTTGCGCGGGATAAATCATAATTAGAACAATGAACATTTACAGTCCGTTCACAGGTATTTTACCTGTGACAGCAACCAACCTAACATCAACCTTATTGTAACGATAATAAAGATCACAGTAATTTTCACACACCAGGGGCAGCAATCCAACAGCAATCTTATTAAAATGAGAATAAAGATCACTGACGTTGACAGTGATGAAAAATCAGAAGCAAAACAACTGTGAAAGGACGTAGAAATGAAATTGAATTTTAAAGAGTCTTTCTATATAGGTAACTTGAAGCTCTCACTTGGTCCTTGGGCTGCTACTAAGATGAAATTTTGCACTTTGATTCACAGTCCATTAATCTAGGTACTAGAGGCGTCATCGGTAAACGATATTGAGACGATTGGAAAAAAGTGCAATGGAATGTGAACGATTCAATGGTTTTTGTAACGTGGTTCGTTTTATGTGTGACGGATGAAATCGAAACATCGAAAAAAGATTTTTTACATACGAATGCTAAAATACGTAATGCAATCACCAATTCGGTAAAAACGTTAGGCCCGATGATATTGATTATAATGTGCCTGAACAGTCACAAAACTAACACATAAAAATCTCTTCTTAAAATTCAAGGAAAAAACTTTATGAAGGTCCACATTATATATATTATATTATACATTATTTGCACCACGGATGGCGCATAAAAATATTAAAAAGTTTCAAAATGGCATTAAGAACGATGTTTTACACGAATTGGTAGAATTAAAAAGTTACTTTTACTTAAAGAAGGCTGAATATTGTTTCATAAAAAAAATACAAGCTGTACCACAGTGTAGGTTTACGTAAGTTTAAATGCAGCAGCACAAGCATATTAAAAGTAATCAAGGACTATGTCTAGTTGCACAATTACAATACTGTGTGACAGTTTTATTACGTTCTAGCTGACCCGACAGACGTTATCTTGGCCAAATGTCTTGAGTCCATACAAAAATGCACAAAAAAACAAATTCCATCTTGTCAAGAGCGCGGTCTAGTTTTAAAGGTTTCCTAAGTATGTTGATAGAAAAGTACGACGCACCGTGGTTATCGCACACTATGGAGGTGCTAGTCAGAAGACTAGCACCGCTAACCTTACATTTTCTTTTTTTCTGTGTTTGTTTACAAACAATAGATTTTACGAACAATGTTACTAACAATTGGGTCTAGTTGCCATACTTTTGTTTTTTTTTTTTTGATGTAATGTTTAAAGGACCATCAGTTTTTCCCGAATTTGAAAATTTCCGGGATTCTTTCCATAAAAACCCGATTCGGACAATTGCGAACATTATAAGACAAAAAATTGACAAATCGGTCCAGCCATTCTCTAGTGATGCATTTGCACGAATAGTATTTTATTTTTATTTATATACGTAGGTAAATAATTTCAGTGAGAGATATTCCGAACATGACACGACAAGACAGAGCAGTAAATCTGAATGTAAATGTACTTTTCATTTACTTGTCTCCGAGTTCGCACTCGTTTTGTTTATTCTTAGGTATCCTAGCTTTTCAGCTTCACATACTGATCTTGCGACTTAAATTTATATAAGGGTTTATTTATAAACGTTGCTCAAAGATAAGTAATGATTAGCGACTGTTTTACTATACATAATTGACGTTTAAACGTCTTTTAATTTTAAGCAATGTTTACTTATCTAGTAAATAAAGGGGAATATGTATAGATGTACTAGCAGCTCGCCGCGGTTTCAACCGCATGCCTGTCGATCCCGCGGAAATATCGGGATAAAAAGTATCTTATGTGTTATTCTGATATATAAGCTATGTTACTGTAAAGTTTCATCAAAATCCGTTCAGTAGATTTTGCGTGAAAGAGCAACAAACATCCATCCATCCATCCTCACAAACTTTCGCATAATTATAATATTATTAGTAGGGTTAGTAGGATCTAGGTATGTTTTGTTTGAAACTGCAGTCTATATTTCAGTGAGAGATATTCCGAACACGACAGAGCAGTAAATCTGAATGTAAATGTATTTTTGATTTACTTGTCCGCGTTCGCACTCGCTTTGTTTATTCTTATCCTGGCCTTCCAGCTTGGCATGCTGATCTTTATAGTGTTGGATATGTTACTTTATTTTATTGTAATGTTGAAACGACTGGAATTGTAACCAATAGGATAAGTTCTACGTGTCTTATAGATACACCTCTGCCCAACCCTTTGGAAATTACAGGCGTGGTGTTATGTTATGCTATACAGGATAATTTTTTATTCAGTGCGTAAATTTTCACAGGGTGTTCTACCCATGAATATGAACAACTTTCACTATGGGACCATCTCTGAAATCACAAAAAAAAAATCAGCTGTTTCTTATAAAAGTTCAATACCTACTCGACCAAAATGTATGAATCTGCTGATTTTTTTTTCGTGATTTCAGAGATGGTCCCATAGTGAATGTTGTTCATATTCATGGGTAGAACACCCTGTAAAAATTTACGCACTGAATAAAAAATTATCCTGTATGTGTGTAGGATAACAAAGACATCAGCCTTCGCGTCAGAAACATAGTATGTTTATCAAATGGTTCAATTTTATATCACCTACAGGTTTTGCAAACAAGGGCGAAGACTTACAAATACAGGGTGGCAGGGACCAGGGTAGCGGGATCGTCCGAAAGGGTTACCGCTGCCCTGGAACATAAAGGGCTAAGAAAGGAACACGGGTGGGTTTTAGTCAGTAAGAGTCTGACACTCCCTTCCGTTCCACCCAGAGCGGGAGGGGTCATTTGATGATTTCCCATACTCATCAAAAAAAAAAAAAATTGGGTGGCAGGGACATCAACGCGCAACCTGTTACCATGGATTTGTTCAGCACATGATTCTAAACACCCTCACGTCGATAGATCTCATTGCTTATTAAAAAAAAAGTTAGCTGTTCTAAACATTTTGACCGCGTAGGTATTTTCCTATGAAACAGCAGATTTTTTTGTTAACCGGCAGAAAATTTTTACACAAGGGGGGATCTAAAATTATGTGCTTAAAACATGGTTACAGGTTGCGCGTTGATGTCCCTGCCACCCTGTATAATAATATGTAAAATATTATCGAATTGCTAAGTAAATAGACAATATTCTTTCATATTAATAACTTGTTGAACACAGTAAGATTTAGTGTAGTGAGTAGTGTGCAGACGCCAGCACATCAGGCTACCCGAAACTAACAAATTTCCCCAATCAACATTGAACCTTAATGCTTTAGATATAAAGTTGAAAGTCTATTAAAGAAATTTGACAGATTGTAGTATCTTGATGTGCTGGCGTCTGTACATGAATACATACTAATTAACTCATACCTACTTCAAAGGGGGGTAAGCAGAAACCACAGAACGCTACCCTGCTACGAACCTTACATGCTCCGTTTGCTTCTTTTACGCTCATACATCTGCTCATAGTTACGAAATACACTAACAGTAGCAATTATTTCCATTTTGGCAGTTCAACCACATGCATTGCGTTACTTACATTGTTGAGCAGACTTTTTCGAACATATGAAGCAATGGATTAGCAATATCTTTCAAAATAAGTTAGATCGTGTTTGAAAGTGTGTTACGCGATTAGGTTGCTAGTCAATACACGCACACCAAACTAGGTATAACCGCCAACAAAATATAATTCAATTATCTTTTCTAACCCCACGACTGTTGGACTTATTCACGACGTTCACACAGTCCACACAGACTTTCCCACGTCACGACTGTCAAGTGCAAAGATAACAATTGTTTAGACTGAACACGTAAATTACCATCGTTTACGTCTCTCACACCTGAACACGGGTAATTAATCAAACGGCGGTCATGGCAGTGATTAGTTGGCACTCGACTTAACCACGTGGGGACGGAAACTCGTGGCTAACGAGACAAGAGGCCCTTGTGGGTATTTAATTAGATTGTAGTGTCAAATTCGTAGTAATAGTAGAAATAGGTATCATCATAATCAGCATGTAATGTTCCCACTGCTGGGACACAGGCTTCCTCTCTTTCGAGAGGGAGTGGGCAACGCGGGCCCAGTGCGGGTTGGTAGATGTCACATGTCGTAGAATTTTTGGTTTACTTGAGGGCAGTGATGATGAGATTATTTATACAAAGTGGAGCACCAGTGAGGTTCGAATCCATGACCTAACAATTGATCAAAAACATGTAGCGGTATCTACAACGCCACATGCGAACAACGCGTAATACTGACGTCACGCAAATCCTGCATCTCGCAAGCAGAGTTTACCGCGCAATTAGCATAGATACAATTTCCCAACATCAATCTTAGGGCAATTGCCCGCCAGACACAACACCCGTCTGGTCGGAGGATCCTCCCTTTTCTATAGAGGCTGCTTGAACTTTACATCCTGTTCCTCATGCCTCCAAAAACATTTCACATTTTGCAAAAATTTAACCATTAGTTGTTATTTTTAACAATTGGTTGAGTTAACTACGGGTCAAAATACCGGCCCTAAGTCTGCGCGCTGTCCAAATCGGAAATAAATGTTTGCCGCCATCTCGACGTTTACATCAAGTCTCAAGAGAGTGTGTGCTGTGTTCCGTGTTTTCAAAGTAAATATTCGCCATCATTGTGCCAAATGTGATTACAAGTGCTGGCAGGGATATAGTCTTGAAGTTCAAACACGCGCGCAGGCTTTACTTGCGCGCACTCTACCTACGGACAATTTAAGTTGGTGCATTGATGGATCATATTACTTATCTGGTTGACAAATATTTACAAGATATTTTAAATCGTGGAATTGATCATGAAACGCAAAATGCACATCGCAATGAAAAGCTAATTGGCAATCACGCCAACTAAATGCCCACCAGATAAAAAATCTGCGATCTCTAACTTTTCTCATTTCTAAGATACCTTCTGTCCGCGATTTCGTTTCGCGTGAAGTTTATCGTTTTAAAACATAGGTATCCTATAGCACTCGGCCATAGTATAACTTTCTAGCAGTGAAAGATTTTTTGTAATCGTATCAGCATGCGTAACATGTAGATTGTGATTGATAAATTACAATCTGAATCATTTTGAACGATGTTGCTAATCCATTGCTTCATATGTTCGAAAAGTTTGTCTGCTCAACATTGTAAATAACGCAATGAATGTTGTTGAACTGTCAAAATGAACACACCCTGAGCACGAAATCCGTAATTCGTATTATCTACCGACATAATATTAGTTTGGGCTTAATAGAAATATTTATAGTGTGGTTTGGGGCCCAAACTAAGAATGAATGACAGAAACCCTTAATTTTGATGTGCTTTTGTCCGTATAAAAAAGTTAATTAATCGGGAGTAGGGTTCACTCCAGAGTATCGAATTACTTTCGGACGGGTCTGTATTTTCGTTCACGGACTTAGCGAGTAGGACCTCTGTAGTTTCACAAACTTTCATCTTTTTATAATATTAAGTATAGAGAGAATAGATTTTTGGTAAGTCTGGATCAAGATAATCACAGCAACCACGTAATTTTAGTGAGAAAATAACGTTTTGTAACACCTGATAAATAAACAATTTTGTGTGTAGGCTGCTAAAATAATGGGCAGCTTTATTGCGTAGCACACTATCAATCACAATCTGAATCATTTTGAAGGATATTGAGAAACCATTTAAAAAAAAAAAAAACGTTCCTCCACACTAGGAATTTCTCCTGTATCGTGGGTGCGTTGACAAACATTTAAACTTAGATACACAAACAACCAGACTCGGAACAACTACTTGTAGGTCATACAAATACTTATTTGTTCCGTGCGGGAATCGAAGCTGCGACACGCAGCGCAGCAGTCAATCGCTTAACCATTGCGCCAACCGTGCCGTCATTGTTTCATATGTTCGAAAAAAATTCTTCTCAACAACGTAAATAACGCAATGAATGTTGTTGAACTGTCAAAATGCAAGCCATTCCTACTGTGAGTGTGTTACGCAATTAACCCGCTGGTCCAGAGCCGGTGGTGTTATTAATTTTAATTACTTTATCAGGACCACCTACCTGTACCTACATTATTAATATGTTTGTTGTAGGTAAACAACAATACATTAACAACATTTAAACAGATTACCAGATGATGCACGCTTTGATAAGAAGGTATCAGTCTGATAATTTAAATACTTAATCTAAAAATATACATACATATATACTCGTATTAACTTTATCTTAAAACTCTCAACCAGGTCGCATTTTTTTTTAGAATTAAATTCGGTTTACATTACACACATTTAAAATTACGATAATACATATATACGTCCACGCGTAGTGGATTCGGGGAAATTTACATGACACAACAATGCCTGTAATCCCGAAAGGCTAGACCGAGCCGCAGAGGTGACACCCTACGTAAATTTTTCATACAAATGTCTGAAAATGACAGTGTTGTGATTTGAATATACAGACAATTTAAGTTGGTAGTCAATTTGCTTAACATTTAATTTCCTTGACCTTTCCAGTTGCGGCCTTCTCATATAGCTCTTCTATAATTATGAGAAGGCCGTAATTGGAAAGTGTCTTTGTCTCAACAGTGGGAAAAATAATGCTGATTATGTTATAGGTATCTACAATGCAAGCACAGTAAGACTAATGAGTAAAGGCTAAGCCTTTTCGCACCTTATTTAAAAGATTTCACTAAGTATCTCTCACACTAAATAATTGGTTCGAAAATGAGTTTCTAAAATAGGGTTGACCAACGCTAAAATGAGTTTCTAAAATAGGGGTGTCCAATGCTAAAATAAGTTACTAAAGTAGGGTTGCCCACATTTCTTAGGATTAACGTAGCTAGTCTTTTTGTCTTTAATCGAACGGTCCCGATAGGTTATTTGATTTTATCAATACTCCCTGCGTATTGGTTTTCTTCCACGGATAGGTATCTATGGTTTTTTTCTCAGTACGTGAATTATGATTATTGGCAGAGAAAGAACACTAATTAGGATTTAAGGAGGCCATTTATCACTGATTAGCTATCTGTTAGTGGACAAGCTAAGGAGAAACGTTGCTCTGTTACTTAGAAAAGAATTGATAAAAGTGTGCGTAGTTATTATTTTTAGGGTTCCGTACCCAATGGGTACGAATGGGACCCTATTACTAAGACTCCGCTATCCGTCCATCTGTCACAAGGCTGTATCTTTTTAACCGTAATAGGTAGACACTTGAAATTTTCACAGAGTATGTACTACTTTGACCGCTATAACAGCAAATAATAAAATTATGTTGTATTAAATATTGTACGGTGGTACGGAACCCTTTGTGTGCAAGCCCGACTCGCATTTGTTGCTTTTTTGGTAAATATTTTTTTTAGTACAAGTGCTTGCTGTACCTAAAGTGCGGCCGACGAGAGAATGCCTTCTTGACACCTGTCAAGTTTCATACATCACCCAACACTTAGGTGTTTTACGAATTTGATCTTTATTAGCTACTAGAAATGTCGCACCGACCGATATTAGGGGCGCATTTTCTCGGCGGCTGGACTGACGACGCTGGCCGACGCTGTCTAGTAACGGTTTTACGTAGAATTATCACGTAAAGTAATATCTGAATTCAAAGGTCTGAATAGTCGAATCGTTATCCGAAGAAAAGGTGCTAACGAGAAAATCGATTTTACTTAGTGAGCAGCTGAATACCAGTAGGTACCTATATTGTAAAAAGCGACTGCCTACGTAATCGATTTATTAATATTACAATATTAATTAAATATGGTGTTTTTAAAAAGAATTGATTTTTTCACAGAAAAAAATGTAAAAGTAACATAAATTCACAGTTTTTTTTTATCCAGCACGTTGACAATTTTTTTTTTGTTTTTTTCTAAATAGGTCTGCTCTTGACCTCGATCACGCCTCATGGAAAGCGATGGATGAGGTCTATGATGGAACGAGCGTGCCCAGAAGATGCCTGTTCACTCTTGCTTTTAAGGCAGACGGGTTAAATGTGGGAGGGAACATAGAGAGTTCCACACTTTTATATTACAATTCTATCAAGAATATAATATGTGTAACAAAACGCGTTTGTTATTCTTGTTATTAACTGTGACGAGAGCATACCTACTTGTTTTTATCACAAACTCTACGGGTTATCCTCTTTACGCTTATTAATAATGCAATTACTTCGTCCGGCTACCATATTGCAGGCTACGTCACAATTGTGACGTAACGTACGGGATTCAGACCGATTTTTTAGGTTTACGAACCTAAAATTAGTCTGTATTATATTTGAACTAGAGAGATAATTTTCAAGTTATGGAACAACAAACTGAATGTCATACTTAACAAAGTTCAAATTCCAATGCAACTAAAAACTTATTGGGACATTTTTGTTACAAATGGTTACTCAAAAATCAACTTAGAATACATTTCACTAAAGTAGATAACTGATTTAGTGGCGGTAGAAAGTAAGTTATGTGAAATTATGAACACTATTATATAATTATAATATCAGATAAACTAAACTTGTACCTCTAGGTACTTCATTGTTATATCATATACCTAAGCCATGTGCTCGATGGGATTTCCCATCGGCGAAAATGACGACTTTCATACAAACTGTCGTCTCTTATTGAACCCCTATACTTAGTGGATTAATTTTTAAATAGCCCTTCCTTATTGCTCACCCACTCGTTATATAAGGAACCCTTGTGCAAAATTTCATGCTTCTAAACCCAGCGGTTTAGGCTGTGCGTAGTCAGTGAATGAAATAATTTAAGTTTTTTATTTATTAAGTGGGTAGATATAGTTCTGATAAGCCTCCTTCCTTTTACAAATTACATTTTGTCTTATTTCTTATGGTCTGACTAAACAACCAGCCTGTATTTATCCTAATGGACACAAATAGTGTTATCTTATCAGATATAGGTGGGTTTACAAGATTTTTTTAGAAAAATATTCGAAACAACAATGTAAATAAAATCGGATGAAACCAAGTTTTACCGGTTTGACTATAAATATGTATATTGTTTTTTTCTTTATCTTAAAACTTGACCTACGGTATACATTTTAAAATTTGTATATTATATTTCTTATCTATCAGATAATAATACACTTCCTGACTCCATAATCGAGCAACTCTGCTTTATATGAAGTTATGTATTTTTTTGATGTTCGTGAATTCATATTAAAATTTGGAACACTGATAACACCAAAATGGTGGCCAGTATGTCGGCTTTAAAACTGCATAAAAACCTTTTTGGACTCGTAACTATTTTCATGTAGGCTTTTATACCTACCATGGAAGACTGTATATTATAAAGACGTATATACATATAATATTAGTTACGAATGCGGTCACGATACTTACCTACTGCCAAAACTGTCAGTGTGTAAACATATTACGTATCATTATTATGTATTATTATAATGAAGCTAACGATTCTATTGTGTTGTTTGTACGCACTGTCAATTATAATAGTATTTATTTATCTCTTATTGATGTTTATACATGTTTCTGCTAGTTCAAATACCTACACAGTTATAATGAATGGTTGAGGGTATTTGTTTAGTTATTTTTTGTGTGAAGTACCTACATAAGGTTCTAATGAATTGTTGGGGGTATTTGTTTTTTTTTTTTTGCGAAGCACCTTCATACAGTATAGTCAACAGAAGGACAGCGTCATTTGCCATTCTTTTCAGACAAATGATTAAGTCGTAAAATCGTCTTGTTTTGCAACTTTAATTGCTACTATTGTATCATGCGCTATGTACTTAGTAATCCGCGTAGATAATGATTCCTCTAAGTATTTATACCTAAATCAACAAAACGCAAGTGGTGATTTCTAATTAGACACGATACTTGTCTTAAGATTTCATTTCCCTCATAGAATTATACAACCCAGCACGTAGTTAATTGCACATTTAGATGCGGACGGTAAGCCGTGTGTTCTCGTCATTCGCCCATGCGTATCACGACGACTGAGGTTATTTTACTTTATACTTACAACTACCGCTCGTACAAAGTAACATTTCTATATAACCTAAAAATAATTTTAATAGCCCTTCCGAATGGCATTCCATACTGTCTCATATTCTTACCAGCAAGGTCAGCATCAGCATCAGATCCGTAAACAAAAACCGGATTCTATACGTCACTCTCAAATCCAAGTAAGCGAGGCATATTTTATCGGCACATATGTATAACAAAACAATGCAGGCGACAGTAACGCTTACTTGTAATTTCCTGCTTTAATCGAGAAAGAAACACAGCGAAACTACACGCGTTACGAACAATGTACACACGAACACGAGGAGACATAATTACCGGCGACGCAACTAATAAAAAAACACACCAAAAACAAATGCTATTCCGTGGAGTCAAGGCTATGAATTAGCAACACATCCCATATATGTAATCGTTACGCGAAAACAAAAATCTTACTCGAAAAAACTTCACGACAAAAAGATACAACTGTTAATAATAGAACGTTTAAAACTATCGAACGTCGCCGTGCACTGAGTGTGCTATTCGGCGGTGTTAATTGCTAATCGGACGTTATCGGGAAATGTAGGTAGGTGACATTTCGTAGGCATGTGCCTGACTGTGTGCGGAGGGCGCGCCGCGGCAGCAGCGCGCTCACTCGCGGTTAGGAGAGGACTGTGCGTGCAGCCCGCTTGCTCGCCGGCCCGGCCCGCTCGCGGCGAGAGCGGCGGCGACGAGCCGAGCGGAGCGGGCCGGCTGCCCACCGGAGCGGAGCCGACCCGGCCCTAGACACCGGCACGGCGGACGTCGGGCTCGTCTCCTCGCCTGGCTGATGATGAGCGCACCGACCTGAATCATCCCTCGCGCGTTAATTAATAACTTTAATATCACTGATATGTCACTCGTCGCCGCTGACGTCGCGATCCACGCGACCTTTCGCAATGCAACCTTATATTATGTCAACGCAAATATCACCGTCCTTGACTAAATGACTATTTAAGCGGCTATTGATATCTGAAACCTTACATTAAATTGAAATCAGATATGCCTACCGAACGTACGAAATTTGCTCATTGTACGACGTACTCTATATCGCGTAGCCATACTTACTAAACGTAGTATTGTTTTGTTTGATTGCGATTTGTTTGTTATGGTTCTTATCTACTGATATCAAGCCTTTATTTAACTTAGGCATATCTACAAGTACCAACAGCTTATTAACACAGTTTATATCAGTATTTACAATCAACATAGTTAGTATTAGCATCGTAATTGTCATATGGTTTAAACATTTACAAAAACCATCCCGAGGGAATCACTGAATCAAATTAATTATTTATAGAATAGTCACTGGGTGAGTAGACATAAATTGTCCAGCCGTATCTAATTAAACATTAGTTTAGCCAATAGCTGGTATAAACGACACCGTTAAGTAATTGCATATCAGTAAGCAAATTGTTTCATACTTATGTACATACTTACCGAAATTGATATTAGGTATAACACATGGATTGTATACCGACATTTCGCTAAAGTCTATAATTTTAGCGAAATTTCTGATTGACAACCCTATCCTCTGCCTTTCTTTAGTAACTAAGTACATTATAATAAAATAAAAAATATATTATATACTCTACAATCGGATCAAAATATACTTTAAATTATAACTTATAATTAAACACTGACCAAATGTTTGTTATCTCTGAGGAAGTCGTATGCATTACAGAGATAATCAACCAAAGGTTCGTGACTTTAAAGTGTTGGAATTAAAAAGTTAGTTAGGTAATAACCACATCCCGCGTTATTCTGTTAACCAAGTATTATGTTTATTTAGGGCAAATGATTAATTGGTTGTGACATTTACTAATTACGGTTTTCTAAGTCACTGTACTGTAAACTGTTGGAAACAAAACCTGCTTTTGACTAGTATTGTTGTATTCCTAATGTGTGTACCACAGTTGTTATCACCGGTTTATATTTCGGTATTTGTTTATCAAGTTTGTTAACTTTTTTAAATTGAATAATTAATGCGTCTGAATAATTTGCGCATATTCTAATAATTTATCGTATTTAACAACATGTAATCGATATTGTTTACCACATCACTATTTTTTGAGTGAATATCAATATCTACCTACCACTGGACCGACCGTACTGCCCTCACCCGGTCGCAGTAAACATAGGTACTCGGCGAAAAGTTACGCAAAATGCCCTCAGTTTAGAATTATCATTTTTTGTTTATAGTCATCGTTGATAAATGTTTAAATTTAATTTATATTATTGTAATGTTTTACCCTGTGCTCCAAATAGTCAGTGAGTGCATTACCTTTAGTAGGTAAACAATAGTATGCATTTAAAGTCAGTGCTAAGACTTTTGTGCTTTTTTGACTATTAGTGTGTTTTTATGGAATTATTATAGAATAGTAAACTCAGTGTAAAATGTTAATAATAAAGACTTTTAAAATCAATCAATATCTTTCAAAGATTTTCAGATTGTGGTTGATAGTGATAAGTTAGTATAAACTACGGAATTTCCTGAACACAGTGGTTACTGGTTAGGCTCACTCAAACATTTAAACGTTGTCAATGTAGGTCATTGTATGCAGACCTTATCAGATATTACCTACCCATACCTACATGTGCAGTAAACAAAGTAAATCATAATTTATATGTATTTTATACAGAGTGGTTGGGACATCAACGCGCAAACTGTAACCATGAACTCAGCACATGATTCTAGAGGGGGCCATAGAAACGTAAAAACGGGATAAGTGGCAAGGAGCGTGTCTGTGAAGTCGCGGCATGCCCAAAATGACCATGCACTAGGCAAATAGCCGTCTCCGCGAACTAGTGCGCTTTCGACCGTGATCGTGAAAAAATATAAGAGGCCGTGTTGTTCAGTGGTTTCTTGTAAAAACCGAAGCCAAAACCAAAACTATGTAATTCGTGGAATCACTTATCATATATACCTAAATATAAGTATTTTACTATATACTAGCTGACCCGGCAAACGTTGTTCTGCCATATAAATTATTTCTAGCTGCCCGGCGCTACTTCATTCGCGTGGTATCCTACCCCCTACCCTACTCCTACCATACTCCTACACTACTCCTACCCTACTCCTACATTTCTCCTACCCTACTCCTACATTTCTCCTACCCTACTCCTATCCTACTTCTACCCTACTCCTAACCTACTTCTACACTACTCCTAACCTACTCCTACACTACTCCTACTCTACTCCTATAAGTAAAACGCTGATTGATTGATAGAACCTAGCGGACCCGGCAGACGTCGTCCTGCCCGGTTGAGTCATCATACAGGGTGGCGATTAGGTTATCACATTAATTGAAACCACGTACTCTATATTAGGTATTTTATCATATTCAATTAAAATAATTTAATAATAAACAATATTATAGCCGCAGGACCCTTTTTTTCATTTTAATATTTCACAACATCATGTATTGCATAAACATAATCAGCTGACCAATAAAAGTAGGTCAAAGACCCGTGGCCGGTGAAGATAGTTCAAAACTTCAAACGTTGCCATTCCGAATTACCTACAAGCACTACTAAACTACCATTTTACAAACTATTATTACAAGAAACGTAAACAATTCAAGCGAAAAATGTCCTTACCGCCTTCTTACGGCTAATAGTTGAAGGCGTTTTTTGTGCGCAAAATTAAAAGATGAAAAGGGACCGCATGAGAGGTATGAAAAAAATATGCAAAAGTATTCTTACGGTTGACGACTTAAGGTATAAATTTCTATGCGCGAAATGCTACGGGGTACGGGGGTGTGCTTGTAGGCATTTCTTTGGCGCGTGCGACGAATGAGTCACAATAGTCCGCCGCCAAAATCCTTGAGGAATAGTTGACGATTGGCGCACACGCCCTTAGTATTGTTATTGTTTTTATTTTGTGGACATTGTTTTGTGTTAACTTTATTTTAGTAATAGGAATAGGATAGGTTAGTGAAAGTGGTGTGTGTGACAGTTTATGCGCATTCAAACGCTTAAATAATAATTATTGTTAGGTAGCTATTTTCATTGTGTTATTGTTTCCAACAAGATGCCTCGAATCAATTTCGCATCGCCGGAGTACACCGTTATGATTTGGAGTTCGGCCAATGGACATTTAAAGAATGAGGTATACGCTACTGAAGTGACGACTATGGACGATTTAAAATCTCGAATAATTCGGGCCTTCGACAATTTAAAAATTTTAGCCGCGAAGCCTACTCAGGCTACTCTGAAGAGTCCGAAATAATATCGTAAGACGATGTCATTTGTGTGTACAGAAGCACGGTGGACATTTTGAAAACGTAAAAATTAAAATACGTAATAATTGAGCATTTAAGTGGAGATTTTTAAAGTTAATTTGTGATTATTTCATAAAACAATATCGTAAGTATGTTGTGAAAATGTTGAATTACTGTCGCACGCACCACGCGCGCGTGCCTACATCCACAAGTAGGTACTCATACTCGTACCTCGCGTAGGTACGGCGCGTGCTCCGCCGGCGCGACGCTGCGGCGTTGCCGCTTTTACAGGTCAGTAAACTAATATTATAAAGGATGATTTATTTTTTACCAACTATAACGCCATTTATTTTGTTTGAAAAATGCATTTTCCTAATTTTAGTAAAATTATTTATTTTATTATTTTAACGGACTGATAACAACTTGTAATACCTGCCGTACAATTTAATGTGATAACCTAATCGCCACCCTGTATACCGACAGCAGCGCCACCTACTGGGTCCGATTGTATTTTCAAACCATTCAGGAACCCATTGAAATATACACACAAAATTTCATCCAAATCGGCCCTGCCGTTCTGGAGTTTTAGCGAGACAAACGAACAGCAACTGATTTTAAAATCATGAAAAAAAAAACAAATTGTAAAATATTTCTTGCTTTTACTACGTTAATTTTGTTTTCAAATATGGCAACGACTGTACTATTTTCGCAGTAAATACATTGCTCCATAACCATTGCCTAAATACATATGTCACTAAGTGACTAGACAAGCAATGTAAAAATCACAAAACGATACTTTATTTATGTGGTGCAGGGTACGGCCGCTGCTGGTTGCGGCCAGCTAGTGATGTGGCTGTGCAGATCTACTAACGTAGGCTATCAACAACAATGTCGATTACCCAACGAAAATATAGTTAATTTTACAATTTGTCAACCGTTTTAACCCAGTTGGAAGACCTAAAAAGATGACGTTTAAATCCGGTTGGAAGACCCTTGAGAAGATGTAATACGAGTATAATGTTAAAAAAAAATATTTAAATATTTTTTTTTTGCTATTTTTTTTTATTTTTTTTAGTACAATAATAAATGGGAGAATCGATAACTATCCGATTTAGTCAATCACTAGCGTATATGTAATAAATGGCTTTTGCACAGCACAACGATAGCGACAGATGTTTTTGTGTGAGTAAGTTGTACGGTGCATGGTAAATGCACGCTATGTTTGATGAGTTAAGGTTTATAATTGATTGTGTAGTACGTTCTGATTTATGAATTGCAAGTGTGTGCGCGACTTTGTATCTATTGCTTTCACTGAACTACATGTGTAGTGTGGCGCGGTAGTGGTATCGTCTTAACGACAGGGAGTTCTGATACATTTTCAACTACAGGGCATATCTCCTTCTGTCCTATATCTATGGGTACGGTGGTACAAATTTCGACTCGGCTGTTGCATAAAAAAGTGCAATACCTACGCGGTCAAAATGTAAGTATCGAACAGCAATTTTAAAAAAAATAACGGACCCAAAACTACAACGGTTCAGAATCATGTACTGAAGTTATGGTTACAGTTTGCACGTCAATGTCCCTACCAGGGTGGTAGGCACTACCGGTCTACGTAGGTATATTTTATCATCAATACCACAGAACAGATAAAAGAGGTTAGAAAGGAAATAGTTCCTGTTTTGTATTAAAACGCGCGTCGCCGCCTGTCTCCTACTCCTGTCTCTCCACTACAAGCAAGACATCAATACGTACGCGAATTTACGCACCTCAAACCAAATAGACGAAAAACCAACTAAGAAACTAAATTAATAATAATAATCCACATTATATACAATAATAAAATTAGTGTTAATAAAAACGAAGTTGTTTTAATTGTAACATTACTGAAAATAATCATTCGTATAATTCACATACTTAATATCGACATTGTTTACAATTTGGTACAACACTATCGATGCGCATAGATTTCCCTGAATAGATGCTTTGGCTCGACACACGCGGCGTTCGCAGTGAACGCAATACATTGCGCGACCGCTCACGTCGTACAAGATCGTACCCATGTATTGCAAGCAATGTATAATTTTGCATCTGAATGCGATTTTATCGTTTTTGTCTACAAACTACATAATACTTTTGCAATAATTACAAATATCACTCATATTTTTAGGTTTTTGGACTTACTGGTGATAAGAAATCCCTCCTCGGGCCACATTACACTCGTCACTTCTTTTCCGTCACGTTATGATAGCGCAAGACGGCATAATTATTTTTTTCCGCGGAGTTTCGAACGCTGTCACAACAAGAGCGCGATTGTTGAGCGGTGATTCAAATTTCTGTTGACGTTGAGCGTCTGATCAACAGTGCGGCGCGCCTGCCCCGCCCACAAGGCCCTTCTAACCTCTTTTATCTGTTCTGTGATCAATACTACTTAATAATATAATAAAATTCATCTTTTTGTCAAACTTCATTATCATTTATTAATTAAAACGGTAAAGTTTGTTCGCATAAAAATATGAATGTATATACGTTAATTAATGAGCTTGAAATTTAACATATTTAATATAATTTTTCATGTAAATCTACATTGATTAAAAGTTGGTCGTACATTAAAATTAATATGCTTACGCAAGCTAGATATTATCGTGTATCAAATTAATTATTCTTTTTACGTAGGTACTTTGGTCACTTAAATTAAATTGTGTCCACGAAAATATGTATATTAAAAATGCCTAGAGCATTTTTTATATAGTCCGTGAAATTGATTCGACTACTACAACCGAAAAAGTGGTAGTGTTTACAGAGTGATTTTTAAAAGGGACTTTTATAGCAGCTTTAATAACCATTAGTTGGAAAATATTGCTGTATTTTCTCTTATGTTTAATAACATGGTGCATTTTTGAAAAACAACTTTTGCAGGCAACCAACGTGCTTTGCTCGCACAGACCAGCGGTTTAATTATGTAACGCGCTTTAAATGGCAATGTCTTCAATTTTGACAGTTCAGCAACATTGATTGTGTTATTTACGTAGTTGAGCTGACCAATTTTTCAAACATACGAAGCAATGGATTCAGACTATCATTCAAAATCCTCTGGAAAGTGATAAAAGAAGAAGAATGTTACGCAATTACAGTGCTGGGAAGCATGGCACAAAAGGAAGGAGGCGTACAGTGGCTACAGTCAGCAGTGGATGGAACAAGGCTGATGATGATGATGATGAGGGTGCTTTGGAGGTGCAACATAAAGTTTCGGTCAAACCTGCGCGACCAAAGTGACTGCGAAGCGGGAGCGCCAGTCGCGCGTCGGTCGCTGCTCGTGTTTATCTATGGCGCCTTGCACACCTACGCGACCGCTGTAGTCGCGTAGGTGTTTTTTTTTTTGGGGGGGTAAATCATCAAATATCTTCTCCCGCTCTGGGCGGAGCGGGAGGGCATGTCACTTTTACTGACTAAAACCCACCCGTGTTCCTTCAGTTGCCTGTGCCAGGGACCACGGTAACTCTTTCGAATAACCTGCGACCTTGGCAACGCGTAGGCACAATAATTAGGTATAACGCGAAACTAAGCTTAGGTGATGCTTAGTTTCGCGTTGTTGACGCTCCCGCTTCGCGTACTTGACGCGCAGGTTTGGCCGAAGCTTTGTGAATTTCATAAACTACCTTAATTACTATGCCAAACCCAAGCAGGTACTTAACACACAGTAGTGCTCAATTAAAGCGTGAAATTGTCATAATTATAGTTTCCTCGCCTTCAGCCACTTGACTTGCGTATTAACCAAACTTAATGAGCACATAAGTACACTCGTCAAAATATAACAGAGCACGACTAACGACTAATTATTCAAACGATTATGACTTCTGTTGATTTATGTTTATTTGACTTCATGCATGAATTATTGGTACTTAACTGTTATTCATAAAGGTTAAGAAACCAATAAAATATATTTTTAAATAAAAGCGAGCCGGGGTTTTTAGAACTTGGCAAAACATCGAGGTACTTTTATAATTTATGCAAGTTCAACATTAATACATATATTATACACGTAAACCAGAAGGAATAAATTCCCTAAATTAGGGAATTTATTTTAATTTATAATTAAATCAACAGAAGTCATAATCAATGATATTGTAAACCGCATCAAAGTTCGTTGCCTAGTTTAGAAGAACAACGCCGTCACACAGACACACACGAAAACCGACTTTATTTTATAATGTGTACCTATAGACGTAGATATAGAAAATATACATACATAGATGTCTGGGCAACTAGCTTCAACTTTCTGACTAACTGACCGACAATTTAATTTTGACAATTCAAAAGTGCCTGAAAAAATGATTTGAGTTTGAGTTTGAGTCTTTGGATGTTATTTTGATATTCATTTATGACTATCCAGGATTAAAGTAGGCTACTGGTCTTTGGTTTTTCCAGCTCATCCCGCTATCTTATTTTTTAGCCCTGAGTCGAAGGAGTTATGTGGAGGGGCCTTTGCCCAGTAGTGGGATGATGCAGGTTAACAGTAATAGTATTTATGATTGTAATATTACCTGATGATTGGCAAGCAAAACATAGAAACCTAGTTACCTAAAGACACAAAAGAATTATCTTTTGTGTAGGTTGTATACTTAGGTATTAACCTACAAAGGAGTTTGCCGATGCGTTGCAACTTTTAGACGAAAAGGATATATCTCCGGAACTTATCAAACCAAAACTTTCAGCCAGTTATGTGTTCAAAAACTCCGAAAAATGAAGTATGACTAATGACAAAGCATAACCAAAGTGAAACTCTGATGAATGTTGACTGAAAAGTTGATAGATTATCTAGAAGGGTCATCCGCGTGAACAATGTGATCGCTGGATGAGAAACGATCCTCTGTAAAATTGATAACAATACCTTTGTTAACGTCGGACAACAAGTTGTGTGAAATTTTCTATTGAATAATAACAAATACAAGACTCTTTAAAAAATATTTATATCTTGTAACGCCTTTTTCTCATGGGAAATGACTCAAATGAGAGTTCCATGCTTCTTTTTAAAGAAGTTTCCCCCGCTTTAATATAGACCTAACTATTTATACTAATCTGCATTCGCGATTTGTAGTCACGCTGAAATTAATTTAAATACCATTAAATAAAATTGATATTTGTTTAACTTGAAATAATATCAAACAAAAAATAGTTTGAATAGACTTTAACTACCTAAATATTAAACATACATCCAAAAAAGTAGCTTTAATAGTTTTCGACCCCAAATGACATTTAATTTTCTTTCCCTAGCCTTTCCCATTGGATAAGGCTAGGGAAAGAGAAAGAGAGAACTTTAATAGTTTATGATTTCCTGATCCAACTCATGAATCATCCTGTAAATCCCTAACCACTAACATGGATGCATCACTCACCAAAATTTAATCATAAAACTGCTACAAACATACATCAAAACTTTCACATTTATAATGGCAACTTTAAATTACATGCAAATAGTTTAATAAAATGAAAAAGTGTTTATTCACATAAATAATTTTAACCAGATATATTACCTCTGCCAAACTGCAAAGCAGTTTGTTGGGAGACGTAGCTCCTTTTTTGCACATATTATCGTATAATATAACTCACTACCAAAAGACATAAAAAAATAAATAAAAAAATACACAAACGTTATTACTAATAAATTAAAAAACTACTAAAATGCCACATCTTAAAGGTTCATAAAATATAATAACTAATTTAACACAAAACTTAACTAATATAATTAATTTGCTTCTAGTGTAAACGAGTCTTTAGGTTTCAAACGCAAAACAAAGATAACGAGTCACCGCACGACAACCGCATCAGCGCGCCATACGGCGGTAGACAACACAAAATTTTTAAAAACGTTTAACAATTACCTTTGTAAATTCGTAATGTTAACACTACAAGCTCATACTACTCCTGGACAGCAAAAAATGTAATAAATCAAGTAATTTTTAGCATTTATTTCTGTACAAGTGATTTGTAATCTTTAGAAATAAATACATTCAAACCGTATATATTTTTTTTATAATGACACTTTTTCACATACAAGTTAGTAAAACTATTCCTTTACCTTTTTCTTAAATTTAGAAAAAAAAAGAAAGACTACTTTATTTTTTATTCTTTTAGCTATTCTCTGACGGATATCTATGTGTTCTCTACAGTGAGATTTTGACAAAAAATATTAAAGAGGTACCCTATGTATTTTATTTTTAAAGGCGGTTTTTGTGATACCACTGTTTATATCGACTAGAAGGTTATTAAAAATAGGAGGGACTAAAAAATCCCTTGGGGCGGTTACTTGTTGTGGCAAGTATTTGGCACTGGGACCCCGCGTCGTCTGCACACCCGGACCGCACCATAAATATTATGTATCTAAACAGGAATTAGTTATGTGTGAATAAAATATATGTACCCGTTCTTGTTTTATTTTTTTGTGTTTTTTGTTCTTTTTTGCGTCATGTTTACCGCAAATAAACGTATTTTCTTTCTTTCTTTTTTTTTCATGCACTTGCAGAAAGAAAAAAAGGAAAATACGTTTATTTGCAGCAAACATGACGCAGAGAAAATTGGGGGAAAATAAGCGTCACATCCACGCAGTATTATCTCCCCCTCTCTCTTTAAATTGATGAAAAGGTTGCCTTTAAAACAAAAGGGTTAAGGCCGCCCATTGTGTCACCCTATGTATTTTTAAAGAATTTATATCGTGGAACCTAAAAGTGCTTCCTATGTACCGAGATGTCTACGAACGATGTTTTCTATCAACAAAGTTTTCGGCGAAACGTGCTGTCTAGGAATAGAGATTTCTATTAGCTCTGCTTTCTGTGTGTAGTCATATCGTACAAGCGTGTTTCTATCTTAGGCTCCACGCTCTTATATCTATATGGTGTACATAAAAAAGAGTATTATATTCTATTCTACTCTTTAAAATCACGTCTCTATTCCCCGAAGTGTTGGGCAGTGGTGCAACGATAGTACCTAACACCAACATGACCTAAGTCCCATATAATAGTGGGCGATCCTATTGTCCAGATTGCCCTCAACCATCTAGACTCGCTCGGAGTCTGCTACTGAGTAAATTCCTAATGGATAAACTCAGTAACACTGCTTGACTTGTGAATTGAACCCATGGCCTCACGCTCAGTAGTCGCGCTTACGACCATTCGCCCAACGAGGCAGTCAAAATAATTTAATAATAATGTTTAGTTATAACAAAAAAAAAATATATTGCAAATGATTAAGAAATTGTACGGAAAGAATAAAATTAATGATAAGCGAAACTTAAGTCGACGAAGTGGTCGAAATTCCCTTAGGAAGTTTGAAAAGCTTCCGTAAGAATAATTTAGATGGCGTTATAGAAATGTAGGACCATTATAAAAAACTTTTACATATTAGTTGCCTAACCGAACAGAAAATTTATCCTATAGGTACCCCGGGCCCCCATGACTCTATTATCGCTCAGTGCTCAATTTTTGCTCGGCTCGTCAGGGTTGTAGCGTGGTAGCGGGATTGTCCGAAAGGGTTACCGCTGCCCTGGAACATAAAGGGCTAAGGAAGGAACACGGGTGGGTTTTAGTCAGTAAGAGTCTGACACTCCCTCCTGCTCCACCCAGAGCGGGAGGAGTCATTTGATGATTTCCCATCCTCAAAAAAAAAAAAAAAAAAAGTGTTGTAGCGTGATATTAAATGACATATAGCCTCCTTCAAAAATTGGGCTATCAAAATCAAAATTAATTTTTCAAATCTGTCTGATAGTTTCAGAGATGAGCGCGGTCAAACAAAAAATCAAACAAACTCTTCAGCTTTATTAGGTATAGATATAGATTTGCTGTTTTAAAAAGTTGTATAGTTTTAAGTTGTGCAGTATGTTGCTTGGTTTTCACCTTTATATAGTTACAAATTGCTGCTAAAAATGCACGATGCTGTATGTAGCTTATCCTTTCTGCTATTTATTACTTTATTAGGTACCTTTCACCAACCCACAGGAAGAGATAAGGCCAACCATTCTACACCGAAAACCACACAAAAATAATGACCACACTCTGTTTTCACGATAAGTAAATCTTTAAGCAAGCTCTGTTCAAAATAAAAAATATGGTCGACGATTTTTTCCATGTTGTTTTTTCCTCAGATTTCAATCGCGGACATGTGACAGTAACTGGATTATGATGACCAGGCGCCGCCTGACGGCAGTCTGAACCGATTTAACTTTGTTCACTCATTAGTAAACTCAGTCTTTCAACAGCTGAGGGGAAATTCTCGTAATTTTAAGAACGTTCACAGTCTGATCTCGGTCTCAATCTCTCAAAAATACGTCTAATTTCCCTACATTTTGACAAGTTTTTGACATTTGTTTGTCTGCGACTAGATTTTGAACGTTTTAAATTACGGGAATTGGCCTTCTGATTCCTGTTACTATGAAGTATATAAGTTTTATTTCCTTCTTTCTTTAAAAAAAAAGAAGCTATAAACCAACATTGTTTTTATTGCATTATGTACACTCAAAAGTGAGCATTTTAATACTCAATACTTTTTAATAGTTTTAAAGCAGGCAATTACAATGAAAATAATCTGCACAGAATATTATTTTCGTATCAGCACCCTAATTGCGCACACTATCAATCTCAATCTGAATAATTTTGAAGGATGTTGCTAATCCATTGCTTCATATATATTTGAAAAATTTGTCTCTTCTACAACGTCAAGAACGCAATGAATGTTGTTGAACTGTCAAAATTAAAGCCATTGCTACTGACTAGTGTGTTACACAATTACACCGCTGATAGGTACAAGAAATACTTGTATCATGCTAATTTACACGTTTGCAGTCTTTAGTAACCAATTTTGTGAAAACCTAAAACCGTTTAGAGAGCTAATTTAGTACTCCACCACTCTTTAGTATTTGCCTATCTTCTTTTGTTACTTAAATCCTATAAACAGCTAACTCAGTGCCTTATTAGTCAAGTGGCAGTTTACATGGATTGAGTGACTCTGTTTTAGGACTTTAATGACTCCCAGGAGATATGTAGGCCAATTTACATGGTTCCTATGGGAGTCTTTGCCGTGAACGAGTAAATAAGTGTTGTGTTGTGTTGTGTACTGACCAGACTGAGCTTTGTGATGTTTAACAAGCCGATCAATTATTTAATCAATCAAATTAACCCTTGTTACGTAAAACAATTCTTTTGATAATAGCTTTTTCACAGAAACCTTTGTTAAAGTCATTCTGAATAGGCATTGAGTAGCTTTAACAAAAGTTTTGCAATGATCAAATCGGCTTCTCTTGTATTAATACTAATATTTGGTCCGGATAAAAACCCTTTATTACAATGAAAAATAATGTCTAAGATAAAAAAGACTAAGCGGAAAATATCTCACAGTCCCCGACTAAAATAACGTCTCAATTTAACTTAGCACATGAAAGAGCTATCTTTTAAAACTTGTGGCAAATTTTCAGCTCTGCAAAAGAATTTACTGAGTAAATACTCTGCGTATAATTAAATTGTCACTTTGGAACATATTCTTGAGATTGAAATTAGTTAGGTATCGTCTAAGACAGTGCGGACACCAGAGGGCAACTCTCCTCTGCCAGGGCCGCGGGTTGTTCGAAAGAGATACCGTGGCCCCTGGCACAGGCAACTGAAGGAACACGGGTGGGTTTTAGTCAGTAAAAGTCTGACACGCCCTTCCGCTAAGCCCAGAGCGGGAGAGGACATTTGATGATTTCCCACCCAAAAAAAAAGAGAAAATCTCCTAATTTTAAAAACGTTCATAGTCTGATCTCAGTCTCAATCTAAAAAATACCACTAATTTCCCTACATTTTTGACATTGATTATCGTTAAGATTGCGACTAAATTTTGAACTTGAACGTGTTTAATTATGGGAATTGACCTTCTGCGTGAAAACAGACTTGTTTTATGTTAAAACATTTATTTCAGGAGATGTTATAAAAGACTTGTATTTAATCGAACCTATAATAATTCTCCTTTTGCGCCCCTAAAAATGTTTTTGAACAAAATAATGTATTGTATTATTGAGTGAATGCGCCTCTTTTTTTAACTTTAATTAATTTTTAGTTACGGGGTCCTAAATATACTGAATAGCCAAATAACTGCGACTTGCGAGAAACTGCCAAAAAGTTAAAAATAATTTCAATTATTTTAAAAAGTGTTCATCATTAGAAGTGCAAAAAGTTGTTACTCGTAGTGGTTCAATAATATAAAAAATGTCCGTCATTAGAAGGTTAATAAGTTTTAAGAGTATAAATGAAATATTACCCTTTAAAAAATAGGTCATAGTTGCAGGAGAAGTAGATTTTTGTATACAGTATGGTACAACAGTATGCAACCTGTTCCCATGGATTCGGTACATGATTCTGAACCATAAGCGTTGAAAGAAAGGTCGGTTATTAAAAAAAAAAAAATTGCTGTTCCAACATTTGACCGCGTAGGTATTGCACTTTTCTATGAAACAACATAATTATATTTTTGTTGATCATGTGCTGAATTCATGGTCTCAGTTTGTGAGTCGATGTCCCTGCCAGCTTGTATTTTGACCTAGAGTCTGTTTTGTTAGAGTACGCGCGCAATCATTGTTTTCACTGACCTATAAGTAGTCTCACTAAACAGACAAAAACTAAAACAGTTTAACTCTGGTCTGCGCAAAGCCTAAGTAATTTATTCCCAGTCTCCACCAACGAATGTCTGCTTTGATTAATATCTAGACATAAACATGCCATTTCTGTCTAGCTAAGATCCAAGTTGAGAGCCCTCGAGATAAAATGTGTCTCTGTGCAATTGAAACACCTGACAGCAGATGGGGCCCCGAAATGTAGGTACAGTCACGAGCATAAATACCTGACACTTACGCAAGATTTAAAAGCGATTATCTCCTAAAGTATTGATAGAAATATTATGGTATTACGAACATAGTATTTTCCAAATCATACTAAGTACTACGAAAGTACTTCAAAGTTGCAATCGAGAATTCTTGAGAAAATTGCTATTGAATGTTGTATAAGTCATTATCACCATCTGCCTTGCCTTTTCTCAACTATATTAGGGGCGGTTTTCAGTCTAACTGAATGCAGCTGAATACCAGTATTTTATTAACGCTCGTGACTGTACGTGCAACAAACTTGCATGCATACATTCGTCTTGGTGACGGATGTGGTACATTATTATGAATAGATGGTATCGAGATCGGATTGTGCCCCTGAATTTGCACAAAGGCTGTAGGAAATATCGACTATCTGAAAATCGCGGTCTTTGGAGGCGAATGTTCTTGGATATCAAAAATGTCTTTGTAATAGATAGGAAAGAAAGAAAAATAGTATATGTCACAGAAACACGTGCATACAAAAAGATTATTTACTCGAGTACCTATCATAAAAATAAAACAAAATAGTCAGCTGGCTTCGCCCGAGTGGGAGTCGGAAATTATCCTACGGGAATGGGATACCTGGACAAAAAGTAGTCAATGTCTTTCCCCAGGATGCCATCTTTCTTTGTCCTTGTCAAATACCAAACTACGTTCAGTGGCTAAGTCTAACTAAGCCACTGAACGGAGTTAATACAGACGGAGTTGCTTCCAAATTTATAATATTGGTATGGATAATTACGAGCACAAAACAGGAATAGTCGGCAGATGCACTATTCTCCTTATACAGGGTCAAAGATTACCTAGATGATAAGATATCGATACTTATCACGTCTGCAAAGTTTCGCATGCTAATTAAAGATCCTGTATTTTGATAATTAGAATACCAGTAGGTACATTTACGTGTACTCTGTATTCGATACTGATTGTATAAAGTCCTTCTGTTGTATTCTTGTATTGCAGTAAAAAAGCATTTTATTTAAAATTTAATACCGCAGCATCGTATTTTGTGGGAACGTTCTGCGCCTTGTGCACGTGACGTCAACGCATAAACGCTGGGTCATGAACGTATTCATTTTTATTAAATGCAAGTTCAAAGTATTTAAAGTCAGTAACGTGTGTACATTCAGCTTTTTGGTTTAATTTTTGTGAAGCAGCTTTTACAATTTAAAACGTGTATCATTTAAAATACGCAGCTGTTTTTTTTTTTGTAATTTTAATAATGACTTGGATATTCTATTATATCACATAAAATACTATAGAAAATTCTTGCTATGAAAATTTATTTCAATAATGAGAGCCGATGTGATTCAACTGTTCGCTTTTCCGCACAACTTTGCACTTTGTTTCATTCCCACCATGTGTGTAAATGTGTAAGCGAAATTCTTAAGTACCTTTTGCGTCAGAAGGGTCGCAAATTCTCTCCATCTGTTAACAACTTCTTCTTTCCTTAAGCACTAACGAAGTCAGCAAACCGGAAACAAACTTACCTGGAAAGAAAAGAAACGAATTGGGTAAAGAACAGTTAGATAAAACGCAAAAGGTTTCAATTTCAAAGTTCCGAACACAAACAGAAGGGAAACTATGGAAAATCTTGGGTCAATTTTCAATACATTTCTCAACATGATAATAAAGGAGAAAAATGTTGATAACAAGAGGCATGTAAAAAGTATTAAAAGTTGGTGAATTTGTCGTTGTGGAGCGTTTGTTCGGGTGGCCGCAGGGTGCGCCGCTGTATCGACCCGGCCGATGACGTAACGAGCGGGAGCCGATGCTGCTGGTACGCCCCACACAAACTTTAACAGACCCCTTATTTAGAAAACAAAACTTGTCACGATCGACAATTCGTCTTTCGGAAAAACGACCGGCCGTTAAATTAGTGACTTTTACTCGGAGTTGTTCGTAAATTTTCAGTGTAAGTACCTATTACAGAAAGCGGGGGATCGGTTGTACACAAATCTATGGAAGATTTTTGTCTGACTGGTTTTATAAATGCTGTACCATTGAGTTTTCACTCTATTGCAATAACAGTTTAGTCCGCTGAAAAAAGTACGCCGCGCGTACGCACCGCGTGCCTGTTACGAGTGTACCTAGGTAATGCGTATGACGACTTTTTTCGTGACATAGACAGAGTTAAAAGAAAAATATTGCAATGTGAAATTTCGCTATTTTATTTATTGCCTGTAAACTAGATTAGTCCAGCTGTTACGGTGTGTTTTATCATACAAGACACCGTTGCTTGTTTTGACCAAAGCATTGTTGTGCTGTACCCTCTATGGTAGCCACACACGTTACAAATCAAATCAAAATATTTTATTTCACATAAACCTACATGGGCACTTATGAAACGTCAGAAGCTAGGTGCTAGGTTTACGATATACTTGCGGAAGTTTAGACTTGCACAAGTCTGCGTGACACTGAATGGCTCCGATACTTGTGCTAATTCATATCGCAACGTGTGTGGCCCGCATCAGAATCACTCAAAAAATAAACGCATTCACAAGCCCAGCACAATATTGGGAAAAAATCTAGTAGAAAAACAATCCACCCGTATATTTCATGTACAACTAGAAAAGACAATTGTAACATGTGGCTTTGTATGCGAGGATGTTTCAAACCTGCCTGCAGGCAGTATTGCCCGTCCTCCACAGTGCACTCAATGTTATCAAACAATTTTGATTTTTATGGGCAAAGCGCGCGCACCGCGCTTCCCACGTCAATACCGCCTAAGGCCTGGCTTTTATTGCGTTCCATTCTTTTTTAATCGATCAAGTATATCTACTGAAATCGCTTAGAAATTAAACGTTATTGATGTTTTTTTCAACAAACAGCTTTCGCTCATTGTTTGTTTAGAAAGCTTTTGTTAAATATTTTTTGCTCCAATGATCTCTATTAATACTCACACGTCACACACACATACACCACACATCTCTTCATGTGACTTATGCCGAACCGATTTTTCAACCAGCACCTACTTAGTCATGCATTGTCATAAACATTGTTATTCAAAAACTTTGACAAATAGCACGGGGCTATCCATTTAGTTTGTTTCAAACAAAAATACGGAAAAAGACTTCAGTGTTTTACATCTGGCTTAATTACTTGTCTATGCTTATCAATCTTACTCAGTATTCTAACAATTACGTACGTAGATCAAAGAACACGTAATCGCTATGCGCCGGCAGTGACAAGAGACGCTAGTACTTATAATACTCGTATCCGCGCAATTAAGGCTGAGCGCAAATTTGACTGTCACAGGCATTGTCAGAATTTTCTCGGGCCGTCAGTTTCTACGAGGAAAAAAAAAACCGGCCAAGCGCGAGACGGACTCGCACACGAAAGGTCTTGTGGCAAAAACCGCTGAAAAAAATACTTTTCGTCCCCTGTAATTTGTAACTTTATTTTATTTTTATTATTTGTTGTTATAGCGGCAATAGAAATAGGTAAGTACGTAGAAATTTCGTCTACCTATTACATTTCATGAGATAGAGCCCGCTGACAGACAGACGGACGGACAGCGGGTTTCGTTAAATTTGGGTACAGAACCCTAAAAAACGCTGACCCTCACTGACATACTTAGTGTGTATGGAAAATGTTGAAAACCCATCTCTAGCAGCGACTGCCGAGCCATCTCCATGCTGTGTGACGTAGACTTACATACAAAGGCGTGACCACTGCCCATATCCCACTTTTCTTCAATTGACGACTCCTCCCTATATTACAGTCTGCCGTCATAACAATCAAACTCGGATCAATAATATGACAGCTGAGTGGACACATTGCTATTTATCGGACGGTAAGTAGGTGGACTTTATTAACCGGGATAATACGAATATGTGGCGGGAGATATCTGTTTCTAGGGTAAGACCGTAATATGTTTGTCTCATACCTTCTATGAGTAGCCATACTTAAATGTACGTCCGGCATAGCCTGTGTCAGTCAGCTCCGGTACCTCCTTGCTGACTAACTAATAGTTTTAGGCATGTATGTACCTCAAATAATTCTTTTTGTGTTTTCGTAAAAATATTATTGAAAACTCTAATATAATGAATCCGCCTCTTTTTGTGAACCTTAAATAATTCATATTGCCCCAAAAATACTATATGGCCGAGTAACTGCGCACCACTTTCATGAAGCGCTCGCAGGCTGCTGCTGCGGTGCCGCTCGCTTCGCTTGCTCGGCTCGTGCGCGGTCGGTCACAGTTCTAACCTAACCCGTTTGGTCGGGGTACCCTAGCTTAATTACCGCGGCCAACTTTGAAAAAGGTCAGAAAGTTAAAAAGCGCTCATTTGTTAAATAAAGTGTGCATCATTAAAAGCCCAAAAAGTTTGTAGACGTTCATCAATTTAAAAAAACCCTAAAACAGCTAACTTGTTAATATGTACATAAACTCGCGCCTTCTTCCCATGGGGGTAGGCAGAAACTATAAAACGCCACCTGATACGATCCTTAGATACTCCTTTTGCTTCGTTTACGTTCATACATCTGTGTTAGTTTTTTTTTTATTTCATTAGGAAAGGTCAACGTAATGTTCCTACAGCCAACTAAAGATATTTTTTCCCAATTCTCAGGCCTAAGTGATAAAACCGCGGACAAAAGCTAATACTTACTATGTGATGTTCGTAAACAACGCCGCTCGTTTCAATTTCCCAAAGTTTTATTGTTTTTCATTTGCATTTTACGATTTTCTTCAAGATGGGACATCTCTAAAGACGGGTCCGACAGGTTTTTGTTAGAGACGGTACCTATCTCACTAAGAGGCAATATAAAGTAATGCCACAGTATCCTCGCTTGTTACCTATGTATTTTTGTCACTAGGGAAATACATACCTAGACGTAAGTAGGCGGGCATTCTGTATTGACCGAAGTTGTGACGTAACACTCTCTTTGCTGAACAATATTTAAATCGTTCTTTTATGCAAGCTTAAACACGCTTGGCTTGGTTTTCATACATATTTGAGATTCAACGTTTGTAAATAAATATGTGACCTTTATTTACTTTGATAAATTATGTTTTATTGTGAGGGGGTGACTATCGAGATCATGACTGGTAGAAAAGTATGGAAATTAATGTTGCGTTGACTCCAAATACATTGGGATAAAGGCAGGAGATTCATCATTATGATGAATTATGTTTTACAAAAAAAAACGTGATCAATAGTTTTAGTGTAATTTTTATAAAAAAAGACTTCATAATGATTACAGAAAAGATGCTGAAAGTAACGAGTGCATATGTTACCGGCAATGTGTATAATTCAGGCATTCTATACAATACCTAGGCAATGTATAGAATATCTGAGGCGTCCAGGCAATTTATGAAATATTATGAATATTATTGTCCGTTACATACTTTGCCTAGGTAATGTATACATTTCCTAGGGATTGTATAGAATACCTGCTGGTTCACCGGCAATGGGTAAAGTAAATAGATTTGGTCTATATTTATCAATGTTATGTAAGTACCATGGGAGAAACGACCATCTATACACCGTAAGGACTGTCTTGCTTGAAATACACGGCCGCTATATTAATCAGATGTGTTCATCGTGTGCATGTGATTTTTAACCGATGAAAATAAAGGGGGAGGTTCTCAATTCGACACGTATATTTTGTTTTCAAATTGGTCAGATGTAAGTTTCCTCTATAGTACTGGCTGCTCGCACGTCTTCCCTTTCCCCGCTTTCGTCTTTTTCACACATTGCCGGCTGCGCATTCGGTACTGTATAGAATGCCTAGGCAAAGTATAAAATAAATAATATTTCATACATTGCCTGGACGCCTCAGGCATTCTATACATTACCTAGGTATTGTATAGAATACCGGATTATACAGATTGCCGGTAACACATATACTGCAGAAGTCAACGATAGCACGAAGACGCAATGTGAAAAATTAGCTATTATGCTGATATCACTGAAAATACCAATAAAAAAGCAGGAAGCGACGAATATATGCTACAAATTCACATCAGATCACTGGGTTTTCTCTGAAACCTCAAAGGCAAGACAAAGAAGCGGCGTTTCTTTATAACATTAAAGCGATAAAAGACTTCCAACGCAACCAGCGTGCAGTATCACTCAGACGAAATCATCTGTGAAGCTTGTGTGATACAAAAAGCGGGGGCGGGAACAATATTGCGATGTTCATTTTTATCTCCGAAGAACCTACGTCACCATCGTAAGTATGTAGATGGTGGGTGGGTCATAGTAAAATTAGGATAAGATATTAAAGGCAACGGTTAGAGCATTGTTCGATAAACCTACGCATACATGAACAGTGAAAGACACAAGAATCGCCAAAGTGAACAATCTGCGAAGGCGTACATTGTATCACATCATATCGCACAGTATTTTTATTTATACCATATTTAACATAAATAATACATAGAAGTGCAACAGCAGCAGCTAATAATCTTCGTAATTAACTAATATATTTATTTATTAGGTCACCCGTGACGTAAAAGATTTCCGTGCAAACCATTTTTTGAGTCCCATAATTCCTAGATTTGCCAAACTTAACTGGCAGTGGGCAGGGCACATTGCTCGCAGAACAGATAGCTGATGGGGCCGAAAGTTTCTGGAGAGGAGTCGCGTTATAAGGTTTTCCACAAGGTGGGCCTTGTGAAGGCTGCAGGAATCCACTGGATGCGAGAAGAATAGAACCGGTCGAAGTGGCGATGCTTGAGGGAGGCCAATGTCCAGCAGTGGTCGTCTTTCGGCTGAAATGACGATGGCGATGAAGATAACTCCTAGTTTCATTCCGTAATCGCTCTTAGTCCCATCCGCCTTGTTTCTGGCACGTGCTTAGTTCCGATACATAGTATACGAGTACAACTACCTTGATGGCATCGTATGAGAAAATATTATATTTTATTTCCTTTATGGGCGATGAAAAATCTCAAACATTGTATGCAAATGAAATCTAGTCGGGTCGTGTTCCTTATTATAGGAAAAGAAGCAAAATATAAATCCAATATGATTGCTTCATTGCCCCAGAAGAATTGAAGTATTCCGTGGAATAAAATTGAGCTGATTTTTTATTATTTTGGCATTTGACATTGGTTAGGTGCGTAGTACTCACATCTGGCGTGCGTGTATGAGCAGCACCCTAATTGCGTAACACACGATCAATCGGAATCGGTTTCATTTTGACAGTTCAACAACATTCATTGCGTTATTTACGTGTTGAGCAGACAAATTTTTCGAACTTATGAAGCAATGGACTAGCAATTTGCTTCGAAATGATTCAGATTCCGATTAATCGTGTGTTACGCAATTAGGGTGCGGATGTATGAACGAAAACGACGCAGAAGGAGTACGATATGTAAGGATCATAGCAGGTGGCATTCTGTAGTTTCTGGCTAAGCCCATGGGAAGAAGGCGTGAAGGTAATGTATGTGCATGCGTGTTGACGTTGAAAAAAATAAAATAGTGTACAGAAAGAAACGGGACGGAAGATAAAAGTGAACTTTTAGACAAGAATTATTACCTCTTGAAGAAATAACACTATACTTACATAAATATTAGTTAAGTTTTATTATCCCTCGGCATCTCAAAATATACCTAATTTCAAATTATCTGCAGAGCTTTCTGAAAGCTCCTGAAAGAGCGTCTATTTTCGTGTCAATAAACACTTGAGGTTTGCGGTACGCCTCAGTATCTCCAACCTGCGCTGCGTTTTAAATTCAATTGAAATTTTCTTTTTAATGTACGGTCTACAAAAGCCCTAGTTATTGCAGTCTCACTTCGCGCGTCGCAGATATCAGTAGCGTCGGCAAAATTGGCCAAATCAAGAATCCACACATTTTATAAGTTATTTCCGCTATATTTTTCTTTAGAAAATCTTATTGACGAGGAAAATTACGTCAATACTGACCACTACAAATTCAATAAATGTATTGGACATTGGACAGTTTATTGCTTCGGGGTTGAAATACAAGTTAAAAATGTGGCACTTTTATATATTTCTGCTACTTACGAATAATTCAGCAGTTACAATAAATTTTTCAACAGTTACAATAACAATAAAGTATAATAGCCTGTTATAACAGTAAGGGCATTACCTACTATAAAATATACGCCCTCGAATCATCATTAAGTGTGTCTGAAGTGTAATAACATGGTAAGTACCTTACTGTCCCACTTTAGCGAAAGAATATGCGTAAGAGATGTGGCGAAAAAACATTTACATTCGTAATTTTAAAATTACTTCATGATGCAAAGAGACAAATATAATATTATTATATTTATCTCTTTGCATGATGATGTAAATATCTTAATAACTGCGAACACTGTATGCAATAATCCAATATTTTTAGGAAATATTGAACTGATCCTCTAAAAGCTTATTAAATTGGCACTTTTTAAAATGAATGAACCTCTAAAATCAATCTTGCGCTTCTTATGATGCATTGGCTATTTAGTATTTTTAAGACTCCAAAATAGATATTATTTGAGGTTTACAAAAAGAGGCGCAATTATTCTATTAGAGTGTCAATCATATTTTTAGGAAAGCAAAATGGGAACTGTTTGAGGTTCGATTAAATACCATATTTTTATACTTCTATTAGACTGCAGCCCTTGTTTTCCAAATAATGCTGAGTTGGTGCAGTTTGGAGTGGACTAATCCCAGCGGGCTGGCACGCTATAAATCAGCTCTAATCTAGGAAGTAAAATAGTAGGAAAAAACTGCACAAGGAAGGATAAACAGCGAGAAGAATGTGCAGTGAGGTATCTCGAAATTGCAATTTTTTCTTTTCATTCTGGGGTTTTGTTATAAGGTCCACTACTTATTTTATAACCATATTTTGCATCATTTTCCTTATATGCCTAGAATAAAATAATTAGAAGAAAAAAAAATATGTCTAGATTCCAATTACAAATACTACATAAACCTATTCCTTGTCCACTCTTTGTACCGTAGTCACGTATCAATCTCTGGGAAAGCATCATACCTTTTCTAAGGCATGTCTGATTGTACATCAAGGGAGATAAATGAAAGCGTTGAGCCAATCTGGATCATACCTTTCTGATAATTTACTGGATGGCTGGGTTCAGATATAATAGGATAAAAGAAAAATACCTCTGATATGCCTAGAATGGAGTACTAGAATCCTACTAATACGCATTATAAACGCGAAAGTTTGTGAGAATGGATGGATGGATGTTTGTTACTCTTTCACGCAAAAACTACTCAACGGATTGGATGTTATTTGGCACACAGAGAGTTTATAACCCGGATTAACACATAGGAAACTTTTTATCCCGATATTCCCCCGGGATCGAAACTTATGCGGGTGAAACCGCGGGGCGCTGCTAGTAGATTAATATTATTAAGTGATTGTTTAGCAAAATGTTTGTGTTTTTCTGATTACTACAATGAAGTCCACAATCTGTCGAGCAGCTTAAAATTGCGAAACCGAAATTTTTACCCCGTTTACGCAATGCAAGTTTCTTGCCTGATACAAACACCTAACTTGCATATTCCAAACGGTGTTTAGACGATGCAAGTTAAGCAGCTTTAATTGTATGCTACAGGCAATTTAATTGCCGTGGTAAAAAAGTCCAAAGGAACTACATAAAACCCACTTAAATATTTTCAAAATAGTTTTCCATGGAAAAACAAAGAAATACTAATATGTATGCTTCCATTTTGCTGGTAATTTTCCAGCATAATTTATAAAATACCGGTTTTATACTTGTGGGTTATTAAAAACGTGTTTTTAATGTATCATAAAAGAATATTACGAAACAAAACAGGGATCGTGGTACAACAAAAACCATACCTACCTACTTCCTACATCGCTTTGCGATAATGCTTATGAGGTAAATATTATCTCGCTTTCAGTGAATTGAGTTGCTTATTTATTTATTATTTATATATACTTTATTGTACACCACAAAAATACAAGACAATTTTTTTTTTATCGCACACTAAAAATATACGTTCTCTTAATGATTTTTTTAAATAGCATAAAACGTGACTAAGGAATTTTATAGAAAACGAAATTGAAGTGATTTAAAAAAATATTGACCTACAAATGAACGCTACTTTTTTAAAATTATAAACCCTTTTATACTTTTTGGCCTTCTAATGATGCGCTGGACACTGGACAGAAACCGGTGACGGCGCGCGGCGGATCATCCGCTCCAGATGCAACTCCGAAGCTGACCACGATCCTCAGACATGAGAGACCGACTACAGAGAGAGAACGATGTACACTTATGCCTTGTTAAACTTTCGGGCATTTTCTAACAGTTGGTCACAAACCGCGCGCGAGCCGAGCGAGCGGAGCAAGTGGTGCCACGGCAGAGGCCGGTGAGTGCTACATCCAAGTTGGTCGCAGTTACTTGGCTATTTAGTGTTTTAGGCCCCTAACATATAAATTATAAAAAGAGATACAATCATAATATTAGAGTGTTCAATAATACTTTTAGTAGCGCAACATTATTAGATGTATGATAAAATAAATGCCTTTTAGAAAGATGGTAGTGGCTTCGTTATATGTATAGAGGTTTATTACTGAGATGCAGCGAATATCGATAGCTAAGTAGATACGTCCCGTACATTCTGGACAGTCAGCCTTGCTATTAACCTTGCTGACTGGCTAATCTTTTCATGTCAGCTTGAGCTACATAGGTACGTATAGTTTGTGTCGTAGTTATAAGAAAATAAACTTACAACTAGTAAGATCGGCGTTGCGAATCAGCGATCCGTTGCTTAAAAGTGAATTAATAGTAAATTATCCCAAGATTGATAATAGCAGCGGTCTAAACCAAAGAAACTCAACTTCAACTTTAGTTCTGAGTTGAGACTTTTACTGACAGTTTTTCTATTTCCGTCAGTTCTTCTCATCACATCACACTCACACACACACACACACAGGAACACACCACACTGGCTCACTCACTCACTACACTTCTCTTCACATACGGAGGCTCGCAAATCCACCCTTTATTTGAGTTGGAATTGGCCTCAAATGTCATGATTTCATGAAATTGTCATTTAATAGGGTAATATGAACTTGGAGAGTTATATTGATGATTTTTATGATTATAATTCTATAAATAAATATTTGTTACGGACGCAAATCATATTTATATCAGCAACACATACAACCTGATACGGTACTGCAAGTTGCAAAAAACCGATAGAAAATTTGAATTTTGCGGGCTAGCCTTTCGCCTTAATGTGAATACAAAATACTTCATAACTGCGCACTAGAACACACATGTACCCATTCGGTGACCGAAATAAGTTACGAGCACTCGTACGCTTCATTACAACTAATGTTATTTCATGCATCCTGAACTGGGTTTATGATGTCACGCCTCAGTAAACGCGTATTGCTTCACTTTTCATGATACTGCTGGCCATAAATATGAGATATTCCGAAGACGAAGTGACGGTACTAAATTATATAGCGTGGTTTAGTTTGGTACTACTTTGTTGAATATTAATATTTCAATGTGGCCACAATAGGCTTCGAGAACTGAATGAAAGCCTGTTAATGTTCATAATAGCGCTAATGGATACTATACACTTTGATTAGTGTTTAGTACGAGTGGTCAGGTAACTATTTAGTAAATAAAATATGTTTATAGGTATAACACACAAGTTTTTCAATTGACAACGCTCTTCTGAAATCTTGGTATGACAGTCCTTTGACAGTTATTTTAAATCTGACAGCAGCAACCCAACAGCAACCTTATAGTAACGGAAATAAAGATCACTGTGATTTTATGAGTGATGCAAAATCAGAGGTAAAATAGCTATGAAAGGACTGCAGGTTAGTTGAGATCTGAGTCTGGAAAAGAAAAAAGTGGTATTTTGTGATAATCTCACCGTGAGAAGGCGAGGTGAGTTTGAAGTGAACCGTAATCCTATCTGCTGCTAGAGATTGACAGCTACTTCAAACTTACTTTACCTTTTGAGAGATCATTACAGAATAGACAGGTAATGTAAATGGGCCATCAGCTAGCACTCAGTTACACTACAGTTTTGTGATATTCGAAGCTATTGATTTGTTAAGCCTATTAACATCTAACAAGTTGAGATCTCTCCGAAATATTAACATAGTAACAGCCAAGTACATTTAACCGAAATGGGATGGTTGATGACAACAATTACTATTTGCTTGTACAAATTAAGTCATTGTTATGTTAAATCAAATGTCCGTACCTACAGTGTAATGCTTGTTTCGGTTGTTTTCAAATAATACATGTATTTTAGCTGTCATGTCTAATTGTCCACAGATTTTTTTTTAAGGAGTTTCTAGATGTTTTCCAGAGTTTTCTTCACTAGCTTTTGTCATCTTTTTTCTTAGACAAAACAATTGAATTATGTAATAGTATTGTATTTTAGACACTTAATCACAAATAATTATGCCATTCTTAAGTAGGTACTATCCACCAATCCGCATTGGGCCCGCATGGTGGATAATGGCCCACACCCTCTCACAGAGAGGAGGTCTATGCCCCGGTAGTGGGAACAGTATAGGCTGACTATGCTTAAGTACTAAATTAGCTAGTATACCTAGTAGCACAAAAAGCAGAACTCGACTTAATAGAGCTGTGACAGTCGATAAATACTTACTTCACGCAGAAATCTTCTAAAAACCTCCTCATTCACAGAACAACTCTACGGCATTAAAACTGCCACCATCGCTTTTCCACAGCGAATTTATTTTCCGACAATTTGGCGTACCCTTGAAAGAGAAATGATTGGCTGGCTTTCAGAACCATCCGCGTCGCTCCTGCCACAACTGGGTCAAAGCATATATTATATTACTCCTTCAGCATTCGTGGTGTCTGAACACCACCTTAATCAATCGTGGAGTTGGTCCTCTATTTACTCCAAGATTTCCGGACTTATTCAAAATTACCTAAATAAAATGTCGAAGGGTGTTTATTTATTTATTCTAAATAAACGCCCTTCGGCCGACCGATCGAAGTCAATTACACTATTTAAACATAATTTATTTAACACTGTCATGCATTCTTCTCACAATAATTCAAATATTCTGATAGTATCCTCTTCCATTCATTCGTAATCATATCAAGATTTGTTCAAGTTCAGGAAAGCGATAATAGCGGCTAATTTCCGAGGAATAAGTGACTTGGAATGTGCAACAGTACGGCAAGTTGGAACTGCCAGTAAGTATTCTATCTTTATTGTTGGAAGGAGACACAAAAATAGATTTATGGTTGAAATCGTATGATATTATTTTACCTTCGTGTAGTACGTTTATGGTTTTGTTTGTCTAGTTCCAAAGAAAATAGAGGCATAGTGTTTCTGCAACTTCGTTTTCTCCGCTGTGAGCTGTTCTTCATATCTGCAGCCGATCTCAAAGACCATTCAACTGAGTTTTGCGCGGATTAGATATTAGATAAATTATACCTACAGGGGTTTTGTTAAACAAAAAATTAACAAATAAGACAAAGGTCACTAATTTATGGTCCAACATCAAAACGCGTTGAAACATGTCATTTTCGAAAAGAAGTAACTTTGAAATGAAATTTTCAACCACACAAACATCTACAGCGCTTTATAAATCTCGAAATCCGAGCATTCAACCCCGTACTTAAGTAGTATACAGTAGCTGTATACAGACACAAACAGTTCCTTATTCCCGTATCATAGTAATCAGTGTGAAGACTCGCCCAAGTGGAACGGGAGCGTATACTGATACAAGTACAAACATTTGAATTCGGAATGAATACGCTACGGCTACGCTCCGGGGACTCCACGCGGGCTCAATTCTATTACCATAGGTTCGAGTAAGTGTATTATAGTAAGTGAATCCGGCCATTTTTAATTCACGTTGTACCATCTGCAAAATGCAGTGGGGTACCTTGTTGGCCTGTCTAGGTAATGTAATAAAGGTTAATTACAGTAATGGACGTAGCCTTTATATCGGGTTGCATATTTAGTGCTGTGGTGCTGCTTTACTTTGTAGCCCTGTTTAGAGCCGAATGTAACTGCATTAGGAAAAATAAGATACGTATCGGGATTACTAATGGAGTAATAAATCTCGATCTAATACTGTATCCTACGCATATTGGCTGCAAATAGGTTATAAATATGTCTTACGTTTCAACCTAATTAAACAATATATCTATTCAAGGTCCCATAAATATTTCAAGTAGTTTAAATTATGTTTAGGGCTTCAAATGAATTATTTGAGTTTCATTCTATTTACTCAAACTCAAACTCAAACTCAAACTCAAAATATTTATTTCAATTAAACCATTACAGGCACTTTTGAATTGTCAAGGGGTCGGTCAGTCAGAAAAATGAAGCTAGTTGCCCATTCCAAAGCGTAGGTACCTATGGAGAAGAACGGGCAAGAAACTCCATGGACACTCTTTTAAATCAATATAATATGGTTACAAAGTATTGGTTACATCATTCGTGTTAGAAATTATGCATGTGAGAACGATGCAGAACGTTAAAAGCGTCCGTAATGAAAAGTTTAGGAAAATAAAAATAAGAACAATTCAAATATTAAATTAAATTAAAATAAGCCATGGCAGCAAAAAGATGACCAGTCCCTACTGACGGCGCCCGTTCACGAACATGACGCATGGATTAGCACCATTCAGCTCAACCATTTTGAAGGGAGCCAAATGATCCAACACATGCGCCACCGTCAGCGAGACATTTGAGTGAGCATGACATACTCTCTGCTGCCAGGGCACATTCAAGTCAATGAAAGACGTACCCAGTAAATGGTAGCTTTATAGTATGTACAAAGTACTCACACATGTGCTATACAATTATACAATACTAGGAGATTGAGTTTATATAATGCAAAAAAAAAGTATTTTAAAATCTTCAGCAGCTCCAACAGTATTTTCAAATGCTAATCAATTTATTTATGCGTCCTTATGGAGCAGGACCAGCGTTTAGCCAAGCATCTTTATCAGCGATGTAATCCCCCAATTTATAATATGCCTGGCTGCATAGTGTGCGTTTTATACAAGATTTAAATTTCGTTTCATTCTGTTCTATTATGTGGGGAGGTATTTTATTGTAACATTTTAAACAGTACCCCATGAAAGATGAATCTACTTTAGCCAGCCTGAAACCTGGTTGAACTAATTGCTCCCTATTTCTAGTGATATAATTGTGTCTTTCACCTCTTTTACTAAAAAGATGTAGATTTTTCCTTACGTACATAATGTTTTCATAGATATATTGACAAGGTACCGTCATGATGTTAATATCTTTAAACAATTCCCTTAGAGAATCACGCCTGCGGAGGCTATATATGGCTCTGATGGCTCTTTTCTGCAGAATAAAAATAGACTCGATGTCTGCAGCCCGTCCCCATAGCAAAATACCGTACGACTTAATACTATGAAAGTAACTAAAATAGACTAGTCTCGCGGTATCAACATCAGTAAATTGACGGATTTTTCTCACAGCATACGCTGCTGAACTTAGTCGTCCTGCAAGGGATGTTAAATGAGGACCCCATTGAAGCCTTGAGTCAAGCGTGATCCCCAGGAAAACAGTTTTATCGACGAATTCTAGTTTCTCTTGATTCAATTCTATCGCACAATGACTACTTTTGACATTTGGTAAAGAAAATCTTATGCACTTCGTTTTTTTCCCATTTAATACTAAATTATTAGCAGTGAACCAGTTTTGGATCTGCAGTAGGGCGTTATTTACGTCGTCAAGATTTGATGCACGTCTATTAATTTTAAAAATCAAGGAAGTATCGTCAGCAAATAACACCATCTGTGGTTGGGTTTTTAACAAATGGGGTAGATCATTAATATATACTAAAAAGAGGAAAGGACCTAATATCGAGCCTTGTGGTACACCCATTTTTACTTTTAAACCGAGTGAATTGACACCATTTATTTGAACTTGCTGTTGTCTATCATTTAAATAAGATTTTACTAAACTGAGCGCAAGTTTTCCAAGTCCGTAATGCTCAAGTTTTAAAAGTAAGGTTTCGTGGTCGACGCAATCAAAAGCCTTGGAGAGGTCACAAAAAATTCCTATGGCGTCTTGGGACTCTTCCCACGCCGTAAAAATGTGTTTTAATAAAGTGACACCGGCATCAGTCGTACAACGTCCCTTGGTGAAACCATACTGTTGGTCGTGCAATATTTTATTGGTGTTAAAATGATTGAGCATTTGGTTCAGCATAACCTTTTCAAACACCTTGCTGAAAACCGGTAACACGGATACGGGTCTATAGTTATTGGTAACTTTACTGTCCCCCGATTTGAAAAGTGGTATCACCTTGCTGTATTTCATGAGATCCGGGAAGACTCCTTGATCCACACACAAATTAAATATTAAGGCTAAGTACGGCGCTATAGTCTCAATAATGGAGGTACAAACTTTAATAGACATTCCCCATAGATCTTCGGTTAGTTTGATCTTGATTTGCTTGAAAGCTTTTATTACTATTGTGGGGTTTATATGCTTGAATTCAAATTCAATCTGGCAGGATGAGACGTTTGCTCTTAATAAATCAATAGAACGTAAGGGCGAGGAATTTAAGATTTCAGTGGTTGTATGTGGGATACTAGTAAAGAAATTTACAAATTCATGAGCAACTTCTTTGTTAGTGCTTATGAGACCACGCGAAGTCTCTATTGTGAAATCATTATTATGTCTTTTATTCCGGTTAGTTTCATCATTGATAATTTTCCAAACCGTCTTTATTTTATTATCGGCCGATTTGATCTTGTTGCTAATATACAAGGCTTTAGCTACTTTGCAGATATTTTTAAAAGTTTTAGAGTAGGTAGCAACGTATTTATTAAAAGTTTCAGAGTTAATGTAAGGCTTAAGGCCATACAGCTCAAACAATTTTTCCCTACTTTTCCTTATACCCTTAGTTGCCCAGTCACTAAACAAAAACCTTGGGCAAATAGTTTTAGTTTTCTTTTTTAACGTATTATTGAACTCGGTGCGTACTACCGAAAAGAACCTCTCATATAATTCATTTACATTGTTTTTAATATGGCCTGGTACACTTAACTTACTAATTAAGTTATTATTAAATCTATTTAGATTGCTTGGTGTTATTTGTCTACTTTGTATCAGAATTTTTTGTACTGGTGTATTGGATTTGAACACAACAGTTTGACCGCTGTGATCAGAAGGGAGATAGTTTACTATGGCTTTATCTAAGTATTCACAGCAACAAAAAACATTATCAATACATGTAGCAGAATTTATGGTTATGCGGGTTGGTTCTGAAAACACATTTAACAAATTGAATGATTTAAAGAGACTTAACAATCGACTGCTATTTGAACTATTCTCTAAGATATTAATATTGAAGTCACCACAGATAATTAGCGATTTTTTACCAGTTCCAAGTTTTGCTAGAACATCTTCCATTACCGACTCAAATATGGAGTAGTTTTGATAATTAGGGGGTCTGTAAACGCACACTATAATATGCTTATCTAGCTCAACACAGGACAGTTCAATGTTATGTTCAACTGAAAGATCAACTATATCTGTACGAGTCTTAGCTTTAATAGAATTTTTAACTAAGATTAGTGAACCCCCACGCAGCATAGATTTTCGGTTAAAACAACTGCCCACACTGTAATTTTCATAATTAATTAGCATTTCATAATCTTTCAACCAATGTTCAGTTAAACAAATAATTTCAAACATGGTTTTTTCTAAAAACAGCTCAATTTCTAATTGTTTGGAAGAAAAACCTTGAATATTTTGATGAAATAATTTCAAGGAATTCTGCTCAGACCCTTTTTTACACTTTACTATTTGAGAGCAAGAAGACACCTTGTTGTTGGTAGGTATAACAATATTGTTACTAGTATCTTCTGTTGTCTTACTAACTAGTTTAAATCAACATCCAGAGTGAGCCCCAAGCCATCACCAGGCAATGATATCCCGCTACTTGTGGACCCCACATTAGGACAAGAACTTGCCAAAGTGACACATGGATCCTCCTTCGTACAATCATTGTAAATAGTTATAGCATTAGTGCTATAGTTATTTCGAGTGACCACCTGTACATTAGAATTATTACTAATAATTGCAGTGTTAATTATAGTACAAGACTTCGACATACTACTTATGTCTGAGTTTATATAAGCTAATAGCCTCGCTATTTTATGTCTAAACCTAATGGGCAGATACACTGTATTCCTTGTCGATTTCAACTTAACAACAAAACTGTTGGTGTCAAAAAATATAAGTTTGTCACTGTAGTGACTTGCTAAGAAATGCATATGCTTATTAAGCATATGTATATAATTGTTTTGTCTATTTGATAATCTCTCAAAATATGGAAAAGCACACAAAATAATTTTATTACAATTTATCTTTAGAAGCTTAGAAACACTGTCAGTGACATCTTCCTTTTTGACCTGTGAACTATTACCTACAAAAACAGTAATGTTGGTATTGGAATCATATGGTTTTCCTGTAATTGATGTCATTATTTCTTTGTAGGATGTCCCAGGTAAACAATAGTTTTGAGTATTAAAGCTAAAGTTGTCACTAACTAATTTCCCCAAACCTCTTCCCATACTATCTGAAAACATAACTGACTGATAACAAACTTGATTACTACAAGAGGAAACACTACTAGCTGCTGACTGTATTGCTTGAGATAATTCTTGCACAGTATCAGGTATATCTTGGTTGGGGATACAGCCCAGAGCACTCACAACTTGGGACGGGTCCTCCGTTGCCTCAGGCTGGAGAGCATCAAGGTTGGATCCCCTCTGACAAGTACACTGAGTGTTGCTGAGAGTCAGCGAGTCCACTCTATCTACTAACTCGTTTGTAGCAAGGATGTGTTCCTTGATTTGGTGTTGAGAGCATAAATATTTATTATAAAGGGACTTTAGTGAGTCATCAAGAGCTTGAATTTCAGTTTGTAAGCGTTGAGTGTCTATTTCATAAATTTTTATACTATCTTCTAATTTAATTTGATAGTTCTTCAACGTATTCATAAGAGTAACACGTTCTTTCCTTAATTGAATATTTTTGGAATAATGGTTTTGCTGTTTCTTAAATTTATTACATTTTTTAATGATTTTATTCAGTCTTGCATATTTTTTTATTTTGTTTTGACTCATTTTATGACTATAGTTATGTTTCAGTAAGGAATTCTCTGTTAGGTCTATTGTTGTTATGGAATGTGGGTTACAGCTTTTATTTAATAATTCATTAAATAAATGGTCAGTTTCTTTGATCTGAGAACGTTCCTTATCCTTCTGTAATTTTAGGATTTGAACGTTCGCGTGGATTAATTCATCCTCTAGGTCCCTAATCTTACACAAAGCCTCCTCGTATAGATTACTGCAGTTGTTGAAGCCATCTGTGACAACCCTTAGTTGATCCCGTTCATCGACAACATTGAGGTACAGATGATGTAAGTCTACTAGCTCCTGTTTTAAGCTTGTGTTCTTGTATATTACTTTCTCTACCTCCCTCTCACTTTCCTCTCTCTCCTCTAACAGCGCTTGACATTTCCTCTCTGAAGCCTCAAGTTCATGAATGGTCGTTCTCAATCTAAGCTCCACGTCCTGAGCAGCAGCCTTACGGGTCATCACAGGCATGGTTTCAGGAATTAGTACTGAAAGGAAAATTGAAAGAACGGTGAGAACTACTTAGACAGACAAAGAAAAGGAGGGAAAGCTAGATATGAAAAAATAAAGGTCAGTGGGTAGCCTTAGAAAATAAATTTTTAGAAGTTAAAAGAAGTTAGTGTTGCTTAATAGAGTAAGTAATGAGATAGGCTGCTGAATCTAATTGAAATGCAACTAATATGATTATATCAAGTACAATGTTACATTGATTCTATTGTCTCAGGCTTTTATTTTTGCTTATGTGGGTAGGATGCCTAGATAAAAAAATTAAATAAAAAACTAGTTTCCAATAAAAGATTACAATTGAAAAAACGACAGTCAATGATATTGTTGTTACGTATTTAACACAGTGTTATAACACTAATAGTATTTTGATATTTCACAACAACGTTTCGATAAGATCCATGCAAACTAAGTGACTAGACCCAGTGCATTGGGCCTCAATGAATCTGTTACAGTCTAAGACGATTGTGTGCTAAATAAATAGTAATAGTAAACAATACTCCCCGTTTATATCCGCAGGTCGACCATCAGCTGTTCGTGAGAGGTTACCGGTAACGGTGGGCAACCAACCAAACACTTTAGTGAACTTTGTTTTGCAGGAAAACAATAATCCCTAGTATTTGTGCAGTTATTTTACATTTGGATATAGTAATACACTTTAATTACACATAAAAGTTAAATAAAAATAATTTTAAAATACGGAACAAAATTCTGACATGTCACTCGGGCAGTGTTGCCAACTACTTATTGCGCAGTCATGTTTTAAGTATTTTTGCGCCGAAATGAGTCATTCCTGAAGGTCAATTCTCGTAATTTAAAACGTGTATGTCAATTTGGCGACAAACAAATGTCAAAAACTTGTCAAAATGTAGGGAAATTAGAGGTTCTTTTGACAGATTGAGACTGAGATCAAACAAAAATTACGAGAATTTCCCCTCTGAAATCGTGACAAAGTAGCCGACATCGCAATAGTAATAATACCAGCACTCTGATTGCGTAATACACTATAAATCATAATCTGAATGATTTTGAAGGTGTTAATCCATTGCTTTATATATTTTACGATTTTTTTTTTACCCCAACAGCATAAAAAACGCAATGAATGCTGTTGAACTGTCAAAATTAAAGCCATTGCTACTGTTAGTGTGTTACGCAATTACCCCGCAGATTAAGTTCTTCGGTCAGACAGTGCCTTAAGATTGTTTTATGCCACAGGTTATCAAGAAGAAAGAAAATTCCAATATATTGGAAGAGAAATGTGCTAAATAAGACGCGCAGTTTTCTCTTCACCAGATGCAAATGTTTCAAAGTTGTAAAATTCCAGCATCTGAGACGAAGACAAATGTCCAGAATAAACAATGTAAATAGCTTTTCAAATTCAGCACACACTTGGTTCGTTTTAAATTTCAGATCATTTACAAACCATTGTGTGGGACCACTGCCTCGTCCACAAAATATTCAAATATATTCATGAGTTCAATGTTTTCTATTCACAGTTTAAATTTGGTCATCTTGCTTGTTGTTTATATGTACTCATAGACAATGGAACAACTTCTAATAGCACATTTTGTAAGCCACCTGTATGTTTGTATGGAGAGCCATAAGTTAGTCACGCTCTTTCGAGAACAATATTATAATATTATGAAAATGTTATTGAATATTTAATCCATATTCAAATATTCAATAACATTTTCATAATATAATAATACACCATCCTTACCTTCCTACAATTAATATTTTGATGATAATAATGTTGATACATTGTCACGCCCTCACAAAGAAAAATAATAACAAAACCTTCAAAGAATTTCCATACCGTTGGTACAGACGCTAGCACATCAAGCTACTACAATCTGTCAAATTTATTTAATAGATTTTCAACTTTATCTCAGAAGTATTAAGGTTCAGGGTTGATTGGAAAAATTTGACAGTTTCGGGTAGCTTGACCTGCTGGCGTCTGTACCTACAAGTTAAAAAAACTTTGCATGGAATAAGTTTATGATTTATTACAGGCAACCCAAACTTTTTCAAGGGCGTTCGTCTAGATACGTCCAAATGAAATAACGATGCAAAAAAAAAAACATCGGCAACTAGCCCCAGGAAGTTGACATGCCATACAAAAACAAATAACATTAAAATCCTACAAGAAAACACGACCAACATTTTGTATGTACAGTCAACAGCAAAAGTAGATGATCAAAATCAGAAATTCAATACTAATGAACGGAGTTCGCAGCTATATGGCAGCTGTACTAGTAGTAAATGTTTGGTATAATTTACAATCACATACTTTTGAATCACTTTGACGCCACACAGTTCTGACGCGACTCCGTTCATTAGTATTGAATTTCTGATTTTGATCATCTACTTTTGCTGTTGACTGTACCACGAAGCTATATCACCAATATTTACTCAACCAACTATATAGAATACAAACTGAATTTAAATAACCAGATGTTTTACGAAGATCGGAGAAACATTGCTATCCTAAAAAGTGCAAGTAACGAGAGCAATTTGGTGCGCGCCGGCGTCGCAAGAGTGGCGGAGAGACCCTCGCGTGCGGCTCACGATTTAATTGCTTTGGCGCTGTTCCATCGCACGCCGACCTAGGCTTCGCTGGAAGGTGCAACCTTTAAGTCCTTGAGATGCTAAGTAATGAGGCAATGTATACGATGGAGGTATTTTTGATATATTACTGCTGGGACGTCTGAATATGGATTAGGAATCCTGTGCGTTTGTTCTATTTAGGTATACAATTCGTATTGTAGGAGTCAATTCCAGCTGAAACTTCATTATATTTATGGGTGCATATGTAAAAAAAGAAAATCGTATATCACATAACAATCAATAAACATTCGTTGGTGCGTGCATATAATATGTAGGTAATGAAGCAACTGGGATTAAAGATATTCAAACGTGATTTACAAGGAAAATTGATGTTTATTCCTTACTATTAGTCCAATAGTAATCTAAATGATTTGTTTGTATTTGTATTTGGCATGTTTATTAGACACGCGATAAAATTTATTTCCAGTATAGTGATTCATACAGAGTTGAATGATCGTGTATCTGAACTGGGAAATGTAAACTAGTATATGTAACGAGTAAACCAAGTTATCTTTATTTACGTTTTTATGACACAATTGTCTTCATGTTCTCTTAAACAAATCGTTGTATATCTGTTCTTATCGTACAATGTTAACACACTTTTCCAGAGGCTTAAATGAATTGCATTTTTACGCTAAAGCTTTTTTCAACTAAGTAAGTAAATTGAAGCAGTATCTATTCCGGTATCTCTAATTCCGTTAACTTTGGGTCCAGGGTTGTCACGAACGCGTTCAAAGATACGTGATTTAACTTACATAGAACACTCTTTCTCTTTCTCTTTCACTGCTGTTTACAGTGACATCTCCTTTAGAAGATTCTTCTAAACTTTGTATTCCAAGTTTCCTTCCTAATCCCGAGAGGGGTCAGTGGATGTCTTTCAGTTCGTTCGAATTGTTGAGTACCCGTGTATTTTACAAAGTCTAAAACAGTTTGTGTATCTACATAAAATTAGTTACGTAGAAACTTTTCCGTCCCTTTTTAATTAAAATTGGGAGTCCGTACAGTTTTGCAGATATTCAACCTTTTCAGCCGATCGATTTTGTTAGAGACTTAATATTTTTATTCAAGGCTTAGCCCGCTGAAATTCAAGTACCAGTTTGAAAACAAAATCACGTGTTCACGACCTTCCGAACAGATTTATTGTAAGTGTAAGTGCAAAGCTGGGTGGTCGACTAAAAATAGGCGGAGTTATAACTCTACTCGAAAGTATCGTGAGTGGTGCTTGAGAGATTTTATAAGCATTAGAAAACGTGGTAACGCGGCCGCTAGTAAATGCAAGCCACTTGAAGAAGAAACTTCTGTCTCAGAATATTGCATAAAAAGTTGTGAATTAAAAATAAGACGTGTAGTTGCTGCTTTTGGATCTAAATAGAACAAAGTAGTTAATAGAATTGTTACACTAGAAGTTGAAGTAAACAAAACTGTAAAGCGCTCTAAAGATATTCCAGCAACTGAGAGGAACAGATTAATTTGTAGAGACCTCCCTAGTAATAAACTTGTGATTAAATTTGATTTCTGATAAAACAAAGAGGATGGAGTATCCTCATTCTCCATTCCATATGCCAAGAGAATGTAATATAAATGCTCAAAATTATAACAGGATATAAACACGCTATTTTTACCGGACCTATTTATATAGATTCGTTCAATAAATCTGTAATTCACTTGCAACTCCTATGTTCGCTTCCACCTATGGCAAAAATAGTTACCTTCGCCAAACACTCCTACAATTTCTATCTAACACCAAATTGCATACTTGCTAACGTGCTAGAAGTAACAGATATTTAAAACGGTGAAACGGTTACCACGTAATTTCGCGAATCGGGGCACAAATGTACCGACGGCAGCGTAGTTATCGACCGTGCCTTACGTAACAGCTCCAACTATGAGCTTTTGGTACTTTTGCTCTCACTATGTAGGTACTTGTACAGTGGGCTGCATCAATTGGGTACCCCAGTTGTATTAAAATTAACTTTGCTACAACTTCGCAATTCAAACAAGTGTTTATGCCCGGACGAGATTCAAACCATCGAAGCATTGGTTATCCTTTGATTACCGCGAGCTCTTACCAACTAAGTCAGTTATGTAGTTAATAGCTCGATGAATTATCAATCTACTTGGCGTTATAATTCTATTTCTGTCTAATCGATATAATGAACTCGCAGAGAACGCATAGTTGATAATTGAGGGTAGTTATGCATACATTTTACTAATCTATAATGAAGTTACCGTCTGATGAGTCTGTTTTGTTTCACCTTTCGCATTATCGCTTACTATTTACGTGTTTGTGTAAAAAAAATTAAAATGATAGATAATTTCTCGAGGACAATGATTGTGGTTCTTTACGAACAAAATGCAAGCATTAAAGGGATTGCCAGATAGCTGGGCATAGCGGTAAATCAAATATTATCTACATAATAATAAAATAAATTGCATAGTTCGTGAACTTTGTCACTCGATTGATTAAATTAAAATATACATATTTTGGATACTGGTGATGTGAAGTCAAAACATTTTGGGCGGAGAAGTTCAGGCATCTATACAGACAAGTGTGAACGCCACTGTGATATAGTAAATGTTCACTAGAATTTGCCGTGCGCAACCACTCGCTCAAGTGCTCAACGACACGACATCTTAATCGCCACAGTGCGGAGGCATTTGCACGCAGCAGGCATTCACAATTATCGTCCAGCGAAGAAAATTCAACTATCAGAAGCTCATCGGGCAGCAAGAGTTCTGTTCGCACAGGAGCTTATGGAATTCGACTGGGAAAATAACATAGTTATTTTCACGGACGAAAACTTTTAGGTCCGATAATGATGGGAGAAAAATACTATGGCGAAACCTAACGAACACTACAATCCACAAAAAATATTACCGAACAGCAGTGCGATTCTGTAACCATCTACCCGTGAAAATTTAGGTGAAGTGAGCGTGGAGTGAGCTGTCATTCCAACTAATGATTGACACTAAGTATTGACAGCTTACTCTAAGCTCACTTCACCTAACTTTTCGCGGTGAGATTTTTACAGAATCGATCGGCTGGTCCAGTGGTAGAATATCGTTAGGTAAATAAACGGCTTTGTTAAGTAAATAAATAATTGATTTCCATGTTACGACAGATAGCAATGTTTATCACTACAATATCTTAAACATTATACTTACAACCTAATCTATACTTATAATAAATCTGTAGAAGTGAAAATTCTGTACATTGAAAATATCAAAAAAATAAATGGCAGGGGGTGTTACTAGACCGACACCGAACCCAAAAATGTGATTAAAAAAATTTTTGTCTGTCTGTCTGTCGGTCTGTCTGTCTGTCTGTCTGTCTGTCTGTCTGTTTGTTCAGGCATTACGCAAAAACTACCGGTTCGATTACGTTGAAACTTGGTATAATTATTCTTTAATATCCTGGGCACCACACTGGGTACTTTTTATCCCGGAAAAGTATATACAATAAAAAACAAACTTAATTTTGCGGTTCGATCCCTAGACCCGATTACTGCACCAACCGCAAATAATAAGTTTGTCGTAGGTTAAGTCACCCGCAATGGAGTTCATTTTTATTCCTTTTAGTTTTTAGAGTTATTTAGGTTTATTTTTATATAAGTCGTAGGTTTAGATTTTAATTTTAAAGTATAGGTAGTATATTTGATAGTGTACGTAGTGACCGTAGGTTATTTTATAATACTGTTAGGTAGGATTAGTCATTCGTATAGATATTAATTTTTAGGGATTTTGCTTATTTATTGAGTTTAGATTAGTTATCATCAGAAATAGGTTTATTTAGGTAGGTAGGTATTTAATTTTCTGTTATTGAGTTTTTTTTTTAAATTAGGTAGGTACTTAGGTAAAGATATCATATAGGTACCCTCTTAATCACCACTAATGAGACACAATTGGTTTTCTATTGTAATTAGCCACAAAAGGCCCGCGTGGTAGATGGCATTCTGGGGAAGCACATACATAGGTACATTTTATCCTGTTAGCACGTTCCCGTGGGATAATTTCCGACATCCACGCGGGCGAAGCCGCGGGCAGAAGCTAGTAAACTAATATTATGTTACAAAAAAATACTTATTTTCAGGTTACTGGGATGGTGTCATCTATGGGCCCAGACGAATTACCAGAAGTAGGCGGGCGCATGAATGGCAAGACATATCTTCAAATATTGCAAGAGGTTATATTGCCTACAGTGCGTGTTGCGTACCCAGAAGGACAAATAATAATAATAATAATAATCTTTATTTCCAGTTTAACAATTTACATTTACCACTTAATCTATCAACCATTACTGTCTTATAAATTGTAGGTTTATACAGAGTTATAAACCTCTGACACCCAAGCTAAGATTGAACTTGTGTTATGGGTGTCAGGGCTCTCAGGTTAATACAGGTAGACAATATAAGTTCGGAATTTAATGGTGAAGGATCTATAAACCGAAAAATAAAAATATATTTTATACATCCAGTTATACAAAAACAAAAATAAACTAATCACAAAGAAAACCTTCTGCATAGTGTTATTTTGTGTGTTGTGTTGTATAGTGTTGTGTTGAATAGTGTTGTGTTGAGTAGTGTTGTGTTGAGTAGTGCATTGTAGTGTTGTGATGTGTATGAAAGGTGGGTGTATTTGATGATATGTCAGACGGGGTACTTTAGGAAAAAAAAGAAAAGAATAGGGGAAGTGCGGCAAAGTTACATATTGAGGATTTTTTCAACCTCATCGTAGCTCAGGGTTATGATCCATTCATAGACCTTTGCTTTGCAATAAAACTTATTTAATGTGTAGATGTTACATTGTTTGTTAACAAAGTTGTATATGCGACTACCAAGGATTCTAAAATGTCGTTCTGCTAGTTTCGTTCTGTGTCTCTCTATGGGACATACGTCTGTGGTCCTACGTTTTTTTAAGCGATTGAGATCCAACTGCAAGGAAGTATGTCTGCGCAACGTACAGTTTAGCACAAAGAGCTGCCTCACGGTCAAAACCTGACAATCTTTGTACAATTGAGCTGTACTGTACCGATAGTGTTTAAAAGTCATGACCTTGAGGACAGCTCTCTGAGCCCTTTCAAGCTGTATCATACTTGTCTTCGAGGCACCGCCCCACACCGTTATGCCAAAAGTTAATATTGACTGACAGAGAGAGAAATAAACCATACGTAAGGTATCTACGTCAGCACTGTACCGCAAGCCCCTAAATACGGCAATTAGTTTTCTAACTCTGCCAGACAAAACCCCAATTTGAGAATTCCATGATATGAGGTTGTCTATTAGTACACCGAGGTATTTGACACTGGTTTTTCTTGTTAGGGGAAGACAAGAGCATTGCCCTGGGGAAGCATTGCAATTAATATGAAATATACTTCGTCCATGATAATTGTGCTGTGCATTGATCCCACATGGTGAAGGAGTGGCTAAGTTTATAGGCTGATATGACTGTTATCGCCTGGCCTATGAAAATATGTGGAGTCAAATGATTTTAAATTGGGACTAAAGTGAATTGAAGTCCAAGGATAATTTACAACAACAAGTCATAAGGACTTGGGAATTGATGCGTGGTAGGAACATAGGCTGGAATATGGTTACTTAAATGAGAAGCCGACTACAGCAAATAACACTCAGTGAGGGTCATCCCCTCCGCTATTAACATTTAAACATTGTTAAAAACAAAACGACTTATAGTAAATAGGTGAGTGGGTCCTAATTGCGATCATCCTATATATTTTTGATCCCGTATCCCATTTGGTTTATATCGTTATAATATAATAAAATAAAGTGTCGACATTGAGACATAAAATAAACCATTTGACCTCACTATTTCATTTTTGTGATGAATAGCTACTTAATAGTAATTAGAGGTAGATAATATTTATGATTTACGAGAGATGCAAATGATTTATTCATTAGAATGTTAACTAATGATAATATGTGTTTTCACTCGTTAATTATGAAAATTATTCTACTACACTGAAAGAAATAAGCATTAAATAAAAATTAAAAAGCATTGATCTGAACTGCTTTAAACAGTTCCTAACGTGCCTAACGCCTAACGTTCAAAACAGTATTTTTTACTGATTCGAAAACAGTTATAGCTTGAGGCAAAATGGTACCGTCATGACAGTAAACCTAAACGTTTTAAGTGGCTAAAAGGTCATAAAATATATGTATATATAGGTATATTATAAAATATACAAATAAATATATAATATACCTACCTATATATTACAGTAGTGGTGGTTTTCCTTTTTTTTTGTTGTAAACATCTCTTCGTACTGTATAAAGTAAGAAATTATTTTTTTCAGTGTGGTTTGAAAGGTAAATATTGTCAACCATTATTGTATTCGCAGTGAAGCGATACAATAGTTTTATATGTTACAGTTATGTATAATATTATAATATATGTAAGTAGTTTTACAATTTATAATAAATTTTTCAAAAATAAATATTTCTTTAATTTTAATATTATCCTACTAGTTATAACAATATATAAAAAGAAAAAGTTGCATAAATAATATAACTTAGAGAAAAATAAAATTTGACGAAAACAAAAACCTAATTATCAAACTGCCAGTATCGAACCCGGATCAGCAATTCCACATGTTACATCCTCAACCTCTACATCAACTAAACTGTTGCTTACGGGTCTAAAATATTCTTTTGCATTGTTGTTTATTTATAAACTGTTTGAAAAAAATATTACAATAAAAACAAATATATATACAGGATAATTTTTTATTCAGTGCGTAAATTTTCACAGGGTGTTCTACCCATGAATATGAACAACTTTCACTATGGGACCATCTCTGAAATCACAAAAAAAAAATCAGCTGTTTCTTATAAAAGTTCAATACCTACTCGACCAAAATGTATGAATCTGCTGATTTTTTTTTCGTGATTTCAGAGATGGTCCCATAGTGAATGTTGTTCATATTCATGGGTAGAACACCCTGTAAAAATTTACGCACTGAATAAAAAATTATCCTGTATAAACCTATAAATAAAAATATATAAATTGAGAAACTCCTCCTTTTTTGAAGTCGGTTAAAAATACAAAACATGCTATGCACATCGCGGGTTCGAACGTGGGTGCTTTCAAGGGGGTAGCCACATAGTGAAGCCGACTGTACTTACAATGTTGCTTAAAATAAGATCTACATATTATCTGGCACTGAGAATGCAATCTCGGTTTTAACGAAATGTTTTAGGACGACTTTAATCGTTTAAGAGATAGCAGCCATTGTTTTCACTAAGGTACTGGATTAGTTCAGAATATGTACCGAATGCTAAAGGGGATATTGATAAAGGAGGAATTGCAGCAAATATACAAATAAACAAGTATGAAAGTAATGTGTAAGATTGAACTTCGTTGAGGAATAAACAAGTACCTAGTCAGTTCTGTCACGGCACTCGTGTAGATCGCTCGCTCGCGACTATCGATTACGGTGTAGAAATTTTAAATTAATTATATTGACGCGCTCATCGGTAATGCAGGATTATACTTAATAATGGCCACGGATGATTGTGGACAAGAAAAAACAGACTTGGATCAGATTGATACGGAAGAAGTGAGTCAGTTAGCTGGATGGATGTCACATATAGAAGATGAAGAAAGTAAAAGTGATTCGTTGGATAATATTAATGAAACGAACTGCTGTGAAGTACAAATTATGGAAGAAGATGTAGTAGTAAATAAACCGTCGAAACGAGGAAGAGAAGAGGATGAAGAAAGTTGGACTAAAGTGGAGAGTAATAGAGGAAAGAAACAGAAACAAGTTAAGAAGGAGGTGTTTATTTGGAGTAAAGAGACGTTACCTAAACAGTTTGCTATCGCAAAATTGTTTAGCAGCATGGGAATGACTGATATAAACCATATTAAGTACATTAACCCATATAAATTAAAAATTGAGGTTTCGACTGAGGAATGTGCGGGCAAGTTGTTGGACTGCCAGGAATTCCAAAACAAAGAGTGGAAGGTTTATAGTGCAATGGACGTAAACATTTCCTACGGTATTATACGGGATGTGGACCTCGAGCTGTCTGACGAGGAGGCATTAAAAGCGATCAGGTGTCCAAATAATATTCAAATCGTAACATTAAAAAGGCTACAAAGACGAGATGATAAAGGTGTATGGGTGCCTAGTGAGGTAGCCAAGGTTGGCTTCAGGGGTTCATACCTTCCAGCATTTATATATGTGGATTGTCTATGTGCCAAAGTTGAACCTTATGTTTTTCCGGTAACGCAGTGTTCAAACTGTTGGAAATTTGGTCACGTAAAAGCAAGATGTACATCCAAAAAAACTATATGCCCTAAGTGCACAGAAGAGCACAGCAACTGTGAAATTAATTCATTTAAATGCGTGAACTGTCGGGGTGACCATATGGCGCTAGATAGAAGTTGTCCAGTATATGCTCGCGAGAAACGCGTGAGGGAGCTTATGGCAGAATACAACTGTACATATCACGTAGCCTGCAATATGTATGTTAGACCCAAGCCACCAACTTTACACGCAGTGAGAGACATCGATAAGTCAAAGATCGACAACAACAACAGCTTCAGTGGTTTACTATTGGAAGAATCGGAAAACGTGTATAAATATGCCCCGAGTCAATTCCCACCTTTGTTTACGCAGGATCGACCGAAATCGCCTCAAGCAAGTAATAAAAATAAGCAATCACATTCGCAAAACAAAGGTAAATCGGAGTGGTGGGGACAGCGGGAGTCGCCTGACTGCATTCCAAAGCAACCAGCTGCTACTGATAACGATCTCGGTGACAATGTAAACAATGAGCGGCAGGTACATTTTGATGAGTTAATTACACGATTGAAAGATATTATTTATATGCGAGATCTGAGTATAAAAGAAAAGTTTAATAATATTATTAAGACTTGTATTGAATGGTTAGTACTAGTTGTGGTAGATCATATGTCTGAGTGGCCTATTTTGAATAAGTGTTTAGAATATTTTTTCGGACTTAGTAAGTAATGGATCATAAAAACAAAATTGTTAAATTAACGTTATTGCAGTGGAACGCACAAAGTTTAAGACCTAAAATTAAAGCCTTAGAGAATCTTTTATTGAAAGATAAAATTCACATATGCATTATATCTGAGACCTGGCTTGAACCAGACAGTCATTTGAAAATTGGTCACTATAATATTTTTAGACAAGACCGGGATGATTCATACGGCGGAATTGCAATTGTAGTCCATAATTCCATCAAAGCACAGGTCACTAACTTTAACTTATGTAATAGAAACATTCAAGTTCTCCATATTAAAATATTTAACTGTAACTTCTTAGAAAATATTGTTGCGGTATACTGTCCTCCTAATATTAACACTACTGATGAAGATTGGAAAATACTATTTTCTAAATGGTCAAATAAAACTTTTATAGGGGGAGATTTCAACGGGCATCATATGAATTGGTCATACAAAAGCGATCGCAGGGGTGTACAAATTCACGATGCAGCTGATGATTGGCAGTATGTTTCCCTCAATACTGGAGACCCTACCAGACTTAAGTTAACAGTAAATCAGCTTCAAAAAAGTTCGCCTGACGTCACTTTTGCGTCATCAGATATTGCACTTCGGTTCAAGTGGGGTGTTTTACATGAAAACTTAGGTAGTGATCACTTAATGGTTCTTATAACCACAGAAGTAGCATGTAATAACGTAATAAAATCGAAACGTAATTTTAAAAAGGGAGATTGGCAAAAGTATAAAGAAATAATTTCAAGTAAAATTAATAGTGTTAGTTTAACAAGCGACACCCAACAAATGTATGATGATATTATAGATTTAATTAATTATGCCTCACAAGCATCCATTCCAGACATTAAGATTTGTGAAGACCCCACTAGTAAGTTTATTCCAAGATCCTATTGGTCTCCCGAATTATCTAGGGCGGTTGCGGAGCGTAGATTGGCATTAGCACAGATGAGGAAGAACCCCATCCCTACAAATCTTATCATTCTTAAACAGAAGGTTGCTACCGCACAGAGACTAATGCGTAAAGCTAGTGCAGAATCTTTTCATCAGTTCTGTGATAGTTTAAGTGAGATGGTATCTAGTAGCGAGTTGTGGAATAAAATGCGGTGGCTCAAAGGATATCGTTCTAGTGGAGTTTGTTTGGATGCAGATAGGGCTGATGAGTTCTTACGACAATTGACGCCAGATTACGTTCTTCCAGTTTGCCCTGCCTTTAATTCTACTAATTTACAGTTGGAGGCACAGATTTCGGAACAGGAACTATTTAATGTATTGAAGTTGAAGGACACCGCTCCAGGGGTGGACGAGATTTCTTACTCAATGATTTATAATTTTCCCAGCAAACAGTTGATAGTTGAGTTATTTAACAAATGTTTATCCGAAGGTGAGGTTCCAAGACAGTGGAGGAATGTTACAGTAGTGCCTGTACCGAAACCTGGTCGCGATCCAAGTAATACAACATCTTTGAGGCCAATATCTCTCATATCTTGTTTTTGCAAAACCTTACATAATATTATAACGCGACGCCTTGAATGGTTTTTTGAAAATAAAGGTCTTTTTTCCGAGGATACAGTGGGATTTAGAAGATCTCAGTCATGCTTGGACAATCTTGTACGACTAGTTTCACAAATTCAAATAGGTTTCACCAATAATCAAAAGACACTGGGATGTTTTGTTGATATAGACAGCGCATATAATAATGTCAGTATATTGAAAGTGGTTTCTAAGCTGGATGAGATGGGGGTTGGGGCTTCTATATGCAGATATATATGGGAATACCTAAGGGAGAGACATTTAGCTGTGTCACAAGTAGGGAGTAATGTTTCAATTACAAGATGGACATGTAAGGGATTGGCCCAAGGAGACCCTATGTCTCCAATTTTGTTTAACATCGTCACAAGTGATATTTGTAAAGAGATTATGAGTGTGTATATATCCCAATATGCCGATGATTTCGTCCTCTATGTTTCTGGACAAGACATTACATTTTTGACCACAACTGTTCAGGAAGCCATAAATAATTTAATAAATTTGTTGGGAGTACTGGGTCTGGAACTATCTCCCACGAAAAGTAAAATATGTTTATTTTCTAGAGGAAGGACCTTACAGGAGGCAAATGTCAAAATAAAAAATGTTTGTTTGGAAAACGTCCCTGTAGTCAAATATTTAGGGGTCTGGCTAGATTCATCTTTGAGATGGCGTAAACAGATCAATGAAACCTGTGAAAGAAGTATGAGATTTTTAAATGTTTTTAAGGTGCTAGCAGGTTCGTCGTGGGGAGTTCATCCTTTGCATTTAAGACGACTATATATTGCAATCATTCGCAGTCGGTTAGATTATGCAAGCTTTTTATTCGATAATAGCGCTAACACCAATATTTCGAGATTGGATAAAATTCAAAACCAAGCCATGAGAATAGTTGGCGGTTTTTTAAAAAGTTGCCCAATCCACGCGATGGAATCAGAGTTATGTCTGCCACCATTGTTTGTTCGACGGAAATATTTAGCTGCAAAATTTTGCTTAAAAGCTAAGTCTATTGTTGAAGGTTGCACCATTTCAATAATATCAAAATTAACATCGATATGCGAGCAGGAATCATATTGGCGCAATAAGAAAAAACCGTTGCTAACTATCGTATACAGTGAGATGTCCAATCAAACTTTACATCGTTCCAATGTTCTAGAGATGTTCTCACTGTCGACATGGATGGCAAATATTGATATTAAGTTACACATTAAACTCAGTATTCATGATATGACAGGACCGAAAAGATCTCATACTTCTGTAGCACTTTTAAGGAAATCTGTAGAAACGATTGCACAAAATTATGACGGATTCTATCAGATTTACAGTGATGGGTCCAAAGACGATAATGGAACAGGAGCAGCCTTTTTTGATCCTCAATCTAACACGGGAGCTAGTTTCAAATTGAACTGCAAAATATCCATAATGGCAGCGGAATTGTATGCTATTTTGGAATGTCTGTCGTACATGATGTCATGCAATTATGCTAAATTTGTGATATTTTGTGATTCAAAAAGCGCTTTGCAGCATATAGCTCGGTGCACCTCGGGTGTACGAGGTCTGCCCGTAGCTTATTCCATACTAGACTTATACCTAAGATTGAGGGAAACTGGCAAAATAGTTAAATTCCAATGGATTCCATCACATGTTAGTTTGATGGGAAACGATCAAGTAGATAAGTTGGCAAAAACAGGAACCTATGAAGGAATATCTGTCAATCATTTACCATTCTTCACAGATATATTAAGAGATGTCAAAGCAATTTGCAATAAGATGTGGAAAGAATACTTTGACAAAAGGTCTGTGGAGAAGGGTATATGGTACAGAACAATTCAGTCTGGACCACCAAGGATTCCCTGGTTTTCTGAAGTTCAGATGAATAGACGATTGTTGGTAACAAGCATGCGTCTGCGATCCGGGCACATTCCATTGAATGCGTTCGGGTATCTTATGAAGGTTGTAGATACCCCAAACTGTTTGATTTGTAATACGAGGGAGGATACCTACCACGCTTTGGTGGAGTGTGCTCGGGTTGGGACAGATCGGAGAACTTTGGAATCAGAAGAGGGACTTAGGTTAAGGGATGTTGGCATGTGTAATTTGATTTTGTCTAAACCTACATCCAAATTAGCTATTAAGTTATATTACTTGATTGTTAAATTAATTAAGTTAAGATCCTAGTTGTTACTTACTATTTATTTTGTAATACTACGAGGCTGGCATAATCGCTTCGCGATTAAAGCCTTTTTTCTTAATAAAGATATTAAAAAAAAAGTACCTAGTATGAAATACATATGAGCACCTGCCATCTACATATCGTCACCATCCTTAGTTGACTGGTAGAGAGTGCCTAAGGTCTTTAAGTCCGTCTTTGTACCTTTTTTTGTGCGAAAATTTCAAATAAATAAACAAATTAAAGTAACATGTAAAGTACAATTACTTGCTGGCACAGGAATATTCCATAGTAAAATAGCAATCCCTAGTGGGGACCGAGAGGTATCACTATCGCAATAGCTATTTCCCATGCGATTACAATGCATACCTACATTCCTCTCTAATTCCATTCCATTACCGAGAGAACTGGTAAACAGTAAATACCTGCGATGTTAACTAACAACCCTGACAGATTGGCTGGAGCACTGTCAGACGTTTAAATTAGTTGACAGATGGTGGAAAGATATGAAGACAGGCGACAGCTGAATAAAATAAAGCGGAAGTGCCGGATATACCACAGTCCCCAATGTAGAAAAGAATCGAGACAGGACCATAACCAGTTGACCAAGAAACTTTTGACGTAATATGTTATTGTATTTTGTAGTCTTTTAAAACATGCTTTACGTTGCAGCGCTTTTCCTTGTGGGATTTTAGGTAGGTTTCCTTGTTGATGTTGATTAAATAACCTTCGTAAGTGCCTACGTGTTCAACCTACCGGACAAAATAATGATTTAACACGTCGCTAAACCATAGCTACATCTGCCAATTTACCGGAGTAAACAGTTTCCACATTTGAGCTGAGACGGCAAACATCTGTGGCTCAATATTTGTTTTTTTTTTATTTCAGTTCTGGATCTGGAACTGCAGAAGTGCACACAAAGATTTAAAATCCAATTAAGGTTTAATAAAAATTGTCGTAAACCCAAGCACAATAAAAACTAACTCAGTACTTAACAACTGCCTCTGAGTGGCTGGATGAAACCACAAAATTTTAAAATGTATTTTAAAGAAAACCTTTTGAGCTTGCATCTAGGTCGAGGAACTAGGTTACAATAGATTCGTTTACTTTTTAATTACGAAACTATCAATCGGCAAAGCTGGCGAAGAAAACAAACAAGCCGAGATTATAAACAGAGTAACATACAAAGCAACCATTGGTTGCGGGATATAAACGAGGAATCGATATTATAGTAGCTGTAAACATAGTTTATGACGTGAGATGACGGACTTGTTATTTGTCTGGGACTATTGTTGCTCAACACAGGAATCTGTTAAACGTTCCAGAACGTGAAAACATGAGCTCCGTAATAATGTAGCGAACGGGAGTTTTATTTGTTGCAGTAAAATTGAAGCTGCCTCATTTCTTGAGAAAGGGAATTATAACTCAATTTCATGATACATTCTGGACTGGTTTGGGAGGAAAATAAAACTGAGAAATGCAAATTGGCGAAACGCAGAATTTTACGTTTGGAGAAACATTTCGTTCGGTACAAGTTCTAGAACAAAAATAGACATGAAAAAATTACGCAGCACATTAAGATTTATTTTCGTCGAGTGCAGCTATTCAAAGTGTCGCGCGTACTTTGTCGCGTTGATCAATATTTCACCTTCAGATATAATTACACACATATTTATTTAATGTACAGGTAACAAGAAATTCACGCAATTTAACACTTCCTCGAGGCAAAGTGCCAACGTAACAAATAGGTAGGTTTAGCTTCTTAATAGTTTGAGGAACCATTTATCAACAGATGTACTTAAATAAACAAACATTTTGGAATATTCATGGACATTAGATTGTAATATCTTGGGTAATTATGTACTCGTACGTAGTTTAAATCCGCGTATCGGCAAGCGTAGTATGGGGGCCCCCAGCTAGATGGACGGACGACCTAAAGAAGGTGGGTGGGACAGACTGGATGCGAAAGGCGGAGGACAGGGTGTGGTGGCGCAGCCTGGGAGAGGTCTATGTCCAGCAGTGGACTGCGATAAGTAGGCTGAATTGATTGATTGAAGTTGTTTAAATAGGTACCAATGGTGCGATACGAAGCACACATACAATGTATATTTATCATGAAAATTTGAAAAGGCCATTAAATTTTAGATCATTCTTAGGACGAATTTCACCAAACAATTTATACCTAGAATAAGTCTTATCTTGAGAATAAATTTTGAATTTTTGTCAATTTTTCCGTACTAAACTGTCAGACGTACTTAATTTTATTCCGCGGATAAACGATAGCTGACTTCGGGGCATTTCACGTGAAGCGGACAGGAAAAAGAATGTCAGGTTTTGGATTTTGTTCATAATTGGGTCAATTATACTTCCAGCGGACCTAAATAAAACTACGTATTTTTTTTATTTTTTTTTGCCTAGTTACGGATTTGTGCGACTTCAAAGAATTATCATAATTTGAGGAACTGATTTTTCGATAGCTATCAATAAAGTTAACCAGATGGATTGAGCAATAAGTAAGTAGTGTTTATTCGAGAATATTAATTATTCTTCTTAGAAATTGATTACAATTGGTTTTTTTTTTATTCTTAAAGTAAACCGGAAGTTAACATTAAAAATCAGTTTTTTTTCAACTTCGCATTTTTTCATATTTTTTATTTTTAACTGAAAATATATCTTGTAGTATAGAAATATCATGTGAAAAATTTCAGAGTGGTATCTCGATTCGTTTAGAAGATAGATGAACTAAAGTACGAAGGTGCCGTATGTCGCGTAGTACTGGGCGATCCCTTAGTGTGATTCGCTTCGTACGGTTTATATCATAACTGATGAAAGATGGTTATATAACCATAATGAAAAAGAAAATTAAATAAATTTGTTATATGTAATTATCATTATTAAGTTATAATAATCAATTTAGTTCAATTTAGTTTTGATTATTGCTCGGAAGGGTAAAATAAAACATTGAAGTGCTGAAAAAAATTATTATTTATTTCGTAATTTGAGCTATTTTACAGCTCGTGGTATAACTTGTACGTTTTACAATTATGCCCTCAGACGTTGGTACAAAGGCGTGGAACTTTTTAGTCCCTGGAATGGTGACAGCGTTCTCAAATCGCGGTTGCAAAAATAGTCTTTGCTGTTGTATCTCTTCTTTTGAACAATAATAAACTGCAGTTTCCGTTAAAGCTGTTTTAGCCCAATCATATAACCGAACCGGGCTAGTTATTGCTCTATTTGCAGGCAATTGAAGGCTTGCACGGGTTGCCAGTCTTTTGAGATTCCCGCTAAGACCATCATATGGCCCCTTGCCGTGTGAGGTCGCGTGAAAATGAATTTCAGCTTCAGTGTTAAAATCTTGTTTATAATAATATATATTAATAAAATTAAATCGGTTCTTAAAATGTTGGGAGGCTCCATCTGTACTATATATCATTTTGGTTACTGCAACGCCTTTATCTGAGAGATGTTCGTGTAATAATTTCTGAGAAGCGTAAAACGAAGCTGTATCATGTTTTAAATCATCCGATATCATGACTATGCTTCCATGATTTAATTGAGTACCATCATTGTAGTAAAAAACTGACGTCAATAGCGTAGCTTGTTCATTATTCCAATGGAAGGATTGTACGGAATCCTGTACAACGAAACTATAATTTTCGGCAAAATCACATTAAACCAAGATTTCACCCTCAGCTACTGTCTCTTTTAGCCTTTTAAAGTAAAGTGCTTGTTGTTCAGCGATATAGGCATGCGGCTTTAAGATATCCAAAGCATCACAGAAGCTATCAACGAAATCATCTGCGGGAAGCACTTGGGTGATTATCGAAAAGCGATATGTACCTACCTATTGCTCAAACTGCACGCTTGTGATTTGATTTTCATCAAAAACCATTTTTAAATGATCACGAATTGCATCCAATCTAGGACAAGAAACACAACATTCAGTTGGAGATGATTTTGATGTCATCAAATAACAAATTGGTGTGGGATTGGGGCACATCATCATTCGCAAGCACTCTTTATAAGATGAAACATGCATGTTGGTTTTTGCAGTAAGCGAATCAATGTTTCCTCCTGCTAACATTAATTTAACATTCTGGTGGTATGTACATACACATACAAGGTGTGTGCCAGAATCCCCAGCAAGGACACATTGTTTAGGTCTAAATGTTAAAAACCTGGTTAAGCCTACTTTAATATCAGGATATTCAATTTTGAATTTCTGATACAACTCATCGATATTGACACTTGCAGACGTCGCGTCGCTATCTATCTCTTTCTAACATTTAACGTCGATTGCGGGTGAAGGGTCAGAGATGTTTTTGGTAGACAAGAGATTGCGCTACAGGTCACAACAGGATACGATTCGATTTAATAATGACATGAATCGTTTTCTTGCGTTGGCGAGTAAGACTTCCACACTAAGGAATCGCCCAGTACTACGCGACTTACGGCACCTTGGTACTTTAGTTCATCTATCTTCTAAACGAATCAAGATACCATTCTGAAATTTTTCACATGATATTTCTATACTACATGATATATTTTCAGTTAAAAATAAAAAATATGAAAAAATGCGAAGTTGAAAAAAAACTGATTTTTAATGTTAACTTTTTTTTTTTTTTGAGGATGGGAAATCATCAAATGACTCCTCCCGCTCTGGGTGGAGCAGGAGGGAGTGTCAGACTCTTACTGACTAAAACCCACCCGTGTTCCTTCCTTAGCCCTTTATGTTCCAGGGCAGCGGTAACCCTTTCGGACAATCCCGCTACCCTGGCAGGCTTCGGCCCTATCGGGCCCCGTCACTCATGCTGACATCTCTTTGAGGCGCGCGTGGAACACAACACGCCATCCGGCACGGGCCTGGTCCTGATCGGACGGTGAGTTACCCATTACTCACCGCCCGCAGGCCCGCGTCTACGGTGGCCGGGAGTCGTCACGCGGCTCCCGACGCCCGGAGCGTCTCCCGCGGCGGCTGAGGCGTGAGGTGCGCAAGGCGCGTTCTCTCGCCCACCCCGCCACCTCCTTCGCTAGCATGACTGCTTCGCAGAAGGAGGTGACTGCCTCCCACTCCCTCTCGCCCCGGACCATGGCTTGAACCAGGGCCGGACGCGAGAGGTCGCCGCCGCTGCCGATCGCCTCTACGAGGACACGGCGGTGCTCTGCCCAAGCAGGGCAGACCTCCACCGTATGCTCCACCGTGTCCTCTGGGCAATCCTGACAGTGGTGACACCCGGGCGTCTCTCCTCGCCTGATTATGTGCAGGATATCTTATTAGCCTTAATAGGAACCCAGTTAAAAGTTTTGGTACGGAACGTGTGCGCAAGTCCTACTCACGCTTGGCCGGTTTTTCAATGTTTGATTAATGTATTTCCATTTATTTTTCCCATATCTGGTAATCGTAGCAAATGCCATGGATATATCGAATGTCATGAGTTCACAGCGATGAGTGGCATTCTATTAAATATTTTTTGTGTACTCTGCAAGGAAAAACAAACCCGAGAATATTTGCTTTCGCGGTATCATGATAACAACTTACATGGTCGTGACGTTTGAAGTCTCACTCAAGGCTTTAAAATGGAAAATGGAAAAAAACTGATTTTTAATGTTAACTTCCGGTTTACTTTAAGAAAAAAAAAAAAAAAACCAATTGTAATCAATTTCTAAGAAGAATAATTAATATTCTCAAATAAACACTGGTTACTTGTTGCTCAATCCATCTGGTTAACTTTATTGATAGCTATCGAAAAATCAGTTCCTCAAATTATGATAATTCTTTGAAGCCGCACAAATCCGTAACTAGGCAAAAAAAAAAAAAAAATCCGTACGTTTATTTAGGTCCGCTGGAAGTACAATTGACCCAATTATGAACAAAATCCAAAACCTGACATTTTTTTCCTGTCCGCTTCACGTGAAATGCCCCTTTGGTAAAAATAATGAGAACAAGAATATCAGACCGGACAATATATTATTTAATCAAGAAATATGCCATTAATTCTGAATGAAATTAGATATAGGTACGTATATATTTTTTTGTGTATGTTGGAGACCCACTAAATAAAGTAAATAAATGAGTCTCATTTTAGGAAATTCCCAACGAGATGAAAACTATCTAAAAAACTGCTTGTACGTCTCTCATTTCCTCGTCAAATCCGACTTGCATTTTCTCGAGCGTTCCCGATGAAGACGACCACGTATTCAGGGCGCGAATGCAATTCGAGTCTTATCTCTTTGTAGGTAGTTTAATTTAAATTCCCAAGTTTTACGTATATTTTGGTTAGCTCTTTACAATTCGAAACATCGAATTGCAAGAATACGGAGGGCGATGTTTTTGGTTTATTTAAAAGCTTAGAAATGCTACTCTGATGTTGAATGGCGTCGGCATGGAAATACTAAGTACAAACAACGTACCTAGGAACCTGCATAGCTTTGTATGCTTTCTTGCTCGACTGTGTTGTCAAAGGAGATTATGTCAAGTTAGGCAACAGTGTTCTTCTGTTAACTGAGAACAAAGTGAACCATTGTTGACCTACATGTAAGAAATTAGGTACTGCAAATAGCGGGGTAATCGCGTAACACGCTATGAATTTTGCCTATTCATTGCTTCATATGTCCGAAAAATTTGTCTGCTCAACAACGTTTAAAGCGCAATGAATGTTATTAAACTGTCAAAAAGAAAGCCATTGCTACTGTTATGGTGTTGCGTAATTACCTCGCCGAAGGCAGCTCTTCACATTTGCGTATGCGTAAATTGATAAAGAAATCTTTTATCACAACAATTAACTAGTTACAATAAACTCTATGTGACATAATTTAAACTAATTCTGTATTTTAATTGCTAACAGAAAATTAGTTTTGAAGACTTCCAAGTGCCTACTAAGTTGAGTACTGATTTGTGCTTTTGTGCTGTGTTGTGCGATGTGCCGATGTCTGGATTATTGGTTGATATTGATACGCATGAATTTACTCGCTCGTATAAATAAGTTTCGTGCAAATCGCCCACAGAAAAAATAACAGTATTTAAAAGTTCCCATCCGTCCTTTTTGGGCGAGTAAATTCGTGTAATAATTAATTCATAATCAATATTAATTTAACATCTAAAAATATTTTGACCCGAGGAGTTTTAAAACCTTCAGTTGTTTCGTTATTGTTTCTAACGCCAATCGTTTCGTTTAGCACCCTCCTAGATTACAATAAAAAGAACTAGTGTGTACTTTAGTTCTACAAAGACGAGATGCCTAAGCAGGGGGAAACGGCAAGCTAAATACTAAGTCCAAGTTTTCTTGTAAATGCGAAATGCTAGTGTTTAAATTTATACCTAACTGCAGCGAGCTCTAGTGTTCTCAAGTGGAAACTTTTAAACTGCATCTAGCTGAGGAACATTTAATATTGTCGCTTTTGCAATTGCTGAAAACTTGTGTACTCCTAGTATAAATTAATTTCTATCAACATTGCCATATAACGTGGCAATGCTGCCAGCCTTCCGGGCATTATTCCTGTTGACAGCAATGCGGGCCAATTTTTGGATGTCCTTTGATTATTTCCCCTCCATTTTTGTATACTTGTACATATTATTATTTTAAGACTGTAAGACTCTAAGAGAATATTTACATAATTTAAATAGCTATTATTTAAATTATGTAAATATTCTCTTGGAAATTGAAATAAACCCAGTTTTAATTCATAATTCTATCACAATTATTATTATAATAATATTAACAAGTCTATAACTGCGGTTTGGCTCGCGTAGTTTTTAAAATCCATACCTACTTTCATATCCATCCATATTAATATTAGAAATACGAAAGAAACTCTGCCTGACTATCTCTTTCTTATAGTTACTTTTCACGCCTAAACCACTGAACCGATCGTTATGTTTGACAGGTAGGTAGCCTGTGACGACCTGGAAAAGGACAAAGATAATTTTTCATCCCGGATATTTGTATTAAAAAATCAACGGGTTGCACTCCGGGAGTGCCGGCAAAAGTGAAAACTTGAATATTAATTTTATGCATTTTTGATAATTTGGAATGCGGTCGACTCTCCCTCCGTCTTACGAATTTTCGACCAGGTCACCTGTCCTGACGAGAACTCCGTCTTACGAATTCTCGAACAGGTCACGCGAGTTTAACATTTTTTACCCATCACAACAAAAGTGCACAACGCCGCTAAAGAAGTTTTCACTTCAAAAAATAAAATGATATACAAATTACTTGCAGACGACGTTGCGAGCAACAGCCTACGTCAGAACTAGAGAAAACATCTATCTAATAAGTGTTCCAGTGCAATAAGGGACGGACATACAGATAAACGTTGCCTTTTCAAAATGTCAGGAGGAAGCTACACGTGTTTTTTATTCCCATTATGCGGTTTTAATACATCATAAATATATTTGCATTAGCATGACCCCACACAATGCTCATTGTTAGTTATTTTTATAGCAAATTAATTACATTTGCAGTGTCTATAATAGGAACTAGTAACACAGCTGCCCTTATTGTTCTCTGAAAAGAATAAGTTCTCTATTTTTAAAGGCTACTTAGGGATTATAGCCGGAGTATCCTCCTAGCGCTTCATCTTTTTCATCTCTTGTACTATAGAAGTTTTAGCCTGCACGGATATTTTTTGAATTGATAGTATGTATATAAATATATCATCAGTCCACTGCTGAACATGGGCCTCTCTTATTGCACGCAATTCAACTCGATTTTTGGCAACTCATGATGCGATAAATATTACTCGTAATTCATATTTAGAAGATTAGAAAACAATATAGGAGATGAAGAGAGGATTTGCTCTGAGAGGTGACAGCCCGCAACATGATGTAGAACGAGTAGCATCGATTGTAGGAATAATTACGTAATGGCAAGTCTATGTATATGCGTTGCTTTTAATGTGGTTTAAACCCCGGGCCTAACAGTATGGTAGGTCGCAAATTAGTGGTAACAAACCCAGTATAAGTTGGCCTCGTATTAATAATAATAATAATAATATCCCTGGACATTTCACACAGCGCCATCTAGTCCCAAGCTAAGCAACCTAATGCTTGTGTTATGGTAACAAGATGGCTGATAAACTACTTATATACATTTTTTTTTTGTAAATACATACATATTATTGATAGAAAAACACCCAGACTCGGAACAAATGCATGTAGGACTTAAAAATATTTGTTCTGTGCGGGAATCGAACCCGCGACACGCATTGTATTGTAACTATGAACTACGTCAGGCTAACTGAACATCAACGTGTTTCCACCGACGTTCGATCGTCTGACCTATAGCTCCATGCTTTGCTGGTTAGTCTAGTCAAGTCTGGTGTATTTAAATAGCCTCCATGAATGAGTAGGTGCAGCTATGCAGCAGCAGCACCGCTTCCCTCTTGCTGACTGGCTTTTGACCATGGGGCGTGAGCTCTTATGGTTCGTGCCAATACGAGGCTAGCTAAACGTCAACAAAATTGTCAGACAACAATGTTGGCTGTATGATTGACTGACCTGTTGTCTAATATATCGTATAGTGAATTATGATAGAACTGCGTCAACAATATACTACCCACCATACAGTCTACAGTCTAAGGGCCATGTTCACTTGAGCAGTCATGGTAGCCCAGTGGTAACGTCCCTGAATTACGATGTGTAGGTCGGGTAGGTTTGTGTAAATAATTTCATCACCACTGCTCTCAAAACGTTGAAAGGAAAACATCGTGAGGCAAGCGGCACATCCTAGAACCAAAAAATCGAAGACATGTGACATCTAACAACCCGCACTGGGCCCGCGTGATGGATTATGTACAGCCCACTCCATCTCAAAAAGAGGAGGCCTGAGTCCCAGCAGTGGGAACATTATAGGCTGATTATGCTATGATCACTTTTTCAGTAGTGGAAGTGGCCCTTTTCAAGTTAACGTGACAAGCTAAACAGCATGTAAGTTGCTCCTTAATGTTTCTTTCCGATGACTCAGTTTCCTTCAAACTAGGCAAACTTGAAATTACTTAAGGCAAGTTTTATTTCTCGCTCCTGTTATAATATTCTTGGCAACTTCCTCCTTGTACTTGGCGTTGATTAAAATAGGTACGGTCTGCATCACAATTAGTTAGGTAAGTAATTCTCGCCAGGAAAAAAGTCTAACCTTATAATATTTATGTTTTCAGTTTGTTTGTCGCTTTATGAACTATTTTCCGTCAAAATTAAGGTACAGTAGGGAAAAAACATGGATACACAATTCATAAGTGAATCTTCATGAATCATACTTCATAAGGACTTTGCTTTTTTTTATAATACTTACCTAGGTATTTTTGTTTTTTATGTGATTGTGTTTAGTTTAGTTTGTACTTGTTCCAATAAATACCATTTTTTTTTTCAAATACTATTGAATGTAATTTTACTTTATTAAGTACCATTTGTTTTTTTTTTGTTAGCCTATTAGGGCAAAGGCCTTCCCTTTTTTTCCAAAGTTACCTGTTTTGTGCGATCTCTGGCCATGTGGCCCTGCAAATTACCATCATTTAACCTTCAATATTTTGTATTTCCTGAGAGACGAAATATTGCTTAAGTAAGGTGAAAACCCTAACTTAGGCAATTAATCAAGCAGTAACTTCAAGAACCTCTCGCCTACCAATATGCAGGAAAGATTTTTCCACGTAATCGTGAGGAAATTCAACTATTTTTACCAATTTTCTTGATACGAATTTACGATTTTCAATAAAATATATTAGCCGACCCCTGTCGAGTTCAAGAAAAAGAGTGCTCATATATTTTCATCAGAAGTCTGGAACAAGTTGAAGGATAAGTCTGGTCAGCCTTGGCTTTCGCCGAAAGTTGAACATCCGATGGCACGCTTTTATTTAGGCATTTATTTTGGTGGCGTGTAGAGTTAGTGTAAACGGGCATCAAAAACATGTACACAAACGTACATACATCGTAGGATGAATGAAAGGCAAGGACGCCCTAGAAGGACATATAGATTAGTGACCTTAGTGGTAATGTTCTTCAGAAAGGTCATGTCATTGTGCGTAGAACTCGCAAGCAGTGTGCGTAAACGAAGCAAAAGGAGTACCTACGTAAAGATCGTAGCAGGCGGCATTCTGTAGTTTCTGCCTACCCCTATGGGAAGAAGGCGTGAATTTATGTGTGAAAAACGTAAAAAAAAGTTCGAGTTAGACCCCTCCCTCTGAACTTTACTACCTATACTTCTGATCACCCAAATGACCCGTGTAGGTCACTTGGATGGTCAGGTTACAGGTTGTAGGTTTACTAATCAGGTGGATAATCTACTTAGAAAACCTTCACAAAATTGAAGTTTTACAAGATTATAACTAAATAAACTTTCTGATTAACCTTTTCTAAGTAGACAAAACGAAGCAAGTTGCTAAGTTTTAATTGATTTTGTGTCGCTTGTGTGCGTGTATTTCGATTAAGTAATACCTATACAATACATGATATCAATATCTTGTTTTACTTTTTAACCGACTTCTAAAAAAGGAGGAGGTTCTCAATTCGGATGTTTGTATTTTTTTTTTTTTTTTATTGTTTGTTCGCGCATAACTTCGTCGCTTGCGAACCGATTTGAAAAATTCTTTTTTTGTTGGAAAGGGCATACTTCCCAAATGGTCCCATAGAAATTTCATCAAAAACGGTTCAGTAGTTTGGTTTTTAAACCAAAATTACTGGTAAAAATTACAACTAAAAAGTGAAAAATAAAAACTTTTTTGCAAAAAAATACAACCGACTTCCAAAAACAACACTACAAAGTGAAAAATAACTTTAATTTCGGAAGTCGGTGGCAAACAACGAAAATGCGCACCCAACGACACCGACTTCCGAAATTAAAGTTATTTTTCACTTTGTAGTGTTGTTTTTGGAAGTCGGTTGTATTTTTTTGCAAAAAAGTTTTTTAATAAGTTGAACACACGACGACATATCATTTAAAGTATAAGTTGACTTCTTATTGTACGAAAAGTCTATACAGTACGAGGTCAGCTAAAACTGGAAAAGTATAGCTTGATAAATGTAGTCTTGTGTACCTACTTGTTATAAAATTCTTACATTACCTACCACTCATTATGCACTTAATAACATATATTAAAGAACTTAAAAGACCCCAGGTGGTTGTAATTTCGGCCTTATCTCTTACCTAACTATATTTTCCTTTCCAAATTCGAAGTAAATGCGATATAGGCATGTAGATTCTAGCATTCTCATTTGTATCAGTTGAAATGGTAAATATATAACGACATAAATGCAGATTTACTTAATATTTTTTTATATAGCTACTCAACACAAATAATATTAATAAAACATACGGGTATATAAATGTGCCAATGTCGATGTTGTGGTGAAATTCGAAAACTAAGGACAACGTAACAGTGACATCTATCGGTATTTACGTGAACTGTGAAAATACTCGTCTTCCAACAAAACCCCATTCAGAGGCAACGTGAAAACATGAAATTTACAGCGCCACACGAACCAAGTAGTTTCAGAAGCTGTACAGAGATGGCGCTGTAGTTCTCAAACGGAAAATGCCCTGCTCCAGTGAAATACTGTCATAGGAAAACATTTTTTTTGTATCAAGAGGGCTACCTTAGGAGATAATTTCTATCTAACTGAATAATGTATACCTCTTTCACCAAGTGGCTGAATGAAGTTACGGCATGCACAATCATAAAAATCACTTGATTTTTCTGTAAAAAGTCCTTTTTATGGAAACCGTCTCAACCAACACGGAATATAAGTAAACGCAGACTTTTCTTCTGGAATGAAGCCAAAATAAGCTGTTATATATAACGTTCAACAAGATAATATTTTACAATTTATTTGAACTAACATCTAAACTCTAATCTATAAATCATTAAATTAAATTAAGAAAACCTAATTGAAATATAAATAACAAAACCAAGTTTTATATTAAATTAAATTAGACTCATTCATAAATATCGTGGTTGATGCTGAATATTATTTAAAAAAACTGGATGCCACCACAAACTATATCTACGGAGGTCGATGCCAAAATAATTTTATAATATTCCAGTCTTTTATGAGTGGCACATGAGCGTATTAATTTTAGCGACAAAGAATTCTCGTAGGTAAAACCATTCGGAAGTGCGTCAGCCAAGATGGCGGATGATTTGTTAAGTAGGTGTAATAAAATAATGTAAGCATGTCTATAATATGTAGGTAGGTAAGTACATGAATATTTTATTTGTTCATTTGTTTCTCAGCGTAACGCGTAGTGGCATCATAGGAATGTACTGACATGGTCATAGGCAAATGGATATTCAAACCCTTTACGATTATATATCGAGAAAAGTTCGACAGAAACTAAGGGCTCATAATAACTTATTCTTTTTAACCGACTTCTAAAAAAGGAGGAGGTTCTCAATTCGGATGTTTGTATTTTTTTTTAATGTTTTTTCAAGCATTACTCCGTCGCTTGCCAACCGATTTTAAAAATTATTTTTTTGTTGGAAAGGGTATTTCCAAATGGCCCCATAGAAATTTCATCAAAAACGGTTCAGTAGTTTGGTTTTTAAACCAAAATTACTGGTAAAAATTACAACTTAAAAGTGAAAAATAAAAACTTTTTTGCAACAAAAAATCAACCAACTTCCAAAACCGACACTACAAAGAAAAAAATAACTTAATTTCGGAAGTTGGTGGCAAACAACAAAAATGTGAACCCAACGACACCGACTTCCGAAATTAAAGTTATTTTTTTCTTTGTAGTGTCGTTTTTGGAAGTCGGTTGATTTTTTTTTGCAAAAAAGTTTTTTACTACCAAGCACAAGGTACTTAAAAGGTTAGTTAAAAAAAAGGAGAAGATTGTAATGTTCATCTAAACCTATCCTTTCTTTGTTTTATATGCTTTTTTTATTATGATTTTTTTTATTTGACATAATATTATAGCAACAAAACTAGGCGAAGACACTGGTCCCTATAATACAGTTAACACTAGTTTAGGGGCCAAGGGATTCATATTATTTTGATGTAACCTTTTTATGTCAATAAAAAAGTATTATTATTATAGTTAGATTGATAAAGATGTAAGCACGTTTTCGTGCCTACGAAAGACAAAAACTTAGCTAATGTACCTACTTATTAACAGTCTACTGTCTGACATTATCACAATCTTTCCAACTGCGTGGGTTAAAAACAAAAATGACACAATTTATGTTTTCCTTCCTGTCATTTCCAATGTAGCATAGAAAAGAAAAACATCTTCAATCATGTGCAGTCAAACAAAAAATACTCCCTAACAACCAATTTACAATTGATTAATTTAAACAAACATTTTCATCCATCTTCCAGTAAGCCGTTCGTTCCATAGTAAGCTTTTAGTAATAGACAATATATGATAAAACAATAGACATTGTTATAAATCAATGGCTGGTTTAATTTAGATTAGAATGACGGACATTTGCCAAGTGACCGTGCATAACGTTTGACGTGAAAACGTTTCGAGTGACTCATAAGCCGATGACAGGTGTGACTTTATTGTCATTTTGACGGTAAATAAATCTTGTATCTTTTGAAATAAGAACGATATACCTGTCAGTGTTTTGTTAGTTCAAAAGAAATTTTAGAAGTTTTGTTGGTAATAATTGTGGTTAAAATTGGTTGATATCCCGAATAGTCGTATTTATCCTGATTGGTAGTAATTTTTTTTTTCCTCATCTTTTAAATAAATTGCAAACTATAGTTTTGTGTAATTAAGAAGCATTTTTTAAATTTTGTAAATGTAAGAACCATGGATTCGTTTTTTTTTTTACGATATTTTGATGTTGACTTGAAAGAGCATGGCAGTTAAGAATATGTATGTCTCACTGGTGGTGGCGCGTGTGTTGGATCATTCGGTTCCCTACGAAATGGTTGAGCTGGTTGGTGCTGATCCACGCGTCATGTTCGTGAACGGGCGCCGTCGGTTGAGACTGGTCATCTCTTAACTGCCAGGGCTTATTTTTTATTTTGAATTTTATATTTTAAATTGTTTATTTTTTTTTTACATTGTCCTTACATATAGAAGCAATAAGAATAATGTACCCAGGATTTTGTAATAATATCTTGATTTAAAAGAGTGTCCGTGGAGTTTCTTGCCCGTTCTTCTCCACAGAGATCTACGTTTTGGAATGGGCAACTACCTTCAACTTTCTGACTAACTGACCGACAATTTAATTTTGACAATTCAAAAGTGCCTGAAATGGTTTAATTGAAATAAATGATTTGAGTTTGAGTTTATCGCTTCTACTCCACGTACGGCCAATGTATGGATTTCTTTGCTAGCGTCTGTGTTCCCTTCCACCTATAAACCGTCAGTGTCCAAAGCAAGCGTGTACTGCCAGTCTATTCTGTAAAAATCTCACTGTGAAAACATAGGTGAATTGAGCTTGAAGTTTGACTATATTGACAGCTCACTTCAAGCTCACTTCACCTAAGCTTTCACGGTGAGATTTTTACAGCAGGCATCTTCTGGGCACGCTCGTTCCATCGTAGACTTCATCCGTCGCTTTCCATCAGGCGAGATCGACTCCAAGAGCTGGCTCATTTGGCAATAAAAAGATAGATAAATTACTTTAGGTCTTTTATTTTTTTTTGCACGATAGATAATTAATTGTCGTGAGGAAAATTTTGAGTATGAATGTGGAAGGCTATAAGAGCAGGGGAAGACCAAGGCAATGATAAAGAATGATATAACTGGAAACGGGGTGACTACCGAAACGACGACTAATAGAGAAGTATGGAGGAAAAAAAAATGTTACGCCGACCCCAAATAAACCGGTATAAGAGCAGGAAAACGAAAGATAACTAATTGGGCAGTCATTTACCAAAACAAATCTTGTCACTTGAGTTACTTAGCCCACATTAGCCAAGTTTACATAATCTAATTCGCATGGCTACACACTTGATCACACTATCACACTTGATCTTAACACTAATTCTGTTTGTAATTATCTATGACTAGCAGTTGCCCGCGACTTCATCTGCGATTCTGGATGAAAAGTAGCCTATGTCCTTCTCCAGATCATGGTCTACCCAAGTGTCAAATTTCATCTAAATCCGTTCAGCAGTTTTAGCGTAAAAGCGTAATTCTTAAATTTTCTAATTTTCTGCGCAACTTTCTTAATTTTTTTTCCGTAAGAACCTTCTACAAAGTATTAGAAAACTTAAAAAAAAAGATGGATGAAATCGGTAAAGTCATTCTCAAGTTATGGCGTGACCAAGGGAAATAGGGATTCATTTTTATATATATAGATAGATAGATTAAGTCAGATGAATCTGTATACGGAGGTTCCTATATGTAAATACTAATTGTGTTGGTAATTAACTATCATTAAGTTGAGTGTACCTCGCGAAATTCAAATTTACTTACGTGTTTTGCATTTTACAGGTCAGATTCAGTTCGTATATTGATTAAAATATGATTCGGGACCGTAACAAATACGGTTTTACAGAATTATAATCAGCAATACAACTCCTTAAGTAGGAATTGACCTTAAAAATCATGATTTCATGAAATAGTAATTCAACAGGGTAATATGAACTTAGAGAGATGTATTGATGATTTTTATGATTATAATTCTATAAATAAATATTTTGTTACGGCCGCGAATAATTTAGATCAAATGCAACCTGAAGGCCAATTACTCATCTCAGCGACAATCAATAATAATAATAATAATAATATCCCTGGACATTTCACACAGCGCCATCTAGTCCCAAGCTTAGCAACCTAATGCTTGTGTTATGGTAACAAGATGGTAACAATGTCAAAAACTTGTAAAAAAATTTGGGAAATTAGAGGTATTTATGACAGATTGACACTGAGATCAGATTGTGATCGTTCTTATAATTACGAGCTCCTCTGATGCTGACATAGAAAATATAAAAAAAAAGTTGACAGTTCTCAAAATGTTCCATATTTTATGCATGATATTATTCCCATATAAACTTATTCAGGACTGCGTTGTCCGCATTTACATCGCTGAATATAAAATGTATTGCAATATGCGAAATTCGTATTGCGTTTTGTTGATTTTGTCTCTGCACTAGTATTTGTATAGCTATGTCATGTGTACAGTGTAAACTCATCTCGGAAGTATGGATACTGACTTGTATTTCCGGGATGAACGGTAATTTAAACGTTAATGATGGAACGTTCTTCGAAGCGAAATGTTTATAGGTAGTTTCAGAGATATGCGAGAAGTGTTTTTACATTTCTATGGGTAGTTAAGTAGTTCTGGGTTAAACATAGTCACTGACAACATTTTATCTAAGTAGTTTCATATAATGTTTTCCTTTACATTGAAATTAATGATAGAGGTATGGACAGTTTTCTGAGTTTAGCTCGTTTTGTTGCTTTAGTTAGGTGTATATTTTGTGCTATATTTTTCTGCAAATATTACTTCTTGACATCTATATAGGGTGGCAGGGCTATCGACACGCAAACTGTAACCATGAATTCAACACATGATTCTATCCCTCTATCGTAGAAATTTTTCATCGGTTATAAAAAATAAATATGCTGTTTCATAGAAAAGTGCGGTATCTACGCGGTCAAAATGTACTGAACAGCTAATTTTATATACGCCTATATCCCTGCCATCCAGTACTTATAAATAAATTAAAATATACGCGTCGACTTGAGAATCTCCTCCGTTTTTTTTCGTCTGTTAAAAATGAAATGCAGTTCGTTGGTAAGCGCATCACTTGCGAACGGCTTGACCGATTTAAATCATTTTCTTTTACAATGTTTGCTATAGTCCGAATAAGGTTTATAAGAAAAGAAAAAATTGGAAAAGTGGTCCGGAAAACTGGAATATTCGGGAAACACTGAAAGTGGTTTTTTCTTGTGGATTTTGGTATAAATTACTGAAAATTAGACAGGACAACGTCTGTCCGAGTAGCTAGTACTAAATGAAAAGTTTTTTCGTAGTAGATTCTATGTTACGAAAAAAGCTTGCTCCCATTTCTTAGGTTACTTAGTACTCCTTTACTTACGTTCTTTACTAAAAAAATACCTATGTACATGTAAGTATTGCTTACGTGACGCATTTACGTATAAAATGTTTGTAATACGTTGGTACTTGGGGAAATTGCAAAAAAACATTGGTTAGTGAAGCAGGAAAACCCGAACGTTGCGTAGCAACCAAAGTTTGACCGCGAGTCCTTACAACTTTTATACTGAGAAGGTTCTTCAAAAGAACCCGTAAGGTTTTATTTATATTTTACTGAACCCCTTCTTCTAATTAACTGAACAGGTAAAAATGTGTAAGAATATTAATTTCACTGGGAATCGTCAGAGAAAATATCATAGGTTCCTTATTTTGTGGTAACGCCATTGATAGGCTAGGTAAGGTTATCAATAATACCTGTGCCTGCGGATTCACCCGAATAAGTCTTGTTTCCGTTGGAATGTCGGAATAAAACGTTTCCTGTTTCCTAATCCGGGTCATGGTCTACCCATGCGTCAAATTTCATCCAAATCCGTTCAGCCGTTTTAGCGTGAAAGCGTTACAAACACACAAAAAATTAAACCTTTTTTCTTTATAATATTATTTTAGATATACAGGTAATTAAAACATGTTTGTTAGTTTTCTTAATGTTCTGACCATTTAATGTGAGAGAGCATAATATTTCAGGAAAATAAACACGTACATACTCAACCCACGCTCGTTTTACCCAATTTCTGATACAACCAAACCACAATTTATTTTAAATACTACAAAATATTCAACATTAAATGTACAGAAACGTACGCGTGTTCACATTTAAATCGGTATAGTCAACAAAAGAGATAAGTACGTTAGGAAATATAATTAACACTGCTTTTGGAATATCTGCATAAAAATCAGGTCTTTCACATCGTTTCTCCGAGTATCTTATTTATTTTATTCAAAATCAAAGTCAAAAGTTATTTATTCAAACTAGGCTGAGAGTCAACACTTTTTAACCGCAAAATTACATAAGTCAGTCCCTCAAAACGCCTACCCTTTGTCACTTGCTAGTGCTCTAGCTGGCAAGCGCAATAAAGTCCTCAGCAGCACAGCTGTCTGTCAGTTAGAAAAACTTGATTCTATATGCAAAGTAATTATCATTACGAAACACAAAATATGAAATTAAATTATTCGCCATACATACTCACATTGAAGTGTCTGTTTGTAATGTCAAAATAATAGCTTTTTACTAAATGCAAATATGAAATGATATAGTTACGGTTCTCATAACATTTTTTTATGAGAACCGTACCTATTGACGGCACGGTTGGCGCAGTGGTTAAGCGATTGACTGCTGCGCTGCGTGTCGCGGGTTCGATTCCCGCACGGAACAAATATTTGTATGACCTACATGTATTTGTTCCGAGTCTGGGTGTTTTTCTATCTATAATATGTATGTATTTACAAAAAAAAAAAAAATGTATATAAGTAGTTTATCAGCCATCTTGTCACATTAACACAAGCATTAGGTTGCTTAGCTTGGGACTAGATGGCGCTGCGTGAAATGTCCAAGGATATTATTTTTACTTAAATGTTTGTCTGTCTGTTTGTTCCGGCTAATCTCCGAAACGGCTAGACATAAAAAGAAGAAGGGAAGAACATAGGCTACTTTTTTATCGACATACCTCGCGGGCGAAGCCACGGGCGAAGCCACGGGCGAAAGTTATTTAGGCATATAATTGCCAAGAATAGTGCCTGTGTCCTGCAAGAATATTTATTTCTCGGCTGCACACCAAACTCTTTTTTTGACGGTACATCCAAAAAAATCTGGGACATAATCCTGAACATGCGTCACACCGTTTTATATCATCGTATATTATTGTTATGGTCACGGCAAAATAACGGTTGGTTGTCGGTAATAAAATTTCTATATCATTTTACGCTAGCAGACAAATGTTTTGTACAAAACTTGATGTCGTGCCCTGCGTGATGTGACCTGTTACGACTCGTTCTTTATTAATCTATTACAAAACAAAAATACATTATGAAGGTAAACCTAATTTAGAATCACGCTCTTTTTTTACCTGACGGAGATAGTTTCAGTTGGTGTTTTCAAAATCTGATTGCGAACCAAATAAAGATAGAACTCGCCTTGACCGAGACGTAGGTACTGTAAAGGTTGTCTGCAAAAGTCGACCTTATGTCATGCAGGCTGGCTGAAAAAAAACTCTGGCTGCATTCGAACGATCAAGCGAATTTAAAATGGGCTTGCAAATGATTTCTAGTAGGTTTTTTGTTTAAAAAACAGTGATAGTAAAGGCACATTGATGTAAACACGTTCGTAATAATTATAACGTTATACGTATTATTTTCTAGCTCCCACACTATACTCATCACTGCACTAGCTCCAGTTTGAAGAGAGTTTGACTGATGAAGTGCTGATTAATACGTTATAATACAGCGAGAAGTCGACCCAAAGGAAGGAATTTTAAATATTTTGTCAATTAAACACGAAGATAAGAGTAGGAAAAGACCAAAGAAACGATTGAACGATGGATGGACTGTGTTGAAACGATGTTGATAAGGTTAGAAACGAGGTGACGACTAATAGAGAAGTATGGAAGAAAAATACATGTGGCGACCCAAATAAATTGGTATGTGGGCAGGAGAATGAGAATGATGATGATGATGTCAGTTTAACGAATTGAAAGCAACCTGTAATTTTTTGATGAAGATAAGAGATCATTAGATGTGATATATTGAAAAGTTTTATTAGGTTGATTGACAGTTGGTACAGAATTTAAAATGTTTATTACAACAATACACAAACAAAAGGGTCTAAACCTTTTGAACTGAGCCAGTAAAGGCGGGATATACTGCTAAAATGCACAATCAAGTAACCATAAGCACTAAGCTTAGCAGACGACACAAATCGCCGTATGTTATTATCTCTAGACTCTAGAGAGAATGCAGCTGGCTGCTGCCCATTCACGTGGCGCAATCCCCTAATCACATTCTACACAACGGACGCAACCCAAGCAGCACACAAGCGTTTTCAACATCAATATACCAACCTATTTAGAACTTAGAGTTCTTTTAGAAACTTACAAGAGTGTCATAAAATGCTTTTGTCTTTATAAGAGTGATTTATGAGTTATTATACAGCTCAAACTGTATAAAATCTTTATTGAGGGATCTGCGTAAGCTTGGGGTGCTTAAATAGAATATTAAAATTCTACTATACAGCTTTAAGTATTTTGTGACACTTCAATCTGGTGTCATCGTTAAAGCTGTATACAGGCTGTATTTTACATGTGATCACTTACTTATTACAACTCTAAGTGTTATTACAGTATCACTTGATACTTGTTTCTGTACAATGGTGTATGCAAACTCCATTCTCAAACTTATTTTTATGGCGTAATTGTACACTATTGTAAATACAGTGGTTTTATGACTTCTGTCTATGAGGGTGTTTTAAAACTAAAAAAATAAATGACAGCTATAGTACAGCTTTAGTCTGTATTACTGACAAGGTCACTTGATTGCATGAAGAATAAAATTAATGTTTTCACTGTGAAGAAATGCAACATGTGGAAAAAAAGAAAAAGATCTGGTGCAGTCAAGAGGAGAATTGAAAGGGAATATTTGAATATTACAAATTATCAACCAAGTAACAGTTATGATAGTGAACCATCATTTATTGAGGAAGCAAGAGAATCATTAATAAATCGGACAACCTACAGTCAAGCGTCAATTCCATCGACGTCCAACGAAGAAGGTTCCGTAGCAAAAACATTAAACAGTGATAATAATGATCATAACAGTTATATCAAATGTGTAGATTTAGTACAACCTTCGGAACCTGATAATGAAGTTTTTTCATTATGTGCGAAAATTAGTGTGATTTAAATAAAAAGGCAACAGGCACATGTAACGTGTATGAGTTTTTAATAACAAGTAAAAGTGACACATGAATGATGTGCGTACGAGCCCATAACAAAAACATAATACATAGTTTAGGTAGGACGGAACACTTAGAGCTATGATCAATGTCGTAGGCGCTCCAACATTCCCCCGAGCGTTGAAAGTCGAGCTTTCAACCAGACTTCGATTCTGGTAATGGGCATATCCTGTTGAAGGCCCTCCAGATGACTCCAGTAGAGCTCCAGTCTTTATATCTGCTACCCGGACAATTCCATCAGTACCTGGATGTATGGCGATGACTCTTCCTAGTCTCCACTTCAGAGGTGGAAGATTCTCCTCTTTCATGACTAGGAAGGCTACAAAAACAACAATAGAATTTTTTGTCTCCGGGACAACCACAGCCACGAGATTACGTGTTTCTCTTAAATACTAACAAGCTCGTATAAACAAAATTTAATAACAAATAACATTTACATAAACGCTGTGACTTAAGGACAATGGACAATCAAATTAACATGATTATTAAGTGTTTCTCTATGAAAGGTTTAAAAAGTAAATTAACCAGTTGAAACGATCACCCTATAAAAGTTCATTATTGTAAAACTAACAAAGAGATTCCTCCTCCTCTTCTTCAATAATTTCTTTTTCACCTGTAGCGTTTTTGTCGATTTTACCTTTTTCATCTGTATCCATTTTATTTTGATTCCTCTCGATTTCCCTGATCTGATTCATTTTCAGCTATATTTTTTTTTAAGCGCATCTTTTTTGGTTCTCATCCTTTTAGTTGCTCTTTCATTCTTACTGAGTTTCCTCTTAACAGAATTTTTCAAGACGTTTCTATGATTTTAAACGGCATATTTTCCTGAAAATAAAGTAAAACAGATATAATATACACAACACACTAATAATACTTTGCAATAAGTTTACTTAGGTATAATAATGTTCATACAAAACAATGTATTTTATATGAACGAGTTATAAACTCTACTTTTCACTTCGATTGCGAGTAAATCAAACAGTGATATAGCAAGTTAACATATATTTTAGTTTAAATTAACAATTTTTGGAACAATTTTTCAATTTTTTTACCTGAGTAAATAAACATTAGGCTTGTGTGTAGGAGAACTATACTGCCAAATCACAAGTGCGTTTTAATAAAATATTATTGATAAAGTGAGGAACGGATCAAAGTAATTTTGAGCTCAGGGTTTTTCATTTCTTTAACAGGTTTACTGTCCACAAAGTAGACACAATAGTTAAACAATCAACCTGAATCATATGTGATTCATGGGACAGGGAATGGGTTAAGTAACTCTAAAGAGCATTATAAGTTATGCATAGAGAACTAATATACAGCCTAAGTAATAAACATATTCTATTATAAAGCTGATTAAAAGCCAATAGCTGTACAATGTAATCCATAACTTACTTAGTACAGCTATTCAGACTATAATACTCTCCAAATATCGTGTAGGCTGCTTAGCTAATTGTCGCCATTTTCGAATGTTTAATAACAAAATTTAAAGTATAATTAAAGGATTTTTTTACAAAACCTTAAGCCGCATCATGATAATCAGCTTGAATAATGATCACTGTGCCCTTATATCTATTACTTTAAAATTATTTTTTTATTCTAACCTTAAAAACAAACATTTACTTACCGTATTTAGTATTTTTCTTTATGTCAGCTCGATTATTTTGCTGGCGCGTGAATATTTTGAAGGAAAACATACACAGGTTCACAATAAATTTAATTTGCACTTTCAATTCACCAAATAACAACATCAGATATACAAGTCTACGGTTATCTTTTACTTCTAGTAATAAATATTAAATAATAGTGTCGCCATTTCTACTACACGCATAATGTCATCGAAAATAGTTTTGTTTTATTTTTATTCTTTTGTAATCCTCTTCAAAAACCTATTTAGAACACTTTTCGTTACAAAAGAATTATAAGATAATATCTGTAGTATAATGGTTTCTTTGTACACCGAATAACAGCTTTAATACAGCTATTGTACAGCTTCTCTTTTGCTTGTACAGCTACTATACAGCTCTACTAACGACAAAAGCTGTATAATATGGGCCCTTTTTTTACTTACAGGGGCTGTTTAAGCGCTTAAACAGCCTATATACAGCCTGAATATGCAGCTTCTAGTATAAAAACCAACTTAAATACAGCTTGTATACAGCTTGCAATGCTACTTGGGAACTGTCTAGCGAAATTACAGCTTAAAACTGTAAATCAAAAGTCACATCTCTTATATGTAGGACCAGAATGAATAACATAACTTCCAGGTGTGTTGTCTTTTCTCCCCGATAAAGTTGAACCCGACTCTCGTACTAAAAGGAAAAGATATTAAATTTCCTGTAACATGCATGCTCATAAAATTTCCGATATGTCGGCATAGTAGGACCCTTTGAGCACGGATCCCTGGGCCACGACCGGGAGCGTTCAATACTCGTAATAAATTGTGTTATATTATTAGTGTTATAATCGTGTTGGCGTAAGAATTCTAAGGGCGTTTGTCGACTGCCACCGTCAACGGGACGTCAACGAGAACGAGATGACGGTGCAGAAGTAGCGATACATACGGACGCCAGCACATCAAGCTACTACAATCTGTCAAATTTCTGTAATAGATTTTCAACTTTATCTTTAAAGAATTAAGGTTCAAGGTTGATTGGGAAAATTTGACAGTTTCGGGTAGCTTGACCTGCTGGCGTCTGTACATTGAAGCTACGGTTTCCTCGGAAAACGGTGGCCGCACATAACGGCCGCAGTGACAGCTGTTATGCAAATGATGACAGTGACAAAGATTTAAATGTTACATACGCCACAGCGTGCCACAAGGATAGTCGCGTTTCTATTTCGTTTTGACAGCTCTGACACACAATGATGCAGTGAAACGCTATTTACTAATGTGTGCCCTCCCTCTATGGACAGTTTTTCGCGTGACTAAGCATAGCAAGAGCAAATCTAGCGATTTAAATATTTGGGCAGCGGGTTTGACTTAATGTCAAATACTGGTGTAAATGACAGATTTTTATGACCGCCGTTACAATATGACGAAACCGCTTTCTTAGGAAACCAAAGCTTTACTATGGGCGCGTGTCCACCGTAAGCCGTCACCAAGACGTCACGTTCGGTTTGAGTAATCTCGTTTCTCATTGACGTTGCATTGACGGTGGCGGTGGACAAACGGTGTACTACTGTGTACTCGTACTGCCTTGAAACGAATAGAGATAAAAATATTAGCATTGTATCCAATGCACGTGCAAGTAATTAAGCGACAAAGCACTGCAGCTTAGCCTATACGGTACGCACGCACGCCGCGTTTGCACTAAAATTAGCGCCCTATAATACAGTTGTACGCCACCATTGTGTAACGTTTTGATGCTGTTTACGTGAGTTTGTATCTTTGTTGCCAACTGTACCTAAATTTAATTTCGCAAAAAAAAATACCCTTAGCAATAAAAGGGTTATTGAACGATATTCTAATTCGCTACAATAATCCAAAACAACAAAAACATTTTGCTTTTCTGTTATTGGAAATCCCTTTGAAAATCCCTCGATACGTTTTAATTAAAAGAGAGTTCATTCTCAAAGCTATTTGCAGCTTTTATTTGTCACTCCATTTTTGGATTGTCGAAATCGAAATACATTGTTGGGATTGTTTACAAAATTTCATCACCCCTTCGGCAATTGAGTCACATTTTGAAGGGCACGTTGCCAGTCATACTTCCTGTTTTAGGAAGGAAATATGAAATAAGTCTTCCAAGTGCCCTGGTAAAGAAACCTTACCAAATCAAACCAATTTCCGAAACTGTTTAAGTCGGTTCCTTAAAATATTTTTTTTAGCAAAATAGGTTATTATCCTGTAGGTATCCATTATTTAAAAACAAATGAAAGCTATTCTTTCTATTCGGGAAAAAAAATCCACGGAATTTGAACTCGGAATATTGAATGGATTATTTTTTATAATTTCTATAAATACCTACATTCCATATTTAAGCAGTGTGGTCCCGGAAAGGTTTTGAAAAAGATGGAGTATTTCAATATCTACAGATTGCTAACGATACTCGTAGTAGGTAACCAAGTATAATATAAGTTCCCACGCTGTAGCAGATGCTAGGGGCATTGAAGTTTACGCGGGAAAGTTAGAAGTTTTAAGAACTTCTAACTTTCCCGCGTAAACTTTACCTGTTCGCACTGCACGCTATCGCGCACAAAATGACAGATCTAGAATCCATTTATCAATGTTATGGTCCTGTTTCATCACATTTATTAAGACGTGGTCTGGTGTCATCGACCTTGCTTGTACAGTTACATGGGATAATCCATTTAAAAAAAACTATCTCTTTAAAAAAACATTTGGCCATAAAATTATATCTACTAGAGTTGCGATAAACTAGACCTAAAGACCAGTAGGTACTTAAGTTATATAAAAATCTTCACGTAAAGTTAAATAAAACCTGAAAGATACTAGGTATATAATATAAAGTGGCCTATGGTTGTAATTTATCTGCAATATCTTATGTTGGGCTCTTTCTAGTGAAAGTGAGAGAATGTTAGATTTTCGTTGGCCCTCTGGAGTTATTCTAGGAACTTTATAGACTAGAACAATGTTAGTAAGAATTCCCCCAAATACCCTAAACCTGTCAAACTTTTTAAATAAATCTTCGTTTCAGTGTTGCAGCATTACTAGGAATCGTGACATTTTGTAGCTACACTTTACGTCCCGAAGGACATGCAAATTTTAGAGTGGTGAGTCAAGTCCTACCCGAAGCACTTAAGCAGTTCATGGAGTTCCAAACAGTTTTCATTTTATGCTGTAATCTCGACTACACAGTCTGAGAATAATGGTAAACATTTACAAAATGTTATGAACATTTTCCGAAATAATCTGTTGTATCTTGTTGAACGTAAGACATGAGATGTTATTAGTACAGCAATATTAAAGTTTTAATATCCCCCGGGCTGCGTATAATACGATTATGGAGAATCTGACATCGTTTAATCAAGCACCAATTACGAACTTCAGTACAAGACCTAAGTTAGAATAGCTTCGAGAGCTTAGCGGGGGATTTTTTTTTTTTTTTTTGTAGAAAATACGTTTTGCTTAGCCAAACTTCAGCATTCGGTTTCCATCAAAAGTATTCTCAGTGGGAACTAATTTACTTGTGTTGCCTTTGTCGAGTTCCTTTTACTTTACGAATATAAGAAGATTTATTATCTTCTTATCTTCGTAAAGTATATAATATGTAATAAGTACTTATTTTGAAGTTTCTCGCGCCTGTCTGAAAGGATATGCAGTATAAACTTGACGTCTTTTTTCAATAACAAAACGGGGCGGGGAAATTAATTCGATTGCCTATAAGCACGGGTTTCCAAACGTACGGGGTTAGAAAATGGCAGAATATGCTCAAGATAAATAAATTCATTCGTATGTTTCGCGACTTCTGTATTATTGACGATTGTATAAAAATACCAACTCACGCTGGGTCCGCGTGGTAGATTACAGCCCACTCCCTCTCGAAGAAAGGAGGCTTGTGTCCCAGCCAATCGTGGAAACATTATATGCTGATTATGTATAAAAATAAATAAATATTTTGTTACTTATATTTCTTCGTAGATGGGATTCCCGCTGGGTAATTGCGTAATACACTAACAATAGCAATTCATTACGTTAATTACGTTGTTGAGTTAACGAATGTTTCAAATATATTAAGCAACTAGCTGCGCTCCGCGGTTTCACCCGCATATGTTTTGATCCCGTGGGAATATCGGGATAAAAGTATCCTATGTGTTAATCCTGGTTATACACTATCTGTGTGCCATAGTATTTTATCCAAATCCGTTTAGTAGTTTTGGCGTGAAAGAGTAACAAACATCCATCCATCAATTCACACAAACTTACGCGTTTATAATATTAATAGGCTGGATTAGCAATATCCCTCAAAGTGATTCAAATTGTGATTGAAAGTGTCGCACTGTTTAAAATCTTAGACAACGTGTTCCACAGTGCAGTAAGAATATCTATAGTTAGAAGAATTTGAATTTTAAAACAAGTTTTTATCAGCATAGCTCACAAACATTCGATAAATCAAAATCAAAAGTCATTTATTCAAATTAGGCTGAGAATCAGCACTTTTCGAACGTCAAAATTACAAAAGACAGTCCCCTAAAAACGCCCGCCCTTCGCCACTTCCTAGTGCTATCGCTGGGAAGAAGAAGTGGCGGAACAAACTCCCCAGCAGCACAGCTGTCTGTTTAGTTAGAATATAATATGTAGTTGCATGTATACAATACTAGGAACCTATGTTCAGTAATGAACATTACAAGAAGCTTAAATTATTTGCCATATTATGTCAGCTAGCCACGCCAATATACCAACAAATATAATAAAAACTATACGTACTCAAGCTAAAAAAATAATTAATTAAAATAAAAATAAAAACTCACTACCTAAATAAAAGCCTCCAGGCATAAAGGGCGTGACAGCTTACATATTTATGCATTGCTGGGTTCGTCACATAGCTGTCACTTGCAGTCACAGATGATGAACTAGGACCATCGATGTGAAATAAATGAGTTAATACTAATAACAGTAACCTGTCAATACCTAAGCTAATTCTGGAGAAAGATACGTTACGATACGTTTCCTAATCAAATGTTATCAAAGGAGTCCTTTTAAACACTATATACTGTTTACAGATCCGAAACCCGAAAATTTCGGCAGTTTAAACTAAATAGACGATGACCGCTTTCTTCCGATAGCTATTTGCTGCCAATCAGGTAAACAAAATTCGAAAATGTGTCATTTTCAATTCGGGAGCCTGTTGAATAATTATGAATAACTATACAGAACTATAAGATAAGTAGGTAACGAAAATTGCAAGCAGCAACTACGGATCGCTTATTAGGTATCCACATATTATATGGCCACAACAGTAATTATGCATTTCCTTTCATTGGTTCTCAATTCCATATAAAATGAACGTTTCATGCATATTAATGGAACCAATAATAATTATATTTTGCACAGCGCTAATGAAGCAAAGTTTTCATTGAGCTAATTAAAACCTTACCGTATTGAATGGTAACAATTTATTAAAGTTTCATAAGTGCATTCTCGTAGCTTCCTGCGAAACAGTTAAAACTAACTGAACTATTCAGTTACCTAGATATAATGTTATATTAGAATACCTACATCTACCTAGGTACATACTGAATCTATACTATTGATCTATCCTAATAATAAAGCTAAAGAGTTTGTGCATTTGAACGCGCTGATCTCTGGAACTATTCTTTGGATTTAAAAAAATATTTTTGCTTTTGATAGCCCAATGCATGAGGAACATCATGGGGCTATTGAACATCGCGCTAAGACCTTTGGGAGCCAAGCAAAAAGAAAAAAAGTCAGAAAGGACGCTGAGTGAAAATGAAGTAATAGTGCGGGCGGGCGATGCGATGCGACGGGGTGGGTCGGGGGCCGAGAAATTTCACGTGGACGAAGTCGCAGGTAGAAGCTAGTACCTAGTGAATATATGGGACGGAGAGAGTAGATACATGGAGTGAAGTACCGACATGTAGTATCATAGTGTTGTTCAATAACAGCTCAATAATGAACTTAATAAAGTTGGTTATTACGCCATTCGCCGTCGAGGTAGACCACGGCGAAGGTAGTGTGACGATTTGATAAGGTTTGCAGGATCAAAATGGCCAGACATAGCACAAGACTGAGGTTTGGTAGGAAAAAGGGAAGGCCTTTGCCCAGCAGTATGACACAATAAAGGCTAGAAACAAAAATCGCCCTGGATACAAAGTTTAAACAAGTACAGACGTCAGCACATCAAGCTCCTACAACCTGTCGAATTTCTTTAATAGATTTTTAACTTTATCGCTAAAGCATTTTAAGGTTCCAAGTTGATTGGGAAAATTTGACAATTTCGAGTAGCCTGACCTGCTGGCGTCTGTACTCTGTACCTACATTCACCTCACCACACCTACATTCCTCATTCCCTTTTATTTTAAATTTAAAAGTTCACGAAATAAATGTTATTCTTTCTTTCTTTTTCATCCAAAAATGTATGTACGGTTACCTACTAGTTATTTCACTCCATGTAGCGTTCGTTTTCCACCCTATTTAATTAATTATTTTACACGACCCAGCTTTTAACCTTTGCAATCAAACTAGTTTATAAGGTACCTGTACCTATATATACTAAGGTCAGATACGTATATGTATCCTTCTAGTTTATGACTGCACGTGAGGACTTTCTTGAGCATTCGCTTTTCCTTAAGAACACGAAAGTGTCTTAAATTATAAATGTATTCCAACTATTCACCTATACGGGTATCAACCGCGGCAACTTTACAGAAAATTCTGGAGAGATCGCTCTGTGTGTTTTTAAACCAAGAACGCTTATTAACAAAGCCAGAGTCTATCTCTCATAACAGCACCTAGTCACAATGTAAACAAAGCGCTATTTCCATTACCATAGACCTTATTACACAACCAATAAAGACTACAATATTAAACCCGGTAGTATGCAAGATAATGAAAACAAATGACGATCGAGATAACATGACAAGCGTGAAGTACGTAACAATGCACGTTATAGTAATGTAGTAAAACAATGCAGACACGTAATATTATATCACTCTAGCTTTTGCTCGCGACGTCGTTCGCGTGAAATTTCGGCCCCGACCCACCGCGTCGCATCGCATCGCCCGCCCCGCTTCTATTTCGTTTGCGCTTAGAGTTCTTTCTGACTTTTTTTTCTTTTTTCTCGGCTCCAGAGAGTCGTAGCGAGGTGCTAAATATGGTGCATATAGCCTTCCTCAAGAATTGGGCTATCAAGAGCAAAAATACGCGACTGGTAGTTCCAGAGAATAGCGTGTTCAAACAAACTCTTCTGGTTGATTATATTAGTATAGATAAATGTAAATAGTAGGTAAACTGCTTTTATGAATAAATCTTTACTCACCTTTCCTGTTAGGGTTAATGGAGGAACACCAAGAAAAGGCTGTCATAAGGATTTATATAATACGTTTATTATCCTTTTATATTTATATATTGGAAGGTGTGTTTACTAATATTATTCACTACAGTAGATGTAAATAACTGAAAACAAAGGTATACGCGTTATCGTACGCAAAGCGTGAAGTACTTGATGGTATCGTGTTACCCAAATACCCAGTAACTGGGTTGTGGAGGACAGATAGGCAGCCGCTCTATGTAAAATACTAGTATTTGGCTGCATTTGGTTTGACTGGAACCTGACCTCACATAGTTGGGAGAAGGCTACACAAACTGTTTTGTAAATGCTTGGATTTAAAACCAAATTAATAAACGCACTGTTAAGGCGAGTTCAGACCAAACCATAGATACAAAAACATACCAGGATAAGAGCGTCCCAACGAAATAATTCTCTTGGTGCCTGTTTACATTAAAATAATTTGGAAAAGAGTGTGGATAGAATGTACCTACATTCGCTAATTTGGTCTATACCAACCTTAATTTTTTATGCACGTCTCGGAGCTTGTATTTCTATACAGTACCTATATTATAGTGTGTAGAATTGTGTATTTCTGGGTTAAAAATAATGAACCACGACGTACAGTTGTTTGCTATTATGTAGGTAGGTCGTAATAATTCTGTGTTTATTTAGGAATCCTCAAATAGGCAACAAGTACACCCACACTAGCTTGAACCTGTATCGAGGGAATACAAATCCATCATAATAAAAGGTTACCTATTTATATATCTACAAGTGGAAGCTGTAACCCACCTACTTTATATAACCCCTCAGAGCCTTTAATAACACACGGGAAGTATGAGGGAGGCTTATAAATAGCCCTGGACAACCCATATATCAGAAACAAACATTATTTAGAGTTCTAATTAAATTATAATAAATGAAACTCTGTATCATCTAACGAGACGCAAACGTACGATCATTCATATTAATTGCCTTTTAATATTGCATAAACAGAGCTATGTAGATATGTATCTGTTTCACGATTCACTACTTCGAGTAGAAGTATTACTTCGGAGTAGAAATAATACAAGCTAGAGCATTTATGACCCAACTTTCGAAATAAAGTCCTACATGAAGCTTTTTATTAGGGTGTTGGGTAATATATTATGTGCCATGCTGACTAATATAATAAAGAGGTGTAGGGGGTAGTCTTTGTAACTACTGATCCGATTCTGAAAATTCTTTCACTGAGTCCGTTTGTCCACCGCCACGTCAACGGGACATCAACGAGAACGAGATGACGATGCCGAAGTAGCGATACAAACATTTATTATGGCCGCGTGTCCACCGCACCCGGCGCCGTCACCGGGACGTCACTCTCGTTTCCAATAAACTCGTTTCTCGTCGACGTCCCGTTGATGGAGGCGGGTGGACAAACAGTATTATAGAAGTCGAGTGTAGATATGTATATTTTATGTTAAAACTAGATATTTCACTCGGACAAAATCGCGAACAGAAACGAAGAAAAACATATTTTTATTTATAACTAGTTTTTTAACATTCATTCATTAGGCGTGAAATAAAAAATAATTTTTCTTTACCATAAATACATATTTACAGGGAAGCCTCATAAAAAAAAAAACATGTCTGCGTTAGTTCGTTGACAACGACTACATTAGCGCTCTACAGCTCGTGTCATTCATACTCTAAAGTAAATACAGTCACTCTCAGTGAGATTAGCACAATGCAAACTTAATAAGACGAAGATTAACTACGCGGTACTGCTTTCAAGCATCACGAAGGATTTAATTGGCTTCTGTGTCAGACACTACTTCTGTATTTTGTAAATGTAATGTAATCTAACAACGTTGTCACTTTTAAACTAGCGGACCTGGCAGACGTCGTTCTGCCCGGTTGAGTCCTCATATACCGACAGCAGCGCCACCTACCGGGTCCAATTGTTTTCAACCCATCCAGGAACCCATGGAAATATACACACAACATTACACCCAATTCGGTGCAGTCGATCGGAAGTTGTATAAAAAAAATTAATATGTAAATAAAAATTAATCATCAACAAATATGTACGTGGTGTATGCGTACATACATTTCGGTGATTCATTTTTATTTATATAGAAGATAGATAAATTACGTATTCATAATAATTTTTATTTTTTATCCGCAGTCGATGGAATGTCTTTGCCGTAAAAAATGCTTGATAAAGGTTCCCGTAGACAGGTGCGGCGTGACTCCAGTAAAACAAATTCCATAGTTTTCACAGAAATTGTTCTACGAGAGTCGCATCACGTTGTTGCGTCGCGCCTGTGTGCTAGCCTTAATTGAGATTGATGAAAAAAAAATGGCCCATTGTTTAGAAGGCCCTTGACTGGCGATTATAACGTCTTGAATAAACTCTTGTAAAGTACTAGAACTTAACTGTACGCCTAAATACAATCCAACCGAACAAAGGCTTGTTTAGAAAACTTTTTTTTTTAAATTTCAATGAGAGATTAGAATTTTACTTCTCGTTACTAATTATAGGTCTAGATTCCTTCCTAATAATACCTAATCAGCCTATAATATTCCCACTGCTGGGACACAGACCTCCTCTCGGTGAGAGGGAGTGGCTCGTTATCTACCACACGAGCCCAATATTGGCAGATGTCGCATGTTTTCGAATTTTTGGTTCTAAAACATGCCGGTTTCCTTACGATGTTTTCCTTCACCGTTTTGAGATTACTATTATTATTTTCCGAATAATAGAAACGTCTATTTATGTCGTTCCCCTTCTGTTATTTCGTAAACAAGTCCACAAACCTTTCTGCAGGTTGTAAATAGTGTTGAACAATAAATAATATCTATTCCAGATGTAAATCATAAAGTAGTATTATTCATAGAATAATAGGTCAGCCATAAGGCCACGCCACACGCTGAATTCATACAGAAAAAAAAACATCTAAAACAGTAAGACATACTTACATAATAAACACTTACTTACTATAAATATATCTAAACTTATATTACCTATATAGAGAAAAAAAGATCAGATATTTTGTATATTTGTTTGTAACGCTTTCACGCTAAAACGGCTTAACGGATTTGGATGAAATTTGGCATATGGGTAGACCATGACCTGGAAAAGGTTATAGGCTGCTTTTAACCCTGGATCACGGACGAAGTCGCGGGCAACTGTCAGTATCATACATATTATCAATTAAAGTACCCTTTCGTGTCTGTATGTGTGACCGCGTTGTTCTTTTAAACTACGCAACGGCTTTTGATGCGGTTTTCAACATTATTTAGAGATTTTATTCCGAATGGTTTATGTGTATAATGCCTTAACATTAAACTTACATATAACAAAGAAATCTCGATGTTTTATCAAGTCGTTACCGTCGTTGTATACCGTGTGAAGAATGGCCGGTCGCAGCAGTTCGGTTTTCATAAATAAAATAAATAATAATACTTATAAATTACTTTTATAAGTATTATTATTTATTTTATTTATAAAAACCGAACTGCTTCCTAATAAAATATTTAGGGATCTTAAAATTACAAACACAAAAATAAGTACTTAAAAGTGAGAAAGTTATGTCTTTGAGACATTTAATAAACGCCTGTTACCTTTTAAATTAATTTACTTAAGCCCAAGACAACAAGTCATTTAAAAGACTAGAAAAGGGTTACCAGTAAAATACTGTTCGACATTTAACAAGGTTCCGATTAATTTGACAAAGTTAAAACATTTTTTGCTCGGCTCAATGAGTTCTTTTGCTCACAGACGGCAGAAAAAGGAGAAGAATGGCCCAATGTCCCCTGTGTCCCGATTGTGAACGACCTATTTTCTTACCAACTTGCTACATGGCTACAATAAACAGTAAAAGAGGAAACTGGTGTCATCACTTGGCAGACGGATGGTTATTGCGGTCGTCAGAAATGGATACATGGCCTTCATCTCTCATATTTTTTCAAAAAGTCAGTCAAAACTTTATTTTTAAAACATGTGGTGTATTGTTGTAAATACGAGTAAAATGCAAATTTTAAGAATTCCATAGTTGAAGAAGGATTGCCATGTGTTTTAAGGAATTGCCAAGCATTGCGTACCTACATTATATACGCCCCCGCCCATGGTGATATTCTTCGGAAAGATCAGGTGCCTAGTACTCGCAACCGGCATATGTGTATGACCATAATTTTAAGAACTTTCACAGTCTGATCTCAGTCTCAATCTGTCAAAAACACCTCTAATTTCCCTACATTTTGACAAGTTTTTGTCGTTTGTTTGTCGCCGAGATGAGACTGCGACTAGATTTTGAACGTTTAAAATTACGAGAATTGGCCTTCTGATGTATATGAACGTAAACGATGCAAGCGGAGTATGTGAGGATCGTAGCTGGTAGTGTTCTGTAATTTCTGTCATTTTTGTCGGAAGAACGTGTGAGTTTATATATGCAATAATTATATTATTGTTTTGCATCCCAAAGACATTGAACATTGGTCATCATCATTATCATCTGCGTAGCGTTTGTCGACTTCCAGTCTAACCGGATGCAGCTTAATACCAGTATTTTACATTTTTAACCCCCGACGCAAAAACGACGGGGTGTTATAAGTTTTTAAACTAAACATTAGTATGTTACGCAAATACCCCGCAGTTCCCATAGACTACAGAGAATTAAACACTCCAGCATGAATTATCATTTGTTATATGCCTTTCCTGTTCTGCTCCCTACACTCTGTGAAAGTTAGAGCAGCAAAGATATAGTTTAGACAGGCAATCATTCGCATCACTTAACAAGTCTGCCAACGGATGCGCACTTTTTAACAGCAGACTTAATAAGCTTGGCGTTATTGTTAGAACATCTCACTAGCACCTATTTATGTTCTATGATAATGTTGTTACGTTGTTGATTCAGATATAAATTGACAACAATAATATAACTCTCATGATCTCAGAGCTCGACTAATGGAACGTCGTGTTTGCCTATTCGAGCAGTCATATCAATTGAGTTTATTAGCCAGCTGTAATATTGTCAACGAAGCGATCAGTCTGTGTCAGTACTAGCAATTGAGAGCTTCATTATACACGCTACTTATATATTAAGACCAGTTTTTAATAGAATCGTGATTCATCATCTGCCTAGCCGTTTCCCATCTATGTTGGAGTCTGCTTCCAGTCTAACTGGATGCAGCTGAATACCAGTATTTTACATGGAGCGACTGCCAATCAGACTTCCACAACCCAGTTACTGGGTAACACGATACCCCTTGGTAAGACTGATTGTCAGACTATCGGGCTTCTGACGACCCGTAACGACTGCCACAGATGACAGCCGGGACCAACGACTTAACGTGCTTTCCGAGGCATGGAGAGGTCTTGGTATGTCAAGATGATTACCCATCCACAGACCAATCGCGGCAAGCATAGCTTAACCTGACCTGTGCGACTGTTGCAACCTAGCCACAAGCCCCTCGTGTATCGAATCGTGATTATATTAAGCTAATTTGAAGATTTGAGTTGGTTACTGACACGAGGCGCAGATTTCTGGAAAGGCGTTGTATCTTGCCATCTACTTATGCCCTGCATTCAACTTGTCTCCGCCACAATTCAATAACATGATCCCATTTGCCAACATCTCTTCACTTAACGTGTCCTGCCCACTACCATTTGAATCATTAAATAGAAATGGACAAAAAAGGTGACTGTCCAACCTTCCAGTCATCCCTTTCATTTGTCATAGACCTTAGTCCGTCGCCGCATTTTGATGTTTCTGATCCAAGCAACTCATATATTATTAATTTAATTGCATGAACAACAAAAATTGGACAGTCTATACGTATATCGGCATTGAGGTACCTATGTCTTATTGAATTCTAAGCCAAGTTTATTACAAAGCGTGATGTTATATATATGGGGTCTAAATTGATCGGTGATCAGGCTCCCAGCTGGAGGACAACATTGCGTTCCGTATCCAGGAGTACCTTCTACATCGAATCCTTGATCCAGTTGCTCCATAAAGGCCTTTTTTTGTGGATAGTAAATCATCAAATGACCCCTCCCGCTCTGGGTGGAGCGGAACGGAGTGTCAGACTCTTACTGACTAAAACCCGCCCGTGTTCCTTCCTTAGCCCTTTATGTTCCAGGGCAGCGGTAACCCTTTCGGACGATCCCGCTACCCTGGCAGGCTTCGGTCCTACCGGGCCCCGTCACTCGTGCTGACATCTCTTTGAGGCGCGCGTGGAACACATACGCGCCGTCCGGCACGGGCCTGGTCCTGATCGGACGGTAAGTTACACATTACTCTCCGCGTGCAGGCCCGCGCCTACTGTGGCCGGGAGTCATCACGCGGCTCCCGACGCCCGGAGCGTCTCCCGCGGCGGCTGAGGCGTGAGGTCCTGTCCCTCATACACCCCGCCACCTCCTTCGCTAGCATGACTGCTTCACAGAAGGAGGTGACTGCCTCCCACTCCCTCTCGCCCCGGACCATGGCTTGAACCAGGGCCGGACGCGAGAAGTCGCCGCCGCTGCCGATCGCCTCTACGAGGACACGGCGGTGCTCTGCCCAAGCAGGGCAGACCTCCACCGTGTCCTCTGGGCGATCCTGGCAGTGATGACACCCGGGCGTCTCCTCCCGCCTGATGATATGCAGGAACCTCCCGAAACATCCGTTTCCGGAGAGGACCTGCGTCAGGCGGTAGGTGAGGATGCCGTGACGCCTCTCTAGCCACTCCTCAAAGAGGGGTCTTACCGCCGCTATCGTGGCGTACCCTGCGCTGGGTTGCGATAGTCGCGCCTTCCATGCCACCATGAGATCGCGCCGGAGGTTCGTCCGCATAAAGGCCTCAAAACTTGTTTTAAATGCCCACCACAATATAAATAAAGTGTGTGGTGGGCAATATAAATATTAATAAAGTAAAAACAAAATTAAGACGCTATTAGTGGTTGGTAATCAAAAAGAAATATATTTATTTTCGTATTTCTTGTAATAACTTCTGACTGACTAAATAAACAAACTTTGACATTTACTTGTTTATAGTTTGATTAGTTTTCGTTTTTCTCTGAAGTACTGAAATATTCATTACAATGAAATCTCATGGGAGCTCAACATTTTGAAGGAGAGGCCGAGAGTTACTTAAAAATAGTCCGTCATAATTTCTTTGGCCATGTCAGATCCTACTTGTAATCCGGACTTCTCGCGACGCGTTTTTATTCACCTGTAGAGCAGATCAGCTCAATCAATCACGATCTCATGAAAATATAAACGACGGATAAATACTTGTTGGACGTGACGATATTTCTGTTTTTTTATTTTAGATTTCCTCTATGAAGGCCGTAGATATTTCCACGTGTAGTTTTCCACTAATAAAGCGTGGCCAGGTGACAAATTGAAAGAATTGAGACGCCACATTCTTTACAAGTTTTATTTATGTCACTATAAATTAAAGCAATTTTACTATGCTGTAAAATATTCTGTAGAATGTGAATGTGTATTTTATATAAATAAATATTTTATATCGCTGTAGGTTGAGTGTCGCCCTTTATCTAGCTAGATTATCTGCATACTTTAGACGCTTTGAAGCGGAATCAATGGAATTTTTAATATAAATGAAAATGTACAATCATTCAAGTTACCTATACATTTATTAGTACGGCTTGCCAGCTTACGTCGTATCATGTGTATTAAAATGGCGTTTTAATAATTGACTCTTAAATAATAAACGAGAAAGCTAACATGAAGTTTGATATTGATAAGCCATGACTTGCTTACAACATGTTGCATAGATGTTTAAAATAATCAAAACATCTATGCAACAAAAAAACACAAGTTCAAAAAAATATGGATATCACGTGATGAACTTTGAACGTTAATATCTAGGAATCGTGACGCTTTACGGGGTTTGGTCCTATCGATTTATATAGGCTTCATGCGTGGCCGACATTTTGATAAAACATTTAAATGGCGGACAGGTAGGTATATCATGTATATAAAAATGTTCAATCCCCTTTCACTAAAATAGCGAAAAGAGAAAACATTTTAGATAAAATGAATCCTACAAAACAATCACGTTGAAATCGTACTCACATTGAATCCACAAACTGAGAGTTACAGTTCGTGAGAACCGCATAACAAAATAAATAAATCTAAAAGATCAAAACAATTTTGAGCACAATTCGTTCTAAGTATGTTCCTGCCTCTAATAAAATGAGCGCTATTCCTTTGATGAAATTACTGCATCAGAACTTTGTAACGGTATGACTCAACGGATTTAAAATAAGTTTAGTTTAAATGGGGCGCGAATTACCTTAAAATAATATTTACGAACGAACGGAACTTTTGTTCGTAGAACAACGTAAACTTTTACAGAATAAATAAAACAGTTGTAAAACTGTATGGACCACGAGGAGCTAATTAGCAATAAAGCTTACATTCGCCATGTGAAATATTCTGGGTTATTTTTCAATGACCAGCTGAAATACGAATAGTGGATGAGTGTCTGCTTCAACTTTTCGAGTTGTGCTTTAGAGATTTTTTATCAGCGTTCATTTGAAAAAGTAACTTTCATTGAATAATATTGACTATCTGGATGTTATGTCTAGAACAAAACTATACAGGGTTGTTTCTTTGTTTAGCAAAACTTAATGCCCAAGTTAAAATACCTGGGGCTTACGACCAGCTCTTATAGTAAGTCCCCTGTACCGAAAAAGGCGGACTTACCTTTTGTCCCTGCTGTAAGGTGATGCAGTGACAAATTAACCAGACAACAACATAGTAAGACAAGACAGATAAAAATACGGTGGTTTTTCAGTGACATTTTTATGGTCACTATTAAACAACCCTGTATAGTTTGAGAAACTACTGCGAGAGAGACCACTTGCTTCAGATTGCTACAAAAAAAGGGAAGAAGGTAGTCGCTTATTATTGGACGCTAGGAATGTTGGGACCCAAGAATGGTGAAGCTATTAAGTGATTAAAGAGCCAACGTTTTAAACCGGTCCGAAAATTAAATTGAATAAATAATTTTATATTTCCGCTTAGTTAAGCAAGGAATATCGTTTCTCGTATCTGTTTGCTCAACAACGTAAATAACGCAATGAATCTTGTTGAACTGTCAATATGAGAGTCTTTCCTACTGTTAGTGTGTTTCGCAATTACCCCGCCGTTCACCACACAAATTGACACAAGCAATCGATTGACAGATTTAATTCTCTGTCTACCTGAAGGCTAATTCTCGTAATTTATAACGTACAAACTCTAGTCGCAGTCTGATCTCGGCGACAACCAAAAGTCAAAACTTGCCAAAAATGTAGGGAATTTAGATGTATTTTTGACAGGTTGAGACTGAGATCAGATTGTGAACGTTCTTAAAATTACAAGAATTGCTCCTTCGAAATAGACTTGATTCAGAAACACTAGTAAACAAAAGACGAAGCAATAATTATTTGTTTATAAATGTTTCGGGATGCAAGAAACATGCTACGGGACGTTTAGGTGAAAAAAAGAACTAAACAATAACCCTGAAACATGTGTTCGAGTACCTACGAATATACGACCAACGAAAACACAATTATGTCAGAATAGAACATTGTAATATTGGAAATATTCCCAAAGTATTGGGAAAACTTTGTCAATCCAATTGTGTTTCCTCCCATCCGGAATTTCTTCTAATGAAACCTTACTTAGGTACCTATTATGATAATTCCTTTGTAGCGGTGTCTTTATGATGCTGTAATACTTTCAGATGAAGCGTTACGCATGGCTAAATTACCATAGTCGAATAAAGTAAGTCGAATACGGTTTTATTATTATTTAATGACCTCCATCAAGGATAATGAAGGGTAACTTCATTTTCGCTTGCCGTCGCTGCGACGCCGACGTCGGCGTTTAATAGAGGAGTTAACTTGATCGAAGGTAATACTTACAAATAGGCATCCATTAAAATGTTCTGACGTCACGACGACTTTCAATAAGTAGTTCGTGGCTAAATGATAACAGCCGCACTGGTTGATTGAAGATTAGGTTACGATTGCCGCGGTCAATTTGTGGATGGGTGACCGTCCATTACATATCGAAATCCTCCGTGCCTTGGAAAGCACGTTAAGCCGTTGGTGCCGGTTGTCATACGTAGGTCTTTGACAGTCGTTTACAGATAGTCAAAAGCCCAAAAGTCTGACTACCAGTCTTACTAAGGGCTAGTAGGGTTGGTCAGATGGCAGTCGATCCATGTAAATTACTGCTGCTATATTCTGTAAAAAAATTACGGTTTAAAATATCATTTATTTCTCAAAGATTTACATACTCACTTAATGAGAAACAAAGTTTTAACATGCAGGTAATTGTTAAAATTGTCCAGAGCGCTCGTCGTTCAGTTAGAAAGTACATAATTTGTTATTTTCAATATATTTGGTGAGTGGGTACATCACAACAAATTACTCGAACGCGCGCGTCGTTGTAAACATCGAGCGCGCTGCTCGCAGTACTGTTGTAAAGCACCGTGCACACTAAACAATACCAGATAGTATAAATATAATATTTTAATTATTATTTATGTTGAAGCTGTCGAAGATGTGTTTCTTTAACATTTTTTTAAAATATAAATTAGTTTTAGCTTCTTTAATGTTTTTTGGTAATGAATTATATAGTTGCACTCCTTCGTATTTAATATTTTTCTTTCCGTGCTTTGTTCTAGGTTTGCGGTTTGTGTGTTAATTTAGGTGAAGTGAGCTTCAAGTGAACTGACATTCCACCTGAAGCTAGGGATTGCCACTATTGATTGACAGCTCACTTCACCTTTTCACGGTAATGTTACAGAATAGATTAGCTGGTATTTAGCTCCGGTTAGGAAGAAAGCAGACTGATCATCACTATTCAGTTACGACGGTTACAGGCGATATCATTTTAGTAGGCCTAAAAAACGCCCACCGTTGTTGTATAACTACACTAGTGCTTACTAAGATTCAGTGATTTGTGATAGTTTTCTTTCAAATAGTCCACTCGAGCGTAATGTACTTAGCTGAATTTTTGTCGTTGGCTCTTTCTGTGAAAGGTATATTGTATGTGTGTGTGTGTGTACTTGCGGCATCGTGAGACCTTCCACATGGTGTGTGTTTTGTGTATACCATCAAATATTTATGTTTGTCATCGATTTTATTACACAAAACAACGTTGTCGGTTGAGTGATAACTTGTCAGAAATTTTGAACGTTTCAATAAGCTGAATATATCGCGAAGTATTAAAAATACTACCTACTTCAAATCTCTTGATAGAATCATATTATTGTTTGATAAAAATATACACTCGCGAGCAATGAAAAAGTTCCAGTGACATAGCACCAAATTACTCCTAAACGGGAAAGGCTAGCTTAATGACGCCGTCTGCAATATTGAAGTACATTTAACAGCGCATCAGAATATTACCAACTAAAAACGTAAATATTGTGTTCAAATTTTTGTCTAAGAGATTTTACAAAATTATATGTCTAAGAACATATTAAGGTGTTTGTCGGCATTTTGTGGGTGGAACTTTTTCATTGCTCGGCAGTATATAAATTATATTTGATAAAATCATATATTCATTGTTTGGCTGCTATGTTAAAGGTAAATAATAGCTTGTACTAGCAGGGTAGTAGCAGAGCTTGTAGTAGCAAGTAAAATACTATGTACTAGCAGGGTTCATATTTAAGCAGTAACCAGTTTCTTTTTTAAAAGTGGTGGCCCAGTGGTATCAGGCCCGACTTACGAGTAGCATCGTCGTGAGTTCGAACCGAGGTAGCATTTTACTTTATGTATTTAATTTCATCACCACTGCTCTCAAAACGGTACAGGAAAACATCTTGAGGAAACCGGCATGCCCTAAAACCAAAAATTCTAAGACATGTGATATCCACCAACCAGCACTGGGCCCACTCGCTCTCACAGAGCGGAGGCCTGTGTCCCAGCAGTGGGAAAGTTATAGGCTTTTTAAAAAATAACATTTTTGAACAGCTTCTGTGGAAACTGGGACTGGAGAATTTAATGCCATGTTAACCATGTAACCTAGCTAGGACATCAGATTCATTTCTGTGATTTGTTACTCTTTTAGCAAAATTATGAACTGGAACAGACTGTACCAGAATCATGAAAAAAAATATACTTGTACTCAGTAGCACCTTGTAAACAACACAAATGAAATTAATGAATATATAAATAATTACGTTAGTTTACTTATGATAGGTAAAATTAAAGTTAGCCACACTAAGATTGGGATTCGAATATATATACTTTATTAAATGAGCTTGTGCATATACCGTATCGTTATGTTATTTACGAGGCAAACTAAGCAGTAAATAACACTGTCCAGGCCATGATTTATTTAATAACATTTTATTACAGTACGCTGAAACAATTTCTATTTAATTATTCTGCGGTTGCTGGTGAATAATTATATTAAGCTTTGATATATTTATTAGGTATGTATCGCCATCAGAATGAGAGTTATAAGGGAGAAGATTATTATTTATCCTTTAAACATATTGTATAATATTTAAGGAACATAATAGAAATGAAAGGTTTACTTATTACATGTAGGTAATAAAGGGTTGTCTAAATTACTACGCTCATTCAAACTACTACGAAAGAAATAATACCTATTAGAGCTGATGGACCGAGAAGGGTGCTGGGACAGACTGGATGCGGAAGCGGAGGATAGGGTGTTGTGCCGCAGCCTGGGAGAGGCATATGTCCAGTAGTGGACTGCGATGGGATGAGTTGATTGACAGAACTATTTACCAAACAACGTAGGTGACATCGTACAAAACAATCTTCTAGAAACACATCGCATAAACCTGAGATGAGGACCACAACGTTAGAGAGGAGGATTTTAAGGATCGCAGTATCAAGGTACTTCACTATTAGTAGGCAGATAGAACTTTGAGCCTCACAGTTGCACAGAATGAGACAATTATATAAATGTTACCTAAGCGACAGGAGTTACAGGGAATCCTAATAATTTAAAGACAACTTAATTTTCCTTTGATAAAAATAAGAAGCCGTAAAAAACAACCTTATTCAGTTTTCTTCACAAAATTATAATACCACCGACTTACATTAGCATAGTAATGGAAATTAAATAGTCTAAGCAATTGTGCACATTTTTTTGGAAGGTAAATTTTTACTGGTACTCATCACGGATGAAGTAGAATGGTGGAGCAATTAGTAAGTATAGATATTTACATAATTGTTTCATCTGAGGCACGTTTCAAGCCGCGTCGGCGCCGGGATAATCTCCACAATGAAATACAAACGCCCCTCCTAGGACTCCTTACCTTCTTATTTGAAAAAACTAACAAATTGTATTTCATCCAATTAATTATTTTTAATCACCGTTTTTCAATCCACCCAGTACACTAAACGAACCTAAACTTTCACAAGTTTCGTGAAATCTTCAAAAGTGAAAATTAATTTCCCTCAACGAATATTTATTCCGCGGTACCGTAAACAACTTAAATTGTATTTCCTTCTATGAATTATAATTTGAGTTGTTTATCATTTACGTCAAAATAAACAATATTTTTTAGAAGCTCAAATCGACGCGTTGGATCAATAACGGAACGGAAGAAAAACAAACAAAACAAAAATAAAACAGTTTCGACCAGTAACAAGTAACCATTACACCTTTCGGAATGTTAACCTACATCTGAACCAATAAAATAGATGAAATACAACTCACTATTTTTGAGTAACCACCTAATTTAATCTTCGAAACCAAACATTCAATAATTCCTAGTAAACACACATTCAATCAGCGCTTATTACATTGTTTTTTTCCACTGAAAAAACGAGCGGGGTAATTGCGTAACACACTTATAATGGAAATATCTTTCACTTTGACAATTCAACAAAATTCATTGCGGTATTTACGTTACCAAGCAAAAGATGTTTTCACACATATGAAGCAAAATACATTAGCAATTTCATTCAAAATCTTCTGGATTTTGATGAAAACATCTTACGCAATTAAGGTGCTTGAGTGATATAACTAATAGTGATGCTAGAAGATTTTATTTCTTCTACGTTCGGATGGTGTAATGAAAAACAAATAAAGAATTCCTACGGTTTGGGCGGGCGGTAATTACTCCACGCAACACGTAGCCGCATGAGCGCGTTGAATTATGAAACAAGCCACACGTGTATGTTCAAACACATCCACATACTACACAAAAGCCTTTTGACATTGACGACCATGATCCGACAGAACAAAAACAAGTCATCTGATACTGCTATTCAAAAAGTTCTACAAGTGTTCACCTTGAGACTGAGACTTTGCGTTTTTAACAATCAGCAATTTTTGAGTGTACTAGACTAAAATATTCTAGCATAAAACCTCTTTTCTTAGGAATGCAACGTGAATAAGCTCCTTATTTAAGACGCAGACAATTAAACTCAAGGAGTTGCACATTTTTGAGCGTGTGTCGTGGATACAGTCTTGGGTAAGCACAATTTACGGAATAAACGTGCAACATTAATCTTTAGAACTGCGAGTCATTTGCAGTTCATCCGAGCTCAACCATTTAAACTTGTGTAAGTTTATTACTAGAATCAAAAGTGGAGAATACTACAAATCTACTTATACTTTCGTACCTCAAGTAGCCAGGACCCAATGGCGAAGGTCAGTCAAGCTATTTTTAGATGACGTGGCCATAACTAGGTCCTTATGGACCATACTAAATTTGACATTAAGTTCATTGGTCCATTTCGTGTTCATTCATGAGTTTGGTTTTATTTTACTATTTCGTTATTTTCGGTGATTTTAGTATTTTAAATCAATATTATATTTGACATGGAAAGCGTCAGAATTAAAAACCTCAATTGCTCCGTATTTTCTCGTAATTACTTTCTTCAAAGTGTTGGCGACATAACCTCGAACATTGTTTAATGATTTTTTTTCTCCACGAATAGCTAGCCACAATCTTCTAATTTTGGAAAATATGGAGTTCAATTTTGGAGATTTTTTTCGGTTTTATTTACAAATCACCTCTCGGCTTGCATTACACACATCAAAAGCGTATAGGGATCAAGTACATTATTAGCTATAAAAAAATATCCAATTAATATTTACTAACCAATTAAATCTAGTCTCCCAGACTGGCTTCTTACTTTAATTCCTATGTTTCTGTTAACAACTTATCCCTATATTTTGTAAAAATTAAGAAAAATTGCAATTTTTGCAAATTGTGATAAAATTAACCTAAGTTAATGTCGTCAATTAAATGGCAAAAAAGGGCAAAAATGAGGATTTTTTAAATTTTTATGATGAAGACAAAAAAATAATAATCGGAGTTTCCACCATTGACACGAATCACAGAATCACAGCAATTTGGCATGCTTAAAATCAGTTCATCAAAATCACTTTGAGGAATGGCCGATCACGTTCTTTCTAACAAGTCAAAAAATTGTTGTGGGGTATGCACGGCATCCATACTCGGCAGAGCTTCTTTGGAGCATATTCCATGCGTGCTCAATTGGGTTGAGGTCTGGTGATTGAGCAGGCCACGGCTGAACGTTGATGCGAGCATCGACAAGAGTGCGTGTTACGACTCTAGCCGTGTGTTAGTTGAAACGAATCGCTCAACTGGCTTCACAAAGTCATGGTTACGCCTGAAACAATCATCTCCGCATAAATCTGAGCATTAAGGTTGCCCCTGATCCAAATGAGATCGGTTCTTACACCGATTCAAATACCGCCCTAAACCATTATTGTTCCCCCTCCATATGATTGAACTTCCTGACAAAATTTCAAACGTTCTTGACGTCCAGAGGTCCTCCAAACACGAGTACGTCTTGTATCCGGCCTCATAGCGAAACGAGATTCATTGGAAAAGCAAACACAACGCCAGTCTTTTTCCTCCCAATTTCTGTGTTCGCGAGCCCATTGTAAACGGGCCGTACTATTGCGGGGTGCTATAGGTGGTCTCAGCGGCCTTCGGGAACGCAGACACACTTCACGTCAACGATTTCGGATGGTTAGTTCGCTTATCAGCAAGCCTAAAGAGGTGTGGAGCCTCGCAGCCAACATCGTGGTGGTCATGGTACGATTCCGTCGAGCAGTATTTTGGATGAACCGGTCCTGTCTGCGAGTGGTGATGCGAAATCGTCCTTCATTTCGTTTGTCCACGCTACCCGTGATGCGATAGGATGTCCAGAGGCGGCTTGTGACGCTCTGTGTAGTGCCAAGAGCGTCAGCCACACTACGTTGCCTGGAACCAGCTTACAACATTCCAACGGCGCTCATCATCTCTTCTTCTGTCAAATGATGTCGTCGCTCCATACCAATGCAATTTTTTTCAGTTCCTATGCAAAAATTGTAATGGTTTTGTAAAAACGCCATTACACACTTTTATAGGAATCCTGATTGACAGCTGATTTTCTATTTTTAATGAAAATTTAAGGATTTTTTTTTATTCAAATAGTGAAATTAACTGAAGACAATCAATAATGAACGAACCAAAAAAGTTAAAATAATAATCCTCAATTGCGGCGATACTCTAAAACTTACTTGATCTCTAGACACTTTTGATGTGTGTGCCATTCTGAGAAGGTGTATGCACCACTCTTACTTACCTAAATTATTGAACTTCATTTATTTAACCATTTATGTACACACATATATAAACAGACATTGAAAAACAGAAACAGAAAAAATAGGTACAGAGGTGATGCTTATTTCTTAAGAAATCTCTTCCAGCATACCTGAGATAGGACAATAAATACAGAGATGTAGACAGCGTGTGATAGAGCAAAGGAGACAAACAATAATACATAGAATCAAAAATAACCAATTCACTTAAAAACTAAACAAATATTACGAGAATATATACATACAAATAAACATACATAAATACTTCTAAAATAAAATAAATACATACACAACTATGATGAAGTGGACAGATAGTGTTCTTTCACTCTTCTTTTGAAAACTGCAATAGTTTGGCAGTCCCTAATGTCAGGCGGTAGTGAATTCCACAAACGCACCGCGTGCACTGTGAAGGAGTAGGAGTAGAAGTCGGTGGAATGGGGAGGGGACTTAAGAAGGTTTTTAAGATGCGACCTACAAGGTGCATCTGAAGGACGGGCGTAGGAAAAACGCTCCCGCAGATAGGATGGTGTTTTGGGATTGTGAAGGAGATTGAATAGCAGACATAAAATCCGAGAGTTCCTGCGAAGTCGAACGGGGAGCCACTTGAGTATCTTGCGAAAGTTGGAGACATGATCAAACTTTTTAAGGTTAAAAATAAAACGAATACAAATATTTCGCAAACGCTCAAGTTTATTTAAAAGCTCCTCCGTGGTATCCAAGTAACAGGCATCGGCGTAATCAATAATGGGTTGAATGAGGGTTTGAGCAAGAGAAATTTTGGTGTTCAGGGGCAAGAGGCCCTGAAGACATTTCAAGGAATGGAAAGTAAAATGCACTTTGCGACTGACTTGAGCAACATGAGCAGTCCACGACAGGTAGGAGTCCATGGTCACTCCCAGGTTTTTAACCGTTTGAGCGTATTCAATCTGAACTCCATTCAGGCAGAGTGGAGTCAGCGACGCTACATCGAGCCTATTCCGCATATACCTGCCGCCGATAATTATGGCCTGGGATTTCCTAGGGTTGATTTGCAGTCCAAAAGACCGCGACCACTCACTAATCAAATCCAGGTCACTGTTCATGGCTGAAACAGCAGCTTCCGCATCTTCCCTTAGGAAATTATTGTAAAGCTGCAGGTCGTCAGCATAGAGATGGAAGTAAGAAGAGATGACTCTGGTGACCGAGTTAATAAAAATAGAAAAGAGAAGAGGAGAGAGAACGCCACCCTGAGGCACACCTGCGGTAAGAGATCACCAATCAGAAGATGACTCGTCAAGACGAACCCGCTGTGAGCGGCCATTAAGATAGGAGTTAAACCAACCAATAGAGGAAGAGGAGAAATTTAAAGATTTAAGGATCCCTAGAAGGATGTCGAAATCGACAGCGTTAAAGGCACTGCTAAAGTCGAGAAGTTCATAATTTTTTCAGAAGTATAGAATGATTGATTTAGAAAGACTAAAAAAATATTGCTTTTCCTAATAAATACATAAAATCCAGAAGTTCAGATCACAGATTAAAAATACAAATTCGTAAAGGGATCATTCTCTGTGAGCCTCTCATTGATTCATGAGAGCAGTCACTGAAGCGCAAAGCCCAAGTAACAATTGATCAATCTAGAAAAGTAAAGAAACCGAGTAAGATTTTCATTTGGAAGTACAAATCTTTAGTAACGTAAAATAAACAGAAAGCCTGCGGGATAATTACGTAACACACTAACAGAAGCACTGGCTTCCATTTTGACAGTTCTACAACATTCACTGCGTTATTTACGTTGTTGAGCAGACAAATCTTCGAACGTATGAAGCAATGGATTAGCGATATTGTGTTACGAAATTCCTTAACTTTAGAAATACGAGCTGATTTGGAAATACGAGTCAAAATGCAGATACATAAAACCAAATCATTGCACAGGCTCAGATAAATACATTATTTTGCAAAGTGCTTGGGGTAATTCATTGCGTTATTTACGTTGTAGAGCAGACGGATTTTTCAAACGTATGAAGTAATGGATTAGGAATTTCCTTCAAATACCTCGAATTGTCATTGAAAATGGGTTACACAATTACGGTGCCGGAGCGTTAGTGACTATGACGTCACTATAAAAACTATAGGCACCAACAGAAAATAAAATTATCTTAATTTTAGCCACCAGAAGAGTATTAAATCTGTCGACACCCACTTTGCTCCGACTGTACGCAAGACTAGCTCAGTCTTCATTATTTACCGCAATAATTATGCATTATATTGCAGAGTTATGGCGGGACACTAATTGGAAGGCACTTCAGCCATATTTAAATAAGCACCGGCTAAACTTATGCCCACGCTTATTTCGAAAAGGTGCACTAATGAAGCTTGACATTCCACTCAGCGAGAACTGTGAGTGATATGCTAATGAGGAGTGGATGAAATATAAAACGCGGTTTTCCACTAAAATAATTATACATAGATAAATATTATTATACAGCTAAGCAGAGAGAAAGAAACATGTATTTGAACATGAGTTAAATAAAACTAGAGATGGATATATCGACGTATTCTAGGATGCTTTCTATGAATTCTATGATCATCAACAAAAATAAAACGATCAAGTATATTCAGAATTAATTAAGCTAGTATTTACTAACGTAACATTTCCTGTTGACAGCGATGCGGACGAATTTTTTATTGCCCTGTTTTCGTTCTTTTTTATATACGTGTGATGTGCATATGATTAATGTTTCGTTTATTTATCTATTTACTTATCTAATTAGTTTCTTGAATATTTCTTCAAATATAATAAAAAAGTACCTCTAAAAAACATTTAAAATATAAAAAAAATATTGATCCACCGATGTCGGGAGCAGGGTCCAAGTGGTGGAACCCTAACCGGTGGTTAGGGTTCCAGAGACAGGACCCTCCTCACAATGCGAGCCGTATTGAGGAGTACTGCCTTTTGAATCAGGCCCTTGATCCAACCGCCTAACGAGAGGCTTGATAGTTGTTGATCGTGGCTTTCGGCCATCAGGGGCTGCAGTCTCGACATTCATAGCGATCGCTTTACTACCGAATTCGGTCGCAAAGTCCCGGATTGACAGGTGTAATGTATGGAGTAACGCTATGAATTTCGAGACTGCAGCCCCAGGCCATTGGCTGATACGACAAACGGCACAAAGACAGCCGAGCTCACATTCCACATGTCAACAACCTCGTGTGCTAAGTCGAGATATTTCATTTTTTTGTTTTTCTCTTTATTAATGTTAGTTTTAGTCTGTCTAGCTTATACATCATGTCTCGGTATTAACGCACAACACCAAACACCCCAATTAGAAAATTATGTTATGTAAGTATGTTATGATGTTTGTTTATTAAATTAGTTATAGGATAGGATTATGGGAGAAAATTGTGGTCACGCACACAGTCGCACACGTACTTATTATAAGGGTTAGCGTAACTAGTAGGTACTTCGTCTATTGTGGTTTGGTTTTGACTGTACAGCGGTATTGTGACTGTAATTTACGTAAATTAATGAATCCCAAAAATAATTAACAGATTTAATTATTGTTGCGTTAAAAAATTATGTACTATAAAAATGACAGAAATCGATTCAGTAAACGATTCTGAACCAACTACTTTCATAATGTGCATAAATTCAGTTATGCATTGTTTATTATGTAAATACCAAACAATAAAAAAAACATTAACATTAAGTCAGAGGATTAATAAATTTAACCCTGGGTAAAAATATTTAAAGACCGCTCTTTTTTAATAATGCTTTGTTTTTTTTTTCTATCTAGTTATCTTTTCAGTGTCGGCCTAAACACTAATCGCACACAGTGCCGAAAAATACAGGTTTCTTGTAAGTATGGAGATCCCACTTTAACTTTTATCTTTATAATATTTTTATTATTTTTTGTTATAGCGGCAACAGAAATACACACTTCGTGAAAATTTCAACTGTGTACCTATTACGGTTCATGAGATGTAGACCGGACCCCTAAAAAAAAAATTATGAATTGGTAGCCGGTTAGCTAAGAAGAAACAGGGATAAAAAAAACCCAAACAACCACAAAACCGGCAACATTAGATAATATTTGTTGCGCTCCGTTAAAGCTATTAGAGCATTGGCAGACGAGCATCTCAATCAACTTCAAAACACCGATCAATCATCTCATTCAATAGGTACGTACCACTTAATAAAGCCGAGGACTTATCGAAAGGCAAGTTGCCGACTTTTACCGAAAATGCGTACCGTCAGCTTAATAAGTTGATTATTTTGGTATTAATTTTACTCAAATGGCAGCGTATGTTTGCGCTTTTTATCAATTTACTAGAAATCAGAGGCAGACATTGATTGTCGCTAATATGAGACTGCGACTAGATTTTGAACGTTTTTATTTCCGGGATTGGGTCTTCAATTTTGAACAGACACTTATAACTATATTGTTTTCTACCACAGTCCAGCAGTTGAGAGAGGAACGTATCCCTAACACCTGTTACTGCGACAGTTCTAGTAGCTAATAAAGATCAAATTCGCAAAGCACGTATTCGTTTGTGTGAAACTGACAGGTGTCAAGAACGCATTCTCTCGTCGGCCGCACTGTAAATCATTCATTTTTGTATTATATTATATTAAATGATACAGCAGGATACCGTACAAGAGTCAACATCCGTGTTATTGAGTAATTCTGTAATCAGAGGGGCAATTCTCGTAATTTTAAGAACGTTCACAGTCTGTCTTAGTTTCAATCTGTCAAAAATACGTCTAATTTCCCTACATTTTGACAAGTTTTTGACATTTGTTTGTCGCCGAGATGAGACTGCGACTAGATTTTGAACGTTTGAAACTACGAGAATTACCCCTCTGTAATTATTATGAGTAATGTATCGGTCGATTAGTTAGCGAATAGATAAACACATTACCGATATGCTATCTGTTTTCTTCATGTTATTGATATTAATTAGAACATGTCTAGCCTGTCGCCAAGACGACGAGAGGCCGAGTGACGGCATAAATCTATACACGAAAATATTTACTGAAGACAGAATACAGATCTAATCATATTATCAGTCCAATTATTATGTTACGGAGTGGGTACACTCCGTAACATAATAATTAATTTGGTTCAAGGAAAAAGTGCTGGCAATTTACAAAAAAAAAACTTTATTAAAATTCAGGTAAACAACTCGAGTAAATAACTAACTATAAAACTTCCAGACAAAGTAATTTTATTAATGAGGCGACTAAACTTCAATGATTAAAAAAAACTTCATTATTAAAATGTGTCTCGTTTTTGCCCTCGAGGACACCATCCGTCTGGATAAAACGGAAGATTTTGGCGGAGTCCTACTGTCTGAAACCCTACTGTTCCTTCTACTACCATGATTCGGGGGCCTGGGAGATACTTGTACATTCGCTGCACCCCCGACTGATATCAGCCCGCCATGCCTAGCGGGCCCCATCACGAAGCGCGGCCGATCCCATGACCGCACATCTTCCGATAAAGGCGCGGATGGAACACTGCGTGCCACCTCTCTGACTGTACGACCGATGACCACCATCATCATCTGCCTAGCCTTTTCCCAACTATGTTGGGGTCGGCTTCCAGTCTAACCGGATGCAGCTGAATACCAGTATTTTACATGGAGCGACTGCCTATCTGACCTCCACAACCCAGTTACTGGGTAATACGATACCCCTTGGTAAAACTGGTTGTCAGACTTTCGGGCTTCCGACTACCCGTAACGACAGTCAAAGATCCACGAATGATAGCCGCGACCAACGGCTTAACGTGACCGATGGCCACCTAAATGTGTAAAATACAAGAAAAAACGATGGCGTCTCATTCTTTAGCTGACGCACAAGTCTCAATATCAAGAGCTTTGACCTATCAGAAATGTGACATGTGTACACTAAAACATCTCACGTCTATTTACAAAGAGCATGCGACGAGTATTTTCGAGACGTATTTCTCATGCCTATGGATATAGGGAGAAAGATTCCAGTGGATACGAAAATAATCAACTAGAAAAGGAAAAGCGAAGACAATAGAGTCCTTTGATCCGAATTGGTTGTACCTATTTGGAAAAACACACGACCGAATTCTGTGTATTGTCAATCGCATAGGTATACCGACTGGTATAGATAACTTTATGTTTGTTGTCCATTTTGGTGGAAAATAGATATAACGGCGCAGGATAGACTTTATTGGTGAGCGCGTGTGAGTGTGAAGTGATCAGCGTATTAGTTTGTCAGCAGCTTCAATATCATCAAGACTGTGCCGGAATCGGAATATAGCAGTCCGTCGTGGACGTGGTACGACGCTGGCTCCTCTGCTCCTCTGACATTATCTTCTCTCATCAGAGGGATAACTCTCGTAATTTTAAGAACTTTCACAATCTGTTCTCAGTCTCAATCTGTCAAAAATACCTCTAATTTCCTTACATTCTTGACAAGTTTTTGACATTCACTGTCGCTGAGATGAGATGTGACTTGAATTTGAACGTTTTTTATGGACGGAAATTTACCTTCAAAAGACAGTCGCCACGCAACCATAGAGTTTTGCGGTTTACTAGAGTGACAATAATCAGCCAGTGTCACTCTTGCTCGACCTCTTCGGTGATTCTAGTAATTTCGTAAGGAAAGTAGACGGTGCCACCTGCTGCGCCGTCAGATATTTACTTATAGATTTTCTAAACAGCAGCTTCATAATAGGCTGAATTATAATGTAATTATTCTATTTGTGTTGACAAACGCGTGGGTTCCGATTTAATTTTATTACAAAGGCGGTTCGCGCTAGGTTGCTTACTTCGTCGCTACACGCGATGTAATTAAAATATATGATTAATTGTATTAAAATATAATAACTGAATAGGTATACGACTGATGAAAATTGCGGAACCTATTTCCTATACTCGTACTGTACTAGGTTTAAAAAGAAAAACCGTTTTTTTTTTTTCTAAACCGGACTCGCGCGCCGAGGGTTTTGTACAATTTCGCGGTTTTCGGATTTTTTTCTTTACTTGTGCTACATGACATTGCCTCTTGCCAAATTTCATGATTCTAAGTCAACGGGAAGTACCCGGTTTTGATTCCTTTGCGCGTTGACTTAGAATTTTCATTTTTCACTGCTTCAAGGAATTGCAGACCTGAGTATTTGAAATTAATTTCAACTTGATAACTTTACGCGTTCCTGAGAAAAAGGGTCTTGACAGACGGCCAGACAGACGGACAACGAAGTGATCTTATAAGGGTTCTGTTTTTCTTTTTGAGGTACGGAACCCTAAAAAAGGTAAAGTATTAGGTATCTTTGTATTGCACGTAGATAGTAGGCTTACAATTAAAATCTTTTCCATTAGTAATAAATGCCAAGTACACATTGCACAATAGAGGTAGCGAAACTACATTTGTAAAGTCGTGTCATTGGACTAAATCAATATTCATTCGCGTTTCTTACACTTAAATCTAACAATACAATAATATTATATTGTCATGATTCTCTGAATACTTTATTTGACGTTAGTACCTATTATTCAAGTGTTAATGTCATTAATTTTTCCTTACGTATAAAGACTGCCTATACCTACATAGGCTATCCGTTTGAGTTTATGCTGTTGATCGTAACCTGTCTAGGATATTTAGTTTGGCAAGCTCCTAGCTTTTCCGTTTTATGGGTATATCGAATGCTCATATATCAATTTTCATTCAGGAAAACTGTACGATAAATACTACTTTTTCAAACTTGCATAAATATACACGTACAGCAACTATTTCCTGTGTCGGTGGCAATTTGAGGCAAGGATGTAGTTATGTTCCAATTTGGAAGGGGTTAACATACCTCCACTTATCACGCAGAATTTGAAGAGGTAATAGCTCGACGGCAACAGATAAACTACTGATGGGCAATATGGCAAGGCCTTGTGTTCTAATATTATCCAATTTAACCCCGGTGGTGAGCCAATTTCTAACATAAGCATCGGGTTATGTAAACTTCCAAAGGTTAAAGAACTATACAATGCATAACATGCGTTATATGTGTAGGTATATTTAATATTTTTGTTTTAGACTTCACACATTCATATTTTTCTCTTCTTGTTCTCACACACTATTGTCTACATTTCTTTTTTACTTCTCCTTTCGCAGGTCTGCTGGAAGAAATTTCTTAAGAAATAAGCAGTACCTTTGTACTCATATTATGATTATGTCATATCAATATGTATTTTACTGCGTGCACACAAATAATGAAATAAATAAATAAACATGCATAATGTTCCTATAGGTTTATAGGCTATAGGCCTATAGGCTTCCTCTCTGAGAGAGGCAGTGGGCCGTAATCCCTCACGCGGGCCCAGTGTGGGTTGGTAGATTTGACATGTCTTCGAAGTTTTGGTTGTAGGACATGCCGGTTTCCTCACGATGTTTTCCTTCACCGTTTTGAGAGCAGTGGTGATGAAATATTTTACACAAAGTAAAGCGCCTGTCTCGGTTTGAAACTTCAACTCGTAAGCCGCGGTCGTTACCATTGGGCCACGATTGCTATCACTGAACTATACAATATAATTCACTATATCTAATTTTATAACACCAGCCTATTTTTGCCTCACTGCAGGGCAAAAGCCACTTTGGGTCACTGTGGGTCACTTTCGCGCTACGACATTTATTTTTTAAATGTCGAAGCATCATGCTGAGATAGGAGCCTTTTGGCCTCGTATAGGACTTTATTTCATTTTTTTTTCCTTTTGTTACTTTTTTATACAATTTGTTTTATTTTTATTTTTAACTGTGTTTAGTTTAGTTTATGATCCTGTACGAGTCGCAATAAATACTTTTTCTTTCTTTCTTTCTTTCTTTACTTTTCATATAGATAAGGGGGTCTAGTCTCTAATGGCCGAACCTATCCTATCTATCATCAGTTTTGACATACTGGAGGTAGAAAATCTATCTCTGGTTTTAACGTCCCAATAATCTATATCAGCAGCGATCTATATGATTATATTATACTGGCAGTTATGATTATACTGGCTACCATTAGTAGCGATTTGTCTTTAACTGAAAATAGGTTATTGGGTTCGGCCGTAAGTCCGTCAACGGGCGTGTTCGAAAGTTTTTGATCTGTAAAAACAAGTGACAAAATAATTTTTTTGGACAGGCAAAACACTGGATTAGGGACAACTGTCAAGCCATGTATGCATTCATTATTAGTTCGGGCTCAGAACTAATCTTATCTCCGTAAGTGATACATATTATGGTATAGTTACTTTGGCCGAAACTATGGATTTCGTGCTTAGATAGTAGACCCCGAGGGACGAGCATTAATCACCACCCTTGCTCAAGGCAGGTTGGAGAGTTCAGACTTATATTACTTACACTTGACTTGTATGACTAACTTTTGCCCGCGGCTTCGCCCGCGTGAAGGTCGGAAATTATCCCACGGAAACGTACTACCTAGATAAAAAGTATCCTATTTACTAACCCAGGTCATGGTCTTCATATGTGCCATTCACTTTCGCATTTATAACTATACTAGCTTCCGCCTGCGGTTTCGCCCGCGTGGTATGTCGATAAAAAGATTTGGTATCGGCTTAATATCTGCTTTTGACCAGCGCTGTATACTATAGGTACCTAAACAGGTTTAAATAGAATGGAAGGTTTGATTGATAGAGTGCATATAGGCCGATTTGTCACACTGACAATGTTGTGACTTCAATTAATTAGTAAGTAATCGAGTATGCATAAAATTTGCATAAAGCACTATAAAGAAATCCCAAGAGAAGATAAACTCACTAAATAATAATTAAAGCGACATTGTGAGTGGACTTTACGATGCATATAAATTGTAAAAGTCGGAAGAATTTAAGCCCCCCCGACCCCTGCTGTCGCGGTGAAAAACTACCGACGACCAAGTTACATTTAAGTGTCCCGCATTTACAGACTTTGTTGATAGTCTGAGGGGATGCAGCTATCACATGAGGATTATTTACTCTCCTTAGTTGGTGCATTTTAGTACGGCAATAGCCCAGCTCCCACTCATTGACCTATCTTTAGGGACAGGGGGTCTATTTCGCGAAGATACGGACCGGTCCGAAAGCAGTCGGTCAAAACAAGCGTAAAATACACAACGGGAGTAGAGAGAACTGTCAAATCGTGTCGTTATTAATTCTTAGTTTAGGGCCTCAAACTAATCTTTTGCCCGTAAGCTATACGGACTGGATGAAAGCTCCCGTTACTTCGGCCGAAACTACGGACGGAAGCTACTTGACTGCAGAGGTTTTGGGGCATAGGAGAGAAGATGAGATATAGTCCGCACTGTCTGGTGTTTCACTAATGAAAAACGATGAACAGTATATTGTTCGGAGGGAGATTAGGGAAAGGGCAAAAACTATTGCCATAGTTACTAGAAACACACCAGATTATTACTCACATATCATTTTTAGTTTTTTTGAGAACTGAACCCCAATTTGAAACTTGGTTTCCACTTTTCAAGTCAAACCGGTTGCTTCTGTAATTAGGAGGAGGCCATTCAATTTGAGAGTTTAGAGAAAAGCGACATTTAGCGAGGAATTCGGCAAAAATACATAAAAACTGGGTTTTCTCGAATTCCATAAATTTTCCCCTAAGCTTTTTGGGGAGCTTAATTGTTGCAAATGGGTCACATTATCACGCCCTGGAAGGAATACGTCAAGTTGCAAGTCATCCTGTATAATTTCATTATGAACTCCTTTATTGAATTACCGGGCAACACTTACTTACTGTCATTCTTAGATTAGACCAGTGGTATACAATATTATACGACAACCGGCACCGTCTGTATCGTTTCAACGTGCCCTTGACCTGAAATCCGTTTTGCTGAAATATCGCAGCGAGACTGGTAGCGAAACGATATCATAGCCTTTTTCATGTCACTACTTAGGTATGTCTCTGCCAACACTAGGTACATACTTATTTTGGAAAGATAAAAACATTGAAAATGGGCGGGGCGGGGAAAAGCTGATCGGAAAACTAACAGACAATGTAATAATAAAAATAATCTACGTGCACACAGTCTATTTTAGCACTTTTTATTTACGAGGACCGACTTTTCCGTCAAGGAAAGGAAGTAATGTGACGGACACTTTCCTTGACTAAAAAGACGGTCCCTTGATCCGGAAGAAATAGTTATGCACTTCACAGAGCATCATAGAAAAATTAAATACACAAAAACTTATAGAAGTAGAGTAGAATTTGAAAATGAGTTAAGTGCGGAGGAATTTTTTACTTATGACAAAATATCGTGGAGAATGCACGTATCTAGCAATACAAGCGGCAGCTGCGACTAATATGTAGGTAAACGTAGCTTCTTACTAAGGACCGATTTTTTGATCCGTAGTTAAACTCAACCAATTGTTAAAAAACTTTTTTGCAAAAAAAAAAAAACAACCGACTTCCAAAAACGACACTATAAAGTGAAAAATAACTTTAATTTCGGAAGTCGGTGTCGTCGGGTTCGCATTTTCGTTGTTTGCCACCGACTTCCGAAATTAAAGTTATTTTTCACTTTGTAGTGTCGTTTTTGAAAGTCGGTTATTTTTTTTTGCAAAAAACTTTTTATTTTTCACTTTTAAGTTGTAATTTTTACCAGTAATTTAGGTTTAAAAACCAAACAACTGAACCGTTTTTGATGAAATTATGGGACCACTTCAGTGGTATATCCTTTCGAACAAAAAAAGAATTTTGAAAATCGGTCCACAATTGGCGGAGAAATCGCGTAACAAACACACAAAAAAAAAAACATACCTTCGAATTGAGAACCTCCTCCTTTTTTAGAAGTCGGTTAAAAATATTAACTAATGGTTAAATTTTTGCAAAATGTGTTTTTTGATCAATTTTTAGTTTATCTAATGGCACTAATGGTTATTTTTTAAACTAATAGTTAATTATTTGACCATTAGCAATGATATTATATTATTAGGTAAACTAAAAATTGATCAATAAACACATTTTGCAAAATATTTAACCATTAGTTACTATTTTTAACAATTGGTTGATCAAAAAATCGGCCCTAAGAGTGTGGTTAGTAACATTATCAGATCGTATATTACCTCTAAACGTTAACTGAAATTTTCCTAACTTCACACCTGGTTTAGGTAGCTGAAATTGTTCCCGTTCCGCGAACTAAGGAATTAGTTTACGAATTGCACTAAGCTAGGGATTTTAGAACAATGTTTAGACGGTAATTCAACTACGCAGACGGGTTAATGTTCACAAAATTATAACTTAGTTTTCTTTGTAGTCAATTACACGGCTGATTTATTTTCTACGAAGGAAGGGCATTCGTGTTTTTTTGTTTCAGGAAACCTTTTAATAGGCTGATTCTACGTAAGGAATTACAGTGGTGCAGTGTTGGGGTTGAAATTTTAAAATATTCTGTTGTAAGATCCGGGAAGGTGTTTTTAATGAGCTTTTTTGATTCTGTTTTCTAAGTTAAAGAAAACGAAATACGAAAAGAAAATACGTTTATTTGCGGTAAACATGACGCAGAGAAAGAACACAAACACAAAATAAGAACATGTTGGGAGAAAATAAGCGGCACATCCACGCAAAACGGCCATGAGCGCTGGTCAAAGAATAATCGCTTTACACTTACGCACATTTTTTATTTGCATTGAAATAATAAAAATAAAATATAAAAATAAAACAAGTAAAATGTCCTCATACCATCTCCCGTGAAAAACAAAAGAATAAAATAGAAAGGTATAAAAAAACGGTGGTCGACATAATGCTAGTCCATTAGATTTTATTACTCCAATGAGGATTATAACTAACGTGCTACTAAATGGCCATACAAACCGCGTTTAATACAATTGCGTCATACATGACAGCCATAATTATGTAGACCATCGCTTATTTGTTAAAGGCTAACATACGACCGACACTTTAGGTCGACAATCGTCGTCGCCTGTCTACAAGGATCGCAAGCGACAGTCATCACTTTAAGATTTTGTGTGCAGCAGTACCTATCTCTTCTTGGAAATCAATAATAATGTTAGGTGTCTTAGAAACGATAACAGAAGGCCAATTCCCGTAATTAAAACATTCAAAATCTAGTCGCAATTCTATCTCAGCGACACTCAATGTCAAAAACTTGACAAAAATGTAGAGAAATTAGAGGTATTTTTGACAGATTGAAAATTAAATCTGAGGGACAATTCTCGGGGCCCGTGCCGGACGGCGTGTTGTGTTCCACGCGCGCCTCAAAGAGATGTCAGCATGAGTGACGGGGCCCCATAAGGCCGAAGCCTGCCAGGGTAGCGGGATTGTCCGAAAGGGTTACCGCTGCCCTGGAACATAAAGGGCTAAGGAAGGAACACGGGTGGGTTTTAGTCAGTAAGAGTCTGACACTCCCTTTCCCATCATCAAAAAAAAAAAAAAAAGGGGCAATTCTCGTTATTATAAGAACATTGACAGTCTGATCTCAGTCTCAATCTGACAAAAATACGTCTAATTTCCCTACATTTTGACAGGTTTTTGACATTTGTTTGTCGCCGAGATGAGACTGTGACTAGATTTTGATCGTTTTAAATTACGAGAATTGGCCTTCAAACTGTGAACTTTCTTAAAAGTACGAGAATCGCCCCTCAGATCAGTTTATGGAAATAAAACACGTCCGCTGGTTTGATCTGTTTGCCGTAACAAAAAGTTAAAGGACGACGACTGTCGACGACTGTCGCTGACGGTCACTGACGAAGATTAAGGAGTTTACAGACGTACTCTATAATTGAAATCACAATTCACGCCCTGAAGCTTGCAACAACTTCGTTAATTATTTTGTTAGAGAAAAACGTTTCAAATTATATCTCCAACAGTTACAACGTAACCTTGACATCTATATCTATAGATATTATAAATTCAAGTCACTTTTCGTGTCTACTATGTTCTTCTAAATTACGCAGCGGATATTGATGTGGTTTTCACCATCATTTGGAGAATTTATTCCGGAAGGTTTATGTAAATAATGCATTAACATTAAATTAGCATAGCATAATCAGCCTATAATGTTCCCACTGCTGGGACACAGACCTCCTCTCTGTGAGAGGAAGTGGACCATAATTCACCACTGGATGGATGTCACATGTCTTCGAATTTTTGGTTCTGGGACATGTTGGTTCCCTCACGATATTTTCCTTCACCCTTTTGAGAGCAGTGGTGATGACATTAAATACACAAACATAGAATAAAGAAATGTGTATGTTTTGTCAAGACGCAAAAACTGTGCAAAATAGACATAGGTCGCTAGTTTATTCATTAATTAATTTTAGTTTAAAACAGTATGAATCACAAGTCTGTCGCCGTTAATTGTTCTCAGTTTCAATATTCCATTTGTTCAGCAAGATATTTATTTCACATAACATTAAACGTTCAAATGCGAAATGGTAATTCCTTGATTAAAATAAATTCTCTTTTATCATTTTACGGGACATAAAGTGATTAATGCCTGCATCCGTTTATAAACAAAAAATATAAGACATCCATTTTCCAAAAAGCTCACTTTATTTTTTCAAAAGTGCTTATATTGATAAAATGCCGTGCATTTTTGCGTTAACGAACCCATTTTGTTAATTAAAAATTTAGTGTTTACGTGAATATTAAATACTTAAGTACATTTATGTGCAAAATATTTCAGAGCACGAATAAATAAGGAAAAACAAAGTTTTTACACTTAAATTATATGAAGGGAAGAGAGGTAAAGTATTTTCTCTCTCTTATCAGCAATAAAGCTGTCATCAAGAGACCGTGTCTCCCACAGGTATAATAGAATTGTGCGTATTAGACACAGCTCCCGGAATTGTCTCTTAACCGTACTAAATGGCTGACGATGAAGGTAAAGATAATCCTCTCGGTAATAAACGTTGATAGATAAAACTAAAGCTGAGTTTTTTGTTTTTTTTTTTTCAGTTAAAGGTAACTAGATCAGACTGCCTCGTTGGTCGAGTGGTCGCAAGTGCTACTGCTAAGCATGAGGTCCTGCGTTTGATTTCCATGTCGGGCAAAGTGTTATTGGGTTTTAACCCGAGATCTGGATTTTTACCCGGTTAGTTAAGCTCGCTCACTATTAAATGGGACTTCAACATTACTGGCAAAATGTTGGTGAGTACACCAACATTTTGCCATACATCTGGTACAGACGCCAGTACATCGAGCTACCCGAAACTGTCAAATTTTCCCAATCAACTCTGAACCTAATACTTTAGCAATAAAGTTGAAAATATATTAAAGAAATTCGACAGATTGCAGTAGCCCGTGTGCAGCACTTCGGGAAGTACAGGCATGATGTTATGTATGTAATTAGATATTTTGATGATGTTGATGGTCAGATTAAATTGACCGAAACGTGGTTAGAAGCAAAAGTAACAAATAAACACGTGTCAATAAAGCAATAAATCAGAGCTAATCCGATCAATTGCTACGTCTTCGAAAAGCGTTCTTTTCTAAATAAAGCGTAGCTGGTGCCTATCACCCACCACACAAGTTAGTTAGTAAGAGTAAACTGCTGAAATCGGATTATTATGTAGTTTGCTAGCGGAGAACAACTGAGTAGCTCGCTACTACCTACAAACTTCTGCTGGGAAGTTGTGCCACATGGCGCCAGAAAATGTTGAAACATGTTCTGTTGGTAACACTGAAGACTTTGCCTTTTTCACAGGTGAATAGAACCACTTTGCACAACATGTCCCAGAATTGACGCACACCAACAAAAATCCCAAATAGGATATTATGTTATAATCATAATACATACACTGAATTTTTAGTATTATGTACAGAACAATGTTTATTTATTAAATTAGTTATACTGATTGTGGGAGAAAATGGTGGTCACATTAAAAATCTACCCATAGGGACGTTTAAGGGTCAGGCTTAGGAGGTACTACGACGATTTTGGTTTGTTTTGACTATAAAGCGAAAGTGTGACTGTGATTTACGTAGTTTTAATAATTTTTGGTATACAAAATGACAGAAATCGATTCAGTAAACAATTCTGAACAAACTACTTTCATAATATGCATTAATTCAATTACACATTGTATATGCCTAGTGAGTATAATATATACGTTCTGTAAAGTAATCAACTAGTGTTACATTTAATTTGTTTCGTTTGGCGACGCTTTTGCAGAGGGTTTGATTTCCATAAGGTATATAGGTCCAGGCACGAGCATACATACCTTACAGTATCGCAGAATTATAAACCGTTTTACTCGTGAAATAAAATTTGCAACTGCGAGAAAATACCTACTTCATAATAGTAGTATGGTTTTGATAAAAACTATTTTAGTAACACTTTAGCATATCTATTAATAATTTAGGAAAAAATTGCTTTTGAATCTTGCGTTATTGCAAGTAAGTTCTTGTGACTGTACGAGTTATGAACTACAGAAATTTGTTTGATCTTTTCTGTAAGTGCACCAATGAAACAATCTTTAACACTAAGCATAAGCATAATCAGCCTAAAAATGTTCCCACTGCTGGGACACAGACCTCCTCTCTGTGAGAGGGAGTGGGCCATAATCCACCACCACATATCTTCGAATTTGTTGGTTCTTAGACATGCCGGTTTTCTCCCGATGTTTACCTTCTCTGTTTTGGGAGCAATGGTGATGAAATTAAATACAAAAAGTAAAGTGCCTCCGGGTTCAAACTCATGACCTCGTCAGTCGGGTCACTCGTCAGTCGGGGGCGATACCACTAGGCCACCACTGCTGCCTTTGCCACCACTGCTGCCTTTGCCACCACTGCCTTTAACACTCAGATCAAACAAAAACAATAAGAAAACTCGTTTACAACCGAGTATTGCGACACGTGCCAAAGATCAAAACTTCAAAAGTATGTCATGGAGTGCGTCTGTGCATCCGCAGTACACAACACTCAGGAATACTTTTTTACTGTTTCCATTCGTTCGAAATATAAAGGAAACGAGCAGTGTCTCGATGCTTGTGGATCTAAGTTGTCAAAATGCCAATAAACGTTTTACGAGAGCCAGTGAAACACGGGAATGAGGGACCGACGGAAGACAAAATGACAGTGTTATTAAAAAGTTCCAATCCCGTGGCTCTTCTACTGAATATTATTATTTAGGATTTTCCAAGAACTGGGTATATTGGTAGGTATTTGACTTAGTACTGGCCACTGTGTTTTCTCCTATGGATTATGAAACACTAAACACACAAACTACATAATATGAAGAAAGAATGGATTTGATAATCTTCATCAGAATTCAGTAGCACAGTCAATTTTAATCTGATTAAATCTATGTTTTCCTGAAGGATTTATAGACTCTGCAATTCAACAGTAGCTCATTTGGATGTAAAACCTTTGTGTTTTTTATGCTAAAAGCATCGGCGGCGTATGGAATAAGTATTAACATACAGAAACCATATTTGCCTTACAATAACTAACTTTGAATATCATTTATAATGGCATTCAAAACGTGTGTTATTCTACATTGTAAATTAAACAATGATGTCATGGTTATTCCCGTACGTATTAAACCTGAAACTAGAGCTAATAAACAATCAAAATCAAATTAGTGGTCAAAAACCAGGAATATTCCAATTTCACTGTCATTCAAACCTAGTTATGATGCCCTACTGTTCGAGTTCGTACTCAAACAATCGACGTCACGTAAGCATCAAATGAAAAGCCCGGCTCGGAACATCGAATCCTATTGTTGCCTGTTCAGCGTCATTCCGTTCTTTGTTTGCCACTCGGCCTTAATACAGTGTTGCATTACACCACTTTGATTGCAAACATGTTGCGCATGTCTATCTACCATAAAGCAATTTCCTCGTAGCAAATGAAACGCGCAAAGAACCGGAAACTTTCAATATACGTGAAGTCAAAAACAGCCAATAGCATTTATCACTATTCTTTTGCTGTCCAATCAGCATTGGAGGTTTAATTTTTAATATTCTCTGAACCAATAAGAAGGGAGTAAATATCTATGGTTTCATTTATGGGTCACATCCATCCCATCATCATCATCAACTCAGCCTATGGCAGTCCACTGCTGGACATAGGAGTCTCCCAGGCTGCGCCACATCCATCTCGGATCGATATCGAAAATTTTAACGATTTTAATTCGGAACGCAAGTTATTTTGATAGTTTTAAGTACACACGGCTACACGTCAAGCTGTACAAAACCAGTTTGTCTTGGCCTCACTTTGTATGATATTTTCTCACAATGAACGGTCAGCCAATACTGGTTTTGCATAGCTTGATGTGTAGCCGTGTGTACAACACACAGATAAAATATTGAATGGAAGTGAATGTCTTATATCTATTGAAATAATACAAAAAGATGGTGGCTACTCAAAGCATGTTTTGTTTATTTTGATAGTATTTTAAATCTAAAAACTATAATAATATTACAAAGAGAAAAGAGTTAATTTTTTGTGTTTGTTTGTTACGCTAAACGGATTAGGATGACTTATACGGGTGAAACCGCGGGGCACAGATAGCCCACTATGTGTCCTGCTGTGCCCCGCTCTCTGCTCTGCTGCTCTGTTAGGTATGAAAGGGTTTATTTTATTAATACATAGCTCACTATAATTAATAAAATAAACCCGTTCATATCTAAGTTAACTCTTTTAATTTATGAGGAACAGTACAAAAACAAAATACTTTACAATTTACAAACAGTAGCTAGAAATCGTGGTTGTAAAAGCTTCATGATTCGTTCCTCAACTTGAACAATGTGAGTTTTCCGTAAAGAAATTCTGCCGGGTTTTAAATTTGTAATGTCCCCTATATAACGAAAGGTCCGTCCCAAATTATAAAGGACCGTACAATGTGTTTATTGAACCGAAAGTGTAAATAGGAATACCTTTTCCTTGCCCTTGTTAACATATACAGGCGTGTCGTGTTCTACGTATACTGATACTAACTGTTCCCCGCGGTTTATTTTATTTTAATAAGTAGAGTAACAGACTACAGACTAAGACAATTCAGCACAGTTACGACAACATACCTACAGTGCAACGTACAGTACATAAATCTGAAGTCCAATTGTTACTGTACACAGCGTTCAATGTTTAACAAGCTTCATTAGTGACAGTAAAGGTGAAATAATATAAATGACACTGTTGTAATTACAATATAAATAAAGAATTTCTAAATGCGTTAAAACTGTTCAAAAACAAGTCTACGTTATATCGCATTATATTGCCTGCACATTCTGGATAACGGATTGTTTCGCCCGTGTTGAGGTTGGAAATTATCCTACAGGAACGTACTTAAAAAAAACAGACAGGGCGCCGCATTTATATTATCATTTATATACAGGGTAGCAGGGACATCGACGCGCAAACTACGGTTGCCATCTTTTTATAACCGACAATTTTTTTTACGCTAGTGGTTTAGAATCATGTGCTGAATTTATGGTTACAGTTTACGCGTCGATCTCCCTGCCACCCTGCATAGTACTTAGGTATTCATTACCACAGTCTGTTGCTGTCCTGACAAGGTTGACCTTGTATATACTTGATCCTTCTCTGAATAAGATGCCTTTGAAGGCATCTTAATAAGAGAAGGATCAAGTATTAGTAGTAGTAGTTGGTGATTTCAGACCATGCAACTTCTATAGAAGCAGTGGTGGCGCAGTGATAACGGCCGCGACTTACGAGTTGTATGTCGTGAGTTCAAACCCAAACAGGCGCTTTACTTTGTGTAAATTATTTCATCACTGCTCTCAAAACGGTGAAGGAAAACTTCGTGAGAAAACCGGCATGTCCTAGAACCAAAAATTCGAAGACATGTGACATCTACCAAGCCGCACTGGGCCCGCGTGGTCGATTACAGCCCATTCCCTCTCACAGAGAGGAGGCCTGTGTCCCAGCAGTGGGGACATTATACATAGGCTGATTATGCTAATTTCTATAGCTTTTTCATGGTGCTTATCCAGCTAGTATGTGGAGTTTACAACTAGATTACCTAGATATAGAAAAACTAATTTATGAAAGGTCACGTTGATACCTACCTACATACCATGGTAGTTTACGTGGGTCCCTCAGCAACGCCCTAAACTGAGGCTTGCTCCCTAACGAGGGTCCCCAGCAGATATTTCTATCATTCATTTTTTCGTTATTTTTTTAATTAGTACGAGGTTTTTGGCTAATTTGTAAGTGTGTATTTAATGTCTTTTTGTAATGTGCGTTTTGTTTGTGCAGAACAAAAATTAAACCCGTTGAATGTGAGAAGCACAGAACCGGTCGAAGCGGAGGTGCTTGTGGGAGGCTTGTCCAGCAGTGGACGTCTTTCGGTTGAGATGATGAAATTTTAATTTAATTTTTAGTTTAATTTCATTTCGTATTGTTAGTTATATGTGTATTTGTAATTCATATGGTGTACATACGCTTTTTACGTTCTGGCGTTAAACTTTTCAAAAATCTCCTAAAGCTTTACCTTCCAGATGCAAATAAGCACTAAGGAAGTAAATCTTTTCAGATATTTAACGAACCAACATTTTCAACGTCTACTTTCATAATCATCTGCCTAGCCTTTTCCCAACTATGTTGTGGTCAGCTTCCAGTCTAACCGGATGCAGCTGAATACCAGTATTTTACGTGGAGCGACTGCCTATCTGACCTCCACAAACCAGTTCCTGGGTAATATGAAACCCCTTGGTAAGACTGGTTGTCAGACTTTCGGGCTTCTGACAACCCGTAATAACTGTGAAAGACCCACGAATGACTTGGTATGTAAAGATATGTGAATGCCAACCGCGGTAAGCGTAGCTTAACCTGATCGATCGACCCGCGCGGCTGTTATTACTTAGCCACAAGCCCCTCACTTTCATAATCTACCTCAGAACATCCACGATGGTAAAGTATGCACGAATGTAGTTTCCAACTAGACTCCGCATCTTTCTCATCGTGCACTATAAATCTCGAACATAAGTAGGCCACCAGGTAAGCGAAACTTCGAGGCAAACTTAGTTAATGCAAAATTGTGTAACAAAGATCATTTAACTTGGACGTTATGGCATTTTGTAAGTGGAAAATAATGTTGGGAGAATCTTGTTATATGAGCTTTAAAGTGAGGGTAATAGTTTGTGGGGTTAGCGTGAGTTTATTGTTTTCGCATTTATTTATCGTAACGTAGAAAACTTTTTTGCAAAAAAAAAAATCAACCGACTTCCAAAAACGACACTACAAAGAAAAAAATAACTTTAATTTCGGAAGTCGGTGTCGTTGGGTTCACATTTGCGTTGTTTGCCACCGACTTCCGAAATTAAAGTTATTTTTTTCTTTGTAGTGTCGTTTTTGGAAGTCGGTTGATTTTTTTTTTTGCAAAAAAGTTTTTACTTTTCTCTTTAAAGAAAACGAAAATACAAACATCCGAATTGAGATCCTTTTTTTAGAAGTCGGTTAAAATATATTTTATACTAGCTTTTGCCTACGACTTCGTCCGCATGAAATTTCTTGTCCCCCCGACCCACATCGCCTGCCCGCCTTTTTTTTTCCTCGACTCCTAAGGGTCCTAGTGTGATGTTGAATAGCTTATAGCTTCTTTTTTGTTTTGGTTGGGAAATCATAAGATGACTTCTCCCGCTCTGGGCGGAGCGGGAGGGTGTCAGTCTTTTACTGACTAAAACCCATCCGTGTTCCTTCAGTTGCCTGTGCCAGGGGCCACGGTATCTCTTTCGAACAACTCGCAGCCCTGGCAGGCATCGGCCCTAGCGTACCCCGTCAGTTCATGCTGACATCTCTTTGAGGCACGCGTGGAACACAACGCGCCGTCGACTCGGGCCTGGTCCTTACCGGGCGGCAAGCTGCCCATTGCTCGCCGCCTGCATGCCCGCGCCTACGGTGGCCGGGAGTCGTTGTTGACTCCATAGCCATCCATTACAATTTTCAAATCTGACTGGCCAGCGATAAGCGCGTTCAAACAAACTGTTCAGCTTTATTATCAGTGTATATTATTTGGTTAGGTAAAATATCGAAGAGTACCATAGACATGAAAAGAAGAAGGTTAGGAAAACCTACAGCCGATAACAAAAAACGGTTGCAGTATGTGGCTAAGTAATAACAGCCGCACGAGTCGATCGAACAGGTTAAGCTGCGTTTGCCGCGGTTGGTCCGCGGATGGGTGACCATCTTTACATACCAAGACCTCTCAGTGGCTCGGAAAGCACGTTCTGCCGTTGGTCCCGGCTGTCATCCGTGGATCTTTGACAGTCGTTACGGGTCGTCAGAAGCCCGAAAATCTGACAACCAGTCTTACCAAGGGGTATCGTATTACCCAGTAATTGGGTTGTGGAGGTCAGATAGGCAGTCGGTCCATGTAAAATACTGGTATTCAGCTGCATCCGGTTAGACGGGAAGCCGACCCCTAATTGGGAAAAGGCTAGGCAAATGATGATGGTTACAGTATTAGTAGAATTCAAGCCAATTGCAAGTTTCCACTTATAATACAAATATATAACAATATTCTAAACAGTAGTAGTAATAGGTATGCTGCACTATAAATCCATCAGTTGCTTAAGAAATAGGTATGGGCAAAAAATCATTGCAGACTCCTTTTCAATTAACAATTCCCAGTATTTCAATTTTCAATAGTTTAAAATATTAAATTTATTAGAATGTAATTCAATTGTTTTTTTGCACGATATCAAAGGGGCATTTCTCGTAATTTTAAGAATGTTCACAGTCTGATCTCAGTCTCAATCTGTTAAAAATACCTCTAAAATAGGGAAAGAGTAGGGCTCTTTCCCTATTTTTGTCTCACGGAGAAAATAGTGCCGTAACCACAGTGCATTTCGTGTATCAATCTACATAATACTGCACAACTTGATCCGATTATCTTAAACAAACAATTAACCCCAAAGCGGGCGCTATATAGATAAGTGTTGATACAGATAACACAGATTTGAACGTTATTTCAGCGTTTTTATTTTTAAATATTGTACTTAATCCCGTTTTTTTACCAGATAATCTGTTGAAACAGGTTTTTACTAAAATATCCATCTGAAATTCGTTTGACAGTCATTGTTATTCGTTGCTATAACATGATTTTTTAAATGTCATTCGTAATTTGGGTAAATAATGCCTTTTTTTTTTAGTACCTAATAACAATATGCTATACATAGGTAGGGAAGAATATACAGTAATCGATATTATAAAGAGGAACCTAAAGTTTGTAAGTTTGGATGTAGGAGGAAGTCTCCGTAAGTACTGATCAAAATCAAAAGTCATTTATTCAAATTAGGCTGAGAATCAGCACTTTTCGAACGTCAAAATTACAAAAGACAGTCCCCCAAAAACGCCCGCCCTTCACCACTTCCTATTGCTATCGCTGGGAAGAAGAAGTGGCGCAACAAACTCCCCAGCAGCACAGCTGTCTGTTCAGTTAGAATATAGATCAGATTTTGAAAATTTTTTCCCTGGCACGAAGCTACCCTATTGCCGAGTGCTATAGGGTATGTTTTATAGTTGACTACAGCGCAGCCGAAATCGAAGGCAGAAGCTAATGTTAGACAATTTTTGTCGTATTACGGCTGGGTTAAGATTTCAATAAACTTGACAGTGCAATACCTGAGTATTTTTAATGACATTTCTTTATTGACATTTAGACAGACAATTAGAAAAAAGCACGAGAAAAAGACATCGACGTTTAAAAACAAAAAATTGAATCCATAAAATCAAGACGACTTTTTGTGAACAATTACTCGTTGGGAGCTTTAGCGATTTATTATGCTACGTTTTAAATTGTGACAGCTGCCAATCATTAACACTTGTTTTTAGAGAAACAGACATGTATGTTGTGCACTATTATCTACCAAAGAAAATTATCTCTCAGTCACTGTCCGTGTTACGAGGACATACATAATCATGAGCTAAGTGTTTCTAAGAAGCGACTAAATCGTTTGTAAGTGTTCAATGGTCTGTTAAAAAGAGTTTCCTTTAGATATGGTATGATAGTTTTCTAACACCTTTTACTTAATGTTCTGAGCGTTCACTATTGTGATGAATAAGTATGACAAATGGTTCATATATTGTGACCTTCAGGGTTTAACAAGAAGCCGAATGAACACGAAGATACCCGATTTGCAGTATCTGCAGAAAATTACGAGACGGAAATTCTCTCGAAAAAATTTATTCGCGAGAAATGTGTTTACGTCTTCGTTTTTAATTACCTACAACAAATTAGGCCGAAATAGACACGCCGAATTTCCGTCGAGTAATTTTCTCAGGAATCCGCTGGATGCGAGAAGCACAGAACCGGTCGAAGAGGCGGTGCTTGAGGGCCTATGTCCAGCAGTGGACGTCTTTCGGCTGAAGTGATGATGATGATGACGAATTTTCGGAGGAGTGCCGTTAAGAACGCATACACAGAATAAGCGCATAGTTCAGGCTCTGAACCCAGCCCAAGAACAGGACCTGGATCGAGTCATCAGTACTAGAAGATGGCAACAAAGAACAACCAGAGCAACGAGGTCAACGCATCACAGAAGAGCCACAGAAGATGAAGCCTGAAGAGAACTCTTCAACGAAAGGAGCTACGATCGAGATTCAAGCACTAGCGACTGCATTATGAAGTGATGATGATGATGACGAATTTTCGGAGGTGCGCCGTTAAGAACGCATACACAGAATAAGCGCATAGTTCAGTCTCTGAAGTCTTGTCTGCACTACGAAATGTTTTTATTGTCAAGCAGTCATATATTATGATTCAAAATTAAATGTGTGCCGACTACTTGTCAGTAATGGAAGAAAAATATCAAGTCGTGGAACATCGTATCGTGACCTTTCCCGGAGTGTCAATGACGCTTACAGCTGCAATTATTCATGACTTTCATTTCCAATATTTTTTTTACAATTTACAGCAGCATAAAAAAATAACGGATCTTAGTACGAGGCGTTCTATAGTTTCCATGTACTTTCATGAAAGTTAAAACCTTTTTTGCAGTTTATAGGTTAAATAGTACCTATACATCTATAAGTAATTTCGGTAATACAAAAGACCCTAAAATATCATTTTCTTAAATTATTGTTCAATATTAAACAAATTGTCTTCTTATTCTGCAAAGATTTATGGCTCTACATAAAATCTGACAACATAAAAATGGACCTTAAACGCTTTACACCCTCCAGTGAATAGATAAATTCTTATGTTTCAAGAAATACACGTGTATTTTACAATATACTGGAAGGGTTCGTACCTTTTACTTGGTCGTTATCACTTCACTTCATTCATAGAGAAATGAACAAGTATATTTTCTTACAAAACGTCTACAAGTCATTCGGTTAGGTTGGGAATATAAGCACTTTACTGACTTATTCGCAGAATTATCCAAGATAGAAGTGTTGTCTTAACTAGAAATTGTGTTATACCTACCCTGTTTCTGGGAAATTAAAACGTTTCAGTGTTTATTTTCACTTAAATGTAACTCAAGCTTACTAGCGTAACCGACAATTTTCTTATGATAATCATTAATTTATCTTTAAGAATCTATTGAGATCCTTAATGGCCCGTTATTTAGATTATCTTTACGCTATTGTTACTGTAATTTGAAAACATTGTAAAGCCAATTATTTTTTAAAAGAGTAACCGTTGAGTTTCTTGCCGGTTCTTATCCATAGGAAACGACCAATTGGAACAGTGAACCTAGCTTCTGACGTTTCATAAGTGCCCATGTAGGTTGTAACATAATGTACATACTCACATTTATTTTCATTCATTCTTCCGGGTCAGAACAAGCATTCCCTCACGACACCAGGCCACGTTTTATCCACAATCACTACACAGACACAAGCCTCAACTTTTAACATAAAGTTTCGACGATTTAGTGACATCAAAAGACTGGGAATTTCGTCTATATTGGTTGATATCGCTTTTTGGTATAATCACCACACCATTAAACAGAATATAACGTTAGTTATATATAACGTTAGTTTATAACGGAGGGGCCCGTGGCTAAATAATAACAGCCGCACAGGTCGATCGGTCAGGTTAAGCTACGCTTGCCGCGGTTGGTCTGTGGATGGGTGACCATCTTTACACACCGAGACCCCTCCGTGCCTCGGAAAGCACGTTAAGCCGTTGGTCCCGGCTGTCATTCGTGGATCTTTGACAGTCGTTACGGGTAGTCAGAAGCCCGAAAGTCTGACAACCAGTCTTACCAAGGGGTATCGTATTACCCAGTTACTGGGTTGTGGAGGTCAGATAGGCAGTCGCTCCATGTAAAATACTGGTATTCAGCTGTATCCGGTTAGACTGGAAGCCGACCCCAACATAGTTGGGAAAAGGCTAGGCAGATGATGATGATGATAACGTTAGATTTTACTGTATTTTATTAATATATATTATATCATGACAGTTTTGACAACGCTGTATAACTACGTTGCCATGACAACTTTTTATTTAGCGGATTATACATTCATACTTCTTCAAAATTACTCATGGCCACTAACATATCTCAAATATTCATATTTTCTGCATGGTATTATTCTACGACTTCACATTAAAAATCCACGCAATGCGAGGATCAGTTCCCGTTTCACCTCTAAAGCGAATACATCAAATAAAGCCGGTACTCCAGGGCCACCTATCCCGGGAACACCCAGCGTGCCTCTCCTAAAGGCTCCGGTACCTAACGGACCTTACGCCTACGCCTTCGTCCTCCGTCCTCCGTGAAGGCCTCCAGTACCAGTCGGATTGCCGGCGCGCCTCCCCAGGGTTCTCCGAAGACCCTCCTGTACCTATTGGGCCGCGCCTCATCTGAGAGCCGCCTCAGAAGACTCTCCTGTACCTATTGGGCTGCGCCTCATCCGAAGGCCATCATACCTGGCGGGCTGACAGCGTCCCCGCCGTGCCTGCTCCCTCCTGCCACCGTGCTGCGTCCTGCTCCTGCTACGGGTACCCTCCGTGCTGCACACCGCTCTATTCCGCCATCCATACCCCACCTCCACATTATACACACAACTGCCATTCCATCTCCATCCTTACCTTGTAAATAAATCTTTAATTGATTTCTACTTCCTTACTTTTATTTGATCCTAAAAGCTGACTTTTAGCTCGAAACTTAGGCCACGAAAATAGTTGCAGTTGAAAACAAAGATATATCTACGCGTCATTGCTTTTAAATTGAACATCGATAATGCGTACATTCCTCGATTGGCGTTATGGAGGAATATATATTTTAATATTATTGTCAGAGGAAAGAAAATGGCGTCCAATTCGAACGCTTGTGGTTTAGCACATCGTAAATCTGCCGAACAAGGGATACCAAGAACTGCTATTAGCCTGAAAAGGCTCGTCTATTAAACGTTATACGATTTATTATACACTCTTTATATATTTATCTCGTTGTTCACACTTTTCAATCGAACAATTTACATTTATAAAAGACTGAGGGGACTTCCCACAATTTTAAGGACGTTCACAGTCTGACTTCAGTCACAATCTGACAAAAATACCCCTAATTTCTCTACATTTTTGACAAGTTTTTGACATTGATTATTGCTGAGATGAGATTGCGACTGCATTTTTAATAACGGGAATTGGCCTTCCGATGTTTTGTGCGTCAGCTGGATTAATTGCACCTATATGTCAAGTTGCAAGTAGAATTCAACCTTAATAACAAAAGAATAGATTATGTCTAAACTTGAGTAAAATCAAAAGAATACTTTCTTTTTACAACGTCGAGATAAGCTTTCCCGATGTTTTATCAAAAATATTATTATTTGGCTTCACATAACTGGCTCCCTCTAAAATACACGTCACGAACTTGTCTCGCAGTATTTCTTTTTGTCATAATTTATTTTGTATAATACAATTCCTTTGAATACCTGCAAAGTAACACCAAGCATACAAGACATTCACCTCACGTCGGCCCTCCAAGTAATTACTTCCAACATTGTATATACACACATAGAAATAATTCAGAACCAGTCGCAGGGAATAAATTTTCATTCCGTCTGAACTGTGAATAGGCATTGTATTTCCAACGATTTCTACGCTTGCGTAGGCAAGCCAAATGTTAACTTTAAATACAATTCAATCAGAAGGCGAAATTCCCGTAATTAAAAACGTTCAAAATCTAGTCGCAATCTCATCTCAGCGAAAATCAAAATCAAAAACTTGTAAAAAATATAGGGATTTAAGAGGTATTTTTGGAGTCTCAATCTGTTAAAAATACCTCTACTTTCCCTACATTTTTGACATTGATTGCGATCAAATGAGATTGCGACTAGATATTGAACGTTTTTAAAATTACGAGAATTGTCCCTCAGTAAATTTTTATTACTCATAATATTTCATCTTAAATACAATGTAACACTAAAAAAATATACATATATATGTACAACTTTAAAAAGGAAAAAAAGATAAGAGCCATTGGGCATAAAAAATTTCATCCGTACTGCTGTCAGCGTTGCCACGTTGGATGGCAATGCTGATTCTTCCACCTAAAAATTGACTTTAAATTCGGTTTTGATATCAATCTATCAAGAAAACCTAACTCATAAATTGTATTCTCCCTTTCTCGCCGATATTCCGACATGGTAATGGGAATTTTGTGGTCCCCATCACATAATTCACGGACCCGAACTCAGTGGAATGTTATAAGAATATAATTGAATGTCCCACGATCAGTTTCACGGGCTTTCAATTCCGTGAGGAGGGGGGTAATCTAGATCGTACCAGTGAATAATGCTTTCGTCTAGTATTCGTTGGTTGAACACCGACTCGGAAAGTAATCCATCACATTTGAACTTGTCAAAGGCAATGAATGATATGTCGCTACGATGTCATTCTTGGAGGATTAATAATTACAGGGTCAAATTAAATGAGCTAGCGAAACTCCACAGACGTGATGGGTATCGATATTTAAACATGTTAAAATAATAAAGAAATTAATTTTATGGGGTCATCGACCGCAGTTAAGGTAGTCACTTGAAAAAATCTGTTTATTTTTTGTGTAAACTTCACAGACGTGACATGTATCAATGTTTAAACACGATAAAACAGATTTTCTCCATTCATACTTCAAGTAACAAAAATAACAGCTGTCATTGACCCCCAGAAAAAAAAACAAATATTTTTATTTTTAATTAATCGTGGTTAGATATCGATACTCACCACGACTGCAGAGTTTCGCTACCTAGTTTAATGTGACCCTGCATTTGTAAGGCTCATGAGTAGTTTTCCAAACACTACCCGTTTTTGTAAACTGAAGCATTAATAAACTTATTATTATTATTACCAAATTCTCAATTCACCAGATTCTTAACCCACCAGATTATGAATTAGGTAACCTGTTTCTCAACTTACCCGGTTCTCTACTCACCAGATTCTCAATTCACCAAATGTTGTATGGACATATCAAAAACTCATACGTAACAGAGATATTTTCATTACTTAAAGCAAAACGGGGTCAGAATAATTCCATATTACAAATGAGACATCGACCTTTCCAAGACTACCTCGCCACGACGCCCAAAGAATCCAATAAGCGACCAAAACCCGTGACCGATTCACCGGAGAAAAGACTTGCCCTATCTATACGTCAGTTCATACGAAAAGGTAAGTAACAGTCAATTAAATACACACAAACAGTTGATATCTAGAGCCTTCGTATATCCGAATAGACCCTTTGTATCCTCGCTAGAGAGTACGCACGTAATTTATTTTCAAACTCAACAGTATAACATGGTTTTTATACGAGCGAACTTTTTCAACTAGCGAATGGAGCAAAGTTTATGTTTATGAATGTTTGGTTCATATTTGCAAAGTAAATAAACGGCGTAGCAATGTTTCGATACAAATACCAGTTAAGCAAACTTGACCATAATCAACCTATAATGTTCCCATTGCTGGGACACAGGTATCCTCTCTTTGAGGGGGAGTTGGCTATAACCTACCTCTACTACCACGCGGGTCCAGTGCGTTTTGGTAGATGGCACATGTCTTCGAATATTTGGTTTTCAGACATGCCGGTTTCCTCACGATGTTTTCCATTACCGTTTTGAGAGCAGTGGTGATGAAATATACAACGTGGCGCAACAATAGCGACATTAATTCAACACACGGGTAGGGCTAGTGGCCAGTAATCATAAAAATTATAACAACATAAAAAAAATCGTAACTTGAAAACTTCCACCTGTGCCGCTCGCCGACATAGGGCTCTCTCTCTTTCCTTTAATTCGCCTTCTCTTTGCACGATAATTGTTTTAATTACATTGATGCGATGTTATGATCCGTGACCCCGGCAAATGACCCCTGCGCTACAGTTCTTTAAGTCAGGTTGCTCTAAGATGCTATTTTAGAAAATTGTTAATAAATAAATAAATATTAATGTTTAATTAAATTAAAATATATTCATAAAACTAAAACGCGAAACCGTATACGTGTGTTAAATTAATGTCGCCATTAAAGCGCCACGCTGTATATACACAAAGTAAAGCGCCTGCTTGGGTTCGAACCCACGACCTACAACTCGTAAGTCGGGGTCGGAAACTTGAACAGTTTTCTTTTATTTTGTACTTAATGATTGTAACCTTTTAATGTGAATTAAAATAATGAAATTGAACGTGATCAGCATATATACTCGTACAAGTTGGTTCCCAGATATTTACGTCAAATTTTTCATCACTGTCAAAATCACAGTGATCTTTATGGTTATTCAAATAAGGTTTCTGTTGGGTTGTTGCCACTGATAAGTCTGTCAAAATCATTGTGATCTTTACTCTCGTTACAATAAGGTTGATGTTAGGTTGCTGCCGTCAGAGGTAAAATAATTGTGAAAGGACTGTAGGTATACAGCCGCGTTCAACAGCTGTCGGTGTCGATATTCCACGACAACATGGAATTAGTAAGTACCATCCAACAATGATGACACTGACAGCTCTTGAACGTAGTTAAATGTGCTGATAGTGTTCAGCCGGTCTATTCTGTAAAACTCTCACCGTGAAAACGTAGGTCAAGTGAGTTTGAAGTGAGGTACCTTTCCACCTGATGCTAGGGACATTATTGACAGCTCACTCTAAGCTCACTTCACCTAAGTTTTCACGATGAGATTTTTACAGAATCAATCGACTGTTTCGTTAGTGAAATTACTTCAAGATGGTTACAACCAACAGCACTTTATAAAAAAAAACGTGTATAATTTATCCATTTTATAAAAAAAAACCCCAACACAGGTATGTAGCTACTGTTACTAATTTAATAAATTATTAGGTGACCAAAAAACAAAAGAAGTTTGGTACCTATATAGACAGTATTATAGATTTATCAGTTAGTATATTTAGTTAGATAGTAATTTAACTTAGTACCTATTGTAAATAGTCTGTTGCGTTATTATACTAAGGCGCCTTCTTCACAGGATCGGCGCGTTTTCGTTTTGGTACTGATTCTTTACCGAGTGCATACACACGTTTCTGTACCGAGTAGGTACTACCGAACCATTCGAATATACCGATTCGGTACAGAAACGAAAACGGTGAAGAAGGTCCCTTATTGTACATAATCATTTGAATGTTTAGGAACCATTATGTATAAATCTTTCAATGACGAATCAACGTAAGGGACAAAAAAAAATACAAGTACTTTGTGGATTTACTGAACAAAGCTTCATTGTAATTGATAAACAAATAACACTCTAAAGCGATTAAAAGGAAACATCCCTTTAATCATTTTAGAGGGTTATTTATTTCAGTTTCCTCATTTGGGTATGCTTAAACAATAATAACATAAGCAACTGACAGGGGATTTAATTTTAGCCAGTCACGACAGATTAATATGCGTTACCGAATTATTTTACATGACTTGAACTTACTTACTTACCGAATTATTTAACTTGACTTGACTTACTTTGACCTACAGTGTAACGTAAAGTGTTAAAGAAAAAAGGGATTAGTAAAATCTTACAATATAGAAAATATATCACGCATTTTTCTACATACATTCACAAATTCGCGCCTTCTTTCCATGTGGGTAGGCAGAAACTGCAGAACGTCACCTGCTACGATCCTTACTTACTCCTTTTACTTCATTTACGTCCATACATCTGGATTCTACATGCACGCCAGAACACACCTGCCTCGTGTTGCGAACTTTTTGCGGGTAGCACACAATATCGGTCGTTTGCATTGTCCCTTACCACCACATGGGTATAGCTATAGAACTATAGATCTTCAATGAGGACCACGTGAATGAGAAATTTCTAACAAAAACCATTACTTCCTCGGTGGTCTGGTAGTCGCAAGCGCTTCTGCTAAGCATGAGGTCCTGGCTTCGATTCCCAGGTCAGGCAAAGTGTTATGGGGTTTTTCCACCAAGAATTCCTCAGTAACAGCTTGGAGTCTGGATTTGCACCCGGTGGATGGCAATAGACTCGCCCCCATGGGACTTAAACCTAACTCGCAAAATGTGGGTAGGTATACTATAGGTAAAGGTACACCTCTGCCTAACCCTTCGGAGATTACCGGCGTGATGTTATGTTATGTAAACCACTATGAGACTTCACTTAGCACGATAATGGAACCTCGAGCTCAGCAACAAAGCTCAGTTCCCGCTCAATATGGCGGCTTCAGTTTTTGTTTCTTTTATCACCGTTTCGCGACATCTAAAGAATAAAGCGAAAAAGAGAAATCATAGAATTTAATATTTATTTATTTATTCCCCTTTGCAAAATGGTTTCCACTGTTTCTATAGAAATATTGAATAAAAAAAAGCGGTCTTTTTGTGTTTCTAAAAACCTTTATGTATACAAATTAAAGGTACACAACGAAATATGCCATTCATTTGTTTTCCATTTTCCCTGTCTACACAATTTGAAAAGCGTAAAGGGCGTTACGTGTTCCTTCTCTCATTTAAATAAATAATGAAATGAAAACCGAAAAATATTCGTGAAGCTTCATTTAACAATCAACAATAATGAGGACAAGCTTATTCATTAATTTTTTCATTCCTGTTTTCGTCATGGCCGTTTGTGAGGCTAAACAAGTGTACAGGCAAAATGAACACAAGAAACAACTAAAGTTTTGCTTATTTACGCTTGGAAATTTCCATATTTTTCTCATTTGTTTAGGTAGCTATAATGAATACGGAGAAATAAATACTCGGTATACTTTACATGTATAATCAAGCAAATTAATTGTTCATCAAGTTTGCAATACATCAATTTGTTGTGTGATTTCAGTCAGTTGCTGTGTCAAAGAATGCTAGATTTTGATTTGAATATATTTAGTTTAAGGCTACGAATATGCATAAAAACATATTTTATTTTTTATTGCTAAGTAGGCCGCTCTTGACCTCGATCACGCCTGATGGAAAGCAATGTATGATGGAACGAGCATGCCTTGAAGATACCTGTGCACTCTGGCTTTGAAGGAATTATTATATTTATTTTTATTTACAATAATATGACTTTATTATACCATTTTATTCGGTGGGGGTGTCTTTATGGATAATTTTAGTTTGTAGTCAATTTCCTTAGGTCTATTTCCAGCAGTGGACTCCGACAAGCTGAGTAGAGAGTCGATTTCCTAAACAATTAAACCTGACTTTACATAACAGATACATCGCATACTCGATTCCAGCGTTCGTTGACAGGCGAGAAATCTCATATCGTGTGCTCCGCCGCAGCAAAGCTAAATCTGAAATCATATTCTTGCCCTACATCGCTCCGGGAAGCGGTTATGTTATGACATAAAGCTTATCTAAACCTTGATATGTATTTTTATTTTAAAACTAGCTTCTGCCCGCGGCTTCGCCCGCGTGGATGTCGGAAATTATCCCACGGGAACGTGCTAACAGGATAAAATGTATGTGCTTCCCCAGGATGCCATCCATCTCGCGGGCCCTTTGTGGCTAATTACAATAGAAAACCAATTGTGTCCCATTAGTGGTGATTGATGGCCGATTCCTATAACTTACGAACCGTTATTGGTTAAAATTAAGACTCTTATATCCTTACCAATAATGAAGCAAAGACCTCATAGCTTTGCATAGTAGACACTCCCATATGGAAGTAGCTATCACAGGTAAAATTTACTTACGAATCTATTTATATGCCCAGTTTGGCAATGAAAAATGACACCATTGGTAAGCAAAACGAGACGTTTTTGTTTATAGGAACCGAGCATAAGAGGGTACCTATATGATATCTTTACCTAAGTACCTACCTAATTAAAAAAAAATACCCTACCTAAATAAACCTATTTCTGATGATAACTAATCTAAACTCAATAAATAAGCAAAATCCCTAAAAACTAATATCTATACGAATGATTAATCCTACCTAACAGTATTATAAAATAACCTACGGTCACTACGTACACTAACAAATATACTACCTATAGGTACTATAAAATTAAAATCGACGACTCTACGACTTATAAAATTAAACCTAAATAACTCTAAACACTAAAAGGAATAAAAAGGTCGCACAGATAATACTGCGGGTGACGTAACCTTCGACAAACTTATTATTTGCGGTTGGTACAGTAATCGGTCTAGGGATCGAACCGCAAAATTAAGTTTGTTTTTTATTGTATATACTTTTACAGGATAAAAAGTACCCAGTGTGGTGCCCAGGATATTAAAGAATAATTATACCAAGTTTCATCGTAATCGAACCGGTAGTTTTTGCGTGATGCCTGAACAAACAGACAGACAAAAATTTTTGTAATCACATTTTTGGGTTCGGTGTCGGTCTAGTAACACCCCCTGCCATTTATTTTTTTGATATTTTCAATGTACAGAATTTTCACTTCTACAGATTTATTATAAGTATAGATATAGATATTTGCCTTTGGAGATGTGACAAGAGAAATATTGAACTCTTTCCTATAAGAATATGTGGTTTAATTTATTGTAATATTACTTCGTACTTTTATATAAATATAATAAATACGTGTTGTCAAACCAACTCAAATTTACCTGCCCTCTCGAGATTGTGGCAAATATTTCTGATTACTTAGCCAAACAACCTTATAGATGAGGACACCAAAGTTGAGTGATGTTTTGTATGTTTCCGGGAATTATTCGTAATGGAATATTTCCCCGTTGAAAAATCGTATGAAACTGAACTAGTTTCAAGCGGAACGGTTTAACACCTCGCACTAATTCTACTTTTAATTCGAGATACTCGTTAAAGTACAATTTATGTTCAAATTTTGTAAATACCGTTTGCATCACCTTGTCCCATTATAGATCGCAGTGATAGCAATCCACGAATAATTACGACTGTTCATGAGCCCTCTCCACATTTACAATGTTACGGACACGAATTACATTCTGCGATTGGTACCGACCGCCAATTTGTTTACTTTGTACGTTAAATACAGCGAATTATTTGTCATTGACTTCGTTTTTCATTCTGACAGTACACAATTCAACGTGCCTTCCTAATTTTAGCATGAAATCCAGACATAAATCTAGGTATATTTAAATTGTGAAACGCTCTATTTTTAATTTTAAAACTTTACAAACGTTCGTCTGTTGCGGTATATCAGTAATGTTTTGCACACGTACACGCCACAGCTTACGAGCGCGTAGGTTCGTATCCAAATCTCGTGTTCGCGAGCAGTGTAAGCCAAGCGAGTCGGCCGAGGAAATGTGGGGATTCATCCACTCGATACGCTAAGAGCACTCCGATACATACATATTATGCAGTCTCCCACAATTCCTTTGAAAGGCTGCCGCATCCGTTCCCTCCCTCACGACGTGCGTTTCATTAAAAAGTAAGTGACTTCGAGAAAAAGAACAAAAGACCGCTAGAAAAAGCATCGTTCGCCTCATGAAATATTAAAAAATAGGCACGTACATTTGTTTTGTTTCCGACCGCGACCGTTCTTTTATAGCAGACTCCATTAAGTTATTAGCTGGGACACTACACGGGGCGTATAATGAGAAGAGAAATCTTTTTTTCTTTTAATATTAAACGGAGGGCACTGGCGACATCTTACATGAATTATAATAAGCACTTTTCCAAATGAAACCTTGAAAGTAGCAGTTTCCTAGTGCAGTGTAAGGGGGTGACATCATTAGTCACGCCTCCGACACCTAATGAACTATAATTCACAAATGAAAGTGCTCTGTTATTTTTACAGCGCCGTCTCTTCAGGGAAATTACACCCTATTTTTCCGCGAAGAGTTGTTTCCGGTAAATGCATAGTTTTTGTAGTTAATTTTGGCAACCGAATCTTTAGATATTTTTGAAAGACGTGCACAGATTTTAGTACAGGCGATACATAGCTTGTCAGATACAACATGAGACTTTTCCGAGCAATTTTCTCTGACCTCAAACGAGTCTCTAAGAACTTTGAGGAGGGTAGGATGTCTCCGGTCATTCATACAGCATGCAAGGCGCTTTGAGCAGCGGCCTGCAGCGGAAACCTGCGGCGGAGGTGTGTGAGCATTGCGGGTCTTTCAAGTTGCTTACATAGCTCGTCGGTCGAGGAACACAACGGCAGCTGGTTGACGATGTTTTGCTTTTCCTTTGAGGCAAATTCTCGAACATAAGTTTTGTTTTGCGTAGTGACTGTGAATGTATAAATGTTTAAATAAGTTTAAGCATGAAACATTTACATTATGCACCGCAAATAAACTTTAGAAAACCCAGTGCTGAAATATAAAAGCTGGGAATTTCACAGCATGATGAACATCCACATTCTGTTCTGTTTAAGTAAAATTTCTGTGACACAAACAGAAAATCTTAAATCAAAAGAAAGTGTGCTTTTATCTTAAGCCCGCTCGCTCACTCAATCTGCGACTATTAGCTTTTTCATCTTCAAGCTCTCGTCAAACGAAATTCGCTCAAAAATCAAACTGTTTCAAGCAATATTATCGAGCACTGAGGGAAGCAATTCGCCAATTGAGTTTCATCGTTATAAAAACTCGGTTTAGCCTATTAAAACGACCTCGAAAACAAAAAACGAGCGATTTTAAATGTAGTTGTCGGCGCTTCTCTGCTAGGGGCGGTTAATTTTAGCCAGACTGATATTCGTGATAACCATGGTAACATTTTATAACATCAGAATTTTACCGGATCGGCCTTTGACCGCTACATATCACATGTGATGATAGTCATGATGTGGTTGAGAAAGGCGTTCGCTGGTCTAGGCGCATAACGTAGCTTATAATACTGGCATATCAACGTTAAAAATCAAGGAACAGATGCCCAAAACGACCATTGCTTAAACATATTTCACGTGGCTGAGGGTTGGTATCAGAAGGCCAACTTTCGTAATTTAAAACGTTCAAATTCAAGTCGCAGTCTCATCTCGGCAACAAACAAATGTCAAAAACTTAGAGGTGTATTTGAAAGATTGAGACTGAGATCAGAAGGCCAATCCTCGTAATTTAAAACGTTTAAAAGTTTGTCGCAGTCTCATCTCGGCGACAAACAAATGTCAAACACTTGTCAAAATGTAGGGAATTTAGACGTATTTTTGACAGATTGAGACTGAGACCAGACTGTGAACGTTCTTAAAATTACGAGAATTGCCCGTCTGATCATCGATCAAAAACATAGGTGTTTAGATACACATTACTTATAGTTCAACTGACTGACATACAGCCATGAATGAGCTTTGCCATTAGACCCAGAACCAGATCTATAGAGAGATAACTCATTAACGTCAATAGAAGTCACGACCCTCAGTAATGAGGCAACGTCTGAAAGAATTAATTACGTTACTAAACACAACTTGTTCTAAATTGTTTTATGACAGCGACTGGCGACTTGTTTATTTTGCTGAAACCATTAAAGTGCAAATAAAATATGTCATAACATTCAATTTACGGTTTGATCATATAGTTTTTTATTGCGCAGCCTCCACGCAGCACCGTTTCACCGCCATCTTAATATTACAGAGTGATTATGTATTTAAGATACTCAAGAAGATGGAGAGCTTATAATAAATTCATGGTGAATCGTAAATTTCATAAAAATAAACAGTGGTAAAATTAAATTGGTTCAAGAAGCTCTCTTTCGTTCGTGAATATGTTAAAAACCAATGTTTACTTACATTAATTAGGAGAATATTTGTTTTTACAGCTTATTAGTGATGTTATTTTTAATAACACCAACAATTAGCGTGCTGTTAGCACTTTAAATGGACTCGGCCCAGAATTCGGTTACATGTTTGGCGCCATTACTAGCATTAGTCATCAGTTCCTGTAACGTGCAGCAGTTCATAGGACATGCAGGACATGATATTAAAGGGCCCATCGTTTGTGGAACAGCTCCATATTCACAATGTTTTGGTAATGAAGCATAACAAAAATGTTTCAATAATATTCATTCTAGCAACCATAAAGTCGAATGCTGATCCGAGTGTGCGCTTTTCACGTCCACGTCACGGCATCACAATAACACAGGGAAGTAAAATGTATGCAAATATATGAAGACGCTTTTTTTCCGTCCATGATAACGTTAAAACGTGTACGTATTTGCATTCATTTTGTGAACGTGGACGTGGACATCCACGACAATATCATCACGGTTGAAACCATAAAAGCGCACATTCGCTGTTAAAAATACGTTGAATGGAATTTGTAGCATCGCATGATCATCACTCAAAATAAATGAAAAGCGCTTATGGAGTAACTAGGTAAGTATGTACATCCTTCATCAAAAAGAAGCATCCTTCAACCAGTTGAATGATTTTCCCTGCGAGCCGAGCCCGCCGTCAAGAAGGTTACCTGTATATAGTAACATATTATAGGTATGATTTATAATAGTAGGTATATGTAGTATAAAGTAGGGCTGTGTTAAAGTGCGGCCGACGGCTGCATGACTTTAACAATCTTAAAACGATAACCCTCTTTTTGGGCTTCGCCGTAGTCGGGGTTTACCCCCGACCGGGTAAAACTGACCGTTTAAAACTGACCGTGACCGTTTTTGTGGTGTCTGGAGCGATTCTACACAAAACATGACGATTAGAATTTGGGCATAATTTCGCCATTAGCCTCGGAAATAAACGGTATGATTTCTACCCTATCACTTTTTGTGGTAAATTATATGTTTATGTATATGTCATAAATATATATTTTATGTATGCATTTATTGTATATGAAAATGGCACACCATTGACTACCTGCAGTATTTTCTCTCCTTTTCCCTTTAATTCCAAAGGTTGTCTGTAAAATATCGTTTTTAGCGATAAGACCGCCCATTGTCACCCTATGTAAAATATCTACATTTATATCTGTCATTTTTATGGTCTACATATTAAAGAGTATTCTGTCTATCTATAGTAAGAAATTTCATAAATATATCCTTTGTAGATTTACGGTCTACAAAGTACCAACGTATCCCAGCATATACGGGTGGGTAATATCGTATGCGTATTCGAATTGTATTGGAATAAAATGGGGCCATACGTTTGTGTATCAGGTGACACAGGGAATCAATCACCGAGCGGTGTCGATCAATCATTGGGGAACACAGGTACACTGTGAGCGTTTGACAGTACCACCTGCTAATACACTTCTTTTCAGACTTTATTCAACGTTTCATTAGATTAAGAGAAGACAGGAGAGAAATGGGTGCTGTCTGTGTAAAATACTGAAAGGTCGTAAGTTCAAGTCATTATTCTTAGGACTTTCAGCGCTACTATCTTTTTATTTAGTACTTATTTCATGTTGGGTGTTGACAGAATCTATACTAATAATAAGAAAAGCTGAAGAGTTTGTTTTTTTTTTGACCTCGTTAATCTCTGAAACTCTTAGTTGGATTTGAACAAAATCTGTTTGCGTTTGATAGCCCAATTTTTCAGGAAGGCTATAGGTTATTGAACATCACGCTAGGACCCTCAGGAGCCGAGCAAAAAGAAAAAAAGTCAGAAGGAACGCTAAGTGAAAACAAAGTAATAATACGGGAGAAGCTAGTCATAAATAAAGTACACCATACAATTGTATCTACACGGTTAGATTAAAGCCAATGTTAGTCAGTAAAAGTTCTAGCATTTACACAAAGAAGTGCTATTTAGCATAACATGAAGGCAAACAGTATTTTGGTTCTAGAGTTGGCAGTGGTGCCAACACTAGCTTATACTTCCAATAGCAATAATATTTTTATGATCAAAAGTTTCGTCTAGCCCTTGAGGTAAATAAGTAATTTATAGTAAGAAGATTAATTGTATTTTTCTTTTCTTTCTTTGCAATCGTTGTTAACGGGGATTAGTTCTCAGGTTGAGCAAAGTGTTTATTTTCCTCTACTTACCGAAGGAAATTCTTAGAAACAGCTCAGACTTTTAATCTCGAATTGTGCCTAACAAATGTCTGCTCCTTCTGAAACTAAATATAGCTGCCGGGTTTTGTTCGCAAAACTAAGAAACGCACCTGGAATTCCCATCGGGAAATTCAAGCTGGTTTTGAAGGCCATCCATCCTTTGGCTATTAATAAAACGTAAATTAAAAAGCAAAGCGTTGTCCAATATAACGGAATCTTGAGACGCGTTGCTTTCCAGTTTTCCAATAAAAAACGAATGGCATAATGGATTACAACGGGCCGCCCGCAAATCGCGCCGCGTCCCAGTAACCGGGAGGTAAATTCAATATACTAATAGAATTTCGAATTTTCGATACTTCTCGGCATCAGTAACTTATAAACGAAGATTATTTTATAAATTTAATATTGTATGATTCAATTTTTCCGAGCTTGTTTTGATTAAATTACAAAACAATCATTATAAAGATCAAAATAACAAAAAGTCTTACATTACGTATATAAGGGTTTTTGTTATTTTGATCTTTAAGATAAATACTATTTAAGTAATATTAGAAAGAAGTTAAAAAAGGTTATTTTTAATGCACACTTTGTAACAAAAATACAATAAACATTGTTACATTATGATAGGCGCCGAATTTATTATGATCTATTTTTACAGCAGCTGTCACACTTAATTGTAACAATTTTAACTATTTATCTTATGAAATTATGTGGCTTTCATTTATTTATATTATATAACTCCAATTTAAAATTACAGTGTCAATGCTAAAAACCTAAAAGAAGCAGGGATGAACAATACTTGGAACGTTATTCGTTTCACTATAATTCTACCGAATTTTATTTTAATTAAGGTGGATGCGCTGCAGTAGCCCGCAAAATCAGACGAATTCGGAGCAATTCTAATTTAAAGGGATGAATTGATGATTTTTAAGGTTAAAATTACAAAATTAAATTAGCATCGCCATACAACATGGCAATGCTGCCAGCCTTTTGGGCACTGTTCCTGTTGACAGCGATGCGGACGAATTTTTTGATGCCCTATGATTCTTTTTTTTTTCACTTGTACATATGTATTATTATTTTAGACTTAATTTGATTCTTATGTGATAGTGAATAACAATTTAAATAGGTTAAAATTGTATTATTGCCTACATATTTCTTATTGTTGCGAATCATATTATTTTTATTAAGATGCAACCTTACACTGACCTGCAAATTGCAAAAAACGCAAGAAAATTAGAATTTAAGCATATCCCTTAAAATTGTTTTATCATAACTTTGAAATAAAATGTTTTGCATTCCTGCTTCTACGAGCCTCTTTTTTCTAATGCTATTATAAATGGAGTATAGGTATAAAATAACTAATTAATAATTTTTTGTCATTCTATCAAGACTTCTAATGTTAAATATTGTTAAGAATTTTATTGTCCTACAATTACCATAAAGTATGCTCATGCCGCCTGTGATACAGGTTTATCCTAGTACAGGCATCTAACATTATTATACCTTTGTAAGTTATTTCTAAGATTTTATGTGTTTTTGTTTAAACTATAATATGTTCCAAAAGTATGTAATGAAAATGTAAACAAATGAATCAAATCTAAATATTTTACCAATTTAATACTTAATAAAATATTATTTTAATATAGGCGTTCTATAAAAATAAATATTTAAATGCCTGAAATGGCGGCATAAAATATGGAAAGCAAATAAGCCTTTAATTTTCAGCCCACCAAGGACTATTTATTTTATTGTTCGATAAATGGATACGTGAATCCATATGCAGAACTTATTAAAATAATATTTTGCAGTATCAGGGACGTTGTATAATGCATACAGTTTTAACTTCACGTGTTAATTACGCATGGGTTGACCAATAAATTGAATTCAGGTATAAATTAATATTCAACTCCCGTTATTGATCAGCCGCTAAAGATTTTTTTAAACCGATTAGATACATTTATATCAGCAATAGAAACCTTTCAATGTTTTTCACCTTTAACTAAACAGAAAAAACCAAGGCGGTGTTTTTCTTTCACGAAATATAAGTAATCTGTTTGAAACACTTGAAAAGGGTCGAGAGTATTTCTACTAATATTTAGATAGAATTTCTTATTCAATACTTCGTTTACGCTATTTTAGATTGCCTACTTTGCTATCTGATAGTACAAATATTTCACGTTTGGTACTAGTTTTTGTTTCGGTCTATGATCAGAAAGGCAATTAAATAATTTCAAGAACGTTTACAGTCAGAAGGCCAAATCCCGTAATTAAAAACGTTCAAAATCTAGTCGCAATCTCATCTCAGCGACAATCAATGTCAAAAACTTTTTAAAAAATGTAGAGAAATTAGAGGTATTTTTGGCAGATTGAGACTGAGATCAGACTGTGAACGTTCTTAAAATTACGAGAATTGCTCTAATTAATTTTCCTACATTTTTGACATTTCTTTTTTTATTGATTGTCATTTAGATGAGATTGCGATTAGATTTAGAACATTTTTAATTACGGGAATGGGCCTTCTGGCTGAGACAAAATCCTACAGCATTTTTAAAGTATTGAAAAAGACAACAATGTTAAGCACTGGAGCTGAAACAATGGTTAGAAAAAATGTGGAAGTTTCCTCTCTCGACGACGCGACGTCTGTGACGAGACGAGCATTTTTCATACTTGTTCAACTAAGTTGATGTGACACGGACCTAAGTTTCACTATAAAAATAACAAGAGTATTGAAGTTTTCATCCAATTATATCAAATAGAAAAAAACTTTTTTTTTTTTCTTCAATTGTTGCTTATAATATTCGGTAAACGTGAACAGAACTCCAGTATCGTGAGTTTCACAATAATGAAGAAAATATCGAAGAGAAAATGTATTTTTGTGGAAGCCTTATAGCAGGAAGTAAAAAAAAACGATTGCATTAAATAAATACCCTACGAACGTGAGAAATCCATAATCGGTATTGGTTAATATAAATTTTTATATTTTTATGAGATCAGAAAAGTAGGGGATTGGGAGAATCCGGTTGGAAAATACGTGACTTTTATTTATAACCCAGGAAAAATAAGACGAATTCATGGCAAATCTGCCAAGTGACTGACGGTGTCTCACACGGCTATTCTTGGGCAATAATAAATAGGTATTTAAAACAGAAGTATGTCACGTGCTATCCTTTTCCATTCACACTTCTGCATTCATACAACAAGAAACAAAGTATTTTGACCCAGCTAATGTTTGCAGTAATAATGATTTTCAAACAAACCCAACGGCCGACTTAGCACAGCCTCTGAAAGTGACATGTTAATATTACATGAGTTACATAGAAGTTGTGCAAGATTCTGAACCCGAACGTACGTACTTATAAACTTATTGTTGTTGTCAAGTTATGAGTAACTAAATAAGTAAGTATTATGAACATTTTCTTTTTGCATCTCCGTAATCTTAGGCACAATGAATCTCGTGAGACTTTTTACATACTTAACTGATTATCCACTGGCAATTATAAGATGGTTCTTTATAATTAATTTGAAATGAGTTACGTAGTTACAGCAACGTTGTTTTCTTAATGACGGAATAATTGTTTAATTTAGAGCATAGGGCTTTCTGACCGTGATTATTTGCTCGTCGGTCCCGAGGTAGCTTAAGTGATAAAGGCATTTGTGACTGTGGTGACTTAGCTCAATTAAAAACGATAATAATTTGTCACGAGTAGCCTTGGTAACGTAAAATAAACTTAAAGGTTTAGTGACCGTTGTGTATCTTTTTGAAAGCTGTTTATGTAATGAAAACGTAGAAATAATATCGTTCCGATATTTTCAAGATAAGACACCGTATTGGCTTTATTATACCGTAAAATAGACATTCTTGCTGCATTTATGTTCATATTGTACTTTGCTCACATACGTGAGATGGTATTTGGCAGTTGAATATCAATTAATAAACGTATAAGGTTGTGTATTAAAAAAGATATGACGTAAATTAAATTAAATCTCTTACAAGACTTTATAGCCGACGGAAAGCGAGTTTTGCGCATAGCACAAACTTGGAACATTTTATGCCTTTCAGTAAGAAGTATATCTGTTTAGATCTGGGTCGATAATAATTTAAACAGTAAACTACTGGATAGAATTTGGTTGTAATTAAAGTTAAAATAAACTTAAAATAATAAGGACTTCGTTCAATTTTCATTCGAAATCACGATTTAAAAACAAAGAACAATCATAATTTTTTGGAAGGATTATATACACGAGCGACACGCGTCAACAGCAGAGACAACTGCAGCCACGCGTGTCGGCGGCTGCAGTTGCATCTGCCACTTAGGTCTACCAGTATCGATATTTCCCGATATACATACTTAATTATAGTAACTAAAAAAGAAAACTTATGGGTTTAAAGTTAGTTTAATTGTAATAAATTAAAAGCCACCTTACCTTAATCTGTTCGCACCACATGAAAAAAGAAAAAAAAATACAATTTTTTTAAAAGTTTTATACGCGTTTTGTACATAAACTCTTTTACATAGGAGTACAGACCTTGTAAGGCAGGTACGCTATATCTAGTTCATAAAACACTTAACAACTATACATTTTCTGTGACACCCTCCATTATAATTGTGTATATGAACTCATGCATCGCATTTAATGGCTCCAGTGTACTTCGTTAGGCCATAAAGTTCATTTTACGAGCCTACGTTTAATAAACAATTGGGTATCATTTAGCTATCAGACTACTTTTAACTTTGTACACATGGTTTAATTTATGCAAGGTATTTTAGTAACTGTAGGACAGGACCCTATAATGGAACTTGGGGCTTATCAGATACGAGGGCGACACTGAAAGTTTTTAGAACTGGCCACTTGTAAACGATATAATAAAAAAATAAGTTCAAATTGCGAAAATGGAACTCTTTGCCAATATTATTGTGTATGTATTTTATTCATTTGTCATTTGTTTACGATTTGGCGGCAAATTGAAAATTGTCTGCGTCACGTCAGCATGAATTTAACGCGAGAAAATTTTCGTACAGTGATTTTTTATGACTTTCGATGTCATTTAAGTCGACAAGAAAGTTATGACAGACTTCGATTGGCCTTTCATGATAAAGCCCCATCTCGTGCCACTGTTTGCAACTGGTTTAATGAGTTTAAACGTGGTCGCACTAATCTCACCAATGATCTGCGTGAGGGACGGCCTTCTACGGCGACGACTGAATATAACATCAGTGTTGTGCGGCGTATGATAGAGACTGACAAAAGAGTGATTTAACAACAGATTCGGACAACCTTAGGCATCGGTATGAGTCAAGTGCACAAAATCCTCCATGAACATTTAGCGGTCAGAAATCTTTGTGCCCGGTGGATACCTCATAATTTGACAGAGGCCCAAAAGCTCCATTGTATTGATTGGTGTTGTGAAATGGTTCAAAGATTTAACGGAGGTGACTCAAATGCAGTGTTCGACATACTTACGGGTGACGAAAACTGGATTTATTGTTATGATCCTGAAACTAAGAGACAGTCTGCTGTCTGGGTGTTTCCTTCCGAGGAGTTGCCAACTAAAGCGAAGAGAGGTCGAAGTGTGTGAAAAAAGATGGTGGCCTCGTTCTTCGGAAGGACAGGTCATTACGCACCAATTGTTTTAGAGGATCGAAAAGCAGTTACTGCAGAGTGGTACACTAACAATTGTTTGCTACATGTCTTGGAAAAAGTTCGGGAGAAACGACCTCGCAGTAGGATCCTCCTTCACCACGACAACGCCTCGTCGCACACCACCAAGCAAACAATCGACTACTTGGTGACGTCAGACGTGGAATTACTGGGTCACCCGCCCTATAGCCCCGACCTTGTACCTTGCGATTTTTATTTATTTCCGAAAATAAAAGAAAAACTTCGAGGAAAAGGATTTATGGACGCCGAGAAAGCAGTGGCTGCGTTTCAAAATGCCGTCGGAAAGACCCCTAAGGAGTAGTGGCCAAAGTGCTTTACTTAGTAGTTCCATCGGATGCAGTGATGTGTTGATGTAAATGGACACTATTTTGAAAAGATATAATAAAACTAATAACTTGCTAGTTTGTTCAGTTTTTGATTTTCTACGAACTTTCAGTATCACCTTCGAATTTTGTAGGTTTGTCTCATTGTTTTCTGTTTTATTAAACAGCACGTCATGAAAACGTGTGTTAAATTGTTAGTTATATTAAATAGGGCCCTGAGAAATTTTACATAAAAAATAAAGTGTAATTAATTTTGAACTCACCGAACGTTAGCTAAGGTATGACGCCGGCTCTTGAGATATCTGCCGTGGTATTTCTGCAGCTCACCGATGCTGCCCTGTTCGGCCTGCATCCTGCCGAGCGCCGGCTGTGGCGCTGGCGCAGCGTCCTCGCCGGCCTGACCAGGCGACGGCGACGCGCTGGCAGCACCTGAGCCACGCTTACGTGCTTTATTAGACTTCCTAGCCGCCGCCGATATACATATCTTCACCGACGACGGGCTCCCAAAACTTCGCTTCTTCCCCGAACTTCTAGATGACGTGTAGGCAGTGTCAGTGCTACTTCGTGTACTCTTGTAGGAGGGTGTGATCGTCAAGTCTGTGGCGTCCTCGAGAGGCCAATCAGAATCGTCCTCCTCCTCGATCCCCGGCAGCGGGGACTGTTGACCGATTGGACGCGGTGAGCTTATTACAGGCTCTGGGGCGACTGCAAACAAGCAATAAAGGCTCTAAACAAACAGGTCGAGCAAAGTCGAAAGTATTAACTGAGGTCTCAGCTACCTACTGCCGCACAAAGAAAATTTGCTAAAGACTTTCGCCATCAAAGTTAATTCACAAGCTTGGGATGTTTCTAACTCCTTGATTGTTGAATTTCCCTAATTTGTCCACAATAACAGTTTTTAGTAAGAAGGGGTACGCTTCGAGTTAGTTTGTGACTGAGAAACGGAACTTTTGAATATATGAAGAGAATTTTATATTTTCCTAATAAACCGTTTAATATTGTAAAGCTTAGACTATAAGAGATTGTCTATCAAAGTTAAACACCACCTATATTGATAGTAAATAAAACAGAGAACCTACTTACTGCACATAGTAAAAGCTATACTACCGATAACGAACAATCACTTTTCTCCAATATTAGTCATCAATACTTTCTAATAGGTATCTCAGAGTTATTAAACGCGTACATTGAAATTATGTATTCATCAGGCGTAGTTCTACGCCGAGGGGCTCTGTTTTAACGAGTAATTTCCACCTCCCTTGAGAAATTGAGTTCACGATTTGATCAGAATATGAAAAAAGTTTTTTTTTTCTTGCTTATCGATGATTTTATAAAACGATTATCTAAAATAAAGAGCCCAAGCATCAACCTGAATTCTAAAAATCAATATTGCTAGGAGAAAATTCAGGAGACAACGATCAACATAATTTATTATGCAAATTTTGTCTGGGATGTAAAAACATGCGCCAGGCTCAATGTGGAAGTTGGAATCGTAGGTAATATTATGTATTATGCTATAACCTGTCATTGTTATTGATATATTTTGGTGGTAAATTAAGTGTAAAGGACATTTAAGACTGGGTACTAATGAGTAATGTGCGCTTTTATAATTTATAACGTGACGTTGTCGTGGACGTCCACGTCACTGCATCACGATAATATATGGAAGTAAAATGTATGGAAATATATGAAGACGCTTTTATCCACGAGAACGTGCACGTATTTCTATATATTTTATGGACGTGGAGCTGCACGATAATATCGTCACGTTAAAAATTAAATGCTAATCGACTGTTTATAGTAGCAAAATCTATTTGCGTTCCCATTGAGGGACCGCATTTGAATTTTGAGCTTTAGAATGCTTCAGCTTTTAGTAAAAGTTCTCAAATATTTGTAAATTCAGCCTCTAGTTTGTAAAAGTAGCCAGTCAAAAGATACAACCGGTTAAAGGTGAACCCTCAGTCGTGACTGACAGGCATCCATATCTCAAAATCTAGTTAAAATTAATAACTGCTATATATGACTACTCTTAGTAAAAGATTTGTAAAACTAATTTAATGCATATCAAACCTTCCTTTTTACAGAATAGAAAGAACTAGCATGCGGAAGGTGGTCCCTCAACCGATTACCATAAGGTTCACCTTGAGTGGAGACCACAATGGAATTTGAAATTTACTTGGGCCTAGCGTTAGTACAAGTACTTGAACCATTGTGAATTCAACCTCTAGTTTGTAAAAGAAGTCATCCAAAAGTTACAATCGATTTAAGGTGGTCCCTCAATTGAAATGTTTATTAAAATAAAAATCAATTTACGTAGCATTCGGAAGTTAAATTGACGAATGCTACAGTCTATCCGTTAGTACATTTTTGTACTAACGATTACATTACTAAACAATAATCGAATTCCTGGGAAGAAATACTAAGAAGACGTGTATTATTTGAAATAAAACGGTAAATATTTTGATACTGTTTAGTAATGTAATCGTTAGTAAAAAAATGTACTAACGGATAGACTGTAGCATTCGTCAATTTAACTTCCGAATGCTACGTAAATTGATTTTTCTTTTAATAAACATTTCAATTGAGGGACCACCTTAAATCGATTGTAACTTTTGAATGGCTTCTTTTACAAACTAGAGGTTGAATTCACAATCGTTCAAGTACTTTTACTAACGCTAGACCCAAGTTTTCAAATTCCATTGTGGTCTCCACTCAAGGTGAACCTTATGGGGAACGGTTGAGGGACCACCTTCCGCATGCTAGTTTTTTCTATTCTGTGTAAAGGAAGGGTTGATATTCATTAAATTAATTTTACAAATCTTTTACTAAGAGTAGTCATTTATAGCAGTTATTTAACTAGATTTTGAGATATGGATGCCTGTTAGTCACGACTGAGGGATCACCTTTAACCGATTGTATCTGTTGAGTGGCTACTTTTACAAAAAAGAGGCTGAATTTAAAATTGTTTGAGAACTTTTACTAAAAGCTGACGCATTCAAAAGCTCAAAATTCAAATGTGGTCCCTCAATGGGAACGCAAATGCAAAATCTTACATTATGGTCGTATTTTAGTAGCTAACAAAAGAGTTTTCATAGCTTAAGGCTGAATTATTTCAGGCTGTTGCTTTGTCTTAAAAAAGCGTTCTCGGCCAGAATCTTTCAAACAGCTACCTATCTAGACATTTCAAAAGGATCATCCAGGGTATGAAAAACAATTTGTTGTTGGACATTAAGAAAGTATTAGCCAATATCAAAGTCCTATTGGTGTTGTTTAAGGTAACTTGTTAAAGGCTTTGAATTTGTTTGGCGTGTACGCCGGCTTGATAAGCCGGGGTGTTGTTTATTCTGATGTGGTGTATGTAACATTCAGGCAAGTTAATCGGCCGAGAAATTAGGGGTTGAGCGGAGCATCGCTGTGGCCAGTGATACAACGTTTAATTATTCACGAGCAGACCTCATGCAATCGATAGTTCAATATCCTGGTTAGTTTAAAGTTCCAACTAGGCTCTTCTAGTATCATAACAAGTGTATGTGTAGTGGATATTGAATATCGATTTCCGATAAAACTTTAGGACAAATATGAATAAACGACAAGAGCCCGTAATTCTATAATAAGTTACACAGCAACGGAGTGAATGGTTTATTGGATCCTTAGAGTCGAAACGATGAAGCCAATATCATATTTTTAGACTCCCAAACATTATCGGAACTTTGACCTATATTTTAAGTAAAATCAATATTAGGGACCTGTAATACATACACAGCTGTGTGGACGTGTGTGTTTTTCTCTTAGTTTTACATTCGTACTTTGTGACACGGGCTGCCAGTTAAGCACACCCAACGTTCAACTCTGTCGATCGCTTCACCCACAAATGGGATTTCGCTCTCGCTGAATCAGTAGGTTGGTGCTTTCAAATTTAATCAATTCGACTTTTCCGGTTAACTACTGGGTTATCGTTTAATAGCATAGCTGTAACGGGAATTTAACTAGATTGTGTCTACCGAATAATATAATGGAGATTATTGGATAAACTAAAGGTAACGTTGTAAAGGGTTGATTGTGATTAACGAGCTCTGCTGCGTAGAAACTTGTGGGCATCATAATGAAATAATGGCCATTACGATAATAGCCCAAGTCATTATATTGCTACTGAGCCATTAATAACGGAGGTGGTAAAGGTCATTATCCTTTGTGAGTTTTTTATCGAATAATTACGACTACCGGATTTAAATGCTACATTTATAAGTAAACGTAGATTTGCTTTTAAGTAGCATCCATTATTAATGGTAACCAGACGTTTAGTTAGAACAATCGTAGCGTCAGAAGAAAATAAAGGGTCTGACGCTACGATTGTTCTAATAAAACGTCTGGTTCTAACTACACGATTAGTTAGAACAATCGTGGTGTCAGAACAAAATACGGGTTCTGACGCTAAGGTTCCTTCTAACTAAACGTCTAGTTACCATTAAAAATGGATGCTAATTAAGAGCAAATCTGCCTCATATGTAAACAGCCACTACTGTTCGGGAACTAGGCGTAGATACATTACATAAGGTGACGTTTAGTGGTGAAAACTCGGCTTAATTTAAAGTCAACAAAAGGGGGTCGCGGCGGCGGCGTCTGCCATCGATCCACCTCCCGCCAATGTTTGTGTAGCTAAATGCGACCACTCCCGCCCATCATTTTGTTAACTTGCACAGGCTAGAGTAGACATTTATTTTGCAAATATGGGTAATACAAAATAGGTATCTCTGCCATATTTCACCATTCGGTATGCAACATTTAGGTATATTATTAACATTCACTTGAGTTTAACCAAAAGCCAGATTCATGAATCCAGACCAATTCAGGTAATTCTTTTCTGTAATAAGAAATCAGTCGTACTGTAGTACGCTTTATCTATTAAACATTTACGTAGTCTACTCTTAAACAGCACTGTTGTCAAGTCTTTTCAACCACTTGGTCATTTATTGTAAATAATTAGGGCCATACAGTAAACACTTCTGCGCTACCAAAGTAGTTTAGCCTACATAGCCCCATAGCCTTGTAGCCTTCTAGCCCGTAGCTCGTAGCCTAGCATGCATAGTTCCATATCTCCATAGCCTTGTAGCCTTCTGGCCCGTAGCTCGTAGCCCCGTGCAACATTAGGATCGCTCACAATATAAACTCCATTTAATTGAGGATAAAACTAGTAAACTAATTGGTAGGCGTGAAGTGTGTGTCTTACTTTAGGGAAATATGGGGTGAAGCTATTTTTAGTAGTTCCGCAACTTTACTATGAAATATGAATATGTCGCTAAATATATCTACCCTTGTTTCGGAATATTCTATATTGTGGGGTTCCCTTTATCTGGCAGAATCTTGATGCTCCGAAATTTATTTGGCATAACACACTTGGCATAATCTTCTTTAAACGAATATTTTTAAGGCATAAAAATTATTTACTATAAATATTACTACATTATTATTTGGCTGAATGTTTATATGTTCGAATTTACAATGGCATACCTTTAAGATAACAGAATTTTATTTGGCATAATTACCTTTGACAAAGTTAAAATTTCGCATAATTTCGTTTAGCATAACGTTCACTTCGCATACTATGAAGATGGCAGAATTTCGTTTGGAATAATTTTATTAGGCATATTGCCATTTCTATAAAATAGCATTTTTAACCTTAAATTAAAATATTGTCGTGAAAAGTCAATAATAATATGTTGTGCTGCAAAAGTTAGTGACAGAAACGAATCGCTGCAAAATCGACTCCACGTAGTCTTGTCTGCCCTACCCCTAGAGTGTAATTTAAGCCCGCGTAGGCGCGGAGAGTAGAAGCGGCCCACGAGCTGAGGAGCAGGTGGTATTAACGCCCGCCGCCGCAGCTGAGCTGCGGTGGTGAGCCTAAAATCATCTGCGACGATAAACTCGCGTGGGACCGCCGAGCCCCGCAGCGCCGGAACCGTAACAGAAACCATGCCTGCTGCATGTTGCATGATTGCTTGCATGCTGCATGCTTGCTTGCATGCTGCATGCTTGGTGTATACTTGTTTGCATGCTGCATACTAGCTGCATACATAGTGAATTAATGAATGAATGAATTTTCTGTAATGTGACAGATGAGTCTTTCAATTATTATGGATTTAAATTGTATACCAAATGATGATTATAACTCTAAACTTTCTGAGATATGATAGTTCTGCCTTTTAATAACTATCGATATGAAATGTATGCCAAAAAACGATTCTGACTGTGAACTTTCTGCGATATGATGGTTCTACTTTTTAATTATTATGGATATGAAAGTTATACTTAGAGATGATTTTAACTTACAAAATTATGAGTTTTGAATGTATGATAAATGAGTGTTTGCCAAACAATTTTCTGCAAAATGAAGTTTATACCATGCGGTGTTAGGCAAAATTATATTATGACTAAAAAAGTTCTGCTATAAAGGGTAGACCCATAATGTGGAGACTACAATACGATAATAAATGAAGACACTGTCATATATACAAAGGAGTATTTTAAAACTATCGAATATATTCTAACATCGAAATTAAAAATGATTTTTCAAACAGACTAAATACCTAGTAGTGATGGTCCGACTATAGGTTTTACCGATTTTTGACTAATTATTATATAGTGACTAAACTATGGATATTTATGTACTTGACAGATTTTTTTAAAGCTGCAGGGTAATTGCGTAACACACTAACGTTAGGTATGGCTTTCATTTTGACGGTTCAACAACATTCATTGCGTTATTTACGTTGTTGAGTAGACAATTTTTTCGAACATATGAAGCAATGGATTTACAATATCCTTCAACATGATTCAGATTGTGATTGATAGTGTGGTGTAATTGGGAACTTCATAGGATATACGAAGTTCAATTTATGGTGGTATTGTCGTCTCCACCATATACAGGGTTATTTGTAAAACACCAACAACCTCTTAAGAGGTCATTGTACTCATCATTATGAACAACTTTTACTATAGGACGAAACCTGAAATCGCGAAAAAAGTCAGGTGCTCCCTACATTTTGACGAGTTATGCGAACATAAATGTAGGGAACAGCTGATGTTTTACAAATAACCCTGTATAATAGTATAATAGACAATGCCTGAATCGATGGTATGTATTTATTCATTTATTTATTCATTATATGTAAATCAATAGCCAACATTTTCCAAGTGAATGAAGCAACGCTTTAAACGATTTCAAATTTTACTACGGAGAAGTGAATTCCAGTCCGATGCTCATAAAACCGAAATAGAACCCTTCAGAGAGTGAAATCCGATCAAAGTAAATGAAATCAGTTCCTCTAAAGGCATCATTAGTTTAGTAATACTGACATTATAATACCGTGTAAGATACTTATGTGTTAATTGTGTTATCAAGTTTAGGGGCGCGGCTGAAACAACCAAGACCTTTTTGTTCTTAGTTAATTACCGAGTAACCTTTAACTTGGGCGAGTAATTTAATGTCGTTTAGCAAACTTCGACACTCGATTCCTGTGCCAACAAGTCGAGCAAAACTAACTTTAGATTTATTACTATCGCATCCAGGAATACTTTGAACGTGAATTGAAATTGCACTGCATTTTCTTTTGTACCTTTAACTCTATTTACCGCCAATAAAGGAAATGAAAATCCATTGATGAATTGTTGTTGGGAATAAATAAGCTTCCCTTGAGACTTTTTGTAATAAAGGAAGCAACCTTTTGTGTGAGCTTATTGTTCCTTCAATGATGGATCGATAATGTTCTTACTGTAGCAGTGTTGATAATCTCAAATAATTTACATTCCATCGCCACTTAAACAGTTATCTACTTTACTGAAAGGTATACTAAATTGATTTTTGAGTGACCATTTGTAACAAGAAGCGGCCAGGTGCGAGTCGAACTCGCCCATGAAGATGATCCGTTGAGTTGATTGAATGAAAGGGAAATTGCGGTTTACGATTTATGACGTATTAAAAAAAACTACTTACTAGATCTCGTTCAAACCAATTTTCGGTGGAAGTTTACATGGTAATGTAAGTACATCATATATTTTTTTTAGTTTTATCAATCTCTTATTTTGGAAGTTACAGGGAGGGACACACATTAACCCACAGGTATGGGTTTGATGATAACCCACAGGTATGGGTTTGATGAAAAAAAATTTTTGAGTTTCAGTTCTAAGTATGGGGAACCCCCAAAATTTATTGTTTTTTTTTTTCTATTTTTGTGTGAAAATCTTAATGCGGTTCTTCACAGAATACATCTACTTACCAAGTTTCAACATTATAGTTCTTATAGTTTCGGAAAAAAGTGACTGTGAATTGGTGTGTTACAGACGGACAGACAGACAGACATGACGAATCCATAAGGATTCCGTTTTTTGCCATTTGGCTGCGGAACCCTAAAAGGTCCTAATAAGTTTTTGTTTGCAATGGAATTTGAACTTTGTTAATTATAACATTCAGTTTGTTGCTCCATAACTAGAAAATTATCTCAAATTCTTAATTCAAATATACAATAAACTATTTTTTAAATTGTTACACAACATCGCGTCGGAAGGTTACCCAAAGGCAAAACCTCTTAAAAATAAGAAAAGAGTAGAACATTTTGTGATCAAAGTAAATTGCGTATAAGCAAAGAGTCCGAATGCAAATTGTCTAAAACATTCGAGATAAGTCGATGTAACAGAATGTTTGAACATCTGCTGCCAAGAGCTTGTCTCTACAGGGTTCGACTTCCTGTAAAATGTTCACAGAAGAACTCATTAGTACTATTTGTTTATAATTACGTTCGCTATACCAATCATGCTTGAGCTAATATTTTGATGTAGTTCGTTAGACTTGGTAAAAGTAGCTAAATCCTGTTTAATGAGTTTGCTATTAGTATCAACTCTATATTTATCTTCGAAGTTCAAATTCGGTTTTGCTAGTAATTCTCAATGGTAGCCGAGATTCTAGGTTTATGCCACATATAGGTAACAAGTCCAGGTCCGCGGTCTGGGAGAGGCCTATGTCCAGCAGCGGACTGCGATAGGCTGGGCTAATTGATTGATTGATAGGTAGATAACAAAAAGCGGCCAGGTGCGATTCAAACTCACACACGAAGGGTTCTGTCCCACGGTACAATATTTAACTCTATACTTATATTTTTACCTTAGTTATAAGAAAAACAAGTTTCTTGTATGGAGAGAAGCCCTTTAATTTTTAACTTTATTTAATTTTTATTATTTGTTTTTATAACGGCCATAGTAGTACCAACTCTGTGAATTTCAAGGGTTCTATTACGGTTCAAAAGATACAGCCCTGTGACAGACCGACAGACGCACAAAGGGTGCCTACGGGTGGCACCCTTTGGGTCCGGAACCCAAAAAGGCTCACCCATGACGCCCGTCTATTACATGGGCTTTAAAATTACACCTCTGCCATCCCTTAGGCGTTAAATTATGTAAAAACTCAGATGTTGAACTATCCAATTAATAAAAAACTTTTTTGCAAAAAAAAACAACCGACTTCCAAAAACGACACTACAAAATGAAAAATAACTTTAATTTGGGAAGTCGGTGTCGTTGGGTTCGCATTTTCGTTGTTTGCCACCGACTTCCGAAATTAAAGTTATTTTTCATTTTGTAGTGTCGTTTTTGGAAGTCAGTTGTTCTTTTTTTGCAAAAAAGTTTTTATTTTTCACTTTTCAGTTGTAATATTTACCAGTAATTTTGGTTTAAAAATCAAACTACTGAACCGTTTTTGATGACATTTCTATGGGACCATTTGGGAAGTATACCCTTTCCAACAAAAAAAGAATTTTTCAAATCGGTTGGCAAGCGACGGAGTTATGCGGGAACAAACATAAAAAAAAAAAATTCAAACATCCGAATTGAGACCTCCTCCTTTTTTAGAAGTCGGTTAAAAATAAAAACAAAACTATTTTTTGTTCAAAAAATAAAATTGACTGTTTTAACTAAGAGAGAATAATAAGAAAAATAAGAGCAAAATCACAGTGATTATAAAAAAAATTAAGGAAAATGGAAAATGTGCTGAAGATTTAGGATCAAATCCACATTCAAAAGGGTATAATATAGCTAAATGGTTTGCATTTCCTTTCATATTATTTTTTCACTTATTGCGCTGAACGAAGCTATAGAACGATACATATTTCAATAAGGGCTTATTGAAAAGTCAAAATTCAAAATGATTTGATTTGATTTTGATATGAGGAATAATTTTGAAATTTTGACAGTTATTTCATACAAAAACCGTCAAATGTCAATTTTATTCCTCGCGTAAAAGTTCTCTGACGATGGGAAAATCAGCCCTAAGTCACAAAAACGGGTGTCTTGTACTGCATAATAATATTGCATCTCTGCAAAATAACATAAATATCACATTTGTGACGTTGCAACATTATTTAAATAACCTTAACCGTTCATAAAAGCAATCTGAATGTCAATAGTTGCTTGTTAGATAATTGTGCAACGATAATAGAAGTAAGTAATGGTCTATGTGTTGCAGCGCACTTTAAAAACTAAACAATGTACTTACCTACCTTTATAAATACTAATATTGACATTGACTAACAATGATGAATAGGTAATGATGACTAATATTGGTAGATGTTGTATTCCTTAACTGCCTAGCTTCCTATTGTAGGTGGAGATATCGTCAAATTAATGGACCAATTTAGATTTCATTGCTCTTGGTTTGACATTTAGACCTAAAGGTAAACAAATGGATTTTGCTACTTTACACTAATGGTCCTTATGCTGTCCCTTGTAAAGCCTACTTGAAATATGTGAAATCCATCACACAATGAGACCTCTTTTGCCTAAACCTTTCCTCGTGGAACTAAATTCGTAATGGGTTTGGAAAATGAGTACTCGAACCCAACCAATCACATGCAATATTTCTGAATAATACGGGTATTCGACCGCCTCGGTAGCCCAATTGCATATGCTTGAGTTTGTCAAAATAGAGCCAGGGTGGCCGTTACCGGGTATATTGTGGACATTGGGCACTTTGTTGGCTCTCCCAATATTCCTACATCGCAGATTCCTTCACACAGGGCGTTTTTACTGTCATGTGGATAAGCTCCCGCATGCGGGGGCACATTACGGGTGACATATTTTTCTGTAGAAAACAATATATTAAATCCTTGGCATTGGGCGGGGCTAATCCACATGCTTGACGAAATCCACATGACAGTAAAACACTATTGCTAGCAATTCCCAATATTCCCGGGATCGACACTACATGGATCAGTAAAATATATAAAAGAAGACTTACCATAATCATCGTGTAACAGTTGCGGGCTGCCGTCCCGCAACGCATAGTCGGCGTCGTCGACGGGCGCCGCCGCGCGCGCCCCGCACCAGGGCACGCAGCAACGGAACACCCCGCCTCCCACCACCGTGACGCCGTACGCGCCCCCACCACACACTAACACCACACACACATGCGCACGCACACTTTATCACCATACGTCACTGCACTGTATTATTGCCCGACACGTCACTAGACTAACTAGTAATCAACACCCTTATCTTCTACGTTTTGGCACTTTTTTAATAAGAATAAGAATTTGTTAGAAAGAGCTAGTTCAGTCTTGAAAGTTGGCTTAGAAGTTAAGATAAGTTAAGGTATCGATATGTCAGTCAACTTATATGAACGCTTATTACCGGGACTCTCAGGAGGAAAACTTTGACAGACGGAAGGGAACGGCGAAGGGAAAACAAATATGTTCAATATTGTGTTCGCTTTCTGTCTTTTACATCAGATTTATTATCTCGGCATTATCGTAAAGTTTATTACGTATACAAATATGATAAATTCACTTTAACCCATTGTTGAGTTATTTATTATAACTTCCTACAATAAACAAGCAATTATGTATTACATTGAAACATCGAAACACATGCTGTCGAATCACTCACGCCCTAGATCCAGACGTACGGCTGAATGTATCGAATAAAATATAAATAAATATGTCAATGCAGACATTAGAGCATCCCACATTCTACAATTTTTAAATCATACATATAGTCATGATGAAATTTCATGACGATGGGAATACAGGCGTAGATGAAAACTTATATAGCAAAGTATCGTTTTGCTGTATGTCCGTATTGGACGAATGCCAAGCAGAGTTGTGGAGTTCTTCACAGGCTATCACTTTGAGCATACCTAATTCACCTCCAGCCATATTGAAATATTAAAATAAGCAATAAGAAACCGCGCGTCGATACCGTCTGTTCGGCGAGACGATATAAACAGCTGGGCTCCCAAATATACGTGCTTTCGCCTCACAAAATAGGTCCTAACTTTATTATCATGAAATGTGTAACAACTTTGATACTAAACTTGAATTATATAAAAATGAAGAGGACATTATGACGAACCCTCGAAAACCTAATGCCGCAACATAATGTAAAATTAGAGTCGGAGTTATCTCGTAAACCACTGAACCGATGCTGATGGGATGATGTGGCCGAAAATTTGATAAAAGTTTCTTATTTTAGATTGGTTTAATGATAAAACTTTCCTCCACTGGAAGAGCAGAAAGTATAAACTAAGCCGAATGGATATATTATGTCGTAATAAATTCGGTCGCGTGAAGCCACCGCCGTCTTGAAATCGAGAAAGGGAGTGTGAAAGAAAGACAAATGAAATCGTACTTTAAACCTTTCAATAGGCACAATCAAATAATTCACACGTGAGATCCCGAGAACCGGTAGGTAGGCTGGGTATAATATCGTTAGCTACTATCCCGCGTCTCCCTGAAATACTGGAGCAAATCCACTTTGAACCTATCAGGTTTTTCCAAAAGATTTTTTTTATTCATCCAAAGGTCGAAGTTTGGTAAATCAAATCGAATGTTTGAAGAACACTTCCCAGTGATTGGATTTTGACCATGTTTTATACTAAGGAGGAATACTGATGTGATCATTTCCTATTTCAGTTGTCCCTCTGAACTATTAGATTAAATCGTTGGGAAATGTAGCCTAGCCCGAAATAATTCAAAGATTTTACTGACATCAAACGATTTTGGTTCACTCCATGTTGTGATTCGGATCAAATTATCGTGACTTAGGTAGATTGGTTAAACCAGAATAATATTGATACGTATGCATTACAAATAATAACTAAGCTAATAACTTATTAACAGCATTTGCAACAATAATTTAGTAGAACAAAATAACATTGAAAATTATAACTTTTTTTTTATTTACTTAACATATTTATGTGTTACTGATTTGAAATACATTCGAGCCACCTGAATTTACTTGATACAATATATATAAGTAAATATTACATCGATTTCACCGATAACAATAGCAGAAGTAGCTGATAAGGAAATGAAGCAAGTTTTCCTTAAGCTGAATAGTTTTTCGGTACCTACACTTAAATGAAAATCTAATGGCTGGAAAGAAACAAACTGAATATATCCTGTCTCTTAAAAATACCAAAAGATTTTTTTAGGATTTGTACGTTTATTTCCGAATCATGATACAGTTGTGGACCAGTGGTAAAGGCCCCGATTTACGAGTTGTACGTCGTGGGTTCGAAGCCAGGCAGACGCTTTTTACTTTGTGTAAATACTTTCACCACCATTGCTCTCAAAACGCTGAAGAAAAACATCGTGAGGAAACCGGCATGTTCTAGAACAAAAAAATCGAAGACATGTGGTATCTACCAACCAGCACTGGGCCCGCGAGGTAGATAACAGCCTACTCCCTCTCGAAGAGAGGAGGCCTGTGTCCCAGCAGTGGGAACATTATAGGCTGATTATGCTAAACAGAAACGCGTCGTGTGCGTCTTTAGCAGTGGATACTTACTCATATTAAGAACCGGAAACACATACGAATGATGCAAGTTAATAAAACAAATTATTTTTAATAGGTGTAGTAATTTTGTAATTGATTATGTTTAAAGTGTATTATTTTTATTTTATTGTTTTTAATTATGTTATTGTAATGGCTCATTATGCTTACACAAAATTATCGACTAACAAATCGATATTAAATTGAAATACCTACATTTATGTAGTTGTCAATAAGCTCTGAATTCATTTAAACAGTATTAGAAACAGTTTATCTGTTATTAAAAACAAGGAAAGTTGGTCAAATTATGTATTTACAACTCGATATCAAATCGTTTTGTTCAATTCCACCAGACTACGCCTAATATGGTTAAGTTCAAAACGAGTATTATTACTATACATATAATTGTGTGAGCTTATTCAGCTATTAATAAAGGTTTTATTTAAATAGCTCAGGGCCGTTAATTAATTCCTATTAATCAATTCCTGAAATGAGGTTATTATCATAATGGGTTCCGGCATAACACGCGCAATAAATACGGATTTAGTTTGTATGCAATCATCCCTCCCCAGTGTGGGGGACATAGGAAACCAATAATGCATGACTTACTTGGAATGAAAATAGAATAACCAAAATATAGGTATTTTGTAGGTAGGATATATAGGTATCGCATATTGGAGTTTCTTTTATAGCTTAAAAATAAGGAGCATAAAATTAAACATCAGGTACCTAATTCTAGAATTGAAGCACTTCGTTGTACTCAAATGAAAAAGGAATTTTCATAAAATTCTCTTCTTACCAGAAGACCAACGAAATCTTTGAACGTGGCGACAAAGTACTCAGATATATTTGAGCATCGATCTAAAGTCTAGACAAACACGTCAATTGTTAAAGACTTTCACCGCTAGATATACATCTATACAAAGCTTTTGTTATTTAAAAAATCGATAATAATGGCTGTGACCTTTATTATTAACTAGCTTCTGCCCGCGGCTTCGCCCGCGTGGATGTCGGAAATTATCCCACGGGAACGTGCTAACAGGATAAAATGTATGTGTTTCCCCAGAATGCCATATATCTCGCGGGCCCTTTGTGGCTAATTACAATAGAAAACCAATTGTGTTTCATTAGTGGTGATTAAGAGGGTACCTATATGATATCTTTACCTAAGTACCTCATCATCTCATCTGCCTAGCCTTTTCCCAACTATGTTGGGGTCGGCTTCCAGTCTAACCGGATGTAGCTGAATACCAGTATTTTACATGGAGCGACTGCTTATCTGACCTCCACAACCCAGTGACTGGGTAATACGTGATAAGACCCGGATACCGGATACCGTACCTAAGTTCCTACATAATTAAAAAATAAATAAACTCAATAGCAGAAAATTAAATACCTACCTACCTAAATAAACATATTTCTGATGATAACTAATCTAAACTCAATAAATAAGCAAAATCCCTAAAAACTAATATCTATACGAATGACTAATCCTACCTCATCATCATCATCTGCCTAGCCTTTTCCCAACTATGTTGGGGTCGGCTTCCAGTCTAACCGGATGCAGCTGAATACCAGTATTTTACATGGAGCGACTGCCTATCTGACCTCCACAACCCAGTTACTGGGTAATACGATACCCCTTGGTAAGACTGGTTGTCAGACTTTCGGGCTTCTGACTACCCGTAACGACTGTCAAAGATCCACGAATGACAGCCGGGACCAACGGCTTAACGTGCTTTCCGACACACGGAGGGGTCTCGGTATGTAAAGATGGCCACCCATCCACAGACCAACCGCGGCAAGCGTAGCTTAACCTGACCGATCGACCTGTGCGGCTGATAATATTTAGCCACGGGCCCCTCACTAATCCTACCTAACAGTATTATAAAATAACCTACGGTCACTACGTACACTATCAAATATACTACCTATACTTTAAAATTAAAATCTATACCTACAACTTATATAAAAATAAACCTAAATAACTCTAAAAACTAAAAGGAATAAAAATGAACTCCGTTGCGGGTGACTTAACCTACGACAAACTTATTATTTGCGGTTGGTGCAGTAATCGGGTCTAGGGATCGAACCGCAAAATTAAGTTTGTTTTTTATTGTATATACTTTTCCGGGATAAAAAGTACCCAGTGTGGTGCCCAGGATATTAAAGAATAATTATACCAAGTTTCAACGTAATCGAACCGGTAGTTTTTGCGTGATGCCTGAACAAACAGACAGACAGACAAAAATTTTTTTAATCACATTTTTGGGTTCGGTGTCGGTCTAGTAACACCCCCTGCCATTTATTTTTTTGATATTTTCAATGTACAGAATTTTCACTTCTACAGATTTATTATAAGTATAGATATAGATATAGATAGTATATTCATTCATTAATTAGATAGGATGAAACAACAGAAAAGGTATTATGATATTAGGGATTTTTAAAAGCAATCAATTTTATTGGTATCCGGTCAAGGTCGGTGGTACATACAAATAATCAGTCGGAACATTGTGACGATGCCAAATAACGCGTCGTAGTACTTCCTAGTTGCTATTGTCAGACAACACATTGCTCAGAGACATTTTCATTTATTCAATGATATTATTATGACCTGTATAAGGAATTGCCAGCCCAATAGCGATCGGCACAGACAATTACCACTCGTTGAGCGGTCGCTGGTTTCAATTGTGTAGCTATTCCGTACGTCATCGGCGACTGACGGAGACGCGAGTTCCCTCTTCGTTGTTCAATCGCGAAATTCGCTTTCAAGATTTATACGGTGCTAATTAGATGGCTCATACCATTCATTAGAACTTCGTTACGACGCTGCCTCGTGTAAACACAAATTCAATGTACGCGAGTGAACTTGCAAACCACAGATTTAGAAAAACAAAACTTGGCAGGAATCCTGGAACTTTTACACGATGAAACATAACGCTTCAAATGCATTTGTTAAATTGAATTACTGTTATCGCAGCAGCCGCTAAAAGACTTTTTATTTGTATTTACATCGTCATACGTACAATCTAATTACTGCATTAACATTATCATGGTCTAATCTTATTATCAGCCGTAGTTACGCGAAAACTCAGTTGTTTCGCTGACTGATATTACCATATAACTCGTGTGAAACTGCCTAATGAAATGGACTTTTATAATGTCCTTTTAAAGTTTATGCAAAAATCGTTTTCCATGAATGATAAACGATGAAAAGTGTGACATGTAGCATTGATTAGTGACGACATGACATGGCGGTATTATATTTGACATTGATGAGTTCTGCTTCACGGGCAATTTGTTACATTTTAATGTTAGAACAAACAAAATAACCACGAAACGTGTAACTAATAGCACGACACTTGCCTAAAAATACATCAAGCAACCACGATTTTAGAAAGAGTTGATGACAGGAAGCGATAAAAATAATATATTTCGAGATTATGATAAGGCGTAGATCATGCGTATGTCTCCAATAATTTACCTACTTTCTTAAATTACCAAGATTAATTACCTAAGCGATAGCACGAGCAAGTGTGCAGATGTCATAAAATATGTTTGCATGCTTATAGCTGCTTGAGATAGTTTATTGTATATTAAACATTATGTATCTAAATACAGAAACGGAATGTTCATGAATTTTCCCAAGAGCGTCGCTTTATTATATTTTGTTCAGGAAAGTGTCGTTATAAATATTATTTCGCAATGGGCCAACAAACATGCAACAAGTTGTTCACAAAATCAATATCTTCAATGTGCCTTATGTGTAAGAAGCTCTCGTTTTTTCAGCCTGTGCCTATGTTTAGGCCTATCGAGTTTGTGTCTCTACCAGTGTGCTTTACATAACTGAAAGATTTAAACATTATTATACCAATATTTTTTTTTAACGAAAGATAGGTATTAGATAGCCTTTACCAAAGATGTTGTAGATATGTTGTTTTTTACTGCGATCATATTACAGAATTGACGGTATTCATAAAAACGTTGCGTGTTCCAAAGAACCTTGACACTTTAACGGAATTATATTTTACACATTAGAGTACTCGTAAGCAGCGCTGCGCAAAGCGCTAATGCATGTTTTTTACTGCGTGATATTCGGATTAAACTGTTATCTTTTGTGTGTCGTAACTCGTTACAATAATCGCGATGAGCGAACATAATATACTCCTAAACCTAAACAGGGATAAGGGTCTCGTGAGTGTTCCGATAGCATACCGAAATCGCGTGCGGTTTCCACCTCTTTAGATAATGAAAACTGAATCAAGAGCGAATCAAATTTGTCACTGACGAGCCATATTCAAAATATACAAACATGAAACAATGCCCCAGTGGCACACTGCACTGTTAGAGTAGACACTATACGCGAGAGAGGGGCCGCGGGGCACGGGCAGCCGGGCTGGCTGACGGACTGACTGGCTGGACGAGCGAGCTGGTGCTCAGCAGTGCATCTCACATCGGCCACATTCGCGGCGAGGCGAGCGCGAGGCGGCGGCGGCGGAGCGGCCCCGAGCGTCGCGACGGCCGGCAGACCGCGACTGGAGCGTCACTGCGCGTCGGAGCCTAGGGCGCCGAGCGAGCAGGACGAACATACTGCTGGCTCGCGCGCTCAACCCACGATTCTAGCCCTTGAACCTTCTCTGTTAATTCCTATTTACCTTGTTCACGCCGCGTCTCTTATGTTTTTGTGCGACCGCAAAAGGGTTTTCACCCCGCGAGGCGATCCCGTGAACGTTACGTAGACGCTAGAGATAGAGATGCTGCGTGGCCTTTCCTATGCTACGGGTCGTTTCGATGTTATGTCACTATTGAACGTGCTTGTGCCTTGTTGTTTGGCCGTGAACGTATTTTAGCCGTGCACTCATTTGGACCATTATGATTTATAGCTCCTGAGGGACAATTGTGACGAACTACACTGACTATCCATTTCAGTTTTATCATTCTGAATTGTCATTAATATAAATCCTATTCTAATGTAAACGATTAATGCAAGCGTTCTGAAAAAAATGTCATGTTTGAGAGAAGTCACCTATACTAGAGAGTTAAAAATCGAAGTCAGTCACAGAATATCGATCATTGTACTTTTGCCTAACGACTCAGTTGAAACAATCGCTGATACTGCACTTTAATCTCCCTACAAGGCAGGAAACAGACTGACACTGCATAAAAAGTGCTGCCTACATACTAAATACCATTGTTTTATCTTACAATTTAATTATTTTATTATCAGTATATGAATTAAATCCCTGTGACTACAGGGTACCATTGTAATAAAGCGCGAAGACGTTATAATGAAAATTTAATTGTATTCATATTGCCAAGGAATTATTAATTAGGCTTACATAGAATTTTCATTTCAATATTTTGCGACAAGAACTGCTTGCTTCATTGAGAACGTTATTTAAATGTATTTTCAGTGACAATCTTGAATTGAACACGAAGATATCAATTGCCTGAAATTAGGCTAAGTACGTGAGCGTAAACTCCGATTTAATTCCTTGGACCGTATAATTATATATGATTATCTCGAATATCAAAGCGTGTAGTAATCGATCACATGAGCCTGATGTCGTATCTCGTATCATTGAACAGGGGCTCCAGATAAGTGTAACCTCTTTGATCCAAAGTCCCAATTTTCCGCAAATGTACGTATTAAAACCGCCTGCTCTGACCTCTATTAAATATGTATGAAGGCAGCCACAATATAGGCCAAACGGCAATATCTTTTTATTTCGGATGTTCTAGCAAAAACAATAAACAATCGGGGAGGGAGCGAATCGAACTAATCGACTTTGAAAGATTTTTCAAAGAGGGAAAGACAAGAGCAAACTTCAATGCATAAAACGCGTTGCAAAGATTGCTTTTAGAGATCTTACAGCAGACAACGCCGTCGGCTCTTACACGGCTTCCAGTAAACTTGCCTGAGTACTGGATGAGATTGATCCTGTAATCTTGCGACTATGAAAATGTTTGTATTTCTCGGAAAATGTAAATAGAAAATCGAATTTTCGCCGTCACCAAGACGTCGATGTTTGCGTCTTCATTGAAAGTTTGTTGTTTAAGTAGCATTTATAAATAGATACATATACATTTGATATGTAACCAAAATAAATTTCTCATATAAGATTTTAAGCTAAATGAATTTTGAACTTTATTTTACCCACTTCATCTACAGTTCGTAGCGGTGCTACGAAAGCTTTCAACATCATAGCAAAAAATTAATGTTAAAGAGTCGTAAAACGTATGTAGATGCGAATGTATATGTAACGTGTACTAATTCACACTCGGCGCGTGTAGAGCAATGATGGCCCCGCATCGTGTGCGCACCATCTAAACAGGGCAATCATCCTTAGTGATGGGCTATAGCGAGATTATTATCGAGATATACAATTTTATCGATTGATAAAACCCGCATTTCGTACAGTAAATGTTGTTGCTGGTGTTATTAGTAAAATCAACGACGTTGTGGTTAGAATAACGCATCATTCAACGCTATTAATAATAAGCTGAAAAATTTTAAACTTACTTTACGTACATCAGGAGAGACAAAAGAATTAGCCTGACCTCCATTAAACCAAATGAAATCGAGAGTCGACTTAAGCTAGTCGATCATTCAGAGATTACTCTCAAGTACTACAACATTACCAGGAGCCATCACACCGGATTTCCTCTAAAGTACATATTGACTAGCATGTGTTGTTCTAGTATTTTTCCGAGCAATCTCGGCAACTAATTGACCTCCCCGTGACATCCTGTGGGTGTCGTATGTGAAGGCTAATTGTGCCAGGAGGACTGTCGGCTACATCTTACTGTAGAGCTATACAAAACCATGTTTGCCTAGTAAAGAAAGAAAGAAAAAACATTTATTTAGCACAGACCAAAAGAAAAAAAAAAAAAAATTAGTGAATTATAATGTGTACTCTAATGTAATTAGAATCGGTTTCGTGTGGTCACAAAAACTCTCTTCAACACACGAAGTCACATATACATTTTCTATGAGATCCCTCCTTCCCCCAACCTCCCTCTTTCTCTTGTCCTTTAGGATAGTGTCAAAATAAAGGCCAGCACGGTTTTCGTGTCGATGACAACCAACGTCCTATCCAGATCGTTTATATTTCATAGTGTATATGATGATTATGGTATTTTCCCGTTTGTTATTTTGAGGTTATGTATCAGTGGTCAGTAGTTAGTCATCTTCGAACTAATATTATGATAACAACGGTAGGTATATCTGTCTACCGCAGTATATTTAGGGAAGTATACACAATATTATATCAATACAATAACGTGTTAATTCAATACACGTGGAGCTAACTATCGTATATGAGGAAGACTCACTTTCAGTGGATATTTACAGACTGATAATAATTACAATCATTGTCAGGATAATAAAGTTCACTCGACACACGATCAAACTGTTTATAATTTAATACAATATCATGTGTTATACCATTTTCTTTAACTGGCTGGGTTTATGGCCCGCCACCGTTATTTCGTTTTACTGCCGTTTGAAGCGCAAAGGTAAGAAAACTTGCCCATAAACGAGATATGAGTCATGTTCCTTAAAATATCTGAAACGACATTATTTTATTAGGCCAGGAAAAAATAAAAATGTCTATCGAAGACGAATGAACGTTAATATCATTTTCATATATATAAAACAAGAAAAATTCAGTCCGATAATAGAAGAGAAAAGTTCAGTCGAATAAACCCAGTGATTGATAAAATCTAGCTGTCACCCGTATAAAAAGTTTTCGTTGGTCCGGCAAACTATTCGACCTCACAATTTCGCATCACTAGTCGCCGTATTGTCAATTTGCCCGCCAAATCGAACACTATTTATAACTAAGATCGAACACGGCCGAACTACGCTCTTTTTACGAGATGAATAATATGTAGGCAAAGGTAATTTGTATTATTAGTCTGTAGATACGCTATGATGATTCCTGGAATAATAAATCAAAGAGTAGATTCAGATTGACGTGGATGTTGTATCTGTACTGTACGAGTGCAGGCCCATGTTTACTCGTAATAAGGCTGAAAGCAGCCACATGTACGCGGCCTTTCAGTGGGTTATAGGCGGTATAATTACTCGATGAAAAATGATTTGTAGATATTCACGTTTACGTATGTTTTTGCGATACGTCAGGGTACATTACAATTACGTTTTTTAGTTACGTTTATTCCATTGACTTCTGGTCAAATCCTACTAATATTATAAACAAGAAAGTTTGTGAGGCTAGATGGATGGATGTATGTTACCTTTTTACGCAAAAATTCCTAAACGGATTTTTATTAAACTTTTCAGTAATATAGCTCATAAATCAGAATAAAACATAGGATACTTTTTATCCCGATGTCCCCACGGGATCCACACTTATGCGGATGAAACCGTGGGGCGCTACTAGTATGTTAATAAGCGTTAAATATCTATTTAACGCTTATTAGGTATCTACCTATACGTGCTCTTAAAATAATTGGTATTTAGCTCACACTCTTGTTGTCATAGAATTTGTTTTCCAAATCCTATTTGTTTACACGCAGGCGTTAAAAGCGTTCACACAAAGGTAAATAACGGAGGTATTCATTACATCGACATAAGCAAATCTGTTTACATCTGTTCGTGTTTTTCGCTCAAGTGATTTATAAATATCCAAATAATATTATCAAAGTACATTATAGCGACGATATGGAAAGAGGCCGATCCCTTTTAACACTTTTTAAATAACACGCCTGACTGAAAATACAGCGTATTTCGACCTGGAAAAGTGAACGTCTGATTTGTATCTCTGTGTATTTTAAACTTTTGTTTGTGAAATTCGACATTACAATCGTGTTTTGTTTCATAGGGAAAGTATTGGAGTTAGTATGTGAAGGTTTTGATAAACCGCTCTTATGTTTGATTGTAAAATTTCGCTATTGGGTAGCTTTCAGAAGCCGTTTTTAATGCAAAACAAAAAGCAAACATGCGGAAAGTGAAATCTAAGCTCGCCTATGTACGGTCACCAAAGGAGATAAATAACCAGGGTCGTCGGATTTAGTTGAAGTTTAGAAAGAATTATGGATGTTTTCGAATAAAATTCAATTTAATTAATACAAAAAAAAAACGGTTCATTTATCAAATTAAATTTCATTCGAAGATATCCATGGGTTTCTTACTAAACTTCAACTATATCCGACGACCCTGGTTACTTATAACCTTTGGTGACTGTACCTACCTACCTATTGTAACTACATTATATTCAGGTCTGTTTACCTAAGAACAAACAACAAGCTAAGTCATAACAAGACTCTCAAAGGAAGAAAAGCAAAATATACTTCAACTCATATGTTTTGTGTCCATAGTTAAACCAAATACGACACGTTTGGCGCAGTGGCTGAGCGATCGACTGCTGCGCTGCGTGTCGTGGGTTCGATTCCTGCAAGGAACAAATATTTGTATTGCCTACAGGTAGTTGTTCCGGGTCTGGCTGTTTGTGTATGTGAGTTTAAATGTTTGTAAACGCATCCACGATACAGGAGTAATTCCTAGTGTGGGGCAATTTAAAATATATATATATATATTTTATACAATAATAACTTTTGTGTGCGACATTCATGATTATGGATATTATATACGACTTTACCCACATGTATGTTTTCGAGGTTTACTTTTATTTTCTTCCTTTGACGGATTTGTTAGATATTATTAAATTAGCGAGACATTATAAACCAAATCTGGTGTTTCTTTCGGAAGTTCTCGCAGAGTTTCCGGGCAATGATGATATTTTCTAGCAAAACACAAACCTCACCTTATTTCTTAAGGTAAACGTTGATATACCAAGAATTTAGGAAGTAAAATCAGAGATTCCACAGAAATCTATACTTTCCTGTACATAGATAGGGTATATACCACTCGGTATATTTTCACAAAATATGTGATATAAGACAAGAAAAAGAAAAATAGATTTATTTGCCACAGAGCACGAGCACAAGAAAAGATAAGATATATCGAATAAAAAAAAAAAAAATACAAAAACAGATGTATACTCACGAACACAGAAAATAAACAGATGCACGACGTGACTGTGTCAATAAGGCTTCCACTCAATATGGTGCTGATATGGGGGACCCATAGCCCAGCGCTGATTTTCAGAGATGATCCGAAAACTGCTTATGGAAACCAAGGTTCAGAGATTTTTACAGATTAAACAAACCAATTGGTAATAAAGTAACATAAAATAAACAGTACTCAGAAAATATAATGTAAATCTACAGCCATCAAAATAATATAAGAAATACATACATATCTTCTCAAAACTCCGTTTCGTCCATCTAACAAGGATGAAATGTATTAACTAAATCGTTGATTAACTAATTGTTTATTAACTTAATCGTTCGGTGCAGTAGTTTCATGAAATCTAAAATATCAGATAGAGATGACATTATCTTTACAACTTTGTTCGTAACTCCATACTATGGAATCGTTGCCATTCCGTCATCTCCTCGTAACACCCCTCAAACGGAGACTTAAAGTCCAGAACACACGTTAGTAAACCATTACTTTCACTTGATATTTACGGCAAATAACGTCTGTGTCTAGACTGAGGTTTATCTTGGATGCCAGCGCTAGTTTTTAGTGTTATAGGAACATTAATCACGCTCATTCTGTATGATAGAGGGTCAAGACCATTGCATGTTTTAATTTAAAGCTATAAAATGCATGTCTTTAAGAGAAGTTTTACTGTACGTAGATATGAGTTTCGAAACATTTTAGGCATCGCTTAACATTACTTATTAAAACTCATTTTGATTTTCACCACTTCTTTTCTTGTTTCATTAAAAACGACTATTTCTTAATAAATAATATAACTCCCACGAGGTAAACCAATGACCTGGTGATGGCCGCAGAAATCCGGTGGATGTGAAGAGCACAGAATCGGTCGATGTGGCGACGGGCGATGTGAAGGCTATTCCAGCAGTGGACGTTTTTTGGCTGAAATGATGATGACGAGGAACTCTAAAACTCAGCTGCATACGAATAGAACTTACATTTTTATGCCCTTGTGAGAAATTATGTGCTAAATTCACGCACACTTTCATTTTAGAGATCAAAACAGCTTGCACTTGCAATGCCTCTTGTGTTTGCCGCTTCACATAACGCGACCTAAGCCAAAGAGTTAGTTTATCAGATAGTCACCGGAATTCGCTCATTGTAGTTACTCAGATACAGTTTCTCCGACTCCTAGAACTGTATAAGCGGGTTTAGCAAACTGTCGAGTTTCCTTTGAATAAGACTTGTATCTCGTAATTTCAATCAGCTTAGATTATAAATACCTTCTTTCTTATAAGTACTACTTCTAATCCCGCGTGTACACCCCATACATATACGTATTGACGTTGTTTCAATTAAATCTAACCTAACCTTTAACCTTTTTTGTTTACATATTCGTCATTTTCGACACTTTGTCTACAAGTTTTGTATACAACTACTCTTCACAACTTGTTTTAGGTGTAAAGGATAAACAAAAACAGTAGACACAAGATGCAGAGTACATGATTTTAAATGCTATTTCCCCAAAACTTTGCCACTTCCACGACGTTGTCGGTGGTAGCGCAGAGGTCACTTTGACTGCATGTTTTGGGACACAGAGGGCAGGATAGGAGGTGGAGCATGGTTTGTGACATAGCTCTACAATCAAACCCTACTGCCGTTCCACTTGGAAGTCTCTGAACCGTCTCCGGACACAAGTGGGAAGATATAAGTCCAACCTGGTAAAGTGGGGCTACCTTGGTATAATGCAGGGTAAGAAGATTATTAGCTGGACAAATATTAGGCTACAAAGGGGCCATAGGAATACAAAAGACATACAAACACAGCAGCTAGGTTTAATAAAATGCAAAACCTAACAATGAAACCAATCGATAGATATGCAAAATAGGACAGAAATTGAAAAATACGATCCAATACAGACCCAGCAGCTGACAGCTCATTTCTTACATTTCCACATCGGAATGGCAATAAAAGCTACAACCATTGTACTGAGTACGATTGCGATAGTCCACTGAATAGGCCGAAGCATTGTACGGGACGAGTAATTGTTGTTTCAGGTAAAAGGAAATACTTCCGCCCAGGTGCAGGCGCGGCGTTGTAACTGAGAGACGCGAAAGGCGATAAATTAAAAAATGGATATGTGTTTGAATTTGTACTCGTATATGAAGTTTGGAACGTAGGTAGGTACTTGTTTATTCATGAAAAACAGTCACATAAATAAGAACAGTGGGTAATGTGGGTATAATGAATACTGATCTTGCTTGGACGTCCTAATGATCACTGCTAAGTCAACTTGGCAGAATGATTGATGATTGCAGTTTATTTATATTAGCAGGCAGACGAACGTCGCCCTGTGTATCTACATACTACTAACTATACTTGAATTAACTATGCATCACAATGTTGCAGAAGGCTTGAAAATGTTCGATGCAATAATCTGTTGAGTAGGCTTATTAATTCCAGATAATATGGACTGCGACCGGCTGCAGGTGACGTCATAAGCTTAAATAAATAATGACGACGATGCATAGGATTACCTATGCATCTTAGTATCTGACAGTTCAGTTGCGTAACAGCCGTACGGGTCGATCGAGGTTAAGCTACGCTTGCTGGGGTTGGTCCGTAGATGAGTGACCATCCTTTATATATCGATACCCGTCTGTGCCTTGTCATTCGTAGATCTTTGTCAGCCGTAAAGCCCAAAAGTCTGATAAGCAACAACCAGTAACTGGGTTGTGAACGTCAAATAGGTAGTCGCATCGTGTAAAATACTGGTATTCAACTGCATCCGGTTAGACTGGAAGCCACACCTAACTGGGAAAAGGTTAGGCAAATGGATTTTTCATTCATGTTCATCATAGTAACTAGTTGATCCTAGAAAAGACTGGCGGAGGTAAATAAAGCCCTTTTTGAATAAAATAACTGACTACCTGAGGGGAATTTAGCATCCTAATGTTTCCCATTTATCAGCATTAAAAGGACTGTTTTGATATTTTTCGTAACCATTTTGTGTGTTCTAAACAAAACAGCGGACTATTTATCGTAGTGAGCAAATGACAGCTAAGAAACTCGTGAATAATTTGCTCATAGATCTACGGAGAGGATAAGATAAATGACTGTCGCCAGTATCCCAGTAACAATTCTAGTATAAACTAGCTTTTGCACGCAATATTGTTCACGTGGCGTAGGTAATCTATGATCTTATAATTATCTTTATTGAATAGTGGCTGGTGACTGAAGAATGGAATTTAACAGTTCGATATCATCCATTGTTGAGCATTCCGACATATGCTCATTTTTATTTGAGTTACTCACAGATAGTTATCTACCATCCATTACCATCTAACAAACGACCGCCATTCACCACCACCACCACCATGATCTTACCATCTTTACATACCAAGACCAACGGCTGTCAATTTTGGATCATTGACAGTCATTACGAGTCGTCAGAAGCCTGAACAATTGAAAAGTCTGAAACCAGTCTTACCAAGGGGTTTCGTATTACCCAATAACTGGGTCGTGGAGGTCAAATAGGCAGGTGGTCCATGTAAAATACTGGTACTCAGCTAGATCTGGTTAGACTGGATGCCGACCCCAACATAGTTGGGAAAAGGCTAGACAGATGATTCACAGAGAATTATCTAACTGTAAGTGTGTACTCGTACTCGTCAACGTAAATTCTCACGGTCGGGAATGTGTACAAGTAGACTGCAAATATCCCATTTTCGGCAATGGCCGTATTTTTATTTAAACGACTGTGTTGTCTCTCTGTGTAATGTGTGTGTAAGCGACGATACCTAACTCTAGTTCACCTACTAACTTTAGATATGATTGGAATAGTAGTTAGTAGTAGTAGTTTCAATTCGATTGTTATAGTACAGTAGAACGGGCTGTACTTTAGCTACATTATTTCACAACGATTTTCCACAACTGTAATAAGATTTCTGAGGGACAATTCTCGTAATTTTATGAACGTTCACAGTCTGATCTCAGTGTCAATCTGTCAAAAAATACTTCTAATTTTCCTATATTTTGACAAGTTTTTGACATTTGTTTGTTGCTGAGATGAAACTGCGACTAGATTTTGAATGTTTTAAATTACGAGAATTGGCCTTCTGTTTATTACTCCTCCTTAATCACTGCTAGATCAAAAAAATCCTAAGATAATGTCAGGAATAATGTAGACAATCACAGAACTAAAATCAAGACCAAAATAAACCCTTTGCGTCACAACGACAGCCCTGTAAACTAATCAAATCACAATTGTGGTAATCACGTAGAAAATACATTGTCAGCAGCCACAAAGCTATTCGCAATCAAAGAGCGAGCGAAACAAATCTCAATATTGTATAAGTCTGTCTATTTTCATATTCTGCGACATTAGCAGATTACAGATAGGAATCGTGCACGAAACACCAAGGTCGTTATACAAGCTTATAATATAATACAGTAAATTGTATCGAGACAGCCACAACGACGAGTTGCAAATAACAGAATCCCACACACCTGGAAAATTTGGGTTAGATTGGATCATCATAAATTGATTTTTCTGGGAAGGTTTTTACGTGGACGGTGTTGCGAATCAAACGAGATAGAGGAAGATCTACTAAAAAAAAAATGAGTAATGGCCAGACGTATTTTTCCGCATATTTCACGATGTATAATTCATTTTAATGTTCGTCTTTATTAGAATCGTCTGTGAAAAGAAAGAGAGAGGCTGTTTTCTCGACTGCGGAAAATTCTTTGTTTTCTGGGCTGTAATTACCCTGTGTGCCCATACAGGAAACACTTTTTCCCACACTAAATTTCACCCAACTCATTACTACGTTGCAAGCTGCAATTTTTTGATTTTCAGCGCAAGTGAAGCCGTGAATATGTACTTAGATCTTTTCAGAGCGCGTTCTTTACCTAGTCATAGAATATGAAACCGAATATCGCTGTACTGAAATACCTAATACGACGCGGCTTCATCTTCCGTAAGATATCACCGCTTTTATACTTTACCTTAAGAAACGTTTTTGGTAGTATTTCGAATAGTCTCGCTATTTCAAAAGCTGCTAGCTAGTTCATTTTCCAGACGTTCTGGCCAAACAATAAATTAGTTTTGTTGTGCCGAACCTAAGTGGCCAGTAAGACTATTTATTATACAAGGTTGGACAACAACAGCGGAGTATGTAGCTACAGCGCAGATCCGCGTGGAGATTACGGAAGCGAGCCTCGGATCGTTCATTGTAGCGATCCCTCGGGGAAGCCTAGCCTCAGAAGTGGACGTTTGTGGCCAGATACGATTTTAATCACAGATTGAAGCTACCTGTACCTGTGTGTACGATCGTGGAGGATTTATTACCAAAGCTAACAGATACGGCATACCGTTCGTTAATTTAAATATCCGTGAAGTAGACTGTTAATTTTACGACGAACCGTCATATTTTACGTCATTCTTAATACATAAAACGTTTAGTACAAGTCTCCGAACTGTTTGCTTCCTCAATCACCGTCAGTCGCAGCAGTACAAAGCTCTCGACTTCGCTTACTTAGACAAACACTCGTAGGTACTCTGCACCAATATCTAAGAATATTTCCAATATTCTTAGATATCGCTAAAATAACATCTCGTATCTATTGGACTGGAGAACTAGCGAGCGTTTACCAACGAATTAAGATTTTCTCACTAGTTATAAACAATATGTTTACATTGGCAGAAGGGTTTATGTGACACCTGCGTCCTACCGCGTAAATATTGAACAACTAACATTACATGTAACTTCCGACAGTGATTTGTGGCTTTATTTACAGTTTAGCTGACTTGTACTTATAATATTAACGATGGAAACATCGCACGTGTTATTTGTTGAGGTTTGATATGAACCAAAGTGTTGACCAGCTTACTCTGTTGACTGATATGAAAATGTTACATCGTACGTTACTTTTCATGGAAAATATAAGTTTTTAATATTATTTTGCTGTATTCCAGCAATTCGTACCCACGAAAGAGAATTTATAATTCTTAAAATTACGGTCTGCGGCAGCGTGGTTCGTTGTCCAGTTCTCACAATCTAATTGTCCTTTCCACGTAGAAAGGCAATAAAGTGTATTCATTTTATTGTGTAATTAACATTTCCGTAATAAAATTAAAATCCGTATTCATTTGGCCTTTGTAACAGTCTTGTTTATCGTGCAAACAGAGTAAAAGTATAAGCCGTAATTTAATGAAAATATGAGTTTTAAAAATACATGAAATATATTATATCCTGAAAAAATATAATTATCCTTTGGCCCTTCTGAGATTGCGAAGTAAGAAGACCGAATCGTGACTGGTTTATAAAACTGCGGACGTCGCGATTAGTTTACTGTGGTTTAAACACATCATTCATTCATAATTGTTATTGCAAAATAGCATGACATTTGCTATTAATGTGAAGTCTAACAAAAAGGTTGCAATCTTATGACGTAGCATTAGCGGAACATCAGTGCCGCTAGCTAACTAGCCATTAGCTAACACAAAAGAAACGCAGCAAAAATAAGACGCATCTTTACATACCTACATTGTTTGCACTTTTTATTCTACGTTGCTATGATTTTAGTTTTGTCTAGCTTGAGTATAAAAGAACTTGAGTAGAATAAGGGCCCGAAAAATTGCCCGGCCCGAAAAGTGGCAGTGGGCAGGGTACTATATATTGCTTGCAGATCCGATTGCCGATAGGCCAAAAGGTTCTGGAGTGGCGACCGCGTACCGGAAGACGTACCGTTGGAAGGTGTGGCGTTCCACAAGGTGGACCGATGACCAGAGGGGCAATTCTCGTAATTTTAAGAACGTTCACAGTCTGATCGCAGTCTCAATCTGTCAAAAATATTTCCCTACATTTTGAAGTTTTTGACGATTTTTTGTCGCCGAGATGAGACTGCGACTGGATTTTGAACGCTTTAAATTACGAGAAAAGGCCGCAGGAATCCATTGGATGCTCCCCGCATCGATGTGGCGGTGCTTGGGGGAGGCCTACTATGTCCAGCAGTGGACGTCTTTCGGCTGAAATGATGATGATGAGTAAATAAAGGATACGGCAGCTCTAAATGACAATTTTATCTCAACTGCCACAGTAGACTTGTAATGTTTACGAATACTATTTATATCTTAACAAGTGCCGATAAATAAAAATCCTAGAATTTTCTTCTTCTTCTACCCAGCTTTTTCCCAACTATGTTGGGGTCACCTTCCTCTAACTGGATGCAGCTAAATACTAGTATTTTACACGGAGCTGCCTATCTGACTTGCACAGCTGAGCAATAAATATCCTAGATTATCTAGCTAAATCAAATTCTCTCCACATTATTATCAACGTTACCTATGTCAACCATCAAACTGTCACCACGAATCTGTAATACGACGCGAAACAAAACCACATGCAAAATTAGGGCACGTTACGCTTATTTACCTTAAAACATTAAATAAGGCTTAGTCGTATTTAAGCATTGTTATTTATTTATTAATATTTTTTTTATTGTTCTCCTTTTTTTTTCAATTACCTTTTGCTTTTGTACCGACTTTCGCTTTGACCCCGCTCAGGGGTTGATCGATAAGTCTCACCTCTACGAACGCTAAGGAAAATATCTTCCCACTAGTTTTTGCCTGAGGCTTCGTCTGCGTGTATGCCGCCGGAAAATATCTTACGGGAACGTACTACCGCGATTAATAGTTATTTGTTATACAAGAGTGCAAAGTTGCTTTTTAACCGCGTGTTCAATTTTGATGACCGAGCAAGCGAAGGATTCTAAAATTGAGTCACGAGCGCAGCGAGTGATTCAAAATTAGAATCCTGAGCGTTAGCGAGGGAATCAAAAGAGCACGAGGTGAAAAATCTTTGCACTCGAGTGCAACACGTAACTTTTCATTCCACCTCAGCGAGGAAATGACTAAATGCAAAGGCGTTAAGCAAACTTCCTCGTCGCTAGAATCACTCATTTTAGTTTTTTCACTTGTTTTCAAGTTTCTTGTTTTTAATATAAGGTTTAACAATGACGTGAAAAAATGCCGCGTAAAGAACCGCGTACAAAGCAAATTGAAAAAAGAACACCAAGAAGGTTCCGAGTCTGAGTTTTTAACAAATTAAAAAAAAGTTGTATGATATATTCGGCACCATAGAGGTAGCAGTAAATAGGTTTAATGTTTTTTTTTAATTCACAAACTTAGTGCACACGATGTTCTAAATTCAATTTACTTTATCCTCTAGAGAATAAAAACGGCTTTTCCACTCAGATATTGAAGATTAAAAATACTCTTTCCGAGATGGTGGGATGAAAAAGTACTTTACCTGTGTGTTAATGAAAATGAAAATTGGTTTAATATTTTAACAAGTAAACCTTAACAACTAGTGTCTGGAGCCTTTTTTAAGCAGATAAGCCTGTGTTAGGAGACTCTGCTCTTCCATAACTGAAATAAGTATCATTAACCTATTTTATAGAAATGGAACATACATCCAGACAGGCAGACAAACGGACATCTATGGCATCAGACTAACGAGTCTGATCAGATCAGATCCTGATCCTGCTCTCTTTGTAGCAATTGGGTATTTTATTCCAAAAATATTAATTGTGTGTGGTGTGTTTTGACTTCGTTAGTATGTTGTTATATGGTGGTGTAGATGTTTCTTGATTCAGAGCTGAACGTTGCCTGAAATAGGTTTTAATGTTTGGTGGATACAAATATAGGTTTTATGTTGGTAAAATACGGAACATAATCAGCCTATAATGTTTCCACTGCTGGGACACAGGGCTCCTACCGGTGGGAGTAGGCCGTAATCCACCACGCGGGCCCAGTGCGGGTTGGTATAAGTCACATGTCTTCAAATTTTTGGTTCTAGGACATGCCGGTTCCCTCACGATGTTTTCCTACACCGTTTTGAGAGCAATGGTGATGAAATAAGTTACACAAAGTAAAGCGCCTGTCTGAATGGTCTACCTTTTTATTGTTATTTAGTGTTGGTGACATTTAGGTACCTATGCACACAATAGTCATGAATTACCTAGTGTCTGACAGTCCGATACCGAGACAACACAATAGAAAACAAATAAAAATGTTACTAATTACGAAGGGGAACCGATTGACTCCTACAAGTCTTTTGCCCTCTTTCAACATAACCTATTTATAGCAATTCAAAAGAATTTCATTCGGTTTCTTAATTTTGGTTCCAATCGTTCGAGGAAGACTACCAAAGGAATCTCAAATCAATCGGTGGTGGTCCAATTGTTAAAAGGGAATGTGATTTGACAGTAGATTGTATATCAAGATATTCACGACAAGTTGTTTGTGACAAGGCAGCGACTAAATGAATCGACGACCTTGAAAAGGTGGCTGGAACAGACTGGATCCGGAAAGCGGAGAACAGGGTATTGAGCTCAGCCTGGGACAGGCCTATGTCCAGCAGCGGCCTGCGACAGGCTTAGTTGAGCTGCTAAAACTCTCCCCCACTGCCTTTCAATGTGTTGCTTTCTCTCATGGCCAAACCGTCATTACGACATTGTCTTCTAGACTGCCTCAGCGATGACATAAATATGAAATGATGTTGATTGATGTAGAATATGGATCATTAATGGGTAAATTTGGGTAGCCGATGCGTAACTAAATGACTTATGTACATGTTGTAATGTATATCAGGCTGGTGACTTTCTAATTACCTACTACTAAACGACTTACTAAAATATCCTTCTGTCCGTACCCTCTACAGGTAGGTTATAAAAACTACCTGCAAACTGAGGCTCTCTTTATTAAGCTCGTTAAATTGCCCTTGAAATGAGTTTTTCACTGACCGGGACCTAGTTTAACTGTTTTGTCGGGCCTGAATAGAATTGGCCCATCCGATCCTGTTACCGTTAAATTGGACATTTCATTACGTTTCAAAGTAAATTAATATTTTAAAAAATCCTATTATTCGCCGCCTCATCTTTCGTTAAGAGGGATTTAAATTTACCTACGTTTTTGAATTTCGCGGGCTATCCTGGCGCTTTTTGAATTACTATTTCATAAAATCATGACATTTGAGGCCAATTCTAACTTAAGGAGTTGTTTTGCTGATTCCAATGATTATAATTCTGTAAAGCCATATTTGTTACGGTAACGAATTATATTTTAATCAACCTACAAGCTGACAGTCCCGCAAAAAACGTAAGAAAAATTGAATTTCGCGGGCTACTAGCGCATCCCCCATAGTGCGATTCCTTTCATTGAAATATATATATTTTTATTTATTTATTTAATCACTTACTACTATTATTACAGGTACAACCCAATGCAATAGTGAAGCAAACCTAATAATATTAACTTATGTACTTTCTAAAACTTATTACATGTAATGTTATCCTTGTGAATTCACTCAGTGCACAGGCAAAACTGTCCATCTCCTCTGCTACAAGGTTAAGAGTGCGAAGCGCCGCCATACCTTTCTATTACGCTACTTATTAGTTTCCACTGGAAAAAAGCATCGCAAAAGGTTTTCGCTTATATTTTTTATTAAAAATGGCGCACTTGGGATTTCTCAAGCAACTACTAATTACCCACATTTTTCCCACTATATCGTGGCTTAATGGAGTATTGCTAACGTTCACGCACCGGAGAATCGCGGGATCGATTAAACATATACTGGCTTCAGCATCCAGTCTATAGAGCACTGGTGGCCCAGTGGTAACGACTGTGACTTACGAGTTTAGGTCGTAGGTTCGAACTCAGACAGGCGTTTTACTTTGTGTAAATTATTTTATCACCACTGCTCTCGAAACGGCGAAGGAAAACATCGTGAGGAAAAACGGCATGTCCTCTAGGACATGCCGTTCGACATGACATGACTGTCTTCGCATTTTTGGTTCTAACCAAAAATGCAAAGAAATGTCATGTCATGTCATCTACGAGTCCAACCCGCACTGAGCTCTCTTGGTGGATAATGATCCACACCCTCTCACTGAGAGGAGGCCTGTGTCCCAGCAGTGGGAATATTATAGGTTGATTTTGCAGCATCCTGTCACTGAATTTTTAATACCAAAAAGAAACAAGAGTTTGTATTATAAGTCGGTCCTTCGAAAAATTCTTCGACTTCAATTAACGTCACTCAAAGAACAATTACTATAGAATCTCATCGTCTTTAGGGGCGTTATTGAACTTTAAACGACCTTAATGTCCTTTGTACACGGCACGGTTTCTTTACGGTACAGCGCATAAACCGCGCTGTAGAAAAAAAACGTGTCTATAAACAAGCTTCCGTAGTGATCTATACAAGACTGACGAACCGTGCCTACACACGGCGTATAAACCAAGCCGGAGAAAAAACTTGTCCGTCAACAAGCTTCCATAGATCCATACAACACTGACGACGGACGACCGTGCGTACACACGGCGAATAAACCCCAGTTTTTCACGGTAAGAAAAACGTGTGTGTACAAAGGGCTTAAGTGAAAACAATAATTAATTTTAACCAAGAAATCAGTTAAAATACGAATATCAGTAGCGTGTGTACCCGGTCCTATCAGAGGGGCGCACCTGCCCTCGTCTGATAAGCTGAAAGCTTCCTCGCTCAACAAGTGTCGCGACACCCCTGAAGAGTAATGTTTCTTGCATTAATGTACCATACGACTGACTCAAATAAAATACCCAGGGTTTGGGAAACAAAGCTTATAAGAAACGATCTTTACGGAATGTAGAAACAAAGCTTATATCATACACTAGCATCTGCCCGCGGCTTCACCTGCGTGAATGTCGGAAATTGACCCACGGGAACGTGATATTGGAACAAAAGGTATGTTACTGCTTATAACATCAGCTATCTGCCAGTGAAAGTCCCGTCAAATTAGGTCCAGCTGTTTCGGAGATTAGCCGGAACAAACAGAAAGACAAACAGACAAGCAACATTTAAAAAAAAATGTTATAAGTACCGTATATAAGTACTTATAACACTTTTTTAAGGTATTTTATGAAAGTTCATATACTGTACTTTTATACTAAAAAGCTATTATTTTAAAATTACAAAATAGACACTTCCATTTTATGTATGTCAAAATAAATACTTTGTACTGAATACTATACCTTTTCTGTGTGTATGTACAGTCACGAGCAAAAGTATGTATGCACTTGGCTTTATTCAAAAGCGTTACTCCTTTAGTTTTTAATGAAATTTTCTGTTGTTACGAACATAGCGTTTTCGTACCTATAGGTTTATGTAATGTGTCGTATTTTAACGTTGCATTCGTTCTTTCACGAAAAATCGAAATTGAAAATTGCCAAGTTTAGACATATTGGTGCTCGTGACTATACATAAATAATAAAATAAATAAATCAACTAAACATAAGTTGTAACATAAGTTGTAAACCTATACGATCAAATATATAGTTAGCACTAAAAGTTAGGTTCAAAAGGTAGTTGGTTTAGGCTTGTGAACTAATTTCAAGACCCATTTGCTTGTAATGTACAAAACACGTATTTACATGTTTATTTATTATACTGCTTACTGCCACAATCCTTGGGCAAGCTAGTGAACAATGGCATTAAATATGAATATTATAAACAATGTTCTCATAAGCAGTGTTACATACAATCAGTGCTTAAATTATGTATGAATGAAATCGTCCCTGAAAAGAGCTTGGGTCAGCCTTATAAAATTGAATAATTTTGGAGCACTTTGAAGAAATTATCTGTATAGTGTCGTCACAATGCTTTGTATTCGACTTTGTGGTGAGTTTTGTGATTGACAGGACGCACCAAAAAACCGGCTTGGTGAAATCGGATGAAATCGGATCTGTACGCGTCTGTCTTCGTAACACACGATCAATCTCAATCTGAATGATTTTGAAGGATATTGCTATCCATTTGTCACTTCATATGTTGGAAAAATCTGTCTGATCAAAAACGTAAGAATGTTGTTGAACTGTTAAAATGAAATACATTGCTACTGAAAGTGTGTTAAGCAATTACCCCACTGGATGGATTTAATCCTTAATTCTTTTGACCACTACTGGCACTGCTATGAAGCTTATGATTTTGACGCTTCGGAACTAATGCGCCATACGAAACTAGAAATATATTACATCATCATTATTATCGCACATCAGCCTATAGCAGTCCACTGCTGGAAATACTACATATAGTATCTAGAAATTTGTTTATTTGCTTATTTTCAGGAATACGTAAATTGAGAATTTAACTGTTAAGTTGTATATATTCGTATAGTTAGTCATTTAGTTTAGTACCTACTGTAAATAATTAGTTGTGTAATAAGTACAGGTATTAGGCACCAATGAAACTGAATGCGATCAGCATAACTAAACAATGTTTATTAGCTGTCAGTTCATATTTGTTGTGAATTATAACGCCCCTGACAGCTTTTGAACATGGTTTAGATGTACTGATCACATTCAGTTTATATTGTCCCTAAACACTTTTTATCATAGAAACTCTAAAAAATACTTAACTCCTATGAATAAAACTGAAATAACATTAGGAAAGAATAACCGCTGCACAGCATCTTCATAAAACAATGAAACAGCGACAAGAACAATTTATAGACTGTGATTTGACCTGCATCCAAAACGTTCTATCAAAATGATTAACGGGACAGACTACGAAGGCCAAATGCGGTCAAGAACAGACAGATAGGCCTAACAAATGGTTCTCTACGCTACAATATGGCAGGACTACAAGGTCCCGTATATCACTATTTACTGTTTTTTTTTTGTCCTACACACCGGACATTATTTTTCTTATTGTTTCTTGCGTAGTTTCTCGTGATACCCAGTTTATTGGACAGTTTTCGATGTAATATTGTGTAGCAGTGACAGGGTTCCGAAGAGTTGTTTCACATTATTGTTGTAACATGAATGGAAATAAACATGGGCTTTATTTTTGTACGGATTTTGTTTTATGCGGTAATAGGTTGGAGTGGGTAGGTAATGGGTAAATTGGTGGATGAAAAAAATTGAAAATGAACAAACGAATTGTATAATCCGCATTACCTTTTCAAAGTAGAAATGCATTAGTGTTTGTTGTTGTTTTTTACTTTCGAGTAGGCAGCCTAACTTAAATGGGACTGGACAGGACATGTTTGGCGCATGCCGGACAAACTGTGGGCCCAAATAGCACTGAACTGGTGCCCTGTGGCAGTGATGCGGGGTCGCGGCAGACCACGTTGCAGATGGCGGGACGAGCTGGATAGGATGCGCGGGTTCTCGAAAGATGGAAAGAGTGAAGGGAGGCCTTTGCCCAGAAGTGGGACAGCGTAGGCTAGTCAAAAAAAAATTATGTTAATTACAAAAAAAATACAGTTATAATAACTTTTAGGTTGCTATATTTACGCGCGTTTTATTTTATTATTACCACGAATACTTTGAAGACTCCAATAAAGATAAAAGTATCTTAATTCAACATGTTTCGGGAGTGTGCTGCTCTCAGCGCACTCCAGAAACAAATCGGATGAGTTGTTGCCGATTAGAGAGACTCAGGGCTCTCTGCTATTCCGCCTGAGATTACTCGCCAATGCCGGTCAATTACCCCTGATCCTTTTACATGTTAATCGATAACTCAAGAGCCTTTATCGGCTAAGCGTCTTCTCATTACTGATCGAGGTTTTCGCTATGTAATGTTATGCCTTTATTAAGTTTAAGTTTGTAACTATAAAAGAAATGTCGTTAAAATATAATGACAGCGGTTGGGCTTAAAGTTTTGAGGAAATTTAGGAGTTAGATCGAACAGAATTATTTTACTCAGTACCCTGCATAATTTTCCTATAAAAGTTTTATCGATGTTTATAATGTTTAAATAAGTGATTTGCATAATTTTCAAGTTTGATATCCGCCCTAAACCTAGTCGCAAGTACCTATCTAAGTAATTTATTTCTGAAGATAAAATAAATGCTATTCTGAAACAATTACCTTAAGCTCTTATTTATACAATATAACTTAATGCAATACAAAAAACATCGTCTATACAGTGCTTAACCGATCCATAATCAGAGTATAATGTTCCCACAGCTGGGACACAAACCTCTCTTCGAGAGGGAGCGGACGGTAATCTACCACGCGGGCCCAGTGCGGTTGACTAGATGTCACATGTCTTCGAATTTTTAGTTCTAGGACATGCTGGTTTCCTTACAATATTTTCCTTCACCGTTTTGAGAGAATTGGTGATTAAATTAAATACACGGTCAGTGGGTCATCTTAGGGGCGGAGTGCCTGCCTGGGTGAACCCACGACCTAAAATTCGTAAGTCGTGCCGATACTACTGAACCACCACTGCACCCGCATACACGGTGCAAGTTGGCCTAATGAGAGATCACAGTCATTCGAATATTCCAATTCCAACATTGAATAGAATTAAAGTAAGTAAAAAAGTTTATTGACAATATAAAAGAAACAAACCTTACATACAAATCCTAACGATCGACGATCCTGTGATTTGTGTCTACTATTACAAATTTAATTACGTATGTAGTTATAAATATCTGTGTACGTTATGCGGTTGTTTGAGCTTAATTCACACTGACCTCCGTACTAGTAGCATTACGGCAGGTCAGTCTTCCTCGTTCACAAACACTCACACACTTCCACACAATTTCCGATAATTTGCATTTGACTGCTAAATAAAACATTGATTTATGAGTATGGTTATACTTAAGAATACAGACACTTAGTGGGTATTATTTGATCCTTTGATGATTTGATGACAATAATAACGAGGGTAATTATAAAATATCAAAAGTATCTAATCAATTAAACTAACACCGTACTCCCAGGCTGGCGGGTTCTCATAGCCCGCATCAAAAGTTCAATCAACTACTTATAACAGAAAGAGAATTTTGCAATGTTCCATGTCCAAGAACTTTACGATGTGAGTTGCAGACGGACAAACAAACAAAACTACCTAGTTCTCTCTACAAAACTACTAGCCTAGTTGGTAAGTTTCAGCTCTAACAGATGTGCTAGGGCATAATGTAGATACTTAGATCTTATTTAGTTCTTTAGATTTTTAAACTTCGATAAAATAAACAGATGCCGTGATTATTTTGTGTCATCTTTTTTTTTTTTTTGAGGATGGGAAATCATCAAATGACTCCTCCCGCTCTGGGTGGAGCAGGAGGGAGTGTCAGACTCTTACTGACTAAAACCCACCCGTGTTCCTTCCTTAGCCCTTTATGTTCCAGGGCAGCGGTAACCCTTTCGGACAATCCCGCTACCCATTTTGTGTCATCTTTAATTTACAATATTTTGACCATATAAAACAGCACCCTAATTGCGTAACACACAATCAATCGGTATCAGAATCATTTTGAAGCAAATTGCTAGTCCATTGCTTCATAAGTTCGAAAACTTTGTCTTACTGCTCAACACGTAAATAACGCAATGAATGTTGTTGAACTGTCAAAATGAAACCGATTCCGATTGATCGTGTGTTACGCAATTAGAGTGCAGGTTCACATTCTGCAGGTTGAGACAGTGACTTGTCTCGTATTTCGGCCTGGCTGGTACCTACACTTCTTTCAGATATACAATAGTTTTTTGATGTTTTGTTCTCTCCTCTATCGTAATCGGCCTATATGCTCCCACTGCTGCGATACAGGCATCCTCTCCTCAAAAGGGAGTGAGCTGTAATCTACCAACCGGGTCCAGGACGGGTTGGTAGATCATCACAAGTTTTCGAATTTTTGGTTCTAGGTCAAGCCGGTTCACTCATGATGTTTTCTTGCTGAACAAAAACTAAACTTAATCTGATATTTCAAAACAAGAATGGATGCTATTAGAGTTAAGTTCAGGCAAAATAGTTAGGTACTTTTAAATGAAGACAATGAGAAGACGTGTAAAATCTTGAAAAACCTAGTACCTATTTACAAAAAGAGGCTCAGATTTTGCCTCTTTTCATAAATAGGTAAGTACCTATTATTTTATGTTTGCCAGTCATTTCATACATAATAACATAACCCCTCACTTCCGTAACATGAGGCGTTACGATCATCGTACAGAATGATATAAATGGGTTCGCTGGCGCCAAATGCCAAGGCCTACCGTTTTTCACAAAGACTCAAATGTAATCGTGAAACAACACTCCCGCAAATAAAAATAAACAGGTTAACAGACAGAATCGGATCACGCACCATTTGTTTACATGAAAAGTTAACTACGTGACGAAGAAAGTGCGAAGAAAGAATAAGCTTATAAAATGTATTGTTTTGGTTGGTTGGGTCGAACGTGCCGTACTTCCATCCCCGATCTTAATTAGTTTTGTATCCCACGGGAAGCTTCCACGTATAAATGTTAGCGTTTCGGCTATTTTCACTAACACCTAGTGAGTTTCGGCGATAAGCGGCCTGTATATTTTGTAAAAATCTCACCGTGAGAACTTAGGTGAAGTAAGCTCATTTCATGAGAAATCATTCTATCGATGCTAAGGATTGACACTAATAACGGCTCACTTTAAGCTCACGCCACCCAAGTTATCACGGTGAGATTTTTACAGAGTAGCACTACTAACTGTTATTTGTACGAAATAAACCAAAAATGCAACGTGGCTGGCCTCAAATCCGCTAATGCACTAATAACATAAATGAACGGACGGATGAAGGAAAAACTAGGTTGGCCTAGTTCAGGGATTTGTCTGCGCTTGCAAAGAATAACAAACTAGCATGTAAGTACCTCTTTGTTTATAAAGAAAGAGAGAGAATAACATTTGTTTGGACACAGTTCGTGAAGTACAAAATACAAATATTAAAATACAAAACTGAAAATAACGGTATAAGTACAATAGTGTGTGCCTCACGGCTGCTCCAAAAAGGTTCATAGTTTTATACTTAATTCCAATCTTGTAATGAATTTGTGCTACATGCGATTCTATAGCGAAACGGTTTTTTGAAAGAGCTACCACAGTAGCTAGGGTGAACGAATGCAGATATTATGATTAAATTATACAAAATAAATAAACAATGCGGCAGAGGCATAATACTGAATATTTAGAAAGATATTTAATGCACAAACACGGCTGGGGTACATTACAATATACATAATACGTGGCGGTCTACTGCGCCAGGCTACGCCCCTGTATCGTGACAAAATAAATGTTTGCTTATAACATCAACATAAAAATCGTTTTTGTTGGTTCGTTTAATGCAGATTTTAAAAATTCACACTTTCTTTCAATTATCCGCTATTGTCTGTTCCAAAATTATCAGATGAAAGTATAAACAAACCCTGTGCAGGTTGAATTCTTATGCAATCACTCACTACAAGGAATTAGTAACACATTCATCTGTATTATTTAAGAAGGTTTCAACTTTAACCCTTACCATTTTATCTAGCAATTATTATTTGAATAACATAATTAAATTGTGATTGAAATATCATCGTCGTAAATTGAGGTTATAAAATGAATCCCAATAACGTTTTAAAACATGAAAAACATACCAAGGTCGATTTTGTAATTAGAATTTCAAAGCACTCAATTTGTAAGCACTACAAATTGGCATCCACGGGTACATTTTCTGATCGATTTGTTTCTATTTTGATCAGATAGTTTTGGAACAGACAATACCTACTCGTCTACTTTTCACAGAAAATAATTGAACGTCGCGTCGGTAGGTAGGTACAGATGCCAGCACATCAAGCTACAACAATCTTTCAAATTTCTTTCATAGATTTTCAACTTTATCGCTAAAGCATTAAGGTTCAAGGTTCATTGGGAAAATTTGACAGTTTCGGGTAGCTTGACCTGCTGGCGTCTGTACATGCTCACAAAACGTTTTGTAATATTAAACCACTTTAGAAACTTTCATAAAGACGTGTCGTTAAAACTATATCGTTCAGTCTGCTGAGTTTTTACAAGTACCGAAGTCTTCTTTGTTATAATAAACGAAATATTCGAGCATTTTGAACTACTCACTTCACTTTTAGACAAGTTATTAGATATTTTTACTATTATTAATAACAAGCTCCTTCTGTGTAACGTGTGACGACTATGTGACGTGTTATTGTAACATTTTTTATTTATTTAAACGAGTGTCCATGGAGTTCCTTGCCGTTCTTCTCCGTATGAATTACAACTACGTTTTGGAATAGGCAACTAGTTTCATTTTACTTTCTGACGTTGACAATTCAAAAGTGCCTGTAAATAGAAGGGCAATTTTAAGAACGTTCAAAGTCTGATCTCAGTCTCAATCTGTCAAAAATACATCTGAAATCCCTACATTTTTAACAAGTTTTTGACATTATTTATCGGCGAGATGAGATTGCGACTAGATTTTGAACGTTTTTCATTACGGAAATTGACCTTCTGGTGTCATTATAATAAATAAAGCATTCTTTATAATTAAACCATTCACAGGCACTTTTAAGGAGACAGGCACTTTCGGTGTTTTTTTTTTCCCAGTAAACTATGAAACTTGTAAACAACTGCGAAATCGAATTACCAACAAAGATGAATGTTCTACAAATAATACTTGTTCAATTCAGATAAATATATCGTAGTTCACTGACTTCATTCAGGGCTTGAATCTAAATTATTGCGGCGTGGATCAATCGATCGATCTACGTGCACGTTGCCAACCGTTGTTTACGAGCTACGACCTGTTACGTACGTATCTAATAACGTCGCTCGAAGTTTAACATTTACTGACATTTAGGTCTAACCTGAATATCCTGGAATATTTAAAATTGTCTGACATTTAGACCTTGACCTTAGGACTAGGCTAAAGCCTGCTCTACACTACTCGCGAAGTTGCCTCGACGAAGTACTCGTCGAAGTTGATCGAAGTCCGAAGTATGTGACTACACACTCGTGCAAAATCGCGAGGGACACTTCGAGTCCTTTGACTCCGGCGCAAAAACCGATAACGACTGGAAGGCGCCCGATGCGAGCCGAGGTTGCACGCAGCGAAGCGAAGTGCCCTTCTACACTATCGTATTCACTCAACTTCGACCAACTTCGCGAGTAGTGTAGAGCAGGCTTAAGATCTGAATAAAAGAGATAATGATTAAAAGGCATACTTAAACGATGCAGGTAAAGAAGTTTTACGATTTTATGAGTATAACATTCAATCAGTGGCGTAGGGATGTCTGTCTAAAGGCTCCCGCAGACAGGTGCGACGCGACACGATTCTAGAAGAACAATTTCCATGAAGTTTCCATAGAAATTGTTCTACGAGTCGCGTCGTGCCTGTCTGCGTGAAGCCTAAATATCTGTTGAAGACTTCTCAGAAGTGCTATGGATAGAGAAATATTCAGTAAACTGACAACTGGCGTTCAGTAATAAAGAGGCATTTTATGTATGCCACTTCTTCTGAAAATTATCCTGGTTTGCCTCTAAACATGGTACAGACGCCAGTACATCAAGCTACTAGAATCTGCCCAATTTCTTTAATGGACTTTCAACTTTATCGCTAAAGCAAGGGTTCAAGGTTGATTGGGAAAATTTTCCAGTTTCGGATAGCTTGAGTTGCTGGCGTCTTTACTTATAATTTTATTCAAAATTAATATTCTCGTTTATAATATTCATGACTTTTGTGTACAGAAAACAATTTCTCGTATAAACGACTCCAGTATTTGGAAACTCATTTCCTTATACAAAGATATACACAAATAAATTTCATTTACGCCACAATAAATTGTATGAGGACAGCAAATAATTCATTCAAAGCCTTTGGCATATAAATTATAATATGAAACTGTGTTCTAAATGAGAACTCAAAGATGGCGCGAATATGGTGAAACACACTTACCTACAAAGTACTACATAGTACTTATTACAATTATTTCAATTAAAATGTATCATAAGTAAAATCAATCAAACAACCTAGCCTTTTCCCAACTTTATTGGGGTCGAATTAAGTTGAATAGCAGTATTTTATATGGATTGACAGCCTATCTGACTTCTACAACCTAATTATTAGGTATACGATACCCCTTGGTAAGACTGTTTTTCACACTTTCAGGCTTCTGCCGACGTAACGACTGTCAAAGATCCACGAATGACAGCCAGGACCCCGGCGGTTCCGGCTGTCATTCGTAATCACGTACGCGTCTCGGTTGGTAAAGATGGTCACCGTGCACCCGTCTATGGACCGATCCGACCCGTGCGGCTATTATAACTTAGCTACAAGCTCCCTATCGTTATGTTAAGTAACAGGCACTAAATATATACGTATAGACAGTAGGCATATCGGACACAGTAGGTATGAACTCTACGTAGTTTATGTTTACCTTCAACTGTCTCGAAAACAAAAGATATTCATCATAAATGGCCATCGAATCGTATTCAAGGGTATAGATTTTTACTGCAGTATCTACATTATACACTAACATAACTCGTTCAATTATTTTTCATTGGCCACAATGATTTGTATTTAACAACTCTAGACAAAATAATTGAAGGGCATTCATTCAAAATGTGAAATGCTTATTTTTGTGTAAATAGGCATTGATTTCGAAGTGTTTATGTTGTATACGAACGCGAAGAAAAGGAAGAAGTTGTTATATTTTATTATTTTTCGTGGCTTTAAATAGTTTGACTCGACATCATGATAACTAGACATCATTTATTTGGTAACTAAATAAAAGAGTTGAATAGCATACTATATACTAACATAGGCACTACTTAAACTTATAGGTATCATAATGTCACAGTAGATTACGAATCCAATTCTTTAGCAAAAACTGAAAATATCTGACTTATTCGAAACAGAATTCGTAAAGTGTCTGCTTATCATTGCAGTTATTAACGTAGTTTACAAGAACAAAGCTTTTAAATAAGAACTCACTACTATGAAGACTGTCGTACACAATTCTAGCTTAACTTCCATCATTTCACCAAACATCCGACCCGTAAACGACAACGCGAAAGTTTTATGATCTAACAGAACTACATAAGCTGTGGAACAAAATGTGTTCATTCTGCGAAACAGGATTATCTATAGGCAGTATCTTACGCGATATAATCAAAGAGAGGGGCGATGCGGGTCGTCAACACGCGTAATTTAATACGGAATCGCTCATATGCATCTACAGTGAAACCGCGTTTGATCCGATACCCTCAAAGAATTTAATCGATGTGACCGATGGATAATCTTCCTTTTTCTCGCAATAAATCCATTACTGGATATCCATTGCGTCGCTTTTTTTTCCGCATCGGAATTGTCGCCTTTCCGGTTTTTCATTATACCAATATCAATCGTGAGAGCTTTGCATAGAGCTGAAATTCAGTTAATTTCTGTGTGGAGTCTATATGTCAGTAAATCGCTGTAGGTGAGTTAGAATACTGGACATCGATAGTGTAGGTCAGATGTAGAGATAAAATGTATTAAGTGAGGCAAAATCAAGCCAAATGATTTTTTCCATGCCGACTTTCCCAGATGCTAGTTACCGTCCACATGAATATCTGTCTCACGAAACTTACCGGAGGTTTATAGGTACTTACACGATGACATATCAATCTATGCCTACTATTCCAGTATAAGCTAACTTCGCCTTATACTAAAAGCCTATACAATGCGAGTTCTGCTAAAACTGGAAATTTCGAAACATAATTAGTTACACCACCAGACCTCCAGAATTCATCGGTTCAAAGCAATGCACACCACAGACCAACTACGAAAATCATACCTAACACAGGCCATAACGTACAGTCGCACACGTATACTGTAAATATCTAAATATCTATTGTCAATACGTCAATTCAAAACCAAAATCAATATGCCTTTATCGATTCTAACCCGTTAAAATCTTCGTCATTCTGGTAAGGTAAGGTTCACATGGCGTGGTACTTGCTGTATGATATTTTACAGTACATTGTTGGGATCAACAAAATTTTTACGGCATTTCACCCAAAATTTATAAATTTAAAGTATTGGTTTTTAACCGTATGAACAACTAGATGTATCCGTTGGATCCCAACATTATACTGAAAAAGTTAAAAAAAAAAACAAGTCATGACCTTAAAAATAGTTAATGTAGTAATTTCGATGACGATTTTTCTAAAAAAAAAACTTGCCGAATGCATAACCTCCTCCTTTTTTGAAGTTGGTTAAAAATATCGTACCAATGAACGTACCCTAATCATTCTAAAACTAAATACAGGCCTTCCGGTCCGAGTTAGGCTGCATAGACATAGAATACCCATTAAATGTGACCAAAACAGAATTGATTCTATTGTGATCGGTATTATAATCGGGCTGACCGGACGCCATTTTGACAAAAGGTCACAAGTGATAAATGTGAGCATTAGTTTAATAGTAGAAAATGAGGTAAAAATGGGAGCTTTGGTAGGTTTTAATGAACGTTGATATCTCTACACGTCTACCAAAATGGTTGTTGTTACGTTATTATAACATTTATTAAGTAGTGTATTTAAATCATGTGGACAAAAGATTAGCACTGTTCCTTTTGTCCACATGTTTTTGTTCCCAAAGCTTAGATAGCTTAAATAGGTCTTCTTCTTCGTACTGTGTCGATGGCAACCTAAATAGACTCGGCACAGAATTCGGCTACGTATTTGGCGCCATCACTAGCGTCCATCAGTTCCTGTAACGTGCAGCTGACAGGCCATGAAGGACATATGATATTATGTGTTCCATCGTTTGTGGAACAGGACCACATTTATACTCCGAGGCCGAATCTCCACCTGAACAGGTTTTCCTTGCTTCGGCCAACCTGGTTACGGAGTCTGTTTAAAGACTACCAGGTTAACCAAGGCAGCTTCTGTCTAGGTGGGAGATCAACAATGGGTGAAATAAATAGTTTGGTTTGGTTTGGCGAATAGCTCAAATAAGGTAGAAATGTTTTTCCCTGCTAGTCGTCAGAGTTTTCGTTCGTCAAAACAAGTAAAATATTTACTGGTAATTCTACTTCTAGAGTTTATTGCCTCCAGTCATGCTATTTCTTCACTTCAAACTCAGCGTTGCTAGTCAATCAATTTGTTCCGAAATCACATATCCAATAAGTACTAACTACCTATTGGTATACGGTAGGTATTAGCACTTGAGACGTCTATGATCGATCCGACGCTTGTTAAGCCGTTTCTCTCCGCTTAATTAACTCGTGTATCGTCATGTCACTCGTTCTACAGTTTATGTATATATCAAATGAAATTTCAATTTGTTCCACATTACCAATGTTTTGACTTAATGGAATATTTAGAACGGGTAAAACTGTGAAGGGCGTGCCAAATGTCCCGCAACTCGTATTGAACGACATTTCTTCCAGTTCGAAAATGAATGAAAAAGTATCGAGACATCGCGCCACTACTAGTAATGTCGCAGGGATGGATTGTGAATGCGTGGCTTTACTATATTTTCGTCAGCCATAAATTCTCATCAATCCCTAATGGTCACTTAAAATTGATGATGCCTTTAGTGACGTTTGTATTATGACTTTTTTTTTCCTGAAATATAATTACGCTAAACGAATAAAATCTTTAAAATGAAACACATTCTGTGATGATCTTGTCTCATTATTAGATAAGAATGTTGAAATGAACACGAACAAATTTCAGAGATTTCAGTCATCCAATCTCTAAAAGCCTATTTCAATTTAATCTCTCGTCAAATCGTCTGCCACTTCAAATGATTGGCTACCTATTATATTTGTCCCTGGCTTTTCATCAACGATTTTTATACTGTATTCGTCTAAAAATACACATAAATTCACGCCTTCTTCCCACGGGGGTAGGTAGAAACTACAGAGCGCCAACTGCTCCGATCCATACATATTTCTTTTGCTTTGTTAACGTTCATACAAATCGCCATACACGCACGCTGACCCTACTACAAACCTGACCTTTCTGACCCCACATCTGTCTTGTAAATACCTACCCTTTGTTAGTCGCCTTTCATTCATCCTCTCATCATAACCAAACCAGAAAAAATTTTTTTTATTACAAACCAGTTTTACACTCAGAGACCGAACCTACATCACATGAGATCATTCCACTAAAAACTCTTTTTATAGTAGAGACAAAGCTTTAAAAAACAATGTCACTCGAAATTCTCACTTTAAGTGGTCTTACGTTATTTACAGTTCTATGCGTTATTCTGATAGCCATGAAAGGATCCAGATTGAATAATACTCAATGCATTTGTGATGAGAATGTTTTATTCATGTTTCGAGCATTTAAAAGTTCTTCTCCTCCCTCTACTTTTACGCTACTTCGTATAGTTGTGTTTTTTAAGCACTTTGCTCGTCACACAATGCATGTTTTTATTTGGATTTAAGTGGTCATTACTTACGTTAGTTATTCCAAGTGCAATCTCTTACCTGAAACAAAAACAAAATTAAATTAAATTACATGTAGAAGTATCTTACTCATTTAAGCGTGGTTTAGCGATAGAGAATTTTCTTTCGTCAATATCTCGTCCAATTTTGCAAATTAACGCGTTAAAATTATTCAAAGCTTACCGTCTGACTCGAGATTTCGCGAGTACCTATATTTAAAATTTATCAAGCCCGCAGCGAGAAAACACTTAATTCTAATAAGAAACCACAATCCAAGCTTACAAAGTTTCTGCAATTATCAAGACATCTTATTAAACATTTAAGTCGGTTCCATTTTGTTGTATTAAAGTTGACAGATTTTGTACAGTACATTTCAAGATACTGCACAAACTCGTTAGCTATGTCAAGCTCAGCGAAGGTTTTATTAGTTTTTGTTTGAAGCTCACGGAGGTCGTCTGTTGTTTATATTCTTCTGGAGGTTGGCTTGGTAGTGAGTTTTGACAGCTCCAGCTATTTCGTGGAAATACCTACTGTTGTAAATAAAATAGCAAGTATTTTATTTCCTCGTTGGTCTAGTGGTAACATGATGTCCTGGGTTAGATTCCCGGGTCGGGTAAAGTGTTATTAGGTTTTACCATCTGGAATTTCTCAATAGCAGCCCAGAGTTGATGGCAATAGGCCCGCTCGCAACATGGGACTTAAACATAACTGGTGAAACGTCGGTGCTCCTTTGCTTAACCCTTCGGGGAACAAAAGCGTCATGTCATGTTATGTAATTTTTATTTAACCCATCATAATCAATAAATCTTATCAATATAAGATAAACAAAGAAATGAAAACGCGATAACGATCTCCTTCGGGGTACTTTGTTAAAGCTAGATTTACACTTCTCAAATAGACACCAACAGATTGCTTGTGGATTTAACTTAATACATAAATCACGAGATAATTGTTATTTAAGACTGGGAAAGGTAGGCGCACCTGTCTGTTTTGTTCACTGTTTATTTATACCGTACTAAACGAAATACATACGATTTGGAAAATCTTAACACCCTGTTCCGTAATGGGTCATATTTTTATTGCACATTTAAAACTGTTGATAAGAAATCCTTTTTGTCATACAGAAACTCTCTACAATAATTTATAAAACTCGTAGGTATTTTTCTCTATAAGGTGATTTTATTTTGCAAATGTCCGTGTTTTTATTCAAACATACTCGTACATGATTGATATGGAATTTTAACGGCTTATTAAAAGCACGGTTATTAATAATGAAAACAGTAACACATCTGTTTTAATAAATTCTAAAGCTTCACAATAATATGGAAATTACGGACGGCCCCCTTGGGGTCCGTAATTTCCAGTAGCAGCCGATTTTGGGTAGATTAATGATAGAAGTAATTAAATGTCGACAACCGCAAGCTAGGCAATTTAAACTTAACTAAGTATCCATACAATATTACTGGTTAAACGAGAGACTTACTCAAGGTTACCAGGATTCATTTATGTAATGAATAGAAATATTAAAATAATATAGAAACAATACCTATGTAACTATAAATAATCGCAGTGAAATCTATTACAAAATTGAAATAAAATTAAATGGCATTCATTACGCTCAAGACTGCAACTGGCTAGTGACCGTTAAGAAGACAGGAAGGTCTGACGTATGTGTCCCACTGGCCCCACGTTGGACGCAATACTGCCGCACTGGCGCCCACGTGGGTCAGTATGAAAGTATTTTATTGTGTAATTGATAACACAGGAAGGTATGATGTGTTTCCCTTTATACTTTAAAAATGCGAGAGTTCAATTCAATCCACGTAGGTGACCACGTCCCCACGTTAAGTGCCATACTATCACACTCGCACCCACGTGGGTCAGTGTGAATGTATTTTATTGTGTAATTGATTAAATAGGAAGGTATTATGTGTTTCCCTACATAATCTAAAAATGCGAGAGTTCAGTTAAACCCATGTGGGTGTCTGATAGGGCCCCGTTGGGCGCCACACTGACACACTGCTGCCCAACGCGGGGACCCTGCTTGACAGTATTTTGTTGGATAATTTTGGCATGTATTTTAGCCTCGTTTTACATATCTGGAACCAGAATCGAATACCGAATACTACTTCAATATTTCCCTCGTTTAACGAGTCACGTTGTATAACACCTAATAATCCTCACGTAAGTAACCCTTTCCCCTTCCCTTCCCTTCCCTTTATAGAAAGAAAGAAAGAAAGAAAAATATTTTATTCTGCACAAACAGAACGCACAGTTACAAATAAAAAAAATAAAAAAATAATTATAATAAAAAAATAAAACATAAGATACACTTAGTTAAAAGACTCGTAGTCAAGCGTAGAAAAAATAATGTTGACACTTTTGCCTATTGGATGATGTCAAGGCCAGGGACCAATGACAACTCACATTAATTGTCAATTTGACATTGACAATACAACAAGACGATATTGGCAGATGGCCACAAAACAATAACAATAAAACAAATAATCAAACAACAAAGACAAAAATGCCAATTGCAGGATGGCGAAATAACTAGTATAGTATAACTACTTTTGTAACAAAACAAGCAACAATTATGCTGTGCGTCGCATCTGTGCAAGAACAGGTCGTTGCTCAGCAAGAATGCTGTGACTTCAGACGAACCTATCGTCAACAGCGCTGATTTTCAGCAACTACCCATCGAATGACGTAATGACGTCCCACCATGGTCCCACCGTGTGACACGTTATAGCGGGTAAGTCTAACTTTCTGCTTAATTAAGCGATATTCTAGCTGAATATAGTGTGTGCTATAATAAAATAAAGAAAAATATGTATTATTCATGTGTAACAACGATTAAGTACATAAATTATAACCATTACAAAACTAAAACAAAAATGTTGAGTAAGCAACAACTCTTAAGTACGTTGTGTACAGTGTGGTGTGTTTTCATAATCACATAAATTCTATTCTAACAATTATAACTTCCATACTCGGTAAATAGGCAAAGAAGCCTGCTTTGATACACTATATTTTTAGATTGTACCATGGGAAATTGTGATCGCGATGGCGGCCATTTGCACACCGGCATGGCGTCGCAAACGACAACCATGCTTTTTCCGACATACCTACCCATGGAGTTCAAAACCATAGCGCCTTCATAGCGCCTTTATGTCTATCACATGATATAAAAGCAGAGTTTATGTGTACAGCGGCGATTTTCATAAAATCGGACGATCCAATGAGGCCTCAACCACACATACGCCGGCACTACGCCGGGGGAAACTCCGCATCCGCGGCAAACCGCGGCGGAGTGGGCGATCTCATGGTGGCATGGAAGGAGCGACTATCGCAACCCAGCGCAGGGCACGCCACGATAGCGGCGGTAAGACCCCTCTTTGAGGAGTGGCTAGAGAGACGTCACGGCGTTCTCACCTACCGCCTGACGCAGGTCCTCTCCGGACACGGATGTTTCGGGAGGTTCCTGCACATCATCAGGCGGGAGGAGACGCCCGGGTGTCACCACTGCCAGGATCGCCCAGAGGACACGGTGGAGCATACGGTGGAGGTCTGCCCTGCTTGGGCAGAGCACCTCCGTGTCCTCGTAGAGGCGATCGGCAGCGGCGGCGACCTCTCGCGTCCGGCCCTGGTTCAAGCCATGGTCCGGGGCGAGAGGGAGTGGGAGGCAGTCACCTCCTTCTGCGAAGCAGTCATGCTAGCGAAGGAGGCGGCGGGGTGGGCGAGGGAACGCACCTCACGCCTCAGCCGCCGCGGGATACGCTCCGGGCGTCGGGAGCCGCGTGACGACTCCCGGCCACCGTAGGCGCGGGCCTGCGGGCGGTGAGTAATGGGTAACTCACCGTCCGATCAGGACCAGGCCCGTGCCGGACGGCGCGTATGTGTTCCACGTGCGCCTTAAAGAGATGTCAGCAGAAGTGACGGGGCCCGATAGGGCCGAAGCCTGCCAGGGTAGCGGGATCGTCCGAAAGGGTTACCGCTGCCCTGGAACATAAAGGGCTAAGGAAGGAACACGGGTGGGTTTTAGTCAGTAAGAGTCTGACACTCCCTTCTGCTCCACCCAGAGCGGGAGGAGTCATTTCATGATTTCCCATCCTGAAAAAAAAAAAAAAAGTAACCCTTTCATAAAGCAACATCTCTTCTTCGATATGAAAACCCAGAAGTAATATCTGTTCTCTAAACATATCGAGCCAAGGAGATATTTGTACCAAGACTATTTCTGTCAACACAGTAAACAATCTATTGGAGATATTCTTTTGTAATTCGAAACGTAACGGAAAGTAAAATAAAGCGGCCAAAGGCCGTCGTAAGAACTGAAGTATTTGTCAAAGTATCGAATCTAAACGCTTTGTTGGTTTTGTGTCAATCTTATTTCGTTGAAAACATATCAAGACTTCGATCGTAACTTTCATAAAATTTTGTTTTGAGTTCAGTTAACATTTCGCGCAAAGATTGTATCAACTGTTTCTTCTTGTATGTGAAGCTCGATTTTTGGATTATATTTTAGGAAAGGCGGTAACTTCTCACTAATTCCCTTAACCAGTAAAAAAAATAGGTTCCTGATCAATTTCCCGGTTATCTTACCCTTGCTCGAAACACTTGCTTGGCTAGTTCGTGTAATCTTGTTTTGCCACAATAAAATGTTGATATAAAAACATCGCAATCAATACCAACCGAAACCAATAGTTCAAAATTCCATTTACACTTCAGCCAAAACAGAGACTAAAATAAATCGACCTATGTTGTAAAAAATTGGAAAAATTCTCCAGTTAACTGCATACAAAAAACTCAATCCAGAATACAACGATAAAGGCAATTCTTTTGATTGATACTGTCAATCTTCATGACAGCGTGTCGCTTTTAAACATTGTTCCTGAAATTGTTTTAACCCTTAATTCCATCGCAGCGAGAATAAAACGCAATTTAAGCCACGAAGCGCGGCAACAAGTGGCAGTAATTGCATTTACGTCGTTGTCGCAACATTTTCCAATAGGCAACATTTATTAGTGGATTACTGGCGACGGATTTTTAAGTGAACTGGATAGTGGAAGCTTGCCACCGTTTTTAGGGTTCCGTAGCCAAATGGCAACGGAACCCTTATGGATTCGCCATGTCTGTCTGTCTGTCTGTCTGTCTGTCTGTCTGTCTGTCTGTCTGTCCGTCCGTATGTCACAGCCGCTTTTTTCCGAAACTATAAGAGCTATACTGTTGAAACTTGGTAAGTAGATGTATTCTGTGAACCGCATTAAGATTTTCACACAAAAATAGAAAAAAAAAACAATAAATTTTGGGGGTCCCCATACTTAGAACTGAAACTCAAAATTTTTTTTTTCATCAAACCCATACGTGTGGGGTATCTATGGATAGGTCTTCAAAAATGATATTGAGGTTTCTAATATCATTTTTTTCTAAACTGAATAGTTTGCGCGAGAGACACTTCCAAAGTGGTAAAATGTGTGTCCCCCCCGTGTTTTTTTTAATACGTCATAAATCGTAACGTAACGGAACCCTTCATGGGCGAGTCCGACTCGCACTTGGCCGGTTTTTTGTTTTATAGGACAAGGTTGTGCTTATCGATTATGTCTATTTTACTTTGTTTATTGATAGTACTTTTATTACTTATACATGGTTCATTGTGTCACACTTTGTAAAATTACTAAGTATATAATCTGTCTGTAATTTATATGGTGTACATAATAATGAGTATTCTATTATATTCGAACGCAATGTGTTTTTCTACTGAATAATAACTAAAAAAATATATAATAAAAAAAAAAAAATCCAATATTATTTATTGGATTTCATTTTTTTTTATTATATATTTTTTTAGTTTTAAAGTGTAAAACAATTAGGTAAGTATTTCTTTAACCTGAGGGGCAATTCTCGTATTTTTAAGAACATTCGCATTCTAATCTGTCACAAATCTATCAAAAATACAATCGATTTACATACTTTTTTGACAAGTTTTTGACATTGATTGTCGCTGAGTTGATATTGCGGTTTGAATTTGAACGATTTTTGAGTATGTACCTACGAGATTTGGCCTTCAGGAATCTTAAAACAACAAAATTATTTGTAACAGCATGTTTACTTTGTTACATGCTCTTGTTAGGCGTTAGAAGACAAATCGGGTGACAGACTTGACACGACAAAGAGGTTTAACGTGTTGAATAGCAAGATTAATCAGCTATCGGAAACATGATGCGCTTGAAGTAACATATAGTAACACACATCAAACATGATTACATGACAACGTATTTGTTGTTCAATGTGTTAACAATTTATGTTAGGACACCATTCTTTTTGTCCTAAAATTAGATTTTTATTTACTTTGATAAAGAAAAGCATAGTGTTCTGTTTTTTGGCGGGAATACACATGCCTATAAAATATTCTTTAAAAATAGAGTAAATCAAACGTACTTTGTATAGATCTGTAACTTTAATATCAGGGCTTACACTGATGCCAAATGCCTACACACTGTATAGTCTCCTAGACATGCAATATTCCCCACCACGGCACGACCACAAGCCATTGAGTAAGGATTATGTAGATCCGCATGCATACACGTCCCTCTCAAAGGCCCCGTTCACTACAACGATTGCCTCTGGCATAAATTGACTTCATCCATAACGTTTTAATGGTAATCTGTCACTCAAACATGGTTCCGTTCACTTCGAAGACACGTTTTAATAACATTACTGCCACTTTCAATTCTCTTCCCTTCAAGAAAATGTAATGGATTGAAACTACGCTGCAATCGCATTACTGTGGCACCGTAACGCTGCAATGTATTAAAATATACTGCACATAAAGGGTAAATAAATGAGAAAAAGTCTTTTGTGCCGTGTGTGTTGTCAGTAGTAATAGCACTACTAACACTGCTAGGCGCTGTCAATGCCAAATTATCACTGATGTGCAGTTCTATATCTCCCTAGCCTTTTCCCAACTATGTTGGGTTCGGCTTCCAGTCTTACCGGATGCAGCTGAATACCAGTATGTTACATTGAGCAACTGCCTATGTGACCTCCACAGCTCAGTTACTGGGTAACCCGATACCCAGTATGACTGGTTGCCAGACTTTCGGGCTCCTAACGACCCGTAACGACTGTCAAACATACAAGAATTACAGCTGGAACTAACGCCTTAACGTGCTTTTCGGAGGGGTCTCGGTATGTAAAGATGGTCACCCATGCACGGATCGACCGCGGCAAGCGTAGCGTAACCTGATCGATCAACCCGTGCGGCTGTTATTACTAAAAGATACAGGTTAAATCGAGAATTAAATTTAATCAAATATCGATAACAGTATCGGAATACCTCAACACAATACGATGCAATCAAGCTCGGGATTTGTGGAATTCTTATTCATGTCATACAACATCGGTGTGAATGCGGAGTAACGTCAGTCGGTGTTCGGTAGTGTGGTTAAGTGGATTACGACGATGACGCTCGTCCGAATTAACCGAACGCTCGGCTCCGATCCGAAATAACTCAGAAGAGATGTATACGTAAAGATAACTAGAGTGAACGAACTGTTATGGCAATGTTTCCTCATGTTAACCCGGATTAGTGTAAATTGGTTTGCTTTCAGTTCCGAAATTGGCTATTTCAGGCAGCGAATTACGGGGAATTTTGTTAGTCTTTGTAGCTTTAACATATTACTTCCGCTTAAATAAGCAAACTTTTCTCCTCCTCTATAGAAAATACAATGAATTTAGAAGTCAATGTAACTTTTGTAGATTTTTGTCGTAATAAAATAGGATGAGTTCCCTTCCACGTATAACCCGTCAGCCTTCACAGCAAGAGTGAATAGGCGTCTTCTGGGCTTGGGCTTGCTTGTTCCATCATGGACCTCATCCATAGCTTTCCACCTAGCGAGATCGAGGTCAAGAGATGACCCATTTTGCAATAAAAAAATGAGTATCCTACAAAGAATTTTCAAGAAAACGTTTGCATTACATTTTCCATAACTGCTACATTCGTCTAACAATAAAACCGCAGCGTTATTTACCTTATCCTTCTTTCTAGACTTAGCCCAACTTACAGGAAATGTTAGCTTTTGAACACAATCTCTTCCACTTTGCTCACACTTGAGCATTCTTGGAGACATTGTTGGTTTACCTATCGCCTTTCACAGCATATGGACCACCGCAACTTGAACTTCCCGCACATTACTAAGGAAAACATTTTCGAACTAGTTTTTTTTAGACCGACTAACATGCATACTCCTGGAAATTTGGCTGATTTTTTATTTATTTATTGCCTCCTATTTACACGAATTCATGGTTATAGAACGTTGTATTTCGGCATAAATGAATGAAATGAAATGTTTATTCACGTAAGTAGATCTTTTACAAGTCAATATTTTGTTAGTCAATATTTTAAAAACTAGATGGCGCCGGAATTTCCTAGCTGACTGATTCCTGAGAAGAAATGCTGAAACAAATCTTATTCTTCTATAGTCTTATTTCTCGAAACAATATTAGTTACTGAATTTAACCATTTTGTGCGACATTCACAGAAATATTCGTGAGTGAACGGTGAACTATTCTTCGTTGGGAATCACACAGTAACATGTTATTTTATTCTAAATCGCATTATCTTTTAGTCACGCTCGGGTGCATCTCTATGGGTTTATCAACTGGGCCGTACAAAGCGTTGCATGCGACGATTTAAATTGTGGCTGCCTCAAAGTATAAATAAGGCAAGCTACGGATCGATTGGGTATTTTCTAGCTTTTACTTATAAAGTCGACCACTCGTTAGGTGCAACAAACAATTATAAGCTGGTCTTGTATTACACTGAAACTCCGTATTACATTAGGCCAGTTCAAAGTTAAAATGTTACCACTAACTTGCGGTAAAAGTACCAACATTTCGATGACAGTTGCCGATTATTGCAATAATTTCTAAGGCTTTTGTTATAGTTTTATTTTAAACTGACCTACGTACTAACCTAGGTCTGGAGTCAGGGTTACACATTTTATCTGTAACATAGTTTATGCCAATAAATAAAATAATGTAGGTGAACTTTTGTTTTTCAATATTTCTACCATAGTACATTTAAAAAACAATGAAAAGAATGTTATCCATCGCGACTTGTGACAGTTTTGCCATTAAAGAAAGTTCAACTACTTGGTAGATTTATGTTCAAACTTGTGTTGACAACTCATGCTTTCAGCGGCACACTCTACACTGCACTTATAGTACTCGTAGCTAGAAAAACTTTCCAAAGTGAAAGCCGCAGAAGAAGTAGTGTAAAACTGTCCTGCAATATTTCATAGCCACAATATATGCATGCTCTTAGTGTAGAATGTCTAATATTTATATTTTAACTGTGTTAGCTCTAGTTTGCAAGCTGTGGTGTGCCATAACTAAACCTAATAATATTTTACACATTGTAAAAGACCGGTATAACTTTTGTATGACCCAGTGTGCACTACTGGAGTGTCCCGATGTCCGGTCACCTACACACTTGACGATCCGAACAACGCCTCTGACGCCGCAGTAAGCATGGACACCTACCTGGGCCCAAACAGTACAAGTAACGTAGAAGTAGATGAACGCTTTTAACGTGTACCTATGTCTTTTTACATCGTTCTCGCGTATTTAGTTCAACATTAATGATGTAACTAATATTTTTGTAACAATATAATTTGAAATAGTGTCCTTGGAGTTTCTTGCCCGTTCTCCATAGGTACCTACTACGCTTTGGAATGTGCAACTAACTTCATATTTCTTACTGATCGACTCCTTGACAATTTAAAAGTGCCTGTAAATGGTTTATTTGAAGTAAATGCTACCGTCGAAACGAAAAAAAGAAGAGAAGTTAGAAATCCTTCAATGAATTAATGGCCACCAACGCGTACTGGCTCTGCTTGGTAAGTGAAGGTTCACTCTCTCTCGCATAGAGAAAGCCCGAGTGTTTATACTCCAGTCCGAAAATTATGGGCTGGAGTATAAACATCACAAACAAAAATCACACACAGTTTTAGGTAGGTATTGCGAATTCGTCACTTACAGAGGTTCACATAGCTTGTCTCATTCACACTCAGGGTTCTGTACAACGATTTAAACCGTAGCTGCTACGCTATTTGAACTGTTATAATAGTACAATTCTGTGTTGCGATTGCTTACAGCCGCAACTATTACTTGCATCCTCTATGTTAATTACTGTGCTATTATTCTACACTGTGCAACCTGGGATTAGAGATTAGAGCTGAGACATAACTACTACATTTGCAACGTTAATTCTGGTTTGCTGTGTCATACGATACGACCTACTAAATAACTCTTAGTAGCAGACTTGATTTATTTCCTTCTGTAAAACGGTACAAATTCAATACAGTTCATAAATTGGGGAAACATATTTTAGAGTCACTTTAAAAAAAATTGTTTAAACATTCGTCTTTTAAATATTTTCCTTTCACCTTAACCCCCAGGTATAGAGGAATGCGATACAAACCGCCACGGCTGCTCTAGTATCACCGAGGTCTGTAGGAACACGACAGGAGGCTACACCTGTAACTGTGTGCCAGGGTTTCGAAGAGATCTGGTCACCAAATCCTGTGTGTTAATCACCACGACTTCTTCTGCTACTTACACAGCTGCAGCAGCTGCTGCAGCTGTGTGGTCGTGGAAACATGAAAAGACGTGGAAAGGCTTAGGCCTTTAAGTAATGCCTAGAATTTTGTTCCTTTTAAACCTTCTTGTTTAACCGAATCTTGTACACTCAAGAATAGGAGCAAGGCAAAATTGAATTCAGTGCTTTCCAACGAGAATGGAACAATAAATCGTAAGTAACAAAATAAGATGGCTAAACTCGTAATAACATTCGCGGATGAATAATGTCTTAATAATGCTACCCCACGTAAATTGGCTGCCTTATACGCACAATTACTCATGCGTTTGTTTGTAACATGTAATGAAGAAAGTGAAGAATATCATGGCACTGAAAATTGTGCCAAGAATACATCAGTAACACACTATGCGTAGCGCGAACACAGCCATCTTAAAACGCGATATTTACTCAGCGACCGTGTCTCAACGCCAGATAAGATCGTGAAATTCGCGTGGTGTGCCACAAGTGTGTTTCTGGCTTTGAAAGCGCTCCTTTATTTCAGTTTGGCAATACCACATATTCATCATGTTTTCATTAGAAACGAGAAAGATAGTTACTTTTAGTGAATAGATTCGTGTAGAACCCTTCAATTAGAATGAATACTCAACTCGTTAACAGAAGTTTATTCTGGATACATTTGAAATGTTCACCTTTGAAAGCTTTACATTCCTGTAAAGCTTTCAAAGGTGAAAATTTCAAATTTTTTATTAGGTTAATTTCGTTAGGAATGATTTCTAGGTATTAATTAATAAATCTAAAAACTAGTACAAAGGCTTTGTTGATGAGATTCAATTTAATTGAAACCTTAATATTAATACTCGTATCATTTTCAATCAGTCTAGTAGAAAGCTGATTCCCGTAACTAAAAACGTTAAAAATGTAGTCGCAAACTCATATTATGAGTGATAATCAATGTCAAAAGCTTGTCAAAAACGCTACGAAAATGACAGGTATTTTGACAGTTCAACATTACATGATTATAGGCTTATGATGTTCCCTCCGCTGGAACACAGAACTTCTCTCTGTGAAAGAGAGTGGGCCGTAATCCAACACGCGGATCCAGTGCGGGCTGGTAGATGTCACATGTCTTCTAAATTTTTGGTTTTAGATGTTTTCCTTCACTGTTTTGAGACCAGTGGTGATGAAATAATTTACACAAAGTAAAGCGCCTAACAGGGTTTGAACCCACGACCTAGAACTCGTTAATCGTGGCCGTTACCATTCTTGCCATTTAATTTACCACACACAGTAAACTAACGGTTTCGTAATAAATAATGGCCACGTACAACCTTCTCTATAATTTGACATAACAAATGTAGGTACCTAAGGTACCTACAGTCCTGTTTTTTTAGCATCCAAATTATAATAACCTTTCTAGTATTTTTCACTTGTCCTTTCTGAATCACACTATATCTATGACAACCCCTATACAGTGTAAAGGGCGTCGACAGCTATCCGACTCCTTTAGGAGGTACACAAATTCTTATCTCGGTGACCCATCGTAATATGAATAGAGTATGTTTCTGTTTGGGTGTAGATATATAGCAAAAGTTTAGAATATTATAGCCTTTGAGATGAAATACTGGTCATTAAGGTCCTCGTTATAGTAAATGTACATTACATGTAAAATGCTAAAGGGTTGTTTTATTTCTTTAGATTAAAATATTTACATAATTTTAAAAGTAATAATAATAGTAGTAATTTTAATAAGTATATAAAAAGGAAAGAATCATAGGACATCAAACAATTCGTCCATATCGTTTTCAACAGGAAAAGTGCCCAAAAGGCTGGCAGCATTGTCACTTTGCATAGCAATGCTGATTATTTGGCCAAAAAATAGGCCAGCTCTCTGGACACGTAAAGTTGTAAAAATATGTTAAATAAATTATTTAGAAATAAAAATACTGGTCAGGACGAGAACTACGTCAACCTTTTTTTTTCATTTGGTTTTTGGCAATCCTCGTGGATGTCCTCTGCCCTAAGGAGAGGTCTGACAGACTCTTACGGGCTTAAACCACAGAGAATTCTTCAATTACCTTCTTATCAACTAAAACGTATTCTTTTACGTTACCTTTTTTTAATAGGAAACGAATGAAAAAATATTTGGAAATTTTTCGATTTCTGTCTACTTTTAGCTAAAAGACTGCTCGTTCTGAACATCTGCAGCATTGTTTACTTATAAACAGTGGTGACAGACTTTTAATGAGTCCCAAGAGGCGGGACAGTATTAAGTAGGTAAGTAAGTTAGTCGTGTCCGATGCGGTCTCAGGGGCGAAGTTCCTATTATCAAATTAATCCATACGTAATGGAATAAACTTCATGTCGTTACAGCTGAAATGAATTGCGATAGCGTGATTTTGAGAGTTTGTGGACAGTTTAAAATGTTCAGGAACTTTCTTGAAAATTATTAGTCTAATTAGTCCGTCAATAATGGATAAAAATACAGTCATTAAATAATAAAAAGGAAGTGAAGAAGTTATTTCGGTAAATTAATTTGTTCCCAAAAATATTTAGATTTAATCAAAACAGTTTTACAAACCAAAATATTTGCTTAACTGAATCTTCTTATCGAGAAATTGATTAAGTTAAATTGTCTACTTATACAGTATAAGTAATCCAAAAGTTTCCGGGATTATTTCTCAAAGAAAAACAATACTTCACAAACTTGTACATCGTAAAACTCGAAGTGTATTCTCAAAATTATATTATGAGGAAAATAAACTTTACTTTTTTGATCAATCACTGAAATACTGTGCTATGATATGATACTGTTCGACTTGATTTTCAGCTTTTCTATGCGGATGTTTTTACCAAGCGGTAGCATTTGGTATTGCCTAACAAGTCCTTTGAAAAAAGCTCTCATAGCAATTTCACCTGCGACTGCTTCTGAAGGATTAAAGACTTTCCTACGCTTGATACCCATACAGGAGCCAGCACGAACGCGAAACGTAAATTGGAACGACAATATTTTTGCACTGGAAATATAACTGTCCATATACATACTATAGCATTTTTGTTTATATTTTTGCGTCAAGCGTAATTAGTATCAGCCATTGTCTAAACTAATATTATAAAGAGAAAAGATTTGATTTTTTGTATGTTTGTTTCTTATGCTTTGACGCTAAAATGGCTGAACGGATTTGGATGATTTTAGTACATGGGTAGACTATGACCTGGACTAGGACCTAGGGTACTTTTTATCCCGATATTTCCACGGGGTCGATACTTATGCGGGTGAAACAGCGGAGTACAGTTGGTTATGAATAAAGTCTTAAAATGAAGTTAATACTATGTATCAAACGAGCATTTTCATCTTAAACATAACTGGCGTAATGTCGGTGTACTTGGGTATACCTTTGCCTAACCCTTCAGTGATATCAAGCGTCATCACGCTTGGTATCACCGAAGGTTATGTTAGGTTATGTTGAATATTTTCAATTTTAAAATAGTTCTAATTCACGTTACGTTTACGTGTTTGAGGGCGGACTGATATTAAATACAAACCAATAACGCTCGCTAAATAATAGGAACCCAGTGAACAAATAAAACGCAATATAAAATAAAGTGTCCGAATCATCGATATTCATTAATACGCCACCACTAATGGATACCAACATATCAATAACGAGTTACCGACGCGAATATTCATCGGCCATTACCTTTATATTGCCATTGACTTCGTTTAATTTATTAAATAGACCGTACATTTTGTTTTGGGACACATATAGATGTATTATTTATGATTTTGTGGACCATTTTGCCTTTATCTATCGGCATGTGGGTGCCTCGCAATAAAGTGTTATACTTATATAATGATTAGCTTTTGCCCGCGGTTTCGTCCGCGTGGAGGTCGAAAGTTCGAAAGGTCGAAAGTCCACGGGAACGTACTACTGGAATAAAACGTACGTATCGTATGTAGTACCCAGTTCATGGTCTAATAAATAGTCCTCCAGATCGTATTTCGCCTAAGGCGGCCAATCTCAACAGAGACTAGCCTTCGGCGCAGGATATACGATAGTGCACAAGGGTGTGCGCAGACACCGGTGCACTCTCTATTTCCTTACTCTTATAGTCCGATGGGACGGCACGCAATCCAACACGACCAGAAAGAGTTCAGACGCAGGGTCAACGGCTTTTAACGTGCTTTCTGAGGTACCGGGATATTACACCGCCATCTTCCAAACTCCGGGCTGTTACTAAAAAATACTTAATGGAAAAACTTAACAACACTTTGCCTGACTGACCTGGGAACTAAACCCAGGACCCCACGCTCAGTGGTCGCGCTAGCAACCACGAGACCAACAGGACAGTCATGGTCTATCCGTGTGCCAAACTTCATCCAAATCCATTCTACCGTTTAAGCGTGAAATGGTAACAGGCAGAGTCACCCTCTCATTTATAATATCATAGTATGGATGGTAACGTTTGAAGGGTAGTTGAGCTCCCTAGGGTTGAGGTAAACGATGATTGACTTACTCGTGCCAACTGTCAGCACAGGTCCACTTAAATATGTATGGCTCTTTCCTCAAAAGGCCATTTTAGACATGACAAGGCTCTTTCTGTGTGAGTGCCGTACTCACACAATACGATCTAGTGGTCAAAAATGTCTGGAATTTCAAAGAAACCTTATGTCCTTTAACTTTATTTTATGTGTAGTGTAGAGGTATGAATCCGCATTTAGAGTAAACCAGTGAGTTCCTTTTAACATTGCATGCATTCATTTAATGTAAGCCCAAATGCTTTACACAATCGCACAACAAGCAGGAGTCGTAGATGGCATCCACGCGACCTTTCTAAACCCGCTATCGCTAACACTAACTGGACCGTAATCATGTGGTGCTGTTCCACAAACGATGGGACCCTTGATATCGTGTCCTGCGTGTCCTTTCGTTTGCACGTTACAGCACCTGATGGACGCTGCTGATGGCGCCAAACTCGTAGCCGTATTCTGGTTGAATCCATTTAGTTCACATTTAGATTGCCATCGATACGTCAAGAAGACGACTAACAATAAGTGACACCTAAATGTAGTCAATCAATCAATCAACTCAGTCTATCGCAATCCACTGCTGGACATAGGCCTCTCCCAGGCTGCACCACAACACCCCTATTTATGGGCACCATACGTCCGGTGCACCCTGGGCAATCCTTTCACCGTGATGGCAATCCAAAGTCCACCCATAAAACTGACTCTGTGCGTAGTCTCTATTAACATCGAAGGGTTCTCACTCGACAAAACTGAAATTCTTTCTGACTACCGCATAACTCACTGCGACATTCTTTGCGTTAAAGAGACCCGTCGAGACGAAACCCAAAGCCGGCCACACATCCCTGGACCTGCGTTTATCGCCGAGATGTCACCCAAAGCACGGTAAGCATACTATACACCAAGTGCTTAAATGAAAACGGCATAGAAATCATTACCGTTCATGTTGGTGACTACATCATCCGTTCCTACTTTTATAAACTATCTTAATTTATATAAATTACGTGTCACGTTGTTTGTCCGCGATGGACTCCGTACTCCGTGTGCAGTTTGATCCAACTTGAAAGATAGGATAGCTTAGATCTCAATTTATGATCGCAATATTATTTTATTGCAAATTATTTGTCTATTATTTGACAATCACAATTATCTGTTAGCTCCAAACGATTCTAACAGAAGTAATTTATATGGCAAAATAACGTTTGCCGGGTCAGCTAGTATTAATATTAAAATAAAATAATATCCTCCTAGCAACGTACAGGACTCTCTGTGAGAGTGATCAACTCTCAACTAGATCTGCACCCTAATTGCGTAACACACTGTCAATCTTAATCTGAATAATTTTGACGGATATTGCTAATCCATTGCATTATATGTTCGAAAAATTTGTCTTCGCAACAACGTTAATAACGCAATGAATGTTGTTGAACTATCAAAATGAAACCCATTCCTACTGTTAGTGTGTTACGCAATGATCCCGCTGTTTTTACCGTTTTACTACAGGCTAGATAAATTGTAGTATGATGCTGAGTTTTTATTATTTCAGTTTTATATCCGCACCAATAGAATTGTCCGGAAATAAAGACTTTTTATTGGTATTGATGTATTGGATTTCTCATTGTTTCTTCTTTCACAATGGAATGAAGCACGCAAGACTGTCTGGAGTAATTTAATTTTAATTGTCGTCTGTGACTTAAAGTAAGGTCAGGCAGGGGCATAGTCCTTCCATTGTTCAAGGTAACCGATCTACTATAACCACCCAAACCCATAGCCCAATATATTTTGTTTCCATGTTCTGCAATAGTCCTGCACCAACCGGGGGTGATCCTTGGGTGCACTTGCATGGTGCATACAGAGATAATCGTCGGTTGGTGTCTCCTCATCATTTAAAATTGTCTAAAGGGCCTCTGCGAGTTGGCTTCGACTCCTGTTACGCCTTCATAGCCGACCCCAACCTAGTTGGGTAAAAGCTAGGCAGATGATGATGTCTGTGAATTAAAGTTTAAAAGCAACATATAAATTGAATTTGTAAGAAATGGCTCAAAAAAAAAAACAAATGTGTGAGCGGATTTCGCGCGGCTGAATTTTAGGCCAAAGATGTTTGAACTTTTTGCCATTTATACGCTAAGAACAAGGGTCTGGTACAGACTATCAGATTGAAAATCTTTCTGTATATAGGACCAGCATTGTAACCGTGAAAAATTTATCAGCCGTCCCACACATTTGGATCGAGCAGGTATTGAAGCTTTATATAGGACAGTTGATATTTTGTTCGCGATTACGATGTTGGTTCTATATACGAAGTTGTTGAGTTTGATGGTCTGTACTACAACCTTAAGTATGAAAACACCTTTCTGATACATGCTGTATATTTTTCTTTTGAGCTGTTTCTTATAAATGTCATTCCTACGTTGCTATTAAACTTTAAGTTACAGACGGAAATTAGCCTGTAAGTCATTAAAATACTCGCTTATTTTTGTGGACCATACCTTACGAGTATTGAGTTAGGATTTTGAAAAAATTCCTTTCAACCCTATTAATATACCTAAGTACAGTTGATGCCAAAACATTTGCACCGTTTGGCAAAAGCAGTGCTTTCTTAATAAAGGAGTGAAATTCTTTAAGAAAGCTATATTTTTTTGGTCTTCTGCTTCCGATAAAACATTCAGGCACGCTGCCAAGGTCTATTTATCATGTTTCTTCCACTTATTCCAATATTATACGACCAAAATGACAGACACTTTAAATCTTAATCTTTATTACCTACGGCAGTGTAGGTAGGTTTACGTCTTAAAATGTTATCTTAAGACTCCAACTTCCTGCCAGGGTAGCGGGATTGTCCGAAAGGGTTACCGCTGCCCTGGAACATAAAGGGCTAAGGAAGGAACACGGGTGGGTTTTAGTCAGTAAGAGTCTGACACTCCCTTCTGCTCCACCCAGAGCGGGAGGGGTCATTTGATGATTTCCCATCCTCAAAAAAAAAAAAAAAAAAAAGACCAACTTGAAATATCTTTCACAACAACAAAGAATATTTAAAAAGATATTTCAAGAATTGTGTAGATTTTAAAGAGTTTAGAAATTTTAGAAATGTCTTTCTAATCCATACTTAATCTATCTATGTTACAAATAATAAAGCTGAAGAGTTTATTTGTTTGTTTGAACGCGCTAATCTCTGGAACTGCTAGCCAGATTTGAAAAATCTTTTTGCATCTGGTAAGCCAATTCTTGAGGAAGGTTAAGGGCTATTTAAAATCACACTAGGACCCTTAGAAGCCGAGCAAATAAAAAAAGAGTCAGAAAGAACGTTGAGTGAAAATGAAGTAACAGTGCGAGAGGGAAATGTGGCTGTCATTTTAGTAAGTATATTGTGGTGTCTTATGACGTCGTGGGCAAAAGCTAGCATAAGTCGCAGAGTTGTTTTTAAATAATTCCTATACTATATCAAAGTATTTAATTTCGGTTATTCAGAGCTACTGGTCTACTATGAACGTCCAATTATGAAAGTCTACTCAAACGAAACTGCAGACAGAAAACTATCTGTATTAAAATGTAGCTAAACTTCTCACTGAGTTACCAGTTCGTTGGCCGAAATTAATTTACGCTTAGGCCGAGAATTTAGCGAATTATGTGGTGCCGTACGTAGCGCCGAAATTAAGGTTTCTGTTTTCGCTCGGTACTTTGGATCAAAATGGGTTTTACTGATTCACTGTGCATCCGAATCCGTTCAATAGGTTGAAATTATTCAGAACACATTTTTTAATCAGAATTATGTAAATACAGGAAAAGGAAATAATTAGAGAACATTGAAGTTCTTAGAGCAAAAGGTTGCCGCATGAAGTTAAAAAAAACCGGTCAAGTCGACTCGGCTCGTCTCACACATAAAGGGTTTTGTACCACCGTACAATATCTAACAATACTTTTTATACTTTGCTTTTATATACCTTTAATTTTTAACTTTATTTTACGTTTATTAGTTGTTATAGCGACAATAGAAATACACACTTTGTGAAAATTTCATCTGACTACCTATTACGGTTCATGAGATACAGACGGACAGCAGAGGTTTAGTAATAGGGTTCCGTTGGTACCCACCGGGGAATGGAACCTTAAAAACTGTCCTCTCATATTATTCTATAATAAAATCTTCATTTCAGTACACCGTCTAGAAAAGACAATGACTAAAAGTGGTACCAAAAAGTCTCGTGCATCAAGATCAAAATATTATAGTAATTATTTTCATATTTTTTTACGACATTACGCATCGGAGATTTGATTTTTGAACAGGGAATTTAGTGTAAAGTAAAAAAAGTGTTGATTTTGTTGTATTCCCTTTACACGGCGACGTTCAGTTTCAAATGATATGATTAATATAACCTTGAATTTTGAAAGTGTCATGATCACGTCTTTCAAAAAACTTGTAAAAAAATTATACTATGCCGATTCTACATTAATTAAAAATAACTATAGTCCATTTATAATAGCATTAGAAAAAAGAGGCTCGTAGAAGCAGGAATGCAAAACATTTTATTTCAAAGTTATGATAAAACAATTTTAAGGGAGATGCTTAAATTCTAATTTTCTTGCGTTTTTTGCAATTTGCAGGTCAGTGTAAGGTTGTATCTTAATAAAAATAATATGATGCGCAACAATAAGAAATATGTAGGCAATAATACAATTTTAACCTTAAAAATCATCAATACATCCCTTTAAATTAGAATTGCTCCGAATTCGTCTGATTTCGCGGGCTACTGCAGCGCATCCACCTTAATTAAAATAAAATTCGGTAGAATTATAGTGCAACGAATAACGTTCCAAGTATTGTTCATCCCTGCTTCTTTTAGGTTTTTAGCATTGACACTGTAATTTTAAATTGGAGTTATATAATATAAATAAATTAAAGCCACATAATTTCATAAGATAAATAGTTAAAATGGTTACAATTAAGTGTGAAAGCTGCTGTAAAAATAGATCATAATAAATTCGGCGTCTATCATAATGTAACAATGTTTATTGTATTTTTTTTACAAAGTGTGCATTAAAAATAACCTTTTTTAACTTCTTTCTAATGCTATTGTAAATGGACTATAGAATAAAATAGAATGGAATTTTTCATTTTCAGAGCAATAATGGCCGTTCGTGTATGACATGTCAAACAAAAAGTTTTCAGATTATTTCGATTTTTTTTGAAAATCTGCGAAACACGGGTTTTGTTTACAAAAAAAAACTTTTGTAGGAGTTAATAATTATGATAAGAGTAGTCTATAATAAACAAAGTTTGGCTTTGATGCAGCATGGTACAGGGTTCCATACATCCATGAGCATGTCCTTTATAGACTGAAGAACTCGCTATTTTGACACATTAATGCCCACTTACAACACTTACAACATAAATCACTTAATGCGTTTAACGCTAAACATATTTAAAACATCATTTTGTTTCTGTCATCTTCAAACAAAGAACGATGTTTTAATTTAGCACTAAACGCGTGCATCTACTGTAGTGCGTCAGGTATGTTCGCTGATGCGCACACTGACAATTACTTTGCGATAATGGAAGAAAGTTGCCACAGTAATATCCCGAGTGTGGTGAAGCAGCAACAACATTCTGAAGGGTTTTTGCAGAGAGGCTGGATGGGCTTACAATGGGGAGGTTTACCAAGCTACATGTTGGCACCAAAGCTTGTTAAACTTTTCAGTGATTCTGATTGTCATTTTATTTTTAGTGTTCCTGCATGTTACTAATATAGTTTTTAAGTAAGATGTAATACTAACACCCTATGGGCCTTGATGGCTGATAATAAAATATTTTTATTTTATTTTATATTTAAATAGGCTTTGCAGTAAAACTCATTCTTATTTTGTAAATTCATCACAATCCCCATAACCTACTATAGGCGGATCTACCAAGGGATTGCACCATCAACAGCCTTGTAGGATATGAAAATAATTACTTTTGGCATTATCCTCTTTAAACCACCCATGGGAAGCAAGGCTGTTGTCTTAGGAGCGACGTAGTAGGTATTCTATGTAATGTTTTTTTATTAATCAGCTTATTTATTACTAGCTTTTGCGCACGGTTTTGCCCGCGTTGACGTCGGAAATTATCCCACAGGAACGTACTACCAGGATAAAAAGTATCATAATCAAATAATGTGTTAATCCAGGTTATAAACTATCTGTGTGCCAAATTTCATCTAAATCCGTCCAGTAGTTTTTCCATGATTGAGTAACAAACATACAAACTTTCACATTTGTAATATTAGTAGGATAGTAGGACTCACGAAGACAAAAAACACTTAATGTAAAAAATATATATAAAGATCGAAGAGCACAAAGGTACTTCTTATTTTAACAGAAACTTCCAGCAGACCTGCTTGTATGGACTAGATGTCTGTTACAGACGATATGATAATCAAATGCAATAGTGGTACAGATGCAGTTTACTAGGCCGTTGCACAATGAGGACTGAAGTCGACACTTAACACCATGTCCCGTGCTTCGTCTGTTTCCATGACTTAAGCCCATACTGAAGCCCATACAGTAGGAACTTATAGCTTAACAAGTCTTGTGCCCGATAGGAAGTTTCATAAAAACTTTCACGCCCTATTAAACCCTTCTAAGGGATACATTTTCAAAAATAGTTCCTTAGTGCTCATCTTCATTACATAAGGAACGCTTGTGCAAAATGCTTCTAGGTAGAGCTTTGCGTTTAAATTCGTTAGAATTCGACATTTTTATTAGGTAAATAAATATAGCCGCCTACTTTCATGAACATGAAATAATAAATCTCCCAGGTTCCTGGATTCACTAAGTTCTCTGTAATTCAGCCTCCCAGTCATTACGTCTGACTTTACACCTTGAGACGGTTCTGGGTGATCCATCACGATTAAATAGAACGTATGCGCAGTATTATAGGCGTAAATCTCCCAAACCGCACGCTTTGTTCTCTCCTCTGTACTGCTAACTGAAGTTTAACCACGAGTGTAGCGGATTACGTGTTCGGTTTAAACGTCAGGGTCGCTAGCTAGTACTTAGTTGATGATAAGGTTCAAGCCTTTGAGTGTTTGACATTGAGCTTTTCTTCATACCTGAACCAAAAACTCTGAAAATATACGGCGTATTATAAATGTAAACTGGAGATCTATAGCACAAGCCTCGGCTTAGTTTAGACTCCAGATCTGCCACAAATTACAAATTTCTTGTAAAGTTTTCCTGTCAGCTGTATAATGTATGTATAACTTGATGTAATTTGTGGAGATGAAATAAACATTATTATTATTATTATTATTGAACTCGGATTATTGTTTATATGTATAGTAAAATTACTTATTTTACACCAAGATGGGCACTGTCAACTATCAGAGCTGACTCATCATCATCTGCCTAGCCTTTTCCCAACTATGTTGGGGTCGGCTTCCAGTCTAACCGGATGCAGCTGAATACCAGTATTTTACATGGAGCGACTGTCTATCTGACCTCCACAACCCAGTTACTGGGTAATACGATACCAATTGGTAAGACTGGTTGTCAGACTTTCAAGCTTCTGACTACCCGTAACGACTGTCAAAGATCCACGAATGACAGCCGGGACCAACAACTTAACGTGCTTTCCGAGGCACGGAGGGGTCTTGGTATGTAAAGAACTACCAGAGCTGACTGTCTCCCTATTTTCTATTCTTCTAAGGGCTGATTTTTCCATCCCTAAATAATTTTTATTCGAGGAATAAAATTGACGTTTGACAAATTTTGTATGGAAGAACTGTCAAAAATTCGAAATGATTTCTCAGATAAAATTATCTGGCATTGGAAAAATCAGCCCTAAGTATAATAATAATCTTTATTTCACGGACAACAATAGATCCAACAAACTTACAATTCTAGATGTGTGTGTGTGTGTGTGTATAAAATAGTGTTTGCTTCTTAATTTTATGCCATTAACTTATAACCTTCGTGGAGGTTGGTTGGCGTAAAGTCATGCAAATAAAACCTACACAGTACATAATAATAAAGTGAAGATGGACAGCTGATTTTCCAGCCAGAACACAGTGTGGGCAATGTTAAAGATGTTAAACAATTTTGAGTAGTGTTTTAAATAAAACTGATAAATATTGCATCGAGAAGTCAGTACCAAGAAATCAATATAGTTCCCCCTCATTAAAAACGCGGAGTGAAGTTATACCTCGCAAAATGTATGGTTCATCTGCAGTTAATAGATACTATCTGGTTGTAAAATTTCTCCGCGTTTATTAATAACCGCGGTTTCGCCCGCGTTGATGTCGGAAATTACCCGGGAACGTGCGGACAAAAAGTAGCCTATGTCCTTCCCCAGGATGCTATCTATCTCTCTGCCAAATTTTATCGAAATTCGTTCAGTGGTTTAGGTGTGAAACGGTAACATACATGCAGAGTTACTTTCGAATTTATAAAATTAGTTTGGATAAAGGGGAAAGGGGAGTATTAAAGGGTAAGATGATGCACTTCCGTAACCAAATCATACACTTCGATATAAATATAGAATAGCTTGTCATTTTTCACGATCATTATTAAATACACAAGTTCCATAAAGGATTCAGCAGAAATAAAATAACGACGGTCGTCAGTAATAAAAATAATGACGTAGCAATTGCTTTAATTGTCCTGGATAGAACTGATTGAGACAATTTTGCAACTGGCGATAGCAATTGACCCCATAACGTTCCTATTACGTGTCACACTTATATTGAATGGCTTCTACAAGGTCTGATGGTGATATCGTTGATTGTTATTTTTTTAGATTTGGGTCGGCCAAATCTATTTGCGAAAAGAGGTGTTTTGATCTAAATTATAATCGATTGTAGCAAAAGGTATCCTTGCCTTTTCCCAACTGTGTTGGGGTCGGCTTCTAGTCTAACCGGATGCAGCTGAATACCAGTATTTTACATGGAGCGACTTCCTATCTGACCTCCACAACCCAGTTACTGGGTAATACGATACCCCTTGGTAAGACTGGCTGTCAGACTTCCGGGCTACTGACGACCCGTAATGACTGTCAAAGGTCTCCGTATGACAGCCGGGAGCAACGTGCTTTACAAGGCACGGGAGGGTTGGGTATGTAAAGATGGTCCCCCATCCACAGACCAACCGCAACAAGCGTAGCTTAACCTGATCGATCGCCCAGCGAAGTCACGGATGAAAGCTAGTTTTTAAAAATAAAATTTAATAATGTGAGATGCTGTCTATTGAGTATTTTCACAATTTTTTTGTAAAAATCTAAGATGTTCCTATATAAAAGAATGACTCGCTTGGCTCGTTTCGGCACATGCCGTGAAAACTAGTTCTTCGTTTACAAAAGATCGAAACAGGGCTAGGCCCTATAAATCTACCCTAGCCAAACATTCTCCAGTTACATGCAGACATTCTTAACACACCCCTATTTTTCATATCACAAGTCTCACAACATTATTAAGATCCTGAATATTATGTGACAAAAATAATGCTTGAAAGAAAATGGACGCACGCAGAATCGCTTCCGTTCTACCCATATCAGATATTGAAGATTTGTTTAGATAGACGTGCAAAGTCACATAAAATAAGGCTTAGAAGTATTAGTCGGGTTCTGTAGCTCATCACTTGTGAGTTTACGAAGTAATCCGTGGAGCAATCGATTCCAATATAAGAGGTATCGGTGCTTTCTACTTCGTAACTTATCTATCGTTCAAGGTGAAAGAAATGTGATATGATGTACAGACGCCAGCAGGTCAAGCTACCCGAAACTGTCAAATTTTCCCAATCAACCTTGAACCGTAATGCTTTAGTCATAAAGTTGAAAATCTATTAAAGAAATTTGACAGATTGTAGTAGCTTGATGTGCTAGCGTTTGTACACGGTGCTCAAAGATGAATGTGGCTTAAAGATCATCATCGCTCCAAGTAAGAATAGTGTTTCGATGTCTTGTCTGTACCTACTGGCTCGTGGTTCTTGTGATAGCTAACTGCATGCCGAAGAGGTAAAATACATTCCAGTAGTCATTAGCATTGACTGGCTGCCTGACCAGCGCCGTCGTAACATTATCGATGTTGTACTTTATTACCTAGTTGTTATTTACTAATTGACTCATAATGATGTTTTTATACCAGGAAGAGCAGTGGTGGCCAAGTGGTAACGGCCGCGATTTACGAGTTGTAGGTTCGAACCCAGACAGGCGCTTTAATTTGTGTAAATTATTTCATCACCACTGCTACTCGTATCAAAACAGCAAAGAAAAACATCGAACCAAAAAATCGAAGACATTTGACATCTACCAACCCGCACTGGGCCCGCGTGGTGGATTAAGGCCTACTCCCTCCGCCGCGGGAGACGCTCCGGGCGTCGGGAGCCGCGTGAAGACTCCCGGCCACCGTAGGCGCGGGCCTGCGGGCGGTGAGTAGTGGGTAACTCACCGTCCGATCAGGACCAGGCCCGTGCCGGACGGCGTGTTGTGTTCCACGCGCGCCTCAAAGAGATGTCAGCATGAGTGACGGGGCCCCATAGGGCCGAAGCCTGCCAGGGTAGCGGGATTGTCCGAAAGGGTTACCGCTGCCCTGGAACATAAAGGGCTAAGGAAGGAACACGGGTGGGTTTTAGTCAGTAATAGTCTGACACTCCCTCCTGCTCCACCCAGAGCGGGAGGAGTCATTTGATGATTTCCCATCCTCAAAAAAAAAAAGGCCTACTCCCTCTAACAGAGAGGACGCCTGTGTCCCAGCAGTGGGGACATCATAGGTTGATCATGTGATCTCAAACTGTCAAAAATACCTTTCACTTTCGTACATTTTTGACATTGATTATCGCTGATTATAACCACCATGTGGGTGGTTGGATATTTAGTTAGTACTTGATTGCTCGAAGTGTTTTGACAACCGGACAAACCTATTGAGGTCTTTATGAAGTTTTTTTTATAAGTTTTGTTTTATTCTGTAATTAATAAATATAAAAACGTAACGGATTTTGCCATTAGCTGTAGTAAAGCTCAAATAAAAATGTTTGTGTACTACTCACCTCTTCCTTACCTTTTTAAGAATACAGGAGAGATGGTATGCTATTTTGATTATTTGTAGTATCATAAACTGTAGCATATGTTCGCATAGAAAAGTGTCGCCTCGTGGGTTAGCAGCGATATAAAGCAGTGGTCGTAAATAAATCCCCCTCGACAGTAAGTAGCTAGTCTTTGGGTGGGGCCACTAAATAAACCAATAATGTTGACCTTTTCCTTCTCCGATTTTCTATAACCTTGTCACAATTCACTAGAGCCCCACTGGAAGCTTTTTGATTGTCAATGAACAATTCGAAGTCTCACAGGTACGAGGATGAGGTTGAAGAGTAGGTAGGTGTAGGGAAATTATCCCCATATTTATAACTAGACGAGTTCGGCGTTTCCTTTCTGACTACTCTGAGAAGAAAGGCCGAAACAAACTCAGAGGTCACAGTCTCTTTTAAACTCCAGACATAAGCTTGGACAGATCATGTGAAAACGTGAACAGAAGTGTGGTATCTGAAATGATCTTTTGAGGAAAGAACCACACAGATTGAGTGGACCTGTCCAGTCAGTGCACGCATTTGTCAGAAATCGTGCAGCTGAACTCAGAACTTGAGGAGCTCAACGATTCGACAAACAATATCAAAGAAAGACATTTAAACGTTATTTAAAGTTAAGTAATGATTAGTGTGTGCTTAACCAATTTTTTTTTTTTGTTTAAACGTCTTTTAACTTTAAGCAACGTTTATAAATAAGGGAGCTTATTGTTAAGACACCCTACGTCAACTGGCCGTATTATGACCATTTCATTAAACTTTCAAAGTATGACAGTTGTGATTTGAATATACGGACAATTTAAGTTGGTAATTAACTTGTTTGACAATTTTTTTTACCCTGACTTTACCTACAAGTAGGTTGTTAAAACCAGTATAAAGAAACTAAATGAAGAAAAACCACTACCGATATTAGTATCGCTAATTAGTACAATATTAGTGTATGAAAGGATGTAGCATATGGCGTTCTGTAGTTTCTGCCTACCCCTATGGGAAGAAAGCGTGAATGAAGAGGTGTATACGCTTTCGCGCATTGTAGTAGTACATATACTACTACAATTCTACTGAAGTTTCTAAGCTGACATGGAGTACAATATTAAAAGAAAACGTTAAAGAAAAGGACATCAGTATAGAGGAAGAAACTTGGGAAGTCGCTTCACACGTTTCTGTTGGCAGCGACAATCCCACTTTATTGAAACATCCGAGTCGAGTAAATACGAGTTATTTGTTGGTTTATTTATTTTATTTATAACTGTACTCCTTTGCGTTGTGGCTGTCGCTGAAAACCAGCGCTGAGGCTCTGTCTCGTATAGGGTCTTAGCATTATGCTAAGCAATGGCCGTTTTGATGTAACGCATGTTTTCTCCGAAGTTGTTTTTTTTTTTGTTTGTTTCATTTTTATGCGTCACGTTTGCCGCAAAAAAAAAGTATTTTCTTTCTTTCGTTTTTACTTCTTTCACTCCATATATTCATATAATAAAATAGTAACACAGATTTTGTTTTGTTTGCCTGTTTGTCTGGATATATATTATGTATGTTCCGGATTGGTGCAAAAACGGGTAAACCGATTTGAATGTATGGCACACAGATAGTTTATAACCTGTATTAACATATATAGGGTAGGTACTTTTCATTTCGGTAGTACGTTCCCTTGGAATATCTTTCTACATCCAGGCGTACGAAGCCGGGGGTAAAAGCTAGTTGTGTAATAACATTAGACAATTAAGACTCTTTTTAGCAAAGAAATGTGTTGAAATTAGAAAAGATTCAACAGATTGGGTATAAGTCATTAAATTATGCTTTTACTTAACTAATCAAGATGGGACTGTGTTTGAAGAAAACGTTCAAAATATATTCGTGCCTTCGGGGTGATTGCGTAACACACTAAAAGTAGCAATGGCTTTCATTTTGACATTTCGACAACATTCATTGTTTTATTTACGTTGTTGAGCAGACAATTTTTTCGAATGTATGAAGCAAGGGATTAGAAAATCTTCAAAATGAATGACGAGATTGATAGTGTGATACGCAATACTGGTATACTGGTACATCCATCATGCATCGCACCTGGTATTGTGGTATTCAGCTGCATCCGGTTAGACTGGAAGCCGAACCCAACATAGTTGGGGAAAGGCTAGGTACATTCAGAGTGTGTTACGCAATTCACCCTAATTGCTGGATGGGCTACTTTTGTCTAATATTAAAAAACCGGCCAAGTGCGTGTCAGGCCACGCATAGAATAGTGTTGCGTAGCCACCCATAATGGCACGTGGATTCAGAAGGATATTTTATATGTTTACTTATTATTTCGTTATTTTTGTACGAAGTTTTCCAAGTAAGCGCCTTTTACAAGTTAGGCCTCTATAGCTCCTGAACTAACAAAGTTATCTAAGCCGTTATAGTTCATCACATGGACTACCATCATGAATATTTTCAGATTTTTTCGGACGCCCTATTTTAACAAAAAAATGCGCTTTAAGTTGAATATCTCGCAAACGGATACCTAAATAAAAAAATCTTCTTTGCAACCTCTCAATGTTTTCAAAAGAACTATCTAATGATACCCCACATTAAGGGATAGACGCGAGAAAAAAAAATATCATCCCCACTTTACGTGAAGGGGAGGAACCCCAAAAAAAAAAATGTCGTGATTTTATTTTAGCACTTTGTCGACGTGGTAAACACACATATCTACGCAAAGTTTCATATTTCTAGCACTAACCGTTTGGAAGGTAAGCCGAGGATGGACGGACGGACGGACATGACGAAACTATAAGGGTTCCAAAACGTGAACTACGGAACCCTAAAAACGGAGCAGGTTCCACAAATAGTATTGCGTTTTTATCAGCGTATTCCTTCCCTTTTCAAAACGATTGAATTCCGATCCCAGAAATTATGAATTTAAAATAAAACCTTAAGCTTCTAAAGACAATTCTTGCCACGATTTTTCATTAATGATTGTTTAAATTGAAAAACTTCAAAAGCTTTTAATTTTTTATTTATATTAACTGTGTACCTACCTACCTATTTTTTGAAACCGACTTCTCTCTTAATCGAATGCGGCGAAACTAGAGTTGAAATATCTCCGTCGCTGAAGGGGAAATATTACGGACGTTCCTATTTCCGTCACGGAGAGATATTTATTTAATTAAAAAGAAAATTTTCCCTTGAGAAAGATCGAATGATGAAAATGTGTTTAACATTTTCTCTGTAGAAACATTTGTAAAAAGACGTCTATTTACCTTAGTAAGGAAACGCAAGATTTTTCTTGAGCTCAGTACAGACGCCAGCAGGTCAAGCTACCCGAAACTGTCAAATTTTAATGCTAAACCTTAATGCTTCAGAGATAAAGTTGAAAATATATTAAAGAAATTTGACATATTGTAGTAGCTTGATGTGCTGGCGTCTGTACATTATAATATGTAACAGATGGATTATCGACTTCATTGCTTTACATAACCGCTAGCTGTTTTACAAAACAGGTCTGTTATGTAAAACAACGGTGGAGACGACAATAAATTAAACTTTATGTATCTAATGAATGGCGTTCCCAGTCTGAATACAAATACAACCAAATATATGCAATATTTCAGTCACTACTAATAGGCAAAGATTGGCAAAATCCATGGGCAGCCCATCACCATCGCCATTGTTTTCATTTCTTGTGGTATTGTTGTCTCGACCTTGTATATGTCGCATTTGGATAATATACAATAAAATTGCTCAAAAAATTACGATCACCTAAGTATTAAAATAAGGTACTCCGTCAAAAGACAGCTACTATAAAACTGAATTCCCTATTGGCTCTAATATACGTCATGACACGGGCCAGACAAGCACAAAGCTAGTTATCTCAAAAAGAATATAACTTTCAGTGTACCTAGAACCGAACAAAACCTATTCCTCGAATGCCTCTAAAAATTGGCGCTATTATAATAAAATCCAGATAGCATTTTCAATGTTTCTGACTTTTCCAACTTTCACGTCCACCACTCGACCGTTTGAATGAACGCTATGAATTTTTACATAACCTAATTTAAAAATGCTTCCTGACAGCAAAGAGCTCATGGAAATTAGTTCACCCTTTTTCGAGATGACCTGCACACAGACACACACATACCTACACAAGAGCGCCTCTCGCAAACTTTATTTTTAGACTAATTGGAACTAACGAATCGATCGATGTTGTCGAAAAATCCCTACTGATGTAGGAATTTTACTCGCTAGCTGAAACTATCTGGGTGTAGGAACGGAGTTTGTGAATTAAAATACCGGCTTTAACACGTTCAGTGCCGGGAGCCCTCCTGGAGGGCTCACTCAAATCCCATATGGGATGCCGGGAGCCCTCGCGGAGGGCTCATATTAAATGTACGTTTTTCTTAGCGAATACAGCATTATAAACTATGAAAATAAAATTGGTCTTATATTTTAACAAGATTTATCAGTATACTCGTTGGTTTTCAAATACCAGCATTTTTATTTTAAAAAATAATTGGAAGCTATTTCAGGGGTGGTCAACCATTTTGCGGTTACAAATTCACTAAAAATAAAAATATTTATTTTGAGATTATAAATTACGAGGAAGAGTTTAAAAATAGAAGCTTTTCAGGGTTCCGTATCAAAATGGTAAAAAGAACACCCATGGTGCGACTTCGTTTACTCTGTCTGTCCGTTCTTTTGTAACAGCTGCTTATTTCAGAAACTACTAATGCAATTTGAAATTTGGAATAAATATAAAATAATGCTTGTCAATGTTTATAGCAAGTGAATGAATTGAAAAAATATTACGATGCCTTTACCTACTTTGCAGTTTTACCTATTTTGAATCTGCAAAAATCTTTAACATGCATAGGTTGGTACTTACAAAATCGCAAAAAGATTAAATTCAAAAGTAACATAAGTGTTTTTTTGTTCGATTTTCGTTATGATATCTTTCTTCTATCCAATCTCAGCGTCTACATTTAATTTCAAAAAGAGAGTAGATACCTAGTGTCTCAACAATTTTGGACACAGCATCAGCTCATCTCTAATTAATTGTATTATCTTCGGAACGGAACAAGTAAGTATTCGAAGTAACATGAAAGAAAGACAAAGATCAGAAGGCCAATAAAATTCTCGTAATTTAAAATGTTCAAAATCTAGTCGCAGTCTCATATCGGCAACAAACATATATGTTTGTTCTTATATATGTCAAAAACTTGTCAAAATGTAGGAAAATTAGAAGTATTTTTTGACAGATTGAGACTGAGACCAGACTGTGAATGTTCTTAAAATTACGAGAATTGCCCATACTTCTCTACATACACGTCGTTTGGTATGAATTTTTGTCCCGTATGATTTCTGACAGAAATCACCTACATCATATTTATTCTGGCAGAATAGCTCATCGTATTAAGGTCAGCAGAAAAAAAAACGTGTTGGAAAGAGCCAGTATTTTGCATACCGCCTTCTTACACAGAGCATTTTTCGTGATGGCCAACCTTTAATTTTGCCATATTAATATACGCTGGTGTATATTTTGTTTTCAAATTTAATGTCCCCGTTGAAATATGCAATGCAATTGTAATAAAAAAGCTTTAAAAATATATGTAAAAAAATTGCGTTAAATAAACGGCTATTTCAAAAGACTAGGATCCTAATTCGTAAAAATGAAAATTTAGTGGAAATATATTTTGAAATTCGAGTTTCTCGTTCCCGCGATTTATTTTAGGTACCGGTAAAACGGGGTGAATAGGGATGCAGGGGTGAATCGGGACGAAACTTTAAAATGGATTTGTACTTTAAAATAATATAGTTTGTTGCTAACAAGGACACTTAACCTTTAATTAAAAAGCTGTAAACCCATTAGAGTATTTTCTGGCAACGAACTATATTATTTCAACGTTAAAACTCATTTTGAAGTTTCGTCCCGATTCACCCCTGCATCCCTATTCACCCCGTTTTACGGTACCTATTGCTGCTTTTGTTTAACTGTTGGTGAATCATGAGCGGCAAGTAATTATGTAATAGATCATGATGTGCTGGCGTCTGTACCTAATTGTTTGTTGTTCCTATTCAATACAACAAAAAATTATTTCATTGCGTGAAAATTTCAGAAAGGTTGGACACCCCTGTCTCGGGATCAAAGCGAGCGATCATACTTTTTCTTAATTTTTTAATATTTCAATATTTCACGTCTCCACCCCACTAGTACATGTAAATACCCCCAGGGATACTAAATATAGCAGTAAGACATTGTAAAAACACTATTTTACTTCGTTTTACAGTGTTTTATAATACGGTTTATAACGTAATGCCGTCGACCCTCCTCGAGGGTTCACTTTAGCGCAAACGTAATGCCGGTGACCCTCCTGGAGGGTCCACTTGCAATATGTATGGCGGCATCCAGCATGAGCTCTATGAAAAGTGGGTGGAGTCGAAAGTGTTAAAACTAAAATGTTCGCGACATTGTTGACTCTGCCTCATAACTTTCTGAAAATTATAAAGCGAAAAATGCAGCCATTTTTCTACCCTAAAAAGATAGTTGTGCTGTAATACTTCAAAGGAATACTTGCTTGTTTTTTAAGTCTTATGATCTTATCTTACTCTGACGATGAAGGGTAAATCTGTACTGTTTCGAGTCGGCAATTATTTATCTAGGTACTCGTATAGAGTTTCTGATCACTCGTTTGGAGGGTCCGATAAAGGTGTTGAAAGAATATCTTACTATCGCTTTGTCTTTCTTTTTGTGGTCAAAGAGACACGTTTTTTGAACCTGTCTTGACAAATTTAATACTCAGCAATGTTTTATAGGATTAAGTTGCCTGTAATATGAACACTATGATTAACGTGACCTGTTTGGTTATTAAATTAACCTTGTCGGTAAGATTATGTTCCAGTCAATTAAATCAGCATAGCTATATCTAGGCAAATACTTTGAACGTCTTAAAAACCGGCCTAGTGCGAGTCGGACTCACGCACGAAGGGTTCCGTACCATTATCTATAAAAATCACGGTAGGGTCCCGTTTTTACCCTTTGGGTACGGAACCCTAAAAAGTAACTTCACCATAACAATACTTACTTAGTTATGAAAAAAACACAGGAGTAAACCTTTACCAGGTAAGGAAGGTACTAACCTTTTTTTTATTAGTAATTCTAATTACAGTTAACTTTTTGTCTGCATTTGTTTGTCTGACAAATAAACCTATTTTCTTTTTGTTTCTTTCTTTCTTTATTTTATTATAAGCTTGTGTTGTCTCACTGCAGGGCAAAGGCCATTTTTCCCGGTCTACTGCGATTGTGGGCCAATCCTTTAAGAAGGAGTCCAGATCATCCCGCCATCTCTTTCTTTGTTTCCTCTTTTCTTTAGCTACGCTGAACCTAAAACGGGTAAACGTGTCGCAACTAGGCACTTTTAAATAAACATCAACCTCTTCTCGCTCGCTTCTTACTCGCATACATTATAATTAACGTTTCGTAGGCCACAAAGATTCTCGATTTATTAACATGAGTAAAAAATTAAAAACTTTGCAAGGGATATTCTTTGAGCTTCACCCTTTGGGAGTAACATGTCATTTGAATATGCAAATTCCAGCTTAGTTTAATTTCGTCCGACCATCTGCGACCGTTGGTACCTTAACATTACGACTCGTTTCATAATGAGACGGGTTAGGCTTAAGAAACATAAACTACTCGTCGTAATTAAAACTAGTGTTACGAGTAGTGTAACTACGGCCTTACCCAGTAGATTAAAACACCCGCTTTATTTAGTGCTTTACGAACTTCAGTTGATCCGTTCTTGACTTTAAAATACCTATATCTATAAATTTTCCTTTACTATTGACTTCTATTTTATTCTATATCTATACATTTTATAAATTTAAGGTGCTTTTCGTGGCTATGTGTGTGACCACGTTGTTCTTTTCAAAATTACGGAGAGTTGGATGCGGTTGCCGCCATCTTTTAGACAATTTATTCCGGCAGGTTTATGTGTATTATTAAACTTAAATCCTACTAATATTATAAACGCGAAAGTTTGTATGGATGGATGGCTGGATGGATAGATGGATGGATGGATGTTTGTTACTCTTTCACGCAAAAACTACTGAACGGATTTGGATGAAATTTCGCACACTAATAATAGTTTCTGAGATAAGCGTTTGACCGCGCTAATCTCTGAAGCGACCAGTCGGATTCGTTTTTTTTTTTGCATTCAAACAAACTATTCAGCTTTATTACTAGTACATATTAGTAGGATTTCGATTTAAGAGCAGAGAATTTCATTTAATCGATAAAATACGTAGCAGTATTCCACTTATTTCCTCGTTAATATTCATTCCGGATGAGAAGATCAACAGCAGCTCCGAGTAAAGTAAATAAAATGAAGATGAGCTCGAAACTTGATAGTTCGTCCCTGAACTGACTACCTGAGTGGATCAGACCTTTCGCAGGACACTTCACCCGATGAACAATTTATAAATAAACTTTTAAATGTTCGTGTAACATTTTCCTTACCCTTTAAGACCTTTTGCGGAAACATGAAGGTAGCTAGCTAACTAGGTAGATAATAACGTAAATAATAATTGCCTCTTCTTGTTTAATACAGCGGGGTATTTGCATAACACTCTAACAGTAGGAATTAGGTTTACATTTTAACAGTTCAACAACATTCACATTACATTGAGTAGGCCAATTTTTCGAACATTATGAAGCAATGGATTAGCAATATCGTTCAAATTGATTCAGATTGTAATATAATAGTGTGTTACGCCATTGGGGTGCAATTTATCTACACAAATACATAATTTGAGTGCTGTTAGTAAAATTAAATTTGTTAGGAATAAAGAACAGCACAATGTGTTTTAACTCTGATCGTGCCGTCATAACAAAATATTACTTACCTACTTTAACAGTCATAGCAAGGGCATGTATTAAACACTATCTTCGGCCCCTGGCTTCGTTCGTGTGAAATAAATATAATATACATATATAATTTAAAAAATATATAAATATATATCCTATAGCTGTGCCCCGTAAATTCGTTTTTGATTAGCATTGTTTCAGATTCCTTTTCGTTTTGCTCGGCTCTTATGGGTTGTGGCGAGACGTTAAAAAGCCTTTACAAGCTTTACAGAAAGCAACCTTTGTCAAAGTTGGACTATCAAATGCAAAAAGTATGTTTCAAATCCGGCTGGTAGTTCTAGAGATTATTGCGTTAAAACAAATTCTTTAGCTTTATTATATTAGTATCGATTACATACTCATAAAAGATAAAGATCATTGAAAAATATCTTATCTTTACCATTTTTCGAATAATTAATCTACCTTCACTACGTTCATCATCTGCCTAGCCTTTTCCCAACTATGTTGGGGTCGGATCAAGTCTAACCGGATGCAGCTGAATACCAGCATTTTATATAGAGCGATTGCTTTTCTGACCTCCACAACCCAGTTACTGGGTAATACGATACCCCTTGGCAAGACTGGTTGTCTGACTTTCGGACTTCTGACAGCTGGGACCAAAGGCTTAACGTGCTTTCCGAGGCACGGAGGCGTCTTAATGTGTAAAGATGGTCACCCATCCACGGACCAACCGCGGCAAGCGTAGCTTAACCTGATCAATCGCCCCATGCGGCTGTTATAACTTAGCCACAAGCCCCTTCCACGTTCCCACGTTCGCTACGTTATTACAGTAAATAAATACCTTAATACTCTCTTTTTAAATCTCCCAACTGGGGTCCTCTCTAAAGATTCCAACCCGTTTCGATTTCTCATCATGTTAATTTTAGCAGACCGGAACAAACTTTTCCATGATCATTTATTTATAACCTACCTACTACCTACCGAAGATTCTGTAAGTTATTCCATCAATCTTTCAACGAAAAGAAACGTCTTCAGAGATGTATAAAAATTCTGATCACATTTTCCAACAAGTTGTTGTATGAGAATGATAATGTCGACACTACAAAAGCCTAAAAAGCAGTACATCTTAATTATTCATGGGGAAGGTATCGATCCATTTTGCCCGCCATCTGCTAACTGCCACCCGTCTCCCAAGTCCCTAATACAGTGCGCACGCCATCGGCAAAACACAAAGAACATTTTTGTCGCAAGAATGTGCGTTATTCAAATCTGTATGGTTCTTTCCTCAAAAGATCATTTCAGACACCAATCTACATAGTCTTCAAAATTATCTGACCAAAACTATTTCCGGATTTTTTTATATACACATTGACATTGATAAATTTTACATATACCTACATGAATATTTACTTTGTAAAGTATTTATTTTAATGATTGTGAATATGAAGACTATGTGGGTTAATTTACTTTTCTCTTTATTTTTTCTCAGTTAGTTTTACTCATGGTCTGGCAGTTTGGGTAATTTATGCGGCCTACCCGAATGTCATTTCTTCGGTATTGTTCGCCGAATTGTTGAGCTCCTTCAGTTTTGAGTTGAGCTGCTTGATTACTGACAAATGCGTGCACTGACTGGACAGGTCAACTCAATTTGTGTGGTTGGGTGGTGTCTGAAATGGTCTTTTGAGGCTTTCCTCAAAAGATTTCAGACACCAACTACATGGTCTTCACATGATTTGACCAAGATTATGTCTGGACTTTAAAAGAGACTGTGTCCTCTGAGTTTGTTTCGGCCTTTCTTCTTAGAGTAGTCAGATAGGAAACGCGACCTCATCTAATTATTAAAAATATGATTGACGTGTAAAAGTGTTTGTACAAACCTACTTACAAAATAAAATCATTTATCATTAATACTGTTACTAGAGTGCGGTAGTTTGTCTTAAGAATCACAGAACAGATAAAACCTCTTTTATCTGTTCTGTGTTAAGAATAAAATAGGATAGAAATACTCTTTATTATGTACAGCATAAATATTATAGATATAAATGTAGGTGTGACACCGGTCTTGTCGCTAATAGTGATCTAAGAGTGGGCCGTAAGCAAAATTATCTATCGTAAATTAGATTTTTCATAAAATTGACTTACTTGTAAGTATAAAATAAATAGAAAAAATTTTGCTGGTTGTCAATAGAACAATTTTAATCTGCTGGTTTTTTTTAGAGTTAGGTCCTCTGCCTCTAGACGGTTCTCGATCAGAACAGGACAAGTTAAAACAATTTAGGCTGTTTTAGGCATATAGTTTGGCCTATAATTGTAAACAGAACAGTTTCGTCTAGCCTAGTAAAATAGTTTCGCCAAGCCAATTAAACCAGTTTCGTTTGGCCAAAACAAAATAGTTTTGTCTCATTCACACACATTTTGTACAGCTCCTAAAGTATTCATAGAAATGTTGTGGTGTAACAAAGGTATTATCAAATCCATACTAATATGAAAGAGCTCTTTTCTAAATTGGTATTTTATGAGAAAATCGCTTTTGAATGTTGTGGCTGTCTTGTCTCCAGTCTGCGCACTGCCTTGCGACTCCTTGCCAACTCTGTAGTAACATTATTTTGTTATTTAATCCAGTCATGGCTATTGGGGCTCTGATACAGGTATATTATCTTTCCCTTTGTTATTTTATTTCTAATTTCATACTGATCCCATCCGGATTTACTTTTGTATTGTATCGTGAAGAATAAATACAGTAAAGCCAATTTATAAAGACAATACCTACCTAATATATTTAACTGATTTATTTTGTGTTTCGTTTTAATTGTAAAGTAGATCGGAAAATTATTGCCTAAAATCACGCTTATAAATGTAACAGCTTAATGTAAATGTTTAGCTGTTTGGTAAATCTATTCCAATTCATTGTTTTCTTTGCAACCTATATTTGCCAAATGGCATTCGATTACCCAAAGTGTAGAAGTAGGTATCTTAGGGCTGATTTTTCAATAGTCAGATAACTTTTATCTGAGGTATAAATATTGCGGTTTGACATTTGCTGTATAGAAAATACCTATGTCAAACTATCATAATTATTTTACGAACAAAAAATATTTAACTGATTTTTCAATCATCTGATAACTTTAATCGAGAAATAATTTTGAAATTTTGACAGTTATTTCATATAAAAACTGTCAAACGTCAATTTTATTCCTGGAATAAAAGTTATCCGGCGATCGAAAAATCAGCCCTAATTAAAGTAAGACTTACTTACAGACTTTTTGACTTCTTACACTTTTCCCTAATAAACAAAGAGTAAAGCCATCAATCAGAAACTCAAACAGAATACGAATTTAATTACAACTAGAATCCATCGTAAAGCCCCTTTGTATTCCACAAATCTATTTGTTTAATTCGAATTCAATGGTTTTCCAACGAGTTTTGACATTATTTTACCGAAACATGACAATTACAACACTACTCCGGGTTATTGGGGCTGAACACCAAATTAATAGAAACCCCAAAAATAATTCAATAGCGAAGAAACTTGCCTGTGAAACTGAACCTAGGTAAATTATATCGCCTTTATTTAATCATTCCGTCACAGAATACCTAAATTCCTTAGTAACTTTCCGATAGAATGAAACCTGGGAAAACTAATTATTGTGTTCAAACATAAAACCCTATTTTAGGCGTTCCAGTTTCAGTCAACTTTAGTGTAAGAAAAACATAGACAGATTTTATAATACACCAACTTTGGCCTGCGACTTCGCCCGCGTGTATGCCGGAAAATGTCCCACGGGAACTTACTACCGGGATTAAAAGTATCTATGTGTTAATCAAGGTTATAAACGTGTGCCAAATTCCATCCAAATCCGCTTAGCAGTTTTGCGCCACTCTGGAACATACATCTAGACAAACAGACAAGTTACTATTTTATTATAATATGTAAGTACATAAATTAATAACTGACACAAGGATATGTAGGCGCTTGAATGACATTAAAAGGGGGCGTTGTTGATAAACACTGGTGAACGTATTTTTGTGACATTGTATTAAAAAAACAAGATGGAGGCGTTAGTTTCGATTTTCCTCACGTGCCCCAGTAACCCTGTAGAGAAAAACATAGATAGATTTAAAAAAAACATTACTGATCTAGCATCAAGGATCTGTAGGCGCCTGAATGACATAAACAAGGGCCATTGTTGATAAACATTGGTAAACTTTTTTTTGTGAAATTGTATTTGAAAACAAAATGGCGTTAACTCCGATTTTGATCACATGCCACAATGACCTTGTAGCGCTATACACCAATTTCTCTAATATCTAGGCATTGTAAAAAGTACCGACTTTCGAAGATCTAAAAGGATTTTGTTCGTGCGGTCTGAAGCCGATATACCGACATCAATGGGTATAGCCGGCCCCGGGGACCCACTGAACTCGTAAACTTTTACACCCTACACTCTAACCGGGACAATTTGAATAGAATTCAAGCATTGGTGGATTAAATACCGGAATTCATTAGTGAAATCTTTATTTATTATTTAAGGAGTAAACACCATGATGGAATTCATTCCTCAAAGGGGTTTGAGTAAAGTTGGCGTCGTTTTGAAGTTGAGCGGCCAGTAATTAAACTTGGATATTATGAAAGAACGAAATAAGACAGATTATACGTGATTCAAAACATGGCTGCTAAAAATACGTCAATTTACGTCAGGCGCTGACTAGTTTGACAGGACTAAACTAATATTTATCTTCTGTCCTTTTCTAAATTAAATAGAAAGAAAAAGATGCATTGAACTTTTTAGTTTAGTTTGTGAACAAGGGAATCGACGCCATTGGATTATTTGTGTATTGTAACTGACCCAGCATAGCTCTTTGGACTCTGATGTTCTTACGATTTGGATGTATAACGCCATGGATGCAATTAACAGTGCGTTATACAAGCGTACACATGGCTACACTTCAAGCTATACATTTCCAGTTTTAGTTTTGCTGTTCGCATGCATTTTAAGGGACATGGGATGGGGCAGATATCATCATAATCTGACTCCGCCAGCACAATTTTTTGATACGAGTATTCGACATGACATTGTGAACGAAATGAACGAAGAGGGTTAAAAAATGTGTTTTTACTTATCATGTAATAAAATGCAGTAAAGTATAATAATGTATTTGTGTTATTTCCCAAGACCTTATAACCAACGTCACATTGACAGACGGTCGTAAAACAGTAAAGCCAATCTCTAATATCAACCTTCTAAAAAGATCTAAGATTTCTTTACGCTGGACAGTAATTAAAGAAATTTTTAAAATTTTCAAATGCAAATATCTCAGCTTCGATATCACTTAGGCCAATAATAATTGAACATATATCAGAAGGCCAATTCTCGTTATTTAAAACGTTCAAAATCTAGTCGCAGTGTCATCTCGGTGACAAACAAATGTCAAAAACTTGTCAAAATGTAGGGAAATCAGAAGTATTTTTGACAGATTGAGACTGAGATTAGACTGTGAACGTTCTTAAAATTACGATAATTGCCCGTCTGTACTTAACGCAGCACAAAAAATAAAATGAAAATTATTAGTGGCCGCTGAAAATAAAAATGAAGCCACTAGTCCATACAAAGTTACTCAAACTATATTTATTACTAGCTACGCCCCGCGGTTTCACTCGCATAGGTTTCGATCCCGTGGGAATATCGGGATAAAAATTAGGTATCTCATGTGTTAATCCTGGTTATAAACCACCTGTGTGCCAAATTTCATCCAAATCCGTTGAGTATTTTTTGCGTGAAAGAGTAACAAACATTCATCCTTCCGTCCATCTATCCATCCATCCATACAAACTTTCATGTTTATAATATTATACAGGGTGGCAGGGACATCGACGCGCAAACTGTAACCATGAATAATTCAGCACATGAGTTTAGACTCCATAGCGTAGAAATTTTTCGTCCGTTATCAAAAAAAAAAAATCTTCTGTTTCATAGAATAGTGCAATACCTACGCGGTGAAAACGTATGGAACAGCAATTTTTTTTTTATATAACTGACGAAATATTTCAAAGGGGGAACCCCCTCATCATGTACTGAATCCATGGTAATAATAGGTAGCGCGTCGATGTCCCTGCCACAACATTGAGATTCGTAAATGTTGCCATTCAATGCAATGTACAACGTGCACTACAACAATTTAAATAGATTTACCCACAATTATTCCACAACTAGTACTAAAATAGTTTTGTACCTGCACGGAATGAATCGGTTTTCTTTTCATCTTGTCTCAAAACCTTGACGGAGATAAACTTATATACCTACTAATAAAAAACTTGAGAGGTGTCAAGGGACACCCGGATGGAACGAAGTTGTTATTATTTATTATGTACACAAAACCTGTATACACTCAACAAAAATAATCGTCGCGACACCACACTGTTCAATGCGAAATAGAAAGACGAAACGAAAATAACTGGCTTGCTTTCTATAAGAGAGAGAGAGAGAGACAGACAGATATCAGAAATCAGAAATATTTTATTTGTGATACTTAAGTAGGTACAGTGGTTGGACATGTTTTAGGTTAATGTGCGCTATGATCAGCCTATTATAGGCATACAAAAAGAATTAATTACAATTTTTACATGCAAATAAAGAGCTTACTCGTACTAAACTACAAATTAACCATATAAATGATTGTATTATTTGATTACTATAGGAACAAAGGTCAAAATAATTTGTTAGGTAAATGTCAAAATAATTTGTTAGGTAAACGTCAAAATAATTTGTTAGGTAAATGTCAAAATAATTTGTTAGGTATAATATGTCAAAAATAAATCAGATTTAAATAATTAATTATGATTTGTAATTACAATACAGTCAAAAAAAAAATTACATTACATTACAAAAATTACATTAAAATGACAAAATTTATCTGATAAAAAATCCGATACACTATAATACTATTTTAGACACAGCAAACTTCTCAGTTTTGGTTTAAATAAGTTAATATGTAGATTTTTTAGCTCTTTTGGCAATTTATTAAATAGAAGTGTTGCCATCTGTGTTGCGTTTTTGGAACGCACAGATGACTTTCGTCCCTTTGGGTCCGATTGAAAGCTGTAGATGCTAAAGTAAATAAATGAGGATTTTGTTTAACGAAAGCCGCTACTTCAAATATGTATAGTGACGGGAATGGAAGGATACTATGCTTTTTAAAAAAAGGCAACAGCTCTCCGTTGATTTTAAGCCAAACATAGCCCGAATGCATCGTTTCTGTGCCTTAAAAACGAGATCTTTGTCGGTGGAATTCCCCCAAAAAATTATGCCATATCTGAGAACAGATGCCACTAGCCCATGATACAGAGAAACACGCGCACGCCGCACGGCTTACAACTATAGCAAAAAGTGTTGTTACAACTTTTGGTCTTAATTTTTTCCGTCTAGCCCCCTTTTGCAACGCGCGATAAGGAACTTCGTTCCAAAAAGCAAAAGAGTTTGTTTGTTTGACCGCGCTAATCTCTGAAACTACCTGTCAGATAAAAAAAAAATCTTTTTGCAATTGGTAGCCCAATCCTTGAGAAACGCCATAGGCTATTTATTATCACGCTACGACCCTTGGAAGCCAAGCAAAAAGAAAAAAGTCGGAAGAAAACCTAAGCGAAAACAAAGTAATAACGAGGGTGGGCGATGCGATGCGACGGAGCGGGTCGGAGGAATAAGAAATTTCACGTGGACGAAGTCGTGGGCCGAAGCTAGTAAATTATGAACCGAAATATTTTTTAAAATTAATAGTAACTTGATGAATATTATTTCGTTTCAACTAACAGCCGCGCCGCCCAAAATGATAAAGTAGGTGGAGAAAATAATCCCATTAGATTCAGTATGATAAATATATATCTATACTTATAATAAATCTGTAGAAGTGAAAATTCTGTACATTGAAAATATCAAAAAAATAAATGGCAGGGGGTGTTACTAGACCGACACCGAACCCAAAAATGTGATTAAAAAAATTTTTGTCTGTCTGTCTGTCTGTCTGTCTGTCTGTCTGTCTGTCTGTTTGTTCAGGCATCACGCAAAAACTACCGGTTCGATTACGTTGAAACTTGGTATAATTATTCTTCAATATCCTGGGCACCACACTGGGTACTTTTTATCCCGGAAAAGTATATACAATAAAAAACAAACTTAATTTTGCGGTTCGATCCCTAGACTCGATTACTGCACCAACCGCAAATAATAAGTTTGTCGTAGGTTAAGTCACCCGCAAAGGAGTTCATTTTTATTCCTTTTAGTTTTTAGAGTTATTTAGGTTTATTTTTATATAAGTCGTAGGTAGGTATAGATTTTAATTTTAAAGTATAGGTAGTATATATTATTTGATAGTGTACGTAGTGACCGTAGGTTATTTTATAATACTGATAGGTAGGATTAGTCATTCGTATAGATATTAGTTTTTAGGGATTTTGCTTATTTATTGAGTTTAGATTAGTTATCATCAGAAATAGGTTTATTTAGGTAGGTAGGTATTTAATTTTCTGTTATTTTTTTTTTTTAATTAGGTTGGTACTTAGGTAAAGGTATCATATAGGTACCCTCTTAATCACCACTAATGAGACACAATTGGTTTTCTATTGTAATTTGCCACAAAGGGCCCGCGAGATGGATGGCATTCTGGGGAAGCACATGGGTACATTTTATCCTGTTGGCACGTTCCCGTGGGATAATTTCCGACATCCACGCGGGCGAAGCCGCGGGCAGAAGCTAGTTGCAAAATAAGATTATAACTTTTCATACCAAATAGACATTTTAATATACATAGAAGGATATTACTCTGTATTGATGATTCTTAAAATTTAATGTGATACCCAGATGCCGCTGAAATATTCCTCGGGGATTAATACCAGTACCTTTATGACGCAACCTTTCTAATCTTTTTGCCCTTTTCGCGTTATTTTTATCCAGTTATTTTAATATTATCTATCAAACTGGATTCTTTTAATGGACATTACGTAGGCTGAACCAAAGAAAGGCTGGAAAAGATTATGTAGGTCCCAAATATTTTTGGGTAATCACTTATTTCATTTCATTTTATATAATTTAGGTAGTACTTTATAGGAGAGGTAAGAAATAAACTAAAGGTTCTCGTGTTTTCAAAATTACATTGCTTTAATGACAGCAATTTTTGATTGATTAAAAACTTTTTAACAAAAAATTGAACCGCCGAAAAAACTGAAAAGCAAAAAACAATATAAACCTTTTTTATTTAACCTTAATAAGGTAAGTTCTTAAACTAATGTAAGTATACCAATTTTGAGTCGGCGCCAAACAATCAATAAACAAAGATCACTAAATTGCCTTAAATTTAAACGGCGCCGACTCAAAATCATTTCATCACTTTTCAAATTTATATGGGACTAACTTTGGGGTATACCCTTTCCAATAAAAAAAGAATTATCAAAAGCGGACTACTCTGTAAAAAGTTATGCTTGGTCATACATAAAAAAAAAAAATATACGTGTCGAATTGAGAACCTCTTCCGTTTTTTTTCGTCGGTTGAAAAGCCAGCTGGGATTGTATGCAGATTGTCTGTACCTTTCCTTACCAAAATTTTTCCCTTAACAGCTAAGCCCAGTACGCACGGGCGCATTTTTCCCGCGGCGATTTTTTTTTGCGCGCAATGCATTTTCAACGCAGTGCGTTGAAAATCCACTGCGCGCAAAAAAAAAAAAACGCCGAGAGTTGAAAATCCAACAGTGTGTTTTTTGACACGCTGGGATACGGTCTGTTGGGTTGTCAATGCTCGAATAAACACCGAGAGTTGAAAATCCAGCCGCGATATTTTTAAGTCCGTGTGAACGTGGGTTGAAATTTAATAAAAACTTTGCAGAAGAAAATGATAAATGATGTTTATTCTGTAAATTGGTTTCACCAAACACACATAAAAAAAAATTAGTTCAATTCTGTTGAAAGGACAGCAACCTTGGACATGTTCCGGTATTGAACTTTAAGGATGATCCCAGTTCTGGAATATTCAAGACTTTTGGTTAGTGCAGCAGTGCGATCTCACCGTGAAATCTTAGGTGAAGTGAGCGTGGAGTGAGCTGTCATTCCAACTAATGCTAGGGATTGACACTATTGACAGCTCACTATAAACTCACATCACCTAACTTTTCACGGTATGATTTTTACAGAATCGAGCGACTGGTGTGATCACGTAAGCATTTTTTCGCGAAATTCAAATCAGTTTTGCAATTTGCAGGTCGGTTTCAGATTGTATGTTGATTACAATATGATTCGCGACCGTAACAAATATTAATTTACAGAATTATAATCGTTAGAATCAGCAATACAACTCCTTGAGCTAGAATTGGCCTCGAATGTTATGATTTCACAAAAAAAGTCATTCAATAGGGTCATATGAAGTGAGAGTTATATCGGTGATTTTTATGATTATAATTCTATAATCAAATATTTGTTGCGGCCGCGAATCACATTTAGATCAATATACAACCAGAAGGCCGATTCTCGTAACTTAAAACGTTCAAAATCTAGTCGCAGTCTCATCTCGGCGACAAAAAAATGTCAAAAACTTGCCAAAATGTAGGGAAATTAGAAGTATTTTTTGACAGATTGAGACTGAGATCAGACTGTGAACGTTCTTAAAATTACGAGAATTGCCCCTCTGCTACTGACCTGTAAATAGCAAAAAACAAAAAAAAAATTGAATTACGCGGGGTGCCCTGATGCTGCCGCTGTTGCCTTAATCAGTTAGCTGTTCATCAAATTGATTTCTTCATTCTTAAAATGCGGGTAATTCCTTTTTACATTCACGTACTACATGATTCTCACCGTGTCACATGTAGCTATGTAGGCAGGTAATACATGTGTCACGTCATGTTATTACGAGGTGCGCCGTGTCCCGGTGTGCTGGCACCCCGTAACGTTCCCGCTGCCATTATTAAATACTTGTCAGTGAACTTGAGTGTTTCATTTAGGTAGTCTGGTATTCCGATAAACTTGTGAGTCGCGAATAAAACAAGGATATGTTTAATGGTACTGCAATGCGATTTTGTAACCATCTCACCGTGAAAACTTAGGTGAAGTAAGCGTGGAGTGAGCTGTCATTCCAACTAATGCTAGGGATTGACACTATTGACAGTTCACTCTAAGCTCACTTCACCTAAGGTTTCACGGTGAGATTTTTACAGAATCGATCGGCTGTGCGGCCGGCGAGAGAATGCGTTCCTGACACCTGCCAGTTTCATACAAAGGAATACGTGTTTTGCGAATTTGATCTTTATTAGCTACTAGAATTGTCGCACTGATCATCGCTATGATTGTCAAGAACGCATTCTCTCGACGGCCGGCAAATTGTCAAATTCTTTCTATTTCCGTTGGTCTTATGGTCGCAAGCGCAACTGTTGAGCATGGGGTCCTGGGTTTGATTCCCAGGAGAGGCTAACTGTTATTGGGTTTTTCTATTAGGAATTTCTTAGTAACAGCCCGGAGTAACAGCCAGAACCTTTATTTCAGCCGTTTTGAACGTTTAGGGCGGTACAAAATTCATGGATAAACATTTTTTCTCTCTTCGAAATTGAATCTCTTCAAACAAATTAAAGGAAAATATTTTTTCTTCAAATAACATGAGTACAGGGGCCTTCCCGTGACGGGATCGGGATGTTTTAAACAAACAGGATTTGCCGAATAAAAACCAACGTGAAACGCGCCTAACTACGTGTTCCTGGACGGCATCCAAAAGAAGTTATTCGGGTTGTGTCCTCAAACTGTGGCTGTAAATGGCAATGGTATTGCTACGTGACACGATGGACGGGACAGTAAGAGAGGGTAGGTACAGCACATCAAGCTACAATCTGTCAAATTTATTTAATTGACTTTCAACTTTATCGCTAAAGTATTGAGTTCAAAGTTGACTGGGAAAATTTGACAGTTTCGGGTAGCTTCGTTACTGATTTTATTTTGTTTTTCTCGGTTCCGAAGGGTCCCAACGTGACTCTGAATTACCTATAGCCTTTCTTAAGAATTGGGCTATCAAATGCAAAAAGAGTTTTTCAAATCCGACTGGTAGTTCCAGAGATTAGCGTGTTCAAACAAACATACAAACTTCAACTTTATTATAAGTATAGATAGAGATTAGATATAGATTAGGTACTTAAATTTAGCTACACACCGTATCATGAAACACACATTGTAGACAATTAAATGAATTCTCTTAGATGTATAGCTACATATTTTAGAAGCTGCCATGGAGAGCTCTTCCTCGTTGCCTTGTGTAGGCTCTTGTCGTTCGACATAATGTTTCCATTATATGCTCGTTTGCAGGAATGTTCTAACTAATTTTGAGTGTTCTGGCTTTTATTAGTAAGTACGCTAATTCTAATTAATGTAATTTCATTCATTTCTTCTTAGCGTAGTGTGGGACGCCCCCCAGCTAGATGGACCGACGAGTTAAAGAAGGTGACTGCGAGTGGATGTGGAAGTCGAAGGTCAGGGTGTTTTGGTGCAGCCTGGGAGCAGCCTATGTCCACCAGTGGACTGTGATAGGCTGAGCTGATGTTGATTCATTTCTTCGGTTGATTTCTTTACAATATAATTCTCTAAAGTGTTTTACAAGATCGCTCCTAGGATAAGTAATTATTTATTATTCATGAACTTTATCTGTGTGTTTTTCATCCAAATCCGTTCAGCCTTTTGTGCACCAATCCGGTGCATACATCGTAACATAATGTACATACTCACAGTTATCTTCATTCATTCCTCCAAGTCAGAACAAGCAAACTGTTACCGTTAGGCGCTGATCTGATTATTCCTCACGACACGTTTTATCCACGATCAGTACACAGACACAGCTCCAACTTTAACATAAGACTACGAAGATTTAGTGACAACCAAGGGTTGGTAATTTCGCCCACATTGATTGATATCATTTTTCCTATAAACACTTTAATTCTAATACAAAATAACTATAGATTCTATTGTATTTTATTAATACATATTTTATTATGACAGCTCTGACAATTGATGTTTAAAACGTCGTCGTGACCACTTTTCTTTTAAATCCTTTTCTTTTTAGCTAATTTTAAATTGAAACTTTGACAAAATTAATCACTGGCCACTTTCATATCTCAGATTCATATTTTCTACATGAAAATATGTTTTTTTTTTCTATTCTACGGGTTGACGTAATAGATCCACGCAATGCAAGGAGGAGTTCGGGTTTCGCCTCTAAAGCGAATACAACTAAAAGCCTGATACTCCAGGGCTACCTATCCCGGGAATACCCAGCGTACCTCTCCGCTCCGGTACCTGACGGACCCTGCCTACGCCTCCGTCCTCCGTCCTCCGTGAAGGCCTCCTGTTACTATTGGCGCGCGCCTCATCCGAGGGCCGCCTCATCTGGTGGGCTGACAGCGTCCCCGCCGTGCCTGTCTCTCCTGCTGCCGTGCTGCGTCCTGTCCTGCTGAGTCCTGTCCTGCTGCGTGGGCCTTCCTACGGGTGTCCTCCGTGCCGCACACGCACCAGCACCTACCCTCACCTGCACCTGCACCTGTACCTGCACCTGCACCTGTACCTGCACCAGCACCTGGACCTGCATCTATACCTGCACCTGTCGCTAGCACCTGCCTTGCGTCTACATCTTCAGCTCCAGTTGTATCTCCAGCTCAGCCTCCTCAACCCACCTATCACGCATCGTTATCCATAAACCCCACCTCCACATACTACACACCACTCTTCAGTCCATCTCCATCTTTTAATTGCTTGTAACTATATCTTTAATTGTTTTCTACTTTTCTTTCTTTAATTTCATTTTACCTTTGTCTTTATAGTTAAGCTTAAGCTTAAGCTTTTCCTGTCGTTACACGACAACATCCGTTCCAACAGACAAACGGACCTAAAAACTATGTATATTGCGATTGTGTTTTTTTAAACAAAGTTACTACTTTGTGTAAAAAAACACACAATCGCAAAATTAAATGCTAATAAATTACAAGAATACATAAAAACGAGGTCCCAACATAACGAAAAATAAAAAATTAAAACATACTAAGGGCTGATTTTTCAATCGACAGATAATTGTAATTGAAAACATACTTATTTTAAAATTACGTCATAATTAAGTCATGATTTTGAATGTGCTGTCGAATTGGAACTGACGTCATAGCGTACCTACGTGACACAAATTATTACCAAATTGACTATTTTCATGTGATATGAGCATGTTAGAAAGACAGACATTTTGAGATTGTGTCAATCTTTCGGCCCGGCCAGTACTATTGGGGTTTTCTATTAGGACATTAGAGTAAGAATTTACATATATACATACATAAACTCACGACTTCTTCCTATGGAGGTGGACAGAAACTACAGAACGCCACCTGCCTGATTAATCGGTTGAATGCCGTACTTAATTACAGCTTGAATTAAAAAGCCATTGTGTTTCGCGAGGATCCACGTTCCGGTATACGAAGGGTTCATAGTTAATAAGGATCGTAGTTCGTTTTCGTTAGTAATCCAGTTAGGATTCGTGCATGGTTAATAGCAAAAAACCCTATCCTAATATATGGGAATTAATCATAACTGGCGAAATATCAGTTTATAATACCTCTGCCTACCCTTTCGGGAAATTCAGGAGTGCTATGTTATACCTACCCTATCCATTAGGTAAACCGTTTTTTGACAGATGAAATTAGTGATTGCAGCAACACACAATACATTGATTGATATATTTACGGTATTATAATATCTGTAAGAAGCCATAAATAAGTTAATTCAATAAGATAATGCAGTTTACATATTCATTTTATTACGCATTTTAAAGTTAAATTTTACGTAATCTGGAACATGTAAGTTCTAAGACAGCGGTATCGGAAAGTCCCAAATAGTTTACTGTTTGGACTTTTCGGTAACCCCTATTAAATAATCTATAGCAGTATCGGCACAGTAATGAGAAATAACTATGTTTTAGTGTAGCCCTTGTCTATTCACAAACACAGTCGTGTCTCTTAACCTAATTGCTGGAACTTGCAGCCGTGAACTTTAATTGAATCTAATGTGGTAGTTTAGATACTTACCTAATGGCTTTGTTAGGTTCTATTGAATTTGAGTTTGCAAAGTTTTTGTTATGTCCGTTTATTTTAAAAGTGGATATCTACTTATTGGTAGATATGAACACATACGTGGCCACATCACCATCATCATCATCAGCCTATAGTAGTCCATTGCTGGACATAGGCCTCTCCTATTGCACGCCATTCAACTCGATTTTTGGCAATTCTCATCCAGCAAACTCGACAGCGAAGATCGTCGCTCCTCTTAGCCTGAGCCACATAATACAAAGTTTATACGTAATCGATGTTGTGTGTTATATGCCTTCATACTGACACTTAATTTCTTTTAGGGCTGATTTTTCTAACGCCAGATAATTTTATCCGAGGAATAATTTTGAATTTTTGACAGTTGGTCCCATAGAAATTCTATATAAATGGTTCTTCCATACAGAATCTGTCAGACGTCAATTTTATTCCACGAATAAGAATTATAGTACCTACTATAATTGATTAGTTATATAGGTATTTGAATAAACAGTATCTAAGCGAATCGAGCGCAAAATTAATTGTTATGAAATAGCCTCAGCCCGCGACTTCGTTCGCGTGGAAGTTGTAAGAGATCGTATAATAAAATTAATAACGGACACGTTTTTTATTAAACTTCCCTGTACTTCCCTATACTACGTTTGTAGTTTTGGTCTCAGCAGCCCTCGGCCCCTGACCCACCGTGTCTCATCGCATGGCCCGCCCGTTCTTTCTGACTTTTTTATTTTTACTCGGCTCCTGCGGGTCGTAGCGTGATGATAAATTGTCTATTCCTCAAAAATCCGGCTATCAAATGCAAAAAGAATTTTTCAAATCCGACTGATATTTCCATAGATTAGCGCGTTCAAACAAAAAAAAATCAAACAAACCCTTCTGCTTTGTTATACCTACAGGGTGGCCCATTTATTGTGTTCCAATTTTTTTATGCCAAGGACAACGCCTAGAACGCCATCGTTTAGTCGTCGGATAGGCTAGACGTATGTTGCGCAAAAAACAGTACTTAAGAAGTTGTGATTTTTTTCAATTATTTTCCTAAAATCTCTACTTTAGTAATGTAAACCTCTTTCGATTGAAATAAATAGATTAGCATTTGAAAATACTTCACACACGCCTACCCTACCTACATACTGTTGGAGCTGCTGAAGATTTTAAAATACTATTTTTGCATTATATAAATTCAATCTCCTAGTATTGTATAATTTCACCCTCTTAGGGGTGGAATTTCGGAAAATACTGTCTTAGTGGATACCTACTCTTCACGAAGAACATGCCCTCCAAATTTCATGTCTCTCAGACCAGGGGTTTAGGCTGTGCTTTGATGTATCAGTCAGTCAGGACTGAATTTTATATATATATAGAATAAGTAAGTATAGATATATATTTCTGTAGCGTGGGCTGATCATGGAAACGGATAGCAATTATTGACCGTGTACACAATCAGATTGATTTGTTATTAGGGAAGTTTGTGGAACAATATTTGAATAACTAAATTGATTGCACTTTGGAACTTTCCACTAATGGCTAAATGGAAACAGCCAGAATTGTTAACTAAGATTTACCGTTTAACTACTGGTTGCCTGGGGTTTGGCTCGTATTCTAGGGAATCTATTGCATGTACCTCGATAAATAAAGAAAAGAAAGATTATACATTTATTTAGCACAGACTTACATGTAAAAAAAAATATCTTTTGGAAGGAGCGACTAGAATCAATTCTATTTTGTTGTAAATTTGACGCTCAAAAGTGTCTTTTATGTGCCTACTTGAAACAAATCCTTTGACTTTGACTTTAAAAAGAAAAAAATATAAGAAAGAATACAAACGAAAAATGAAAACAGAGATTGTAAGAGTACAAAATATACCTATTTAGGTTAAGGATATTTTAGGTAATCTAAAGTACCTGTGTGTAAATCCTTTCGGCCGTTGAAGCGTGATTATTGTTACTTCACATGTAAACGTAGGTACAAATTAATGATAGTAGAACATTTTTTCGTGTTTATAAATGCAGGAATTATAGCTCTACAAAAAAGCAGCGGCGCCTCATTGCCCTTTCAACTATTAAAATTTCTTTTTTATTCATTTCAAAATATATTCAAAGTGCAAATAAATATGCAGCCAGTATCGATCGTAACCTTTAGGAATGGAAACATCTGTTGGTGGTACGTATCTGTTCCACTACATACTAACACAAGTAGGTAAGTACCGAGTTTACGACGAGGCGCCGGAACCAGAGGAACTCGGCCATGTGTCTCTACGACTATTTTCGTACAAGTACCTTCAATAACCGTAAAACGCGGCAATCAATACACTAGTTTCGTGAAAAAACATAATATAACTCGATCCTGTCGATTCCTTCTTTTATGACGTGCTTAGTTAATTTGTACGAACGTTTTTCACGACGTAAATCATACCGTTATCAGCGACCACTGAACTAAAAAAGCCGTCAACTAGTTCCGAACAAAAAACTGTGGAACTCAAAGCTTCAGTGAAAATATTAACATTGCTCGTTAAGCACGATATTGCGACAGCAGGACAAAAGGTATTACACATGCGTCGTCGGGGCTACTGAAACTCGAGCAATAAATATAAGAGAATTTATATTAGCGGGGCTATTTAAGCGTCTAGAGTATAGCTCATTGTGCACAAAGACGGCAGCCGAGCCGAGATAAGAGGTTTGACGAGACTCGTCGCAATCTGAGGCTCAAATCTAGTAACTGACGACCCAGATTAAGCCATAGTGCACCGTCTTCATCTTAAATATTGCTCCCGCCAACATCTTGCTGCCATTCCATTTTGAAATTACAACTTTGTTGATTTAAAACCGTGGGCACCTTAGCGTGCATACATACGAGAGACACGCGTCGATGACAGAGTCAACTGCAACCGTCGACGCATGTCGGCGACAGACACGGACGTGTCGCCGGCCTGTTGGCGGTAGTCGTAGACGCGTCGCCGACGTGTTGGCGGCAGACTTCGACGCGCGCCGACCTCTTGGCGGCAGCCGTCGACACAAAGCCGCCTCGACGCTTGCAGTTGCCTCTGTGTCATCGACACATGTCACTCGTAAGTATGCATACCTAGGTAACTAGATAAATGGATTGCTTAGCAAATTGACTATCGACTTAAGGGGGATGCGCTAAGGTAGCCCGCTAAATTCAAATTTAATTACGTTTTTTTGCAATTCGCAGGTCAGTGTCAGATAGTATGTTTATTACAATATAATTCGTGACCTTAGCAAATATGGCTTTACAGACTTATAATCATAAAATCAGCAATACAACTCCTTGAGTTAGAATTGGCTTCAAATGTCTTGATTTCATGAAATAGTCATTCAATGTGATAATATGTACTTAGAGAGTGTAGTGAGTATTGATGATTTTTATGATTATAATTCTACAAATAAATGTTTGTTACGGCCGCGAATCATATTTAGATCAATATATGATCTAGTACTGACCTGCAAATTGAAAAAAACTAAATAAACTTTTAATTTCGCGGGCTACCCTGAAGCTTTCCTCTAGTAGCACTAGTTCGGTTGTTAGTCCGGTTGACCGAACTGCTGAAACTTTCAGTTGCGATAGTTCGGTTCGCCTTAAATATTCAAACCACAACTGTCATTCTGTGTCAGTCGTATGACACGACTTAAATATTACATTTTATATAGTATTTCGCAGAGTTGTATCCGCTAAACAATACTTTATCTGACTATTAAGAAACCCTCGATGTTATTTACGTGTTGCTAAAATCAGAAACCATAAACTCATGGCGATTATTCAATTAAAGATCTTTTAATCTGCCGACCAGCACAGCTAAGTAACAGCCGTTACCAGGATGATATAAAATAGACGCTTTATTTTGAGCGGAAACCGTCTCAGATTGTGAAACAACTTTTTGTAGCAGCAAATATAGTTATAGAGTATCTAGATTAATCAATTTTACAATTCCTACCTTATTACCATTTTAAAAGGGTTGATTTTTTGTTATTTATTAATCATAAGTCTGTTTCAATTTGAGCCTTCTTTCCACTTCATTTCATCTAACAAAGTCCAGTTCTCAAAGCAAAGCGCGCTCCAGAAATGTGACAAGAAAAATGAAGACGAAGAAAACATGTAATGAGTTAAGATTTTTGTAAAAATATGTGACGTGGTGTTACTCTGAGGCGAGTAGTATGTAGGGTAGGTAAACGTTGCCGCTGCGCCGCGGCGCCGGCCGTATCGACCGCTGCCTGTTGAATGCCGACAACCCCCTTCACCACCCTCGACACCCCAAGACCTTAACGCCCCTTCCACTTTTCACGTGCTTAAAATAGAGGCGTGCAATGTCGATATTTCAAACATTAGCCTGTCACAGGACACTGAGCGTAAGTAATTCAACACAGAGAGCATTAAATACGAGGGATGAATCCCTTTGTACGTTTGCGCACAGTTTTATTTATACATCCGAACATAATTAGGGGCCCAGAAGGATTCTCGTACTAACAATATGTTTGATATAGCTGTAAGGTTATAAAGACCGTGTTATAGCAATAACTGTTTACTTAGTTACCGTATATAGGGTCAAATACAATATGTGTTAGCGGTTAGTGGGCAAAGTGTGAGTGTGCAGTGTCAGCTGGGGTGATAGACCCAGAACTATAAATAACTCTAGCTAGAGATATTAGATGGGGCCACAAATGAGAAGGTAGCTTGTTGAATTCATGTTCATGATGAGACGTATTCTGTTACAAATTGTATTTGTATAATACAGAGGACTTGCCTCTCTATGACCTTTGAGTATCAGCCGTTTTGTGAGTAGTTTTGAACTTTAATTAAAATCTAGGCCAATGTCACGTACACTTCAGTGTTAAATTACATAGCTACATATCATGTTTTGCGGTAACATGGAACTTTACAAGAAACTTTCCAACAAGATAAGGCTCGTCTTCAACGAATAGCTCTTTAGAAACACGTAAGATTCTTAAGATACATCCTGTACTTGAAATGTTTTATATTCGTAATATTGATAAAATATTGAACATATTGTACAAAAATGTAGGTAACTCGTCAATGTCTTCGCAGACATAACCATTGTTTGAAGATGGAGTACCTACTTACGCGTACAAAATAATGTCGATACAAATAAAAAGACTATTAAAAATTGATCGCTGTCTAAATTCTGAATCTTCAGTACCTAGCTTATTAAAAGGTCTGACATGAAAATAAAATGAACTAAAATAATGGCTGAATACCAAATGTAGTGGGTGGAAAGATTAATGGACTGCTGAAATGTGCGTCTAAAATAACAGCTTTGAGCCTTTGTTTACCTGGAATTAATAAGTTTCTGTCAGATAAGATCCAACACCTAGTAGACTCAAATTTGAAAGTTATTAATTATCTTCGTCTAGTTTAAATAGCGACTACCTACTTTTAAAATTGAGACGGTGGAAATTTCTGCTAGGAATATACTGGTAACAGTTGTTTAATTAACTTTTAATAAAGAAAATCAATTAATAATAAGAACCCTTACAGAAAATTTAATTTTGAAATCGTACATCATGCAGCACACCTGGCTAATAGGCTCTGGTAAAATTACTCGATTTAATTAACATTTTTTTAAAGTTGTAGAGTAACACAAACATAATAATAAATTGACGCTCTTTTCTGTAAGGCCACAGAAACAAAGGCATAATATTCAGGTCTAGTAACCAAATACTAGCTTTACAAAAAAAAGTAGAACGGTAGTTTTGCGAGTATTTTGGTACTCAGCCACAAGAGCGACATCTGTCCACTGTTTCTCGAATCTCTTGAGCTTGTTAACAGCCAGTTTTCATGGCTGCTAATGTGTAACAACGCCATCTATCGGAATTTTCTATCATTAAATGGAAACTCTGTTCAGTTTTAGCTCTGGAAAAGCGTGTTAGCATATTGATGGTTTTCCTTTAGATGGCGTTTGTGACGCGAAACCTAAAACGAATTTAATGACTCATGGATACTTTTGAAACGACAGAATACAAAGTTTGACGCTATAATGAGAACGGTGATTAATTGATAATGTAAAACCTTTCTGTAGGTTGGCATTTTGTTATACTTAAGTACCTACGTTTTTTGATTTCAGATCAGAGAAGACACTGACTCCTGTAACACAGGTACCACCTAGCACAGGAGTCAGGGCTTCAAATTAAAATGTAACACCTTTATTTATGTCAATAAAACTTTATTATTATTATTATTAGACCATACTTGACAACCTGGTGGAAGTCACGGGAATCTACTGAATTTGGGCAGGGAAGGGCCAGTCTTGTGGCGATGGTGCAGGCTATGTACAGCAATTGACGTCTTTTTACTGAGATGATAATGATGACATCGTAGGTAATGGAGACCCTCAATAACTTTTTTTTTATTTCTGAATGGGTTTGCTCATGATGATCACGCCTGATGGAAAGCGATGGATGAGGTCTATGACGGAACGAGCGTGCCCAAAAGATGCCTGTTCACTCTTGCTTTGAAGGCAGACGGGTTAAATGTGAAACACAGACGCTGGCAGAGAGTTCCACACTTTGGCTTTCAACTTTATGCATAATATAAAAATGTTGTATAAAGTATTATGTAGGTACCTAAACAGTCCACGCTTTCTAAAAGGAACTCCGCAAACTAACTACTGAAACTCCATTATTTGAAAATAAATTCTGGATCCTGCTTGCAGCGTTAATACATTAGAACTGGTAATGGGTATTAAGTATCTAAGCCTTGAATAGTCGTTTTATTAAAGCAGATTAAAATCCTTGCGATCTTTTTACATAAAACACTTTTATGAATTGTCTTTAAAATGATAAAAGTAATTTTCCTTAGATGTCCTGGACACAGATTTATTGTTTCACAAGATTGTTTATATTTTGGCGCTTAAATAACAATAAGGTTGCTGTTGGGTTGCTGCCAAAGACAAGTTTGCCAAAATCATTGTGCTCTTTATTCTCGTTAAAATAAGGTTGGTGTTAGGTTGCTACTGTAAGGCTGCTGTAGGTACACTCAACGTCACTCAAAAGAGAGTTGTCAAAGACGTCCTCAAATTTAGGATACGATTTGAAAGAAAAAGATGAATGAAATCTAAAAACAAATGAATACGTTTTGTTTGTAAGACGCTGTCCCATATTTTGAACGCTATATTTACAAGTGTGTTATTTTTGTTACTGCAGTTTCTTCCACTTAAAATGCTCGTTGTAGCATGTTTGTTTATTATTATTTCTTGTACAAACATAATGTAACTGCAATCAACTGCGTCTGCAAACGTGACTGCACAATAAACAGATAATGTCTTTAAAATAACAAGACTTTGTATCTTTTATATAGGAATGTATACAGCATGAAGTACAATGGCGTGTTGTTAAGGTCTATTTTTAGTAATCCTTGGACTGACTACAACTGTTACTGTGCCACAAAAGGAAGACAAAGAAACTTTATATTTATACAAGGTGTAACAGAATAAACACAAGTCCATAAATGACTACTGAATCGATCTAATTACCTTATAATCGATCGATCTAATACTTTTAATATAGATATTTTTGTTAATTATGTATTTTACCAAACTGACCATCGCTTTGAGCCAAAGAAAATTAAATCTTATTTCAAGGCGATAAGACTCAATTTGAAATGCATAAAGTAATTGTAGGGTCAACACGATTTTCATAATAATAATAGCTAGCTTTAATAACATTGGTTTTGTTCATTGTATTAAGCTTTTAACTCAATACTCTAATGGGTGTATATGGTGAGGTCTTGCGTTAATTACACACCTTCCTACATACATCCTTCCTACTAATATTATAAACGCGAAAGTTTGTTTGGATGGATGGATGTTTGTTACTCTTTCACGCCAAAACTACTGAACGGATTTGGATGAAATTTGGTACACAGATAGTTTATAAACAGAATTAACACATAGGATAATTTTTATCCTGATATTCTTACGGGATCTAAACTTATGCGGGTGAAACCGCTGGGCGCAGCTAGTATAGTATAGTACAGTGTAACGCTTAGTTAATTACCAGTGTGTCTGTTTCATGATATTAGAAAGCGGTTCTGCGTTATAGTTAAGTGTGTGTGACGTTTAACCTTCCGAAGTTAAAGAGGCGTTACGAGACTATATTGGACGATGAAAGGAAACTAGGTTTATACAGTGAAAAGTCTTTATGTTCGTATAGTAAGCGGGGTATATATAATGCCTTTATCGTTACGAATATAAACTTATCTATTTTATAACGAGTTATTTATGGGTTTTGAACTAGTAACATAAAGAAATTGAATAACGACTTAAAGTTATTATTAGTTCGCGGTGGAAGGGTAATATTTTCGTTCGCTTGGATGTTGGAAAACCAAATCCGGCCCCACCCGCACCAGCCGCCCGACAAGGCGGTCTGCAATGAGTTTTTCAAAGAGCTTGCCCACCTCGTCGAGCAGAACGGTGGGCCGGTAAGTGGACGGAGAGTCCGCAGGGTGCCCCGGCTTCTTAGTGAGGACCAATTTCCCCGTCTTCCAACGAAGTGAGAACCGGTCCCTCTCTAAGCATGCGCTTAGAGAGGGACTCTAAGGTTCAGCTTACGTACCGCCACTCTAAGCTCTACCTCGGTCACCTCCGGAGCATCGTCGTCGTCGTCGGTGGTGTGGTCCGCATCTGGCACCACAGGAGGCGGAGCCATGAGCGGGGGGTATATTCCTCTCGCGAAGGAAACAGATCACCCACGTCCACCGCGAGCTGGGGCCGGAGACTCTGCGTCAGCGGGGAAGCCCATGGGCGGAGTTTCTCCCACACCATCTTGTAGAGGCGTCCCCACGGGTCTCTGTTCAGAGTACCCAGTGACTCCTCGCAGGCTAGACCCCTAGCCCGCAGGATCTCCGGTCGCAGGGCGGTCTTCGCCGCTCTGTACCCCTCGTATAGCTCCGCCTGCATGGCTTCCGTATCCGCAAGCCTAAATAAATTCAACCTAAGATACTCTTTATAACATTAGCTATCTGCCAGTGAAAGTTTTGTCAAAATCGATACAGCCGTTTCGGAGATTAGCCGGTACAAAGAAACAGACGGACAAAAAAAAAATGTATTTTATAAGTACAGTACAGCATATGCCATACAACATATCCGAGAGATGATATTATATTATGAGATTATATTTGTATGCCGATTATTCATGGCCGAACATACAGATCAGCTAAAATGTTTAAATAACACCTTTTTGTACTTATGTTCACAAATAAAGATTGATTTGATTTGATTTGATTTGAGATATGCCGTCACTGCATATTTGTTCAAGATCAAGTGTCGTCACATTATCCCCACTCCGAAAACTTCCACAAAAACAAAAGAAATAAATACGGCACACATGATCCAAAGGGGCGGCTTTTTTAGTACGCACACAAATAAACGTAGAAAATAAGCGTAACACTTTGGGGAAGAGGGGTTAGTATAAATATTTGATCGATCTAAATATCGATAGAAACCAAGTATAAAAAAGAGAAGTGTTTTTTGGGGTTTGGGTGTATTTGGTATTGATTATTTGTTTCTGCTTTTCAATGTGGTATATTAAAAACCAATAAAACCAAATCATGTAAAAATGTAATACATTTGTTTGCAAATGGCATTTCTATCTGTAATGTATGATTGCAGGATATCGGCAAAATCATTGAGCAGCAGCTTAACTTGTATATCAAATCTTATGGCAAACTCTATCAAAAGCTTGTGCCACATCTAGAAATACAATGGAGCAGACTTGTTCTCTTTTCCTGTTAAACATATGAATAGTTTATTGACCTGTGAAATGTAAATACTTGGACAATATCTGACGCTTTGATAATTTAGGTGTGACATTCTTAACCAAAAAATGTAGGCGAATATCAATATATTTGTCCATCACAAGTTTTATTAATTGATGAAAAAATATGATTATCCATCGGGTCTTGTTCAACCTGGTGAAAATTAATAATTTAATCAATAATAATTTCGTATTTGGAAAAACTAATAATCATCGATATCCATATCTCAGCGCTACGCATCACTACTGCATAGTTTGACATGGATCCGTTACTAGGTAATAGTCTCATGCCATAAGTTTAGGATGATAGTATGTAAGCGACTTGAACCACGCCTACAAGCCATATCCCTTGATATCCGTGGTATATGCTTTCATAATGCATCTAGTAAAAAGCTGTTATTTTGACATTACAAACACACACTTTAATCTAATTGATTTGTATGTATAGATATAGATGTGATGAGTTGAGCCCAGTGGCCACGGCAATCGCCACCATCAGTATCTTTTTTAGGTTTTCAGAAGCATGGTTTGATAAGGAGCACCGCATTCGCATTGGATGTCGCTTGGGTCTAATAATCTAATCCCCCATTCCGCTAAACTGTGCTTGCTTGTGCTATTGTGCTAGTGGCCTACTTGGATCCGCAGTTGATTAATTGTGCTTGCAACACTGGGACTCTAAAACCATGTATATATATTATACTCTGACCAATGCACATAAATTTGCAATAATAAATAAATCAACGCGTAGCATCGGTTACCTGCTACGACAGCGTAGCCGTAGCGTTGATATCAAAATACCTTTGCTACGTCGTAGCGTCAGGGGATTTCAAATTATTTTTACATTTGCCTTAATTTTTGGGTAATGGTTTATTTTTGTACTTTCCTTTTTAAGTACACTGAAGAATTGAAATTAAATTCGACAGCGAATTTCATCAACATACTTCTTCCCTGTTTTTCCTAGCTCACACAATCTGTTCACTTTACTATAAATAGCCCCAAAACCACAGTCGAAGGGAATAAAAGCCAACCAAATAAACTATTAAGTTACTTGGAGGTAAGCCTGCCGGGGTTTCACAGTAGAGAAATTCGATTTCGTCAAATACTGCTACGTAGCAGTTTGCTAGCGGCGCGCGTCAAAAAGATCACAGATAGGCCTGTGACGGCCAGACCCACACTTTGTATGAATTAAATTCATGTCTGAGTATTACGTAGCCCATGAAGATTTTAGTTTTCTAGATCTTTTGTGTTTTGAATCGAGTCTAAGCAAGTGTACAGATGGATTACGATGCCTCACCGTAGATAAAATATATAGGTAGAGAATTAAATGAGTGGACTGTGTACATGTGATGATTACGTATATTACGATATAAGGTTAATGACAAGTATTTATACGGCAAACAAGTAAAAAAGGTTTAGGATGCACGAGCGCGATCAGTCGACGTAGCTTGTTGTCGGGCACTGGCCCCTTGAATCGGTGAATCGTGGTTAAAATTAAAAGGCTCCTGTATATTAACCGACCCAGTGATATTCATACTTTATAGTGCCAGTTTAACGTTTCATAATAAATCAATAATTTGAAATCAACCATTTCGTTTTTTTTTTATTTTGTACATTTTGTGTAAGTAGGGATTTCTGGCTAAGTCATAACAGCCGCACGGGCTGATTGAATAGGTTAAGCCACGCTTAGCTTAACCGCAAGCGTGGCTTAACCTAGTCCAAGATGGTCAGCCATCCATGTGGATGGCTGACCATCTTTACATATCAAGACCCCTCCGTGCTTCGGAAAGCACGTTAAGCCGTTGGTCCCGGCTGTCATTCGTCGATCTTTGACAATCCTTACAGGTCGTCTGAAGCCCGAAAGTCTGACAACCATTCGTACAAAGGGGTAAGGGGTAACCAGTAACTGGGTTGTGGAGGTGAGATAGGAGTCGCTCTATGTAAAATATTGGTACTCAACATCCGGTAAGACTGGAAGCCGACCCCAACATAGTTGGGAAATGGCTAAGCAGATTGATTGTGTACAACTGCTGACATTTTTCAGTTTTGAGGTAGAGCTATGAGATAGACGGTAATCTAAGACTAAACAAACGCGCCAATCCCTACAGAACCTTAGAAACTACTCGGTAAAGATTTCTTCCGTTTTCCGATAACTTTTTCTACAGCGAGCCCGGATTAAACAAGAAGAAAGTTTGACAATAAAGTATGAAAGGACTTCATTTACTTTATAATATCTCGCGTAAGCCTTGATTTTTCATAATAGTCTACCCCGTACAGCCTTGGTGTTCTACAAAACAATTGACAACTTCTGACTACAAAAAAGTTTTTTTTGTTTATACTCGTAACACGAGCGAAACTTGTTAACTAAAGCGCAATGCTTATACGGGGTCGCAGGGACATCGACGGGCAACCAGTTACCATGGATTCAGAACATGACCCTAAACCCCAGCGTTGAAATTTAACGTCAGTTCTTAAAAAAAAGTTGTTCCATACATGTTGACCGCGTAGGTATTGCACTTTTCTATGAAACAACAGATTTTTTTTTTATAATAACGAAATCATTTCTACATTAGGGGGTCTAGAAAAATGTGATGAATTCATGGTTTCAGTTTGCGATATTATATACCTACTAGCGACTTGTACAGACGCCAACAGGTCAAGCTACCCGAAACTGTCAAATTTTTCCAATCAGATTTAGCGATAAAGTTGAAAATTTATTAAAGAAATTTGACAGATTGTAGTAGCTTTTCAAACGCGTCTCGTCACCACTATGAGAACAGCTCATAACTATTATGACACACACACTTCATCATCATTTCAGCCGAAAGACGTCCACTGCTGGACCTCCTCTACTTCGACTGGATCTGTGCTTCTCGCATCCAACGGGTGCACAAACACTTATTCTTGTGAATTAACATGCAATGAATCTTCATTGCGTGTTAACACAATACTACGAGTATGTAAGTATGAAATAAAGATAGGCACAACATTTACAGATACAGATAATTTTACTAATGCAAACTGAAAGGCCTAGGTGTGTATCCTGAAAGGTGGCCACGTCGCAAATACTCAACTGTCAAATATTTCGCTTTTTTATTATTAAATCATAAAATATCTATTTATTTATTTTTGTAAATAATAACACTGAATTAAGTACGACGGCACGGTTGGCGCAGTGGTTAACCGATTGACTGCTGCGCTGCGTGTCGCGGGATCGATTCCCGCACGGAACAAATATTTGTATGGCCTAAAAGTAGTTGTTCCGGGTCTGGCTGTTTGTGTATGTGAGTTTAAATGTTTGTAAACGCACCCACGACACAGGAGAAATTCCTAATGAGGGGCAATATTTTTATAAAAAAAAAAAGTAAGTATGAATTTGAAAACCATTTGGTTTCCAAATTCTATTTTAAAATTAGAAACAAAAGTTGAAGATTTTCAACTTGTGTTTTTTTTTTGTTACCATAAATACTGTCCCACTGCTGGACAAATGCCTCCTCCATATTCATCCAAGAACTCTTCTCCCGCGCTATATCGAACCAGCCCTCGCATTGTGCGTCCAAGTCAACTTGCGATATCTTTCTGGGCCGACCTCGACGGCGCCGACTTTTGAATTTAGTGTCCAGTTTCGTAAAATACCAAATAATGAATAGGTATCTCATAATTTGATTTAGGGATATAGACATACTAATAAAAACCCCGAAATATTTTACAGGTACCTATTTGCGACGTTGGGAACTTTCAAATTGATACATCCTGAAATAATTCATTTCTATTCATTTAACCCTCTTACTATTCGAACACTCTGAACACGTCCTGCAGTTTCCATAGTCTAACGTCATAACATATGCTGTCTGTGTGATTTGCTCTAAGTACCTCCGATTTATGGATTTACCATTTCGATAATAGCTCGCGAACGAAAGGTAGCATTTGGATGAAATTTTTCCCGCTCTGGTTGATTGTTGTCTCCCCACATTTACATTGGAAGCATTTAGCGAGAAACTTCCTACTCGTAGGCACATACAAATTTCAGCAATGGCATTTCTCCGTGACGTCAACGATTTGGTTGCGCATCGACTAACCAAAGTCGCACACTAAGCAACGCACGTTGACATTCAGTGTGTTTCTGTCACTCTCACCAAAACTTTTACGTACCTATGTTTTAACCGACTTCTAAAAAAGGAGGAGGTTTTTAATTCGAATGTTTGTATTTTTTTTTTTATGTTTGTTCGAGCATAACTCTGTCGCTTGCGAACCGATTTGAAAAATTCTTTTTTTGTTGGAAAGGGTATACTTTCCAAATGGTCCCGTAGAAATTTCATCAAAAACGGTTCAGTAGTTTGGTTTTTAAACCAAAATTACTGGTAAAAATTACAACTTAAAAGTGGAAAAAATAAAAACTTTTTCAAAAAAAACAACCGACTTCCAAAAACGACACTACAAAGTGAAAAATAACTTTAATTTCGAAAGTCGGTGGCAAACAACGAAAATGCGAACCCAACGACACCGACTTCCGAAATTAAAGTTATTTTAAATTTTTGTTCTAGGTATCTGAGTGCGAGGCCAATGCGTTACGACGCCTGATCGGTGACGCTGTATCATCCTACATAAATACCAGAGTGATATACCACACGTTGCGTTGCGACGACTTGCAACGTCGCGACGCACGCTCAACGGAAAAGAAGACCAGAGAAATGAAGCGGGAAAGAATGTTGCGGTGCGATACCGAAGGTCGAAGCGTAATTGTAGCGCAGCGCAGTGTTGCTTGTACTAAAAAAAACTGACACACTCAACAACGAGTCGCTGCGATGTCGTAGTAAGCGGGACCGCATTAGTGTTTCACTCAGCGCGTTGAAATCATAACGATGCGACGACGCAACGCACGCTCAACGAATAAGGGGATTAGATAGACGAAGCGGGGAGGGAAGCTGTGGTGTAACGCCGAGCATCAGAGCGGCATTGCAGCGAAGAACGATGTTGCTTGTACTAAAGAGAACTGACACCGATACGCTGCGACGTTGTAGTAAGCGGCGTTGCGTTGCGATACCGCATTGCCCGTGTGGCACTCGGCGCGTTGAAACCATAGCGGTGCGGTGACGCAACGCACCGGCAACGCTCGTGCGGCCACACGCTAATTCCCCAGTCCTATTTTCTTGGAACGGTAAATGTTCTAGTTTGCACACAGTCTCATAACTGTTTACGTTTATATATTGTTCCTGCTCTTGCTATATAACGTGTATCTACCCTTCTCACTTTGAGGTACACCGACAATTTGTACGTCATGACTCACGTTCTGCCGTTTTGTGGTAGCTTACTCATCAACTCGTTCGTATTGTTTGGACAGGAACATAATGTACTACGTAAGATACAGCTTTCGGCGAAAACTGGGAAATTGACTGTCTCGCAGTTTGGCTTTACCAAAGACGTTACATATTATGTGTTCCACACCACATCAGGTAGGTGCCCCTTGGACGGAATGAACAAGTTGTAACAATCAAATTTAAATGGTCATTGTACGCAGTTCTAAACATAGGTCCTGTAACCCCACGGTATAAAACATGTTGTGGATTCTATTTCCATTTATCGTTTACGCGTAATTTTTCTTTAATGACTAGTTTTATACCTACAAAACTTGTCAAAAATGTAAATGTAAACAAAATAGTTAACAACACACGTCTGAAAAAAAATTGCGCAATCACACATCGTTTTATACACGACATGTTTTTGAGAAGTTTTTTACAAGACTTGTTGAAAATAAGGACCACCACTTGTATACACTTGTTACTTGTTGTTGCTTTTTATTGTAAACACGGAGTATCACGGAGCATTATGTTGCTGTTTCAAGTACTCTCTGTACTTAAAACAGCACTAGGATGAATCGCCTTGAACAAATATTGCAAATGGGTGAGCGAGATTCAAGATATGAATTGCCTCAATTCATAACAAACGGGTTACACTGAAAATACTTTTCTACATATAAATAGGTCAAACTGCATGTGTGAAAAACGCAGCAGAAAAAGTTTGACCTCATGAATAGTGAAGAATCATTCAAACATTTTTACCCTTTCCACATTATACCCGTAGTACCTACTATCAACTCCCCTAGGGCTAAAATTTGGTAGCCCAATTTTGCTCGCATATATGTACGTTGTTTTGTAAAGATTTTCCGGCCCCTGATAATGTGACAATAATGTTCTGCTTTATGGAGAAAACAGTTGAATACGTAATAATAGAATAGAACCATGAAGATTCATTCCCAATAACGTGAGATTCAAGATATGAATTGCCTCAATTTATAACAAACGGGTTACACTGAAAATACGGTTCTATAGATAGGTCAAACCACATGTGTGAAAAACGCAGTAGAAAAAGTTTTACGGCATAAAACGTGAAGAATCAGTAAAATATTTTACCCTTTCCACAGTATAATACTATTTTCAATTCCCCTAGGGAAAAACATTGGTAGCCCGATTTTGCTCGCATACACGTTGTTTTGTAAAGATTTCCCCCCTAATAATGTGAAAATAATGTTTAGTTGTATGGATAAAACAGGTGTTTAAGTAAGAATAGAATAGAACAGAATACTCTTTATTATGTACCTACATAAAAGTATAAATTTAGAAATTTTACAAGGGACAATAGGGGTAAATAAATAATAAAAGAGGGGCCCGTGGCTAAATAAAAACAGCCGCACGGGTCGATCGATCAGGTTAAGCTACGCTTGCCGCGGTTGGTCTGTAGATGGGTGGCCACTTTTACATACCAAGAACCTCTGTGCCTCGGAAAGCACGTTAAGCGGTTGGTACCGGCTGTCATCTTTGACGGCCATTACAGACAGTCAGAAGCCCGAAAGTCTGACAACCAGTCTTACCAAGGAATATCGTATTACCCAGTAACTGGGTTGTGGACGTCAGATAGGCTCCATATAAAATACTGGTATTCAGCTGCATCCGGTTAAACTGGAAGCCGACCCCAACACAGTTGGGAAAAGGCTAGGCAGATGATGATGAATAGGGGTAAATAAAGACACAATTTAAAACTTGTTTTATATGAGAAACATATCTTACTGGTGCTAACGTGACGTTCACAAGACATCAAAAAAATTACTTTAGAAGAAAAACACTGTGTTACTGATGGATAACACTTTTGGTTTAGGCATCACAGCATCGAAACACCAATCACAAAGATCGATAATACATTTCATCGGGTAAGTTGGATGCTGTGTAATATGCAACATGCATCAAAGAAAAATGGGTCCTTACAAGCAGTGGATACTGTAGATTGTAGCCGCCGCGCCGGGAGAAATTTCATGGATACTTTGGTACTAGCTTTGATAGATTTGTAATTTAAGTTAATTTGGGTGCTTCGACTATTGTTTTAACTAAGAGGTCGTTGTCAGGGATCCCAAAACTTCCAAACTCAACTTTTAAACGAAACTTTTTAATTGTCAAGGGGTCAGTGGGGTCGTTCAGTAAGAAAGATGAAGCTAGTTGCCCATTCCAAAGCGTAGTAGGTTCCTATGGAGAAGAACGGATAAGAAACTCCACGGATACTCTTTTAAATCAAAATATTTTTCAGTTACATCATTCATGTTGAAATTATTACACGTAGGAACGATGCAGAACGTTAAAAGCGTCCTTAATAAAAAATAAAAAAAACAATTCAAAACTCTCTCTGGAAAATCATCGAAGTAATAAAATACCCTATTTTTGACGGTAGTAGTCGTTCTGTCTCTCATCAGTGAGTTGTAATGTATGTGTATCAATTCTAATTTGATTTGCTACAGAAGCATTCTCTCCATTACTGTGGTCGTCACTAAGTATGTCAAACTAGTGCCAAATAATGTCCAAATCAAATTCTTATTTCTGTTCTACGACGATCACTTCTGCAAGTTTGTTGGGCGCTCGCGCCAGGTGCTCATAATATTAAAACTAATTATATATTAAGCTACATAATAACTAATTACTTCCGTGTTTTTAAGAGATTGCATGACGACAACTGCTACAGTATATGAATGAGCACTGTATTTTATTCATCTACATATATACAGGGTTATTTGTAAAACACCAGCAACCTCTTAAGAGGTCTTTGTACTCATCATTATGAAGAACTTTTACTATGGGACCAAAACTGAAATCACGAAAAAAAAAATCAGCTGTTCCCTACATTTATGTTCGCATAACTCGTCAAAATGTAGGGAACAGCCGATTTTTTTTTTCGCGATTTCAGTTTTGATCTCATAGTAAAAGTTGTTCATAATGATGAGTACAATGACCTCTTAAGAGGTTGTTGGTGTTTTACAAATAACCCTGTATACGAGTACGAGTATATTATAACACCCCGTCGTTTTTGCGTCGGGGGTTAAAAATTCAAAGTCCTGACTGACTGACTGACTGATACATCAACGCACGGCCTAAACCGCTGGTCCTAGAGATATGAAATTTGGAGGGTGTGTTCTTCGTGAAGAGTAGGCATCCACTAAGAAAGGATTTTTCGAAATTCCACCCCTAATAGGGTGAAAAGGGGGGAATTCGTTTGTATGAAAAATCTTATTCCATGAGTTAATAAGCTTGAAACTTGGCACGTATACTTATCTAAATAAATTATGAAGATTGCCAGTTTTTTTTTTTCTAAACTACCCCCTAAAAGGGTTTCAAAGTTTGTATGGAAGAATTTTAGCGTGCGGTCCGATTTACTCGAAACTCAGTATTTATACCTAGGATCGAACGTAAACATTAATGTTCTCGTGGGATAATTTCCGACATCCACGCGGGCAAAGCCGCGGGCAGACGCTAGTAGTCTATATTTTGTGACTTGTCGTGTAATTCTTTTTTCATGATAAAATCTCCCGCAGTCATCGTTTTTTCTGTGTTTGCTTTCCTTGTCGGACATTAGATATCTTTGTGATATATTAGCTGAATGTACTTTACTATGTGCCGCTACAGTAGGCTAGTGGCCAGTAATCATAAAAATTATAACAAAATAAAATAATTCGTAATTTGAAAACCCCCGCCTCTCTTTCCTTCAATTCACCTACTCTTTGCACGTTATTCGTTTTCTTTTATTTTTGATGCGTTGTGATGATCTATAATCTCGGCAAATGACCCTTGCGCTACAGTTCTATAAGTAGGTTGCTGCAAGATGCTATTTTAGAAAATTGAAAACGTTTTCAATTTTCAATAACGTATAATGAAAAATATGTTCGTAAAACGAAAACGTGACACCGAATCAAAAAAAAAAAAAAAAACGGGCCTGGCGAGGTGATTGATTACATTTCAAGTCCAGAGGAGGATCAAGAATGCCTGGTAAATAATATAATTAGGTGGGGTTGAATTCGTATTTCTTAGGTAAACTTTATTCAGATTCTCCAGCTCTCAAACTTCGTAGGTAACCAGGTATTTAAAATTAAATTTAAGTCAAGTCTGGTCCGCATATTCCTGGATTCAATATTTGACAGCAAACGAACGAGCCTATTAGGTTACAAACCAGCAGATCGGATTGGAAACACTACACTGCGTTTCAAAAAGCCAATTACTGACGCAGCTGTAACTACTGTCAATCTGCAAACCGTAAACTCGAAAAAATCCGTTATTCTGTATATCGAATAACACAAAGAGTGAATATAGTCCAATTAGTCCTTCGTATGTATTCGGAACGTGGATCCACGCGAGACAATGAATCTTTAATTTTTTCTGTAATTACGGCAATCAACCAGACAAATAACAAAACTTACTTAAAATTATAAAACAACAAAAGTATTATATTAACCAGATATAAATTCTGGTTAAACCGGAAGCCGACCCTAACATAGCTGGGAAAAGGCTAGGCAGATGATATAAATATACTCATCAAAATAATAGTCATGCAAAGTCTAATTCAGATATAAAGACAATACAATTTAGATTTCGGAATTGAGACAAGAAAAGCAATGACACGACAGTGACAAGAATTCTAAATAACTTCAATGATTCACGAAAACGAATGCCCCAATGCGATGTACCCGGAATAAAGATGAAGAATAAAAGGTAAAGGTGTTTCTTAAATAAAACCGAAATACTGATGGGGAATAACAACAAGGTATAATTGAGAAAAAACCTTTTTTATTCTTCCATTCTTTGGAAGACAATGGCGCCGATTCCCTTGTTCACAAACTAAAGTAAATTTAAGTTCAATGCATCTCTTTCTTTCTATTTCATTAAGAAAAGGAGAGAAGATAAATATTAGTTCACTCCTGTCAAATTAAGATACTCCATAGCAAGTTTAGAATACGTCAATTTACGTTAGGCGCTGACTAATTTGACAAGACTAAACTAATATTTATCTTCTGTCCTTTTCATAATGAAATAGAAAGAAAAAGATGCACTGAACTTAAATTTACTTTAGTTTGTGAACAAGGGAATCGACGCCATTGAGTCTTATTGGGTATAGATGGTTCATGAAATATGAGAGCTTATTATTTTTTATGTTACTAACTTGTTAACTTCCTTATCCTCGTAGATTCGACATATTTATGATGACACTGGCTTTCCACCAGTCTCCTCATTATCAGTGAAAGCTTTATCAACGTAAACCTACAAACAAAAACATGTTTCATAACTTAAAAGTGCGAATGTTCTTTTATTTTATTTTTTATTGTCTTTATGGTTTTGTTAGGTTTACTGTTCTTTTTATTGTTTTTATTTCCTGTACAAACCCAAATACAATATTTTTCTTTTCTTTCATAACACGTAGACACAAAAATAAACATTAAAAATTACTCCGAAAACTTCCTCGATTATGTTATAACATTTAAAAATCAGCTCTATTTTACATTAAAATTGTTTAAATTTTTTGATAATATGTTAATTAAAAAGTAAACGATGAATCATAAAGCCATCGTATGTTTATCAAAAAGTAAACAGGGAATCATAAAGCCATCATAAGATCCATTATGCGTTGACTGAAGTAATAAACAAACAGACCACGCGAGTTATGACTCCTGGGCTTTGAACGTATTTTTAGTCGCCTATGAAAATGTTTCACATAACTGGGGACTACTGATGGAGCTGCAACACAGCATACTCCAATATCCATAGCTTGATTTACGTGTTGGAACAAGACGATAACAGGTTCATTACGAGCAATGTAAGTCGTTTTACGTTTTCGCTCAGCTGTAAGTTCGATCTAAAGGCTTTGCCTATTTGGTTTTGTTTATCAAACGCAGACTCCCAATTCGCACTTGCCAATGAAACCGGTTATGAAGCCGTAACTCTCAAGTTATTTGAACAGAGTTTAATTATTCAGCGATACCAATATCCTGTGTATTTGAATTCAAAATTTGTCAGGTCATGCCCTCGTAAAATACGAAATGTTTTCCTTTGTCAAATTATTTATGAGACCTTGATTCCATACAGTGATAAGCGAACAATGGAAAAACGTCCGGATATAACTAATTATATTTATTGTAGGTTAAAGATATTATAGTCCAGGAATATTAGGGGTTTCACCTCGGAATGAGAGATAAAGATAAGATGAGCTGTAAAGTTGTATAAACCTTTATTTTGGCACCTTAAAACTTGTTTCAAAACCTACTTATCGTAGGGTGTCCGCGACTACAGATATTCAAGGTCAAAGGTCAAAAAATTTTTTTTTACACATTTATTGCAAATATCTCGTTTCCCATGGGTTTTATGCTATTTTTATATATGTATTATAAATATTATAGAGGATTAAATTCTCTACAACTTTTGTTTAAACATTTTTTTTTTTTATATCTTGAATGAACCATTTTCGAGATAGAGGGCAGAGCGCGCGCAGTGTTTAACTACATATTAAGAGTATCATTCGAGGTCAACCTGCTCTCATTTGACTAATATTCTTGGACTATCAGTGGAAAAATCCAATTCGAAAATGGTTGCTTGATAATAAGTTCGTACGACTAATACGTTTTTTGTTAGTCAAGATACCTAACCGGTAGTGATACCTACCTGTGTGATTCTTTCCTCAACAGAACATGTGGTCTTCACATGATCTGACCATGATTATGTCTGGACTTTAAAAGAGACTGTGACCTCTGAATTTGTTTCGGCCTTTCTTCTCAGAGTAGACAGATAGGGAACGCTGAATTCATCTAGTTTAAGAACAATATGATTGACATGTAAAAGTGTTTGTACAAACCTAATTACCGAAAATAAATCATTTATCATTATCATTTAACCTATGGATGAAATAACCATCACAACTGAGCACTGTATTTTATTATAGGTTACCCCTAATGTTACGGACAATCAAGCTGGTCACATTTATACAGGGTCAAATCAAATTAGCTAGCGCTACACCGTTGATGTGATGGGGTATCGAAATCTAAACACAAAAAAAAAAACAAAAAATGTATGATTTGATAATGTTTATTTGGGACCCCAAATAAACATCATCAAATCATATATTTTTTGTACAAACTAACAGCGGTTGTTGATCAACAACCGCTGTTAGTTTGTGTCTCGAAGTTTAGATTAAGAAAACGGTTTGCTGTTGTTTCATCGCGTTTGGAAATCGATAGGTACCCATTATGTACATAAAGATAAACAAAAGAAACTGATTTTCAAACTGATATTTCGAGCAACAACACTCTGCGAGCAATGACCCTAAAAATGTAGAGTTTCGCTAGCTAATTTAATTAGACCCTATTTTTCATTAAACAAATATTTTTTTTAATGTAGGACGTAATTTTTCTTAAGCTTCTCATTAAAAGGTACGTTTATCTCAGCTGATTCACACTGGCTCTTAGATTAAGAGCCGTTACAATTTAACTTGATTAAAATGCTGAACGACCTTTTAACATCATCCAGGGCACTTTTCACTCATTGGATGATCCTTCAGATTACTTTTATTGGAATTATTTATTACAATTAAAAATCTAACACGCATATACATACTCTTTGCACGTAATAAAAATTTAATATCAATGTTTTTATGAAATAATAGAATTTACTGCATGCCTGCTCTTGTGCGGTATGGCATGTGGTGTGAGTACGTCTGTTGTGTTTTATATAGAGTGTGTGTGAGTGATTGTGCTTGGTAATATCTCCATGGTAGGTAAATTAATCGATGGTTACCTGTGTTAAGAGATAGAATATCCAAAATCATCATCCCAGAATCCTTTGGTAATAGACCAAAGGATTCTGGGTAACTTTGGTCACATTTCCCGTCGGGAACCAGATAACCTTGAAAAGTTGGTGGTGATAAGCAAGGGAGATGGGAAAAGACCTCGCGGTCACCTATGTGCTAGTCAGACCAAGTAACCGCCATCACTATACTCTTCGTTACGACCGCCCTGAGAGAAGCCGAGAACCGAACGAAGTAGAAGAACAGTTTTTAACAAAATACATTTATTAAGAGAAAATGTAAAAATTAGTAAAAAACATTATACAGGATAGCAAACAGAACTAAATACATTGTACACTAGAGAGTTATATATTATTAGACGTACTATTATTTATATTTCCTTTTTGTATTTTCTTTAATAATATATAAATAGTAGGTATGTATGTAAGGTAGTACATTGTTATATAGAAGAGCGCTTCTCGCCATCAAACGTAAAAGTTTGGCAAGTTTAGAATTAAGTAACACCACTGTATTAAAATATCATTATATAAATAAAAAAAAAATAAAAACACATCCATATTATTTATACACACCGTCGATCTATTCTGTAAAAATCTCACCGTGATATCAAAGGTGAAGTGAGCTCGAAATGAGGTGTCAGTCCACCTGCCGATCGATTCTGAAAAAATCTCACCGTGAAAAGTTAGGTGAAGTGAGCTGATAGTGTCAATCCCTTAGCATTATTTGGAATGACAGCTCACTCCACGCTCACTTCACCTAAGTTTTCACGGTAAGATTTTTACAGAATAGGTCGGCTGATACTGAATCATAAACTTGAAATTTTTCTCCCTCGTTTTATAACGAGTTTCACCTAGTTCTAAACTAGAATAAAGTTAATCTAATCTCGTAGTAAATTAAGTTAATCACGATAAGTTGAACAGCTAGATGGAAAGACGTTACAACATCTCTAATTTACCCTACCAACTCGCAAGTATGATTCAATACGAGTATTTCTTACTGCAAATATATCCGTAAGTTAAAGTGAGAAAACAGCTGATATAGTAAGTACAAAGGATAATCAATTGGCATTACGAGTATAAAAATAACTTCAAGGTTGCTAACCGAACGACGTTCATATACGAGGGTCGGGTACCTGAATTTGTTAACGGTGCTTGTTAGATGGAGTCCTAGTATCCGTCTGGAACCGGTACCAAGTACCGAAATGGCAAGAACCGCTAAGTACCGGTACAGAGCCTGTACTTTTGATACCGGTTCCAAGCCCCGGTTTCTACTTACATATTTCAGCAACCGACAAAAAGACATTAAATAGTAATTAGACTCTTTGCTAACTGAAATGCATTTTATTATTAAAAACTGTTTACACTCGCCGTATTAATTGAAAAAAGATTTGCCGATGGGGCCATAATTCATCACACGAGCATACAGATTACGCACAAACAAAATAACATTTGACCCTTATAATCTGTGAGCTCTCCGCCCAAATTCAATGAAAGAGCGATTTAGGTGCAAATCTTCTGAGTAGGTACATATCGCTATACAGAGTTAATGTGACCTCGCTTAGGTTGACCAAATAAACTTTATTTGCGAGTTTAACATCGGTGAATAGATAGCGTTGATTCGACTCTAGTTTTAGAAATTACTTCAAACCAACACGATTAAAATCAGCGTCGCTTTCTGAAACTTCGGCTTTTAGTTAATATACTAATAATAATCTATATACCTACTAATGATAAAGCTAAAGAGTTTGTTTGTTTGTTTGAACGAGGTAATCTCTGGAACTACTATGTCGGATTTGAAAAATTCTTTTAGCATTTTATACCCCAATTTTTGGGGAAGGCTAAAGGCTATTTTATACCCCGTTGTTTAGAATAGCCTTAAGCCTTTCCCTTGAAGTTATTTTTCTATTTTTTTAAAGATCATTTTACAATTTTATTACTAAAAACTATTTAATACTTAATAAAACTGAAAAACTATTATTTAATTATTAAAGGTTTCTAATTGCTCTTTCAATAGTATAAAAGGTGAAAAAAATAATTTTCCATAGACGTAAGTACATCGCAGATTGCTAAGCTAGCTGTAGCTGAGGCATTTAATGAATTTTTTGCCAACATACCGATAACTACGACTCGCTCCTTAAATTCGTCCCCGTCTAAAGCTGAAAACCTTTTGCATAGTAGTGTACCTAAATGTAGTCCTTTATTTAGTTTCGAACATGTAACCCCGCGCGATGTAGTTAACATTTTTAATACACTTAAGTCTAAAAACACCGGTGATTATTGGGGCATCTCCATTAAACTTTTAATATAATAGACTTCGTAGCCTATCTAACTATTACTTTTAATAAATATGTTGATTTAGGAACATTTCCTCACCTCATGAAGAGTAGTAAAGTCATAACATTATTTAAATCAGGTAATAAGAATGACGTTGGCAATTTCAGGCCTATTTCTATTTTATATTTTAAAAATTGGGGTATACCCAATTTTTGGGGAAGGCTAAAGGCTATTTTATACCCCGTTGTTTAGAATAGCCTTAAGCCTTTCCCTTGAAGTTATTTTTCTATTTTTTTAAAGATCATTTTACAATTTTATTACTAAAAACTATTTAATACTTAATAAAACTGAAAAACTATCATTCAAAAATTTTTCTACCAACATGAAATTCAATTTCACAGTAATTTAATTATTAAAGGTTTCTAATTGCTCTTTCAATAGTATAAAAGGTGAAAAAAATAATTTTCCATAGACGTAAGTACATCGCAGATTGCTAAGCTAGCTGTAGCTGAGGCATTTAATGAATTTTTTGCCAACATACCGATAACTACGACTCGCTCCTTAAATTCGTCCCCGTCTAAAGCTGAAAACCTTTTGCATAGTAGTGTACCTAAATGTAGTCCTTTATTTAGTTTCGAACATGTAACCCCGCGCGATGTAGTTAACATTTTTAATACACTTAAGTCTAAAAACACCGGTGATTATTGGGGCATCTCCATTAAACTTTTAATATAATAGACTTCGTAGCCTATCTAACTATTACTTTTAATAAATATGTTGATTTAGGAACATTTCCTCACCTCATGAAGAGTAGTAAAGTCATACCATTATTTAAATCAGGTAATAAGAATGACGTTGGCAATTTCAGGCCTATTTCTATTTTACCTGCATTTTGCAAAATATTTGGAAAGTTAATACTCAAGCAGTTGCTAAGACATATTAATTTAAACAGCCTCCTCCATAGTGAGCAATATGGCTTTACTAAAGGTCGTTCAACTATAGATGCGGGTGTTACTCTGCTGAGACATATATTTGACGCATGGGAGAAATCGCAAAATGCTATTGGAGTTTTCTGTGCGTGTCACCATGACACGCTTTTGCGTAAGCTACGTCATTACGATGTCCGAAACGAAGTTCACAACGTAATAATTTCTTATTTACATAATAGGGTATAATGTGTAGATGTTAATGGCGTGAAATCTTTCAGGCTACCAGTTCAGTTAGGTGTTCCGTAAGGCTCAATACTGGGTCCATTCTTGTTCTTAGTATATGTATATCAATGATTTACCATTCCATTTGAAGGGCATCTGTGACGTTGTACTATTTGTAGATGACACCTCTCTTATTTTTAAAGTAGACAGAAATAGACAAGATTTTGACGACGTAAACAGTGCACTCTCAATAGTTACAGATTGGTTTACGTCAAATAACCTAGTTTTCAATGCCAAGAAAACGAAATGTGTAAAGTTCGCCTTACCGAATGTTAGAAATCTAGGACCCAACATCGTCTTAGATAAAGAGGTGCTTGAAACAGTAGGATCGGCAATTTTCCTAGGACTAACAGTAGATGCAAAACTTCAGTGGGGACCTCATATAGCAAGTCTAGCAGAAAGGCTCAATTCGGCTGCCTACGCCGTCAGGAAAGTAAGACAATAAATACACTGACGTTGATACAGCTCGTTTAGTCTATTTTAGTTATTTTCACAGCGTTTTGTCCTACGGTATTCTGCTGTGGGGCGAATACAAAATTTTGTCCTTCAAAAACGAGCTGTTCGAGCAATTTACCAGCTAGGTGCCAGAGTTTCTCTAAGAGATTTTTTTAAAGATATTGGTATTCTCACGGTTGCATCACAATTCATTTTCGCCAACATCTTATATATTATGCAAAATTTACAAGTGTAAATTTTCCTTATTTCAAGTGTTAACACTAGAAGTAAGGACAAACTACGTTCACCGGCTTCATAAGGTTCATAACTCATTTGTTGGGCTTGGTATAACCCTTTTTAACAACTCTTCTTTGCTAGACTTGCATCTTAATGCGTTTAAAGCTTAAGTAAAATCCAACCTTTGTTTAAAGGCTTACTATTCCATCAACGACTACTTACACGATAAGAATAGTTGGTCGCCCTAATTAACTCAAGACAATGTTCATGTTCTTTCTCCAGAATTAGCTTACTGACAGGTTAATGTTATTAGTATTAACTTATTTCTTTATTTTACTTCGATGGTCCTAGCTTATCATCTGTGACTTCAAGTGACAGCTATGTGAACAGAACCCAGCAATGCATAAATATGTAAGCTGTCACGCCCTTTATGCCTGGAGGCTTTTATTTAGGTAGTAAGTTTTAATTTACATTTAAATTTTAATTAATTATTTTTTAGCTTGAGTACGTACAGTTTTTATTATATTTGTTGGTATATTGGCGTGGCTAGCTGAAGATGGCAAATAATTTAATTTTATATTCTGTGCCTTGTAATGTTGTAACATTGTTGGAGCTGCTGAACATTGGAAAAAAACTATCTTTGCATTGTATAAATTTAATTGCTTATTATTGTATAATTGTGTGAGCACTATGTACTTTCTATAAAGCTGCCATTTACTGGGTACATCTTTCATTGACTTGAATGTGCCCTGGCGGCTGTGAGTATGTATGTCATGCTCATTCTAATGTCTCGCTGGTGGTGGCGTGTGTGTTTGATCATTAAGTTCCCTCCAAAATGGTTGAGCTGAATGGTGCTGATCCATACGTCATGTTCGTGAACGGGCGCCGTCAGTAAGGACTGGTCATCTCTTAGCTACCACGGCTTATTTTAATTTCTGAATTGTTTTTATGTTTTCTATAACGGACGCTTTTAACGTGCACGTATTTCTACATCGTTCTCACATGGTTAATTTCAACACAAATGATGTTATCAAATATTTTGTAACAATTTTATGATTTAAAAGAGTGTTCATGGAGTTTCTTGCCCGTTCTTCTCCATAGATACCTACGCTTTGGAATGGGCAACTAGCTTCATCTTTCTGACTGAGCGACCCTTTGACCATTCAAAAGTGCCTGTAATTGGTTTAGTTGAATTAAATGATTTGAGTTTGAGTTTGAATATTAATTATTTAACACCTAGTATTGTATACAATCATGTATCAAGTATTTTCTAATTGAACAGACAGCTGTGCAGCTGGGGAGTTTGTTGCGCCACTTCTTCTTCCCAGCGCTAGTACTAGGAAGTGGTGAAGAGCGGGCGTTTTTGGGGGACTGTCTATTGTAGTTTTGACGAAAAGTGCTGATTCTCAGCCTAATTTGAATAAATGATTTTTGATTGAAATGTGTAACTCTATCAAAGCTGACTTAACAAAACCTTTTTACTTTTGTGACACGAACGTTGGTACAAAAAAAAATGTATTTAGGTATGATATTTTTACTAAAAATATCCGAGACGGAGACCTCCGTTTACTACTTTCTTATTGGTGATCAAAAATGTCACTAACAGTAAAGAGACTGGTAAACTTGTCGCTACTGAACTTGATTACATTCAGTGCCTTCAGTAGTGTTTGAGTATCGCGTATCGCCAAGTACGCTTTTGAAGGTTCCTATTCAGAAACAGGCTAGAGGATACAAAATTGAAAGAGGTCAGGTACTCACGGGATACTGGGAGCCAGGAGATCACCTCACTGTATCACTAGCAGTCGTATTTCACGATATTTTGGTGGTTTTTCACCGCGCGCGCGGTTTGCTGCCGGCCGGTCTTACGTTTCGTTCGAACTCGTTTTTGCGTCTTTATGCCGCCAGATGGCGGGAGCGAAAGGGTTGTCTTTGGCCCGCGCACAGCGTTGGATGAGTACGCGTGGCGGCAAATTTAAAATAGGAAGGAAAGGTAAAGGACTGGGGAAAGCATCCCTAAGCCTGTTCATATCCCCCCATTTGAAATCACCCAGGGATTTCATAAGATAAGATAGATGAAGTTCGAGACTTACGGCCTATGCAGATTCATTTGTCATCATGCTGATAAGGTGTTAAGTTTAAAGTTAAGCTGATAAAAACAAAATAAGTTTAAATGCAATACATAATTTGATATAATACTAAATACTTGAAAATGTTGATATGTTATAAGTGCGTTAAATTGTAAGTATAGAAATATGTGTAGATAAGTTAATTATTTTGTTCGATTGGAAGAGGACAAATTTTGACAGCAGGTCTTACAAGTAAGCCTTTCAATGTTTTGACTGTCACAACACGAGTAATGTCATCTTTACCCGGATGGAGCTGTACAACGCGTCCCAACCTCCATTCGTTAGCAGGTAAGGTAGGTTCATAAATGGTTACAAGATCGTTCAGTTTTGGGTGACGGTTGCCGTGTTTAAACCATTTCATTCGCTGTTGTAAGGTATGCAAATAGTCCCTTTGCCAAGTGCGCCAAAAGCTCTGTGATAGGCGCTGTAATAGCTGCCAACGAGTACGTAATGTCTCGTTTTCAGCATACCTCGGTTCAGGCAGAGATACTAAAGGTCGACCGATGAGGAAGTGACCAGCTGTAAGAGCGTCAACCTCGCCGGGATCGGAAGATAGTTCCACTAAGGGTCTAGAGTTTAACATGGCTTCCACCTTCGTTAGGATGGTATAAAATTCTTCAAAGGTAAGAATCTGGGAACCGATAATACGTTTGAGATGATATTTTGTCGATTTTATACCGCTCTCAAAAATGCCTCCGAAGTGAGGACCGGAAGGAGGATTGAGCTTCCACTTGATTCCTCGAGAAGCGAGGTGACTGGAAATACTACCGCTTTCGCGGTTGAGCATTTCGCTAACTTCCGACAAGTAACTTCTGGCACCCACGAAGTTAGTACCACCATCTGTGACTATGGAGTGACAAAGTCCTCTCCGCGATACAAAACGATCTAAGGCCGCTATGAATGCTTCAGATGTGAGCTCAGTAACCAGCTCAAGATGAACGGCCTTGGTCGCGTGACAGACTATGAGGCAAAGATACGCTTTGTAAGTTTTAGCGTTACGACGTCTACTTTCCTTTATCATAAAAGGACCTCCAAAGTCGATGCCGATTGTTTGAAAACAATGACCCGGTTGTAGTCGGGAAGATGGAAGATCACCTTGTGAAGGTTGAAGTGGAATAGGTTTGACTTTAAAACAGGTCACGCATTTAGATAAACGCGATCTGATAAGATTTCTAACGCCGAGTATCCAAAATCGACGCATGATTAAAGATTGGAGTAGGCGAGGCCCACAATGAAGATAAGTTGTATGATAGTGGTCAATAAGAAGAGTACTCAATCGAGAAATCTTAGGTAAGAGGTATGGATGTCTGACGCGATCTGGTAATGACGCGTGCTTGAGACGTCCCCCCACTCGCAAGATTCCGCGAGTGTCAAGAAAAGGAGAGAGTTTAGATAAATGTTTGGGTAAAGGTTTCTTGGATGATATTAAAGATATGACATCATTAAAACTTTGATGTTGAACATATCTTGTTAAATGATCTAGAGATTGGACTAGTTCAGTGGCTGTCAGATAAGGGAATAAGTTACGCTCAGAACGTTTATCTTTCGCGTTGTTGATGAAACGGTAGATCCATGCAACCACTCTTTCCACTCGGGAAAGAGAGGAGTGGCGTTCCATGATGGACTCAAGCAAGTCAGCTTCACGTGTCACACCAGTAAGACATGCGCGTGATGCGGGCTTAAGTTCTGGCACGGTATCTGACCCTTCAACTGCTGAGACAGGCCAGTTGCAGGGTTCATTGGACAGCCACTGAGGACCAGACCACCAGATTTGAGAAGAAGATAAAGATAAGCAAGACAAGCCACGACTACAGATGTCGGCTGGGTTGTCATGGGTGGACACGTGTCGCCATTCAGTTGGCACAGTACTGTCGTTAATGAGGACCACTCTGTGGGCAACGAAGGTCTTAAGCTTATGTGGTTCAGTGTTCAACCATGACAATACAGTCGAGCTGTCTGTGAACAAGATAGATTTATTCAAAATTATTTTTGAACTAAGCAAAGAATGAATGCGATTTATTACTTTGGACAGTAATACAGCACTGCAAAGCTCTAAGCGGTTGACAGTCAACACTTTTAGAGGTGCTACTTTGGACTTAGCAATTAAAAGATAAACTTGTACGTCGTGAGAGGTAACGACACGAAGATAAACACAACATCCATAGGCTTTAGTGGATCCATCACAAAATCCGATGAGTTGAAATTCCTTAGAGTGAGAAGGTATAATTCTACGAGGGATTTCTATTGTTTTTAAGTTATGAAGATCCGCTATAAAACCCTGCCATTCTAGAGCTATGTCTCTGGGCACAGGTTCGTCCCATGAAAGGTTCAGACGCCACAGATCTTGAAGGAGCAATTTGGCTTTTAAGATAAAAGGTGTGAGCCACCCAAGAGGATCGAAAATACGCGCGATGCTAGATAAGATGGAACGCTTGGTACATTCATTGTCCTCGATTGGGGACTGTGAGTAACTGAAATTGTCACTCACAGGATCATATTGGACTCCTAAGATTTTTAACGTTGGCTTATCACTTTCTTCAGAGAAAAGTTTAGGTGTTTGACAATGATCTACAGGCAAAGTTCCAAGTAAGGATTGTGAATTGCTACTCCATTTTCGGAGCTCAAGTTGAGCACAACCTAATAAACTGATAAGTTGATCTTTTAGTTCTATGGCTTCGCGTACAGAGGGCGCGCCGGTCGTAATATCATCGACATATGTCTCATGAAGAAGAGCTTCAGCTGCGCGTGGATACGCGGCGCCATGATCGGCTGCTAATTGGTGGAGGGTGCGGATAGCCAGATAAGGCGAACTACTAACTCCGTAGGTGACAGTCGCAAGTTCGTACTCTTTAACTGGATCACTAGGAGATTCTCGCCATAGTATGTGTTGAAAGTTCCGATCCTCCGGTCTAATCAAGATTCCTCTATACATCTTTGAGATGTCACAAGTTAAAACTACTGTGTGTAATCTGAAACCGGTTATGATATCTACAATATCCACTTGAAGCTTAGGGCCAGTGAATACAATATTATTTAAAGATAGACCGTTAGTAGTTTTAGAACTGGCATCGAAAACTACTCTCAATTTAGTGGTCGTGCTCTCTGGGCGAACGACGCAACTGTGAGGGATAAGATAACGATTGAGAGTAGGTACCGCAGAGTTAGGTACGGGATACATATGTTTTAAATTCTCGTACTCGCGCATAAAATTAACATAATCGGATTTAAGTTCAGTCTGACGATTAAGTTTCTTTTCAAGATGAGTCAAACGCGACAAGGTACTATTGTAGGATTCACCCAAAGAACGATCGCCATCCTTTAAGAGGATAGGTACGACGTATCGTCCGTCAGGTTCGCGATAGGTTAAATCAGTGTAAATGCGTTCACAGGTATCATTCTCGGGTACGGTGATAACAGCGCGCGGTGGTTCCTCCACTTCCCAAAATTTTTGAATTTGCTCATCTAATTTAAATGTGGTGGCCACTAACGAGCACGCGGTGTTTAAAGGTGCAGAATTAGAGTTTACTGCCCCTGACAGAATCCACCCGAAAACGCTATGCAGAGCGGTAGGTAAACCGGGCCCCAGATTGATACGTCGACCGTCATAGATTTCGTGGAATAGCTCCGCCCCAATTAATAAATCGATTTTGGCGGGAACATCGTAGTCGCGATCGGCTAACACTAGATGGTTGCTACGTTCTCGAACGACTGATGGTACTTTAACGCTAGGTATTAGAGCAGTGATGTTATCTAATACGACTGGCTTGATATTAAAGTGTGGAGCATCACCATGTACAGGTCGTATAGTGCATTCCGTCAGCCCCCTTACTTGTGTGACTGAGTTTTGTCCTAGTCCGGCTATGCGAAGATTACATCGGCGGAGTTTTAACCCGAGTGTTCGCGCGCACGCAGCGGTTATAAAACAATCCTGCGCCCCACTGTCTACGAGTGCACGCACGGTACATTGAGTGCCGGCGGCGGTGTTGAACGCGCGCGCCTGACATGTTCCTAGTAAAACCATATCGCGGTTGGGAACAGCGGCGTGAGAATGAGCCGTAACGTTCACTCCAGTGGTTGCGCTGGCGCTGGATGACGCTGGGTCAACATGCAATAGGGTATGATGACGTGATCCACACACCGTACAAGACATTTTAGATACACAGTTTTCTATGACGTGATTTGTCCGTAAACAATTTGTACACATATTGTTTTTACCTTGTACTAACGCGAGTCTAGCACGAGAATCTAAGGATTGAAAGGTAGGGCACCGATAAATCGAGTGCGCATCACTGCAATGAGCACAAGCCACATTTGCAGGTGGGATAGATTTTGCGAGATAAGATGAGCGTTTGGATCCGCTGCTATTTTGCCTACTAGACGCGGGCGAAGGTTTTTTCCCTTCAAGGTTACGGGGGATAGGATAGTTATTGATATTAGATTTAGAAGATATATGACTAGTTTCTAAGATTTTAACATAATCTTGAAGAAACTTTAACAATTCACAAAAGGTAGGTATTTGTGAAATGTTTTTCTGAGATTCGAAACGATTACGCGTGTCCGAGTCCAGCGCGCGTGACGTTAAACAAAATAAGATAAAATCACCTAAATTTTCAATTTTTAAAGCTTGGAGTGCATGGTATGACTCATAAATTACGTTTGTTAAAGTTTGTAGATCTTGGAAGTTACCCGATTTTATTACTGGCTGGTTAAAGAATTTGTCTAGATATGTTAAAGCTATAATACGCTTGTTTTGATAACGCTCGATCAAGCTATTAAAAACTACTTCGTAATTATCGGCGGTCATCGGAACCCCTTTGATAATAGACAAAGCCGGGCCTTGTAAACAAGACGCTAAATAATGAAATTTTTCTATTTGCGAAATCGAATTATTATCGTGAATTAAAGTTTTGTAAATATCATAAAATGTTTGCCAGTTTTCTATCTTACTATCAAATTTAGGTAACTCAAGTTTAGGTAGCCGCACGTTACGTCCCGTTTGCATGGAGTCGGACTCACCCGCCCGCGCGGGCACCTGCGACGTCCCGTCGATGTTTCCGCTCTTATCAGCGATCTGCAAGTCAGCCGCTGCACTGATTACGGCATAGTACAAATCATCAAACGAACGCAAAGACTTTTGACACACTTGTGCATCAGGTTTCATGGCTAACTCCAAAGTTTGAATTTTACTACATAACTCAATAAATTCTTCGCGAATTGAATGTATTCGAGTATATCTCGCCTTGAACGACGATACCTTTGAACGATCTTGAATCATAGTTTTGGATAAGTCGTAAAGGATTTGAATATCACGATAAACATATTCGCGTTGAGATTGAAGAAGTCTAAGTTTACCCTCTTCCATTTTGTATTTTTATAAAAAGTAATGTAGGTATGAAAATACGACACTAAGTTGAGATTTATTAGGTGTAAATCAATACTTTTAGGTGAAATAGTTATTTAATAACGTTTGTTAATGTATAAATAACGTGAATAGATAAAGATAATAAGATTACAAACAATAATTTCCGTAAATTACGTGAATTATTGTGCTATAACCCGACTTAATTAAGACGACCTCTGAATCCGCATCGGTTACACTGCGAGTATGACCAACACAATTTTGTAGGTTAATACTTTAAAAATGCGTAAATTTAGCAATTCTCAGAGTTTTCTATTGAAATTGAACCTGTGAATGCCTGAAAAAACTGTAATCTACAGGTATTCGCGCTCGAAATGGACCAAAAATATGTTTGAGTATCGCGTATCGCCAAGTACGCTTTTGAAGGTTCCTATTCAGAAACAGGCTAGAGGATACAAAATTGAAAGAGGTCAGGTACTCACGGGATACTGGGAGCCAGGAGATCACCTCACTGTATCACTAGCAGTCGTATTTCACGATATTTTGGTGGTTTTTCACCGCGCGCGCGGTTTGCTGCCGGCCGGTCTTACGTTTCGTTCGAACTCGTTTTTGCGTCTTTATGCCGCCAGATGGCGGGAGCGAAAGGGTTGTCTTTGGCCCGCGCACAGCGTTGGATGAGTACGCGTGGCGGCAAATTTAAAATAGGAAGGAAAGGTAAAGGACTGGGGAAAGCATCCCTAAGCCTGTTCAAGTAGGTTTCTCCAAAAGACAGTGTATCCATCTGCCTAATAGCATTTTAAGACCCCGAGCGCCGCCTTGAAGAAGTGGAGGAGAGAACACGTAGAACGTGACAATGAGCTGATGTGGCAGTAAACTAAAATGAGATTACGTAAAGAGGGAATGCAAAGGTGTTAAGAACATTACAGACGAGGGTTGCAGCGTTAGCCGGTTTTTGGTTGCGAATGTGGAACGCTCGCGTCAACGTCGCGAAATTGATGCTAGAATGCGCGCGACGTTTGACTTCAAGGTTATATCCCTGCCAGCACTTTTAATGACTTTCGGCGTGGAAATTATTTACTTTGGAAAACATGGATCACAGTACACTCTTTGACACCGGAAATAAACATCCAAGCGATTATTTTCGACTGACTTATTTTGCGCGCACTCAGTGCTACAAGGTTCTTTCGGCGTCTGATTGACAGTGACAGGGGGGCGGTGTTAGTAAACATAATTACAAGTACTAGCTTGTGTCTGCGAATTGGTTCGCGTGAAATTTCTTGTTCCGCCGACCCACCCCGTCGCATTGCATCACTTCATTTCGCTTAGCGATCTTTCTGACACCTTTTTTTTTCTTTTTGTTGCTCGGCTCCTACGCTTCATAGCATGACATTAAATAACTATAGGCTATTTAACGTCTCAAGAATTGGGCTATTAAATGCAATAAGATTTTTTTTTAATCTAAGTGGTAGTTCTAGAGATTAGCGCATTCAAACCAACAAAAAAACTCTTCAGCGTTATTATTATTACAGATGGTCACATACCAAAATAACCTGTAGTGTTGTATACGCTACAGTTGTCCACACACAGTAGCAAAGACTGACGATGCTATTTTGTTTCAGCAACAATGACATTAGATACGTAACTCTCGAGTCTCGACCGATGTTCTCTCATTTTGTCGTGATGTTTGCTTTCGTTCGCGAAACGGTGCTTAAACCCTCAGTGTGTAAAGCCTCTTAGAAGGTAGGTTTACACGTAGCCCATAACGACCTGTGAGTAATGACTCAAGAATACGAATAAAGGGGGTGATGGAGCAGCTAAGTACTATGCACCAAAGTTACACCAAACGTAAGTACCTCCCTGGTACGTAAAAACAGTAAAATGAATTTAGAGTAACGCGCCACGGCGCTAAAAGGTTGTAATTTGTAACTCTAAAAGCTGATACTGATAGTTACCAAATGAGGTGAATTATTACCAATAGCGAAACCTTAACCGACAGGAATAATATATTACTGTGCCCGGGATTAACTTGTGTAATACATATACGGGGAAAGATTATGTAGTACTATTATTGCAATTGGACACAATGCAACATCTACAGTGCTATAGTTAGTTACAGTAAACAAGTATTGATCTAGTCTTTTATCGCGTCGCCGGCACGTAGTTAATTTTGTCAACACAGTATGTTTACTCTACATTCACCAACAACGAACTGATATCGTATTTTTGTCTTACGAAGCGACACGCGCTTTACTTGTGGTAACTAAATGTACAAATATGATGTGAATGTGTGCGTGAAGACGAGTGACGTCAGCATATAACACACGAACACAAACTAATTCCGTCTTCGCCATTGTCTCGGACGGTACCGAAAGCTCCTGCGCTTACACACACATTCACAGCGTATTTGTACACTTGGTAAACACAAGTAAAGCGCGCGTTGCTTCGTGAGATAAAAATACTATACCTACAACTGATTTTAAATCGATGATATTTTCATTTGAAATAAAATATTCAATCTGGAGAAAGTTCGTCCCAGAAACACTAAAATCAAATACGGGAAAGGGTGTCAACCACACAGCAGTGTGGCTGGACCGTAAAGTACAATATTGGTTCCGAAATGTTATAAACTAACACGCTTAATACTAATTTTAAAGCTTTTAACGTGGGTAACAAGACTTTGACTTGTTGGTCAAAACAAAATAAGGGTCACTTGTGAATTTTAACATCCGGACTGATTTAATTATTTTAAAGCGTTCTTTAACGACATATCTTTTGTGTGGTATTTCCTGAAGTGTTAACAAAAATAATGTGAGGATACCCACTTGCATAATTTTTTAAGTGAGTACTTTGATACGTTTTTTTTGTAACCATTTGAATTTACCTTTACCTTTATTTAAGACGAATTCTTAAGTCATTTAAATTGTGGATTCTTTTATGAACTGTGCGATACATTGAGGAGATCATGAGACCTCATGTGATGCCATTTGCACAAAGGCAAGAATCATGTACTGAATTCATGGTAACAGGTTCTGCAGCAATGTCCCAGCCCCCTGTATAATATGATAAACCGTCGTTGACGATAACCAAAATAAGTGTTTGTTGTTGCGTTATTTGAAAGCTTGTTAAAAGTGCTCCTTATTTTTGTCAACTCTCAGCTTTATAAAGGTTTATATTTTCTTTTTATAGGTACAGTCACCAAAAGAGATAAGTGACCAACATCATCGGATATAGTTGAAGTTTAGTAAGAAACCGATGAATGTTTTCGAATGAAAATTTGATAAATTAACTGTTTGCTTTCTATTAAATAAATTAAATTTTATTTGAAAACATCCATCGGTTTCTTATTAAACTTCAACTATATCCGACAACCCTGGCTACTTATCTTCTTTGGTGACCGTACTTCCTTGTTTCAAATTAAATTTTAAATTGAAAAATATAATAATCTACTTCAATGTAATTATTTACTATGCAAAAATGAAAATCATTATCATCGTTGTCATCTGAAATAAGGTGAAAATGATACCCCACAAAGTATACTGAGTACACCTACTTTTCTGAGTAACTTCTTTAAAATATACGGGAAAATATAGGTACGTACAGTCACGAGCACCAATGTGTCAACACTTGGCAACTTTCAATTGCGATTTTTCGTGAAATAACGAATCCAACGTTGAAATACGACACATTACATAAACCTATGGGTTCGAAAATGCTATGTTCGTAACAATATAAAATTTCATTAAAAAATTAAGGAGTTGATCGCTTTTGAATAAAGCCGAGTGAATACATACTTTTGCTCGTGACTGTAAACCAATCTACACTCACACAATATATTCTTAGGTATGTTTTTACAGGGCGGCAGGGACGCGCAAACTGAAAGCATGAATTCAGCACATGATTCTGGAACCCTAGCGTAGAAATTTTCGTCGGTTATTAAAAAAAAGACAGCTGTTTCATCAAAAAAATTCAACGCTGGGGAGTACAAAATCGTGTATTGAATCCATGGTAACAGGTTGCGCGTCGATGTCCCTGTCACCTTGCATAATTTTTTGTACTGCCAGGTTTCGTAATTCCAGAGGGAAAAATGGCGTCCCTTATGGAGTCAAACAATGACAAACATAATTTAGGTATGAGATTGGTAAAGCATATTCTATGATGGTATCAATATGGGGTGTCCTACCTATGACTCCAAGCTTTGTTACTTTAGAATATTAATGTTTTAGTGATCAGATAAAATAAAATGTTGGTTTCGTTGTTTTAATTCCAGAAATCTTTAGACTTCGTAACATGTAAATAATTCATAGAACTACAGTAATGCTAATATATCTACAATTGTTATGTAACTAACTATTTACACTAAACACTAAATTAAATGACTAACTGACTACGCCAGTAAATAATTTTCTAACTTAAACAAATAAAGGTTATTCAGAAAAGTTAAATACACAGACAGGACTAAACAAATATTTTATCTTCTGTCCTTTTCTTAATGAAATAGAAAGAAAAAGATGCACTGACCTTAAATTTAGTTTAGTTTGTGAACAAGGGAATCGGCGCCAATATCTTATTCATTGTCGGTGCCAATTTACACAATACACTTGAAAATAAATCATTATATCTGTACCCTGTCCAGTAGGTTAACCATTTTATGACAGCTGTCATAAACCGTACATATTCCAGATTACGTAAAAGTTAACTTTAAAATGCGTAATAAAATGAATATATAAGCTGTCTTTATCTTATTGAATTATCTTATTTATGGCTTCTTACATACATTATAATACTATACGTGTATCAATCAATATATTGTGTGCAATCACTAGTTACATCTGTCAAAAAACTGTTTACCTAATGAACAAGGTATAGGAGCTATATTCAATATTTCATTCATTATGCTTAGTGCATACCTACAAAACATATTATAATCGACTGATGAAGATGGGTTTCCGAAGGCTATCAATCATATCATTTCATTCATCGCTAGAGAGACCCGAGAGTTGTCATCGAACCCCACTCTGTTATATCTGCCAAAAGGGAACATCTGATTATCCAGCATATACTCGTAACTACACACATACGCAGATCGTTATATTGTCAACGCGATGTATAGAATCACAAAATGGGGACATGCTATCGTACCTTGTTGATACACATGACTAGGTATAGAACTTTTAATGCCACCAGCTTTTGCCTTTTGCGACTCTACCGAGCAATTGTCAACCCTATTTTTACGCTGCAAAGTTGAAACTAGATAAACTTCGCAATAATACAATCGAAGAAAAATATTAGCTATGCGAATGGATTTGTGTTAGACATGTTCTAGATTTAGGTACACGTAACACCAATCGTGCCTGGAGCTATGCTTTATTTTACGTCTTTGATATTTTAGAAGAAATATATAAAAGGTTTGTTATAATGAGGTATACAACCGATTGATTCATTCATCCTACAAATATTAAAATTATAAATGTGAAAGTTTGGATGTTTGTTACTCAGTCATGCTTAAACGGATCGACATGTAGTTTGGCACACAGAAAGACTACTTATAACGGATTGTTGTACGAGCTACTTTTATCAAGATACCTTCATATAACCGAAGTTCGCTATATTAAAAACTTTTGAGAAAATCAATTTATAATCGTGAAATGTGACAAGGGAGAAAAGTACTTGAAAGCCCAAATTACAGGGACATCTCCAAGCCGAGGGGTCTGTTCCCATTTTTCACCAAGTTATGGAACGTTAATAATAACCTTTTTGCCATAGCGCGTTGTTTTAACATAATTCTTTGAAAGCAGGAAGACAAAAGTAATGTAATAATGGCGTTAGGAATTTATGTGTCTACGTGTCTTATAAAACGATATCAAGATGAAACATATTTTAAAACACCTCTTATGTGATATTGGATTAGAATAACAATATTATCCTACAATATTTATCTTCTTTAATATTGGAAGTGTTCCTTTATTTTCCTTTCATGTTACATACTTCTTGGGGAAAACTTGGTTAAAAAAGTGTTTATTAACAAAAACGTTTGTTTAAAAAAAATTGTGATAGTTTTTTAACCTTCCGAAATAAAGAAAAATCATTTAATTTTGATTTCAAGCCAGTTTCATGATCTGCTTACACCTTTGCATTACCGTATTATTATGCTTTTGCATTCATATAATATTAAATCCTGATTTTCCTCGTATCCATCGGTGAAAAGGTTTTATAATAAATGTGTATAATGCAATATCTTTCAACGCAAGCTGGAAAGTCAACAGAAAAGGAAATGGTGTTCCATTTTATTGAAATATGCAGCGAATGCGGATAGCATTATCACCTGTCAATGTTAAACACATTTCTAGAAACACTCTAAATATAAGGAATATTTAGGTAGAGTCAGAAACCTTCAAGTGTCTATATTATTCAATAGCCACTTTTACGATTTTAGCCAATGTGTTTTTTGTAGGTATTTGTTTTTCATCGTATAGTATTTCTATATCATTCATTTTGTCGTAGTTAGTCAGTCTTTAGCTCATATTTATATTCTAAAATATGACTTAATTAGTAAGGTATAAATCACTTCCTAAATGAAGCGACGTTCATTTTCCATATAATCAAGCACCAGACTATTTGTCATCAAAACTGGATGTGCTAAATTCCAACTCTATCAGATTACAGGAAATAGGTAAAAAATCGATCACAAGATTCGTTTGGCAGTCACTCGTGGAGCGTGAAACTGAATGAAACCGTTTGAAATTATCCTTCAACGGCCATGTTGCGGAAGGAAAATGGAAAAAACCATATCTTTATAATTTTAGAATCCTATAACCTAACATCACGGCTGTATTCCCCAAAGAAATAGGCAGAGCTGAACCTAGGTTCAGCTTTGCCTATTTCTTTGGGGAATACAAAACTGTGCGAAAACATAACAAACATAACTGTGTGCAAACATAGCTGTGTGTGTGCTGTGTGTGTAACTGTGTGCTGTGTGTGTCCCATGTAATAGGGAGCGAGCCTACCGCTATCAACCGGGCTCAAATCCAGACTCCGGGCTTTTATATTACCAAGTGGATTTAAATGAGAAATGAATAACAAAATACCACGACTTTATTACAATCTAGATTAAGGCTCATTTTTAAATAAGGTCACACAACGACACCATTTTGCTTATTACATCCGTCACCGACAGATACGTTTGTGTCCACACGGAGCTGCTCTAAAGGCTTAGCAGATGACTATACGTAGGTATTCACATATTAACAATAGGTACAAAAGCTGATAGCTTTAGCGGATTTGAACACGTGCTGTTGTATGGAATAGTAAATATTGTAGTAAACAGAGATTTACGAGTATTATTTGTCATGTGAGTATATAGAGAGATTAAACCTACATGTGTTTTGTTTCAAAGCTTTTTAATGGCCCTTTCACATTTTTTTTTTTTGTTTTCGATAAAAAAATACGTTAAAAGTTTTAAAACCAGAGTGCTACGAGCATAAATCTATTTAGCGAATACCACAGTCAAGTTTTAATAGCAGCTCACATATCGGCAAAACAATAGATATTTCAGTATGATGATGTAGGTACAACACACAAACATAAAAGTTTCATAATAAAATAACTATCAAACTAAAACACTTACCAAAGTGTAAACATGCGGAACGGAACGTGCAAAGTTAACATTAGGAAACGCAATCTGATTGTTTACTTTAACAAATACGTAAAGCTGAGTTGTTTCACGTAGATAATGTCTTATTTAAATTCCGAACGCAACATGAGACGGAGGGGTTCCCCACCCCCCTTGTTAACCACCACATTGCCCACAGTAATTGTTTCATGGCATGTGGCAATCAAGACCCATATATCTACATGGGTATGTACATAACCATGTATAGTGATGTCCCTATAACAGCGCAGGGGATTGCAAATTATAGGTTTGGTTCTGTTGGCATTCCTTTGTACTTACGTACGTTTATTTAGTAAGGTAACATTTTAAATTAATTAAATTGTAAAGATTATTTTAGTTGAATAAAATTATTTGCGGGTTAGAATAAATTGACTTTTAGCAATCACCTGGTGGTCGGGAGTCTTAGAATAATAGTGGGTTGAAGAAAATATGATTCGTCAGTAGCCCCGGGGATAGATTTAAGTTAATAGACATAGGGTCATCCCCTTGAGATGAAAGATCTAAGGCAAAAGTTTCTACCTATCGCCTCGGGATAAAAGGCGTGATGTTTAAAATTTCATTTATTTGAGCTAGTTATATACATAAAGGCTCATAACTTGAATCTCCCTCACAAAATCTTTTTCAACAGACAAATCATTATTCAAACCTTTTCACCGCAATTTATACAGATCTTAGAGCCTTTTCAAAAGCCTACTCAATGAAGGTGAGAAACGGTCTCAAAACCAATTTAATATTCGTATTTCAATTCCCTTTATTATTGATATCTGTAATAGGACAGTTAATTTTGAAATTCAAAATTACGTTAAATAGAAAATTCAAAATTACATTAAAACTTTTTAATAGCATAAGATTAATACTTTAATGTTAGACTGCGAGACGCAATATTTTATTATGAACTAGCTTCTGCCCGCGGCTTCGCCCGCGTGGATGTCGGAAAGGATAAGAAATATGTCCTTCCCCAGGATGTCATCTATCTCTTTGGCATCTGCTGGCAGGCAATTTTATCGAAATCCGTTCAGTGGTTTAGGCGTGAAAATGTAACATACAGACATAATTTATAATATTATATAGTATAAGCACTTTGCCCGCGACTCCATCCGCGTGTACTTTACTCTTAAAATTTCGAAGATGTATGTTTACGATCTTTATCATTTATTTATTTAATTCGGGTTAATTTTAAAGTTCACAGATGAAATGAATAAGATTTTTGAAATAAACCTTGTCGTCCCGATTTACCACGACAGGCTTTGTTTTTAAAAAAACGTTTGATACATTCCCATTACATGACTCAAAGATTACTTATTTTCGAGTTGATGGAAGCAAGCAGTAAAATTCACCCCTTAAACTTTATTACCCTTTTCCACCCCGGTAAGAGACGATTTTTGAAAAACCCTTAAAACACATACTTTTTGTTTTAAGTATTAGTACCGAGTTTCGAGGCCGAGCAGTTTAATATTTTTTCTTACCTATTAACTTTTTCACCCACTGAAAAAAAAAATTCCTCACAGAGGGCTGTGAGGATTTCTTTTAAACTAAAAGTGACCATCTTTATTAATGAATGAGGCAAATATTGCCAAGTATCAAGTTAATAACCAAAGGAAAAAAAAAATCATATTAACTGTATCCCGTCTTTTCACCACACTGGCGTAGAAAACAAAAAGAAAATATTGGTATGTTACCATAATTTGACTCAAAGATGATGTATATCAATTTTTGAGTTAATCAAGTCAGTAAAATACTCCCCTTAAAGATAATTACGCCTTTTTGCCCCGTTATCGGTCGATTTTCGAAAAACCAAAAAACTTATCATCGTTTCTTTCCTGTCAGAAGTATTAATACTGACTTTCGAGTTAATCGGATTCTTAGTTATGACGGCAGAATTGACTACCCCTTTTCAGCACGTTAGGGGCAATCTTCGAAAAACCCTGATACACATTATTCTTTACTTTCGATCCTAGGTATAAATGCTGAGTTTCGAGTTAATCGGACCTAAAATTCTTCCATACAAACTTTGAAAGCCCGCAACCCCTTTTTAGGGGGTAGTTTAGAAAAACATAAAATGCCAAACTTCATAATTTACATAGATTAGTATTGGTGTCAAGTTTCAAGTTTATTAACTTAAGGAATAAGATTTTCCATACAAACAACATCCCCCCATTTCACCCTATTAGGGGTGGAATTTCGAAAAACCCTTTCTTAGTAGATATCTACTCTTCACGAAGAACTCACCCTCCGAATTTCATGTCTCTAGGACCAGCGGTTTAGGCAGTGCGTTGATATATCAGTCAGTCAGGACTTTGAATTTTATATATACCGGATGAATTTTTTTACCGTCTCGAAAATAATAGGGTGTGTTGTGTAAGTGAAACAGAAGTCATACACAAGGATATTTGCTTAATACCATTAAGATTGTAAAAGTTCGGAAAATCCTTCAAAATCATGAAAAGTATCCATCCTACGGCCGTGCGTAAAACTAATAATAGCTAAATAAGAGATAGTAAACAACGTAAACTGCGATTGCGCATGAATGAAAGTTGTAGGTACTATGCGGCCGCTTGTATAGTCGTTTAAACGTTTTCAAAATCAACATAGTAACATTAATATCCCACTTCTAATAAACTAAGATAATAAGACAAACCTGATGTGCCTGCTAATCAATTTATACCCTAACATCAACAAAGTCTTAAATCAAATACTCAATTAACTAAATAAGCCTCGGACCAAAAGAATAAGTACTAACCTAACACAATAATAAGAAAACCTAACCTACAAATAAAAAAACACAACAATTTACCTACAATAAGAAAAACCTAACCATACCAATAAAACGATAACAGTAACAAAACAACGAACGAAAATTTAAAACAATTAATCTAATATTTTTTTTTAAATAATCGAAACAATACTTGAATAAGCAAGAATTACTCGACTGTACTTCGGGGTGCGGGCGGGAGGGATGCGCAAGCGGCTCGTGTGCCGTCGGCTTCTTTGATATTTTTCGCAGAAATGGGTAATAAAGAGACCGACGGCATGTGCGGCGAGTACCTATCGCCTATCGGCCGGCTTCAAAGGATAGTAGGTATTGCGCTACGAATTCATTGATAAATTACGCGCATTTAGTAGGGTGCGTATGGTTTGAATGTTTACATTTTTAAGTCGTTTTTATTTTTTTTTCATAATTTCAGATTTTATTGTTCTAATATGAAAAGTTTACTTCAAATGTGTAGTATTTAATGCTAGATCTATTTCTTTGTATGTTATTAAAAAAAAAAAAAAAAAATTCTATTCCATAGGCTTCAACTCCGTTCACCTATTATAACCTATTGTTTTCAAGACGGTAAAAAAAGTCATCCGGTATAGATACATCAACAATATTGATTAAGGGTCCAAACGACTACAATGTTTTTTAAAATGTCCTTATTATAAATCTCAAAATTCACTGACAGACACAACAACCTAAACCACTGGGTTTAGAAGCATGACATTTTGCAAAATAGTAATTCTTTATACATACAGAGTAGCAAATAAGTTATCACACCAAAGTAAACAGTACAGCGGTTATTACATTTATTTATTTATTTATTTAACCATTTATGTACACACATATATAAACAGACATTGAAAGACAGAACAGAAAAAATACATGTTGTTATCAGTCTGTTAAAATAATAAAGTAACTAAAAATGGAGCACTGAACTCTTCAAAAAAATAAAGACGTAGCTTAAAAATTGGCACGTAATTATTTTAATTGTTTGTTTAAAATAGAATAGAATAGAATAGAATACTCTTTATTATGTACTCCATATAAATTACAGACAAAAATATAGAAATTTTACAAAGGGTGACACAATGGGCGGTCTTATCGCAAGAGACAACCAAAGACAAAATACGTTATTTATTTATTTATAATAATAAGCACACCAACAGCACAGTCACTTACAATTCAAATTAAATATCATCTACCATTAGCATTACAGTAACCATGCAAATAACAGGTATGCATGACATTTAACTTAAAAAATATGCGAGTCAAAGGAGAACAATAAAAAGTTATGTAGAACACGTGTTTACAATTAAAATAATAATCTAATCGCAACACTGCAAAACGCTGTTCAGCAATAAGAAAGGATTTTATTTTATGAAAATTCATCCCTTGAAGAGGTTAAATAATTATGAAAGTTTGTATGGAAGTTCGTTATATTTAAAGTTTGAAACGTGGAAGTTGGTACTCAGACTTCTGTTTATAAATTAATTAATTGTTTTATCGTGTTTTGGAAACTCCTCCCCTAAGGCTCCTGAGAAGATGCCGATGGAAAATCTCATCGGGCTTGTAAATTCATAAAAAACTTGAAGACTATTCAGGGTATTCTTGGTTGCCATGTTAATAAAGATACACATAATTAACCGCATTTTATAAATAAGAAGTGTTAAAAATTGTGATGTACAAACTTAACTATGTTTAGGTAAAAATAGATGCGCCCCGCGGTTACACCCGCATAAGTGTCGATCCCGTGGGAATATCGAGATAAAAAGTATTGTATGTGTTATTCTGATGTATAAGCTATATTACTGTAAAGTTTCATCAAAATCCGTGCAGTAGTTTTCGTGTGAGGGAGTAACAAACATCCATTCACGCTCACAAACTTTCGCGTTTATAATATTAGTAGGATTATTGTCATCACCTTTTCTTTTTTCAACAAAACTTTTTGTTTTATTTTTGTAGTTTAATTAATCATGCTCAATTTATTGCTTAAACGAACCTTACTTTTTTAGATTATCAGAAACTGTCTCGCAAAAGGCAAAGGTGGCCGGCCGGCGATATTGCTCGTTATTTGTGGTTCGAACGGACTCGCGATGTTAATCGATGTAGCGGCAACTGAGTTAGACGTTAATAAATTAATTACATAGATAAACTCGGTTAGTTGAATTAAACATGGTTTAAATTGCGTTTAACATGTAACTTAACGGAAGTTTTACTCTAGAGGATTGACAAGGTCGGTAGATGTTATTTTCAGACTGCGTTGTTAGAAGTCACAATGACTCGATGACTGACATGAGTATGGGCCCTAGTAGAGTCAAATGTGTGTTTTTCTGAATTCTCACCAGCAGCTCAGAATCAGAAGGCCAATCCTCGTAATTTAGAACTTTCAAAATCTAGTCGCAGTCTCATCTCAGCGATAAACGAATGTCAAAAACTTGTCAAAATGTAGGAAAATTAGAAGTATATTTTGACAGATTGAGACTGAGATCAGAGGGGCAATTCTCGTAATTTTAAGACCGTTCACAATCTGATCTCAGTCACTAAGGCAAGAAGAACAGAAAAGAAGGCATTAAGTCCGCCTTTGTACCTTTTTGTGCGAAAAGTTTAAATAAATAAATAAAGAAAAAGTATTTATTGCGGCTCGTACAAGAAGACCACAAGCTAAACAAAGTTTACAAGTGTCCCTACAACAGTCAAAAATAAAAAACTAAACTATATTTTTTAAAAAGTAACAAAAAGAAAAATGAAACAGAAAGTCCTATACGAGGCCAAAAGGCTCCTATCTCGACGACGACGAGCGAGCGGGCGGATCGGATCGGTGTCGATCTGATAAGGTTAGCAGGGCCAACATGGCCTGAGATCGCACAAGATAAGGTTTGGAAGGAAAAAGGGGATACCTTTGCCCAGCCGAAGGACATATAGGATAACAAAAAAAAAATAGAGCTACTATAATATATGTAATACTAGCTTTTGCCCGCGGCTTCGCTCGCGTTAATTTAGAATTTGATAATCTAAACTCTAAAGTTTCTAATATAATTCAATCATAATCGAAAGACACGTGGCGCCATCTATTATCATAATAACGTTATTGTTGTTTTCCTCGGGAACAGCACTTTTTTTCGGGATGCCCCATGTCCGTTTTTGTACACCTAACAACGTATATGCAAAATTTCAGAATGATCGGTTCAGTGGTTAAGACGTGACAAGGTAAGAAACAAACAAACAAACTTACTTTCGCATTTATAATATTAGTTAGGATACATCTGTACTTATTAAAAAGAAAAACTTTTTTAAAAACAAGCTTTTATTACTTGTTAATAAAAAGAACTGAAAAGTTAAAAATAATTTAAACCTGATAAGAAATAAATAAAAGCGAGTTGCATTGTGATTGAAACAAGCTTTTATTAACAAGTAATAAAAGCTTGTTTTTAAAAAAGTTTTTTTTTCTTTTAATTTTATTTTTAACTTTTTAGTATTTTTGATGTGAGATTGACTACGACGTAGTTCGTAGCGCGTAGCAGTGTTTTTTCGTTATATGCGTTTACTTCACTTAAGCTACCTGTACTCGTCAAGACGAATCAAACGAGCCCAAACTCGATGGGGTTATGTCGTTTATTTAACGAGTTCCTTTGGCCATCTTCCAGCTCCATCATCAGACCCTGGTTACCATCTAGCACCAAAGTACTCGTCAAGACGAATTATACGAGCCCAAACTTAATGGGGTTGGGTCGTTTAACTACCGAGTTCCTATGGCCACCTTGCGGTTCCATGATCAGATCAGCTCCATGTCATGATAATTATGCATTGTCATCCGATTTACACATGCATGCAACATTTCAGCTCAATCGGTTGAAGATATCTGCTTCAAAAATGAGATGCAAGAGTCCACCCAAACAAGCTTGTAATAGTGGTGTTATGCATGTTACTGTTGTATAATTTGCAAAGTACGCCCCTCTAGAGACATAATTATTATTGCATTAAAATTGTAAAATAATGTATTGTTCATCAGACTGGTTAACCCCGAGAGTGTTTTAATGGAACAAGTAACAATAACTTTCAAGCTACACAGTACACACATGGGTACCTCCCGTCATTTTCAGTTGCCTGAAATGTTATTTCGACTTAACAAAGCCTCTATTATTATTATTTTATGACAAGAAATCTTGTGAAAGACATGTCTAGACGTTTCGTTGACATAAGAAAACCTAATGCAATATTCAAGCACAATACAGCATTCTTCAAGATAACAAAACGACTTGTGCTTGAAAATTGTCTGAAAACTGTAGTCACCATGAACTGCCGGTCAATTTTGTAAAAATTTCACCGTGAAAATTCAAGTGAAGTCAGCTTGATGTGAGTTGTTAGTAGTGTCAATCCCTAGCATTATTTGGAATGACAGCTCAATCCACGCTCACTTCACCTAAGTTTTCACGGTGAGATGGTTACAGAATCGCACTGCTGTCCTTCCTCAGACTATATTGTTCCCACTGTTGAGATTCAGGCTTTCTCTCGATGAGAGAGAGTGCGCCGTAATCCACCACGCGGGCCCAGTGTGGATTGGTAGATGTCATATGTCTTCGAATTTTTCGGTTCTAGGACATGCCACGGTGCTCACGATGTTTTCGTTCACCGTTTTGTCAACGAACTGTCAGGAATTTTTATCAATTTAAATTACATGTACGAGTATGAGCAACATCTGAACGAATTTGTTACATTTAGCAATAAATCCATCAGTAAGTATTTACTTTATTACCTCTTTAATTATAATATTTGGATGTGTCGTATATCGAACATCATGTCTAGAAAATATTTACGTTTCAACAGTAAGTTCAAAAGGAAAACACGGTTGTTTTATCCCTGTATCATTTTATATCTGAGATATAATAACATCCTTTATCATACTATCTGAGGTATCTACCTATGTAAAGAGAGAGTTTAATTCTATTCAAATTCAACATCATTTATTTGCAAATATGGCCAAACAAGATGCGGATGCTTTACATTCATGTTATAATTGTATATCACAGTCTTGGTATCACCATATTTTACCTTTCGGCATGTAAAGAATAAGAAGAAAACATAACTAAACTAAACAGAATAAATGACGCAATTTCACGGGCACACAATACTGTGTACCCCATGGATATAAAAACAGCTATGTACCCTATAGATATGATGGTTTATTTTGCTTATAACAATGCTGTCTGACGGCAGAAACTTGCTAAAACTTTCATAATGGAACTTCTCCGAGATAGAGACGTTTCACCGCAAGTTCTAAAACATGTAGGGTCAGCCTTTTCGTGTACCCTGGTTTGTAAATAGTAATTTAAGTCGAAAATTAGTTGTTGCGGCTCAAAGACTCAGATCTGGACACATTCCATGTAATAAGTTTGCGTTCATGATGAGAAAAACGAACTCGCCTAACTGTGTGGAGTGCGGAGTTGTTGAAGACTTACACCACTTATTGATGGGCTGTGGTCGGTACGAGTCTGGTAGAAATGATTTGTTTAGGGTCTTGAGGTTGAAAAGACTTGAAGTAGGCACATTCCATAAAATCCTGGCTCAACCAAATAGGAGAAATGTGTATTTAGGGTACGATGGGACTGATATACGCATTGCGATTATATATGTTCCTAAATAAAAAAATAAAAAATAAAAGTTCTAAAACTAACAAATCGTTGGGGAGGTCATCATCTGCCTAACGTTTTCCCATCTAAGTTGGGATCGGCTTCCAGTCTCGTCGGATGCAGCTGAATATCAGTATTTTACAAGAAGCGACTGCCTATATGACCTCCACAACCCAGTTTCTGGGTCATACGATACCCCTTGATAAGACTGGTTATCAGGCTTTCGGGCTTCTGACGACCCGTAACGACTGCCAAAAATCTACGAGTGACAGCCAGGACCAACAGCTTAACGCGCTTTCCGGGGGTCTTGATATGTAAAGATGGTCACCCATCCACGAACTAACACTGGCGAATTAACCGATCCGTGAGGCTGTTATTACTTAGCCACAAGCCCCTCGTAAATCATTGGGTAGGTACCATGCCTAATATTCAATTTCACCAGTTGAGATTAGCAAAGAAACCTAAGTAGGTAACAGACATGAAGAATATTCGAAAATCAACCCTATTTAGGAGGTCTAAGGGCATAGGGCGAGTTTTTCTACCTACTCGATGGCGTTAACGTAAACTCAGATTTGTATGGAATGACAGCAGTGCTATCGAGTTTCCACTAGATGGCGCTGCTCTAATACCGTACAAATCTGCGTTTACGTTCACGCGATCTAGTAGGTAAAAAACTCGCACTACGCCCTCTGGTAGTTACTAATAAGTAAAACAGCGGTTTATGCTAATCCGCATAATATTCATTTATTTTAGCTCAAATATATTGTATTTACAATTCGTTGAGTAGTGGTAGTGCTAAACCTACCCTGATTGTGGATAGACCAATCAGGGGTCGTCGCGCGCGTTCTATACTTTCGGCGTCGGCTCCGTGAACGCGCAAACTTATAAAAGGCAAAATGTCAACGACACATTCTTAGTTAGCAAAGTGTTTACTTAGCGCTTACTAACCCGCACTAGATAGGAAGTGCAGTCAGCTTTCTTGGCAACGCCTTCCAACCCCCTTGACTTTTAAGTAGGGTTAAGTTGATGCTATTATTGTACACTAGCGCGACGCTGACGTAACTTTCCATCAAGAACATCGAAAATAAAGGCTTATAAAACTCGGAACATTTAGAAAAAAATGAACAAAGCTTTTATTCGTATTAGTTGGTATCTACATAGATAGTGAGGTGTCTGGCGGGCATGGACTTATATGAATATTAAAATTCAAATATAATTTGTTCATATTATATTCCACGTATCATTTCAAAGAAATCAAAGTTTCAAAAGTCCGTATCAGATCACAAATACATAATCCTAGAAAACCCACGCAAAACTTACCGCATAATAATAGAGTAAAGATATTAATAATGTGATTTATAGATAGAAGAAGATAGAAAATAGCCGTCGTAAAAAAAAATCACTATTATTTTATGTTCGATAATATTACTTTACCACGTAGCCATAACATTATGCCACGCGACGCGTTGCATAAATATAAATTATGCATATTTTCCGCAAAACAATTTACACTTCAGCCGTTCACACATTTATCTAAGTACTTATTTATCGGCCAATAACTGTATTACTTTTGAGTTGGAATGTACCTGCAAGGTTGTATCTTTTACTCGTAAGTCAAGTCTCTAAGAGACAATTAAAAAAGTTATCCACGCAAGCAGCAAACTCAATCTGAGATTTAGCATACTGTATCGTCGTAAATAGAGCAGGAATTCCAGATCGAATATATAAGCAGCCTATAATGTTCCCACTACTGGGACACAGGCCCTTTCGAGAGGGAGTGGGATATATGTGTATATGTAATCTAGAACGCGGACCCAGTGCGGGTTGGTAGTCGCCACGTGCGAACTACGCATCATACTGACGTCCCGCAAAATCCTGCATCGCAAAACCACAATTGTCCGCGCCACTAGCGTATAGGTATACAACGTCCCGATATCAATAGACGGGCAGTAGCCCACCAGATACAATACCCATCTGGTCGGAGGATCCTCCCTTTTCTATGGAGGTTCAGTGAATTTTACACCCTGCCATGCTATCTATACCAAATACACTGCACTGTAATGTTTCCTGCGTCCATAGTTGTCTCGGTTGAGATTCGTCAGACTATTATTATTATCTATGCTAAACTCCCCAAGTAAGATCGTTCGTCTGCTTACCTTCTACACGACTGCGGTGCCACAGGCCAGCTCCGCCGCGAGCGCAGCACCAGCCCCACCCGCGGCATAGATCCGTGCACGTTGCTCATCTGTGGTGCCGACGTGCGCTTGCGGCTCCAACCGCGACGACTGTTGTTGGCGCCCCAAAGGTGCGATGTGCCGTGTTCTGGGTAAATAGGAAATAAATGCTTCATTTATAATTTAAATAGCCCTTGCTTTGGTTCACATGCAAAGTTCAACCCGTCGTTAGACGTTTCAAGATTTCAAAACAGTTTACGTGTCGAACGGTTGCGTGTTTTTAATCGACAAACTCTAAAGTATCGTCTAACTTCATAAAGACAGCCCTCTTATTGGAAAAAATAATTGTTTATTCTACACACGAATACAAAGTAAGCCAAAAGCCTTTCGACGAATTAAAATAATAAAAAACAAAAAAAAAAAAAAGTACCGAGTAGTAGTATTTTCTCCCGTTTGTTCCTTGTTTTATGAGAAAAAAATTTCAACATCCTAAATTATGTTTGTGCACAACAGAATCACACCGATAACTTTTATCTTTAGATTTTTTCTAAACTTTAATGTTGAGACGTGAAGGCGTCAGGGGTAGCGCGTATTTTTTGCAATTTGCAGGTCAGTATCAGACTGTACGTTGAACTAATGATGATTCGCGGCCGTAACAAATAGTTATTTATAGAATTATAATCATAAAAATCATCAATACAACTCTCTAAGTTAAAGTTAGTTATTTCGTGAAATCATCACATTTCAGGCCAATTGAGTTGAGGCCAATTCTAACTCAAGGAGTTGTATTGCTGATTCTTATGATTATTATTCTGTAAAGCCATATATGTTAAGGTTGCGAATCATATTTAGATCAACATACAATCTGAGACTGATCTGCAAATTGCAAGAAAAACATAAGTAAATTTGTATTTCACGGTCTACGAGCGCATCCTTCTTATACAAAGTTACTTAAAGCTTATTCAAGGTTTATCTAGTAGTCGCTAACTGGGCTACCGTCGAAGTGTTATTAGTTCTCTTGTAAGGAAATTCTCAGTAGCAGTTCGGAGTTAGAAACTTTACCTGAGAAATATTATTAAGCTTGTCTCTTAGTAAACGGGACTCAATACCGTCTTCGGTGAAATGGTTTTGTAGCTTGTACATAGCTACGAGTATTACTAATACCATAATGACTTAGTGACTATACATTATAGAAGAAAAACACCTATTATCAACCCTGTATGCTCTGAAGGGACAAGCAGAGGTAATTAGTAGGTCCCACACTTCGCCAGTTATATCGTAAGTCCCATGTAAATGGTCGGCGAGCCCTAACTCAAAATTCCGGCCTGCTACAAAGAATTTCCTAATTTGGAAAGTGATAAAAACTACTTACTTAAAACTTCATGCGATTTTTTTTTTTTGCTGGCTTGGTAATGTTTTCTATTGCTGACAGAATTTAATTGACAAATTAAATGGCCCGACATTATTGGCTTGACCAACTCGTAACGACGCTTTGAATCGACCACAACTGATTGTGGGCCTAAATTTAACTCAGGTTCTTACTTCCTCCCCCCCGGTGGGTTCCCGCATTGTCGAGGCGGGGGGGCTCAGAAGCCGTGGCTTGGTCACCCACGGTGAAGCCAAGAGGAACCCGAGGAGGAGCCGCTCGACAGGGCTTTGCCAGTAAGCCGATGACGTAGCGGCCAACAAGTAGGTTGCGGTGCCGCTTGGGTGACATCGCAAACTGAGGCGGGCCGCGATGTCGTATGGGAGGCCGCGGCGGTAGAGGAGCGGTGCGCTGCTCTCCCTACCTTCCGCGGGCTTGACAGGGTCGCCACTGTCTGATGGCGGACGCGGTGGGGCCGCAGGAGAAGGAGTGTTGGTATGACGTTGGCCGCTCTCCCTATCCTCTGCGGCCGTAAATTGGCAGGCGGCGGGGCCAATGACCTGATCCGTCGCAGGGGGACCAAGGGGGGCCCAGACACGGGGTCGGCTGGCGCCCATGTGCTGTTTTGGTCCCTGGGGTGGTCACGGCGGCCTCCTCTGGGGAGTACTCCCCAGAGGAGGGTCCGCTGACGGACAGCCGCAGCGAGTTGAGTGCTAACGCGTGCCCGTGTTCCCGCCGTAAGCGGCAGAGGAGCACGTTGTAGATTCGCGCTACATTCGTATACCCTCATTTTTAAAGTATATAAAATTAGCTACTATTTAAGCGCATCCATAGCTCTGTAGGTCCAGTAAAACCTGATACCGGACTTCAAATATTGTAAATAAAAAATCAGTTCAGTTTTAGCCGTCTTCCGGACAGGATATCGGTTATAAGTCAAAAACTGAAAGAAGTCCGAATATTTCTCGGGTTTTTTAATACCACGCAACTGCGTAGTAGTCTAAAACTAAGTTTGCAACTGCGCACAAGTCTTTGAAAGACTTGTGCGCAGTTGCAAACTTGTTTTTAGACTAATAGATATCCATCCTAACAACATCCCAAAAAATCAGTGCAGTGCAATTTTTTGCGACATCCGATGTTTTTAATGACTGGCTATAGGTACTTAATATATTTGTTTACAATTCTAGTACCTAATTTAAGTCTTAATGGTCACAATGATTTAATTTGGACAAATATACACTTCAGAACCACAATTCTACTTCTAATTTACCATTCAAGACGTATATCAGACACTAAAATCAATTATGGCAATAGCCACCAGACAGACCATGAAAAAACCTTCACAGACCCTCGACAGTACCAGCCTTTGATTGAACATTTACTAGCAAATGAATGGGAGATTCGAAGCCTGGAAATTTCATCTGGGAGATACCCTTTGTTATACCTGATAGTACAAAGATAATAAATGATCGTTTTCAATTTGATTCAATGAAATACAAAACTCTAGAGGAAATAAATGTTCTATAATGGAAACAAATGTTTTGGACTTCAAGTAATGTCATCACAGTTAACCCATCACTCTTTTTAGTAAGTTTTATTTCATGTGTTTTGGTGTAAAACAAGCGGTGGTCTATCTGATGGTAAAGTACGTTTATGGAAATATCTGAATTATTTTAATGGATATTGCTAAACCATTGCTTCATATGTTCGAAAAAATTGTCTGCTCAGCGACGTAAATAACGCAATGAATGTTGTTGAGCTGTCAAAATGAACGCTTAGTACTTAGTAAGCTAATTTTACGAAGTTATTGTTTTGTGCATGTGGTGTCTACGTATAAGTAATTGTTGCGCTGTAACTTAATTTTAAGAATGAATTATGTTGCTGTATCCAGTGTGAACAATTGTTGGTAGACCTAATAAAAATAAATAAAATAAAATAAATAAACGCTGGTAACAAGTGATGGTCTCGTGACACTTCTTGCTGACAGAAATAGGTGTGGTTGTAGGTAACAAAAATAAATTCATCTATTTTCAGGTAATTTACACCCATAGACAAACATAAAATTTTAAAAAGTAAGAGGTACTCCTATAACAGCTTTTTGGGAAAGCTTAGCAAGCGCGAACATTTGAGGGGGTACCTAAGGGTACTCCCCACAAATGGCAGTACTTCAATAATAAACATATTATAGAAAAGTTTCGCCCTGCTTAGTCAGTTCCCACCAAACTACTTTGACAGTAGTTTGGATAGTCGTTTTAATATTCCAAACTTCTTCTTTTCGTTTCGATGGTACTCTTCTTCGATGTTTATATTGTTTGAGCCCAGTAGGTGGCCTCGTTGCGGCATCAGTGGCATTTTTAGGTCCTCCAAGGTGCATGTGGACGGGCACTTAGGGCAACTAATATTCAGCTTGCTCTGCTCCAGCAAATATTCATCTGCATAGTTCCAGTCTTACCGAATGCGGAATACCAGTATTTTACATGGAGCGACTGCCTGTCCGACCTCCACAACCCAGTTACTGGGCAATACGATACCCCTTGGTAAGATTGGTTGTCAGATTTTCGGGCTTTTGACTACCTGTAACGACTGTCAAAGACCCACGAATGATAGCCGGGAACAACGGCTTAACGTGCTTTCCGAGGCACGGAGGGGTCTTGGTATGTAAAGACGGTCACCCATCCACGGACCAACCGCGGCAAGCGTACCTTAACCTGATCGATCGACCCGTGCGGCTGTTATTACTAAGCCTTAAGCAAATCATTCCAAACAAACAAATCACATAACACTACTACAATGTCTATATTGTCTACACATTTATCGATAGCAACTCGATAGCACACTCTTCTATTTGTTGTTCGTGCAAGGGATACAATACTCCTTTCAATTACCACGATTGTATCTCTCTGTCATTGTTATCGCCTAACAAAAAGTTGTCTGCAAAGTTGTGTTGTTCCTAGTTAGATAGAGTTTATTCACATTTGGTTTCGTACCGAAAACATAGTTTTATGAAGGTATACTCATACAATGACCTTATGAAAACGTTGATCACTTAAATTTGAACTATGGCATATTAAAATGATAAAGTTTAAGGTACCTAGCTAAAATATCAAATACTAACTTCTGGCCGCGACATCTACGTGAAATTTCTTGTCCCTCGCATCGCATCGCCTGCCCGCGCTTTTACTTTGTTTTAGCATAACGTTCTTTCTGACTCCTTTTCATTTTGCTCGGCTACGGGTCCTAGCGTGATGTTAATATAGTCTACCGCAAGAATTGGGCTAACAAATGCAAAAGGAGTTTTTCAAATCCGCCAGGTAGTTTCATAGATTAGCACGTTCAAACAAACCATAAAGCGTTCACACATTAGTATAGATAGAAGACAGGTTCCTAATGTGTACCACAACTAGTTCTTAAGGCACGATAACCAGTAAACAAACTATTTAATGTGCCTCTTAACGAATCACAAAACAGATGGCATCTATAGAATTTAGTATCAAATCCATTTGGGGACGTCACTGAATGAAAAAGATTGACGTAAAAGGTTTAGGCCAACACAGTATAAGTATCAAGTCGTGGCCTGTTTACGACGTATTGATCTGCATGCCAAGCTTTTCATCGCTTAGCCAGTTCCACATTTGAAATACTCGAATAACCCGGCCACATTGTATTGCAATATTTTTTTTTATATATATAATGCATGCTCAATGTTCGTTTCATAATTATGCCCAGTAGTAGTAAGATATAATAAGAACTGCGTGAAGGTGCTTTAAAATATTTTTTGGGTACATTTAACTTTTTTAATGACAGAGGATTTTCTATCATTTGGAAAAACAAAACACAATGGCGAAGCGATTAATATTGGTAATTTTGCATTATGCCGCTGATCACTAGACAAGTGTCTACATAGCTTTAGATAGACCCGAACTATAACTTACAGGGACCAATTACTTTCAAACTCACGTAGATGTATTCAATCCTAAAATCTCATGAGAGCAATAAGTTGATCGTTCTACATTTTATTTCAATATAAACATTTTCCTAATGAAAAACACTCCCTATTCATTAAGACATGCGCAACTCGCTAGGAATTCATCTCCCGTTGCCCGGGCAACAATCACTTAATGATATTTCTCATATTTCTCGCTTCCTGAGTTCACTGCGTAAATTATATAGTTTGTTCCAAAAGTTTCTAATGAAAATATAAACAAATGGAGCATAAAATGTACCTGTAGATGGCTATTTTTAGTGCCTGATTAAAGCACTCAATTTGTACTTAGGTACAAATTGAGTGCTTTAATTTGATTATTTGAATACCTAAACCCGACAATTTAATTTTAAATCACCTTTCCTCAATTTCAATTGAATAATATTATTCGAACAATGATTGTTGGAAAAAGTGGTGAGCTACAAAGTAGCAACCTTATAAATACGGATGAATGTGTTACTAAGTCCCTTTATTGAGTCAAAATTTAATTTGAACAGGGTTTATTTACACTTTTATCACATACTTTTGGAACTGACCATAGGCTATGTTGATGACAGACGAGTTGTTAACACTGAGTTGCAGTCAACTGAAAGAAATGGAATAAGGAAAACTTACCTACTTAACCTATGTATGTAACCACACAATGCCAAGGTCACATTATATATCATAACACAACTTCAATGTACCTACCTAAGTATGAATTCACTTGCACATCACTAAAATTCATGAAAATTCAATGTTTTTTCACTTACACTTGACTTTTTTCGGAAGCATTAATTAAGAAATGAATAACTTTTTGAGTAAAATGATTCTACGTTTATGATTTTGCACTAATGGACCATCTTTGTCTTTACCGTCTCCATTATTAGATCTGACACCAAATAGTTTTTAAGAGAACTATATACACCTGGGTGCTCATTGTGCTCAACTCAATCGGAAAACGGAAAATAAATGAAAAATCGGTCACATGAGGTATACTCGACCTCGTCATTTCTTTATCACCCTGAATTTGAAAGTTACACGTCATAAAACGTCATGCTCTTTTTTTTTTTTGACCAATACGGTAGTTACAGTCCGGCCGTCGAGAAAATGCGTTCCTGACACCTGTGAGTGCGATAATTCTAGTAGCTAATAAAGATCAAATTTGGAAAAGACGTATTCGTTTGTATGAAACTGACAGCTGTCACGAACGCATTAAATTTTCAATTTGCTGGGAGGTTTTGTCAAAAGTGGTAAAGCAATGATGAGGACAATCATACTATTAGTTACACGGTTGCGTCTGAAGCTGAACTGAATTATTCACAGTTTTCTAGCGTACACTACAGTCCTATGCCACAAACAAATATTGACTGGCGCGATAATTTAAGTACCAAACACATTACAATATGAAGAAATTAACATATACGTGAGTAGGAAGTTTCAGAAATAAATTCGTAGTAAACCCTGCTATTGCATCTCTTTTCAACAAGTGTGTTAAAAGTGAGACGGCATCATTCACACCCGCCAAAATGGACTCTCTAAAACAAAGGTACTGTCGCCAAAGGAGATAAGTAACCAGGGTCGACGGATATAGTTGTAGTTTGGTAAGAAACCGAAGAATGTTTTCGAATAAAATTAAATCTAATAAATAGAAAACAAACAGTTCATTTTATCAAATTAAATTTCATTGGAAAACATCCATCAATTTCATACTAAACTTCAACTATATACGACAAGACTGGTTACTTATCTCCTTTGGTGACTGTACCTACTAATATAGCTACACCTATATTGTGCTTGAAAATACTTCTGATGTGGGTAGGTATATGTGTAGGTATATCGTTGCATCATTATCCCGCCCTTACCCCAATTTTTTAGGGTCAGCGCAGTATGTATGCCATTTTCATCCATACGTCTCTTTCAACCTTCGTCGTGTTGTTTTATTTCCTGCCTTCCATGCACCTTTTCATAGGTCGTTCTTTTTAGTTTGAAATCCTAGTTCATAATTATTAGGTTAGTTAGTTTATTGTGGCATGGTCGCCATGGCAACTGGTTGCGATGCTACTAACAACGACTTGTCATATACACTCGCGAGCAATGAAAAAGTTCCAGTGACATAGCACCAAATTACTCCTAAACGGGAAAGGCTAGCTTAATGACGCCGTCTGCAATATTAAAGTACTTTTAACAGCGCATCAGAATATTACCAACTAAAAACGTAAATATTGTGTTCAAATTTTAAATTATATGTCTTAGGAGATATTAAGATGTATGTCGGCATTTTGTGGGTGGAACTTTTTCATTGCTCGGCAGTGTATTTTAGTAACCGAGCCATCAAGATCACTTTCAAAGAAATGAAAACTGTGCATATTTCAATACCACTTAAATATGATTAAAGTTTACAGACACTCCATTCATAAATGCTCCCACAGACAGAGGCGACGCGGCTCTAGTAGAATAATTTCTATGCAAAACATTATGGAAATAGATCAACTAGAGTCGCGTCGTGCCTGTCCGCGAGAGACTTAATGCATAATCAGCCTATAATGTTCCCACTGTTGGGACACAGACCTCCTCTCTTTGAGAAGGAGTGGGCTGTAATCCACCACGCGGGCACAGTGCGGGTTGGTAGATGTCACATGTCGTCGAATTTTTTGGTTCTAGGACATGCCGGTTTCCTCACGATGTTTTCCTTCACCGTTTCGAGAGCAGTGGTGAGACACTCCATAGAACTAGGTTTCTATCAGTTTAATCCATTCATTACTCATACCACTTTAAATATACACAATCAAGCAAAAAATAGTCTTACCACGAGAATTTGAGGAAATAGGTTTATTATCGTTGTAGTGTAAATAATTTTATCAATTTGTAATTTCAAGGAAAACTTTCGATTGTGGTTTTCCTTCAGCAGTATTGTATTTTAGTATTGTCGATGGTATTTATAATGTTATGTTAATTTGTCAGTTTTAAGCGGTGTATTCGAGAAATGATGCCTAGACCGGCTCTTATACGGACACCGTTGAAAAGTACATAAAACCAGAAACTCGTACCAAATTCAGAGTAATATTCTACGAGTTACTTACTTGTAAAAATAAAGACAGGATGCACCAGAAAACGTTTTAAAAGAAAAATAAACAAATAATATGAACTATTTGATAGTACAAAGATACTAATTATAACCTATGTAAACATTGTAAACAATCACTGGATACGCATCCTTTACTACGAGCAACGTAAACCATACTGCAACATAAAACATTTGAAAAAAAAAAATAAAAAAAAACAGGAAACTTTATAAAAAATAAAACACTATAGCATTACTAACATTCACGAAGCTAAAACTTACGAAGATTCAATCTGGGATGTAATCCCTTAATGTTTGTGACATCATTGGTATAATGTTGTTTACTACAAGAAATGTAAAGTACCTATGACACCACTTTAAAAAAAAAACACTACAACACAAAACTAACATCCACGAGAACATTGTCACTTACGAAAATTCAAACTGGGATGTGGTCCCTGCTCGGAGCATGCGCGTCTCCCGCGCGCACTGAGCAAAACTTCCCTGCGCGGGCGCTCCGGCATCTCGTCGCGATCCACGCTCGGCCCGGCATCGAGCGCGCATGCGCCACCGCCCTCCTCCCTACCTTCTTCTACCACGCACGCAGACATCACTATTTTTGTTCACTAGTGATGTTCACAACACCTCACTGTATTTTTTAGACCCACCAACTCCTAAAGGAGCTACTAACTAGTTTAATATTTCACCATATAGTTCAATTTCCTCTGTCAGTTTTTAAGTTACACAGGTACGTCACTGCACTGCACTTCCGTTAATATTCTACACTCAAATCACTGAAATGATCCGTGCTATCGACACTATAGTAGAATCACTAAAGAGGTTGTTTTCAGTCCCGTTCACTAAACTTCACTGCCACGATTCAATTTCTAATATACACTTAAAATCACTGTTCTTTTTGTATTTCTCTCATTGTAATTACGTTCTGTAATTGCGCCTGTGATGGAATCCTGAAACAAAAAACATCATTATAAAGATAATGTTGATTACGTTAATGTGAAACTACGTGCACAAAAAAAAAAAATATTGTTTACTCAATGTTACAGTCGCTAATAATAACTACGTCATAAAATCTTTCATACGAGTAATTAATCATTCTTTGCATAAAATTAAGTTCGCAATTAATCGAATAATTATAATTTCTAATTTTATAATTTGCTGAAACAATAAGTGTGGAGAATAACATCCAGTCTGTTATTAACTTTTAATTAAACTAGGTACTAGAAAATAGACCCAATCAAGGAATTAAGGCCTTTGTTTAGCTGTGGGATGTTGTAGACTAAAATAGAATTTAATCCAATTTCCTGTCGAATGTATAGAATTGTTTACAGAAATGTCTATTGTAGAGAATTCTTTAGAAATAAGCATCACCTATGTATTTTTTTGTTCCTTCTTGTCTGTTTATACGTGTAGGTTAAGTTATATTTCTAATCTATTTATTTTACCATTAATGTTAATGGTAAAATAAATAGATTATAAATTTAACTTGACAGGATGTATTATAATTTAGACTGAGTAACCCCGCTCTTTTAGAAGTCACAGGTTACATTAATCTTGACATAAAAATAATTGGAATGAGCAGCAACCTTTTATAATTAACTAGCTTCTGTCCGCAACTTCGTATTTCTTGTTCCCTCGACCACGTTGCGTTGTGACGCAATATCGACGCAACGCATCGCCCTCCCGCACTATTAGGTAGGTACTTCGTTTTTGCTTAGCATTCCTTTTGACTTCTATTCTTTTTACTCGGCACCTAGCGTGATGTTGAATAGCCTTCCCTAACAATTAGGCTATCAAATGCAAATAGAATTATTCAAACCCGACTGGAAGTTCCAGAGATTAGCACTACGTTCAAACAAACAAACTCTTTTAACCCTTTTCGCTTTATACCTAGCCTCATAGTTATTAGTTGTCGTCGGGTTAATTTGGAAGTCTTACTAATCTAGTTTTTAAGTCGTTGTTAATAATATAGTATGTATTTTTATGTGTGATTCGTAATAAACGATATATTATATTATTATTATCTTTGACATATCTCGGGACCCTGGGGTCCCGGATCTTTGGAAGGCGTACTAAGGGCCGAAGCCAACTCGCAGAGGCCCTGTAGACAATTTTAAATGATGAGAAGCATGTCATTAGTATAGATTTATATAAATATAAATATCAACAAAATGATAGACCAGTTTTCGAAAAAAAATATACGGTAATTTTACCTGAAAACATGTAGGGTTTTCAAAAGGTCAAATCGCGGATCAGATTGCAAAGTTATTAGACTTCATTGCCTGACCCTCCATCTGGATAACCAATAACTGACGATACGTCGGATATTAGGATTGGACGTCTATTGAAATGTTTGGCCCACATTTTATAACCTTTTTGTGGGTAAGTATGTATGAATAAATTAATCCTTTGTGAGTATTTTTACATACTTGAGGACGATACCTACTCTATTCAATTATTCATTGGTTGTAGGTACCTAGTTTATTAAGTTGAAAATAACAATTGAATTTTTTGTATTAATAATAGTCTTCCGCCGCTCCGGTCACGGTGGCCTATATTTTCGGCATAAGAATCGTTCTTACATCTCGTAAATATTACTTAAAAAAAAATATTTATACAGTTTTTACTCTCAACTCAGCCTATCGCAGTCCACTGCTGGACATAGACCTATCCCAGGCTGTCACAACACCCTGTCCTCCGCCTTCCGCATCCAGTCCGACCCAGCAACCTTGTTAAGGTTGTCCGTCCATCTAGCTGGGAGGCGTCCCACACTACGCTTGCCGATACACGGTCTCCACTCCAGGACTCGTCTGTTCCACCGGACATCGTTCCGGTCGGTCAGGTCGGTCGGTTTTTACTCTGTTACGATTTTATTATATGTAGATGATTATATGATAGAGTAGAATTTAACTAGAAACTGTACACATGGTTAAACTTATGTGGCTTTTGGCGTAACTTAATTCCCTGTATTATTAATAAGGGTTGTCTATTAATTGTTCGTCGCTTGTAAACATCAACTGAGTTATAAACTTCAAAACTCCCAAACTTTGGGCTCAACCCTTCTGTGAATATTTCCCGCTGTCATTAACTTCGTTTTAAAACCCACAACAAATCCTAATTCTCTGACAAAGTTAATAGAAAAGTTGCGTAGCTGCGGTCAAACAATGACTCAGGTAGACGAAATATTTTGTTGTCCTGCTTAAATGGTTTATTTAAGCAGAATATCAGAATATTTCGTCTTGATTTCGGTCAATATGCTCATGTTTATACATCTTGTCGTATCCATCGATCGATTTAACCCCCGACTCAAACTTCATTACTTTAATAGAATTTACACCTGGGGCAGACACCATCAATTTGTAAAATAAAGGCCGGTCTCTAACCGCCTTCAACACAGACAGATCGAACGCCATTATGTTTTCGTGGAACAATCAGGCTTTAATAAAGTTGAAGGTGGGTGCATTGCATGTGCTCGTATTTTTTTTCCATTTTCCACTTTAAAACCTTGAGTGAGACTTCAAACGTCACGACCATGTAAGTTGTTATCATGATACCGCGAAAGGAAATATTCTCGGGTTTGTTTTTCCTTGCAGAGTACACAAAAAATATTTAATAGAATGCCACTCATCGCTGTGAACTCATGACATTCGATATATCCATGGCATTTGCTACGATTACCAGATATGGGAAAAATAAATGGAAATACATTAATCAAACATTGAAAAACCGGCCAAGCGTGAGTCGGACTTGCGCACACGTTCCGTACCAAAACTTTCAACTGGGTTCCTATTAAGGCTAATAAGATATATAATTACATAGCTCTGTGATAGACAGACAGGCGGACAGTCAGACAGACATATGGCTAAGGCTTATTGTTACGGTTCTGTTGGCACCCTTAGGGTTCAAAGCCTTGAAATAGGTGTTCCTTTATCTATTGCTACTTATTATTTTGACAAAAGTTAACAAGTTCACGCCCATGACCTTTACATAAGAACTAACTAAAAACTACCCAGTAATACAGTATTCTATTCTATTCTAATAGTTAAGTTTGTATCACCTAATTCTAAAACTAGGACGTTCATAATTAATTCACTAGTGTGAATAAAGAAACGTTGCCTATTAACATCTACTAACCCGCACTGAGCCGGTGTGGTAGATTATAGCCCACTCCTTCTTGAAGAGAGGAGGCGTGTCTCAGCAGATGATTTTATTTCTGTAAGTAGTATTTTATTTAAGTATTTTAATAACTAGATGAGGTCGGCGTATCCTATCTGACTCCATAGAGAAGAAACAAACTCAGAGGTCATAGTCTCTTTTAAAGTTCAGACATAATCTTGTTCAGATCAGTAGTAACATTAATAGGCTGACTATGCTTATGCTCATGACTATTAACGCCAAGCCGTCTTGTCATCGCTAATTGATTTTGATGGAAGTACTTCACCCCCTGTCAAATTACAAGAGACATAGCATTATGGTAATTGATATTAGATCCCACACGACTTATACGAGCACGAAAGATTAGTTCAAATTAAGGTACCTGGGTCGAATATGGCCAGCCGATAAATATGGCCACATACTATTATTTCTAAAACGCAACGCTATAGAAAACTGAACGCGACGGTATAGGATCGCGGCCGAGCCACGTTCCGAATGGCGCCCCCGCCACCCCTCTCGCACAGACGCTAGTCGCTCAGATATCGTGGAAGTGGGAAGCCGCGCTGCCGTTATATAAATATCCAAGTAAGTTCGGTCCTATATTTCTGTTATTTTTCGATTTTATTGTTATTTATTTACGTTGCCATGCTGTGCGGCAATTGTATTTTAATATTTCTTTGTGTATTTCTCAAAATAATAATGTGTTTATGATTTGTCTGAATATAGAAAAAAAAATGGCGTGACTGAAAATATGGCCAACGATTGGCCATATTTACTATATGAATTATTGATACCAGTATACTTATTACTTTTTTTTTGTTTTAGGCAATGGCGCGGTACAAATGTAAGGGTACACTTACGCGGTACACTTATAAATTACAATTATTGATCTCAGGCAATGTCATGCTCCTTTTTTAGTATTTTTGTTGTTTATTTCTAGTTTAGGTTTGATTAAGCCAAAATGTATTGTACCTACGTATGTACCATTGTTACTATTTTCACTTCTTAATCATTTAAGAATGTTAAGTGTTCCTTTTTTAGTATTTTTGTTGTTTATTTCTAATTTAGGTTTGATTAAGCCAAAATGTATCGTACTTACGTATGGACCATTGTTACTATTTTCACTTTTTAATAAGTAATTTTTGAATTTTAAGTTTTATTTTATTTCATTATCACTGATGATGATTTTTATAATTCCTTCTCATTTAATTTTAAAACCATTCCATTCCATTCGTGCCATTCCTAAATAAATATTTTTATAAAAAACAGACATCTTCTTTTACTTATTTTTCCTTTTTAAATAATTTTAAAGTGATATAGTAAATATGGCCACACCTATGGGCATATTTACCTACCCTGTCGGAAATATGGCCATTTTTTAAATTTAGGAAAAAGTAAAGAATATATGTTAATATTCAATATTTTTATTATTTTTTTGCTACAATATGAAAGCTTCTTAGGTACGCTTCATAAATAAATACCGTGGCTTGCCCTCCAATCTTAAAAACTATAAAAAAATAGACACGAAACCTTAGGGTGGCCATATTCGACCCAGGTACCTTACCATTGAAACATGATGTTAGTCAGCAGTTGAATAACTTAATTAAATTAACATGACATGAAGTTATTATTTGGGGCATGGGGCAATTCTCGTAATTTTAAAAACGTTCACAGTCTCATGTCAGTCTCAATCTGTTAAAAATACCTCTAATGTCCCTACATTTTTGACAAGTTTTCTGATATTTGTTTGTGGCCGAGATGAGACTGCGACTAGATTCAAGATTGTTTATGATTTTATGTTTTTTTTTTGTCTCCTTTACTTTTTCACACGCTGTCTACATCTCTATCTATTGTCCTATCGCAGGTATGCTGGAAGAGATTTCTTAAGAAATAAGCATTACCCTTGTACCTATTTTTCTGTTCTGTTTTTTTTTTTCTTGTCTGTTTATACATATACGTGTGTACATAACTGGTATAATTAAAAAAACGATTTTGAACGTTTCAAATTACGAGAGTTGGCCTTCTGATGTGTAAACGAAGCAAAAGGTGTATGTAAGGACCATGCATGTGGTGTTCTGTAGTTTCTGCCTGCTTTTCTAATACAGAGTTAACACTTTCATTCCGTTAATACGTGCCGTGTGTTTGTAAAGTTTGGGTGCTGTTAAGCCACGCCGCGTGGTAGTCGCTATATAAAATTGAGGTGGCAATGAAAGTGTTAATAAGTTGATCCAATCCAGCCTGTCCCTCGCTGCCCTCCCCCGACGCCAAAAGCCGAGGTTCGTACCCCACAGGGGATGCCCTTAGCATATAGTCGCTTAGTTTATAAGTTTTATGCCCTGGTTGGAGGCTTTAATTTATTGAGTCACAGGATAGTCCGGTTGAGCAGCCGACAACCTCCAGGATTGACCTGCGAGGTGCCATAGAAAATGATGTGATAAAAAGTGTTATTTAATAGCAAAAGTAACACCAACATGAGGTATACCATGGAAGTTTTGGACATATCCTTAAAAAATCCTAATTATTTAGCTGTTATTAGTTACTTTGCCAGAGTATTTGCAAAAGATATTTAAAGCCGTCCCCGAAAAAAGATAATCCCTCACCTCTAAAGCTTAAATGCACTTTGTAACCTTTAACCCATCAACTTACATTTGGCTCTGAGCCTAGCCGACTTCATATTGGCGCAGCTTAAAGTTTATGAAATGAAACATGTTATGATCGTGTACTTACGAACAAATAATCTATACTTATAATAAATCTGTAGAAGTGAAAATTCTGTACATTGAAAATATCAAAAAAATAAATGGCAGGAGGTGTTACTAGACCGACACCGAACCCAAAAATGTGATTAAAAAAATGTTTGTCTGTCTGTCGGTCTGTCTGTCTGTCTGTCTGTCTGTCTGTCTGTCTGTCTGTCTGTTTGTTCAGGCATCACGCAAAAACTACCGGTTCGATTACGATGAAACTTGGTATAATTATTCTTTAATATCCTGGGCACCACACTGGGTACTTTTTATCCCGGAAAAGTATATACAATAAAAAATAAACTTAATTTTGCGGTTCGATCCCTAGATCCGATTACTGTACCAACCGCAAATAATAAGTTTGACGTAGGTTAGGTCACACGCAGTGGAGTTCATTTTTATTCCTTTTACTTTTTAGAGTTATTTAGGTTTATTTTTATATAAGTCGTAGGTATAGATTTTAATTTTAAAGTATAGGTAGTATATTTGATAGTGTACGTAGTGACCGTAGGTTATTTTATAATACTGTTAGGTAGGATAGTCATTCGTATAGATATTAGTTTTTAGAGATTTTGCTTATTTATTGAGTTTAGATTGAGGGGCCCGTGGCTAAATAATAACAGCCGCACAGGTCGATCGGTCAGGTTAAGCTACGCTTGCCGCGGTCGGTCTGTGGATGGGTGACCATCTTTACATACCGAGACACCTCCGTGCCTCGGAAAGCACGTTAAGCCGTTGGTCCCGGCTGTCATTCGTGGATCTTTGACAGTCGTTACGGGTAGTCAGAAGCCCGAAAGTCTGACAACCAGTCGTACCAAGGGTATCGTATTACCCAATAACTGGGTTGTGGAGGTCAGATAGGCAGTCGCTCCATGTAAAATACCCGATCCGGTTAGACTGGAAGCCGGCCCTGAACATAGTTGGGAAAAGGCTAGGCAGATGATGATTGAGTTTAGATTAGTTATCGTCATAAATAGGTTTATTTAGGTAGGTAGGTATTTTATTTTCTGTTATTGAGTTTATTTATTTTTTTAATTAGTTAGGTACTTAGGTAAAGATATCATATAGGTACCCTCTTAATCACAATTAATGAGACACAATTGGTTTTCTATTGTAATTAGCCACAAAGGGCCCGCGAGATAGATGGCATCCTGGTGCACATATATTTTATCCTGTTAGCACGTTCCCGTGGGATAATTTCCGACATCCACGCGGGCGAAGCCGCGGGCAGAAGCTAGTAATAGAATAATTTAAATTGAAATCTTTTAATTCAGACTTTTCGAGTCCATAGGGTTAGTAATAATACCTAACTATTACATTTCAACTAGTGGATGTCTTACAAAAGAGAGAAAAATACAAAAAAGATATACCTAACCGAAAGAATCCGAAGAAATCATAATCATGTTTTTTTTTTGTAGTCTTTCTCTGCGTCATGTTTAAGGCAAATAAACGTTTTTTTTCTTTCTTTCTTTTCTTTCTCATATTTAATTGACCTACCTGCCTATTAAGTCAGGACTTATCGCGAATCCTGATTACTAACAAAAAAATCAACTTCGAAAATCACAAAAAATACGACGTAAACAAGCGAAGAAAAAGTTTTTCATATCACACCGCGACCACCCGCCTCCACTACCCACATAAACTCCAAGATATTATGTTTCAAAAGCAGTTATAGCTTCAAGTAATTACTCATAAGGAAACCGATACTATTTCCTATGTAATTTTCGTCGAAATATGTATAATAAGTACCTAGTCCTAATTGGTGGCAATAATATTATATACCGATTAGGGTGATATATAGGTAGATAATAGACATACACATGATGATGTGACATGTGTGATGTGTGATGTGTGATGATACATGTGACTATAGCTTATGCCTGCGATTTCGTCTTCATGAAATTTTGTGTTTTAACATCAAAATCCATCATCCATCCTCTGACACTCGGCAACACTGCAGCTTCCCATTTGTGAATTTTCGGAATCAGATCAGTAGTTCCAAAGGCATACAAACAAAAAAGCAGAAAAAACAAAACAAAAGAAAAGACATGTATGTGCTCAAAATAAATGTTTCTTTCCTAAAATTATACTATACTCGTTATTCGGTGACATATTCAGCGCATAATAGGATATGAAAAGGACCGGAGCAATAAAAATAATACTTTACAACTGCGGCAGTTTACCAAATGCCGAAAAACGAGTAGGTGAAATGTCGAGCTAAGTTAGTTCAGTCCTCATATTCTATTATTCGCGACCTATATTTGAAGAGACACGAAGTCTTAAGGCATAAAGATGAAAATAGCGCGGCGTCGGGCGCTCCCGGAAAATAGCTAATAGGGTTAGATGTTGCAGGTAGCAATGCATTTGAGGGGTTAACGGTCGTACAGGGCAGCGACCGCCTCAACGCGGTACGGAATACCGCCACGCTCGCCTTCGTGTTGCCAGCACACAACCTACGTTATTTATGACTTTTCACAATTAACTTAATTACTGGATGGTTTCACGAAAAGACCTGGCTACTTAATTGCATGGCTGCAATCTGTAAAAAAGTTTTGAATTTTCTAAGTTGCATTCATACTTTACAAAAGTGTAGAAGGAACAATTTTAAAGGCTTTACGGAGTTTAACTTAAATTTATTCAATTATAATATGCTACGTTGAAGGAAACGTTGACGGTGTAATTGAAATAACTGAAAACCTGAAAGAGGTCGCGTAAAAAAATCAGTTTTTCATACATTTTGTTGATTTATGTGAACACAAAACTGCAGTACTTTTTCACGATTTCTGGGTTGGTATCATAGTAAAAGGTGTTCATAATGCTATGAGTATAACTCCATTTCAGGTTTTCAGCTTTTTCAATTACATACCTACCCCTATTTGTTTGTATAGTTAGTTAGTAATTTTATTACTTTTAGTTTAGTACAGACGCCAGCACATCAAGCTACTATAATCTGTTAAATTTCTTTAATAGATTTTAAACTTTATGTCTAAAGCAATAAGGTTCAAGGTTGATTGAGAAAATTTGGAAGTTTCGGGTAGCTTGACCTGCTGGCGTCTGTACCTAGTATTAATAGTTAGTTGTGTAATAATTGTACATAGTAAGCAATTAAATAAGCTGTCATTCGTGGAACTTTGACAGTCATTACGGGTCGTCAGAAAGTCTGACAACCAGTTTTACCAAAGGATATGAGTATTACCTAGTATCTGGGTTGTGAAGGTCATCGCTCCATGTAAAATACTGGTACTTGGCTGCATACGGTTAGACTGGAAACCAACCCCAACATAGTTGGGGAAAAAGCTAGGCAGATGATGAGTAAGCAATTCAATGTTAATAATTAAAATTACACCTTGTATGTTAGAGACATAACCTACCGTCCCTTTTTGTACCAATAAAACAATACACTATTACCTTATTAAATTATTTAACTTTATGTCGTGGTAGCTCTAGGGATTTGGTTCGATATCTGACCCACTTCCACGCCACAAACGAACACTTCCTCTATTATTAAATCCGTCCTTTTTAGTTCAGTAGGTACTATTATTAACTTAAAAAGTATTCGTTTGAGGAAAAAAGAAAATTGAAGGAACTTTTCTGGATAAATGATAAACGATTTTATTTTGTAAGTTGGTTTGTACAAACACTTTTACACGTCAATCATATATTTAAACTAGATAAGGTCGGCGTTTCCTATCTGACTAGTCTGAGAAGAAAGGTCGAAAACAACTCAGAGGTCACAGTCTCTTTTAAAGTCCAGACATAATCTTGGTTAGATTATATGAAGACCATGTAGATCGATGTCTGAGATGGTTTTTTGGGGAAAGAACCACACAGATTGAGAGGACCTGTCCAGTCAGTGCACGCATTTGGCAGAAATCGTACAGCTCAACTCAAAACTTAAGGAGCTTAACGATTTGACGAACAATACCAAAAAAAGGACATTTGGATAGGCCACATAAATTACTCAAACTGCCAGATTCTTTAAAAACTATATGGGAAATAAACTCTTTAAAAACTAAATCTTCAGAGGGTAATAAGTGAATTTTAATATACTTACGTATCTACAACTTATGTATCTAATCTGAAAAAAGAAAAAACTACAATCATATCCAATTAAGTAAACTTTTATAAATATTCTACGGAAAAATATAATCAAAATTCAAACTAAAAGTTTGTACCTAATTTAGGTTCCAGACCTAATCAGTTTGCGTAGTGAAAAAGTTTTTATACAAAATAAATTCAGAAAAAAATAAAATAACATAGCTCATCAAAGCACAAATATTTGAAAAAGTTATAACTTTCAAACTGTGAAAATTTTATGAGCCTGTGAAAATCTACTGAGTCTTAATACTCACTTCAAAATATTCGCCTGAGAAAATTACCGCCGACAAATTCAAACGTTATGAACAGACGAAATTCTCAGTTTGCTAGTCTGAACTAACGTTGAATTTAGTATCGATGTTTAATGTTCTATAATTGCAGTGATTTATGTACCAAGCTAGTAAGGTAATATCGTCAGTATGCATTTTTATGTTTATTTCTCTTTCTCTCTTCTTAGCACGAAATATTATTAGAATAGGTATGCTGTGGTTAAAATATTTCCTATACAGCAAGTTGGTTCAAATCCAACAGAGCTGACTGCCCTGTCTGCCTGCCTGTGCCCAAGGAGCCAAATATAGGTAGTGCCTATAGTGTCATGTATGCAACAAAAAAATAAATAGGTAGGTACAAAATAACCCTTCAGCTGCTGCGAATAACCAAAGAAACAAACTGACCAGGCGGTTTATTCTGTTAAAATCTCATCGTGAAAACTAAGGATGTGTAGAAAACTCATCGTGAAGATTTAAGTGGGTTGTCAATAGTGCCATCAGCCGGAATGACAGCTCACTTCACCCAAGTTCTCACGGTGAGATTTGTAGAGAGTAGCATTATACAGCTTGAAGTGAGTTGTCATTCCACCTGAATATAATTGACACTATTGATAGGTCACTTCAAGCTCACGTCACGTACGTGTCCATGGTGAGATTTATATAGAATCGACTGGCTGAACCTGTGTTCCAGCAGTGGGAATATTATAGGCTGATTATTTATGTGTGACTGTCTGAACATAAAGCTTCACGTTCAGTACTCTATTACGATTGCACCAATGCACGAGATCATTAACACCTGTCCTTTTACCGATAACAAATTGTCACTTACATAATTGTTATTGCTCTTGAACAGACTACCGGAAAATATTTCAGTCATTGATATTCAATTATTAAACTGGTATCTGTAGTAAACAGATACCTCTGGTACATAAGAGGTTAATATAATTGGTTGTTAGATTTATACTACAAAGATAGTTTAAGATATTTTCTATTCGTCACATAAAAATCCCTTGCCATGCCGTGCCGCCAGTGGGCGCCGGCCCTTAGGCTCCGCTGTCCGTCCGTCCGTCTGTCTGTCACCGGGCTGTATTTTTTTAACCGTAATAGGTAGTTAAATTTTCACAGAGTGACTACTATACTATAATGACCGCTATACTTAACAACAAATAAAAGTAAATTATATTAATATTTTTAAACTCTTCTTTTAACAACCCCTTACAAGATACGTATTTTTATTTTTTTTAAACCTGGGAATTGCATCTAAGAACCTACTTGTGAAGCGGCAAAATTGTGGGTGTGCCTATTAAACAGCTCTGCCTAACGCTTAGGGAACACAAGCGTGCTTTTATGTTATGTTGTTTGAGTAATCGAATAGAGAAACAAAAGACAATGGTATTATTTTTTAAAACAGCATACGTTTTCGTCCTTCTACATAACCACAACTTATTCAGGCTACAAGGACATAGATAACATTTTCAGTAAGTTATGTTTAAAAAGTTTAACTCCATTTTTCGGGCTTCCCCAAAAATATCCCCTTTACACTGCTGCGCGGTCAAATTTCAAAAGGTATCCATAATTAAAGTTAATGAGGTCAAAAATTGTATGGGTTTTCTTTCACGTCTGGCTTTGATACCTACTTATGTATGTCAATCAATATTTATTTATCCATCTCTTCATAGATGAATATTGAAAGGAGGCTCCAATCAATTAAGGTTTTACTTGTTAATAATTATAATAAACTGTTTCTTTGTTTTTTCATTCTCCTAAGTCACAGGCTTCCCCTAGTTTAGGAGGCAGAGTTTCCATTATTTTAGCTACCTGTACTATCTAAACTTGTAACCTAATATTGAAGTATTTTTTGTAAAGGTTATCTGTTTCAATTTTTATTATTATTATTATTGAAACGTTATCTAGAGAACTTAAACCGATTATGTTTTTGCGACACTATTAAAAGTGTCTAATCTAATCTAAGGAAATCTGTGATAGATAGATAAGCATTTTGTCAGTTAAGTGAAAGTGTTTATTAATTTTGCTCATCATCATCATCCAAAGCCCGACTTCAACCACAGCCAAGCATAGACCTCTCTCTTCATGTGCTAATCCCAAAGCTCCTGTGCCAGCCTCATCCAGGTTCTATCCGCGATGGAAACAATGTCATAGAGGGCATGTCATTTTGCTCACAGAGGGCTTAAATACGATGTATTTATTCGATTTGGCATAATACGCTATTTTCCTTAAAAAATCTAATTAGTCCGTCAGCTAGATTATCAAAAAATATTGAACCCGTATTTTTTCTTTTGTCAATTATATAAAAAATGATGAAGATATCGCCCGTTAAAGTTCCGCGTGACGTCACTTGCTTGCGACAATTTTGCAAGCAAGTGACGTCACGACCCCCACCCCATCCCACTCACAAATTTTGACGCGCTTTATCTTTGTCATTTTTTGTTTGATTGACAAAAGAAAAAATACATGTCCGTTATTTTTCGATAATCTAACTGACGGACTAAATATAATTATTATTTTTTTACTCAACTACTCCTGAAACCTAGGATCTACTTTTAGAGAACTTGATTTTAACGCGTGCCACTTACAAAAAAAATATAATACTTAGGTAGATACTTAAACAGGTTGCTTTTATTATTTTATTTTATGACCTACTTTCTTATCTACACCCGGGTTTTTTTGCTAATCGATCTTAATTTGTATATTTGGTTGAATACGTCATCCTACTTCCTACTAATATTATAAACGTGAAAGTTTGTATGGATGGATTTATGGATGGATGGATGGATGTTTGTTACTCTTTCACGCAAAAACTACAGAACGGATTTGGATGAAATTTGGCACACAGATGGTTTCTAACCAGGATTAACATATAGAATACTTTTTATCCCGATATTCCCACGGAACCGACACTTATGCGGGTGAAACCGCGTTGCGTTGCTAGTAAATAGGTACATAAATTGAAAATTAGGATCTCTAAATGAGCATACAACGGGGTGATTGCGTAATACAATATCAGTGGCAATGGTTTTCGTTGTTGACAGTTTAACAACATTCATTGTATTATTTACGTTATTGAGCAGACAAATTTTTCGAACATACGAAGCAATGGATTATTAATATCCTTCAAAATTGTGGTGAATATTCGTATGCCGTTTTTAGTACCTACTGTACCTACCATAGGTATCCGACGAATAGTCTTTGTCTTCAAAATAATTCAAATTTATATCTATTGATAGAGTGTTACGCAATTAGGGTTCTGCGGGGTAATTACGTAACACACTATCAGTCGCAATGACTTTCATTTTGACAGTTCAACAACATTCATTGCCTTATTTACGTTTTTGAGCAGAATTTTTAGACATTTTTCGAACACACGAAGCAATATCTTTCAAAATGAATTTAGATTTAGGTCAGCTTTTAGACCAGAATGTCGAAAAAATGTTTAAACCTAGACTAGAGCTTTCGCCAAAAGTGCTATAAATAAATCGTATTACGTCGTACCTTAATCAACTTTATACTTTTTTCTCAATTTTTATATCACTAAACTCTTTAATAAGAACTTTTCAATCCGTTTTAATTAAAAGGGGCTTAATTAACACTGGCACAAAATAATTTAAAAAAGATATTTGCAGCTTAGTGAAATGAAAAAACCTCTTTATATGGATAACCATTGCTACTTTAATAATAAAAGTAACTGGCACTTTTTTAACGGGACTGTATTATAATAAATCTGGTATCTATTACATTATGTCAACTCACCTTCTCAATTTTAAAATTAATGAAGAAAGAATTTTCTTACCTTTTCGCTCGATCGCAAGAAACTCTAATTCCTCACAACAGAAAATTGGTCTCAGGGTTTGATGAATACACCGGATTTCGTCCCATGAATACTTATCTCGAAAAAAAAAAATCTCGCAATTAAAAACGTTCAATCTCGTCGCAATCTCGTCTCAGCGACAATCAATGTCAAAAACTTGTCAAAATTTAGCGAAATTAGAGGTATTTTTGACAGACTGAGACTGAGATCAGACTGTAAACATTTTTAAAATTACGAGAATAAAATATGTTGCCCCTCAGAATAAAATATGTTGAAACAATCAATGAAGCGAATCCTTAATTACTTCGCTAAAAAAACGTCAGTTTTCCATGAACAGAACCTTCGTGAACAGAACTGTACCTATTGTACAAAATGAGTTCAATTCAAACCAATGCAAATGTACCTATTGTATGAATGGTTCTCTACGAAGCATTAATTGTAAAACAAAAGGTCTTAGTGCTATAGCGTAATTACTGCTTACATGCAACCTCTGCGAGTTCATTAAAAGTTACTGGCAAGAAATACGAGACAAACATTAATTTAGTTAAGGATTAGAAAATAATACAAGTAGGGATCCGACTAGCTGACAAGCGGGAAGACAGTATAATGGTATGTTCCTACTGCACGGATACAGGCCTCCTCTCTTCGAGAGGGAATGGGCTATAATCTACCCCGCGGGCCCAGTGCGGGTTGGCAGATGTCACATGTCTTCAAATTTTTGGTTTTAAGACATTCTGCTTCCTCACGATGTTTTCCATCACAGCGGGAAGACAGAAAATGAAAAAAAGATAAAACGTAAATCCATTCTAGAAATAATTATGGATGTTACATAAAACACTGATTGTTTGAGCTCTCACAGTTACCTACTCACCTAACTATTTGTTCATAAATGCAACTAGGACTTACTTTAATCCTCAGTTTTATTCTGTAAATACGAGTCTGCTTTGAATCTATAGTACCTACTTACTCCTTGTTATTCGCTACACTATAGATTTACTAATTACACACCAGGGAAATTTAAATACACATAATATAACATAATAGCATCTACTAATGAAAGACTGCAATTCATTACGGAAAATGTGCAAAATGTAGGAAAATACGATCCCAATTTGGAAATGGAATTGTCCTTTGCCACTGCTATTGGACAAAATAATGGCATGGAGGGACACACGAAGTGCTCCTTGGCATGCAACAACAACAATACAATAGCATTTTTACACCGGCTCCCCTTTTCGACAAAAAGGACACACAAAATATGTCACATGCGCTTAGAATAAGAAACTATATGTGTCAGTCCAGGCATAAAGGGTCCAGTAGTGGGGTATTGAGTTAAGACTGGATTCGGTATCTAGAATAGTCAATTGATAGTATGGATTGAAAAAATAATCAAAAAGTAGCACACGTTTTTTTTTATCAGACATTTGAAGTTGAAATTCTGAAAAAGCTTGATTTGAGAAAAAGCATTTTGAAAGTTTGAGTGAAAAAAAAACACACTTTTACTTGCTTGTTACGTAGATTTTTATTCATTATTGTAGATTGATATGTTTTCCATAGAATCAACTTATAATTATACTTTTGACATCAAAACTAAAACAATTATTATCAAAATAAAAGAAGGATACACAGTCTAGTAAAAAAGGTCCACTTGCCGATATTTAATAAAAAGTTAGTTATTGCGATAGTAATTAACAATAAAAAACTAAAATTAAGTATTCTTACTCTATTTAGGAACTAACAAAATAACAAGACAGGCTTTTTTCAAACATTACTGCAACAGAATAATGATTATTTTAGCCACTGGTACCTTTTATGTAATGTCATAAAAGGTACCAGTGGCTAAAATAATCATTATTCTGTTGCAATAATATTTGAAAAAAGCCAATACAAACATAAAAATAAAACTTATTCTATTTGGGACTCCAACTTACGTTTTGGACAAAAATAAATTCCTCCTCGCACCTGATTCCTATGACCAACCTGTTTGCAGTACGAACATGTTGGTTTTTGTCGAATACTCTTTTCAATTGATGGTTTCTGAAAAGAGTACTCGACAGATGTTGTTGGGACAGAGTTGTGGTCAACATCAACATTTGGAATGGGTTTCGGGCATAAAATGTCTTTAGATTCTTCACGTACAAATTCACGAATCTTATTATAAAGATACGATTTTCTTTCGTACGTCATGCCTGCAGGGGATTTTTCTAAAGGAAAACCGTATACTTTATTCGGGTTCAAAACCTTTGATACAGTTGGTTGACTGTCAGTATATTTTTTGTAACATAACATGTGCCCTCTATTATCTTCATTTGTTTCAAAATGACTAAAATGCAGAAGTTGGTTAATAGTTACACAATCAGGTTGAAAAAAATTGGCCCAGTCGTAAGTTTTCACAAAAGTTTCTCCTTTCTCATCACCAGTTAGAACAGCTACTAGATTTTGTTTTCGGACAAGCTTGAACAGCAGCTGCAAGAATATCCTTTAAGTTATTGCATTCCCATTTTCTAAAACTTTTTTTGAATAGACCGAAATACATGTCGGGTGCAAACTTCGTATGACCCACGGGAAGGAAAGATATACGGAAACTTCGGTGTCTGCCTGTTAAAACTCGCCATGTTGCATATTGCATCAGAATGCTTAGATTCATCACTAGAGCTGGAACCTTCGGTTGAATCTTCAATAATTATGTTACCTAAAAACAAATTTGAATTTAGTATAAATGGGATGAAATTATGACTAATTGAGATTCATTAGCCTATCAACTTTGTCGCGGTCAGTTTTCAGTCTATGTGGATGCAGCCGAATTATTATGATTAAAGCTGCTCTCTTTTAAAATGTAATAAATAAGTAGGAACGTAACGTAATCTACGCTTAATCCATAAATCTCTAAATCTCTAAAATCCATAAAAAATCGAATTTAAAGACGACTGCTGTCTGTAGGAGGCTTCGCCCCTGTCGAGGTCTAAATATGAAAAGTAGGTAACAGCTGTAGATACACACAAGAACTCCGTAACATTCCGATACCCCGGTTTATAGAACTAGCTTTTCGACCTCGGCCCCGCTAAGCGTAATAACGTTAATAATATTATAGCCTATGACTGAATAATGCAGCTTTGTATTGGAGAAAGAATTTTCAAAATCGGTTCAGTACTTTTGGAGCTTATTCGATACATAACACAACACGTAACAACAAACATAGTATTAGTAGATATAATAGACAACGTAAAGACTTACCTTTATTCATTTTTATGCGCACTTTTCACTCACTCAATTTAAAACAGCTAAGATAATAAAAACTGCTATATTTACACAAAGACTGTCGGATATTGTTTCCTTTCCGGTGTCAAATGACAAATAAATTATTGCATCACAGGCAGATCTATTTATAGGACACGTAGGTAGCAAAAAACGATCAGGGAAATCCCCGCTATGTCGAAGTGAAGCAAAGTAAATCCCCTTAGTAGTTGCATAGTAGCAGGGAGTTCCCCGCTTTAAGGGACCTTTTACACGTAGTTTCAACATTTTAATCTTAAAATATAATTAAATTATTAGAAGTGATCAGTACGGGGTATTGAAACGTATTTTATTCCCAGAATATCGACATGCCACCCACTGGTACCTTTTTAGTAAACTTTTTTCATAAAGTTTCTGGTACTTAGAAACATCGTATATAGTCATTTACTATATGAAATTGTAGATAATTGAGCATTTATTTATAACCAATTAAAATCGCGAAATGCAATTTTTATACCCAACTTTACAAAACCTCTTATATCTCGGAAACTAAATGCCGCGCACTGGACCCTTTTCGCTTGGACTGACACATATAGTCTCGTAAATGATAAATTATTTATTTTCTGTAAGTAGGTGTGTACAAACACTTTTACATGTCAATCATATTTCTTTTAAACTAGATGAGTTCGTTCGAAGGTAAAATAATAGCTATTTAGAACAATCTGGACAAGGAATAACGTCTTAACATGCGAAAAGACTTTTGACCCAATAAAATGATGTGCGTGTGGATTGAGAGATCTTTTCGAAAAACTCTTCCATTCCCAACCAAATTATAAGAGGATTTAGGAAATAATACAAAACGTTAACGAGCAAAAAAAAATTCTACTTAGGGTTGATTTCAATCATCTGATAACTTTATTCGATAAATAATTTTGAAATTTTGACAGTTATTTCATACGAAAACTGTCAAACGTCAATTTTGTTCTTCCAATAAAAGTTATTAGGAAATGAAAATAAATTTTGCCAATGGGATATCCCATCGGGCACACGGCTTGTCATTTAAATACATACCAAAATGACGTATTTGTTAAAGGCATTTCGGACGTGTTTATATTTTAATAAAATTGTAGAACAGTGGCCCAGTATCCCAGAGGCAACGGCCCCGACATATGTTCTAAGTCGAACCAAGGCAGGCGCTTTGTGTAAACTATTTCATGACCATCCTTTCATGTACCCTACTAATTACCTCCTAGGAGTGTTGGGCTTCAACTCGTTGGAGGTTAGACGTGGCTTTCAACAGCTCACAGTAGCCTGCAAAACTCCCGAACTCCATGATCTTTTCTGTTGGCTATTTGTTCCAGACAAATACATCGGACATCGCCAAAGCCGTCGACACAATCTGTTCGCACCGCCGTCATCTAAAACTGTCGCCAGAGCTGAGTCCCCTGTGTGTCGTACTTTAAGGATGCTTAATGCCCTCCTGACCACCAATCCTAAATGTGATCTGTTTGCCGATAAATGGAGTAGAATTATGCGTGTATTTCTGACGTTTTGTGAGAAGAAGTATGCTAGGTTGTCCTCTATTATACATATGTTAGTATTTGAAATATTGTTGTATACCTACCATATCTTTATGTTAATTAATGTAATTGGTGTTACCATTTTAATTAACAATAAACAATAATTGATTAATTGTTCACCATTCTCAAAATGGTGAAGGAAAATATCGTGAGGAAATTGGCATGACCTAGAACCAAAATCAATTCGAAGTCATGTGACATCTTCCAACCACTTCCAACACTGAGCCCGCATGGTAGATTACAGCCCACTCCCTCTCGAAGAGAGGATGCCTGTGTCCCAGCAGTGGGAACATTATATAGTATAATAATACTAGTATTGTAATTATAACGGCTACTGTAACTCAATCAATGAAAAAACAAAGACGATAAATAGTGACACACAGTCTATACACGTGCGGCACATAACTACCCATAAAAATATCAAAGCCCATACCTACCCATAAAAATATCAAAGCCATATGAGTAACACGGCAACGTTATTTATAATTTTATTGTTTCCAAGTAAAAGGCCCCAAATATAATACTGAAAATGTACTTCAGATGTTACATTATGCTTATAGCGGGTAACTGGATGTGTATATTGTGTATTTCGCTTTATCCATTAAGTGCAAAACGAAGCAACATGTAGGTATAAACATTAAATATGTTGGTTCTACGTCACTTATTTAAAAGCTACTCGCTTTGCTGTGACAAAATTAAACTTTATTTGCGTAGTTACAAATCGCCAAATGCAGTCACGCTAAAATGAAAACTTAGGTACTTGTAACTTTACATTTATACTAAATAAATACATAATAATAATAAAGCTGAAGAATTTGTTTGTTTGAACGCGCTAATCTCTGGAACTACCAGTCAGATCTGATTTTTTTTTTTTGCATTTCACAGCCCAGTTCTTGAGGAAGGTTATAGGCTATTTAACATCAGGTTAAGACTAAGGAGAATAGCCTAAGGAGTCGAGTAAAAACATAAAAGTCAAAAAGAACGCTATACAAAACGAAGTAATAGCGCGGGCGGACGATGCGATGCGACGGGGTGGGCCAGGGGAACAATAAATTTCACGCGGACGAATTCGCGGGCAAAAGCTCGTCTATGACAAAATCTAGACAAGTTAGTTTCAAGATATTATTAACTTCTAATGATCTCTTAGTAATTACTCGGTTTCATATTATTATACAGGGTGGCAGGAACATCGACGCGCAACCTGTTACCATGAATTAAGCACATAATTTTAGACCCCCTAGTCACGGTAATATTATCTATACAGTATTGTAACTCGGCCGTATCTTTGAAATAAATGCCTACAGCCGCGCGGTACGTAAACATGCGATAGCATTTTAATTACATTTGCCTACTTTGTGTTTCCATTTAGTTTTGTGATTGTAAATATACTTTTTTTATGTAAACAAATTAAATACTTTTTGAATTGAATAGGAAGTGTTCAATAGAAATGCGTGTTGTTTTTTGATTGGTAGATTTAATTAAAAAACCATGTTTATGTTTGAATAACAAATCGGTGTTATAAATTTGCAACCGAATTAAAATTACTTTGAATTATACAAACTAACAAAACACACATGCCTTCGGGGCATGTTTTAATACAAGCGTACCTACAGTATGAACCGCTTCTCATATACTACTAAGTATTATCAGTCACTTTCCTTTACTCTATTCACTTTATTTATTAATCCAGACATCTTTGTTTTCGGGAGATAAAAGGAAATACTTATCCATTAAAAAACACACACGTACCGTATATGTACCTACCTACCTACGTACTAGTAAGTAAAATTATTTTATAGTCTTGCCTTTCAGAGTTTACAGGTAATCTAAAAAAAGTTATCTCTGGATGCGTTATTGACGAATTTATGCAACCAAAAACAGCACAATATATCCTACTCGTCATATTAAATATGCAGGTACTTGAACTTATTCTTAGTGAAAAAATCACGCGGTTATTGTTAAAAAAACAACACACCTTCTTCACTGCGGCACAGTCGCGACTGTCTGCATGCCGAGCGCATGCCGAGATCGAGGCGCGTAGTCATAGCTCGCGCTTCGTCCGTTTGTATGAACTTGGAATACTGTAAAGGTAATATTACCGTGCCCTAGTGCAGAAATTTTCTGTCGGTTTACAAAAAAAAAATCTGCATCTGTTTCATAGGAAAATGCAATACCTACGCGGTCAAAATGTATAGAACAACTAACTTTTTTTTTTTTAATAACCGATGAAATCTATCGACGTGAGGGTGTTTAGTGCTTAGTCATGTGCTGAATCCATGGTAACAAGTTGCGCGTCGATGTCCCTGTCACCCTGTATTAAATACACAGTTTGCTAAGAAAAACTATTTGTACCTAGGAAAAGTTTTCTCCTACCGCAAAAGTTTCCCTTCGTCTATTGGATACGTGTTTCGAAGTTACAAGTAATGTAAAAGCTAGATCTGGCGGCTTCGTTGATAATTATGACGTAGCACCTTGTTTACGATGGACAGTGGAAAAATGTTACTGGACTTCACTGAAGTTGATTTATGTCGTCCATCATTTATGTGTTCTACGTTAAAAGGTAATATTTTTCAAGCAAAGTATGTTTCCTTTATACAGGTTTATTTTGAGTTGATTCATCTGAAACAATGAAAACAAAACCTATGTTTCGTGAGTTCATTATTTATAATACGTATAATTGCATACGTAGTATTGCCTTTTGTAAAATACTTTGTTTTTTTTTTCTGTAAGTTTTTTTTACCCCGTTTATGCAGTTTGTAATATGAATGCTCAACCTTGACATGTTATTTTTTTTTTCCTTTGATTTTATTATTTATATTCATCATTCATTTTTTTTCTCCGTTTCTATTTTTATCATGTTTACACCTAGTTATATGTGCATGCCATGGTTTCCTGTAATCGAAGGAGCACACGTAAAAGAACCTTTTTATTATTGCATTATTGTTGGTTGTATTGTATACTATAGTGTATCCGTTGTTGGAGATCACTAATAAATATACGAGTATACATAGCAAACATAATTCAGCCACTTGTTTAGCACCATCACCGGCGTCCATCAGTTCCTGTAACGTGCAGCTGGCAGGACACGCAGGCCACGATATTAGGGCCCGGACTCCACCAAAGCGGAGACGAGACGAGCGAAGAGGAGATGTTTTTTAAACAACCAATAGAATTTCGAACAAAAGATCAAAAACATCTCTTCTCGCTTTGGACTTCTCCGCACATCTCCGCTTTGGTAGAGTCCGGGCCTTAGTGTCCCATCGTTTGTGGAACAGCACCACATTTACACTCCAAGGTGGAGTCGTCTATGAAACTCCACCTGAACAGGTTTCCCTTGCTTCGGCCAACCTGGGTCCGGAGTCGATTTAAAGACTTCCAGGTTACCCAAGGTAACTCATATCCAGGTGGAAGGTTTTCAGCGGGTGGGACGAAAGGCTTGAGTAAGGAAGCACAGTCTCGCCAGAGCCTCCCCGAGCGACGTATCTACAGAGCCACCATACGTTCGGCGCACCCTGGGCAATCAGCGAGTTATCCATGCTGATTGGCTAATCCTTTCACCACGATGGCAATCCAAAGTCCACTTATAAAACCAAATCTGTGCGTAGTCTCGATTAACATCGAAGGGTTCTCACGGGACAAATCTGAAATTCTTTCTAATGTCTACCGCAAAACTCATTCATTGCGTTCGTTCGTGACATTCTTTGCGTTCAAGACACCCATCGAGATGAAACGTAAAGCCGGCCACACATCCCTGGACTTACGCTTATCGCCGAGTTCTGTCACCCGAAGCACGGTAACGTAGTGTTTGCTGCTCCCGGCGTAAGCATACTATCCACCAAGGCAATGATGAAAGCCTTTTTTTATGAAACAGCACATATTTTTTCAATATTGCAGAATTAGGTATTCACATAGTTTATTGTTCCTACTCATGAGTACTTTCACTCCCTAAAAGATTGCCAATAGATTTAAAGTCAGACTGTATATCAGATGACTTTCTATTTTGTATAGTCTGACCAAAGATTTGTGATTACAATGGGTAGTGATAAGATAAGAACCATCATTGTCACAGTAAGCTAGAATCAATGTCTAGCAAAAATCTTCTGCCTTGATACCTTTACAAACATTGCCAAAAAAATCGTAGGCATATTTTCGGTGACCTCGGACCAACAAAGGCGGTTTAATCAGAAAAAATCCAATATACTCTCGTACTTTACTAAACCTATAAAGTTCAAATCAATTTACTAAGGCCAAAACCTCAAACGATATTCACAAACCCAACTACTTGTGACCCCATCAAACTTTGTGGTGACAGTATATTTTGTTTCTATTGTTTCAAACAAAGTTGAAAATCAATTTTGCCGTGTGGTGGAATTTTATTCTAATCGGGTAGTCGGGAATAGAAAACTGTGTCGCACGAAGTAATTTATTGTTGCAGAAGTTTTGCTATAGCCGACGGGCTAGTGTGACTACTTCTCTTAACGTAAACGTCTAAGTTGATGATTGTTGTCATTAGCTGTAATAACTTTTAGTCCGTAACTGATAAAAGCTTTCAATTGTGTCGAAAACACAAAGGCAGGTACTTTCAGAGGGCGTTTTTAAACGAGTAATTTATTAAGGCTTTACTCGAATGAGGGCAATGTATAGAGGTTTAACTACGTAGATGGGTATCCTAGAAACTTTCAGAGTGTACATTACCACGTATGTTGTTGCAACCAAGTAAGGGATTATCTGCACTAGCGAAGTATGTTCTAGTATTATCATGAAAAGTTCAAAAGTTCAAGCGATATCCACTTTAAACAATTTTCAACAGTAGATTTATCGTCCATAGAAAACATTGTTATTTTAAAAATTACTAGCGGTATTTTTATCCGTCAGGTTTTTATCTTGTTTGTTTTCACGATCAATAAAGTGGTGGATAACGAGATCGCCGGTAATTGGGTTAATGAGGTCGGGAATAACTTTTGCAAAAACACTTTGAAGTCGGCTTCTAAATCTTACATCTTTGCCTGCTTTTGACTTCGATCACGCCCGTTTGAAAACGATGGATGAGGTCTATGATGGAATGAGCGTGCCCAGAAGATGCCTGTTTACTCTTGCTTTGAAGGCAGACGGGTTAAGGGTTAAGGTTATGTGGGAGGGAACACAAATAGAGAGTTCCACTTTAGCTATGCGCATAATATTTTTTTTTTTAAACATTTCCTCACACTAGGAATTACTGCTGTATCGTGGGTGCGTTTACAAACATTTAAACTCACATACATAAACAGCCAGACCCGGAACAACTACCTGTAGGCAACACAAATATTTGTTCCGTGCGGGAATCGAACCCACGACACGCAGCGCAGCAGTCGATCGCTCAGCCACTGCGCCAACCGTCTCGTCATTACTACAAGTATCTATAAGTTATTAATAGTGTTAGAATTATAACCGATCGATCGATCGATTGATCGTTTGGAAGAGAAAATAACTTTTTTCGTGACTGGATAACAGCATTAACAGCCTATCTATGGCAATTATTATTAGATCCATATTTATGTTAGTATACTTAATAATTATTTTAGTAACCAAAGATATACATGCCACAATAATAATATTATAATAACTAAAGTTTAATCATTGAAATACATAAAATCAAATTGTAAAATAAATTAAAGTCGCAATCGTTAAATTCATTAAAATCTTTAAAATCATTTAAGTACATCTTTAAATTAGTTAAAATTAATATAAATTAAAATCAATAATTTCATTTAAAATCATCAAGCGGTTGGTTGACTCTTCACGTGACCAGAAGGCTGGCCTATTTCTAGCCAAAGAATCAGCATTGCCATCTAACGTGGTAATGCTGCCAGCCTTTTGGGCATTTATCATTGACAGTGATGCTGACGAATTTGTTGATGCCCAATGAGCTCCTGCCTTTTTCTATATTTTTTCGTATTATATACTTGTATATAATTGTATATAGTATATATTAGCGTTAGTTGATATTTGTTAAACTTGAAATAATAAATACCTAATGCTGTTTTCAAAAAAAAAAACATGATACAAAAATAGAAATATAAATAAATTTTCCTATCTAATATTCTTATTGACATGCAACCGCACACAATGCCACAATATTGAACAGTCGATTTTGCCCGTCACAACGCTAAGAATGCCGTCCCCACTGTCGCGCAATGAATTTACGTGTCAAAATTTACTTAATGCAGCTGGTTTCTGTTAATATACGTAAGTATGGCCGATACAAAAATATACATTTCCGCTAAGATATATCACCGAATGTTGTCAACCTACGTCACACGCAAAAAGGGTTTCCTAAAAGTACTTTATAGACACGAGCACGTTAAAATTTTTAAAAGGGTTCCTCATATATTTCGTGTCCGTGCATAAATCGAGTTTGGCTAGTTTGCGAGTAAGAGATTCGTGATATGCGTTCTAACAATGGATTATCTGTCTAAGTCTAGATATTTACCTTGAACATAAAGGGCTAAGGAAGGAACACTGGTGGGTTTTAGTCAGTAAGAGTCTGACACTCCCTCCTGCTCCACCCAGAACGGGAGGAGTCATTTAATGATTTCCCATCCTCAAAAAAAAAAAAAAACGGTCTAGATATTTTAAAAACATCGTGTTATAAAAATGCGTATTTTAACTCTCGAATGGTGATTTGATTCCAAGCTGTTTTCTTTAATTAATCAAGTACTACAAACTTTCTCGTATTGCTACTACCAAAGCTCTATTTGAAAAAGATGTGTTTTATTTATTACATGCAATGTTTTGATAAATAGTTTTATTTAATTTGATGACTTATGCACATTCTGGTATGCCACCTACCGGAAGAATCATCACGGCTTTCCTGAAAAGATCTCGTTAAGTCACTAGCAAAGGCTTTCATTTTGACAGTTCAACAACTTTCATTACGTTATTTACGTTGTTGAGCAGACAATTTTTTCGAACATATGAAGTAATTATTAGCAATATCCTTAAAGATGATTTAGATTGAGATTGGTAGTGTTTTACGCAATTAGGACGCCGATCTTTTTATTAAATGCTGAGCACGGATCTTATTCATGCAAAAACAAAAGCAAAATAAGAGAGTTTTCAGACAACTACAATATTTACAATGTTATATAATATTTTACTAGCAACCCTCGCCTGGTCCGCATGATTTTTTACAGCTTAACAAAGCCTCGAGATTTCTAATAAATTATGTGTGTCGGAGAAGATATGTCTGTCTCTTGTTAAGATCAGGCATAATTTAATTACTGTGGGCGTACTATGGGTAGTGTTGGTTATAGCACAATAGAAAAAAAGGATTGCAGTTCAAATCAGATTATAACTTACGAACAAGTTAGTCACATTAGCCAATCACACACTGTAGGTACACAACTCAGTGAGACAGTTTCTGAGCACATGTTGTTCGTATGATGTCCAATGTTTCGATGATCCCGAGAGCTCTGCTCACACCGCTTTTGTAGCTGTTGCTCTCGTCTCCCCACGAACTCAGGCTAGACTCTGTCTAGCGCCACGAGATGGTGCTAGCGTTCCGAATAATCAAACGAATGACTCCGACATATGAATGTTTATACACATAAACATTCCGGATTTAACACTCTAAATGATGGTGAAACCCGCATCAAAATCTGTTGCTTATTTTAAAAGAACAACGTGGTCACACAGAGAGATACAAAAAAAAGACTTCAATATATAACAATAAAGAAGAAGATTTTAATGACATAGACATCCTATCAAAACAAAATTATAGTTTTTCTCTTACTTTTTATCACTCAGAGACTAGCCGGCCGATTCTGTAAAAATCTCACCGTCAAAAAGCTAGGTAAATGAAATGAAATAATTTATTTGCTAAGTATGAATATGGATATATTTTGAATATGGTGTTAAGTAAGAGAAGGATCCAGTACATTCTACCGTGAGGCATGCAAATTTTTTTTATAGTAGAATTAATCTATACTTTTAGTAAATCTGTGGAAGTGAAAATTCTGTACATTGAAAATATCAAAAAAAATAAATGGGGTGTTACTAGACCGACACCGAACCCAAAAATGTGATTAAAAAAATTTTTGTCTGTCTGTTTGTTCAGGCATCACGCAAAAACTACCGGTTCGATTACGATGAAACTTGGTATAATTATTCTTTAATATCTTGGGCACCACACTGGGTACTTTTTAACCCGGAAAAGTATATACAATAAAAAACAAACTTAATTTTGCGGCTCGATCCCTAGACCCGATTACTGTACCAACCGCAAATAATAAGTTTGTCGTAGGTTACGTCACCTGCAGTGGAGTTCACTAAGGTTATGCTCTAAATGTAGTGCTGAAGGTTGAATTTGGCTTGCACCGTTTGCAGCTCACGCGTGGCGCGCGGCCGCCACGGATCGCTACCGTATATAAGGACATTTTTTGAACTTTGATTTGAACGGACGTGTTGAGTGGCGAGCGTTCGTTCTTATTTTAACTGCTACATGCAATTCTAAACCGTGTTTTTCAGTGCGATCTTTTTATTCCTATTAGTTTTTAGAGTTATTTAGGTTTATTTTTATAAGTCGTAGGTATAGATTTTAATTTTAAAGTATAGGTAGTATATTTGATAGTGTACGTAGTGACCGTAGGTTATTTTATAATACTGTTAGGTAGGATTAGTCATTCGTATAGATATTAGTTTTTAGGGATTTTGCTTATTTATTGAGTTTAGTTATCATAGAATAGGTTTATTTAGGTAGATAGGTATTTTATTTTCTGTTACTGATTTTTTTTTTTTTTAATTAGGTTGGTACTTAGGTAAAGATATCATATAGGTACCCTCTTAATCACCACTAATGAGACAAAATTGGTTTTCTATTGTAATTAGCCACAAAGGGCCCGCGAGATAGATGGCATCCTGGGGAAGCACATACATTTTATCCTGTTAGCACGTTCCCGTGGGATAATTTCCGACATCCACGCGGGCGAAGCCGCGGGCAGAAGCTATTATGAAATAATCTTAAAAAATCAAATATTTAACGAATATCAAATTATGAAAATAGTCAATTAAATATAAATCATTAATTGTAAGTTCATTGAGTGGTAAACAATGTCAATAATAAGTTAATAATCAGTCAAAAATGCAATGAAATTTGAAAATTAAATCACAAAGTGAGCTATCATTCCACCTGATGATTGTCACTATTGACAGCTCACTTTAAGCTCACTTTACCTTAAATTTTCACAGTGTGATTGTTACAGAATAGGTCGGCTGTGTCATTTCGATACCATTGCTTTACGAACCTAAGTAAATCTACAACATCTCTAATAACGACAGCACAGCTCAGATTTTATCGACGTATGCACCTCAAAAAGCTATAAAAGCAAAACTTAAAGCATAAAAGATCATAGATACAGCATGGCGTGCCGCACGCGAGTTCACACCGGACGCTGCTTGATGCCGCGTGACTACATCCAGTCTGGCCTTGCTCTAAGTTTTCTCATTAACCTCCTGTTTACTGGAGGATCTCAGGAAAAAGCGACGTCCGTCCAACACGCGCGACGATGAGAAAATTATTGTCATATACAGATTAAGTGAGTACCTACTCGTATGTTGTTTTAGGGCTGATTTTTCAATCAACAGATCATTTTTATTCATGGAATAAAATTGACGTCTGACAGATTTTGTATGCAATGTAACTCAGAGGTCACGGTCTTTTTTAAAGTACAGACATCATCTTGCCAGAACATGATTAAAACTAACAGAGAAAATAAAACAAACAAAAGCAATAAGCCAAGAACGAAGCACACCTGCCATTACGCTGTTTTGAATCACTACATATTTTTTTGTAACAATTAAATGAACGTATCAGAACCAGGCAACAGGTACGGAAGCCAGCACATCAAGCTACAACAATCTGTCGAATTTCTTTAATAGATTTTCAACTTTATCGCTTAAAGTATTAGGTTCAAAGTTGATTGGGAAAATTTGACAGTTTTGGGTAGCTTGAAGTGCTGGCGTCTGTACAATGGTAATCAATTGAAATAACACAATGAGAATAATTACGTTTTGAGTAGCAGCGCCTTTTAATTAGAAAATAAATGTCGCACATTCCCTTTTCTAATTACGTCACATCCGAAATGTGTAATGACAGCTTTGTGTAATATTCACTTAAATTACTTATGAGTAAGAATCTTTTTATAGAAATACTTACTTGAAATACAGACAAATTATGAACACCGGTAACTCTTCAATAAGAATTTCTTCTTAGAGAAACAAATAAATCAGTTAGAGCCGGTGACTAGTGTACGTCTTTAAAACATGGCGCACACTATGCGACTGCATCAGCTCGGCGATTAGACGCAACGACAGGCTATGGAAGTCGGACGCTCTCCCTTCTTGTCGCAGGGACTAGACGCAGTGACAAGACGCAAAGTCTGCGCTGCCACTTTCTGATTGATATTGATAATTATTGACATGGAGTAAAACTAGTATTTCACATGATACGTGTATCCAGTACACAAACTTAATTGAGGATAGTGAGGTGTTCCTATGACGCGTACGAATGTGAACTGAATACGATGCAATGAATGGAAATTAATAACAATTCCATTTTGATAAGACTGCGAATATGCACTGTACCGTGTGTCAGTTGACATAATAATTATATCGTCATATAGACCGTGGCAGAAACATCGACGCGCAATCTGTTACCATGGACTCTCCCCTGGCGTAGAAATTTTAAGCTGGTTATAAAAAAAAAAATCTTCTGTTTCATAGAAAAGTACAACACTAGGTGGTTAAAATGTATGAAACAGGAAATTCTTTTTTAACTCGACGAAAAATTTCAACCCAAGAATCATCCCTGCCAACCTGTATGAGGGACTCGTAAAAATCTAGCCTTATCTGCAGAACAGGGACCTACGTCCTACAGGTGTTTACTGGTTTAAAGCCTTCTAATGACAGCAATAAAGAACCATAAATAATGGCCACACTTCAATTCTGATTATCCTAGTATTACCCATCACGTTTGTCACAAGTTATAAAACGCCATTTTCTTGATGTACAGACGCTAGCACATCAAGCTACCCGAAACTGTAAAATTTTCCCAATAATTTTTAAACCTAATAGCTTTAGCGATAAGGTTGAAAATCTATTAAAGAAACTTGACAGATTGTAGTAGCTTGATGTGCTGGCGTCTGTACTCAGAGAAGTTCTCTACAACTAAAGTTCCTAAATTGCAATTTAAACCAATTGTTTAATGTTGTGTGCCTTTACCAAGTATGTATGTATTTGTGTTTCGTCTTTCTTTAAAAATGTTCCAGAATACAAAATAAAAGTTACAACAACATAACATTATCATTATCATCCCCTAAGGAGCCGTCAGTCAATCCAAAGAAAATACATTATCAATCTGAACTAATTATGTGCCTTTTCGTTTCTTCTTTCTTTCAGACGCCAGTCTTCCCCTAAGTGCTAGTCAGTGTTGTACCTAGTACACCCACATTGCGCCAGTAACACTTACTTGCAACTCGGTCTCTAGCATACACAGTAGGACTATTTAGATGGTCTGGACAATATCCTTAAATAAGGCGGATCACATACTTACCTACATCACGCCACGCGACGCCGCAAGAAATGGAACCAGATTCTCAGCGCGGAAACGCGTTTTTATTAAATTTGTATGCAAAAAAATTACGCCAGCGATATCTGCGAACCGTCCCGTGGCGCGTTGGTGTGTGTGTGATCCGCCTTATACATATAAAACGAACTACATGATAAGTGATCTCCAGCAAGCTCTCGTAGATACGATTTTGTTATTAACATCGATAAAATAACAATAAGAGACTTCCTCGAAAGCAATTACCGTCAAATGGGGAAATTGGTACAAACAACAAGACATGAACGCTTTCCTACGCCGTAAATATTGTGTTTATAAGCTGACATTTAATAAAGTAAATACCTACATAATAGATGGGGAGATCATAAGTTAGACACAGCAGGTGGTCAATTTCTTGTGAAAACTGCTTAAACGAAGTGTGTGTTGTTTACCAGAAAAGGGTCTTCGCGTGTGTTTATTTCGAAATATTCAGGTTCAGTTAATTTTGTGTTGGGGTAGACTTAGGTTGGGAGTCTATTTAGGTTTCCAAAAGTATTTTCAACTTTCATTCTTATTGAAAGAAAATAAATGACTTATTTAACTTTTCCTACGCATTGCATCTTTGGTCTTATAAAAAGTTGTTTAAAACAAAATAATAATATCGATGCCCCCAAGCAATAAGTCGGTAATGTGTTATTATGGACTTTTTATTGTTATGTCAAATTCGGAACCTATGGGTCGGGATACATCTTAGTAATTTATTTCACATTTTTCGTAGTGATATTTACGAAGATATCATGAAAAACACTTTTATTGTAGGGAAATTAAAAAACTAAATTATGTCGAGAAAAGTATCTTTACGTATCAATACAAAAGTTTATTTCGTATTTAATTTTGGTAAGTTTCTATTACCGACTTATTGGCGTGAATGAATTTCGTGAAGTTCTTGGTAAACGCTAGTACGTTGTTGTTGTCGAATTATTTTGAGTTAGCTCAGACCGTAATGGGAACTAACATGGAATAATCCATGTTAGTTCCCATTTACAAAGTAAATAATTCATTAATAAATATGGGTAAAATTGCAATACGTATCTAATTTGAACACGTCTGGTCCCGTTTTCGATATTGCTGTTTATATTTTTGCGTCCAACAGTTTGCAAGACGTATTGATCTCTTTATATCTATGGCAATAAGAGAGTAGGTAATAGATATTAGCCGCACCCCCAACACGTGATATTGTCGGCCGGCCGGTGCGTAATGTTTATTTACACAAACAGTAGCATATTTTCGTTTGATTAAACGTGACGTGGTGCTCTAAAATCATAAATCAAATTAATTTAATCTTGAAAATCAGCAAGAACCTTCTACATCGGAAGAAGAAAAACGATTGACTAAGAAACGTAAGCAGAATGTAAATGAGTGGCGTTGTAACAAAAATAAAATCTTAAAAATCTGTAGCAAAGACTACGAAGGCTACAATTAAAAATACATAGATACCCTAAAAAATCAATAGGTCCTACTTGCACGTGTAAAAAGGGTTGGTGAAAAATTTACCTTATCAGAAAGACAATACAATATAATATTGTTTTTCTGATAAGGTAAATTTTTCGTATATTTTGACAAATTTTACAGTCTCGCTGATCGCGAACACCAACAGACCAAGGAAACTGAGCACTATCACAGAAGGGACTATTAAAGCTCATATTAAATTATTTCCAAAAGTGGAATCCCACTATACGAGAATGAGTTCTAAAAGGGATTACCTTTCAAAATATTTAAATATTTTAAAAATGTCTCGCTTTTATACCGTCTGGTTTGCACAACAAGGTTACACTGATGATGTTGTGATGGTATCCAAGCGACAATATGAAACAGTATCTAATACACAGTATAACTATTCATTTTTCAAACCCAAAAAAGACCAATGTCCTTCGTGCTCTGTATATAATCAGGCTGACCCTGAAGTAAAAATCACCCTGGAAGAAACACACAGATGCCATTTGGAGAAAAAATAAATTATTCGACAGTTAAAAAGATATTTTCGACCTACAAAAAGTTTTAAATATACCCCAATCTGAAGTTGGTACGTTTCATTACAAACGTAAATATCCAGTCTACAATTTTACCGTATTTGATGCCCTACGCAAAATAGGTTACTGTTATGGTATGGATGGCACTAGAAAATAGCAAAAAGAGGCAGCACAGAAATAGGTAGCTGTTTGTTAAGTTTCTTTAAAACTGAAAACGATAAAGGCATTATCAAATTTTCATTATATTCTGATGGATGTTATGGACAAAATAAATACCGATATATTTTTGCCCTTTACGTTAATGCTGCCACATACTAAGCATATCTATCACGCACAGGTTTTTTGACGAAAAACGAGGGCGATTCTATGAACGCATGTATAGCAAAGAACCTGCAGAACAAAGTTTTATACACTCCCGACCAAATATACAGTATTGTTTTAAATTCTAAAATCTCTTGTGAAAAATATCGGCTGAAAGAATTAGAGCAGTCTGAAATTTACGATATTAAACCACTTGTAGATGCCAATCATTGGCGGCGTGATGTAGACGGTAATATAATCCGATGGGCTGATGTGATGGAGGTTAACGTTACGCAAGGAGGTAGGCTGTTCTATGAGTACAATTTTAACGATACATATTCCGGTTTGGTTTAAATAATTCCCACACTGCCTTAAATGCTAGACGAAGGGGACGAAAACGAACACAAGATGTATCCATAGACTTAAATATTGTAGAGTTGCAAAATACATACCACCAACCCATTCTAATTAGTAAACCTTTGCATACAAACCTTGTAAGCTTATGTAAAAGTGGAGCAATTCCACGATTTTACCATCCTTTTTATGAGACATTGTCATATGCTGATACCATGTACGATATTACACTCGTAATTGACTGATTAATTAAGTAATTGATCTGTTCGGTAATTGAGTAATTGATCGGTTTTAGAAATATTTAATTTAATAACATTCTTAGTTATTAAATTAAATATTTCTAAAACCTAAGGTGTTAATATTGTGAAGTTATTTTATTGCTGAGTTTAAAATGTAATTTATACGGGTGAAGACTGATTAATTAAGTAATTGATCTCATTAAGATTCATAGTTATTTGAGTACCAAAATATTTCTAAAACCTAAGGTGTTAATTTTGTGACATTATGTTATTGCTGTGTTTAATTATTATTGACATACTTCTAGTTTTTAATGTTTAATCATGAATATACATGACTGACGTCCCTATAATTATTTTAATTGATAAATATTTATCTTAATTCTTCTAAAGGTTAAGATGTTAATTTTCGACTCTGATTTCATTATTATGATTATTAAACGTTATTATACTCATCATCTAACAGTCTTTTCTTGTAAAACTAGACATATTACACTTTAAAAAATCGATAAAAAATTATTAGCACTGGATGGTTACACAAAAATATTTTTCAGAATTTTCCTCCAAAAACAATGTTCTGTAACGATACTGTTACTGTGTCAATTTAAAATAACCACAATAACACCGCAATAACCTATTACGTATCGTCTTCAAGATGAAAAATTACGCTGGAAAAGTCCGTATTGTGATGTTACGTACCAACACTGTTTACAAATTTACTGCAATAATGGCGTAAGTGTATATTACTTAAAAAAAATACCTAATATATTTTTGTAATATTTATTTTCTTAAATTGCAAGGCTTTTTAAGCACAAAATTTAATGTTAAAATAATAATTGAATTAAACAAAAAATTAGCTTTCGTTTGATGTATCAATGACCTCACTACTCCGACTAGTTGAAAAGCTATTCAACAAAACCAGAAAAACATTTCTCCTGTAAAATTTAAGTTTTACGATTACCGACTTATTGCTTGGGGGCGTCGATATTATTACTAGCTATTATTGGTATTTTTTTTTCCTTTTTTTTTTCTATGCACAATTTTTGCTACGCGATTCTGAAGCATTAAAATACGTTATTTATCTAAGTACAACAAGTAAAAAATTTACGATGTTCTAACTAATAGCGACTTTTTTTTCGTAATTTAATATTTTAAGCAAATAGGGACAAATGAGGTTTAATCAAATCTTCTCATTATCGCGTAAAGCGCTAGAAAAAATGTAAGTAAGTATACAAAATATTTTTAAGATTATGTTGTTTCCAGAATTCAAGCGCCAGTATGTATACATACATTCACGGTAATTTTAAATTGACTAGCTAAACTTCAGAAAAGCGATGGGTATCGACATGATAAAACAAAAAATCGTGTGCGGTCAGGGGGAACCCTAACAGGATCGAAGTTTTTTATGCGATACTCGCATGCACACACAATACACACTTTCTGGCTCTTATGAGAGAAAGTGTGAATTTAATACAGAGCCTAAGGTTCTAGAAGCTCTCATAAAGTTATCGCCATCTTGGATTTTCATTTTAACCTCACTATTGGCTTTATTAGCACCCTCGAAAACCATGATAAAAAGTTTAAATATTCTCAGCTGCCATCTTGGATTTTCCATGCCATTTTGACCTATTGGCTTCAGGGCCCTCATAACCATGAAAACTCTCTCTGTCCCTTTCTCTCTGTCTCTTTCTATTATTGAAGCGTTATGAGAATGTCTCATAACGCTTCTTCTTCACGTGGTGATTTCTACCAGTTTACTCCTACCACAATGTACGATAAAGAACACCATTCCAATAAAATAAACAAAATTAAAATTACTCATCGTCCGTAGTTTTTGAAGTCAAATAAAATATCAGTTTAAAAATTTAAAATTTAAAAAACCCCCGATACAAAACAATACTTAATATAAAATAATAACCTACTTAAGTAGGGTCATAATTTCAAGGTGATTTTTTTCTTTTTATAGGGTTTCACGTTTATACCTTTTTTGTTCCATTTGTGGGTATTTTTTCAATAGTTTTTTGTTTTTAAATTGTTTTAGGCTTTTTACATTCATACTATTTTTTATTATTATTTTGTGTCGGGGGTTTTTAAAAATTTTATTTTATTTTTTATTTCATGCTTTTTGTAGGGACTCCTTATTATTTTATTTTCTTGCGTTTTAAGATTCAGGTAATTTGATGTTTAATCAGGTTTTTTGTAATTCGCCATTTTGTAGTGGTGGCCATCTTGGATTTGAAATTTATCATAGTGTATAGTATTCTACTAGTCAAGCCCTTTCATTTGATACCCATATTGAGAGTTTTTTGAAAAAATATGTAATCTGCCATTTTGTGGCGGCGGCCATCTTGAACCGATTTTCATCATATTTAGCTAAGAACACTCCAAATAATGCAGCTTTCAAACAAAAAAAAAAACAAAATCAAAATCAGTTCATCCGTTCGGGAGCTAACACCCCGCCGTTATTGCGTCGGGGGTTAAAAAACCTGTTTTTGTTTGTGAAAGTTTTTGAGTGTGATACCCATCACCTCTGTGAAGAGAGGTGATGGGTATCACACGACAAAACAAAAGAAAACAACTTTTCTCAACTCATACTTCAAGTACCTAATAGCAGTCGTTGACCTCCCAAAAGAAACATCAAATCATTTTTATTTTAATGGGTTAAAATAAAAAGATTTGATGTTTTTGATGATGTGATGTTGTAAACTTCGCAGACTAGCCCCAGCTAGTCTAGCTAGCTAATTTAAAATTACCCTGCTATCCAAAACGTATTTCTAGATCAAATTCTTTAAATGGGTATCACATTTTTTTTTTTTTTTGGTGTATGCAGCCATTGCGGCTACTGAGAGTTGGAGGATACGAGCCTCTGGGAAAATATTCATTAGTAGCTCGTAGTCTGGAGTTGTGACAACATGGAACTTAAACATACTCGGCAAAATTCACATGTATTTACTAGCCTCTGTCCACTTCGAGGAATACGTCATACGCATGATGTCAAGATAGCAGAAATAATATTCAGTAAGAAGATTCGACCACAAGGCAAGACTCCAGTATATTCATGGCCAGGTATACGAAGATGCAACACAGGTCATAACTTTGTGTCGAGTCTAATAAGCTCCTGCTTGTTCGCATAATGGACAGTCATGACGCAAATTGCTCAACATTGGTTTCTGTCAGAGTTTCAAACAAATGCAGGAGTTGCTACCTAAATATATACCGTACGCAATTTGTATGTAACTAGCTCCCAGCCGCGGCTTCGCCCGTTTGGATGTAAATTATCCCACGGCAACCTGCTATCGGGACAAACAGTAGCAGATGTCCTTCTACAAGATGCCATTTACCTCCTTGCCAAATTTTATCGAAATCCGTCCAATTTAGGCGTGAAAAACTAACATACAGACAGAGTTACTTTTGAATTTTTAAATGTATTAAAATGGATTATGGCCGTTTACTTCCCGCAAATGGAAAAGATATCCTTGGATCCTGGTATCGTTAAAAGCAATAATTGAGCATGTTAGAAAATTAAGCATGACAGCATCCTTTGATTCTTCTACTTCCCTCTTATCGGCATAAACGATGTAAAAGAATGACTCAAGCTATAAAAAAAAATTGCTAGTCGCCAAAGTGGCAGCAGAGCTGACTAGTCAGAGTACGCCAGAGGTATACTTGAGAAGGCCGTTTTAATGAATCCAAACATCCTTTATTCATCATCTTCCTAGATTTATCCCATGTTGCTTGTGGGACCGGCGCAACACGTTTTCTTCTTAGATTCTCTCTGTCAACCATCACGCTAACATTCACTCTTTTCTCTTTCATATCATTCTTCACTTGAGCTCCTTAAATTTTGAGTTGAGCTGCATGATTACTGACAAATGTGTGCATTGACTCAACAGGTCTACTCAATCTGTGTGGTTCTTTCCTCAAAAGACCATTTCAGACACCAATCTACATGGTCTTCACATGATCTGACCAAGATTATGTCTGGACTTTAAAAGAAACTGTGACCTCTGAGTTTGTTTCGGCCTTTCATCTCAGAGTAGTCAGATAGGAAACGCCGACGTCATCTAGTTTTTAAAAATATGATTGACGTGTAAACGTGTTTGTACAAATCTACTTACAAAAATAAAATCATTTATCAATTACCACACAACCCATACATATATGGCGGTCACCAATCCGTTTACCAGCCGTGATGAGGAGTGATGATCTAGGAATAATCCACTACGACCGTAATTTTACAGTCCCATGTGGACGTTTACGAGATTATCATAATGATGATTGATGATGTCATTCTACCCTTTTTGCCATACCTACATACGCCACAAAATACGTCATTTGTTCCAGATTTATCCTAGCATTGGTTTAACGTTTTACCTTTTCGAAAGTAATTTTACGTTCGAGAGTATTGCGAAATGTGAACTCATGTGAAATAATATTCACGGAGCGAGCATTCAGGATTATTGAGTTAAGATTTTGGTGAAATTTTTAGACTTGTTGGTGTGTGTGTGTGAGTTTTGAATAGACTTTGTGAAAGTCGTTTGGAAATGCTATGAGTAACGTTTTGTAAATAAACTAAGTAGTTAGTGCTGTAAATCAAAGGATTTTCTACATTCGGTCGTGTAAAAAGCCTGGAAGTAGGCAGAACTCTATTTGAAAGAGCTTTTACGGGGAAATACTATGTCTATACATACAAATCTGTATCACTCTAAGTATAAGACCAGTTGCTGATATCCTGAAAGTAATGAAAGCGGAAAATTATAACACGTCCTAATATTATTTCTTCTACTAAATAAGGAAAAGGGACCAAAAAATTATCTTAATTATTTTCCTATAAATATTTCCCATCTTAATCCTACGCAATTCCATCAAAACTGTCAGTCCAATTTACTAATAGAACCTTGCTTGACGAAAATAGTTAAACTATAAATTTAACTATAAATTTAACTATATATAAAAAAAAATCAGTTAAACTATAAATTTATGTTCGCCTAACTCGACATATTTAATGTATGGATCAACTGATTTTTTTTTCACGATTTTAGGGTTGGTCCCGTAGTAAAAGTTGTTCATAATGATGAGTGCAATGACCCCTTTTAAGGATTAAAACGATTAAAATTTAATGGTGTATAATTACCAATAAGTTTATTTATTTACTTACGCTGCTTGAGGCTTTCCGCAGCAGCACCACCAGCACAGCACGCCAACCCAATATTATAATTCTGTTTTCAAAGAATTGGAAACCAATCAACAATGTTGTTTTTATTTACTGACAGTGTATTCCGAACCACAGTTTTCTAACGTGAGGCTTTACAATAGGTACAATAGGTAACAAAATATGTTTCAGCATCAGACATCAAAAGGTAAACAACTACAAAATCCTGCCAAATGCCAGGCTCAAAGTAACTCAAGCGAAATCTCATTTCTAGGACCGAGAATTTCGGTTAATAGAACGCCGATATACGTCGTACTACGCCGAACATTCGCCAAACACATGTTAACCGCATGCGTGTTTGGACTCAGGATTAATAAAACTTTACTTTAACCGTAACCAGTATCGGTACAGTCAGTGACAAAAGTCTTTGCCTTTATTGTTGTTTTAGGGCTGATTTTTCCAACACCAGATAATTTTATCCGAGGAATAACTTTACATTTTTGACAGTTTTTCCATACAAAATTTGAGACGTCATTTTTATTCTACGAATAAAAATTATCTATCGATTGAAAACTCTGCCCTTAAATTAATCATAATACTATTACTAGTCTTCAAAGTTTTATTGAAAGTAAGTAATCAAGAATTCATTAAAAAGAACTCAGAACAGAAAACTTTGAACTGATTCCTATTTACTGACCTAAGACGATCCCTTCTGCTTTCTTTTCCCAAAATTGAAATTCTTGGACTAAACTTCGCTTAGGAACGACGTATTCCACACCCTTCAACTCCGTCCATTCCCGTCAATCCAAACACAACACGTACTTGACAAATAGCGTGTTAAATAACAAATGGACGACCAACGAAGTGGCTCGCAGTTTTATTGTATTGCACGACAAGGTGTTGGCTCTCAACGTGATTGCACGTCCCGCGCGTAACGTAACGAAATGACCTTTAGTGTTACGTCGTGGAACCTTAGTACGAGACGTAGAAACAGTGTTACGTGATATACCGGGTGTCAAAAGACCCATTATTAAACCGTCATCTAAAATAGTATTTATTTATATAAACTTTATTGTACACCAGAAAATACATAACAAAAAATACGATTATTAATTAATACAAAACATACAATGGGCGGCCTCATCGCTTTCTGCGATCTCTTTCAGGCAACCTTGGAATGGACAGTGATTGATTGGATTAAAAAATGGGTTTGTCAGAAGTGCAAAATAACATACTATAATAGATACATAGATAGTATAAAACATATTGCGATTTGATTAGAGATTGCATTGTCGGTAGGGTTGCCACCAACCACTTCTTGATTTAAGGGTTACTAGCATAAAAAAATCGCGGTTTAGTTTTGTTTTCGGGAGACAATTGAAACAGCATTGCTTAATGACGATTTCTTTATTATATATTATGCTGTTTCAAGAAACAACTTTCAAAAGCTCTTCTTTACATTTTAACGTGAAGTTACATTTAACTAGAAGCTTTAGAGTATCAATATTCAATCAGTTTCGGCTATCCGTCCACGCATTGCCGCACATGGAAAATATTCTTTCTACTGGAGCATTTGAAGCGCGAATTGATAAAACCAGCTGTAAAATGTGCATCATATTTTTAATGTTACTTTGTTTGCAAGCTGTAAAAATTTAATTCCTGTGTTTTTCAATGTATTAGGGCTTACGATTTCACTAGGTGGCTTTTCTTGCTCATATTTAGAAAGAAAGAAAATAAGTTTATGTAACCCAGGCTAGGTAAGGCAATATTTTTTTTTTGTTTTTGTTTTTCTGTGAATATTGTATTCACAGAAAAACAAAAACAAAAAAAAATATTACTAATTAACGGTGCACAAAATTCTACGTAAGTTAATCTAAGTTGACTTTGGATATTATTATAATTATTTAGCCAAGTAACTATTCTTTGTTTACCCCCTCAATTATTTAAAAAAATATGGGCTCCTATATAAAACCTGTAACGAGTTTGTGGTTGCGCTTTAATTTCATCAAAACTTCAAAAAGAAAGATTATGACTAACCTAACCTAACCGCAAGAATACTATGCTTGATGAAATATTTGGAATGCTTGAAGCATATTTACTATCCACAAGCTGATGTGGATAGTAAATATGCTTCAATCATTCCAAATATTTTAAGAGCTTATTTGGTGAGCAAGTTGTCCAAAGACAAGTAACTCCTTAAAATATTTCATACTATTATCCATAAAGACTGTTAAAATGAGTTGTGGAATGTGTGTCACTGACATACTTATTTGTTTTTCTTGTATCACTCATTTCAGCCGAAAGACGTCCACTGCTGAAGCAGCAAGCACCTCCACCTGGACAGGTTCTGAGCTTCCCGCATCCAGCGGGTTCCTGCGGCCTTCACAAGGTCGTCCGTCTACCTTGTGAGAGGCCTTCCAACATGACACTCGCGAGCAATGAAAAAGTTCCAGTGACATAGCACCAAATTACTCCTAAACGGGAAAGGCTAGCTTAATGACGCCGTCTGCAATATTGAAGTACAGATGCCAGCACATCAAGCTACTACAATCTGTCAAATTTCTTTAATAGATTTTCAACTTTATTGCTAAAACATTACAGTTGATTGGAAAAATTTGACAGTTTCGGGTAGCTTGACCTGCTGTCGTCTGTACATTTAACAGCGCATCAGAATATTACCAACTAAAAACGTAAATACTGTGTTCAAATTTTAAATTATTTGAGATATTAAGGTGTTTCTCGGCATTTTGTGGGTGGAACTTTTTCATTGCTCGGCAGTGTACGTCTTCCGGTACGCGGTCACCACTCCAGAACCTTTCGGCACCATTGGCCGTCTGTTCTGCAAGCAATGTGTCTAATTCTTCGGGCTATGTCGGTTACCTTGATTCTCCTGGGGATCCCTTAATTTTTGATTCGATCACATAGGAAAACTCCAAACATAGCCCTCTCCATTACCCTTTGGGTGACTTTTAGCCTTCTAATAAGGCCCATTGTAAGCGACCACGTTTCAGTCCCATAGGTCATCAGTTCATCACTATACTTTCCGTTCGTTTATTCGTTCCTTGTATGAAAATAACTAAATTTAACTGATCCGGATGTTCGTGTAATAAAAAATGACCTGTATTTAATTTAGTCCATTTCATGAATAAATAGTGAGTTTAATTACCATTAGAAGTTAATTTATGGAAAGGTGATATCGTCATGGTGTGACAGGGGATACTTTAATAGTTTATAATAACACGATACTGTATCTAAGAACGTTTTTAATTACGGGAACCTGGCCTTCTGATATAGTTGTAGCAAACAACCTCCGTGAGTCCTACTATAATATCATAAACGCAAAAGTTTGTGAGGATGGATGAATAGCTGAATGTTTGTTACTCTTTCACGCAAAAACTGTTCAACGGATTTTGATGAAATTTGGCACACAGATAGTTTTTAACCACAATTAATACATATGATACTTTTTATTCCGATATTCCCATGGGATCGAAGCTTATGCAGGTGAAACCGCGGGGCGCCGCTAGTCCGTTATAAATATGTGACACAACTAAGAGACAAATATTAACTTATAGGTATTAAGAATAGAGAAAAAACAGGCAGTCAGATTAACTGACAAGCGTTTGAGACAAGATAAAAAATAATAAAAGTATTGTAGGATGAGTATTTTAATGTAAGTCTATGATGAATAGAACGTAACGCATGAGAGAGCGAAGGAACGACAGTGAGAAGGAGTGAGTGAGAATGGCGGATCAGCACTTGATGGGAACGGTTGTCATTTTTGTATGGAGAGTAAAGACGAAGATTTAATAAATATAATTAAGAAGATATATATATAAACTGTTTTCTATCATTTTACTTGCCCCACAATCCCCATTCTACAGTATAAAAAGGAGACCAGTTTTCTAGGAATAACTATAGAAGTTATATGACCTTCGTTTAATTTATCCATCCAATGCAAAAAAACGTGTAATACAGTAAATAGGTAGCATTTACGCAAGTATATAAGTATGTACAGTCACGAGCACCAATATGTCAACACATGGCAACTTTCAATTCCGATTTTTTCATGAAATAGCGAATGCAACGTTGAAATACGACACATTACATAAACCTATAGGTCCGAAAATGCTATTTTCGTAACAACATAAAATTTTATTAAAAAATAAAGGAGTTAATCGCTTTTGAATAAAGCCGAGAGTATACATACTTTTGTTCGTAACTGTACGTAACCTAATGAGACACAATCGAGTTTTTGGCGATATATGTATCTGAACCTATACAATCACTTATTCTATTACTTTCAAAACTAAGATCAAAACAAAGTTATTTAATTACACATAACAAATTGCGAATAGTTTCTATGCAATTTATATTAATCTTATCGTGATACCTAAGTTTTCCACTCCTGCTACCCCGTCTGCCTTCCTACTCATCTATTTTCCGAGCTGGAAAACTCAAGCATTTGCAAAATTTTAATATCTAGTAGTTGGACGCTTTATATATAATGTAGGACGTCCTTTACTTTTTCATTTATTGTGAATAGAATTAATCCTGGCTCTCACAGTAAATCCATGCTTCAATACTAATATTATAAATGCGATAGTAACTCTGTCTGTCTGTCTGTCTGCCTGTCTGTTCACGCGTTAACGGTTGACCGGATTTGGATGCTTGACAAACAGATAGACGCTGGTCTGGGTTTAGAACATAGGATTATTGGAACGAAGTTCTTTAACGAAGCATGCGGTAAAAGTAAACTGGGAGAAATCGCCACGTAATGAAAAAGCGTTATGCCACCTACATGCAACTTTTAATTACATATAATAGAAAGAGAGAAAGAGATAGTTTTCATGGTTTTCGAGGGTGCTGAAGCCAATAGTGAGGAAAACAATAAATCAAGATGGCGGCTGCGAAAATTTTCAAATTTTTCGTCATGGGTATCGTTTTCATGGTTTTAGGGAACGAATAATACTAACGAACGAAGAATATTTTAATAATTTTAGAAGTTTTCAAAAAATCGCAGCCGCCATTTTGGATTTTCATTTTTTAATTTCGTTCCTAATTACTTGTTATTTTTTGTGTGTTTATGCCCTTTTTTTTATGCGTCATGTTTGCCGCAAATAAATGCTTTTTCTTTCTTTTTCCTTTTCCTGCCGGGGATCCCCCAAGCGACGTTTTTATTATTTATCCTGGTAGTACGTTCCCGTGCCATAATCTCCGACGATTTCGAAGCCGAGGACAAAAGCTAGTAATTATGTTTGTGGAATAGAGTAATGGACTGTATGAATTTACGTTATTGTGATGGTAAGAGAGGAAGTTCTGTATGAACGGAGTATTCCCGTTCGCCCAGTCAAGGAACAATCAACTAAGAAAATTCGAGTACGACTCACCTTTTCTCAGCTGCGGCCACTTCTTGATGCTTTCTTTATTGGAAAGATGATCACGGAGTCCGGCACGTTGCACAAGACACGGTATTGTACAAATTGTCCTTGTTTTATAATTTTCACTCACGGAGCTAAAGTTTTCGATGCCGTTCGAACGAGGCGCGCACGGGGTTCACCCCTTGCCTATACGTTCTGCGCAGATGGCGCGCAGATCGCGTTGTTGCAGTGACATGCAGCACGGTGCAGCCAATAGCGTGCCAGTATGGCGAGCGCACAAGAACATTTCAAGCTGAATTGTCCAATCATGGGCTATATACAGAACATACCCCCTACCGAAACCATAGTGATGGTTTCTAGAAAACTAAAATTACCCTATAAAGGAGAGACCTAAGATAAACACTAAGCTAAGTACCTATATCTAACAAAAACGTTTTGTTTGAATCTAATTGGTATAGGGTAATAAACAGAGTTTGTTGGTTGGTCTTTGTAAGACACTTTTTTCGGTGCGCAACGTCACACACCGGACTATTCCGTCGGAACCTGGATGTAATTTCTCAATCTTACCGAGAGGCCAATTACAGGAGGGAACATTATCAGTTTTTATAATAACTAAATCTCCAACCTTTGGGTTCGAGGAGGATGTAAACCACTTAGCTCTCTGCTGAAGCGTATTTAAATACTCATGACTCCAACGTTTCCAGAAAAGTTGGGAACACTTCTGTATATACTGCCAACGTGACAGTCTGTTAACATTTACCTCTTGAACGTCATACTCGGGTATAGATGTCAAGCTTCGACCAATGAGAAAGTGTCCGGCGGTTAAAACATTAAATTCGTTGGGATTATCACTAGCCGGTAGTGGGCACAAGGGCCGCGAATTTAAAATGGCTTCTGCCTTACAAAATATCGTGGAAAGTTCCTCAAACGTTAAGGACTTTTCCCCTACACTACGTACTAAATGATATTTTGCTGACTTTATTCCAGCTTCCCAGAGACCACCCATATGTGGAGCACTGGGTACATTAAATTTCCAATCGACCTGCCTTTTAGCGCAGCCATCCGAAATGTTATTTTGACTCTCACGCAAGAACCTTTGAATTTCAGACAGATGTTTACTTGCGCCAATAAAGTTAGTGCCGCAGTCAGAATATAGTACAGCGCATAGACCTCGACGAGCTACGAATCTGTCCAAGCACGCAAGGAAACAGTCGGCGGAGAGAGAAGATAACACTTCAAGATGGACTGCTTTTGTTGAAAAGCAGACGAACAATGCAAGATAAGCTTTTGTCACTTTAGCATTACGAAGTAAGCTTTCTTTAATTAAGAATGGACCTCCGAGATCAACTCCGACGGTTGAAAATACCTTATTAGGTATCAACCGAGTTGGTGGCAAAGGTGCCATTTCGGGTTGTAGTAAAGACGGTTTACATTTAAAATACGTTTTACATTTACATAAAACGGATCTAATGACGCTACGAGCAGACAATATCCAAAAATTCTCATTAATTATACTTTGTAAGGTTCGCGGGCCTACATGTAAATAGAGTTTATGTAAATAATTGATCAATAGTTTAGTAAATAAACTATGTTTTGGAAGAAGTCGCGGATGTTTAGCATTATAAGGAAGTTCGGAATGACCGATGCGACCCCCTACCCTGAGGAAGCCATCGGAATCAAGAAATGGAGATAACTTACGTAATGATGGTACGTTTTTTTTATCTTTTATCATTTTAATTTCAGCTTCAAAATAAGCATTTTGAACCAATTTAATCAATTTATCGCGAGCTTCGTTTAACTCGAAGGTTGATACTACTCCAGACTTGTGAGAGTTCATATCACCCTTTCTGTGTCTAAATCTTAAGATCCAAGCAAACGATCTTTGCAATTTGGAAAATGAAGAAAACTGCTGAAAGATTCTTTCACAAAATTCTGTTTTAGATTCATTAAATTTATCATTATTACTTTCAGTCAATAAACTAACCGACGCTTTTAATTCCGGTAGTTTATTATTACTCTCATTAACAAACACCGTCATGGGCCAATCGACATAATCTTTATACATCCAATCAACGCCCTCTAACCAATGTCGATTACAACTGACAAGTTGTGCCGGAGACGCTCCGCGAGAACAAATGTCAGCTACATTATTTTCGCTACACACGTGCCGCCAAAAATGAAGAGGTAAAACTTCTATAATTTGAGTAACACGATGACTGACAAAGGTTTTCAGTTTATATGGTTCCGTTTGCAGCCATGACAGTACGACTGTCGAGTCTGAGGCTGCTGTTATTTTATTAATTTTGACGCGAGTAAATGTGTCAACTACGAACTTCATTAATTTGCTCAACAAGACAGCACCCATCAACTCCAACCGAGGAATCGTTACAGGTTTTATTGGTGCAACTTTAGATTTCGAGATCACTAAACGAACCTTTACATTACCCTGTTGGTCGCGACTGATCACATACACGCATGCTGCGTAGCCACACAACGACGCGTCACAGAATCCAACTAAGTCACATTCCGTTTCACTCGGTAATAGCATGTGACGTTCAATACGTAACTCTTGTAACAAGGGGAGTTCAGAAATAAAAGTTAGCCACGATTTTTTAATGTTATCTGGCAACTTTTCATCCCACCCGATACCTAGCTTCCACAGCTGTTGCATGATCTGCTTCGCTACAAAAGTGCATGGTGCGATAAAACCCACGGGATCGTAAATCGACGCTAGTAATTTTAGCACTGATCGTTTTGTTAACTCTTTGTCTGTTAAATTAACCGAAAAAATAAAATTATCAGATTTTGGAATCCATTTAAGACCTAAAACCTTAATGGTACAGTCGTTTTCATCTTTAACGAATGTTACTGAATTTTCCCTATTTTCAAATGGAACGCGTTGTAGTAATTTCTCACTGTTACTCATCCACTTTTTTAAAGTGAAGTTGGCACTTTCAAAAATACCAATTAATTGATCTTGTACTAAGCAAGCTTGCTCAAAAGTATTACAAGAATATAGAACATCATCCATGTAAACACCCTCACGGAGGACCTGAGCAGCGAAAGAAAAACGTTTTCCTTCATCGTTAGCTAATTGAAGTAGCGTCCGAATTGCTAAAAATGGTGAACTACTGAGTCCGTATGTTACAGTTTTTAATTCGTATAATTTTATTGGATCGTTAGGCGATTCCCGATATAAAATGTGTTGATATAGGCGATCTTCTTTTCTTAAGACTATAGCACGATACATTTTACAAACGTCACTAACTAGACAGTATTCAAATAGTCTGAATTTCAAAATTATTGCCGCAATATCCGGATACAACTTAGGGCCGACTAATAGAATATCATTTAGAGACGCGTTATTGCTACTTTTCGCAGACGCGTCGAACACTACACGTAACGGAGTAGAGGTACTACTAGGTCGCAAAATACTATGATGTGGAATTATATATTTGCTAGGTTGATCACCCTGATAAAGCTCCATATGACCGAGGTCTTCATATTCTCGCATAAATCCCTTGTACTTATCATTTAGATCAGGAGTTCGCGCGAGTTTACGCTCCGTATACAATAACCGACGCTCAGCCACAGCACGCGTTTGACCTAGCGGCGAGCGTTCGGGCGCAAACGGCAGCGGAACCACGTATTGCCCGTTTGATTCTCGAGTATGTTCATTAGAGAATATTTCCTCCGCTAACTGATCCAATGGATTTATTGAAGGTGTGCACGGCACTTCCTCAATTTCCCAAAAAGCACGTAACGCTTTATCAATCGATTGTTCTTCGTCATATGAAACTGATAAATTAAGATTTTGCGAACTATTAGTATTATTATTATGTGGATATAATTTTCCACTAATAACATAACCAAAAACTGTTTTAATAACACTCGGAATACTATCCTTAATTACTTGCGGTTTATCTGTAATGATATCTGGCACTATGTCGTTACCTAACAAAATATCTATTCGCGAACGCTTAAAAAACAATGGATCTGCTAACCTATAAGTGCCATATTCATTAATTACATTATCTGTGAAAGATACATTAGGCATATCAGCGGACACCTTTGAAATAACTACTAAATTAACGCTAAATGTCGGACTATTCGCATGTCTTGGTTTTAGTGTACAAGTAATCATGCCTTGATTTTTAACGATGCCCCCACCTATACCGTGAATAGTAAAAGGACATTTTTTACGTTGTAATCCTAATTTCTGAGCACAATCAGTAGTTATGAAAGAACTTTGAGCTCCAGAATCGATGACTGCACGGCAGTCTTGATATTGACCAACACAGTCAATAACATGCGCACGGGTGGTACCTAACACTACTCCGTATCCGCAGCTATCACTTAATAACGTTTGCTGAATGGAACAGTTCGTGTCACTTACGAAGTGAGACGAAACGAGCGCTTGCTGCGCGTGCGAAAGAGACGGCTGCACGGTCTGTGTATCCGCCACGGCCAATATTCGCGCGCTTTCCGTCGCATTATCTTTATGTAATAAGTAATGATGCGGTGATGAACATACCCCGCAGGTCATGGTACTTTTACAAGCATTAGACTGATGGTCGGATTTAAGACAATTATGACACAGATTAAGTGAATGAACACGGTTCATTCTTTCATCGACCGACAATTTACGAAATTGATCGCATCGATAAATCATATGATTTTGTTTACAAATCACACAAGAAAAGTTCGAATTATTATTATTACGGTTGTTATTATTATTGTTCGAAGTACGTGCCGTATTGAGAACTGACTTAGACGAAGATCTAGTTTGGCTTTTATTTTGTGTATTACTAGATTTCGACGTGTTATTTGAAGAGCTGTTTATAAAAGTGTGTTCTAGAACTTTAATTTGTTTGTTTACAAAATCCATTAGTTCCGCAAATGTAGGTATCGACTTTTGATCACGGCTTTCTTCGAATAATTTACGCGTATGCGGGTCAAGTCTTTGTAATGCCAAATGACACAATAAGAAATCATCTAAGTTATTTATGTTTAATGCTTGAATCGCTTTAAGTGAATGATCAAAGGTTTCTATAAATGAAGTCAAGTTCGACGTAGAATCTTTAGTTAACGGTGAAAAGTTCAACATTTTATCGAAATACCTACATGCTAGCGTTCTGTGGTCGTGATATTTGTCAACTAAATTTTGCCAAACTAATTTGTAATTAGCGGCCGTGATAGGTAGATTTTTAACTAAATTTAAAGCAGAACCTTTAACGCATGAAAGTAAATAATGGTATTTATCGATATCTGAGAAATTCCTATTGTGAACTAATGATGAGAACGTGTCATAAAAAGTTATCCAATTTTCAACTTCACCGTCAAATTGAAATAATGTTAACTTCGGTAACGCGGGTTGTACTACAAAATCATTTTTGTCCAACGCAGGCAGGAATTCGGTTTCTGTATTTGAATGCTTCCTAGCGATTAACTGACATGCATTATACATTTCGTCAAATGTTTCGAGTTCACTAATCGACATTTTAGTAGTCGGTTTAATTTGTATTTCTATTTCGTACAAATCAAAAATGGTGGATTCAAACTTATTACGAACACTTTCCATTTCCGACAATAATACCGTAAACAATTGCAATTTACCTGGATCTGTTCCCAACTTTTTTGAATAGTCATAAAGCTTTTGTATTTTCGTAAATAAATATTCTTTTTTAATTAATAAGATTTTTTGCTTCGTTTCTAAAACTTCCGCCATCTTGGACGCGTAGTTTTACCAAGAATAAATGAAAAATTCGGGCTGGAATAACTAGAATCCGGGCTCGAATGGACCAGAATGTGGAATAGAGTAATGGACTGTATGAATTTACGTTATTGTGATGGTAAGAGAGGAAGTTCTGTATGAACGGAGTATTCCCGTTCGCCCAGTCAAGGAACAATCAACTAAGAAAATTCGAGTACGACTCACCTTTTCTCAGCTGCGGCCACTTCTTGATGCTTTCTTTATTGGAAAGATGATCACGGAGTCCGGCACGTTGCACAAGACACGGTATTGTACAAATTGTCCTTGTTTTATAATTTTCACTCACGGAGCTAAAGTTTTCGATGCCGTTCGAACGAGGCGCGCACGGGGTTCACCCCTTGCCTATACGTTCTGCGCAGATGGCGCGCAGATCGCATTGTTGCAGTGACATGCAGCACGGTGCAGCCAATAGCGTGCCAGTATGGCGAGCGCACAAGAACATTTCAAGCTGAATTGTCCAATCATGGGCTATATACAGAACAATGTTAGTATTAGACTCTTGTTATTCATACTATATATCTTGTTAATTTAGTTCATATTATACCACTTGACTAATACTTTTTCTCTGAAAAACTTTTTTCCAACAATCCGAACAGGAAAAGCCCTAACGCTTTATCTGTGTAGGTACCTGCACTCTAAGAATTAGTTTCAGCTGCTCTTCCAAGAATAAGCTTTCAAGTGATGAAACGCCTCCATTGTCTCCGGATATTCAAGTACAAGGAGAACATAAACAAAAGTAAACTTTGTTGTTTACTGCCTCAATTTTAACATCTCATCAAAAATGTTGCGAAAAGAACTGTCAATCTTACTTTGGATTGTTTTGAACTACCTCACTGTTTTATTTTTTTGTCCACGAGTTTTTCGCAATCTTGCCTGCTTCTATATTACACAATATCAGTGTTACCCATGCAGCAAAATAATTAAGGTAAAAATAAACCTCGGGGCCGGCGAGTCACTCAGCCAGCCAGCATCCACGGCTTCAACGAGTATCCTGACCACCAGCATGCAAAGTCCGCGCATACCTGGTCATCACCCTCAGCCTCATCAGCAACCTCAGCACAGCACACTGCACTTTCGGCCGGTCAACATGCAGAGCACCCTCTCCTGGTCGACGGAGAAGCCTGCCTCAACCCGGCGCTGTACGACATCCAACGCACTGGAGTATAACGCAGCGCCACCCCGACTCACTGGGGACTATGCGGCAACCAGTTCCGACTCACTGGAACCTCAGCTGACCTGGCAAGTATCGCAAGATACAAGACTCAGCCCACTATCGACCTCCGGTCTCCGGAGGGGAGTGATGTAGCGGTATCTATAACGCCACAAGCGAACAACGCGTCATACTGGCGTTACGCAAATCCTGCATCTTACAAGCAGAGTTTACCGCGCAATTAGCATAATTATATACAAACTTTCCAACATCAATCGTAGGGCAGTTGCCCGCCAGACAAAACACCCGTCTGGTTGAGGATCCTCCCTTTTCTATGGAGGATGAGTGAACTTTACACCCTGTTCCTCATACCTCTATAAACTCCTATATAATGTCATTCCATACCACATTGAGTATTTCCCGCACACGATGGGAAATTCCATCATGATTCATTCATTACACACGTTTAAGGGCCACATAGAAACTCTATTACCCTTTAATATACTCTAGGGGTAGGGTTAAGATTTACGATATTACATTTAACTTAAATATATTGCGTAGAAGACTTTCTACAAAGTATTTAAGTAGGTAGTGTGAGTAAGTACTACGAACTCTGTTTGCCCGATTCCAGTATTAAACTCTAGTTTTTAGGGTTCCGTAGTCAACAAGGAACCCATAGTTTCGCCATGTCGTGTGTCTGTCTGTCCGCGGTTTAGCTCAAAAACTATTGGTACTAGAAAGTTGTAATTTGTCATGATTACACGTTAATGACGCCAAAAAAGTGGTAAAATAAAATTTTGAAAAAATAATTATTTATGGTACCTCCCCTACATCTAAAGTGGAGATGATATTTTTTTTTCGTCCTTCCCATAGTGTGGGATATCGTTGGATAGGTCTTTCAAAAATATTAGGGGTTTGCAAAGACCGTTTTTTTCTTAAGTAAACCGTTCATGACTTAAGGTTAAAGAAATTTATTTCTCAATAAGAAATTACAAAGATTTCACTTACTTGAGCACATTTTCAAACTTAAATATATAAGTAATAGGAACTTTGACACACAAACCAAGCAGTTACTATTTTTCCTTACAACAAAATCAGTACGCAACAACATTTCACCCTGCACACAAATAACATTAACGGATACAACACTTAAAACTTTTCAATCTACCCGCAAAAGAAGTAATTACCGTGGTCGCAAATATTCATAGTAGATAAGGAATGCGAACCCGGTGCCACAACAAAGCAACGCAACAGTAGGGCAAGTCTATCAAGCTTTAAAGTACCAATTTTCGTTAGAGTCAAGTGTTCTCCCCCGTCTAAATTCAAATGTCACGGCAGTAGTACCTATACAGGGTGGCGATTAGGTTATCACATTAAATTGTACAGCAGGTATTACAAGTTGTTATCAGTCCGTTAAAATAATAAAATAAATAATTTTACTAAAATTAAAAAAATGCATTTTTCAAACAAAATAAATGGAGTTATAGTTGGTAAAAAATAAATCATCCTTTATAATATTAGTTTACTGACCTGTAAAAGCGGCAACGCCGCAGCGTCGCGCCGGCGGAGCACGCGCCGTACCTACGCGAGGTACGAGTACGAGTACCTACTTGTGAATGTAGGCACGCGCGCGTGGTGCGTGCGACAGTAATTCAACATTTTCACAACATACTCACGATTAGGGTTACCAGATGGAAAATTGAAAAGTCCTGACAAAAAGCCTGATTTCCATAGCAAAGTCCTGAGATTTTGTCGCATACGAATTCAAAACTCTGTGGAAAAATTAGTAATTGGTTTTGTGCACGTATGTTGATTCTAACTCTAAAGATATGTTGATGTTAATTACGTTGATTTGTGAATATATCCAAAGAAGAAACAATTATATGTTTTTCTATAAGTTGTTTCTTTCTAATTAAAAATCTACTGTATTTTATTGAAAATCGATAAATCCTGAGATTTCCAAAATCCGCCCGCAATCCTGTTAGCAGCCTAAAAATCCTGAAATCTCAGGACAAATCCTGAGATATGGTAACCCTACTCACGATATTGTTTTATGAAATAATCACAAATTAACTTTAAAAATCTCCACTTAAATGCAATCAATTATTACGTATTTTAATTTTTACGTTTTCAAAATGTCCACCGTTCTTCTGTACACACAAATGACATCGTCTTACGATATTATTTCGGACTCTCCAGAGTAGGCTTCGCGGCTAAAATTTTTAAATTGTCGAAGGCCCCAATTATTCGAGATTTTAAATCGTCCATAGTCGTCACTTTAACCTCATTCTTTAAATGTCCATTGCCCGAACTCCAAATCATATCGGTGTACTCCGGCGATGCGAAATTGATTCGAGGTATCTTGTTGGAAACAATAACACAATGAAAATAGCTACCTAACAATAATTATTATTTAAGCGTTTGATTTCGCATAAACTGTCACACACACCACCTTCACTAACCTATCCTATTCCTATTACTAAAATAAAGTTAACACAAAACAATGTCCACAAAATAAAAACAATAACAATACTACGAAGGGCGCGTGCGCCAATCGTCAACTATTCCTCAAGGATTTTGGCGGCGGACTACGTGACTCATTCGTCGCACGCGCCAAAGAAATGCCTACAAGCACACCCCCGTACCCGTAGCATTTCGGGCATAGAAATTTATACCTTAAGTCGTCAACCGTAAGAATATTTTTGCATATTTTTTTCATACCTCTCATGCGGTCCCTTTTCATCTTTTAATTTTGCGCACAAAAAACGCCTTCAACTATTAGCCGTAAGAAGGCGGTAAGGACATTTTTCGCTTGAATTTTTTACGTTTCTTGTAATAATAGTTTGTAAAATGGTAGTTTAGTAGTGCTTGTAGGTAATTCGGAATGGCAACGTTTGAAGTTTTGAACTATCTTCACCGGCCACGGGTCTTTGACCTACTTTTATTGGTCAGCTGATTATGTTTATGCAATACATGATGTTGTGAAATATTAAAATGAAAAAAAGGGTCCTGCGGCTATAATATTGTTTATTATTAAATTATTTTAATTGAATATGATAAAATACCTAATATCAAAGAGATTTAAGCTAGGTACAATAGAGAGGCTATGCAAAGAAATGTCATAGAAAAACTGTGATCCCATGTCTCAGTGACGCCATCTAGTATAATATAGCAAAATTAGAGCGGCAAAAATTGCAAACATGAATTAAATTTAGTAAAATATATTCAGCTATTGCTCGGTAGGTGGCCAGTGTGGTCAGTGTTGCCAGATCCGATTTTCAATCCGTGGGTTAAGCCTGAAAAACCTAATATACTTAGTTCAAATGGTAAATAGATTAAAAAACTAAACAAATTAAGCAAAACTTGTTTTAAACAGTAAAAACTATTTTAGAATTTTATTCGCTACTATCCATTGTCCGTGTCACCGTGTATGACTAGGTATCAGTTTCCGTGTGTGTTTATGTACATTTTAAAATAAAATCATTTTAAATGTGCCTGCTTGGCCGTTGGATTATTATAGCACTCAGTTTATTACACTTTTTCTGTAAAGTAGACCTATTATGTCACAAAGCGCATATTTTCTTTGCAATTGTCGGTTGCGTTTCGGTTTTAGCAAAATATTTTTTTTTTTTTCACTTTGTTTGCAAATATTTGTAAATCTTGTATCCGTATGTATACGTATATCCGAGGCGAGGTCCAAAATCCGTAGATCTATAAAAAAAATCCGTAGGTCTGGCAATAAATGGGGTGACACTAAGTAGACAGTATAAAACCTGTGGTAGAGATTTTACCATTTCGATATAAATGTATCGATAATATTGAAAAAAGTGACTAAGACTATTTTTTTTTCGCGTTTGAATAGATTGAACCAAGTGCCAAAAGATTATGAAAACAATAAAATGATTAGCCGTTTAAAAGTTATTTATTTATAAAATTATTTTAACATACAAATGACTAATAATTATCGTTATTATGATCTAGTAATCCAAGTGTGAGACTGCAGCTGATCACGAGGATGTGAGTGCGATTCCCACAGGACACAAATATTTATGTGATGGTTGTGTTGGTCTGGGTGTTTCTTATGTACATAGTAGTATTATAGCATAGGTAATAGTATTAGTATATAAGTATTATATCCATTGCTTAGTATCCATAGTACAAGCTCTGCTCTGCTCTGGTTTGATTTGAACCTACATGAATAAATAGTACTTGTTCATTTATTGATATTTAAATAAAATGACATGATTATCTTCAAACAGTATTATATTTTGTGTTATTTATTTTTTAACTTAATAAATATTATCGATAACCAAATCGATAAACAAAATTGCATCTCTACAACGCAGTAGTAAAGCCACTCAGCAATAGAGGGCGTTTATTACAAAATTAGCAAATTTTCTAGATCTATCTATGAAAATTATTTAATTTTAATTACTGAGTAAATATAAATCATTCATACGAAAATAAACTGAAGTTAGGTCCAGCCATTTTACCGTAACGAGATTTACAATATCTCAATGCGCAACTTGGCATATTTCCTTAGAAAATATTTGTTTTTGGTGGACACAAATACGACTTGACACGCAGGCGTACCACACTAGACTGAGTGACTTTTGACCACTAGGACAAAAGTATTGGATTACGATTTTGTTCGTGATGTCCTGTCTATTGTCAAGTAGATAATTTAATGTCTTTGCCTAATATAGAGTACGTGGTTTCAATTAATGTGATAACCTAATCGCCACCCTGTATATAACGAACTTTAAAGGAAAACTATTACACTTAAGTGGGCTTTACAAGTTTACGAGTAATAGTCGACCAATTGTATTAGATTCGAAAATTTCGAACAACTCCATAGAAATGCCGATAGATGGCGCTAAGCGTCAGTTGTATCGCGCTATTGTTTCATTCGTAAATAAGTTTTATAAAAAAAAAAAACAGTTGCTACACCGGCTATGACAAGTATAATCTAAATCTCAAAAAAAAAATTAAAACTCCGTGCAAAATTGTCGGATCAGGTGAGGACTTGTATAGGAAGTCAAATTAGGTAGGTAGTCATGTTTGGCTTTTAGTTAGAGCATGGTACGAAACTATCAGTCAGCGAATACGAGCCGCACTTGGCTGTTATAAAAACTACGGAACCTTACACTGCGCGTGGCCCGACACGCAGTTGACCGGTTTTTGTTATAAACTCAAACATTTTTTGTTTAAAATCATTATCAACATTCCTATTAACACACATAACATGCCTGTATTCCCCGAAGTGTAAGGCATAGAAGCCCCGTTAACTGCCCCGTTGGTCTCGTGGTAGCAAGTGCGACTACTGATGGGGTCGTGGGTTCGATTCCTAGGTCGGTTAAAGTGTTAGTGGATTTATTCATTTGTAATTTTTTAGTACCTAACAGCCCGGTGTTTGTAAGTTCACGGTGTGATATCCCCTGGCCTCGGAAAGCACGTTAAGCCGTTGGTCCTTGCCTGATCTCTGTTCGGTCGTGTCGGATTGCGTGCTGTCCCATCGATCTATGGGAGTGAGGGAAGAGAGAGTGCACTTGTGTCTGTGCACACACTTGTAAACTATAATATCTCTCGCATCGAATGCTAGTCTCCGTTGAGATTGGCAGCCATGGCCGAAATTCGGTCTGGGGGATTATTATTATAATAATTAGGCATAGGTGTACCTATAGTACACCCATATTTCGCTAGTTATGTTTAAGTTTAGGGGGCGAGCCTTTTGCCATCAACCGGGCATGAATCCCGACTCTGGGCTGCTACTAAAAAGTTTATATTAACACAGACACACACACACACTCATCCCACATTTTCCTGTTAACTATCCTCAAAAATATTGGTAAAATTTAATATTTCGCATAGAAAATTCGATCATATTTTAAAGCCTTAATAATAGATTAATCTATGTCTTAAATCCATTAATTAAAAGTTTTACCTGGGTAGGTATGTACACCAACGTTTAATAGGAATGTTAATAACGAGTTTAAACTTTTGATTTTTACCACCTCACTGTTGGGGTAGGTATCTCATGATAGGTTGAAACCAATCCTGATATATGAATCATCTGCCTAGCTTTATCCCAACTATGTTGGGGTCGGCTTCCAGTCTAACCGGATGCAGCTAAATACTAGTATTTTACATGGAGTGACTGCCTATCTAACCTACATAACCCAGTGTCTGGGTAATACAATACCCCTTGGTAAGACTGGTTTCGCACTAAGTCCAATCCGAATCCGAGATGTGACGGTCCGAAGTAGCCATATTATGTATTATTTCCGCACTACATCCGAACATAGTCCGTCCGAATTTAGAACATTCCCAATTAGGATAGAACTCGGATCTTGAATTCGGATCGGACGTAGTGCGGAACTGCTCTAAGACTGGTTGTCAGACTTTCGGGCTACTGACGACCCGTGACGACTGTCAAAGATCCACGAATGACAGCCGGGACCAACGGCTCAACGTGCTTTCTGAGGCACGGAGGGGTCTTGGTGTGTGAAGAAGGTCACCCATCTACGGACCAACTGCGACAAGAGTAGCTTAACCTGAACGATGGATCCGTGTGACTGTTATTATTTAGCCACAAGCCCCTCCTGATATATGAATACCTACACAAATTATAACGTCAATTTACATACATTATTTTTTACTTGTTTGTTTAACTACGATTATTACGTTTTTGTGCAGTTTTCAAATACTTTTAAATTGCGTTTTGCTTATTGACCATCACAGGAATACCTATAAGTCAAATATTGATGCCAAAATGTTCAGTTCTAATATAATTCGTAACAAACCCAAATACGAATAGTACGAAATTACTTTTCATTGGATTCCTAATTCCAAAAGTCATTAACATAGCCTAGCCTTTTTCCCAACTAAGTTGGGGTCGGCTTCCAGTCTCACCGGATGCAGCTGAATACCAGTATTTGAAATGAAGCGACTGCCTATCTGACCTTCACAACCCAGTTACTGGGTAATATGATATCTCTTGGTAAGACTGGTTGTCAGACTTGCGGGCTTCTCACTACCCGTAATGACTGAATTCCAAAAGTATTAGGATATAACAATCAAAACAACGTTACTTGTGTCTAACGTGTAATTATGAAATTAGTACACACAAAGAGTGAGATACCTATAAATAGATTTATAATGTATGTCCATGCGAAAACATACAGCTGATCGCGTGTAACGTTACTAAACTGAAATCAATTCAATCGTAACAAACTTGACCATACTGACGTGCCCTATTTTGTTCCCAAACAAACAGCCAAATTCCATTATGAATTTCTAAACTTGTTCTAGTTGTATCGAATACTTATTAATACAACACCAAAACTTTTGACTAACGAATTGGAATGAAACAATACAAAATAAAATGTCCATTCAAAATACCGTAAAATGTGTTGAATATTTGTCAGAACCCATATTCATCGTAACCTAAAAATGAGCAGAAAAATACGTTGAAAAGTTAAAAGACTGCTAAGCCAAATGGACGCGTGAAATCTGCGGAAAATCTAATATTCATAATGACGATTCGCATTATGTACATACTATTTCTTGATCACATTAGAAAAACATTTTTTGAATTTCTTCTTGTAAGAAAATTTTGGAAAAACGCTGTGGGCTTGTAAAGCAACGTATTGTCTCAAACTAGATGAATATAATATAATTAATTAAAAAGAAAAATCTAAATGACAGGACAGTCTTTTTTTTTTTGCTCTAAAAGGACCAGCTCTATCTTAGTAGACATTTTAGGAATAAAAACAAGCTGCTTTAATAACATCACTGTAGAAGAAGTCACTACGAACTCTCTACACTTGTACAACTCTACATTATTTTTTTAACAGTAAAGGGTATTTAAAAAATGAGCGAGAGAGAGAATGAGAGAGTAGGTACGTGACATGAAATGCAACTTCATTTAAAATATGTAGGTCTCCCACAACGACCGATCTTGCGCTGGAAAATAACTCTTCCCGAATCATGTTTGGAACCATCTTATTTCAGCACATTTCCTACAACGTAAGCCAATTTTATGAGCTAATAGATGATTAGAAAGTGAAATTTCAGCGGGCACAAAAACGTCCTGTAATCCGAGCTTACAATTACCTGACGGAATTAGATCAAATATTAAAACACGGATCACAAATCTTTGAAATGTATTAACCTACTAAATCAGTTGGATTTTATTTCGTGTTTCACTTATTTAGTGGTGGTAATTACGTCTTCACTGCGCTTACAACTAACAAAGAAATCGAATGTTTAATCGTGCAAACGATATCCTTCAGTGGCCGTCACATTTTTACACGACTGAAGGACATCACGGCATGTGAGCGCATCGGGACGGAAGTAAGCGCATCGTCGCGTACCCGTTCGCATTCCAACTTGTTCGAAATCGAAAGTATGAGTTCTTCCTCTCAACTAATTAGATACATTATCTACAACATAGATCTACAATCATTTATCTTGTGACCTATTTCAAGTTTTCTTCAATGTAAGTAAGGCCAAATGTAAATATTTTAAGTGTGTTTGAAACTACAAGCACCACCATCAAGCATCATTTTGTACCTAGAATGTAGGTTTAGATAATTATTACCTACATGATAGGTATCATGCTGCAAATGATTAGAGGTATTGAGCTACCTGCTAACTGTCGAGGTCGGCTACCAAAGATTAAACCAGATTACATTAAATGTATAATACGGCCGATGAATAATGACCGGTCTGAAGGACTTGTGGCTATCGATCAGGTTAAGCTACGCTTGCCGCATCTTTACATACCGACAACCCCGTGCCTCGGAACGCACGTTAAGCTGTTGGTCCCGGCTGTTATTCTTGAATCTTTGACAGTCGTTACGGGTCGTCAGAACCCCGAAAGTCTGCCTAACAGTCTTACCAAAGGGTAGGGTCTTACCAAGTACCTATTACCCAGTGGCTGGTTGGGTTTTGGGTTGTGGAAATCAGATAGGCAGTCGCTCCATGTACAATGCAGGTATTCAGCTGCATCCAGTTAGACTGGAAATCGACCCCAACATAGTTGGGAAAAGGCTAGGCAGATGATGGGATGATGATGAATAATGGCCGGTGTGAACATAGGCCCTCCGAACTTTCGCGCATATTCTCTCACACACACTCGCCTCATGTCACCATTATATTTCTGAAACATGTTATTGCGCAGCAAGTTCGGGCCGGCCATGATTCGCTGGTCGTAAATCAGCTACTTATATCAAACTCAATTTTGTTGTACAATTCCCTGACAATCGTTTAGTGAAACAAAGCCTTTGTGTGCTCCAGACAGAGGCAATCATTGTTATCCAATCATCTTGATTCCTGAATGATCTACCGGTTATGAGATAAATATAGCAAACAGATATAGATATTGGTTTACATAACGCAATTTTTTTTTAAATAACGTGTGAACCATAAATTGCAAACTGTGTAGATATAAATTCTGGGAAAAATCATGTTTTTTTTTTCATACATACACATACTATAACCTCACGCCTACTTCCTATTGGGATAGTCAGAAACTACAGAACGCTACCTGCTTCTTTACGTACTTTTTATCGGTTAGATATATGATTAAATGAAGATGTCTTCCCCGTAATTTGTACGATTAATGCAATAGTAAAATTTTGAGATAACGGCTGTCAAAGTTCATATAGGTAGATGATTTTTGATAATGGTTAATAAACCTCTTCCTTTAACTTTTAACTGTTTGAAGTTTTACAAGATTTGAATATATCGGAAGGTTTGTTAACATATTATGTTTCCAATATAATAACAATGAAGGCTATTCAATTTGAGAGTTTAGAGAAAAGTGATATTTAGTAACGAATTCTGGAAACTTTTTAAAAATACATAAAACTTGGGTTTTTTGGAATCCCATAAATGTTCGCCTAGGCTTTATGGGGTGCTTAATTGTTGCAAATGGGTCACACTATCACGTCCTGCATATAATACAACTAGTCCAATTAAAAAAGAAAACCGATCGAAACATTCCAGCTGACTCTGATACGCTTAGTAGCAGGTAAATTAATTAATTTAACTTCTTTACATTATTTTCGCGTTATATTACCATTCATACAAACCTTATAATTCTAATTTCAACTCTATTAGTGGCTTTTGTGGACATGATATTAATTCAGATTTGTTACAATTTTAATAGCAATCATGTCATTTGGTTTAAATTGGTTTTTAATGTTATTACTTTATTTATTTTTTAAATATATTATTTTATATTTTGTAAATGTAAGAACGTTATTGGCTTTGTAGACTGTAGATTTGTAGAAGATTTTGTATTCTGAAAGTACTTGTTGCCAAGCCTACACTGTCATCCCATAACTGTTAACACTGTAATTTGAAAACATTGTAAAAAGCTAATAATTTTTTAAAGAGTAACCACGGAGTTTCTTGCCGGCTTTTCTCCATAGGAAACGACCAATTGGAACCGTGCATCTAACTTTTGACGTTTCAGTTCCCATGTTGGTTTATGTGAAATAAAATATTTTTATTTTGTTTTTTATCGACAGCGTCGGTTCATCTTGTTTCAAAGTGCTCGTCAAAACAAGGTGATCGTGAAAAGGAGTCGTATTGCCTTTACATTTTAAGAGGTTCTTACTTCCTTTCAAAGTACATAGAACACAGCGATGCAGCTAAACGACAAGGTAGTAATTCCTTGGACCAGTGGGCCTACTCTCTTAGTACGTCAAAAAAGATATGGGCCCGTACGAAAGTAGTTTGAAAGTTCCGAGTGAACGCTTCCGAGAGAAAAAACTTTTTTTGACGAGCTAAAACGCACCGGGAGGATTCATTCTTAATAATAATAATATATATTGTAATAAAATGATGAATACAATAACGAAGAACTATTTCAACAATATAATCGCACATTGATAGAACACAGTCTTGGCATCACATGCTACGTTGCCTGAAACGTTTATGATTTTAATACCAACTCATTTGCATTTTGGCACAGCTTTGTACGGAAACCGCTAGCTGGAAAAAAACCGTTTCAATATTCCGCCCTACGTCCGATTACTAGGAAAACTATAATTTCAATATGAATAATTTAATCAATTCGAGGTACAAAAAAATTAATAGGAATGAAAATTGCAACCGTGTACAGTTTAATTTGAAAATCGTGTCGGTAATTCTAGGGTTATTGTAATTCTTAGTAATTTGCGTAATTATTTAAGCAATAGAAGGTATAATTTGTTTTTTATAGGTGAATGTTTAGGACTTACTATAATAACTTTATTTCAGTCTAAAGTAAAAAAAAAATGTTGAGATATGGTTAGGTATTCTACAATAATGCATTTACTCGACATCTCCAGTTTGCATGAAACTCTACTAAGGGCGAATTTCACCAAACTTTTATACCTATCTAGAATAAGTCTTAGAATAAATTTTGAATTTTTGCTAGTTATTCCACGCTACTACTGTCAGACGTCAATTTTATTCCACGGCTGAGCCTGAGATTCCTGAGCTTGGTAAAATCAGCCCTTAGTTTGTTATGGTACGAAAAAACATTGTCACCATGAGTCAGATTTATTTCCCTCAGAATAATAAATGTCTTTCATAAAGTTGTGCCTCTTCCCATATACATCTTTCTGTGGTTCTGCAAACCCTTCCTTAGCAGAATATACTTACCTTATCATTTCGTTTGCAGTCGTTTGTTTCCGGACTTTCCTACATTTACATGGCCAAATTAAAGTAGCGAAACTCTACAGACATGACGCGACGATATAATATATATATATATATATATTTTAATTAATATAAATTTAAAAGATTTGATGTTGGGGTCAGCGACCGCTCTGGTACGGTTTTTACTTGAAGTATAAGTTGAAAAAATCAGTTTTCTGTTGTTTTATCATGTTTAGATATCGATCCCCATAACGTCTGTAAAGTTTACACAAAAAAACATTTACAAAGAGTTTTTATACTGATAAGTATTTCAAGTGCATACAATAACTTCGGTCGATGATCCTACAAGAAAATCATCAAATAAATTTATTTTATGTATAGGTAGTATAAGGTGGCCCCTGTGGTAACGACATTGACTTACAAGTTCTAGGTCGTCAGTTCGAAACTTCGAAACCAGTCAGGCGCTTTACTTTGTGGAAACGATTTCATCAGCACTGCTCTTAAAACGGTGAAGGAAAACCTCGTGAGGAAACCGGCAATTCTTTGAACCAAAAATTCGTAAAAATGTGCACCTAACAACCCGCACTGGGCCCGCGTGGTGGATTACGGGCCCCTCTCACCTAGAGGAGGCCTGTGTCCCTCAGTGGGAACATTATAAGTTGATTATGCTAATGACAATTTGAAGTGACTACGCTAACTTCGGTCGATGACCCCACAAAAAAAATCATCATATTGATTTATTTTTTGTATAGGATGGATACAAGTAACTATCAAATTATGCCTCGTGTAGTGTCCCCTATAAAAATGGGCAGTCCTCCAAGCAGTGCCAATAAAATGCTTAGTCATACTTAATGCCGTTTACCGCAGTATGTTGGGTCATTAATCTTTAGTATAATTACTAGCAGTAACACATGACCGGCCTTGGCACAACTTATTTCTATAATCACACAAGAATAAGAATAAGAAATTTTATTTGCTCAAACATGTGTATACATACATAATTACAATAATACATGCATGCAAGATCTTAAAATGAGAGAGTGTCTGCCATTTCTCATGGCGTGCAAATATCTTAGTTAGGTGCAATTATTATTATTAAATCAATAATTTTTAACTTTTACACTTAGATATACATTAAATATCAGGCACAGTTAAACAAATTTCTTAAATTCAATCATTTACATTATCCAATTATTTATTTCACAAGCTTCTGTCCGCGCCTTCGTCCGCGTAAAACTTGTTCCCCGACCCACCCCGTCGTATCGCAACGCCTGCCCGAATTATAACAGGGCAACCTTAATATAACGTACCTCAATATAACGACTTCCTCGACTTAACAAATTCTTCGTAATCCCCTTGAATTTTCCATAACAGTCAATGTAAAATATACATTTACATTGCGAAGATTTGTTGCGAACAACCTCTTTATAACGAATTTTCAACTATCAAAAAAAAGTGTAAACCTCTAATTAAAGAAAATTTGTCGACCCAAAACCTTTATATAACGTTCCCAATAGTATGTGATTCAGTCGCGACAGGTTTCGACATGTTTTTACCTCTTCATAACAAATAGACCAACCTAACCTCAATATAACAAACCTCAGTTTAACGAATTACTTGATATAACGAATATTTACTTGTTCCATTCCGATTTGTTATATACAGGTTGCACCGTACTTTGTTTTTGCTTAGCGTTCTTTTGTCATTTTTTTCTTTTGTGCTCGGTTCCTTGTTGACTAACAAAAATGCAAAAAGATTTTTTCAAACAAACTCTTCAGCTTAATTATTAGTATACTCGTATTCAGATTTCTTTCAGCTTTAGGTACTAAGAAACTATATCTACCATATTAATAAGGCAAGCGTCGGGGTAGGCCGCGAAATACAAATTTTCTTGCGTTTTTTACAATTTGCAGATCAGTATCAGTTTGTATGTACATCTAAATATGATTCGCGACCGTGACAAATAGGTATGGCTTTACAGAATTATAATACAACTCCTTAAGTTAGAATTGGCCTCAAATGTCATGATTTCATGAAATAGTCATTGAATATTTAAATATGTTTTTTTCAGAATCATTTAAATATGTTTTTAAGCGACCATCAGCACGGATTTGTTAGGACCCGTTCTACTAGTACAAATCTAGTTCCTTTCACAGAACTTCTTATAAAGGGTATTGATGCAGGCTATCAAGCTGACGTTATTTATACGGATTTCAGCAAAGCATTTGACAAAGTATCCCACAAAATTTTAATGAATAAGTTGCGCGCCTACGGTATCTCTGGATCTTTGTTGGAGTGGCTAGGTTCGTATTTAACGAATAGATTTTTCTTTGTTGTCGTGAACGGTTATCAATCAACCCTGCAATGCGTTTCTTCCGGCGTGCCCCAGGGCTCGCACTTAGGGCCAATATTATTTATTTATTTTATAAACGATATTCCACGGTGTTTTTTGCATTCGGATTTTTTTATGTACGCTGACGATTTGAAGTTTTTGAGAATCATTAAGTCTGAAGACGATCCATTACTACTTCAAAGTGACCTAAATCGTCTCGTTCAATGGTGCAACAGTAACAAAATGGAACTGAATACCAAAAAATGTTACCATGTTACATTCACGAGAAGGAACGTCCCAATACGTAGTAGTTACCACATATCCGGAACTGAAATTAAGGAAGTTGAAACAATAAAGGACCTCGGTATACTGTTTGACAAAAAGTTAACTTTCACATCACATCTCGATAGTATTATAAAAAGAGCTTCTAAGATGTTAGGGTTCGTCCTAAGAAATTGTAAAACCTTTCGTCATAATAGAACCAAAATACTGCTGTATAACAGTCTTATTCGTAGCATCCTGGAGTATGGTAGTGTGGTTTGGCGTCCACATTACGCGACACATTCATTGAGACTGGAACGTGTCCAGAAACGCTTCGTTTGGCACCTCGCATTTTCCAATGGTATCGCCAAAAAAATACATTCTTACAATAAAAGACTGAAACATTTCAACATGACCTCACTAGACAGACGTAGACACCTAATGGACACCATGTTTGCCTACAAAATTTTTAAGCATAAAATAGACAGTCCCAGCTTGCTTGCCCTGTTCAGTTTTCGTGCGCCCTCTAGAATCCCGCGTAGTGCTATTACACCTCTTTGTACGCCATTTAGAAGAACAGTTTTGGGTGCCAATTCACCTGTTTCAAGAATGTGTAAGGCAGTAAATGGCTACAGTGATGTTATCGATCCCCACTTTGACTCTCTTGCTAAACTAAAAGCCATCCTTAGTCGTTTACCAAGCAACCCCTAGTCATATTCAATTATTTATGTGTCTATTTTATCGCTGTTATTCATTTTATAGTTTTTTCTCTTATTAATTTAACAATTTATCAATTTTATTCAATGAATTTTATTTTATTTAATTTTATTCAATGAATTTTAACTTTATGTCGATTTTTTTTTTATAATTTATCAATTCACTAATGTAATATAATTTTAACTTTATTGTACCAATGTTGTCATTGCCAAAAATTAATCAATTTATAATTTATTTTTTATCGATTTTGTCATAATTCTGTGTTTCACTATTTCCAATTTTAATTTTATTTAGTTGAATATTTGCGCTTAGTACTTAGTAAGCTAATTTTACGAAGTTATTGTTTTGTGCATGTGGTGTCTACCTATAAGTAATTGTTGCGCTGTAACTTAATTTTAAGAATGAATTATGTTGCTGTATCCAGTGTGAACAATTGTTGGTAGACCTAATAAAAATAAATAAAATAAATAAATATGAACCTGCGAATTGCAAAAAACGTAAGAAAATTGGAATTTCACATGCTAACGTACGGACGTAGAGACTAGAACTCCTGGTCTGAGGAATTACTACCATCATATCTTGCCGCTTAGCTGTGTTTTGCTTTGAAAGGAAGTAACAACACACTATAGGTAAATTTTATTATACCGCATCATAAAAATGACTCATTTTCACGATCACCTTGTTTTGACGAGCACTTTTAAACTAGGTGAAGCGAAGCTGTCAATAAAATAAACTAATTTACATGGTAATAAGAGAATTAGACTCAGCTGGAATGGTTCGATCGTTTTTCTATCATAATTGGACTAGTTGTATTACTAGATAATTAAGTATATAAACAGAGCTTTGAAGAAAGGAAGGAGCATGTAAGGATCCTAGCAGCTGGCGTTCAGTAGTTTCTGCCGACCCCAATGGGAAATAGGCGTGAATGTGTATATATGTGTATGTATGAAATCATTTTTCATGTTTTGGTTTTCGCAGAATTTACATCAGCAGTGTGCTATTCACGGTTCCACGATATTTTTAACACATCTGCGTTATGTAAACCAATATCTAAATCTGTTTGTTATATTTATTTAATAACCGGTGGATCAACAAATACGTAATTCCAGATTAAAGACGATTGCATGACAATATTGCCTCTGTCTGTAACACACAAAGGCTTTATTTCATTGAAGGATTTTCAGGAAATTGTAGAACAATGTTCAGCAATAACAATATTCTTGCTATGAGTATGTATGATGTAATCTTGGTTAATCTTTAATAGCATGTCTCCATAGTTAGCACCTGCTAACTAAAGAGACATGCTATTAAAGATTAAGATTAAGCTCAATATCTCCAATCAGTTGCAGCATAGTTGCAGCATGATACCTATCATGTAGGTAGTAGAGATTGGATAAAAGCATACATTCAAGGTACAAAATGATGCTAGGTTGGTTCAATACTCTTTAATGTTGAAAATGAGAAGTGGTGGCCTAGTGGGGCCAGACAGGCGCTTTTTTTAATTTTTTTTTTTTGAGTAAATGATTTCATCACCATTGCTCTCAAAAGGGTAAAGGAAAACATTGCGAGGAAACCCTCATGTCCTAGAACCAAAAAAAAAACGAAGACATTCAACCACCCACACTGGGTCCGCGTGGTGGATTATGATCCACTCCTTCTCACAGAGAGAAGGCCCGTGTCCCAGCAATGGGAACAGCATTTTCTTTGTGGAAATCCTTGAGGGAGGTCTATGATACGATGCGACGATGCTTCTATTTTAAATAAACTTGTCTTTCTAGTCACATACCTACCCATTTCTCAATTCTATTCTCATTTTTTAAATACTCTTTGCTGTTCAAAATTAAATGCAGAGATGCACAAATAGAGAGTTCATAGTGATTTCTTCTACAGTGATGTTATTAAAGCACCTTGATTTTCTTGCTTAATTGTCTACTAAGATAGAACTAGTCTTTTGCGAGAAAATTAAAGTTTCATGTGATTCAGATTTTTCTTTTCAATTATATTATATTTGCAGTGTATTTATTTAATAGACATGTAAACACGTCTCATTCACGCAAGCGGGGTAGCTGCTGTCACTAATGTCATCTGTCAGTCACGAGGAATGGCGGGAAACAGACAAAGTGAAGCAGGCTAAATACAATGCCGCTTGGTGTGGTAGTGAGCCAGTGAAGTGATATATTCAACATAAATACGGAATCAACAAGATTCTAAAATATTCATCTAGCTCCAGACGTTACGTGGTTTAACTAAACTCAAGCTTTTTTCCTAGGTTTCTCACAAAATCAGATTCAAGAAAAATTGTTTCTAATATGATCAAGAAATAGTACATGATGCGAATCGACATTATGATTTTCCACAGATTTAACGCGTCGATTTGGCTTAGCAGTCTTTTCAACGTATATTTCTGTTCATTTTCATGTTACGATGAATATGGTTTCTAGCAAATATTCAACACATTTTAATGTATTCTAAATGGAGGTTTTATTTTGTATTGTTTTATTCCAATTCCTATTCGTTAGTCAACAGTTTTGGTGACGTATTATTGAGTATTCGATACAACTAGGACAAGTTTAGAAATTCATAATGAAATTCGGCTGTTTGTTCGGGAACAATAGGACACGTCAGTATGGTCAAGTTTGTTACGATTGAATTGATTTTAGTTTAGTAACGTTACACGCGATCAGCTGTATGTTTTCACACTGACTATATATTTATTTATCTAGGTATCTCACTCTTTGTGTGTACTAATTTCACGTTAAAAACAAGTTACATACGTTGTTTTAATGGTTAAATCCTAATGCTTTTGAAATTAGGAATCCATTCGTACTTTTGGGTTCGTTACGAATTGGATTACAATTACACATTTTGGCATAAATAATTGACTTACTCTGACGTACTCCTGTGCTGGTCAATAAGCATAACGCAATTTTAAATTTGAGGTTGTTTGAAACGAACCAAATAGAGGCATTCTCTGATAACTACACAAAAATGTTATAATCTTAGGTAAACAAACAAATAGTTTAAATAAATACGGGTGACATCATATTTCCACACGAACGGTAGCCAAGAATGCGGCCAATTTCGTTGTGGATACAAAAGCTTACCGATGAAGAAACTTGGAACGCAATTTGGAAGGTATTATTATTGTGTCTATACACTCTGACAAAAATTTTAAACAACAATTTAATTCCTAGTGTAAACTGGTACCATACGTCAATTTTTCGTGTTATAGCCATTTCAAACAACTGCCTAAGAATGACAGTTAAGATTTGAATATACGGACAATTTAAGTTGGTAGTTCATCATGGTAGGTTATGTATTTAATCAATGTTTTACAGTTTTATAGTTCACAAACATTCATCCGCATCGCTTTCGACTGACAATGTACTAGTACCCAGGAGACTGACTGACTGACTGAGTTATGTTGATCTAAATATGATTCGCGGCCGTAACAAATATTAATTTATAGAATTAGAATCATAAAAATCATCAATACAACTCCCTAAGTTCATATTAGCACACTACTATTGAATGACTATTTTGACATTTGAGGCCAATTCTAACTTAAGGTGGATGCTCCGTAGCCCGCGAAATTCAAAGGAGATTAGGGGAATCTAACCTTTTTTTTTATGCTCATGCATTCTGGACTACCACGGAGAGATAGTGCACTTATAGCACTCATCCGTGAACCCGCCACGGCTGTCCGTCACAGGACCCTCCTCTGGGGAGTACTCCCCATCACCGGCACACCAGAACACATAGCACGCCGTGACCACCCCAGAGACCAAACCAGCACATAGGCGCCAGACGACCCCGTGTCTGGGCACCCTTGGTCCCCCTGCAACGGGGTCATTGGCCCCGCCGCCTGCCAATTTTTGGCCGCAGAGGATAGGGAGATTAATACTTTATTTAGGGATAGTAGTTTTCTTTTCATGGGTCGTTTAGTTATGCAATTAAAAAGTCAATGAATTTAAATAGGTACTTAAATTATAAATACGAAATTGTCTTTGTCTGATTGTTACGTTTGCACGTGAGGAAAGCTATGAAAGCGTACCTAAGTTGTGTTATAAATGGTGGCTCCCGCAGACAGGCGCGATGCAACAGCGTGAAACGACAACGCGACGCGACAGCGCAACGCGAAAGCGCGACGCGGCAGCGCGACTCGAATGCGCGACTCGGCAGCGCGACGCGAAAGCGCGACGCGGCAGCGCGACGCGAAAGCGTGACGCGACTCTAGTTGAACAATTTCTATAAAAACTTTATGGAAATTTTTCTACCAGATTAGCGTCGCACCTGTATGGACTAGCCTTAAGAAATCACACTCCATATTATATCAATCCGAAATCTAACAATAGTAATCCGTATTTATCGAATATTTATGGGATCCTTTCTTTTCGCATAATATACTTTGTATAACATCGCATAACATAACGATTTTGGCATAATTTGTTTTGCCATAATAATACTTTGCCATATTTTTTTGGCATACAGTTTATGTTGGCATAATTATCTTGAAGGCTAATTTGTTTTGGCATAAATTTGATTCGCATAACGTTACTAGGCCTAATGATTATTAGCATAATAATATTTAGGTATACAATTAATACAAATAACGGAAACAAATTTGAGTTATTTTTACGTATTTTCGTCGGTTCGAAGGGGATGACGGGGGCTCAAGTGAGCGAGCGGAGCGAGCGAACGAGCCCCCGTCATCCCCTTCGTGTTAGGTTCCTTTAAACCCTACAGACAGAAATAGGGGCCCCGCGAAGCGGGGCTCCGTCGACTACGCCTTATTATTGTTATGCTTAATAAAGTTATGCTTTAGAATGTTATGCTTAAAAAATGTATGCTTTAGAATGTTATGCTTAATCATTATTATGATTAGAGAAATTATGCGTAAAACAATTATGCGTAAGCTGTTATGCGTAAATAATTTATGCGAAAATATAATCAGGACAAACAAAAGTATGCCAAGTTATTAGGTCTTAAAATTTTATGCAAATGGATAGGGAACCAATATTTATACTAGTAATCGTAGTCTTGTAGTAATATTACAAGGGCCAATGAATTATTGATTGTACGTTGCGTGAGGTTACAGGTATGAGGTAAGCCACGAATGAAAGCAGTTTATTCGGGTTCCGTACCCAAAGGGTGCCAACGTGACCCTGTTACTAAGGCTCCGCTATCACAGCACGTCCGGCCTTCTTTCACAGGGCTGTATCTATGAACCGTTACAGGTAGACACTTAGCTCTTGTTTATTGTTCTACTGTTGCCTCTATAACAAAATGTTGTACGAAACTTCGTCTGCAATTCCGACACGCACTTGGCCGCTTTTCCTCAATGCCTGAGATTCAGATGTGGATACAGATATGAAATTGTAATGATATTACTATAGTTGGTTTAGCGTTGAAAGCATTTCTGTATTGTATTAAAGCTTACAACATAGTACAATATACAGGTTAATCCCATAGGTATACTTCCAGCTTTTATCAACACGAATCTATAAATACTAATCTATACTTATAATAAAGCTGAAAAGTTTGTTTGTTTATTTGAACGCAGTAATCTCTGGAGATACCATTCGGACTTGAAAAAATATTTTTGCATTTGATAGACAATTCTTGAGAAAGGCTGCATATTTAACATCAAGCGTGGGCCCTTAGGAGTCGAGCAAAAAGAAAATAAGTCAGAAAGAAAGCTAAGCGAAAACGAAGTACTAGCGCGGGCGGGCGATGCGATGCGATGGGATGGGTCGGGGGAGCAAGAAATTTCACGCGGACAAAGTCGCGAACAGAAGCTAGTAATAACATGACATAACATCACGCTTGTATTCCCCAAAGGGTAAGGCAGAAGTGCACCTAAAGTACACCCACAATTCGCCAGCTAAGTTTAACTCCCATGGAATAGGGGGCGAGTCTATTACTACTACTATTATCATCTGGGCACAAATCCAGATTTCAGGCTGCTACTGAGAAAGTCCAGATGGTGACACCTAATAGCACTTTGCCCGACCCGGGAATCGAATCCAGGCTCACTTGCTTAGGAATAGCGCTTACAACCTAGTGGTCGCAAGCGATTTATAAAAAAAAATGAAATATGAAAGTGTGTTTATCTCTATTACTCATGAAAAACGGTTTGAATAATTGTTGACAATGTTAAGCAAGGACACAACTAGAAAAAAGGCATACTTAAGTACTTAGTGTATATATTTTTGTTCCAAAACTCTTCTTCTACTGGCGCATTTGCTTTTCAATGTAACTGTTCCAAAAACGTGTTAAGTAAACATTTGTTGAGTTAATCTTCACCTCTTTAACCAAATCAAACAAAGACCTGCTAAATCAGTACACACTTTTAGTATGTAGATCGTAACACACACACGTCATTCACACACACGCATAAAAACGATAATGTTTCTCATTTCGGCTCCAGTGACAGTAATTTAGTATTCGACTAGATAAAGAGTGACATATCTATTACGAATTGATTTCGAGACTGTCGGACCCAGGAAGCAATTACTGATCAATGATAGTTTGTCACCTACGTGGAGAAATAAAGAAAAAGTAAGAAAATTTACTATTTTCTCAGAAAATAAAGATATGGCGGCATCTACATCATCACATGCGAACACACTGACGTCACGCAAAATTCTGCATCGCGCAAGCAGAGTTTAGCACGCATCTAGCATAATAGACACGATACCCGTCTGGTCGGAGGATCCTCCCTTTTCTATGGAGGTTGATTGAACTTTACACCCTGTTCTTCATACCTCTAAAAAAACGTCTAATATACAAAAACTTAAACAATCTATACCTACGAATATACTCGTAAATATGCGAGAAAAGCAATTCTGGAAAAGACTGCAGTGTCTTCCTGATTTCTGGCTCTGCATAAATGAAATCGACTTTGTCGCGAACCTCCTTGCAAACTCGACATTTTCAAGTGTTATATTGAAATTGGCAACTCTATACTAGCCTACTATTTACAAGCCGTCTTCCTTACTTAACAATCACCAAAACATCGCCAGAAGTTACATCTGTGAGACTTTAAATTTTCGAATTTTGAACTTTGTGGAGACACCTTAACCACTGTATTGCATGAGACTAAAACATAACTGGCAAAATGGGGGTGTATTTTAGGTACATCTCTGCCTTACCCTTCGGGGATTACAGGCGTCATATTATTTTTTATTATGTTTTATTACTTTGTCAATATTTGTTCACATTAAATGACCCTAGATAAATTACCGATATTACTTAGCTCAACAAAACGTATAAACCAGCAAGGTCACAGAATTTATTGTCCAAAAGTCAATATTTGAGTATTAACAAAAGACAATTTAATTCAGCGGACAAAATTATGCCCCCGAGGGTTCTGTGTGAGCACAACAAACAATACCCTGTTCAGGAATAATATAAATATAAAGAGCCATTCTAATCTTCTATCTATATATATAAAATTCAAAGTCCTGACTGACTGACTGATATATCAACGCACAGCCTAAACCGCTGATCCTACACAGTTGAAATTTGGAGGGTGTGTATTGAAGAGTAGGTATCCACTAAGAAAGGGTTTTTCGAAATTCCACCCCTAAGAGAGTGAAATGGGGGGATTTCGTTTGTATGGAAAATCTTATTCCTTGAGTATTTTATGTTTTTCTAAACTACCCCCTAACAGGGGATGGGGGGGTTTCAAAGTTTGTATGGAAGAATTTTATCGCGCGGTCCGATTATTTCAAAACTCACTATTTACACCTACGATCGAAAGTAAAGAATAATGTGTATCAGAGTTTTTCGAAAATTACCCCTGACGGACTGAAAAGGGGGTAGTCAATTTTACAGGGGAGGATTTTACTGCATGGCTTGATTAACTCGAAAATGAGTATAAATAATCTTTAAGTCAAGTTATGAATACATCCCAAACGATTTTTTTAAATTCTACCCCTTTGGGGGTGAAAAGTGGGGATGCAATTTATATGAAAACTCTTCTTCATTAGGTTAATAAACTTGAAACTTTTCAAGAATACCCGCCTAAGTAAGTAATAAAGTTTATCATTATAAGCTTTTAAACTACCCCTCAAAGGGGGATATAGGGGTGTTGAATTTTGTGTGGAAGAATTTGAATGCGCGGTCTGATTAACTCGAAACTCAGTGTTTATACATAAGACCAAAATTAAAGAATAACATGTATCAGGGTTTTTCGAAAATCTACCCCTAACGTATACCACTACGTCAAGTTAGATGAGGGAGGCTATACGATATTTTACATCACTTTAGATGGGAGGCTATACGATATTTTACATCACATTAGAACCCTTAGGAGCCGAGCAAAAAGAAAAAAAGTAAGAAAGAACTGTAAGCGAAAACGAAGTACTAGCGCGAGTGGGCGATGCGATGCGACAGGATGGGTCGGGGGAACACGAAATTTCACGTGGACAAAGTCGCGGGCTGAAGCTAGTATGAATATAAAGAGCCATTCTAATAATTTACAAAATATAAATTCACGTAATAGATAATACACAGGAAATTTGAGGGAAAACTGTTCCGTGATTAAAACTTGATAGCACTGTGTTAGTAACGTCTAATGAAGCAAACTTAATTAAAGTATTAATCATAGTAGGAATCGTAAATCTTTACGGCATTATTTTACAACAAATTGGACATCTTTATATAAATACTAGATTCTGCCCACGACTATCTCCGCTTGAATTTTTTTCGTTCTCCCGATCCACCGCGTCGCTTCGCATCGCCTGCCCACGCTATTACTTCGTTTTCGCATAGCTTTCTTACTTACTTTTTTTTCTTTTTGCTTGGCTCCTAAGAGAGTTAGCGTGATGTTAAATAGCCTAAAGCCTTCCTCAAGAATTAGGCTAGCAAATGCAAAAATATTTTTTCAAATCGACTGGCAGTTCCAGAGATAAGCGCGTTCAAACAAACAATCAAAGTCTTCAGCTTTATTATTAGTATATAGATAGATTGCTCCAATCACATCATAATGGGCATATTTTAACTTTCATTGCCTCAAGCTGTCCTTTCAAAGCTTGGCCACAAGAGTAGAAAATACTGGCGCCAGTATTGCCAATAAAGCTGGCCTAAAAATGTGTTCAGGCTTTTTTTCACAAGCCAATATCTATGAAAAAAAGCAACAAATATACTACGCATATTCATATGATTTTGGAATCTCTTTCAAGCACTCGAATCTTGGGTAGCGGGATCGTCTGAAAGGGTAGCGGGATCGTCCGAAAGGGTTACCGCTGCCCTGGAACATAAAGGCTAAGGAAGGAACACGGGTGGGTTTTAGTCAGTAAGAGTCTGACACTCCCTTCCGCTCCACCCAGAGCGGGAAGGGTCATTTGACGATTTCCCATCCTCAAAAAAAAAAAGCACTCAAATCTTCACATTATAGATATTTCAACACCAACGCTTTTCTATTACCTACTTACATACAATGTAGCGTTCAGTTTCTAAGTATTTTTGCCTAGCAGTAAATCATGTGCTTTATTTTGACATTTACGGTTTTCCGCTTGAAGACAAATGCGCGTGTATTCTCTAAACTAAACTCACCGTAAAAACTCCGGTGAAGTGAGCTGTCAGTAGTGTCAATCCCTAGCATCTGGTGGAATGAATGTTTTCACGGTGAGATTTTTACAGAATAGATCGGCTGAACATCACGTAAGTGAAGACTGTCTGACTCATCACCTGTCAATTTTCCCATTTCCTCCTCACATTACCTCTAAATCAAAATCAACTAATTTTTTTTTTAATACTTTTGTTTTTCCAATTGAAATAATGCCATTACCTACTCCTGGAAGCTTTTTTATCAAAGATAGTCATGTCATTTGTTTTTTCAAAAACACTGCCAAGCTTAAATGGAACTGGCTGGCCACATCTATCACTCAATAAATCAATCAATCACTCATATTTATTGTCAAGTCAAATCATGTCTATCGCATGACGGAGGAGGAGCAGTGGGCTAAAATAACAACACAGTGGGTGCCAAACAGGAGCAAATGGCAACGCAGCAGACCGAGGAGGAGACGGCGGGATGAACTCGACTTTTTCATGTGGATTGACAACAAACATCATATATGGGATAAGTGGAAGGAGGGAAAGAAGGCGTTTGCCCTGCAATGGAACACAAACAGCTGATTCTCTCTCTCTGAACTTGACAGTTCAACAACATTCATTGCGTTATTTACGTGTTGAGCAGACAAATTTTTCGAACTTATGAAGCAATGGTTTAGCAATTTGCTTCAAAATGATTCAGATTCCGATTGATCGTGTGTTTCGCAATTAGGGTGCTGGTTTCCATTTCTAACTAAGCAAAAATCATTTTAATGTTTATTGTTGTAGGTGTCCTCAGAAAACATTAAGTGCGACAAGGTTTAATGAAACCTTAGCGGATAGGAATAATAATTTAATAATGAATGCATTATTAAATTATTATACCTATCCGCTATCTAATACGACTGGCAAAACTATTAATATGCCGTAGTAAACGATATCATTTCACAGAAATTTACTAGCGACGTTATAGCTATGTGGAAAATTGACGATTCGATTTCATTTCCCGGTATAACGTAGGTTTTCTACGTACCGGTAATATAAGGTCAACCTATGAATGTGTTCATGGACAAGCGTTTGGTCTGACAATATCATTACCCAAATGAGAAAACAAGTTTAGTAGTCTTAACTTTCTTGTTACTTGGGCGTTCGCAAGAATCTATCTTATATTATATATATATAAAAATCAATTGCTGTTCGTTTGAGTCGCTAAAACTCGACAACGGCTGGACCGATTTAGCTGATTTTGGTTTTGAAATGTTTGTCGTAGCTCAGGGAAGGTTTAAACGGTGAGAAAATATGGAAAAATTGCGAGGAAGATAGCAAAAACAACAATTTCATTTTCCCATATAAACTGTTCTACCTACTTTCCTGTCAAACATTTGTGTCATTTGTGTCAAACGATTGTCCCTTCGGTACGGTAGACTCGGGTCCACTCGAATTGAAGCACGTATTGAATTAAGGGTTTTGAATCGACAACACACATATTTCCACATTACTCGGATTATCTAGGATTAGTAAGGTAGGAGTAGGGTAGGAGTACTGTAGGAGTAGGGTAGGAGTAGGGTAGGAGTAGGGTAGGAGTATGGTAGGAGTAGGGTAGGAGTAGGGTAGGAGTAGGGTAGGAGTACTGTAGCAGTAGGGTAGGAGTAGGGTAGGAGTAGGGTAGGAGTAGGGTAGGAGTAGGATAGAAGTAGGGTAGGAGTAGTGTAGGAGTAGGGTAGGAGTAGGGTAGGAGTAGGATAGGAGTAGTGTAGGAGTAGGGTAGGAGTAGGGTAGGGGGTAGGACACCACGCGAACGAAGTAGCGCCGGACAGCTAGAAATAATTTATATGGCAAAACAACGTTTGCCGGGTCAGCTAGTACCTTATAAATTAGATAGAACATCGATACGGGCTGATGAAATTAATGTACCTGAATGGTGCATACCTACATTCGTCTATGATAAATATTCGAGATATTCTTTTCATTTATAACTGTCTAAAAAAGGATAAACCGTAGCCAATTCTAGAATAGCCAGACTTATTTCAAGGGCATATTGAGCTAAAAATAAAGCTTCGACCCTTTATACTGACCGATTGCCCGGAGGACATTACTTTTATAGACACCATTTACCTACACACAAAGATTGTAATTAAAATACGCTTCACATTTCCACTACAGGGCAAATACCTCTTCACATACAGAGAAGCCACGAACACTGACCGCGCTTGCTCAAGACAAGTTGGCGATTTCAAACTTAACTAGTATATGTAAGTCCAAGATTCCTCACGATATTTTGTCTTCATCGATGTCAATAATGGCCAAGGTAAACTCAAAAAGATGTACTATCGCCAAAATCCATATCTGACCACCGTAAGGACTATTCCTGCTTGCATTGCATCGCAGTCGATCTAGAAAGGATCCTCTTTTCTTTTAGGTAGTTACGGACGCAGCTGTGGTCATCATGTGCACGGGATTTTGTTTTCAAAATGGTCAGATATAGGTTTTGGCGATAGTACTTTTAGGTATTGGAAAAGTCACATTGGTATTGCGTCACATGTCAGCTCAGGTTCACACGGGAGATTTTTATTCGCGCATTGGATTTTCAACGCACTGCTAACCGCCGAGAGTCGAAAATTTAACAGTGTGTTTTCTTGACGCGCTGGGATGCACTCCAATCCAGTGCTCGATAAAATCGCACGCAATATTTTAAAGTCCGTTATTTTAATAAAGAAAATAACAAGACAATCCCTCTTGAATCTTTTCAAAGGTATGAAAACATTTTTGCACAAAGACTACTATTGCTGCTCCAACCACATCTGAGTTACCAAGAACCCATTATAAAATTGAAAAAGTAACCTTACATTTCTTGGAAATATATTTTTTTTTGAGGTTCCGACTGACAAAACTAATATTTTACACTATCTTACTGCATTCTCGTGAGTTACTAATATTTTAATGAATACTAGCGACCCGCCCCTATTTCGCACAGTTTTTTTACATATGTAACTTTAGTAATAATGTATTATACACATAAACCTTCCCGAATATATTCTCTAAATGATGGTGAAAACCGCATCAAAATCCGTTACGTAGTTTAGTTAAACCAAATTAAAACCGCGTCTTGTAGCTGTCTGTGTAACCGTGTGAACCTGAATTTAATTTATTTGTATAGATAAAACTTTACTGTGATATAACACACCACATCTCATCATTTGCCTAGCCTTTTCAATACTATGTTGGGGTCGGTTTCCTGTCTAACCAGATGCAGCTGAATACCAGTATTTTACATGGAGCGACTGCCTATCTGACCTCCACAACCCACTTACTGGATAATACGATACCCCTTGGTAAGACTGGTTGTCCGACTTTCGGGCTTCTGACGACCCGTAATGGTCCCGGCTGTCATTCGTGGTTCTTTGACAGTTCAAAGAACCACGAATGACAGCTGGGACCAACGGCAGAACATGCTTTCCGGGACACATGATTTTTTTGTTAGCTCTCTATTTTAATGAACGTTTTTGTGTGTGCCCTCTGGCACACACAAGTACATTCATCAAAATCGATCCAGCCGTTTAGGAGGAGTTCAGTGACATACACAAGTGCAGGAGAAATATATATTATATGAAATAAATTCAATCCTGTGTTTAGCACCATTTATTAAAATTAACGTAGGTACATACCTACCATCTGAATTGCGAGGGCATAAAATTAAACTGCCAACGTTTAGACAATGCTATTTCCCTATGGCTTAATGAACGTCTAGATTACTGGCTGTCCATGCAATCTATTCGGAATACTAACCTAGATGTGGAATACTGAGCCAATAAGCTCTCAGGAGGTAATATACAAAGGTAATCCATGTCGTTACTTTATACTGCCCGCTCTAACTGCATTACCTGCATGGATATTACAGTTTTACAGCCGTTAGATTAAGTAAATAAAGCCCGAGGCTAAATAATTACAGCCGCACTGGTCGATAGTCGCTAAAAGGTTAAGCTATGCTTGCCGCTGTCGGTTCGTGGATGGGTGCCCAACCATTGATCCCAGCTGTCAATTGTAGATCGTTGACATTTGTTCGGGTAGTCAGAAGCCTAATAATCTGATAACCAGCCTTACCAAGGACTGTCATGTTATCCAGTAACTCGGTCGTGGAGGTCAGATAAGCAATCGCTCCATGTAAAACACTGGTATTCAGCTGCGTTCGGTTAGACTGGAAGCTGACCCCAATATGGTTGGGAAAAAGTTTATTGATTGAGATTAAGTAAATAAAGCATATAAATGTTAATGAGATACAAACAAAATGAAGATCTTGCTGAGGTAGGTAAAAATATTGATCTGTCACAATCGCCAGTATTTATTTATGTTGTATCGGACCTGTATTTAGCGATCGCCACTCATGAGCATTCTACTGCCTTTATCCCAATTTATTTGTGGTCGGCGCAACATGCCTTTTTCTTCCATACTTCTCTACTAAGTAGTCGTCATCTCGGTAGTCACCCCCTTTCTAAACATATCATCATTCACACAGTCCATCCATCGTTGCTTTGATCTTCCCCTACTCTTATAGCCATCGAAATTCATACTCAAAACTTTCCTCATTCCTCCATATCACATGCCCAAGTATCGCCACTTGTCGAGGACATTTTAATTCTGCAGAGTATTTGCTTAACACACTATCAGTTAGCAATGGGTTTCATTTTGACAGTTGAACAACATTCATTGCGTTATTAACGTTGTTGAGCAAACACATTTTTCGAACATAGGGAGCAATAGATTAGCAATATGCTTCAAAATTATTCAAATTAACAGTAATAGTGTTTGACGCAATTAGTGTGCTGAACTAATTAACCGCAAACAAGAATTTAGGTACATCGGGTAGGTTACTATGGTTATAGCAGCGTAACCGATGGTTATTTAAAGCTTTGGTTTCCTAAGAAAGTGGTTCCGTCATATTTATTATAACGGCTGTCATGAAAATCAGTTATTTGCACCATTATTTGACATTAAAATGTCGAAAAACCCACTGTATTTAGACAGCTGGTATTGTGTGACCGTTCACCGCTTTCTTAAGAAACCAAATCTTTACCAACTGCACTGAAATACACATCATCCTCATCAGCCTATAGCAGACCACTACCGGACACTAGGCCTCTCCTCTAAAATACAATGAAATACACGATGCCCGGAAAGTCACAGTCAATAGCTATATTAGATAAGTACGAGTATCACTGATCCCCTGATGAGAGCACTAATGACCGCTAAAATGAACGGTCTTCATAGATAATACCTTGTTTATCACGCTTAGCAGTTGGATTGATGATGGCAGTTTGTTTTGAGCTAAAAGGCGGCGCCTGCTGATACTTTTCCTCACGTAATCCCTTTATTGCCCTCGACGTTTGGTAATAGCCTTAACTTTGGTGGGTTCCGCACGAAACTTAGATAGGTACCTATACAGGGTGGCAGGTACATCGACGCGCAAACTGTTACCATGAATTCAGCACATGATTCTAGACCCTCTAGTGAAGAAATTTCACGCCGGTTGTCAAAAAAAAACTGTTGTTTCATAGAAAAGTGCGTCTACGTGGTCAAAATATACTGGACAGCAATTTTTTTTTAACCTATGAATTATTTCAACGCATGCTTCACAATCATGAACTGAAACCATGGTAAAAGGTTGTGCGTCAATGTCCCTGCCACCCTGTAAAATATACTCCCCTTTTTTTTTGAGGATGGGAATTCATCAAATGACTCCCGCTCTGGGTGGAGCGGAGGGAGTGTCAGACTCTTACTGACTAAAGCCCACCCGTGTTCCTTCCTTAGCCCTTTATGTTCCAGGGCAGCGGTAACCCTTTCGGACGATCCCGCTATCCTGGTAATATACTCTCCTGACTTGCAAATTATATGTGTCGGAAAGTGCAATGGCAACAGTGGTATTCTATCATTGTCAAGATCCATATCCATTCTCCAGTTATGTTCCAATACTCATATGTACAGTCAACAGCAAAAGTAGATGATCAAAATCAGAAATTCAATACTAATGAACGGAGTTCGCAGCTATATGGCAGCTGTATTAGTAGTAAATATTTGGTATAATTTACAATCGCATACTTTTAAATCACTTCGACGCCACACAGTTCTGACGCGAACTCTGTTCATTAGTATTGAAGTTCTGATTTTGATCATCTACTTTTGCTGTTGACTGTACTACTTATGTATAAGTATTTAATGTATGTTTTCACGGATATAAACATGAGTTCAAATACGTGTCATCAAGATAAAACATCTAGAGTTATCACAGACTGTTTATATTTACCTTCTTATAAGATAACCTAATAAAATAAATTCTATATCTTCATCGTTCAGTCTGCGTAAGGGAATGGTGGTGTAATCTGATTTACTTTAATTTCCACAAACCTGTTTTCTTAAGGGTTAATATAAATGCTAATAGCCTGTGTCTCGCCTGCCTCCCCTGTGACGTGCAGACTGTGAGATTGCGATTTATTTTCGCATTGTTACTGGTATAATTAAAGCGAAGAAAACTGACGTGACATTTACCCAGATAACTTAAAGGAACCTTATTTAAACTAGTTCAACTCACTTAGAAGTTTATTAGCTTCTGTGTTCGTCAAGTTAAAACTTTTTAATTGTTAACTCGTGCATACCTGCTGTCCTTCAGGTAATAGAACTAAACTGGAATGAACTAAGGGTTGATTTTTCCAACGCCAGATAAATTTATCCGAGGAATAATTTTGAATTTTTGACAGCTCTTCCATACAAAATCTATCAGACATCAATCTTATTCCACGAATAAAATTACCTGTCGATTGAAAAATGAGCCCTAAGTCGAAATGTACATAATGTCACTGAATTGTCAGTCAGCCAGTAAGGCTGGTCCCTTCCCATAAACTTAGGTATAGAGAATCATTGTGAATTACTTTTTTTTTATAAATGGCATCTCGTAGTTGACCTTGAGAGGTCGTGACTACTTAACCGGACTATCCTGTGGTTGCCTTAAGAAAACTTGAAGCCTCCAACCAGGGCTTAAAACTAATGAAAACTAAGCGACTACATGCTAAGGGCACCCCTGTGGGGTACGGACCTCCACTTAGGCCGTCGCTGGGAGAGGGCAGCAAGATGGGACAGGCATCTTGCTGCCCTCTCCCAGCTGCCCTAAGCCGAGGTCCGTACCCCGTACCCCATAAGCTGGATCGAATTATGTGAATTACTGTACACCGTCTATCTATACAAGCTGTTGTTTTGCATCCTCGTCAAATTTCAGGAGGCTGTTATGAAAGACATAAATAATCAAATAAAATTACGATCCCTGGTAAATAATGAATAAGTACATACATACTTCTTTTTTTAGTAATTTAAGTTTGACAGTACCTATTTCAGAATACACCACTTTCAAAGAACAGAATCGCGTTATGCTCCGCTTATACGAATAAGCGGCCGCGTTTTTGTGTGTGTAAAAGGGTAGTTACAGTGCAGTCTCACACAGGCCGTGTTTTAAAATGCGTGTCCAACACATGCCGATTTCCGAAAATTAGAGAAAAAAAAACCTACTTATTTTATTATTGATTCGTATCGAGAATCAGTAGCATATTTACCTCCTTGAATTTGACGAGGATGCAAAACGACCCCTTGTCTAATAATAACGCTGAAGAGTTTTTTTGTTCGTATGTTTGTTTGAACACGCTAATTTCTGGAACTAATAGTCGTATTTACACAATTCTTCTTGTATTTGACAGCCCAATTCTTGAAGGCTTTATAACATCTCATCATCATTTTTTTAGGCTATTTAAAATCTCGCTAGGACGCTTAGGGGCTGAGCAGAAGAAAAAAGTTGGAAGGAAAGCTAAGCGAAAACGAAGTTATCACGGGCAGGCGATGCAATGCGACGGGGGAACAAGAAATTTCACGCGGACAAAGTCGCGGGGTAGTAGTAAGTAGAAGCTAGTTCATAACAACAACAATCAACAACAACAAAACAACAAACAATCTTCGAAATCACACAATAATAATGGGTTTCACAAACATTTTTAGCATTTTCACATGTCGGAGCAGCAATATGCAAAAGCGACCACTCAGTGGATCCCCAATGGCAGGAAACGACTGCGCGGCTGGCCCAGAAAGAGATGGCGGGATGAGCTGGACTCCTTCTTAAAGGATTGGCCCACAATCGCAGTACACCGGGAAAAATGGAAGGAAACGGGAGGAAGCCTTTGCCCTGCTGGTTGGACAAAACAGGCTCATAATAATAAAAAATCCATAAAGTTAATGTGTACAAATAAATACATAAATAAAAAATTAACATTGTACTTAATTATCACAGAAGTCTCGATGTTTTGACATATCGCCATTGCAAACCTTGTGAAGCAGGGTCGCTAGTATTAAATAAAATCTAAGATATTTCTGAGATAATTTTTGTATTTAATCGTGTCTATATACAATGCACAATGATCTAATTGCATTAAATTAAAATCGATTATGATAATCAAAACTCGACTGTGATCGCTTTGTTTCCACCACAATATAGCTAATTAAACACGGTTTTGAAATCACTTAGCGTACTAAATATGCACATAATTATACAACTTTATGACTTCCATTTAGAGCTAAATTATATGAAAACAGACTACAATTAGCAGTTGTGTAATTCACAGTTTCCAATTCAATATTATTTTCTTTCTTTCACTTTTCTTATAATAATAATAATAATAATTTACTTTATTTCAGACCATGGATCCACTTTGTTAGTAACAATGTTCTTATAGACTAGTGTTAGTAATACTTAAAACTAAAAGTACAACTCGACAACAATCACTACTGCACCATTCCATGACAAATGGTGCAGCAATGATTGATGTACTCACAGTCCAGCCGACTAGCGATCATGCTGAGGATGCTGTTGGCGCTGCCGCGTACTCTACGCACCAGGGATGCGCATCTTTTACGCATCGTAGCGTAAAAGCAGTCTACGCGATGTTCAGCAAACATCCCTGAAGCACTACAGAATCGCCGCAGCCCCATCAGCACCCTGAACGCATTATTAAATTGGACTCGGAGGGCACTGTAAGACTTTTGAGTATAGTCGGCCACACAGGTATAAGGTTAGGTAGGTAGGTAGGTAGGTAGGTAGGTTGGGTAGGTAGGTTATAGGTACAGACGCCAGCACATCAAGCTACTACAATCTGTCACATTTCTTTAATACATTTTCAACTTTATCTCTAAAGCATCAAGGTTCAAGGTTGATTGGGAAAATTTGACAGTTTCGGGTAGGTTGACCTGCTGGCGTCTGTACTTACTCTGTTTATGAGATTATGATAATGCTTAGGCGTAAACTTGATAAAACATAAGTAATTCCTGGTAAAGGCAAAGCAAACGAATCCTACAGTTTCTACGAAATTCTTTCGCGAAGGAAAGTGCTGCAATATATCTGTCGCAGATGGATTCTTAATTCAAGTGAAGACGGACAAAAAGTTATTATAGTTTTATGAAAACCAGTTCTAAAAATACTAAATAGCCAAGTAACGGCGACCAACTCGGAAGTAGCGTTCGACGGCTACTGCCGCGGCACCGCTCGCTTCGCTCGCTCGGCTCGCGCGCGGTTGGTCAAGGTTCTAACTTAACCTAAACCAATTGGTCAGAGTGCACTGTCACTGCCACCGATTCGGCATTAGAAGCCACACCAAACGCTTATTGTGACTGCAAATAAGCCATTCTGCATTAAGTCTAAACGTGGGCAGCAGTTTTGTAAAACGTATTGCAATGACAATCTAGCTGAACATTGTTCAGCTGTTTTACATAACGAAGCTGTCTTGTAAAACGGCTAGCGGTTATGTAAACAGCGGATTCGACAATCCATCTCCGACATGTCTACGGATTTACTTAAAGATTTCTTCAAAATATTTTAGGTTTTAAAGCTGTAAATGCGTATTTATCACTATTTATCCTTTAATAATTAAATATCAGAGGGATTTGATTCACAAGCAATTTCTTATCCATTGTCACCTCATTTTAGATTTCACTGCTGATCCATCTTAATGTATCACTCTGTATTACGCACAGATACATGATGTGAACGAAATACGGCGCCAAGCTAAGCTTTGTGTAATACGATTCTAACCGACCTCAATTTTGTGTTCTGACAGGATATCCAGGGCCCATGTCAGTCGCGTGACCAAGACAAATCATCCGGACGTATAGCCATGTTGCCCGCCAAAATCGATTCGGCTGTTTATTTTGTAGAACGTTATAAACGAAGTGACATACCTCCTATAGATACATAACTACAAAATACTTTAGCAATAAAGGCACAGTTCTCACGTAGGTACATTGAACAAAAACGGTAAGTGTACACTATGTAGATACCTACAGGCATCTTACTGGTAACCACTTTTACTCCATGTACAATCGAACAACGTATTTAGTTTACATGTTATATGTGTGGGTGAAGTCACGGTTATGCACACAAATACCAAGTTCTGCTTGAGTGATTGTTTTGGGCACAAAATTAATTTAACTAAAGTAAAAAGCAGCAAAACAAAATTCCTCAGTTGGGATCGAACTCACGTCTAGCTTACATCAATAGCTATCGCAGGCGCTTACACCACTTAGCTATGGGAACCTTGTTCTATCAGACTAAAATATGGGCTCATAATCCTTCATTATGTACCCGTTTATTTTATCTTTAACCGCGTGTGTATATTACGTATACCCACACAATAATAATGACAGTCACCGATGTATGCGCTATGTAAACTAATTAAATGGGCCCACTGTACAAAGCACACGCATTGTGCTAGGTAGAACTTACCTAGTTCTTTAATAATTCTTCCATGTGCCTCAAGTTAAAAAAAGTTATTAATAAGCACACAAAACCTTTCAAAGAAAATGAACAAAGTAATATAAAGAAGTTTTTTTCTACCTACATTTTAACGTTTATTTTCGGGTCCGTAACTTAACTTCGAGAGTCATATGTTCGATTAATGGAAAGTCGACTGAACGATTGTTCGCATGGAATTTATTGCGAAACCACCTTTTATCGCCAAACGCTACTTCGACTGAACGATTCATCGAATATTTATTAATCGATGGACTGCTCTTTCGCATAAGTTTTAGTTATTATATAGTTTAATAATTGAAATAAAATTATAAATAAAAAAGATTTTACGATTTTACATATTATTTCATACATAATCGAGGAAATCAAATACTTTTTAAGATATCGTAGTACGTTCTTCCCGTAGATTTAGAAATATGAAATTTGGTGAAAAGAAAGATAATAAAGCACAAATGAAGAGAAAAATGTTTATTAAAAAAAAAACATTTACGTTACGATTTTCACACAAAATTAAGGTCAAAAACCTTTTCGGTATATTAGGCTCTTTGACGCCCTGAGAACTCCACTAATAATCCAAACATAAAATAATAATCCCGTTAAAATTACGGTAAAATAACGTTTAAATTTGATGATTAGTGATTATTATTTATTTATTTATTTATTTTTATTTATTTATTTATTATTCACAAAATCTTTTTATTATTGACGTAAAATCTTTTTTTTATAATTTTATTTCAATTATTAAACTTTATAATAACTAAAACTCATGCGAAAGAGCAGTCCATCGATTAATAAATATTCGATGAATCGTTCAGTCGAAGTAGGGTTTGGCGATAAAAGGTAGTTTCGCAATAAATTCCATTCGAACAATCGTTCAGTCGACTTTCCATTAATCGAACATATGACTCTCGAAGTTAAGTTACGGACCCCTAAAACGGGTCCGTAACTTAACTTCGAGAGTCATATGTTCGATTAATGGAAAGTGACACCATTTTTGTAGACATAAGGAACACCTTACCGAGTCGAATCATGTCAGCATCATCATAATCAGCCTATAATGTTCCCTCTGCTGGGACAGAGGCCTCTGTGAGAGGGAGTGGGCAATAATCCACCACGTGGGCCCAGTGGGGGTTGGGGGATGTCACATCTCTTTGAATTATTGGTTCTAGGATAATTATGCCGGATTCTTCACGATGTTTTCCTTCACCGTTTTAAGAGCAGTGGTGAAATTAAATACTCTAAAGTGCCTGGCTGGTTTCGAACACACGTCCTACAACTCATAAGTCGGGGCTGATACCACTGAGCCACCACTGCTCTCCGAATCATGTAAAAACATTTAAAGTCTACCTCACATGGAAAGGCTAAAGTGAACAAGCGAATCTGTGTCAGTTTGGCCTAAAAGAATATGTGTGCATCTGCACATACCTACACGAAAGTGACACTTGTTTTAAACAATTGGTTTCAATAAGTGCGTCTTTTCATCAGCCGCGGATTATGTTTAAGAGTAAGATAAAACTAGAGGTAAGATAAAACTGTATGAAACATGACGCAAAGAAAGAACACAAACAAAAAAGCGGCCAAATGCGAGTCGGACTCGCCCATGAAGGGTTCCGTTGAATTGATTGAATGAAAGGTAAATTGCGGTTTACGATTTATATTAAAAAAAACTACTTACTAGATGTCGTTCAAACCAATATATTTTTTGGTTTTATCATTCTCTTATTTTAGAAGTTACAGGGGGGGGGGGGCACATTTTACCACTTTGGAAGTGTCTCTCGTTCAAACTATTCAGTTTAGAAAAAAATGATACAATAAAACCTCAATATCATTTTTGAAGACCTATCCATAGATATCCCACACGTATAGGTTTGATGATAAAAAATTTTGAGTTTCAGTTCTAAGTATTTTTGTGTGAAAATCTTAATGCGGTTCACAGAATACATTTACTTACCAAGTTCAACAGTATAGTTCTTATAGTTTCGGGAAAAAAGTGTGACATACGGACGGACAGACAGACATAATGGATCCATAAGGGTTCCGTTTTTTGCCGTTTGGCTACGGAACCCTAAAAAACAAGTTGGGGGAAAATATGCGTCACATCCACGTAAACCATGGTTGTTTGTTGCCCATGGTTCACCCGCCTATTTCACCTAGGTGTACTATTGAAATAACGGCCATCGCTCAGCATAATGCTATGACCCTATGCGAGACAGAGCCCCAGCACTAGTTTTCAGCGACAGCCGTCTTTGACGTGATGACGTCAACCGGGGCAGCATACGATATGATAAAAAACAACTAAATAAAAACATAAAATAAAAAGCAAGTCCCACCCTGGCTGTGTGACTACTCTGAGAGTCCATCAAGGGAGAGCCTATATATGTTTACAACTCCCCGGAAACGTACGCCAATAATACTTAACAGAAATTGATAGTCTGCCTTCTATTGATATAACTGAGCCTATTGAAGCGAACCCGTACAATGAGATCGGGTCGCAATCAACTGGACGAGTCTATTGTGACAAATCCGATACCTTTCTACTTGACGCATTGAATTCAACAGCCGCTCATATCAAGGACTACTACACTACAGGAAAATAAGAGTTTCCTCACAAAAATTATATTTTATTGCTGAGTGTAAAAGGACATCTATTTTTTATTAAACACAACAAAGCTTTTAAAAAGCTTCGTGCGTTGAACTTATTGTTGTTGCAGCTTGAGCTGCCATTTAGCAAGATAAGTAGCGTCATGTTTTATATTCAAATTGAACAAAACTTGTACCTAGAAACGGGGTGAATAGGGATACGAAGGGGAATATGGTGAGTTGAGAATCCAGTATGTTGAGAATCTGGTAAATCGAAAATCTGGTGAACTGCTCATGAGCCAAAAAAGGGGCGAAACTTTAAAATCAATTTTAACGTTGAAATAATATTGTTTGTTGCCAACAAGGATACTTAATCATTAATTATAATACAGTAAACACATTAGACCTTTTTTGCAACAAAATAAACTATATTATTTAAATGTATTGTTTAAGTTTCTACGGAGAGATATTAGGTAGAGGGCAATGACCGCTTTTACCATGAAATGTTTTTTTTTCTTTATTAGTAAGAACTAAAGTTCTTAGTAATTGGTTACAATCTAGCCTAATAGACATGCAATTTAATGCTAACTTAATGATGTGCGAGATAGATTATGTTATAACTAAGAATAGTGTCAATTTGCACTTTTACACAGTTTCGTAGCACTTTCTTAGGGATTATAAACGTGAAAGTTTGTATGGATGGATGGATGGATGGACACATGGCTGGATGTTTGTTACCCTTTCACGCAAAAACTACTGAACGGATTTGGTTGAAATTTGTCACACAGATGGTTTATAACCAGGATTTAACATATAGGATACTTTTTATCCCGATATTCCCACGGGATCGAAACTTATGCGGGTGAAATCGCGGGGCGCAGCTATTAACTGATAAAACACTGTTCATGATTGTGTTACACGTATAGCACCATTAGCACCGCACTACGAGTATTATTCATTTACTATAAAATACTACAATAACTCAAGTGGTTTATTAGAAATGAATTGACATTGTTTATTCTGTAAATAGCATATCGGTATCACTTTTACATGTCATGTTATTTTTTAAAAAATAAGCTAGATAGATGAGGTCGGTGTTTCCTATCTGACCGTTCTGAGAAGAAAGGCCGTAACAAACACAGAGTTCAGTCTTTTCTAAAGTCCAGTCATAATCCTGGTCGTCAACTATACTGACGTGCCCATCTTTCATATTATGATCCCTCGTCTTTAACAACACTATAATCATCAACCGCCTAGCCTTTTCCCAACCATGTTGGGGTTGGCTTCCAGTCTGCCTACCTGACCTCCACAACCCAGTTACTAGGTAATATGAAACCCCTTGGTAAGACTGCTTGTCAGATTTTCGGGCTTCTGACGACCCGTAACGACTGTCAAAGATCCACAAATGACAAAAGGACCAAAACGGCTTACCGTACTTTCCGAGGCACGGAGGGGTCTTGGTATGTGGTTTAACAACGCTACAATATGGCAGGAAAGTGTACAGCAAGGCTGCGTGACACGTACAGATCATACGGTTTGATAAATACTACACTCAATTTCATATAAAATACTCGGTACTGACAACTAATTGCGTTGCGTTATTAAGCCCATTGTTCTGATTCCCCTGGAGAACTGTAAATTTTCTGAGGAAGTTATACTGCCTTCGTGTGATTGGTAGACATAGAATTTGTCACTTGAGATAGATTTACTTACTTGTTGATTAGTTTGTTAGAAGTTAACCATAAAATTAGAAGTTGAAACTAAGTGTATCTAGGGTAGTGGTTGTAATGGCAATCATATAATTTGGTTTTAATAGGTTTTTATATTTTACTAGCTTTTGCCCGCGACTTCGTCCGCGTGAAGCAACTGTCTTAATTTTTTTTTCGTAAGAACCTTCTACAAAGTATTAGAAAACTTAAAAAAAAGATGGATGAAATCGGTAAAGTCGTTCTCAAATTATGACGTGACCAAGAGAAATAGGGATTCATTTTTATATATATACATTTATCTTTTTGATAGATTCATTTATATTTTGTGAATGTGAGAACGTTGTAGGCCTTGTAGACTATAGATTTGTAGACCATTTTTTATTTTCTTAAGAACCTGGTATTTGTTTACAGGCCTACGCTGTCCTCCCATACCTATTACATACCAATTACGTAGTAATTTGAAAACCATTGTAAAAGTCAATTATTTTTAAAAGAGTAACCGTGGAGTTTGTCGCCAGCTCAACCCGGAAACAACCAATTGGAACCGTGCACCTAGCTTCTGACGTTTTATATGAAATAGGTTTATGTGAAATAAAGAAATAAAATATTTTTATTTTGATTTATTAGTTTACAGTTTTCTTTCATAAATATGACGTGTTTTAAAATAAAACTCAACTGGTGCCATAAAACAAAAACATTATTGACTACTAATAAAAAAAACAACGTTATAATTCAGCATTGAATAGAGTGGTGGTTAAAGTTTGGTAAACATCTTCTGCTGGGTAACTGCGTAACACAATATCAGTAGGAATGGCTCTCATTGTGACAGTTCAACAACATTCATTGCGTTATTTACGTTGTTGAGCTGACAAATTTTCGAACATAATTATGAAGAAATAGATTAGGGATATCCTTCAAAATGATTCAGATCATGATTGATAGTGTGTTACGCAAGTGATTCTTCACGTCATTAATACTTACCTATAGAAGACTAAAGCCATTGGTGAGTGACAAGGCAAAGGTAGTGTTGGCCTCTAATTAGTTTTTAGTATCAACTTGTCAAGTTTTCAACCTTCCTTTTGATATCAAGGTACTTTTGTTGTTTTAGTAACTTTTCTCTACGCTCGTTTCAATCATTCATGTCGGCTTACGCTCCAGAAATATTGAATAGACCTTCTATATTCATTCAAGAATTTTGTCATAAATAGGATAAGTCTTTAATTTTGTAGTGTTTCTCCTTATTTATTTAACTATTCATGCACATAAACAGACAAGAAGGAAGGAACAGAAAAATACACAGGTAACAAGGTTATGTTTATTTCTAAAGAAATCTCTTTCAGCATACACCTGCGATAGGAGAGTACAGACGCCAGCAAGTCAAGCTATCCGAAACTGTCAAATTTTCCCAATCAACCTTAAACCTTAATGCTTTAGCGATAAAGTTGAAAATCTATTAAAGAAATTTGACAGATTGTAGTAGCTTGATGAGCTGGCGTCTGTATATTAAAAAAAAAAAAAATAAACCGCCGAAAAAACTGAAAAGCAAAAAATAATAAACCTTTTTGTTTAACCTTAATAACTAAGTTCTAAAACTAATGTAAGTATACCTAAATAGTTTATTATTTTTTGCTTTTCAGTTTTTTCGGAGGTTTATTTTTTTTAAAGTTTTTATTTTATGATTTTTTGTGGCTATAATCTACTAATTGTTTGCCAAAGGGCAGGCATATGTGGCACCACTGAGTAGAGTAATAATACACAACTCAGCATTCAAATCTGTGAGTGAACAATAAATCACCCCTATTTCCCCACCCTTAGGGTTGGATTATTTTCCAAATTTATATGGGACCAACTTTGGGGTATACTGTTTCCAATAAAAAAAAAATTTAATGAATTATCAAAATCGGACTAATCTGTAAAAAATTATGAGTGGTCACACATTAAAAAAAAAATTGAAAAAATATACGCGTCGAATTGAGAACCCCCTCCGTTTTTTTTTGTCGGTTAAAAATAGATGTAGACAATGTGTCGTAAGAGTAGAAGGAAAAACAAAATACATAAAATATACGCGTCGACTTGACAACCTTCTCCGTTTTTTTTCGTCGGTTAAAAATCAAAAACAACATTATTAACTACTGTTGATAAGGGTGTTATGAATATTATGAATCAGCATTGAATAGACAATTGTGTAGAGTTTGTATCCATCTACTGGATTCTTTACGTAATGAATACCTACCTATAGAAGCCTAAAGCCTTTGGTGGATGACAAGGAGGTGTTGTACGCCTCTAATTAGGTTTTAGCATCACCTTGTCAAGTTTGGCGACCTTTTCTTTTGATATCAAGTCCTTAGTTACCCTTGTCGCTCTACGTAGTTCCTCTCTGTTTCCCTTCATTTCGATCATTCAAGTGTTTGGCACGCTCCAGAAATATTGAATAGACCTCCTTCCGGCTCTTTAGTCAACTGAGGCCGCTCGAACTTATCCCGCGGGATGAGATGACTAAATAATAAATTTTATTATTTTTCCTTTGTCAACTGATATCACTTTACAAAAAGATTCTTATTTATATATAAGTACACATGTGAACAAAAATCTTTGGGAGAAAAAATGACACACCATGGCTTGGTTATACGAAAGCCTTCATGCCTTCTCACATTCATTAAAAAATTATGTCATGAATAAATTTACTCTTTGGCCTTGAAGTGATTCTCCTTGTACTTACATTTATTAATTTCTGGGAGTTGTGTAACGTCTTTAATATGAAATGAACGCCAACGACCAAAGCCGTGGTGAACTGGTGGCCGAGTGGTAACGGCCTCGACTTGCGAGTTGTAGGTCGTGGGTTCGAACCCAGGCTAGCGCTTTACTTTGTGTAAATAATTTCATCACCACTTCTCTCAAAACGGTGAAGGAAAACATCGTGACGAAACAGGCATGTCCTAGAACCAAACCTTCGAAGAGATGTGACAACTATCAACCCGCACTGGGCCCGCGTTGTTGATTATAGTCCTCTCGAAGAGAGAAGGCCTGTGACCTAGCAGTGGGAACTCAGGCCGCCACATTCTACCCATCTCGACATTATGGGCTGATTATTCTGTAGCGGTATCTACAACGCCACATGCGAAAAACGCGTCATACTGACGTCACGCAAATCCTGCATCTCGCAAGCAGAGTTTACCGCGCAATTAGCATAGATACAATTTCCCAACATCAATCGTTGGGCAATTGCCCGCCAGACACAACACCCGTCTGGTCGGAGGATCCTCCCTTTTCTATGGGGGTTGAGGGAACTTTACACCCTGTTCCTCATGCCTCCAAAATTCTATAGGTATTCAAATGTTCTTTCAGGGAATAAAGTGGCCATGGTACGGAGCGAGAGTGCATGTGAGGCAGTCACCTCCATCTGCGAAGCAGTAACGTTCGCAAAGGAGGAGGCGGAGCGCGTGAGGGAGAGGCAATCTCTGCGCCCTCACGCCCCTAGTCACCGCAGGAGACGCCCTGGACGGGAGTCAACAGCCGACTCCCGGCCACCGTAAACGCGGGCTTGCAGGCGGCGAGCAATGGGCAGCTCGCCGCCCGGTAAGGACCAAGCCGGGTCGACGGCGCGTTGTGTCCCATGCGCGCCTCAAAGAAATGTCAGCACGAACTGCCGGGGTCCGATAGGGCCGATGCCTACCAGGGCCGCAGGTTGTTCGAAAGAGATACCGTGGCGCCTGGCACAGGCAACTGAAGGAGCACGGGGCCATTTGATGATTTCCCACCCAAAAAAAAAAAAGGGAATGATGTTGTTGTTTGTTTACTTAAAGTGTTTATTGCGACACGTACAGGAGGATTTAACATTATGAAATGTGTTGACCTGACGCCTGTCACCCTGAAGGGTTACGCAAAGGTGTACCTACAGTACACCCATCATTTTTCCAGTTTCGTAAGTCCCTTGTAGATAATAAGGGGCGAGCCCATTGCCATCAACGAGACACAAATCCAGACTCTGTTCAGCTACTCATGTTGTCATGGTCATACAAATTCATAATGCTAAACAGTGGTGAATATTGTTCACTATCTAGTCTGTTTACCACACAATACCTACAGTCCTTGACAACTTCACTATATGACCTAGTTGCTGTACAAGCATCATATAATAAACCATCAAACTTTACGACTCCGCATCAAACCAAACAATACGTCTCTGTCACATTCATCATAATTTCAGACTAAACGTCCAGTGCTGAACATGGCTTCCTAATGGACTGCCATAATTCGTGTCGCTATGAGAAAAGAAGGTGATCTATAGTTATAAAAGATCGTAACACTATCATTTAACAATATTACCACTTTTTTTTATCCAGCAACCCGCCCTGGGCCCTTGTGGTGGATTATGGCCCACTCTCTCTCATACAGACAGGAGGCCTGTGACCCAGCAGTCCCCATATTATAGGCTGATTATGCAAATAGCAAATGCTCAACCCTATTATTATGCAATTTTTAGTCGGGTCCTAAAATTGTATTCAATTTGATGTACTTTTTAGTTTTCCGTAGCCAAATGGCAAAAAACGGAACCCTTATGGATTCGTCATATCTGTCTGTCTGCCTGTCCGTCCGTATGTCACAGCCACTTTTTTCCGAAACTTGGTAAGTAGATGTATTCTGTGAACCGCATTTTCGCGATTTTCCACAAAAATAGAAAAAAAAACAAAAAATTTTGGGGGTTCCCCATACTCAGAACTGAAACTCAATTTTTTTTTTTTTCATCAAACCCATACGTTTGGCGTATCTATGGATAGGTCTTCAAAAATAATATTGAGGTTTCTAATATAATTTTTTTCTAAACTGAATAGTTTGCTGCGAGAACACTTCCAAAGTGGTAAAATGTGCCCCCCCCCCCCCCCTGTAACTTCTAAAATAAGAGAATGATAAAACTAAAAAAAATATACGATGTACATTACCATGTAAACTTTCACTGAAAATTGATTTGAACGAGATCTAGTAAGTGGTTGTTAACAGGTACGTCATAAATCGTAAGCCGCAATTTACCTTTTATTCAATCAACTCATGATTGATTTATAGAGATAATGGTACGGAACTCTTCGTGCGCGAGTCCGACTCGCACTTGGCCGGTTTTTAATGATTTTATTTTACCATTATTAACATTAAAATGCTTATATACAACTAGCTGCACCCCGCGGTTTCACCCGTATAAGTTTCAATCCCGGGGGATTATTGGGATAAAAAGCATCATATATGTTAATTCTAGTTAAAAACCATCTGTGTACCAAATTTCATCCAAACCCGTTCGCTAGTTTTAGCGTGAAAGAGTAACAAATATCCATCTATCTATACAAACTTTCACGTTTATAAAATTAGTAGGATATATCACACAACTATTTGCACTGGGTAGTAAATTACATGACTAACTGACCATACAAATTACTAATAATACTAACTACTATGCCACTAATATACAAAAACAACATTACCTGAAGCCGTGACCGCACATAACATAACGGCCGCACATGACGGCTGTCATGAAAATGATGACAGCGGCAAAGAAATAAATCGTTAAAACGCGTGAAAAGATCGAAGAAAGTCGTGTCGCGCACAGTGACGCTGTGACTTGACTTGATTGTTATGGAAACGCTATAAAAAACTTACTGTGTGAGCTCATTATTCTCAGTATGAACACTTTTTCTATCTCTTTCTCTCTTTTTCTGAGGGCAAATCTAGCGATTTAAATCTTTAGGCGGTAGCCCAAAGATTTAAATCGCCAGATTTTCCCTGACACCTTATCGCCAAACCCTGCTGGATTTGACGTTACGGTGTCAAAAACCCTCTCTAGGAAAACATACCGACTAATTTTCATAAATAACGTTTTAGTGACGTCATTCACCGGTAAATTACGGACGCTATGTGGGCAGTTACGGCTCTTCGAGGAAACCATAACTTTAGGGCTGGCGCCCACTGGTGGCACGGCACGGCAAAGGAATTTTATGCGACAAATAGAAAATATGACATTAAAATTGAAATTTCAACGGCAACGATGCCGCGGTATCCTTAGGCATGCCGCAACGTCCTTTGGTATCATCATTGAAATTTCAATTTTATTGTCATACATATTCGTCGTGTAAAAATCCTTTGCCGTGCCATGCCGCCAGTGGGCGCCGGCCCTTAGGCGTTGAAATAGGAAACTGTGATGGAAATCCATACCTCTCAAGTCATCTCAATTTTGACTGGCTGTAAGCTGTAGATAATATTATTTCCGTTAGCCAATTAAATGAGCTAAGATGAGATTTAACTGATATTACTTGATTTTCTAATCAAATACGTACTCACAGACTTGCTGACGTGTTGATTGATTGATTGAAAAACAGGGTAGTTCATTAAGATAACTATTTCTATCGCTTTAGGGCAACATTTAAAGATAGATTTAAGATTTTATAATCTATGTAGGATTTTTTACGTGGAAATACAAGTTATGGTAATTAAAGTTAACCGTGAAATGAAATAAAGCTGATTGATAGAATGGAACGTAGAGGAGTGAATGAGAATAGAACGGAGAGGAGTGAATGAAAGAGAATGAGAATGATGATGGCGGAATGAGTAGAAAAACGTAACGACGACGATTGTAAAGAAAAAGTATATTTTTGTATTTAACGAGCCAAAATAACTGGAGTAACGAAGAAAAACTCTTTCCCTCATCACGCCCCTCTCCCACATCTATAATATAGAAAAATGAATCCCTAATTCCCTTGGTCACGCCATAACTTGAGAACGACTTTACCGATTTCATCCATCTTTTTTTTTAAGTTTTCTTACTTTGTTTGTGAGAAGGTTCTTACGGAAAAAAAAATTAAGAAAGTTGCTTCACGCGGATGAAGTCGCGGGCAGAAGCTAGTAATAAATAAATAAGCATAATCAGTCTATAATGTTCCCACTACTAGGACACAGGTTTCCTCTCCTCAATAATTTCCTTAACAGCTGTAATCCACCACTCGGGCCCAGCGCGGGTTGGTAGATGCCACATGTCTTTAAATTTTTGGTTCAAGGACATGCTGGTTTCCTCACTATGTTTTACTTCACCGTTTTGAAAGCAGCGGTGATGAAATAATTAACACAAAGTAAAGCGCCATCTGGGTTGGAACCTAGGACCTACAACTCGTAAGTCGCGGCCGTTACCACTGATAGAACTTCTTCTTTTCGTATCGATGGTACTCTTACTAGTTGTATTTTTTTATTATAAGTTTTTATATAGTTTGTGCCCAGTAGGTGGCCACGTTGTTTGCGGCATCAGGGGCATTATTAAGGTCATCCAAGGTGCACCTTGGATCCGTTCACCTGCAGGTGAACGGGCACTTAGGACACTAGCAAGTGGGGCATGGTCTGGTCAGAAGCATCGCACACGCATTGGGTGTTGGTTGGGTCTGTAATCCCCCACTTCGACAAAAAGAAGAAAGCAAATACTCGATAATCAACAAACCTTATTGTTAGCTCACACAATTAACAATGTCAATAACACCCGCGTTACTGTACGAAATGGTGGAAACTGATATTCACTAAATAACGTTACCATTTCCAATTACGTTACTTCACTCACACGACAGCCACTCGATTAACTCGATCATGTGCAAAACACGAGTGGGAAATGTAGGAATTATCTCGTAATTAGAGATAAGTACAAGAAAGGTATTTATGTCATTATTTTGGTATAGATAGACACGTGTAACGTAGGTAAGAACGAACAATTACTGCCGACATAGCCCGATGAATTGCCGATGAAAAAAACTTAAGTGGCAGTGGGCAGAGCACATTGTTCGTAGAACAGTTCGCCGATGGGGCCGAAAGGTTCTGGCGTGGCGACCGTGTACCGGAAGACGTACTATTGGAAGGCCTCCCACAGGGTGAATCGATGACCTTGTGAAGGCCGCAGGAATCCGCTGGATGCGGCAGAAAGCCCAGAACCGGTCAAAGTGGCGGTGCTAGGGAACTATGTCTAACTCTCGACATAGACATACGTCCACTGCTGACAGTGGACGTCTTTCGGCTGAATGAATGATGAAGGTAAGATGTATTTCTGAATGCGAGATTGCAGATGAATTTTTTTCTTAAGAAATGATAGTAGGTATATATCTACGCTGAGTCTATATATAAATTCACCAATAAGTAAGGGTTTTAACCAAAAATTCATTCACAAAAGTAAAGCCTTAATTCAATTGCTTAAAATCTGTTTCGAGCTAAAGGAAAATATCTTTCGGAATCTAAATAATTTTAGACCGGAAAATAAATCTGTCGGAAGAGGGTTACCCCAATCCCGCCCGGCCTCTTTTCGCGTTTACTTTAATTTGTAGGTTTTTTTAAGAGGTTTGTGATAATAATCTAGCAAGTAATGGGTTAGCACTTACAGGGTAGATTTTTGAGACGAGGCACTAAGAGTAGGTACCTTAATTGTAGGCTAGTCTATCTATAGGTACTTACTTAATAAAGAGGTAAAATGTGTTTGTTTGTTTGTATGTAGGGGGTAATCTCCGGAGTTAATGATCCAATTCTAAAACGGTTTTCACTGATAGAAAGCTACATTATATGTGAGTACTATAGGCTATAAATTATGTTTACATCATGCATTTTAGTTGAGCCTACACAACTTTTGCCTAGCAAGTCGAAAAGAAATACCTCTTAAAATAGAATTATTTGCCCAAAAAACCCACCCTGTTTACTATCTGATAAGTAGCGTAATAAACCGTTTAGAACTGTTTACTCCACGCTTAATTACGTGACATGTGTATATCCTACAATGTGTTACATACTTTGTTCTTTAAAACTTCTTGACGACACAAAGTTTCGTAATACAAAATACTAAAGTTCACAAATCCTTTCGCTCGGGGATTCAAAGTGTCTCCTAAGTTCGTAACGATGTCATGATATTTACTGTTGAAGAAGAAGTGTAATAAATACCTAAGTAAGAAGGGTTTTTATATGATATGGACCTACTTAGGCAGGCCCTCAATGATCACGATTTGCGCAATGTATTTGACCGTTTAGGGTTAGATAATATTGATGAATGCACAATGATTGAACAAAACTTTGAATGAGTTTAATTATTATTGCACCGTGTACGACAAGTATTGCGATGGTCTTGCTCACGCGAAAACATTGAAATATGTGGGCCGTCAATGTTATTGCGTGATAAAACATCAACCGTCGGGCAGTAGCCCACCAGACACAACACCGGTCTAGTCGAAGGACCCTCCCTTTTCTATAGAGGGTGAGTGAACTTTACACCCTGTTACTCATACCTCTATACCATAGGTTCTCAACGTGGGCGATAACGCCCCCTCGTAGGCATTTGAGACTTTCAGGGGGCAGTAAAAGACCCAGAGGACATCATATATCCTATCTCACGACTCTTAATACATATTACGTTTAAATATAACCGTGGCAATAGTTGTTTCAGATTTGTGACAGTAGAAGTAAAATAATTGGAAGGATTTAGAAAAAAATATATTCTCAAAGCTGCTATGCAATGCTCTATACAATCATTTTGTCGTTGTAGGTGTAAGTAGTGTAAGTCGAGACATGATGAAAGCTCTAAGGCGGCCTGCCTTAGAGCTTTCATCATATCTCGAGAACTTTTGCTGATGAGTATTATGCCACGGTTCGCTATCAAATGGAGTTGTGATTTGAATAGTGAACGACCTGTTACTTATTATGATGCCAGAAATAACACGGTATATTCGAACCGTTCCAAATTGAACATGAAACACATACTTTGGCCGCATCCTGTTTAAAAACGATCGTCACACTCAAATGCCAATTTTTGTTCGGTGAACCCGCCTACTCGCGCAGACAGAAGGCGTTTTCCGGTTTTCCGGAAAAGTGACATATGCACGCGACGATTGGCTAATTGCGCGACAGTTGCTTTTAAATAGGACGCGAAGTTTCGAGTTTGAGCTAAGCAGAACGTCTGGGCCAAAATGAATCGGAATTTCGATAACACTTGCTTTGATAAACAATTGATTTACTTTCAAATACATTAGCCACATCATCCCAACGCCAATTCTATTCAAAATATATATGATACAAATATAGTAAAACAGTAAATGGTATTGAATTGCGTGAAGGCCACCTACCGCGTTATTAATAGGACCGGAATATATATCTATATATATATAAATAAATCCCTATTTCCCGTGGTCACGTCATAACTTGAGAACGACTTTACCGATTTCATCCATCTTTTTTTTTAAGTTTTCTAATACTTTGTAGAAGGTTCTTACGGAAAAAAAATAAGAAAGATGCGCAGAAAATTAAAAAATTTAAGAATTACGCTTTTACGCTAAAACTGCTGAACGGATTTAGATGAAATTTGACACATGGGTAGACCATGATCTGGAGAAGGACATAGGCTACTTTTCGTCCTGGGTCGCAGACGAAGTCGCGGGCAACAGCTAGTATATAATATACATATATAAAATTAATTATTGTCTTATTGTTTCTCAGTGCCTCGTTGGTCTAGTGGTCGCAAGCGCTACTGCTGAGCGTGAGGTCCTGAATTCGATTTCCAGGTCGGGCAAAGTGTTATTGGGTTTTCCATCAGGAATTTCTCAGTAGCAATCCGGAGTCTGGGTTTGTGCCTGGTTAATTGTAGCAACAGGCTCGCTTCCTATTACAGGGAACTTAAACATAACTGACGAAATCTGGGTGTACTTACACACCTCTGCCTAACCCCACGAGAAATAAAGACGACGTGATGTTATGTTATACGAGTATGTATATTGTTTCTACAATACGTCAGTCAGTTACGTTTTCTGACATTTGACAAACACGTATAGGTACTGTTGTCAAAAAAGTTAATCCTCCAGATAATAAATTAAACATTCGTCTCATTTAGGCACGCGTCGTTTTTTAATTACAAAAAATAATTGCTGTCAGAATTGGGGTATATTTACAGAGAAAATGTTAAATATTACATTAAGAGAGAGGCTTTTAAAGGAGGATTAAAAGCAAACCAGATGTTACAAATTAGTAAATGGATCAAGTGTAAACATCCGTCTAGCTTTGTATTAGGATCAAATATATTCATTTCTGTAGCCCAGGAGCTTAAACAAAAATAATATTTATGCCAACGCTAAGCTTAGCTAATCCATTTATTTCATTAATTTCATAGGCGTCCTTACGTAAAGTACCCTCTTTTATATGCGCACCACACACTACCCCACTTTAAAATAATGGCTTTAATTTTACAATATGATTTAACATTAATTTACCTAAACCTAAATAGAAATTGGACGGACCATTTTCTATTTAGTCTTAATCTTAAAATCACCTAAATATAAATCACTATAAAAAGTAGTCGGGATAAAAAGTATCCTATATGTTAAACCTGGTTATAAACCATCTGTGTGCCAAATTTCATCCAAATTCGTTTAGTAGTTTTTGCGTGAAAGAGTAACAAACATCCATCCATCCATACAAACTTTCACGTTTATAATATTAGTAGGAATTAGGATAGTACCCCATGTACCTACTGAATCCATGGTTACAGTTTGTATTTTTCCATTATTATTTTTATAAATATAGCTGTCAAAAAACGGTTAACCTAATTAAATGGACAGTGTATAGGTACCTATGTGTCAAACACCTTAAGCGGCACATAAGTCATCTCAATGAACGCTGCTTTAAACCACAGTAAGACAGAAAAGAAAAAGAGAAGGAATGTTACTTTAATGATCATCTTAATTTTATGCTACAGTCGCCTTTACGACTCGACGTTGGACTGTGTGAATGATGATATGGTTAGAAAGGGGGTGACTACCGAGATGACGACTAATAGAGAAGTATGGAAGAAAAAGACATATTGTGGCGACCCCAAATAAATTGGGATAAAGACGTGAGAATGATGAGTCACCTTTACGACAGAAAAGTAGAGTTCGTTTTTCATTCTTTGTCGAAGCCACTCAGTTATTCAATCAGCGCCATATATTTTCCTATGCAATAATAAATTGTTTTCAAACTATGATTGAATACTTGACTACTGGAAACTTTTGAGCACGTTCCTAACTTTGTTCTTTACTTGTACAAGCCACTTTAGTGTTTATGTACATGACTATTGTGGACAGTATTGTATGCAGAATTTATCATTGAAAGGACTCGGAAACAAATCCTCATTTAAATGGTTTTGTTCTTCACGGAAATTATTTAATATCTCTTCCCTCGGCCCTCTTGGTGTAAGGTTTAATTTATTGTTCCCAAAAATGTTGAGTAAGAATTATTATTATGCCTTCCTTCTGATAAGATAGATGTGTTTTCTTGGAAACTTGTTTAAAATCTCTTTTAGTATCTAATGCAGACCACAAAGATGGACAGGAATTTCTGTGGAGACTACGTCGCCGAAATGACGTTATCAAAATGAAGTTTAAATCTAAATTTAAAAATCTCTATAGACTTAGGATGCTAGTTTTTTTTTAGAAAATTTTATATTACTTTCGTATACAGGATAAATACAAATATACGAAAGTAATACAGGGATAAAAATTAACCAGTGCGCAAACTCAACAAATCAGCTGTTTCATAGAAAAGTACAATTAAATACCTACGCGGTCAAAATGTATAGCAGAGCAAATTTTTTTCAATTTAATTTCAGAATCATGTACTGAATTCATGGTTACAGTTTCCGCACTGGTTAATTTTTTTTCCTGTATTATTTTCGTATATTTGTACATTTTACTACTAAGTTACTAAACATAATGGTTGTATTCAGGTTGAATGTGTCCACAGTGCAGTGAAGGCTAAGAAATTGTAAATCGCAAAGGCGGAAAAGTGTCAAGATTGTTAACCCATCGATTCTGAATATCCGCTGACCCCGATTGAGTTCTACAGTCGTCTTGTATAAGATTCTATTCTCTGATTCAGCATCAAGGATATTCTTTAAAAAATAAGACGATAAACGTCCCCTAGCTGAATATAGAATGCACATTTCTCTTTTTTCTTTTTTTCTTATGTAATTTAATTTTCGTACATTTCGATAAACAAAAAAGTTTCAGTGAAGGCTAATTCTCGTAATTTAAACGTTCAAAACCTAGTCGCAGTCTCATCTCAGCGACAAACAAATGTCAAAAATGTAGGAGAATTAGAGGTATTTTGGACAGATTGAGACTGCGATCAGACTGTGAATGTTCTTAAAATTACGAGAATTGCCCCTCAGATGTATGAACGTAAACGAAGCAAAAGAGAGCATGTAAGGATCGTAGCAGGTGGAGTTGTGTAGTTTTGCCTACCCCCATGTGAAGGAGGCGTGAGTTTGTGTATGTTTGCTATGTTACTTTTCAATGGAAGAGATTGAAATAAAAAATGGCATACTGTGGACAGGGCCCATAATTGAAACCATATTGTTGAGCCTACCAGGTGGGAAACGTATGATGATACCACAGACATCACGGTCATCATGTCGACATTACCACAGTAGAAGACTCTGTAGCTAGTGATCATCAGATTCTCTTTATTTATGTATAATCGAGAATAGCAGATACAGACCTAATTTGTTTTTGATCGACCAAACATTTTCCATTTATCTGAACCAATATCGCTAAATGCCAGGTGAATCCCGTCCATGTCAAAATGGAACCGTGGAAAGTTAGGTGAAGTGAGCTTAGAGTGTAAGCCTTAATAAATTCAAATCATTCATTAAACGTAAGTTGTGCCAGAAAGCCTTTTATACCGTTAAGGCTTATATCGAGGACAAAAAGGCTTGGGATTAAGTTGCTTCCAATTTTTACATGTTGCATGTTTTTATTTTTTTGTTTTGTGTTGTTTTTTTTTATATATACACTTTGACATTAATGAGTTTGATCTATGACATTTGCTTACTTTGTAAAGTATTCTATTATTTTATTGTGAATGTGAAGACTATGTGGGTCATTTTATTTTTTATTTTTCTCTCTGTTCTGTTAGTTTTTGTCATGGTCTGGCAGTTTGAGTAATTAATGTGGCCTACCCAAATGTCCTTTTCTTTGGTATTGTTCGTCGAATCGTTGAGCTCCTTAAGTTTTGAGTTGAGCTGCACGATTTCTGACATATGCGTGCACTGACTGGACAGGTCCTCTCAATCTGTGTGGTTCTTTCCTCAAAAGACCATCTCAGACATCGACCTACATGGTCTTCATATGATCTGACCAAGATTATGTCTGGACTTTAAAAGAGACTGTGACTTCTGAGTTTGTTTCGGCCTTTCTTCTCAGACTAGTCAGATAGGAAACGCCGACCTCATCTAGTTTTAAAATATGATTGACGTGTAAAAGTGTTTGTACAAACCTACTTACAAAATAAAATCATCTATACTTATAATAAATCTGTAGAAGTGATAATTCTGTACATTGAAAATATCAAAAAAATAAATGGCAGGGGGTGTTACTAGACCGACACCGAACCCAAAAATGTGATTAAAAAAGTTTTTGTCTGTCTGTCTGTCTATCTGTCTGTCTGTCTGTCTGTCTGTCTGTTTGTTCAGGCATCACGCAAAAACTACCGGTTCGATTACGTTGAAACTTGGTATAATTATTCTTTAATATCCTGGGCACCACACTGGGTACTTTTTATCCCGGAAAAGTATATACAATAAAAAACAAACTTAATTTTGCGGTTCGATCCCTAGACCCGATTACTGTACCAACCGCAAATAATAAGTTTGTCGTAGGTTACGTTACCCGCAGTGCAGTTCACTAAAGTTATGCTCTAAATGTAGTGCTGAAGGTTGAATTTGGCTTGCACCGTTCGCAGTATATTAGGATATTTTTTGAACTTTGATTTGAACGGACGTGTTGAGTGGCGAGCGTTCGTTCTTATTTTAACTGCTACTTGCAATTCTAAACCGTGTTTTTCAGTGCGACCTTTTTTATTTCTATTAGTTTTTAGAGTTATTTAGGTTTATTTTTATAAGTCATAGGTATAGATTTTAATTTTAAAGTATAGGTAGTATATTTGATAGTGTACGTAGTGACCGTAGGTTATTTTATAATACTGTACGAATGACTAATCTAGGTAAGATTAGTCATTCGTATAGATATTAGTTTTTAGGGATTTTGCTTATTTATTGAGTTTAGTTATCATCAGAAATAGGTTTATTTAGGTAGGTAGGTATTTTATTTTCTGTTATTGAGTTTTTTTTTTTTATTATGTAGGTACTTAGGTAAGGATATCATATAGGTACCCTCTTAATCACCACTAATGAGACACAATTGGTTTTCTATTGTAATTAGCCACAAAGGGCCCGCGAGATAGATGGCATCCTGGGGAAGCACATACATTTTATCCTGTTAGCACGTTCCCGTGGGATAATTTCCGACATCCACGCGGGCGAAGCCGCGGGCAGAAGCTAGTTTATCATATATCAGTGAGTCAATAGTGTCAATCCCTAGCATTAGTTGGAATGACAGCTCACTCCATGCTCACTTCACCTAACTTTTCACGGTAAGATGGTTACAGAATTGCACTGCAGGTTCGCACTGCGTGTTTTCCACGCGGCGATTTTTTTTCGCGCACTGTATTTTCAAAGCACGTGTTGTTTAATTAAATTTTTTAAAAAATCCAACTGTGTATTTGTTTGACGCGCTAAGATGCGCTCTGTTGGATTCTCAATGATCGGCTCAATACCGAGAGTTGAAAATCCAGTGCGCGATAAAATACCGCTGCGATAGTTTTGCGTCCGTCCAACGTGGGCTTAGTTTCATTGTACCAACTCGATGTAGATAACTGATAAAACGCACAAAGCGTAGGGTGGTTATCTAATCGCGTACACATATTTATTTAAACTTTTCGTAATTTGTATTTTTATTAATAGAACGTGTATTCTGATTGCATACCTCATTCTTGAATCTATTTTAAGTTTTACTGTTTTATAGCTTGCTGCTATTAATCATGAGTCTGAGTAATTAGTAACATCTATGTTCTATTGATCTTCTTCCTCTCTCTCGTATCGGCACGACCTCTATGAGATTAGCACATGTGGTGGTAAAAATATCAGCCATTATATCAGCCAAAGGTTGCTGAATAACAAATTGTTAGTGGAGCTGACTGGCCAGAGTGGAAACAAAATTTAGGAAGAGAAATAAGTATCACAAAAGGTGGAGACACGGTAGGTTCATTCTATTACTACATTTATTTTAAAATTAACTCGTACTTGCATCGCACAGGTGGTGACACCATTGCGAAAGTAGTGCATTGTGCGAATCAGTGTAAAAAAATCGTGACTGCAATAAATCTAAGTTGAATACATATTAATATATTACACACGAAACGTCCGGTCGAAGTGGGTGCTTGAGGGAGGCCTATGTCCAGCAGTGGACATCTTTCGGCTGAAATGATAATGATGAGGATGATGCAACCTCCGGAATAAATGTCCTGAATGATGGTGAATACCGCACCAAAATCCATTGAGTAGTTTAAAAGATCATCTAAGCTGTCACAGAGACAGACACGAAAAGTGACTTTGTTATATACCTAAGTCTTATGTAAGTATAGGTTAATTTTTACAATTTCGATTCATTTTCAACAAGGTCATGTACCAACATGGCCACCGATAAAAGATTGGAAAATAAAACAGATTAAATAGTTAATATTCCAATGCTCAATTAATAATTAAACATCAATATGAATCATCAGTAGAATATCCATAATTTAATTAATTAGTTCAGTTCATACCAACAGATAGTTATTGCAAGCAATTGAATGTAATTTTCACAAATAAAATGATAAAACATGCCAATAGCATCATAGGATCCATGTAAATTGTATGCAATACTACTGAAAACGGTATGTAGCTACGACTTTATTTACTTCGTTCGTTTATATATTAACAAGAATCAATTTAAAATGGATGAAATTGATGACTGATAGACAAGGCATGAATAGACCGACGACCTATAAAAGGTGGAGGACAGGGTGTTGTGGCGCAGCCTGGGAGAGTTTGAGGTTGATTGATTGATTCAGGGCTGGTAAATATTTTTACATTTTATATACATCATCATCACCATCTTCCTGTCCTTGTCCAAAGCAGGGATGTTATGGAGCTCTGTAACCATAACCGAAACTATCAGATAACCGAAATAAAAATAATTCTGTAACCGTAACCGTATCCGTTTCACAAGTTTCGGATAGTTTCGTATAAGGGCGGAGTCTAAAAAACGACATCTTTCGACAGGTTTTTGTAACATCTCTAAATAGTTACTTATTTGGTATTATAATCAGTCATATAGGATGACTGATTATAATACCGAATTATAATCTAGACTAGATAAAACCTATAAATAAAACCAAATTATTACATACTATTTCTGTTTATATTTTACTTCAATCTAATATCCGTAACCGAAACTATCCGACACTAACGGATAATCCGAAATAATTACAAATCCGTAACCGTATCCGAAATCGATAAATTATATCGGTTGCGGATACGGTTATTCCTATATCCATATCCGTATCCAGATCCGAAATATCATATCCATAACATCTCTCCAAAGTTACTTGGGAAATAAAATGAAATTATTTGTCATGTAAATAGGATATCAGAATCACTTTTACACGTCATATTATAAAAGATGAATTATAAGCCAGATGAGGTCGGCGTTTCCTACTGACTACTCTAAGAAGAAAGGCCGAAACGAATTCAGAGGTCACAGTCTCTTTTAAAGTCCAGACATAATCTTGGTCAGATGATGTGAAGACCGGCCATGTAGATAGATGTCTGAAATGGCCTTTTGATGAAAATACCACACAGGTTTGAGAAGACCAGCCCAGTCAGTGCAAGCATTTGGCAGTAATCGTGTAGCTCACACGATTACTGCCAAACTGCACGTTAACACGTACTTCTGACCATAATTTAGTTATACCTATTAAGCGGTATGGTTCTCTGAGCTCCTACATCCTATTTGAGGTTTCGAAAGATTTCCAGTTCACTTGTTAGTTAATTGGGGTCCAATCTCGTTACGACCTGCTTCCATATTTATTGTAACATACATGGAAATTCCTCATAACCCACTTACATGCATAAACCGGATTTTAATATTAACATACTCGACCGCGGACGCAAACTAATAAGTAGCTGAGTCACAGAACTCAGTCTATAAAAGACTTTCCTTCGTATCCTATGACTTCTATTTAATTTATGAAAAAGTCTCAATGTCAATCACAGTCGTTTATTTTATGTTTAATGTTTTCTTTATGCCAAAACGTAATAAACCTCATTTTATTTCCACCCAAAAATGTCGTAACTCACGATCGTAACTACTCGTATAAATATTGACAAATATGCTCCACAAACCAAACCATTCCCAGCCAACAATTTCGTTTTACGCAAAATAACATTCTTATTTATCCATTTAGCTCACATTGCGCCGATACAAAATACAATGTACTTTACTGTTCACTTTAAAGTTTCCCTTTAAATAAATGTTAGTACAGTTTTTCCGGAATACAATTTGTGTGCACGGGTTATACAGGTTTGGACCGGGCTTGTAGATCCCGGCATAATCGTAACATAAACTACGATTTCCCGCTTGAAACAATTTGTAAAAGATTATTCCATTAGCTACTGGACTCCTGGTAAACACGAGCTTCTGAATAACTGTACTGTTAGTTGATGATAACAAAAGTTTGGTGTTTTGGCAGGCAGACAGGCCGACAATGTCTATCCCCTTGAGAAATTGTCTCTTTTTTTTACACGACTGCCCAAAAAGAAGTTTAATGTATTCAGGGTTGATGTATGTATGTGAGTTTCTTTATTCCACCATAACTTTTAAATGTCTGAACAGATTTGTATGTATGGGGTATCGTTAGAATCCTTACATCATCCCGAGTGACACTGGCTATATATTTTTTGACGTGACAACGTCTTATAATTCGATGGAGCCGGCTGCACGCACAAAAAAACATAACGTATGCGGCGTTACCTCGCTCTGAGGCGTTCCATTAAAATTTTCTTTTGAAAAATGAAACCATTCCATCAGAATTTTCTTATGACGTTGTCACGTTCAACTATCGTCAGTAAACCGACTTTACAGACAACCGATTTTTAAAAAAAAATTAAATATGGAGGCAGTATGTCTCCATTTTGAAAATTGAAAAAAAAAATTTGTTCAATTATTACAATATGGGTATCAAATTGAAGGCCTTGATGAGCACATTCCAAATATATATAATTTATGGGCACCAGTTTTACTTAGGTACGGTGTACATGCAAAACAAACATTTCATCTTTGGCTTTGCAAACGATTTAATCAGACGTTAGTAAGACTGAGAATGTCTAAATGAGTAAATGGTTTCAAATAAAGATTAGATTTAAAAATCTAACTATTTATCCACCTTTAGTGCTTAAACCTTTAGTGCTAACTGTGGAGGCTTGTAAATAGCTTGTCGTCAATTACCTCACTACTACTTCTGTATTTGATAGCTGTAAGCCACCCAAATACAATAAAATAAAATAAATAAATAAAATAAATTAAATCCACCACCTAGCATGAATAAAGCTTGTCACTAAAATGTATAAAATTAAAATAAATAACTAATTTAAAAAAATTAAAAACACGACTACACTGCCAAAAAACGAACTAAAAAGTAAAACACAAGTTGTATTCCCTGACTAAACAGATATATAAAATTGTCATTGCAGTCGGGGGACCTCTTAGATTAAAAAGTGTTCCACAGAATGGTCCCCCGACTGAATTGACAATTTTATTTATCTGTTTAGGCAGGGAATACAACTTGTCTTTTACTTTTTAGTTCGTTTTTTGGCAGGGCAGTCGTGTTTTTATTTTTTTTTTAATTATTTATTTTCCCCCTATTCGATACCACGAAGCAATATGTTTCTAGGTAACTATGTAGTTGGCCCCCTGAACCACAGGAACGAAACTGGTGTAGACTGTTTGCTTGTTGAATGTGGGTACCTACCTGTCTCATCAAACGAACATCCTTCGTCACAAAGCATGTTGCACATGCTTTGTAAAATTACGAAGGACCCGCGGTAGGAAACCGAAATTAAATTAAATTTCGGTTCCCAACCGCGGGTCCTTCGTTTTTTGTAGCATAAAGGCTTAAATTTTTTTTTGGAGATACTCCTTCAATTTTTTTACTATACAGTTAGTACCTTTTTTTTTTGTTTTCGAGGGGAACCCTTCAAAAGGCGCTTGGTCTTTGGGGATATAACCACACTCCCTGTGTGGGATTTTTACCTCACTAAAATCACCCCGGTGGTCACCATCTGCACATGGAAGGGGGGCACCGTTACCTCTCAAAAAAACAATCCGGAGCACCCTCTGTGCAACGCCTGTTAGGGCACATCTCTGGGGAGACTGTAAAGGGGTCCCCCTGAAGCCTGACTGTGCAAGTGTGCAAGGCAGCACATGACCACTGTGCGCCGCCTTCCCCGAGGACACTCAGTGGGCCGACAGAGTCCCCACTCTAATCGCCCGCGACCCCAAATTCCCGCCTTTGTTAAAACTACACAGTACTACAATAGAAATTACATTCGAAAGTTTTTTCTATACAGAGGGGAGTCCATCCTTTGAAAGTAGCACACCAAATAAAAGAATTTTCAATGTAACCTACCTACAGGTATTGATGCTGGATGGAAACCGAAATTAAATGCCATTTTTGTCTTTGTGTTTTTTTTTTTGTACATTGAATATTTGAAAGGTACATTCAACAAGCTAACAGTCTCCACCAGTGTCGTTGCTGTGGCTCAGGGGCCCACTAGTTACAAACTCATTTCTTCGTGATATAGAATAGGCTACGACTACATAATGTAAAAAAGAAAAACAAAATCGGTTCAGCCGTTTGAGAGCTAGGATGGCGCAGACAGACACAGATACACACGTTAAAGTTATAACACCCCTCTGTTTTTGTCGGAGGTTAATAAAAAGGGACCATTTCCCAAAGAGATAGACAGCGTCGGTCTGTTTTGTTGCTGTGGTTTAAGGAGGTCAGCTATCTAGCTGGCCACCTAAAGTCTATTCAAATTTATGTTTCAAATTGATGTTATTTCAAGTTAAACTTTATCTTAATGGGAATTAAGTTGATTTCAGAGTGACTAGCACAATTGAAAAAGTTATAAAAATGGTTGAAGTTGTAGCGTAAAGTGAACGTTATTGTGTAGGAATTAAAATTATTTTTCCATAAACTCATATTTGTTTACATTTCAGGCAAATAAATCGCGAATGCAGATTAGTTATTCTATCTAGAAATACATCACGAAGATGAAAATTAATGCAAATACTGATCGTAGTGCCGTGTAAAAGTTTTTAGCTATAAACTTTCATGACACACGTTCAGTTTTAAAGTTGCTAATAATCTTCTGAACATACCCGAGAGAAAATGCATCTGATACTCGACGAATTATAAAAACTCTTTGCACACGGATACATTTCGTATTACTTAAGTTTCAGATTTACACATATATACATAAACTCATGCCTTCTCCCCATGGGGGTAGGCAGAAAGTACAGATTTCCACCTGCATACCTACCGATCCTTACATACTCCTTTTGCCTAGGTTACGCTCATGCACCTGACCTACTTACAAGGTATTGTTTTGCATCCTCGTCAAATTCATTCTCGACACGAATCAATAATAAAATAAGTAGGGGAAGGTGGGGTAAAATGGGATACTTAAGTAAAAAAAAATCATGTATACGAAATCAACAATATTTTTAATAAACTTTTCATTTAGAAACAATAGTTATATGCTTATTCATTATTTTAATTTGTACTTTTAGGCTTAATCAACTAATTTTCTTAACTATGAGGAACTAATCACCAAGTGTCAATTTTCCCATTTTGCCCCATGGTCGGGGCAAAACAGGACACGCTAAGGGGCAAAATGAAGATACAATTTAGTCAGGCAAACATTGTGCACAAATGTGTGCCTCGTCATCATCTTCGTCTACTCCGGCGCAGGAATTGTGTGCCCAACCCGCACAAGAGCTACACGCAACCCAACCCTCGTCTGACTGCGAATACAAGTAACCACAATATATGCAAGCACAGTCATCTTCGTCTTCTTCCGATGAACTAGTAAATGTGGCTTCGTTTTGCTTTTGTTTCTTAGCTTTTTTTTTATTATTTGGTTTGATTATTTTTCTTTGGTCGTTTTTCTTCTTTGGTGCAATCTTCTTCTTATTTTCCTTTGCATTCTTTTCCTTAGTCAGGTCATTTTTGTACGGGGAATCCGTAAGTATAGCCGTTTTCCCACGTTTTCTCTTTTGTCTTTCCTTAGTTCTTAATTCTTTGGGAATTGCCATAATATTTTCAGGTGTAACTGCAAATGAACTCTTTTCTTTTAAAATTTGCCTTTCAGGAGTTTTATCTTTAGCCCTTGAAGTGGATGCGAGAGGTTCAAATGGCTGTGTAGAAACTGAAACCATGGAGGTGGACATAGCTTGTTGATTTATGTTGTCTTGGACAGCGGGTATGATTGGTTCAGGAATGTTTTCATCGAGGTTTAATATAGACATATTTAATTGGACTGCTCGTGAAATTTGCCTTTCAGGACTTTTATGACTAGCCATTGAAGTCGACACAGAAGAGTTGGTAGGCATAGCATGTTCATGTAAGTTATTGGGGTTTGATACGGGAGGATTCAATTGAGCTGCTTGTGAAATTCCTGAAGTTGAAGGTTCGCAGTATGGTGTTGGTACGTCTCCTGCATTTTGCGTATTTAGGCCTTCAATAACAAGGGTCTCAGTGTTGGTGGTTTCCGCAGCTATAAAATCTGCTTCTGTGAAAACATTCCTGTCAACAGGCCATATGCCACATTTTTTAAAACCATTTATAGCAGTGCTCATGGTTGATGCTTGTATAAAAGCTTTCCCAAAAAGGTTTGCAACTTGGTAGGAAGTTACTACGCGTCCAAGATGATCTCTTAACCACTTCTTTACTTCAGCACTGTAATATGTGCTTAGTGGTCGCATGAATGACACGTCCAAGGGTTGAATCCTATGAGTGCAATGTGGCGGTGTGCACAACAATATAACACTGTGTTCTCTGGCATAATCTATGAGATCCAGATTTTTGGTGTGGGATACGTGGCCGTCTAACATAAGCAAAACTGGTTTGTCTTTAGAAGGCTTTGTAAAATCCACGAAACGTTTGAACCAATCGAAAAAAATTGGGCAAGTTATCCAGCCATTGTCGCTGCAGGTTCCCCAAAAGCCTGCTGGTGCACCATCTAGAAGCTCGTTCTTCATGCGTTTCCTGGCATAAATTAGCATTGGTGGCAAATATACTCCCATCGCGCTAAAACATATTTCAGCTGTCACTAGCTGGCCTCTTTCTCCTGATGTTAGACATCCAACTTGCTTCTGTCCTTTCAGTGATAGAATTTTGGACTGACTTTTTGGCACAGTGCTAATACCCGTTTCATCCACGTTATACATTCTATCTGCAGTCAGTGCATGTTTATCCACAACACTTTCTAATAGATCAAAAAAGCTATTTACAGCGACTCTATTAAATCCCATCGCCCTAGCCGCAGAAGTTGGTTCTGGTTGCCTGTATGATATATCTGGATGGCGTTTTAAAAACCCACTAAGCCAGTCCTTCCCTGCCATACCATCTTCTCGATTAAAGGGATTCTCGATATTATTTTTTATAGCTAGTTGGAAAGCTAGTATCCTTAGCTCTGTCCCAGTAATTCCGAATAATCGGGATTGCATCATTTTTACATAAGAGGCCAACTCTTCTTCTTGCTCTTTTGTAAACACTGGTTTGAAGTGCCCTAAACCTTTCTTCCCATAGTCATTATCTGAATCTGTATCTGCATTCTGAGACTGGCGAGCTTTTTTAACTCGTCGTTCTAAAGTTGATTTTGGCACAGTATAAGTAGCAGAAGCCCTGAGAAACCCCATTCTATTGAGAAGCACAGCTGACACTGCTCTTCTCATGTCTGCTTCGTCCCATTTTTGTCGATTAGTTTTTCTTTTGTAGGTACGAACCATAATGACTGTAAAAAAAGAAAAAGGACTTAATATAATAATTATAAATCCAGTAAACGAATTAATTACCGACCTAAGAGAAATAAAAATGTCCTCTACCGCTAGCATAAATATTAAAATATTAAATTAAATTGCCTCTGTGAGAGGGGGCATAATGGGATACCGTCCCATTATGCCCCGTTCATTTTGCCCCAAACATTACTTTTTTTAAATTGATCGGCCATTTCTAACCACAATAGAAATGATCAAAAACAAATTAGAATTTGAACAGGTTAATACCACTCCCACTGATTTAAGGTATAAAAGTTAATGCAGATCATGTACTTACCTCACTACACAAGAGAATATTATATGAAAACAAATAACAATACACTCAAAAACTGTTTTTGTTAGCCACGACACTAAAACACGCATCGACACGTTCCGCTTGCTCTGACTCACGTGCGGCGACTGAACAACGAACGAATGGCGCCGCTGTCGACTTGTATACGCGTGTGTGCCAGGCACACAAGCTAAATTCCCGTTGTGCCCCGAGCCTCATTTTGCCCCACCCTCCCCTAGGTATTTTTTTTCTAATTTTCAGAAATCGGCATGTGTGGGACACGCATTTTAAAACGCGGCCTGTTTGAAACCGCACTAGGCTGTATCTGCCCTTTTACACACACATAAAAACGCGGCCGCTTATACGATACCATAACGCAATTCTGTTCTTTGAAAGTGGTGTATTCTGAAATACTGTCAAACTAAAATGACTAAAAAAAACAAGTAGGTATGTATTCATTATTTACCAAGGAGCGTAATTTTATTTGATTATTTATGTCTGTCATAACAGCCTCCTGAAATTTGACGAGGATGCAAAACAACAGCTTGTATATTAAGAACATCACCAATAAGGTCACAATATGTTCTCCTAGGGCGTCCCCTCCCGGCGTTTCCACTCACATCTGCCTTGTAAATACTTTTTACTTTTTTCAGACTTACCTACTAAATAAATTGTGATACGACTATTGATTTCATTCACAAACTCAAACAGTCTCGTGTGTCACGGCTTGAAAGGTTTTTTTTTTTGTAACTATGTCACTTCACACGATCCCCCAATTTAAATATTCAACCAATACAAAGTTTGACCTAGTTAAATTTTCGGTTAAGTCGATGACTTGTTCAAATCGCTGTTTGCTCGGTCGTGGTTAAACGAATCTTCTAATGTACCTTCTCACTAAGTTTTTGGGTTTTAACGGAATGCGAAAAGCAAAGTTTGCTCCACGTATTGCGTTTGCTTTCAAAAAGTTTAAATGGAAGCTTCAAACTTTTGTTTTTTCTTTTGTCTTTATCGTTAATAAAATTAATTATTTTGTCAACTCATCCCGCGGCCTCAGTTGACTAAAGAGCCTCCCAAAATAGCTATTCTTGAGGTCCTAAGACAGCCGTTTTAATCTGTTATACCTCAGACATTACAATTAATAAATAGGTAGAGGTATTTGTGCAAGTATTAGTATCAATATTCCTATGTAAAGTAACTCAAAGGTAAAATTAATAAAGAAATCTATACTTATAATAAATCTGTAGAAGTGAAAATTCTGTACATTGAAAATATCAAAAAAATAAATGGCAGGGGGTGTTACTAGACCGACACCGAACCCAAAAATGTGATTAAAAAAATTTTTGTCTGTCTGTCTGTTTGTTCAGGCATCACGCAAAAACTACCGGTTCGATTACGATGAAACTTAGTATAATTATTCTTTAATATCCTGGGCACCACACTGGGTACTTTTTATCCCGGAAAAGTATATACAATAAAAAACAAACTTAATTTTGCGGTTCGATCCCTAGACCCGATTACTGTACCAACCGCAAATAATAAGTTTGTCGTAGGTTACGTTACCCGCAGTGGAGTTCACTAAAGTTATGCTCTAAATGTAGTGCTGAAGGTTGAATTTGGCTTGCACCGTTCGCAGCACACGCGTGGTGCGCGGCCGCCACGGATCGCTACCGTATATAAGGATATTTTTTGAACTTTGATTTGAACGTACGTGTTGAGTGGCGAGCGTTCGTTCATATTTTAACTGCTACTTGCAATTCTAAACCGTGTTTTTCAGTGCGACCTTTTTTATTTCTATTAGTTTTTAGAGTTATTTAGGTTTATTTTTATAGGTCGTAGGTATAGATTTTAATTTTAAAGTATAGGTAGTATATTTGATAGTGTACGTAGTGACCGTAGGTTATTTTATAATACTGTTAGGTAAGATTAGTCATTCGTATAGATATTAGTTTTTAGGGATTTTGCTTATTTATTGAGTTTAGCTATCATCAGAAATAGGTTTATTTAGGTCGGTAGGTATTTTATTTTCTGTTATTGTTTTTTTTTTATTATGTAGGTACTTAGGTAAGGATATCATATAGGTACCCTCTTAATCACCACTAATGAGACACAATTGGTTTTCTATTGTAATTAGCCACAAAGGGCCCGCGAGATAGATGGCATCCTGGGGAAGCACATACATTTTATCCTGTTAGCACGTTCCCGTGGGATAATTTCCGACATCCACGCGGGCGAAGCCGCGGGCAGAAGCTAGTATCAGAATAATGTTGTATAAATATTTTTTTTTATAATATTTTCCTGTTATCTAGCATCACAGAAGTGACATGTTATCAAGTATAATTATTGAGTACTAGCTTCTGCCCGCGGCTTGCAAGAATTGCAAATAGCAGTTAAAATAAGAACGAACGCTCGCCACTCAACACGTCCGTTCAAATCAAAGTTCAAAAAATATCCTTATATACGGTAGCGATCCGTGGCGGCCGCGCGCCACGCGTGTGCTGCGAACGGTGCAAGCCAAATTCAACCTTCAGCACTACATTAAGAGCATAACTTTAGTGAACTCCACTGCGGGTAACGTAACCTACGACAAACTTATTATTTGCGGTTGGTACAGTAATCGGGTCTAGGGATCGAACCGCAAAATTAAGTTTGTTTTTTATTGTATATACTTTTCCGGGATAAAAAGTACCCAGTGTGGTGCCCAGGATATTAAAGAATAATTATACCAAGTTTCATCGTAATCGAACCGGTAGTTTTTGCGTGATGCCTGAACAAACAGACAGACAGACAGACAGACAAAAATTTTTTTAATCACATTTTTGGGTTCGGTGTCGGTCTAGTAACACCCCCTGCCATTTATTTTTTTGATATTTTCAATGTACAGAATTTTCACTTCTACAGATTTATTATAAGTATAGATTTTGATCAAAAGTTCACAACACAAATTACGTTTGATTTCTCTTTATAATCAAGATATTTTCCTTGACGGTAATATTTTAATACCTATTTTGACATTTCTGCTTTTATTTCTTGAATAGCTGCTGCCCGCGACGTCGTCTGCGTGAAGGCTCTACAGCACCAAAAATACCTAAGATGCCGGTGTCGCTATAGCATTTTATGTAAACAACTTTTAAAATAGCATTAAAATATAAGTTTTTTTTGCAAGCAAAGCAAGTGAAGAGAGTTATATGGGAATCCTGCTGCGTTCAGTCATAAGATCTGACTGAAGGAAATAGAGAAAATTATGCAGGAATACATTCCAGGGCACAAAAGAGTACAAATAAGTACAAAGGTATCATACCTTACAACACTTCCCTATAAACTACGTTGGTAGTTATGCTGCCAGGAGCCAAAATGTAAAGAGAGTCAGGACTGGTGACGCGGGAGCAAGCAACGTACAGTTGCCCGTGTGAAAAGCAACTCATCCTGAGGTCGACACCCGCTGCCCTAAGTGTCTGCCCCTGCGACTTATTGATGGTCATCGCGAAGCAAACGCTCACGGGGAACTGTACGCGCTTGAACTGGAACGGGAAGTTATGAGCTATGAGGGGAATGCGTGGTATAAATACTGCCTCGCCGACGCCACAACCCGTAAGAATTTCCGCCTCAATGGTGTGTCTGTGGAGCGAGATGACTTTAAGGCGGGTCCCGTTACACAATTTCGGAGGAGATTCCGAAGAAGCATAATCGGGACACCGACCTTCAGCTTGATAGTATGCGCTGGAAGTCCACTTGCTGACAGGGAGTTCAGAAATTCCACGGGATAATGTGTGGCGTCATCTTGCTCGACAACAGTGTTTATCGAGGTGTAGACCACTTCATTCCCCGATTGAGGGTACAGACATTCATCATCTGCCTAGCATTTTCCCAACTATGTTGGGATCGGCTTCCAGTCTAACCGGATGCAGCTAAACACCGGTATTTTACAGGGAGCGACTGCTTATCTGACCTCCACAACCCAGTTACTGGGTCATACAATATCCCTTGTCAGTTCGGGCTTCTGACTACCCGTAACGACTGTCAAAGATCTACGAATGACAGCCGGGACCAACGACTTAACGTGTTTTCCGAGGCACGGATGGGTCTCGGTATGTAAAGACGGTCACCCATCCACAGATCAACCGCGGCAAGCGTAGCTTAACCTGATCGATCGGAATGTGCGGCTGTTATTATTTAACCACGGCCTCCTCCTCCTCTCTCCTCGGGTATAGACGTTATAGCTAAAAGATCTTGGAGCATAGAGAAAGATATATTAGCTGCTTAATATTCAGCGCAAGTCGTAAAGCTGAACTCAGAGAAAAGGCTATTATTAAACCTATTACGATATATAAACGTCAACTACCATAAAGCCAGTATCGAGTGCTATTGCAAACAATTTCAGCTCACAATATGCTTTGGAATTATTTTATATACGAGTCAAATGCTAATGAAAATGAATGTGGATAATCTTCTAAGTTGGAGAAGACCAAAGGAACGAATGAATCAATGAATTGTATGGTAATATATGTTTTGGCTAGACTAGTCCATAGGTACTGACATACATGACGGCTGATAAAGATGTATGAGAGAAGAAGATATGTCAGCGCCTAACCCAAAATTATTTTCTTCATGAACACCAAAATTCGATAAATACAAAATAATAAAAACCGGCCAAGTGCGAGTCGGACTCGCCCATGAAGGGTTCCGTTACGTTACGATTTATGACGTATTAAAAAAAAACTACTCACTAGATCTCGTTCAAACCAATTTTCGGTGGAAGTTTATATGGTAATGTACATCATATATTTTTTTTAGTTTTATCATTCTCTTATTTTAGAAGTTACGGGGGGGGGGACACACATTTTACCACTTTGGAAGTGTCTCTCGCGCAAACTATTCAGTTTAGAAAAAAATGATATTAGATACCTCAATATCATTTTTGAAGACCTATCCATAGATACCCCACACGTATGGGTTTGATGAAAAAAAAAAATTTGAGTTTCAGTTCTAAGTATGGGGACCCCCAAAATTTATTGTTTTTTTTCTATTTTTGTGTGAAAATCTTAATGCGGTTCACAGAATACATCTACTTACCAAGTTTCAACAGTATAGCTCTTATAGTTTCGGAAAAAAGCGGCTGCGACATACGGACGGACAGACAGACAGACAGACAGACAGACAGACAGAAAGACAGACAGACAGACAGACAGACATGACGAATCCATAAGGGTTCCGTTGCCATTTGGCTACGGAACCCTAAAAAAGGCGTCTGCGAGCGTATACTCGTAAATTACATTGAAAATTGAGAGACAAATATTGTTTATTTTCTTTATATATAGGGAAAATAAACGGAAATGACGTTCGGCACAATATGGAACAATGATACAATCATACAAATAGATATTGATCTCTTTACAATTCATGTTATTTAGGTTTGTACCAAAAAAAAATGAGCTGGCATTTATTTATTATTATTTTATTTATTATTTATTCAGTAGTAAACATTCGTTATATACATTTAAGTTGGTGCCAACATAAACTCATTAGAGTTTTACCGTGCACCAAAATCATCGACTACATAATTTAGAGAATTTAACCACTTAAGTAGGTACTTAGGTAAAAAGTAACAAGTAACAACAACAAAACAAAATTACAACGGGTATAAGCGAAATACTATTATCTAATACTAAGCAGCGCACATCAGTGACCAATCCGGCCGTCCATCCTTAAAACAAAAGTGGTGGAGGGTTTTTGAATTGATACAGGATGTTCCTAAAAGTGCATATATGTTTTTAGTAATAGTTAACTTTAAGTTTTATTTGTGTTATGATAATATTGTTAGGTATTATTTTTGCTTTGATATCGTTTTAAATTATTCATCTCTAACTAATTAAATAATATATTTTTACAATGTATCTATGTATGTATATATTATATATAATATTAGGTATTTATATTTTGTAAGAAATGTTGCTTTAATTTGTATTTTATGTTTTTCTCTGTTATTTTGTCCCTCAATGATATAGGTAGTTGATTAATAAGGTAAGGTATTATGTACTTTAATGATCTCTTGCCGTGTAGATTCGTGTACTTTGGAAGTAACAGCTGAGCATCGATGACGCTACGAGTCCTAATTTCATTACTATTTATGTTTTTGCTTTTCTTTAGATTTTCATTAAAAAATTCTTCTTTAAGCAGTGCAAATTTAGTTTTTTCATGTATCGGTAATATCTTGCAGAATTGAAATAATTTGTGGTAGTCATTTTTGTATTTCTTCTTAATGTTAGGCGGGACAATTGTTTTTAATATACGTAGTTGGATTGCGTAAATTTGATCAAGGTGTGTCTTATATGTCCTACCATAACTCGACAGACCATATGATATCGTTGTTTCGACCAGGGCTTTGTAAAGCATTAACAGAATTTGATATGGAATTTTACATTTAATAATAGAGAATTTAGCTAGCATACATCTCAGTTTATCACACACCCCGTTAATGTGCCCCTTCCAATTTAGTCGGCTATCAATGGTAAGTCCTAGGTATGTTTGGCTATCTACGAGTTCTATGGAGTCACAGCTGCAAGGGTTGGCTAAGTCATTGGCGTAATTGTCATGCAAACACTCATGACAGTGAGCCGTTAGTTTAGGCAAGAAAAAGCTTCTATTTTGACTGGAACTGATGTACATTAATTTGGTCTTATTAGCGTTTAATACTAGACCAGCGTCATGAGACCATTTAGTCAGCAAGTCGAAGTCCTCTTGTAATTGCCTTTGGGCATCACTAACACTCGGTCCAGCAGCTATAAGGCAAGTGTCGTCGGCAAACTGATAGATCTCGCACTTTTTTATGACATTAACAAGGCTATTTACATAAGTGAGGTAGTGCAGCGGTCCAAGAACCGAGCCTTGCGCCGTTCCTTCTGTTACGATGACTGGTTCACTAATTGCGTCACTAACTCTGACCATGTATTTTCTGTCATCAAGATAGTTTCCGCACCACTCGTGAAGTTTGCCTCTAATTCCACTGTCATGAAGACACTCCAGTAACCGCTCGTGTCTGAGCGTGTCGAATGCCTTGCTGTAGTCTATAAATACTACTAATACGTGCTGTTTTTTATCTAAACGTTTATGAATACTATCTGTGAACGTTGATAACAGTTGTGTGGTATTCTTTTTTGGTTGAAAGCCATATTGTTTGTCTGTTAGTATTTTATTTTGTTCGTAAAATTCGTGTATTTGTTTACAAATGTATTTTTCTATTATTTTATCAATAATAGGCAATATAGTAATAGGTCTGTAGTTGTTGTAATCCAGCCTGCTTCCTTTTTTGTGAATCGGTCTGACAATCCCTGTTTTAAGCGTCGAAGGATACTTGCATGTTTGTATGCATAGATTAATTAGGTTAGAAATCACCGCGGCAATTGTCGTACACAACATTTTTATATCTATAGCTCTGATTCCATCTATTCCTGGGGCTTTATTATTATTCAAAGACATAATGATTTTTTTAACTGAGTTAGGCTCCGCAGGTTTTATACGCATAGAAACGTTAGCTGGAGTGGTGTAATTTGTTTTATGTAGCAATGATTTCGAGCACTCAGGAATAATTAGCTTCACGCTTTTATCGAAAGTGTGTGCAAAATTATTAGCAATATCTGTAGAAGTTAAGTTAGTTTTATTAAATGAATTCTGAATAGCATCATCAATAGAATGTTTTACTCTTCCTGTAATTCGATTAAGAATTTGCCACATTTGCCTAATATTGTTCTTATTGGATAAAATTTCTGACTTTATGTTATTGTTTTTAGTTTTATGTATTAAAGTGTTTGCATAGTTTCTTGAATTATTATATTTTTGTTTTAAGACTATGTTATTAGAGTCTTTTATCCACTTCATAAATAATTTATCCCGATGTTTACAGGCTTTGATTATTTTTTTATTCATCCATGTATTGTTACTACGCGATGAGCTACATTTAACTTTAGTTTTATATTCTGATGTTTTGTAACATTCTTTGAACTGGGTATGCATGAAGTTATATAGGATTATAGGACATTTTATTTCCTTTGTTTTTTCCCACTGAATTTCATCAAAACATTTAATAAGTTGTTGATTATTTATGCAAGTTTTGTATTTAGGAACATCCTGTATTCGCGCGCCAGAACATGCGAGCATCACAGCGCGATGGTCGGCCAGTGTGGTACCAAGTGCCGCCGTAAATAGGTCTTGTGTACGGGATCGCGCATAAATATGATCAATACAAGATTTACTTACTTTCCCTTTAGATATTGCTATTCTAGTGTATTCAGTGATCCCGCACAAAAGGCCCATGCTACATAACATGTTATTGTATTTATGCCTTACAGGATTATCCGTTTTTAAATCTATATTAGTGTCTCCCAATAAGTATAATTCTGTGTTTTTTGTGAAGTTTTGTAGTGAATTTTGTAGTTCATCAATAAATAGAATTTTACTAGAGCTTGGTGGTCGGTATACCGCACACAGGTTCGCAGTGTAGTTCGAGTGGGTGGTGACGGTACAGAATAAGCTTTCAAAGTGTACAGTTTTCACTTTTGTTATGCTACATTTGTGTTTGTTCTTAACATACAGTATAATGCCACCGCCCCTTCGGGACTTACGCAAGGCTGTGTACATTCGGTACCCGCTTAATTGATACAAAACACTATTGCTTTCTGATATATTACATTCAGTTAGAATGATGACATCGATACATTTTTTTGAAATAACAATCATTTGTTCTAATGCGGAGAAGTTTATGATTATTGATCGTATGTTGATATGCATACACAATAAGTTAAATTGATGATTAGAGGTACAGTTTATGAAGTCGTTAACATCTAGACAGTCATTAATCTCATTAATATCACCAAAAGAATTCGCCATTATTTTTTATTAAGACATTCGTTTAATGCTTTGTTTCCTATTTATTTATATATTTAATGCGATGTCATGCCGACTTACTGCTTGGTGATAGTTAAACCGTGTATATCATTCATGGTGCGTAGTATACTAACTTTTTCACCGTCTTCCTTGCGAACTTTGACAAGTCCTCTTTTAAACCACACGTACTTGAAGTTGAGATTGACTTTTAGCTCCTGCTTGGCATTCCAAAATAGTTGCTTGTGATGTTTTGTCATAGCTTCTCTTACATATACGACATTTATGTTATTTTTTTCGCTAGGGAGAACATCGGAAACAGTTGGCTTGACGCTTTTGGCGGCAGTAATCCAGTTTTCTTGGACGTCTTCGTCTTTGAGCTCCACTAGTATGTTGGCCGACTGTTCTTTCCATCCGTGGAGTCTACGTGCGCTTTTGATGTCTTCTTTGGGCTGGTTCAGTTTAAGTGCAATGTTCTCCACCAGAAGTCTGACATCTTCATTGTTTTGGTTTGGCACATTTGCGATCTCTACATATTTTGCTAGCTTCTCTTGTTCTATCTCTTGCAGACGTTGTTCCAAGACACCTACACGGGTTTCCAGATTATTATTTTTGTTTATTAGTTCCGCATTCTTCCGTTCTAGAGCTTTGATAGTCTGCTTGAAAGCTTCCATAGACTCCATTGCTTCATCAAGTTTGTCGCTGTGGAACTGCAAGGAATCGCTTAGTTGTGCCATTTCGCTTTTAATAGCTTTTTCAACCTCTTTAGTTATATTGCTTAATAAGCTTTTTGCATTTATTTGAACTGGTGTATCGTCCTCTTCCTCGTCGTCTTCGGGTATAATGATGGATGAGTTACGCCTCGGGGATTCCTGCTGGCATTCGTGGCATGTCCACTCCAGACTGGGTGAAGCTTTTAATGCAGTGATCTGTTTATTAGTTAAGCCCGTACATTTTGGGTTCAGATGCACTATCCGCTCGCACTTACTGCACTCTAACCCCGGTAGAGTTTTGGTTATATTTTTTTTACAAATATCGCACTTAGACATATTTTTTAAAGCTGAGGGTATACGTATAAGTTAGCTTAGCGTCCACACGTGCGTCACGTATAGTAGTCCGTCGATGACTGACGGCATATTTTGATGTATACGTTCAAATTACATAATCAGGATGTAATGTTCCCTCTGCTGGAACTCGGGCCTCCTCCCTGTGAGAATAATCCATCACGCGGGCCCAGTGCGGGTTGGTAGACGTTTCATGTCTTGAATTTTCGGTTCTAGGACAAGCCGGTTTCCTCACGATGTTTTCCTTCACCATTTTGAGAGCAGTGGTGATGAAATTAAATACACAAAGTAAAGTGCCTGGCTGGGTTCGAACTCACGACCTACTTACAACTCGCGTTCGTTTATTACAAAATTATTAATTATTAAAAATAAATCATTTTACGTGCAGAAAGGTCGGTAAAACCGTGATGAATATAAAGGTGCGGCAAATTACATCCAAATTACGTTATTAACTTCAAAGGACAAGCCTTTCTTAATTCCTTTCCTTATTATACAGTTTTATGGCTAGTAGACTACAGGTACTCGTACAGTTGAAGTATTGTTAGAGTATTTTAAATACTCTTAGCGTTTTAATTTCTTGAGTAGTAAATTACTTTGTAAAAGAGGGTATGGGTGAAAGGTTGACACTTATGTGCTACAATTTATTATTGAAAGTCGAGCCAGGAGTTCATGGTCAATGTGAAAGTGAATGGAGGCCAACCACTAGGCCGTATGCACTGAATATTTTTGGCTGGATTACAAAATTACAATATTGCACAACGCACATACCTACCTACCCACATGTAAGGTACTGAGGCACCAATTAACTTTTGGCAAATAATTTAAAACTGGCAGCGCCCCGCGGTTTCACCCCCATAAGTCTTGGATACCGTAGGTAGGTTATATATCGGGATTATGGTATCCATGATATCCGTGATGGTATCCTATATTCTAGTCCAGGTCATGATCTATCCATATGCCAAATTACATCCAAATCCGTTCACCCATTTTACCATGAAAGCGTGACAAACAAACGTACAACAATATCTAATCTTTACTCTTTATAATATTAGTTCAGATTAATTGATACACTCGAAAGAACGCCCTTTTCTTTGTAATTTCGTGAAGAGTAATAGAAACTCTATAATTCGATTATTTATTTTTTTCCGTAACGAATCTTTCTTTAATGACGATGTCACATTGCAAGCCACAAGCTTGCAGAGTTGTTTTTCGACGTGTCATCATAAAACAATATAACCGAACCTATAGTCTACAGCGATTTTCGTTTTAATTAAGATAATTGGGAAAATCAATTTAGAGGCAGTATACACACACGAAGAGCTCTCACATTGTCCTATCCAACACTTTATCTAATGACGCGCCTTAATGTTCCCCCAATTAATTCCATTAACAGACTAATTGCATTATCTGTTCAATTTCGCCTGAAAACAGATTAAACATTTTCATTGTTTGTTTTAATACAGAGTATAATATATGAAATGCTGACCTAAACTTTGTTGTTAACAATACACATTTTGAACTAACTTCTGTTATGTAGTGTTAATTCTGACTTTAATTGACATAAATGTTAATTTGCACTTTACAGCGGTTATTTTGAACACTGTTTTAAACTTTCAGTGTTGTTAAATGTTGATGTTGGATTGTGTCGGATATTTTATTAACGGATTTTCTTTGAAGAAAAAATAAGTACTATTCATTTCCCCGTAAAACTTTATACTAGATAAGTTCAAATTAAAAGACGAGCACGTTAACACTTTCGACTCCACCCACTTTTCATAGAGCTCATGCTGGATGCCGCCATACATATTGCAAGTGGACCCTCCAGGGGGGTCACCGGCATTACGTTTGCGCTAAAGTGAACCCTCGAGGAGGGTCGGCGGCATTAGGTTATAAACCGTATTATAAAACACTGTAAAACGAAGTAAAATAGTGTTTTTACAATGTCTTATTGCTATATTTAGTATCCCTGGGGGTATTTACATGTACTAGTGGGGTGGAGACGTGAAATATTGAAATATTAAAAATTAAGAAAAAGTATGATCGCTCGCTTTGATCCCGAGACAGGGGTGTCCAACCTTTCTGAAATTTTCACGCAATGTAATAATTTTTTTATTGTATTGAATAGGAACAACAAACAATTAGGTACATTATGGAATATTAGTTGTTTTTTATGTAATCAAAACGTACATAACGTTTAGTGATCTATTACATAATTACTTGCCGCTCATGATTCACCAACAGTTAAACAAAAGCAGCAATAGGTACCTAAAATAAATCGCGGGAACGAGAAACTCGAATTTCAAAATATATTTCCACTAAATTTTCATTTTTACGAATTAGGATCCTAGTCTTTTGAAATAGCCGTTTATTTAACGCAATTTTTTTACATATATTTTTTAAGCTTTTTTATTACAATTGCATTGCATATTTCAACGGGGACATTAAATTTGAAAACAAAATATACACCAGCGTATATTAATATGGCAAAATTAAAGGTTGGCCATCACGAAAAATGCTCTGTGTAAGCAGGCGGTATGCAAAATACTGGCTCTTTTCAACACGTTTTTTTTTCTGCTGACCTTAATACGATGAGCTATTCTGCCAGAATAAATATGATGTAGGTGATTGCTGTCAGAAATCATAGAGGACAAAAATTCATACCAAACGACGTGTATGTAGAGAAGTATGGGCAATTCTTGTAATTTTAAGAACTTTCACAGTCTGGTCTCAGTCTCAATCTGTCAAAAAATACTTCTAATTTTCCTACATTTTGACAAGTTTTTGACATATGTTTGTTGCCGATATGAGACTGCGACAAAATTTTGAACGTTTTAAATTACGAGAATTGGCCTTCTGATCTTTGTCTTTCTTTCATGTTACTTCGAATACTTACTTGTTCCGTTCCGAAGATAATACAATTAGTTAGAGATGAGCTGCTGATGCTGTGTCCAAAATTGTTGAGACACTAGGTACCTACTCTCGTTTTGAAATTAAATGTAGACGCTGAGATTGGATAGAAGAAAGATATCATAACGAAAATCGAACAAAATTAGCACAAATTACTAACATATTTTTATCAATATATATTACAATTTGCTGGAAAACGTCATGTTTTTACAGAATAGTCATAATATTTTCAAACAAATAAAACTTAAGAGTCATTGTAATATATTAATGATTTCAGTTATTATTAATATTATTCAGCAAATAACCTATTAGGTACTTATCATTTCAACCGCGTATCATACTGTGAATTACTGTGATCAACCATACGACAGAATAGAGCTGCAAATTGATTTTTAAAAAAATGTGCATTTTTTGGGCCTTAGCACTGATAATTTCTAGTGGTAGTACATTGTCTATGGACTATTGGATTTGGGCGTTTATTTATTGTATTTTTATTTAAATGTTTGAACACAATAATGATTTACAACAATTTAGTAAGAGTAATGCATGTTTTTAGATAAAGCAGTGTGTCATTACGAGGGAAAACGCTTATGTTACTTTTGAATTTAATCTTTTTGCGATTTTGTAAGTACCAACCTATGCATGTTAAAGATTTTTGCAGATTCAAAATAGGTAAAAATGCAAAGTAGGTAAAGGCATCGTAATATTTTTTCAATTCATTCACTTGCTATAAACATTGACAAGCATTATTTATATTTATTCCAAATTTCAAGTCTATAGCAATAGTAGTTTCTGAAATAAGCAGCTGTTACAAAAGAACGGACAGACAGAGTAAATGAAGTCGCACCATGGGTGTTCTTTTTTACCATTTTGATACGGAACCCTGAAAAGCTTCTATTTTTAAACTCTTCCTCGTAATTTATAATCTCAAAATAAATATTTTTATTTTTAGTGAATTTGTAACCGCAAAATGGTTGACCACCCCTGAAATAGCTCCCAATTATTTTTGAAAATAAAAATGCTGGTATTTGAAAACCAACGAATATACTGATAAATCTTGTTAAAATATAAGACTAATTTTATTTTCATAGTTTATAATGCTGTATTCGCTAAGAAAAACGTACATTTAATATGAGCCCTCCGCGAGGGCTCCCGGCATCCCATATGGGATTTGAGTGAGCCCTCCAGGAGGGCTCCCGGCACTGAACGTGTTAAGCTTAGCTTAGGTTTTTTGTTTTTATTGTTAACTATGAATAGTAAGCAATAAAAACAAAAAGCCTCGACAGCTAAGAGATGACGAGTCCTAACTGACGGCGCTCGCTCACGAACATAACACATGGGTCAGCACCATTTAGCTCAACCATTTTGAAGGGCGCCGGATGATCTAACGGATGCGCCACCATCAGCAAGGCATTTGAGTGAGCGTGACATACTCTCACGTTTATTACAACATACCCATCATCTGCTTAACCTTTTCTCAACTATGTTGGGGTCGGCTTCCAGACTAACCGGATACAGCTGAATACCAGTATTTTACATGGAGCGACTGCCTACAACAGTCTATTACGACATACATACTATCTTATTTATTAATTAATTGTTTATTACTATTAACTATACAGAACTGTATTATAACGGGTGTAAAATGACACTTAACGAAGCCGAGAGTAACTTGTACTCCCCGTCATTGTATTTTAATTTTATTTTTATGTACCGGACCATACCTGGGATCCTTCTGGTTATTGAAAGTCAAAATTCTAACTTTTACTGACGTTTTTTTTGCAAAAACAAGTTTTTAGAAGTTATACACCACAACTTTAATTAACCCTACGACACCTGTACCGTTGCATGCACCCATGAATACAATATTTTGCGTGTGTTATCGCACTACCGCAAACAGCCAATTTTCACACCTAAAATAAAGGTCAATTATTTTTGAGCAACTTAGGTTTAAGTACAGAATGCGTAGTTGACGGCTATGAGATGGGTCTTTTTATACCGTGTATAAAATGATGATGTATGTATGTAGATAATATGTAGATTGTAGTCCTATGAATAAACATCAAATAAATTATGAATTATAATTCAAAAAGCGACACAATCTTTTGATTTCTACTAGCAGATTTGCAAATAATTATCGCCGTATACATTTGAATTCTTCTATTTACTTAACTGGGGCAGTGACATAGCGCAATTTAAATAAAAATAGGCGGAATTAAATCTAATGAAGTAGAAACGGGAGTTCGTGGAGGCACCCTAGCAATTTGTCCGGTCTTGTGTACCATTGCAATCTGTAATTTGGTTGCTTCGTAGCACTTAACTTTCTCAAGGAATACTACTACTTCCACTAGGATTGCTGTAGATTGTAGACGCAATCTCAGCTACCGGGAAATCGTTACTGCGTCCTTTAGTTTTACAGTAGGCTATTTGTTTTTCATTAGCCGCGTTTTCGAAATTGTATCTATGGGTCGAACCCAGGCCAGCGCTTTATTATGTAAATAATTTCATCACCACAAGGGAAAACATCGTGAGGAAACCGGCATGTCCTCGAACACAAAAAGGTCGGGGTGCCCTACCTCAGTTTTAGAGGATAATTTAAATATAACCGCTTAATAATCCAATTTCTAAGCACCAACAAGATCAAACGTGTGCATATGGTAAAAGGACTACCAGCTTAATTTGCCCTAGAATTTCTGCCTGTAAAAAATGGAGAAAATATTGTCTGACCACGGCAAATGCAATTTACCCACCCTCGCAAGATGATCGAGCGACGTAATTTTAATTTAAGCATGAGTACCTCGTTCTATCAACCGTGCCTATTAAATACACATACACGACAGATTGCCGACATATTCACGTTTCTATGGGTTAAAGTTCACTCCAACTTTAAATTGAATACGGTGAGATAGTTTTCAAAGGAAGCCATGTTTTGTAGTCTAATTCCGAGTTCAGCTTTATTGCATCCTATTTATTTAAAAGTACCGTTGTACAATACATAAAAAAATACCAAGAATAACACGAAAATCAGTTAGGCTTTATACAGGGCTCAATAAAATTATTTTAGATGTCAACTATCACTATGTATTATTCATCGATCATCACTGTGCTCGACATATTCTATTAAATATTTGCGAAGCCTAAACTCTAAGCCTTGACAGCAATTAACTTTCGAAAAGCATTGTTCATTTTTTGTCATTCATTCATCTGTCATTCGAAGTAAAACATCTGAACACAAAATGAATCAAAAGTGAAAAATTTACTTATTGCGAAGCCTAAACTCTAAGCCTTGACAGCAATTAACTTTCGAAAAGCATTGTTCATTTTTTGTCATTCATTCATCTGTCATTCGAAGTAAAACATCTGAACACAAAATGAATCAAAAGTGAAAAATTTACTTATTAGAGAACATTCGTTGGTTCGGCCAACGATGTTCATCTGCTCATTTCATTTCATGATTAAAACATTCAATTCGTTTTTCACTGAGCAGATGAACGCTCATTCCTATCTAAGTACAGGCAGCAAAAGAGATAAGTAACCAAGGTCATCGGGTATAGTTGAAGAAACAGATGTATGTTTTCGAATGATACTTAATTTGATAAATTAACTTTTTGTTTCTATTAATTCAATTAATTTTATTCGAAAACATCCATCGGTTTCTTACTAAACTTCAATGATATCCGACGACCCTGGTTACTTATCACTTTTGGTGGCCGTACACCTACCTAATTTTTTCAGTGTCGTATAAACGTGGAATGAAACAAAAATGAACATTAACTCCAGCAAAGCATCTGATATCAGCTTAATAGGTACCTATTACATTTTGTGCAGCGAGAAACACTAGTTTTGTCCAATATAGTAGGTACTGTGAATCGTAGTGATGAATGACGATTGCACCAATAACATCTCAAGTTCAGCCACGGCGTGTTTCAAAACATTGAGCCCAATTTATCACGAGCTTCAAACAATAAATGCAAATATCGCCAGATCGTGAGGAAACCCAAACGAAGCTCACGAAACATTTATTGTGTTGCCTAGAACTATTCACAGATACAATTTTGGTAAACATCCATCACATCGCTTTCCATCAGGCGTGATCAAGATCAAGAGCAGGCTCATTCAACAATAAAAAAATAAAAAAACATTATTTAAAAAATGATTATTAAAAAAAATCTGTTAGTTTCTTTGTTTTCTTAATTACTAGCAAAAACCTTCTTAATTATTCATTAACAAATCATCAACGCTCTCAAAAAATAAAATCAAACAAATTACTTATTAAAAATCTTTCGACTCGGGACCTCAACGCAATTTCAACCTTTTGACAAAGGCACAACAAGTGAAGAAAACCGTAAAGTAAACAGTAATTACGAAGAAAAACCTACAAATGCCTAAACAAAAGCACGCTGTTAAATTTTCAACGTTTGGGCCAGCGCCGAGAGTTGAAAATCCAACGTGCAATAAGATTTAGGTTAGGTTTAAATACTTTATTCTCAAAAAGACAAAAAAAGCCACTTACATGCGAACATGCCTGTATTCCCCGACGGATTAGGCAGAAATGTGTTTATAGTACACCCACATTTCGATAGTTATGTTAAAATTCAATATTACGGGGGCGAGCCTATGGCCGTCAACCGGGCACAAATCCAAACACTGGGCTACTAAAGAGAAATTTCAGTAGGAAAAATCCAATAACACTTTACTCAAACCCCAGACCTTATGCTCAACTGTAGCACATGCGACCACTAGACCAACGTGGCAGACAGACAGACAGACAGACAGAGTCGAGGCGAGGAGGAGAAAAAAACGGGCATTAACGTAAATAACTACAAAGGCATAGATCTACTTTGTATAGCATAAGCATAGCCATCAGCCTCTTATATTCCCATAGTTGGGACACAGCCCTCCTCGCAGTAATAATAATAATCGTTTATTTATAAAAAGGGAATACATTTACATTTAATACCTTAACAATTAAAAATAGCCCACAGTTGCTAATTTGCCTGAACTAGGTTGAACCTGTGCTTCAGGCTAGAAAGTGCATAAATACTTAATGAAATAAATTAACAATAAATATAACGTAAAAACTAAATTAAAAACTTAGGTAAATAAAAGTAAAATAGCATGTTAGTAGTTTTATTTGCAGACAATAAGTAGGTCTTCTGTCTGTGCATAATTGATGGTTAGCAAATAATTAAGTATATTTTTTTACAGCTACAGTAATTTAGTTTATAGATACTTAGTTTTTTATTTAATCTATTGTACAGGAATGGACCTAAGAATGTTAAAAATCTTTCTACAAAGACATGTTTTGAGGCTGCATTAGACATGCATACTAGATCATTCCGTCTCTTGTTAGTGTTGTCGCCATTGTAGGCAAGCATGGTGTGCTGCTTTAATACTAAGTGCATAATGAAAAGCTGCCAAACAGTTAGTACATTGCAGGATTTATATAGCAGATCGGTGGGAAAAAAGAAGGGATGGAAGTTAGCTACCTTCAAAATTGCTCTCTGAGCTCTGAGCAGTGAGAGGGGGAGTAGGCCGTAATCCACCACGCAGGCCCAATGCGGGTTGGTAGATGTCACATGTCTTCGAATTTTTGCTTCTAGGACATGTGGTTTCCTCAGGATGTTTTCCTTTACCGTTTTGAGAGCAGTGGTGATGAAATAATTTACACAAAGTTTTAGGCGCCTAACTGGGTTCGAAACTAGGACCTACAACGCGTAAATCGCGGCCGGTACCACTGGGCCGTTGTATAGCGTAGGTATAATTATCACTATTATTATCCATCGCCCCCTCATTATACTCACTAAACGGTTTCTAATAGCACGCAGAAAAACTCAAGTAATAGGTAACTGTCACTCCTCACGTTATTAACAAACTTAATTAATGAATACTTTAAGAGGTGAGGGCAGAGGTGAACCTGTGTATAGGAGGTACAGACGCCAGCACATCAAGCTACTACAATCTGTCTAATTTCTTTAATAGATTTTGAACTTTATTGTTAAAGCATTAAGGTTCAAGATTGTCTGGGAAAATTTGACAGTTTCGGGTAGCTAGACCTGCTGGCGTCTGTACACCCATATTTTGACAGTTGTTACAGGGGGCGACCCTATTGCCATCAACCTGGCACAAATCCAGACTCCAAGCTGCTACTGAATAAATTCAGATGGAAAAACCCAACAACACTTTACCCAACCCGGGAATCAAACTCAGGACCGCATGATCAACTGTAGCACCTGCGACCAACGAACATTGTCAGACAGACAGGGGCGAGGCGAGGTGGGGGAGACAGAGGTTAATTCATTTCGTTGGCATTAACGTAAATAACTACAAAGGCGTAATTATTTATCTCTGTTAGATCATCCATCGACCCCTCATTATACTTACTAAACGGTCTCTAATAGCACCCATAGAAACGAGTAATAGGTAACTGTCACTCCTCGCGTTATTAACAAACTTAATTAATGAATAGTTTAAGAGGTGAGTGGTGTACCTACAGGACACCCAAGTTACAGGGGGCGAGCCTACTCATATTGCTATCAACCGGGCACATCTGCCACTGATAATCAATTCTAGCTGGAGCCCAATTCTGTAAAATAACCATCTTGTCAATAGTGTGTAAGTAGTGTATATATCCAATAGAATAGTTTTTGACATTTGGTATTATACAAATTATTTATGGTCACTGACTTGCCACTGTAGTGCTATTGAAATGCCATAGTAAGACTATTGTAATAATTGGTAGTCTGGTCCACTATAATGTGTCAATGTCATCGTGATGGCCAAAGTTACGGTAGTCTGTAAGGTATTTGACAAGAAAACTATTCTACTGCCACACTATCGACATTCTATCGACACACTACTGAGACACCACTGAAACGCCATGAAAGTTTTTGCAGAATGCCAAATTTGCAACAGGGGCAATATAATGTCTGTAGTGTGTCGATAGAGTGTCAATGGCGCGTTACTTAACTCAAAGTTATCGAATTGGGTCCCTGGACTTTGCGTGATCCGGGAATCAAGCCCAGAACCTCATGATCAACTGTAGCGCCTGCGACCAACGAACGCGGCAGACAGACAGAGGCAAGGCGAGAAGGGAGAGACAGACGTTAAATAAAACTGGCATTAACGTCAATAACTACAAAGGCTTAGAACAACGTTGTATAGGCATAATTATTTATCTTTATTATCATCCATCGACCCCTCATTATACTCACTAAAGGGGCTCTAATAGCAGCCATAAAAACTCGAGCAATAAGTAACTGTCACTCCTTACATTATTAACAAACTTAATTAATTAATTTGAATGAATAGTTTGAGAGGTGAGGGCAGAAGTGTGTACCTACAGTAGACCCACATTTCACCAGTTATGTTTAAGTTTATTATAACAGAGGGCAAGCTTATTGCCAATAACCTGCCAAAAATCCAGACTCCATGCTGCTACTGAGAAATTCCAGAAGGAAAAAGTTTGCGCGACCCGGGAATCAAACCCAGGACCACCTCAACGAACGTGGCAGACAGAGGCGAAGCGAGGAGGGAGAGACAGAGGTTAAATAAAACAGGCATTAACGTAAATAACTAAAAAGGCGTAATTGTTTATGTCTATTAGATCATCCATCGACCCCTCATTAGACTACTAAAGGGTCTCTAATAGCACCAATAAAAACGAGTAATAGGTAATAGGTCATTCCTCACGTTATTAACAAACTTAATTAATTATATAATTTCGAGTAACTGACGCCCAGTCTATCGAAAACCTTTAGGAGTAATTAATAAGACACATTACGACTTTTATCACTTAAAATATCCCCAATGATGAGACAGTAACTTGGATAGCCTTCAAAAAGTTTTTAATTAAGTACGTGCCTACTTAGCTACCTATTAATTTCGAAGATTGTTTTTTCACTAGTCTGTGTCGTTAGTCTAGTGGTCGCAAACGCTACTGCTGAGCATCTCCATCCATCTGGAATTTCTGTTACCTATAGCCTGGAGTGAGAGATTCGTGCCCGGTTGATGGCAATACGCTCACCCCCTATGACATGGAACTTAAACATAGCTGGCGAAATGTGGGAGTATTATATGTAGGGACTATCGCCAAAATCTATATCTGACCACTGTAAAGACTATTCCTGCTTTCAGCTCATATTATTAACCCACCTAAAAAGGATCCTCTTTTTTATTAATTACGGATGCAGCTGTGGTCATCATGTGCACGGGATTTTGTTTTCAAATGGTCAAATATAGATAGGTTTTGGCGATAGCACACCTCTGGCTAACCATTCAGAAATATAGGCGTGAAGTTATGTTTTTAATTATCTATTAATATTGAAGAACGTCGCAAATAAAATGTTGCAGTCCATCAAATTTGTTTCGAAGATAACATATTAGGTAGTACTCGAAATTAACTATGTTAATATTTCGCCACGCTATTAAAAACTTAGTTCAAAATTTTACAATAAGATTTAGGGCACCTACCTGTGGAGGCAAACTTCACTAAGTAGGTATCTATAAGCAAATCTTGGCAAGTACTTAGAACCCTGTGGCACTCAACTGAAGTTGTAATAAAGCCCTAAGAATTCAAGACGACTCAACAACACGTGAAAATACACCGCTATTATGGAGGAAATTAGAATAAATTAGACTTTGCATTTCGTGCCTTTTCAGGAACCTAGAAATAAAGGAAACAATTGGGTCTTAGACATAGGGGTACACTATGCGACATGCGACTGCGACTGAAAAAAAGCTCTTGGCGTCGAGTTGCCGAGGCCAAGACAACACGGTTAGCGCAGTGGCTGAGCGATCGGACTGCTGCGCTGCGTGTCGCGGGTTCGATGCCCGCACAGAACAAATATTTGTAAGTCCTACATGTATTTGTTCCGAGTCTGGGTGTTTTTCTATCTATAATAGGTATGCATTTACAAAAAAAAAATATATATAAGTACCTAGTTTATCAGCCATCTTGTTACCATAACACAAGCATTAGGTTGCTTAGCTTGGGACTAGATGGCGCTGTGTGAAATGTCCTGGGATATTATTATTATTATTACTTGTCGTAGTGTCTAGACGCGCGCGCACCGTGCGTCTAGACGCACACCGATGTCAGTCGCATGTGTCAGGTGAGCGTCTTGTCATCAACCTGTCGCTGTCCTAGTCGCATAGTGTGCGAGGTGGTTGATTGCGCAAGTCTCAAGTAGTTTTCCTTATACCGTAGCGCATTTAAAACGAACAAACATTTCTTTATTCGTTTTACTATCACTAAAATTTAACAAGCAATAAAAATACAAAGTAGATTAATATCGTAAAATGTTGTAACTTGTAATACAAGAAAAGGGACATTAATATTACGACTCATTAACATAAATTATTCAGCGGTTAAGTTGTTGCTTTAATATTTATTTTAACGACTCAATATTCAATACTCTGTAGGTTTGGGTACTGAACTTTTTCCAACATCAATTCCAGTCACTTGGGCCGCATTGTGAGACCTTCATCACATGTTACATGTTACCTCACAAATTAACGCCTGGAGTGAGTTACAATGCTTCGCTAAAATAACAACGCCATTCACTTGACTGGTTCACCTTATAGTACAGACACCAGCAGGTCAAGCTACCCGAAACTGTAAAAATTTCCCAATCAATCTTGAACCTTAATGTTTTAGTAATAAAGTTGAAAATCTATTAAAGAAATTTGACAGATTGTAGTAGCTTGATGTGCTGGCGTCTGTACTTTACTAAAAACTTGCGAAATGCTACATGCCTCGGGCATTGGCCGTTTAAGTGGAGTTTGAAAATGAATGATAAAAGTTATGGTTCTCCACACTTGTGTCACATGTGTAAATACTGGTATTCAGCTGCATCCGGTTAGACTGGAAGCCGACCCCAAACTAGTTGGGAAAGGGTTAGGCAGATGATGATGACGACTTGTCACATGTGTGTTACTTTTACAGTGAAATAAGATAAATGTTACAGCAAAAATGCTCGTTCTAGTGAAATGGATAAATAATGGTGCCGCTAATAGAATTATAATCTCATGATCATTATCCATTCTTCTCCGACTTTACCAGCGAGAATTTAAAATGAATAGCATCCATGCTCCCAATCCACAAGGTCTTTCTTAAATTTATATAGCGATAACACAATAACACGGGTTCCTTTCATGTAGCGTTATTGTGATCTGTTATTTCTATGATCGTAAAAGTCTTTAAAGAATCTGTTTACTTTCAATAAACAGTCCATTGCGATGAGTCACTGTAAGCGTCAGAGATACTACGAAAGTCACAACTGTATAGTGAATAAAGATTACGATGCAAATATATAGCCCCAAACTTACTTTGAGCGTCACTGGAGCGTATAACTTCGTTCGCTCAACTCACTTAGATACCTATTCATTTTTACACTGTACTGACTAAGGCTGGCACAAAAATATCGATAAAATTTCAACTTGATTCGCCGCCACTATAGCAGATAAGTGTTTCAGTGCATTCTGAGCCTTTGAAGACCAATCCAATAAAGTCATGTCAAGTTCAAAATAATTCTTTAAAAGCTTCACACAGTTATATTTTAAAGTGACAAAATGGCCGCCCCATTAAATTATTTCAAAAGGACACGTGTTTTGAATTTCAGTACAAAATATCGTAAATCATTTTTGTGAAAATGTTATAAAATGAAAGACCGTAACGCAATAAATTGAATTGACAGCTATTGTACATTTAATAGAGCAGTTCTGGGGAATGGAAGTGCGACCGGGAAATATCAACGCGGTTGCGTTGACCCTTTAGATAAATTGGTTTTTTCGCGCCCGGAAACATTGGATTCGTCCCATTTTATCAAAACCTTTTGATCAAGGCCGGGGAATCGGGGGAGACAAATACTACGATTCACCCAAATATCTGGCAGATAAATTACGACGAGCGACTCAAACGTCAACAGTTTTTCTAAAGTCAATGTAATCTTCTAAAATACATTGTATTGTAAAGAGTTGCTAAAATACTGGATGAAGCACGACTTAGTTAAATGTAAATACAAATACGTACATACATAAATCCGTTTTCCAACTCGTTATTTCGGACAGCGCCCTATAAACCGACACGTGGTGCGATAAAATTTTACAGCTACATTTTTATTACCATTTGACTTATGAAAGTGCTTAGTGATGGCAACTTTGGACCGGAGTCGATGGAGGCAGATTGCCCGCTTAAAGGGGTCCAGTGAGCACGATCCTCAGTAATAAGGGACCTATTGAAGAAGAAAAGAGAGAAGTGCTTAGTAGGTGTGTACCAAGGAAATCCATTGTTAAGCAAATTTACACCCCCCCGTCAATTTGTCGTGCCATAGCCATTTCATACAAAGGAATGACACTTGTGATTTGAATATACGGACAATTTAAGTTGGTAATTAACTTTCCATCCCTACTAACACATTCTTCCCCAAAGCTCTTTGAGGCACTGATGTTTTTATCCGCGTCAATTACATCCAATAATGATAATTTTTGTGTGGTTTGTGATCATTTAATAATATAACTAACAATATATTTCATCTGTTTGTTTCAGTGCACTAATTCTATTTAACAAGTTTCACGTTAAATTCAATTATTTAATAATCAACTAGGATTGGATTTAGGTTTTTAGTTTCTTTTTCCTTCTTCGCACGGTTCTCCTAACACATTGGCAGAATTGTCGACATCGGCACCGTTGCCATAGAGAAAAATAGAATAGAATAGAGTATAAGTTGGTACTCCATTTTCTTAACAACTAATTTCCGTGACTTTACAAACGTAGGTACGAATATAGTCGTTTACTCCGACGTTTCCAAATATCCGGCCACATCGCCTAGGGGAAACAAATGAAAATCGAACATTCCAATACCTGCAAAGTATGTAGAGACCTATATATCTGTTTGTCTCAACAATCCGTGCCTCCGAAACTTTCCCAGCCTCTTGTACATTTTAGTTGAATTACTCTAATGCGTGTTCAATAGACCCTAACCCGACCCGTTTCAACTACACTTTGGCTTTAGAATATTCTCTCTACCTCCATTACTCCTGACCTCGAACTCCAAAATGTCGATCACTTGTTTACTAAATCTAACGTCTAACTGGTAAGCTATTTGTCAGTTAATCCACCGAATTTGTAGACAGAAGCTTCCGCTCAAATAGCGTTCAATATTTGATATCTAATACCTTCTGGTTATCAAATAACGCGAGCTTCGGTTCTTAGGATTACTACAGACTTGTGTCGGGTAGTATAATCAGTTGGATAAAGCATAGTTTCGGTGAGACTAAAGTGAGCATTGTACTGGTGTGAACGATGAAATGGATTAAACACAACAACTTTGGAACAACTTTATGTTGAAACTGTTTTTGACTTTACAAATGCTTTTGAAATATGCATGAATGCCCAACTGTTTGTCTACCACACACAAAAATTTAACAATCGGACTGATTGTGATCTGCAATACGCGGGTTAAACCTATTGCAATTTTCGCAGCAAAAACACAAACGCATAGTGAAAAGCACGTCGTTCACGTTATATGGATAAATAATGATGCTTTTTTTTTTTTTTTTTCTCTTTATTTTTTTTTACAAGCCTTTTAATCTGAAGATCATGCCAGGCTCATCGTAGCCTAAGAGGATAGAACTGCTACTACTGCGTTTTTCTTAAATTGCCAACAAATTCATATATTTTAATAGCGTTATCGCTGTGTGGTTTCGAAAGAACTGTGAAAAAAGCACCTAATTCTAAACTGTTTATATTTAACTCAGAAAGTAGCATTTCTCGTTCTCTTTTATACCGGATACATTCCACCAACAAATGGTGGACATCTTCAATAATCCCACATACGTCACAATTAGGGCTATCTGTTTTTTTCATTAAAAAGCCAAACTTGTTGAGTGGAATGTGTCCAGATCTTAATCTATGAGCAATAACAATATTTTTTCTACTAATTTTAATATTGGCAAACCAGGGAACTCGAGGAGGTTCGCACTGCATTGTCCTATACCAGATACCCTTTGTTAACGAATTTAGATCAAAATACTCTTTCCACATTTTAAAACATTTAATTTTCAATTTTGGTAAGACTTCGAAGAAACAGGGTTTTATATTAATATTTGATCCACTAATAGTTGCCGTTTTTGCTAATGTGTCAACCTCCTCATTTATTTTTGGGTAGTATAATCAGTTGGATAAAGCATAGTTTCGGTGAGACTAAAGTGAGCATTGTACTGGTGTGAACGATGAAATGGATTAAACACAACAACTTTGGAACAACTTTATGTTGAAACTGTTTTTGACTTTACAAATGCTTTTGAAATATGCATGAATGCCCAACTGTTTGTCTACCACACACAAAAATTTAACAATCGGACTGATTGTGATCTGCAATACGCGGGTTAAACCTATTGCAATTTTCGCAGCAAAAACACAAACGCATAGTGAAAAGCACGTCGTTCACGTTATATGGATAAATAATGATGCTGGTAACAGAATTATAATCTCATGATCTTTATCAGAACAGCACGAAAATCGTAATGTCCCTTTCTGTCTGTTCATCGATGGAGTTGCAACTCAAGAACCACTAGTCCGATTTACTTGAGGACCCGCCGCGAGAAGCTACGTCGCGATTCCGCTTATGTGGAACAAAGTCCACACGAGCGGAATCGCGGCGTAGTTCTGGTCTAATAAGTGACAGTCTGACAGACAATATTACCTACATAAAGACTTCAGATACAGGCTCCGAAACTTTCTGTAGAGAACCTTATGGATGGTCTGTAAAGGTGTCCACATAACGTTTCAGACTAATAATTACATAAGTTTGTTCGAACATTCCATTATAAAGGCGACCTCATTCTGTAAATGATGTTAGAAATGATGTGATTTCGTAAAGTAATGAGTTATAAATTGCGTGAAACTATGCTGGTTTTACGGTTGTAACTCTTAATTAAAGTCTCCACTGCAATCTTTTCTAAGCTTTTAGTCCGTTAAAATGTAACGCGTTCGTTATAAAGTTATTATTAAACTAAAATTATTACGCGGTTTCAGTAAATCCATTGAGTCACTGAAAAACACCACGAATATTTAATTTTGTTGTTAGATTTGTGAGACAGTCGTGTTTGTTATTGTTTACGATTTTACCAACACGCGTGTTTGTTTTGAGAATCAAACGACCTATTCTGTTAAAATCTCATCGTGAAAACTTAGGTGAAGTGAACTTGACGCGACCTGACAATAATGTCAATCTCTAGCATCAGATGAAATGATAGCTCACTTCAAGCTTACTTCACCTTAGCTTAATTTTATATAGTTCATTTTACAATATAGACTAGCTGGTCATGCTCGGCGAAACGACGATCTTTTTAGAGTTCAAAAGAATTCTGTTCTTTTCGGCTCTAAAAAGAACTTGTACTCAGCTCGAAATACTACGCAATCCCAAACAAACACGTTACTAAAACTGTAAACAATAAAAAACATAAATATTTACAAAATATCGTCGAAACTGATATCTAAAGTGTTTTTGTAAACACCAAGTTCGCCAAAACTCGAAACTAAACAATGACTACAATCATTCAATATTTCTTTAGAAACAATATCAATGAACCTTCGTGTACTGCCGAAGGTTTAGCCCACCAAACACGTGTTTTCAATCAGTAAAAATATTGTCCCTGTACTTATCGTAATATAAATCAAGCTATCGCGTTGTTTGGTGGATGACATTCTCTTATTGGATAGTACTATAAGAAAAAAACAACCATAAAGTTATGAGATAAATTGATATATTGTACACACTCTGCCAACATTTTCAATATTATTTTGCAAAGAATATTAGTCTCACATGGTGATGGATCATATTGTTAGAATTAGTAATTTGTTTGACGGACAATATTGGATTTCCAAACACGCTTCATTGCCAAAATATTGGGATGAGGAGAGGATTTTAAAAGATGAGCCTGTTACGATAAAAGATTGTTATTATAGATTTTTTGCGTATCAACTTTTGGTTGAAACTTTTAAATTCAAGAAAATTTTATTTTAAAGCTATTGCCAGTAGTCATAAACAATAAATTATACGTGAGTTACATCAGTTACATTTACATCATGAATGAAAGTCAAGTGTTGATAAATGTTATCAAATTACACACGTAATTTATTACTTTCAAGATGAGGCAATCTTTACGTCAGCACCAAACGACTATGCTAATTACCATAAATTTTCAGCATCTTAGCGAATTCCTGCTGCCTTCCTTAAACTACGGAAACTTATGACTGAAAATATTTCCTTAATTACTTTAAGAATATTGTCATACTTACCAATATTCAATACTTAAAGCTACAAACAGATACACATAAAACACACACTAGTTCACAATCATCACTTAAATAAAGTAGATCAAATCCTCGATTTCTTTATTTACTTAAACATTTAAACCACTATTATAATATAACGATAGTTTAAGTTTACACAGATTAGTTTTAAAGTTTCAAGTCAAAAACTTCACTGGAGAACTTTAATAAAATAAGTTAGGTGCTCTAAAAGCGATTTTATAAATCGTTGTTGTAGGAATTGGCTACGAGAATCCGGGACGTGCTACGGCGTAGCTCGTAGCAGTCTGAGCGCGCGTGAGGCGTGGGGTCTGACGGGCATGCGGACCGCGACTGGCTTGCAGCTACGACTCTACGAGCGACGCTCGCCTGAAAACACCTCTCTACTATAGATACTATAATACAGTCAATGTGACTGTGTGTGTGGGCGTCTGTAAACACAACCGTAGCATAGCGTGCCGACTTATCACAACAATCACTGATAACTATCACATATGACTGCATAATAGCTGTGCCTTTTGTTGCCGCCTCGATTCGACTTCAAACTTATTTCTGTAAATGTACGATGACAACAATGTGATTGTTCCAATGTTGTGTTTTTTATGTAGTTATTAACAAAGATCAAGAACCTCGCTGTGTAATGTATTTGGAATACGTTTGAACTTGAGATTGGTGAACAAACAAGCTGTTGTAGAAACAAATGAATTGTACGGAGTTTATTGACATTTTAAATTAATCAACTTGGACGTCGGGACAGTACAAGGCATACACCGCAAATGCCTTTTTTTAACTTCTACTACATCTTGATAAAATTTCAGTTTATTCAAAATCAAAAGTCATTTATTAAAATTAGGCTGAGAATCAGCACTTTTCGAACGTCAAAATTACATAAGACCCTCCCCCAAAGCGCCCGCCTTTCACCACTTCCTAGTGCTATCGCTGGGAAAAGAACTGGCGCAATAAACTCCCCAGCAGCACAGCTGTCTGTTCAGATTATGATGGGTTCAGAATTATGGCCCTCAATTCTTATGTACAATTTTATATGTCAGATGCCTCAGCCTGAGGCCATGCGTCACAATGCTTGGCTTACCATACGAAGCACATGCCTCGCAACCACATTGTCTGGACGCACCTTTAGAAGATTCTCCAAATGAGGGTAGTCAGACGCCACTACCAATTTTGCAGACGGGTCAATCTTTTTACTTCATTAAAATACCTCACTCCGGGGGGTATAAAGTATTTTCGTTTAGCTCGTGTCGACTCGAGGCGATTGATTGTATTTTATAATCACTATACCTAAGCCACATTATAGCTCAGGAAAATAAGAACAATATTAAACATGGTTCCAGTAAAAAATCTTCAGTCGAATTTTTTTCGCCGACAGTATCTTACCTTCCGGGCTATTTACCTGTGCAACCGCAATGCTCCATCATAATTTATCCAGGTTTGACGCAGATCGCTTTACGCCACAGGCTATGTTTGCAAAAATATGGCCTTGGTCAAGGCCGATACAAACGCAAATCATTCAATAGTATGGACACAGTCTATGTTTACTGACCAATGGTTATATTTGTTTTGGCAGGACACGAGTACCTACTTTTAAGTCTTCATAAGTATCTGTGTTAGTACGAAATATGGGGCGATAATATTTTAGGTAAACGAATGTTTTCGCGCGAGAAGTCTGTTTGGGTTTCTGTCAAAACGTGTTAATCTTCTATGTAAATAAAAGAAAGTCGGGTTAGTTACGCCATTTATAACTCAAGAACGGCTGTAGGTACTGATTTTTATGATCTTTGGTTTGTTTTTTTTTATTTGTTTCAACTCCGATAGCAGAATAACTATTAAACATGGGAAAAATTTACTTTATTAAAAAATCATTTTCTCATTCATTTTGTATAGAATTTTTTGATGATATGTGGCGGTACGAAGGTCGTCGGGTCAGCTAGTAACTAATATAATGAAGGTATGAAATAAGGTAAATACTGTAGGAATAGTTAATAACTTGATTAAATATGAATAATATAGATCCGGATATTTAACAGGTACTCCATCAAACTAAAACGGCTGAATGAATTTAGTGGCAAAGCTGTAAATAAGTAACACGAGTACCTATAGGTATTCAGCTGCATCCGGTTAGACTAGAAGCCGACCCCAACATAGTTGGGAAAAGGCTAGGCAGATGATGAGTATAGGTAATGAAGTTATGAAATAAGGCAAATACTGTAGGACCAGCTATAGTAGTAGTAGTGGACTTGATTAAATATGAATAAGTAATAATTGTAGATCCGGATATTTAACAGGTAGAGTCGTTCGGGGTAAAAGAACGCAGTGTTTTTTTCTCTGTCGGAGGTGGAAGGTTGAGGACACTGGTCCCTCAAGATGTGTGCGCAAGGGCCGCGCTATTGTATCATAAGCCAAGGAGCGGTGCGTATCGGGTTTGTGATATAAGGTGCAAAAAAAAATTTAAAAGCCATAATATTTCGAAAGTTAAGAGAGTTATAAGTTTGTGGAAGTGGAGCATTCGTACTTTTAAAGGTATACAGTGCGCACTTCAAGGCTGCGAACTTAACAAAGAATTTAAAAAATTCTTATTTATTATTTTCTTTAATTAATTTCTATTCTATTTTAACATACAAAACCGGCCAAGTGCGAGTCGGACTCGCCCATGAAGGGTTCCGTTACGTTACGATTTATGACGTATTAAAAAAAAACTACTCACTAGATCTTGTTCAAACCAATTTTCGGTGGAAGTTTATATGGTAATGTACATCATATATTTTTTTTAGATTTATCATTCTCTTATTTTAGAAGTTACAGGGGGGGGACACACATTTTACCACTTTGGAAGTGTCTCTCGCGCAAACTATTCAGTTTAGAAAAAAATGATATCAGAAACCACAATATCATTTTTAAAGACCTATCCATAGATACCCCACACGTATGGGTTTGATGAAAAAAAAAATTTTGAGTTTCAGTTCTAAGTATGGGGACCCCCAAAATTTATTGTTTTTTTTTCTATTTTTGTGTGAAAATCTTAATGCGGTTCACAGAATACATCTACTTACCAAGTTTCAACAGTATAGCTCTTATAGTTTCGGAAAAAAGCGGCTGTGACATACGGACGGACAGACAGACAGACAGACAGACATGACGAATCCATAAGGGTTCCGTTGCCATTTGGCTACGGAACCCTAAAAAAGAATACCTTTACTTTATTTATAAATTTGCTAATTATTCATATATTGAAAGTATTTATTTGTTTCGGAATGCGACATAATTCTACACAAAAAATTTTGTAAAAACTCCAGTGAGACAGTTGGTTTCAGAGAAGATTATTACTGCAAAAAAACTAATAGAAGAGGGAAGTTGGTACAGCGGAAGTTGTTTTTTTTTTTCTTTTAACATTAGTATAATGAGCCTATAATGTTCCCACTGCTGGGACACAGGCCTCCTATCTTGGAGAAGGAGTGGGCTATAATCTAAAACGCGGGCCCAGTGCCGGTTGGTAGATGTCACATGACTTCGATTTTTATTTTTATTTTTTTATACCGTACCCAAATGTGTACTTTTACTAAATTACCGCGTAACCCACAAGTTGGTGCAGTACGCAGCCTAACTAAGGCTCATTTTAAAAGACCATTTGATTTATCGTCGAATACTTGTTGCGTTTTAAGAGCCTAATAGTTATGCTACAGATAGCAAATAAACAAACTATCCTAATTAATGATAAATGATTTATTTTCTGTAAGAAGGTTTATGCAAACACTTTTACACGTCAATCGTATTTTTTTTTAACTAGATGAGTGCGGCGTTTCCTGTCGGACTACTCTGAGAAGAACGGCAGAAACAAACTCAGAGGTCAGTCTCTTTTAAAGTCCAGACATAATCTTGGTCAGATCATATGAAGACCATGTAGATTGGTGTCTGAAATGGTCTTTTGAGGAAAGAACCAAACAGATTGAGTGGACCTGTCCAGTCAGTGCACGCATTTGTCAAAAATCGTGCAGCTCAACTCAAAACTTCAAGTTCTGAGTTGAGCTGCTCAGAACTTGAGGAGAGGATTAGTTTCGGTTCAGTGGAGACACATAAGAAAAAGTGCGTCCTTTTGCCCCGAATGACTCTACTTCATCAAATCAAAACGGCTGAAGCAATTAAGCTGCCAAATTTAATCTAGATCACATATAGGTAACAATGAAATAGATGTATTCCTAATACTTTTTATCCAAAATAATTTATCACTAGCCTAAAGTGAACGTGATATGAATACGTAAAAATACACGCGCGATGGTTCACCCACGTAGGTAATATAATATAACCATCCACATCTAATACAAAATATATGACACTGAGTCAGACATATCGAGTTACCTCGTACAGGAACCAATTATACGTCCATCCACATCACATATCGACGCTCTATCTTTTTATATACTAATAATAAAGAGTTTGTTTGTTTGAACGCGTTAATCTCTGGAACTGCCAATCAAATTTGAAAAAATCATTTTGTATTTAGTAGTCCAATTCTTTAGAAAGGTTATAAACTATTTTTAATTTTACGCTAACTCTCTAAAGAGCCGAGCAAAAAGAAAAAAACGAAGTGAGAACGCTAAGCGAAAACGAAGCAGTGGCGGGGGCAGGCGATGCGTTGCGACGGGATAGGTTGGGATGACAAAACAATTCACGCGGACGAAGGGCAGAAGCTAGTATACAGGGTTATTTGTAAAACACCAACAACCTCTTAAGAGGTCATTGTACGAGTAAAATGACCTCTTATGAGGTTGCTGGTGTTTTACAAATAACCCTGTATACGTCACGGTATCTTCAAACGATGACCAAACGATGCCACTTAATATGACACTTGCCGTTTTATATTTACGAAAACAGACTGTACGGCACGTTCGTTATCTATACTTATAATAAATCTGTTGAAGTGAAAATTCTGTACATTGAAAATATCAAAAAAATAAATGGCAGGGGGTGTTACTAGACCGACACCGAACCCAAAAATGTGATTAAAAAAATTTTTGTCTGTCTGTCTGTCTGTCGGTCTGTCTGTCTGTCTGTCTGTCTGTCTGTCTGTCTGTTTGTTCAGGCATCACGCAAAAACTACCGGTTCGATTACGATGAAACTTGGTATAATTATTCCCCGGCGAGAATGTGGTACAAAAAGGGTACGTCGAGGATGTGAAGGGTCATGATGACCCTGTATTTCATTTTTATTTTTTAAGTATATATTGGTATTTTTTTTATCAAGAATGGAAAGTAAACTTACTTAATAGTTATTAATTAAAAGATTTTCATAAAAAAATACACCATTGAGCGCACAATTGTTTAATTATTTCAATAATACGAAAATGCTAAAAATGTATCAATTTTAGCAGGACTCCGTTTTACATATTAAAAAAAAATAACAATAACGAATATTCATAATCAGTAATTAAGATTTTTTTGGTAAGTATTTATGAGATCAATCAACTTTCATCACAAAATCAGTTATATGATCTTCATGATCTTCATTTTCGCTACCATCAGTCATAAAGTCGTCTTCACTGTCTGATGTCTCCTCCAGCAAACGACGTATACGCTCATCCTCCCGCTCTTCGTTATTCATTTTGCCCAAAATTACCTAAAAACACAATATATTCAATAAAAACAATAAAACGAAAAATGACACATAATTCCTACGTCGCGGTTGTGGAAGGGTCATATTTACCCTATTTGCGTTTGCGCACGTGTAGCTCCTTGCGCAGGCGACGGCTGACTGAGTGGTGGCGCGCAGAGGGGAGGGGAGTTCAATAGCTCCAGCTACTGAGAAGTTCGACAGCGTACGACTCCGGGACAAAAAACTGTACACCAAACAAAATGAACAGGGTCTAATTGACCCTACCACATCCTCGCCGGGATCCTGGGCACCACACTGGGTACTTTTTATCCCGGAAAAGTATATACAATAAAAAACAAACTTAATTTTGCGGTTCGATCCCTAGATCCGATTACTGTACCAACCGCAAATAATAAGTTTGTCGTAGGTTAGGTCACACGCAGTGGAGTTCATTTTTATTCCTTTTACTTTTTAGAGTTATTTAGGTTTATTTTTATATAAGTCGTAGGTATAGATTTTAATTTTAAAGTATAGGTAGTATATTTGATAGTGTACGTAGTGACCGTAGGTTATTTTATAATACTGTTAGGTAGGATAGTCATTCGTATAGATATTAGTTTTTAGAGATTTTGCTTATTTATTGAGTTTAGATTGAGGGGCCCGTGGCTAAATAATAACAGCCGCACAGGTCGATCGGTCAGGTTAAGCTACGCTTGCCGCGGTCGGTCTGTGGATGGGTGACCATCTTTACATACCGAGACACCTCCGTGCCTCGGAAAGCACGTTAAGCCGTTGGTCCCGGCTGTCATTCGTGGATCTTTGACAGTCGTTACGGGTAGTCAGAAGCCCGAAAGTCTGACAACCAGTCGTACCAAGGGTATCGTATTACCCAATAACTGGGTTGTGGAGGTCAGATAGGCAGTCGCTCCATGTAAAATACTGGTATTCAGCTGCATCCGGTTAGACTGGAAGCCGGCCCTGAACATAGTTGGGAAAAGGCTAGGCAGATGATGATTGAGTTTAGATTAGTTATCGTGTCATAAATAGGTTTATTTAGGTAGGTAGGTATTTTATTTTCTGTTATTGAGTTTATTTATTTTTTTAATTAGGTAGGTACTTAGGTAAAGATATCATATAGGTACCCTCTTAATCACCATTAATGAGACACAATTGGTTTTCTATTGTAATTAGCCACAAAGGGCCCGCGAGATAGATGGCATCCTGGTGCACATACATTTTATCCTGTTAGCACGTTCCCGTGGGATAATTTCCAACATCTACGCGGGCGAAGCCGCGGGCAGAAGCTAGTAGGGAAATAAAATAACATCACGTCTGAGTTCCCAAAAAGGGTAAGGAGAGGTGCATAATAAGATCACCATTCGCCAGTTATGTTGTATATAAGTCCCATGTAAAAGAGGGCGAGTATATTACAAATACGGCACAAAGCCAGACTCCGGGCTGCTGCTGAGAAATTCCCGATCTAGAACAACCTGATAGAAAGAAAGAAAGAAAAAGTATTAACGATAACGTTTTTGCCGACCTGGGGATAAAACCCAGGTAGTTGGCCTGGACCCGCACCCTAATTGCGTAACACACGATCAATCGGAATCTGAATCATTTTGAAGCCAATTGCTAATCCATTGCTTCATAAGTTCGAAAAATTTATCTGCTCAACACCTAAATAACGCAATGAATGTTGTTGAACTGTCAAAATGGAACCGATTCCGATTGATCGTGTGTTACGCAATTAGGGTGCTGGATCCAGCCCAGTAAGTAATTCTATACACTATGATAACGTTTAATTGTCATCTTACAATAGTGTTAGACACATTTCAAATTATTATCCATAAAACTACAGTCAAGTGCAAGTCGTAAATAATAATAATAATGCAAGCGCTGAACAGCAACACAGTTGATTCTGGGCTAATATACGAGTGCCACCTGCGCCTCAACCAGGTGGGTAGCCTCAGTAACATAACCATTCAATGGATCAAAGGACACAGCGGTTCGCGAGGTAACAATGCAGCCGATGAACTTGCCAGAAGGGGGTCGAGCATCGCGCCACTTCCCTTCGAATACATACGTACTCTGGTAAGAAAACGAAACAGAGACCAACACGACAAACTTTGGACGGAGTTAGGCGAATGTAGGATGCACTTCCCACAATTGATGGCCGCCTCACGAAACAGGTTCTCCGTCTAAATAAACTAAAGCTGCGTACAGTTACTGCAGCTTTAACTGGCCATGGGTCATTTATCAAACACCTCTATGTCATAGGAGTAACAGACAGTCCGCTGTGCAGGGCCTGCATGGAGGATGACGAGACAGCGGCGCATGTGCTGCTAAACTGCCCGGTGGTCACCACGTACAGGGCAAAGTACTTCGGTAACCCAGGTACCCTACGTGAGACGGTCAGTAACATCAAGGCGTTGCTGGCCTTCCTTGAGGAGCTGGGGTGGACCGAATGATCGATTTTCCCACCCGTACGCAAAATACGCGCATTGTCGTGGAGTTGCGGACACCAGCCCGCTGTACCTATTACCTATTAAGTCGTAAATAAATTGTATTGCGTTGACCAGGCACAAACCTAGACACTGGGTGGCCGAGAAATTCCGGATACAGAACAACCTAATAACATTTTCCCCGATCTGGTGATAGAACCCAGGACCTCAGAAGTCGCGTTTGTGACTACTAGACCATGACGCAGTTAATATTTCCATTCATGTCAAGGGGTTAGAAGGACGAATAAACGACCTTTTTACGATAGTTGTTTATAGCCGGAACGTTGCCCAAACACACCTAATAAAATGCTAAAACTTGTAGTGTCGTCAACTAGACTGTTTCACTATAGAATAATCTCTGTTTCGCCCAGTAATTGGGTCGTGGAGGTCAGATGGCACTCACTTAATGTAAAATATAGATACTCAACCGCTTTGGTTAGATTGGGTGACAACCCCAACCTAGTTGAGAAGGCTAGCTGGATATTGATCAAATCATTTATTCATTTATAAACGTTTGATTATTATCGGAGGATTTATTCATTTATTTAACAATTTATGATGTACACCCATATATAAACAGACAAGACAAAAAAAATAGAACTGAAAAATAGGTACAATGGTTTCATAAGAAATCTCTTCCAGCGTGCCTGCGATAGGACAATAGATAGATATAGACAGCGTATGAAAGAGTAAAAGAGACAAAAAAAGAATACATAAAATCATAAACAATTCACTTAATAAAACTAAACAAATATTATGAGAATATACTTACATACATAGAAATAAATATACATACTTCTAAAATAAATATCACTAGAATGTTAATAATTATAACATAATCAAAATAATTAATACATACACAACTATGATGAAGTGGGAAGATAGTGTTCTTTTACTCTCCTTTTAAAAACTGCAACAGTTTGGCAGTCCGTAATGTCAGGATTTATCACGCTGGCAACACAAAAACCATTTCTTTCTTCGGTCCACATAAACACTACAAAAACTACTCACTAGATCTTGTTCAAACCAATTTTCGGTGGAAGTTTATATGGTAATGTACATCATATATTTTTTTTAGATTTATCATTCTCTTATTTTAGAAGTTACAGGGGGGGGACACACATTTTACCACTTTGGAAGTGTCTCTCGCGCAAACTATTCAGTTTAGAAAAAAATGATATTAGAAACCTCAATATCATTTTTAAAGACCTATCCATAGATACCCCACACGTATGGGTTTGATGAAAAAAAAAATTTTGAGTTTCAGTTCTAAGTATGGGGACCCCCAAAATTTATTGTTTTTTTTTCTATTTTTGTGTGAAAATCTTAATGCGGTTCACAGAATACATCTACTTACCAAGTTTCAACAGTATAGCTCTTATAGTTTCGGAAAAAAGCGGCTGTGACATACGGACGGACAGACAGACAGACAGACAGACATGACGAATCCATAAGGGTTCCGTTGCCATTTGGCTACGGAACCCTAAAAAAGAATACCTTTACTTTATTTATAAATTTGCTAATTATTCATATATTGAAAGTATTTATTTGTTTCGGAATGCGACATAATTCTACACAAAAAATTTTGTAAAAACTCCAGTGAGACAGTTGGTTTCAGAGAAGATTATTACTGCAAAAAAACTAATAGAAGAGGGAAGTTGGTACAGCGGAAGTTGTTTTTTTTTTTCTTTTAACATTAGTATAATGAGCCTATAATGTTCCCACTGCTGGGACACAGGCCTCCTATCTTGGAGAAGGAGTGGGCTATAATCTAAAACGCGGGCCCAGTGCCGGTTGGTAGATGTCACATGACTTCGATTTTTATTTTTATTTTTTTATACCGTACCCAAATGTGTACTTTTACTAAATTACCGCGTAACCCACAAGTTGGTGCAGTACGCAGCCTAACTAAGGCTCATTTTAAAAGACCATTTGATTTATCGTCGAATACTTGTTGCGTTTTAAGAGCCTAATAGTTATGCTACAGATAGCAAATAAACAAACTATCCTAATTAATGATAAATGATTTATTTTCTGTAAGAAGGTTTATGCAAACACTTTTACACGTCAATCGTATTTTTTTTTAACTAGATGAGTGCGGCGTTTCCTGTCGGACTACTCTGAGAAGAACGGCAGAAACAAACTCAGAGGTCAGTCTCTTTTAAAGTCCAGACATAATCTTGGTCAGATCATATGAAGACCATGTAGATTGGTGTCTGAAATGGTCTTTTGAGGAAAGAACCAAACAGATTGAGTGGACCTGTCCAGTCAGTGCACGCATTTGTCAAAAATCGTGCAGCTCAACTCAAAACTTCAAGTTCTGAGTTGAGCTGCTCAGAACTTGAGGAGAGGATTAGTTTCGGTTCAGTGGAGACACATAAGAAAAAGTGCGTCCTTTTGCCCCGAATGACTCTACTTCATCAAATCAAAACGGCTGAAGCAATTAAGCTGCCAAATTTAATCTAGATCACATATAGGTAACAATGAAATAGATGTATTCCTAATACTTTTTATCCAAAATAATTTATCACTAGCCTAAAGTGAACGTGATATGAATACGTAAAAATACACGCGCGATGGTTCACCCACGTAGGTAATATAATATAACCATCCACATCTAATACAAAATATATGACACTGAGTCAGACATATCGAGTTACCTCGTACAGGAACCAATTATACGTCCATCCACATCACATATCGACGCTCTATCTTTTTATATACTAATAATAAAGAGTTTGTTTGTTTGAACGCGTTAATCTCTGGAACTGCCAATCAAATTTGAAAAAATCATTTTGTATTTAGTAGTCCAATTCTTTAGAAAGGTTATAAACTATTTTTAATTTTACGCTAACTCTCTAAAGAGCCGAGCAAAAAGAAAAAAACGAAGTGAGAACGCTAAGCGAAAACGAAGCAGTGGCGGGGGCAGGCGATGCGTTGCGACGGGATAGGTTGGGATGACAAAACAATTCACGCGGACGAAGGGCAGAAGCTAGTATACAGGGTTATTTGTAAAACACCAACAACCTCTTAAGAGGTCATTGTACGAGTAAAATGACCTCTTATGAGGTTGCTGGTGTTTTACAAATAACCCTGTATACGTCACGGTATCTTCAAACGATGACCAAACGATGCCACTTAATATGACACTTGCCGTTTTATATTTACGAAAACAGACTGTACGGCACGTTCGTTATCTATACTTATAATAAATCTGTTGAAGTGAAAATTCTGTACATTGAAAATATCAAAAAAATAAATGGCAGGGGGTGTTACTAGACCGACACCGAACCCAAAAATGTGATTAAAAAAATTTTTGTCTGTCTGTCTGTCTGTCGGTCTGTCTGTCTGTCTGTCTGTCTGTCTGTCTGTCTGTTTGTTCAGGCATCACGCAAAAACTACCGGTTCGATTACGATGAAACTTGGTATAATTATTCCCCGGCGAGAATGTGGTACAAAAAGGGAACGTCGAGGATGTGAAGGGTCATGATGACCCTGTATTTCATTTTTATTTTTTAAGTATATATTGGTATTTTTTTTATCAAGAATGCAAAGTAAACTTACTTAATAATTATTAATTAAAAGATTTTCATAAAAAAATACACCATTGAGCGCACAATTGTTTAATTATTTCAATAATACGAAAATGCTAAAAATGTATCAATTTTAGCAGGACTCCGTTTTACATATTAAAAAAAAATAACAATAACGAATATTCATAATCAGTAATTAAGATTTTTTTGGTAAGTATTTATGAGATCAATCAACTTTCATCACAAAATCAGTTATATGATCTTCATGATCTTCATTTTCGCTACCATCAGTCATAAAGTCGTCTTCACTGTCTGATGTCTCCTCCAGCAAACGACGTATACGCTCATCCTCCCGCTCTTCGTTATTCATTTTGCCCAAAATTACCTAAAAACACAATATATTCAATAAAAACAATAAAACGAAAAATGACACATAATTCCTACGTCGCGGTTGTGGAAGGGTCATATTTACCCTATTTGCGTTTGCGCACGTGTAGCTCCTTGCGCAGGCGACGGCTGACTGAGTGGTGGCGCGCAGAGGGGAGGGGAGTTCAATAGCTCCAGCTACTGAGAAGTTCGACAGCGTACGACTCCGGGACAAAAAACTGTACACCAAACAAAATGAACAGGGTCTAATTGACCCTACCACATCCTCGCCGGGATCCTGGGCACCACACTGGGTACTTTTTATCCCGGAAAAGTATATACAATAAAAAACAAACTTAATTTTGCGGTTCGATCCCTAGATCCGATTACTGTACCAACCGCAAATAATAAGTTTGTCGTAGGTTAGGTCACACGCAGTGGAGTTCATTTTTATTCCTTTTACTTTTTAGAGTTATTTAGGTTTATTTTTATATAAGTCGTAGGTATAGATTTTAATTTTAAAGTATAGGTAGTATATTTGATAGTGTACGTAGTGACCGTAGGTTATTTTATAATACTGTTAGGTAGGATAGTCATTCGTATAGATATTAGTTTTTAGAGATTTTGCTTATTTATTGAGTTTAGATTGAGGGGCCCGTGGCTAAATAATAACAGCCGCACAGGTCGATCGGTCAGGTTAAGCTACGCTTGCCGCGGTCGGTCTGTGGATGGGTGACCATCTTTACATACCGAGACACCTCCGTGCCTCGGAAAGCACGTTAAGCCGTTGGTCCCGGCTGTCATTCGTGGATCTTTGACAGTCGTTACGGGTAGTCAGAAGCCCGAAAGTCTGACAACCAGTCGTACCAAGGGTATCGTATTACCCAATAACTGGGTTGTGGAGGTCAGATAGGCAGTCGCTCCATGTAAAATACTGGTATTCAGCTGCATCCGGTTAGACTGGAAGCCGGCCCTGAACATAGTTGGGAAAAGGCTAGGCAGATGATGATTGAGTTTAGATTAGTTATCGTGTCATAAATAGGTTTATTTAGGTAGGTAGGTATTTTATTTTCTGTTATTGAGTTTATTTATTTTTTTAATTAGGTAGGTACTTAGGTAAAGATATCATATAGGTACCCTCTTAATCACCATTAATGAGACACAATTGGTTTTCTATTGTAATTAGCCACAAAGGGCCCGCGAGATAGATGGCATCCTGGTGCACATACATTTTATCCTGTTAGCACGTTCCCGTGGGATAATTTCCAACATCTACGCGGGCGAAGCCGCGGGCAGAAGCTAGTAGGGAAATAAAATAACATCACGTCTGAGTTCCCAAAAAGGGTAAGGAGAGGTGCATAATAAGATCACCATTCGCCAGTTATGTTGTATATAAGTCCCATGTAAAAGAGGGCGAGTATATTACAAATACGGCACAAAGCCAGACTCCGGGCTGCTGCTGAGAAATTCCCGATCTAGAACAACCTGATAGAAAGAAAGAAAGAAAAAGTATTAACGATAACGTTTTTGCCGACCTGGGGATAAAACCCAGGTAGTTGGCCTGGACCCGCACCCTAATTGCGTAACACACGATCAATCGGAATCTGAATCATTTTGAAGCCAATTGCTAATCCATTGCTTCATAAGTTCGAAAAATTTATCTGCTCAACACCTAAATAACGCAATGAATGTTGTTGAACTGTCAAAATGGAACCGATTCCGATTGATCGTGTGTTACGCAATTAGGGTGCTGGATCCAGCCCAGTAAGTAATTCTATACACTATGATAACGTTTAATTGTCATCTTACAATAGTGTTAGACACATTTCAAATTATTATCCATAAAACTACAGTCAAGTGCAAGTCGTAAATAATAATAATAATGCAAGCGCTGAACAGCAACACAGTTGATTCTGGGCTAATATACGAGTGCCACCTGCGCCTCAACCAGGTGGGTAGCCTCAGTAACATAACCATTCAATGGATCAAAGGACACAGCGGTTCGCGAGGTAACAATGCAGCCGATGAACTTGCCAGAAGGGGGTCGAGCATCGCGCCACTTCCCTTCGAATACATACGTACTCTGGTAAGAAAACGAAACAGAGACCAACACGACAAACTTTGGACGGAGTTAGGCGAATGTAGGATGCACTTCCCACAATTGATGGCCGCCTCACGAAACAGGTTCTCCGTCTAAATAAACTAAAGCTGCGTACAGTTACTGCAGCTTTAACTGGCCATGGGTCATTTATCAAACACCTCTATGTCATAGGAGTAACAGACAGTCCGCTGTGCAGGGCCTGCATGGAGGATGACGAGACAGCGGCGCATGTGCTGCTAAACTGCCCGGTGGTCACCACGTACAGGGCAAAGTACTTCGGTAACCCAGGTACCCTACGTGAGACGGTCAGTAACATCAAGGCGTTGCTGGCCTTCCTTGAGGAGCTGGGGTGGACCGAATGATCGATTTTCCCACCCGTACGCAAAATACGCGCATTGTCGTGGAGTTGCGGACACCAGCCCGCTGTACCTATTACCTATTAAGTCGTAAATAAATTGTATTGCGTTGACCAGGCACAAACCTAGACACTGGGTGGCCGAGAAATTCCGGATACAGAACAACCTAATAACATTTTCCCCGATCTGGTGATAGAACCCAGGACCTCAGAAGTCGCGTTTGTGACTACTAGACCATGACGCAGTTAATATTTCCATTCATGTCAAGGGGTTAGAAGGACGAATAAACGACCTTTTTACGATAGTTGTTTATAGCCGGAACGTTGCCCAAACACACCTAATAAAATGCTAAAACTTGTAGTGTCGTCAACTAGACTGTTTCACTATAGAATAATCTCTGTTTCGCCCAGTAATTGGGTCGTGGAGGTCAGATGGCACTCACTTAATGTAAAATATAGATACTCAACCGCTTTGGTTAGATTGGGTGACAACCCCAACCTAGTTGAGAAGGCTAGCTGGATATTGATCAAATCATTTATTCATTTATAAACGTTTGATTATTATCGGAGGATTTATTCATTTATTTAACAATTTATGATGTACACCCATATATAAACAGACAAGACAAAAAAAATAGAACTGAAAAATAGGTACAATGGTTTCATAAGAAATCTCTTCCAGCGTGCCTGCGATAGGACAATAGATAGATATAGACAGCGTATGAAAGAGTAAAAGAGACAAAAAAAGAATACATAAAATCATAAACAATTCACTTAATAAAACTAAACAAATATTATGAGAATATACTTACATACATAGAAATAAATATACATACTTCTAAAATAAATATCACTAGAATGTTAATAATTATAACATAATCAAAATAATTAATACATACACAACTATGATGAAGTGGGAAGATAGTGTTCTTTTACTCTCCTTTTAAAAACTGCAACAGTTTGGCAGTCCGTAATGTCAGGATTTATCACGCTGGCAACACAAAAACCATTTCTTTCTTCGGTCCACATTGTTAATTCCCATAAAGACTTTAACAATGCAACAACGACTTACAATAATGAATATATTAGTACCCAAAACATACTCTGAATGTAAATTGGCACTCGTTAAAATAACGAACAGGAATTAAATATACATTGAAGCACAAATATTTGATAAAAACCGATTTGCAGGCATTCGAAGCATTTTCATTAACGACCGTATTAATTAACCTTTCAACGGACATAAGAATTTATTTGGATACAAATTTTACCCGCGGGATTTCTTTTCGTTATCTTAAGAATTAGGGAAAATCACAGGTTTTATTACTCTATATTGTTTTTTAAGGAAATTAAGGGCTGATTTTTCTTCACCGTCAAATCTCTTAACCGAAGTGTAAATATTGTGCGTTTGAACTGTCAAACGCACAATATTTACACTTCGGTTAAGAGTTATTATACTGATAATAACCCATTTTCATCAATAGTAGTACCATACTATTGAGGAAAATGAGTTATTAAGTAATAGGTACGCATATGAATGTTATTGATGATTTTTCTCACAGCTTCTCTTGCAAATGAAATATAGGTTGGTCATGGGAGATTGTCAGCAGCTATTCTGACAAGTTTAAATATTACAAGACACTTTCAACTAGCGTTGAAAGTGCCAATTAGTACATTGGTAATTAATTGGGTAATTAATTACATTGGTGAGCCTTCACCCACCAGTTTCGCCTTATATGTCAAAGAACTAGGTCATAGTAGAGACAGCAGCACCAATATCCTCTTGTCAAACAAAACACAATCTTGCCCATCTATTCTGTAAAAATCTCACCGTGAAAACTTAGGTGAAGTCAGCTGTGCTACCCTTGCCACCTGATGCTAGGGATTGCCACTATTGACAGTCCACTTCACGCTCACTTCACTTAAGTTTTCACGGTGAGATATTTACAGAATAGAGCGGTAGTATTCAGTTTGCAACTAGTTCAATACAAGATTAGGAAGCTGTCTATAAATATGATGACAAATCGACAAACTATTCAATCTAAATTTGCTACAGTTGTATTGGAAACCGTATTAATACTTGCCTCATATATTTATATAGGTTACTCGTAAATTGTTCCATTAGTTTTCCGATTTGCAACACGAAAGCCATTACTAGTGTTCGGAATTTGCACTAATCTTCTTTGAGGGGCCCGAATTAGCGCGCCAGTTTGTCTGAACCCTTTTTTTTGCGAATACCGAGTGGCATTAGTGGAATAACCGAATTTAGGGGCGAACTGACTTAATTTCAAATCGATACTAGGTAAATTTCACTTTTAAATTCATAATGCAAAATTTTTGCGATTTGAAAAAATTCAACTTAAACCTTCCGGAAAAAAAACTAAATAATGATGGACACCGCATCACAATCAGTTGCGTAATTTAGAAGAACAACGTGGTCACACAGAGAGACACGGAAATCGACTTTAATTTATCTTTTGTATAGGATAAAGAATATAGATTACTTTCAGTGAAATTAAAATCCTAACCAGTCTTTCCATTTTGAAATTGACGGCTCGATTGGTGTAATCACTGAGCGAATGACTGCCGACCGTCGTGGGTTCAGTTCCTGCACTGAATGAATATTTGAAAGGCCTCATCATCATCATAGGCAGCCTTATTCCACCCTCTGCTGAGTATAGGCGTCTTACCTTGTATGCCATGCTCCCCAAGTCTGTGTAAGTCTCATCCAGGACTTACCCGCAATCTTCTGTTGGTCGTCCACGAACCTAACTATTGAAAGGCCTACTACGTGATAATTTTGAAGAAAAAAAAAATACAATACAAATGATCCTAGAGGAATAAAATGTTATTTCATCATTACTGCTTCTGTTTGAAAGCAGTAATGATGAAATAACATTTTAACATTAAAGGAAAACATCGTGAGGAAACCGGCATGTCCTAGAAATAAAAATTCGAAGACATGTCACATCTACCAACCCGCACTGGGCCCGCGTGTTAGATTACGGCCCACTCCCTCTCACAGGGAGGAGGGCTGTGTCCCAGCTGTGGGAACATTATGTGATGACACACTTGTGTTACATTGTGTGATGTGATGTGTGTTATAGGCTGATTATACGAGTACTATGCTTATGCTTTAAAATGTAGATCTACACCTTCGTAGTTATTTACGTTAATGCCCGTTTTTTCCTCCTCCTCGCCTCGCCTCTGTCTGTCTGTCTGTCTGTCTGTCTGTCTGTCTGTCTGTCTGTCTGCCACGTTGGTCTAGTGGTCGCAAGTGCTACAGGTGAGCATTAGGTCCGGGGTTTACTGAGACTAATAATATCACGTTATATAAACGTAAAACTATTGCTCCGAAAATATATTAGTACGGATTATTCAAAATATAATTAATTAACCTTCTAGAAATTAATCATTTTGTTATTTAAGCTAGGTTAGGTTATTTCGAAGAACCTAGAAATCAAAAATAATTAAATTCTAGCGAAAACTAATTAAGTAAACATTTCGCAGGTGTTATAGTATCTAAGAAGACACTATTAATAAACTGATCAAGTAAGAGCGATATTTTGAAAATAAGGGTTATACACAACTTCACACCTATATTCCCCGAAAGGGTAGGCAGAGTGCAGATAATAGAGGGCAATTTTCGTAATTTTAAGAACGTTCACAGTCTGATTTGTCTCAATCTGTCATAAATACCTCTAATTTCCCTACATTTTTGACATTGATTGTCGCCGAGATGAGATTGCGACTAGATTTTGAGCGTTTTTAATTACGGGTATTAGCCTTCTGGTGTATCAAACGACAACTAATTGTCAATTTTGATTTGTTTTTGTTGTATTACGTAAGTACCTATACCTACTAAATCTAGGAACTGTTTCGTCAACGTTAATACAGGGTGGCAGGGACAATGACGAGCAACCGGTTACCATGGATTCAGTACATGATTCTGAACCCCCGTTTGTTTGAAATGTTTCGTCGGCTATTAAAAAAAAAACGCTTTTCCATACATTTTGACCGCGTAGGTACTTTTCTTGAGATCTACGTTTTGGAATGGGCAACTAGCTTCAACTTTCTGACTAACTGACCGACAATTTAATTTTGACAGTTCAAAAGTGCCTGAAATGGTTTAATTGAAATAAATGATTTGAGTTTGAGTTTGAGTCTATGAAACAGCAAATTTTTGATGACAGACGAAAAATTTCTACGCCAAATTTTCTACAGGTTGCACGTCGATGTCCCTGCGACCCTGTATAGGTAAGTAATTGACATAAGAACCTTATTTTTGTGCTATTACAAAATAAAAATAAAATATGTATTTTGGTAATGGAATACAACTTTTAAATATCCTACTCAAACATTTCTCAGCACCTGAATACTTTCACACGAAATATTTTCAACTAACATACAGTGTATAGTCGTCACATTTTAGCATGGCAATAACGGTCATTGCCCTTTCGCAAATATTTCTGCGAAGGAACCCAAACAATAAACTTGGTATGGTTTTTCATTATTGGAACATGTTGAAGATCAAGATAAATACTCGTATTGATTCAGGACGTTACCTAACGGAATTTATTTCAGGTTTTTAAATAAACAGTACTAGAAAATTTTGGTGGGTCAATGACCGCTGTTGTCATGCTAAAACGCTACAACGATACCGTTTCTAATACCTACAATTTTCGATATCCTCAAGTGTTTAATCCAACAAGAGACCCTGAAATACGATTTAGCTCCGAAATGGAATGGCGAACATCAAGTAATCTTCGTTAAATAATTGAATATACTCTGAAAAATACCTGAATCGCTGTCTCAGATCAAATCTGAAAAGACGAATGGAGTCAAGGGACAAAATAAACAAAGAAGGCATGTTTGTCTGTTTCTATTCACCTGACAGTGTTTGTTTGTTCTCACATTCGTAGCATTTTCTTAACCGAATAAAATACGACGCGTACAACCAGGAAGGAAAGGCAGCAAGATAATCGAATAAAATCCTGCAGAATTTGGTGTACGGAATGCAAAAGAACACATTAGAAATGAAACAATGAATGTTTTGTATGAAATAAGAAAAAACTTGAAATAATTTATAAAATTTTCGGAGCATAAAAAATAACATAAAGAAAGAAAGAAAAATATTTAACACAACAAAACTTTTTATATAACATCACTTACGCATGCAATCCCCAAAGAGTTCTTTTTAGGGTTCCGTACCTCGAGAGAAAAAAAACGGAACCCTTGTCCGTCCATTCGTCTGTCTGTCTGTCAAGACCCTTTTTCTCAGGAGCGCGTTGAGGTATCAAGCTGGAATTCATATCAAATACTCAGGTCTACTGGGGCTCGTGGCTAAATAATAACAGCCGAACAGGTCGATCGGTCAGGTTAAGCTACGCTTGCCGCGGTTGGTCTGTGGATGGGTGACCATCTTTACATACCGAGATCCCTCCGTGCCTCGGAAAGCACGTTAAGCCGTTGGTCCCGACTGTCATTCGTGGATCTTTGACAGTCGTTACGGGTAGTCAGAAGCCCGAAAGTCTGACAACCAGTCTTACCAGGGGGTATCGTATTACCCAGTAACTGGGTTGTGGAGGTCAGATAGGCAGTCGCTCCATGTAAAATACTGGTATTCAGTTGCATCCGGTTAGACTGGAAGCCGACCCCAACATAGATGGGAAAAGGCTAGGCAGACGACGACGACTCAGGTCTACTGACCCTTGGAGCTGTAAAAAAATTAAACTTTTATGCCAACGCAATCAAAAGATACAGCCGTTTATGCCGCAAATTTTCGACACTCGCAAGGGAGTCAAAACCTACAGGGTACTTCCTGTGAACTCAGAATCTTGAAATTTGGTACGAAGCAACGTCTTATAGCACAGATGAAGGAAAAATTGCGAAAACCGTAAATTTTTAGTTACATACCTACAAATTTGTACAGAACCCTCGGTGCGCGAGTCCGACTCGCACTTGGCCGGTTTTTTTAATTGATTGATTCACTTTTTTTGACACGTTTTTATTAGCTTCACTTGTTTGTTCTTTCTTTTGGTTTGTGATTATGTTGTTGCTTTGTTTTCATTTTCGACAGTATCTGCTATCGATACAGATACTCATCCCCGAAGGGCATTCGTGCCTTGAAAAGCACGTTAAGCCGTTGGTCTCGGCTGCCATTCGTGGATCTTTGACAGTTGTTATGGGTAGTAAGAAGCCCGAAAGTCTGACACCCAGTCTTACCCAGTAACTGGGGTTGTGGAGGTCAGATAGGCAGTCGCTTCATATAAAATAGTGGTATTCAGCTGCATCTGGTTAGACTGGAAGCGAACCCCAACATAGCTAGGCAGATGGTGACTCATCCCCAAAGGGGATGCAGAGGTGACATGGTGATTTAAATATAACTGGCGAAATGTGGGTGTACATAATAAAATGTAGGTATATTCATATCTATGATTTAATATCGAGGTCTCTCACCTACAACATGATTAAAATGAAAATCCTTTTACTGACATAAAAATATGGAGGTACTCGTAGGCCTATAAAAAATACTTTCACGTTTTTCCGCAGTCTATTGTCCAGGTAATAATTTGCGCGTCTTTTGTATAATTCGTACCTTCATAAAATGTGAACAAATATCGCGTTGAATGAGACTGAAGTGGTTTGCCATGTTTAGACAGTTTGAATTTAGGTACGTTTACGTTCAAATTGTAGTCTTCCTAAAACAGTTATGTTTACATAACACATGATCAGCCTATATTGTACCCACTGCGAAATACAGGTCTCCTCTCTGTGAGAGGGAGTGGGCTGTAATCTACCGCACGGGCCAAGTGCGGGTTGGTAGATGTCACATGTCAACGAATTTTTGGATCTAGGACATGTCGGTTTCCTCACGATATTTTCCTTCACCGTTTTGAGAACAGTGGTGATGAAATAAATTACACAGTTTGTGCCCGGTTGATGGCAATAGGGTCGCTCCCTATTACATGGGACATAAACATAGCTGGTGAAATGTGCTATAGGAAGGTACACCTTTTTTTTCTGGGTGGGACATCATCAAATGACCTCTCCCGCTCTGGGCTGAGCGGAATGGCGTGTCAGACTTTTACTGACTAAAACCCACCCGTGTTCCTTCAGTTGCCTGTGCCAGGGGCCACGGTATCTCTTTGGAACAACCCGCGGCCCTGGCAGGCATCGCCCCTAGCGGACCCCGTCAATTCGTGCTGACTACGTAGGTACATCTCAGCCTACCTCTTCTGGGAATACAGGCGTGACAGTGATGTGTTACAATGAAAATGTCACGAGCAGGTAAACACTTCAAACCTAGCTATAAACATCGGAAGTAAGATTATTGCTTTACTTTGGAACTATTCTGCGAAAAACTACGAGTACCGTGTTATATACTTAACTAGCTTCTGTCCGCGACTTCGTTCGCGTGGAAGTCGTAAAACACCAGCAATATCTTTACTACTATAATAAAGTACCTGCGCCGCGGGGATAGCTCGTTGATATAGGCATGCGGCTCTTCTCATGCTCGGCTCCCGACCCACCGCGTCGGATCGCATCGCCCGCCCGCGCTTTCAGGTACAGTCAGAAAGAACGTTGAGCGAAAACGAAGTAGTCGTTTTCGCTCAACGTTCTTTCTGACTTTTTTTTATTTTTTATCGTCTTCTAAGGGGTTAGCGTGATGTTAAATAGCCTATACCTTCCTCAAGAAATGGGATGTCAAACGCACAAACAATTTTCTCAAATCCGACTGGTAGTTACAGAAATCAGCGCGTTCAAACAAAAAACAAGCAAACTCTTCATATTTATTATATTACTACCTACATAATATAGATTGTATATGACGAGTTATCGGATTTCTTCGTTGATTGTATATGGAAGGCGCAAACACGACAAAGTTTGAATTAGTTTATGCTTAATCCTACTTTCGCGTCCAATTTAGTCAATAGTTACAGAAATTGATATAGTTCTATCTGGCAAACTATGTTTCAATCAATATTGAGTTTATTTTTAGCTTCAACTTCTTTGAAGGTTATAATGAACCCCTTCCATTTCCATTCCATTGGAAAACTTACTTAGATAGATTTAATAATAATAATCGTTTATTTCAGGCATTGGCACCGACAACATTATAAACTCTTACTTGACAAAGATATAATTTAAAAGAATAAAGGCAAAACAATAGAAAAAAAAAAACTCACCTATGAGAGATGGAACTTAGACATAATAAAACTGGATTTGGTAGCAATTTGCAAAAGCAATAATATTGTGTTGTGTCTGCATGTCACTGATTAAATTAATACGCACTAAATAAAATACACGTAAGTATTATCACACTCAATTTTACAGCCTGTGCGCGTTTTTAAACTTTTATAGATTCTATTATATTTATCAATAAAACCGAAAATTGGGATGGATTTTGATTTTTTACATAATGTCAAACGTCCGTCATTATTCTTTTTTCTCGTCTAAATTTATCTTGTCATTGAAATGCAAGTGATTGACATTATAGTCTTTCGACCATACCGCCTCGTCTTCCGTGTAGAATTTCTTACGTGGTAAGTTTAAAAACAATAATGTGTTTCGTTTATTTCCTCATTATATGATTTATTTTATTTATTATGTCTTTCGTAGCTGAGCTAACTTCACGAAAACTAACATTAAATGTTCGTGTGTATCATTACTGGTCGAAATACTCACTCGTTCATCATCATCCGCCTAGCCTTTTCCCAACTATGTTGGGGTCGGCTTCCAGTCTAACCGGACGCAGCTGAATACCAGTATTTTACATGGAGCGACTGCCTATCTGACCACATACTCCCTCATTATAGGTACAATATTTTTGTAAAAATACAAATAGCATTTATTTAGCTTTTTCGAATGAGAACTTGCATGTCTTTTACTGGGGAAGGTACCTAGTACTTTATCTAGTGGTAATCGTAACATCGATAGCACCCAAACTTAAAATTCATACCACCACATCACTAAATCATAGACAATTTCGAGCAGCCATTGTTATTTACATCTTTGACAAACTTTGAAACAACGGACTTTTTAACCGACTTCAAAAAAAGGAGGAGGTTCTCAATTCGGTTGTATTTTTTTTTTTTATTTTTTTTTTTTTATTTTTTTTTTTTTATGTTTGTTACCTCAGAACTCCGTTGTTTATGGATCGATTTGCAAAATTTTTTTTTAACTTTAAAGGATATGCTTCCAGATTGGTCCCATTTTTTTCAAAATCCAGTTCTGATGATGGGATCCATGAGGAATCGAGGGAACTCCTCAAATATTATAGGCAACTATATAGTAATTTTAATATTTTCATCGAGAAATCAAGCGTTTACAGTCAAAAAGTAACATTTGATGAAATGGAACTGGTGAAGAAGATCAGATATGGCTAACGGAACTTGTCACTCGCATAGATATCACAATCAAGATAGTTAAGCAACTATGACAATACAAATAAACATACAATCCTGAATAGTTATATTGAAAATGTTATCATTGAACTGATCTGATGATCATGATGGAGCCGGAAGACAGGTACCGGAACTCCGTAATTAATCAACGTATTCTAGCCGTGTTTGGGCTTATTAGAATTGTCATGAAATGCACTTTGGCTATAAGTTACTATCGAACTGATCTGATGATGGAGCTGGAAGGTGGAAGGTTGGCATGAGAACTTCAAAATAAAACAATGTATCCTAGCAGTATTTGGGCTTAGAACTGTCATGAGATGCACTCTGAATACAAGGTGCCATTGAAAATCTAGTTTTGATGTTATCATCAATGTGTCCACAAAACAACTTCTGAAATATTAAAGGCATTTTGCTTACAATGTTTAAAAAAAAATCGCTTCTATTATTTACTAAAATAAAATTGTATTCTAGGTAGTATGCACACATTTCCACGCCACCTATGAGGTAGTGTGCTGGGCGCGTTTTTTTTAATGTGGTTTCCCCGGTAGGCCTATTCCATGGCACGTTATGTGTTGTCTTGATTATCAGATGGCAGATTCCGCAACCTTGTTATCTCTGTCATCGCTCGATCGTCGTGTGGTCAATTCAATAATTTATTGGCGTCTAAATCTGATAACACTATGCCTTCCAAACTTCTGACACTACTTAGCGCGACATATATTTGTCCTTTTGCAAAGTTTTTTTTACCAAGGTCGATCACAGCTCTCTCGAGGGTGGTCCCTTGTAGTTTATGGACTGTTACCGCCCAGCTCAATATTAGAGGCAGCATACGACGCATAAGAATCGACAGTATTTCATGCGTCATATTATCATCTCTCTACGGGATCAAATTAAAGATCAGAAAGTAGACAGTAATATGTACCTACTTGTATGATATTGGTACTTCTTCAAAATAATATTCTATGTAGAAAAGATATTAACTACGTTTCCATTATACACTCGAGAGCAATGAATCCGGGTCACTTGAAGAATCCTAAAAATCTCGGAAACTAAAAATGCTAGGTTAATGCAATAAATTGTATTTAATAGACAATGTAATACTCCTTAAATGAAGGTATTAAAACTTCTTAGTTATTGTAAAGTTATATCATAAAAAAATCAAATTTGAAAAAGGGCCACTTTCGAAGATGGAACTACGAAATTACAGCATTTGGTTTTGCTTTTGTTTGTAATCTGTCATTTATGTGGGTACATAAACCATGGTGATAGTGCTCTATATTCATTATTCAAGCTGAAATTATGTCGCTTACGCCTGAAGAATGCACCAGAATACTTACAATGCTGGAAATCGGCCGGAGTCAGCGCGATACAGCCAGGACTGTCGGTGTGTCGCTGTCAACAGTACAAAGAGTTCTCCGATGTTACGAAGAAACTGGTTCTAACCTACGCAGACCAGGAACGGGCAGAACCAGGTGTACCACAGCACGAGAAGACCGATACTTGGTGAGCACCATGCTTCAATATCGCTTTCTCACAGGAACTGAACTCACAAATCAGTTTCGACGCCTCGGAGGAAGTAACCCAAGTGCATGGACAGTAAGACGTCGGCTTGCTGAATCTAACTTAAAACCCCTTAGACCTGCAAACGGCCCTAAACTGGAGCGTGGGCATCGTATTTCAAGACTAAGATATGCCCAGAGCCACGTAAATTGGAGTATTGAAGATTGGTCAAAAGTTATGTTCTCCGACGAATCAAAATTTATGCTCTACAAGCACGATGGAAGACACAGAGTGTATCGAAGACCAGGGGAAAGATTCAAGCAAGCATGCATCGAAGAAAAAGTAGCCTACGGTGGTGGGTCTGTACTTGTGTGGGCCGGAATTTCTTCTGAAAGTCGCACAGAGCTGGTGATCATAGAAAACGGCTCTTTAACTAGCGTAAGATATGTGGAAGAAATCCTCAATGATCACGTTGGTCCATTTATGGTCAATTTAGGTGAGGATGCTATATTTATGCATGACAATGCCCGACCTCATACAGGTAGGATTGTGAATGACTACCTTCAAGAGATGAACATTACTCGTATGGAGTGGCCAGCGCGCAGCCCGGATATCAACCCGATCGAGCATGCTTGGGACGAGCTAGGCAGATGCGTAAAACAACGAAACCCTCCCCCAATCACGCTTCGTGAGCTCAAAATTGCTCTCACAGAGGAATGGGAGAATATTCCCCAAAATCGTATAAGGAACTTGGTGTACAGCATGCCAAACCGCGTAAACGCAGTAATGGAAGCACGAGGAGGCAATACGAAGTATTAAAATTCAAGAAAATCGTAAGAAAGTTCAAAAATTTCATGTTTCCTATTTTTGTTTTAAGGAGAGATCAGCAGTTTTTTTCTTTATGTAATTTTGTGTTAATAAAATGTATGGTGAATCATATTTTTTTTACTTTCATTTAAGGAGTATTACATTGTCTATTAAATACAATTTATTGCATTAACCTATCATTTTTAGTTTCCGAGATTTTTAACATTCTTTAAGTGACCCGGATTCATTGCTCTCGAGTGTATTATAATAAAAAATACACTAAACGGCTAGAAATAAAAAAACTTTTTACAAAAAAAAATAACCGCCTTCAAAAAAAGACAAACAAAAACGTTCCTGCACTAAAAAGTAAAAAATAAAAAATTGAATTCCTGTAAAGAAACTTAATTTAAAGGTAAACTTATTTGACATTAATATTTTGCAAATATTCAAAATTGTTTACTTCTTTTTGGAGTCGGTGCCAGCCAAGGCAAGGAAATACGTATGGGCAACAATACCTCGAAAAACGACCTCTAACATTTACTATAAAACTACCAAGATACCTATTGCATACCTAGAATAATCAAAACACAAATACAGACTAGACTGTACTCTAAAACAAATTGACACAATTTTCACAATAATTTCTTTTAAATAATAATAATTATACATACGTATAAAAATCCCCTGCCACTTTTTAAGTACTTTGAAATTTTTGAAGCATTAAGTTTGTAAGCATCTGTTTTAAAATTTTATAATCGTGAATTGAAAAAATAAATGGCACAGGATACAACTGCTGGCACCGACTCCAAAAAGTAGTAAACAATTTTGAATATTTGCAAAATATTAATGTCAAATAAGTTTACCTTTAAATTAAGTTTCTTTACAGGAATTCAATTTTTTATTTTTTACTTTTTAGTGCAGGAACGTTTTTGTTTGTCTTTTTTTGAAGGCGGTTATTTTTTTTTGTAAAAAGTTTTTTTTTACGTAAATTATACAGAATTAAATTGAATAAGTGCGCTATAGTGCGCACGGAATTAGTTGGCCGCGCCTTAGGTATGTGAGCGGTGGGACGAAGAGGCGGGGGCGCTTGCTGCCATTACTCAGAGCGGCGCTGTGCCGTAGCCGTACTTCGCGACGGCAACACGCGTTGAAACTTCCGGCTAGTTTAGACAAAACGATAGCGTGATGATTCCGCCGATAAAAAGACAATCTAAGGAAATAATATTTAAAGTGCATACGTTTTTAAAAAAACGGAAAGCCGATGACAAAATACAGGGGAAGCAAAATTTAGTTATTCGCGGCGACCAAAAAAAAAAGAAAATACAAGTTGATAATTTTGATTTAGGAGTGATAAGAAGCAAAATATATCAGTTTTATACGGTAGAGAAAAAAATTTCAAGTCTACGAAAACGAAATGCCGTGTTAAAAGAGGATAATATTTTAGATTGCGGATTAACTTTTTTAGGAGAACTTTTGCACAAACTGGAATATTCATTTCAAAAATGTAAATCGAAGAGATCCCTTTTAATAGAGAGACCAAACATTGTTGAATGACGACTGAAATATTTGAGGGCCATAAGAAAATTCAGAGAAGACCAACGAAATATATTCTTTTTGGACGAAACTTACGTTAACCAAAGTCAGAATGCCCGAAAATGTTGGCAATCTTCGTCGGAGCCTGGAATTTGTACAGCTATAGGCAAAGGAAGGTGTTTAATAATAGTTCACGCTGGTAACCGGAACGGGTTATTTGACGATGCTTTGCTAATTTTTAAATCAGATTCAAAAACGGGGGATTATCATGGAGGGGATCCTGCCGTTCTGCCGAAAATATTTTGCCAAAATTTCACTACCCAAACAAATTTTAGCAACCTTTTTTTATACCAATGCAATGTTTGGAATAATTTTAGTACGCACATTTTCATTTGGTAATTACTTTGTAGAATATTATCAAGGATAATGTCATTTAAGAATTTGGTCTTTAATCAAATGATTTATTACAGCAAACAATCTTTAGACAATAAGCGTTGGGCAAAAATAAGATTTGGTGGGAATTATATAATTAAAAAATACAATTTTATTTTAACATAAGTAATCATTTATTTAATACAAATAAGGAAAAAAAGAAGTTATTGTTAGCAGACTATCAAGAACCAAACTAGTTAGACGAGATTAATTTAAAAAAAAATGGTTAGGTTAGGTTAAAACTGTGACCTAACGCACGAGCCGAGCGAGCGAAGCGAGCGGTGCCGCGGCAGCGGCCGGCGAGAGCCAGAAACGACTAGACTATATAGAAAAAAATATGGAAAAAAACAGGCTACCCGAGACTGAACTAGTTAGACTATAACAATTGACTGAATAGAAATGGTAAATTGAAAACTGACGATACTAAATATTTGGCAAATTTTATTTTTATTTGATGTGTTCTGCCAAAGAAGCACCAAGGACTATCGAACTGCAAAACCCACCGAGACAAATCGTGTTCCAACATAGTCATAAGCTCCTTAATTTTACTGACCTTATTATAATAACATAGTAACTAACAAATTCGTTCAAGTTGTGACATCTCTCTATGATGGACGAGCTTCCACTCTAGGCCGCGTTGATATATTCATATTCAAGATGTTACTATGATAACCGCTGCGAGGTAGCGATTCTAATTAGACGTAAAAATTATGTTATTAAAAATATAAAATAGAAGTCTATAACTGAATAACTGGCTGACTGATGAGGCTTGGAAGCATAGTTCGTGTCGCCTCCATACTATCAACCTGAATATATTATGTCCGGTACGCGCGACGGCGCTAAAGACCGTTTGTATCGAAACGTGTAATGTCATTCCGTATTTTTTAACCCCAGACGCAAAAACGACGGGGTGTTATAAGTTTGACATGTCTGTGTGTGTGTGTGTGTGTGTATGTCTGTCTGTGGCACCGTAGCTCCCGAACGGATGAACCGATTTTAATTTTATTTTTTTTTTGTTTGAAAGGAGAATTTGTCGGGAGTGTTCTTAGCTATGTTTGATGAAAATCGGTCCAAGATGGCCGCCGCTACAAAATGGCGGATTACATATTTTTTCACAACTCCCTCAATATGGGTATCAAATGAAAGGGTTTGACTAGTAGAATACTATACACTATGACAAATTTCAAATCCAAGATGGCCACCACCACAAAATGATGAATTACAAAAAACATGATTAAATACCAAATTACCTGAATCTTAAAACGCAAGAAAATAAAAGAAAAGAAATAATAAGGAGTCCCTACAAAAAGCATGAAATAAAAAATTAAATTAAAAATTTAAAAAACCCCCGACTACGTGAAACCCTATAAAAAGAAAAAAATAACCTTGAAATTATGACCCTACGTAAGTACGTATGAAATTTTTTGATTAAATATTGTCCTGTCGGGGGACCGCTAGTATTTTAAACTTTAACAGAACGTTAAGCTAATAATTAGAGCGGTCCCCCGACGGGACAACATTAAACCAAAAAATTTCATACGTACTTACGTAGGGTCATAATTTCAAGGTTATTTTTTTCTTTTTATAGGGTTTCACGTAGTCGGGGGTTTTTTTAAATTTTTAATTTAATTTTACATAGTGCCGAATTGTACCGTCCTTATTTGCAAAAATAGAGTAATCACAACAAACCTTAAGACAAGTGGCGTGTCCTACCACCTGTAACTAATTATCTTATTTAAGGATTTTACAAATATCTTGTTGTGAAATATTTTTGTTATGATATGAGTCTATTGCCTAGTAAATACAATTAAGACATAAGTAAGTATGTAACGTTAAATAGCTGTATTGTTGATACGAATAAATACTATTATTATTATACTATTAATATTATTATTTATTTTCAAGCAAACCATACTTATTATATAGTTTACCATTTCTTGCTGTTGGCTATACTTCTTGTAAGAAAAACTATACAGTAACTTGACAAGGTTTTGTCGTAGTCAAACACTACACGTAGTGCAACAAAAAATGGTCACTTTTATTGCACTCTATGGTGATTGCCATAATTTATTTTACATATCTGTTTAAAAGAAAAGCCCTTGGTCCCGGCTGTCATTCATGGATCTTTGACAGTCGTTACGGGTCGTCAGAAGCCCGAAAGTCTGACAACCAGTCTTACCAAGGAGTATTGTTTTAACTGGGTTGTGGAGGTCAGATAGGCAGTCGCTACATGTAAAATTCTGGTATTCAACTGCACACGGTTAGACTGGAAGCCGACTCCAACATAATTGAGACAAGGCTAGGCAGATGATGATCTGTTTAGAAGAAAGTTAAAGAAAGGAGAAGAACGACTACTGACTCTTGCCAAGTTACGTGCCCGGCGATTGTAACACCTATTCCTGAAGGATTGTGTGTTTTAAACAATGCATTTCGCCCAATAGTGTTCAATGGCACTGATTTCCTTGTTCAGCAACTAAACTAAATTTAAGTTCAGTGCATCTTTTGCTTTCTATTTCATTATGAAAAAGTCAGAAAATAAATATTAGTTTAGTCCTGTCAAATTAATATATTCCATAGGCAGTTTAGACGTGATCAAAAATATGGCGACTAAAAATACGTCAATTTACATCAGGCGCTGACTTATTTGACAAGACTAAACTAATATTTATCTTCTGTTCTTTGGGGTCAGCTTCCAGTCCGACCGGATGCAGCTGAATATCAGTATTTTACATGGAGCGACTGCCTATCTGACCACCACAACCCAGTAACTGGGTAATACGATACCCCTTGGTACTGGGACTGGTTGTCAGACTTTTGGGCTACTGACAACCCGTAACGACTGTCAAAGATCCACGAATGACAGCCTGAATCAACGCTTAACCTGCTTTCCGAGGAACAAAGGGGTCTTGGTATGTGAAGATGGTCACCCATCCACGGACCAATCGTCCTTCGGGTGAGTATGAATTATAATATTATATGTATTGGCAGAATTGGGTTTTAAGGATTCTGAAAAGAATTTAGGCAAGTGTTGAATGATGGTCAGAGAATTAATTTGACGGCCCGGTTGGCGCAGTGGTTAAGCGATTGACTGCTGCGCTGCGTGTCGCGAGTTCGATTCCCGCACGGAACAAATATTTGTATGACCTACATGTAGTTGTTTCGGGTCTGGCTGTTTGTGTATGTGAGTTTAAATGTTTGTACCCACGATACAGGAGCAATTCCTAGTGTTTAACGGCAACAAGCAAAAAAATAGCCTTAGCTAAATATGATTATGATATGCGTTTAGGTCAATAGCGCAACGCATTTGACTCGAGCTCACGACATCTAGCTCAATGTTACGTTAATGTCATCTAGTGCATAATCTTTATTAACTTAATTCCTTAGTTAAGTTGTTCCTTAACAACTTGCGACGGAAGAGAAATGAAGCTAATTATTGTTTTTCAGCTTCGATCAAGTTTTGCATTTTAAACTTTATAAAAACAAAGACGGGTAGCGCGTCTTCCATAGAATTCTCAAGCATTTTTAAGGCGTCAATTTACTAGCTAAAGAAGGACAGTACGTAATTGGCTCTTCCCTTTCATTATCTTCCGCCACAATGTAAATTGAGCCTTCTTATCCATATATGACAGATTCGTGACAGTGTTTTCAACTCTCCCGATTGTTAAAATAATGCGCATTACGCAATGGTTTCCTAAACCGTATTGTGATGTTTCAAATACGGATATAATATAATAATATTTATATCAAGAAGAGCCTAATAATAATAATATACTTTTAATAATAATAACAACTAATAATAACTTTTACTACGGGACCAACCCTGAAATCATGAAAAAAATCAGTTGATCCATAGATTTAAAATATGTTCGCATAACTCGACATAATGTATGGATCAACTGATTTTTTTTTCACGATTTCAGGATTCGTCCCGTGTAAAAGTTGTTCATTATAATGAGTACAATGACCCCTTTTAAGGATTTAAACGATCAAAATTTAACGGTGTATAGTGCATAAAAAACTTATTATGTTTTGTTACACACATAACCTCGTACCATCAATGTTGAACAGTAGGTTGAGGAGGCGTTTTATTAATTTGACATTAAAATTGACATTCAAATTGGACCGGTATGTTAAAATCTAAAACACACTTTCGACACCACTGTCTTCGAAGATTTGCATTTCGCTTTGAAAGAGGAAATAATGTAGTTTATTTTTATTTTTGTTCCACGTAATTTATTATTCCATTTTCTTGTCCATTGTTCATATCCTCGAAGTATTTCTTCTTCCATACATGTACCATTTCTGTTTATAGCCTTAATTCATTGAAATAAACCTACAGCATGGCTACTTAGCCATAAACCACACCGAGAGTTCACCATAGAAATCTGATTTTCTTCTTGACGCAAACTTTATTCAGATGGCTAAAATTCTTAGAAATGCCCAGCAAAGTATAGATATTATTAAATGTAACTTAACAATACTCTCCTAAGGATGATATTATAAAGAATGGCATCCTTCACAGGCTTTGATAGTCATCTTCTAAGGCTTTACAGCCACGGGTGGGCCTTAGCCTGGTCTAGTATATTTGGATGGCGGAAATAGGCCTATTTCCGGCTTTTTCTCTCTCATTTCTCACTCCGACAGTTCTTAAATCTTGGTCTACGCCATCCAATCTGATTTACTATCCAGTAAAAGTTTGGGTGCTCAATAATAATCATCACCACCGCTGCCTTGCCTTTTCCCAACTATGTTGGGGTCGGCTTCCAGTCTAACCGGATGCAGCTGAATACCAGTATTTTACATGAAGCGACTGCCTATCTGACCTCCACAACCCAGTTAAAACAATACCCCTTGATGAGACTGGTTGTCAAGACTTTCGGGCTACTGACGACCCATAACCGTAACAACTGTCAAAGTTCCACGAATCGGGAGGGAGGAGATCGGGTGCTCAATACTAATCTACCTGTAGGGTGTAGGTACCTACCACGAACCCAATTCTTCCCGTATTTCCACAGTTACAAATATTTTATGACTCTTCAAGATTCACAGGTGTCCAGGTTGCGTTATGTCTGGAAAGAACAATAGTAACTAACTGTTAGTATGTAAGTAGGGAGCGCTGCGCGTGACCCGACCTTGGCAGTCGATATTATACGATAGCATGAGACGCACGTGTTTTCTTTCCCCGTAATTAACACTAACAAATCATGTGCGTTACTCAGTGGTTTTCCCAAAATAACGTCCTTGTGTCTGGTTTGCGGTTTGAATATCTATCGCAACATCTTCCGATAGGCTAGACAAAGAATACCTCTTGTTTCTTTTATTATTGTGTTAAATGTCATACCTTGTGCTAACTGAACAATGTAAATGAGTAAGCTTTAAAAAAATGTGCGTTACCTCTAAACTACGATAGTTTTTATTCTCTTCAGGCAAGACATTTTTAAAATCACTTATGTAGGTAAGGTAAACCTATTTACCTAGGATAGCCCAGGAGGCCTACTCCGAAATGCAAAGTGCGAATGGTCGGATCGGACCGACACATGGCCGAACCGAATATTATTGAAAAATGCGAAAAAAGTTCGGATCGGCTCAGTTGGGTCGGGACCATAGTCAATATTCGAAAGGGTGTAGGAGTGTAGGATCGGAACCGACCGAACCAAATAGTAACTTCGTAGCAGGAAACGACCGAACATTCGGCCGATACTACTTCGGAGTAGACCCCCAGGTGACAGCCTCGTTGGCCCAGTGGTCGCAAGCGCTAATGCTGAGCATGACATCCTGGAATCGATTCCCGGGTTGTGAACAGTCTTACTGGGTTTTTCCCGCTGGCATCTCTCAGTATCAGCCCGGAGTGTGGACCTGTGTCCGGTTGATGGCAATAGGCTCGCCCCTATTACGTGGGACTTGAACATAACTGGTGACATGTAAGTGTACTACCTATAGATATACCTCTACCTCACCCTTCTCGGAAACAAAGCGTGATGTTACGTTATGAGTATTTAGTAGTGGAAACTGAATATAATATAAGTAGGGTAAGTTAAAAATATATATATATGTATTTAGGTAAGATCAGATACAGAAAATTATAAAAATGCTAATAATATTAATTACAAAATGAGGATTGGTATCCAAATGTCAATAATAAATCTAAACCCAATAACAATAAATGCGTTTTGAGTTAACTTCACTAAAATTAATTAATACGTTCGTAATAGAATCTTAGACGATGATTACCTTAATAGGATAAAAATAATAAGATTAGAAAATGAACAGTGCTTAACTTAGATTATATCGATGTCGTAAAACTCATGGTGTGAAGCCATGCAGGTGTAGCAGGTGCATGACAAGGAAACACTGGGTGATATGGGCATGTAGTGAAATATATCGTTACATAGACGATATTTCAATAAAACAATAAGATATGTGTTGTAGAGGACGGAGTGTGTCAGGGCGGGCGGCTGCGCTCGCTTTAAAGTCTCCGCGCTATTGTACTCCAATTTCACGAGTTGTGCTGACACCGGTTCGTATAAAAGCCGCTGCGGTCGATCTCAATAATCATTCCAGCCACACACATCCACCGCAGATCATCACCGGCACATCAACCCACATTTTATAAAAAAAAAAAAAACGTTAAAATGAGATCGGTAAGTGTCCTAAGCAAAAATATTGTGTTACGGGTCATCGAATCAACTCAATTATCGAAATACGAAAAAAACTTTTATTAGTTAAAATTAAAATCAAATTAATAAAAATCTTTTTTCTCCTATTAAAGTGCACAGTTCAACAATACCAAATTATCCCATAAACAGATAAAGATATCTCTAATCTATTTATCAACAATATCCCTTTGTTTTATATAGGTATATGTTTTTACTGTGCGCAAGATTCTGTCATATAGCTTGTCATTACTTGAACAATACTCGGTGATATGTTAATTCCTGACACACATAAAGCAATTATCTTGATTCGCGTTATTGATGTTTGACTAATATGACAATAGTTTAGTTTTTTTTCATACCAAAACAGTGTAGCTACAAAATTCATGGCATAGTTAATTTTTCGTCTTGTCTAATCTAATAGGAATAAAATTATGATAATCATAAATTAACGGTTGATAAAAATTCCTAAATGTAACTGTTATCTTCAGGAATCAATTTTAGCATTCGCTTTTTGGTTAACTTGTTATATTTTGATGTGATTGAGGTAGGCAAAACAATTGCTAGTCATATTTTGTGAGCCCAACGTTTTCTTATTTTTCATTGCAAAATAATTTTAAGCTGCATCTTCTTCATACATACCTAAGATTGCTCCTGTATTAGTTAGTTTAGTTAAGTTATTCCTAAACCATTCTACGCCAAATTCAAAGTTTACCGAAGTTAGTTATTTGATTATAAAATGAGATATCTATCGAATAAAATTGATACCGTTTGTAACGGTCATCTATCACTTTAATATGTGATTAAAATTAGTCACAAGCTTAACATCAAGGCTAAATAAAGAAACACTTTCAATGAAAATGGTCAGCTTCCTTACGAAACTCAAAATAGTATTTTATATCGAATCAAAAATAGTGCTTTATATATTCGGACATAAAAATGTAAATGACCTATTCTGGTGTAACAAGCGATCTTTCGGATCTTTTTTGTAATCGAGGTCACTGTCATATAAACTTTTATAAAACACAAAACTATTATAAATAAGCAACCAAAACAGCAAAGCAGACCGAAACTGATTTTGTTACATTAAAACCCGTAACTATGCATAAGTTCAACCTATAGTTAAAGCTCATCATAATCCTAACCTATAATTTAGTGGCGAATGTGCTAATCAACAAAGATAACATTGTTATATTTTTCCCGCAGTTCATCGTTCTGTCCGTCCTCGTGGCCGCTGCGTGCGCCTCTCCCCAGTTCCAGCCTCAGTACCAGCAGCAGCAGCAGTACCAAGGACAAGTCATTCCCATCGTCAGACAACAACAAGAGATCAACCCTGATGGCTCCTACCAATACAGGTAAACTGAGCGAAATGTTATTTACAAGGCACCAATTGTGAACGAAGAACATCTGTCATGAATGAGCCATTCTTCATGCAGTCAAACTTCATTGTTGTGAAGTTAAATGATCTCCCGAGAAACAATAAAAATATATCTTTACTGAATCTGCCAGCAAGATTTATGGTGGCCATAAAGTTTGTCGTGTGACCGATCTATCATAATAAATATGGCAGGTCTGACCTTAAAAGCGCGTGAAAGCTTCTTAAAGATGCTCTTTAAAAATGCATCAGCCAAAAACAATACGCATAATATTATTGTTTTAAATGACACAATGAGCACGACTTGCAAAAATATGCTCGATATTCATCCAATCTCATTCATGAATTCTTGACACAAAAGTTAATACAATAATTAATATTATAATTGATGAAATGCGAAAGGCTAATCATTGCCATTTCATTAATAACTCCCATATATCGATGGTAGGTATAAAGTAGGTGATTTTGTGAAATTTACATACTAATAAGCCCTTAAATATGCATCCATATCAGTCAAAAGAATTGCGAAATAGGATGAGATCACGGATTCCTTCAGTGTCGAGTGTGTTAAAGGCTTAATTTGCGGGGGGCATCTGTGCAAGCGCTCGCGTCCAAGCCCTGATTACGCAACAAATTGGCTCAGGTGTTATAGCAGTCATGAATACGTTGATATTTTTTGATTCACCAGATGCATGCTCTTGCAAGACTTTATTAGTAACACAATATGTCAGGGCACCATACGTCAAATTTAATTTCATCCTTAATGGGTTAAATAATGCAGAATATTTTTTGGTGCGCACATTATATACGACCAAATCAAATAATGTGACGTTATTAAGACATTTAATATTTATGAGATAGATGTCAAATACAGAATTAATTCGAAAACTTTCAAATGACATAATTAATTAAATTCATCATCAAGTTTTCGCAAATGTCAGAATCAAGTCGATATGCAACAAAAACCTAAAAAAGAATGTTGTAACGAAAATCACCATACTTGGTAAGCTAACAAAAGATTCTCAAGAGCAATTGATTGACATTGCGTCATGATTACACGACCTGAAAACGTTTTGGTGAAACATAATCAGACTTAATGTTTTCGAGCGTGTGGCAGCGCCTTGAGCACTGGCTAATTCTTGTTTGTTATAATATAAAGTGATTTATGAAATCCTGAAAGTTAACAACTATGTATTTAGTAATGATTAGGGTCGACACTACCGGGATGTTCTTAAGTTGACCTTTCTTAATGTATATTTCTACTTTCTGCAACATGAACATTAAAGCTTAAATACTAAGTACTCAGTACTTATTGCAGAAATTGTTATGTCATGCATACTTATCGATTAGCCAGGTAATAAGTAAACAAAGAATATTATAATTTCGAATGTCGGCATAATTAGCGAAAGACATTGACATCGATCGACATTTGTTTTTCCTTATTCCTAATCCCTATGAGGTTCATGAAATCTTGAGTTTTAAGATTTAAATATTCTGTTTTCATTTTTTTTTCTTTTTAGCTACGAGACGGGCAATGGCATCGCCGCCCAGGAGCAGGGATACCTGAGGAACGCCGAGACCCAAGTTGCCCAGGGTAGCTTCTCCTACACCTCACCTGAGGGCACCCCTATCTCTCTCACCTACACTGCTGATGAGAACGGTAATAGATATTTTATTTACGAGATCGCTAATTGAAGAAAGAAACTTGTTCTTTGTTCGGTAGTTTTTGAAGAAGCTTCTATATGAAAAATACTTCTTTAAATATCCGATTTATTTCGCACACATATTCCAAAAATTTTAAGAGTTATCAAAGAATTCATCTTAGTTTACTAAGCCTAGAACCTCTTGCAATCAGACAAAATAAAAAAAAACTCTTACAAAACATTTCAAATGTCACAAAGTGCCTACTTTTCAAAAGCTATGTTACAATTTTATTTCCTTTCTATAGTAGGTATTCACTTTAAGTGGAAACTCGAATCAAGTGTTTCGTCTTTTCTATATAAGGAGATATTTTATTGTAGCTTTTGTAGCTAATCTGTAGGTAGTCCACACCCAAGTATACATAATTCAACACCTATTTGGGGATACAGACCTTTTCGCTATATCGCTTTTCGGAGAAAATATTTGGCACACTTGACGATAGTATCTTCAAATCATTAAATTATTTAAAAACCCATTGACCAAAACACAGATTGATTGGTTTATTTCAATCTGTGTTCACAGCTAGAACATTTAATGGCGTGTTAAAGTAATAATGTTGTAAATAGCATGTTTTGAGAAGAATGTTACACCTGCAGTTGTAATAAATTAACATCAGCTTATTTGATCATTCATTCAGTTACGAATATTAAATTACATCGTCTTATGAACTCTGCAACTAGTAGAATCAGTTATGGTAAAACGCGTATAACGCAAATTGCAGCATCCGAAACCAATGTAATGGGCAATTAAGTAAAAGTGCTAAGTTACACAATATAGTAACAATTTCATTCAATATTTTGGTATGACTGACTGGTAGAAATTATTTAATCAAATTGCTTCAAATGAATAGACAAACTGGCCCTTCGAAAATTCTCCTTTATGGTAACAGCGATGTATTATTAAACAATTTTATTTGCTTACAGGATTCCAGCCCCAGGGCGCTCATCTCCCCACTCCTCCCCCAATCCCAGAGGCTATCGTCCGCTCTCTCCAGTACATCGCATCCCAACCTCAGCAGCCCCAACAACAAGTGTACAGACAACAAGTCTCCCAACAACAGGGCTTCCAACAACAAGTCTTCCGCGGTTAAGTGAACCCAACCAAACAACATGACGATGTCGACCGATACTCATGCACGACTGTACCTATTACCATATAGTTAAGGTGTACACGTAGAATAAGTATCAATAATAATTGTTACTGTGATTTATTATATTTTTTTATGAACGATAAGTAAAAAACAAAATTTTAAAAATTTATCGTTTTTATTAAAACCTTTCTAGACCTCTATTGAGCTAAGAAAAAGCAATAATAAATATGACACTTTTAAAATTCAAGGTTATACTAATTATATTATTTGAAACGGAACGTCATGTAAAGAGAATAATACAATATCAACACTTTTTTACTTTAAATTAAATTGCCTGTTCAAAAAAAAAAATCCCCGACGCGTAATGTCGTAAAAAATTATGAAAATGATTACTCTATTATTTTGATCTTGATGCATGAGACTGCGTAGACGGCATATGAACTCACGCTAGTCGCATTACGTTACTCGATACATTACAATACACATTATATGCATATGTACCGACGCGGCGACGCCAGCACATCAAGCTCCTACAATCTGTCAAATTTCTTTAATAGATTTTCAACTTTATGGCTAAAGCATTAAGGTTAGGTTGATTGGGAAAATTTTACAGTTTCGGGAGCTTGACCTGCTGGCATCTGTACACGCGTTCATATATAGACGCGGTTTTCTAAATGAGCGCGATAATCGCGTACTCTCGCGACAATCGCTTTTGTAAAATGCGGCCTGAGCTAAATTATTTCGATTTGAGCTACTAAGCTATATAAAGTCCTGTTTGTAAGTAGGTTAGCAGTTTTTAGACTCGAAACAGTAGGTTTTCCAAATATTTATAAAACTTCAGAAGCTTACCACGTTTGTGGTATTACGTCATACAATTTTAGTGTTTGCCATCGTAAATATTTTTAGCATAAAGTATTCTGGTACCTATTTGAAGTTTCAGCTCTCAGAATGTAGGTATTAGCATAGTAAAAGCAAACAAGTAGGCCAACTCAAGCCCCGAGCGAGCGATAATAGCCTAAACTCGTAGGGCTGTCACTTATACTTTATTCAATCGTCAAAAATGCATAGTCAATCTCTATACAAAACAATGTTCCCCTGTAGGGTAAGCATCAGGGACCTTTAATACGTTTTTTTTAATTATTTTTTCTACACACGGCTACACATCAAGCTATGCAAAACCAGTAGTATTAGCTGACCGTTCATTGTGAGAAAATATCATGCAAAGTGAGGCCAAGACAAACTGGTTTTGTATAGCTTGACGTGTAGCCGTGTGTAAGTACATAGACCAGAGCCGACTACATTTTTTTCATTGCCTACGTCATGTTATCTGTTTAGTTATTTGAAAAATTACGATCGAAATATATGACTAATAAAAACGTGGTTTTACTGAATCATGTATTTATTCAAATAAAATTAAATGATTATGAAGTCTTTGTAGTTAAAGGAGGTAGGTAGGTACACGTACAAATTATTTATTACGAGCAGCAGGGCAGCGGCGAAGCGTGCGCGGGCGCGGGCGATATTACCGGCGTCACAGCCAGGACTGGCGCACCTTTAGCAGCGATAAATTTTGTCAGTGTGTGCGTGCGACGATGCATACGTACGAGCGCGCTCACATACAAACCGCGCGCGGTCCGAATGTATGAAGATGTCGTACTTGTTTGCTTTTACTATGGTATTAGGTAGACTACGAATTGAACCGCAAATGCAGAGCAAATCCACAACGGATACGTCAAATCCCACCATGACCACAGTACCTATACCTATATACCTTTTCTATTATTGTTTTATGAGATGATGATGATGAGACAATTTTATTATTTTATGTTTCTGTGCCAAACTTAAGTGACAGTGGGTAGGGCCCATTGCTCGCAAAACAGATGGCCGATGGGGCCGAAAGGTTCTGGAATGGCGACCGCGTACCGGAAGACGTAGCGTTGGAAGGCCTCCCTCAACACAGACCTCCTTGGGAGGAGGTCTGTGTTGCGGCCTTCACAAGGTGGGCCTTGTGAAGGCCGCAGGAACCCGTTGGATTCGAGAAGCACAAAACCGGTCGAAGTGGTGCTTGGGGGAGACATATATCCAGCAGTGGCCGTCTTTCAGCTGAAATTATGATGTTTCTGTTCCATAAAAAGTTTATACAATTTCATGACAATTGACAAAATAAATTTACCAATGGCAATTTTCCCCCCCGTCCCGGTCGGTTTGTATTTTCCGTGCGCAAAACACTTCGACGAATACGTATGTCTCCGTTTACCGGAAATTTTTAATGATTGGGTAAAGAATGTCGGAGTCGGGAATTATGTTGCTTGCTTCTGGTTTTGAAACATACCTAATTATGTATATAAGGTTGCCGGGGTGTGCGTGTTCCTCATGTGCCTTTACTTAGTAAGAAAACCTTACGGAAGCTTAGTTTTTAGACGTTTGTCTCATGAAATCTCGTTGTTGGAAATTGATTGAACTGCATGTCTTTATCACTTTGAATGTGTACAGGGTGTAAATAAACCGTTTAGGAAGCCGTCATCTACGCATTGTGTTCATCAAACTAAGTAACTTTCTGCAAGAATAGTTTCTGACAAAACAACTTTTAAAAATTCGAAAATTCTTGAAAATTCGCTGTTAACGGTAGTGCGCAATGTAACGCACGCACAACATTGTGATGATGGGTGTATGCAACGGTGGAAGAATCTTGGGAGTATTTAAAGTTAAGTTATAACATTTCAAACTTATTTTGATTAAAAAAAAACATCAAAAAAGTTGGAATTATCTCCGTAACCGCAAGGTCCCTGTTCAGTACCTACAAAAAATATAATAACGGAGACTGGCTTTGTTAAGGGTGTTTTTACACCCGGACCCTAATTTCGTAATACACTATCTGAATCATTTTGAAGGATCTTGCTAATCCATTGCTCCATACGTTCGAAAAATCTGACAGCTGAACAACGTAAATAACGCAATGAATGTTGTTAAACTGTCAAATTGAAACCCATTGCTTTGCTACTGATAGTGTGTTACCAATTACCCCGCCGCCGTGTTACGTAGTTGATTCGCCATTTGCTTCGTCTATTTAGTATAGAAAAGCAATGGTATTGTTTGTATGGTCAAGGTTTTCATATACCTACCAAGTGTAGGTACCTACTACTGATAGAGTACCTTCCCCACGATAAGTAGATATACCTACCTACTCATAATGGAGAGAGCTTAGTGATTGGGGTTAGCTAAGTTTACATTATACCAAGGTCCGTATAGGAACTGATTATGTAGGGTTGATAGAATGTTATGATCTTGAGTGAGGCCGGGTTTGCACTTTGACAAGATCGAGTCAAAATAACCTCTGTCTACAGTCCGACCGTCGTCGAAGAATGCGTTCCTGACACCTGTCAGTACGACAACTCTAGTAGGTAGCTAATAAAGTACAAATTCGCAAAATACTGTAGCACTTATACTATAGGTCATTTCCTACATTCCACTCCACATCAACTCCACCTTCATCAGTGACATTGACGGTTAAATTATTTGTTAAAATTGACATAAACGTTAATTTTCCTTAGTGTGTGAAATCATCTGCCAACCTCACATTTTTAACTGAACTCATATGCCTTCCTCCATACATGAACCCTGCAAGAGGGTTACTAACACTACTTTTGCGAAAAAAGTGAACCCTCGCGGAGGGTTCTTGGCATTGGGTTTTAAACCGAGTTCTAAAACACTAAAATAATGTTTTAAGTCAGGGTGTCAGTCTTGTCGCTAAACTCTGTATTTGTCATGATCACAATTCCTTTGACAAGTAGTAATAAAAAACATAAAAATCAAGAAAAATTATATTTGATCGGTTTGAGACCTTTTGTGTCTAACAAAGTAATTTTTTTTTGTCTATTTAAATGGTCAACGAGCTACTGAATAACTTTCATTTTTTTATTATTTAGGTAGGTATCCTATTATTAAGGTAATTGTTTCATCTAATCCGTATTTTGGTAGGAAAAATAATTTTAAATTGTTGTAAGTAAGTTTAAACTTTTTACGATCGCATAACTAACATAGTCTGTAAGAATTTTTGCTGATTTCTCAAAAACTGTGCTAGTTATAATCTAACTTCTCTGAGGACGTTGTCGTGGCTGATTCGAGTATGAATCGACGAAGTTCCTTCAAACGGAAGTTTACCTGAGTAAGTAAGTACTAACATGTTCCAACTCATGTCAATGACTTCAAAACAAAAAAAAACTAAATTGTCAGCAGTTCCTTTTTATATTCTCCATTGGTTCACAGCTGCAGGATTTCTATGCCGTTTAATACAGGTTTATTTTTATAACTTCTTTACGACGCAGTAAAAAGTGGAAGACCAGTCTAAATTGAGGGATAAATCCTTATAACCGTTGCTGTGATAAAGGTCTTCCCGCTATTGTGCGATAAATTACTGTGGTTGTTTTTATTTACTGCAAATCTTGTTTACTTATTTTGCTTTTAAATTGAATTTGTGTTTTTTAGCGGGATGTGGGTCACTTTTTTTTGGCAGCAGATGCTTTTAATATCGTTTTGATTAAAATAATACTTCGGTTGCAATGTCTACAGCCTGATGGGAAATGTGTGGTCAAATTTAATAATAATTTCTCTAGAATGTTCCTACTGCTGGGACACAGTTCTAGACTATTCTATGCTATGCTATGATAAATTATTTTATTTTGAAAGTAGGTTTGTACAAACCCTTTTACAAGTCAGTCATAGGTATTTTAAAACTAGATGAGGTCGGCGTTTCCTATCTGACTAGTCTGAGAAGAAAGGCCGAAACAAACTCAGAGGTCATAGTCTCTTTTAAACAGACATAATCTTGGTCAGATCATAAATGAAGACCATGTAGATCGATGTCTGAAATGGTATTTTGATGAAAGAACCACACAGATTGAGAGGACCTGTCCAGTCAGTGCACGCATTTGTCAGAAATTGTGCAACTCAAAACTTAAGGAGCTCAACGATTCGACGAACAATACCAAAGAAAGGACATTTGGATAGGCCACATTAATTAGATACCTACTCAAACTGCCAGACCATGACAGAAACTAACAGAACAGAAAGAAAAATAAAATTACCCATAGTCTTCACATTCACAATAATTAAAGTAATAGCATACTTCGTAAATTAACAAAATGTGTTTTTATTTATTAATAACCAACTTATATTAACAGATTGCACCACACATACAAGTTGTATAGGTACTGTGCTATAGGTCGGACGCCAGGTGAGAATCAGTAACATCCCACTTAATCGTATTTCAATTAATTAGGTACTCCATCCCTGATAGTAGTATCAAAACTCCTGTGACCTTACAGCAGTTTTGATAATAATATCAAAACTCCTGAAAAAGGGAAGGTAAATTACTGTGTAATAAAATTAGTGGTTGTGCAGTGTACCTACTTTTCTTCGGTTAATATATGAATATTATTCGACTCCTGCCTAACCACTGCTTTTACGAAGAGGTTTTGTAAGCCAAAAGAACGCATGGGGCATTAGCATAGCATGGGGTAGCGCAACTATTCTATACACTCTGTTCTAGTGAGTCTATGGTTCTTTCTGACAAATGTTGCCATTAAATAGATATAATTTCCAAGCAAATCGGTTTTGAAAAAATTGGTTTTTGGGTGTACTAGTTTTATTCTAAACTGAATTCATGAGCAGTAATACATATAACAAGAGGTCAATTTTTCCACGGCTGACCGTTGCAGCCAAGTTTTTTTTTTGTAATAAGACCTTAAGTCTTATTTACTTGCTCTTGTCCCTTAAGACTTGAAGTCAGTGCAAAATGTATTTATTTTTCTTCTATTCTCTCATTCAGCTGTCTTGTTATCATTCACGCACTCCTATCCCACAGTTACCACCGTTACCATTCATACCAGGGGGGAGACAGTTAGAACATGCACAACTTTAGTAAAGATAGAGTCGCCATCTACTTTTGTTAACGATGAAGCTATTAGTTTAATAATCATCGATAGATGTCTCTGTGATACCAACTTAAATGCAAATAAGAAAATCAAATACAAGAGTTCTCTATAATTTAAAACAATAATTATAACATTTTACATCAAGATTATTACATTATTATATGTATTTCATTTCTGACCGGCATCATCAATTATTGCAACCGTGTCACGGAAATCCTTATTGTGTGACATATTCTGGCCACATCAAACAATATGGTCGCCGGTCTCAGTTTATAAGTGTATAGTCTATGGTCGCCGGTACCGTTTATTAATATACTCTTAGCCGTTACACGGTTACAAATTACAATAAATTAAAGCAAAATGGTTCATTATTGTGTTACTGCCAATTCTGGCGAAATTTAGCGTTTGATGTATGTGATCATTCAAATTTCCTTAGCTGTTGTTGCGTTATATGTTGATCAATATGCGGTCAATTTATATTAGGACACTTTTACTTCTGAATCACCATCATTCAAATTTTAATTATTGTAATTTAGTAAATGTATCATTATTATTATTCGCCAGTCGCATATTGATCAACTTAGGACTACAACAGCTAAAGCAATTTGAATGATCACATAAAAACCAAACTTACTGATCTCTAAGTACGGACGCCAGCACATCAAGCTACTACAATCTGTCAAATTTCTGTAATAGATTTTCAACTTTATCCGTAAAGAATTAAGGTTCAAGGTTGATTGGGAAAATTTGACAGTTTCGGGTAGCTTGACCTGCTGGCGTCTGTACGTAGGTACACATACATTCATGCCTATCTATAGCCACCTATAGAGCCTTAGTTCCATTTAAGAATTGCAGATGGCGTTTCGAATCTGGATGCTTCGAAATGGCACAAGAGGGCTCTCTTCTCCCGTATTATTATTATACTCTTTGATTCATACGCTGGCAATACTAACTTGTCATTTAATTTGTCAACAGCGAATTGACGCTACACGCTACGAAAATAAATATTCGTTTCGCCGTAACTTGTGAATTCAATTTATTTCTTCGGTGTTAATAGCTAACTATCCAAAATGGTGAAACTCTCAACAGAGTTGATACAAAACTCGATGCAATACATGAATCCATGTCGAGATCGAGAGTTAGATCTTAGAGGTTAGTTCATTTCATGGATACATTTTCGTAATACTTTGGGCTTTTATTTTCTTCTACCTGATACATAATAATATGCATAATCAAAAGATCTTTTATTTTTCTCGTAATTGAATTTGATTGATTTTTAATAAACTATAGACTAGCTTTGGATTACCTTCTAAATCTTCCCGCCTCTTATAGGTTACAAAATACCGCAAATTGAAAATATGGGCGCAACATTAGATCAGTTCGACACCATTGATTTCTCAGACAACGATATCAGGAAACTGGATGGATTTCCGTTGCTGAAGAGGATCAAGTGCTTGTTGTTGAACAACAATAGGATTGTGTAAGTATTATGATGAATAAAGAAAACTATCTACCTAGCGTTTTCCCAAATATCTTGGGGTCAGCTTTCGGTCTAACCGGTTGCTGCAGTGTTTTATATAGCGACTGCCTATCTGACCTACACAACTCAGTTATAATAATGGGTAATGCAATATACCCTTTGACAAGACTGGTTTTATTTTATTTTATTAAATAGGAACAACAAGCAGCTACATTATGCATTATTTTTAACAGAAAATACATAATTTACTTATGTAATAATGTAACCCAAAGCGCTGTTCACGGAATTTTAAAATTGGTTATCAGAATTTCGGCCTTTTGACAATTTACTAAGCGTTATGATGAAAACAGTCAATAAATTATCTCATAATTTGAGTGCTGCAAAGTCTACTAGTAATCTTCTTAATTATTATGTTCCAGTGCAGAAGCTAGGGTAATGCTTGACTGCCACATAATTTAATGTAAATTTGCATGTGAACTCATTACAGACCAATGATGCATAACTATGTAAACTGGAAACATAATCAATTGACACATAATTATATAAATGAAGAGATTGCCAGAAACTGAGAAACTAATAAAAGCATAACATATATTTTTACAGAAGAATCGGTGAAAATTTGGAGCAATACATACCTAATTTAGAATCCCTGGTGCTGACAAACAACAATATAACAGAATTAGGTGATTTGGACCCTCTAGTCACACTGCCAAAACTGAGAACACTATCATTACTGCACAATCCAGTTTCAAACAAGCAACATTACAGGTAAATGTAACATTTTACATAAATAGTTATGTTGTCATTATTCTTATCTAGCCATTGGAAGAATATAAGCCACAAAATACAATCTACCTCATTTTAATGACATGTATCAGAATTATTTTTGTTCCATTTCTGATATTTAAAACCATTGTGTATTTTAGCCCGTGGTATCGCTCTAAAATCAAAATCAAAAGTCATTTATTCAAATTAGGCTGAGAATCAGCACTTTTCGAACGTCAAAATTACAAAAGACAGTCCCCCAAAAACGCCCGCCCTTCACCTCTGCAGGGCCAAGTTCTCTTGTCAATATTATAATGTTACTTATTGTAACAAAAGATTATGTAGCACTAAAGATAAATTTTGCAAAATTATCATCCTTTCGAAGAAATATCAAAGCATAATCAGCCTATAATGTTCCCACTGCTCTATTTTCCTCTCGAAGAAAGAATATAAAAAAAAATATATAATTTTATAAACATCTAAAATTTTTGCCCCTTGTATTCCAGAGCATATGTGGCATTCAAATTCCCAGAGCTGAGACTATTAGATTTTAGAAAAATCAAGCAAAAAGAAAGGGATGAAGCAAATACTTTGTTCAAAAGCAAGAAAGGAAAAGAGATGCAGAAGGAAATTACTAGAAAGGCAAAGACATTTGTACCTGGAGGAAACATGCCTGATCCTAAAGTTACAAGTAAGTTTGTCTTTTTGTTTTGTTTGTTACAAGTAAGTTTGTCTTTTTGTTTTTTTCTTTTTTATTTTGTTTGGTTTTCCAATAATGTGAATATCAGCAGGATAATTGTGCAGCACACTATTAATAGTAATGGCTTTCATTTTGACAGTTCAGTAGACAAATTTTTCGAACATAATATGAAGCAATAGATTAGTAATATCCTTCAAAATGATTGAGATTGTGGTTGATAGTGTGTTACGCAATTGGGGTGCAGGACTGTAGGACCAAGTTAAATTTTACGAATGTTACAAAGCATAAATAATTAGTGCCTATATGTACCTTTAATCAAATAATGAAAACCTAAATACTTTTTACGTAATAGCATTTTCGAAGTGGTCCGCGAAGATATGTTGTAGTCATGATTACTGTATGATACAGATTGTTATCATTTTGTAATCTATATAAATGACAAAATAATAACAATCTGTATAATATAACAGTAACCTCCTTCTACCAGTTTGCTTAAAATGTGTTTTTTTTTTGTGGCAATGTCAGTTACATGACATGACCGACCATGTAAACAGCAAAGTTGCTGCATTTACGTGGCTTAAATGCAGTTGTTGTGTGGTGTTGTCCTTATATTAATTAAAAATCTCACATTACCAACCAATCTGTTTCAGATCTCACCCCACAAGAAATCCACAAGATTCGTGAAGCAATCAAGAATGCTTCATCTCTACAAGAAGTGGAGAGGCTGACGAGAATGCTCCAATCAGGCCAAATCCCTGGACAGAAGCCTTTACAACCACCAATTCAGTCGAATGGCCAACGTAAGATTTGTATAAGATACCAACTACATGGTCCACTGGCATTTGCAACCAATGAATCCCAATATGGTGATCCTGAATCAAGCCAATGTGTTTTTGAAGCTTTCTACCAAGATTACAGGACCAACAACCTTAGTGGGACACCGGATACGTAATGTGGAGAGATGGGTTGTGGCTCAACTTGGAGAAGGCCTTTATCCAGCAGCTTGCACTAAGCAGTCTCTGAAAAATATCATTCAATTTACCATACCTATATTCTGGACATGTCATTGGCACTATCTGTTTCAGCAGACAGCTTTTTCAAGATACTTTTATATCATTTTATTCTAACAATTTAATTATTTATGTGAATTTAACATTCAAGCAGCATATTTACAGCACAGCTCGACCTGAGAATGGCAAATGGCAGTCTATAGTGTCGCAGCTGGAAATGGATTACCATCAACCTGTTTATAGACATATTTGGGCAAACTGCGCTCCCATAGAATCTAATTAAACATTTACAACCAAATGTACTAATTCTTGTGATTCCAGAAGACGACGAGGAGGAGATGGAGACCGACCAAGCGAATGGCCAGTAACAAGGTTACCCACCACAAAAGTATACAGACTTTTTGTATAGGTTGTAAGAACAGATACAACCTGGTTTAGATATTTTCTTTATAGATTTAACTTTAGGGAGTGCGATTATTTTAAGCTGATAAGAACAGTGTTTAGTTTTAAACTACATAATTATTTAGCTATTAAGGCAGATACTACACAGAAATCAAGGTTATTAAGCAAAAGAACAGATACACATAGTACAGATAAATGTACAGACGCCAGCACATCAAGCTACTAAAGTCTGTCAAATTTCTATAATAGATTTTTAACTTTATCGCTAAAGCATTAGGTTCAAGGTTGATTGGGAAAATTTTACAGTTTCGGGTAGTTTGATGCGCTGGCGTCTGTACAAAACTAAAATATTTATGTTTGGAAAGTAAAGTTCCGTAGTAAACAATGTCTGGATGGCATTGTATAAAGAAAATCGTAACCTTTTTGCTGGTTTTATATTCTGATGTTATCTGAAAAGAACTCCATACTACAACTGTCTTCATATACATTCTATTTTTCGAATAAAACCAAAATTCCATTCAATTGTCTTATTATTTCATTTAATTATTATCATTTTCATGTCTGCACAAATTGTTTCACTTTTAAATATAATAATTCGTCATTCCCAGCGTCCAAGTAGACGGTATAAATTGTTGGTAGAAGTACCATTCGTCCCATTAATTCTGTTATAGAGGGTCGTTTGGCGGGCAATATTGACAGCATAGAATCCACAAGGTCCTGCATGCTCCTGTCATACATCGCCATAGCTATTGGATGTACGCTGCCGCTTGTAATTGCCTTCACCAAACCCACTAACGTCTGAAAAGCACATAATTTATGGGCTACGTACGCACTGACAGGTGGCTTGCTTAGCGCCTAGAATCTAACGACTCATCTTGCGAATAGCGAAGTGAAACGATCGCTTTAGAATTTTCGCAACCGGCCGCTTATGCGCTTGGTGCCTTCGCTAGTCGCCTAGCGTGTATCGAAGTATGTAACCGACTCATGGCCAATGACGCCCCAGGCGCGTCATAAACAAATATCACGGGAGGCAATTGACGCACCTGGCGAGTCACATCAAACTTGATTTTAAAAAATTGACAAAGAGATCTACCAGTTTTTATCCTAAATTAAACATTGAAGTTGACAATACCCTTGGCCACATATTTTATAAGTCAGGGATAGCAAACCTTTGGTAACAGTTTACAAACTTATACAGGGTGGAACCGACGCGAAAACGGTTACCACCCCGTATATTGGCGTAATATTATTTAAGGTGGAAGCTCGCAAAATTCAAATTTTCTTACGTTTTTTGCAATTTGCAGGTCAGTGTCAGGTTGTATGTTGATTAAAATATGATTCGCGACCGTAACAAATATGGCTTATCTGATTTAATTCATTCAAATCATTAACACAACCCTCTAAATTAATTTAATCCCATTAAATAACTTTTTCATGAAATAGTCATTCAATGGGATTTTATGAACTTAGAGGGCAAGTCATCGACTGAGGAACTAACACTTACATCAAGATTTAGGCTAATTATTAAACAGGATAGCAATCAAAATCAATATAATATCATCTACTCAGGATCCAAAATGCACATAGGTTCGGAATTTTAGGTTGAGTTCACGATAAACCCCTCTTCGCTTCGCATATGCGCCGAGTAGATACCTTAAATTTTGACTGTCAACACTTCAACTTACCTCAGCGTCGAAAGCTCTTTTGTGAGTACACATTTCATAAAGTAAACAACCTAAAGCCCAAACGTCACTTTTACTGCAATACGGTTTGCCTTCACACAGCTCTGGAGCCAAGTAGTAAGGTGTGCCTATTACAGTCGATGTCTTCTTGGCACTGAGAAAAAGAAATTCGTAGGAGATATTATCATACAACAGACGTCACACAGATACTTCAATCACGTACACTAAGATAAATTCTGAGAAATTTATTAAACTCAAAAACCCTTTGCCCGAGATGGTATTGAACCCAGGACTCCATGCTCAGCAAAAATGGGTGTGTGACAACTAGACCCGTGCCTACTACCTACCCCATTGGGGAAAACTAGGCGTGATAAATTAATGTATTGCGACTCGGCTCACCTTGCTAACACTTTCGATATTCCGAAATCACCTATCTTGACTATAACACCATGCTTGCCAGTCAAGAGAATATTTTCCGCTTTCAAATCTCTATGAATTATATTTTTACTATGAATGTAGTTTACTCCTAACAAAACTTGGCAAAAGTAGAAAAGGATTTCCTGAAATCATAAATATGGAGAGAATAAGTTTACACGTTCGTTATACCAGATACAGTATTTCTAGCTCACGGAGCGACACGCGCTTTACTTGTGGCAACCAAGTGTACAGACGCCAGCACATCAAGCTACTACAATCTGTCAAATTTCTTTAATAGATTTTCAACTTTATCGCTAAAGCATTAAGGTTCAAGTTTGATGGGGAAAATTTGACAGTTTCGGGTAGCTTGACCTGCTGGCGTCTGTACAAACACGCTGTGAATGTGGCGTGAAGATGAGTAGCGGCAGCACATAACACGCACTTAAACTTCCGACTTCGCCATTGTCTCGGACGGTACTGAGAGCTGATGTATCGTCTTGTTGAGACTGACTGTACCCTAGACGGTGCTGTCCTCTGGATGCGGGCAGCGCCTAATCAGACGGGCGATGATCGATGTTATGGAAGAAAATAATATAATGTGTAGCAGAGGCCAGAAGATGTATTTTGCGCCTTGGACGTTGTTGAATGTTGGCGTTTATAATACATAGGTGTGTATATTACCTGCTGTTCTAATAATTTTGGACATCTCATATACATGTATTCTGCTAGATTTCCGCTAGTGGCATATTCCATGGATATCATAACATTGTTATCAGTGTAATAGCAATCATAAAACTTGATGATATTGGAGTGATGCAGCGAAGACAGGATCTGAACTTCATTTTCTATATCCTGCAATAATGGGGGTACCGGTCAGTGGGTCATCTTAGGGCCTATACAGTTAGTTATCAACAAAAATCTTAGTGCAGGTAGGTACTCACTTGCATATGGTCTTGAAGCTTTATGTTCAATTCTATATCCTTTACTATTGTTAACTTAGTGCCATCTCGCTTTTCACATAAATACACGTTCCTGGAAAACCAATGGTTCTATGTAGATAGGTACATACGACGACATTTCCAGTATAAGCTAACTTCATTAATTATACGTACGAAAAGTCTATACAATGCGAGGTCAGCTAAAACCGGAAATGTATAACTTGGTCGTGTATACCAACAATAGTTTGAACCTAGGTACTTTTATGGAAAGAGTAACTACTAAAGTAATTAATAATTACGTACCCGTACGTCCCTTTACCAACTGTTTTTAAAACTGTTAACTTATGACTTTTAAATCTTGTCGTTATACAATCCATTTTTGTTATTATTTTCTATTTTATCATAATTCAGAATGTCCAATATTTTAGAATCTTAATTAATACATTATTGGGCTTTTTATCACATTAAATTCACGTATGGTTTACACTAGCTAAAATCTAGAACATAATAAAAATTAAACTACCCGCATCATAAAATTAAGAATAGTAAAGTAGATTGCCACAGCAAACAATAATGTGGTCGTAATAATATAATTATGCATGTAATGCATAAATATTTTGGATATTCTACAAAACATACATTTTAATCGATTTTGTTTTTTTTTTTTTTAACAAGATACCAATCATAGTTTATACGGGTGGACTCCGCAAATCCAGGTACATACATACAATACATACAAACGTGTATTTTGCGTACGGTCACGGTACCTTTACGCATATCGATTTTTTTATTAAATTATTTTCAAGACATATTTAATGGTAGCAACATTGACAAAGAACGTCAAAACTTGTGTTTCCATCTGAATAATTTATTTTGCCGGTTTTCAAAATTTCAACCAATCATACTTTTCTTGACGATATTAGTACATATAGAATTTGCGTTTGTTTTCGTAAAAAAATTAACTAATGAAGAGTAACACCTAACGATGACATTATTATTACCAATTTATTAACATAATTTTCGATTTTATAGAGCCCTTTGACTAGCAGTATATTTCACGAAGTCTGTCGTATATGGTATCAGTATTCTATCCACTATTTTATCATTTGGTTTTCGTGAAGATGTTGATCACCACAACTCCTGGATTAATGGGACATTCCTCCAAAAGTGGCAACACTTCTAGTTTTACGAGTACGACCCGAAGTACTGCCTTCCACTCAGCTGGCTTTCAAACTAAAAGTTGTAAATATTAAGGCCAATAGTTTATAAAGGCCTTATTATTAGCTGGCTCGTTAGATAATTATCTGAACTGTAAAGATGGGTCAAATGATGGGATCTTACGACGCGAGGAAAGTTGATCTTTATATGGATGATCAACCAACATTTGACCCGCAAGCGGGATTTGATTACCCGAGAAAACCAAGACGTAAGTTTAAACTCTATAAATTAGTGAGTTCCTATCATTGCAATCTGTTTTCTATGTTTTAAGGAGGATTTAAACAAAAGTTACATAATTTTTGTTTAGGTTATGTTGCAGCCAAAACAAAGTGTTATTAATACCTAAAAACTTCCAAGATTGAAGACGTACTAATAATTGCCACTATCAAAGTGAAATTAGCCTAAATTATTTAATAAAATGTTATGTTTACACTCACTACTGTTGTCATTTTTTTTCAGAGATGGTAGCTCGCGAGGCTGATCTTATTTCTGCTAAGATCCCACCGAAGCACCGTGATTACTGTGCCCATCATTTGTTGGAATATCAAACATGCCGCTACAAAAACATGCCAATGCTCTATAAGTGTGCCCATGAGAGACATGCCTTCTTGACCTGTGAAAAGGATGAGTATGTTGATTCAATATCAGTATTTTTCAGCTATAAGTACTTACCTAGTTGTATAAATAAAAACTTTTTTTTTATGGTAACAAGCAACAATGAAGTGTAGAGGAGCCAGATCTACTATTTTTCTCAAGATAATCTAGTATTTTATTTAAAAACACTGGATAAACTAATAAATTAAGTAACAAACTATTAAAATTAAAATATGAGAAATTTTAATTTTAATAGTTTGTTACTTAATTTATTTAAGAATACTAATATTTAAATTATTTCACTGTCATCCTAACGATCGATGCAATAAAAGTACCTACAGGTTGTAATTTTTACAGATTTTAGTCGGTTCGATTCCCGGGTGTGGCAAGCGAATTTACGAAAATATTTGAATGCAGTTTTATTTCTATTCAAAAATAAAGGAATGTTTTCTTTGAGTAAAATTTTCTATCTACAGTATTAAGAGTACTTTCCCTTCAGGTGGCATTACAAAATTCCACCCTGTATATTTAATTTTACTCTATGATATCACTGAATAAGACATTCTATCATTCAACAGACAGCAGAATTTTTTAAAGAAAAATTTTTCTGAGGTTGAATGTATACCTACCACTGTGAAAGAAGTTTGCTTCATTTTATTGTTCTGACTGGAATACCTTTTTATCAAAATTACTAGATTGAATGACTTCTTTTCCATAAATAAACATCACCACTAGTTAGATAAATGAAAATGTTGATTATTAAATGATATCACCATGGTGTTTTGTGATGCCAAGTAAATAATAATAACAAGATTTTTCCTGCAGCTTCTCACGCATGGAGGTCGGAAATTATCCCACAGGAACATACTACTGGGATTAAAAGTATCCTGGATGAAAGGCACCCAGATGGTTATCTGGGTGCCTTTCATCCAAACATACATAAATATATCAGTAGAATTGCTAAAACGTAATATGGACAAAAGTACCCACTGATATGATATGATGAGTAGGTATGCTGTGCTGATGAGGAAGGCGTTTTTTTTTTTCGCCCATATAATGGGCAGGCTAAAGTCTTTCGACCATACCGCCTAGAAGAGGAAGGCGTTAATAAATTACTGTTTTTTTTTTTTCAGTTATGAGCTTCGCATGAAGGAGTTTGAACGTGAGCGTCGTCTCAGGCTACGTGAAAAGCGCCTTGTTGGTGTTGCATAAAAATAAATCTTAATAATCCATCATGTTCAGTAGATAAATTATGTTGCTATGAATACTGTGTAAATAGAATATACAAAACATCTTTAATATTTATTTATAAGCCCCTTAATTTACCTTTTTAAAATCTAAGATATTATTTTCCATACTTTTGATTGGTTGAAATTATCTGTCTCACAGTTCCCAGAAAAGCTTGCAGACTTTTCTGGGAACTGTGAGACTGCAAAAAGCCTATTACAACAACTATCAAATAGTTTTCGCTAAAAGGTCCGCGAGGTCCTTAAGCCAATAATACACTGCCTATGTAGGTCTAATAATAACTACCTATAAGGACGCGTTTTTTTCTGCGGAATTGACTCCCAGGTCGAACTCTCAATTCATATGTTTTCAACGCAGTTTCATACATAATGAAGGCAGGCGGAAGCTAAATTCTTTAATCCGTTTAGTGATATGATTTCAAAATCGCATTATTGTGAAATGCGAGTGCGTTTGTATGGAGTGTTGTGGGCCGGAATGCTTTATATAAAGATTCATCGTTAAAGTAAAGCTATGATAAACCACTTTTTTAAATGAATGTGTAACTACCCCGTAATCAACAACATCAATAATACGCTAGATTTTGTTTTCATTTTACTTTACGTCCAAATTAATATCATACGCTTTGACCACAACTTGGCTCGAGTGGGGTGTCTTGTATCTATTGAAAATAGTAATAAGTTTAGCTTTACTGATAAATAAATAAATTAAAGAATTATCCCGTAAAATAGTTACTCAGTTTCAATTGAATTTTTATCAAGGTTCTTTGTTGAATAAAATAAGATATTCCCAAAAAATCATTCAGTGGACCTCACTTATTGACTTACCATAAAGTATTTCATAGACAATTAAATTAAATGTCAACCCCATGAAGAAAATCAATAATGTTGCCATGAATTAAAAACATTTGCTGTTACAATTTTTGACGCATTGTTTTCGTACAACAAGGATGCATTTTCAATGGCAAGTGCGAGATGCTGTAATGAGAGTTACCAAGACATTTGGCACAAGAGAATTCGCAATTAAACACTTTAATAGTCATCGCTAATAAGGTCTCCGTGACGTTTTGTGACGCAGTCGCCCATCCACAATTTTTGTAAACACGCTTGTCGAATACACAAATTCTATACGAATAGTTGAATAGGCTATTTATTGCGGAAGTAATGGCTTCCTAAATTTTAATTGCAGACATTATTTTACTATCGATAATTAAAATCAAATATGACGATATGTCGTATTTTTTGACCTGATCAAGCGCGATATGTGAATAATTGTGTCATCCGGCTTATTCCCTTGGATATTTAATGCCGCGTCCTGTAAAAGTGCTACAAAGAGCTATCCTGAAAAAGATTGTTTGTGTCCAAGAAAATTAATTTCCATCTATGAAATGAGCCTGTGTTCATAACAAAAATCCAATGTGTTAAATATTTCATTCAATGAAATCAGACGTGAAAATGATGACTTGCGATAGGTTTTAGTGAATCTGAGATATTAGAAATTAGTTTATTGTCATGGATGATGCCGGCGGCACGAGTTCAGTAAAGAATAAAATGAAGGGCAAGGTGCAAGACGAAGACGACGAGTCAGAGGAAGAAGTGGTAGACAGTGAAGACGACGACGAGACCATCGCCAGAATACAACGAGCTCACTTTGCTCAGGCAGCGGCTATGAGCGCTCGGAGGCGCGCGGCTCCTCGGCCCAGGCCTATGAGCCACAAGCGGAAGATGGAAGCTGTGAAAAACTTTCATGATTTCACGAAGAAACTCAAAAAGGACACAGGTATTACAATTCGCAGCTTAGTTGGTAATAACGTCTTAGAATTAAGTGACTTATCAAGTGAAGACAGTAAGACAGAAAGTGATGGACTATCAGAGGAGGAATTTGTAGTTAACCTCAATGCTGTGCAAGAATTGAATGAAGAAAACGAGAGTTACATTGACCCTGAGACTGGTGACATAGTGGAGGCGAAAAAGGGGCCACAGAGCACTAGTAAACCTCCTGAAGAGCCTCCTCCATGTCCAGAACCTGAAGTTAAACAAGAACAAGAGGAACTGCCAGAGCCAGAGCAAGAGCAGGAACAAGAACAGGAACAAGAGGAAGAAGAAGAACAACCAAAAACCCTTTCAATTAGTGATCTTATTGATGAGGGTGACTTAGATAATAAAAACGTTGAAATTGCTGAAGTGGAAGAGGGTGACTTATGTCCAGAGAAATCAGCAGAAGACCTGTTAGATATTAAACAAGAGGAGAGTAGTCAGGATTTTGACATCACGGAGAAATTGAAAGAAATGGGAGAGATTAGCGTCAAGCCCATTGTTAAAAAGGAGGATGATAGTGGGGAGTCATCAAAAGATGAAGAAAAGAAGCCTGAAGACGAAGATGAGGTAAGATTTACTCTTTATTATCTTGTATGTGTTGATTTATATTGTTATGTATGTATATAATGGTCCCATAGTAACACTATTCTTAGTATTTCTCTGTAACATCCAGGTCAGTACTAAATTCAGACATAAAAGCCAGTTTTACTATTATTTGTAATATATCCAGTATAATTATGTATGGTAATAACTTTTACTGTGGAACAGACTTTTGATCTCCTGCCAATACTTGGATTAACACAAAACATGATCCTTGTTTGTTTACTAACATATTATTGCAATTTTGTAACAATATTGATTAATTTTAAAGTTGTTTGTTTACCTTATCACAATGTTGACACAACACAAATAATAGATAATTTTGTCTGCTGCTATAGTAATTTTGATAGTAATGGTTACCTATTAATAATTTGTATTGTATTGCAATATCAATGGTCCCAAATCTAACCCCTATTGGGTTAAAGAAACAACATAAACAATAGAATAGAATAGTACATTTAGTTAGGTGTTAAAATAGTAAATACATTAAAGCTTATCCACCCATAATTCACTATTCGACATGCAACATTTATATTATTAACATTCACTTAAGTACCAAAAGCCAGATCCATCAATCCAGAGCAATTCGGACAATTCTTTTCTCTGATAAAAACTCAGTCAAACTGTAGTATGTTTAATCTATTAAAAAATATGTTTATACTATTCTAGTAATTCCTATGTTGGTTGAATAATAAATGTAACAGACTAAACAATAGTGAAGAATGAAGATATACCTATGGATTGTACTATGTACTACAAATTCATACATTCTGGTTGTTATAAATGTGACACAATAATGTCCACTGTACAAGATCATGATTTTTTGATCCTTAAGATATTGTTGATATTGTTTACACAATTAAGTTTTTTTTTTTTTTATAAAACTGCCTCACACTAAGAATTTCTCCTGTATCGTGGGTGCATTTACAAACATTTAAACTCACATACACAAACAGCCAGACGCAGAACAACTACTTGTAGGCCATACAAATATTTGTTCCGTGTGGGAATTGAACCAGCGACACGCAGTGCAGCAGTCAATCGCTTAACCACTGCACCAACCGTGCCGTCAAATCAAAAAATCAAATCGTGCCGTCAAGTTCTATCCATGAAACATGATAAATTATTCTGCTGTAATATTGTTGTTATAATTCAGAGTCTGATACTTATGTATTTGACTTATATTACAATAGTTCTTACTCAAAGACCCATTTCTTTTTTGTTTGAATAAACTACACATATGTGTCAGTCCAAGCGAAAAGGGTCCAGTGCGCGGCATTTAGTTTCCGAGATATAAGAGGTTTTGTAAAGTTGGGTATAAAAATTGCATTTCGCGATTTTAATTGGTTATAAATAAATGCTCAATTATCTACAATTTCATATAGTAAATGACTATATACGATGTTTCTAAGTACCAGAAACTTTATGAAAAAAGTTTACTAAAAAGGTACCAGTGGGTGGCATGTCGATATTCTGGGAATAAAATACGTTTCAATACCCCGTACTGATCACTTCTAATAATTTAATTATATTTTAAGATTAAAATGTTGAAACTACGTGTAAAAGGTCCCTTAAAGCGGGGAACTCCCTGCTACTATGCAACTACTAAGGGGATTTACTTTGCTTCACTTCGACATAGCGGGGATTTCCCTGATCGTTTTTTGCTACCTACGTGTCCTATAAATAGATCTGCCTGTGATGCAATAATTTATTTGTCATTTGACACCGGAAAGGAAACAATATCCGACAGTCTTTGTGTAAATATAGCAGTTTTTATTATCTTAGCTGTTTTAAATTGAGTGAGTGAAAAGTGCGCATAAAAATGAATAAAGGTAAGTCTTTACGTTGTCTATTATATCTACTAATACTATGTTTGTTGTTACGTGTTGTGTTATGTATCGAATAAGCTCCAAAAGTACTGAACCGATTTTGAAAATTCTTTCTCCAATACAAAGCTGCATTATTCAGTCATAGGCTATAATATTATTAACGTTATTACGCTTAGCGGGGCCGAGGTCGAAAAGCTAGTTCTATAAACCGGGGTATCGGAATGTTACGGAGTTCTTGTGTGTATCTACAGCTGTTACCTACTTTTCATATTTAGACCTCGACAGGGGCGAAGCCTCCTACAGACAGCAGTCGTCTTTAAATTCGATTTTTTATGGATTTTAGAGATTTAGAGATTTATGGATTAAGCGTAGATTACGTTACGTTCCTACTTATTTATTACATTTTAAAAGAGAGCAGCTTTAATCATAATAATTCGGCTGCATCCACATAGACTGAAAACTGACCGCGACAAAGTTGATAGGCTAATGAATCTCAATTAGTCATAATTTCATCCCATTTATACTAAATTCAAATTTGTTTTTAGGTAACATAATTATTGAAGATTCAACCGAAGGTTCCAGCTCTAGTGATGAATCTAAGCATTCTGATGGACCTGTACCACTTTCTATGGAGGTGGAAGTAAACACACTACCTGTTTTGGCCTCGACCGCAACAACGCCGGATTTACCAACAGAAGAAGAAACCGTTGCACCTTATTCAGGTACTTACAACTTAGAAAATAATTTCACAGAGTCGACATCTGAGATGGATGAAACGGATCAGTATTATGAAAAAAGCACTAATACAGAAGCAATCAGTGAAGATGAAATACATGAGTGTTATGATTTTGCTAAAATAGTTAGCCGAGCCTTGTGTAAAATCAAAAAAGATCGACGTGATCATTGTATGCATGCAATAGTACATATTCTTTATGACTACAGCAAGGACTCTAATACCAATTAAGAAGTTGTGTTAGGTACCTATGTCATAGACATAGTATGAAAAAATGACCTGTGTAGTATGTATATTTCAACTATTTGTTTTCAGAGTTTAGCTATTCAGCGTCTGTAGAACATGAAGACTATGAAAATTTTAATTTAGAGTTCAAAAGTCAACGGGGTACAGAATTATCGTGTGACATCGAATTTAGTGCTTGTGAGCCGCTCGAAGAGCGGCAAATTGGTAATATTTTACTAGATGATGATCCTTTAATTCTAGACGATGTAACTCAGGCCTCATTCTTAGATACTGGCTGTGGATGTAATAATAATTGTGTGTCCAAATTTCAAAAAGATGTAATATTAAGTAGTAGGTTAGATTGTATCGAATTAAATTCACGTTGTAATGAAGGAGTCAATCATCATCACTTGGTCTTGAAAGGAGCTTTAAATGCTCTCTTACGTACAAGTGAAAATACATTACATTCAAAAAACAGAAACTTGCAACGAAAAGAATACACGGTAAAGTATTTCTTTCGAGGTGTTTCAGTATGCAAGATTTTTTTCCAATATGTATATGCCACTGGTTTGAAAAGGTTAAAAAATGTAAAAAAGAACTTTCTGGACAGCGGTGTTGCTCCAAAGGTCCACGGGTCACGTAAACGACCTTACAATTGTATTAATTTGCAAACTAGATCAGACGCAATCACTTTTATAAGACAGTTTGCTAATGAAAACGGTTTAGTATTGCCGGGCCGATTACCAGGCCACCAATTTAAATCTGATTTAATAATTTTACCTTGTAGTATGTCTAAAGCGTATGTGTACAACAAATATTTGGAAACTATAGCTTTACTCGATAAAACTCCTATTAGTAGAAGTAGTTGGTATGATCTTTGGGAAGATTTTTGTCCATATGTCGTTATACAGAAACCGAAAACAGATCTATGTGCAACTTGTCAGAAAAACGTGACCACGTTGGGACGAATGGGTGGTTTAGATGAAAAGGAAAAAATACAGCTTGTAGAAAAGTCGAGGCAGCACCTTGATTTAGTGCAAAATGAACGAAAATATTATAACAATGTAATCAAAGTTGCGACTGATTCAATAACGGACTCTACTCTTATTCTTGGACCTCATGAACCATGTTCTTATGATGGCGTCATGCATTACTCTTTTGATTTTGCCCAACAGGTGCATTTGCCGCACAGTTCACAACAAATTGGGCCACTGTATTTCTTGACAGGATTTAAAGTCAGTTTATTTGGTGTTGCTGCAGAGCCTTTGAGAAAGTTCGTTTTGTACGTAATTCCTGAACCCTGTGCTACTGGGAAAGGAGCTAATGTAATAATTTCAATGCTACATCATTTTTTCGAAAATTTTGGTATAGGCGAAAAAGATGTTGTTTGTCATGCAGATAATTGTGCTGGACAAAATAAAAATAACTATGTCATGCAATATGCAACATGGCGAGTTTTAACAGGCAGACACCGAAGTTTCCGTATATCTTTCCTTCCCGTGGGTCATACGAAGTTTGCACCCGACATGTATTTCGGTCTATTCAAAAAAAGTTTTAGAAAATGGGAATGCAATAACTTAAAGGATATTCTTGCAGCTGCTGTTCAAGCTTGTCCGAAAACAAAATCTATAGTAGCTGTTCTAACTGGTGATGAGAAAGGAGAAACTTTTGTGAAAACTTACGACTGGGCCAATTTTTTTCAACCTGATTGTGTAACTATTAACCAACTTCTGCATTTTAGTCATTTTGAAACAAATGAAGATAATAGAGGGCACATGTTATGTTACAAAAAATATACTGACAGTCAACCAACTGTATCAAAGGTTTTGAACCCGAATAAAGTATACGGTTTTCCTTTAGAAAAATCCCCTGCAGGCATGACGTACGAAAGAAAATCGTATCTTTATAATAAGATTCGTGAATTTGTACGTGAAGAATCTAAAGACATTTTATGCCCGAAACCCATTCCAAATGTTGATGTTGACCACAACTCTGTCCCAACAACATCTGTCGAGTACTCTTTTCAGAAACCATCAATTGAAAAGAGTATTCGACAAAAACCAACATGTTCGTACTGCAAACAGGTTGGTCATAGGAATCAGGTGCGAGGAGGAATTTATTTTTGTCCAAAACGTAAGTTGGAGTCCCAAATAGAATAAGTTTTATTTTTATGTTTGTATTGGCTTTTTTCAAATATTATTGCAACAGAATAATGATTATTTTAGCCACTGGTACCTTTTATGACATTACATAAAAGGTACCAGTGGCTAAAATAATCATTATTCTGTTGCAGTAATGTTTGAAAAAAGCCTGTCTTGTTATTTTGTTAGTTCCTAAATAGAGTAAGAATACTTAATTTTAGTTTTTTATTGTTAATTACTATCGCAATAACTAACTTTTTATTAAATATCGGCAAGTGGACCTTTTTTACTAGACTGTGTATCCTTCTTTTATTTTGATAATAATTGTTTTAGTTTTGATGTCAAAAGTATAATTATAAGTTGATTCTATGGAAAACATATCAATCTACAATAATGAATAAAAATCTACGTAACAAGCAAGTAAAAGTGTGTTTTTTTTTCACTCAAACTTTCAAAATGCTTTTTCTCAAATCAAGCTTTTTCAGAATTTCAACTTCAAATGTCTGATAAAAAAAAACGTGTGCTACTTTTTGATTATTTTTTCAATCCATACTATCAATTGACTATTCTAGATACCGAATCCAGTCTTAACTCAATACCCCACTACTGGACCCTTTATGCCTGGACTGACACATATATAAACTCACTCCTTAGCCTGAGGATAGGCAGAATCTACAGAACACCACCTGCTTTGCTCTTTGTATATTCCTTTTGCCTCAAAATAAACAAATAAACTATTTGACAATCATTGCTGTTAGTAGGTAATAGAGACAATAAAAACATGAGTAATTTTCAAAGTACATTACATTACTTACCTAAGTCAACATTGACCAGAATCACTTATTGTATTACATTACTAGGTACTAAGACATAATCTGGTACAGTAGTCAAAGTTTCTATCAACTACCTAATGCAAAGCAAACTACATAATCAAGATCATAGAATTATTGTTTACATTTCTGGGCTACAAGGTAATTAAATATGGAGAAAAAAAATAAGTTACTTATAATTGTATATATTGCAGAAGAAACCGGTGAATACCAACGCTGTAAATGTACGTCGAAATATCAGGGAAGTCATGGATGAGAAGAACTTGGATGCTTCAACACTTGCTGCTCAGAGACAGGAGTCCGAGAGATTGGCTCGAGTTCAGGAACAACAGAGAATCATCAGAGAGGTATGATGATATTGATTTTGTACTAAATGGAAGAATGGAAGTCCAACTAATAAACTACTGATTTTCATCTTATATTTTTGTCATCATCATTTCAGCTGAAAGTTGTCCACTACTGGACACAGGCCTTCCCCAAATGTATTCTCTGTAAAGTCAATTATTATATGTATTTTTTTTTTTTTTTTTACTAGCTCTCTCTGTCCCACTGCTGGGCAAAAGCCTCCCTCCACTCCTTCCATATTTCGCGAGCCCGTCCATTCTCCTTCCGGTTTTGACAGAGTTTATGTGTAATCAGAAATTATGTTTTAGAAAATGAAGATTGCTAAAATAATGAAAAGGTGTTTCTGATGTATGTCTTGTTTTAAACAGGTACAAAGGCAAATAGCAATTAATAGACAAAATAAAATTCACCAGAAAACTATATCACTGTTGCAAGGAGGATCATCAATTCTGAAGAAGTCTCTTCCTGGGCAGAAACTAAAGTATGTAGCATAACTTCAAAATGTTAATATTAGATGAAAATTCAAAAACTAATTGGTGTTTTGTTCTTGTTTCTAGTTTACCAAATACAGTGCTAGTGAAATTACCATCAGGGGAAACAAAAAAGACTTTAAAAGCTGGCCAAGTTGAAGTTACAAAGTTGTTGAAACCAACCACCTCTGGTGCCCAAAAGCCAGGGAAATCTGATCAGAAGGCTGATAAGAAAGAGGTAGGAAAACTAATTTTTATGATGTTATCTTTTATAAACTGACTTTTTAGTTGAAGTTTACCAGCTAGTATTACTCTTGAAGCTCTTTGAGTTTCCCAAAACCCTTGCCCCATACAATGATTCTTTTAGTGCCATCCATTTTGAAAATAGCTAAGTAGTTTACATTGAAAACTATGTTTTATTAACCTCCCAAATAATATCAGTCTGCGTTTCAGTGAGTTTACATAATCAATTCAAAAAGTTAACACGAAATTTTAATGTGTAGGTTGTAGAAATAGTTGATAGCAGCAGTGGTGAGGAGTCTTCGTCTTCGTCATCTGATTCTGATGATTGCATAATGCTGTCAGATTCAGAAGTGCCGCCTAGTCCTGAAGCCGAAGAAGATCCTGGTAACTCAGGTAAGAATCTTACAATAGAAAGGATATCATGATGTAATTCCTTGTAAAATATGCATTTATCTTGCTCTGGGTGTTGTGAGAAGGAAGTCACTGGTTTTGCGTGCGGACCAATCCCGCGTGTGAAATTCCGCATAACACTTATGTATAAGTATGAAAATATTACTCTTTGTTTTCAAGGTCTCCATGTGAATGATTCGTATAACATCCCAGATGAACAAGGCCGTGTGTTAATCAATATTGGTCACCCGGAAAATGATGAGGACATATTCTTGGCACCACAAATTGCTAGAGTTATCAAACCTCATCAGGTAAATCTCATTACTAATTATAGATGATTTATTTTATAACTTGCTGTGGCCCGCGACTTCGTTTGCGATCCAGGATGAAAAGTCTATGTCCTTACCCAGTTCATGGTCTCACTTTTGGATTTATAATATTAGTTAGGATGTTATCATGGTCTATGGTGTTAACTACCGTATCGCGAATATTTTAACTGTACTTTTGTTTTAAACGGACATATCCAATTTAAGAGACATTGATATTAACATTTTCAGTTTTTGGTCTCAATACATGTAAATAAACACTCCTGTATGTGATTTGTCTGTGTTCCAGATTGGCGGTGTGAGATTCCTATTTGATAACATTATAGAATCTGTTGAACGATTCTCGACATCATCGGGCTTTGGATGTATATTGGCACATTCAATGGGCCTTGGCAAGACGTTACAAATTGTATGCTTCTGTGATATATTCCTTCGCCACACGTCATCTAAAACTGTGTTGTGTATCATGCCAATCAACACACTTCAAAATTGGGTGAGTGTCCTAGTGATGTAGTAGTAGTTGTTAAAAATGGATTTGTAAAGTTCACTTTTAAAAACTTATTTGGTTTCATACAGTCTGTCCATGCGAGATTTATTTTTTCAAAACCCTCCTTGCCAAAGAGACTTCTACGAATGTCAAGGCCAAATGTATGGTTTACACGCTTAAAGCCCCAAGCCTATTCAGATACTCTGGACATATGTAGTTGATTGATGTTCCATTCTGCCTGTATCCACTATTCAACACTGAAGATCAATGCTTACCAAAGACAATTAAAACATAGTTGTTGTGTGTACTATTTATAAAAATCCATTCTGTATAATGTTTCAGGTAGCAGAATTTAACATGTGGTTGCCATTTGACGCGACCACAAGTCCGTTGTCAGCCCACGGCGAGGTGCGACCGAGGAACTTCCCTATCTATGTGCTCAACGATAGTCACAAAACGTTACAAATGCGAGCCAAAGTCGTGAAGGTATGCATTTTTATAAACTATGGAACATTATATTAGCAATACCTCTACGCGGTTAAAATGCACAGAACAGCAATTTTTTTTTTTAAATAATTGACGATAAATGTCAATCCATGAGTTTCAGAATCATGTAATGAATCCATGGTAAAAGGTTGCGCGTCTGCTTCTTTAAAAATTGGAATAATAGAAAAATAAAGCTGTCTATTACATCCTTATGTTAAAGACAGCTTTAACTTTTCAAATAAATTGTCAGTGTTACTATAATATTCTTTTTTACTTTGTAGGATTGGACTACCTCAGGCGGAGTTCTTATGATAGGTTACGAGTTATACCGACTACTTAGTATGAAGAAAGATAAGAAACCTCGTAAGAAAAGAAAAGCTGACGCTAAATTGGAAGCAGAAAGGGAGAAAGATGAGAAAAAGTCGGATCCGCCTACGGAGGATACACAGGTAAAAGATTGGCAATACTGTACCCATGGACGACTTTTTTTTTATTAAATTCATAGGTATACTATCCTGCGACACGACTAATATGCTGCCAACATGTGTACGCGTAAAGGTGCATAAAACTGCAGCCGATAACTTACCAAAACTATTGTTACTACAGATTTTCCCAATTTTGTTGATATAATTATAAGGACAATTCACCAACCCGCACTTGACCTGCGTGGTGGATTTCGGTCATTCTCTCTCACAGAGAGGAGGTCCTCTTCTCTGTGAGAGAGAATGGAAAATGGAAACAGTGGGGACTGTAGGCTGGTAATTTTACCATATATAGATCAGCACCCTAATTGCGTAACACACAATCAATCGGAATCGGTTTCATTTTGACAGTTCAACAACATTCATTGCGTTATTTACGTGTTGAACCGACAAATTTTTCGAACTTATGAAGCAATGGATTAGCAATTTGCTTCAAAATGATTCAGATTAAGATTGATTGTGTGTTACGCAATTAGAGTGCTGCTAAGTAGATTATTTTATGCTATAAGACGATTATTCCTTTGAGAGTACATATTACAAGTTATTTTATTCTCTGTAAAGGCTTCTGAAGAATCGAAGCTGGATAAAGACGATGGCGACAGTCAAGCGAAGCCCGATGATACGAAGGACGACATAAAGAAGGAAGAGAAAAAGGAGGAGAATGCCAATGATGAAGATAAGAAACTTTTGGATGGTAAGCATACTGAGCATTACTTTAATACTAAACTAAACGTGGAATCTTGATCGTATTCAGTAACTTGACATTTCGACGCAAAATAATGTTACCATACTAAAATTTCCACTATCAAGTCTATGGTTGGGAATGTTGGGATAGAGAACTTTGCAAAAAGAATGAATGGTATAAATAGTTGAATTCTATAAATACCAAAAAATGTGTTTGTTCTATTGGAATATATCAATTGATTATTTTAACAGTCTCAAAACCTTATAGCACGTCAAAATAACGCTTGGAGTTTTAACTCTACGGTCAATCGCAAAATTATTTTCTGCGTGCATGCTTATTTTACTTTTCAGTCATCTGAATATTTAAAGATTTTTTTTTTATAACCGCCGAACATTTAGTCCCCGCAGCGGAGTAATTGTTCGTCGGTTGTCTAAAATCATGGGCTTAATTCATCATTCATAGTAACAATTTGTACGTCAATGTACCCTATAGACTAGAGAGAGCACAAAATCGTAGATTTAACCACTATTTTGTATTTACAGAAATGTACGAAGCCTTGGTAAAGCCAGGTCCAGATTTGGTGATATGTGACGAAGGACATCGAATTAAGAATTCCCACTCGAACATTTCCTACGCATTGAAGCAAATGAGGACGAAGCGAAGAGTAGTGTTAACAGGTATGACAGTTTACTATAGGTAATACGGGCTGGTGTCCGCAACTCCACGTCAATACGCGTATTTTGCTTACGGGACTGTGTACTTATCACTAAGACTACCTATTAATTTGGAAACGCAGTTTTTTCTAGTTACATGAGCATAATTCATGGCCAAAAGAACATGATATTTTGTTTACCGAACGATTTTATCTTATGTGCTTCTATTATGTCAGAATGCGAAAATTGTGTAAAGCGGATTGGGGCACGAGAGTTTAATTGAGCATAGAGTAACAAAACTCAAGATAATTCTAGCACATTCTATACTTAATGCGTAAAGCGAGTGATCTCCTATCTTTGTTCAGAAAGTAAATGACCCAAAGGGAATATAAATTACTAAGTCTGATGGAGGCACCTCACAAACTAGTTTTTTTTTTCAACTTTTTTTTTTTTTTTATTCAGGCTATCCTTTGCAAAACAACTTGCTGGAATACTGGTGTATGGTGGACTTCGTGCGTCCGAACTACCTCGGTAGCAAGACGGAGTTTTGTAACATGTTCGAGCGCCCCATTCAGAACGGACAGTGCATAGACTCGACTCCTCAGGACATACGGCTCATGAGATATCGGGCCCACGTGCTGCATTCACTACTTGTAGGTTTTGTACAAAGGTAAGATATCAAACAACAGCATTAACTTTTTTAATGTTTTGTTTCCTATATGCCGTGGACAGGCATTGCAGTACTAAGATAAATATTATATTCTGATCAAGACTATGACTGCATCGTTAGACTGGAAGCCGACCCCAACATAGTTGGGAAAAGGCGAGTCAATCTGATTATCTCGCTAGGACCTAAATGCTCCACTAGCCGGTTACCGTATTACAAAAAAGAATTGCCGTTTTGCAATTGGTATACCCAAAATGAAAAAAAGTATACCGCCTTCTCGTTTACTCCCGAGAGAGTTCTTCAGAACAACATTTGCGTCAAAAAATCTAATTGGCCATAACGACCATTCGACAAAACCGACAGGCTTTTAACGGGCTGAGATGGAATAGACCAGATTGGTGTTGGGATATTAGGTGTCCTAAACATATTTACACCAGTAATTTGTTTACAGACGATCGCATGCAGTTCTGCAGTCTACGCTACCTCAAAAGGAAGAATACGTGCTCCTAGTGCGAATGACACCACTTCAACGTAAACTCTACGACAGGTTCATGAACGAAGTAGTCCGCTCCACTTCTGTGCCAAATCCTTTGAAAGCTTTCGCAATTTGCTGTAAGGTATGTAATATTTCACTGTCATGAATAGATGATGTTTTCTTTATTCTACTCACCAAATTTGAAATTCATTTTAATTTAATTTAAACATTTAAAACAGTACAGTACTGGGTTTATCTCCAACTCCCCACGACCCTAGCTCTTTGTGCTGAAATTTTAGCTGGCTGGCAATATTAAGATATAGTTATAGATACCTACCTAATTTGTTAACGATAAGGTAAATTAGTTCTTTAAGGTTAACCGTTTATTACTTTAGATTTATTTTTGTAAATATATGGTGTTTGAGATAGTTTGTTGTTTCTTTATGTATTAATACCAAACCACCTGTCCTTTGGGCAATTCATAATTGTAACAGTAGCTCTCGAACTCAGAATAAGGCCCTTTTTAAAGACGATCTTGAATGTAAATTCCCATAACTAATGAGCTTGTAATGATGGTTAAAAAATACCCAAAAGTTTATTCCTCTAATTATTTATGCAGAAATATGAAAGAAATTTCTGATGTTAGTGATACAATGGTTTTTTTTATTAGTACAGACACCAACAATACACTGATTTCTGTAATGTTCTATTTTTACTTTAAAAAATGTTTTTGTGAACCGTGTTTTTTCTGAAATAAAATTATTTATTTACTATTCATAAACTCATTATACTTTCCTTAGATTTGGAATCACCCCGACGTCCTATACAATTTCCTCAAGAAGCGTAGTGAAGTGAACGCCGCTATTGAAGAGGACTTGGATTTGGAGGAGATTGGTGGCGTTACGAAAGCTGGACGCGCAAGAAACATGAAGGGAACGCCGGGTCGACGACCAGGAAAACCACGGGTAAGAGATGATATGTAAAAGCTTAAGTTTAATACATAAAGTATTACTCGGGTTGATGACACAATTAAGATGCAATGACATGAGATTAGACTATAGCCAAAATATTCATTAGTTATTTATTTTTATATATTCACATTATACACAAAGTCCCAGACTAAGACTAGACTTAAATAATGAGTACATGACCATGTTAAGGCACAGCAAACTAACTTAACTACTTATAACACCCTTGACCCGCGCAATTCGGTTTATTAACGATCTTCACGTGAAGATCGATGTATATATGCAAAAATACTGATGTTCGTTTTATGTTATAGTGTAGATTAGAGTAGGCTATATTTTGTGATTTTATTTTATGTTTATATGTATAGGAAAATTAGTAAAGTAGTTATTATTTGTAAATGTGTTATAAGTAAGTAATATTAGTTTTTTTTACGTTTTTCATAGTTTTAAATTGTGTATAGTAATTTTAAGACCCACGCTATCGCATTAGGATTACCTGTAATGATAGTAATTGGAGATTTTTAATAAATAAATAAATAAATAACATAAAATATTGCTTACAAGAATATTATATTTACATAGATTAGGAACGTTCATGTCTATAGGCATCAAACTTTATACAAATTACTATAGTTATTTGTATAACATACATATATATTTTGTGCTTTATTGTAATTGTTTAATACTCTAACAATATTTTTAGAGTTATCACTTTAATCTAGCTTATAATATTTATTATTATTTAAGGGTGCATCCAAAAAGCCAGCAGCGACCATACCGCCTAACACAACCACTGGTCCGATGGCGCCGCGCCCTGATGCCAACATTTACGGCAACGCGCCCTACCCTAATGCCCCGTACGGTCCACCGTCCAACTCGTTCAGACCAGACCAACCTTCCGGTTCCTACCCACCGTACCATAACTATCAGAACCCGGGTCCTGGGTACTACCCACCCAATCAAGGATACAACCAAAACTACGATGGTAACAACTACTACCAGCAGCAACCGCCGTACGGCAGTAACTACCCTAATCAGTATCCACAAAACATGCCCCCTGAAAGTGGACAAGGTTATAACCAGAATTATTGGGGCAACGGAAACTACTATGGCAACACTGGGTACTACAACAGTCCTCAGTATCAACAAAATAATCAGCCACCACAAGACTTCAGAGGTAACCCTCCGCCTGAATACAATAATTCTCAGCATTACCCACCGAACTACAACGCACCGCCGAACGATCAGCCGTACCCTGGCAATGCGATGCAACCCTACTCGAATAACCAAGATAATTACACTGGTAATCAACAAAGACCGCCATATCAGGGCTATCATAATCATCCTGGATACTCTGAGTATAACTCCAACGCGCCTCAGGGATCTTATAATACTCCTAATAATCCTGGGCCTCAAGGATATCCGAATCAACCATATCCTCCACCATATGCTGCAAACACTTCTGGATATGGAAATAATACAACTCCGTATAACCAGTACGACAATCATCCTACCAATTACCCAGGCTTCCCCAACAATATGCCTTCCAGCCAAACTGATCCACCCCAACCTGCTATTAAAAGCGAGCCTAATGCTGTTCCTAGTAATTACCCGGCTATTGACGTCAAAACGGAACCTAATGTACCACAAACACAAAATACAAACCCTGTGCCATTTGGTAATCCTTCGTATGGATATCCTCCAAATACGCCATCTTACCCTGAACAGCAAGAAAGTAACTCTAATGGCAACAACTATTCATGTTCATATCCGAATTTCCCCCCACACCTTGAAACTAAACCACCTATGGGTAGTGCCAGTTCTGGCAGTCCAGTAACATCATGGCCTATAACTGAAATAAAGACTGAAATTGATAAACTAAAACTTGAAGAAAAAACCGAGATGAAATCTGAGTCTGATGGTGAAGTCAAAATAGAAGACTTGGATACAAAGAAAATAGTGAAAGATGAAACGAAGAAGATAAATAAAAGCCAACCTCTTCTTTTGAAAGATTCCAAATCGGAATCTGGTAAAAAGAAAGATAAGGACTCCAAAACAGATGGAGGAAAAAGTGATGGATCTGAATCAGAAGAAGAAATGCCGAAGGGGAAAGGTAAACAAAAGGGTAAAGGGAAAGATAGTAAAAAGTCGAAGGCGAAGAGTAAACCGAAAGCTAAGGGAAGAAACGATAGGAAGACGTCGAAAGAAAAGAATAACGAGGACTCTGAATCTGAAGAGAGTGAGAAGGAAGAGAAAATGAATAGAGAAGAAGAATTAGCGATGGTCAAGAAAGCTGAAGAAATGACATACGACTGGGCCGCTGAATTGCTAAAAGATTACATTCCTGGTATTATTGAAAATTCTTCAAAAATGGAATTGTTCTTTTACATATTGAATGAGAGCATAAAGCTTGGAGATAGGCTACTGTTGTTTAGCCAGAGTTTATTCACATTGAATCTCATTGAAGACTTTTTAGAAAAGAATTACATTCCTGGGACAAATTGTCTTTGGGAGAGAAATACAAACTACTATCGTAAGTATTATTCTGGAAATTAAAAGGAATGTTTGTTAGCCAAGCTTATATTCATAAGTCATATTCTTTCAGGCTTGGATGGTTCAACACATGCTTTAGAGCGGGAGAAGCTAATTAACGAGTTCAACGCCAACCCGCACATATACTTGTTCCTCGTATCGACTCGTGCCGGGTCGCTCGGTATCAATCTCGTTGGCGCCAACAGGGTAATTGTGTTCGACGCCAGTTGGAACCCTTGCCACGACACGCAGGCTGTTTGTCGTGTTTATAGGCAAGTATTTATTATATTTGACACAATTCAGCTTATTGCCCCCTGTTTCATAGGACTTGAAACATAACTGGCGAAATGGGAATTAAAGGTGTTATGTTATTAAGAGCGATTTTGTGATATTGAGGTTATCTCTACACTTATATTTTACTATCTCACTACTACTTTCGCTATAATAATCGTGTAAGCACATATTTCATGTCATTTTTTGAACTTTTCTCATAATAAACGCAATATTATTCAGATACGGACAAAGAAAGCCCTGCTTCGTCTACCGTTTTGTGATGGACTGCTGTCTCGAAAAGAAGATTTACGACCGTCAGATCAACAAGCAAGGCATGGCTGACCGAGTCGTCGACGAGTGCAATCCCGACGCTGTTCTTTCTATGAAAGAAATCACCAATCTATGCTTCGATAATGATGAGAAGGTAACTTTTAATAACAACGTATTGTAATTGTTAAAAGGATTATTATTACTCGTGAACGTAGTTGAAGCGTACACGCTGCGCAATAACGACGCTGTTTCACTGACACTGACGAATTTCCATACAATCATATTACCTACACTACGCTAGCGCAGCTTATTTATTCACGCAGCGTGTAAGTGTCTTAGCGCGACGTCAACGACTTCGCTGGGTATACGCTTAGTCCAAAGACATTCTTAGCTCTTGTTGATCTCAATGTATCTGTGAAAGGTTATTGAATTAGATATTAAATACTTTAAAAAAATATCTTTTACATTTCCCGACAATGCGTTGCAGCCTCCATAGTCGGGGTGTTCGGAAAGAAATACGATAAACCGAAATCATCAATCTTACTGCTTTCGAGTGAAACATTTTTTTTTTATAGGAATCCGAAATCAAAGATCTGTCCGAGCATAAAGATAAGTACATCGATGTGCTGATGCAAGGTGTTATATCGCAACACGGGAGGATGTTGAGCAAGGAACCATTTCAACACGAGTCCCTACTTGTTGATAGAAAAGAGAAGAAGTTATCTAGTGCTGAAAAGAGGTTGGCGCAAAGAGGGTGAGTTTAGATTTGATTTTATTTGATATTCATTATTTATTATTAACTTGAATGTTTCAACTCATGCATTACGTCCAATAATAACAAACCAGTGTCATTGTTGAATTTATTAATAAATAATCAAAGAAAAAAAATAGTTATGGGCATTGTGTATCGAAATTATAATAGGACTGGCCTTATCTGGAATTATTCGAACTGAACTTTGATGTATCATTTTTTTCATTTATTTACCTGATTTGTCTCGACTGGAGTCTTTACAAAGATTGTGAATTCTTTTTAAGGACTGTAAAAAGATCTATTATTTATTTATCCAGATACGAACTAGAAAAGAAAGCAGCACTAGCGCCAAAGCCTACAACGGCATACCGTACAGTGCGCACGGCGGACGGCAGCCTGGTGCAGCGGCCCGTGGCGTCCGTGCGGCCCATGCAGCACGGCGCGCGCTGGATCCCGGCCGACGTGTGGCGGCGCCAGGGCATGACGGCGCAGGAGATGACGCTGCCGCTGGGTAATGGGCGCGGGGGGTTTGTCATAGCACCACCCCGTTTTCTCACTTGAACAATTATGGCATTAAAATACCAAATTAGATATTTTATTAGATTCCCATGTTCAATTAATATTCTCACACCAGAACCCGGGAATATGACGGATACCTAATGATGTATTTTATATTTGTCAATTTATGTAGTCACCCATATTTTGGTGAATAAATGATTCTTATAATACGTATACCTTACTTATACTTGATAATACGACCCTTATTCTCTCGAGTCAGCACAAATTATTAACAGTGATAGGAATAGGTAGTGCCTATTTGCCTAAACTTCGAAGAACAGAGACAAGAAACGGAGACTTCGTTAGGACAAAATTTTTTCCGGGACATGTGTCCAGAAATTCGGGACAACACTTTTAATAATAATAATTTATTTATTTCAGATAATAATAATCCATACAATACATTAAATTATATTAAAATCAATTGGTACGTAGACAACAGACACTGAAATAGAATTAAAATCAATTTAAACAATACTAACATTACATTAAATTAAATAATTTACAGTAAAATCAGAATCAAAAATTGTGTTAGTATATATATATGACGTACACAATGTGTTAGTGAGTGAGTGAAAAATTTAGTCCTAAGGAAGTCTCCGTTTCTTGTCTCTGTTCTTCGAAGTTTAGGCAAATAGGCACTACCTATTCCTATAACTGATTATTAATTTAACCTGTTATCCGATAGCTACCAGGGGTCACCCTTTTGCTAGAGAGATTGTATAGTAAATATTATTGGGAATTTGAAATGTTTGTCTTTTACAGATGTTGTAATACCGACGAACTCCGCCGAGAAGACGAATATAGTTTTGAAGGCGGGACAGCGTGTCATGGTACTAAAATCACCAAAAGGAATTTATATGCAGCTAGAGTCCGGTAAAATTATTGCCATCAAGACATCGTTCAAAGGATTAGGACAAAAAAGCACAGATAACAAAGACAACAGCCCCATAGGGAAGAAAGGTAAGCCTTCGTTTGTGATTCGTTAAATGCAGCTTTTTAATAGTTTTATAACATTTCAATAATGTGTTTTTGTTTTAGTTTTAGGCAGCCGTCCAGTGGCAAACATACCAGGCTCTTTGAAGAATAATTCGGCAATTACAATTACATCAAAAACAGGCCCCAGACCTGGTTTTCACAGAGTAATGCGGCCTTCTATAATAGGACAAAACAAAATGAGAGCCATGATGCCTGGTCAAAAAATATCCGATATCAGGAGTCGACTGGGTGAACTCAGATCATATTCAAGTTTGCGTCCGAAATCACCTCTAGCAGGCAGATTATTACGACCCAATCTACCTGGTTCCGTGAGTATAACGAAAATCCCGAGAGAACCCAAGAAACCTGAAGCTGACGGCAATGACTCCGGTTCTACAAGTAAGATGGAAGTAAATTCTGATGAAGATACTCAAGTATTAGATAGTGACGAGGAGGATGAGAACAAACAACAGAGTTCGAAGCCATCGTCTGATTTAGAACAAGATAAGAATAAACTAGAAACTCCAGAATCTTCTAAGCCTAGTGAAGAAGAAAAACCAAGTACAACACATGACAGGGTCTCGAATCCTGAACCAGAACCCATAGTCTTAACGACAGATGAAAAATTGCTCTCCGAGGATGTTCTAGAAAATAAGACGATAGAAGATAACTCCATTGAGCAATCTAAAATACCAGATATGTCAAAAGTGGATGCGGCAGATTTGAGCCGCACTGCTGATGCTGTTGAAAGAAAAATTAATCCACTGAAGAATTATAGGCATCAGAGGCCGGGTGGTCGGCCATCGCTAGAATCAAGCCTCAGTCAGCTAGAGAGGACTGCGAGCGTTTTGAACAAAGAGGGGATGCCAGACTTCCGTCGAAACTTGGATGATATTACGCAGTCGTACTCTCCGACCGGTGAAGAGAAGCCTGGAGCGAAGACGAAGAAGCGTCGGTCGCCTGCTAAACCTGATACTGTGCCTGAACCTGTTCTGAGTGTTCCGCCCGCGCCCGTTCCTATGCCTCACAGCGTTTCGAGTTTATTGGGTCCCGCGGCCGCGCCGCGTATTCGCAAGCCAGAGCCCGCGCTGCACGCCGCGCCGCAAGCCGCGCCGCACGCCGCGCCGCACGCCGCGCCGCACGCCGCGCCGCACGCCGCGCCGCACGCCGCGCCGCACGCCGCGCCGCACGCCGCGCCGCACGCCGCGCCCGCCCGCCCGCTGGAGGGCGCGCCGCCGGGCGCGGGCACGCGGCCGGGCCCGCGCGCCGCGCCCGCGCCCGCCATGCCGCTCAGCCTCAGCCACCCCGCCATGATGAGCGGCGGCACGGCAGCGCCCGCCGACTTGTCCAAGCCGGCCCCGGGCGCCATGCCGCTCGGGCCACTCGGGCCGCTCGGGCCGCACGGGCCGCCCGCGCCGCCCGGACAGGCCTACCCCGTCGGGAACCCTCCCCCGGAGGGACCCTACGCTCAGTACCCAGGTAAGGCCCCCTTATCCTTTAATTATACTGGTATTTCCTTAATGGGACCAACACAGCTATTCACAACAGCTCGATTCCACAGCAAGTTTATTCGAAACGAGAAAAACATAATTTTATATTATATCATTTTAATATTGGCCCGTGGCTAAATAATAACAGCCGCACAGGTCGATCGGTCAGGTTAAGCTACGCTTGCCGCGGTTGGTCTGTGGATGGGTGACCATCTTTACATACCGAGACCCCTCCGTGCCTCGGAAAGCACGTTAAGCTGTTGGTCCCGGCTGTCATTCGTGGATCTTTGACAGTCGTTACAGGTAGTCAGAAGCCCGAAAGTCTGACAACCAGTCTTACCAAGGGATATCGTATTACCCAGTAACTGGGTTGTGGAGGTCAGATAGGCAGTCGCTCCATGTAAAATACTGGTATTCAGCTGCATCCGGTTAGACTGGAAGCCGACCCCAACATAGTTGGGAAAAGGCTAGGCAGATGATGATGATGATGATGATGATGATCATTTTAATATTACGATTGGTTTCCTTTTTTCATAACACTTAATGTATATTTTATAGTATGTTAAGAAATACCTAATAATAATTATTTATTTATTTACCACTTAAACATTCTCTACCATAAAAGTTGCCATTTTGTAGCATCCCCTAAGCGAAACTTAACAATCGAATCCTATAACGCATCGACGGTTGTGAATAGTTGTACAGTACTAGCATAACTGGTGATGTTAGCAGATTACCAATGGTTGTTATGCCGGCAGGTTACGGCATGGGCTACGGCGCGTACCCTACGCCGGCGTACTACGGCGGCTACGGCGGCGGCGCGTACTACCCGGGCTACGCGGGCCCGGCCGGCGCCGTGCCTCCCTACGCCGCGCCGCCGCCCGCTCCCACGTACGCGCCCGAGGGCTACCTACCGCCCAACCCGCAGTGGTAGGTCCCCCGACTACTAACGTTCAGTGCGAGAGTGTGACCATATTCAGTGTTAAGATTGATGTGCATGACCGAGTGTTCCTCTATAACGATTGACTCGCCGGTCGAGTGAGTAGCGTGGCTTTAAATTTTCACTATCGTTTACCTTCCTGCGAAGCTCGGTGGGCCCCGCCGGATTTGTTCTCCTCCGTATTATATTTATTCCCTTTTTTACCTATAAGTATATCTGATCCGATGTATCTGTAGTTCTATAATATTATTAACGAAATAAAAACGTTATACTTCCAATCACTTGATGCAATTTACAGTATGATTCATGTGAATGTTAAAATATTTTTCGGTAATAAATACGGTACGTTTTAAAATGGCATGAAAATGGGGTGTGCATTTTAATATCCAATATTTCACATGCTATGGAATATGAAGTGTTTTCTAGTTTTGTGGTAACATACCTACATGACCATTTCTGACTTTGCCATGAACTAATTTGTCTGGCATTTTCATCATGAATTCTTTGATATTATTATGATAATAATATGACGAATTTATGCAACATCCTCTCATCTACATCCCAAACTTTAGTTGGAGAAATAAGGTTTATTGAAAAATGTCACAAAATTTTATGATTTTCTTGGGATTGTAGATACTTATAGTTAATTAATACAAATCATGTACACATTTCTTAAAATGATTTATGTATTTAGGGCCATACTTTCGATAAATGATATGAAGTGATTATTCTTAAGTACTTACTATGAAACATGATGTAAAATAAAACACTATATAGTGCGATCTTCAGGAAACTGTTTTGTGTGGATATTAAACTATTAATATTGTTATGAATGCGTGAAAAGTTCTGAATTTCTCCAAGCTAATTACTCAATGAGTGTAGAATTTTCAAGTACATATTCAATCCCACTAATAGTTAAGTGTGGTCGGTTGTCAGTAAGTCCCATTATTTCTGTGGCTATAGATCGATTAATGTATGTGATATGTTGCTACATAGTCTTAAGTCGAATATAGCTTGTACGGAGTATTTATCAATCGTAATTTTAGATAGGCGCCCTTAGTATCTTAGAAACTTTAGTTTCTCATTTAACCTACAGGTCCGTGATATGTTCTTACACAGTAGTTATTTATGCAAATTCTATGTGCATAGAAAACTATTTATCTAATTTGTAATGTGTTTTAAACGATATGATCTGATTGCGAAAGTCGTTTTTAACTTAACTGTAGTCACATATTTCTATTTTTTCTTTGGTGTGTTTTCGGATGCGATTCTTTATTTTCAATTTCACTGCATCGTCTAACTTTGCAGGGAGTGTAATGAAGACATTCTTTGTTAATGTAATAATTGGACAAAGTCTGTTTATTGGCATTAACACATTTTATAAACGCAGTAAAAGAACAGTCTCGATACACGTCCTCTCATTACCAGTATTATTTGTCGCTTGTGAATAATTATGATCATAAGAGATTAAAAGTGTAGGGTAAGGTTATTAATAAGTCATGAACTGAAAAAGGTTTCTGTATTTAGAGGTAATGTGTGTCCACTATCAACTTTTATATAACTTGTAGTACATAAACTAATTAATTACTAAGTAGAGATTTGACAAACAATTCGAAAAGAGTTGTTCACGCAAATATTATTTTTATTATTTTGTATATTTTTACGTTGTCAACCGTTGTAAATCCACATTCACACCAGACAAAAAGTAGAAATACTGCCGTGTATTATTTTTAAAAAAATAGGTCTTCAATAATTTATGTATGTTGTCCTGTGTACAAATAGCGTTCGAAATTACTATTCGAAGTGATACAATAATAAACATTGCATTTTAAATTGGTCAACTAGTATTGTACCGGCGATATCCAATAAAGAAATCAGTAAACAGTTCATGTATTTTTATTAATTAGTTTCATAATGGGTATTACTAATAATACCTACCTCTTACTAATAATACCTTCGTTTTATTGTAAGTGTGATGAAACTGGATGGGATGTAATACCTGTCGCGGTTGACCTTGCATCTGTTTTTTTACTAACAAAAAATCATTTGCCCAATGTCGGTATTGTGAAAAATTCAATCTATTTTAAACGCCTCGCGGTAAACGATTGAAGTTGCGTGACCGACCGTTTGTACCTACCTGTCGGATACTGTCATCTAATCATCTCGAGTATTTGTCCGATCATCGTTATGTCTAGGTCCTTGAATTATTCAATTTCATATATTGCGACTTAATAACATGGTACTACATCAACGGAAGATGCGCACGAGTTGAATACCTAACATAGTACACATTATTATGTGCAATTGGTCACGGAGCGTCTAATTAAATATAAAACTAGTTTTCTTTGTTGAAGACACCTGCCCGAGGGTACAGAATACCGAGGCTTAAACAATTCTTTGCATCTCATAAAAATTCCACTAGTTATCTTAAAAAAAAGGTTAACGAATATGCACACAAAGCATACATATGGTTTTATAAATACGGATCTCTTGTATGGAGAATGCAATGTATGGAAACCTTTATGAAGTTTCAGTAAAAGTAACGAATATATTCTAGATTCTACAGGGTATAAGGACGTACTTTGGTTTCATTATCATTTGCCTAGCCGTTTCCCAACTATGTTGGAGTCGGCTTCCAGTCTAACCGGATGCAGCTGAATACCAGTATTTTATTTACATGAAGCGACTGCCTGTCTGACCTCCACAACCCATTTACTGGGTAATACGATATCTTTTGGTTAGATTGGTTGTCAGACTTTCGGGCGTCTGACGACCCGTAACGACCTAACGGTTTATTCGTCCAAATTGCCCCAATATCCAGATTATGACTAACCAGTTGGAAATAGGATCTATAAAAATAGGTGGTATTTATTAACCCATATACACAACGAGCTTAGACTGTAGAGAAATAAACTCATACATAAATGGTGATGACATAAATGGTGTGAGTACATAAATGGTAAATAAATTTACCATTTATGTACTCACATATATAAACAGACAAGAAAAAACAGAACAGAAAAATAGGTACAGAGGTGATGCTTATTTCATAAGAAATCTCTTCTAGCATACCTGCGATAGGACAATAGACACAGAGATAACTCGTATGTGTGGTGCAAACTGTTAATATAAGTTGGTTATTAATAAATAATTTAAAAAAAAGATGTATCAGAGGTATGCACTTATCTTGTGGAAGACAGGTGCATTGCTCGCCTTACACATGCTCTAATTTCTTATAACTTGTCAGTATTCAACATCATTGTCTCTAAACTAGCATCAATATTAACTGTCTTCAATACTAAGAAAAAAACAAATACAAAAGAAACAAAAGCACAAAGTTCTAAAGATTATTAATCGTATTCACTTTGTGTATTTGTTTTCTATTCCTTTTTTTTCACACTGGAGAGGGCAATGACCAAGGCCTGTTAGTAACAATTGAACTGTTTGTATAGGTGACGAATCGTAAGGTGAACCATTAATGGTTTCTTAATATTTGTTAAATAAACCTATCTGGTCGTTTTGGTAGTGTTTACCTTGAACTCAAAAGTTAAATTTACTTTAATTTTTAGTTAGGCGAAGGTAAAGGCACATCGGGCCAGATGTCCGTTTTTGTCACTTTAAGTGGTTTTTTTTTTATTATCATAGACAAACTTAGCAGTGTGTTGCAATAATAATATTTTCTAAAGGTGCCTAATTCATTTGTTACCATTAATGGACTGAAAGCTCACGGTCAGGTAATCAGTCACGTAGGTGTTGATTAAATAGTAACTACTAATTATGTATAGGTTTTCTACACAACGCATATAATTTAAATTATATATTTTTTAAATTATATACTTATTATGTTAGGCTTTGTGGCTAAACCATAGACCATAGAGTTACACTTACAATGCATAGGTCTCTAATGATTATGAAGAAATATATTCCTTTTCTTTGTTGGTGCAACATACAACGGTAGCATTGATTCAATACCTACCTACGTAATAAAAAGTAATCTACCACAAAATGAAGTTGATTACATTTCTCATTTCTTCAATCAAATCCACAAAGCCATGGGCCAAGGCGTAGCTTACATTTTGTAATAGCAATCTATCATAATGGTCACTTGTTTGCCAATAAACTATATCCATGTCACAGAAAACTTGGCCGCAAGAACCAGTAACTACTATTGGACTTAAAGGACAAAATTTTTTTTTGAGGAATTTTCTGGGAAGTCTGGCTAATTCAGGCACAAGAAGATGCACAACCATAGCAGAAGCATAACAGCCTACCTGTTCTCTGTGAGAGGGAGTGGGCCGTAATTTCACCACGCGGATTCAGTCCGGGTTGGTAGATGTCACCTGTCTTCGAATTTTTGTTCCTAGTACATACCGGTTTCCTCACGATGTTTTCCTTCACCGTTTTTGAGAGCAATGGTGATGAAATAAGTTATATAAAATAAAGCGCCTGTCTGGGTTCGAACCCACGACCTACAACTCGTAAGTCCGGGCCGTTACCACTGGGCCAGCACTGTGCTCACAAGAAGTACAATCAATGATGTTTCAAGTATAAATAGATATTTATCTACGGAGCTAGTTGTCGCTATCTTTAATCAACCGAAAAAAGGTACTTACCTTATTCCTTAAAAAAATATTTTGGTCACCCTATACAGGCTGACGGGACATTGACGCTCGACCTGTTTCGATGGATTCAGTAAATGATTCTGAACATCGCCAATTAAAAAAAAAAAATAGCTCTTCCATACATTTGGACTGCGTAGGTACTTTTCTATGAAAAATCTGTTTTTAGGGTTTTTAGGGCAAAAGGAAAAACGGAACCCTTATAAGATCACTTCGTTGTTTTTTAACCGACAAAATTTTCTACGCTTGGGGTCTAGAAACGTGCTGAATTATTCAAGGTTACAGTTTGCGCGTCAATGTCCCTGCCACCCTGTATAATTGCATCCTATATAACATAACATTACGTCTGTGTCCCCCGAAGGGTTGGGCAGAGGCATATCTATAGTACACACACATTTGGCCAGTTATGTTTAAGTCCCATGTATCTTATTAGGGGCTAATCTAGCTAGTTGCATCCTAAATGATGCACAATTAGTTGGAGGTGACCTTAGGGTCACTAGATAAATCCCCAGAGTTTGAATAATTCGATAAGCATTTTTTCGGCCATGAACTCGACCAGACAAGTTTTTACGTACTCCACGAAGTCATAAAGTAAACCATGCAACTATTAACTGCTTAACAATCTGAAGAAGACGATTAATTTCATGGATGAATAATATTGTGTAAATTATGATTCTGCCACCTTAGATCTTATCTAACTTTTAAACCAAAACAAGTTAAAGTTTAAATTATATATTGTGCAGTGTTGGATTGGCGATGTTACATAAATTGTAAGCGCGGCCGCCGTTCGCTTCCAATATTATGAGCGGTAAGGGAGGCGCCAGCGCAGTACTAGGCGGGAAATTGTAACGCGAACTTCTCTATAATACAAAGTGTTGTGCCGTATTCGAGAATTGAATAGGAGTAGACTGATCGTTGTAACTGTGAAGTAGAAAAATTTTATATACGTTATTAAAATGTGGCGGCGATTGATATTTGTGAGTATTGATATTTTATTAAAATTATGTACTTAAGTATGTACTTAATTATTTTTTAATTAAATTAACGGTGAAACATTACGATGTGTAAAGCAATATCTATCTAAATACCTGGATAATTACCTACATTCCGGTGGTTCCTGGATTTCTTTTTGAACTTAGGTACCTACTAAAGATCAGCTAGAACCCTTAAAGATATTTTTCTATGAGCATAATTAATTTAATAATATTGCTCGTAACGTGTTTAATTACCTGTAATTTAAAAATATTTTTTTTTTCATCCCACCATCTCGGAAAGAGTATTTTTAATCTTCAATATCTGAGTGGAAAAGCCGTTTTTATTCTCTAGAGGATAAAGTAAATTGAATTTAGAACATCGTGTGCACTAAGTTTGTGAATTAAAAAAAACATTAAACCTATTTACTGCTACCTCTATGGTGCCGAATATATCATACAACTTTTTTCTAATTTGTTAAAAACTCAGACTCGGAACCTTCTTGGTGTTCTTTTTTCAATTTGCTTTGTACGCGGTTCAATACGCGGCATTTTTTCACGTCATTGTTAAACCTTATATTAAAAACAAGAAACTTGAAAACAAGTGAAAAAACTAAAATGGGTGATTCTAGCGACGAGGAAGTTTGCTTGACGCCAACAGAATTGACTGAAACTGTTAATAATGCGCAAATGAGCTTTCTCCCTCAACAATCACGCGAGAAGTATTTAAAACAGTACGATATGTTCAACACGTGGCGACTAGCAAAAGGAGCCAAAATTTTCTCAGAAAACGTTTTGCTGGCATATTTTATAGAATTATCCGAGAACAAGAAAGCAAGCACTCTATGGAGTACGTATTCGATGCTAAAAGCAACAATAAAGATGAAAAAAGACAAACATATCGATACCTATCCTAAATTAGTGGCATTTTTAAAAAGAGCCTCATCTGGTCATCAACCAGAAAAATCGAAGGTTTTCACAGTATCTGATATTGAAAAGTTTCTTAACGAAGCACCCGATTCCGTATATTTGGCGGCAAAAGTAAGTCAGTTGCACATTCAGTATCTACTTAAGTATATTAATCTCAATTAAATAGTATACTTAGTAGATGTTGATAGGCATAATTATGCGTTCATATCAATTTTATTCATTTATCTACTATAATACTCTTTACGTTACAAGTTGTTCTTATTATTGGAATAAACGGAGCATGTCGAACTAATGAACTAACACAACTTAATGTCAAAAACATTGAGAAACATTCAGATGACTTACTATTAATTAATTTACCTAATACAAAGACAAAAAGAGACCGCAACTTCGTCATTAGCAAGGAATACGTAACGATTGTTGAGAAATATCAAGCCTTACGCCCGCCTAACACTCCAATCAATCGATTTTTTTACAGTATCGTAATGGAAAGTGTGTTAGACAGCCTATGGGTACTAATAAAATTGGCAGTATCCCACGAGAAATAGCAACATTTCTTGAACTTCCAGAACCCCTGTTGTACACGGGTCATTGTTTCCGACGAACTTCAGCCACACTTTTGGCTGATTCCGGAGCTGATCTCCTGTCCCTTAAGCGCCACGGAGGCTGGAAGTCCAATGCAGTTGTAGAGGGATACATAGAAGATTCCATCCAAAATAAGTCTAAAATATGTGAAGGCATCGTAGGAGCCATTACACTGAAAGAGCCTCAATCGGATCCTTGGACTGGCCCTTCTACATCAAAAATAAGCCGTTATGAAACACCTAACCATCTCCCTCTCTCTCCAACATTCACGCCAAGGGAATCCGATGAATCGGTACAACTATTAAGTATGACAGATAGTTTACCGAAAAACAGTACACAAGTGACTAACACCAATATTACAGTACCAAACAAAAATATTACACTCAATTTAAATAACTGTAGCAACGTTACTTTAAAATTTTCTTAATTATACCTTAGTATTATTTTGTTATAATTTAAAGATTATTCTGTAATACTTACCTGTCATAATGTAGTAATTAATACCTAAACTGAAATAAAAGTGTACCTATCTTGTGATTGTAAACGTTTTTTTTTTTTTTGCATTTAGTCATTTCCTCGCTGAGGTGGAACGAAAAGTTACGTGTTGCACTCGAGTGCAAAGATTTTTCACCTCGTGCTCTTTTGATTCCCTCGCTAACGCTCAGGATTCTAATTTTGAATCACTCGCTGCGCTCGTGATTCAATTTTAGAATCCTTCGCTTGCTCGGTCATCAAAATTGAACACGCGGTTAAAAAGCAATTTTGCACTCTTGTATAACAAATAACTATTAATGCCGTGTCTCACCATTGAAAAAAAAAAAACATAAGCTATCATTTCATTTGCACATAAACATGGTCGGTACCTAAGTACCTATGTGTTGTTTTATTTAACCATCACATCTGCACCTCACCATTGTGATACTTATCTAAATACATAATTTATAGGTGAATTCTATGCAACCGCAAAGAGTGACAGCTCTTGAAAGTTAAGCAAGGCCGACCAAGGGCAATAGCTTCTATCAAAATTTTCTCCACGATGGGATCAACGGTCTCCTATTAGTCTCACTTTCGTTTCAATATCTTTCACCGGTAAACCAAGCTTATTAAGACTATAATCATCCGTTAAATATTTTTGTGGTGTTTACGAAAACAGTCTAGTGGTCGCTACTACTGAGCATGAGGTCCTGGATTCGCTTCCCGGCCTAATTGGAAATTCGGAAAAGAAACTAGAAATTCTCAATAGCAGCCCGGAGTCTGGATTTGTGTCCGGTTTATGGCAATAGGCTCGCTTCCTGTCACGTGGGACTTAAAAACATAGCTGGTGAAATGAGCGTGTTACTATAGGTACAGACGCCAACAGGTCAAGCTACCCGAAACTGTCAAACTTTCCCATTTAACCATGAACCTTAATGCTTTACCGATAAAGTTGAAAATCCATTAAAGAAATTTGACAGATTGTAGGAGGCAAATCTGGTTATCGAGATGTGTCGGATGGTTGTGAATAGCTTCGCTGGTTTCTTCTCCAATTATTACTTTTGGTTACACATTTTTTATCAACAAAAATATAGTCTGTTATTGAAACCAATTGAGGTGAAATTAGTGCCTTAGTGAACTAGTGGTCTGGCGCGGCCAACAGGCGTGATGTAGGTAATTGGGCTCAATATCCGGGGAAATTGTAAGTTGTACTTAAATAAGGTTTTTCTGATAAAAAACTGGTACCTACCTTATTCTAGTTCCGGAAACCATGAGTTTGATTGCTTCGTAACCAAGTATAGTTTTACTTGTCTGGGACAGTAGGTAGCTTAGGAGGTTGGTGTAGGACTAGACTTTCCTCCACCATGCTTTACGTAGCCAAAATTTCAGGCTTGCCAATGCGATTGTTAGATGTGTTTTGAGCAGCGGTAGCGCATTTTGCGTTAGCAAATTGTCCTAAAGCTCTGTTTAACCTGTGAAAATTACGGTATTCCGTTATTACAGTTAGATATTACTGCCTTTCAGACGAAATGTAGGTATCCTTTTGTCTGATTCGTCACATACCACATCTGTAATAAGTTACCTATGTAATAAGTTCTACAAAATATATGTAGAACAATGGAATTTCATGCATATTATAATGCATTGGACATCCATACTAATTGTTGTTTTTCTGTTCTTCTAACCTTGGTGACTTAAACGGTGACCGAACGTCTGTTGTTCTTGTCGTCACGGGTTCGATTTCCGCATGAGGACAAATATTTGAAGTGTTGTATGACATTTGTTCCGAGTTTGTATGTGTAGTAAGTAAGTACGTGATTTGAGTATGTAAGTAATTAATGGCAGTGAATCTTTGTGTAGGTAGGCACTGAAACCTTGGCAGTCACTGTGCATAATAATATTAATAAATTAATATTATTATGCACAGTGACTGCTTGTGAGCTAGTTTTTTTTTCTTGTTTTGCGAGTAGGTATTAGATAATTTATTTTACTACATAGATATACAAACCTACATTATTATCTACCTATAGATAGGCATAGCACTTATGTGATGTAATGATCCAATTTGGAAGCCATTGTTGAACAGAAAATAGTTTTTAAATCAACTGGTTTTATGCAACAAAAATTGCATAATTAAATGTTGATTTCAATTTAAGACTACTCGAATGTATTGGAAAAAACCGGCCAAGTGCGAGTCGGACTCGCGCACAAAGGGTTACGTACCATTATCTACTTAGAAAAATCACGTCTGTTGTATGACCCCCTTAAATATTTATTTTATTTTATTATTTATTATTATTAAAATGAAAATACAACTGAGTATTTTGTGAATATTTCATGTGCCTACCTGTTGCCATTATTGATAATTTGATATCGAGCAAAAAAGGGCAAAAATATCGCGTTTGTTGTATGGGGGCTCCCATACAACAAACGCGATATTTTTGCCCCTTAAATATTTATTTTATTTTTAGTGTTTGTTGTTATAGCGGCCACAGAAATACATAATTTGTGAAATTTTCAACTGTCTAACTATCGCGGTTCTTGAGATACAGCCTGGTGACGGACGGCGAAGTCTTAGTAATAGGGTCCCGTTTTTTCCCTTTGGGTACGGAACCCTAAAAAGAGTAAGTCTACCTACCTCTTGACTACCTATGTACCAGTATTACTTAAACTTTCAGGTGCAAGAATTGACAATCTCTAAGTAAAAATTATTATCATTGAATTGATGTCGACTAACTTTGCTTATTATTTTAATTATTCAAGTCACGAGCTTGGTTTTCTAGACTTCGCTTCGTTTTTTTTACCATTATCCGTGATAAGCATATACAACGTTTTCCAATAATAGGGACCCAATTTCGTCTACGTTTAAATGACCGCGAAGGAAACTTTAGGAAGGCTAAGACTCCCAGGTAAATACCTAGGCTGTCTTAAACTCTAATTTTCTTGGGATTTAAATAAAAACAGAAAACATTAGGTATTAAACTGTTTGTGGAGAAGGTATACAACATTGACGCGCAAACTATAACCATAAATTCAGCAAATCATTGTAGAACTCCTGGCGTAGACATGTTTCGTCGGTTATAAAAAAAAACCCTGGTTTCATAATAAAGTGCAAAACCTACACGGTCAAAATGTATGGCACAACAATTTTTTTTTTAAAATAACCGTTGAATAATTTCAACGTAGGGGAGAATGACTGTCCAGAATCATGTAAGTACTGAATCCATGGTAACAGTTTGCGCGTCGATATCCCTGCCCCCATCTGTATTTCTAGGAGATTTTATTTATTAGGTACAGACGCCAGCACATCAAGCTACTACAATCTGTCAAATTTCTTTAATAGATTTTCAACTTTATCCCGAAAGCATTAAGGTTCAAGGTTGAATGGGAAAATTTGACAGTTTTGGGTACCTAGCTTGACCTGCTGACGTCTGTACCTAGTCTGGATTTGTGTCTGATTGATGGCAATAGGCTCGCCACCTATTACACGGGACTAAACATAACTGGCGAAATGTGGGTGGGTTAAGCATAGGTACACCAGCTCTGCCCAACCCTTCGGGAAAACAAGGCATGATTTTCTGTTTGTGTTTATGAAAAAAAATACCTAGCTGTTAGGTGCTTACCTACCTACTCAATATTGCGTACAAGAAACCTAAATTTGTTTACATAATATTAAAATTAATACATATAGGAAGCAATTTGTTAGGAACGTGTAAACAACAAAAACAACACACAATAAGTAATATTATACAACGCTTCAATTGATGAAAAAACTGCAAAAAAATATGCAAAAACTATTTAATTGCGATGCTACAGTAAATAAGTTTTTAAAGCTGGTATTAATTGGTTTGATAATTGTACGTTTTTATCTAACTGCGGTGGTGCCATTAGGAAGTGTTATGACTGTTATGTATACCTAGGTACCTACTTACTCATTTCATATTAGTGGCCTCGGTCGATTTCGACTAGGTATTGAGATATGTATCGTTGCATTTTTCATGATTTCTTACGTAGTAAGTAATAAAGTAGGTAATTAAAATTATCAAAGGTCATTTAATATTCATCTATAATGTTGCTAGTTTCAGTTTTTTCTTACTTAGGTAGATTGAACCTTGAACTAGGTAGTTATTATAACTTTTCGCTAATCTAATGAGAACAATTAATATTAATGAAACAAGTTTTTGGCGATGGCAAGAAAATGCTATTACCAAAATTGTTACAAAACATGTTTTCCTACTAAGTATAAAGTTGGATTCTATGGATTTTGTTTCCATAATATAAAAAGTTTACAGCATATAGCTTTTCTACTTTGTAACGCGCAGTGAAGAAGAACAAACAGTTTAAAAAATATTTTTTTCAGTTTTTGTGAAAATTCTACAATATTTTAAATCATGTGCCTGTAGGTACTGTTAAGGTGCACTCGTACGTACCCTTCAAACCAGCGGGCTAATTGCGTAACACACTGACAGCAATGGATTTCATTTTGACAGTTCAGCAACATTCATTGCGATATCTAAATTTTTCGAACATAATATGAAGCAATGGATTAAAAATATCCAACAAAATGAATCAGTGGTTGTGATTGAGTGTTTTACGCAATTACGTTGCTGAACACAGCAACACTGCTTGGAAGCAGGAATAAATTTGGTGGTAGAGGTAGATAGCAGGTAGGTAGGTACAGACACCAGCACATCAAGCTACTACAATCTGTCAAATTTATTTAATAGATTTTCAACTTTATCGCTGACGCATTAAGGTTCAAGGTTGATTGGGAAAATTTGTCAAGTCAGTTTCGGGTAGCTTGACCTGCTGGCGTCTGTACCTACTACGTACCCAGACGAGCTCTACGTATTGATTAATTAAGTAATTACCTACTACAAAGTTACAAACATAATAAAAATATCAACCACTGTACCATTGTATGGGAAATATATATTATAATACCTAGGTACTGTGGCTAAATGTACTGTTTAAGTATGTACTTTATCTTTTTTTTTACGAGAATCACAAAATAGACACAAGTTGCATTGTCAAGGTACGCACCCCTTTATTTATAAACGTTGCTTAAAGTTACGTAGTGATCAGCGACTGTTTAGCCATACATTTTTGACGTTTATAAAAGATCGTTTATAAATAACCCCCTTAATTCTACGTTACCTAAGTAGATACCTACAACCAGCTTAATTGAAATATTACCTAGTTACCTAGCTACCTTAATACCTACTTCAATATGCATTAATTCTCCGTGGTTTAATTAGTCTGGTTCATTGAAGACCTCGGTTCTAAGCCGCAAAGGTATCGGTTACAATCGTAGGTTATTGAAAGCAGTGCTTTCTATCCAGACGGACCTATAAAGCAAGTAATGGAATATCGTCGCCATTGGCCGTGACCACAAGCAGTGGCTTCATCTAAATATGAAAATCGAAACTTTTTGTTAAATTCTTTTGAAAACCATCACTCGTTTCGCCAGCGGAGTCGTCGCGTAACACACTATCAGTAGTAATGAATTTCAATTTGACAGTTCAACAAAATTCATTAGGTTATTTTCGTGGTTAAGCAGACAAGTTTTTCGAACATATGAAGCAATGGATTTGCCATTATCCTTTAAAATTATTCAGACTGAGATTAGCGTGTGCTGAATCGGGGTGCTGGAGGGTTCAAAAGAGCTACGTTGGTGTATCGAGTCATTTAATTTCTTCAATAATGTTTGTATTTTTTAACATATTTTATAGCTTAGATAATAACTTAAATTAACCTCAATTAATTAATTGTCTAGGTCGTTGGTTCAAACCCAGATAGGTGCTTTACTTTGTGTAAATTAAGTATTTAATCACCACTGCTCTCAAAACGGGGTGAAGGAAACATCTCGAGGAAATCGGCATGTCCTAGAACCAAAAAATTCAAACACATGTGATATCTATGTATCTTTACTATACCTCATTTTTGTAACGTGGAAATGTAGTGGATTGTAGATTAGATAATCCTTTTTTAACTTTCAATATGTTACTACAGTACAATCGTTTGTTTCCCGTAAAAAATAAAATGAAATGAGACAGTCGAGCCCATTTCATTCACAGCTATAGGAATCTATGACTTTCAGCCGTAGATGGGGAGCTTCGATGTGATGGGATCCTACTCTCTTTTTCCCTATTCGTGATTAAAATGTTGTTTTTAATCAACACGGGCCATGTAAGGCCATGTTGTGTTTCAATTATCGTAATATTGAATTCTATTGTATTCAGGGGCGTGGGGCGAGCAGTTCATTATACTTCTGCTTTTTACTGAACTTCCATTGTTTCACTATAGGACTACTTAGTCCTAGAGTGAAATAATTAAGTATCACCTACCTAGGTACACTTTTACTTCCGAGATTTTTATTACTAGGTTTACCGCCGAAAAAAAAAGAAAAAAAGGTACCTACGCCCTGCACTCCCCGATTATGATACCGATTATTTTAGTTAATAGATAGTTCCCTAATAATTATTAACTGGTAGACCGTATCCAATTAGTTACCTACCTCGTTACTGAAAAAGAAAAAAAACAAACCATTGGTACTTACTCATTGCCCTACACGTGCCTAATAATTTAAAGATTCCTGAAAATATGTTAAATACATAAAAGAGAATAGAATAATTATGATTGCCTCCGGGCTTGTAATGTATGTAAGTAGGGGTAGGTAGGGTCTATATACCTACTAGGTACCCAAGATCTGTAATATTTTTGGTATATAACACGTTCTTAAAATTTGATAGACTGTTTATTTGCTTGCTTGCAAGATCGCACTAGTACCTACCTGACAGGTGTTGCTCTAAGGGTCTATACCTCAGTAGTATGGGGAAAACTGAATTTAGCACTAGAAATAATAATCTAGCAGTGGATATTTACTTATAGACTATCGCACTTACCTCTCTGATTACCTAATCAAACAAAAATCAAGAAAAGTCTGTCTTCGCGTAGTTTTTCTTTATTTTCTTTTTATTTATTTCGTTTCTCTTATCTAAATAAGAATAACCTACCTATAAAAAATAATCTAGTTACCACACTGCAGTAGGTAATTACTTTGACATTGATTAGCCCAATCCAATTTAGACGTCTGGATACCTACTTCGTGATAAGTCTAGATAAACCTAGGGTCTTTAAAGCTGTTCTCTGAAGCAGTAAACTAAAGTACTTAGTAGATACCACTTTATGGATAAGATTAAGACTTATTAGGTATGCTGCTGATGTGAACTTATCTACTGGATCGACGTGATCCTTATGTAAGAAATGTTAATTTATCTAGCCACCGATGTCAATATCCGTAGGGTAGAATTGCCTAAAGAATAGCCTATATAGTAGCCTAATTAACGGTAGTAGCGCTGTTCCTACAGTCAACAGAAACTCTTTGATCTTGAATGAACGAAAGCACTTTAATATGGAGCTGGCCTAGCCTAGTACAGACGCCAGCACATCAAGCTACTACAATCTGTCAAAATTCTTTAATAGATTTTCAACTTTTTCGCTAAAGTATTAAGTTTCAAGGTTGATTAGGAAAATTTTACCGTTTCGGGTAGCTTGACCTGCTGGCGTCTGTACAGAGTTTTAATAGAACAAGAGGCCAGCTCCTACTGGATTTGTTACCACTAACGTGCGGCCTTCTGGACATTGCAGGTCTGTTCATTTTTAGGTTCGTAGATACACATACTCATTCTTCTTTTTATTTTTTATTAGCCGTTAGTGTCCCACTGCTGGGCAAAGGCCTCCCCACTCTCTTTCCACCTCTCTCTGTCCAGAGCTGCCAAGGACCAATCTTTATAAAAGGTCCAGCTCTTCCCGCCATCTCCGTCTGGGCCTGCCGCGATGTCGAATTATACACCACATGTGACTGTTCCTAAATTACCCTAGGCTGATAAAATTTTCGTTTTTCCTAATTATACCTATGGAATATTACAGTTAAGATCGGCTCTCCCTGCGGGAAAGGGAGAGCCGATCTTAATTGTTCGAAAATTTTATCAGCCTAGGGTAATTTAGGAACAGTCACATGTATATTCTACTTTAAAAAAATATCTACACGTCTAACTTAAATCTTGATCCCAAGACCGAGAAGTCACAGGAAACTCTTGCTTGCTGCAAAGAATCGCTTTCTAATGGTCGAAACTCATTAAAATCGATTTTACAACTACGAGCAGGTACACTACCATAGAGAAAACGATTTCCTTGATGATATTGTGTGCCTGTGATTTCTCGTGACAAATGTTCTTGTTATGCTTAACTCGTTTCCGTGTTGTTGGGGTAGGCTCGGTGCTGGGGTAATCAATACGTACGAATCAAGTTCCCGACTAATTTTGTAATGCTGACCACATTCTGTACTGCATTGCATTTTAGTCTATTCTGCCCCGACTAGTTTCTGTGTGGTTGGGGGTTGGGGACTTGGGGTAGGTTCAGCGCTGGGGTTCGAATACAATTCCAGACTAACTTAGCAATATTTTTTAATGCTGCCAACATTTTGTACTGCAAAATAAAATGGCCAAGAACTTACCTTAACATACCTTATTAAATCGAACTTGAACGGAACAGAACTCTGCACTTGTTTAGAAATTAGTTTTATTGAATATAAAATTGCTAGCAGTCACAGAAGCCAAGATAACAATATTTTAAACACACATGTTGCCTCTACTGACACGCCCTACTTTTATAAAGTTTTCCAGGCCTTCAACTTTCAGCATAAAATAAATCCCTACGCTGTCTAGGAGAATTGTGTGTGTTAATAACTTTATCTTGCTGGCCAAGCCATTGTGATTTTGGTCATTGAAATTTTGGTAAAAGCAAGAGCTTTTACCAAAATTTCAATGACCATTCATTATGTATAGTGGTCGAGATTTGAAGCACTATATCCCTGTACTATAACTCTATGATAGTTTACCATAGAACACTTGGTAGTCTAACAACTGGTTGGTAAATGGAAAAGTTTTAATATTTAGTTTGATAAATAAAAGCCTAATTTGGGGCACGCTACATACGCATTAGCCCTAAACAGTGCCTATGGAACAAACTTTGCTTTTATAACTTTTTGAACATTATCAACGGAAAACACATTATGACTTCTTTATTTCTTACGAGCTTCTGCTCAGGGCTTCGTTCACGTGAAGTTTCAGCCCACCCACCGCGACGCATCCGATCGCCCGTGCTTTTACCTACCTCGTTTTTACTTAGCGTTCTTTCTGGTCTTTTTTGCTTATCTCCTAATTGTCGTAACGTGATGTTAAAACTAGCTACCTAGTTAGCCTATAACCTTACTCAAGAATTGGGCTATCAAATGCAAAAAGTTTTTTGCCAATCCGACCCGTAGTTCCAGAGTTTAGCACGTTCAGACAAATAAAAAACAAATTCTTCAGCTTTATTACTTAGGCCCCTCGCCCACGGCGGCTTTTTGTAGCGATGCTGTCGCGCGTTTACGAAACGCGCGTTAGTCGCATTTGCAACGCGCTACAGCATCGCGACTGTATCAATGCAAACGCGCGACCGTGTCAGACGACATCGGGGAGAGAACGGAGGGAGGGTGGCGCGTGAGTTGAGAACCGAGCATCAGTGCAACTCGCATCGCGACAGAAGCGCGACAGTATCGCGTTTGCATCACGACTGAGAATCGTGGTGTGGGCGAGGGTAAACAGCTAGCGACCGCATCGCGAATGTATCGATGCGAACGCGCGACAGCATCGCTACTGCATCGCTACAAAAAGTCGCCGTGGGCGAGGGGCCTTAGCATAGATAATAAAAGGATAAACAGAGTTGTTTGTGGGTAATCAGCCATGTTTTTTGTTATAATCGCCGCAATAAAACTGCAGGAAGCAGGCAACGATAAATAATTAAGATGTACCGACTAGACTAGGTAGGAAACTAATGTATTATTATAAATTGCACGTTAATGTCTGAAGCAGGCGTAAATTACTACCTTATTACCTGTTCATATCTTAATTATTATCACACTAGATTTGAATTTAATAACAGCTTCATCTATTCTCTTAATTACTTGTTATGTACCTATCTACAGGGTCACATTAAATTAGCTAGCGAAACTTAGCAGACGTGATGGGTATCGATTTATATACTCATTACGTCTGTGAAGTTTATGCACAAATAAAAACAGATTTTTAGTCTAATATTTCAAGTGAGTGTAGTCACTGCTGTACTAGTAACTGCGGTCAATGACCCCACAAAACGAAAGAGTCAATACCTACTTACATACTCTACATATCTGTACGTTTTTCGGGTTCCGTAGTTCACGTCTCGGAACCGTTATAGTTTCGTCATGTCCGTCCGTCCTCGGCTTACCTTCCAAACGGTTAGTGCTAGAAAGATGAAACTTTACATGGATATGTGTATTTACCACGTCGACCAAGTACTAAAATAAAATCACGAAAAATATTTTTTTATGGGGTAAAGTGGGTGTACGTACGTAAAGTGGGGATGTTTTTTTTCTCGCGTCTACCCTATAGTGTGGGGTAACATTAGATATGTCTTTTAAAAATATTAAGAGAGGTTGCTAAGACGATTTTTTGATTTAGGTATCCGTTTGCGAGATATTCAACTTTAAAACGCATTTTTTTGTTGAGATAGGGCGCCCCCCCTCTAAAAGCTAAACGGCTGGCTCGAAAAATCTGAAAAAATTCATGATGGTAGTCCATGTGATGGAACCTGGAAGGAAAACTATAACGGCTTAGATAAATTTATTAGTTCAGGAGTTAAAGAGGCCTAACTTGTGAAGTGCCATTATGGGTGACTACGGAACCCTCTTCTATGCGTGGCCTGACACACACTTGGCCGGTTTTAATAATGTGAAGGCACGCATCGCTCATCATAACAATTTATAAAGATTTCCACGAAATCTGTTTCTGGCTAGTCTGAGATTAATGGTAGGTATTTTAATTAGGTTCAGCTTTAATTACTTACTAACGTTCTGGTCGAGACTAAGTCGAAGTATGAGAATTTTAGAATTAATTAAGTGAGTGTTGATAGATAGATATTAGATACCTAGGTACCTACCGACATATCTACTCAATTTTATGGGATAAGCAGCACTCTAATTACGTAACACATAATCAATCTCAATGTGAAAAATTTTGAAAGATATTGTTAATCCCTAAAAAACAACGTAAGTAACGCAATGAATGTTGTTGAACTGTCAAAATTAAACCCTCTGCTGCAAATTACGCAATTACCCCGCTGTAGCCTATACTACTGCGGGGTATTTGCGTTGCGTGGTTGTGTATTCTTCCAAGTTGTACGCTAATCTTTTCAGGAAGCTCAATAGGTAATGTTATCTACAAAATAATTTAAATAAATAACAACATAGGAGCTCAGCATGCGACCTTAAAACCATTTCGTGGCCGTGTCCAATGATAAATGATGCCTGATCCGTCGTTAATTAGCCGATTGATAATCATAAAGTTATTAATTGGCCATTCATTGTCGTCATCTTCCGGCAATTAAACAAAGATTTCTATAAAATTACTGAAATTAAAACTTGCGTGTTTGTCAACATTGAATGGTTTATTAAATTCTACTGTCTACTTACGTTTTCTAATTATCTACATGAATCATTGATACCTACCTACTTCACCTCAGTAGGGATTAGGTACTACGTTGTAAAGGTCACCGAGTTTGGTACGTAAGTACATTAATTTTTCATGATTGAAATTAATTAGTCATACCTGAGCCTGACGATGTATGTAGGCCGTCTGTTGGGACAGGTCAACTCAAGGCTGCAATGACTATTTCTTCCAAATGCCCTTCCAGAACTGCATTGTTAGTAATACTTATCATGTTTGGACTTGAAAAGAGAACATGACCTCTGAGTTTGTTTTGGCATTTCTTCTCAGGGATCAGTCAGCTATGAAATGCCGGCACGATTTTAATAATAAGCAGCCTGTATTGTCTCACTGGAGAGCAAAGGCCCCCTTTTCCGTTTTCCACTCAATTCGATCCTGGGCCAATATGGACTAATCCGTCATATAGGCGTCAACGTTCCTGACGATCGAGTCGCCTGGCTCGATCAAGACGCCTGGGTCTTCCGCGATGCCGTTGGGCGTTTTCAGGGACCCATACTGGGTGGTAAGGCCCATAGTGTCGTCATCTTGGTTAAAAAAATATTTATCAACAAAAAATTGACGTGTAAAAGTGTCTTAAAAGATCTATTTACAGAAAATAAACATTTCATTTCATTACTGAGGATACACGTTATTTTATTCTTAGTAGGCAGTAAGAGTTACGTATAAAAAGTAAACTTACCCAATCGATGTTGTTGTATCACAATGTTTACACAGACACATTATTATATTATTAAAATCCAATCTACGCACAACACTTTTTTAGCGACACGGGCGTGGAAAGTAAAAATTAGTTTCCGTACACGGTTCATTAATTTCACGACCGCCATCAGGTTTTTTTACTGTCCACAAATAAGTGGGCAGAGGCAAGATATTGCAACAAGCTACACTTTTTTATGTGTTAAAGATTAACTTTGTGCCACTTCCTGTTTCTTGTTATGTCATAAGTAGGTACAGTTTGTTTCCTGAAGACACTATGTAAGGAGGAATATAAGTTTTTATTACGAAGTTGGAAAGGAAATGAAATGTGGACGACATAAAGGCTCCCATGTGGAAACTAGTACTCACCTAATTGCGTAATTAGCGGTTGGGCTTGTTTTGCAAGAAGAAAATTGTAGCAAACCGTCTAGATTAACTGCATTGGAAGTACCGATAAGGTATCAGCTTCGCTTGAATAGCCGGATGAACGAAAGTTCCGGATTCATATCTTTAGCACTGACCAGTTAGTGTACAGACGCCAGCAGGTCAAGCTACCCGAAACTTTCAAATTTTCTCAATCTACCTTGAATCTTAAGGCTTTAGCGATAAAGTTGAAAATCCATTAAAGAAATTTGACAGATTGTAGTAGCTTGATGTGCTGGCATCTGTACTTAGTTTTTGATGCCTTCATTCAAACATTATAGCTGCGTATATCTTCCTATTTAAGACTCCTGCATAGCTATTCACAACCACTCGATACGCTTCTGTACCGTATCGAACATCAATCAATGTTACTCTAAACGCTGTTCACAAGTCTGAAACCGGAATATTTTGTCAGTTTAAATCAAATAGATGACCGCCATTCTTCCGACAGCTATTTGCTATCGGGATAAGGCAAATCAGTCATTGAAAATGTGTCATTTTCGATACGACAGCCTGTTTTAGATGCCTTTATTCAAACATACTCACATAGGTACGTAGCTATATGCCTTCGTATTTAGGACTCCCGGTAGTAAAAAACTCAAAACCGCTTTCTGCGGACGATATTACCTGCCTACTTACTTAATTTAATTACAAAGCTTTAATTAACATTTAAAGAAAACCACGCCAAAACCATTGTAGGTCACATCGATTAACATTTCTTATTATCGATGCAACAATTTGTTTTTACTTCCTGCCAGAGTTCATATTATGTGCATTGACACAACGAATTGAAAACAAACATGAGTAAAAAGTGTTGTAATTATTCATGGTCTAATAAATATCGTGTCGCCAAATTATGTAGTGAGGTACTTCACGCCTGTCTCAAAATAGAGGTGTGCGTCTACTGTGACGTAACAAAAGGTAAAAAAAAATAACAAGTTCATAGGACCGTCTTTTAATTTATAAGTACGAATTGGAATGCAAGTGTTCCCTAAATTACGAGTACCTATGGGTACAAATACTTGTCAGTCCATGGTCACAGTCATAGAAATATAAAAAACAGGTCACAGCTGTAAAAACTACTCTCTATAGTGAATACAGACCATGGCCACTACAGTTGCCGTTTAGTTATGTCTCAGTTAAGCCCCCATCCCTGCATCACTATTTCCCCATTTTACCATATAGGTACTTAATATGGTAAAATGTGGGAAGGAACCTACGGCAGGAAGCTAAACCAATATGAACGAAATAATTCGATGACAAATTGTAATGAAACCATTCTAAGTTATTCCAGTAAATGATTACGTATTACTTAGAAACAGCATTTTTATTGTCTATTTACCTACTCGTTTACGTTCATTGTATTATAGTCAGGTACTTATTACAGATATACCATCACAGTCTGCCCAAACCTCTCAACCTGCATTGATTTTTTGCGCTGGTCACACAGTTTTTTACTCATTGTTGTGACATAGTTGTTCGTAATTGAACTTTACGTAACATGATCTAATAGAAAAACAAATTCAATTTTTTATTGAAACCTCTTTCATTGAGATTAAGTGCAATGATCTCGTAATCCTTTCAAGCTATTTAGAAATGGTCTGGTTAATTTACAAATAAACTGAATGTATAATGCACTACTTTTTTTTTGCAAGGCATAGTTGACTTGGCAAGCAGGTTCAATAAGTTCTGCTTGGTCGTGTGTCAAGAGTAGGTCAGTCAATTGCTCCCAGGGGCGTCGTGAAGGATGACTGAGTAGGTAGGTCTATATGTAGGTAGGTAAACCGCATAGATAGGTTGCTAGACTTAGACTGGACCTGCCAATAAAGGAGAGCTCATATTTCGATTCTAGGAAGGGTCCGTCGACTCCCAATTAGTCGAATGTTGCCGCAGTTATATCTGGGAACATATGAACCAGGCTGCCAATAAAGCCTACCATTAAACCCACCAATCTATAATGGAGTACCTACGTAGAAAATTTTAAGTTAAATTAAAAAGCTCTTCCAATTGATACGTAATTTGGAGTACCTACGGTCAAAAAAGGAGGTAATATATGTATATACACTCGAGAGCAATGAATCCGGGTCACTTAAAGAATGTTAAAAATCTCGGAAACTAAAAATGATAGATTAATGCAATAAATTGTATTTAATAGACAATGTAATACTCCTTAAATGAAAGTAAAAAAAAAAAAGAGTCACCATACATTTTATTAACACAAAATTACATAAGGAAAAAAACTGCTGATCTCTCCTTAAAACAAAAATAGGAAACATGAAATTTTTGAACTTTATTACGATTTTCTTGAATTTTAATACTTCGTATTGCCTCCTCGTGCTTCCATTACTGCGTTTACGCGGTTTGGCATGCTGTACACCAAGTTCCTTATACGATTTTGGGGAATATTCTCCCATTCCTCTGTGAGAGCAATTTTGAGCTGACGAAGCGTGATTGGGGGAGGGTTTCGTTGTTTTACGCATCTGCCTAGCTCGTCCCAAGCATGCTCGATCGGGATGATATCCGGGCTGCGCGCTGGCCACTCCATACGAGTAATGTTCATCTCTTGAAGGTAGTCATTCACAATCCTACCTGTATGAGGTCGGGCATTGTCATGCATAAATATAGCATTCTCACCTAAATTGACCATAAATGGACCAACGTGATCATTGAGGATTTCTTCCACATATCTTACGCTAGTTAAAGAGCCGTTTTCTATGATCACCAGCTCTGTGCGACTTTCAGAAGAAATTCCGGCCCACACAAGTACAGACCCACCACCGTAGGCTACTTTTTCTTCGATGCATGCTTGCTTGAATCTTTCCCCTGGTCTTCGATACACTCTGTGTCTTCCATCGTGCTTGTAGAGCATAAATTTTGATTCGTCGGAGAACATAACTTTTGACCAATCTTCAATACTCCAATTTACGTGGCTCTGGGCATATCTTAGTCTTGAAATACGATGCCCACGCTCCAGTTTAGGGCCGTTTGCAGGTCTAAGGGGTTTTAAGTTAGATTCAGCAAGCCGACGTCTTACTGTCCATGCACTTGGGTTACTTCCTCCGAGGCGTCGAAACTGATTTGTGAGTTCAGTTCCTGTGAGAAAGCGATTTCGAAGCATGGTGTTCACCAAGTATCGGTCTTCTCGTGCTGTGGTACAGCTGGTTCTGCCCGTTCCTGGTCTGCGTAGGTTAGAACCAGTTTCTTCGTAACGTCGGAGAACTCTTTGTACTGTTGACAGCGACACACCGACAGTCCTGGCTGTATCGCGCTGACTCCGGCCGGTTTCCAGCATTGTAAGTATTCTGGTGCATTCTTCAGGCGTAAGCGACATAATTTCAGCTTGAATAATGAATATAGAGCACTATCAACATGGTTTATGTACCCACATAAATGACAGATTACAAACAAAAGCAAAACCAAATGCTGTAATTTCGTAGTTCCATCTTCGAAAGTGGCCCTTTTTCAAATTTGATTTTTTTATGATATAACTTTACAATAACTAAGAAGTTTTAATACCTTCATTTAAGGAGTATTACATTGTCTATTAAATACAATTTATTGCATTAACCTAGCATTTTTAGTTTCCGAGATTTTTAGGATTCTTCAAGTGACCCGGATTCATTGCTCTCGAGTGTATATATATCCTATATCCGGGGGATATAGTTGAAGTTTAATAAGAAACCGATGGATGTTTTCGAATAAAGTTTAATTAATGAATAGAAAAGAAACCGGGCATTTATCAAATTAAATTGAATTCGAAAACAACCATAGGTTTCTTACTAAACTTCAACTATAGTTTGACCGAAACTGCTGTACCGCGCCTTAGGAATGCGCGGGATGCCGTAAGCGATGACGAATGAGCGGCCTGCACTGCCCCCCCTCCCCCCCCGTCTCGCGGCGCGCGGTTTTGGTCAAACTATACCTATATCCGACGACCCTGGTTTGGTACTTTCTTATCTCTTTTGGTGACTGTACCTATCCTCGCCAATATTTTGCGAGTGGAAATCTTAACTAACATTGCACGTTGTATTGTTTCAGATATTGCCGTTCATATTATCAGTATCAACAATAAAAGTACCAGTTGACAATGAAGATACTCCCACCGGAGTACCCCGCCCTCCGGAAGGCACACAGAATACTCCCATTTACTACATATCAGACGATACCAATGTCGATAGTTACCTCATCCCTCCAAACCCTCACAAATCTGAAGAATCGCCCGAGGGACCTCCCACGTTCCTGATACCACCCTCACAAGAAAAGCAGCCCAACTTTTATAACGTGCCCAAAGAGTCTGCAGATGCTCAAAGTGACTGGCTGCCTATTCTTCAAGCACAGACCCAAAACAAACGCAACGCCCAGTTTCAGCAAAGACTGCCTCTGGAGTCCATTCCGATTTTTTTCAACCCTAACCAGGCCGGTGGAGGTCAAGTTCCTCTACGTTTACCCCCTGTACCTTCAACACACCTTGAACCACCTTCAGTTGATGCTGTCAACGAGTTCTTTATAGAAATCCCCGAAGACGAAGAGCTTCATGTCAATGAAAATAACGAGCCTATTGAACCATCAGACTATAATGTGCAACCCCAAAACGATGGCTCACTACTAAATCAACAACTTGACCCTGCAGAACCTACTCTCGCTTTACATTTAACACCACCTAAACCACAATCATTCAATACGCCAACAAAACAGTATCCGAAGAAGTATTCTGGTGGATTCAAGCCGGTTCCGATACCTCTAGCCCAGTTCGCTGACTCCGCCCCAGAAGTACCTAAAGCAAAACCTGCAAAATACTTCAAACCACAGTCTAACGCTGAAGTAGAACAATACATACCGATCGATGAGAAGAATTTATACCATTACCAAAAAGCTGAACATCAACGGAAACTGAAGGCAGAAGAGGAAGCCGCTAAGGTCAGTAGTATATCATTTTGAAATATGGTGAGATTTAAGCGAATATGAATTTAACTTGAAACTTGTTTCATTCTCAGCAACAACAGTCAGCTGATGGCGGTTCAGCGGAAACATATGGCGAGCCTACTTCGGCGGAACAAGAAACTTCGGAAACTAACTTGAGATACCCCGGACGTACGTGTAATATAACTTAATAATAACATAACAATTATAGTTTGAAATGGGTTGAGATATATAAATCAACAACTTGTTGTATGACTAAAGTTACTACCTACTTACTCTAAATGAAAAGAAATGGATTGTTCGACCCTTGCTAACAGTTCCAACGAACTGTTGAATAATATTATTGTTAAAGATACAATTTCGTACACTCGACGTTATGTTGGTATACTAATAAATTAATCGGGATTTGTTTATTGATAAATGCTTAGTAGTTATTTGGAAGCTACCGGAAGTATAGTTTATAGGACAAATGTTTATCGTACAGACGCCAGCACATCAAGCTACTACAATCTGTCAAATTTCTTTAATAGATTTTCAACTGGTTCAAGGTTAATTGGGAAAATTTGACAGTTTCGGGTAGCTTGACCTGCTGGCGTCTGTACATCGTAAATGGTTTATTCCTGTCCAAAACTAGATTAAAATTAGTAAACTGCGACGTTTTTAACAAAGGTGAACACTGAATGGTGTAATTACATTTGTGTATAATATTCCAGACAACGCGTACCCACCGCATCACGGGCCCCCTGCGCCTGTTCACTATGGTCCCCGGCCTGCTCCTTTACGTCAAGCGCCCCCGCCGTCTCCCCCACAAGACGCGGGCCCAGCGGCCCCGGCCCCTGATGGCAGGACCGAGTTCAGGATGCATGGCATGAAAGGACCTCATAGTTACCAGTTCGGATACGATACTGGCAAAGGGTATGTATTCTACCAAACCATTTCCAATAGAGGTAAGCTATAGGTACAGACGGACCTTAAAAAGACGGCTGAGATATGACTATTTGTTTATTTGTTTTGTGTACGAAAATTAGGAGAGCCCTATGTCTAGCAGCGATGGGTTGAGTTGACGACAATAGGGTAGTTGCCTGGGTAAAAAAATAATAATTATATTTAGTCCGTCAGTTAGACTATCGAAAAATAATGGACACGTATTTTTTCTTTTGTCAATCAAACAAAAAAATGACAAAGATAAAGCACGTCAAAATTTGGGAGTGGTCGTGACGTCACTTGCTTACAAAAGTGTCGCAAGCAAGTGACGTCACGCGGAACTTTAACGGGCGATACCTTCATCATTTTTTATATAATTGACAAAAGAAAAAATACGGGTTCAATATTTTTTGAGTGACCCGACTAATTAGATTTTTTTAGGAAAATAGCCTATTCAATAAAAGTGGTTTTCCTAATATTATTTGTGGTCTTATCATTGGCTAAGCTGGTAGTCTTCGCCAAAAAGTCGTTTCTGCTGCCAGAGTGCAGATCAAAAGTCCTGTCATCTGTTGGACCTATGATCCTTTTTTGCCCGTCCGAAAACTATTGTTGATCACTCGCTGTGCATGTCTAAGTTGTATAATGTCTTAAGGAACGACATTATTTCCCTTTCCTATATTTCAGTGAAATCCATGATAGCTAAATAAAAAAAAAAAATAATAATAATAAATGAATAAATAAATTAATTAATTCTAAAAATTGCAGGAAAAATCGTCAATTCCGGTACGAGGAGCGTGACAACGAAGGCCTGGTGAAGGGACACTACGGTTACATGGACAGGGCCGGAAAACTCCGCGTTGTCAACTATAGCGCACACCCCGAGTATGGCTTTCACGCTGAAGAGCCCGTAGAAAAGCAGTCATGAACATCGAACATTACCCGGGGACCGAATGATACATCGAGCGCTTGAGACAGTCACACACGTATGAGTGAGATAACGCTCTACAAAGCTGGATAGTTTCTAAAATTCGATGTGACGTAGTTACGGTCGGCTATTGTACGTGTAGTCGTACTCAGTTATCGGGTATTGATAAAATTATCTAATCTTCATGACCTCAGGAGTTAGTGTTGTAAATAATATTTTTTGTAAATAATCGTATTTACTCCAACTTATTGTGTCGGTAGAGGGAGTTCAGTCCTTATACGACATGAGCATACAATGTGAAATAGCTAAATACAATTTGTATTAAGTTATGTAGATTTTTATGTAAGCTATTTTAGGTCTGTTACCATAAGTGTCATATAGTGGATAAGATATAATAATTTATATGAATAAAAAAGTTTTTCAAAATTTAAAATATTTTTTATTTAAATAAATACGTATAATAGAATCCATTATCATATCACATAGGCATAAAAAAACAATCAAAAACTGTTGTTCTGTATCGTCAATATCATAGATTATAGTTTAGAAGCGACCTCTATGCAAGGAATATAATACTGTACGTATGTACATATTTAAACATAATAAAGTTAGTTCTGTCTGTGATTCAAGCGTTCAATCATTATAGGTTATGGATCCAGAGATTTTTAGTTTTTCTCGCAATTTTTCTTGGACATTACTATTGGAAATAGACTTTGCAGATTGAGATTAACTATACTTAACCCTGTGGCTGTGAAAATGACGACAAACTACATTATCAGCGTACCTAAATTGAAGGGGCGAGAGAACTACAGCGAATGGGCTTTCGCGGCTGAGAATTTCCTAGTGCTAGAGGGAACGTCTGATTGCATCAAATCGGAGACTTTGCCAGCAGAAATAGGAGCAGCAGGTGACGCGATAACCAGAGCCAAGCTGATTCTGACAATAGATCCGTCGCTGTATGTGCACATCAAAGGTGTACAAACGACCCATGAGCTGTGGAAGAAATTGAAGAACCTATTTGATGACTCAGGATTCACGAGGAGAATCAGTTTACTGAGGAGTTTGATTTCCATCAGACTTGAAAATAGCGTTTCAATGACTGCATACGTGACACAAATCATCGAAACAAGCCAAAAATTGAGTGGTACGGGTTTCAACATCAATGATGAGTGGGTCGCATCGCTTTTGTTAGCGGGATTAACAGAAAAATATTCCCCAATGATAATGGCGATCGAGCATTGCGGAATACCGTTGACAGCGGACGCCATTAAAACCAAGTTGTTGGAGATGGAAGAAAGCGGAAACGGAAATGTGTAGCCCTCTCAAGCACTGAATCAGAGTATATGGGTCTATCTGAGGCATGTAGGGAAGCATTATACCTGAGAAATCTGCAATATGAAGTAACTAATAAGATGTACACATTAAGTCTGTTCAAAGATAACCAAGGTGCACAGAAGCTGTGTGCAAACCCAGTTTTTCACAAACGTACAAAGCATATTGATGTTAAATATAATTTTTGTCGTGATCTATTAAAAGACAAAATTGTTGAAGTTCTGTATTTGCCAACAGCTGATATGCCAGCTGACATTTTAACTAAAAGTTTATGTTCAGCGAAACATTATAAATTTATGTGGCGCCTAGGCATAGTTTGTATTAAATGATTTTGTATAAAATAGTTTAATGCATATTGCGATAAGTGGGGGTGTTGTTCTGTATCGTCAATATCATAGATTATAGTTTAGAAGCGACCTCTATGCAAGGAATGTAATACTGTACGTATGTACATGTTTAAAAATAATAAAGTTAGTTAGTTCTGTCTGTGATTCAAGCGTTCAATTATTATAAAAACTTTGTCCATAAATCCTTGTCTCAAAAATATTTTTCTCTTTCATTGTCAGGAATGTTATTTATGATTACTTAAAAAAAAAAATGTTATGAAACATCAAATATTAACAAGAAGGTAAAATAATAAGAAGAACTTCTTTACATAATAATATAATACAGCATAAAAATATGGCACTTACTCTATCTTAATCAGTATTATATAACGCTTTTCTTGCACCTGATTTAACAATAAAAATAATTTGGTGTATAAAAATTCGTAACATGTTAATATTTACATGTTACTTCTTAATGCTATTTACTAGTTCGCCCAGTAAACTAGAAGCACCAATTCGGAATAGCTTTGGTGTAAGCCATTCTGGTCCTAATTCAGTGTACACAAGGACCAACCAATTGACAGCGTCCCTTGCTGTCTTTATGCCCCCAGCCGGTTTTAGGCCAACCTGTAGAATAATAAATATGTCTGATATGTTAGTGTATTATTCGATCATTGGGGTGAAAACGTACAAGCATCTAAGTATGAATATAATTTTTATACTCAGGTCAGGCAGCAAAGAGCGGCGAATTTAGTCCCCATATCTATTGGGCATTAGATGAAAACCTACTTCCTAACCAAAATGTAATTCACCAGCACCCTGATTGCACACACTTTCAATCACAATCTGAATGATTTCGAAAGAAATTGCTAATCGCTTGCTTCATATGTTCGAAAAATTTGTCAGCTCAACAAGGTAAATAACGCAATGAATGTTGTTGAACTGTCAAAATGAAAGCCATTGCTACTGTTAGTGTGTTACGTAATTACCCCGCTGGTTGGTTGAAATATTCTAGTAATGAGCAATGTAGATTGATCACCTTTGATGGAATTACTTACCCTAACACCCGTCTTCTGGTAATGCTTTCTTATAGCCCTGCACATGATCAGACCAATAGGTAGGGTAGCATTCACTGCTTCCTTGCCTGTTGATGTCTTTATGAAGTCAGCTCCCGCCATCATTGACACCATTGATGCTTTGTAAATCTGTATCAAATTAATCTATGTCACATTTGGCTCAGTAATAAAACTAATAAGTAAGAGTGAGAGAAAAAAAAGACCTGTTATCATTGGAAAATATATTGCTGTTAAGGGTCACGCTTCACATCTCAATTGGTTTAAAAATGTCACTAGCCTAGTGTTCGAGTAGAGAAGTCTGTGTTGTATCAATAAAACTTACATTTTCATAACTTCCTAGCTCTCCGACTCCAAGGATGACTTTAAGGTGAGCGTTATGGCATGCTTTCCTCATCTGCTGAACTTCATTGTACAGTGTGTCCCACTGCCCAGTTAGCACTAAACTGCGGTCAAGCACCACATCGATCTCTGTGGCTCCACTTGATATCGCATAATTGATTTCTTGTAGTCTTGTCTCTAGTGGGTAGAGACCAGAGGGGAAACCGGTGGCAACTGTAATTTTTTTAAAACTATTAATAAGTCTTCCTATTATCCACTTATACTAATTATTATTCTAAAATAATAACAGCCGCACAGGTCGATCGGTCAGGTTAAGCTACGCTTGCCGCGGTTGGTCTGTGGATGGGTGACCATCTTTACATACCGAGACCCCTCCGTACCTCGGAAAGCACGTTAAGCCGTTGGTCCCGGCTGTCATTCGTGGATCTTTGACAGTCGTTACGGGTAGTCAGAAGCCCGAAAGTCTGACAACCAGTCTTACCAAGGGGTATCGTATTACCGAGTAACTGGGTTGTGGAGGTCAGATAGGCAGTCGTTCCATGTAAAATACTGGTATTCAGCTGTATCCGGTTAGACTGGAAGCCGACCCCAACATAGTTGGGAATAGCGTTGCCAGGCGTCCGGAAAAAGCCGGACATAGGTAGGCTTTTTGATTGCGTGTCCGGCCAAAATAAACGGTGTCTGGCTTGTCCGGCTTTTGTTAGGCTTTTTACATTTCGCAAACGAGCGAGCGCCGATGACTGATTATGACAATAATCAAAAAAGCTTGATTTTACATACAATTTTTTTGTCGTACCTATTAATACTGAGACACAAAATCCTCAATAATGTCCGGCCTTTCTACCCAAATGTCTGGCCAAACTGGCTGGTCTGTCCGGCTATTAGGTTTGGCGACCTGGCAACCCTAGTTGGGAAAAGGCTAGGCAGATGATGATGACTAATTATTATTGCAATGTTTTTATTAAATACGCCAAAAACAAGGAAAAAGGGCATGGGATGGAGGGATTTACCCAAAAACCTATAAAATATGGACCCTATATGACCCGCTATGTACCCCTTGTCCAAATATGGAAAAAATTAAAACTAACACAAATCTAAACGCTAGTAGTAAGACACTTAATTTGACGGGTAAACTTAAAAATAAAATAGATACAATAATTTTAATTTCGATATCAAGGATCCATAGGTAAGTACATCATGCATAACCATAGTACACAAACAAAAATAAAAATAATATATTAATTTATTATTTTTTTAAATTATTTTTTATTTATTAATATATATTTTTATTTTAATGATTAAAAATTAAAATCAAAATTGACTGTCAGCCACAATTTAAAAACCACAAGCCACAATTTAAAATATGGAATAAAAGCTTAATTTTTGTTTTAAATAGAAAAATTGATCTTACCCGCAGCAATATTTATTTCATTGGTGAGATTCATTAGTTTTATGACCTCATATGCATCCTTCACCCTGTTAGGGTATACACACACAGCTGCAGTTCTAATGGTTTCTTTTAATTTCAGCTCTTCTTTTAAGTCTGCGGGCAAAGGATTTGCGGCCTGAAATTAAAAATAAGTATGAAATAAAAATACACGAAAGGTACAAATTAGAATCCTAAAATAATTACAGATTACTATTTCCAGGAATAAATTAATTATTTAGGTAAGAAAATTTTAACTAACTTTTTAACTAACAAAATGGACTATATTGTTGTCTGATTTTGATATATAAATAAATAAATAAAAAATATATGGTAAGTATTTCAGATAAACCAATTACAGGCACTTTTGAATTGTTAAGGGGTTGGTCAGTCAGAAAGATGAAGCTATTCGTATGGTGTACAATAAAGAGTATTCTATTCTATTCTATTCTAGTAACCCATTCCAAAGCGTAGTACATACATAAGGAGAACAAAGGGCAAGAAACTCATATCATTATTTTTGTAGTAAAACAAGTGTTTCTATACAAACCTTCACACAAAGTCTGAAAACATTTGACCGTGTATCATCACCAGACAGAGTAGTCAAGTCAATTACAGTGATAGCTTTTAGTAGCCATGCATTGAAGTTGTCACCATTTATAGGGCGCGCCTCCAGTATGGTCTTAATTTGTGCGTCAACATTTGATTTGTTGATGTAAACTTTCTTTAACCCTCCCATTTCTAAACAAAAATGAATATTATAAAGTTATCATTTCCAGGCTTACCTTTTTTCTATCAGCCGGAAATAGTTAGCAGTTCCTAAGAAAAATAGAATTTAAAGCAGTTTCTCGCATGTGCGCCACCTATCAATCATCTAAAATGATGTTTAGGAAGTCAGTGCCTTGTCTATCCAAAATTAAAGATATTATGGTTATTAATTCTTTTATTACTGATGTAGCAGAATTGCACAACCGCTTAAGTGCTTAGTTTGGATAAAAAAACGTCCTAATGTTACATACAAAGTCCACTAAAAATCATGTTTACTATTTCCTAATTTTTGGAGGAAATATGGAATAGAGTCAGCTTTTAATGTTTTAACAGGAATAAAATAAATAGCTAATCGTTTAAAATATTAACTCATGTATGTCATCGTTTTAATATTATTTAACAATTGAGATAACATTATCAGCTGAGATAGTATTCTTTGAACATTGAAACAATGTAAAACTTACCTAAAACTTTAGATGTTGGTTGAACCATTATATTTATCTAGAATCGATGTAAATAATGGACTATAAATATTTTTTGTATAGTTTTTTAACTTCTTGCAAATGTTTATCTATGATTTATATACTTTTTTTTTGTTTTTCGAATTTAGAATGATATGAAAAGAAACAGCCCGCCGGTAATGACCGGTGACATTAGAATAGAAGTGTTTCCATTATGGAAAACGTTTCTGTTTTTTTTATTATTGAAAGAAAATATGTTTATTTTGTCATCGAAACACCAGTAAGACATTGTTGTTGCCTAGAAAAAAATGTTACTCAAACAAATAACTTTTATCTCTCAAATAGTCGGGGCGCAACTTTTTATTTCGTGTGGTAGTGACAAAAAAATTGTCTCATGTTACGTTCGGGGTGGCGCCACAGTCAGAACAAAATATTGTCTTTCTACAACTAATGCTGCCTTTGTGAACTAATTTCACAATGCACTTGTTTTAATCATGTGTTGAATTTAGATTGTATGGTAATATTTACCTAGAATTGAAACAAACTGATTGAAATGAAATGAAATTGTTGTGACCATTTAGTGTATAATACTAAACCTAGATGTCGTTACCAACGGGCAATCAACACAAATCTGTAACATAATAAAATGCCCATGGAATGGATTTCATTGGCGTGAAATGGACACTTTAGAACATTATTCGCATTTGGTAAGGGAGGGAAGATGACCCTTTAGCCCGGGAAATGACACTAAAGTTATTATGCTTATCGGTGTAAAACACATATAGGTGTAACGCATTCCGAATTTGGTGGTATCAATTATTTAAATCACCAAATATTATGGGCGCTATGGAAATGGAAGACAGAACGAACTACTTTAAGGCGAAAGCGTCAGGGTGGCCCGCGAAATTCAAATTTTCTTACGTTTTTGCAATTTGCAGGTCAGTATCAGGTTGTATCTTGATCTAAATACGATTCGCGGCCGTAAAAAATATTTATTAATAGAATTATACTCATAAAAATCATCAATACAACTCTCTAAATTCATATTATCCTATTGAACGATTGTTTCATGAAATCATGACATTTGAGGACAATTCTAACTCGAGGAGTTGTTTTGCTGGTTCTAATGAAATTCTGTAAAGTATATTTGTATCGGTCGCGAATCATATCATAATCAACACACAACATAACCACTAACTAATATGGAAAGAGAGAAAAACCCATAGGTACCGTGGAAAAAACGAATGTAGAAGAAAAAACATAAATTCGTTTTAATCAATATTTTCGAGAGTAAAACTAATCAAACACTAACTTAAATATATTCATAGATTATTTCTTAATAATCTTATTACCTAAGATGATTTCTAAAAGTTTAAATTGGTCCGTTTGGCCTATAATCATAAAGGACGGCAAAATGGACTCGCATGTAGCTGTCGGTGACGTAATTGAATCGGCGCGCTACCAGTCAAGCGGATAAATAAAAAGCTGTCAGAGCATTTTCTTCAGAGAGAAACACTACCTGATCATTATAGCTACATACATAGATAACATAATGGCAAGTCAGGTGATCTAGCTCAGAGGAGACAAAACGCCGGGGCGTAACTCCGCTGCCGGAGTTACGCCCCTGTGATACTGATCACTATGGGAAGCCGTCACTTCCTTCTGCGAAGCAGTAATGCTCGCAATGGAGGAGCGCGTGAGGGAGAGGCAATCACTGCGCCCTCATGCCCCTAGTCGCCGCAGGAGACGCCCTGGACGGGACTCAACAGCCGACTCCCGGCCACCGTAGGCGCGGGCTTGCGGGCGGCGAGCAATGGGTAGCTCGCCGCCCGGTAAGAACCGGAACCTTTTTGGCGCAGCCATGAGGCACACACTATTGTTGTCTGAAACATTATTATTTATTTTTATTAATTTTGTATTTTGTGTTTCACGAACTCTGTCCAAATAAACTTTTTTTCTTTCTTTCTTCTTTCTTTCGGTAAGGACCAGGCCCGGGTCGACGGAGCGTTGTGTTCCACGCGCGCCTCAAAGAGATGTCAGCACGAACTGACGGGGTCCGCTAGGGCCGATGCCTGCCAGGGCCGCGGGTTGTTCGAAAGAGATACCGTGGCCCCTGGCACAGGCAACTGAAGGAACACGGGAAGGTGATCAAGCTCATATTTTTTTATAAAAATGATGTATGTAGTGGTTATAACAAAATAAGTAAAAAAAAAAAATTGCATGTTTATGAACTAACTGGCCTAACACCTAGCTGTTGCCGGACTCCCGATCAATTTGACGCTAGTCACACCTCTCTCCATGGCTTAAATTTGAGCCTCCCTGTAGTAAACACTTACAGATGTTGAACATTATTAAAGGCCAGGGACCTGCGGGGTAATTGCGTAACACACTAACATTAGCAATCGCTTTCATTTTGACAGTTCAACAAAATTCATTGCGTTATTTTCGTTGTGTAGAAGACATATTTTTCTGACAGATGAAACAATAGATTAGCAATATCCTTTAAAATGATGCAGATTGGATTGATAGTGTGTTACGCAATTAGGGTGCTGATGGGTTACCACCTTAGTTACTAAAATGGTCTGCAGATACCTACTATTATATTATTATAGGTACCTGTAGCGCTAATATTCATGTATTCGGGATGGCTATATTGCCTTCTGTCTAGAAAAATGCTTTAGGTCCTGTCCACGAAAGTGGTTCTATACCCGGATCGCTTCAGCGTGGCAGTAGCGGTCATTGCCTTTTTCCTTATATCTCTTTGTAGGAACCCAAACCATAAACTAGGTATGGTTTCCTTATTGGAACATGTTGAAGATCGCGATAGATATTGATTCAGGCCGTTAAAGGTCTCTATGTATTAATTCTGTTTTTGAAATAAAGAATGATAGAAAATGTCAATGATCGCTGTTGCCACCTAAAGCGATTAGAGACAAACTGTTGAGAATTATAGACTATTCTCTTTACTTTGAGAAACTTGTCCATCTCAAAATTTATCCTTTTATTCAACAACACTTAATTTCTGAGTAACACGGCTTTGTCAAAAATTAATCTATTGCTGCAAACTTAATGAATTTTACGAATCACCTGACTAAAAGAAAAACTCAAGAAATAAAAGCGTGTTACATTTTGATAGAACATTAAAGAACATTTAGAGCACAATGTAACACGCTTTTATTTATTTCTTATCAGGTTTAAATTATTTTTAACTTTTTAGTCCTTTTTATTAATAAGTAATAGAAGCTTGTTTTTAAAAAGTTTTTTTTTTTCTTTGAATTTTATTTTTAACTTTTTAGTATTTTTGATGCGAGATTGACTACGGCGTAGTTCGTAGCGCGTAGCAGTGTTTTTCCGTTATATGCGTTTACTACACTTAAGCTACCTGTTCATCTTTAGTTCCTGGTCACCATCTAGCAACAAAGTTCTCGTCAAGACGGATCAAATGAGTCCAAACTCGATAGGGTTGTGTCGTTTAACCACCGACTTCCTATGGCCACCTTCCGGTTCCATCATCAGATCAGCTCCGATCCGATTTACACATGCATGCAAAATTTCAGCTCAATCGGTTGAAGATATCTGCTTCAAAATTGAGTTACAAGAGTCCACCCGAACACACATCGCAAGTTAAATAAAAGCTTGTAATATGAATGTAGGAGTTCAAACAGACGCCGTCTTAGTTAGAGTATAGGTTCATGATGACCGTCTTGACCGAGAAATCGGGCCTTCTTCTTGCAAATATTTTTACTGTGCTATAAAGTACTTGGTAGTATCCATTGCCGTTATCCAACTCTGCTGGCGTAGGTTTCCATCCAATCTGCGTAGATGCGGCTAAAGTGATTGCAGATGGTAATAGCTCTATGTTATACCTCCACATGCCAATTACTTGGGGGAAGCGATCGTGTTTTCGGTTTCCTGACAACTATCCAGGTTGCAGATTATTGGGGCCCGAAAGGGACGGTGAAAACGTTTTGTTCTTGGGACACGCAGTGCTGACGGATCGGTTTGAGTGACAGCTACATAATTGGCGCGCATCATACAAACGAAGGACCAGAATCCGAAATAGATATAGGCAGTAGTGTCTAGATTCCAGATCGAGTCTACATCATTCACGCGAAAGACGTCTACAGCTGGATATACATAGGTAGATTCACCGTACAGCGGGGTAATTGCGTACCTAACACACTAAGTATCTGATGATATATCTACTGATATAAACTACTAATATAAGTATTTTCATTTCAATACAAAATGGCGAGATGAGCGCAATATGGCCAATATTAATCTCATAAAAGCTGAATTAATGGTATTTTGTAACCTTAATAGTCTGCCTAGGTGCAGTCAAAAGATATTATAATGGTTAAAAAAAACTTTTTAATAAAGGTTCAAAGAACAAAACAAAAGTCGTCGTCGTCGTCTGCCTAGCCTTTTCCCAACTATGTTGGGGTCGGCTTCCAGTCTAACCGGATGCAGCTGAATACCAGTATTTTACATGGAGCGACTGCCTATCTGACCTCCACAACCCAGTTACTGGGTAATACGATACCCCCTGGTAAGACTGGTTGTCAGACTTTCGGGCTTCTGACTACCCGTAACGACTGAAAAGAACAAAACAAAAGTAACAAACAAAAATATAGTACCTACCTACTTATTATTATATTTTTTCGACTTTGCTATATTTTTACAGGCTTCGAAAATACCTACTATGTATACCTATTTGATATAAAAAAAGTTGGCAACCCTACATGCAATGTACCTACAGGAGTCCTCAATTGTAACTACGAGTGCCTAAAGTATTAAGCTTTCACAATGTGGGCTGGTGTATTAGCTACATTCTAAATGAACTTAAGCCATCTATGTCGGTCACAAATAGCCTACCAACGTCACGTCAGTTTCAGGTATTGTTTCAATAAACACAGAAATGTGAGCCGTCAGTCAGAATCGAACCTGTAGTGGACACAAGTTTGTATAAATCAAACATCCTAGCCACGAGCTGATTAAAAGTAAACATCGGAACTATCTGGGGAGAGCTTGACGCGCTATTCAATTCACTACCCAGTCTGCCATACGGTTAATATTGGTGTACGGTGCTTTTATACTTTTTAAATTTTCGAACAAATGAAAAGCGGAACCTTTTTATTCTCACTTTCTTATCCGTCTATCACTGAGGTTTTTCTCGAGATCTATGCAACGTAGGTATTTGAATTTTGGCATAATGTTTAGGTCTCGATGACGCGGACATAGATCGCCAGCCAAAAACCAAAACTAGTCGGCGACAGTCCTAAAGACGGCTAAGTACAGTTTGGTTCGGAACCATAATATTTGTGTGATCCCGATTCGCTCTCGGCCAGTTTTTCTGCACTTGTTTGAGATTATTCAGTCCGGCCGTCGAGAGAATGCGTTCCTGACACCTGTCAGTGTCACAATTCTAGTAACGAATAAAATATCAAATTCGCCAAACACGCATTCGTTTGTATAAAACTGACGGGTGCCAAGAAGTGAACCTATTCTCTTGTCGGCCGCACTGTAGGTACCTATATTAAAATAAAAATAGCATATGTTTGTTTTAATTACCTAATTCTAGTATTTATCTATGTTTTAATTGCAAAACCTTTTAAGACTAATGCAAGTTAAGGTAAAGAAAACGTTTAATTAAAAACACTCTTCTCTTTCACGCCTTTTGCCAATTTGCAACTAAACTAGGGTAAGTAGATTTGTTTCTTTATTTTTAATGTAAATTATGTTAGGTTTTATGCGGAAGTCTATAGCTTGCTTCTCATTAACTTCTGTACTGCAGGGGTAAGACGCAGAACATCTGATTTCCCCAAGGATTTTAGAATAATTGTAGTAGGTACCTACATTGAACATTTTATTAACCACATTAGCAGCAACTTACCATCTTGGTAGATTAAGGTTTAATCGATCTATACTCCTCTACGATTAATTTACATTACAAGATCAACATTCCTACTAGGCATAAAGCGGTTTATTTATAAACGATGATTAAAGTTATGTGACGTTTAAACGTCAAAAATGTATGGTTAAACCATTGACATCTATCTCAATGGGTTATACAGTCGCTGATCACTACTATGTATTAAAGTCCACGTGTCTTCAGTGTGCGTTTCCTACATTCTTCTACAGTTTTGCATTTTGATGTTTCAGTTAGCGCACGGAATTTTTTATGTCGCATTTTATAAAATCTTGAATAGGAAATGAGGATCAGTCTCTTAGCCAATTTATTTTATCCCGGGTAGACAGCTTAAGATTAAGACGGGTTCATTTTTACTTAAGTAACAACAAGGAAAAAATTAAAAGAAATTTTAACTTGAAGTTTGTGCTTGTCGTTTTTCTGTGCATTTAAATACCTGGGTATAGGTACTTAATGGGACTAAGTGCCAATTTCACCAATGAAACTTAATGCGACCAGAACTGCGTTAAAGAGCTGTCAGTGGCGCCGATTCCCTTGTTTACACACTTAACTTACATAATTTAAGTTCAGTGCATCTTTTTCTTTCTGTTTCATACAGAAGATAAATATTAGTTTATGTAGTCTTGTCAAATTAGTCCGCGCCTGACGTAAATTGACGTATTTCATGTTTTTAATCACGATTAAACTTGCTATGGAGTATTTTAATTTGACATGACTAAACTAGTATTTATCTTCTATCCTTTTCTTAATGTAATAGAAAGAAAAAGATGCACTGAACTTTTTAGTTTAGTTTCTGAGCAAGGGAATCTGCGCCAATGTCAATATTTTACAACAACGATGACACTGACAGCTCTTGAACGCAGTTTAGATGTGCTGATCGCGTTCAGTTACATTAGTGAAATGCACCCTTAGTAGATTCCTATAGTAGGTATTCCTTTGGTGTTTGCCAATTTCTGTTGTGTACGTATCCGGAAGAATAGAGAGACGCTAATCAAAGAATAAATCTCGGTACGTAGTACGTACCTACAGCGTACGATTTATTGCGATCTGAGATTTGTTTCAGGCTCGCAGGACGCGAAGCGGGCGCTATAAACATTTCACCGAGCCATTACTGTAGTCCCACGGAGAAAATAGCGCCTTAGTTCTTCCTTTCAAAGTTTTAAAGGAATTACTGTTGTTTCCGCCTTCCCCTTCGACGGAGATTGAATAAGACCCGATCTCATAGGTCAAGGTAAGTTTGTCCAGCGTTCTTTAAGTTTGGGTCTTTATGAACCTTGAACTTCTTTTGTAACTTTATTGATGTCATGATCCGATCTATCAGCCGGGATTTCACAGGGACATCGACGCGCAAACTGTAACCAAGAATTCAGCACATGAAATTCTATCATCACTTCTAGATCTGCTAGCGTAGAAATTATTCATCGGTTTTAAACAAAAAACTGCTGTTTCATAGAAAAATGTAATAACTACGCGGTCAAAATTTATGGAACAGATATATATTTTTTTAATAACCGACGAACAATTTCAACGTAGAGTGGGTTAAGAATCGTGTACTGAATCCAAGCTTGCGCGTCGATGTCCCTGCCACCCTGTATGTACATTTGATTAGATATCTACAACTAACTACAGTATTAGCTGTAAAAATAACTGCTCGAATGATTGGCTGAAGAACTGAGAAAGTAGGTAGGTAGAAATATTACAAAAATACAAGAGAAACATAGATCGTTAATACCTACCTACTAGAATTTTTTGTTTTTCTGAGCTTTAGGTACTGAGAACACCTTACAGCCTATTTACCATATAAATGAAGTCCTCCAGACCGGATTTCGACCGAAGACCAGCCTTCGGCGAAGGAGATGTTATAGTTCTACAGTGCAGACACAGGAGCACTCTCTCTTCCCTCACTCACAGTCTGATGGGATAGCAATCCGACACGACCGGAGAGAGATCAAGCGCGGGACCAACGGCTTAACATGCTTTCCGAGGCACGGGTGTCACCCCGTCAACTTCCAAACTCCGGCCAATTACTAAGAAATTCCCAATGGAAAAACCCAATACCATTTTGCCCGACCCGGGAATCGAACCCAGGACTCCACGCTCAGCTGTCGCGCTTGAGACCACGAGACCAACGGGGCAGGCAGGACAGGCCTAAGTACCTACCATTATAGCAGTGGCTCTAATAAAGACTAGACATATGTAAACGAGTCTTAAATCCTCTTTCCTGAAATCTATACACGTTTGGAATAGAATAACTCGCGGATAACGAACTGCCTTTCAAAATGAAGGATCTCAAGATATGGGGGTTTGTGAACAAAGAGCAAGGTCGTGCCTTCGCGCGACGCGGCGACGGTACATACGCAACGGCTCCGAGTCGGGATATGAATGCGGACGTGTGGATGAATGAGTGTTCCTCCATCTTATTTCCATATCCTCATGTCAATTGCCACGCAGTAATTTTACTTTGTTGTAGGAAGGGCTCCGGAATCAGAGTTTTATTGATGTTTTATGCGGATATTGTTTGAACGTCGCCTTTGTGTGTTAGCGTTGGTATTGCATCACGGAATGAGAAGATATTTTTGGGGTCTCACAAAAAAATACGCCTTCCAAAGTGGGGTGAAGCTGTTTTTAATTTGAACCACTATCTTAAAAGTTTGAAGAATTGTGTAGGTATTGCGTATTTCTATGTTGGTGAGTAATGGCCGATTCCTATAACTTAAAGACCGTTATTGTTTAAATTTAGTGTTTTGTATCTTTGCAAATAATTAAGCAAAAACCTCATGGCTTTGCATAGTATAGCCTCCCATATGGAAGTAGCTATCACAGGTAAAATTAGCTTACGAATCTATTTGGCAATAAAAAATGCTATCATTGGTAACTAAAGCGATTTTTGTTATCCGTGATAGGAACCGAGCAATAGCTGAAAAGAATCTAAAGATACACTAAGCCAGGTAGGTAGACTAGAGAATTTATTTGTAACATAACACCGAGCATACGCCGTTTTTAAAATTTAGCGAACAGCACTTCGAAAACTACGCTTGATGTTTTGTTATAACCTGATTTTAAAAACCAACGAGCGTATTGGTGTCACATTTTATCGAGCAAAGGCACGAGCTGTACCTATTTATTTACGAGTATCTAAACTTTTCGCACAAAAAGGTACAAAGGCGGACTTAATGCCCTAGGCATTCTCTATCAGTCAACTAAGGGTGCTGAAGAGATTAGATGGCATGCTTAGGTTGAGAGGAACAATGATAAAAAAACTATTAAAACTAGGTACACAAATACATAAATAGGTTATATACACATACATATTATTTAACAACACGGTTAGCGCAGTGGCTGTGCGATCGCACTGCTGCGCTGCGTGTCGCGGGTTCGATTCCCGCACAGAACAAATATTTGTAAGTCCTACATGTATTTGTTCCGAGTCTGGGTGTTTTTCTATCTATAATATGTATGTATTTACAAAAAAAAAATTATGAGTAGTTTATCAGCCATCTTGTTACCATAACACAAGCATTAGGTTGCTTAGCTTGGGACTAGATGGCGCTGTGTGAAATGTCCAGGGATATTATTATTATTATTTTGAGTTTGTTTTTTTTTCTCAGCTCTTAGGCTGGTTTTTGCTACATTTACGGGCCAAAGCCTAGTAAATGCAGCGTGTGTGTGTATTTAAGGTGAGGGTGTGTTTTCTTCTTCTAACTGCACGAACTTCCTAACTATTCTTATTATTATTATTTACTATAATATGTACTTATAATATATATATACAAATTCAAGGGAGAGAGGTCTTGAGATGACCCTACGCTATTAATTATGAAAATAACTGCAATTCCCGCATAAATGTATATCGACTAAGTATGTATATTATGCTGTACCTGTAGGTCCGAGTCCGACATTTCAACAATGAACGCAAGGTAGAAAGAAATGTTACAGGTAAATGCTCACTCGCCGTGAGCATTACGTCGAATCGTTACATTACATGGAAATGCTTTTGGAAACTGAGCTTTAGCCTGTATTGTACCATTCGTAAGAACGTTACATTACATGAAAACCTAAAGACCATACAATTCACCATCTCATAATAAGCCGGCAAATGTGTTGTGCTGAAGATGAAATTAGCCGTATATTGCAGTTAATATATCACCCTCCCTGACAAACGGATGGGTTCTCGCAGCTACGACATGATGAATGTTACTCTGCACATTTGGTGAAATCACTTACCCGTGTCTTATCAAACCCACTGGAAGAACTGTGAAGGGGATGCATAATGGAAAGGTGGGCAAATAAGAGGTATAACTTTATTTTTTCAATTTTATTCTATGAAATATAAAAATTATTGAATATTTTTATTTAAATATAGTATTTAGGGCCGGCAATTCAGCATGGAAAATAGTTTCAGACAACCACCTTTAGCAGCATGGCAGACGTGAACTCTTTTCAATGCGTTTTTCATGAAATTTTCACACATTTCCTGTGTTATTTCAGTGACTCAGATATTTTGTTTTAATTCTTGAAGGTTCAATGGCCTGTTAGCATAGACACATACTTTTCGTTGCTTGTATATATGGTATGTATGTATTTCTGTATCTATAATTTTGGATATGTATATATTTGTGTATCTATTTTAGTAAATTGTATACATGTTTGCACCAACGACAGTCCCATTTTATGTCTAGGAAAATCACTGTCCATTCTAAGGTTGCCTGGAAGAGATCGCAGTAATGCGATAAGGCCGCCCATTGTATATTTTGTAGTGTTTTATGTATTTTTTATGCTATGTATTTTTGTGGTGTACAATAAAGTATATATAAATAAATAAATACTTTTAGATAGCCCCACAAAAAAATCAGGAGCTGTTAAAGCCGGGGATCTTGGAGGCCAATCAATATCACCGTTTCTCGAAATAATCGACCCGGAAACGTTCTTTTCAATGTCTCGATTGTGGCTTGTGCCGTATGACATGTGGCCCCGTCTTATTGGAGCCACATGTTTTCTAAGCCCAACTGAATCACTTGATGTAAGAAAACTGCTTTATCTGTTACAATACCATGCTGCTCAAATTTAATCATTAAACAAGTTATTGTTAGTCGCGAAGATTAGTGATTTCTGCCAAAAATTTGCCGCAATTTTCTTAGTTTCCACAATACATGATTCGGTTGAGTAGAATGTTTAATAATTAAAACACGTTGTTCATTCGTAAAACGCTCCATGGCAAATTTGCCGTATCTACACAAAATAATTTTCATGAAAAAAACTGTCATATTTGCCGCCAAAACAAAATGGCGGCAAAAAAAAGTTGTATACTTCCAAGTTGCCCACCCTGTACCTACGTAACTACGAAATACTTCGTCAGTCTAATAGTAGATAGGTAGATAAATCATTTATTTAGAGCACACAAAAGAAATAGCACAACGTGCCAAATAAAAGAAATAAAGTAACACTAACACACAGTTATACTCGTACTTTATCGTTGTAATCTATACAATTTATAAATTACAGTTGCTTTTTGTGTCTGTCTGTACGACCGCGTTGTTCTTCTAAACTACATTGATGTGGTTTTCACCATCATATAAAGAATTGATTCTGGAAGGTTTATGTTTATCATCATCAGCCTATAATGTTCCCACTGCTGGGACACAGGCCTGTTCTTTTGTAGAGGGAGTGGGATAATCTACCACGCGTGCCCGGTACGGGTTGGTATACGTCACATGTCTTCGAATTTTTGGTTGTATGACATGCCGATTTCCTCTCGGTTTTATGTTCATGATAGATTAATTTTATATTTCTTAGTAGATAAAAGCCCGAAGTCTGGTTTTGTGTCCTGTTATTGGCAGTAGGTTTACCTCCCATATGGGACATACCTAAACAAAACTGGCGAAAAGTGGTAGTACCTATCTAAACCTGCCTACTCTTTCGGGGAATCAGGCGTGATGTTATGTGAGTTACTATTGAAGTAATTGCCGAAAAACATTGTAGAACAGTTGGCAATATTGTCTAGTTTACATAGGTTAGGTAAACGTTAAAGTAGGTGGCAACTCCTGAAAGCAACTAAATTATTCTAGCAATACAAACATAAATGGCAAAGTTCTAGGTTTTGGTGGAGTAGGTAAGTACATACATAAAGTTGGTAGGAGCTTTAGTGAATTGAAGAATAATAACTATGGTAGTGAATTTTGTCTTAGATTTCGGGGTTTATTTATAAACGATGATTAAAGTTAAGTGACGTTCAATCGTCAAAAATGTATGGTTAAACAGTTGCTAATTACTATTTAACTTTAAGTAACGTTTATGAATAAAGGGGATTATCGCGTAGGTACCTGCTTTTATTGCTTCATTAACTCGAATACACTGCTAAGGCCTTTTTATAATTTCTCTATGATATTGGTACCTATACGGATGGCCGATGCGGCCGAAAGGTCCTAGAGTCGTGAACGCGTATGTAGCGAAAATCACAACGTTGGAAGGCCTCGTACAACGTGGATCGATGGCCTTGTGATGGCGGGAACCCGGCAGGAATCCGCTTGATGCGAGAAGCACAGGACCGATCGATGTGGCGAAGCTTAGGGAGGCCTATGAGCAGCAGACGCAGCAGAGGACGTCTTTCGGCTGAAATGATGGTGATGATTGGTCTATAAGGCCTTGTCCTGTCGTGCATGACATTCTTTGTATACTTAACACAACCGTGGAGTTTCTTGCCGGCTCTTCTCTCTTCGCTCTTGGCGATAATACCGCCCATTGCCACCCTTTGTAAAATTTATATATTTATGTCTGTAATTTATATGGTGTACATAATAAAGAGCATTCTGATCTTGTCTATAAGAAACGACCAATTAATACCGTTCACCTAGCTTCTGACGTTTCACAAGTGCCCACTTGTGAAACAAATGAACGAAATGTATGTGAAATAAAATATTTTGATTTTAAACCAATTTAAATTGTGAGTTACAGCTAAATCAGCAGTCTCCAAGCACAAGAATGGTCATTTTGTTACGACTGTGTTTTGTGAACTGGTCTACATTGGCCAGATTTCAACGTTTATTGCTCCATTGGTTAATTTAATGACTGAAAAAAATGCCTGAAGAAACTGACGGAATTGACTGACTGATGACTGAAGAAAGAAGCTGGATGACCTACGCGTACAGTATTATTATACTGTACGCGTAGGTCATCCAGCGTTCTTTTGGTATAGTTAGTAGGGTTTTGGTCGTAGTTTGATTAGCCTGCAAAGTTTCATGGCCTAATTTGAAAATTTTCATTGATTATTCTTCGTCTATTCTTCGTTACGTCGAATTGTGAGATGTTTCCCTCTTAAGGTCCGCCACACTATTTATAATTCATTGGTGAAACCGCATATTGAATATCTTATAGAACTGTGGGGTTCAGCAGCTAAAACCAACCTAGATAAGCACCGCACGACGACCGCATCAACGCGCCGTACGGCGGTAGACAACACAAAACTTTTAAAAACTTGTAACAATTACCTTCTTGTATTCGTAATGTTAACACTACAAGCTCTTACTACTCCTGGACAACAAAAATGTATAAATTAAGTAATTTTAGTATTTATTTCTGTACAAGTGATTTGTAATCTTTAGAAATAAATTAATTCAAACCGTTTATTGTACGGTTTAGAGGTAACTTTGAGATTTCTTTGTATCGAGAAAATTGTATGCAATCGTGTTTTCACAACAAACGACACCTCTCAGTAGTCCTCATCTTTATTGTATATTAATTACAAAGTGAATACTGCAGTATTGTTGAAACTAGAGCCATAAATGCTAAGACAATTTTCGCAATCTGAGGTAGTACACGTCCTTAAGTAATGATTAGCGACTCTTCAATTTAACCAACTTTTGTGAATAGGTATACCCCATACATATTAATATCCGTATGTAATGCAGTATTATGCTTTGAAAAGGTGACATGTGCTCGTTATGCCGGGAAAATATAAATAAAAAAGAAAGTGTTTATTCACAGAACTATTTTTCTAACAAGATAATATACATATATTATATTATCTCTGCCAAACTGCACAGCAATTTTTGGCAGCCTAGCTCCTTTTTTTAAACATTTATAAATAATTTACACTTTTTCACCTAAGTACCTACTTATAGGTATGTTAAACTATTTATGCATTCCTTAAATTGTATCCTGCAGGTTTTAAAATAGACATACTTTACTTACAATTTTTTTTAATAATATTCTCTACAGGTGAGGCTTTGACAAAGCATATTATTAAAGAGGTACTTACGAAAGGAATGTACGAATTGGAAAATTGCTCAACCTCTTCGTTTTGCGAATGCACGATTGCACGTAACTGTAACGTCAGTTACACAATTACTAACCAATATTTATGTTTACTGGATACCTATCGTTAATTTATTATTTATGTGTTCAGTTCAGTCACGATCTACGACGGGGGGATAAAAGTGTTACGTATTAATGTCGTGCGGACCGCGGACGTGTCACAGTCTGATTGGCAATAAATTCGACCGGTCGCTCGGAAAACCGACCAGACAAATGTTATAATTAAACGGCTCATTAACCGACGCTTGACTTTCAAATTCAGTCGTACTTATATGTATTAAATTAGAATAGCTAGTGTAGTAGGTGAATACTTATTTACTATTATTTTCGCGTGATGTCCAGCGGGAACTTGCTACCGGGACAAAAAGTAGCCTAGCCAGTGAAAGTCCCGTCAAAATCGGTTCAGCCGTTTTTGAGATATGCTGGAACAAACGACAGGCACCAAAAAAATAATAATTTAAAAATAGTTTTTTTAAATATTGTTTTCCATTGCTTTCATATGCATTTAGTTTAAAGCTCTAATTTTGATGACACTTATTTGTATCATCATCATCTTCCCCTAAGCACTTCCACTTATTTGTGTAAGTCCTTAAAATATATACTATCTACAGAACTATAATACTAACATAGGTTTCCTTTTTGCGTAGTTCCAATAATGTAGCATTCAATATGAGTAACCATAGTATAACTTCTCGTCCAATAAAGGTTGAAGACAATCTTAAGGAGACCTAATTGTCCAATAGAGCATTGCCATTCGGTTTTACTTAATTACCTCTGTTAAATCAATCGCTTAATTTTTTGTTTCTTTTTTAGAAGGGGTGTTCCTTCTAAAAAGAAAAAAAAAATGAAACAATTAGTCCGTAAATAAATTGACTTTTGACACCGGCCATGTTGTTAAAATGTAGACATTAAAACTAAGATTAATTTTACATCGTTTACGCCAAAATTCATTTTCAAAGTTACGCCGGGACATTATTGTTTTATGAGGTCTATAACTTTCGCCCTGTAATGGTTTTCGCTTCGTTGTGGCTACGCTCTTTCGTTGTAAAAATATTCGATGCCCGCAGATAAAGTAGTGAAAAGAGAAAAATTTTCATGTTGCAGACGTGACTAATAAAAAGGGTAAGTTGGGTGGCTCCATAAATCGCCAGCCTACGGACTTGGAGATTTATATTTCTATTAGAGGTCTCCTAACAAAGGTACCTATCTAAGATAGCTGTGCAATCACAAAGTTGTGAATAATATATGCTGTCAGTTGTGTCGAGTGCCTAGGCTTGCTGATTAGTTTTCTAGTAGCTTATTAAGGAGGACTTATGTGTTGATCTTGGAAGCTTTTAAACAAAAATCAAAGCACTTTAGCAAATGATGATTCATCGATATTTTCATCCCCTACACTGTGACTTACTTTTATTTTAAGGTATATGTTTTATTTGATAGTTTCTAAATACAACAAAGAACCTTAATTACATTATACAAGGTAACACTAAAATATACATATTATGTACAAGCATATAATAAAATAACTGGCCAAGTGCGTATCAGGCCACGCATAGAATAGGGTTCCGTAGTCAGCCATAATGGCACTTTACAAGTTAGGCCTAAAACTATAACGGCTTAAATAACTTTGTTACTTCAGGAGTTATCCTGAAGTAACATAGTAACGGTACTTCAGGAGTTATCCTGAAGTAACAAAGTTATTTAAGCCGTTATAGTTTTTCTTCAAAGTTCATCACATGGACTACTTTTTCAGATTTGGGGGGGGGGGGGGGGTTGCTATTTTAACAAAAAAATGTGCTGTAATGTTGAATATCTCGCGAACGGACCTAAATCAAAAAATCGTTTTAGGAACCTCTTAATGTTTTAAAATACCTATCTAATGATACTCCATACTATGGGGTACACGCGAGAAAAAATAATCTTCCCCACTTTACGTGTGTACCCCCCTGTACCCCAAACAACACTTTGTAGCACTAACAGTTTGGAAGGCAAGCCGAGGATGGACGGACGGACATGACGAAACTATAAGCGTTCCGAGACGTGAACTACGGAACCCTAAAAAGATGGAGCTCATTGGGCATAAAAAAATCTTTCGCATCGCTGTCAATGGGATAAGTGCCCAAAAGGCTGTTATATTACCTTGGGTGGCAATGCCAATTCTTTGGGCTAAAAATAGGCCAGCCCTCTGAGGGGCTATTCTCGTAATTTTAAGAACGTTCACAGTCTGGTCTCAGTCTCAATCTGTCAAAAATACTTCTAATTTCCCTTTATTTCTGACAAATTTTTGACATTGATTGTCGCTCAGATAGGATTGCGACTAGATTTTGAACGTTTTTAACTACGGGAACTAGCCTTCTGGTCACGTGAAGAGTCTCCTACACTTAAATACTTTCCTACATCTGGCACTATTCTTAACTAATGTTACTCGTCAGAAAAGTATCTACTAATCCTATCGGGTCTCATCGCTATCGTCGAAGTTATCTATCTAATAAATCGTCGGAAATGTAACTTGTCATCCATGACAACTGACAAGTGAGTAAGACTGACGTGAAAATGTGAGAACAAACTGAGAAAATTGCTTTGAGACGAAAAACGTTCGACGAAAAAGTAAGGGAATACTTTCCTATAATATTATATCTTTATGACCTTGTTAGAGGTCATAAAGATATAATAGGAGGAAAGTATTCCTTTACTTTAGGCTTCTAATTAAATGAAGGCAGTACAATAATAAGGGTAAGTGATTGATTGAATCAGTAGATCGAATACCTTTTTCTATAATAACTTATTCGACTGGCCTATAAGCACCTACAGTCACAAGTATAAATATATGACTATGGACAGTTCGGCAATAATATCTAAAGGCCAATTCCCGTAAATAAAAACGTTCAAAATCTAGTCGCAATCTCATCTCAGCGACAATCAATGTCAAAAACATCTAAAAACTGTAGGGTTATTAGGGTATTTTTGACAGATTGAGACTGAGATCAGACTGTAACCGTTCTTAAAATTACGAGAATTGCCCCTCTGATTTCTCGATTCATTCATTCATATCTTTCTCTTCTCAAGAAGACAGCACATATATTTGATCATTTGTGGAAGGCTTAGTAAGAAACACAAAAATTATCTGTCGAGACATGCAACGCCAAAATATAGGAAACCATATCGCTTGAAAAAAATTTGTCACATCTCAGGATGCATAAATATCGGACATGTGTTGCGTTATTAATATCTGGCTACCTAGTTCAGTTCTTGAATTTGGTACCTTGTTGTGATAAAATATATCTGACATCGCTTGGGCAGCATATAAATCTGATCGTATAATGCCGTTACTTGTATGTGCCTTCCGCAGATGTACACATATTTGCCGTCTTCTTGAAAATAGATATTAATGAATGGATCATGGAAACAGTTATTGCTGATCTGACCATAGTAATATACTTATGCTTGTAACTGTACCTTATCAATCACGTAATAACTCATACACTGTTGAAACCAAAATAAAACACCAACACCATTTACTTTACGCTATGAGCAGAGCGTCTCCAATCAAATTAATTTTATGTCAAATAAGAACAAAACACTTTATTCCACATTTTTTATGTCAATAAAGAGTTGTGCAAACTCAATGGCGCGAGCAATTTATCGACGAGATGTTGGTTACTTTCCTGTTACTGTTGTCAAACCGAGAAAAAAAAAACAATACGCCTTCCGCTTGCGAAGACAAAGTTTTTTTCTTCATGCCAGAACGGCTTCCGGGTGCACTAGTTCATCAATCATCGTATTTTCGGTTGACGAAAACTTTGATGTAGCAGACGGTGACAGCGTTGAAAAACAAACATGGCGGTTTTTCCTTGACTGAGTGAAGGAAGTCCATCCTTTCTTTTTGTTTACACGTAGTCCATCCAATCTACTGCTGGCTTGCCCTACCAATTTTAACTCAGCATCAATTTAATGAAAGTGATTAGGTTATATTTTATCTTCTAAATAAAGATAGCACTAATGTATTAAGTTATAATTTGATTGACGAGTTCTGCTATGTGCCGCTTGGAGTAACACAATTTAAAAACGATTTATGTTTTTTGCCACTTATACTTACTTAAATGTTATTCAGCTTACCTGTAAATATACCTAATACAATTTTGCGAGGTTGTTTTGTCGCTGCAGTCTTTTCATAATAAAAATAAGAAAACCACTTTTATTAATTAATTAAGCCCACTTTTACTGGGCAACGTTCTTAGGTAGATAGATACTTAGACACTTATTTGTCTGTGACATTAAGATAGGTAATTTCTCAGACGAAAGAAAATATATCTTCATGAGAAGTTTTGGGCTTTAAATCGTGTTATAATTGAATTATTCAGTAAATTGGATTTATCTCCTCCAACATAACAAATAGAAAAAGTTTGGGAAACTTGCTTGTTTGACGTAATCGCGTGAAATGTTGAGGCAATTTCAAAAATTATTTTATTTGAATAATCTTATTTTATATGGCTATAAAATAAATCAGCCTCTAATCTAACTTATGATTAGGATGAAAACAAAACAATAATGGTAGGTAGGTATACCGATTGTTAGTGTGCGTAAGTTGTAAGCCTACTTTCGCACGGACGGAAAAATATCGCGGCGGGATTTTATCGAGCATCGGATTTTCAAGTATCGGTGTTAAACCGAGCTAAGAAAGAAGGAAGGAAGTAATGGGCTCGTGGTTAAGTAATAACAGCCACACGGGTCGATCGATCAGGTTAAGCTACACTTGCCACGGTCGGTCCGTGGATAGGTGACCATCTTTACCCCTCCGTGTCTCGGAAAGCACGTTAAGCTGTTGGCCCCAGCTGTCATTCTTGGATCTTTGACAGTCTTTACGGGTCGGGTCGTCAGAAGCCCGATAGTCTTACAAGCAGTCATACCAAGAGGTGTCGTCGTAATTGGGTTGTGGAGGTTAGATAGGCAGTCGCTCCATGTAAAATACTGGAAACTGGCAACTGGCTGAATACTGTAATTCAGCTGTATCCGGTTAGACTGCAACCCGACCCCAACAGAGCTAGGCAGATTGATTGATGTTAAGCCGAGCATTGAGGATCCGACAGACCGCATGTCAGCGCGTCAAAAAACACGCGCGTGCGTACCTGGCCTAAGTTATAACTACCTATTTATTGTGTGTATATTTTTATTTGTGTTTAATGTTCTGTAATTTAATGTAATGGACTCTGTCTGGAAAATATTTTTTTCATTATTATGGACAAGTAATCATATTGTGTATTCTGCGGAGGTTATAAATCTAGGGCTTGTTGAATCACTATGTAACTCTATAAATAAAATACAAGTGTACATGTAAGTCCGAGTGCACACTTAGTATTACAAGACATCGCCAAGCGGTTAGTCGACTCTTCACGTGACCAGAGGGCTGGCCTTTTTTTTGGCCAAAGAATCAGCATTGCCATGTAACGTGGCAATGCTGCCAGCCTTTTGGGCACGTTTCCTCACAGAACAGATAAAAGAGGTCTTCTATCTGTTCTGTGCGTTTCCTATTGACAGCGATGCGGACGAACTTTTTAATGCCCTTTGATTATTTCCCCTCCTTTTTATATACTTGTACATATTATTATTTTATGACTGTAAGATTTTTAAATTATGTAAATATATAAAAAAAAATTAACCCACCTATTAAAAAAAATACAAGTAAAAATTCTTTATTGCCATTCCAAGTTGCTAGTTCACTGCTAATCAATTCTGCAATAAAAAATAGTTGAAAAAAATTAAGTGAAAACGAAATAAAAACTTTTTTGCAAGTCGGTGGCAAACAACGAAAATGCGAACCCAACGACACCGACTTCCGAAATTAAAGTTAGTTTTCATTTTGTAACATCGTTTTTGGAAGTCGGTTGTTTTTTTTTTTTGCAAAAAAGATTTTATTTTTCACTTTTAAGTTGTAATTTTTAGTATTCAGTAATTTTGGTTTAAAAACCAAAATACTGAATACTGAATTTTGGTTTAAAAACCAAAATACTGAACTGTTTTTGATGAAATTTCAATGGGACCATTTGAGAAGTATACCCTTACCCACAAAAAAAGAATTTTTTAAATCGGTTGGCAAGCGACAGAGTTATGCGCGAACAAACATAAAAAAAGTACCTCCTCCTTTTTTAGAAGTCGGTTAAAAATCATTTTAGTTAGGTTAGGATATTATATTTTTGTTTTAGTAGTTTGTTAGTTTATTTTTTTTTTCTAACCTAACTAAAATGATTTTGTCCTTTTCACTTAATTTTTTTCAACAAATTTTTATTGCATACATATGTTTATCCTTAGAAATAGAAAGTCCTTCTTTGGCATTGTCTAACTAATTTTATGTAGATTTACAAATTATTATTCCGTTTATTTATTTACTTAGGTAGGTTCCTACTTATTAAATACATTTTTAAATATTTTTAGAAGAAACATTAAAACAAATAAATATTTTTGTAAAAAGTAATTACTGTAAAAATCATTTCAGCATAATTTTGAAGTAGGTAAAGTACACTACGATAAATTGTCTCTCCCGCAAGTGAGTATCTAAGTGATCCGTTTGCGTACTGACATATTAAAGCTAAGGCACAATAATCCTTTGTGGGTCCAATCTAAAAGCATGATCACTCGGCGAGTACGAGTTGGTATGAATTACTTCACTCGCAGCTAAGTTATCAAGCAAGCCGGGCTTTAATTCCACTTCCGTTAATGGAATTCGTTCACTTTTCAACAATTCACTGTCCAGCTTCTTTCTAAAGAGCTTTGGGGAGGGAACGTTTTGTTTCTGACACGTAATCAGACCCCGCGATTGTTACGCTGATTATACTTAGGTGGATAACCCAAAGCTCCACAAACTCTGCCCCAAGACCATTCACTCTTATCGATTTATTTATACGTATTTGTATGTAAGTATACATAGTTCTTCAAGACTAGGTGACACATACAATGTACCACACTGTGATATATGAAAGCTGAAGTCAAATAAATACAAAAATAATGGGCAGGCTTTCCGAAGTCATGTATCAATTTAATGTCTAACTAAACGGTCCTGTAACTGTATCGTAAGATACTTTAGTGAGGGGAGGTACTATGGTGTGTTATTACGTAGAAACATGCCCATTAAAAGTATTAAATTTAGGGTCAATACTCTGTAACCGGTAAATATAAAGGGCGGAGTGGTCTCCCAGAAACCGCCGAATGTTTTCACATACGTTTACAATTTCACACACCGCTGGTTCTCTTAATTAACCCGTTCAGCGTATTTTAAATGAGTTGGGATTCACACGCAAAACTACCCTAATTTTAAACTTATGTCGTCTTAATCTAAAATTATTTGCTTGATCCAGCACCCGAATTGCGTAACACACTGTCTATCACAATCTGAATTATTTTAAAGGATTTTGCTAATCCATTGATTCATATGTTCGAAATATTGGTCTGCTCAGCAATGTTAATAACGCAATGAATGTTATTGAACTGTCAAAATGAAAGCCATTGCTACTGTTATTATGCAGACTACGGTCTTGTTTACAGGAACAGACATTATGCCCTTCGGACTCAAAGTAACAAACTGTTTCAAATGTTCACAATTTGGAATTAAAGTTCATCGGAATGTTGATCGAGATGATTCTCGGTCAATATTCCGATGAACTTTACCTAATTCTATATAGCGGACACGCTATATAGTTGATACTATATAGCGTGTCCGCTGTACCGAGTTAGGTACCAACCATCGCGAAGAAAATGCTATTATCTCATACAGCTGAGTTATTGCGTGAAACAGGAACTTCCTCCAGGCAATGCACGTTTGATAAAATGTATCGTGAATGCGGCATGCTGGATACTTATATGCTTTTTTCTGTTATTTAGCCGCTTTACGTAAGTAATCTTCTCGATGAATGTGGGTTTGTCGTTCTGTTATGCCAATTATGTTTAACAATAACGGTATTAGCGCCGCTTTTTACAAGTAGTAACTTAGTAAAGTAGGTTGTTATGAAATCTTAGAAACCTAACTAGGTTCTTTTATTCGCGTTTCTCCGTATGAGTACGTCTGTAACGAGCCCGAGTGTAAGAAGTTGGCCGAGATATCCAAGTTTCTCACTGGACCAAACTCAAAAAGAGTTATAAGTTATAGGAGTTGAATCTACGAGACTTAAAAGAGCAGAAGTCGACTGTACTTTACATTAAGTTTCGGTTAACGCGAGTCTAATTAAGGAAGTTTCCGCGGGAGTTCGCTAATATTATAAATGAAGAGGAAAGGGGCCAAATTCCCTCTCGCCCCTGCCTGTAATGACATTTCTTCTTGCACTTTCAAGTTTTATGTTTTGTACAAACTTCCCATCCTGTTTCGCTAGTTTGTTTCAAACGGTAAACTTTTTTCTAGAACGCTTTTTTGAAAGGTTTTCGATGAAATGAAGTAGACACAGTTTGAATTGATTTTAAATAGATTCATATAACTTTCTCTCAGTACAAGAAATAAAGTTGCAGTAAGCCACCTTTGACACGATTGAAGCTAACACGACGTAAGACTTTCAAGTTGAGGGTTGTTACTAGTTAGTTAGTTAAATATAGCTTGAGAGTTTTTGAATTGTAGGCATTTATTATAGAGAGACTTTATCTAAATTAATTATTTGTATGTTTGTTTGTTACGCTTTCACGCTAAAACGGCTAAACGGATTTAGATGAAATTTGGCACATGGATAGACCATGATCTAGATTAGGACATAGCATGCTTTTTATCCCGATATTCTCACGTGATCGAGACTTATGCGGATAATACCGTGGGGCGCATCTACCTAATATCATGTTAACATAATTGACTTTAGACAGAAGTGGTAGAAAGTCGGATATTATAAATAAACATTAATTGAACAGGTATTTTATACAAGGTGTCGTTTAGCATCCTCGTTAAATTCAAGGAGGTAACTATGCCACTGATTCTCGACACAAATCAATAATAAAATAAGCAGGTATTGTTTTTTCTTCTAATTTTCGGAAATCGACATGTGTGGGACACGCATTTTAAAACGCGGCCTGTGTGAGATCGCACTGTAACTGCCCTTTTACACACACATAAAAACGCGGCCGCTTATACGATACTATAGCGCAATTCTGTTCTTTGAAAGTGGTGTATTCTGAAAAACTGTCAAACTTAAATAACTAAAAAAACAAGTATGTATTCATTATTTACTAGGGATCGTAATTTTATTTGATTATTTATGTCTTTCATAACACCCTCCTGAAATTTGACAAGGATGCAAAACAAGAGCATATGAAAATTAATGAAAATAACCGATTGACACAAACGTCAGGTGTAGTCAAAAGGCCTACACGCCGCACTCACTAAGATGAGGGGATACTGTACCGAAATGAACTGGCGCGTGCCTTTGTGCGGCCAGCGTTCGTTCGTTTTGCATGCGAATCCCCTTTATTTCCACATTCTGTTATTGGTTTCCAGTACTCCGTTAGAGTGAGTATATTAATTTGTATGCTTCTTTCTTCTTATCTCTGCTTCCTCATATATAGTGGTTGTCCTTATACTAAACTAAGGGATTATGTTAAAATTATGATTACTGGCCAACAAAAAATTCTTAAGATTTTCTATTTTTTATACTCTTAAAAAACTACGGCCCATCGCTTTATCACGTTATTATTATTCCGTTACTTTTGTGAGAGACGATTACAATTTTGTCAAAACATGCTGAGAGAAATTGACCGTAACCGTAATTTTTTGAGTAACGTTGTATTGTCTGACGAAACCAACTTCAGCAATAACGGCATGTACAATCACCGCAATAACTACTATTACTCTCGAGTGAATCCTGTAGAGCGATTCTCACATATCTCGCGTTCGTTATTGACGTTCGATTCGAACTTTTCCCGCGACAAAATCAAGCCGAGCTATTCTCACCATGACGATTCGAGCATTTCACGCAGGAAAGACACGCGACATGCCTTAGTTTACATGCGGCATGCAAAGAGTAGTCATGACCAGTCGACACGTGACGTATGATCTGTGTCGACCACCGTACGAACGTCAAACAGTGGTTATGTCAATCATGTTTGTGTCAATTGCGAAAGAAAATAATAAATACCTATATTTTAACAAAATGTGTTCATAAACATCTTAGAAGACTCTACGACCATCACCACAAAGAAAAACACACGAAGAAAACTTCAGGCTTCCGCCAAAGTTATCAACTGTGGATAGTTGTTGCTTGTGTAGCGTCGATGAATGAGACACATGAGATACAGAAGCGGAAGGCGCCGGATTTAAAACCGGTCAAATGGACAAGGACGGCTTTGCCAGGCTTTACTCTGGTTGAGGGCAAGAAAGGTCGATCGCAACCACAATAAACGCGGTACTACTCCTGCAAGCGAGGATTTTTGAGCTGTAGTGCCCACTTTGCTCCCGTACATTTCCCGGTTGGATCGACAGATATCGAGAGACAAAGAGCCAAGGTCTTAAGTGCCGAAAGAAGGACGTTGCAGTCGAACTAGACTTTGAATTTTGACTGGCTGGAGTTGTGTATAGATGTTACAGAGAAGCGTGACCAAAAGTAAACTCCCATGTGTGGTGTGATAATAATTATGTTTTTGTGGTTTATACTTGGATGTATACTGAATTTATTTATTAGTCTGTAAGGTATTCTTAAAAAGGTACTTTTGTAACTAGAAATAAAGTGGTTCAAAAGCATTTCAAACAATAAATATTTCAAATGTCTTTATTTTATTTTTTTCAATGAAAAAACTTAGCTAAGTAACAAAAATAATATTAGGTATGCAAATAATTGAAGGGCTTTGTAGTTAGGTTGCGCAGGCCGTTAACAAGTTGGGTTAGGAAATAGAAACACACAAGCAAAGTTCATACGTATAATCCTCACTGGGTTACAAATTTACAATAGATAGGGTACAATAGATAAGATTAGATAATAGATAGATAGGTGTGCGTGCAGCGCAGTGTCAGTCAAAAACTGTGCTTTTATTTATACCCAGCCTACGTTACTTTGAAGCGAGCCGTGTATTTTGAGCCCTTTTGCTTGTTAATTTTCTGTCAAGCCCCTTTTTATTAATTTTTTCCATGTTATGTCTTTACAATTTTGTTATATAATCTTCCTTACATAATCCTTAAGCTAATTAAACCTTAGTATATAACTTAACTATGCACAATAAAAAGTTTCTAGAACAAAAACTGTTACAAAAGTGAGTTGGCACATTTTGATTATACAAAATCCCATATAATTTCTAAACTTATGGTCCAATTTTTACAATTTCTACGGAAATATTCGTTTTATATCTAGACCTATCCTTTACAATAAAAATTATTAAAATCTATCCATAAACAAAAAAGTGAGTTTTCAAGTTACGTAAATATGCTTGAACAAAATTACACTTATAAGAATCCTTTTAAAAACAGTCTTATTGATCCGTGCAGCACATGGACACTAAAATAATCACTGGTTTACACGAAAAGTCGGCGTGATGAGTCGAGCGTTGTCCGTGAGCTTAGAATTCGGCGGACCACTTCACGTTTCGCCCAGTCTTCATGTCTGTGAGGCACTTTGACCACAAAAAAAATTGAATTCGTGTTGTGACGAGACTCCTAACGCGAGCCTCAGGGTGAAATCTGTTTTCGCAAGGATTTCCCAACAATCTTTTGGGCCTTTGTAAAGTAATGAAGCCAGGACACGTAGGTACAGCAGCCTAGCGTTCGTTGGAAAAGCATGAAGCAGGACGATCCGGTGCAGTACCGCACTCTTTAAAACAACAACACTTCTCCTCTTCTTCTCCATCTTGATAAACTTTTATGTTATTGTGCTGGTCATCAGCTTACTTACAATATCATTAGCTCGTTCTGTTTTATTTAATTACCTATTAGTATGTAGACCAATGTAAACAAACAACATAAATTGTATTTTGACTTTACTTTGACGTGACAAATATCGATGACATGACTTGACAAATCAACATGAACTATGCATTCCGTAGTACGGAGGTCTTATATTAATGTTAATAATAAAATAAAAATGGAGTTACGGAAACAATAATGATTATTAAATTGATAAATTTTAATGAAATACCATTATAATGCTGCTCAAAATATGTTTTTGCCTTAAAAATCATTTTTAAAGATGGTCAAAAGTACATTAACGTTTACGTAAAAAAATCGCATCGTTATGTGGAAGGGATTACTTCGTGGGACGCATAATGGCAACATTATTGTCCCTAGATTCGTGATTTAAGATCGACTTGTAGTGAGAATAGCTTTTTCAGGATATCTCACCGTTTTATAAGCGACATACGGAGACGAGCGGCAATGACGTCATGCGACATGAACGCGAGTTTCCGGAGAATCGGGCTACAGTTCGTGTTCATGAAACTAACAATTAAGTAAGATTTTCTTTCAACGTTTTGAATTATGAGAAATATGGTTGTGTTAGTCCACGTGTACGAAGGTCATTTAAACACTGTCAAGTATCTTGAAATACTGGATCTCTTAAGAAATGAGTTAAATGGTTTCCCCGAGCAAGAGTGAAACCAAATAATTCTACAGCAAGATCGTGCTCCAGCCTATAACAGTAGAATCACTACTGACATTAATAACCATTTTAATACCTGGATTGGTACAAACGGCACAATCAGATGGCCTTTGAGATCACCAGATCTCACCCCTTTATATTTTTTTTTGTGGGATATGTGAAAAATCAAATTTACATTAAATCTTATGCGAATGTAAACGAGTTGAGAGTTGAAGTTCAGAATACGATTTATAATATACACCACAACACGTTATTAAAGGAATTTAAAGAAAAACTAAAATGAATTCGTTAGAAGAATACATTTGTGTATCCAAGAAAATGGAGCCCATTTCGAGCAACTAATTAGCTAATTTACCATTTTTTGTAAATAATTAAAATAATTTAAGATTTCATGGTTTTCCTATCATTTAATTTATCAATTTGTTAGAGAGATTTCATCCTTATAAATTGACCATAACGATCAATGCAATAAAAGTACAGGGTGTAATTTTTACAGATTTTAGTTGGTTCGATTCCCGGGTGTGGCAAGCGAATTTTCGAAAATCTTTGAATGCAGGTTTCTTTCTATTCAAAAATAAAGGAATGTTTTCTTTGAGCAAAATTTTCTATCTACAGTATTATGAGTACTTTCCCTTCAGGTGGCATTACAAAATTCCACCCTGTTTATATTTAAGTATATAATAAGAAATTAAAAAAAAAAGGCAGGATCTCATTGAGCATAAAAATATTGGATGCTTTATCATAGTACCAATATACGGTCGCTCATAGGTGTGTGTTGTTGGGGTTAGATCGATCATACCTTGATGATTAACTCGAGCTTGGTGATGCTATTTGACATTTCTTTTTCTACCTTACCAAGGTAGAAAAAGAAAAGTAAATAACGTTTCATACGACACATTTACTGTTTACGTGCTAATGTCATATCAAAACATTTTTCGTTTATTATTCTTATAAATGTGACTCGTTATTTCTATAGTATTTTTATCACACGACGTGACGCGCGCTTCACTTGTGGTAACCAAGTGTACAAAAACGCTGTGAATGTGTGTGTAAACGCAGAAGCTCTCGGTACCGTCCGAGACAATGGTGAAGTCGGAAGTGTGAGTGTGTGTAGGTATGCATGTTATGTGCTGACGCTACTCGTCTTCATGCACACATTCACAGCGTATTGTACACTTAGCTATCAGAAGTCAAGCACGAGTCGCTTCGTGAGATAAAAATACTGTAGAACAGTTTAGTCCTCACTCATTCAATTTGAACACAAATTAATTTTTCCTTTTTCCTAATGCTTGTCATAAACAGATAAGAAGTACTGAAGTGTCTATCTAGTTAGATCAAGTTTTTTCCTAGCACAACTCCAAAGTGCCCTTAGGATAAGTTTCGTTCGTAACGAGCTTAAAATTCTGGTTTTGATGAAGTGACTTTTGATTTAATGTACCTTTAATACTAATGGAGTTTGCGTCGTCACCCGCGCTTTCTTGTGGCTTTTATAGTTCAGTTTATTAAGGCTTTAAGATTAATAGAGTCACGGGCTGGTAGGTCATCATCGTCTGCCTAGTCTTTATTTTATTTTTGAAGTGAAAACTTCTTTAGCGGCGTTATGCACTTTTTTGTGATGGGCAAAAAATGTTAAACTTGCGTCAGGACACGTGACCTGATCGAAAATTCGTAAGACGGAGCTCGCGTCAGGACACGTGACCTGATCAAAAATTCGTAAGACGGAGGGAGAGTAGACCGCATTCCAAAATATCAAAAATGCACAACGATAATATTCAAGTTTTCACTTCTGCCGGCACTCCCGGAGTGCAACCCGTTTCTTTTTTTTATTTTCGGAAGGCTTGTAAGCCTTACATATACCCTTATATATAGCCTTATATATATATATATTACATAGCCTTATATTACTGTTATTATAATGTTATTAGTCTGTAGACTAATAACATTATAATAATAGTAATATACTCGTATAACTAAATTGCTAATTACAAGCCTCCACAGATAAATACAAAAAATATTACTGCTTCATCGTCTACGGGCTCATTCCTCCAACCCCAGACAACCTCTTTTCCCAGCTATGATGGTGTTGGCTTCCAGTCTAACTGGATGCAGCTGAATACCAGTATTTTACATGGAACGACTACCTATCAGACCTCCACAACCCAGTTACTGGGTACTACGACACCCCTTGGTAACACCCCAGTCACACAGACGAACACGAAAAGCGACCTTGTTTCATACTATGTAGCTATAGAGAATATAAAGTTAGGTAGATTAAGCCTACGAAAAACATTGGAGCAGGACTCAGAAAACTTGTTATGTTAATACGAACCGATCGAAATACTTTTTATTTTACTTAAGCACGCAATAAAAGTTCTAAAAACGTTATAAAATATATTTAAAACTTTTAAAGTCGAAGTTCTGTAAAATAGGGATCTTTCACAATAGTTTTAAAGTATATTACTCTAATTTTAAACGGTTTAAAATAAAGTTTACTTTTAAGATTTTCCTGAATAAGGGCTAATTTTATTTTCTTTTTAACACTAAGTAAGTATATGACTGGAAGGTAGTTTCAAAGTTCGTAGAAAAACGTTTAGATGTGTTAGAGGTAAGATTACGACACACTGAAAGCTTAACTGTTCAGTAAAATTCATAGTTTACTGTAAAGTTGTAGCGATTTACTGTTAATTCCGTCCATTATAGCTGTACTACATTTTATGCGACGCTAACGCGGCACGTTACCTCCCGGAGTTTACAAACATCGTAAAGGAGAAGGGATAAAGTTGTACACAATACATTTCCTTTCCTTTTATAAAATAGTCGATAAGAGCAGGTCGTTAAAATATAGAAAAAAGGTTCTTCAGTTGCGCGTAAGGACATTTAACTCTGAAAAGAAAAGAATCGAATAATCCCAAAGGAAAAAACATGAATGAGAATAAAAAATGAACGCTTACTTACTAACTCATCTAAGAAAGCTCGACGAAAAGAAATTTTCAAATTAAAATTCTCAAAACACTCCTCATAAAAGAACAGGCAATGTAGCTTCATTCATTGTGGCATTTTTATTACGTAATAAGACGGAATTCAAATGGATAATCTCGGGCTGTAAACGAGCCGAAGAACATGAGCGGCATGTTTAATATGACTTTTCCATACAAATAAAAATGGCGAATGGTATGAAGGGACCATCGTAAAGGGCAATTATAGCTGCGAATTAAGTTTGCACACTGAATTATCAAGTTAATCCCTCGGTTTCAAAAAGCTGGTGAAGAAACAAGATTAGATTTGCAATTAACTGGAAACACGTGCAAAAATGTCGTGATGGCCATGGTTAAGGCCTCGCCTTTCATGCACGAGGTTGCAGGTTAGAATCCATGCAAGTATCAATGTAATTTTTTCAATTCATATGTACTTCTGAGTTTATCTTGCACATTACTGACACCGGTGAAGGAAAAACGTCGTGAGGAAACTTGGACTTATAGTTAATAGAAGTCTGAAATCGGCAACCCGTTTTGAGCAAGCGATCAATGATCGTGCCTTCTCTGATTGAGAAGATGCTTTTCCCTGCAATGGGACAGTAATAGGCTGGTATTATTATAATAATAATAATATATTTATATATTTATGCTACAATTCTTTATCTAGTCCATATTTTACAATCTGTTCTACAAAGATATGAACCGATTTATATGCTGGAAATGTTTATTTATTTTACCATTATTAATTAATATATTTTGATTCAAATTAAGTCTAAAATAATAATACATATGTACAAGTGAAAAAAAAAGAATCATGGTGCATCAAAAAATTCGTCCGCATCTCTGTCAACAGGAACAGTGCCCAAAAGGCTGGCAGCATTGCCACGTTGTATTTATATGCTTAACATTAAAAATTGAACCAAAAGATTCTTCGAATTAAACTGAAATTTTCTACTTCCAATAAAACGATTTCTTCCCACTGGTGCTGAAAACGTGATTTAACATAAAATTTTGTTTGCTTCCGCTCGAACAAATGTTTCCACTCTCCCCGTACTAGCTCAACCAGTTGTGAAGTTGAAACTGTCTATTAAAATACGTATTGAACACTCAAACTTCGTTTGGGGAGATCCGATTTTACTGTCATGTATATGCTTCGTCTGGGGTTTCGTCAACATAACCTATCTCGTGTTAGTTTAAACTTTGTATCCAGTTTATTATGAGAACAATTCATCGTTCTTGCGCGTTTCGCTGGGTACTTGTATTTTATAGAAGCGAGCTCAGTGACACACCGCTGGCTCTTCGCCACAACCATAGTGTCTACTGACTACCTACTCACACTGTCACCCACCCTCAATCGTTTTTTACGACTTTTAGCGACCTGATAAGCGCCTGATATAGTTTATGTCTTCCGTTCAATTTCAAGTACGTGGAGCCTTTTAAGAGTTCGTAGTTCAATCAATCATTGGATCCAAGTGTAGAGCAAAGAATACCTACTTCTAAAATATTCTGAAGCTTTTACAGCTGGTTCAGCGAAGTGGTCAATAAATGTTAGTCACGGCCTAAGAGATTTATTTCCGTTCGCTCCTAAAGGTGAGTGTAGACTAAAAATTTACTTGTAACACAAAATTGAGCCGCTCTAACGTGTCCTCCTTTCACGAACCGATCAATGAGCACAACGCTCGACATTTTATTACAACTTGATTTTGCAAATACACGAGCTTATTTGTGAAACATTTCATCGAGCGAAATCACGCGAGCTGACCCGACATTTCAATGAAGAGTAAAAGCAAAATAGAAACGAATATTACAGGTAAATGCTTATTCGCCGTGAGCATTACTTCGAACCCCGCCGTGTCGAGCATTCGAAGGAACGTTACATTACATGGAAATGTTCGAGAAAATTTTCTAATGTATAGTCACCTTAAGATTTTCAGGTTCGGAAACTAGGCTTGATACCAAGAACGGATCGGATAGCATTTCATCTAAAGCTAGAAGATGGTTGTTATACCTCCATACGTTTCCGGTATCGCTCCGGCAGAGTAAGCTTACTTACTATAAAGTGCTTCTGTATGTAAAACGGCGTCACATTGGATTCTCGGCATTTCGAATACCTATCTTTCTGGATCAGGGGCTTCATAACTATAACTTTATGTGTTCCGGGAAACATTCACATGTACTTTTATAACCAGTTGATCGTGTATTCTGTCTTTATTATCGTGGTAAGTGGGTATTTATTCCTGTTTATGTATACATCCATTGTACTTAATATATGTTCAAGGGTCAATTATGAAGCATGTGTGGCTTAGTTCAGTAGATATGTTTGTCTGAGGGCTGATTTCACCAAAGTCAGATATCTTTTATCCTTGGAACAAAATTGACGTCTGACAGTTCTAATATGAGAGAACTGTCAAAAATTCTAAATTTTTCTGTGTATTATGACTTATTCTAGGTATAAAAGTTTCGGGGAATCCGCCCTAAAAGTGTATACTCCTACTTAATAATTAACGCGAAAATTTGTGAGGATGAATGAATGGATGTTTGTTACGGTTTCACGTAGGTAAGAACTACTGAACGGATTTTGATGACACTTTACAGTAAAATAGCCACATCAGAATAACACATATCATACTTTTATCCCGATATTTCTACGGGATCGACACTTATGCGGGTGAAACCGCGGGGCGCTGCTAGTTTGTTATAGTCTCCAAACATTGACCTGTGTGTTCAGTTGTCAATACTTTATAATTCATGAGTTGCGTGGAACTTGGTGCTCAGCGTTTGGACACGTCGCAAGTCTAGGTACTTGTATGGTACGAGCAACTTGTGTAGTTGTGTGCGCAGCATCGTCTTTGTTCTCCACAGAATCTTGTAAGCGTTTCGACGTAAACTGTTTATCAGTAAGAGTAATGAGCTATACTGAATGCTGCAATAGTAGTAAAATGTTATGCTTCCGGCTCCCTCTTTGGGGAAATTCGAAGCCAATTTTTGTATAGATCTTTGTTTCGCTACGAATCTTCGTGTTCCAGTTAATATTTTGTGGTTGGTTACTATCGATGAACGCGGTAGAATATTTTCAGACTTCAATATAAAAGAAAAAAGTTGTAGGTACTGAATGCCTGACAGAAATGACAGCAAAAAACATAATTTAACATTCCAACAATTATCAACTAAAGTGTAATCAGCAGGGAATTGTATGAGTTGGCATCTGATAACTGAAAAAACTCGTTTTGTTATATCTAATGTATCTTTTTCTTCCTTTAGTCTCTCTGGAAAAAGGTTTCATCACAAGACATCCTTAATACTTATTTTTCTTTATCATTTCTCTCACGCCACATGTCAGTCAGTTGGAGACAAGACAAAAACCCTTTCAAATAACATGGACGCCTAGACGAATTGTGTTAGCAATAACAAATAAAAGACTGCGCACGAACCCTGGCATAATGTAATGTAGCAGGAAATCACGACTAAAGCACCAGACAAAGATTAAAGTAGGTTAAATAAAGTTCCCAAAATAGACCATGGACCAGCTAAATTTATCTTACATCAAATATGAAAAGTGGTTTGACGATAAAACTTCTGTCTCTTTAACAGCATTGGAGTTCAGAGTTCCCAACAATGGTGATCGTGGAGCAAATATTAAGCCACTTCTGCTTGCTGTTTTACCTGCATTTATTTGGGTCCGTGAACTCATTTTATTGTAGTAAGTAGTCATTTGAACTAGGTCATATTTATTCTGGTTCTACTTTGGATATTTAAGCGATTTTAACTCCATAGTGCAGCTATGTTTTCGGTAGCACAATATTGGCTTAGCTAACGTTTCACAAATTATATTTAAATTTAGAATGTATTCAATCCTTGAGATAACACTAAAATAGCAAAATAATATCCTAAATTAAATAAAACTATTTACAAACTAAAATATAGCGTCGAAAAATTCATCGCCATCGCTGTCGACTGGTAATGTAATAATTATATTTTAGAAAATGTCGTGAGCAGAGCAAACTATTTAAAAATACTGTAATTTTCTCTGTCTGTCTGTCAAGACCTTTTTTCTCAGTGACGCGTGAAGGTATCCCATGAGGCTCTAAAAAAATCAAGCTTCTGAGTCAACGCAATAAAGAAATACGCCAATTTATGCTACACTTCGGGTACTTGCCGTTGAACTAGAATCATAAAATTTGGCGCGAAGCAAGGTCTCATAGCACAAGTAAACATCACCTTTCATCACCTTTGTACCCATTTTTCTGTTTTTTTTTCCTTGTCTGTTTATATATGTGTGCACATAAATGATTAAATACGTACAGGAAAGTGTCCTAAAATCGTTAATTTGTTTTTATCAGACAAAAAAAATTGCGATTCCAAACTTACATAGGTACGCAATTGGAGAATTCACCGTGATATATATCGATGTATGGGAGAACATTTTTTCAACTACAAAGTTAATTTTTTTCTTTGTGTATGGTCCGACACGCACCTGACCGGTTTTTGTTTATCATCTACATCCAATAGAGATTTGGAAAAAATATTTTCCCTAAATATTTAACGACATTGTATACGTGTAATAACAATAAACGTTTTCTCAGCCCATAATAATACAGCACTATAAAGAAATAATAGCTCCGTGGGTCTAGTAAAGTGAAAGGGTAGCCTTTAGTGAGTCGAGCACAGTATTATACTGAGGTTAACAATAGGTTAGCATAGAACCTTAATGTTTCATACATGGATTAATGAATGGGAAGCCTGAAGGCACAAAGAAGCGTAATGAGTCGGTTCCAGCACGGCTCACGAGGGTAAGAAGACATTGAGTTGAAACTATACCTAGTGGATGAATTACCTCCACGTCACCCCCCCCCCCTACGCCCCTTCAGCCCTCTCGTCTCGTGCTATGCAATGACTTGCGATCTTGTTGTTCGACTTGCTAATGAGTTCTCGATTTAGCTCGAGACCCGTATTTGAAAGTACCTACCGCGTATTTTCCTTCTCATTACTTATGATGTCTTTTGACGTTTACTGTCAAACTTCGATGTGTTTAGGCGGAGATTTTCTTATACCTATTTGACGTCTAAGTTATTGATTTGCGTTATTTGAAATTCAATTAGTGGAAATCTGTGTGTCGCTATGGAGATTTTAATTAAATGTGAACCTACGTAGCGCGTAGGTTTCAAATGCGGATACTGTAATATTTATTAAATAAAATGATCGTTTTAGTGATTTTGTTTTTTCCTCCACTGACAAGAAATCCGTTGCAAAAACTTAATGTACTTCAAGCATGAGTTGCAATTGATTAAAAGCATAAAAAAATGTAGTACTATAGTAAAACAGACTAAGTGCAAACCGAATATTCTCGAAAGCTCATTTAATACTAGAAACAATACCACTGCGACAAACAAAACACTGTCAACTCAATTATCGGCAAGATCAACTTCCCTGAGTTGTAGTTCAGTCCTTGTATCGGAGAACACGATATGATTGCATACCCGCAAACGCTATTCCTCCGATAATCTCGTGATTATAGACAATACAGTTTTATTGTGTTGGGATATAAGGCTTCCATATCGTCACCCTGGGACGAAATCGAAGAATTCTGCCACAAAGCGTTTGGGTTGGCAATGGCATCCTCTTAGAATAATATTAGCAATAAAGTACATTTTCCTTCGCCGGAGCCGCGTTGGCTTACACCCTAAAACATATTGACTTTGTTTTTGTGTGTGCAAAGTTTTTGTTAATATCTTGCCGCATAATAAGGCCGCATAATTATTAAGTTTCAGTCGTGCCTGTCGATCATTTAGTGTTATTCTAATGGAGGTTCATGTTTTGTTGGTTTAAACCAGAATGTAAAATAGCTAACTGAATATTAATGGCTACTAAGTAAAATAATTATGTTTTCGGTAGCAAAATATGATAATGAGTTTTAAAATACAAGTCGCCTACAGCGAGGTCTTGTTCCAAAGCTTTTTAGGGTTCCGTAGCCAAATGGCAAAAAACGGAACCCTTATAGATTCGTCATGTCTGTCTGTCTGTCTGTCCGCCCGTATGTCACAGCCACTTTTTTCCGAAACTATAAGAGCTATACTGTTGAAACTTGGTAAGTAGATGTATTCTATGTAAAACCGCATTAAGATTTTCATACAAAAATAGAAAAAAAAAAACAATAAATTTTGGGGGTTCCCCATACTTAGAACTGAAACTCAATTTTTTTTTTCCATCAAACCCATTCGTGCGGGGTATCTATGGATAGGTCTTTAAAAATGATATTAAGGTTTCTAATATCATTTTTTTCTAAACTGAATAGTTTGCGCGAGAAACACTTCCAAAGTGGCAAAATGCGTGTCCCCCCCCCTGTAACTTCTAAAATAAGAGAATGATAAAACTAAAAAATATATATGATGTACATTACCATGTAAACTTCTACCGACAATTGGTTTGAACGAGATCTAGTAAGTAGTTTTTTTTTAATAAGTCATAAATCGTAAACAGCAATTTACCTTTCATTCAATCAACTCATGATTGATTTTTATAGATAGTGGTACGGAACCCTTCGTGCGCGAGTCTGACTCGTACTTGGCCGGTTTTTTTAACATCTCAAGGGACTGCTCGTGTTCAGAGATGTGGGACATTGTACCTGTAGCGATTTTATTTTTAAAGTCAATTGAAAAAGCTCTTTTGCGTAATAGCTTCCGAAACATCTCCAAACGAAAAGGTATTGAAAAGCTATGTTGATCAAACATTGGAATAACTTAGGATTGTTTATGTTTCCGCTCTGGAGCCACAGCGAGGTATCTACCATCACACGTACTCCAACATTGAATCAAAGTTGGCCGCAGTTCACCAGCACGCTCCACCAGGAAATACGTTCATTGTATTTTATGTTACGATAGTTGCCCAAACTTACAAGTGTATAGGGAGATTATGAGCCTCATTTATTGTTTAATAGCTTTTTCCTACCTCGTTTGCGTTGGAAAAAACATAGAAGGAAAATACAATGCTAGCTTAGAAATGGTTTTCCATTTCCTTTTTTGCGTCTGATGGCAACGTTTGTCGATGTATGTGTTTATCGAGCTACATTTTGCAAATGACAATATATTAAGATACAGATATTGAGACAGGATGTGCACGTTTACCTAGATAAATTGTTTTGGATGGTGATTTTTAAAGTTGGGTTTTTTACGTTGAATCGTCTTTTATTCTGATTATACGTACTGGCATAAAGGCCGTAACTTACGAGTTGTAGGTCGTAGGTTGGAACTCAGACTTTAAGCGCTTAACTTTGTATAAAATATTTCATGACCACTGCTCTCAAAAGGGTGAAGGAAAACATCGTGAGGAAACCGGCATGTCCTAGAACCAAACATTCAAAGACATGTGACATCTGCCAACCCACCCGCTGGCCACTGGGCCCACTCTCTTTCGAAGAGAGGAGGCCTGTGTCCCAGCAGTGGGAAAATTATTGGCTGATTATGCTGTACTGGTGTGACCACCTCCATGCTTACTGCCCTGCAACGCAACACAGTAATTTTCTTTTCATTACTGAAGACCACGAACTTCTAATGTGTAGTATTACCGAGCATTATACGCTTCAATACATTTATGTTAACCGTGGTCACCACGACAACATTGTAGACTGGAGTCAAAATTAGTTTTTAATTTGTTTCCGCTCATAATTATGTTGTCACTTTCAGACAGAGTTTTACCTATTGTTATTCAGTTATTAATTTGCGACGAATTGATTTTTAGTCCAGGTGTGAATTGCTGAATGATTATTATCAAATAATCAATGATTTTTAAATGTTAGCTATTAGACAGTAACGTAATAACCGATTTACATCACTGTACCTTAATTGCGTTAAACACTATCAATCTCAATCTGAATCATTTTGAAGAATATTGCTAATCCATTGCTTCATATGTTCAAAAAATTTGTCTGCTCAACAATGTAAATATCGCAATGAATGTTGTTGCACTGTCAAAATGAAATCCATTGCTACTGAGTGTGTTACGCAATCACCCCGTTGTACTTAACACAAGTGAGAGTAAAAACATGTTGAAAATGGAAATATACGAACACCGAGTCCATCCGCAGCTTAGTGATTTTTAACAGTAGAGAAAATTCAGGCGTCCATTTATTACTATCAGTTTCCTGGCGCCCGGCGCAGAGGGCGCTACGTTACGGCACTCCTGTGGTTTCCCAACTACCATCTCTAAGAATCACGTGATTTACGCCGCTGGAACTTTCCCTGCTCACCACTAAAACGGTTATATGAAGATTTGTTGAACTCGCAACTTCACGTGTTTGCGAAGACTTGACGGTGCGTATTCGTTAATTAATATAAAACTCCCGCGTACTGTTTACTCGATGTTCAAACATGACGAAAAGTTTCAAAGTTAGATACCAACTCTGTTTTTGAGAAATAATAAATGAGAACTCCGTAAGCTTTAGATTCTTTGTTAATTAAATTATTTAAATGACTTTACTCTCTCAAAGTGCACGCTACTAAATTATTTGGTAGAATTAAGTCCGCTGAAGCCTTCTGGCCTTCAGTGACGCCTTCAAGAGACGTTTAGTAGTCAGAGTAATTAGGACGAGGAGGAGGAGGTTTTCTTCTGTTGGACCTGAATTGGGCGGCAAGTTCATAGAAAACGAGTTTTGTTAGGAACGGTTAGATTTGTCAGTTTTGTTAGATTTTTGTTAGGAAAACTTAAAAACGATCCCACTTTTTCAAAATAATTTTATTTGTTGTTTGATGTAGTTGGAGAAAGAATTCCGGGGAAAACAGTCCGGACGTTGCGTTTATTATTAACTTCAGAGAATATGACCGGGTTTTGCCCTGGTAAAATATATTAAAAGAGCGTGTTATTAAAAATGTAAATGATATTTTCTTGTTGACCGGGTGCAAGGGAAAAATACGGCCGTATCAAATCTGGCGAGGTGTATATGAGTCTGGCAAAGCGGTAACATGATATTGATGACAGTACTTATACTATTTTGTACAATACAGGGTTATTTTAAATTGGCTACCTAAACTCTGCAGACGCAATGGGTGTCGATATTTAAACACGATAAAATAAAAAATAAGATCTATTCTTATTTGATGATTTTTTTTCATCTATTTAAATTAGCAGACGTGTGTGCAGTTTTCTTCCGACTGTACTTTGGCTGACGAACTGAATGAAACTGACGAATCGACGAAAACTGGCAAATACTGGAAACTGTCGAGATAATGCAACTGTCTAATCGGCGAAACTGACGAATCAGTGAAACTGACTAATCAACGAAACTGGCGAATTAAATACACTGACAACTGAGGAAAACTGACCAGTGATACTGACAGTGGATTGTCATTGGTAGTTTTTTTATGTAATCGTACAGACATGAAGCTATTTGGTTTCCGCCACGTTTACCAGAAGCTTCGAGCCACATGTAGCAAGTGGCTTTCTTTTCTTTGCATTCATGTATCGTCAAATTATAAGTCCAAAGACTTCTTTTATAAAACGCCATCCCAGCAGATAGAATCGGTGGGAGACATTGTTGAAGATCGAACGTCAAGTCTTATTATCGGGTTAATTGAATGCTAGTTTAAAAAATGTGATATCACTTTTAAAAGTTTGTCTAGAAAATGTAAATTTAATACGCTTATCACTAATTGAATCGTTACAAAATAAACTAGAAAATTACAAATTAAGGAATGAAACGACTTATTCCTAAACCACGCGGCATTCCACCAATAGCGATACAGTGACAATAACTGAAGCAAACGCAACAAATGCAGTTGTGGCCTTTCAAACAAGCTTACCAAATGGATTATCTGCATTTATTTCTTACTGTGTTTAAAAAAACTGAACTACATGGGTCATATCTTTTTGTAATAAACTGTATTCATGCCTTTTAGTTCGATTGTCTTTTGGGATTTTTTGTAATTATGTCTATTAAGCAGTGAAAGGAGACTGAAACGATTACATACAATCTTGGGCCTGGGTGTAAAAAGAAATGAGAGTGGTCTCAATAAATAGCTTATATATTATCAACCTTTCACTGAAAATTCTGCGGATTTTGTCAATCTGAGAACAAAGATATAAGAGATTAAGTAAAAGTGAGGTTATGTTACAATCTATATCTAACAGCTGATTCCTGAAGTGCTAAATAAGTTCTTTTGTACTAATAGTTATTATATTTAGTAGAAAATGTTTCAAAAATCATATGAATGAACGTCAATGGCTTCAAGTCGTAGGTAGGTAACAGGTATGGAGATATGGAAAGGATGTCTAAAATAAAATAAAAAATCATTTAATATAATGTTTTATTCGTCTTCTATTATAATTAAAATGTCTTCTAGGAATTGTGCAGGTGGTATTATATGATCTTGGTATCTAGCCCAGTTAAGCACAACAGCCAATGCACATTATATGAGCGCAGCAGCCTACAGTTCATCTCCCTACAATAAAATTACAGTAATGCATTACTATAGCCTTTCCTCTACGATAGCCGTCGACTACGGTATAAGTAAAATAAGTTTTTCGACTTATATGTCGGTCGGTATGGTCTTATTGTTTGTGACCCCTAAGTAACCAGGAGGTATTGGATCATCGTGTAAGGGTCGGCGACTCCGTGTATTGCAATGACCGGAAAGCCAAGTCTCGTAATTTAAAACCTTCAAAATCTAGTCGCAGTGTCATCTCGGCGACCAAAAAATGTGAAAAACTTGTCAAAATGTAGGGAGATTAGAGGTATTTTTGACAGATTGAGACTGAGATCAGACTGTGAACGTTCTTAAAATTACGAGAATTGCCCCTCAGTTGTTATCCCACAATTCACACAGCGATCCATAATTAGAACAATATCCATCCACAAACCGGCGGTAAAATCCAAAATAACAATTCCAAGTCAAACGTGCGAGCGATCTTCGGTGTCCAGTGTGAAAGCAAGGGCCGTACAAGATAGGCAAGGTCGAAATCCGTAAAATACAAAGCAGTGGTCGTGAAAAATTAAGAATAATTGGGAAAGCATTTAAAACGCATCGGAAAACACGAAACGAGTGAGCAAACAATAGCAGTCGGGAACTGTCTAGTGTCAATGTCAGTCAGCTGTCATGCCAGTGACATAAATAGACTAAACATAGAAGACTATTTTTTTTTAATATCTATATCTATATGAAATCGATAATCATTAATATTGGTTTTTCAGTAGTTGTTCATAATGATGAGTACAATGACCCCTTTTAAGGATTAAAACGATCAAAATTTAACGGTGTATAGTGCATTGAATTACTTTGAGTTAATTATTTAGTGCAGAGGTTTTATTTTCGTAACTGTGTAATCGGTTACTCAATCGATAATCTCACGAAAACTACCTTTCTCGTATTTTTCCGCTTCCAGATTGAGGATTGAGGTGATTTTTCATATTCTAAGATAAAAAAAATATGTCAATTTTTTTAGATCTATCTAAACATGATATATATGATATCTCAACTTATTACATTTGGGCCCACCGTTTTCCATCTCCTTTACTTGATATCAATAGATGTGCAAAGGCACATCTATCGATATCAAAGGCAAAACTCGACTGCGTGTAAAGACACGCAGTCGAGTTTTGCCTTTGATATATTACAAAAAATTATGTTAGGATGCAGCTATAGTTATGTCCTTATGATATGTTATGTAACAGAACACGTAGATTACAATGGTGCTATGAAAACAAAAGGGCATAACTCGACTTATGCCGTTTTGACTGGGGGCACTGATGTACGATACTAATCCTAAGCATCATACGAAGCTACCAATTTAACTAAAATTTATACTATTTACACAAAACAAGTGCCAGATGGTGATAATAAATATTGGGTTATAAAAGCGGAAGTACCTAAGATGTTTTCATTTATCTAGTTGAAGATTCTACGACGAAATTGTTAAAAGGAATGAAAGCCAAACCATTTATTTTAATTAGACAATTCACACATAATTTTGAAATGTCAAGGAGTCAGACAGCTTGTCGGAAAGTGAATTACTTGTTACCAAATGTAGACTTCTTTAAATGGGAACTCAATGGTCACATTTTTTCTTTAAATCATAACAAAATAAATAGAATAGGCAAAACTTGTGTAAGCTTTAGTTCTTCCAAAGATTGTAAACACATGTCAGTGCAGAATGGTTTCGAGGATTTGCCTGTTTGAATTTGAAATTAAAACGTTATTGGAGACGTTTGGAAAGAATACTTTTTGGAAAGTATCATCACGTGTTTTTGATGCATTTTGATAATGGACATGTAATGTTTTTTGTTTAAATACAAACAAAAAGCCTTAATTACAATGCGATCTAACACTAACATATATTGTATATATATTAGTATATAATAAAAAATAAAAAAGGGAGGACCTCATTGGGCATAAAAAAATTCGTCCGCAAGGCTGTCAATGGGACAAGTGCTCAAAAGGCTGACAGCATTACCGCGTTGGATGGCAATGCTGGTTCTTTGGGCTCACGTCATTAATTAATAAATGTAATAAATCGCCTAAATTTGGGTATTAGTGTCTGTCTAATAATTTTCTAAAATCTGTACTATATAAGTATTCTAATCTGAGGAGAGGAGGGGCCTCTCCTATTAGCATAATCAGCCTATAATGTTCCCACTGCTGGGACACAGGCCTCCGGTCTGTGAGAGGGAGTGGGCCATAATTCACCACGCGGGCTCAGTACGGGTTGGTGGATTTCACATGTTTTCGATTTTTTTTTTGGTTCTAGGACATGACATTTTTCTCACGATGTTTTCCTTCACCATTTTGAGAACAGTGGTTAAGAAATGAAATATACAAAATAAAGTGCCTGCCTGTACCTTTTACACGTGACTTAAAAACATGACTCGAGAAACGTAGATATATAATAGAACTACTTAATAAGGTACACCTCTGCCTCACCCTTCGGGGAGTATAGCCTTGTTATGTTTTGTTGTTCTAACATTATAATTATATGATTACGGTGCTTTCGTGACAAAAATATTTTGTTACACTTAACAACTAATGTAAAAAGATAGTATCTTATAGTTCTATTAGGAATAAAAAACAACTCTCCAATAACTTTCCTTCCAAGAAAAATAAATTTCCTATGACACGTGAAGCGCGCCTCAATTCTACCTTTTTTTGTAGACTTAGCCTTTAAAGTAGTAAAACCTCTTTTCTCCCTTGCCATTAAATAGTCTGACGAGAATCGAAATAGCCTTCAATTGCAATAAAAGAAACTAAGTAATATAAACTAAAATCTAGAGTGATAATATTCTGAGAAATGAGCTAACATATTCCGTTTTCCTTAAGTGCTTACCAACCCGAGTCTCCTTGAAATATTTAAATGGCACGGAGTTCACCGGGAGCTTGTAATTATTTAAATTTATTTATCTTTGATTCTAAACAAGACCATGAACTTCTGGAATGAAGTTCGATCTATATTAATACATATAATAGGACTCTTTATTATTTAAATATAATATTAACCAGCGCGGGGTAATTGCCTGACCCACTTACAATGACAATACCTTTAATTTTGACAGTTCAACAACATTCATTGCATTATTTACGATGATGAGTAGACGAACTTTTCAAACATGAGGAGCAATGGATTTGGAATTTCTTCGAATTTCATATTGTTATTAAAACTGTGTTAATGCTTCACACAGTTCCGTTGCTGATGATTGTATTATCCTGCGAGAGAAACAAGCAAACTGCAAGGTGATACAAAATCGTTTTATTTTTTTTGATATGTCTATACTGTACGGGCAGTTTGTCCGTACAGGGAGATGTAGTATGTAGACTGTTGATGGATACGAATCACACGGGATGTATACAGGAAATAAAATCACTGTTCTGTGTCCGTTACTGATTGTTCGATTTATTAGGTAAAATGCTAAGTTATATATACATAAAGTAGGTTACTTGTGGTGGGCGCGATAGCTTATTCAGCGAATGTAAGTAAGTAATCGGCGAATAAGTAAATGCTTGTTAAGGTAAAAACTAACACAATACATTTCATGTGGCGATGCTCGTACATCCTGCCAACTATAAAAAACTACAAATTAGAAGTAAACGTACTATAAAAGTACTTAAGAATATGTAAAGAAAGTTAGTGTATTCTGTGTTTCCCGCTGAATGGTATTGGCGATGTTTCGTTGTCCACCTTGTTGCTGTTAGGAAGATGTCCGATGACCTTTTCTATTGTCTGCTCATCTGCCTTTGTTTGACTATCCTTAGGGAGATGCTGTTGAGTATGGACTGGTACCATGTCAATATCTTCGTTGTGAGCTTGCGTGGATACTCTGCTTACTTGGAGTACACGGAGGCAGCGGGTTTTTATCTTAAAGGCTACCCATGTACCGAATATTATTGCACAGGTTATTATGAAACCGTACAGGACGTAGTGATGTTGCTCGGCATCCGCTGTTTTAACCATTTGGATGTCCTGTTGTTCTTTAACCAGCTCAATTTTTCTTTTAAGACCTTTAAGTTGTTCTTCATGGGTTTCTATTTCCATGTTTGTTATGTTAGTAATTTGACTATTACTTATTAATAAGTCATTTATGTTTATCTCTGGTATGTAGATCTCTTGCTCATTGCCTAATTCCATAGTGCTTTGCATATTGTAGTGCGAATGAATCAGGTGATTATCGCCGCGCATCATGCATCCTGTCGCTAAGGTGATTATGCCCGTATTACGTAGTGTCTGTGACGTAATTCCAGCTGGACAGAAAATGCGCATAGTGCATTCCTCACAACACGTAAACAACCAAGCCCCCCTGTTGTGTAACTTTTTCCATTCATTGTTGCAACTTGATACCTCTGTGCGGCAATTTGATACTCCTCGATTGTTTATTATGTCTGCTTCGCACATGCTTGTGGCTGTTTTGATCCCGTATATAGGTAAGTCGAAATTGCATAACAGCAGCTGATTTGTGTTTACTTGGGTGCATGATGACAAATGTTGTTGATTCAGGAGTATCATCATGTCCATTTTCAAGTTCACGGCTATGTATTTTGTTGTTGGTATTATGTTAATCATGGAGCCTCCCTTTATGTTCCGGATTGGGACGACTTCGGTTAGTTCATATTGTTCGTCTGTTACTAAAGGGATTTTTACTTCAAAAATTATAAAGTCTTCGGTTAGTCTTCCTTGCACCCTTGCTAGTTTATACATTTCCCGAGTACACTTGAACTTGTTTGGGCAGGGTAGGGATAATCCTTTTGGTACTTGTCCTGATATGATGTTCAACTGGTTTTCGAATGCATCGGGTTTCAATAAGTGAGTGTCGACTTTGCCATTGCGAAGATCTGTAACTAGGTCGATCAACATGTCTTGTATTCTCCGCAAGTTTGCTACCATCATGCTTGCGGCAAGTGCAGTGGCAGTGAGGAACGTTGCTTGGTCTTGTTCTGTTCTCAGTTGTTGCATCGAGTCTCTGAGACTTTTGTTGATGACGACGAACTGTCGATTCATCACTTGCTCGTTCCTCTTCAGGAGGTTGTATTCACCTTCGATTATTGAAGTATGTTGTTTGTACAGATTGAGTAAGTGGTCTTCATTGCTGTGCAGTAGTTTGATGTCGTTGTTGTATTTATCGGCGAATTTGTCATCAAGTACGCCGAAGAGAGAGTTCGCAATGTTCCCAATCCCGTTTATGAGACCTCGCTTACTGCGTCTTCCGTGTTCAGACTGTAGTACTTCATTGTAGTGTTTGAGCTCGTTTAATTCGTGCTCAAATTGTGTGGATATAGTAAAGTCAGCCATGTTTCGTTGACAGAGTACGTGTAGTTGCTGGACGTATTGTTCAACGGCGGAAATACTTTTCCAGTAAGTCGACATGTTGTAGTAAACTACCAGTCTCCATTCGTCTTGTATTATCTGTAAGTCTGCTGCTTTGTCAAAGTATACAAGACGGGTTGGGTCGAGAGTTGTCACGTTGATGAGTTGTTGCATTGACGGTGTCAAACACATAACCATGAGTACTAGTAACGTGTTTAGGCACGTGCTGGCAACACTCTTACGTTGCAGTCTAGGTCTCAACCGACGTTGTCGTTGTGATGTCGATGAAGTTGCCTCTGGTTGCTTATTGTCTGAGGTTAGGGTTGGTGTGTCTTCGGTGTTATGCCTTGTTTCGATGGGTAACCGGGACAGCTTTGTTATGGGCCTCTTCAATAGGCTGGACTTAGTCTTGAGCGTGACGACTCGGACTAAGTTGTCAGGTCCAGGATGCGTCTCTATAACGCGTCCTAATAACCATCTGGCTGGTGCCGCTTGTTCTTCCTTTATAAGGACGATGTCATCCACTGCTATGTTGTGTGTTGGGGATTGCCATTTTCCTCGTAGTTGTAATGTTTGAAGGTAATCTTTGGACCATTTCTTCCAAAATTCCTTGTACATATTTTCTGTCAAGCGCCATCGTAAAGTTAAACTGCTGTTATCACACTCCGATGTCATCGGAGGTGCCAGTACCGGTCCGCCGACTAAAAAGTGGCCTGGTGTTAAGTAATCGATGTCGTCGAGATCATTTGTTAGAGCGACGAGTGGTCTCGAGTTGAGGCAGGCTTCAATTTGTGCCAGCAACGTAGTAAACTCTTCGTACGTAAGTTTTTGTTCACCAAGACCGCGTTTAAGGTGGTGTTTCATACTCTTGACTGCGGCTTCCCACAATCCTCCCGCTGTTGGCCATGATGGGGCGTTAAAGTGCCATTCAATGCCACATTCGGAAGTGTTGTTAATAAGGTCGTCGTTGACTATAAGCTGCATTGCGTCTTGGCGTTCTTTTGCTAGTGCTCTGGCTGCTCCGACGAAGTTCGTGCCATTGTCGCTGTAGACATGTTTTGGCGTTCCTCGCCGTGCGCATAGCCTCTTCAATGCTGCTAGGAATGTGACAGTGCTGAGATCTGACACCAGTTCGAGGTGGATAGCTTTTGTGCTTAGACAAATGAAGATCGCGATGTATGCTTTAACGGTTTTAATGCCGCGGCCCTTGTTAGCCTTTATTTCAACATGCCCCGTAAAATCCACGCCTGTGTGTGTGAATGGCCGTGAAGGTGTAACTCGAGGCGTGGGTAAGTCGGCCATTTGCTGATTGCTGCGTTGCGTTTTGTAGCGATGACAGGTGACACATTTGTTAAGTTGTTTCTTGATTGGTTTCATGCCGCCAAGTATCCAATATTTGTTACGAAGGTGTCCCAAAGTAAGCCTGGCCCCACCGTGGAGGGTGTTCTTGTGGGCTTGGTCAATCAAGAGTTGTGATAGCTTGTGATTGTTAGGTAAAATTATCGGATGTTTTTGGGAGCTGTTTAACTTGGCATGTTCCAGTCTTCCTCCTACTCGAAGAATGCCTTGTGCGTCTAGTTTTGGGCTCAAACTCAAAAGTTTGCTTGAGGCCCGTACCTTGTTATGTTTACGTAGGTGAGCTAAATCATCGCCAAAGCTATTTTCTTGTGTCGTTTTCACGAGTAGGTTTTGAGTCAGCACTATGTCTTCTGTTGATAAGTGTGACATTCGTTTGGCTCTTGTTGCGTCACGCGAATTGTTTATGAATCGTAAGATCCAACTTATGACTCTAGTTGCATAAGTCATCGTACTGTATTTTTTTAGTAGATCTTCGATGAGTGGCGTGTTTATTGTTTGTGTTGCGCAAGTTTGGCCTCGTTTCCTTTGCTCTTCGTTGGTTGTGTAGATGTCTTGTTTTGGTATGCAGTTGTTTTGAAGCCATGAAGGGGCATTCCACCAAAGTTCGTGACCTATTAGTTCGGATGGTGAAATTCCTCTGCTTGCACAGTCTGCAGGATTTTCTTCGGACTTTACATGCTTCCAAGAGATGGCTGGTGTTATTTCTTTTATTTGTGTAACTCTGTTGGCTACAAAACTCTTCCAGCGAGTCACGTCGCCCTGTAGCCAGCCAAGCACCACCATGGAGTCTGTCCAACAATGTATGGTGACCATTTGCATGTCGACCGAGTCTTTGACCTTTTTGATTAGTCGAGCTAGTAGTACTGCACCACATAACTCCAATCGTGGCAGGGAGATCGGGTTTTTCTGTGGGGCTAATTTTGTTTTAGCTGCTACTAATCTGGTCAACTGTCGGCCTTCTTTTTCAGTGGACTTGCAATATATGACGCATCCGTAGGCTTTTTCAGACGCATCACAGAAGCCATGCAGTTCGAAGGGTTGTTGGGTGTTGCCAAGCCAGCGTGGTATGGTTATGTTGTGAATGTAAACGAGCTGCTGGCGGAATTGCTCCCATTCTTGTTGAATATTTGGCGGGAGCAAATCATCCCAGCTCGTTGCTGTAGACCAAGCTTGTTGAAAAATCAGCTTGGCTTTTACTGTGACCGGTGATAACCAACCAAGTGGGTCATACAGTTTGGATATATCCGACAGCAGCGTACGTTTTGTGTTTACGTCACGTTTGCTGCTGAGTGGTGTTTGTTTGTATGTAAACTGATCCGTACGCGGGTTCCAAGTGATGCCTAGTGTTTTGTTTGTTTCTGCGTCCTTGAAATCAAGCATTTTTTGGCTTATCAATTCATCAGGCAAGGCTTCTAGTAAGCATGTTTTGTTGCTTGCCCACTTTCGTAAGTTGAATCCACCGCCCTTAAGCATTGTTATAAGTTCACCTTGAGCTTTCTGTGCTGTTGTTTGGTCGTGACATCCGCCTAGTAAGTCGTCCATGTACAGTTGATTGGAGAGAATACCCGCCGCCAATGGGTACTGCGCGCCGTCATCCTTGATCAATTGTTTTATGGTTCGCATTGCCAGATATGGTGCAGATTTAGTGCCGTATGTTACTGTAGTCAGTTGTAACTCTTGTAATGGCTCTGCGACTGAATCCCTCCACACTATTTTTTGCAAGTGTTGGTCTTTGTCCTGAATACGTATTTGTCGGTAAAATTTCTCAATATCAGCTGTGTACACGTATTCAAACGCCCTCCATCGTAGAATCATAGCTTGTAAGTCTTGTTGCAAGTTAGGCCCGCATTCCATCAATTGGTTTAGACTGCGACCTGTGCTAGTGGTTGCTGATGCATTGAAAACCACACGGAGTTTTGTTGTTGTTGAGTCAGGTTTTATGACTCCGTGATGGGGCAGAAAACAGCTCGGGGTGTCTGGCACTGTGCATTTTTTCATATGCTCTAGGTTTATGTATTCGTCGATAAAAGCCTTGTAACTTGTAGCGAGGGTTTCATCTCGTGCGAATCGTTTTTCCATCTGTTTGAATTGCGCGACTGCTTGAGGCTTTGATCGTCCCAGGTTTTGTTCGAAGTTGGCCTTCATGGGGATTCTAACTTCGTATCGCCCATCTTCTAGTCTTTTTGTTGTGTCAGTGTATAGCCTTTCGCAGTACTCCTCCTCGACGCTAGTGGACTTATCGTCTGATGTTATCTCTTCATTTTCCCAAAAACGAGAGATGTCGTTAATGTTTACCACGACATGACAGTTAAACGTGTTCGTGTTTCCTACTAATACCCAGCCGAGTTTGGTTTGTTGTGCTATAGGTGCACATATGTTTCCTCGAATGATGCTGCTCATGACTATGTCGCCATATACTCCAGCATCTAGTAAAATATCAATCGGCCTTGATAAGTTGAAATGTGGGTCTGCCAGGTTAATATTTTCTATGTGAGGCCAATCTTGTTTCTCGAAAGAGTAATTAGGTAGGTTGTTGAGTAGTTTTGGCATTACTAGTGCCGGTGTTGAGAACTGGTAGTCTCCATAAAGGGACTCACAGTCCAACTGAACGGTTCCGTTGCTCTGGCTGGCAGATGCTCCGATTCCCGACACAGTTGAGTTGTGGTTGCGTCGCGTAAGGCCAAGTCGTTGCACAGCCGATTCTGTTATGAGGTTCAGTTGGGACCCCTGGTCTAGGAGACATCTTAGTACGGTGTAAGTTCCATCTGCGGCTTTTACTTTAAGCTGTACTGTTGCTAGTAGAACTTCGTTAAAGTTCCCTGCTACGTGGTTGGCTTTTCGCTGCGAGTTGTTGTTAGCCGCATTGTGGGTCAGTTGACTTGACGATTGTATCGCTGACGTAGTATCACGTGTTACGTCATGTAGCGTGGTGTGATGTGCGCCGTTGCACACCTTGCATCTTTTTTGCGAGTTGCATTTCTGTCCGTTGTGTGAATACATGCAGTTCTTGCAAATGTCCAATTGCTCTACTGTCCTCATTTTTTTGTCTGGCGCCATCTCTTGGAACACTTTACAATAGAGCAAGATGTGGCTGGTTTTACAAACAGGACAATTTCTGTCGGAGCTTGTATGGTTTGCTTTAGGGTAGCGTCTGTATCTGTTGTACGCATCCTTTTGTGTTGTTACCGTCGAACTCTCTTTGTTTGGAGAGCCAGCGGCGGCATCTGTTTGCTTGTTTGGTTTGCTTGTTTTCTTCACCACTGATTCTAGCGCCGTAAACTTCCCTTCGATGAACTGGATGAATTCTTTGAAGTCGGGAAGCCCTCTTGGATTATTCCTCGCTTCCACGTAGTCCGAGTAGGTCTGATTGTCCAGCTTCCCCGTCAGAATATGCACCAGAATTGGGTCCCATGTTGTCGTGTCTATGCCCAAGTTGCGCAACGCGTGCACGGTTTCGAGGCTGGTATCATGTAGGCGTTTCAACTCGTAAGCGTTTTGGTGTTGGATCATATGTTGACCCATCAAAGCTTGCATTTGCTTAGTGAAGAGCAGCTGCAAGTTGTTGTACCTATGGTGGAGGATTTCCCAGCAGGAGTCGTAATTGTTTTCGGAAATGGATAAGTGTTGCACGAGACGCTCAGCCTCTCCTTTTAGTTTTCCTTTCAGGTGTTGCATCTTCTGCGCCTTAGAGAAGGACGGGTTGTTATGAATCGCCGCAACGTATAGATCGAGGAATGTGGGCCACTGTGTGTAGTTACCAGAGAATACCGGTATTTCGATTCTTGGCGTGCTGTCGCGTTGTTGGACAGCGAGGTTGAGCTTGCGGTTAAGATCTCGTTTTGTGGACTCGTACGTTTCTTCGTATTTCGAAAACTCAAGCTCGTAGTTTACGTCGCTGCCGACGAGTATATTGTCGAGCTGCCAGTGTACTTCGTCGATCACCTTCCATCGAGATTCAAGGGTCTTTAGCTTATCTTGTATGTCCCATTTCTCGATAGTATCAGCGGTGCCCAAGTTGCGGGTGAACCGAGAGAAGGCTCTGAAGTTAGTAGCTTGTTGAGTTTTGAGCTCGTCTGATTTTGAAAGGACTCCAGTGTTCTTGCTATCCTCGCCTTGGTTGCTCACGGGTTCTGCAGAGTAGGTAGGCCATGTTTGCAGCTTATGTCGGACGCTTGAATATTCCGCCTTGACCCTGTCGTACGCTTGAGTAGTGTAGTATCCGTCGGTCAGGTCGGTGGCACTCTGTAGCACGCCATGATTCATCTCGAATTCGTTCCAGTGCGCCTGAAGGTTGTCCAGTCGAACCTTAATGTACGTTGCGTTCTTGCGGTCAGGGCCATCCTTTCCAAAGTTGACACCAATTTTCCGGATGCCCTCTGCGATGATTTCCTGCCGCTTGAGAAGTTCTTGTTGCTTAGCGTCCATAGTTGTTATGTGTATGTGTTTTGTAGATGGGCGCTAACCCTGTTTACTTCACGGTGGAATTATTGTTAAGATGTATGTAGTAATAGCTTCCGAACCACCAAATGTTGATGTTTCCTGTAGTGGTCACAGGGTCCGAAAGAATCTCTACGTACGATGTTATGCCTTCTCAATCTGACTGGGGCGGTCCGCTTGTGGAAGACCAGCCAAACCGATTCGCTATCGTAAATAGAAACGCTTCGTACCTGTGAGGTTTGCAGGACTGTTTGTTCCAGTAGTGGCGATCCGGCTCGAAGGACCAAAATGTACGGGCAGTTTGTCCGTACAGGGAGATGTAGTATGTAGACTGTTGATGGATACGAATCACACGGGATGTATACAGGAAATAAAATCACTGTTCTGTGTCCGTTACTGATTGTTCGATTTATTAGGTAAAATGCTAAGTTATATATACATAAAGTAGGTTACTTGTGGTGGGCGCGATAGCTTATTCAGCGAATGTAAGTAAGTAATCGGCGAATAAGTAAATGCTTGTTAAGGTAAAAACTAACACAATACATTTCATGTGGCGATGCTCGTACATATACCTTAGTATTGTTTTTATAGTTTCCCGCGAGATAAAGTAGACCAATCTTTGACTAAGGTAACCATGTTGTGTATTGATTTCGACGATAATCAACAGATATTCGGAGGTTGGTAATTCTGTATATCGCATGTGTTTGTGTTTGACTAGCAACCGCACTCTGACTGTGCATGTCATGTCGAACTTACTGATGTCGGCAAGTAACTTAGTAGTGTCGACCGATGCAGATTTGATAAATCATATTTAGGTACTATTCTAATCATATTTGATAAATCATACTAGAAACCATACTTATTTAACTAATAGGTACCTAATTCATTAATAATATGTTAATAATACAATGTTTGGAGTTTAAAAGAGACCATAACCTCTGAGTTTGTTTCGGCATTTTTCTCGGGGATCAATCCGCTAGAAAATGCCGGTGCTATCTAGTATCAAAATATTGACCAAGAAATTGACGTATTTTAGTGTGTTAAAAGATTTTCTTACAGAAATAAACTTAATTTAATTCAAGTATTAATTTCGAATACTTATTTTATTTACGTGTGAAAATTCTTTCAGTGTTGTTATTACCTATAAATCACACAGATTAGTGTATTTGTCTTTAAAAGAAACATTTGTAATGAGAAATTGTAATAGAATTCTTTCAAAATGGTGCAGAGGTGTGGGTGGGGATCAAGTATTCGTAGCGAGCTACGCCCTGCTACGCCGTAGCACAGGTTCTACGGGTCTTCGGGTGATAAACGACGGACATGCGTGGGCGACGCGACGTAGCGGTGAGAGATGGGGTTAGGGATGAACCTGCATCGCTACGTAGCATACAATACGATTTTTGCTAGTCTAGTTTAGAATGAAATAATAGTAATTAGATTTGTATTCGCTTTTTACTGTTCTAACTTTTTCTTGAGCAGTGGTGGCTCAGTGTTAACGACTCCGACTTACTTAGCTGTAGGTCATGGGTTCGTACCCAGCAAGCCGCTTTACTTTGTGTAAATAATTTTATCACTGCTACTCTTAAAACGGTGAAGAAAAACATCGTGAAGAAACCAGCATGTCTTAGAACCAATAATTCGAAGACATGTGATACGTACCAATCCGCACTGGGCCCGCGTGGTAGATTATAGCACACACTGCTGGGACACAGGCCTCCTCATGATCCCTCACCACCAACCCGTACTGAGCCCGCATGGTGAATTATGGCCCACTCCCTCTCACAGACCGGAGGCTTGTGTCTCAGCAGTGGGAACATTATAGGCTGATTATGCTAACTTTTTCTCTGGTTCTAATTGAGAATCAATCTCCATAACTTGACAGTCAGTCTCAGTTACTAACAGTTGGTTTCATTATTAGTTATAAACCAATGAATTTCAGATGAAACATTAACAAAGGTACACGTTAGTTTAGTAACAACATACGTTGTATTATTATGTACATCTTTGTTCTGAATTTTCATTACTCTAATTCTTTTATCCAAACATTGGAATTATAATAAATTACCCCGAGATACGAATTGTTTGAACGCGTACATTGCAATCCAATTATTCCAACAGCCTCAAGCAAAGTATTTAAATGTAACAGTCTCGTTTGCTCGTATCCAACAAATGTTATGATAGCAAGAGCGGTTAACGAAACGCTTACTTCGTTACGTATCTGGATATCTACTAACTTTCAGTCTAGGCTTTAATTTTCTCAGAGTAAATACATCCATTCTTTTTTATGAAAAGAACCGCTGAGTCAGTTGTGATAATGGCGGGCGCTGAGCTGATTGTGCGGACAGGATGAGTTTATAAAATTTAAACAAAATCTGTAATCAATATTTTGTATAGACTATAGTGCCATTATGCGGCACATTGTATTTTACTATTCATAAACGACCACTGGGTTGAGAGAAGAGAGTACACAAAGCCGTATTTATTTTGTAACAACATTATGCTTTTAAACCTTTTAATATTTGCATTATATTTTTATCATGATATTTAAGCGGAAATTATCATTATCCTTGTTTTGCTGTGATAGTTACGGATATTGTTATTAAAACACGTTATTGGTAATTAGTACACATGCGTTCACAGGCACCGTCAAACTCATAACCCTCTTTTAGGATTCGTTGTCAGCTAAAAATGTACCTACCTTTTTGATATTATGAAACTCAAACTATTTACACGCACTTTTCAATTTTAAAGGAGTTCGTCAGTCAGAAAGTATGAAGGTAGTTGCCCATTCCAGAGTGTAGTAGGTGTACCTATGGAGAAGGACGGGAAGACACTTCATGGACACCCTTTTAAATTACGTTGTTACAAAAATATTAGTTAAATAATTAATGTTTAATTCATGATTATTTATGTCAGAACGATGTAAAAAAGATGAACATGTTAAGCGGCCATGGGGTTGTTTTTTTTCAAATAGAAAAAAAAAATCTATAAATAAAATAAGCCGTGGCAGCTAAGATGATTAGACCCAACTGACGGCGCCCGTTCACGAACATGACGCATGGATCAGCACCATTCAGCTTAACCATTTTGAAAACATTATCCTAATCCAAGCTTATATAATGCTATCATGACCCATAGACAAGTAACACACGTATTAAAAGATAAAAGCTTTCGTATTTACATAAGGCAAGTATTGCAGTACCTACGTAAGTACTTTTCAGGTCCAGTTGAAAACCAGCGTCAGGTACTAGTTGTCTAGCATTTTTTGCTGAACTGGGCCTCTTTGGCGCAGCCGTAAGGCACACTTTCTTGCTAATTTCTTACATCACTTTTCACACTTTTTATTTGTTTTTTATGTTGATTTTTTTTATATGCCGTTACATATTATAATGTGTGCTTTTTAGTCTGTGCTAAATAAAAGTATTTTCTTTCCATTCTACAGGGTATTTGGTAGAAGGTTTCTTCTAAAGTTTCCTAGGGATAAGGACCATCATATCCTAGTTTTCACCCATAAAACCTATAGCAAAGTGTCGCGGTAGGTATTTGAGATAATAATATGAATTTATGGCCCGTGGCTAAATAATAACAGCCGCACAGGTCAATCGGTCAGGTTAAGCTACGCTTGCCGCGGTTGGTCTGTGGATGGGTGACCATCTTTACATACCGAGACCCCTCCGTGCCTCGGAAAGTACGTTAAGCCGTTGGTCCCGGCTGCCATTCGTGGATCTTTGACAGTCGTTACGGGTAGTCAGAAGTCCGAAAGTTTGACAACCAGTTTTACCAAGGGGTATCGTATTACCCAGTAACTGGTTTGTGGAGGTCAGATAGGCAGTCGCTCCATGTAAAATACTGGTATTCAGCTGCATGCGGTTAGACTGGAAGCCGACATAGTTGGGAAAAAGCTAGGCAGATGAATATTGAGTGACGGGGCCCCATAGGGCCGAAGCCTGCCAGGGTAGCGGGATTGTCCGAAAGGGTTACCGCTGCCCTGGAACATAAAGGGCTAAGGAAGGAACACGGGTGGGTTTTAGTCAGTAAGAGTCTGACACTCCCTCCTGCTCCACCCAGAGCGGGAGGAGTCATTTGATCATTTCAAAAAAAAAAGGCAGATGAATATGAATTTATTTAATCACCCAAAATGTTGTCACAACTTTTTGGTTTGTGGTTGTAATAGATTGCAATATTTTTTGGTGTTATCTGCTATGTATATTTATGTACGATTGGGTTAAGAAAATGACTTGTGTGCTTCCAAAATCTTAAAATTGTGTTAAGGTCCGAAACATGTCAATTTTAAAATTCATAATAAAAATTAAAATAATAAAACAATATTTTGGCATTGGCATTTTAGCAAGTGACAGCCCTAATCCCTCAAAACATTGTGTTAGTCCTTCTACCCAACACCCTGTATAGAAGGGTAAGATCAACATTACCTATGTCCCTTCATAACAAGCTACTTTTGACCTACAAATATAGTATTCAGGTATTCCACTCAGATTCAGGATACCGGGGGAGTACTTTGAAATAAACTGAAACGTGTTTAAAATTCTACTTGCGGTCCTCGAGTAATCTAAGTTAGTAAGAATATAATGAACCTGGTTTATTTGATACCTGCTTTTTTACAGATTTGGTCATTAAGATTTTAGTATTTTATTTAATAAATATTAAAATGGTTATACAGGGTGGCAGGGGACATCGACGCGCAAGCTGTAACCATGGATTCAGCACATGAGTTTAGACTCCATAGCGTTGAAATTTTTCGTCGGTTATTAAAAAAAAATATTGCTGTTCTATACATTTTGACCGCGTAGGTATTGCACTTTTCTACGAAACAGAAGAAGTTTTTTAAGAGTTGTTATGGTATTTATTTTTTAATCTTACCACTTTCATTGTCAATAAATACTGGAAAACGGTAAATACTCTACATTGAATTGAACCTTTTATTCCTTATTGTAATGTTCTTTTCACGATTCTATTGCATATTGTGAAACCCTATCTAGAAAGTAAAGGACCAACTCGTAAATATTCAAAGATCCGATCCAGCATTTCCAGAGCATAAAGTATTACAGTGTCTTTGATAGTACGGATCGTCGGAGGCCATAGCACGTAATAGAAGGTGCTTTCTAAATATTTTATTTCCAAATATTTTACACCCTGCATTTACGTACATAGCCCCATTTATATTATATGTGGGTATTTGTATGGCCATAATAGCACAAAGGGTGTTACATAATATAAAGAAATAATAATGCATTGGGTTTATGGAGATAGGTACCAATATTAGTTGCCAGCCGATCCAGGCGTACCATAATAACTTGTTTTCTGAGTGAGTCTCACTACTCCCATGGAATAATAAGCGGTTCTATGTGTTTTTCGTTTGATTACCAAATCAGTGAAAAAAAAGAAAAATTGTTTATTCTGCACAAACTTAATGCATTACAAAAAAAGACAGAAAATACACATGTATACGAAGTAGCCTCGTAATTCATTTTAGTAGGTACGTTCATTAACAAAAAATATTTCCGGATTTCTATCTATTAAAATATTGATTTTTAATAGTACGATTACGTACAAAAATAGATCGAACTAACGGCTGATTTCAAAAAGCCTAACGTTGTTTTGATTGCCTTCAATGTACGTAAACATTAATATGTATATGTTTAAAATTCATTCAAGGGGTGGGGTTATAATGACAGGGCTAAAACGAGACCATACTCAGACGTGTACTGTAGCACTTTTAATAAGGATCTATAGGTACATATAATACAATCGTAGCGAAATGTAAATTGTGTAGTTTTGAGAGGTCTGGGAACGATTCTGATGCCGAAAGTATTTTAGATTTTTTGTATGTTGGTTTGTTTATATGTTTGTCTGAAGGTATATAACAGCACCAAAAAAAAAAAAAACTAGGGTCAGGTTAGGTTAGGACTGTTGATGAGAAATCCCGTGTGTTTACAAATTACTGATGTTTTTTTAATGACAGCTGTTCATCAGGAAAAATCTGTAAGAATTCATCTGTATGAATTGTGTGCCATTAGGTAGTAAGCATAATCAGTCTATTATGTTCCCACTGCTGGGACACAAGCCTTCTGTTTTCGAGAGGGAGTGGCCCGTAATCCACCACTCGGGCCCAATGCGGGTGGTATAATTTCATATCATTGTGTACAAATAGGGAAGAGTTCATTGGGCATCAACAAATTCGCATCTCTGTCAATAGAAAAGTCGTACCTAACCTATTAATACTGTTTGAAACGTGATTGGAAAAGGTATCTTTTAATTACAAACTGTAAACTCAGAATTTTCCCTTTGTTCGGAAAGTTCAAACTTAAAATTCAATTGACAAAATTGAATTTTAAGATTTTGCGCTAGTAATTTTTTAAAAACTTCAATAATCGACATCTACACTAATATCGTAAAGAGGCAAAGTTTGTAAATTTGGATGTACGAGGTAATCTGTAAAAGTACTGATCCTATGTTGAAAATTCTTTCACTGGCAGAAAAGTACAGACGACAGCAGGTCAAGCTACCCGAAACTGTCAAATTTTCCCAATCAACCTTGAACCTTAAAGTTTTAGCGATAAAGTTGAAAATCTATTAAAGAAATTTGACAGATTGTAGTAGCTTGATGTGCTGGCGTCTGTACACTATACCCTGTCCATTAGGTTAATCGGTTTTTGACAGCTGTCTTAGAACGTAACTATTCCAGATTACGTAAAAGTTAACTTTAAAATGCGTAATAAAATGAATATATAAACTGCCTTATCTTATTGAATTATCTTATTTATGGCTTCTTACAGACATTATAATACCGTACGTGTATCAATCAATGTATTGTGTTTTGCTGCAATCACTAGTTCCATCTGTCAAAAAACGGTTTACCTAATGGATAGGGTGTATTGTCGAATGCCATACGGTACGTTTTATAGTATAGTTGACTACAACGCGGACGAAGTCGCGAACAGAAGCTAGTTTTTTTTATAAAAGGTTTCAACGTTGACAGATGTGTTTGTTTACATTGTTAACCCACATGACAACAGGAGGTAAAGAGGGCAGGAGATTAACTACGAAACATTTACTATAATGTCCGCGTTCACGGACCAAATGGCCACTTTAAACCCACGACCAGCGACGTTGATAACAAATCTCTCAGCCAGCCTGCATCTACTCTCAATTACTTTTTATTGTTTTTCACTTATACAATACCCTCGCCGACAATTAGAGGAATGCTATTGTGTTGACGGTAAAAAACTTTCAATTGAACTTTTTTAATTAGTCTTTTAACTGAAGATTTACAGGGTAAAATCATTTTGAATGAGCAAGATTAAAGAATTGATAGCGGCAATGTTTTTTTATAAAGGTATTTTTTGTGTAGGTAAGTAACCTTTCTCCGGAATTTGATGATTTGATGATTAAGATGTATTTAAAAATCTGAAGGTAGTTCAGGATGGTTCTATATTTCTCTTCGTGGCTTCTGTTTAGTGTTGGGCAATGATAATAATCCGGTTAATATCATTTGGCTAACAATCGAAAAGCAGTTAAAAACAGTTAGTACTAGCCATTAATAGCAATTATGGATGATAACCCTGCTGTTAATGTTATTTTAGTGATTGAAAATTTACCTTCATGGTTTTCAGGCTTAGGACTGTCAGATGAGACTTCATTTTCATCATCTTTCTTTGTAGTAAATAAATATGCAATTTAAAACTAATCTGGACCGTTTAAAATTTTCAATCAGCTATTTACATTGATTTTTGAACATTAGGTTTTTTATGTACTTTGTTTTTTTTTTTAATTCTTAATCAGTCATTTATTTGGATATTTTTTTGGGAATTTTTTATTTTCGTTTTTAGTTGTTTTTTTTTTGTTTGTTGCTCAAAAATAATTTTCAGCCTAATTACTGCTAGAAACACTGGATTTTTCAAAATCTCCTAAGTTTGGTACATCGATTGGATCGGACGCCAATGGATCTATTTCTGGTGTATTAAGAAGTACAGGTTCATTACAGTCACAGGATAATTAATTAGGTAGATGGTTAAATCACAAAGCGGTGTGTCAATAGTAATTATGATTTTTATAGTATTGGATCTCTAAATTAACAAAACTGAATTTCCCGAAAAATGTGTATTTATTTTATTATTAACACTTTTTCACATACAAAAAGTGAAAAAAAAAATTTAAAAAATAACAATACATTGAATCACACTTTGTACACGCACCCAATTTACGTTCACACCCACAGATTTTACATTATAATAAAAAAAAGCATTTATTTTTTTAACAATACATTGTTAGGAGGGTTATCATCCATTGCAAGGCTATTAATGGACACTTATGGATTATAATCGATAATAACTCAAAGCATCCGGCTATTAACCCAACACTACTTCTGTTCCATTCAAAATCAAGAATGAAACTCATTAACGCATTTTCGAAATCAACCTCAAACGCCGTGATTTTGTTTATTGTCTGAAATCGTTACAAAAAATAAACTAGAATTTTATAAATCTGAAATCAATTTACTTTATAAAGTTGTAACGGAGAATTGAAAGCAAATCAAATTGAAACAACATTTCAACATTAATTTATTCTCTTTAATCTTTTTGAAATCTATTACGAGTAGAAGCCATTAAGTAAGTAATACATAAGTGCACAACACTATAAATAACTTGTTCTAATACTGGATATGAAACTCGTGTCCCTATTCTGTACGTCGTAAATTATTACAGACCACTAGCATCCATTGACATTAACTATTAAGTTATTTCTAACAACATTCGTGTTTCGCTATGCATAGTTCAGCACTGTCCAAACTTTCCAGTTATAATAGAAATGGATGGGTAACACGTAGAGTGAACTCACGAAAACAAGTATAGTTGTGGTTGTAGCGGAAGGCTCTGGCGCGCTCTATAGCGGAATTGTGACGTCAGAGTCAGTCTACTTCGTCCACAGAACGACGAACGTTTGTGGCCCCGACACACGCATCCGGGACCACGAATCTAGGCCACAACTTACAACAAATATTATGAAAAAAAAGTCACCAGAAAATGGGGATGGTTACTAAAATAAAGTGCATCATAACCGAGGTCGGTGATCGATCGCAGTCGGCATGCGACTGCAGATCACTAAACGGTTAGCTGAGCCGCATTCTGCAATGACTTGTAATCGAAGATTGACGTTTGATGGCCCTCGTTTCGACATGGTGCTTACTGTTTGAAACGATTTTATTTTTATGACACCATTACCCGCAGCCGCTATCATAAATTATGCAATCGTTTTTTTAAAGAGATAATGACATAAGTAAACGTTGATGATTAAATTGTCTTTACAATTCGTTCTGTTTATATTTGAAACAAGAGACATTTCAAACATTTTTTTATAAAATGAGGTTGCGTAGACACTGTGCATGTTTGTGTAAAGACAGATTATTCAAAGGAGACCATTCATATTGGGCCCAAAACCGGAAATGCCGGGCCAGTAAAAAAAAAAAAAAATTCTGTTTGGTAATTTGGTACTATGGCACTAAAACTGTGGAACCATTATTTTAGCGGCTATATAAGTTCAAAAATCAGATTTCTCGTACATTTGACCTAAGCATAAATGTAAATATATCATTTGAGTACACGTGGTTAAGTCTAGTGAGTAATTCTAGACATTTTTAACCGACTTCAAAAAAAGGAGGAGGTTCTCAATTCGTATGTTTACATTTTTTTTTTACTACAGGTTAGTTATCTAAGCCTATTGGGAGCCAGGAGAAAATGTCGTTTTTCGTGGAAGAATTTAATCCCCGGCACGTCACTGCGAAAAGCTATTATGTTTGTGTCTTTTGACAGGACATTGGAGGTTCAAAATGCAGTCAGCAATTACACATGCAATATTGGAAAGAGGACATTAGGATGTTGTTCACACGTAATTTGCGTAGTGTGATTTTTAATCTACGCACGGTATGAACCAAATGCGAGACGCGCTCTAGCTATAGAATTGGAAGAGTTCTACGAGTAGTTCGACCTTAGAAACGTATTAATAAAATAATTGAAAATAGTATTAAGAAGTTGCTGAAATGCGAGGTGCTGAAGTGTCTGTACAAAAACACCACTATGTCAGTCCGACTCCAGGATTAGACCTTGAAACCTATCCTTCTGCAGCGAGGTGTGAGACAAGGAGGCGTTATCTTTCTGAAACTGTTCACCGCTGCACTGGAGGATGTCTCGAAGATCCTGGACTGGAAAGGGGCTGGCATTAACATCAATGGCGACTACATAATTCACCTTCGGTTTGCCGATGATATCGTAGTCATGGCTGAGACTATGGAGGACCTCAGTACAATGCTCGATGACCTCAGTAGAGCCTCCGAAAGAGTGAGTCTTAAAATGAACATGGACAAAACGAAGGTCATGTCAAATGCAACACTGTAACACCCGCTGTCATGAAGATCGGAGACGCTACACTCGAAGTCGTGAACGAGTATGTTTACCTAGGACAAACTGTCCAATTGGGTAGGTCCACCTTCAAGAAAAAGGTCAATCGCCGAATCCGACTCGGCTGGGCAGCGTTTGGGAAGCTACGCAATATCTTCTCGTCCCACATACCGCAGTGTCTCAAGACGAAAGTCTTTGACCTGTGCGTGTTGCCAGTGAAACGACCTATGGCACTTAAACGTGGTCGCTCATAATGGGCCTTATTAGAAGGCGTAAAGTCATAGACATAGCCCGAAGAATTGCCAAACTTAAGTGGCAGTGGGTAGAGCACATTTCTCGCAGAACAGATTCTCGCCAAAAGGTTCTGGAGTGGCGACCGCGTACCGGAAGACGTACCGTTTGAAGGCTTCAAGGTGGACCGACGACCTTGTGGCCACAGGAACCCGTTGGATGCGAGAAGCACAGAACCGGTCGAAGTGGACGTGCTTCGGGGAGGCCTATGTCCAGCAGTGGACGTCTTTCGGCTGAAATGATGATGATAAGTATTAAAAAAAGGTTTGCCATTGTTTTATTTAACTAAATTAAAATATTGTGTACATTAACTGATTAAAATAGTTTTAGGATCATGGTTGCCATTGTTTTATTTGCGAGAATCAGTACCTAACCTTGCACAAGACATGGTATCCACAAAACATAGAACACAAATATACTTAAACTCATAAACTAAGCGGAAAATCGAACTTAAAGCTTTTTTTTTTAATATTACAATCACACTTACAGAATTACAGTCATGCCAAAAAAGTTTATAATACCTACTAAATAAGTCCAAGTATGTACATACTTAGATGATATATTTACATTTATTACAAACTTAGGTAGCTGCTTATATGATGGTTCTACTGCTTTGGTATCATAGTACCAAATGCTTAGGATGACGTTCCAAACGGATTAAAAACGTCCTTTTCCGTTGGCTTTCAACTTTAGATTTTAGGCCCAACTTTGTATGAAACCTGAATGATCTCCTTTAGTTTTGATTTGAATTTTAGGGTTTGACGAACTCCTCTTGGGCCTATTTAGCGCAGACGTGAGGCATACAATACTATTTTAATTTTTAAGATTTTTCTGTCTTTTTTTTTTGATCTCTTAACCTGAGTCAAATAAATTTTAAAACTGTTTGTGTATGTGAGTTTAAATGTTTGTAAACGCACCCACGATACAGGAGAAATTCCTAGTGTAGGCCATCGTTTTTTTTTTTTAAAAAAAACAACTTATTTTCTCCATTCGAGGTAAGTCAGTCTCACAAAAAAAAAAAAATGTTTATTTCATTACAAAGGGCATTTCAATACATGTTATTGGAGATCACCTTTTAAGCAAGGAATTGCTTGTGTTAGGAGACACAATCGATTCCTTGCTTAAAAGGCACAAAAACCAAAACACAATAAGGCTCACACTAACTTGTACTTAAGTCTCAAGAGATCGAAGGAAATGGAAAGTGTGTCAGTGAATTCATCGTCAGGCCACCGACTTCTGCCAACATCCCGTCGCCCGCCGCCACTACTTATTTCACGATTTTGGAACACATTTTTGCGACACATGCTTCGAACGCTTCAGCTGTAGGTCGTAGATATTAGGGTCACAGATTCCTTGTGCTATTGGTTTATTTATATTTTTGTAGCCCTTTTTTATAGTTAGTTGATTTAGAACATGGAAAAAAGGGGAAAATGAAAGGCTTTGAGGGAAATTATAACTAAGTTACCTCGTGTTGACACATTCAGGATCAAAGCTTATTGGTTTCAGTGGTTACAAAATAACGCTCTTAATCCTATTTTATAAAAGGACCAGCATCCTAATTGCGAAACACACAATCAATCTCAATCTGAATCATTTTGAAGGAAAATAAAACCAAAAAAACCCCGCTGTAACCACTGGATCCAATGAACTTTCCGCCCGCGACTTCGTCCGCGTGAAACTTCTAGTTCCCTTGACCCACCCCGTCGCATCGCATCATCTGCCCGCGCAATCACTTCGGTTTTGCTTAGCGTTCTTTCTGACTTTTTTCTTTTTGCTCGGCTCTTAAGGTACATAGCGTTATGTTAAATAGCCTATAGCCTTCCTCAAGAAATGGGCTATCAAATAATCAGCCTATAATGTTCCCACTGCTGGGACACAGGCCTCCTCTCGCTGAGAGGGAGTGGCCCGTAATCAACCACACGGGCCCATTTGGTAGATGGCACATGTCATCGAATTTTTTGGTTCTAGGACATACCAGTTTTCTCACGATGATTTCCTTCACCGTTCTGAGAGCAGTAGTGATGAAATAATTTACACAAACTGAAGCGCCTGTCTGGGTTCGAATTTATGACTCGTAAGTCGCGGCACAAGGAAAGGTGGTAGAATATGGGGGATACTTGCCCAGCAGTGGGACAACATAGGTAAAAGGAAAAAAAAAGTCACGGCAGTTACCACTGGGATACCACTGCTCCAGAGGCAAAAATAATTTTTCAAATCCGACTGGTAGTTCTAGAGATTACCCTCTACATACAAACTTACAAACACACAAATTTTACCTCTTTATGATATTAGTACCTATACCTAGATATATTAGTATAGACTATTTAATGACCTTTTAAAACATGATTACGGGAGGGTTTACAAAAAGCCACACGGGCATATAAATACCTATTATGGATCTCATAATTGCTCAACAAATAATGAATAAGTTTCGGAGCAACGCGCTACGGTGTCGGCCACAACTGTTGGCGCGTCATTATTTAGTCGTCTCGTGTAACGCGTCACGTACATCTGTGACTGTTACTAACGTAGCGCTCGCAAGAACTGATCGCTTATGTTACGTTACGTTCGTAAAATTTTATCACTCTTTTATCCCTTTCAAAGTACGAAGCCCAAGTGGTGCTAATGCACTTTGTATAACCACGTGCGACAGGAATATGGTAGTGATAGCTTATGATAGCTCGCACTTGCCCACACGTAAGCACCCATCACGAAAAGGGCCAATGTCATTTTTATTTCTTGTACAGATTACTTTATGAACGTAATACTTTGTTACAAATTGCATTACGATCAATGAATAAATTACGAAAAAAGTTTCGTCCATAAAAGTTTCGTCCAAAAAAGTATCCATGCCGCAATTACGATTGAACCTAAAGAAAATTGAAAACCTTCACTAATCGATATTTAGAACGTTCACAACTTTTAGTAATGTATAAATATAGCTTTGAAGTTAAAATAACGAGCTTAAAATAAAATGTTTAATGTAAGTTGGCAACTTGGTTATCACAGCAATACAGTTGCAATTAATTTCATATATAATACGACATTCATTTCGGTATCCGGATTCCACTACAATTAATCATTTTATTCCAGCAGCAAACGAATTAACATATACTTCGAATACTGATCGTCTGGTAGCAGGAATCAGAGTACTCTTTGAGTTGGTTCGGTAAATAAAGTTAAATTGGAAGCAAAGTTTGAATAGCCAAAGATTTGATCATGGGAGGAAAAAGTCGAATAAAAACAGGATACAGATTAATTGGGCTAGTGAGACAGTAGCAGGTTCATCCTTGTAGCCAGAGGATTGATTAGACGGCGTCGGCACGGTAATTAATTGACGCATCCGGTTCTATTCCGCTTTTTGTATCGCAGGGTTTGATTGAATTCTTCACTTCGCCGCCAATAAGTGGGGTGAAGCAATCAATTTACAGACACTTCATTAGCCACGAAAATTACGTAGAAGAGTACAAAGCGGTTTTGTAGCATACATTATTAACACCATGTCATACATTGCCGCTTTTATAAATCTTGGAGGGAACATATGTATGCACATAGCATAGGTAGGTATTATGTAACGACGTAAGCAGTGCGACAGCTTTCCTGGTTTCGATCTGCATATATGACTGAGTTATCACTGTCCAGTGTGGCCGAAAACTAGGAGAATCCATGAAACCATAACTGAAAGAAGCTTTGTGGTGCTTTTCAGTTCCTCTAGTGTCGATTGATTGTAGTCCGTCCCTGTCCGGTTTATCTGCGAATCTCCTTTTCACATCGTCCACATTGTGCAGCAAGTCTAACATCCAAAAGAATCAAAACTGATGGTAGCCATGTTGGTTTTCAGTTCCTCTTGTAGGTACCAATTTATTTGTTTGTCATGCTGTCTAAGTTATCTGTGACGAATCTCCTTTCACGTCCTCCGTTGTATTATGTGACGAATCGATGTAGATACATTTCTATGTTGTTGATGTTTGTTTTAGTTTATTTTCTAGTTTAATAGTGTTTTGGCTACCTCTCTTTTTAGAATAACAGAGTTTTGTGGCAATACTTTTGTTTTATTTTTAACCTACGAATAAAAACGGAGGAGGTTCTCAAGTCGACGCCTATATTTTTTTTTTTATATATGACCACGCATAACTTTTTACAGTGTAGTCCGATTTTGATAATTTATTTTTTATTGGAAAGGGTATACCCCAATGTAGGTCCCATATAAATTTGGAAAAAAAAATCCAACCCTAAGGGTGGCAAAATAGGGGTGATTTATTGTTCACTCACAGATTTGAATGCTGAGTTGTGTATTATTACTCTACTCAGTGCCACACATGCCTGCCCATTGGCAAACAATTAGTAGATTATAGCCACAAAAAATTATAAAACAAAAATTTTTTAACAAAAAAATTAAACCGCCGAAAAAACTGAAAGGCAAAAAATAATAAACCTTTTTTATTTAACCTCAATAACTAAGTTCTTAAACTAATGTAAGAATTATTAAGGTAATTTAGTGATCTTTGTTTATTGATTGTTTGGCGCCGACTCAAAATTACTTAGGTATACCTACTTACATTAGTTTAAGAACTTAGTTATTAAGGTTAAATAAAAAAGATTTTTTATTATTTTTTGCTTTTCAGTTTCTTCGGCGGTTTAATTATTTTGTTAAAAAGTTTTTTTGGATTGCCAATGCGGTACTCTAAACGTACCTAGATCATCATTCATTATAACTGGCTTCTGTCCCTGCCTTCTGTCGACGTGGAAGTCTACTATACTGTGAAGTCTACGAGCTGTCAGGCTACCGAGAGGAATCAATTAAACCACGGTTTATCACGTATGCTCAATAATTATTCCTAGAAATCATTCTACGAATTTTACATCTTCTTCCTTTGGTTTGTCAGCCAAATCTGACGCCTAATGTCTTCTAATCTTAAACTAAGTTAATGTTTGACTCGTATTTCTTGCCTCGCGGAGGTAGCATGTAAGCACCAAATAGGCTATAGTCTCTACAATACCACAAAACATCTTATGGCACTCGGGAAACCTGTAGCTTTCTATTAGTGAAAGAATTTTTGTATTTGACATCATTACAATATTAGTTTAGATCTAAAATACTAAGCATAACTTTTAGGCATCGAAAAGGCCTCGATAACGTTACGTAATGATGAAATATTAAATTAGTTTTAAAATTAATAATTGATTGTTGCCTAAAAATGTATTTTTGTAGCTCGTCGTCGCCTGTTTCATTGAGTTCTTTCTCTTTCTATACTAGTAATAAGGCTGAAAGTTTGTTTGGTTGTTTGTTTGAACGCGATAATCTCTAGAAATACCAATGGGATCTGAAAAAATATTTTTGCCTTTAATAGCCCAATTATTGAAAAAGGCCATTGAACATCATGCTAAAACGAGCCGAGCAAAAATAAAAAAAAAGATAGGAGGAAAGGGAAATTTCTTTGGTCAAAAAGGACGCTAGGCGAAAATAAAGTATTAACGCGGGCAGACGATGCGATGCGACGGGTCGGGGAACAAGAAATTTCACGCGGACGAAGTCACAGACAGAAGGTTATTACTTTTTATTTTAAAAGATTTCCTTTTGTCTTTTATACCCTTAGTTGTTCATGTCTTATCGGAAACCTTTTAATATTACAAGTTAAAATTTTACTTTGTTGTAGGAAGGAAGTGGTGGCCTAATTACGGACGAGGAATAAGCGCGGAAGTTAAATTCAAAATTGGAGCGAGTTTTAGTTTTTTTTCGGTACTGCTTGCTTTATGAGTATAGAATTAAGCTTTTTTAAAGCAAAAAATATGAGAGTGGCATGCAAAGAAATGGTTTCAGAATTATGATTTTAGTCCCGTACATAAATCATGAAAAATATCGATACTGAGTGCCGAACTGCCAAACTAGCATTAAAGTAAATATGGTTCCCACTTTAATTTTACAAAAAATATACTAAAACCTAATATATCTACATAACATCACGCTTGCAATCCCTGATAGGTTTGGCAGAGGTGTACCTATAGTACACCTACATTTCGCCAGTTATGTTCAAGGCCCATGTCGCCATGTGGCAATGGGGGTGTGCCAGTGCCATTAACAGGGTACAAATCAATCAATCTCCGGGCTGCGACTAAGAAATTCCTGATGGAAAAACCCACTTACACCTTGCCCGATCTGGGAATCGAACTCAGAACTTCATGCTCAGCAGTAGCACTTATGACCACTAAGACCTACGAGGTAGTGAAGAAAGTTTGAAATTGTTAACCAAAATCAGCATGAAAGGTCAGTTTCAGAAACAAAAGAGCGATTTGCTTTAGTTTTCCACTTCCACTGCGAAAACTAAAAATTGGATTGTGAGTGTCTCCAATAGTAAAGTGGTTCGAAACTGGGATGGGTCACGTCACTAGAGGCGTTCGTTCAATCAATGCGAATTCAAAACTTTGATGGCACTAGTCGTTCCGGCGCCGATCCAACTTTGGTTTATGGACATACCGCTACCGAACGCGGGAAGTGTCTGCCGTGTGGGGAATCACTAAGCTTACGTATGATGTGCTTACTCACACGGTAAAAGTTATCAATTTGAGATTTTTTTATCGTAGTTTTTATTGGACGAGTAGAAATTCTAATTCTTAGCACTGTTCAAGTTACATCGTTTAACTAGCGTAGAGTTTTAAGATTTTGTGTGTTTAGTAAATTAAACTGAAACGACTCTAAATTAAGGTGCTGTTTGCGTTTAAAATGCTGCCATTAGAAACGTCAATTATAGCTGAATTTAGAATCGTTTCAGTTTAAGTTCGAAACTCGCAATCATCTAAAACTTCTCAGGTTTATTTTCGATAACTCACAAACTGCTGATTATTATTACAAGCAGTTGTACGGGCTTTGATAATCCGATTCGAAACAATGAGTTTTAACTTATTTGCGAGTTTGGCACTTAGTAATTTTGTAATAAAATACACAGGTGTTTGATAAGAGTGTGATGTTTTTAACGTTGAATTTTACTTTAATTAGTCATTATTTGGATTACTCCTCATTTTAATAAGTCAAAGTGGTGAACTCTTGTGAAGAAAACACAGTATGTAGGTTAAACAAATAATTTATTTGACAAAGTCATTATTTTTAAAATTCAAATCTAATTTCCCAACTTCATCACAATATTATATTAGGTAATAAAATTAAGTTACAATCTAATAACATGTTCTAAGCTTACATCTATACAGCTGGTTAGTCATGACACAATTGTGTTAATTAAATCTTGTAAAAAAGAAGATTGCGAATGCCTTTTGAAAGGTCTTGTAATTAAATTGAATACACCTTTGTGAAAGGCATTCGCAATCTACAAGAAAACACAATAATTAAATACTAACACACTACAAGTTACTCCTTAATTAGTTTTCGAAAAGTTTGTCCTTATTCCAGCTTTATTTTCACAAGCGATATCTTTTATATTTTCTGGAGTTCACAACACACTTAAACTGGAACTATCAATACTAAGATCCTCATTGGTAAGTGGCCACTATTATTGATGAAATCGTACAATGGCACTTTATCTAGTTCACTAGAAGAGGATTTTTTCCGCTTTTTGCGCCGCGAGTGCCATCTCCTTTACTTTTACCCGATGTACTTTGCCGGAGGGCGTAATGGGTAATGAATCTACGAAGAAAAGACCGCCATTCACTTGCTTCCCTTCCATGTTCTCTGAAAACAATAAGTTAGCAATTGAGTAAGAATGAAGAATGAAATTGTTTAGTCGTGTGGCTAGCCGTTGGCAATAAATCTGGAACGTGTGTAGTCCCGCGAACGGCAATAGATTGCGCCACCTGCGACGCTGAATACGAACTACGGCGGCGGAGATACATCGAGCTGGCCAAGCATTCACTGCGATGATTGACAGCCGAAGTTCTGTTTAGTATGCTTTCATAAATTACGCAGTTACAATTCGATTACAGATTTTGATTGAGTACACAATTATTTCCTTCTTACTTGATTTTCCCTTTAAGATTTTTGATTATGATATTTCTTGGAAATATGTAAATTAATACCCCTAAAGGGAATTTATAAATATTATCTCAAATGCCGAGCCCCTGCGGGGTAAATTCCGTTCGCTTGCCTTCACATCCATCATCCCTTGTTTATAATGCAATCAATTTAGTATAGATTATTTTTATTCCGACATTATCTTTGGCGTTGTTATCTAACCTCTGAATTAATTATTCGAAGACGGCAAAGACGAAGGCAAGAGAATCTGACGGGCTTAGTAGGTAGGTATTTAGTATATGAGAAGCTTAGTTTGTTATCTCGTATCGTTCGATTTATACTTATCACAATATAGTTACCCCATTAAAAAATTCAACATTATTTTACCAACTGATTGTGAAAATTAATAACTTTCATTTGTTTTACTGCGTAGGTTGTCGGATTTTAGATTTTATCGATAAGAAATCAATAAATGGAGCACATGTCATTTGTTTTCTAATTATCAAAGATACTAGCAGGAAAAGCTAAAATTAAATTTTGATTAATCGTAGCTCCGTTTTATCAAGATTTAAAGTGTAAGTACCTACATAATGCAATAAAACTGTTTTTTTTAAGCTGCGTAATAGCGTTGATTACTTGGTTTGTTGCAATTGTGCAAATGAACGAAATTTTTTTTGGGAAAATGTAATGCACGGCTAGGAGTGTCACACAAGCCGGCCTGAGCTTATCTCGCTAAAAACGAATATGTTAATATCTTTATTCCGCGGAATCGTATGCATATGCTGGTTTTCACTGTTTTTGCAACCATAATTATTACAAAAATTGAATCAAAGGACGTGCTGGTAAAGAAAACAAATTTCATATTTCTGCCTTGATTCCGCAGCTGAAAATGAAATGTATTCGGTAGCCACAGTTGCGCATTATTTTACAAATGAATATTATTACTGCGCAAAATACGGGCCAACTGTTACACAAGTAATTATGACATGCGATATGAGTTTTCTTGAACCATCAGATGACAACACGTATTTATGATTGCAGTTTCTCAAAAAATATTTGAATTTGTGTTTTTACATGTTTGTATACCTATTTTATATGTATTGTGTCTACCAAAACATTGTTAGATATAAAGTACCCAATATCTCATCATCGGCCTGACCTTTTCCCAGCTATGTTGGAGTCAGCTTCCAGTCTAACCAGATGCAGCTGAGTACCAGTATTTTACATGGAGCGACTGCCTATCTGACCTCCACAACCCAGTTACTGGGTAATACGAAACCCCTTGAAGGTATACCTAATATCTACACTAATATTATAATGTGCTAAAGTTGTACATAAAGGATGTAGGAGGTAATCTCTGGAAGAACCAACTGATCTGATTTCGAAAATTCTTTCAATGGCAGAAAGCTCCACTATTGCCGAGTACCAGAGGGTATGTTTTATAGAAATTTACTACAACCCGGGCGAAGTCCCGGGCTGAAACTAGTCGCATGTAAAGGTAAGCAAAATTGTGAATTCTTGCTAAGAAGTCCTTTGTAAGTTAAGATTAAGTAATCCTATATTTCTCCGATGCCTTCAACCCACAATATACAATATCCATAATCTTGAGCTTAGATGTAGGGACTAGAAACTGAACAAGGAATATAGGTCCAACACTAGCCAAGAAAAAGCAACCACAGACTGTGATATTTTCCCTACGTCACATAGGTACTGCCACGAGCATAATTATCTTACACTTACGCAAAATACAAAGACGATTTTCTCGCGAAGTTACGATTGCAACTTTAAATAAAGAGCTATTTCAAAACACTATGTTCGTGACGTCATGAAATTTATATCAAAACTTTAGGAGAAAATCGCTTTTGAATCTTGCGTAAGAGTAACATATTTATAATCGTGACTGTACAGTCACGAACAAAAGTATGTATACACTCCGCTTTATTGAAAAGCGATTTACTCCTTTATTTTTTAATGAAATTTTATGTTGGTACATAGCATTTTCGAACCCATAGGTTTATGTAATCTGTCGTATTTCAACGTTGCATTCGTTATTTCACGAAAAAATCGCAAATAAAAGTTGCCAAGTGTTGACATATTGGTGCTCGTGACTGTACAGGTAGGTCCTCTATTATGTGACCTATGAGAGGATCTGACGCAGAATGTCCCATTCGTAAAATGTCAACGTGAAAACGAATGTCCTATTCGCGAAACGTCCTAGAGTGAGAGAAGAGAGAGTGAACATGTGTCTCCGCACTTGTGCACTTTAGATAATATCTCCGCTGAGATTGGGCGACATGGCCGCAGTTTGGGCTGGAGGACTATTATTTTTATTTATGTCCTCTACTAAAGACATGTTTATTGAACGAATGAACATCAACCTCACGTAAATGATAAAATTACCAATTAGTTTTATGGAACACTGACACACCTATCTATCGACCTGTCACAGATACTATAGGTACCTACATAGTGATTGGTAGTTAATTTGATTAGTCATAATACCTGTTTAATCTTACAACAATAGCTGATTATGACATAGTACCTAATAAATCAAGAATTTCCAATCGTTATCATAAAAAAATATCGTATCGTATGTTTTTATTCAATGACAATTTGGCTAATTTATAATATAGGCAGTAGCTCCATGTAAAATACTAATATTCAGCTGCATCCGGCTTTTCCCAACTATGTTGGGAAATGGTTAGGCGGGTGAGATAGATACATATTTACAAATGTGATTAGATATTTTTGTTATTTTACTGACTTTTGATGTGATCAAAGGGTTGGTTTGAGTTAAAATAATGCATGTTTTTGAAAATGTTGTTTTAATGTTACGAGACTGTGATTATACGTAAATTGGTTGTTTTAGACCAGCCGATCTATTCTGTAAAACTGTATTCTGTAAACTTACGTGAAGTGAGCTGAAAGTTACCTAGTTGTCATTCCATCTGATGCTAAGGATTAATAGCTCACTTCACCTTAGTTTCACGGTAAGATTTTTTCTGAATAGACCAACTGCACCTCGTGTACAAAACAAAGAAATCCGTCAAATAATTTTAATGTTTTTGTGTAAGTCCTACTAATATTATAAACGCAAAAGTTTGTACGGATGGATGGATTGACGTTTGTTACTCTTTCGCGCAAAAACGACTTAAGGGATTTGAATGAAATTTGGCACACATATAGTTTATAACCAGCATTAACACATGGGATACTTTTTATTCCGATATTCCCAAGGGATCGAAACTTATGCGGGTGAAACCGTGGGGTGCAGCTAGTCAATAATAAGATCAAAATACTTACTTCTTATTAAATCGAAGACCTCTTTCGTATCAACATTGTCGCCGTTTCTCCTAACCAGGGCGATGACGGGCAGTTCCATACAATCTTGTTGAGGCAGGCTCACAACGCAGGCATCCGCCACGGATGGGTGACGCTTGATGATACTTTCGATTTGCAAAGGTGAAAGCTGAAAACAAAATCATTTATTAATACTATATAGACTTATTTGGAAGGCCTCCCACAAGGTGGACCGATGCTGGATGCAGAAGCATAAAAGCGGTCGAAGTGGCGGTGCTTTGCTTGGGGGAGTCCTATGTCCAGCAGTGGACGTCTTTCGGCTAAATAGTTGATGATGATGATAAACTTATTTTGTTTCGAAATTACCTTAGTCGTCGTACGTAATTTCTTTCACTCAGTTTAAGTCCAGAACTGATGGTAGCACCAGTTCTGGACTTAAACTGAGTGAAAGAAATTACTTGAATTATTAAACTTGTAGAAGTTTAATAATTCAAGTATTCATAAAAGGCCTGTCGTAATAAGAACATTCACAAGCCTAGATACTTGGCTACACGTAATTAATTTATCTGCAAGAATGAATACGGCTTGAACCGTTTGATAATATCATAACCACTTTTGAGTGGCTGAGTTTGTTCATGTGAAAGGCTCCTTTTAAAATTAATCTTATCATTTTTTAGCATCAATAATGAAAGACAATGGGCGATGTTAAAAAATAATATTATTTGAATAACGTGAACCGATGTTTGTAAAATGTTTTCTTGAAATGGAAACGTCGAACTGTAGACGGACAGCAAGGATTTGGTAAATATTTTTCTTGCGAAATAAGTCTTAGTTTTCTCTTGTCGCATATCAACCGACTCGAGACAGTGCGCCACTAGGATGAATCAGAGCGTGAGAGAAATAAGTCTAGCTAAGTTTACGCTGACTGAGTTTTCGCCTTGCGTTATTTTTAGAGGTTCTGGTAAAACAATATTATTTCCAACGAAACTTTTATTCTTCTGAATTGGCACATTTAATTTGATTGCATTGCTTGTTCACGCATCATTGAGATTTTTAATATCCGTTGAATCTTTTCTCTTCTTTCGTGCATTTTTATTCATTGGCGTTATTTTCTGTCTATGTTCAAACCTAGTTCATTTCGTTGGAATTTTTAATTGGAAAGGTAAATGCTAATAAAACTTTGAAAAATTTTTCACTCACCAGAAAACCATAGTGCTTAATTAAAAGTCTCTTGCGTTCCACAAAGTAGTAGTAGTCTTGTTCGTCCTTGTAGAACATGTCTCCGGTCTTGAACCAGCCGTCGTCAGTTAGCATGGTCTTCGTCTCCTCGGGGTTGTTTAGGTAGCCCTGTATATTAAATTAGTAATTAATAATAATACCCCAAAAACTGGGTAGGTTTCTTTGCAACCTACGAGTAAAACATTGATAGTACAGACTCCAGCACATCAAGCTACTCGCACTACAATCTGTCAAATTTCTTAATAGATTTTCAACTTTATAGCTAAAGCATTAAGCTTCAAGGTTGATTGGGAAAATTTGACAGTTTCGGATAGCTTGAACTGCTGGCGTCTGTACATTACAATACGTGTGACTTAAGTAGTCCATTATTACACGGCATGAAATTAGAAAGAAAATAAGTTTATTTGACCCAGGTTAAGTAAGACGCACAATATTCACACAAACAAAAAAACAGTAAAAAAAGAAACTTAGAAATAGTAAAACAGAAAATAGTATTGTGTGCCAAATAGGCCCAGTTCAGCATAAATGTCAGACAAATAACACCTGACGCTGGTTTTCAACTGGACCCTTTGTTACGAGAATGTCTTACGGACGTAAATTAGTTATATGATGTGTGTAAATATTTATATTTATAGATAAGCTCCCTCGCTACTCGTGCATTAATAGACTTCTTAAGTCACACGTCGTATCGTATACTAGTTTATAGCTCGTGTGACCTAAACCCGCACTTAAGTCACGCTTTTCTGGGTAAATAAGGACTACTTAAGTCACAGAAAAGCGTGACTTAAGTGCCGGTTTAGGTCACACAGCGTTGTAAATATATTCTCAGCAACAATAAGATTTTTCGACAGCTTTCATACGATGCCCAAAAGCTGAAAACCTAATGCATTGAAAGATATTAACTGTTCGAAAAGATCAATACTTCGCGGAGTATTTTCCAAAACTGTGCTGCTTTTAACGTACAAACCGACCGGGATAGATACTACCCACAGCTATAATATTCAGAATACTTTATTGAGTAACTGTGTAAGTCGGGGCTGGAGCAGTATTAACGTGCAGGTAAATTATGAATGTGTTCATCCTTAGGGCATTATCATCCGCGGCTCATGGATTTACTAACGGTTTACCTTTTTGGGGATTGAGATTCTGGGAATCGTTCTTAAACATTTTACTAACCGGATAGTATTTTTGGGTAAAATTATCGAAGGGAGTACCTATTTAGTTATAGTTACTAGGTAGGTGTACAGGGTGGCAGAGACATCGACGCCAAACCTGCGTTGCAAATTTGTGTCGGTTATTAAAAAGAAATTAGCTGTTCTATACATTTTAACAGCGTAGGTCTTGCACTTTTCTATGAAACAGCAAATTTTTTTTTCTAGAACCATGTGCCAAATTCATGGTTACAGTTTGCGTGTCGATGTCCCTTTACGACCCTGTATAGAAATACTACATGCTCACATTCCTATGGATAATCACAGTAAACTAAATATTTTGAATAAAATGTATGAAGATGCTTTATTTTTTTTGAAAAAATGTAGTTTTTTTACCTTAAAGAACGCATCGCCCTTAACCCACAATTCGCCGGTTTTGTAAGTTCCTTCCAATGTCTCGCCATCATCACCCATGAGCTTAAAAATAACCATTAATATAAGAATAGGTCAATCGATTCATAATTGAAGAAAGAAAGAAATAAAATACATTTATATGGCACAGACTAAAAGACACACAATACACCAGAACGCCAATTCCCGTAATTAAAAACGTTCAAAATCTGATCGCAATTTCATCTCAGCGCAATCAATGTCAAAAACTTGTCGAAAATGTAGGGAAATTAGAGGTATATTTGACAGATTCCGACTGAGATCTGAATGTGAACGTTCTTAAAATTACGAGATTTGTCCCTCTGATACATATCTACATCAGATAAAGACAAATAAAAAGTAATAAATCATGCCATACATTTTAATATATTTAAGTAGGTACCTTATTAAGTAGATATATTGTTTAGCAGTAAAAACTTCCAAAAGTAATCAGTCATTACTATCAACAAACGTATCAGATTATTATTACTATTAATTGTACTGTTTTTACGGTAATAATTAATGTGTTTTCCTAAATAGTTATCTTTTGAAACATTATCATTATTACCTACGTCATTATGATGTCATATGTTTGTTTTGGGGTGCAATTTAGAACTTTTCAGCAGCCAGTTCATGATATTAGTCTACGATAATAAGTGTTTAAAAATGTACACATGTAGTTATTTTTGAGTGTAAAATACAAACCTTGAACTCATATTGTGACTGTGGCTTGCCAGTAGAACCGAAAGGTGTGTCCTCATCGAAATCAAAGATGGGCGCCAATAACTCAGTCATTCCATAAATCGTGTATAAGAACGCGTCGCTCATTTTCTGCAAATAAATACGCTTTTGTTGGTAGGTACTAGAACTTTATATATCATGACATCAATGGAGTTTCATATTAAATTAAACTGATGGTGGAGGAAGTGACGCTGGTCCAGTTAACACTATTCATACAATCCCCTTTTATTTCCGAATGATGATAACATTTGTTTCCGTAATTTAAAATACATTCAGAGTTCATAGAGATGTGCTAGCTACTTAGATATTTCTTCTCTTAAAATATGAAGCTTGGAAGCCCGACGAGTTTATGAAATTAGGTAAAAAAAAACCGGCCAAGTGCGAGTCGGACTCGCCCATGAAGGGTTCCGTTACGTTACGATTTATGACGTATTAAAAAAAAACTACTCACTAGATCTCGTTCAAACCAATTTTCGGTGGAAGTTTATATGGTAATGTACATCATATATTTTTTTTTGTTTTATCATTCTCTTATTTTAGAAGTTACAGGGGGGGGGGACACATTTTACCACTTTGGAAGTGTCTCTCGCGCAAACTATTCAGTTTAGAAAAAAATGATATTAGAAACCTCAATATCATTTTTGAAGACCTATCCATAGATACCCCACACGTAAGGGTTTGAAGAAAAAAAAATTTTTGAGTTTCAGTTCTAAGTATGGGGACCCCCAAAATTTATTGTTTTTTTTTCTATTTTTGTGTGAAAATCTTAATGCGGTTCACAGAATACATCTACTTACCAAGTTTCAACAGTATGGCTCTTATAGTTTCGGAAAAAAGCGGCTGTGACATACGGACGGACAGACAGACAGACAGACAGACAGACAGACAGACATGGCGAATCCATAAGGGTTCCGTTGCCATTTGGCTACGGAACCCTAAAAAGAACAGCCATTCTTTCCTTTACATTCTACAATGGACCTAAGTATATCGGAAAATATAATGTCCGTTGTAATACTTACTTTAAATCTGTCCAGTAATGGCTTCTCGATAGCGCTGCCGCCAATAAGAATGTATTTGAAACTCGATAAGTCACAAGTTTTTTCTGCTACATGCAAAAAGTGACCTAGTAAGAATGGCGTAAAAGCAGTTGTGACGGGCTGAAATATTATCAAAAATATTAATATCAAGTAGGTAAAAATCACAATAGCAACACGTTACCAGCACTTCATTAAATAAAACACTTGTGTGTTATCGGTTAATAAATGTTATTAAATAATTACCTTGTATTTGTTGATAATTTCGACGATTTTCATCGGAGTCAGTGGTCCCGACGATTGGATCCTTGTGGAGCGTTTCAAGGGGCCAGACATAAAGTATAAGAGTGATGAGACCCACTGGAGTGTTGCCATAGCCAAGATGGCGTCACAAGAATCCGGGAAGGGTTTCCTGCAAAACGGAAATAAATCTGTTACTGTCGCTACCGTAGAAATGTGAAAACAGGAGAAGTTGCAAGGGGGCGTGTCTGTGTCGTCACGCGCATGTTCAAAACGACCATGTCTAGGCAAATGGCCGTCACCGCGAATTAGTGCGCCTTCGACCGTGATCATGAAAAAATATAAGAATGCCGTGTTGTTCAGTAGTTTCATGTAAAAACCGAAGCCAAAACAAAAACTTTGTTAATCATGGAATCACTTACCATATACATATAAGAATTTAACGAGTCTTTAAATCATGAAAAACAACAAATTGTAAAATATTTCTTGTTTTACTACGTTAATTTGGTTTTCAAATATCACAGCGACTGTACTATTTTGTAACAGCTACCTAAGTATGTCGCTAAGTGACTAGACAAGTAATGTAAAAATCACAAAACGATACTTTATTTATGCGGTACATCGCATGGTACGGCCGCTGCTTCTTGCGGCTAGTTAGTGATGTGGCTGTGCAGATCCACTAACGTAGGCTATCGACAACAATGTCGATTACCCAACGAATATATAGTTAATTTTACAATTTGTCAACCGTTTTAAACCGGTTAGAAGATCTAAAAAGATGCGTATATGTAAAATAAATGACTTTTGCGCAGCACAACGATAGCGACACATGCATGTCACAATGAAGTGACAATTCGTGGAATTCTGATACATTTTCAACTACAGGGCATATATATCTCCTTCTACCCTATATCTATGGTCGCTACTTACGAAAATTATTTTTAATGTCATCGTTTCCTAACCTGCAGACAACGCTGGCAAAGATCGCAGAGATGACGTTAATGTAAAACGTTATTAAGATGTTTAACAATATAATATTAGCACCGAGAAGCGATTTCAATATCACGATTAGGGGATCTCTAAAGTTTAAGAGCCGATGATAAATGTTCAATTTACTTGAACTGTGCGGTGAGTCCCAGCAATTTAGTTTTGGACATAACTTCAACTAATACCATTAATTTATTATTTACCGATATGCGATGTTGCGAACTAACTAAACTTGCAATAAGTTTCGAAGCGTGTTTGGTGTTACAAAGTTTCGAGGGCATCTACATGTAATTAATTGATTGGTTATTGATGTATACCTAATACCGATGCAAGACCGTGGTATATCTTAAAACAGATCAGCATTGAATGTAGTAGGTACAAACGCTCTAAGCATCCCTCGAGGGTTGCATATAGGGTTATTTTTCAAAGACCAGTCAAATTTAAGGATGTGGTACAGACCATCAAACTGAACAACTTTCTCCATGGGACAAATAGCGTAATCGCGAAAATTTTTTCAACTGTCCCATAGAAAACTTCAATACCTACTCGACCTAAATGTATGGGACGGCTGAATTTTTATTCGCGATTACGATGTTGGTCCCATGGAGAAAGTTGTTCAGTTTGATGGTCTGTACCACATTCTTAAAGGCTGGTCTTTAAAAAATAACCCTGTATACCTGTCCGGCTGATCCGAGGATACCGCACGGTCTCCGCTGAGGCGGCGAGCCTCCTTGCCGGATTGCCGCCATGGGATCTGGAGGCCAAAGTCCTCGCCCACATATGGGAGTGGCGAGAGGAGGCAAAACGCCGGGGCGGAACTCCGCTGCCGCGAGAAATTACGGTACAGCGGACAGAGCTCCGGCGGGATCTCATAGCGGCATGGAGAGTGCGATTGTTGCAAACCAGTGCTGGGCACGCCATAATTGCGGCGATAAGTCCCCTCTTTGAGGAGTGGCTAGAGAGGCGCCACGGCGCTCTCACCTTCCGCCTGACGCAGATCCTCACCGGACACGGTTGTTTCGGGAGGTTCCTGTTCAGGATAAAGCGGGAGGAAACGCCAGGGTGTCACCACTGTGTGGATCGCCCAGAGGACATGGTGGAGCGCATACGGTGGAGGTCTGCCCGGCTTGGGCGGAGCACCGCCGTGTCCTCGTGGCGGCGATCACTCGCGTCCGGCCCTGGTCCAGGCCATGGTACGGAGCGAGAGTGCATGGGAGGCCGTCACCTCCTTCTGCGAAGCAGTAATGCTCGCGAAGGAGGAGGCGGAGCGCGTGAGGGAGAGGCAATCACTACGCCCTCACGACCCTAGTCGCCGCAGGAGACGCCCTGGACGGGAGTCAACAGCTGACTCCCGGCCACCGTAGGCGCGGGCTTGCGGGCGGCGAGCAATGGGCAGCTCGCCGCCCGGTAAGGGCCAGGCCCGGGTCGACGGCGCGTTGTGTTCCACGCGCGCCTCAAAGAGATGTCAGCACGAACTGACGGAGTCCACTAGGGCTGATGCCGCCAGGGCCGCGGGTTGTTCGAAAGAGATACCGTGGCCCCTAGCATATGCAACTAAAGGAACACGGGTGGGTTTTAGTCAGTAAAAGTCTGACACGCCCTTTCGCTCAGCCAAGAGCGGGAGAGGTCATTTGACGATTTCCCACCCAAAAAAAAAAAGGGTTGCATATATTATATTGAAACAAGGCATGCATTCTATATACAATGTATATATTTATTGTAAATCTTGTGCATATCTGCTGAAGTTCGAAATTGATAAAGATTGTCGAAGTCTCTACTTTATTTATTGTAGTATCCTAACAAAGGGGTTACATCTCTGTAATTCCATTTAAACTGTTGTGATATTTTGAATTATAATTGTTAGGCAAATTAATGATTCAATTGCTAATGCCGACCGTTATAATACGCCACACCCAAACTAATCGTCCAGTCCGATGACTAAGCCGAGGATTGTGATTTTAATTTATTATTTATCGCTTTACCGCTTTCACCATATCAGTGTTGTTTTAGGTTTGATTAAAATCGGATGTTATAAGCAACTTCAAACCTAGCATAAATATCTTTTTTAAATTTATGCAGGTACTAACTGTTGCCTGCGACTTCGTCTGCTATCCAGGATTAAAAGTAGCCTAGGTCCTAACCCAGGTCATGGTCTAAACATGTGCCAAATTTCATTCAAATCCGTTCAGCCTTTTACGTGTGAAAGCGTAACAAACAAACAAACTTACTTTCTCATTTATATTATTAGTTAGGATTACTTAGGTAGTTTAGGTACTCACCACCAATTTAAAATCCCATTGAGTAATGTGTCATACGGAATTACAGCCACCTTTGGCAAGCCTGTAGTTCCACTGGTCAACATCAACCATGCAGTCGTTTTTGAATGGTCGAATAGAGCGGGCCTGAAAAAAATCATACGCATTTAAAACAGAATTCATTCAAACCTAACCTAACAAGTAAAAGACAAATATTTTCTTTAGGGTCTCCTTATCAGATAATTATTATAAACACCATTCATATCACTGTACTTATGAATAGTTAATTTTGTGTTGGTGTAATCATAGTAGATAAACATGTATATATCTACGTTTATTTCACATATTATCGTAACAGATTTTTATATAGGTAGGTATTCATTATGTGTGCCACTTTTTTAATATAATGATTCTAAATGGTTCTTCACCTGTAATTAATTTTTGTGCCGTTGTATTTCCTAACAAACGCCTCAAGATCAGATTCTTTGTCGTCAAATACGACGATTATTCCCTTCTGATGGGTCTCTTTAAAAGCCATTTTGATCCTTTCTTCACAAGCTTTCTGACAGAACACTATCTTCGGGAAGATGTATGGGAATAATCTTGTTAAATCGTCTGGAAGAAAAGTTAATTAAAAGTTAGATTGCAAATTAAAAATATTAGCTGCCAATTTGAATTGCCAATTGGATAGAATGAGGATGACTGTTGAGATGACGACTAATAGAGTAGTATGGAAGATGAAGATATGCTGCGCCGACCCCGAATAAATTTGGATACAGAGGATGATTATGATATTACGATATTTATACCAAGAAAATGACAATTAACTCACTTTGTCCAACACTGGGATCAATGGCACACATGGGGTATCCTCCTAAATGGCAGGCGAAGTAAGGTATGCACAGGTCCATGTGGTTATTGCCGATGATGATGGCCGGGTCCCCGGGCTTCAGGCCTGCGTGAACCATCGCACTGGCTAAGCTACAACTGCGTTTTGCCACGGATCTGTTAGTTTCCTCTTGTCCCGTGGTGAAATCGATCTGGAAGATGCAAAAAAGTTTTTTTTTTTGTAAATCCGATGTCTGATAAGAAACGTGTTCGTGTGTCACTTGTTTTTATTTATTAACTCAGTTGTTTTAGCACTAGGTACTCCAACATAGAATTTTTAACAATAAATTAATTACTAATCCAACACCAATTGACATTCTAAGGTTAAAAATAAAAAGCTAGCTTTAGCAATAATAATTCTTGCGAATGAAATAAATATTTTCGAATGAAAAAAACATTTTTGTGATAACGGAATTTACTGATTTGCAATTATATTACTCAAGAATAAATGAGGCTCTAATTAAGTTTGTTAGATCTTTTCTCGCGAAGAATACTTAATTAAGATTAGATTAGAGTTTTTTATTGTTTGATTAGCAAAATTTGATTTATACTAATTTCGTTGCAGGAAAATCTTAATTACATACAACACACACACACACACGCATGAATACATGAATTAGGTTTTTATAGTGTCTAGCTTTTGTCATAGCGATTGGTAATTTTAATGACTGCCAACTATATAAGGTGATTGATCTAAAATTAAAATAAGTTAAAAATAAGCTTAAATAAATAATCTTGAAAAAACTAAACTTTCCATCTTAGTTGTTTTGGTACTAAAGCTACTTAAACGATCGATACTGTATGCTAGTAGTTTATCTCTCGTGGTAGTACTGGGTCAAATGAACAAATAGTTCACGTAGTACGTGAGAGTCACGGCAGCGTTAACTATGTACGTGAACACGTATTCTTTACTGAGTTATTTCAGTTTTACCGCACTTTGCTTTCGCGGTATTAGTTTTCTTTTAAAATTTTACCTGGCTTTTGCAGCCATGAGTTTTGTGATTTTTTTATTTATACTAGCTTCTTCTTTCGTGAAATTTCTTTTCCCCTACCGTCTGCCCGCGCTATTACTTCATTTTCCCTTAGCGTTGTTTCAGACTTTTTTCCTTTTTGCTCGGCTCCTAACTCCTAGCGTGATGTCCAATAGGCTATATATAGCCTTTCTCAAGAATTGGGTTATCAATTGCATAAATATTTGGTCAAATCGACTGGTAGTTCCAGAGATTATCGCTTTCTAATAAATAAACCAACTTCAACTTTATTTTTAGTATATAGATTTAAGTGCACGAAATTATATTGTAGTCGACGAAATTCATTTTGCAATTCAGTTCTTTGGTGTATTGAGCCGTGAATTCGTTGATTACCAAAGAACGATATAAATAAAGCAAATTAGGTACAATTAAAACTCATATTCCTGGAAATTATGGTGTACGTGGTTATGTCAATCAGACATTTCGTTGAAATTGAAACATATCAAGCATTAAAGTTAAATTTTACTATTTAAAATGGTTTTAAATTATTTATTGGGACAGATTTTGAATATGCTTGAGATTTATTAAAATATTAACAATTAATTTACATGGAAATACGAAATATTAAATCTAGCATTTACATAGAGTTTTTCTGAAATTCAGGGACCTTGATGTACTTTAAAAGACCTCTAAAAGTTTTACATTCGCTATAGACTCACGACACATAGATGAAAAAAAAATAGGCACGTACTTGACAGATCATGTCTGGGTCATCGTACATGCCCTCCAAGGCTATGTGGCCGATGTGGATATCTTTCTCATTGAGGCTATACCGCTCAGCAGCACTCTTCCTAAACCGCTCTACACGACTCGACATTGCTGTCTTCGAATGAATATCGGCCATTTTATTTAAAACACCTTTTATCACAATGAATAATACACAAAACCAGTATTTCTACTATACCCAGAACAGGTAGCAGAACTTTTTCCACTAATAGACAAATAATCAATGGAAAGCGTTTATATATGTTTCCCTCATTATTTTTATCAATACAGTGATTGCGTTATAAAATTTTGATAAATATATGTTAATCTTCGCTCTATACCTGATAAAAATGATAGTAATATATCATATATTGCTATGATTTTTTAGTAATATGTATATTATTTAAAATTGTGTTTTCGTCACCCGTAGTTAGTATATTAAAAAGATAAACAAAGGAAAGTCTGGAAGAGCAACAAAAATATGGTTTATGCGGCATTTTCTGTCTCCCGTCCGTCATGTGTCATGCGGGGATTTCGGCCTAGGGGATTTGGATAAAATGAGGCATAATAAAAAAGGCTAATGCAAAAATTTTTCCCATTTGTAATAAAGTTAACGCTTTTGTTTAAATACAATATAAAGCAATAGCTTAATTAATGGAAATGGCCCGTTTTAAATTACGGCAACAAGCGATAAAGCAATGTTTGCGTAATCAGCTAGTTTCACAGATTTAATTTCGTTAAATAATAAGTACTTGAAATTAACAGGTTTCATTTCAGTGTTTGTTGCGTTATATGCCAGTTTTCATCATAATATTCTGAAATTCGTAGATACCTAAGACTTTCATTATTTCTCTGGATGATGTAACAAGACAAATGATAGCACGAAATAAATCATAACTAAACTGTCCAAAAATGAAGACAATAAATGGGCCTTCATTTGTTTCATTTACTGACATCAAATATATTCGTGTCAGCTGTTTGTCGACATACCATTACTTAATGTCATAATCAGATTATGTCACAACTATTTCTGTATCAAAACATGCTGAAAACCTCCCACTTTGACTCAATGTGCTATAGAAGCACCACGTCTAAAGAGCGACGGGTAGGATCGAGCCCAGGAACCTTTATATTCATATGTCATATTATAAGCATGTTGCTTAAAGCAGGTTTCCTGTAAGGCACTCCTTGCCCGCATGTAGATCTCCGGGGTAATAGCGTAGCACACTTGCAATGGCAATGACTATCATTTTGACAGTTCAAAAACAATAATTGCGTTATTAACGTTATTTAGCAGACTTTTCATAGATAAGAAACATTGCCATTTTCCTTTAAAATCATTCGGGTTGTGAATGAAAGTGTGTCACGCAAATAGGTTGCTGGTCTAAGTTATATTACGTTTACGTCATACGCGGAATAGATTGTCCAAGAAGCAAAAATCCACCTCCCGCATGCTTCATACATGGCAGTTTGCTTGTGTGAATATATACGCAAGATAAAATGCGGGGTAAAATGTCCTGAGAAAAGTTTTTAGAGAATTTTATTCGTGTTTGAATAAACCATGGCCGGGTGCGGTGTCCGCTTGCGGCAGGTAACACGTAAGTATATTTGTTATTGCACCTACAATTGTTATCCTACCAATCAAAGATACATAGATTCGTCTATATCAAAACAAAACAGCGATCTTTATCATTACAATTTACGTCTTCGACAAATGTGTCATATTTATAGGGCATCGTGTTTGTTTCTCTGAAGGGATAGAAAATACATTTAATTCTAAATACCTACGTGACCTGCCACACATCACAATTTACAGAGGTATCCATAACCCGGCCTTGGAACTTGAAAACCCCGCTTTTTCGTTGATATATAGCATTAAAGAAGACGGTTACGACGATTAAGGTAGCTTGGGAAGGGTCGGTTTTGTAAAAGTCCTCATCGAAATTCAAATTCTCGATACGTGTGACGGTGTAGTAACGAGAAGCTAAAAATATGTATTAGTCTGAATATGACTGACTTTAGAAGTAATTATCTAAAAACTTTAACTGACTATGAACTGCCCAAATGTTAGCAGGACAATTTTAGGTGTTCTACGTTAAACTTTTAAGTTTCCTTCAAGAAGAAATCAGTATAAGAGTTTGCATTATAAAAAAAATGACGAATGACCAATTGGTCTTGGTCAAGATTATACTCAACAGTGTCATAAAGTTAAGACAAGAACAGTCTTAACTTTATGGCACTGTTGAGTATAATCTACGGCAACCAACGCCACAGCTACCCTTTTTTTTTTTTTTTTTTTTTTTTTTTTTTTTTTTTTTTTTTTTTTTTTTTTTTTTTTTTTTTTTTTTTTTTTTTTTTTTGTCGCTGAGAAATGCTTTATGCATCCCCGCCTCCCGGGGGACGAGACGGGGTATGTGGGACTCCCTGTCGGAATGACAGTATACCCACTAAAACTCAGCGGTGTTCCCGCGTCGCCGTGATGGGAGGGCCATGGGAAACCGGCATAGCCTTTACTTCCACAGCCCTCCCGACGCATGCCCGCCAAGATGGTATGGCGGGCCCCCACATGCCCCCCAAGTTGGGGGGCTACGGGAATGGCCGAGAACACCTGGCCATTCCCGTCCCACAAGGTGGAGGCCTGTGCAAAACAGCCAACGGTGCCCCCGCACCCGTTGCCTGCTGGCCTCCACGCCCGCCTGAAAGGCGGGCCCCGCATGCTCCCCACGTTGGGGGAGCTACGGCCGCAGAGGATAGGGAGAGCGGCAACGACACACCGACACTCCTCTTCCCCTGCGGCCCCACCGCGTCCGCCATCGAACGGTGGCGGCCCCGTCAAGGCCGCGGAAGGTAGGGAGAGCGGCAACGAAACACCGACACTCCTCTCCCGCCGCGGCCTCCAATCCTCAGCCGCGATGTCTCCCTCACGGGGGACACCGCGGCCCGCCTCAGGTAGGCTGCGATGTCGCCCAAGCGGCACCGCAACCTACCCTACGGCCGCTACGTCATTGGCTAAGCCGCAAAGCCTTGACGAGCGGCCCCCGCTGGGGTTCCTCTTAGCTTCACCGTGGCCCAGCTCGCCACGGCTACTGAGCCCCCCCGCCTCGACAATGCGGGAACCCACCGGGGGGGCGCCACAGCTACCCTGAGCTAACTTTGGGGAGTGAGGCTTACTCCAAACTATTGCCAACTTCAGGGAAGTGTGGTACCCACCATGGAATTAGGAAAGGCTTACTTACATGTGATTAAAAATATCGATCACAATCATTGCCGGTGCCAATCGACCCCCAGTAGGGTTTAATCTGAAAATTCATCTGCGGCTCGATGCTTTCTAAAGATTATAAATTCACGGGGTATTTTTTTAAATATTTATTTATTTATATATACTTTATTGTACACCACAAAAATACATAACATAATATATATTTATATAAAATATGTTTTCATCGCCGTGCGCGTTGAGCTAACAATACGAGGGCAGCTGCTAATTATAATAATCTTGGACGTCACTATAATCTAAAGCTGATCATGTTTTTAGGATCATTGATAAATATACTGTAGTAGATTTAAAAATATCGGCTGATCCACTGCTTATCTATTTGTAGTCATAAGCTTCTACGAGGTTCTAGTTTCTAGAATATTAAATTGATTCGGATCAAAGCAGCTCTTCTGAAATGAAAGAAATAATTTGAGACTTAGACGCAGATTAATAATTCAAGTATACTCGATGTGTCTTGTAGCAATTTAGTATTTGCCTATTAGCAATAATTAGCACTAAAAGTGGCTGGGAAAGATCAACAGCAGGTTGCGCGGCGCAGGGATCGAACATAAAACTTTAATGAGTTTCGCCTCTTCTTGTTATCTTAAGGCAGGTTCAACAAAAGTTATACGTTGTTCTGTTTATTGAACACAGCCCAGTTGGCCCACAACTCAATATGAAATTATGTTTAAGTTTTAATTAACGGTCAGAACAAACTTAATTCTATTTGAAGTTTGGACAGAGCAAACTGTTTTAATGTAACAATGCTGGCAATATTATAGATGCTGTGGTTTCATTATACATCCTTGTCTGAAGCATAATAATCTAACTTGTTAACAGAATCTGGTTAATATTAAACCACTTATATAGATTGAGTTTACCTTTACCTATCCATTTATTAGGGATATTAGTCGGAGTTAAAAGGTAGTGCAGCCATGTGTTTTTGTAAGGTCGTTGACCGTTGGAGCTAGCTACTCTGTCTTTACTACGTGCGACGTTTTTGAGCCTGGTGACAATACGGAGAGGCTAATAATCCACTAGGATAAGGGGATTACGTTGATTGATAATTGGAGTTGTGATTTAATTTTTTAAGATACTTATTGAGATAATTTTAATCTTGGGTTGGAAACACAAACACGACAGTAATTTATGATAAAAATAATTGTTTTAGTAATGAATTCCAGTTAGCAGGTATATAAGGGGCACTTAATATCGCATCCAGCAAGTTCTACCGTCTGCACGCTACGGGAGCAGACTGATGTTACCAAGGTACCAAGCTCGTAGCCATATTATGTGCTGACTATATACAGGCTGGCAAGGACATTGACGCGCAACTTGTTACCATGGATTCAGTACATGTTTTGAACCCCCTGCGTTAAAGTTTTGCATGGTTACTGTTTGCGCGTCGACGTCCCTGCCACCCTGCATGGCTTGCCATAGACACGCTTAAAAGAAGTAGGTATACCGATATGTACACTTCAATCTTATCGAAATTAGGTAGCGATATCTACTTACTCGTGTATGTGCTTATAACAATCATATTCACCAAGAACTCCGAGTAGTCATAGGTCTTAACTTATTGCCAACTTACATTGCTCATTGCTGTCGAACTGTATTTATTTTAATGCACCCTGCAGCTGAAGTCAGGTAACCAGTAATAGTACTTTAACCGCCTGCAATATACTTGTTAACTTTGCGGAAGGAAACATAAATACTTTAATTAAGTTTTATTTACCTAACCGCTAAGTTGTACCGTTTAAAATCAAGTGGATGCACGTGGCGGCCGCGGCGAGGTGGCAAAGCGGCGGCGCTAAGTAGTGTACTTGAACTCAAGCCCACTAAGCACGCGATTAAATTAAGCGGAAAGGTGTGTTGAGTATGTAGAATGTGTCTTTTAAACCTATCTATAGCTTTTTGAAAAGATAAATCTGTTGGTATGATAAAAGCGTTATTGCACTGACTATTTTCCAGCATGTTTCAAGACAAAAGATTTGTGAAGCTGAATTTATCTACATATATAAAGCTTGTAGTCTGCGAAATTAGAAATGATAACTGAGCGTAACAGGCAAAATGTTAAAGGATATACGTAGACAAATGTTGTTTGGTCTTTTCCTGAAGTGGCGACATTTCATGACAGCTTTGTTTTTAACCAGAGACAGAGACTGTATCGTCGCTCGAATAGTCAGGCCCAAAAATGTGGCTCGCAAGTTTGCATGCGCGCCTTTATGGGATGACGTGCGATCGTGGGGGTGGCCGACTTGGTGACAGGGCCCGCTAGGCATGGCGGGCTGATATCAGTCGGGGGAGCGGAGAATGTACATGCATCTCCCGGGCCCTCGACTCATAGTACTAGCAGGAATAGTGGGGTTTTAGTCGGTAGTATCCATGAGGATTTCCACACGAAAATGAAAGGGGTATATAAAGCTATCATCATCATTTCAGGCGAAATAACCCAAGCACCACCACTTCGACCGGTCCTTTGCTTCTCGCATCCAGCAGATACCTGTGGCCTTCAGAAGGTCATCGGTCCACCTGGTGGGAGGCCTTCTAACGCTACGTCTTCCGGTACACGGTCACCCCTCCAGAACCTTTCGGCCCCATCGGCCATCTGTTCTGCGAGTAATTAGTAGTTTAACCTTCTAATGAGGCAAATTGTGGGCGACCTTGTTTCAGTGCCATAGGTCATCACTGGCAATACGAACTGATTAATAAAAACTTTCGTCTTGAGACACTGCGGTATGGGGGCCGAGAAGATATTGCTTAGCTTCCCGAACGCTGCCGCTGCCCAGCCGGATTCGACGATTGACCTTTTTTTTGAAATTGGACCTACGCGACGTGACTGGACAGTTTGTCCTAGGTCATAATTGTCCACATCTTCGAATGTAGAGTCTCCAATCTTCATGAAAGTAGGTGTTACATGGGCATTAAGCCTATCAGCGGTAGGAATTTAATCAAAATTAGGTATTTATTACTGCTGACGTTTGGAAATGGTATCTTCGCTGATGTCACGAGCGCTCCAAAAGATGATAACAAAGAGAAGATCGTTTGATATTGACTGAGAAGTTAGGCATTTAAAATATCAAATATTCATTCAATTATGATCAATCACGGTAGACGATATCCTTATCATAGTACTGCATTTTTATCATACTCATTTGATTATGATTTACGATAGAAAGGTCATGACTTTTTGGTTCTCTATAATGTTCATTTAATGTAGGTCGCGTACGATTTCAAACCTTTAATGACTTTATTTATTAGCTAGCTGCGCCCCACGGTTTCACCTACATAAGTTTCGATCCCGTGGCAATATCAGGGTAAAAAGTATTCTATATGTCAATCCTGATTATAAACCATCTGTGTGCCAAATTTTATCCAAATCCGTTTAGTAATTTTTGCGTGAAAGAGTAACAAACATCCATCCATCCATCCATCCATCCATCCATCCATCCATACAAACTTTCGCATTTGTAATATTAGAATATAATATAGTAGGAAGTACGATAGGATAGAAGGAAGTGGGATAGGATAGTAGAATAGGATTTTAGTCACCTTTCATGAAGTACCACCAAAGAATGTTGAGAATCTCTATTAACATAACAACACACATTATGTATTTGTAGGAGAAGGTATGACTGTCTCTCCTTAACATCAGGCATAATTTAATTACTGTGGGCGTGCTATGGGTAGTGTTGGTTTTTACACAATAGAAACACGGTTTACAGTTCAAATCAAATTATAATTTACGAACCAGTTAGTCACACTAGCGAATCACATACACACACACAACTCAACGATAGGGAACGCGCGACAGTTTCTATCCACATGTTGTTCGTACGATGTCCAATGTTTCTATCCTCTCGAGAGCTCTGCTTACACCGCTTTTTGTAGATCTTACTCCCGTCCCCGCACGAACTCCGGTTAGACTCTGTCTAGCGCCACGAGATGGCGCTAACGTTCCGAATAGTCAAACGAATGACTCCGACACGGCCATCCTGCTATACACACGTCCTCGTGTGCTAATCTGTAAAGAAACATACCCGCAAAGTATCACATAGCTCGGCCACTCCTGACCACATTTGGTACAGGCAAAAACACAATAAAATCTCGAACAAACTAACAATACTAGAGTTCAGAGCATTACCCACTATTTGATTCCCAAATCTCAAGGTTACAATAAAAAGAATTGACTAAGACGCATGTGTCTCATACTATCTAGTAACCTACAGTTAGACAGTTACTCAACTCGTCAAATTAATTTGCGCATTCCCATTGAATCGCCAAGTCACTCCTGGACTTTATGGTTTCTCACGTAACCCCATACAACACACACAACTTAATCTCTACTCTGTTTCATCAACAAAACTATTACTAGACTTTCCTCAAATTCGTTAGTAATACTCTAATCCAAACTATCATCGATAACAAAAGGTTCCTCTAAGCCTTAGTAATAATTGGTCAGAAACAACTAACTCGTATATTACATACAACGCTCTTGGCCTGGCTGCCGCAGCAGCTAGTGACACTCATGCCACCCATATCGTCATCACCTCAAGTGATACGATCAACACACATCACTTTACATAGAGTCTACGAATCCCAGGTCATTACAAGACCAACACAACAATTAACCTGGACCGGACGGGTGTTTCCTTTCGACCAGCCACCAGTGCATGGACCGGAAGACACTGTCCCTTCCACCAGTTATACAACATATACTCACAAACATGGACCGGACGGGTGTTTCCTTTCGACCAGCCACTAGTGCATGGACCGGAAGACACTGTCCCTTCGACCACCTTCACTTTATTCGATGACTGCTCCCAACATAGTTAAGTAGACTTTATGCAAATAATGTTTACAGATTAGTGACCTAATAGCTATGGTATGTGCTCTACTACTCGGTGGATGATCTCTCCAAACCGTCTTCTACGTTTAACTCGCTAGGAACTCTACTTAGAGGCATCTTTTGTTTCCGATTGTGAGCGTGCTTATACGCCTGGAGTTGAAGGCTTTTAGAGTATTGATTCAACCAGGGTAATTTAAACAAACTTTGATTATCTAATCATAGCGTAAACCATCAATCAGAGCCATGTACCATCGTTATCCACATAAACAATTTTTTTTTTCACTAAGAGCCTTAGACACCTGGAAACCCACACACGAGTAAACCACTCTAACGCCACGGCTCTCCAGCCGACCAGCAATCGCATTGCTCTCACACATCCAGCGCATGGATCCGTGTGCATCACCCTGTGACACCACACAACTTTACTACGGCCGGTACAGAACCCCTACTCGCGTGCTTCCCATAATGTAGGCTTGCTCATCACCACTGTGATCACTATCTACTTCAACTGGTACATGACCTACTGGCATCGTTCTTTACCTATCGTGAGCATACTTGTAAGGTTAGAATTTAAAGCTTTTAACGTATAGCGATTACCCGCCAAAACTTCCGCTACCTTAAACGGACCTGTGAACTTCGGATCTAACTTAGTCTAGGTTCAATATTTCACGTACTATCATAATATTACTTTGCAAGTAAATGTCGGGTAGAAATGTAATAAAATCTCAAGTTGTTGCTCACTAATTGCAATGCTACATATGATTTGTTCTGTGCTGAATACACGCGTTTGACCAATACCAGTCAACGCAACAACGTTATTAACCCGTTTGCCACTTAATTTGGCCGCATAACTCGCCTTTACTAACGAGCATTCAGCACCAGAATCGTAAACAAAACAATACAGCTCACCTTTATGTTCTAACGTGTCTGAGGGTCGTGTACGACGTCCACTCGCCGTTCACGACTTCCAGCACGTTGTCCACCATCCGCTTGGCTTGGCTGCCACTGCTCGTGCACCCGGCTGCGATATGTCCTGGGTTCCCTCACTTGCAGCACACGAAAGGCTTCGCTCAGATTCTTAAAGTCGCTCCATGTCGTTCCTTGGTATGCTATTTGCAATAGTCACGTTGATGCTGCTCCTTTGTACGTCTTATTGATGGTCACAACAAGTGGAAAGGTGGTCAACTAGCAGTGAATTTTCGGCAAAACACAAATCAGCTGTTGTGCACTGTTACGTTTGCACACGCCCAAAGACTACAATAGTATACTGTCTCACACGCCTTATACTGCGTGTTCTAAACACGGGAACGGGATACGTCAAACTCGAACGCCGGTTAGTCTTTTTTTTTATCAAACATGGCGGTAGGCGCAACAGGCGCGTCACTTGGCAAAGGTATTTCTACATACAGCCTATGCCCAAAACAACATGTACTATGCTTGCGCATCCGTATCTCCTTTGTCTAGGTCGAACTTGGACAGATCCACACGATTATTAAGCGTTCGCATGTTTGCACTTTGTTTTTCAAATGTCAACGGTCACTTTCACTTTAAGCGTTCTCATTTTGTGCATGAACCAACACGAATCCCACTTCTGATGTAGGAGAAGGTATGACTGTCTCTCCTTAACATCAGGCATAATTTAATTACTGTGGGCGTACTATGGGTAGTGTTGGTTTTTACACAATAGAAACACGGTTTACAGTTCAAATCAAATTATAATTTACGAACCAGTTAGTCACACTAGCGAATCACATACACACACACAACTCAACGATAGGGAACGCACGACAGTTTCTATCCACATGTTGTTCGTACGATGTCCAATGTTTCTATCCTCTCGAGAGCTCTGCTTACACCGCTTTTTGTAGATCTTACTCCCGTCCCCGCACGAACTCCGGTTAGACTCTGTCTAGCGCCACGAGATGGCGCTAACGTTCCGAATAGTCAAACGAATGACTCCGACATATTGATGTAACAATTGTTGGTGAACCAATAAATCTATACTTATAATAAATCTGTAGAAGTGAAAATTCTGTACATTGAAAATATCAAAAAAATAAATGGCAGGGGGTGTTACTAGACCGACACCGAACCCAAAAATGTGATTAAAAAAATTTTTGTCTGTCTGTCTGTCTGTCGGTCTGTCTGTCTGTCTGTCTGTCTGTCTGTCTGTCTGTCTGTCTGTCTGTTTGTTCAGGCATCACGCAAAAACTACCGGTTCGATTACGTTGAAACTTGGTATAATTATTCTTTAATATCCTGGGCACCACACTGGGTACTTTTTATCCCGGAAAAGTATATACAATAAAAAACAAACTTAATTTTGCGGTTCGATCCCTAGACTCGATTACTGCACCAACCGCAAATAATAAGTTTATCGTAGGTTAAGTCACCCGCAATGGAGTTCATTTTTATTCCTTTTAGTTTTTAGAGTTATTTAGGTTTATTTTTATATAAGTCGTAGGTAGGTATAGATTTTAATTTTAAAGTATAGGTAGTATATTTGATAGTGTACGTAGTGACCGTAGGTTATTTTATAATACTGTTAGGTAGGATTAGTCATTCGTATAGATATTAGTTTTTAGGGATTTTGCTTATTTATTGAGTTTAGATTAGTTATCATCAGAAATAGGTTTATTTAGGTAGGTAGGTATTTAATTTTCTGTTATTGAGTTTTTTTTTTTAATTAGGTTGGTACTTAGGTAAAGGTATCATATAGGTACCCTCTTAATCACCACTAATGAGACACAATTGGTTTTCTATTGTAATTAGCCACAAAGGGCCCGCGAGATGGATGGCATTCTGGGGAAGCACATGGGTACATTTTATCCTGTTGGCACGTTCCCGTGGGATAATTTCCGACATCCACGCGGGCGAAGCCGCGGGCAGAAGCTAGTAAATAAATAAATAAACACAACATAACACCACGCCTGTATTCCCGAAACGTTAGGCAGAGGTTTACATATACCTAGTGCACCCATATTTCGCCAGTTGTGTTCTAACCAGAGATGTAACTTATCTGAGATACAAGTATCTGAAATACAGATACAAGATACAAAACACGTATTTTCATCTTGTAACTATTAAACTTTTTTAAAATTCATTTTGTATCTTGTATTTAAATACCTTTCGTTTGGTATCTTAGTATTTTGTAGATACTATGTTTGCTAAAATACTTTTATTAATAGATAAATGATTCTATTGTGACATCTTAGGTGACATTAATTTTAAATGTCAATGTTGTCGTAGATAAAACTAAACGCGCCATTGAATCTAGTATGGGGCCAAATTAATAGATGGCGTGGCAATTCTTTCAATAGAGTTGAACACGGGAGGGGCTCGTGGCTAAATAATAACAGCCGCACAGGTCGATCGATCAGGTTAAGCTACGCTTGCCGCGGTTGGTCTGTGGATGGGTGACCATCTTTACATACCGAGACCCCTCCGTGCCTCGGAAAGCACGTTAAGCCGTTGGTCCCGGCTGTCGTTCGTGGATCTTTGACAGTCGTTACGGGTAGTCAGAAGCCCGAAAATCTGACAAGCAGTCTTACCAAGGGGTATCGTATTACCCAGTAACTGGGCTGTGGAGGTCAGATAGGCAATCGCTCCATGTAAAATACTGGTATTCAGCTGCATGCGGTTAGACTGGAAGCCGACCCCAACATACATAGTTGGGAAAAGGCTAGGCAGATGATGATCTTTTAGCCGTACAGAATAGTCTTAGCGAAACCATGAAAATGTTAAAATTACCTCCGTTGAGGGAAAATGAAATTCACTTCTAAAGTGTAGACTATTCAAAGCCAATAGCAGAAGCTATTTAAAGCCTGCAAGGGGAAAAAGACACTTATTATAGTTCTCTGTTACCCGACCTAGTAAGAATTCAACATATATGATCTTAGAACGGAAAATCTAAAATACTGCGGCTCTCTGCTAGATGTGATTGTAGAAAACTTAAATAAACGTTTTAAAAAGTTTTTGCAGTTAGAGCCTACAGCAAATGATGCAATATTGGCCTCAGTGTCACATCCGTTCTATAAAATGAGATGGGCACCAAAAGCGAGGAAAGAATATGTAAAAGAACTTATCCTGACTGAAACACGAAAAATTAATCGAACTGAAAAACGATAATTGGAGGCTTAAGACAGTAATTGTAAACATGTAATATATATATTATAAAAAATATTCATCTTTTGACTTTTTTTTTATATCACCTTATAAAAAAAAGTCAAAAGATGAATAAGTATTATTACATGTTTTTAGAGGATTCTGATTCCTCTATTGCAAGTGCCGAAAACAAAGGATCTACTGGCAGCACCGCTGACTTAGAAACATTGCAATACTTAAATAATAAAGATACCAACATAAAGAGCTTAAATACTTATCCTACAATAAAAAAAATATTTTTCAAATATAACACCTGTTTGCCAAGTTCTGTCCCTATGGAGCGACTCTTCTCATTTGGGGGCATGATCATGAGGCCTCATCGAAGAAAAATGAGTGATCAACTGTTTGAAGGACTGGTTTTATTTAAGACTCAATTAAAACCTTAAAAATATAATATTATGTTGTGTTTAGTGTAGTTTATGATCCTGTACGAGTCGCCATAAATACTTTTTCATTCTTTCTTTCACGTTTGCGCGAACAACGCGATTTACATGTAAAAAAATAAACTTTCACTAAAATAAATGTTGTTTTTTTACAAAAGTATCTTATCTATAAAAAGTATTCAAAAGATACGTATTTTATATCTAGTATTTCAGATACCATTCCAGAAAGTTATTTGCATCTGGTATCTGAAATACTTAATTTAAAAGTATTTTGCATTTTGTATTTCAGATACTTTATTTAGGTATCTTGTACATCACTGGTTCTAACATATGTAGTATAAATATGACCTTCTGATAACATTTGAAACTAAGGAAGTGTTTGGTATTAGCGCTCGGACAAAATCGTCACTAAACTACACAACTCTGAAGGTATTTAGTTTTAAATCCTGAATCGTAACATAGCCAAGCCTAAACATAAATCATCATTCGTATGAAATACTTCCTCCAGTCCATTATAAGCCGTCGCTAATGTTTCGCAGGTCATTTTGTGGCCCCAACTGAACGCTCACATGAATACTATGGCGCTTTGCCCCGGGAATATTAACGAGCCACTTACTCCTACTAACCCCCACCATGAAATTTTTATGTTCACAGTCTAGAAATGAAATGAGAAAAAAGCATTATTTTCGTGCTAATGGTTTTCTGTTCATATTTTTTTTTAGTCTTAATCGCTCCTTGTTTAACATAAGGTACGGTCACCAAAGGAGATAAGTAACCAGGGTCGTCGGATATAGTTGAAGTTTAGTAAGATTAATGTTTTAGAATAAAATTCAATTTTATTAATAGAAAACAAACAGTTCATTTATCAAACTAAATTTTATTTGAAGACACCCATCGGTTTCTTACTAAACTTCAACTATATCCGACGACCCTGCTTACTTATCTCCTTTGGTGACTGTACTTTGTATATTATGAAATACCTACTATTTAATAAAATACAAAGTACCTTATATTAGTGTTAAATAGTCACCTCAATTGGGAAACTGTTAGGCTGGTTAATGTGTCACATCAGCTGCCTGATTTTTCAATCGATAGTTAATTTTTATTCATAGAATAAAGTTAACGTCTGATAGATTTTGTACGGAAGAACTGTCAAAAATTCAAAATTATTCCTGGGATAAAATTATCTGGCATTGGAAAAATCAACCCTAATATGTCGGTTTATTATTTACCTACGTCTTAGAAATAAGTAGAAATCATTTATTTGCCAATAATGTAGGTAACAAATATGGGGTAAATTTCTTGTTCTTTTCTGTCTTGATTTGGCACTATCATCATCATTATTTCAGCTGGAAGATATCCTTTACTGGCTATCTGGACATCATCAAGCATCGCACCAACGTTGAGGTCGGTGCTGTGTTTTTTTTTCTACGGGGTAAAATTAAGAACCTAACCTTTTACAATGCTCGTTTTTATTACACTACCAGCAAACCTAAACGAACCACGGTGTATGAAACCATTCAATACTCGTAATATCCTGCATGTCCGTTATTAACCCCACACAGACGATAGTGGTTGTACCAAATGGCTAGCTGTCACTGAGAGCAAAGCATCCCATTTAGTGGAGTCGTTCGCTGCAGTACTAAAGAACATTTTAAACTACCAAACTCTATTGAACCGAAAACAGACCAAATGCCAGACTTCAAACAGTATACTAGAAACACAAGCAACCAGTGTTACACACAGTGTTGCCAGAGTTAATGAGGTAGCGTAAACATGCTTTTTTATTATTGCATCCTTTTTCCATTTGTTAGAAGCTTACCTTATTATGGAGGTGTTTGTTAGTGCTAGTCAATGTGAAGCTTATTTCCTGCCCGAGAGCGAAAACATCAGGGCTTGACTAAACAAATATACACAAAACTCGATTCATGTACCCACGTCATAAGGATATTTTCTGTGTGTACACATAAAAGCTAATATTAAGATTGCTGAGTAGTGAACAGAACGGTTCAACTAACGGGTGCGTTTCTGCCGTGATGCGAATATTGGCTGGCGTCCTACTTCCACGGCGGGCAGGCGAGCACGTAGGGAAAACAATGTCTCACAGACGTAGTTATCTACATAAGTAAACAAGAATGCTGTGCCACCACTAATACTCCTTTTTCGGGCCACAGAGCGTTGGTTTTTACGTTGCAATAATCGGGATTCGGATCATACATTGCAACTGGCCCAATTTTCCGAATAACTTCGCTTTTGCAGCTTCAGTTGGCTGAAAAATAAAAAGAGTTTGCACGACGCGGTTTCAGAAGTTTGTAGGTATGTACTTATAGTACATAGCACTCTACGTCACGAATAGCTCGTCGAGATATTTGCTATAAGCAAGCTAATAGTTATAACTTTAGCTTCAGGTGGACTGTCGCACAGCTGCGGTTATTTTAAAGTGCTGAAGTAGGTGTCACAGTAAAACTTGTACATTTATAAAACTTTGTAATGAATTTGGTAACTGCTTCAGCAACGAAGCCGAAGGTCAGTGGCGACGTACTCGTAGTAAATTATGAAAGTTTCACCTGCATCCCGTGGATACATTAGAACAAAGCGGACTCGCCGCTCCTAAATAAACGGCTCCGGAGCGCTGCACCCAGTTCCGACTGCTATTTTCAATTTCAAATTTGCCTCTCCAACGACAATAGAATTGCAGCATTTTATGTGAAAAGTTTTTGCGATCTGCCTTTATTCAGGTCATTGGAATTGTAAAAATGTTGATTTTTTTATCCATCGATGCATCAGTGGAACTTACTTTTAGTCCCAATTTTATTTAGTCACATATTAAAATTTATGTGAGCATGCCTTTTCACAGGGTTGTCGAGGCGTTGTCTCGTTTGAGATAAATTGTTTGCGCAGCGAGCAGCATTCAAGTAATTTGAAGTGGCGCAGTTGTCTGGGAGGTGCGTGCGGCGGTGTCTCGTAGCAATTCCAACGCGACGTGTGCTCTAATCACCCTCTTTAAACGAAGACTCACGTACCCGACCGGGAGGAAACGTTTATTTTAATTCCCCACAAATGCGTGTCTAATTTCAGCGGATGTGTTTTGTTTAATTTCGAAGGATTATAATTGCCACGACACAAGGATTAGGTACGAGGTCTTTAGATGTATGTTTCAAGGCACTTATTTGTGGAGGCTCGAGTTCCCACACATTACATTGTTTATAAAGTTTCGATTACCGAATACATTGATTAGTAAAATTGTAGTGAGATTTTGCTCCCTGAATGGAATAAATTATGATTATTGAAAAAATATTGTGGAAGCAGCAATTTTGATTTCGAGTGTTATTGAGATTATAAAAGCAAAATGATCGGTTTATCAAAGTTAATAGGTACCATTTGGAATTTATACCACAAAAATTGGAAATCCCATGCAAAACCCATTTTGAATGATCATTTTGATTGTCAAAGTTATTTTCCTATTGAAATTGATCCCCCGAGAAATGTAAATGTCGTGGGGGAGGAAGCTGTTGGCGTACAATTGCGCAACTAAGATTTACTTATTTAGTTTTCTTGCAATGGGTACGTACTTAATTATGTTTGATATTATAATTAGATACCTACTATGTAATTGAATACCTAGATTTTAAGTCTTAGCGATGTTTTTCTGAATGAAAGTAATTTCCTATTTATTAAAAAAAATTGCAAATGTTTGAATTATTGTTACGGAAGTAATACTGGTTGTATGTAATAATTTTTGTATTTATAAGTAGATTACTAGTTTCTGCCTGCGGTTTCGCCCGCGTGGATGTCTGAGTCTGAGGAGTCTAAGATTTATCCCACGAGAACGTGCTACCGGGACAAAAAGTAGCCTATTTCCTTACTTAGGATGCCACCTATCTCTTTACGCAATTTTATCGAAATTCTTTCAGTGTAACGTAAAAGGTAACATACAGACGGAATTACTTTCGAATTTATAATATTAAATAGTATGGACTAGCGAGTCGCCCCTACTTCACACGGTTTTACTTTACGAACGACTTGATAAATCATCGATATTTCTTTATTACATATAAGTTTAATATTAATGTATTATAGTTTAATATTAATGTGTGTATTGTCTCTAAATGATGATGAAAACTGCATCAAAATTAGAAAGTGGACCCCAAGTATTGGCACGCAAGTTGTAAATCCATAGTGGTCTGTTCGCTGTCCACATGGTACCATAATATAAATGATAGTCGCATTTAATGTCTGATTGTGTGACCACGTTGTTCTTATAAATCACTTAGAGAATTTATTCCGGAAGGTTTATATGCATATTCTAATTTAATTTAATTGTAAAAATGATATATCGATGTTTTGTCAAGTCGTAAAAACCGTGCGAATCAGGGGCGGGTCCCTAGTATACACATAATAATAATAGGTCCCTGCGTAGCGGTAAGCGTAGGCGCACAGCTACGCTCGTAGCGCCGTAGCAGTGGCGTAGCCGTGCGACCATCAATGTAATCCCAACGATTGCTTGCGGATTCGAACGTGAACAAAACACTTTGCTCGACCTGTGAATCAACATTCAATGCACGCCACTACACTAATGAGGTAATTACGGGAGATTATATAAATGAAATGGGTTACCGCACCTATATTGATAAAATCATTTGTGGAACCTGTTTCCATAACGTTCATCTGGTGTTTTAGGTAAAACGCTCACGGTTTCAATAATAAAATAAATGATGGTAAAATATCCTTCGAAATAATGAGGGCTACCGTTTTTGTGCTCACCATTTGGCGCCACTGTCAAGTAAGGTCCTGAAGAATAGCTCTCAAAGTTTATTATTACGAGCTGGAAAACAAAGTTTATATTTAAATCATATTTAAACAAACGTAAAATGTGTTTGTAAACAGCAAACAAACTACGTCTGAATTAGCTGTCCTTACTGCCCGCTTAATTTTGCACCTCTTTTTCTTAGCTCCACGTTTAAAGTACATCCATTGACCCGTAACTCATATTTGCCATAATGAACCTCAGGTATTGCAAAATATTCACATCATTATTCTAATTAGAAATAAACCCGGGTAACCCACCCAAAAACAGTGACATTTGACATTTCAGAGACCTCACACTACACTAGCGTCTCTAGTGGCGCATTGGTCTTTAGGGCCTAAGGAAAACCAAGAGAACAAGAATAATTACTTATCACAAGTAATACATACAAACCTAATATACACTTAAGATAGTTTAGTATTTTATCATACTTTAAGGAGTTTGTCAGACTACATAAGTGACAGTCGAAAATGAAATACGAGATATTATTACTATTACTACTGTCGTAAGTAGCTGCTATAGGCAGCTAGTATCTGTGTATGTTCTAAGGCAACAAATGAGTGTAATTGTACACCAATATATCGACGAAACCACAAATTAATTGGATTAGATTGCGCCCAACAATCGCAGTAAGTCAGAACGAGCCAATCGACGAACAGCAATTACAAGCGCCACACAAACACCCGACGAAATTTACGATGACATCCGAAATGAGAAAATTGACGAAAATATTCGGAGAGCCGACACAAGAATGATACACGTCGAGGTTGGATTATTTGTATTCGAAGTGCGTTCATTGAACGTGCCGCGCTTGTTAATACTGTTACTAAGTAAACTCCATTTTCAATTACTGTATTTGGTTATGCTCGATGGTATGATTCGCGTAATACGTCAAATTTGAATCGGCAAACACCGAACAGCGAACAGCGGGAAGAATTATGAACATTAATTTGCATGGACGTAGCATAACTCGTAATGGAATGCATTAATGTCGAGTGGGAGGTACAGTGGCTGCTGAAGGGCACTTTGTAGCAACTCGTTTCGAGCAAAAAGCGGAGCGTAGACGCGGATGTACCAGGCCTGGCCTTAAGTGCTGCTCCATGCTAACATGTCGGCTACTTACATGCTATTTGTTTTTTAAACTACCAATTTATTACGTATTTACAGAAAACATCATAATAATATGCTGTGACGTCACAATGTGATACGTGATCTTTTTTACAAGACGGTCGCGTGTATTTTTGATTTTCATGAAATTATGATGAGTAAGCCTTTTCTGTTTTTATCGTTTGTATTTTTAGTGTTTATCAGTGGAAACTTGTAAATGGCCTTCAATTACATATTGTTTATGAACACTGTTTAATTAGCTGTAAGTGTCCTGAAAAGAACGAGATAAAATAAATGTGAAACAAACAAAACGTTTTTCAATAAATAGGTCTGTATAGATACTTCTTGTTAAACAACCATTGAGCTGAAAATGGGCACTCATAAAGTTATTGATGTAATCGACAAGAAACTAAAGAAAAAGTACTGAACAGTGAACATTAGCTGCGAACAATTATTTTCCAGCTGAAATGCAATGAATTGCACGTTCCGAACGTTTCCATTTGTTCCTCCACTCAATTGTTTTTTATGAATAGCTACATATTGTCGGTAAATCTCTACGTACAGTGCTCTACAACGAGGGTTCTGTAAAATAAATCAATGTTAATGTTGTTCTCTGTATAGGTTCTACTAAATATACCTTTTTTCCTCTGGCTTGTGAAAATTAACTTAAAATGAGAAAGGCCTACCGGTTTAAAGTGGTGGCTGTTTTAAATATTAACCTAAATGAGAGCATTGTTTGAAGTTATACGTCTTCTAAACCTCTTAGGACAAAGCAATTTTGAACTAAAAAGCCATTTGACAAAAATATTTCTTAATAAATCGCGGTGTCGTTGTCACTACAAGGTATCTAAGTAAATGTAAATTCTCAATAATCTGAGTAGACAGAGATTGAGCGGATACATCTATCACTCTCGGGCCACTGCTACAAGATTCTACGATAGCTCCGAAAATAAATACTTGACAATTTGCTGCCAGTAGTTTTTCACATAAAATATCCGACCTATACGAAGTTACGTAATAAATGGTCGAGGGTTCATATGTGTACAGTTATTGGAAGCCGGTATCGTAATACCAAATAATAATAATAATATCCCTGGACATTTCACACAAATGCGCTCCTTTCATACTTATTTTGTTTTATTTGCCTTTACTTCATTAAAACATGAAAACATTTTCAATAAAAACCTTTGTTGCAAAGTATCCAGTTATAATAAAATCATGATGAAATTATTTGGAGGGGATCGGTATAAGTTTCGAAAGGTGTGAAAAAACAATGTTGAAAAAATGAGGAATTAAAGATTGCGTGACAAATATTTTTAAATTTTATATGCGTTACAGCAGTTCTACAAAGGTCAAGGGAAATAACTCAATCTTATTGGCATCCATTCTCATGAGTCCTGTGCTGTCCCTTACTTGAGTTCCATAACATTTGATCAATACAAAATCTCAGAAAAAACCATAATGCACCTTTGCCCATCGGACTCCTTTCTGCATAGTGTTTTACAGAAACAAAATAATACTTTATGCACTTTTCGTTACAAACATTTCAAAGCGAAAGAAGTTACTTTGTGAAACAACATTGAATTTAAAGTTTGTATCTGTGCATAAATAGAGGCAAGCGGCTGTTCTGTTGTCTCACGGCATTCATTCCATTTTTACGATTGGCGTCTATAACTTCAGGGAAAGGCAAACTGTTTCTAGGTGAGCTTTATTTTCGCGAGATCAACGAAGCGTTACTTACATCAGTATTTCGGTTCAAATAGAACTGCTGACCTATTCTATAAAAATCTCACCGCAAAAACTCTGGTGAAGTGAGCTTGAAGTGAGTTCCCAATAGCTGTCAATAGAGTCGATCCCAAGCATCGGGTGAAATGATATCTTACATCAAGCTCACTTCACCTAAGATTTCACGGTGAGATTTTTACAGAATAGGCCAGAAGGTTCCGGGAATTTCAGACGGCCAGACAACACACAGTCTACACCACTTCACCATATAAATATTAAACATGCAGAATTAAAATTCGTCATAGGGATATATCTACCTAAAGGTGCAAGGTTGTAGCGGGATCGTCCGAAAGGGTTACCGCTACCCTGGAACATAAAGGGCTAAGGAAGGAACACGGGTGAGTTTTAGTCAGTAAGAGTCTGACACTCCCTTCTTCTGCTCCACCCAGAGCGGGAGGAGTCATTTGATGATTTCGCATACTCAAAAAAAAAAAAAAAGGTGGAAGGTGTGAGAAAGAATTTTTCAGAACTCAACCGCTGAGTAAATCTGAAGGGATTGAAGCTTGTTTGCGAACGAACGTTTACGTACACTATCTTGTCAAAACAGTAGCACATAAAGCCTTGAAACGGTTCATGAATATTTGTATACGAAAATCAAATAGTTGCCATAACCATTGTTACATCGTTGGTATGAATAAAATAATATGTCAGTCGTACAATGCAGACAGCCGGGATGTACATACACGCTAAATTAATTTCAATCATGCGATGTAAATATTTTCTCAGTCAGTTTTTACAATTGAATTCGAATAACATACATTCACCAGCTGTAGCGGGTAATGGCTACAGGGTTTTGATGAATAAAACCAAATAACTATTAAAGGAGAGTTGTTTTTCATTAAAAGCGACACAGTTTATATTACTTAATTTGTCTGAAAAAAAAATATGTTGTGTGAGCAAAATTAAGTGAAAGAACTATTAACCTTAAGTAGCAAAGTAAAATTCAAGTGTCCGCCGCGAAGCCGGGATTTTCCTAACTCTTTATAAGACTCAGCGTCCCGGCGATTTTGCAGGAAAACAATGTCATTTATTTTCTTTATGTACTCCTGCTTTACGTATTATCCCGATCTCAGTCCGTCGCTCCACTTTTTGTACTAAGATATTGATGTATAAACTTTTGTTTACCTAGGTATTCAGCCCGGACTTGTTATCATTACTTCGAAGTTTTCATCTGTCTTTCAGATAACGTTTTCACTCTGCAGCATTGTTAATAATAATAAAAGTTTTTGGAACGATTGATGTATATTAAAGGCCCACAGAGGTCATCGTGGAGTGACGAAGGCGCGGGTACTCTCCACACTCGGCGTGACGTGATTAACCTCCCCCCGCCCCCGCGCTGTCACCGGCTACCGCTGTCGCCCGTCCCCGGGGCGCGAATCCAATTTACCAACTTGTACCCCGTTATTGTGTCCGCCACTGTTTGCGTTCCCATAAGAAAACTTTTCTTTATAATAAATATATACTGCGGCGGACGTGTGCTGTTGATAGATTCAAATGTTACACTATGTTGCAGATATACTTAATACCTACAAGTTTTTATGTTATCATACATTTGCTCGAGAACACAATTCTATTGTAATTACTTAATCATTTATCAATATGTATCAAATGGAATATTATGATTGTTAGAAATTATATGCGATTTTCTGGTAATTTTCCGTAGATTTTGCCCTTATTTGTTATTAAGTATGCATACTAATTTGTTCTTACGCACAATTGATTATTATTAAAGTGATATAATCATCAATCAATATTAGCTGTCAATTGGCATACATAATAGAGATTACGTAGTATCCATGCCATAATAGAGATTACGTAGTAGTGTATCGTTAGATAAGTACTTACGTAAGATTGATTTCTAACCAGCTTTTGCTCGTGGTTTCGCCCGCGTGGAGTTCGGAAATTATCACAAGGGAATGTAGGCACTAACGGAATAAACATCTTAGATAGATCCTATGTCCTAACCTAGACCATGGTCTACCTTTGTGCCAAATTTAATCGAAATCCCTGATTTTTTAAAATTTCTGTCTGACTGCATGCGGAAGGCGGAGGACAGGGTGTTGTGGCGCAGCCTGGAAGAGGCATATGTCCAGCAGTGGACTGCGATAGGCTGAGTGGATTGATTTTGTTGATTGCCTAGCTTCTACCCACGACTTCGTCCGCGTGAAATTTCTTGTTTTAATAAAAAAAAGCCCTCGACAATACTGTAACTCCCCATTAGTGAAATAATTTTCGGAATCCTATCAGGAGATCCGAGCAGAGAGACGTAAAAAAAAACACTCTTCGCAACTGTAACTCTTTATACTCGTAATATCACTTAATGTGCATTCGCGACATATTCGCCAAAAATATAAACAAATATCATTTTATGGCAAAATAACTTTAATTCCTACACAATAAAGTTCAGTTTACGCTACAACTTCAAACATTTTTATAACTTTTCAATAGTGTTAGTCACTCTGAAATCAACTTAATTCTCAAAACAAATATAAACTTTATTTAAATGGTAATAAAGTTTATATTTGTTTAACTTGAAATAACATCATTAAAGCAAATAAAATTAAATTTAAAAATTAATTTTAAAATTAATTTAATTAAATTAATTTTTTAAATTCATCTATAAATTTAGCAATTTATAGATGAATTTAAATAATACTTGAATTTGAAGCCTTCCATTCTCCTGTAGAAGACTATTGATGGTCCAGTAAACCTAACACCCAACCAATAAGGCGGTCATTACGAGATCGTCCTTAATTCGCCAAACATTCATAACAATCCTTCGCGAAGTCCGTTGTATACATTAATCCGCTTAATTCAAGTCTATCGGAACTGTTACAAAAAGCTTATGCAGGAAACCGTCTTGTCGGAAGGCTTAAGCGATATTCGTACTGTTTGGTAAATGTAATATAAGTACCGGCTTTTGTTTTTGTATAAATGAAATATTATATTCATATATGTACCTACGTTCAATTAGACGTGGTTTGAGTCGGACAACTTGCAATTTTATTTAGATTCATCCCGTTAAGCATTCACTGACATCTTATGCATTTAAGTTTAATTTGACATTCTGCATTACATTGACATTTTACATTTGCATACAGTACTTATGTTAGGGATGCACCCTACATAGTTTTTTGGTACCTTTTATATTATATATTTAAATTTAAATTATATTTTGCTTACAAACACATATGAAATATACAATTATACAATAATAATAAAATAATATGAATTCAACTCAAATAATAAACAATAATATTAATGACTAGCTTCTGCCCGCGGCTTCGCCTGCGTGGATGTCGGAAATTTTCCCACGGGAACGTGCTAACAGGATAAAATGTATGTGCACCAGGATGCCATCTATTTCGCGGGCCCTTTGTGGCTAATTACAATAGAAAACCAATTGTGTCTCATTAATGGTGATTAAGAGGGTACCTATATGATATCTTTACCTAAGTACCTACCTAATTAAAAAAATAAATAAACTCAATAACAGAAAATAAAATACCTACCTACCTAAATAAACCTATTTATGACGATAACTAATCTAAACTTAATCATCATCTGCCTAGCCTTTTCCCAACTATGTTCAGGGCCGGCTTCCAGTCTAACCGGATGCAGCTGAATACCAGTATTTTACATGGAGCGACTGCCTATCTGACCTCCACAACCCAGTTATTGGGTAATACGATACCCTTGGTACGACTGGTTGTCAGACTTTCGGGCTTCTGACTACCCGTAACGACTGTCAAAGATCCACGAATGACAGCCGGGACCAACGGCTTAACGTGCTTTCCGAGGCACGGAGGTGTCTCGGTATGTAAAGATGGTCACCCATCCACAGACCGACCGCGGCAAGCGTAGCTTAACCTGACCGATCGACCTGTGCGGCTGTTATTATTTAGCCACGGGCCCCTCAATCTAAACTCAATAAATAAGCAAAATCTCTAAAAACTAATAAGTATCTATACGAATGACTATCCTACCTAACAGTATTATAAAATAACCTACGGTCACTACGTACACTATCAAATATACTACCTATACTTTAAAATTAAAATCTATACCTACGACTTATATAAAAATAAACCTAAATAACTCTAAAAAGTAAAAGGAATAAAAATGAACTCCATTGCGGGTGACTTAACCTACGACAAACTTATTATTTGCGGTTGGTGCAGTAATCTGGTCTAGGGATCGAACCGCAAAATTAAGTTTGTTTTTTATTGTATATACTTTTCCGGGATAAAAAGTACCCAGTGTGGTGCCCAGGATATTAAAGAATAATTATACCAAGTTTCATCGTAATCGAACCGGTAGTTTTTGCGTGATGCCTGAACAAACAGACAGACAGACAGACAGACAGACAGACAGACAAAAATTTTTTTAATCACATTTTTGGGTTTGGTGTCGGTCTAGTAACACCCCCTGCCATTTATTTTTTTGATATTTTCAATGTACAGAATTTTCACTTCTACAGATTTATTATAAGTATAGATATAGATACCTAATGAAATGTGTAAGTAAGTATAAAATGTGATAGGATAAAATAATTACTATGCTTATTATTTAATTATAAAATTGTTCTTTGTATTTATGGTAGATTATAGGCTTTTTTATTTTATTTTATATGTACCTACGTCATCATCATCTGCCGAGCCTTATCCCAACTATGTTGGGGTCGCCTTCCAGTCTAACCGGATGCAGCTCAATACCAGTATTTTACATGGAGCGACTGCTATTATTTTAATATACACACTTTAAACTGGTTTAATTAGCTATTTAATTTATATATAATTAAATATTAACCAGGTAATTTATAATAAAGATTTATAAAATACGTACATATTGTATTTTATCCAGGGAACAATTCAATTGTTAATGTATACGCTGTTTTGTGCAATTGGTAGGTATATCATTGCGGCCTACGCACTTACTGGCTTAAATACTTAATGGTTCAAAACTGAAAATATATACATTCACTAGCGACCGTGATTCCACGCTTCACAGGTATTTACGTCTTGACATAACATCGAGATATTTTTTTTATATACGTATATCTAATATTAATGTTTTATACACATAAATCTTCCAGAATAAATGATCTAAATGATGGTTCCAACGGCATCAAAATCTGTGGCTTAGTTTAGAAGAACAACGCCGGACCGGTTTCCAGAGACAAAAAGCGACTTTAATATTTTATAATGTTGCCTACATTATAAAATATTAAAGTCGCTTTTTGTTGGGTCCGCGTGGTGGATTACAGCCCACTCCCTCACGAAGAGTAGGAAGGAGGCCTGTGTCCCAGCAGTGGGAAAATTAAAAGCTGATTATGTATAGCTTTAGCAATAGGTATGTAACCACGTGGTTTTGTTATTTTAATGTCTTATTTATTTCAATTGTTCCAACCTACAAAACAAAAACCTTTGACTATAGAAATACTATACTAGATCACATAACACCGTTACAGAAGCCAACAAAATATGAAACGGCAAGCTGAAAGCGAATAAACGACGATTTGCTCGACAGGACTTCCGGACTCACACAACGTTAGAAGACCGGAAGTCTGTAGGTAAGGAAGCTTTTGCGGACTTCAAATACGAAAGTCGGCCTAAGGCCATCTAATGTGACCTGCTATAATTCTTACGTAGGTATACCTTAGTTATAGTCTTGGTATTTTACTTACATATTATAAATATTATTATAGCTTGACTATAATATACTTATACTATAATATCTTGACATCAATTATTATTTATTTGTTTTGTACTTTGTAATGAAATTTAGAATGACTATATGTAAAATGCAATTAAATTTATTTTTTATACCTACAAAATTTGTATGCCGTTATTGGCAAAACATGGACGCTCACAACATCTATTAATTTAATACCTTGCATGTCTGATTAGTCAGTTTATGTAAACGCATGTTTGACAAATAAATTATCCTTATCTTTACTCTGGTCGGCATCAAAATAAGACCAAGACATTGTATATAGGAATTTGTACAAAAACCAACCGATATTCCTTTCTTGTTCATACGAACCACAGCTTTTGCGGTAAGTCTATTTGCTCCAGTCGAACGGTAATGCTTATACTACTGTCTACAGCATTAGGTGCCTTATTTTTATATAGTTTACTTATGTTATACTAGCAGAAGGAACTTTGTAAACATAGCTCATGTCATAGAAATAAAATGGCCAAGTAGGAAGATGGCAGTGACTGGCCAGGGTGTCGCGCGTACGATTCAGTATCGCATAAGCTATTTAAATCACTATATAGAGGGGCCCGTGGCTAAATAATAACAGCCGCACAGGTCGATCGGTCAAGTTAAGCTACGCTTGCCGCGGTTGGTCTGTGGATGGGTGACCATCTTTACATACCGAGACCCCTCCGTGCCTCGGAAAGCACGTTAAGCCGTTGGTCCCGGCTGTCATTCGTGGATCTTTGACAGTCGTTACGGGTAGTCAGAAGCCCGAAAGTCTGACAACCAGTCTTACCAAGGGGTATCGTATTATCCAGTAACTGGGTTGTGGAGGTCAGATAAGCAGTCGCTCCATGTAAAATACTGGTATTCAGCTAAACTAGCAGACTAAAATTTTCTCACTGCTCAGACACAGGCCTCTCTTCGAGAGGGAGTGGGCCATAAACCCACCACGCGGACCCAGTGCGGATTGGTAGATGTCACATGACTTCGAATTTTTGGTATTTTTTTTTCTTTTACGTACATGTTGTTTCCTCACGATGATTTCCCAATTTTAATATAAGTGTAGGTAATATTTTAATCCAAACGTCGCCACGTCGGGGCAATGCACACTCGAGAGCAATGAATCCGGGTCACTTAAAGAATGTTAAAAATCTCGGAAACTAAAAATGATAGGTTAATGCAATAAATTGTATTTAATAGACAATATAATACTCCTTAAATGAAAGTAAAAAAAATATGAGTCACCATACATTTTATTAACACAAAATTACATAAAGAAAAAAACTGCTGATCTCTCCTTAAAACAAAAATAGGAAACATGAAATTTTTGAACTTTATTACGATTTTCTTGAATTTTAATACTTCGTATTGCCTCCTCCTGCTTCCATTACTGCGTTTACGCGGTTTGGCATGCTGTACACCAAGTTCCTTATACGATTTTGGGGAATATTCTCCCATTCCTCTGTGAGAGCAATTTTGAGCTCACGAAGCGTGATTGGGGGAGGGTTTCGTTGTTTTACGCATCTGCCTAGCTCGTCCCAAGCATGCTCGATCGGGTTGATATCCGGGCTGCGCGCTGACCACTCCATACGAGTAATGTTCATCTCTTGAAGGTAGTCATTCACAATCCTACCTGTATGAGGTCTGGCATTGTCATGCATAAATATAGCATCCTCACCTAAATTGACCATAAATGGACCAACGTGATCATTGAGGATTTCTTCCACATATCTTACGCTAGTTAAAGAGCCGTTTTCTATGATCACCAGCTCTGTGCGACTTTCAGAAGAAATTCCGGCCCACACAAGTACAGACCCACCACCGTAGGCTACTTTTTCTTCGATGCATGCTTGCTTGAATCTTTCCCCTGGTCTTCGATACACTCTGTGTCTTCCATCGTGCTTGTAGAGCATAAATTTTGATTCGTCGGAGAACATAACTTTTGACCAATCTTCAATACTCCAATTTACGTGGCTCTGGGCATATCTTAGTCTTGAAATACGATGCCCACGCTCCAGTTTAGGGCCGTTTGCAGGTCTAAGGGGTTTTAAGTTAGATTCAGCAAGCCAACGTCTTACTGTCCATGCACTTGGGTTACTTCCTCCGAGGCGTCGAAACTGATTTGTGAGTTCAGTTCCTGTGAGAAAGCGATTTCGAAGCATGTTGTTCACCAAGTATCGGTCTTCTCGTGCTGTGGTACACCTGGTTCTGCCCGTTCCTGGTCTGCGTGGGTTAGAACCAGTTTCTTCGTAACGTCGGAGAACTCTTTGTACTGTTGACAGCGACACACCGACAGTCCTGGCTGTATCGCGCTGACTCCGGCCGGTTTCCAGCATTGTAAGTATTCTGGTGCATTCTTCAGGCGTAAGCGACATAATTTCAGCTTGAATAATGAATATAGAGCACTATCAACATGGTTTATGTACCCACATAAATGACAGATTACAAACAAAAGCAAAACCAAATGCTGTAATTTCGTAGTTCCATCTTCGAAAGTGGCCCTTTTTCAAATTTGATTTTTTTATGATATAAGTTTACAATAACTAAGAAGTTTTAATACTTTCATTTAAGGAGTATTACATTGTCTATTAAATACAATTTATTGCATTAACCTAGCATTTTTAGTTTCCGAGATTTTTAGGATTCTTCAAGTGACCCGGATTCATTGCTCTCGAGTGTACTTAATAAAAACGCCAAACATTGTCTTTTTCCGTCGGGGATCTTACCTACCGATATCAATTGCAATAAAAGCGGTGCCTGGTCTAGTGAAAATCTGAACACTTCAAGATCCTTCGTGCCTCTTAGAGTAGTTTCTGTTCGGTGTTATACGAATGTCTATGACAGTCATTACTGACCTAGCAACTCTAAAGTCTCACAACTGGTTTAACTTCAGAATATCGGGAAATTGTCCAGTTTGAGTTTTGGTCGACAGATTGTAGTCTCTCCGTGTAGATATTGAAGTTCAGCTGCATCTGTACCTTGATTGCTTAACACAATATCAATCTCAATCTGAATCATTTTGAAGGATATTGTTACATATGTTCGAAAAATTTGTCTGCTCAACAATGTAAATAAAGCAATGAATGTTGTTGAACTGTCAAAATGAAAGCCATTGCTATTGATTGTGTGTTACGTGTTTACCCTGCTGGTTAGACAGGGAGCCGATCCCAAACGACTTCCGAAATAAAAGCTAATAAAAGAGGATAAAAACAAAATAAAAACTTAACTTAGCAAACTCATACAGTTAAGTAATTCGTAGAGTTTGTGATTGATTGTTCTGAGTATTTTTTCCACTCGTTAACAAACTTGCACTTCAGCAGTGCGATTTTGTAATCATCTCACCGTGAAAACTTAGGTGAAGTGAGCGTGGAGTGAGCAGTTATTCCAACTAATATTAGGGATTGACACTATTGACAGCTCATTTCACCTAACTTTTCACAGTGAGATTTTTACAGAATCGATCGGCTGTTACGGGAAAGATTGCTCACCGCGTCTATGGTACGCTTGTTTTGTTCCATAGCTTTGTTGAATTGCCCCCCGCATGCTCGAAAACAGAATTTTAACCAACGAAAAGTAGCCCTCAGGCTTTATTAGAAACGTTTTGGTCTGCACGCGTTTTCAATTTTGCTGTGTAATACACGAAAAAAAATGCGGTACTAAACAAATGCGGTACTTTTACTGCCAGTTTAATTAAACTGTCAGTAACAGGGATTTGGATTTCGACACAGTTATTAGGAAAGCAAATCTCGTACTAGATAAACGGAGGAAGATGAGTCACCAAATATCATGGATGAAATAGTCTGTTGTTTTTCACAATTCAAAATTATAAATTACTTTTTCATTCTAAGTCTAAAAGTCTAGCATTAATCAGACTTTTTAAGATTTTCTTTTTTTCGATTGGACCGCCTTGTAAACGACAAAACGACAATTTAGACTACACTTATCATATTAACTCCTACAAAAGTTCTTTCTGTAAACAAAACCCGGGTTTCGGAGATTAAAAAGAAATCGAAATAACCTCAAAACCAGATATTTTATTTTGTTTGAGATGTTATACACGAAGGGCCAATATTGCTCTAAAAAAATAATAATCGTTTAAATAAAAAAATTATTCTATTTTATTCTAGTTATATGTTTTTTGAAAGACGTGATCATGACAGTTTCAAAATCCAAGGTTATATTAATCATATCGTTTGAAAAGGAACTTCATGTAAAGGGAATAAACAACATCAACACTTTTTTACTTTAAATTAAATTCCCTGTTCAAAAATCAAATCCCCGACGCGTAATGTCGTAAAAAATTATGAAAATAATTACTATACCTAATATTTTGATCTTGATGCATGAGACTTTTTGGTACGACTTTTGGTCATTGTCCGTTATATCTGTATTGTTTATGGTGTACAGACGCCAGCACATCAAGCTACTACAATCGGTCAAACTTTAATAGGTTTCAACTTTATCTCTAAAGCATTAAGGTTCAAGGTTGATTGGGAAAATTTGACAGTTTCGGGTAATAAAGAGTATTCTATTCTTCTACCGTAACATGTGCACTTATCATGAAAGTATTAAAAAACCTTCTCTGTGATTATCAACTACTTATCTTACATATACTCCCATAGGTACTTTGCTTAAAATACCTAAGTACCTACTTTATCGCTAATTAGCTCAGTGGGAACCGCACCTTTTTAACAAGTTTTTCTAAAGACCTGGGTTCTGTAGCTTATGCATTTGTAAAAGCAATTACTAACGATAAGGTACTAGCGTTAGGTAAATGCTCATCAGCTGCCGACGCGTCAACGGCTGCAGTTTCCTCTACCGTGGACGCGTGTCGCTCGTGTGCACACTTAGGTTAAGTCACGGAAAGTAATTGACCATCACTATTGACAATTAAAATCACAGGTGTCACTATTTGAAAGTCGTATGAAATAGCTAGATGCACTGACCTAAATTATGCAAGTACGCTGGACATTATGAAGACATTTGAATTTTTACCATTATGGCGCTGATAACACAACGTGAGCATCCGTGGAACTAAAATTATATTTTTGATAGTGAGTTTTACAAAATGTGCGTACTCTTATGATAAAAATGTTCCAAATATCTCGTAGTGAACACAAAATACACAAAAAAAGTCTTATTCCACGATTTAGACCTAAATCATAAGTGACGCACGAAAACAACACGACGACCAACAGCAACTGTGTGTCAATTTTAGTTCCTGAGACGCTCGACCGGCACCCTAATTGCGTAACACACGATCAATCGTAATCTGAATCATTTTGAAGCAAATTGCTAATCCATTGCTTCATAAGTTCGAAAAAATTGTCTTCTCAACACGTAAATAACGCAATGACTGTTGTTGAACTGTCAAAATGAAACCGATTCCGATTAATAATAATAATAATGTTTATTTGCCAAAAACAGTTTACATTTCCTTAAAGTCTACACTAATAGCTAGATTTACAAAAAAAAAAAAGAAAAACAAACTAAGACGCAAAGGAAGGATGTTGCTTATGAACTCCACACTAGGTCGAGCATGTCTCGTGGAGTCCATGGGTGGTATTACCATAATTATAGTGAACATGCGCATTACATTAACAAAGGATTTTTCAGAGGCCTAAGGAAAAGCGTTAATTATTAGGGTAATTAAAACATTATTTAGGTTAGTTAGGGTAGTAGAAAAATTAAAACAATAAAATAAGTTGAAGGGTTATTAAGGCTACAATGTGCACTATGTGTAAGAATGCGTGTGTTTATGTGTGTGTGTGAGAGAGAGAGAGTATGTATGTAGGTAGGTATATATTAGTGTGTCTAGGCATGTGGTTGGTGTGTTACGATATTACCTTTAAAAGAAATTCGGATTCACTATGTGATTGGGCTAATAGCCATTTACGAACAGTCTTTTTTACTTGGCTTGTTTGATTGATTGTGTGTTACGCAATTAGGGTGCTGGGCCATTGAAACGGCACAAAAAACAACTGTCATTTCGTATAGTACACTTAGTCCAGCGTACTCGTTTATTAGAGGTCAGTGGCTAGATAACACCTGTGTACACAGCAAATTGACGTAATGTTTTAATCTGCTAAACAATTAATTTACCTGACTATACATTAGACCCTAATAGATTTGAACATCGCTTAGGTGAAGCAATATCGTACGTAAATTATATTGATAAATTTGGTTAGGTGTGCATTATCTACGTCGGAAGTGCACGCCATACCTAATATCCGAACGTCAGCTATATCCAAAATCTAACATGACAACATGACGCTATCTTTGATAATTAGGTAATTGGATTTCAATTACTATACAAGCAAGTGTATAAATACTTACAAGATATTGTTATACGGCGGGCCAGCAAATGGTGCCGCCTCGTTTTGTTACGAAAAATCAAAATCAAGAGACATTTATTCAAACTAGGCTGAGAATTTACACTTTTTGAACGTCAAAATTATGCAAGGTGTCGTTTTGCATCCTCGTCAAATTCAAGGAGGTAACTGCGCTACTGATTCTCGACACAAATCAATAATAAAATAAGTAGGTATTTTTTTTAAATTTTCGGAAACCGGCATGTGTTGGGCACGCATTTTAAAACGCGGCCTGTGTGAGACCGCACTGTAACTGCCCTTTTACACTCACATAAAAACGCGGCCGCTTATATGATACCATAACGCGATTCAAGTGGTGTATTCTGAAATACTGTCAAACTTAAATAACTAAAAAAACAAGTATGTATTCATTATTTACCAGAGATTGTTATTTTGTTTGATTATTTATGTATTTCATAACAGCCTCCTGAAATTTGACGAGGATGCAAAACAACAGCTTGTATATGTTATAAGTAGTAAGTGAGTTATCTAGTTTCCTATCGCAAGTATGCTGGAAGAGATTTCTTATGAAATAAGCATCACCTTTGTATTTATTTTTCTTTCCTGTTTGTTTGCTTGTCTGTTTATACAATGTGTAACTGAATTAATGCACACTATGAAAGTAGTTTGTTCAGAATCGTTTACTGAATCGATTTCTGTCACTTTTAATATAGGTAATTTTTTATCCCAAAAATAATTAAAACTACGTAAATTACAGTCACATTTCCGCTGTACAGTAAAAACAAACCAAAATGGATGAAGTACTTATTACGCTAGACCCCTATACATGTGCGACTGTGTGCATGCGCAGATTTGTAATGTGACCACAATTTTCTCCCACAATCAGTATAACTAATTTAATAAAAAAAACAATGTTTTATACATAATAATAAAAATTCGGTGTATGTATAATGATTCTAGCATAATATTCTAATCGGGGTGTTTGGTGGTATACGTTTATTCCAGGACATGTTGTATATGTGTGTACATAAATGGTAACATAAATAAATAAGACAGTCCCTCAAAACGTCCGCCATTCACAACTTTCTAGTGCTTCAGCTGGGAAAAATAAATGACGCAACAAACTCCCCAGTAACACAGCTGTCTGTAAAGTTATAAGAACTTGATTCTATACAATAGTAAATAATTAACATTACGAAACACAAAACATTAGATTAAATTACGACGAAGTTACTGGAATCACAGAAAACGTCGGACAAGAGTGACACAGACTAGTGACAGTCACTCTAGCAGAGCGTCGTAATAATGGTTGTGTGTCGACTGTCTTCTGATGACACAGATGATTACAGGGGAGCCTCTGTCGTACCACGTCTGAACTACTATATTCCGACACAATCCTGATGATATTGAAGCGGCTAAACTACTAATACGATGACCACTTCTGGTAAAGGCTATCCTGCGCCGTTTAATATATATGAGGCCATCTATAAATATACGTCACACGTTATGGAGGATAGAGAGTGTAAACAAAGTGTGACATCGTGTAATAAGGACGGCACAGTAATGGGACGAGTCATAAGGTTCGTGACGTTACATGCATAATTTTTAAACATGAATGATGTAACCAATACTTTGTAACCATATTATTTTGATTTAAAAGAGTGTCCGTGGAGTTTCTTGCACGTTCTTCTCCATAGGTACCTACTACGCTTTGGAATGGTGCCTGTAATTGGTTTATTTGAAATAAATGCTTTCGAGTTTGAGTTTAAATATCTTTAAACCTACTTCGTTCATATATATAAATCTAAAGTATTAAAACTATACACCTCAACTCTAACAGAAATCTTTAAAATATTACCAACTCTGTTAAATATTATTAAAAATATGTGACGTCAAATATATGAACCACCTTTGAGGGCCCCGGAGACTCAAAAAATCTTGAAATTCGTATGACGTCATTTATGAATGGCCCAAAAAAAGGTAAAAATTAAAAAAAAAATCATTCATGTTCTATTCATTGAATGATTTGTTTTTTTAATATTACCTTTTTTTTTAAAAAAAAAACTTGCTTACATAAGCAGGTAAGTAATTTGGACAAATATTTTGTGAGATCCTACTAAATATTAAATGGAATGCCAAGTCCGGGTCGGGATGGAAGTGCTTTAAGTAGACCCCCGTATCAAAAGTCACGTAAATAAGGCAAGCAATAAACATGGACCTTTTACCGGCCCCGCCGGGCGGGAATAGGCAAACACATTAACTTACACGATGTGATTTGTTCGTTACATATTAACTTTGAATATTAGTTTAGAATGTCTGAAGAATGAAGTAAACTTCAATTTGGTATGTTTGGAAGCGCCAGGGTAGTCCGCGAAATTTATATAGTCCTCTAAGTTCAGAAAGTCCTCCAGACCGTATTTCGGCAGCCAATCTCAACGGAGACTTCGGCGCGGGAGATAATGGCGCCGATTCCCTTGTTCACAAACTAAACTAAATTTAAGTTCAGTGCATCTTTTTCTTTCTATTTCATTATGAAAAGGACAAAAGATAAATTTTAGTTTAGTCCTGTCAAATAAAGACGCCCCATAGACAGTTTAGACGTGATTAAAAACATGGCTACTAAAACTACGTCAATTTACGTCTGTCGCTGACTAATTTGACAGGACTAAACTAATATTTTATCTTCTGTCCTTTTCTGAATGAAATAGAAAGAAAAGGATGCACTGAACTTAAATTTTGTTTAGTTTGTGAACAAGGGAATCGGCGCCATTATAGTGTACAACAGTGTGCGCGCAGACACAGGTGTACTCCCCGCGCAAGTGTTTTCTCTAAGTTCATATAAGCTTACTGAATAATTATTTCATGAAATATCAATCAATAGAATTATGTGAAACTACAGGGTTGTATTGATGATTTTGATGATTATAATTTTGTAAATACATACTTGTTACGCTCGCGAATTACATTAGGTTCAACATACAACATCAAACAAAACTTTGAATTTCGCGGGCTTCCTAGCGCATCCCCCATACAGGCAATTCATAGAACTGTCAAATATTGAAAGTTGTTATTTAATTTAATATACGGACAATTTAAAGTCAACCAGTCGCATTACCCAGTAACTGGGTTGTGGAGGTTAGATAGGCAGTCGCTCCAAGTAAAATACTGATACTACTGGTACTCTGCATCCCGGCTAGGCAGATGATGATACGGACAATTTAAGTTGGAAGTTAACAATTGATTTCCCTGAATTTAAGTACCTACCTATAGTTTTATTTTTCCTCGTCGGAAAAAACTTGGAACAGTTTCTTTTTGTTAGTAGGTACTTAGTAGTAATTTGAGCAATGACAATGCCAGTATCGATTAACGATACCTAAATACTAGTAGTAAGTACTCTTTTGTGTTGACATATTAAACAGAAATAAAAATACAATGATTAATAAGTTTTATAAAGGGCGGGCTAATCGCTAAAAGCGATCTCTACCAAAGTTTCTGGATGGGCAAAAAAATACTTTACACTACGTTACGTTTTTCTATAATATTTTACAGTTGGTACGTTTTGTGAAAATGCTGAATCGTACTATGTACAGTCGCCAGCACATCAAGCTACTACAATCTGTCAAATTTCTTTAATAAGGTTCATTTGGAAAATTTGACAGTTTCGGGTAGCTTGAAGTGCTAGCGTCTGTACGTGAAAATTATATGAATGGCCTACAAAGCAGCTTAGAGAATAAAAACTTGCTAAAGATGTTCGTAATATTTTCAATTACGGTACCTCGGTTGTTATAGCATACATTTTTGACTGCATCTCCTGGCACCATTTTGAAATTAGGGACGAATATAGGAAGAATTTTAAGAAAACCAAATTAAAGAAAAAAGTGATGGACTCGAGTCTACTGCCCTGCTTATTATACGGTGCCCAAACCTGGATCTTTAACACAAACACCTTATCAAAAATACGTTCGTGCCAACGGGCCATGGAGAGGAGCATCCTTGGCATAAAGAGCATTGACAAAGTCAACAGTCAAAAAATCAGACACAAAACCAAAGTGATAGACGCACTACAACACGCGCAGCGCTTGAAGTGGAAATGGGCAGGACACATTGCACGCTCCTCTGAAGAAAGATGGCCTAAGCGAGTAACAAAATGGACAGGTCCTGGAGGTAAAAGACAAAAGGGCAGACCAAAAGCCCGCTGGATAGACGACATAATTAAAGTGGCAGGAAGTAACTGGATGAAAATGGCTAACGACAGGAAAAAATGGAGGCAATTGGAGGAGGCCTATACCCGAAAGGGGCCATGACATTTATAACCCAAATACTTGCTAATCAATTTTTTTTACTGTTAATGTCTTGGAAATAAAAAAGGCTTATTATTATAGGAAGAATACCGGTGAAGCAAAATATCATAAGGATAGCTGGACATATCTATACTTATAATAAATCTGTAGAAGTGAAAATTCTGTACATTGAAAATATCAAAAAAATAAATGGCAGGGGGTGTTACTAGACCGACACCGAACCCAAAAATGTGATTAAAAAAATTTTTGTCTGTCTGTCTGTCGGTCTGTCTGTCTGTCTGTCTGTCTGTCTGTCTGTCTGTCTGTTTGTTCAGGCATCACGCAAAAACAACCGTTTCGATTACGTTGAAACTTGGTATAATTATTCTTTAATATCCTGGGCACCACACTGGGTACTTTTTATCCCGGAAAAGTATATAGAATAAAAAACAAACTTAATTTTGCGGTTCGATCCCTATACCCGATTACTGCACCAACCGCAAATAATAAGTTTGTCGTAGGTTAAGTCACCCGCAATGGAGTTAATTTTTAGGTATTCCTTTTAGTTTTTAGAGTTATTTAGGTTTATTTTTATATAAGTCGTAGGTATAGATTTTAATTTTAAAGTACAGGTACTATATTTGATAGTGTACGTAGTGACCGTAGGTTATTTTATAATACTGTTAGGTAGGATAGTCATTCGTATAGATATTAGTTTTTAGGGATTTTGCTTATTTATTGAGTTTGGATTAGTTAACATCAGAAATAGGTTTATTTAGGTAGGTAGGTATTTAATTTTCTGTTATTGAGTTTTTTTTTTTTAGATATCTTATAGGTAGGTACCCTCTTAATCACCACTAATGAGACACAATTGGTTTTCTATTGTAATTAGCCACAAAGGGCCCGTGAGATAGATGGCAGTCTGGGGAAGCACATAGGTACATTTTATCCTGTTATCACGTTCCCGTGGGATAATTTCCGACATCCACGCGGGCGAAGCCGCGGGCAGAAGCTAGTGGTTAATATAATTTTGGGAAGTGCAATCGCCAACCCGTCTTAAGCAAGCTTGGTGATCAATGCTCGAGCCTTCACTGTATGAGAAAATGCTTTTGATGCCAGCAGTGGGAGCAGTGTGAAAATAATAGGCTAGTATTATTATTTCAAAGCAAGAAACCACCACTAAGTACCACTAGTCTGGGTACTACATAGTAGCTGGCAAAACTGGAGATAACATTTCGGTTCGGTCACCTCGTCCGAGCCACAGGCTAGGGCAGTGATCGAGTAGTCCCGTCTCGTCCCCAGCAGTATGAGCATAGGACACCAAAGCAACCAGATATTTTTGTCTTCGGTGAAAAGCATAAGGAAATAGTTTAAAAGTTATATTGAAACTCGCAAAAGAATCACGTTAGATATACGAGTAATTCTAAAAACACTAAGTTTGAATGATCATTCAGGGTTCATGGTGACAGGTGGCCGTACGGACCGCGCGCGCGGTTCTATTGGGGTCATGCGCTTGGTAAATTAAGAAAAATATTTTCTTTAGTTAAGTTGTTTTCTATGAGGGTGAATGTTATAAACCAGTCACCCTATATTTGTTATCTCTCTCAGTAATATGAAGATATCGCAAATTTGTGACCATTTTCATATGTAATAAAGATTATTTTTGTAGTCCAAAAGATTATTTATACATTAATCGTTAGTAATTTTTGGCATATACGTATACTTACCAACTGAAATGCATTTTCATTAAATAATTTACTAACTTTTGCCAAACATACATTGATTTTTATATCCTACTAATATATAAACGTGAAAGTTTGTATGTTTAAATGTTTGGATGTCTGTTACTCAATCACGCAAAAACGGCTGAACAGAATTGGATAAAATTTGGCACACAAATAGTTTATAACCTGGATTAACACAAAGGATAATTAAAATATAGAGATAATTGTCTTACCTAATTACATTGTAGTGTGCTCTAAACTATGTTAAACCAGGTCATTATTCCTGTGCAATAGAGAGGATGATAAAATTATCAATTAATTTAAAAAATGTTGGTACTCATGAGCTCAGAGCTAAACCGGAGGCGCGTCTGTTTGCGGCTCACTTGAGTGACGGCTTGACATTTTTTGGACATTTTACCTCATCCTAAACAACAAACAAACAATACATACCGCCTACGTTTAATTATTTTATCATTTTGGTTCACTTAATGGAGTCGCAGTCTTCAAGTTTAATAATAAACTCTTGTTATGTCCCGAAGATCAAGCGGCACTTGTTTATTATATCCTTTTTAAGACTGCCAGCTGGCGGAGACATTTTGTGCCCGTATTTATGAGCGAAACTTAGTTAGTATAGCCCAAACTAAGTTCGTCATTGTAATGAGATTATCTCTCCTTCCGTCGCCGTATCATCTTCACAAAGAAAGGATGCCCACTGATCTAATTTACGTGGACTGTCGCTGAATTTTATATTACTACTGAAAACATTGAAAATAGCGCTGTTCGAAAAAATCCTATTGGGTACTCGTTCGTTGAGTTTCTCGTTTCGATATTTCGATATTAGTTCATTTTCAATGTAAACAATACGTACTTACATCTGAAATACCGATGGTACATGCATCGTGGGTGTAGATTTGCACGTACACGTTCAAGTTGCGATACCTACTTATTTTCAACAGGTTTGGTAAACGAGTTGTAGTGTACAAAACATAATTATACTCATAATATGTATATGCAGGGCGGGCAGGACATCGACGCACAAACTGTTACCATGGATTCAGTACTTGAAAATTTCAACGCAGGGGGTGTTGAAATTCTTGGTCAGTTAGTAAAAAGAAAATTTGCTGTTCCATACATTTTACCGCGTCTGTATTGCACTTTTGTAGAAAATAGCAGATTTTAATCAAAAAGACCTGTGAAAATTTCACCCCGGGGGGTCCAGAATCAAGCTGAATCCGTGGTAACAGGATCTGCTTCAATGTCCCTGGCCCTGTATAATGTAGATATATAATATTATAGTAAATATCAACGGTCAGATAGGTAGTCTCTCCATGTAAAATTCTGTTATTCAGCTGCATCCGGTTAGCTTATAGCAGTTAGCATCTGGAAGCCAACTCCAACATAGTTTGAAAAAGGCTAGGAAGATGATGATATATAATTATAGTAAATATGTATGTATCTGTATTATAAATTTATAACCTATTTATGTACTTGTTTTACTGTTACTGTTAGCCTATGCAGGCTAACAGTCAGCCTTTGCCCATGACTTCTTATGTACCTATTTTATTTATAATTTATTATGATAACTCTATAATATTTTGTTTGTTAACTCATCTCAAACAGAGCACTTGCCATTTTATCTCTTCACCACCCTTGGTTGACTGGTAGAGAATGCCAATATCACACATGTTCTGGATCTCATTAGACGTTGTTGCAGACATGTTTTTTTAACTATTTCGATGACCTTTTCTAGTGAATTACACACACACACACATTATGTAAAATACATGTTTTATACGGCTTTGATGTAAACGCGGGGTAATATATATCACATACAAATAGTTTATGTACCTCCAACGCGCAGATTTGAGGAAAATTAAATAAAAACCATTCTGTAACAACATGTTACATGTGCTTGCTGCATGCATATTATTGAACAAGATTTTAGTGCTGATAATGAACCAGTGATGTGACGCTTCGATTAGCCAGAATTATGAATTGAAATAACAAAATGCTATGAATGAATGTATTATCGAATTACCTTCTATCATAAATTAAATCACATACGGCTTTATATATAGCTTAGGTTAGTGCCCGACTACACTAATGAGTCATTGGGTTTTTCAAATTACTTCCTGCGTTATCAATAAATGTGTTAGATAAAAATAATACATGGATCAATTGACTAATTCTCTAGAATCCATTGATCAATGCAAAGTGGTTCTTTGCAATGGCCAATGGTGGATCTTTTTTTATTTTTATCCTATTGGATTAAGGATTATAGCAATGATTGTGCTATTCTGTCTGATTATTCGTAATATTTGAGCAGGAAAAGATTATAGTATTATGGAAAGCGATGATTCATTCATATAAAAATACATTACTTATCAATGAAACAATATTATAGGTAATGATGCGTTACTACCTACTTATTACATTGACACAAAATATGCCTTTGTAAATTGTATGCTGACCTGCTACATAAATGTAAAATAGAAAAATAACATAAATCCACATAAGTGCATACTTAGATTTGAATGATGCAGTTGAGCAGACATTAGCAGACAAAACAAAAATATTTTATGAGCCGTTTGTGTCCCATTGCATTGCATTGCAAAGGCCATCTTTCCTTCCTTTTGCAGAAGATATAAATCTATATCTGCTGTTTGTGGCCCTATCTTCTGCTGTTTGTGGCCAATCCCTATGAAAAAAGTCGAGATCATCCCACCATCTTCTTTTGGGCCTGCCGCGTTGCCACTGTGTAGTTATTTTAGCCCGTAGCTCCTCCGGCATGCGACAGAAAAAAAAACTATAATATTTCCATGGTTTATCAGTAACAGAACCTCAGAGTTTCCCGAGATTCTAAAAGTTAACACTATGCAACAAGAGATAAAATCTATTACTGCTTGCTTTGAGGCTTGAGAAGCATCCAAAACCAAACGAAGACTTAAAAGGGTTGCAATAATAGACCTGTCAAGCCTAACAAGTCTAATGCAAATAAAGAGGATTCCTAATGAAGAAATTACTCTGCAAAGCCCTACTTACTACACATCTGCTCATAGTTGACTGACTAAAAACGAACCACAATATTTATTTTACGTACCATAAAAACAGATCGCTTAAGACAAAGCATTCCACACTTTCAGTCACAATTTAACAGCTTTGATCTCCACAATGTTGCGCATAAACAATAAAGTAAGGATGAAGAGTGCTCAATCAAAATGTTGGTTACACTCACTGAAGGAGTTCCTGGTACCAATCGAGTGCTTGTTTCGCGGAATATTGGAAACGAAAATAAACAGACGCCAGTTGAAGTTCCGGCAATTACATCACCAGTAACAATTCAAAGAAAATTAATACCTTATATAAGGAAAATGTGTCTGTATTCTCCGAAGGGTTAGGCAGGGGTGTATAGTACACCCACATTTCGTCAGTTACGTTTAAGTCCCATGTAATCCTGCCAGGGTAGCGGGATCGTCCGAAAGGGTTACCGCTGCCCTGGAACATAAAGGGCTAAGGAAGGAACACGGGTGGGTTTTAGTCAGTAAGAGTCTGACACTCCCTTCTGCTCCACCCAGAGCGGGAGGAGTCATTTGATGATTTCCCATCCTGAAAAAAAAAAGTCCCATGTAATAGGGGGTGAGTCTATTACCATCAACCGGGCCCAACTCGAGACTCTGCTGTTACTACTGAGAACTTGCTGTTGGAAAAACTCAATAACATTTTCAACCTACTACTGAAAGTGCTACCTTTTGTGGTAGAGTAATTTTATTCTAGGTGCATCGTCTTCACTTATAATTATATAATGAAATGTATATGCTAGGCAGATGATGATGATACCAAACCCTGTAAAACATTTTAAAAGAGTAACGGTGGAGTTTCTTGCCCATTCTTCTCCATGCGAAAAGAACCTTTTGGAAGGGGCGAGGAAGAATCAATGTGCTTTTTATGTGTGTGTTTGACTTTGACTTTATCATTGAGCTTGCAACCACTAACTAGTTCAACGAGACCAACGTAGAAAAACGTTTGACCTATTTCTGCAACGTTGTTATTTTTCGGTTCAAATTGGTGTAGTGCTATTATAGGCACATGGGATATTTCAGCTTCGTCTCTGGGATGGTAACGCACCTGTGATAGGGTATTGCTGATAAGCGGCTGGTGGTCCATCTGATCGGTTGCCACTAAAAAGTTAAAATAAGTTTTGTTAACAAGCCTTAAGGGTCGCGAAGAGAGTAAAATTGTATTAATGATTTAAATTATTATAATTCTGTAGATACGACGCCATCGCAGCAGGCTGAAACGAATATGGCGGGCACTCGCAAAGACAGAATGTGTGGTAAAAGGAGAGGGAGCAGTGAGACAATACAGGCTAGGCTAGATACACGTTTTTTATGGTCGCGAATCATAAGTATTTTGAATAACATAAAACAAGGCCAATTCTAAAAAAAACGTTCGAAATCTAGTCGCAGTCTCATCTCGGCGACAAATAAATGTCAAAAACTTGTCAAAATGTAGGGAAATTTGAGGAATTTTTGACAGATTGAGACTAAGATCAGACTGTGAAGGTTCTAAAAATTACGAGAATTGCCCCTCTGCTACCTGCATTGCAAAAACCATAAGAAAATTGCGAATTTCGTGGGCTACTTTAGCGCATCCCTCTTAATTTTAATGTTTGACCTTCACCGAGGCTGTATCATTTAATAGCCGAGTTCTATAATTTACGGTTAAAATTATGACTCTTGCATCTACTATACTAATAATGAAGAAAAGACCTCATAGCTTTGCATAGTAGACCCTCCCATATGGAAGTAGCTATCACATGTAAAATTAGCTCGAGAATCTTACTAATATAGGAAAAGTTTGACTAGATAATTGGTGAAGGAGACCGACTTCTTACGGGGTCCATGTTGTCCAGAGGCGTGTCATTCGCCATTGTTCAAAAGAAAATCAATATTAAATACAAATTATTTAATAACAAACGTAAGTTAAAACTAATAACAAAAACCGACTTTTTTCTAAATTAAAAACGAATCAAGAATTAATCCATTTTAAAAGAACATTTACACAAAATATTTTTAATACGAATTTCAAATGATTTTATAGTAACAATAAAAATATTATATTAATAATAATTCGATTCAGGCGTGGTCCGTCCACAATTAGAGTTGTGAACGGGGCGCTCTCTAGAACAGAATGCCCGCATCGCTCGGCGCTCCGTCTTATAAAGGCCAACCCCTTCCAGGACTCGCTTGATTCATTGAGTGGTACGATGATGCCACAGAGCGCTGCGTTTCGTTTTACTTCGTAATAATTTGCTCACGCCGACAAATATTATAAATGCGAAAGTTTGTGACGATGAATGCATGTTTGTTACTCTTTCACGCAAAAAACTACTGAACGGATACTTTTATCCTGATATTCCCAGGGGATTGATACATATGCGGGTGAAACCGCGGGGCGCTGCTAGTCTATTTATATGCCAAGTTTGGCAATAAAAAAGCTACCATTGGAAAGCTAAGCGATTCGTTATCGTTTATAGGAACAGAGCATAAATGATAAGGCTCCATTTAAAAATATTCCTATTGCAATGAAACATGAATGAGAGTTTTAATAAAATAGCTGAAGCTAAGACCCGAAGCAGCCGTTTGTTATGCCCGCATGATAAACTGGAGACAGCATAGATTCAGGCTTACGTTCCTGTTGGCACTAGCACTGAAATAGGCTACTCTGTAGGTGCATAACTCTTTTGTTGCAGCTTTAAAACTTTCCTGGAATTGCCGCTTTGGACGTCAGTTAAATAATATAGCGCTTTGAGTCTTTTGGCTGTTTGTTTATGTTGCAGGTGAAAATCAATATGTACAGCACTCGCTATTGCTATAAATGATAAATGATTTTAATTTGTAAGTAGGTTTGTACAAACACTTTTACATATCAATCATATTTTAAAAACTAGATGAGATCGACGTTTCCTACCTGACTAGTCTGAGAAGAAAGGCGGAAACAAATTCAGAGGTCACCATCTCATCACATAATCTTGGTCAGATCATATGGAGACCATAACGATACACATACCTGGTGCGCAGGGTTCGGGCTAGCTCCAGCGGCATCCTGAGGGCATTCGCCCAGAGGTTCGATTGCCAGTACTTGAACCATTGCAGTATGGTACACATACTGGGCAATCGAAGTACCTATGTAATATGTGTATGGTCTTTCTATTTAATATTCTATATGTTTTTATTTTATTTTTAAAATTTTGTAATTTTTGTGCCTACTATAATCCTGTGTTGGTCGAAATAAACGATTTATTATTATTATATAGATCGATGTCTCAGAAGGTCTTTTGAAGAAAGATCCATCCACACAGATTGTGAGGACCTATTCAGTCAGTGCACGCATTTATCAGAAATCGTGCAGTTCAACTCAAAACTTAAAGAGCTCAACGATTCGACGAAATATACTGGAAAGAAAGGAAATTTGGGTACGCTACGTAAATTACTCAAACAGCCAGACCATGACAATCTATTGCTTCATATATTTGAAAAATTTGTCAACTCAACAACTTAAATAACGCAATGGATATTGTTGAACTGTCAACATGAAAGCCATTGCTTCTGTTAGTGTGTTATGCAATTACATAAAACGTAGCTTTTTTTTAAATAATTTATAAGTACTTAGAGTGTGCGAGATGATAACTACACGTTAGCCCTAGACTAGGTAGGTACCCATACATATTATATGACTAGATTATGTAAATCTAGTAGGTGGCGTTCTGTAGTATATGCCTACCCCCATGGGGAGAAGGTGTGAATTTATGTATGTATGTTTATATACCTGAAGTATACCTAAGTAATTGAATTTAAAATATTATCAAAATGCCTGTATGTACGTGCATAACTTCCGATCGACTGCACCAAATTTATTGTCAGGACAAGGTTTTTATACACAATTGGTCCCGGTAGATGGCGGTGCTTTATCGGGCAGGATGATGTCTGCCGGGTCCGCTAGTTTAAAATATTAAAATCATATTATTATAACCATAATTTTATAATTCATTGTAAATTCAGACTTCAAAAATAACACACAACCTTTGTAATTTCAGTACCTACGCAGTATCTACTTCGGTACACCACATTGCACAAAATTATTTTAAGCCCTGAAAACCTCATAACGCAACAGCCTAAAATAAGAAAAGTTAGTTTTATATTTACAAAACAAGAAGGTATTCTGTCTGTTGTATACGCTAGCGGCTAGATACAATTTAACTTTTCTATCATACAGAAAGTCATCTGCCTAGCCTTTTCCCAACTAAATTAGGGTCGGCTTCCAGTCTAACTCGATGAATCTGAATACTCTGAGTCTGAGTAAAACAAAAATAATGACCAACGAATAAAAAATATTAAAAAATATTCCCTACGTTTCTCAGAATATTTCTAAAAAGTACTTCTTCTCCTGTTTATTTTTCCGCTACACTTTTCTCTGTAAATAATGTTTAGACACGGTGAATTCCAAGACTGCAGAATTTATCATACCTAATATCAGTATTTAATTTACTGAACATCTAACTAATTTCCAATCCAAACCAGTTTCAGTTGTAAAACACAAAATTGCACTCGATTCAACATGCCAATTGCCAAATCAGTCCGCCATCCACCCTCCGAAATGGTTACAGCAGACATCGGTAATTCCCTGGACGCTATTGATACAAAGATGATGAGTATGTCCACACATGGACATGGACGTGAGGCCGTCAGGCGCGCAAACATGAGGTCAGAACAAACAAGTCCGTGTTGACAGGAGGTCGCGCGCACCGCTCGCGTGTCACCGCTGTCGATACCGGCTGCATCACTCATACTTTACAATGCATATTGATGGAAAACTGACAATATTTCATGTCGAACCTCTCTCGCAAACCTTGTTTTCACAGATATTATCTTTGCGTTTCTGAACCAATGGTTCTTTCTATTGAAAACGCAGTCGATTGTGATTTGACTATGTTGGTTTTGTAGGAGTTGCTTCAGACTGTTACTTATATCCTGCTTGCAATTAGTGTTTTGTTCATGAGAAATACTTTTCTCTGACAAGAGGTATCTTCGTCGAAAGTTGATGTTGAGAGTAGATAGATACCTACATATGTATGGAAAGTAATCTCAACAAATTACTTAGATACACATTCCTGTGTGTTTTATATTTCAGGCCAATTTTATTATTCTGTTTCTGAAAATGGATATTTTCTAACATCCATAAACGTAGGTATTATCTTATATAACATTATTTAAGTATTTCTTAATGCTAACAAATATTCATAGCTCAGTGGAGCTACAAATGCTCGAAAAGGATAAAAAAATGCGAACCGATTTACGTAAAGAACAAATTCTCAGCGAAACACGGATTAATTCATTTCTCAGAGGGATTTCCTTTCAGTTTAAAGAGCACTCGCCCTTGAATAGGCTTCGGGTGGGCTCTGAGGTCGGCTTAAGTGGTAAAGACTTAATTTAGAAGCTAAATAAATAATATTCATTAATAATTTAATTCCATAATTATTACTTTCGTGTTTAAATTATGGTAATTTCATTCCATAATAATAGAACTGTTCAGTAACCAAAGAAAGTTGAGCCTTCCGTAGTAGGTAATTAGTTCTCGCTTCAGGAAATGATTTGGTATGTAGGTATACCCTGTAGGTGTCAAAATTTATATGACCAAGGAATATTTGCAGGGTTGTACGCAGCTCTTTGTAACGTGCAATTAAAACTACTTCTTACATACAACGAAGCGAAACAAAGCGAACTATTTGTTGTTGAACTCGTTGTGAATGACTGTCCAGGTAAAATTAATCACATAACAATTTCGGCTACTCTTAGGTACATGTTTCCCTCAACGCTTCATTACACGCCCATGATTTTGGAACATACTCGTAAATACTGAACATAGTGAACACGCCATTCACGAGTGCTTTTCAGCGGCTGTCCAGAACACGCCCGCGGCTATCACAAACAAACTGCAACTTTGCTTTTAAGTCCGACTGTAGATTTATTTTAACTTTAACTAAATGAACATCCCTTTATTTTCAAAGTCCATAACTTCCTCACGAACCTACGTCTACCGTAATCTATGTAACTAGTAAACCCACATTGTTATTACTTTACCACTATAATTTATGAATTTTTCATTCGATTTCGCTGTAAAATCATTTCTATTGGGTTCAAAGTCAGTTAGGGGTCACGAGCCTCGTCGTCAATTCATAAAGTTTCATTTCCACGAAACTGGGGGAATAATCAATGGGCAGGCAGAAAGGAAGTCTGTGGGCCGTGATGGATTTGGTCCAATCAATGCAACTGGGTAAATGAAAAGAGCGCCTAACGAAGAGCCCAGACAATAGTGTCGGCTGACGAAAGCCTTAGAACGGGGTAACTGATTGTTATTGGTTTTGCAATAGCGTCACATGGCGGTTGCCGACATTGGTAAATACTGGAAAATAAATTGTTGGTTTTGTTGTGGGTACGCTCGACTCACCCCGGGCGGCCATGTGATAAGTACCTATGCCTGTATCAGAATTACCCAAACGATCGTAAATGGATTTTCGGGTGGTAACATTACCACAATAACAAAAAATAGAGGTACATTTCGAGCTATAAATAACGCGATAAAATAAGGGCTCGTGTTATAAACAAATTACAGTTTAATCCATCATTCTGTCGATAACACACGTGCAGAGAAGAGTTTCGTTATTGTTATTATCTTTAGTAAGTACCTAAGAGTTTCTTACAAACTTACACACCTTCGCAAATTAAATTAGGCACACAAGTGATACATCATGCTTGATTCGAAGCTGAATAATCCATTTTCTCCGACAATAAATGCTCAATAAATGATTTCCTCCATAAGGATAATGGCTGGATTTTCTACTGTTTATTGTGGACTCAATCTCCTACTATGATTGATTGAGGCTTACGTGGAACTCTTCCAAGGGGAAATTACTTCGTTATTCTTCCTAAGTACGTAGCTATGAACGAAAATGTCGGCTATCAATATCGGCTAAGTGTTGTATTATTTGTTTGATGGTCGTCCTACGATGTGGGACCAAGTGTGTGCTTATGAAAATGTTTTGTGAGTACGAAACATAGGTATAACTGTTGTAGTTATTTTTAGGAGGTAAAATATGCTAGGACCGTTGTAAACAGAATTACCTACTGCACCACTACTGTATCCACTGAAGCTTACCGTCAGTATAAACTAGGTATTGAAACATGAAGAAATGGTCTCTTCTTGTTTATGAAGTGGAAACAAAACATATGGGCAAAAAAATACACATAATTTAGACAAATCCAACATATTTCTTTATTCTATTCATCCATATTCATTTACATAGATTTAGACATTATAACTATGTATTTACAAATCTTTAATAACAAGTAGCTAACCTAACTGACACGTCCGAAATTTTTAAATTCTTCTTAGAGTTTAAAAAATCTCCAGTTAGTCGATAATGACGAAGGTTTTTGATAAAATTATTATTTTTTAACGATAAAACAGTATAGATTTTAGCATAAATCAAAAAACAGAACCACATGACATGTATCTCCCTCGTTTAATCTTTATTCATCAGTCTTCGTCAAGGGTGAAAAATATGCCCCAACTTATAATGAAATTAAAATTTCTTTATTAATATCGTACCGTTGGTACTTTGTAACTCTGGAAGATAAGGTTCACATAGGTTTTCTATTAGGTAATTTTGAAACAGACATTCTATTATTAATAATTTTAATTATTAGCTATCACATTATTATTTACAAGTAGTTTTAGTCCGTGACATCAGAAACGTTTAACGCCTTGAAGATATTTTTTATTTCATCAGATTCTATCCACGGAATGAAATTATTTACAAATATATATATATATATATATATATTTCTAGAATTTTGATAAGGGCCGTATTTTTTTCGATTTCTCATTAAAAATACAGATTTTTCTACACGGTTCTTGATACCATAATTTGAAAATATACTCGTATGTTTGAAATAACAGTTGACTTTTATCTTATTATCCGACAACTTCTACAAATGTATAATATAATTCATCTAATCCCTTATCTTCTGATTTATTCATTTTATTAAACCTATCTTTGGCCAGTTCGACCTATTACTAAACAATTATAAACAATTATTGTAATTAAAACAACGTTAGAGTCATTTTATGCGATTGTCGCAACACTATCTACATATTCGAAAGGAAGTTCATCGTGGTACAACAAAAAAAATATAAATTCATGAGATTGGATATGTTTAATGAATTTGTACACAATGAGAGTCATTTTAACGCGAACAGCGAGTTCTTAAAAATAAATTTGTACTTAATTAATGTTAGTTATTTAAATAAACTACCGCACGCTGTATAAAAGCGGAACGAGCGTTGTTGGTATCCGCCAAAGACTACGAGATGTTGAATCTGAAACAATATTGGACAATATTATTGTTTGTAGCACTAAATAACAGGCTTATATGAAGATAAATAAATCTCAGATACGTACAGTGCTGTATTTATAGTCTTGGTAGGGGAAAATTGGTGTGAACCAAGCTCCAAACCGCATTACCGGACTATGCACTTTTATCCTCAGCGGTTCCGCGGCTATTTGTATGCTCTTTTATTCTGTTATTTGATGCTATACATTTCCTGTTTTTATTTATGTAGCTTAGATATAAATAGTTTCCGAGCTTGGTTGAGTATTGTTCTCCTTATTACTTAGTAATTCTAAAAAGCGATTATTATGGTGATAAGAGATTGTAGTAGGTAATTTTTGAACTTGCCGGGAATAATGTATTAGTATTTATAATTAGAATACAATCTTATTACCTTTCTGTCTTCAAAATTAATACTGTTTGTATTAAATTGCACCAAAATGCGACAAAGTCAAGGCTAGCAAAGATTGTACAATGACCAGAATAGGGGCGCACTGTTTTATCCCGGCGCTATTTCGCGACCCGGAGCCGCTATACAAGTATCGATTGCACTTACCTATTGCTCTATTACGGACGCCTAGCACGGAGGCAACCTCTGGTTGCTCCATATCGAAAATTAGTTCTGCGCGTGCCGCGTACAGGTTGTATATGCTTGCTATGCAGGTCAGCCGGAGACTGCCTCGCTCGAATGCCTCATTCCTAACCACGAACGACACCTCCCCCACAGAAGGCAGCCTGTTATCTGGACCCGTTCTCTCAAACGTCGGCTTCAAACTCTCCTTCGAAGGCCTTCTAATCTCCTCTTTATGCAAATTTATATACGACTCATCCAAATACTGTATGTTTCCTTCGTCGTGAAATATATTAAAATTCACATCATCCTCAGGTTGCTCCGTAGTTGTAGTTTCCGCCTTCAGCGGAGGATCCCATTTGAACCAGGTTGGCAACTCGTGGATAAGAGAATCCATGTCGATCTGAGAAAAATACAATATAATATAATAGTGGAGACGCACAGCGGTTGAGCCGGAAATATTACGGATATTACACAGCTCTACGTTAGATAAAGGAAGCTTATATAGCTCTGAGCTGTTTTGTGATTAATGAACTCGCCTACGCAGCGGGCAGTGACGGCGGCAAAAACAACGGTCGCGTCAAAGTGAAGCAAGTAGGAACTGCTCCATTGTTCGCGTGGACATGGCGGACCCCTGTCTGTAGCTGCCCGTTAGACGCTGATCAAACGCATTTTTTAAATGTCAGTTTCAATATACATAGTTTGTCAGATAAATACTTGCGAGCTCCGGATAATTTGTAGTCATATTTATGAGGGGAATTTGCTTTGTGTTACTTGAATATGTCACTCTCGGTTGGGTCACATGAAATGTTTACAGAGATCCTATAAATCATCGGCAGGTACCGTTTTACGAATATGCTAGCTAGCAGGTAGGTACTTTTAAATATGTATTTAAAGGTCACTAACATGGTCATTAAAAAATCCTTTCACAGATAAGGCAAAACTATTCCGTTTAAAAAGCGAATACGAAAAGTAAAATCCCCGGTGTAACATATGCTTCGGGTTAACTGTTTCTAATGTCCTCTCCACCCTGTGGCCTTAATTTCAGTTAAACATCTACATTAACGACCACTTTTTAATTGTATTAAACCTATTTTATCTGCTGATATGGTAACTTAAAGTGAATCGGAAGATTTCAAAGCTTATCTTTATGAAAGATATTAGTTAATTGGATCCTTACCCTACTTATAAGCAAACAATTGTTCACCAACCTTACATGGAGGCTCTAGCATTGCATTGACTGATTGGGAACTTTAAATACTGTTCCAACGTGGTCAAAAATATTCAGCTAATTGATTTTCAACTCATTTGATCTGATTTAGCTTCCGAAAAGGACGTACCTTTTCGGGTAACCACTGAAAATCAGCGCTGTCTTGTGGGTCCTATATAGCACAGAAGTCTTCTTATCACAGTAATGACGTGCAGCCTTCGACTAGTTCTGCTTTATGCTCGTGATTATAGATATATTTTGTTTTTATTTTACCTTATTAAGTATTAAAATAATTATCTTTTTGTATGCACGTGTTTCTGTGACAGATAAACCTATTTTTCTTTTCTTTCTGTAAGTTACTAATAAATTGAACTATGTTAAATGCTTCAATCAGGGACCAAATGGGTACCTTGTGTCAAAGGAAACCTATTTAAATAAACCCTCATTTTTTGTCACACCAATTTCACCCGTCTTTTACAACAGGGACACAGCACAGGTACGAAACAAATTGCTGCCCTTGATGTTAATCAAATTATTCGATGAAAAAGAATTGTCAGCGGGCATTGCCTTGCATATTAATACAAAATCGATCCACTGACCCATCCGAGTTATTATTACAGCGCGATACTTTAGTTATCTTTAACTTTCGCCGCTAGCTACCAGCACTAATATTGATTTTAACATCAAACATCACAAATTTTGAATACAACACAGGTAAGGTGGTTTTGTTATCTACCCAGTTTCACGAAATGTTGTTGTTTTCATTTAATTTTGGTGTAACTACGGTTCATGGAAATAATCGGAAATCGATGGTCTCGTACCCTCTTTTATGTCTAGCTAATAGGGGCGTTCCACAAATGAATCTCAAAATACTAAAGACGGGCCAGAGGAGGAATTTCATTGAGTCTTAATCTTAAATATCCCAGATATTATCCCAGCCATGTCTAAGACGTCACTTTCAAAGACCGGCGCGGCAAGTTCGTTTTGATGATGTCTTGAATCTATTATTGTACATAAATAGATGAAAAGTAGGCATAACTCTTCATAATTTTAAGGAAAGGATCTTGCAGTTCAGGAGCCTGCAATCTGCATTCAGTATAAAACGTCCGATAATAGTTTGACATTCTCACCTCACGTCCATTCAGTGCAAAGGTTAGGTTAGCAGGTGGGTGCGCAGGCGGAGACGCGCATGTCGCTCGCAGTGTAGATCCCACGCCGTACCATGACCGGTCTGACACCAGCTTAGGACCCCATTCAGGAGCCTCTGCATATAAAAAAAAATATTGTTAGAACAATGCTTCTGACTACGGCTTGAAAAGTACTACTCATAGAAATATTTTGGTTCATTCGGTGTTCGAATATCCTTCGAAGTGACTATTTTCCGCCCGCGACTTTGTCCGCGTGAAATTTTAATTCCCCGCTTCGCATTCCGTCGCATCGCATCACCTGCCCGCGCTATCACTTCGTTTTGGCTTACAAACAAAGCAATAAATTATAACTCTTTAATATATTTATTAGTTTAAGTATAGAAGTGTAGATAGATATGTGTAGCTAAAAATGCATAAGTACGGGACTGACGTTTAGTTCTGTAGTTCATTCAGATCACCAACAGACAAAAGTAACAATTTTATAGTTTTAACGACTGATTTTTCCATAGTCAGAGAACTTTTATCTGACATATAATTTGACATATTTTCTATACAAAAGCTGTCAAACCGCAATATTTATTCCTTAGATAAAAGTTAGCTGGCTATTGAAAAGTCGAAATTTAAGTTAGAACATGTAGTCTGTTTTTAATAAAAGTTTACCTCCATAAAAATTGCGTTATTGCGTTACTTATTATCCGAAGTTTTAATTCCTGGCTTGTTTGCCAGATCGGTCAAAATTTAAAAGAAAGTTTCGTTTATTATTATAAGAGAAACTTTCTTTTAAATTTTGACCTTTTTTTTTAAACTTTTTAGAAGATCAAAAGTTTGAGCCTTATTATTTCAACACTTATTTGTCGGGTATTTCTGAAGGTGTGCGGATTTTGTTAACAACTTTTTATAGGTAACTTACCTATAAAAAATTGTTAGCTAACTTTAGTGGGACCCTAATTTTAGAAAGCATTTTGTGATGCACTCTGTTCTCATTAACAACTAGCTGTACCCGCGACTTCGCTTGCGTGCATATCGGAAAGCAAATTGAATTTCAAGTGTTCTAATTTTTTTGGGAGCAATCCTAACATTAAAAATAAAAATGCCTAAGTTTATCTGCCAGTAAAAGTCCGTTTCGGAGATTAGCCGGAACAAAGAGACAGACGAAAATTTTTAAAATACTTTTTTCGTTCTAGTTATATACCTAATTACTTATATACTTTCACGTACATTTAGTAAAAAGCTGTTGTTTGGACATTACAAACAGACACTTCAATTTATTTGTATTTGTATCGGATGTATAGTTTCTAAAAGGTTACTTTAAGAGTCTATTATTAAGTTACCTACCCAGTTTCCAAGCAGTTCAATACGAACTGTACGTAGTCTCTAAACGACCAAATTAGCTATCTCTAGTTCGACCAAACCCTGTGAGGATGCTTGTGTCCATTATGTAACCCGAATGGCTTTCTGTCGAATACAGCGCTCTCCCATAGCGTCATAACAAAAGCTCACAGGCAGCTAGTATCTAGTCTGACAAGCCAGCGTCTATGTGCCACTATTAAGCTTTATTGACAAAGAAAATGTCTCGCAGCTGGAAAGATTCCAACGCCAGCTTATCTCGTACAACATGCTATCATAATATTAGCATACTGTTGCAAAATAAAATGGCCATTCAAAAGATAGTTTTACACTTTCAGTTTTTTTTTTTGCAAGCTTATCATGAGTGAGAAGCTTATTTACAACCGAAAAAGGCTCTTGGCAAGTACTTGGCATCAATTTTCGTTGAAATTCGACAAGGGTCATGAAAATTTCGTAAAATATATTGATGCTGTACTTTTTGCGGGCGCACTCGCCGCAGAGTCACGTCGTTACGTTAATTAGTACGTAGGTACGTGGTTTAATTTTTTTAATGAACGTGGTTACCTTACATCTGAAGTGGTACGCGGCGCTTGACATTCAAATGTAGGCAACTAACCACTCCGCTGGCATTTTGATAGCTGTACCATTTTGCTAATTATCACTTCTGCGCGGTTAACATTATACAGTTTTAGCCTTCGTCGGAGAATCGCGTTAATGTCACGTACGTTGAGAGTCAAGATGAATATGACCATGTTAGTCTGTTCTTGACAAAAACATGAAATTCCCTTTATGGCCGACGTTAGGCGAACACTCAAAAGCTTTCATGCCGTAGTTTGTGTAATGTCTGCAAAGGTTTAGCTCGCAAGTCAGTGGGGTGTTACTAAGATTTATCTTTGAATCTACATAGTTTTTATACCGCTAAGATAAATCATTATCGATTTAATGGAGAATGTATAATGTTAGAGCTATTTATATTATATACCTGCTGTTGCCCGCAACTTCATCTGCGATCCAGGATGAAAATAAGCCTAGTTCCTTCTCCAGGTCATGGCCTACCCATGTGCCAAATTTCATTGAAATATGTTCAGCCGTTTTAGCGTGCAAGAGTAACAAACAAACAAACTTGCTTTCGCATTAATAATGTATTTTATAACAATATGCTTTCCTATGACAAAGTTTCTACCTACATTAAAAAGGATGGCGATTTACTTAGTGACCTAGGCGTCCGCCAAGGGGGTGATTCTTCCCGTCATAGTGAACAACTTTCGCTGTAAAACTCATAACCGATTCGAGAAAAAAAAAAACAAATTGCTATACAACAGCAAACATACTATTTCGATGCATGTATGTTAAAGGTTTTTTTTTACGAATCCGATGTGAGTTTTATAGCGAATTTTGTCTAGTATGACGGGTAAAATCAACCCCTTGACAGTTGCTGGTGACTACATCGCCACCCTGTATTATCCATATTCGTATGTACAAACAGAGAAGTCCTATTACTGGAAACAATGTTTGGACAAATGTGGAATAACCAACTATAAAATTACCAGCATGACGTTTCCAAAAAGTATTTACTTAGCCCGGACAAATATAGGTTATGATTAAATGAAATGAAGGTGTACTTTGTTCGGAGCTATCACATTAATACAGGCAGCTGTGTTTATGGCACGTTTGTTTACTCCCCTTTGTGGGTCACGCCGTGCGTTCCAGATAGGAAAAAAATCAAGGCGCTTATAATCAAATCTCTTTATCATCAAGGGATTTATTTTACTTTATGAACACTCCCCAGCGTATAAATAAATACCAAGGAACGTTCCGGGAATACGTGATGTATTTAATCTCGCCGTAATTATAAGGATGTGCGAGGAATACCTACTCGTAACTATCACTTCTATTCCAGTACTTTCGTTATTCGTATTATACCTACGGGAAACATTGAAAATGCGGCTCTCAGATCTCGAGAATCCTTTGAAGCTAATTAATCTGTATAGCGGCATCGCGTCACACAAATGAGCTCGTCAGTCGTGATTCATGGCGGAGAATCACGTCATGATGGGACAGGTAAAGCCCTATAATTTAGAGAGGTGCGCGAATGTAGTAAGTCACAACGTTATGGAGCCCGAGGGGTCTATTACACGATGAAGGAAATACGAAGTTTCGTGTTTTGTTTCAGAGTCAATGTCTGTCGCGTCGTTCCAACGGCCATTAACAAAATATTATGGCGACGATCTTTGGAACAGCAATAAATACAAAATGAAGAGCTAAAGTTTACGTTGGTTCACAAGGAAATGCTATTTCTACCAATCTGCAGAGTATCTTCACAGAGAACTTAATGCGATTCCTTCGATCTAAACTGCTGTAACAAGCTGTGCGGCGAGACGGATTTAGTGCGACAAAAACTACCAGCTGTGGATTTTTCTACGGAATTTAAATAGCGAGATGTTTTCTTCATGTTATTAGGTTCTTATCCATATAAGTACGAATCTCTATTTGTCTATCTATTCACATTGGCTGTTTTTAATGCCGATTTGCAATAAAAACCTATTTTATTATAATTGTATTCTTGTTTTTTCTAGTTTGCTTGTTTTTCTAGTAGCTGAGCTGAGAACACTAGCGGTCACGTTCCTCGTGCTTCGTACTGAATGCAAAATGGCATCCTCAAAGCATGTGTTTCGGGATTCCCGTTCACTCAACAAAGTAAAATAAAGCAGAGACTTTGAAGGTAAACGGCACTCGTATTATGCACCTAAATCTAGGAAAGTTTTAAGCGTGTTCGGATAAGGCGCGTGTTAAGCGCGCGTGTCACATCCACGTGCACGTAAAACGTGTGGACGCGTAACTCCACAGTTTTACGTGCCATTTTCAACCTCTTACATGCAGAGCCGATAAGAGCTGTAACAGTTTCAATAAAAAGAATGAAAGAAAAATAAACAGATAGAGGACTCGGAAATTAATCTAGCTAGAACTTTACTATTGAAAAGGACATCTCACGCAGAAATTCGCTACGAGAACAAAGCTTTGTAGAGGAGTCATAGACGGCTCTAAGAGCCGATCTACCTACGTGACATTAGTGGCGTGGAAAAAGCGCTTAAAATTCATACTTCTATGCATATTATAAATTAAACTTGGTTTTCATGTCTGTTTGTGTAACCGCAACAGATTTTGATGTGATTTTCAGAATCATTTATTGAATTTATGCCGGAAGGTTGATGTGTATAATACATTATTTTAAGAAATCCCGACGTTTTATCAAGTTGTAAAAATCGTACAAAGTAGGGGCGGATCGCTAGTACATTGTTGCTGCGTTCGGATAACGCGCGTGTGAAGCGTGCGTGTCACGTGGACATGACACTCGCGGTCGTGACTATACGCACGCGTAACTCCACACGTTTTACGTGTCATTTGCAATCTCTTACATGACGATCTGATAATTTCAATAAAATACTATAAAGGGCAAAAGAAAAGCCAAAGACAGAAAAAAAAAATAAACAGATAGTGAGCTAGAGGATTCAGAAATTAATCTAGATAGAAATTTACTTTTGAAAAGGAAATCTCACGCAGAAATTGTACGAGCCTCTCTACAGACGTAACATTAGTGGATAGGAATAATAATTCTATGCATATTAACCCAGTTAATTAATTTTAATTAACCGTAATAATAAAGAAATCTTGATGTTTTATCAAGTTGTAAAAATCGTGCGAAGTAGGCGCGGGTCAATAGTATCTAGATTATAATGTCAAGTGTCTCTGACTGATTGTTTGTTGCGTTATTACGGCAAAACAGTTGAACTGATTTTAGTAAAATTTGTTATAAATGTCCCTCAAAGGTGGTGCAAATTTGTGTAGAAGTTGATGTGGAAAATTCAAAAACTTACGCAGATAAAATCGCGGGCTAGTTTGATAATTAATCGAAAATGTCTAAAATAACTTCAGGTGGTACGAAATACATGGTTGGGAATGGTGGTATCATTGGCTGGTGGTGGTACCACGGGGATAATTGTCGCGTGACCATGAACAGCCTTGACGGTCCTAAATGAAACCGGTAAACAACATGGGGCGGTGACGACGTTTCAGTATCTATTGATGCAAATACCGATAACGAATGTTTATAGAACGAATTGTTTGTTTTTAAATCGACTTGTTTAATAATTAGGCTAATGAACCTTGCACACAATGGTCGATGGATTTATCATGTAAATACGTTCTAACCTAGTTATAATTAAAAACAAGAGTAGGTACTCGTACACCCAATTTTATGTATTTGTTTACATAAAATTGGGTGTCCGAGTACTCTTGTTTTTGTTACTGGTAAATTCATAAAATATCCTATTTTCGTGCCATTCACCTTTCTACTAAATTAGTTCAAGCTCTGAAACAGAGAATTCTGAAGTCATTTAATTTGAAGCTTCCTACATACCTACTAGTTCCACGCGTATGCTATTATAACTGGAAGTTGGTAAACTTCTGACGTCTCATATTTCTTCAATGTTTGCGATTAAAGGATTAAATATGTCATACTGATTGATAACTTTACACAGTACGCGCTATCTCGGAAATATCACATTTGGAAGCAAAAAATGACAAATGATACAAAAGACTGTTTAAATTGAGCTTGAAGAAACTGCAGCATAATTCTTTAACATCCGTATTTCATATGAGACGGCTAGATCGAACTAGCTCCTAACTCCTGCAACTTTATAACTCAACCACACTCCCGCTCTGTCGCGTACTGAAGCTGCATTCGCTAGATAATGTCTGCATGAAAACCAGCGCCTTCGGACTTCCACCGCATAACATTAGGAGCTCACTTTATCAATGTTAAAATGGTAAGGTTTAGCAAATCGGATTGGAATTCCAAGTCTACTCTAAGATCTTAATCAAGTCTTTACTGTATCCCCGGAAAGATCAGTGCGGAAGATAAGCGAGAACAGATTGTGAGATGTCTACAAGTACATACAGCAGGAAGAACATCATCAAAATGTTAATAAGCCTCCTTATCTTAACTACATTGCAAGTTTAATTGATTTATAGAATGCATTGTACGCACACTTTGTGATTAGTAATTAGAATTTTTAAGGGCTGGCTTTTACCTTAGCTAGAGGCTAAGCATTGCCATACAACGTGGCAATACTGCAAGTCTCTTGGGAATTTTTTGACGCCATAGTTTAGTTGGTTAATAATCGCCAAGTTTTAATTACGTTAGGTTTTTGTTAGTTAACTTAGTATAAGAAGATTAGCCAATTAAATAATATCGAAATGGTAAATGAAAGTCCGATTTAATTCAAGATTCCAATGAAAAGCGGAACTGAAACCGTTTAGTTGGAGACGAACGGAGAAATAATCTGATTGGTAATTTCGATTAAACTATCTTCCAATTAACCGGCGACGTGTGGTGGGTCTAATTATTATTATAATGTAGAATACCTGATAATGTCAAAATATGTTTTATTAAAATAAACGGATTTTGGAAACTATCTCGCTTGGCGAAGCTGATTGCAACAAAGGATTGATTCTACAAGTGATGATATCGCGCCTAATGAGAGTAATTAGATTATTTGGTCGTCTCTTCACGTGGCTAGCCTATTTTTAGGCCTAAGAATCAGTACTGATATCCATCTTGGCACTGATGCCAGCCTTTTGGGCACTTTTCCCTTTGACGGCGATGCGGACGAACCGTTTAATTATTTGATTGCCAAAAAGCTCTTCCCCTTTTTTTATATAATCATCATTCTCCTGCCCTCAGCCCTGCCTTAGCTTTATTTGGGGTCGGCACAACATGTCTTTTTCTTCTATACTTCTCTATTCCCCTTTTTATGTACTTGTACAAAATATATATATTTTAGTACTAGCTTGTATATTGCAGATAATAGTTAAGATTTATCAAATAATTAGGAGTTAGATACCTACTTAGTAAGCACTGAATAAAGGAAGGTATACCTACACACAAAGAAGGTCCCATTACTACATACCTATTCGTTTAGTACCTACATCAAGTTAAAACATGAACGTAAACTACGTGACTAATTTTTGGCTTTGTATGCATGCAACATCTGACATCTTACTATCGAAAATTGCACTGTGATTGTATGAAGATTTCTCCCTGTCATTTAGTCATATCATCATAAATTCCAATACTGAGCATTGGATGAAACAAGGCGGCCAAAGGTTGTATAGTGAACGAGCTTCGCAAGATTTTTACGACTTGACAAAACAGATTTCCGCTTTTTTTTTGCCGTTTTAATGTCCCACTGCTGGGCAAAGGCCTCCCAAATCTCTTTCTATCTCTCTCTGTCCAGAGCTGCCAAGGACCAATCTTTATAAAAGGAGTCCAGCTCATCAGCTGTGATACAGGTTTATCCTAGTACAGGCATCTAACTTTATTATACCTTTGTAAGTTATTTCTAAGACTTTATGTAAATATTTTACCAATTTAATACTGAATAAATTATTATTATTATTATTATTATCCCGCCATCTCCGTCTGGGCCTGCCGCGATGTCGTTTTCCACTAAGCGGGACTCACTGGGTTGTAAGTTTTGGTCGTAAATTTCTTTATATAATATTTAAGTTTAATATGAATTATGCACATGAACCTTTCGAAATCAATTCTATAAATTGTATTGCAAACTACATCAAAATCAATTGTGTTAGTTTAGAACTATGGTTTAGAAGAACTAACACAAAAGAAAAAAAGTAACAGATATATATGGTTACTAATTTTCATTATAATTATTACCTACTTTTTGTAAATACCTATTATTGTTAAGAATTCACTAAAGTTATTAGATATTTTGGAATAATGTATCCTTTTAAGTTTTTACATATAACGTGTTTAAATATTTGTATGTCAGTCCTTGACGAAACATGTAGAATCATAATTCTATTTACAAGACCTTAATGTACTTTAGAGGCATGAGGAACAGGGTGTAAAGTTCACTCATCCTCCATTGAAAAGGGAGGATCCTCCGACCAGACGGGTGTTGTGTCTGGCGGGCAATTGCCCAACGATTGATGTTGGGAAATTGTATCTATGCTAAGTGCGCGGGAAACTCTGCTTGCGAGATGCAGGATTTGCGTGACGTCAGTATGACGCGTTGTTCGCATGTGGCGTTGTAGATACCGCTACAGTACCATGTTTTAAAGCAAATAAATATATTCTATTCTATTCTAAGCGGTTACACAGACCGACACAAAAAGCGACTTTATTCTATACTATTTATAAATAAGTGATGATAAAGGAGAATGCTCCATCCATCCGCATCCCTTTGACATAATTCGAATTAAACGCGTTCCAACCCACATGTGAATTATAAGCAAGTAAGGAAATTATGAGAGAGCACTGGTGGCCAGTGGTAACAACCCGACTTACAAGTCGTGGTCGTGGGTTCATTTCATCACCACTGCTCTGAAACCGGTGAAGGAAAACATCGTGAGGAAACCGGCATTTCCTAGAACTAAAAATTCGAAGACATGTGACATCTACCAACTCGCACTGGGACCGCATGGTGGATTACACCCCTACTCCTTCTCTAAGAGAGGAGCCCTGCAGTGGGAACCTTATAGGCTGATTATGCCAGAGAAATTATATGCTTATTACTTAAATACTCAAAATTTACTTAAGTACTGTAAATCTGAACTTTATAAACACCTACTCACAGATCAAGTTTATTATCGAGCAACTTAAACATTAAGGCTAATCTGAAAACTTTTGATGTAATATTATCTTGTAACTTGTAAACCTACTCGTAGCGAATTTCGGTGACTAATGACTAGATTTTATTTAATTTCTTCTTAGCTATTGCCTGCAGTTTCAGTCGTATCCTACAGAAACTACTATACAGGATGACAGGGACCGCCGTAAAGATCCAAATGATCATCGCGAATGGTTATAGACAGATGTTCAGTTAAGTTCATTTTAAGGTAACAACTGTAACATTGGTTCAATCGTAGACACAAACATCCAAAACTTTCACATTTACTATGTAAGTAGGATTTCTGTGTTAAGAGTGTCGTGTCAGTAATGTTGTTCAATGTACTGGAATAACGTTTACGTTGTTTGAAGAGCTTCTTCAAAGATGTTCGTCTGTTAAGCACTCGACCCGATTTACTGTCATGGTAAAGGTTTTCCTAGAATTACTGGCGTAGCTACTAATATGTGTCTCACGATATTGTATTCTACCATCGTATCAGTACACACATACTATAAATAGAACGAAACAAAGTCGCTTTTTGTGTCTCCATGTGTGACTGCGTTATTCTTCGAAAGTACTGAATGGATTTTGATTCAGATAAAATAGCCGGGAAATAAAATACTGTACAAAGGCGGACTTAATGTCTGAGGCATTTTCTAGCAGCAACCTTGAGGGTGATGCAGAGACAAAATATGGCAGGTGCAACATACGGGAAAACTAGCTAGGAAATGACTATAAAATACTAATTAATACATATACTCGTACATACATATAAGCAGCGATAGCACTAGGATGTGGTGAAGGGTGGGCGTTTTTGGGGGACTGTCTTTTGTAATTTTGACGTTCGAAAGGTGCTGATTCTGAGCCTAATTTGAATAAATGACTTTTGATTTTGATTTTGATAAACAAAATGTACTGTCAGGAGAAAAAAAAAGATCTCATCATCGTTTAGAGCGTTCATTCGGAACTTAGATATACGAGTAGCGTAGAAATCTCGTTGTTTTGACTTGTCGACATTGCATCAGGGAATCAGGGGCGTGTCGCTGGTATGTTATAAAGACGTATACGCAAAAAATTACAGTTTTTTCGTTGCCATTCAAAATTGATATTCCATATCAAATTATCCTCATTGACTGAAAATCGAGCTGATAATTTAATGATTTTTGTTAAAAGAGTCCCCTTTTCCTCTTCACAGATTTTGTGATTGTTCTATTTCCGGCTACATATTACCAAAGTGAAAATTAATTTCAGATCCCAATGTCATTATATATTGCCTTCAATAATTCCCCAAGTTATGGTAATCCTAATCCACGCCAATTGCTGGCCGGCCACTGCATTAATATTCCTAAAATATGATAATTTTTTGATATTTTCCCGAAAATGATAACCAGATCGAAATGAAAATACTCTGGGCTTAGACTAAAAATAAATTATGTTTTTTCACACCAATATTCACGTAATTTTTATAAACAATTACCAATTTTTCAGAGAGACGAAAATAACTGATCCTTTTATAAGCGTTACGATTTTGAAAATAAGCGTTTCATTTGTATCAGTGGGTGCTTGATAACTGTGATAAGAAATGATAATGGAACTGATACTTTTACACTCTGACAATAGCGCTCCGATTGAACAGTATCTAGGTCAACTATGAGTTGAGTCCATTGATGATGATGACAAACGAAATTATTTTACAAAAATTGGCCCCAATTAAGAACTTCTCTATAACTCGTTAATTAATCGTTCGATAGATAGATAGATAAAACATTTATTCAGTGCGCTCAAAAGAGAACACAGAAGCACAACTAAATGATAACAAATTACAAGACTATAATAAAAACAAGGTGCAAATATACAAAAAGAAAAATATACCTAAAGGTAGGCAGGTAAGGTAGGTTTTGTGTCTTACATGAAATTGTTGCTGATGCCATTTCGTAGCAATGATTTGATTTTTATCGAGAGATTCTAAATCGATTTCCTCCCCATACTAACATATATAACTTTGTTCATATAACATGATGTTAATTACCGACGACTTCGAGGGGTGCTGATCGTATCTCCGTGTGGAAGGTGGGCGCGTCGGCAGACACCTCGCATCGAAACCGGCCCGCCATAGCTGGCGTCGCCTGCTGCAGCACCACGCGCCGGGCGCCCGAACGAGATATCTGTAGAAAAGGAAACACTTTTATTAGGTATAAAATAAATAATTATTTTCGGATCGAAAAAAAACAAAAAAAAAGAAATTCAATTCGTTCAAATTCGAATATATTCACATTACCTTTCGTTTGGAAAAATATGTTAGGTAGGTACATGGGAGTAAACATAACTGGTGAAGTTAGAGGTAACCCTAAAATTTAATTACAGGTACTTTCACCAGGCCAGGCCAAGTGGGTGGACGATCTACTGAAGATTGCGAGGCATGATCAAGGAAGCATGGCACAAGAGGAAGGAAGCATTAAGCTGATATGATGACTTTTTATTTCTAGGTTTTCCTTATAAAATACACTTAAGTTAATTACGACGGCACGGTTGGCGCAGTGGTTAAGCGATTGACTGCTGCGCTGCGTGTCGCGGGTTCGATTCCCGCACGGAACCAATATCAACGAGTAGTTGTTCCGGGTCTGGCTGGTTGTGTATGTAAGTTTAAATGCTTGTAAATGCACCCACGATACAGGAGAAATTTCTAGTGTGGGGCAACGTAAACGTAACGCAACAAGAAAGAAAGAAAATAAACTAAAATAGAACTGACTTCGATAAAAGAAGACCACAAAGCATGATTTTATCAATAAAAAAACTAAAGAAACGCAAAGATAAATACTTGAAAGGATTCAAAATAAAAGCTTAGCCTAATTAAGAATTGATTACTAAGATATGTATAAAATATTGTTTTTGTTTATTATTGTTTACAGTTTTAATCAGGTACGTATGCATCGTGGTTTTCCCACGATTTTCCTTACCATTATCAGACTAGCCTACTATTTAAACTGTAAAGATTTTTAGCTATACATCAATAGGCACCTACATCTTACCTATACAAATAACTGTTTGTAATTGCAAAATAACAGTTTTGTACTAACTGCATATGAAAGTGTTTAAGTACCGTACTTATAAAAAAAAAAAAATATTGTCTGTCTGTCCGTTTCTACCGGCTAATCTCCAAAACAGTTGGACTGATTGACGAGACTTTCACTGGCAGATAGCTGATGTCTATGGAGTCAAATCAAATAATTTATTTGCATAATACATGTTAAAAAGGTGTTACAAGTATAAAAGGTACATTGTATTATAACCTATTGAGGTGTGCAAATTAATATATTAGGTACAACATAAATTTTAAATTGATTTACATTATTAAATAGAATGTCAAATAAAAAATGTCAAATACACAAGTCAGATCAAAATTTCAATTTGTGGTGCCATTTCAGATAAAATCTCATCTTTCATTTAAATAATCTTTAATTGAATAGTAACATTTTGCAACTAAGAATTCGTGCAAACATAATTTGAATTGGTTTATTTTGTGTAGGTCTGCGATACTTTTTGGCAACTTATTGTATACTTTTGGTGCCATGCCCAAAATGTTTTTATTAAATACTGCTTTTTTATGACGTCTTACGCATATTTTATTTTTGTGTCGTGCACTTCTTAGATGGGTATAAAGATGTAGATTCGCTTTGACAAAGATCGCCATTTCATATAATTATATAAAGACACGGGAATGTTAGTAACTGGAACTGTTGAAAATGTGGCTTACAGCTTTCTGTGCTTTGTATGCCACACATTTCCCTTATGCGTTGTTTCTGGGCTTTGAACGCTATTTCTCTGTCTGGCGAGTTCCCCCAAAATATAAGTCCGTAGCGCAAAGTAGAAGCAACATACCCGTGATACGCCATTAATAAGGTTGCACGATTTGACACCTTTCTTAGGAGTATAACTAAGGCTACTTTTATTTTAGAAAAGGAAAAAGGGTACCTCGCAAATAAAATTTAAACCCATGAAATCTATTATGCACGCGAACGAGGTTGTGGGCACTGCTAGTAGGCAATAAAATTACATTTATTTGTTTGCTACGTTCCAGTGATTATGCTTAAAATAATGTGCTGTTAAACATAACAAGCTCATGAATATTATCACTATATACACGCTCATTTTTATTCAGTTCCTCACCTCTAATCACGCCCGCAGATTAACGACGCCCCATCACGAAAAATAACACCATATCGTGTCACATCACTCATTAGGAACCACGGTTTTAAGCCACGCCTAATTACAACCACCATAAACAACACTCAATATCGATCATATAAAAACGTTTCACTTTAAAAGCACCCTTCCAAGGTTTAAGTACCCAAAATACTACAATTTGTTAGTAATTTATAGTGCCACAAATTAAGATTAATGTAACGTGATATTGGAAGGCATCTGAAATAAATGTTTTAGTGCGTAATAAAAATACGAATTAGTTACATCGCCTGGTTTACGACTGACATGGATCGATCCATGAGGTATCATGTTGTACTGTTTTACAGTGTACTCTGAGCTCAAACAGTTTTGAAGTTACAGGTCTGTTTCTGTCTTCTTTGGTTTAAACCCATCCCAAGGTATTTAAAAATACATATTCAGCTATTTTAATATACAGAACAAAGATATATCTGCATAATGGTACTTATATAATTTATAAAAACGAATATTTACATTCACTTTTACTCGTATGTTTGTACTTAATTACCTAAACGTAACGTAATCCTACCCATGATTATGTTTCATGTCCTGTGTATCTATAAAAGGTGGAGACGTCAATATGACAATAAATTAAACTTCGTATATCTAATGACGTTCCCAGTCTGCATACGAAAATTCCATCGAATATATATCCAATAGTTTAGTCACTATAGCTAGTCAAGGATTGCTAAAACCCATAGTAAGACCGTCACCCGTCACTTTAGTTTGTTTGAAAACATCAGTTTTTTTATTTCGATGCTAGGACTTATTTCATAGTTTCAAAATATTCTTCTTGTGCATTAGTATTGCCAGTGTTGTTTTCATTTATTGTCTCCACATTGTATATTTTGTTGGAAATCCTAATTAAATTAAAAAATAAACTCAGTATGTATAACTAGTATGCATTAGAAAATATCCTTCATTATGCACAACACAACACAATGTGAAGATAGGTTGTTGAAAATATTTGTTTGTAGGTACATACGTAACTGTACATTTCTTAGAAAGCAAAGTTGTTAAATAATCTTTGCATGTAGCACAGCAGACAGGTTGTTACAACTGAATCAAATGGTGGGTACTAGGTCCAATTAATTGCAAGATCTCCTAGTACTGTCATCAGCGCGTGGATTACGTATGAGTTAGTGGCACAACATTTCCAGCATTGTCAGAAACGCCGCCGGTTCCAAAATAAATATTCAAATATTTAGTTAAAAATGAAGGTACCTTTTGAATTATACCTTCATTTATTATGTAACCTTCTTTTTGAAAACCTGTTTTATTGTGTCACGCCGGTGGCATACCTACTCAAAAAGGTTTATACAATTATTCAATTAAAGCCCTCTTTTCTATTTCATTTCTTTTGGAAAATCCAAAGATGAGGGCAATTATCCTGAGTCCTTACAGAAAAAAAGAATATACATTTTCCTTAAATTAGGCATACCTATATGTATATCTACAGCAAGGTTTAGCAACGATAAACACAAAGCATTTGTTTCAATTAAACCATTTTCATGCCCTTTTGAATTGTCAAGGAGTCGGCCGGTCAGAAAGATGAAGCTAGTTGCCCATTCCAAGGCCTACTTAGTATGTTCCGATGGAGAAGCATGAGAGATATTTTTGAAATTTAAGAAATTCCATAGAATCTGTTTAATCAAAATGTGCTTGCCTTGCCTTTTCCCGTCTATTTTGGGGTTGGTATTCAGTCTAACCGGATGCAGCTGAATACCAGTATTTTACATGCGACTGCCAATCTGATGTCCACAGTCCAGTAACGGGGTAGTACGATACGATACGCTTTGGTAAGACTGGTTGTCAGACTTTCGGGCTTCTGACGACCCTTAACGACTGTCAAAGATCCACGAATGACAGCCGGGACCAACGCCTTAATGTGCTTTCCGAGGCACGGAGGGGTATCGGTATGTAAAAACTTTTTTGCAAAAAAAAATCAACCGACTTCCAAAAACGACACTACAAAGAAAAAAATAACTTTAATTTCGGAAGTCGGTGTCGTTGGGTTCACATTTTCGTTGTTTGCCACCGACTTCCGAGGTGGTCGGACCGATTCAGAGATAAGACCTACGTAGTTTGTTATAATCCCAATCCAACGCCTATTTAGTTGAAAACCTATATTTATCTGCCTAGGCTATTCGCAACTTTGTTGGGGTCGGCTTCCAGTCTAACCGCATGCAACTGCACAGCAGTATTTTACATGGAGCGACAGCCTATCTGAACTCCACAACCAGCGTTGCCAGATTTTTTTTAATTTTAGGCTAAAAATCGGGACGTCCCGCCAAAATCGGGACGTCTGGCAACGCTGTCCACAAGCCAGTTGCTAGGTAATGCGATACCCTTTGGCAAGACTACTTAGTTGTCAGACTTTCGGGCTTCTGACGACCCGTAACGACTATCAAAGATCCACGAATGATAGCCGGGACCACGGCTTAACGTGCTTTCTGAGGCATTGAGGGGTGTCGGTATGTAAAAGATGGTCACTCATCCATGGACCAACCACGGCAAGCGTAGCTTCTCTACCCATTTGGCTGTTATTATATAGCCACAAACCCCCACTTTATAATCAAAATAGGCACGAGACTCAATGTGTAACCCATCCACAAACCGAACGCGCCAAGCGTGGCTTAACGTTTGATCGATTCGTGCGGCTGTTATCATTTAGCCACGAGCCCCCTTTTAGTTGAAAACCTATTCATGAGATAAACGTCAAACTTTCTGTGGCACACTCCGTTTCAGATTATCATTCGCATATTCATTTTGTAACTTCACTCCAGGTGAGCAGCGTTCCAACTTTAGCTCCAGAGAGTACTTAGCTGGCATCTCAAATTTCTTTAGCTTCTTGCTTTTTCTTTCGCGAATTTTTAGGTATGTAGATCATTATTTTCGTCTCTAATATCTTTATCTAGGGATTTGTAGAAAGCTAACAACGTAGGTACATAGACAATAAATTGAAAAAAAAAGCGTCCAAGTGCGAGTCGGACACACGAAGGGTTCCGTAGCACAAGGCAAAAAATGCCGTAAAAAAGTCGTTTTTTGTATGTTTCCCTTTTAATTTTTTAACTTTATTTTATTTTTGTTTGTGTTATAGCTGCAATAGAAATACACACTGAGAAATTTCAACCGTTTACCTATTATGGTGCGTCCAGACCTGGCGAATGCGCCGCTCGCGAGCCGCTTGCAAACTGCGCGCGTGTTGATCGCGTGCGGTTACCGGTTACAGCCTGCGTTTGGTGCGCCGCCTAGGTGGAACTCCGGCAAGGCTCGAGTGGGGCGCGCATTCAGCGCACGCGCAGGTCGTGCGCACATAGCTTTTTTCGCGTTTGAACTATGAGCCTCAGTTGTGAATTTGCTTCCAAAGATGTCGGACCAACGACTGCCGTTAGCAATGATTGATCGGCTATTTTATTACTGACAAAAACTAAAAGGAAAAACAGAAGACGTTGGTGGCAGGTTCCGTTTTTTAAAATAAGACAGAATAACGAGGGAGGTGCACCGCGGGCGGCACGCGCGCACCTCCTGCGTCGCTCGAGTACGGCCCGGAGCATGCGCGTGGGCGGCGCAGGGGCTGCGTACGAGCATGAAATGCACGAGCGCAGTTCGCAAGCGGCTTGCGAGCGGCTTAGAGCGGCGCGTTCGCCAGGTCTGGACGCACCTTTACGGCTATTCTATTCCATTCCATCTATAGCTATACTATTCCATCACCGACTACTTACACAATAAGAATAGTTGGTCGCCCTAATTAACTCAATACAATGTTCATGTTCTTTCTCCAGAATTAGCTTACTGACAGGTTATTGTTATTAGAATTAACTTATTTATTTATTTTACTTCGATGGTCCTAGTTTGTTTGTTGAGTTTTTTTCATTTGTGACTTCAAGTGACAGCTATGTGAACAGAACCCAGCAATGCATAAATATGTAAGCTGTCACGCCCTTTATGCCTGGAGGCTTTTTTTTTTGAGTACGTATAGTTTTTATTATATTTGTTGGTATATTGGCGTGGCTAGCTGACATATGGCAAATAATTTAATTTTATATTCTGTGACTTGTAATGTTAATACACCTATAAATTGTATACAATCAAGTATTTTCTAACTGAATAGACAGCTGTGCTGCTGGGAGTTTGTTACGCCACTTCTTCATCCCAGCGATAGCACTAGGAAGTTGTGAAGGGCGGGCGTTTTTTTTTGGGGGACAGTCTTTTGTAATTTTGACGTTCAAATGTGCTGATTCTCAGCCTAATTTGAATAAATGATTTTTTATTTTGATTTTGGGTCATGACATATAGCCCGCTGACAGACAAACGGACGGACGGATGCACGGATTGATGGACGGATGGACAGAATAGGGTCCCGTTGGCACCCTTTGGGTAGGTAAGGTTAAAAGAGTAACAATATTGTTCTCTAATTTTCAATTTTGTCCTAATCTTATACATAAAACATCGTTATCGCATGCCACAATTTGGCCCCAGAAGTCTTATGAAATCATACGACAGATTTCATCTCGAAATTGCTTATTTCAGCTTCCAAAGCCATAAGAATCCTCCGCTCATCAAAGTTAGACGGAACGACGCGACTCAATATACTCGTACGTTTCCCCACAATATCGTTTGTTGTTCTATTTTATGTCTGACTTTGTTGTGCCGCAGTGATTATGCCAATAATCTTATATTTTTAATAGAACATTACAGTAGCCTTTTATAGTTCCGTAGATAAAACCACCTATTATTGGATTGTTTATGATAACTTTTAGCAGTCAAGTGCAAAGGCTCGCTCGTCAAAGGTCCGTTTTTAAGATCCGCGTTAATGAATTTTTTTTGGCGCTTTTGGTAGCGAATATCAAAGGTAAGCTGTCAAAATGGCAACTACAGCGGGCTTACCACCAGCTCTTATAGCAGGGCAGAATTTGAACTGCACTGCTTTTTTGTACTAAGTCATAGAACAAAAAAGCAGTGCAGTTCAACTTCTGCCCTGCTATAAGAGCTGGCGGTAAGCCCCCAGTCTACATGTAAAAACAAGATTACAGAATTGTGTTTACAAAATCGAACACTATCTCAAACAGCCTGAAATAATACAGCTTCATCGATGTCTCTCCATTTATTTTTACGAGTTCGAGTGCTCTTTACCTAATGTATTATTTTATCGTTTTTCCACAAACTTATGAAGGCAGACCAAAATGGTAACCCTAAAAACGAATTCTAAAATCTATACTAATAATAAAGCTGAAGAGTTTGTTTGCTTGTTTGAACACGCTAACCTCTGAAACTATCGGATTTGAAAAATTCTTTTTGCTTTTGATAGCCCAATTCCCGAGGAAGGCTATAAGGCTACTTAATGTCGCGCTATGACCCTTGGGAGCTGAGCTAACTTAAAAAAAGTCGGAATGAACTGATGAGATGATTAGATGCGATGCGACGGAGTGGGTCGGTGGAACAAGCAATTTCAAGCGGGCGAAGTCGTTGCCAGAACCTAGTGATTCACATTTTTGAAGGTATGTAGGTAAGTATGTGGTTTCTTGTTATCTATAATAATACATCCGGGTAGGTATCAAGTGCTTATCTCCTATTGTGATTCATCAATCGCAACATCGTATGATTAATTAATTCCTGATTATCCGACCAATCAATGAGACACAGTAGAACAATCCGTGGACGGCTAAAGGATTGGATTAATTATTAATTAGATATTAACGATTTACGAAAAGAATATCTGCCGCTACAAAATAATGTTTTGTAAATCTGGGTATTTACAAAGGATTAATGTTTTTAACAAATAGAGAAATATGTTCATCTTTTTTCAAGGATTCCTTCAAAGGGATAAATTTTTGATCCTCCCCTGCAAATGGGACTTTACTTTAATTTACCGGTACCTACACTCTAACCTCTTTATTCATAAACGTTTTAATGATTAACGACTGTTTAACCATACTTTTTTCGTATAAACTTCTCTTAACTTTTTAGCAACGTTTATAAATAAACCCCTTAAAGTATAAAGTTAAAAGAAGTTTACGTTACTGAATTATCTATATCTATATAGGTACAGTATAAACAAAGTCACTTTTCGTCTGAGTGACCGCGTAATTCTTCTAAACTTCACAATGGATTTTGATGCGGTTTTCACCATTATTTACAATAAAAAAATATATTCCGGAAGGTTTTCTAACTTCAATACACATGCTTCAACATTTAACTTTAGAGATAGCACATAAAATCACTCATTTTCACATGTTCCCATATCAGTAGATTGCACCTTGCACCCGTGCGAAGCATTATCATCAGCCTACAGGAGTCTACTGCCGAGCATCAGCCACCCTGCGAAGATTGTCCCTCCACCTAGCCTTATCTTACCTTACGTTTGCCGATTCACAATATCCATTCAAGAACATGTCTACCCCGACTGTCGTCGATTCTACGGGTAAAATGGCCGTGCGAAGCATTTCAATAACGCAAACCACTAACGCAAACATCCATTCCATAATAGACGTACACATTGATATATTTCAGATAAAGTTTCTAATCTATCTCCTCCATCAAACCTTGACTGTGCTGCGGGAAACTGCTTTGCAAACTAAGTTATATGTAAAGAGATTGTGATTAGGCTATCTCAACGCTTCCCAGAGGGTCTAAACTTATAACGAGAAAAGATTTGTTTTTTGTATGTTTGTTTGTTACGCTTTCACGCTAAAACGGCTAAATGGATTTGGATAAAATTTAGCACTTAGATAGGCCATAACCTTACTTTTTATCCCAATACTCCCCCGGCATCGAGACTCATGCGGGTAAAACCGCGGGGCGCAACTAGTAAACTATAAAAACTAATAAACTAGAGGCACTGATCATCGCGTGTTGATATAAAAGCTGTCTAGTTAGTGTTTCGAGCCGGCTCATAGATAGTATAAGTTTGTGCCAGTAATAGGCCAAGAAACAGCAAGTAACTTAGGTACGTGGAAAGTCAAAGAAAACTAATAAATATTAAGCTAAGTAATTACTTTCACAAGTTTACTTTTATAACAATTGAGTATTCTCACTCAGCCTAGGTTCTTTTTCCATTATATATGTATAGCTTTCTCTCCTAATGGTTACGATACTCAAAAAAATATAGTGACGAAGAAAATCGGCATTCATTGTATTACAGGCAGATAAATCTTTAATATTTAAACAAAAGAAAGTGGCTACTTGAAAGTCTTTCTAAATATCTGGAGGCGTAATACACGAACGTAAAGCTAATGAAATTATCTTTAAATAATCTGCAAATTCGTAATCTTAACCGTTTGAGGAAAAGTAGAAAGGAAAAATAATTTGATACGCTCTTTTGGTCTTTGTGTTTTGTACATTCATTTTTAACAGAGCCTACTTTTATTAAAATATGTATGAGGTTTGGATGATACTACCTTTCTTTACAGAATGTAAATGTTCGTTTTTTCATCATCATGAAATAACTGAATAATTCCCACTGCTGGCCTTGGACCTTCTAGTAGATACCACACACCACTGATGTAGAAACAAAACTACATTTCGATGAGATCAGTAATAGTCCTCCAGACCGTATTTCGGTCCTGGTGGCCAATCTCAACGGAGACTAGCCTTCGGCGCGGGAGATATTATAGTGCACAAGTGTGTGCGCATACACACACATACATGTATGTCACGACATTTTTATTTGATTTTGCATGAGCTTTTCTATAATTTCTAGCATTTAATGAATTCTCTCAATTTATTATAACGGACACACACTTCCCTATGTGTTTGTTATTCCAGCGTATGGCACTCGTGGGTTGCAGCTGAAAATCAGCGTGAGGTGGTACACTTGTGTTGTCATCTGACATTATGCTGAGCTGAGGCCCTTTTGGCATTATAATCTTTGTTTTCTGTTTTTATAGTTTTAAGGTGTATTCATTTTGTGTAATGCCAATAAACGCATTTTTCTTTCTTTTCTTTCTTTCTTTCTTTCACAGGTGCACTCTTTCTTCCCTCGCTCTCATAGTCTGATGGGATGGCATGCAATCCGACACGACCGGAGAGAGAATCAGGCGTAGGACCAACGGCTTAACGTGCTTTCCGAAGCACAGGGGTATCACACAAACTCCGGGCTGATATTACGAAATTCTTAATGGTAAAACCCAATAGCACTTTGCCCGACCGAGATCAGTAACAGCAGTATGTCTTTCCAATACCTAAAAAGATGCAACGGTCAGCGTTATTCCAACGCCTGCAACAACACGGGATAAAAGAGCCCGACTCTGTGTCGGAAACCGCACTGCACTCGTTTATTTTGACGATCCAAAAATAGTGCTTACAATGTAAACATCCCATAAAAGAGCGTTAATAAATAAACTTTGCCAGAGTATGTTCACGCCTATCCTAACAACTATTAACGTACTGAAAGTAACTTCCAATATAAAATAAGTGCTGTGCTCCCAGGTTTAAAGCTATAAAATTACATGCTGTATCTCTGTAGCTTTATCAGCTTCGAACGTGAAATTTGTTTAGAAAGTTTTAAAGAATGGATTTGCTTGAATTTTCTAAATGCGATTTTTGGACTTAGGGACGATATATGGTCCCTGGAGAAGAATAAAGTGGATGCAAGTTAAGTTATGATCATGCTAGTGTGCAGTAATAATAATACTGGGTTTTCTTTTCGTGGTCGTTTGTGGAGTGCGGGCAATTGATTAACCGCATGCGGTCTGTTTGTGAGAAATGCTTTGATTTGCCGATTTAGATTTACTGCCTGGCATGAATGAGGTTGCTGTTGGATAAATAATATATAAATAAAAAATAGTTTATTTGTACCTTCAAGTAAAAAATATGGTTTACAATAAAAATAGGCCTTACGGTACCGTTATATGTTAGAGTTGCCTAAGCTAAGATAACTTAATATCTTGTAATTATGCATCACTGATTAACTCCTTCATTCATAAACGTTGCTTAAAGTTAAAAAGTGATTAGCGACTTATCATTCATTTATCATTTATCATTGTTTAACCATCAATTTTTGACGTTTGAACTTCACTTATCTTTAATCATTGTTAACCCTAAGTTATCATATGGGTATCATCCGACAATAAATGCTTTCTTAGACTTCCAATGCCGGTGCTACAAAAGTAGATTCAACCACCTTTCTTAATAGTCTTTACCCCGCATGCTGTTGGTTTATTTTCTAATGAAAATGAGCTTTAAGTTGTCGGTTGTGCATCACATTTAAAGTACGGTAAAAGCCCTTTACCTCTTTCATTAATCTCGGCTCCACGTAAATTTTTCCTTTTACTATTGGTAAACCGGCATTACTGCTGTGTGCATTAGCAAAAGCCATAACGGGAATTTTTTGCGCCTTTCTTGTTCAGTATACTCGGAGGTATACTTCAAGAAATATCAAAGGAAAATATTATTAATAAGGCAATTATTTTCCTGTTTAGCTAGATTGAAATGTATTTTCGTCTTTATTCATCCGTATTTTCCTGAACGAGAAATGTAAAATAAACGAGAAATTAAAAAGACTGACCAGGGAATTTCATGCCCATTATTCTCCATAGGTACCTACTACGCTTTGGAATAGGCAACTAGCTTTATATTCCTGACTGACCGACTACTTGTCAATTCAAAAGTGCCTGTAAATGGTTTAATTCAAATAAATGCTTTGAGTTTGGGAACCTTATGGAATTTAAGATCGTTTTTAGAATAGAATGGAATTCTGTATTATGTACACGATATAAATTACAAACATAAATATAGAAATCACTAGTAGTAGTAGTATTGGTGGTAGTGGTTTATTAGTTTTTACTTACATCTACTTCAATTCCTGGCAATGGGAAGACCCTGGTGTGCGGCAGCTCCTTCGGGATGTATCGGTAGAACTCTTCCCGTCCTCTGTACCATTTAACACTGTAAAGAGCCTCTTCATCTTCTAGTTGCCAGCTACATTCTAGAGTCACAGTCTCGCCTACTAACACTGCGTTGGGAACGTTGATCTCCAGATTGTGAAGACCTCTTACACCTGTGAACAAAGAGAGACGAATTGTTTATCATTGTTCGGCCTCGCAATGGGTCAAGGGAGTGGCCGAATTAAGCCACCCCTCTCGTTTTGTGATCGTCCTCAAAGGAAACTAAGGGATGACCTATGTCAAAAGGTTACTTAGAAACATTAATCAATGCGCTAATTAATACTTCGATTACAATTAATTATATTAACGATTTGGGTATGAATTGCTCATAACTATTTATCGAGTTCGTATTTATACTCAATATTTTGGTAGCCATTCATGAGTTGTTTTTATGTTATATAGTCCCGAATTTTAGAAAGATGCAAAGTCTAAATCAAAATCAAAAGTCATTTATTCATAGGCTCAGAATCAGCACTTTTCGAACGTCAAAATTACAAAAGACAGTCCCCCAAAAACGCCCGCCCTTCACCAGTCTAGTCTAGTATAGGTTCTCAATGTGAGCTATAACGTCCCATCGTGGGCATTTGAGACTTTCAGGGGGTAGTAGAAGACCCAGAGTAAATTATATAGCCTATCTTACGACTATATAATATAACATGTTTAAATATAATCGTGGCAATAGCTGTTTTAGAATCTCGACAACAGGTAAGTTGAAAAAAAAAAATTGGAGGAATCTAGAAAAAAAAAACCTCAAAGCGGGTGGTGGGCAAAGCAAGGTTGAGAACCTATGGTGTAGTATACTTAGCCATAGATCGCAATTTTAATTACAGTTTGAACACTAATCAAAGCCTCACGTAAATCTAGTTTTAAATATTATCTACCTAGACTCGTCATGATTGAGCACTGTTCTCTAGAATATAGATTCATGATTTTCAACGCAATTTATTGAAATTACAAGTAATAAGAATACTAATTCGTTTTCTGAATGTCATAATGTTTTCCAGTGAGAATGTATTACATTTTGCAATTTCAAACCACTTACTAGCATTTTGATAAGTTTAATAATTTCATAAATCGTTCTGTCATGTAGTTTCATAGTTACAAAATATAGTTACAAACCGAATTAGTTCTTTATATTAGGAATCATAGAAGTATCGAATGTGTGGAGCCAGGGGAGGTAAACCAATCGAATTTATTAATAGAGCTTTCTGTATTTGAAGTTGAAATATCTAGTTCAAAAATGGAATTTTGGTTCTAGTCGAAATGTAGGTGAGTCATACAACTTTTTAGGGTTCCGTAGTCAACAGACGGACAGACGGGCATGGCGAAACTATAAGTGTTCCTCCCTTATAGTTTGGCCATATCCGTCTATCCGTCCGCAGCTTAGCTCAGAGACTCTTAGTACTAGAAATATATAATTTAGCATGGATAATCGTATTAATCACGTCGACAAGTGGTTAAACAAAATCTTGAAAAAAAAATTTTTTGGTTACCTCTACACGTAAAGTGGGGATGTTTTTTTTTCTCGTCTACCTCATGGTGAGGGGTATCGTTGGATAGGTCTTTCAAAAATATTACGGGTTTGTGGAAACAATTTTTCGATTTAGGGATCCGTTTGTGAAATAAAAGTGCTAATTTTTGTAAGAGTCAAGTGTCCCCTTGTGTGTGAAAACTATCACAGCTAAGTAGGCTTTACAAGTTTACGTGTAATACGACCAACTTACATTTTCAGTTGCAATGTATGAGAGAACGTGATTTTCAATTACAATGATAAGTTTGTTCTTGGAATAAATTTATTCCAACTACGGAACATTCATTGTGCGTGGTCCGACACGCACTTGGGCGGTTTTTTTTTACTATAATTTAATGCTTAGTAATAAATAGGTACAAACATTTTATGTACATCAGAACCGCGGTTGTACTTTTCAGATCTGCCTATAAATTTATTGCAGTTATTTGGTACCTTCTGTGTACCCTTACGTAACTCTCTTGAAAATCTGTGTACCTACACCCGTACAATGATATTTTAAAAATTAGGTACACCCGCCATCCTGATGTCAGAACCGCGGGTGTACTGCTAACCAATGTGTGTAGCTAAGTGCACTCTATAAGTAGATTTGGTACCTCTTGTGTACCTGTAGAAACAAGTATTAAATAAACAAATTACTGTAAGGTTGCTGCGAAAAGTAATTAAAAAAACGATTTTCTTTCTATGAAGTTGTTATTATTTTATAAAATAACAATCTTCAGTATTAATAACTTAAGTTAAATATTTAAAAACCCTATTAGAAAAACAAACAACAGTTAGCCTATTTTAGAATTGTGAAGAATTTATAGAATTAAGATGTCAAATCAAATCAAATCAAAAGTCATTTATTCAAATTAGGCTGAGAATCAGCACTTTTCGATCGTCAAAATTACAAAAGACAGTCCCCCAAAAACGCCCGCCCTTCGCCACTTCCTAGTGCTATCGCTGGGAAGAAGAAGTGGCGGAACAAACTCCCCAGCAGCACAGCTGTCTGTTCAGTTAGAATATAGTTAGTTGCATGTATACAATACTAGGAACCTATGTTCAGTAATGAACACTACAAGAAGCTTAAATTATTTGCCATATTATGTCAGCTAGCCACGCCAATATACCAACAAATATAATAAAAAGTATACGTACTCAAGCTAAAAAATAATTAATTAAAATAAAAATAAAAACTCACTACCTAAATAAAAGCCTCCAGGCATAAAGGGCGTGACAGCTAACACATTTATGCATTGCTGGGTTCGTCACCTAGCTGTCACTTGCAGTCACAGATGATGAACTAGGACCATCGATGTGAAATAAATAAGTGAGTTAATACTAATAACAGTAACCTGTCAGTACCTAAGCTAATTCTGGAGAAAGAACATGAACATTGTCTTGAGTTAATTAGGGCGACCAACTATTCTTATCGTGTAAGTAGTCGTTGATGGAATAGTAAGCCTTTGAACAAAGGTTGGATTTTACTTGAGCTTTAAACGCATTAAAAGGCAAGTCTAGCAAAGAAAAGGGTATCTTGTTATAAAAGGTTATACCAAGCCCAACAAATGAGTTATGAACCTTATGAAGCCGGTGAAAGGGGGCACGTAGTTTGTCCTTATTTCTAGTGTTAACACTGTGAATATCACTGTTTTTAGTGTACAAGTGCAAATTTTGCCTAATATATAGGATGTTGGCGAAGATGAATTGTGATGCAACCGTGAGAATACCAATATCTTTAAAAAAATCTCTTAGAGAAACTCTGGCACCTAGCTGGTAAATTGCTCGAACAGCTCGTTTTTGAAGGACAAATATATTTTGTATATCAGCGGCTTTGCCCCACAGCAGAATACCGTAGGACATAACACTGTGAAAATAACTGAAATAGACTAAACGAGCTGTATCAACGTCAGTGTATTGTCTTACTTTCCTGACGGCGTAGGCAGCCGAACTGAGCCTTCCTGCTAGACTTGATATATGAGGTCCCCACTGAAGTTTGGCATCTACTGTTAGTCCTAGAAAAATTGCCGAGCCTACTGTTTCAAGCACCTCTTTATTTAAGACGATGTTGGGTCCTAGATTTCTGACATTCGGTAAGGCGAACTTTACACATTTCGTTTTCTTGGCATTGAGAACTAGGTTATTTGACGTAAACCAATCTGTAACTATTGTGAGTGCACTGTTTACGTCGTCAAAATCTTGTCTATTCCTGTCTACTTTAAAAATAAGAGAGGTATCATCTGCAAACAGTACAACGTCATAGATGCCCTTCAAATGGAATGGTAAATCATTGATATAAACTAAGAACAAGAATGGACCCAATATTGAGCCTTGCGGAACACCTAACTGAACTGGTAGCCCGGAAGATTTTGCGCCATTAACATCTACACATTGGACCCTATTATGTAAATATGAAATTATTATGTTGAGAGCCTCGTTTCTGACACCGTAATGATGTAACTTACGCAAAAGCGTGTCATGGTGCACGCAATCAAAGGCTTTAGAGAGATCACAGAAAACTCCAATAGCATTTTGCGATTTCTCCCATGCGTCAAATATGTGTCTCAGCAGAGCAACACCCGCGTCTGTAGTTGAACGACCCTTTGTAAAGCCATATTGATCATTATGGAGGAGGCTGTTTAAATTAAAATGTCTTAGCAACTGCTTGAGTATTAACTTTTCAAATATTTTGCTAAATGCAGGTAAAATAAAAATAGGCCTGAAATTGCCAACGTCGTTCTTATTACCTGATTTAAATAATGGTATGACTTTACTACTCTTCATGAGGTCAGGAAAAGTTCCTAAATCAACACATTTATTAAAAGTAACAGCTAGATAGGGGGCTACGATGGCTATTATATTACTTAAAAGTTTAATGGAGATGCCCCAATAATCACCGGTGTTTTTAGACTTAAGTGTATTAAAAATATTAACTACATCACGTGGGGTTACATGTTCGAAACTAAATAAAGGACTACATTTAGGTACACTACTATGCAAAAGGTTTTCAGCTTTAGACGGGGACGAATTTAAGGAGCGAGTCGTAGTTATCGGTATGTTGGCAAAAAACTCATTAAATGCCTCAGCTACGTCAGCTGCATTATTAACTAATTTGTTGTCGACCATAATCTCAAGTTGTTTTTCTTGTTTAACAGATTTACCAGTTTCATTGTTAATAATTTTCCAAGTGGCTTTTACTTTATTATTAGAATTTTTAATTGTATCGCCTAAAAATTTTGATTTAGCAAAAGCACTAATCTTTTTGAATAATTTTGAATAATTTTTGACATACTCTAGGAAAGGAGTATCAAACCTGTATTTTTTCAAACCATATAACTCGTATAGTCTCGCTTTACTTTTATAAATACCTGGAGTAGCCCATTGATTAAAGCCAACAGAGGATCCATTAATGTTAATAGTTTTGGTCTTAAAAATAGATTGGTACTCTTTTTGCACAACATCAAAAAGGGCACCATAAATATCATTGGGATTCTCATATTCTACTATAGATGGTGTAATTCTATGAGCTATATTATTTTTAAACATTTTGCAACGACTGGCTGTATAAGGCCTGCATTCAAGTTTATGCGGCTTTTTATGTAATGGCATGGGGAAGCTAGCTAATAAACCACAGTGGTCGGACGTTAAGTCAGTTAACACTAATTTATGTTTGGCATCACAATCACTAACAATATTATCAAGACAAGTTGACGAAGATGCTGTGATCCTAGTAGGTTCAAAAAACAAGTTAATTAAATTATAAGACCTAAAAAGATTGAGAAGTCTAATACTTAATGGAGTAACATCTAAAATATTAATATTGAAGTCTCCACATAATATAATGCTTTTGTTACTAGATTTCAACCTATTGAGAGAATCTTCCATTACCGATTCGAAACTAATAAAATCCCTAGAGGGGGGTCGATAAACGCAAATTATAACATATCGCTCAAGTTCAACACAAGACAACTCTATAGTGCGCTCGATTGAAAGATTAACTAAATCTAAACGTTGTTTACATTTCAACTTGTTTGAAACAAGAACTAAAGAGCCACCGCGAATAGCACTTTTTCTCACAAATGCACTCTGTACGGTAAAGTTTTCATCATTAATAAACACTACTTCATGTTCCTTCAACCAGTGTTCAGTCAAACATAACACCTGAACATCATAGTTCTCCATAAATAAACTTAATTCTAGCTCTTTGCCGGACAGACCCTGCATATTTTGATGAACAACATTCAGCATATGCGGCTGACCTGTTGTCGCACCTAATAGTTTAAACTACAAGGCGTATCAAAAGTAGTGTTAGTATCAGTACTAACAGTAATCAATGGTACACTACAAGTACCAGTGTCACTTAGTATATTGTATGCTAAAAGATTAGCAATTTGTCTCCTACAACTAGGTGGCAAATACATAGTATAATTAGTCAGTTTGTAATCAGTAATGAATTGATTACAATCAAAATATAAAATAGCATCACTGTGACGACAAGTCCTATTATAAATGAACATATTTAAATTATAAATATGCTTATTTTGCTTATCAGTTAAATAGTAAGAATAAGGCAAGGCACAAAAAATAAATTTACAATTATTAGTCTCATTAAGATGCAACATCAAATGGACACATTCAATTAAGTCCTTTTTTCTTACATTTAAACTATCCCCATATAATAATATAACAGTTGAGCTGGGGTTTATTTTTGTCAATTTGATATTACTAATTAATTGGCTAATACTGGCACCGGGTAAACAATTATTAATTACATATTGTTGCGAACACTGACTTAATAAGCTACCAAAACCTTGACCAAATTTGTCAGAAAAGATATAAGTAGTGTTAATCAAATTGTTCATTCTATTGCTATCATCACTAATAAGGCTACCTACTGGCTGAGTCACTGAGGGAGTGGGTGTAACAAGCTGGGGTTCCACGGAGCAGGTACAGCTAAAAGAGAGGTTATTTGTCAAAGACTCGTACCTCTCCGCATTATACTTGACCAGGTCTGCCAACTCATTAGCCTCCTGCATGCGCTTACTCAGGTCTTGTTGAGAAGCCTCATATTTACTAAAGATTTTTGTCAGTGTTTTCAGAATCAAAATGAAACAAGAGACAGTTTTAAAGGATTTTTAACTAATTTTAATAGTAACGAAATAAGTAATGATTAATATGAATACCGTGTTTGACGTGTGTATAACATTTTACATAATTTTAGACAAGCTTATCCCTGTCGAAATCTGTTCGAAATTCGCTGACATAATGTACAATCATTTGACATTCACCAAATAAGCTAATAATGATGACTGGCCAACTATCGTATTAAGTAGGTTTACCAATGTTAGAATGAAACATGTATCCATTGTTACAATCACAATTAGGTCTTCCATTATCAACCGCAATAAAACCAGCTGTTAAGCCTCGAATAAACAATGCAATACCCCGATTCCAAAATGGCATAGAATTTAGACTTTATCTTGAATACGAAAATGACCTTTATACATATAGGTAGGTAGTACGTAGATCGTTTCATTTTAGTTGAGTTAATGCCTTAATGGTCTCCATACGTAGATAAAAGTTATTTATTCTAGACTGTTTCCTAAACTACCTGGAGTTATGGGTATCTTTAGTGAGTAATGTGCTTACATTTGAAAAGGTTTTTCTAATTATTTTTTAATGGTCGTTTTTTTTTCATATTTCATTCAAAGTTCAAAGAGCTGTGGTGGTCCATTGTATTTATTTACAATACAATAGGCACAATATTAATAACATACTATTATTATTATTTTTCATATTATTTTTTATTGTATTGGTAACAGCCGTGACTTACGAGCCACAGAAAGGCGCTTTACTTTGTGTAAATTATTTCATCACCACTGCTCTCAAAACGGTGAAGGAAAAACATCGTTAGGAAACCGGCATGTCCTAGCACCAAAATTTCGAAGACATGTGACATCTACCAACCCGTACCGGGCCCGCTTGGTAGGTTACGGCCCAGTCGAGAAGAGGCCTGGGTCTCAGGAGTGGCAACGCTATAGGATGATTATGTGAAGTTATGTATTCAAAGTTGGTAACTGTGACATCACAGAGTCTGTCTGCGTTACATCTAGGTTTTTATTTGGCTTTTATTGAAGCCACACTTTGGCTTTTAGCTGTTACAAATCGACGTTAAACTCGGTGAAACCGTCAAACGATCGCCTAGAGTCCGTTTCACGAAAGAAGTCTCGCAGACAGGCATGCGACGGAATCATAAATCTTTATTTATTTAATCTTAACATCATATTACAAGTACTAGTTAATAAAATGCACAATCTTAAATAGAGAAAGGTGTGTGAGGTACACCTACCTCACACACCTTTCTCTATTTATTGCATTTTATTAGTTAGCAACATTCCTACAATAACCCACCGGTTATTGTAGGAATGTTGCTAACTATAAAATAATAATTAGTTCAAGCTATTGCCGCGGGACTTCTTTCATGAGACGGACTCTAGTAGAAGCCGTTTGCATGTAAGCGCTCTTCCATCTTTACACGATTATATTTACTGTCATTTTGGATGTATTTTTGTTATCACGTACTTATGTAACTATAGTGATAAACTAAAATGTGATAATTGAGGCAGGTAAGCACCTACATCCTGCCAAAATCTATATGCTTGCATTCTCTTTAAAACCACTTATTGTACTTAATGAAGTATTACCTACCTATGTATGTATATTTAGGGAGCATTAAATATTTACAGGCTTAGTAATATAAACATGCACGGACTGCCTCGTTGGTCCAGTGGTCGCAAGGGCTACTGTTCGATTGCCTGCCTGGGTTCGATTCCCATGTTGGGCAAAGTGAAATTGAGTTTTTCCACCAGGATTTTCTCAGTAACAGCCGGTCTGGATTTGTATTTCCTGGAATAGGCTCGCCCCCTACATACCATTACAAGGGACTTAAACATATGCGAAATGTGGGTTTTAGAATAGGGTGCACCTTTGCCTAACCCTAGGCGTGATGTTATGTAACATAAACATATTTTAATAAGGTATAGGAAAAAACATGGGAACTTTTTCGATAAAAAAATTGAGGCAACGATAAATCCGCTTCCGTACGAAGAGAGGTGGAAATGTACCGTATTGTCTGCATCTATCCACTGTTGTAGTCAACAGTCTCAAAATAATGCTTGAACATCTACAATCTACGGATGCGACCGATTTAGCAATTCATAGTTCCAAATGGATCTGATAACGTTACAAGGATGCTGCTTATCCTGTGCGAATACATGAGATAAATGAGGGCAAGTAATCTATCTACTGCTCGTAGGCAGAACGAACGGACTTGGAAGCCTCAAGGCAAGATACTTTGGTAAGTAAAGTTAGCGTTTCTTACAAATATATTTCTTTTTTTTTAGCAATAATGTGCATATGTAGGTGTAAAAGTTTATAAGAATATGAACCTTATCAGCTTAATACGAATATGAACTTATTAGCTTCGTATAATACGGTAACTTTACTTAACAAAGTAAAGTCAAAGTGCGATCTGGGAATTTTGACATTAAACAAGCACGTCGCGTCGAGCAATTCTTGCTCCGATCGTGCTTGATTCACCTATCGTAACCACAGATTTAGGTCTCACGTCATCGCACTATAATCTAGGTGGATTCCACTGCAAGGATGTGTAATGCAACTGTCCTACAGTAAGTAAAAAATTACAGCAATTACACAGTGTTGCAGATACTTAAAAAGCATCATTTGTGTTGAAAAAGTGTACCTTTAATTCACTGATCATGTGACCTAGTCTTTAAACAATGTTGAAGGTTTTCGTATAAATAAAGATTTTTATTTATTATTTATTATTTATTTATTATTTATTTACTCGTAAGCCAAGAAAACGGGAGTAGAAATTATAGGAACAACGTATTAGTTCGCTGAGCTGTAGGGAAAATAAATAAAATAGGAATGAAACTAAGGACTTATTTCACAATACCAGGATAGAACTACGGCACAGACTATCTCGTTAGCCAGTGGTCACAAGCGCTCCTGCTGAGCATGAGGACCTGGCTTCGATTCCCAGGTCGGGCCAAGTGTTATTAGGTTTTTCCATCAGGAATTTCTTATTAGCAGCCTGGAGTATCAATTTATATTTATGCCCGGTTTATGGTAATAGGTTTGTCCCCTTACAGTTACATACCTAGTTACACTGGACTTAAACATAATTGGCGAAATGTGGGTGTTACTATAGGTACACCCACATATACTATAGGTATAGGTAGGTAGGCGGGGATTACAAGCGTGATATTATGTTAAGTATAAAGTATCAGGTTATATTCTAAAAATCTGGCTGCAATCTCTTCTTCGTCTATGTTGATGTATCGACTTCCAAATTTCCACATTTTTACAAGATCTATTGAGTTATATGAGAGATGAGATGGCTATTTAAATGTATCAGCACTTTCATAAAGAGTTTAATAAATCTCATAAACTCCGAGAAAAGTATTGTTTATTATTTTCCTTCTAACATTTTAGAAAATAAGTACCTTCACGTTTCGTCCAACAAATCTTTTAACGATTTCATACGAGCAGAAAACTACCGTCTCATTGATCAAAATGTAGCAGAAATGTTTCTTATTGTAGCAGAAAACAATAGATGAGGTCAGAGCAAACAACATTTTAGACTGGCCTACATTCCCCCTGGGCATCGGCCAGCTCTCCAAAACGTTGTTCCTAAACGTGCAAATATACTGAATAAATAAATAGAAAACGTTCTCGGGAAACGAGAAATAAAATAGACATTGAACCTTCTATCAAAAGAGGAATTAAAGAAACCCTCCAAGATTAGCAAATATGTAATAATGTTAGCCTTGAAATGTAAAACGAACACGAGGATCAAACTCGAAGAAGCACCCGAGATAAAAATGTGGCAGTACCATGTAAAGAGCTCGAACAAACACACTCATTCCCCTAACAACCTTCATTTTCCTTGACTCGTTTAATCCATATCAAACATGTCTTAAAACTTACTTGTACTTCCATAAGTAGCGGGATTTTTTACTTATCGTACCATACTTACACAAAAAATGTAGTTCGTATAATAATATTTACTGTGAACTCAGACTTTCTAATATCCATTATCCGAGTATATATTCCACCGATGGAACAGGATTGTGCGGGTGCTACGTGACGTCATCTCAATTTCCAATTTTATTTACATACGAAACTCCTAACTTAATTCCGTTCAGACTGAAAATCGAGTGCGAATGGTAGCGATCTTTACAAGCTTCTCTCGGAATTTCAGTTTGTTGGAACCCTCCTAATCTTATAACGGTAAGTAAATCTCCAAGTGTTTTTGATGTTACAGAGACGAAAACTGTATGAAAATAGAAAAAGAAATTATATTTTGAGAAAGAAAGAAGCGGGGAATAAACGATGTTTGCGGACGGACTGGACTGCCTAAATAAATATAAGGCATTTTATTTAGTTTCCTACCAAGGTTCCTAAATATTTAATTAGCTTGTATTTATTGTAAACCTACGTAATATTGTTGAACAAAAAAATCGTCAGAAAACCGTTACAAAAAACGTTATGTCTTCGATTTTATGGTTCTAGAACCAAAAAGTCGAGTCATGACGTAACCATCCGCTAACCTGCACTGGATCCACGCGGTGGATTTATAGGCCCCCTCTCTTTCATAAAGAGAAGACCTGTGTAACAATAGTGGGAACATTGTATGCTGATTTTATGCTATGCTTGTAATATCTACCATAATCTTACCTTAAATTTGTGTTTTATGTTTTTCTGCAATGAATCACGTTTTATCTATACAATTAATAAAGCTGAAGAGTTTGTTTTTTTGAGCGCACTGATCTCTGGAATTATCAGTCGTATTTAAAGAAATATTTTTGCATTTTTTTTTGCCCAATTCTTGAGCAATGCTTGAGCGAGGGACTTAGGGGCCTCACAAAAAGTAACAAAGAATGCTAAGCGAAAACATAGTAATAGTGCGGGCAGGCGATGCGATGCGACCACTTTGGTCAGGGAAGGAAGAAATTTCACGGGGGCGAAGTCGAGGGTAACATCTAGTTAGTAATATTGTTTGTAATGCACTCATTTTCAATGTATGTCAACTAATATTTTAATCACTCTATTTAGTATGAACATTACCAAATCGCTGTAGGTACAATTCGTAATTATTTTCCCGGGTAATTAAACTGCTTGATCAAATTTTATGATAGCTATCTCCAATTGTTATACTTTATGGATCTATCTATGGATAGTTGTTTTTCATAACAGAATAATAATCACGAAATAATGTGTGAAAGCTGTGGGCAATGTTCTACAACTAGGGCACTATGCAATTATCGAACATCTACTGTTGGTAGCTCAATCAAATGGTTTCGCAAATAGCTTAGCACTCATACATTTTATTGAAGTTTTGAAGTTTCAGGTACTCGTACCTAGAACTTCAATATCAAGTTACCCGTCGTGCATGTATGGGCATCGAATTTTCTGGCGGGAATATGGTTTAGACGCATAATGACCAATATACATATATATGCTAACGTGCACAACGTGAGTTTCTATACTATATCTACTTACCGCATGCGGGCACGGTAAAGGTCTATCCACACATATTAGGACTGTACCCGGGACGTGCCAGGGCCGTGGCACAGACTGGGTATATGTTGAAGCTACGTCACCGATCCGGATACGAAAATTCATAAAATATATAATAAAACTAACAAAAATTCTGTTAATAAATTGTAATGTATTACCTTTTTGATATTTGTACGCAGTTATCGGCAAAACATGAGATCTCTCGATTTTATTTCTAATATCTATTTTACACCTTCGTTTAACAAATAGAAACTGACTTTGAGTTTGACGAGTTCATATAAAATGTACACACCGATATTTGAGTCCCTGATGGGGCACAATCCGTCCACGTCCCGGACATGGCCCTGATATGTGTGGTATACCTATAGCTATGTGGTATAGCTTCCACAAAATGTATTCTAAAACAAGTGAAGCTAAAAAAAGCTTTTAAAAGTCAAACCACACCTTTTTAACCCCCGACGCGAAAACGACGGGGTGTTTTAAGTTTGACGTGTCTGTGTGTGTCTGTCTGTGGCTCCCGAACGGATGAACCGATTTTGATTTTGTTTTTTTTTTGTTTGAAAGGTTAATTAGTCGAGAGTGTTCTTAGCTATGTTGGTTGGGGATTTTTTAATTTTATTAGTAGCCAATTTTTTAATCACGTCTAAACTTGTAGAAAAATGATGAAATGTTTCGATGTATCAGACGTTACACTCGAGTGAGTTCATTTTTGTTTCATTCTACGTTAACACGACATCGACAGAATTATGATTATAGGAATTGACGTTCATTTGCTCCTTTCATTTCAATTTTCAATCGTAGGTGAGTGAAAGACGGAGTGCCGAAATCAAAGTTCGTTGTATTGGTTCATTTATAACGTTTCACTTCGTGTGAAATATGGAATGAAAGGTAAAAATTACCAAAAAGTGAATCACAGACGATTCATTTTTTGGTAACTTAGGTACCTACGTCATTGAATTACACGTGCCTTATTGAGTTAGTATCCTAAAATAAATCACGTTGAATCCCATCTCTTATCAGTATATCTTATCTGATCATCGATGGGTTAAGTACAATTTTGCAGTCTAAGTGGCAGTGAATCAGCTTCAAATCAGTTGGTTGAACAGTTATTTTTCTTAGTGTCTCACATACATTAATCTTAATATGTCTTAAAAGCGACTTTGGTTCTTATTCACTTTTATAAATTACTAGCTCCTGCCCGACTTCGTCTGCGTCAAATTTCTTGTTCCCCCGAGCCACCGCGTCGCATCGCGTCGTTCGCCCGCGCCTTAATTTCGGTTTTGCGGGGTTTCAGACTTTTTCGTTTTACTCGGCTCCTTACAATCGTAGCCTGATTTAAAATAGCCAGAAAATAGTTTCAGAGATTAGCGCGTTCAAACAAACAAAAAAACAAACTTTACAGCTTTATTATTTGTACAGATATAGATGGACCTTCCATCAAATCAGAGGTACATATTACTGCAACTAAACCAGTCCTGAAAAGGCATCGCTGTTTTTTTGTGCTGTAACAACAAGAGACGAAACTATCAATTGTAGAAACTAGCTGACCACCTTTGTCAAATTTGTTTAGTAATGAGGATGACATCAATCCTTGGAAGGGTTCAAGGCGAACAGCCTGTTACAAACAAGAAGCATGTATGTCAATAGTACACACAGACAGAAAACATCGTAAATTATTCTCGCTACTCTAAAAACACTGTACCTACACGATCTATCGTGCCTACAGTTGAACGGGCCAAAGACTACATCAACTGTCAGAAGCATATACAGGGTCAAATTAAATTAGCTAGCGAAACTCCACAGACATGTTGGGTATCGATATCTAAACATGATTAAATGAATTATCATATGATTCGATGATGTTTTAGGGTCAACGACGACCGTATTGTAGAAACATAAAGTGTTAGTTTAGAACATCAGTTATGTTAACATATCGTTTACCATTATGTCCTCGCAGTTTCGCTAGCTAATTGAATTTGACCCTGTATTGATATAGTTTAGTAACAAGGAATACCTCCTTTCATTCCAACAACAGACGAAGCACTGGCGGTTTTATTTATCTCACGGTGGTTAAGCTTTGTTCACGTTCCCTAGAACACAGTTTGATCCGTTCCTAAATAGATATAGGAAGATTCACTAGGTACACAAGTCTCTGGGAACGTTCACAAGTTGTGCAATTACCTACTTCCAAGACGTGCCAACTTGCAACACACACACGAACGTGCACATGAACGCAAGTCTAGGTTCCTACTAATTTTGATGACCAATTTAATTTAATTAACGCCAACTTTAGCAATTCCAGTACTCACTTCACTTGGTAATGAGTACTGAAATTCTTTTTAATACTATATTGGTCTCAAACCATCCTCAGGAAATACACCCTCAGGCAGAGGAAACTGCAGTAAAATATATACACGACATCCATAATATATTCGCTCATAGAAGATAGAACAATCGTAAAACTGAGATGGATATATGAAGGCGCACACTTAATTTTATTGTGCGGGACAAGAATTCACGATGACATTTGAAATAGAACAAGCTGTCCCGCGCTGTCTCGCAGCTCAATGAATGCCAATCACGAAAGCTGACATAAAACCCTGCGAAATAACATCATCATATTTATGTTATTTTTATTTATTTGCCATAAAACATGGTTCAAAGAAAATAATGTACAAATCACTTGAAAGCTAAATAAGGGATGAAATATCAATGTAAGCTTGAAAGGAAAGCCGAGGAGTCGATCAATCATGCGGACACTTTAGCACGAGATATCAATGACTTGGGTTCGGCCTGTGTGTATAGCCACGTAGCCCCCGCAGCTACTGTTTGCTTCATTGAATTACATTGCGGACCCCTGCTACTAACCCAATATTGCGTAGCTGCCAAGATCACTTTACTAAGTAATTTGTTTCGTTAAGATTTTGGTACGTTTAGTAATATTGATGATAAAAGGGATATAATAATTAGTTTAGTTACGTTTACGGAGTTAACCGCGGCGGTTGAACGTTGTTTGCTTCAACTACTAGCTAATTGGATGAGTAACCATTTACAATCTTCAATCTTTATAAGACATTAACTTCGCTCTTAGTCTGTACCGACACGTATTAAAGTTATAGTATAACTGTATCTATCATCAGATATAAAATTATAATAACTGATAACAATTTACATCTTCATTATCGAATGGAAACTTTATTTATTTAGACATTTCCGGTGAGTGATTAGGTACAAAGATGAATGTTATTTCTATAATTGTTATTCAATTAGATAATGTTAATCAGTTAAAATTATTAATGTGTTCGTGCGTGGCGCTAAAATGATTTCTAAAGTGACGACTCTATTGGCACGCTGGCACGTCTATTTAACGTGTTCGACATTGCCAAAGGTCATGCTTGCGTGATTTCTTTTTCTATTGTTTTCGTAGTCTCGAGTGTATCATAGTCGTACTGTAGGTATAATTTTGATTGAAATTATAAGTAATGACTGCATAAATCGTGTTTACAAACCATTAGGAAGTATTTGTAAAACAGTTTCGCCATTATGGGCTTAGTAACAATTTAAATAGAAAACTGGTCTTAAATACCTATTATTATTTCGAAGCAGTATGACGAAGGAAATAGTAGTTGTAATAGTAGAATAAATGCTGTGGAAATGCGTTAATTGCGAAGCATGTGTGGTGTGACTATGAATGATAGGCTAAGGATAGATGCCATAAGGTAGTGACAAAGATTGAAAATAGTATGCTTAGATGATTTGATTATGTTGAGAGGATGAATGAAAGCCGACTAAAAAAAAGTAATTAAAAGATAGATGTGAGTGGAAACGCCGGGAAGGGACGCCCTAGGAGGACATATGTATAGTGACCTTATTGGTAATGTTCTTAAAAAAGGGCAGGTGCGTAGTACCCGCAACCGGCGTGCGTGTATGACCAGATGTATGAACGTAAACAAGGCATAAGGAGTATGTAAGGATAGTAGCAGGTAGCGTTCTGTAGTTTCTGCCTACCCCCCATAGGAAGAAGCCGTGAGTTTGTGTATTCATGTATGTATAACGAAGGTCAAGTCTTAAGGAAACTTACACCTTCCGGAGTTGCGGCATCGCTGTACATTGAAATTAGTTAACAAAGCCCACTAATACTTTAAGAACAACACTAAGAACTTTACCCACAAGTAGTATCGGTTTGAACGCGAAAATAACTTCTTAATATCCTGATCCCAACCCTTTTAACAAGAACCTTAATTTCATTCCAGTATTTTTTTTTTCTATTTCCATTAATCAACAAAGTAAACCTTTTGTTAAGCTCGGGTGCACGTGAATGAAAGATTGATGAATGAACTTAATGTAGAGAGTTTGAAAGTCTGTGTCGACCGCGCTGCCTTTGTTTTAGACTAAGTCACATAGACTAAAACTTGTAAGGTTTCGTTACTAAGCCGAGCTAAGTAAGTAGCTACGAGTACGTACAATGTACATGCGTATAAGGCTACTAAGCCTTATACGCATACAACTTTCAATGACTAAATTGAAAGTTTTATTACTGGCAACAAAATACATGAGTCGCCAAAATATAAAGATACAGAGCAAAAGTAAGAACTACCTACCTACAACAAGGTAAAGGCCTAAGTATACAGCACTACCTACTTATTATATTATGTACTATGTACATAATAGAAACAGAAAGGGTAACATCATGTAATCCAATTGTCTCACTGGAGCCAAATATCATCCCAGGTACATACTATTTCAGTACATTTGGCTGTTCTCTATTTACATTTACCTTGCTCAGATATTCATATATGAAAATGAAACTAAAGGGACGACTGATTTATTAATAATCATTAAACCAAAACTACGTAACTGAAAACAGTGCTTAATCATCATAATACGTGATAAAGTTACCTGACAAGGCATTATTTGCAATATTCCACCGAATTACGCCAAAGCTGAAATAAGGAAATTATAGGCAATCTATTATTATGACGTAGGTAGTACCTCTTGGGTCAGTAAGCTTCATGACACGAACCATTGTGTCGCGGTCGAATCACTGGCAGCGGGCGGCATTCGTTATTTAATTGCACTGATCTATTGATCTGGTCACTTTAAATATGACGCTCTAGATAGCCCCGAAAACTAGTTCACACAAATTAAAATAGCGTCGTGATTTACTAGAGTATTATGAGCAATTTAATAAAGTTTCGTAGCGTAGATAAACTCAATAAAAATCAAAGAATAAGTAAGCTGAAAGCAGAACCCAATCGGTTGTAGTAGACATAATAAAAAGGTAAGAAACTAAAGTTTAGCGCTAGCAGCGAGTAGAAGCAAAAGTTGAACTTTCTACAATAATAATTTCTGATATTTACTAACTTGAATGTTATAGTTACAATGAATTTCACGACCTTTGGAACACTTCGTAGTGCTTACGTTCACTGGGGGCATTAAGTGCCCGTCGGGAAACGTAAAAAGTTTAACAAACCGTGATATAATCCATAAAACTAGTTGTATTTCCGTTAAAAGTTTTTCGTGCATTAGAATTTATTTTCATAGTTTTGAAAATAAATTCTAAACTAAACGATCTACGGCGTAGCCCGCGCTACGCGTAGCTACGGCTACGGAAAACAAAAGAATTTTGTGATTTAAAATTTTGTTATTTGGAATTTTGTTTCAATTTACATAAATTCACACCTTCTTCCCATGGGTGTCATACACACACGCAGGTAGCGAGTACTAGGCATCTGACCTTACTGAAGAACACCACCAATAAGGTCACTATATGTCCTTCTAGGGCGTCCCCTCCCGTTTCAATAGCATTAGAGGTAATAGGAATATAGTAATTCAGTTGCTAATAACATCATACTACAATCACAGTGATTGCAGAATAGCTAGGTTGGAAAGATGCCAACCGTGATCGCTTTAGGAATATTATTAGCGCTCTTTGTTGATTACGACAACTAAGTCGCCAATTCTCGCAAGATAATCCTCAACAATATGACGATAAGCCTAATGTGAAAAAACAAACTTTTGAAGAAGCTGTAAAATTGTAATCATAACAAAAGTCCCACCCAGGCCATTCTAGGGAGCTTTTCGAACTTTATCGAATAAAACCGATTCCAATAACTGCCTAAATTACAATTGGCAACCTTGTTTTTCCCTCTCAGAGTTCCCAAACTTATAAGAACCTAATTTTACGATTGATTGTAAACAGAGGGGTAATTCTCGTAATTTTAAGAACGTTCACAGTCTGATCTCAGTCTCAATCTGTCAAAAATACGTTCACTTTGGCTACATTTTGACAAGTTTTTGACATTTGTTTGTCACCGAGATGAGACTGCGACTAGATTTTGAACGTTTTAAATTACAGGAATACGGGCCCAGATCTCTTTTACTGAAGAACAGTTACCATTGTTGGAACAAAACTAAAAAAACTGGTCAGCAAAATGGTATTTGTCTACGCGTCAGATTTGGTTTTGACCAAAATGGAGATGTGTTTGCACCAATTGGCACTGACTGAGACAGATTGGTAGTTTCCTGCCAGCGAGTGATACAAATGTCGTTTTAATGGCTCCTAGAGACAAGGGTTAATTTATTTGAAGACGACGACTTGCGAGTGTGACTTCCTTTCGCAGAGTAATGCTGATTCGTCGTAGGAATTAACTCTGTTGAAATTCTAATTCTCTACGTACAACATTAATTAATATTAATTACTTATTTACATAAAGTGAGAAGCTCTAATATACACTACGTACATACATATCCAAATTCTATATGTCAGTTTTAATTAGTAATTCATCAGTTTTGTGACTGTACGATTTATTAAATTTTGCTATTTAATTACCTAGTTTACAACTCCAACAAATTCATTTTGATGATCAATTTGTAATTTACTCTAATTTTAAAATGTTCACTAATAGTTAATTAGAACAATTTAGTACCGCATGAAATCATTACGGCTTTTACACCGTAATTAGTGGTCCGCTCAATTTACATATCATTATGTTTTCGTTTGGCCTAGTAGGAAAGTTGAAAAATCATTAATTATTGGGCACCTAATGTTTTTGGATTTTGCGGTCTACGTGTCGAGTGACAAGAATTTAACTTATAATTGCGAACATTGGCAGCAAAATAACTCAATTTCAGTCAGTTTTTGTTAGCTTTTGCTAGGCAAAGGCCTCCCCCAAATTTTCCAGGAACTCTCTCCGCGCCGCATCGAACCAGCCCTTGCGGTACACGACCAGAAGGCTAATTCCCGTAATCAAAAACGTTTAAAATCTAGTCTCAATCTCATCTCAGCGCGAATAAATGTCAAAAACTTGTAAAAAATGTAGGGATATTAGAGGTATTTTTGGCAGATTCAGAATGAGATCAGACTGAGCGTTCTTAAAATTACGAGAATTGCCCTTCTGATCAACTTATTTTTATTTCGAAAAACAAAGACTAAATTGTGTTTCGTCCATTGTTCATCAAGCGATAATATTATATTTTCGTGAAATAAATAGAAGCTCATTCATAATTCTTTTCTGCCGACATGTTCAATGTTAACATGGACAGAAGCGCGGGCTATTTCCATCATTTTTACCGAATTACGTTTTTGTTCCATTTTCCTTTAGATGTCGCCCAGATGTAGTTGTTGTTGCTACCGCAAAAACTTTCGTATTATATGGAATTCAAGGAGGGAAGACTTTTATTGGCCCCAGCGATCCTTATTACGCTATAAATCAAAATAATATACGTACTCATGACGTTTGGCCTTCGCAGTGGAATAATGGGAATATTATTGCTACATTTATTCGCAAATCACTTTTACTATTTTCTTAGATACTCATAATTAAGTATTAATTAGCAAACCTGCACTTATCACAGTCATCTGACCTTTAAACCATCGCTATTTCGAGATCGCAAATACTCATATTTATACACAGACTGATACATAATCTCACACTTTCTTCTTCTACTTTATGCGGGTAAACTGAAACTACAGAACGCCACTAGCTACGGTCGCTACAACGCCATTTCTCTTTTTACTCTTAATAAAAATTATGACTTTTCCCATGGGGGTAGGCAGAAGCTACAGAACGCCACCTGCTACGATCCTTACAAAACCATTTATCTTTTTACTCATAATTAAAATTATTTCTTGATTTTTTTAAACAGCAATTGCAAAGTTAGCTGTCCCATATTTTGTAAGGGACACGTGTACATTTCGAGACCGACAACCTATTTTTTTTTTTTTGGGTGTGAAATCATCAAATGACCTCTCCCGCTCTGGGCTGAACGGAAGGGCGTGTCAGACTTTTACTGACTAAAACCCACCCGTGTTCCTTCAGTTGCCTGTGCCAGGGGCCACGGTATCTCTTTCGAACAACCTGCGGCCCTGGCAGGCATCGGCCCTAGAGGACCTCGTCAATTCGTGCTGATATCTCTTTGAGGCGCGCGTGGAACACAACGCGCCGTCGACCCGGGCCAGGTCCTTACCGGGCGGCAAGCCGCCCATTGCTCGCCGCCCGCAAGCCCGCGCCTATGGTGGCCGGGAGTCGGCTGTTGACTCCCGTCCAGGGCGTCTCCTGCGGCTACTAGGGGCATGAGGGCGCAGTGATTGCCTCTCCCTCACGCGTCCGCCTCCTCCTTCGCGAGCATTACTGCTTCGCAGAAGGAGGTGACGGCCTCCCATGCACTCTCGCTCAGTACCATGGCCTGGACCAGGGCCGGACGCGAGAGATCGCCGCTGCCTATCGCCGCCACGAGGACGCGGCGGTGCTCCGCCCAAGCCGGGCAGACCTCCACCGTATGCTCCACCTTGTCCTCCGGGCGATCCACACAGTGGTGACACCCTGACGTTTCCTCCCGCTTTATCCTGAACAGGAACCTCCCGAAACAACCGTGTCCGGTGAGGACCTGTGCCTACGCGCCTCTCTAGCTACTCCTCAAAGAGGGGACTTATCGCCGCAATTGGGGCGTGCCCAGAGACCGACAATCTTTAAACTAATTTGTAACATACCTTTTTGGCGTGTGGGTAACAAGTGAGCTAGTTAACCCTAAGGTAAAAGGGTGAGCAATTGGAAATGTGACCTTAATGGTGACATGCTATCTCCAGTACCTACCTTTTCCGAACCTAACGCAGTCACTCGGTACGGTATTACCCTTTTCCCATTAGGAACACAGCAGTGACGGGAATATATGAAGTTATTTCAGAAGTAACATAATAATAGGTACTTATATTGATTTATTTATATAGGAAAATGTTTTATTAGGATGGAATTGTATTGAGCAATATCGAGCCTCAATCGGCTAGCAAATTCCGAATAGAACTGGATTTTGTGAAGAATTATGTACGACAGTATCTATTTATAATGTCTTCTAGAATCCAACCACTTCTATACTTATATATATATGACATAATATTAATATTATTTGTAGTTTAATAAAGCTGAAGAGTTTATTTGCATAAACGCGCTTATATCTGGTTGTATTAAAAAAAACTTTTTACATTTGATAGCCAGCCAGCATTATTCTTGAGGAAGACTAAGCTATTTAACATCACGCTAGGATAAATAGGAGCCGAGCAAAAAAAAATGTCTGTTATAGTATATTGTATCTATAACTATTTTGCACCAATGACAACCTCATTTCACAAGCTTTTATTTTAACTTGCAATGTATCTATGTTTGTTCGGCTGGAATCTTGCAACTCAATGTTGAAGCAGATATCTTCAACCGATTGAGCTGAAATTTTGTATACACGTTCAGTTTGGATGACAATCTACGTTTAACTGTGTGACGTCATTCTAAATCCAACATGGCGGCACACCCAAGATGGCGGACTAATTATTTTTAATGCACTCCTACAATATGGGTATCAAATGAAAGGGCTTGCTGAGAATAAGTAAAAAAATATACTAAAAAGTAAAAAATAAATTAAAAGTAAAAACCTTTTCAAAAATCAAGTTTTTATTAAAATACGCTAAAAAGAATTATAAACTTATACTTTAAAACTTTTACCATCAACTTGTAACGTCATTACACAATTTATATGATATTAAAGCTTGTCGCGAGATTTACTTGTGTAGATAAACAGTAAAGTAAATTTAATAACTTGATGCGATTGATTTTAACTATTAAAATTTTCAAACTAAGTAAATACGAGTAAGTACTTAAATCTCGCGACAAAGATTGTTTTTTTTTTTTTAAGTTTTTTTTCTTTTAATTTATATCCATGTCCATTCCAAGGTTGCCCGGAAGAGATCGTAGAAAGCGACGCTACGGGCGGCGGAGGAACACGAAATTTCACGAAATCGAAGTTGCGGGTACAAACTTGTCTGTTATAAAAAAGTATAACTTATCATTTTTTCGTAACTTTCCTTCATAAATTACCTGATTATTTGTCTTAAACTTTCAGCTGCCAAATTATAGAAAAGGATTAGGTACTGTATACTAACATAACTATGGATCCCTGTGTCTGACTTATATAAATAATAATAATAATAAAAGTGATTAAACAGAGCCAGACAGGCAGGCTTTGTAGACTACAAGTATATAACTAATCGTGATAATAACTTAGCTTGAATTCAAAGCCTTTAAAATAGTACCCAAACCTTAAGGCATTAATCGATTTTAAATTCTGCTAAGTGAAAACGAATTTCAGTTGAAGGTTTCCATTTAGGTTTCCATTTCTTTAAGTAGATGGTAAGTCCTTAAAAGTAGGCGAAAATCTACAACTTTACAGGACTGACAAACTAGAAGTATCAATTACGGTCGTAGGTTCGAACCCAGACAGGCGCTTTATTTTGTGTAAATTACTTCATCACAACTGCTCTCAAAACGGTGAAGGAAAACATCGTGAGTAAAACGGGAATGTCCTAGAACCAAAAATTCGAAGACATGTAACATCTATCAACCCGCAATGGGCCCGCGTGGTGGATTACGGCCCACTCCCTCTCACCGAGAGGAGGCCTGTATTCTAGCAGTGGGAACATTATAGGCTGATTATGTGTGTAATTTTTTTTATATTAAATCCTTACTGAAATTAATTCATTTGGATATGAATACGATCAAAATACTCAAAGTAGTTTTGAGCTTTTGCGCTCCGACCACCACCGCGAAAACCGCGAAACCACCACCGAAACCACCGCGCCGGTTAGGTATTTAAACATTCGGTTATGTCAAATTTCATAAGGAAATTATAAATATAGAACTGATTAAATATTTATTCAGTTGGTGAACACAGGGTTAAAAAGATAGTAGTATTGTCGCGAACGCTTACCTTCTGCCTAACACTTCGGAGAAAAACAGCCGTGACGTTATATTTTGCACTATGTATATGTGCAGGTTGTGGAATATGGACCTTGGTAGTAGGCACCTACATTTTATAGTCTACTAGCTCCTGCCTGCGGGCCGGCTTCGCCCGCGTGGTATGTCATATACGTTTATGTAATCAAAAGTCTAATAAAACCTATGTGCTTCCACATGGTTCAAAGTATTTCCGTACAAAATTTCACCAAAATCGGATCAGCCGTTTTGGAGATTAGCCGGAACAAACTAACAGACAGACAGACAATAATTTTAAAAATGTTTTTTTTTTTTTTGTTATAAGTACCGTATATAATTTCATAAGCATTAACTAAAAAACTGTTATTTTGACATTACAAAATTACACTTCAATTTTATTTAGTTGTGTAGAGGTATACAGGTTCTATGATGATGTGTACGTAGGTAATCATTCTAAATAACACAACTTGTAGCGATGTCTGTTTGTAGGTACATAGGTACAACAATGAAATTAACATTGATGCTGTTAGCGATAATCATGAAAATAAACACATGGATTCATCCCTAGCCCTCACATTACTGACCCAATTCAGCTACACCTTTTGTTTCAATAAAAACATCGTTAAAAATGACGACAATAAGATAATTAAGATTATTCTAATTATAATTTTAGTTTTAAGGCCAATTTTATGTTATTTGATATTTGATGTTATTTTTTAAACTTTCTTTATTCACTTTACACATGTTTTCCTTGTTTTCCCTAGGTATTATAGCCTTGGTACGCCAGCAAATCAAGCTACCCAAAACTGTCAAATTTTCGAAATCAACTTTGAACCTAATGCTTTAGCGATAAAGTTGAAAATCTATTATAGAAATTTGACAGATTATGGTAGCTTCATGTGCTGGCGTCTGTACTTAGTTATTAATTTTATAGTAGGTATAGTGCTTATGGTATTATTAAAACCTTAGATTTAAGTAAATACATATAATAAAATTGTAACAGTGTCAACAATTATTGGTTTGGCCAACCAACCATTGTTGACACTGTTACAATTTTATAGAAAAAAAAACCTGCTTTGAGTGAGTAAATAAAATAATCTAAAAATTAAAGTAATTATTATTATTAAGTAAAGTAACTTTAGAGTCATTAAAGGTAATTTAACTAAGGTATTATGATACGAGGGCGGAGTGATAAGTCTGGTAAAAGTCTATTTTGGAATAAAATGATCGCAAATTGCATGGAACCTCCTTGTTCACAACTCTTTAAAAGACTAAATTAAAACTTTCAGCCAGTACTGCTGCTTTTTTTTTGTGACAGCCATTAAAGAAAAACAACTGAACACGTTTTTGCAAAGTTGGAGAAAAGTGAATTTCGTGTCGTGATTAAACATTATTTTTTGCCTAACGGAAACGAAACAAAAACTTGATAAATATTATGATAAATGATTTTATTTTGTAAGTAGGTTTGTACAAACACTTTTACACGTCAATCATATTTTAAAACTAGATGAGGTCGGCGTTTCCTATCTGACTAGTCTGAGAAGAAAGGCCGAAACAAACTCAGACGTCACAGTCTCTTTTAAAGTCCAGACATAATCTTGGTCAGATCATATGAAGACCATGTAGGTCGATGTCTGAGATGGTCTTTTGAGGAAAGAACCACACAGATTGAGAGGACCTGTCCAGTCAGTGCACGCATATGTCAGAAATCGTGCAGCTCCACTCAAAACTTAAGGAGCTCAACGGTTCGACGAATAATACCAAAGAAAGGACATTTGGGTAGGCCACATTAATTATTCAAACTGCCAGACCATGACAAAAAACTAACAGAACAGAGAGAAAAATAAAAAATAAAATGACTATGTGGGTCATTTTATTTTTCTCTTGTCTTCACATTCACAACAATTAAAATAATAGAATACTTTACAAAGTAAGCAAATGTCATAGTATATATCAAATTATGCTGTCAATTAAAATGATTCATAAGTGGTTCAACGATTTTCGGTGTGGTCGTACAAGCACAAGTGATGCTGTGCGTCCAGGACGCCCAGTTGAGGTCACTACTAGAGAGATGATCGTTAAAATCCACGATATAGTGTTGAACGACCGAAGAGTAAAAGTGAGAGAGATAGTCGAGATAGTAGGCATCTCAGGCGAGCGTGTTTGCAATATCTTACACCAACATTTAGATATGAAGAAGCGATCCGCGTGATGGGTGTCGCGTTTACTGACTGTTGATCAAAAACGCATGCGTGTGACCACTTCGGAGAGGCAGGTTTGGCGTTGTTTCAACGGGATAAAACCGAATTTTTGCGTCGTTTTATAACAGTAGATGAATCATGGATCCACCACCATACCCCAGAACATACCAAGCAACAATCGAAACAGTGGATTGCTTCCGGCAAACCAGCTCCAAAGAAAGCCATGCAATTTTATTGGCCTATCCATATTGACTACCTAGAGAAGGGTAAGACGATTAATGGCGCATATTATGCCCATTTATTGGACCAATTTGACAAAAACGACCGCAATTGGCTAAGAAGAAAATCCTCTTCCTACCAAGACAACGCATGAGTGCACGCCTGGGGCTGCAGTCTCGACATTCATAGCGATCGCTTTACGACCGAATTCGGTCGCAAAGTCTCGGATTGACAGGTGAAATGTATGGAGTGACAGGACTTTGCGACCGAATTCGGTCGAGACTGCTGGGGCTGCGCGATTGCCATGGCCAAACTTCATGAATTGCGCTATGAGTTGCTTTCTCACCCACCGTATTCGCCAGATTTAACCCCTTGCGACTATTTTCAATTTCCGAATTTTAAAAAATGGCTTGGTGGGAAAAGATTTGGCTCCAACGAAGAGATCATGCACGAAAGCAATGCCTACTTCGAAGGGTCAGGGCTAAGTCGTACTTTATAGAAGGGATCGAAAAGCTAGAGAAACGCTGGATGGAGTGGATTGAGTTACAAGAAAACTACGTTAAAAAATAAATAGTAATAATTAAACAAAATTGACTCCTTGTTTAATTTTTACCAGACTTATCACTGCGCCATCGTAACTAAAAGAGATCTTAAGAACTAAAAGCTTTGAATCAAAAGTTCTATATTATACAGAGTTCATTATTTTAAGACCGCATGATTTTATAAGCATAATAGCCTATAACGTTCCCACTGCTGGGACACAGGCTTCCTCTCTGTGAGAGGGAATGGGCCGTAATCCACCACGCGGGCCCGGTGCCGGTTGGTAGATCTCACATGTCTTCTGCCACCACTGCACTCAATAAAGTTTTAGGATTTTATAAGGCTTCGAGCAATTTATAAATCTCAACTTTATGTCGACTTAATTATCTTACGTCAAAAACTAGAGAAAACATAAATAATTAACAAAGTGTTTAAGCTGGATAGTAACTATTTTTGTAAAACCATTTTATTTTGTGCCTAGAACGATTTGTAAGCTAATTGGACAGGCAGGCTTTTCAATTTGCGGAGACACCCACAACTACTTTATTATATTTAAGTATTTTAAATGTTAACAAAATATTATGACAACCTACGAACTTTAGGAATAATTGTGTGCAATTTCTTTTTTTAATTCGTAAGTGAAAACAAACAGTAGGTAGAATATTAAAATAAAAAAATAAACGAGTTTTGTTAATAGTCTCTGGTACCCGTTTAATTTAAAAAATATAGAAAACAAGGCTTCTATATTTTTTCAAGGTTCTGCAAAAACTGGCTACACAAGTACTTAGCTCGCTTTCAATTTATAAATAGCACTTCAGTTGGCAGTAATATCATTGTCACATAATATAATAGCAATCTAACGTAAGTGCACGTTTTGGTAAAAGAATAATCCAAAAGAAAATAATGCTTTTCTAAGTAAGTATGAGGAAATATATGTTGAAGGCGCTTTTCCCGCATCACATTATGAAAAAATAACATAACATCACGCCTTTAGATAAATCCCGATGGGTTTAGCAGAGGTGTACTTATCATACACCCACATTTCTATTATGTTTATGTCCCATGTAAACTAAGCCCAAATCCTGGCTCCGGGCTGCTATTCCTTTTGGATAAACCCAATAATACTCGTACTTTACCCGAACTGGGAATTGAACTCAGAAACAGGAAGCAGTCTATTGAAAAATAGAAGAAAATAAAAAGGAAATCGAGAGTAATTGTTATTTAGAGGTGCCTGCGTTTCATTTCAGTTCCTCATAAATTGGAAGCGGAATCATAATAAAGTCTTTTTATTATGACGTAATATCAATCTACCTTTAATACCGCTTCTTTATTTTTCACGAGCTTAAATAATTTTATAGTCTTTCAGGACTTTCAGGCGTTCGGGTACCTTTTACGCCAGGCTGTATCCCTTGTACATCATGAAAATGTATTTTTAGGTTTTACTTTACAGGCATATACCTCCATAACAAAACATCGTGCCTGTAATTCCCCGTAAGGGTTAAGCAGAGGTGCACCTATAGTAGGTGCACCCACATTTCGCCAGTTATGTTTAAGTTCCATGTAATAGGGGCGACCCTATTGCCATCAACCGCGCACAAATCCAGCCGGGCTGTTACTGAGAAATTCCTGACAAAAACACCCAATAACACTTTATTGCCCGACCTGCAAATTTAACCTAGGACGTGATGCTCAGAAGTATCGCTTGCGACCACTTGCGACCAACAACGCAGTCAACAGGCACCTACTTTGGCCTCAATTTCAATATAGGCACGTCCTATATGTACACGTGTTTAAGCAGGATGTGCTCAACTTAATTCAGTTCCGAGTCGACATAGCGTCGTAATTGATATCTTATTCAAAAGCACTTTGAGATAATCAAATTTAACTCAAACCGTAGCTAGATTAACACGTAATCAACAACATTGCATGATTAGAAATATACATCGTGCAATATAATTAATTGTAACTGAATATATACCATACTAAAGCGAATCACACGCGGGATGCCGAGGGGCTCGTGGCTAAATGATAACAGTCGCACGGGTCGATCGATGGGTAAGCTACGCTTACCGCGGTCGGTTCCTGGATGGGTGACCACCCATAATATATCGAGACCCCTCCGTGACTCGGAAAGCACATTAAGCCATTGGTCTCGGCTGTGGTTCGCAGATCTTTGACAGTTGTTATGTACGGGTGGGTAGTTAAAGCCCAAAAGTCTGACCACCAGTCTTACTCAATAACTGGATTGTGGAGGTTAGATACGCAGGCACTCCATGTAAAATATCAGTATTCAGCTGCATCCGGTTAGACTGGAAGCCGACCCCAACATATATAATAAAAGGCTAGGTAGATTGATACCGCTCGAGATTCGCCTCATTCGACCAGCGCTTTATATTGATTTGTATAATGATATGTTACGAAGCTTCTCCAAGTTTCAATTATGTTACGATAATACAGGATAGCAAGGACATCGACGCGCAACCTGTTACCATGGATTCAGCACTCCCAAACTGAAACCATGAATTCAGCACATGACTCTATACAGGGTCGCAGGGACATCGACGCGCACACTGTAACCATGGATTCAGCACAAGATACTAGACTTCATAGAGTCGAAATTTTTCGTCGGTTATCAAAAAAAAATCTTCTGTTTCATAGAAAAGTGCAATACCGACGCGGTCAAAATGTATGGATCAGCAATATTTTTTTTAATAACCGACGAAAAATTTCGACGCTATGGGGTCTAAACTCATGTGCTGAATCCATGGTTACAGTTTGCGCGTCGATGTCCCTGCCAACCTGTATATATATATACTCGTATGTATAACGTCGAAATTTTTCATCGATTATTAATAAAAAAATGTGCTATTCCTATCATTTTGAGAGCGTAGATGTTATAGTTTTCTACGAACAGGCAGATTTTTTTTTGATAGCCGACGAAAAATATCTTCCCTGGGGGGTCTAGAGTCATGTGCTGAATTCATGCTTTCAGTTTTGCGCGTCGATGCCAACTTGTATAATTTTCTTTTACATAGCTACCTTCTAGTACATTCTTTTGGTTCTATTGACCTTTCAGGTAGTATCTGTATCGTTTATAAATTAAGTATCAATACTCAATACATTTATTTGCATTCCACAATGTGAACTTAGGTGGTGAGTACATTATAAAATATACATAATTTTAGATCATTGTGGACCCTGTCGGGCACAGCAAGATAGGATAGCGGAAGAGGGCTATTATTATATTATTATTTGAAAAAGTAGAATATAATTGTCTCTACTACCTACTCACTTCGACTTTGATTTTATTTATTATTTTTGGTATTCATTTTAAATTATTCATTTTATTTATCATTAAAATATTCATTAATATTGTAGCATTTATGGGTTAGGTGTTTTTTTAGTTTATTTATAAATATATTCAATTTTTGTTAATTTTTAATTGCTTCTGGTAACTGATTATATATTTTAACTGACATTACTAAGGTGCTTGTTGAGTGTATTTTCAGCTTTGAGCCACCAGGTAGGTTTAGCCTATTTTTGTGTCGTAGTGTATATTTAGTTTGTATGTTTTCTCGTGTAGTGAATAATGGTTGGTTGTTTCCAACAAATTTGCATATTTCTAGGATATATAAACAGGGAAGTGTTAAAAGTTTGTGTTCTTGGAAATGTGGTTTGCAGCTGTCTGTGTCTTCTATGTTAACTAGGATTCTGATTAGATGTTTTTGTAGTGTGAAAAGTGTAGATGCATGTGTACTGTTTCCCCATAATATTACGCCATAGCTTAACCATGCGTATGCATAGGCAAAATACGTAACCAGGGCTGTCTGAAGGATTGTTGTTTTTTTTAATTTTGCGGATAAGCAAATTTAGATTTCACAATTCTTTGCTTAAAAGGAGATCTCCAAAAAACATGTATCTAAATGCCTATTGTATTTGAAATAACTTTTTTTTTCTTTTTTAGAGAATTTTGTCCGAATATTTTTTATGTGTGATTTCCAATTTAAATTTGTATCTATGGATAGACCGAGTAGGGAGAATTCATGTACTGTCTCTATTTTTATATCATTGTAAATAAAATTTACATCTAGGGCTGCTTTTTGGCGTGGGTGGAAGGACATGATTTTAATTTTATTAAAGTTAATCTCGACTCGGTTGTGTGTTTCAGTTAGGTTGCTATTATTTTGACATGAAGTTAGTACTGAGATATCGTCAGCAAACAGAACACACGGCTCATTTATGATTCTTGGGAGGTCGTTTATATAAATTATAAATAAAAGGCATCCAATTACACTCCCTGGGGGATTGAGAAAAACAATAAAGAATACTGTTTCCCAACACCCACTCCACAGCCCAAATTACCTACATGACATTTAACCCTGCGTGTTCGTAAAAGAAAATACTTAAAACAATATAATACTTTATAAATAATTTAAATATAGGAGTTAAAACTAAGTACTAGAGTTATGTCTGAAATAAAACAATTATTATTATTATTAATATCAATATTGTGAGGCTGTGGATAAAGACTGTCTTAGCTCTGTTCCATTATACGTGAATATTTACATATATGGACGTATATACGTAATATTTAAGAGTCTTGCAGTGTAAACAAAAATGACGAGAACGAATTTGATAAATCTTAGTTGTCATCGTTTTTTCAATCTGCTTAACTTTTCCCAACTATGTTGTGTCAGCTTTCAGTCTAACCGGATGCAGCTGGATACCAGTATATTACATGGAGCAGCTGCCTATCCGACCTCCACAACCCAGTTACTAAATAACATTGATACGCCTTGGCAAGACTGGTTGTCAGTCTTTCGGACTTCTTTACTACCCGTTACCGGCAATGACTGACAAAGATCTACAAATGACAGCCGGGATCAACTGTTTCACATGCTTTCCGAGGCTTGGAGGGGTCTCGATAAGTTATGGATGGTCACCCATCCACGGACCAATCTCGGCAAGCGTTGCTTAACCTTGAAGATCGACCCGTGCATTATTTAGCCACGAGCCCCTTCAGATCTTTTGTTATTAGATACTTATAACATCAATCCTTAATTTTCATAACGTATATACAGGATAATTTTTTATTCAGTGCGTAAATTTTTACAGGGTGTTCTACCCATGAATATGAACAACATTCACTATGGGACCATCTCTGAAATCACGAAAAAAAATCAGCAGATTCATACATTTTGGTCGAGTAGGTATTGAACTTTTATAAGAAACAGCTGATTTTTTTTTTTGTGATTTCAGAGATGGTCCCATAGTGAAAGTTGTTCATATTCATGGGTAGAACACCCTGTGAAAATTTACGCACTGAATAAAAAATTATCCTGTATATGTAGGTACTCACCCATTCCCCAGAAGACAGTAGCAAAGAACGCCACAAGGATGCGGCTTCCGCTCGAAGGTACGACCTCCATACCACCTGATATCCGGTACCCGACGCACACCATACCACTACACTCCTTAGTTCACAGCTCAACACAGTACAACGTAGCCACAGTCACTTCTTTAGCTCACAATATTACGGGTGTTAGTTCGCCACACAATCACACACATTTTATGTCAATCACACTTTCCACTGAACCTGAAAAAAGGAGCTTATTTTCATAACACGCTCAAAATGCGCTCACAGTACGCGTATCATGAAGATTTCAAATATAATACGACAAGCCTGATTTGCTTACAAATAAAAACAGAGATCCCCAGACAGATTAACTTTTTGGTAAACTTTTACGAATTCTTTTCCGATGATTGATTTGGATTCAAAGTCTTGAATCGTATTTGGAAACGAACGTTTTGAATGAATTATGTAGAGCTTCTATAATAACCTTTTAACCGAATAGAATAATACCCTTATTCATATTATTCAGATAAATAACGTCTCAAATTTGGTTAAATTTGCAAACTCAAAGCTTTAATTTACGCACCATTCCATAAAGGTTATTAGATTTTATCCAAAAACATTCCCATCCAAAGAGACAACGTGTTTTATGTACGACTCAAATATTGCGAGGGAACAACTTGTGTCCGCAATTCAAGTTTTTTCGTGAAACTTGTAACAAGTTCTGGAAGTGTTTTGATTATTTTTTCGTTACGTAAAAAATATATTGTTCTGGCAATAACAAAGGCAATTTAGTAAAGCAAATATTTTTGTTTTAATACACAAATTAGTTTACTGTGCTAATTAAATTCGTGTTGTTTTTGCGGTAATCAAATTGGAAAATAATAACATACGGTCTGGCGTTTGTTTGATGTAATGTAAATGAGAGTCGTGGAGTAGTGGAAACTCTGAAGGGCGCTACAACAGCTGGAACATAAAGGATGAGTGAGGCGACATGAAACACAGCTGTCACCGATCGCCTCTGACCAATCTTGTTGCTGGTTCTTTGTCCTCTGTTTCAACTTTACATTTATTCGGGTTGAGAGCCGAGCCTTTCACAGCTCTTATCATATTGACACAGACGGAACATTTAATCCTTCAATTTGGGCTGCCCTTTTCAATATCAGGCCCTAAAGACGAATTTCGAAAGTGAGTAGGTAACCGCCTTTAGTAATCTACCTACCTACAGAGAGAAATAGGACTCCGATGGACTAAAACTCGAGGCATTTTAGAAAATTATGTACCTAGCTTATTCAACAAGCTTCAGCATTTTTACATTGAAAATCTAACTAAATCAACAAATATTTAACAACAGATTAAATGAAATGTGGAAACAAGTCTTCATCCATTTGGTGAATTTGTATAGCCATTGCATTCTCGGAATACATGTTTGATTAATACTGTTAAAGTGGAAATAAATAAGTGAACACCATTTACCAGCCTATTACTTCAAGCCAAAAATGGCGTACATAACTATTTAAAATGTTTTAAATATCGGTCCTGTGGCCTGAACCTAATAAGGTGGGTTTCATGCGTCGGTAATTCAGGATATGCAAGGTTTCAGGTTTTTCGGGATGTCTGCGCAAACTATCTCTCGCGTAGATGGCTAGTCTCCACTGAGATTAGCTACCATGACCGAAATTCGGTCTGCAGGACTATTTCTTCAGGATTTCTAGAGCTAATATCAATCGCGTACATAGGTAGCTGTACACTTCGTTCGCTTTTTTGCTCTTGTGAAACTTTATTCTCTTTCTCTTTACTTCTCTTATCTATGCTATGCTGAATATAACCAAGTCCGTTAATTGTTGAAAACTTTCAAATGAAGAGTTCTCCGATTCGCTTATGTAAACTTTTCTTCATCGTAAAGTTTTAAACCTTACTTATGTAAAAAGCTATTTATTTTATTCTGCGTAGGTAGCAGCTTTCATTAATGGGGTACTTCTAACACATTGACTTATCTCGAGATCCCCCCATCTACCGTCCAAGCAAAGGACCACTTTAGTCGTGGTTTTTATTTGGTCTGCGAAATCATCAATAAATAAAAATAATTATGAAAATCGACATAGAAAACTTGAATTACAGGGTGGCTCGGATATTGATGCGCAACCACCTGTTACTTACCATGGATTCAGTAAATGATCCTAAACCCTCTACGTTGAAATTTTTTGTCGGCTATTAAAAAAAAAACTTGTTCCAAACATTTTCACCACGTAGGTACTCGTATTTCACTTTTCTATGACACAGCAGATTTTTTTTTTTTGATAACCGCGAAAAATTTCTACACTAGAGGCCTAGAATCATGTGCTGAATTCATGGTTACAGTTTGAACGACGATGCCACTGACAACCTGAGGGGCAATTCTCGTAATTTTAAGAACGTTCACAGTCTGATCTCAGTGTCAATCTGTCAAAAATACCTTTAATATCATTACATTTAATATTTTATACATTTTGACAAGTTTTTGACATTTGCTTGTCGTAGAGTTTAGACTGCGACTAGATTTTGAATGTTTTAAATTACGAGAATTAGCCTTCTGTATTAAGCCAAAAAAATATATTTTTGAACACAGAGCTTCCTTCTTTTTCTGTAAAAAAACAGCTAGGTACTACTACTATACGGTGGACACTACTAAGTGACGGTAATAACCACGCCTTTTTACCAAGTGTGTTCCAATACATTAGTAGGTGTGTAGGAGTGGAGCCTCATTAATCGACAGAAATAGCGAGAAAAGAGAATCCCTCACTAATTGAAGGCTTTGTAACTCCACACACCCCGTAGAATACCGTCGGATTCCTACAGGGTGTGCACGTACGTAATACGTTTATTATTATTCGTAAATAAATTAATTATGATTTAGATTCAAAATTGACTCGACAATAGTTGTAGTTTGTAACCTAATAATATTAAAATAACATTACAAAGTTTAACTGGATATAGTTAATTATATTATGACCAATTAAATTTCGTTAATTCCGCACCATTGTTGCCGTTCATTAAATTATTGTTTAGGTATCATGACAAGCTTTTAGGGGGTTATTTTACGTAACTGTAATGAATATGAGTAGTCCTAAAAAAAAAGTTATATAACTGTCACCAGACACGCAAGTGTTAGATATTTCATTTTGATATAATTATAATATTAGAATATTGTTTGTTGAATAGCATCTGTCACATTTACGAAGCTTGGGACCAACGTAGAAGTACCTAATTTGACTAGATATTGTGTTTACAAAACAACAGTCTTAACTTGTAAAAAACGCTTAAATGTTATTACTATAAATGATTAAGTAATATTTCATTATGCTTGTAGTATATCTTAGATTTTATATTGCTATTTTAATATAATAGGTTGTTTCAAATGATTGGCACTATACTGTCAGTTGATGTTGATAAACTTTTTGATGATGTCTAAGAATTAAGAATCAACTCTTGTTAAATTGTTTTAAAACGGTTTCACTACACAAGATTTGTTTATTACTAACTGTGTTAGAAGATATTAAGCCAAAATACGTATATGATGATCTGTGATTGGTTCAAAATGGGGGTAGATGTTTGACGTAAAAGACGTTGGTAGTATATAAAAAGGATTGTAATGACGGTATCAGTTCAGTTGCTTGGTAGATGTTCATTTGGTTAATTCTAGTGCCGTTATTATGTGGAATAGATCGACCAGATGTCACGTAAGTTAAGTAATTTGATATTATACCTTAATTATTGCTTATTATGACTATGTTGTCCTGTGAGTCATATTATGGCCAATATTCCTAGCTATTGTTATTATGTTGCTATTATTTTGAATTCCCTTGGACCGTTGTCCAAGAGATACAATTACTTAATTGTTTTTAAAAATATAGATAATTTATGACAACGTAAGAAATGTATTAATAGAATACTATAATACTGTTTCCATGGAGTTTCTTGGCCTTTTTCTCCATGATGACCTAGTTTTACGAACGGACGACTAGTTTTCTGATTAATTACTGACAAGGCTAAATTAAAATAAATGCTTAGCATTGTCTATCTGTGCTTTACTTCAAAAAACCCTTCCCCTACAAACTATATTCAATAATAACCTTCATACACAGTAAATAACTAACTAGTAACCATTCTGATATTCAAAGCTTGTTATTTGGGTAATATATAGGTACATATACTTCTAGTATATATTGAATAATCTAACACAAGCAGCATCAGGTATGAAACCTATAAAGTATAACAATCAAGGGCCTATTTGTTATAACTACCAATGCGACATATTTGTCAAAAAATTACAAAATTGATACGGTTTATGCGACAGGTACTGTTTATTGAAGCACTGAAACTATTCAGAAACTTTTAATTTAAAGAATTAAGAAACAATTGCCGCCTGTCACCTGTCTCTTGTCAGTTTTTATTTGATAAGCCCCTGGGATTTTTATTTACAGTAAGGGTCAAAAGTGGGGTGACAGTTTCACGAAGCAATAGATTGACACTTCTGTTTAACTTACGATCTTCTTCTAATGAGTGATTTCTATACTATAGACACACACTCTCACATTCGTTTGCAACTGATTATAGTTCATAAATTCAACCATTAGGTTAAATGGCATGATAGCCTTTAACCGCTAGGTTATCATACGTCGGTAAGCACGTTCATGCGTAGCGAGCCGTGGGTTCGAATCTCACGCGCGGTGATAATTTTTTAAAAAGTTTTTATAATTACCTACTCGAATAATCACGCTATTGAATATAGTCCCGTATCATGTTCGCCTTGTTAACATAATTCGTCAAACTTTATGATTATACCCACAGAAATCTAAATAAATAAATTATAAGGTAGACAGATGCAGTTAACTTACGACTCATTCACCGCGACTAAATAGAACGTTATATCATAGATATTTGATACTGATATTTGCTATTTGATTTTTTACATACCGAGACCCCTCCGTGCCTCGGAAAGCACGTTAAGCCGTTGGTCCCGGCTATCATTCGTGGATCTTTGACAGTCGTTACGGGTAGTCAGAAGCCCGAAAGTCTGACAACCAGTCTTACCAAGGGGTATCGTATACCCATTAACTGGGTTATGGAGGTCAGATAGGCAGTCGCTCCATGTAAAATACTGGTATTCAGCTGCATCCGGTTAGACTGGAAGCCGACCCCAACATAGTTGGGAAAAGGCTAGGCAGATGATGATGATGATGATCACAGATATTTGATGAAACCGGACTGAGTGTGAGTGATTTAATTATTTTATCGATTTTTTTTCTAATTATAGTATAGCAGCTGATCCTTTTAGTTATTTTTTAAACGTTTTATATTTATCATAAAGCCTAAATAGATGAAAAAAAAATAATGTTGAATATAAAATATATCATTAAGTATATAATAATAATATAATATGTAACATTTCTATTTTCAAAATATTTTTTTTTTAATTAATAATATTCGTATTTTGCTATTAGCCTAACAGTACTCTTTTTTTGTTTAACCGTTCGCCGTGCAAAAGCCCATATTTGATTGAAAAACATAAACAAGAACGTTTACATTTTGCGATACACCGATGGGAAGCACGGAATGAGAGATAAGAGGAACAGATATATGTTTCAATATTGTTCGATTCATGCGCCAGCGTTTACTTGATAGCATTGATAATAATGGGGGCTATACAAACAAAGTATTAAGTTATAAATTACAAATTGATTTTAGTAATATTAAAATAATATTGTGTCATATCCGTAATAAGGATTATTTTGAGGTTTTGTTTCAATCTTCTTTTCATAATGAAAATTAATACTTAAAGTATAACCGCAATAAGTTCTAATAAATACGATTTGTTAACTTTAACGTTTGAAATAGGCAACTAAAGTTAAAACGAACGCACTGGCAATATACTGAGTAATTTAATTGTATTGTGACAAGGAGTTCACACTATTTTTATTTACGTGGGTAGATTTATTAGTTGTGATTTCTTAGATTACCCACACACATTAGTAGTTAAAGCACAATATTATTATATTACTAAGACACAATATTTTAAGTCTTTAATAAATTGTTTTTTATGAGAAAATAAACTGTTTTGACTAGAAGTTTATTTATTTATTTTGTTAGTTTATAAAATTATAACGAATAAATATTTTGAAATCACATAGAAAAAAAAAACATTTTTATTTTAACCCCGTATAACAATAGCAATATAATAATGAAAATAAAATAATTATTACATTATTATTCTTGTTTATTAATCTATAAAAAATGAATAACAAAATAACCGATAAAGATTATTGTTGTCCCCCCCCGTCAGTACGTGCTGACACCTCTTTGAGGCGCGCGTGGAACACAACGCGCCGTCGACCCGGGCCTGGTTCTTACCGGGCGGTGAGCTGCACATTGCTCGCCGCTCGCAAGCCCGCGCCTACGGTGGCCGGGAGTCGGCTGTTGACTCCGGTCCAGGGCGTCTTCGAGAGGTGTGAGGGCGCAGAGATTGCTTCCCTCACGCGCTCTGCCTCCTCCTTCGCGAGCGTTACTGCTTCGCAGAAGGAGGTGACGGCCTCCCATACACTCTCGCTCCGTACCATGGCCTGGACCAGGGCCGGACGCGGGAGATCGCCACCGCCGATTGCCACCACGAGGACGCGGCGGATCTCCGCCCAAGCCGGGCAGACCTGCACCGTATGCTCCACCGTGTCCTCCGGGCGATCTACACAGTGGTGGCACCCTGGCTTTATCCTGAACAGGAACCTCCCGAAACAAATGTGTCCGGCGAGGACCTGCGTCAGGCGGAAGGTGAGGGCGCCGTGGCGCCTCTCTAGCCACTCCTCAAAGAGGGGACTTATCGCCGCAATTGTGGCGTGCCCAACTCTAGGGGGCTTAGAACAACATGTTCAATTCATGGCAGTTTGCGCACTGGTTAAAAATTTCCTGTTTAAGTTACATATTCAAATATTTAAGTACAAGGATACAGTTTGTGTACTGGTTTTTTTTTTTTCCTATAGTTACACCTGTTTAACGTTTAATAAACGACGACAATCCTGTAAACACGTTCTAAGCGTCAGTGAGAAATTAGTGTTGTCACGTTAAATTTGTCACCTACAGAGCTACATGTAACAAAACAATTATAAATAATGGACGTGTAGTCACGAGCACACTATGTATGTCACGCTTCCTTACAACAAAAAGAGGTCACATCCCGTTTTAAAAAACAGCATCATAGAGAATACTACAACTATTCTGAAAGTAGGAAAGTAGCCTATCCTCATACGTAGTGTCAGTGGGCTGTTATAACGACCCTTTAATTAGCAGCGGTATGCAGCGAGTTATTGAAAAACAACACAACACGTTGCTGGGCATGTGGGTAGGTGGGTAGATCACTGAACAAAAGAAGGCGACACAAAGAGCAATGGAACACATTTTGCAGAGCGCGTCGCTCCGTGTCCCATATTTCCTAACGAGATGATATGCCAACGTTTATTCTTCATGCTTCACATGAATTGCGCCACCAATGCATTTTGTTCGTGTAAATACATGATACTTTCTCTCCTACTCGGTTATTTTATGCTTTTTTAATTTTCCTGTCGTCGTCGGCTGAAACGGACCGTTTTTAATGAAGCTACTCGAAATGATTGAAGGGGTTGAAACCTTGTACGAATATTCTTTAAATTAAATATTTTACTTTCCCGTCTTCATTATAGTAAATGGTTATGATAATTAACCTTGTTTACTTAACGATGGACAAGGTAGCTTGTAAGCTTGTGGGGTGTAATTAAGATGGGTAAATGAATTATGTAATCGGGTAGTGTTTTTGGAAAGCTACAGATTCATACGAGGGCCGTTGAGGATAGAGCAAATAAAGCCGCTACTTCTACCCTCACGTAATATAAGCTTGGCTACATAGATTATGTGTATTTATCCAGGCTTTAGGGCTGAGATCCCGATTCTATGTGCGGCCTGTGTCTTAGGTTTTTATTTCTTCTACTATCTTCGTTCCACTTTCGGCCTTTACGGAAAGCCCTAACTTTTTCCGTTTGAAGGCAGCCTTTATCTTTGAAGTGTACGTCTTAGAAATATATGTAAGAGTACCTAGTTAAAACTGTGGGTCTGTTATAACCAAATAAATCTTAATAATAGCCAACCCGCGGCTCCACTAAACCAAATAAAAAGAGGAAAATTATGGAATTTTTAAAAGTATTTTTGTTAGCCCATTTCTAAAACAAAAAGAATACTTCAATAACAAATTATAAATAAATCGTTGTATTATGAAGCCCTCAGTGGTCGAACTTCACTTGACTGGTTTTATACCTGCTTCAAGAAGTTTCTGTCAAAAATCAACAAAACCTTCGGAAATATAACAATACCTTTTAAATCTTATTTACCGTCAAACGCCACCCCGTTCACACCATAGGATTGCAGGGGTGAACCGGAACGCAACTTTAAAAGGGATTTTAACATTGAAATAATATAGTTTGTTGTCAAAAAGGACTCTAATGTAACAGTGTAATCATTAACAATTAAGTGCCCTTGTTGGCATCAAACCTCCCCTGCACCCCTATTCACCCCACTTGTGGGTACCATTTAAGTAATTACCATGATCATCTTACAATTACAAATAAAAAGAGTTAGTAATTTGTATAAAACCTTGAGGCTTTTATTTAACTGCGGAAATACTCAGCACAAAAATTTGAAAAATAACTAATTTTCAACATTTAGTTGAGTAATGCCAACAAAAATAACCTCTGGTAAAATGTAATGAACCACCGTAAAACCTTTTTATACCAAAATAGCTCGTTTTCACATTGACTGGTTGTTTTATAAACACCAATTGGCAAGCTTGGCCAGATACGTTGTGATTTAAATTTTAAAGCATAATAATCTCATCCAAATATTTAAAACAATGGCTTCCCCGTTCAATTAATAATAATAATAATGATGATTTATTCACATAAAAATACACGAGACCTTTGAAGTCCCTGACTCCTGAGCTAGGTTCAAAGACCTGTGTTACAGGAGGCAGTGTTTTCTCCCATTAGTTGTCACAAAAGCAAAAGAAAAGGTGCAAATTGTTAAGGATGTGTTTACCTACCTATCTGTCGAGTGTTCGTGTGAAGTATTGATGTAGGAATATGTATTGTGTTTTATGATGATTAATTATGTCTGAATGTGAATGTGGTGTACATTTATATTCCTAAAATGGAGTGAGTTCAGGGTAGCAATTTTTCAGTTTGGTCATAGCCTAAACCAAATAGTAGTGCTTTAGTGATATTCTAGTTTCACGATATGAAAGCGGGTGGAAATTTTTGTTATTGTATTTATTTTATTATATATGTATGTAGACATGAAGCATTGTTGTCGCCTAGCAGATGCTATATGGTATTTGATTGATGGACAGACAGACGTCTCTGATAGTACGCTTTTTGTGGTAAACTGAAGCATTATATGGGGTGATTTTGTGTTGCTAAGTGAGGAGTTGCAGTAATCTTACTGTAAGCACTTGGTATGATTCGTACAAGGTTTTTGTCGGGAATCTATATGGCCTGTGTGTCATGACTTTTAATAAAGACCTTTGTGCTCTTTCTAGGCGTATCACTAAGGTCTTGCAGGCCCCTTGCGGGCTCCTGTTATTGCAAGGCATGAACAATCTGTGTTAGGCGAGTATTTACAAGTATGTACCTTAAGATCAATATTAGGTGGTGTAATTTTGGCAAACAAAAACTGTACGTACTGTCACGAGCACCAATGTGTCAACTTGGCAACTTTCAATTGCGATTTTTTCATGAAATAACGAATCCAACGTTGAAATACGACACATTACATAAACCTATGGGTTCGAAAATGCTATGTTCGTAACAACATAAAATTTCATTCAAAAATAAAGGAGTAATCGCTTTTGAATAAAGCCGAGTGTATACATACTTTTGCTCGTGACTGTACGTGGTTTTTGCAAGATTTAAAGTTAATAAGTTTGTGCTAAGCAATTCGGTTCCCCGTAAAGTTAATTATTTTAAGAAAATTTTAATCGATGCTCAAAATTATGCCGAGGCTTCATCCTTTCTTCATCGTTCCAAATTCCTGGAAACTTCGCTAAAGGCGGATTTTTATCAGGAATGACATTTGTATTTTTTATCAAAGAAAAGTTGTTGAAAAGTCTAATTTTTTTAATAAATCTCTTTTGTAAAGCTATCTGGCGATTCAATCGACATTAAAAGGCTCTTTGTATTAACTTGTGCGGTAATTTCTACCTTATGAAACTTTGTCGTGAAAGAAGTAAAACCTCGCTATAAAGTTATACACTGTTGTCTAAGACTCGTGTTTTAAACTACATAACTGCTCACAGGTCTGGTTGTGTGAGTACGAAGATACCTAATACGTTTTCCTATGTGGCTATCCGTATTTTTTCTCTACGTTAATAAATATCGATGATTTCAAAGCTTCGTGTTTGATATTTCATTTAACTATAGCAGCCTACTGCGTCACAAACTCATAAGCTTAGGGTAGCACCTTAATTGCGTGTGTTACGAACATGTAAGAATACTAAGGTGGAAATGGACAGGTCACTTGATGAGAGCAAAGTCAGAAAAATATCTGGTGATATGGTCCAGAATATCACAGAATGGTACCCGAGATTTGTAAAAAGACGTAGAAGAAGACAAGGGACAAGATGGAAGGACGATCTGCAAAAAGGTTGGCGGAGAACAGCTTTGGACAGGAATAAGTTGAGGGAAATAGATGAGACCTATGTCACAAGATAGCCAGACCTGATAATGTAGGGTTAAAAACTAAAAAACTAAATGTTTTTGGTATGTGTACGAAGAAGAGGAAATAAAGGCTATTTTTTTACCTATCTACCCAAAAAAGATATGAACTAGCATTTAATAGTTCCGTTCTAAAAGATTTTTACTGTAAGCTATACCTACCAACGTCGTTAAAGAACACAAACATTAATGAGTTATAACCAAACGTATGCGGAAAAACAAACGATTACAGGAAACTTTACCTAGTAACCCCCTACCGCCTGATATGTAACAAAGTCACGGAATAGATCCATTTCGTGAAGACCGACCCGATCGAACAGGGACACGTGTAGCAAACGATCTGATCATTCGCGCCGAAGACGATAACCACAGGCTGAACCCAAAAGCAAACGCAATTAGCTACTTACGCAAGTAGCAGCTTTACAGCAAAAAGTACCTCGTAAACCATTTAAGCAAGGGGTTATATCAGTTTCGTGTTAGATAGTGTCTTGAAACTTTTATACATTTAGTTCAAAGGACACACAGAGCGATAAAACTTTGAGATTAGCCCACGTCTTTTATTTCTCTGAATGCTGTAGGAGTTATAACTATGTAGGTCCTACCTCTGCCGTGCAATGACAATACAGTGTATCTTAAGATTCGTAGGTACAGTATTTTGTGGTAACACGTATTGTAAACACATCCAAAACTCAAAAAAGCTTGACACATTGTAAAGAATTTATGGCCATTTCCCAAAAAAAAAAACAGGAAATTGCGGTTACTTCTTGGTTCTCAGGAACAATTTGATATAATGATAAATTACTTATTTCAGTTGGTTTGTACAAACAGTTTTAGATACAAGTCAATAATATTTAAAAAAAAAATAGATGAGGTCGGCATTTCCTATTTGACTACTCTGAGAAGAAATGCCACAAGCTCAGAGTTCACAGTCTCTTTTAAAGTCCAGAGATAATGTTTGTCAGATCATGTGAAGACCATGTAGATTGGTGTCTGAAATGGTCTTTTGAGGTAAGAACCATACAGTGTGGACCTGTCCAGTCAGTGCACGCGTTTGTCATTAATCGTGAAGCTCAGAACTTAAGGTATTCATAATGTATTGCCATTGCAGCGCAGACCTATAATATATATACAACTTCGTCGGTCTACCAAGTGCATTTGCTATGTGAGTCAGTCGTCCAATAGTCCTGACCAGATATTAATGATCTCCCCATGTTTAGGGCGCAGAGATCAGATGGCAGTGTCACTGTGTTAATTATAGGTAATTAGCGACCGGCCTCCTACGCACGGTTTTGACGACGCGATAAAACATCAAGATTTCTATATAATTTGTGAGTTACCATGGGAAAATAATTCTCTAATTTATGGTGAAGACCACATCAAAATCCGTTGCGTAGTTATGAAGAACAACGCGGTCACACAGATAGACATAAAAAGAGACTGTATTTTATAATAGGTATGAGATTAAGGGCTGATTTTTCAATCGACAGATAATTTTTGTTCGTGGAATAAAATTGACATCTGACAGATTCTGTATGAAAGAGCTGTCTAAAATTCAAAATTATTCCTCCGATAAAATTATCTGGCATTGGAAAAATCAGCCCTAAGCCACATTTGTTTTGATTGAGCCCAGCAAAGTCATCGAAAGCCTAGCTCAAACTGACTGGTTAGGATTTTACTAGAATAAAACACCAAAGGGGCAATTCTCGTAATATTAAGTACGATCTGTCAAAAATACGTCAAATTTCCCTACACTTTGACAAGTTTTTGACATTTGTTTATCGCCGAGATGACACTTCGACTAGATTTTGAACGTTTTAAATTACGATAATTGGCCTTCAGTTGTTGTTAACTGGACAGACAGGTGGCACCGAAAATGTTGTAAGCAACAGCTAAAACAGCGGGGTAATTGCGTAACACACTATCAGTAGCAATGGCTTTCATTTTGACAGTTCAACAACATTCATTGCGTTATTTACGTAGTTGAGCATACACATTTTTCGAACAATGAAGCAATACATTAGCAATATCCTTCAAAATGATTCAGGTTGTGATTGATAGTGTGTTACGCAATTAGGGTGCAGGCTACGTTAACTCTGTTATTTACAGGTTACCTGTACCCAAAATCTTTCATTTTGCAATATGAACTAGTCTACTATTTAATATGTATTTGAAACGTAAACGGAACTTATGTTCCGTAGGTGAACAAGTAGCAACCACAAATCTAAGAAAATATCTATGATAACAACTAATTTTAAGTTTATTGCTTATTAAGGAACAGAAGTTTAATATTTCTCCTACTCACTCTAATCTTAGACGTTTAGAATCCTCTGAGATAACATAGGCAGTAGGCACTATAGAATAGATAACTTTGAGAATAATCTACCATAGAGTAGAAAGACTTGAAACGTAGAAACGTTTGATGTCCTATCTTGTCTATGGTCATACAAAATCCGCTCGGCGTAAAATTGGTCACTCGGGGAAGAGGCGTTTGTCGCTGAAACGATATTAATTTCTGACGTAATTGAAAGGGCTCTCATTTAAAATAATAGTACATGTGAAAAAATAAGCAAAAGAATCATAGGGCATAAAAAAATTCGTCCGCATCGCTGTCAACAGAAACAGTGCCCAAAGGGCTCTTGACTTTATCATATTACTAGCGGTCCGCCCCTGCTTCACTCGCGTGCAATGGCGACAAGTCAAAACATCGAAATTTCAGTTTTTTTTTAAGTTAAATATTAATGTGTTATACAAATAATAAAAATAAAATAAACCCTGTTTGTGAAAATGGCATCAAAAGATGTTGCAAAATTTTAAAGGATTTTAGAAGATCTAAGCTGTTACATAGACAGACATGAAAAGCGACTTTATTCTATAATATTTTCGTACCTATACTAACAAATAGAATATAGATTATGAAACTCCATTTGATTAAAATCAATTTAGAACGAAATTGATTCAATACGTAATTAGTTATTCAGGCTGTAGCGGTGTACCTACAAAGATCTGATATGAATAAAATCGAAATGAGGTTACCTATGTTAAATTGAATGATAATAAATTCGGTAAATTACGCAACATAGGATAGAAGTTGTTTTGTGGATAGTCGAAGGTCCAAATGATTGCACGTGTATCATTACAAGCCTTTATTTAACTTGCATTGTTAGTTAGTTAGTATGTATTGGACTGCCCCGTTGGTCTCGTTGCAAGGGTGAACGTGGGGTCGTGGGTTCGATTCCCGGGTCGGACAAAATGTTATTGGGTTATCCGTTAGGAATTTCTTAGTAACAGTCCGGAGTTTGGAAGTTGGCGGTTTAATACCCCCGTGCCTTGGAAAGCACATAAAGACGTTGGTCCTGTGCCTGATCACCCCCCGGTCGTGTCGAATTGCCGTCCCATCGGACTATGAGAGTAAAGGAACAGAGAGTACACCTGTGCTTACGCACACACTTATGCACTATAATATCTCCTGTGTATCTGGCTATTCTCCGTTGAGGCCACCGTGACCGAAATCGGTCGGGAGGCTAATTGGTCAAATCTTGCAAACTGAATTTAAACCTCTACATGTTCGTAATCCCAATATGTATGAAACGTCAAACTATCGTAAATTAAATTATTCTAACTTTCGTTACATTTAATAGTTTATGCCCATAGCAACTACGGTAAGGACTAACTTGTAATAATAATGACAGGTTCGGCAGAACCCACGAGTAATTATGCCACAAATTGTCCTTATTTTAGTAACGCCTAGAAGGGACAGAGTCTTCTGTAAAGACTTAGGACAAGATCTATAAACATTACTTAGCATGGCTAAGCATTATTTCTGTCACTCACAACGCTACTAGTGCAAAACAGAGACGAGAACATGTCTAAGTCAAAGCACGAGCTGAGTAACGTTTATAAATGTCAGCTAAGACCCATTACCCTACTCACTGCAAAGGGCAGCTAAGCTTAACCAGACCCTCCCCGCTAGCGAAATTTACTAACTTCGATCCTTAGGAACACATCTCATAGATAATTCAATTCAATTAGGGTTTGAAGATCAGGCTGTCGAAACGTGGGTGAAAATGTTGACTTGGGAATTCATGCACACATTCCCCGAAGAGGTATGCAGAATTGAGCCTACAATGTTACCTGTCTGTGTGATTAATACACGGTGTGGGGGACATCGAGGCGCAATCTGTTACCATGAATTCAGCACATAATTCTAGAACTCCCCAGCGTAGAAACTTTAAGCCAGGTGGGTTTAGAATTATGGTTGATTCTACCCGTCACACTGGACAAAATTCGCCATAAAACTCACATCGGATTCGTAAATAAAACCTTTAACATACATGCATCGTAATAGTATAAATTTGCTGTTGTACAGCAATTTCTTTTTTTTCTCGAATCGGGTATGAGTTTCGCAGCGAAAGTTGTTCACTATGACGGGAAGAATCACCCTTATATACTGAATTCATGGCAACAGTTTGCGCGTCGATGTCCCTTCCATCGTGTATACAGGGCAAGAGACATCGACGCGCAAATTGTTACCATGAATTCAGTATATAATTCTAGATCCACCTGAATTAAAGTTGAACCATAAATCTAGCAAATGATTCTAGAGTCCCTAGTGTAAAAATTTTTCATCGGTTAACAAATAAAATATCAGCTGTATCATAGAAAAGTGCAATACCTACGCGACAAAAATAAATGACGAATATTTTCAACGCTTTCAGAATCATGTATTGAATCCATGGTAACAGGTTACGCGTCGATGTCTCTTAGATCCTGTATGTGAGGCTGTAACGGATCCTTAATAATATATGTATCACAAACGAATGAAAGGAATATGTAACGTGGCTACCGTTGCGATGGCAATGCGTGGTAGCGGGGTGCGGCGGTGAAAGTGGTTTCGTTTTTCTATGTATATTATAGTAAACCCTATTTATACAGCTCTAGTAGCCCAATACAACCATAAACATTCCATTGGCACAATTTGGACACAACTATGTAAATAATCCCGGCCATTTAGGCTGTCAAATTATATTATAATTACTTTTTAATTAGTCAAGCGATTTCAGACCAGCCGGCCCTTCTGAATTGCTATAGGACATTCCGATTATATTGAATGCTTGAAACGAATTTAGTCGCGAGGTAGAAGCGACGATAAAATTTATCTGGGTGTAAAAGCAATTAAATAAAATGTGTTTAACCGTTTCATTAAATATTGGCACAATGTTCCGGATTGGATGAATGTCTACGGTATTTTATGCGTTATTTTATGTAGATAGGCAGTGATTTACTGAAGAAAAAGGGGAGAGAGCCGGCCAAAGGTCGATGTATCGGCAATTCGGTACAAGGGACCCGCCACCGCTGAATTCCGTAATGAAATCGACCACGTAATGGTGAACCTTTTGTTCTGCATTTTAATCACGCCACAATTGTTTCAGTGAACGTTTCGTTCAACTTACATCTGTCCCTATCTTTGGTGACGTAATAAAATGTACCCTCAACTTGGGTTCTTCTAATTACTTTTTTTGGTCCCGTTTGGTTTTGTTAATTAGATTTTTTACATATTGATTGTTTACTTTAATCGGGTTATTTGAAATGTAATTTTTTATTTATATTTTATGTTTTAAGCACGTTTTAGTCACGCTTTGCTTCACACGCTCAATCAAAGCAATTATTTTGAACACATCAAACATGATTAATGTCGCTGCCGTTATTACAAATGTTGAGGATTTATTTCCCACATAAAACTGTCAACAGGCTATGTTAATGTCCCTATAAGATTTACAACAAAATTAATGACAACACATCGATACCTACAAAAATCCATTGAAACTGTTCTGAGTCCTTCAAAAAGTTTTCCAGTTGTTGAAACTCGCACAAAAAGCGGTAAACTTAATCACTTCATAGTCCGCAGTGTTTACGAATCAATTTTATTAAAACTTCCATCTGGGGACGCGTCTAATTAACTAGGTCGGTCGGCTTATTTGTCGGACTGAGTTTTGACAGACGAGTGACGTAAATTTTAATAAGGGGGTAGGAGCGGCGGGTGAGCGCGGCGCGTTCCGTGCGGTCGCTCGCCGCCATGGCACTGCCCGCGCTCGGGCGTTCGGGCCGCTCCGCGCTCGCTCGGCTCGATGGCGGCGCGCGCCTTGCCCCGGCGCCCGCCCAGCCCGCTGCTAACTCCGATTTCCGTAGCGGGCTAAGCCAAAGCTTTCCTAGATTGTGTGGCCTTAGTGAACATTAATTACACCCAACTTAGTCTGATTAAACCTTGAGGAATTATCCGGATTGACAAAATTAACTTTTAACTTAGATTTATGTCGTTTTGTTCAACAATGTTAGGTCGCGGGCGGCGCAGAAACTTTCGTAATCCTTATAGGCAATATTGATATAATTCATGGATTTATACGTTCCCATACTCATTTTCTTACGAGATGAAAACTTTGCCAATATTAATTCAAACTTAATTTAGCATGAAAATTTAGTTATGCTCTATTAGCGAAGTTATCTTAATTAATTAGCATTTAGATAAGGTTGCTTTCTATCTATTGACTTGTGTTGAAGATAGATCGATATCAGACGTCCTCCATTAAAATCCAATGAATTTTTTTGATTAAACTTTAAGCCAAATAACATTTTAATTATGCACATTTAGTCGCACAATAAAACAGAAAAATCGAGTTGAAAAGGTAATAACGTTAATTACAATTTCATTAGTTCAGCAAGATCGAGCGGGTGAGTCGTGAAGATTAATTACAAAACAACTTTACTGGCGAATATCCTCAAAGAATGTTGATCAAAACAAAATTTGTAAACGCTGCGAGCACGTCGGCACGGGAACTATTAAATTAACAATGCCCAACGGAATAATTATGAGGGCCAAATAGGGTACTTACCGTGAACATTGTAAAATTATTAGTGAACCGAATAGAAGAGGCTGAAGTAGGTAATAATAAATTCTCAAGCAGTAATTGTCATCAATCTTCAAGCAGCTGAGTGCTCCACATTTTGATTCGCGTCGCACATGGCGTGAGTTGTAACGTAATTCGCAAAGCTTTCGGCACAGTGATTAAGAGCAGCTGCACACTACCTGACGGATCGCGAACTTGACCAATTAAAACTTTAACAATAATAGTACCTACGAATTATTTTGTGTCGATAAATACGTTTCATTTCAGTATTGCTCAATTTTCGTTCGTTAGTTAGGCATAATAAATTAAATAAACGAGACCATAATATTTGTGCCCGGATAGTAATTAATTTATTAGAGGCCTCTCCTTTATTGTAATTTAAGGGCAAAATTAATAGTTATGAAACGTATTTACCAATTTTGGGCGAAGCGATAGAATAGCGCAATACAATGATAATAATTATGTTATCAATGGAATATTAAGAAAGGAAAACGTATAACATTTATTCGGATATTAATATGAAGTAAATAAAACAATATTTCCTCGTAGACAGTCGTAATAATAAGTTTTGGCAGAAGATGTAACTGTAGCCATATTCCTTGAGAAAAACACGAACTTGTACGTTTATTACTTACTACTACGCTGTTCGTAACAATTCCTTTTAAATTGTTGACTAGTCGGTATACATTCTACGTTTCGGTTTGAATGATATTAAAAATTATAACATTCGAAATTACAAAGCAAAATATAGGTTATCCCTATGGACCATTGTTAGCACATGTTGCAAAATGAGTTATTATTTTCCGACACGCATTATTTATCGTTGTCCCAATCCCAATACAATTTTTTCACTGTCCAACGTGTATACATGAACCGCTCTCCTTCGTATGTGGAAACATTTGAGTAATATACGGTGTCGTAGACAGTAGTCGCCAGGTATCTGCGTATCTTTTATATTTATTTACCGTAGATCAAAAGGTTTTTATCGTTTAAAATGTAATAACTATTTAAATGCCTGACCCATTTGTGATAAATATGTTCAGAATAATGAGTTTTATTTTATCAGAGCAGTGGTGATCCAGTAGAGCAGTGTTGGCCCAGTGAGCAGTGGTGGCCCAGTGAGCAGTGGTGATCCAGTAGAGCAGTGGTGGCCCAGTGAGCAGTGGTGATCCAGTAGAGCAGTGTTGGCCCAGTGAGCAGTGGTGATCCAGTAGAGCAGTGTTGGCCCAGTGAGCAGTGGTGATCCAGTAGAGCAGTGTTGGCCCAGTGAGCAGTGATGGCCCAGTGAGCAGTGGTGATCCAGTAGAGCAGTGGTGGCCCAGTGAGCAGTGGTGATCCAGTAGAGCAGTGTTGGCCCAGTGAGCAGCGGTGATCCAGTAGAGCTGTGTTGGCCCAGTGAGCAGTGGTGATCCAGTAGAGCAGTGTTGGCCCAGTGAGCAGTGGTGGCCCAGTGAGCAGTGGTGATCCAGTAGAGCAGTGTTGACCTAGTGAGCAGTGGTGGCCCAGTGAGCAGTGGTGATCCAGTAGAGCAGTGGTGGCCCAGTGAGCAGTGGTGATCCAGTAGAGCAGTGGTGGCCCAGTGAGCAGTGATGGCCCAGTGAGCAGTGGTGATCCAGTAGAGCAGTGTTGACCTAGTGAGCAGTGGTGGCCCAGTGAGCAGTGGTGATCCAGTAGAGCAGTGGTGGCCCAGTGAGCAGTGGTGATCCAGTAGAGCAGTGGTGGCCCAGTGAGCAGTGGTGATCCAGTAGAGCAGTGGTGGCCCAGTGAGCAGTGGTGATCCAGTAGAGCAGTGTTGACCTAGTGAGCAGTGTTGACCTAGTGAGCAGTGGTGGCCCAGTGAGCAGTGGTGATCCAGTAGAGCAGTGGTGGCCCAGTGAGCAGTGGTGATACAGTAGAGCAGTGGTGGCCCAGTGAGCAGTGGTGATCCAGTAGAGCAGTGGTGGCCCAGTGAGCAGTGGTGATCCAGTAGAGCAGTAGTGGCCCAGTGAGCAGTGGTGATCCAGTAGAGCAGTGTTGACCTAGTGAGCAGTGGTAGCCCAGTGAGCAGTGGTGATCCAGTAGAGCAGTGGTGGCCCAGTGAGCAGTGGTGATCCAGTAGAGCAGTGTTGACCTAGTGAGCAGTGGTGATCCAGTAGAGCAGTGGTGGCCCAGTGAGCAGTGGTGATCCAGTAGAGCAGTGTTGACCCAGTGAGCAGTGGTGGCCCAGTGAGCAGTGGTGGCCCAGTGAGCAGTGGTGATCCAGTAGAGTAGTGATAGCCCAGCGAACAGGGTGGCTCAATAAGCAGTGGTGGCTCAGCGAGCAGTGGTAGCACAGTGAGCAGTGGTGGCCTGGTGAGCAGTGGTGGCCCAGTGAGCAGTGGTGGCCCGGTGAGCAAGGTGGCCCAGTGGGTAGTGGTGGCCCAGTCAGCAGTAGTGGCACAGTGAGCAGTGGTGGCACAGTGAGCAGTGGTGGTACAGTGAGCAGTGGTGGCACAGTAAGCAATAGTGGCCCAGTGAGCAGTGGTGGCACAGTGAGCAGTGGTGGCCCGGTGAGCAGGGTGGCCCAGTGAGCAGTGGTGGCCCGGTGAGCAGTGGTGGTCCAGTAGAGTAGTGATGGCTCAGTGGGAACAATCGCGACTTACGGGTTGTCGTAGGAACAAAACCAGACAGGCACTTAACTTTGTGTAAATTATTTCATCACCACCGCTCTCAAAACGGTAAAAGAAAACATCGTGAGTAAACTGGCATGTTCTAGAACAAAAAATCAAAGACATGTTATATCTACCAACCCACACTGGACCCGCGTGGTGAATTATAGGCTGATTATGCTAAAGTGTCAACGAACTCATAGAAACGAAGTAGGTACTGTAACTACAGTGGTGTGTTGTGTGTCTGTGTGTACTAGTGTGATTTCAATAAACACTTTATTTAAAGCATTCGAATGAAAGGGCTCACGAAGTAGGTTCACATTAAACATGTTTATGATATAGTCGGCTCCTGTGTTTATAATAAAGCTGAGATTAATGGCGCGAGCGCAGCTGACGCACCCGGCCGCGCCTGTCCTACATCCTCGTTAGATTTTTTATATACACACTCGTCCTTTTATTCGGAAGCCGACCGCACACGCCTCACGCGTTTTATTGCTTCTCTTTCTGATCTAACAGGGCGAGCATATTTGTACATTATTTCCTGTAAAAATATTACTTATACTGCTCAGTTTCCACGGGTAGGTAACTCATTTTGATTGCCACTGCTGAGCGTGAGGTACTGGGTTCGATTCCCAGGTTTGGCAAAGTCTTATGGGTTTTTCCATCAGGAATTTCTCAGTAGCAGCTCGGTGTCTGGAATGGGGTCCGGTTGATGGCAATAGGCTCGCCCCCTATAACATCCGGCTTAAACATAACTGTCGAAATGTGGGTGTAACTATACGTTCACCTCTGCCTCACCCTTCGAATACAGGCGTGATGTTATGTAACCTCCATAGCAAAGGGTAAAATAAAAAGCGTTATAAACAAAGCACGTTCAACGCGTAGGTACGCCTGACCGATCGGTTGCAGACCATGGAAATATCAAATAAAAGTTGCGGACCGTATAGGAAAAGTTAGGAGCGGTGCGATCTATGGAAGCCGCGTAGGACGGGTGCGAAACATACAAACTTTGCAACACCAATGCTTACTAGACAAATAAGGGATTCTTTGATACCCCATCACGCAACCACAAAGTTAGTCGAGTTATTATGGAAACAAAAGGTAGTATCAGCTAACCTGATCCCTTTCTTTAACCCGTGTCATGCACTGCCCCGGGTATATTTACGTAAGTTATGACATGTTTTGTTAGGGAACCGCTTGCTATCTATATAACGATATGTAGTTCAGCATAAAACGTCTAGGAACTTTCATGCTCCTTCGGCGGAATAACAATAGAATTTTAAGGCTGTGTACCTACAGTGATAATTGATTGAAATAATACACCACAATCCACATCATGCCTGTATTTCCCTGAAGGGTTAGGCAGGGGTGCACCTAACGGGTGAAAAAAGATACTTAAAAAGCCGTGAGTTACTTGTACTCCCCGTCACTGTAATAATTTTTTGTAGGTACTGGACCATATCTGGGAACGTTCTGGTCGGTTCTGGTTACGGAGATATTAAAGTTCAAAATTCCAATTTTTAGGTACTGACGTTCTTTTACGAATTTATTATTAAAAGCCTGTGATGTCCCGCTACAGGGCAAACGCCTCCCTACTCTCCTTTCTATTAAGAAAACAAGGTTTTAATGTTATAACACAACTTTAAATATCCCCACGACCCGTGTATGTTTCATGCTTCACATTTCACTTCATATAGTTTATTTTTATTTTTTATTATGTCTTTTTGTTTTTATTATTGTATTTATTCCTCATATAGATTATTAAATGACATCTTATCTTAAGTAAAATTTCTACACAATGTATATTGTTTTGAAATAAATGACATTGACTTTGACTCTGACTTATGCAAAGCACAATGTTTTTAGTGCGTTAATTTGCGCACAACCGCAAACAGCAAATCACACCGAAAATAAACGTCGTTTCCCAGCAATTATTTTTGTGCAAAGTTTGATGTACAGAATGCATAGTTGATGGCCATGTGTCTTTTTACACCCTGTAATAGTGTGTCTTTTAAAACTCTCAATTCGCCGCTTTTTGATTGAAATATTCGCCCAAAAATCAACATGTATTTATCCGAGACATCTCGGTTTAAACTTATTCCAATAAGAGCAAAGTATTCGTACATGAGTAGGCAAAGGTATTTTTCAATATTAGACTCTTGAATCGTAGTTCGAAGCGTAAATATTTTCATACATGATTCCGCCACACAATTTTCCCAAGCGAGCAATTCCATAAAGCGCGCAGGTACATTTTATAAGCTCGACGGCATTGCACACTTGGTTTTTCAAATATTTCAACTCGCATTTCGATTATTAAAGAGTTATTTTATGGGTCAACTGTCGTTGAGGACGTAAATGTCAATAAATACATTAATTCCACCCTTATTTACATAACTTTTTTTTAAGCAGAAATATCTTTTCAATTTCAATAAAATGTAACTGTTATCGAACTATCGTCAACATGATGGATTATTACTTACTCATTATTGATTTACGACACCTTATTTGCCGTTAGGATCATTTTGGAAAACCGCTACTTAAGGACGGTTCGGTGTAGTGTATGGCTAAAAGGTAAATACTTATAACGCCACTCACATAATATTGAACATAGTGATTATAGGAATCCCTACCCTATAGTCATGGAGGACGTATTATTACAGGGGTGATTAGTGTCAAGTGAACTCTGCTACTCATGAGTAGCTGAGTTTCATTTATCAAGTTACTAGCTTCTGCCCGCGACTTCGTCTGCGTCATGTCATTTAATTTGGTAAAATATGACCTGAATCCTTTGTGTTAATCCGGGTTATAAACTATCTGTGTGCCAATTGTCATCTAAATCCGTCAGACCGTTTTTGCGTGATTGAGTAACAAACATTCAAAGGACAATGCTCATGGATGTATGTGTCCCGTACCATGCTGCATCAGAGTCAAACTTTGTTTTATACAGACTACACTTATCATATTAACTCACTAACCACAATTTTGTATGGAATTCATACAAATAAATTGTCAGCAGCCACTAGGTCGGTACAGAAACGAATCAATTTATGTATTCGCCAAAATGGCGGTCACTTCGAGCACTTGATATCGTAGGGCAAGAAACAGCAAGATTTTTAATAAGAATAACATCATCAAGTTATGTTAGTTAATAATAAATAATACGCCTTCTTTTTGATATGTGTAAAATTCTACGTGATCATTTGTCTTTTATTTTACTTTTTGTATTTCAGTTACACAAATTCTTTACAAAATGTAAGGGAAAAGTTTTCTGCAATTTGTGACTTTTTGAGTACTCCAACGATGGTTGGCCCCATAAAAGTGTTTGATCAGTATTAGAAACAGGATCGATTGGCATCAAAAAATGTTTTTGTGCAAAATGGCTTTTTTCTTGCTAACTGTAATTTTTTTTGAAAATCTGTGAATGGAGATCAAAATTCCATAAAAAATTATGGATAGTCTCCTAAGACCATTTTCGTGTAGCTGCAACGGATACGGTACTTCCCCTTACTGCCCTGCTGAAAGTTTCCACCCTGTATAGATTTTCTAATTATTTTGAATTAATGAAGAATCGGCAAAGTATAATTTTTTTACAAGTTTTTTGAAAGACGTGACCATGTCACTTCCAAAGTTTAAGGTTATATTAATCATATCATTTGAAACGGAACGTCATGTATAGGGAATAAAACAATATCAACACTTTTTTACTTTAAATTAAATTCCCTGTTCAAAAATCAAATCCCGACGCGTAACGTCGTCAAAAATTATAAAAATAATTACTATAGGTAATATTTTGATCTTGATGCATGAGACTTTTTGGTACGACTTGTGGTCATTGTTCTTTTATATTTGTAACGTTAGTAGGATTAAAGCACACAAACAAGTATCAATCAACCTGCCTAGATTTTTCCCTACTATATTGGGGTCGGCTTCCAGTCTAACCGGAGGCAGCTGATGCCAGTATTTTACACGGAGCGACTGCCTATCTGACCTCCACAACCCAGTGTCTGGATAAGACAATACTCCTTGGTAAGACTGGTTGGCACACAAACAAGTATGTTCTATAAAAACAATATGTTCAGTATAACAACAAGATTATGATACTGACCCCATTTATAAGCAGCTAAGTATCTTCAACATTGGATAAACAGAGTTATTCGCGAAAGTTTCATTTCAACGTGACATCCAAGCCAACTGTGAAAACATTTGGCTACAAAGCGGGCAAAGGAGCACACTTCCTCCTTAATCGTGCAATCCCGACGTGTGTCGGAAACACAACCGCGAGGATTACGTCTGCGGGCTCAGGGCTCACTACAACTACATTCTAATATTTCCCGAATATTTTCCATCAAATTATATTACGTCTAAGCCTTTTAGAGATACGATCCACTTTTATGGCGGCTTGTGAGGTAACTGCGCTCCTACAAAATTAATTCATAAAGCAACGCTTTGCGAATGTCTAACTTTCCATTCCATACTTTATCGCCTTTACATGGTATATCTCGCTAAAAGTCTTATTATATCCCAGAAAAAGATATCTAATCTAAAGAATCGTGACCGCTAATTAATGAAAAGTATTTCATCACTGCAAAAATTTGTTTTCTCCCTTTCGGAATAAATTTTTACTTTAACTTGTGCTTGTGATGTAATGAGCTAATTACTTCAATCACGGGGCCTCCCTAAGCTTGAAGTCCGTAGTTTCGGCCACAGTGACGATCGTTTCCTACTTCTTATCACTTACAGACTTAAGATTAGTTCGGGGCCCGAGCTAAGAGTGAATGACAACACGATTAGACAGTTGTCCTTACACCCGGGAGTGTTTTTACCCGTCCCAAAATTAATTGTGACACTTGTTGTGACGGATCAACTACTTTCTGACGTTTCCGTATTTCTGCTGACAGACTTAGAGAGTAGACCTCTGTGTCGTAATATGACCGTAACAAGAACTTAAAATGTGAGACACTAACTTTTATTAATTAGCTTGCTAATATTACGTGATGTTTGTAGGGTAGTGTCGCTTGCGCTGCATGTTTGCAGCGATCTTTCACGGCTTAATTACTTGTGAAGTATGATGCATGTTGTGAGTGGCACCTGGGAGGAGTAGAAGGGGCGCGGGAGGGCGGCTAGTTTATTTCGAGAGCATCCGGCGGCTCCCAGCTGTCCACAACGTTAATATGACGACAGCGACGCTGTCGCTTCTATCCAATCTTCGAAAATATAAATTAAATGTCAATATCGAGAAAATGACTTTTGATATTTTTATGCTTAGATTTTTAGGGCGTTCTATAGCACCAACGAAATTTATTTTGGTTGGCTTTGAAAGTGAGGGCCTAATTAAAATTTCATGACAGCATCGGATGACTCTCTAACTCAAATAAATTATGCGTTATTAACGAAAAGATAAAAAAAAATATATTTACAATGAATCGGATTCTAAAAACAGGAGTTTATTAACATAGGACTGACTGTGATCACATGCATAAGCCAGGATGTGTGCGTATATGAAAAGGGTACTAAAACCGTCAAATGATGTTCATTTCTATGCTCTGAGCAATATCCGGTTGGTCCTCGCTACACACCCAATGGCTATATTTAACTACGGAGCAATCTCCGCTGAATGAAGCAAATTAGCATTTTATGATATTATTAAAATGTACGCGACCAGTGCGCGGCCGAATTTAATTATATACGTTCATCATAATTATGAAGTTGTAAAAGGTCTGTTGATGAACATTCAGACCCTTCGTAGATTGGTACGACAGGTAATACAGGCTGGTATCCGCAACTCCACGTCAATGCGCGTATTTTGCGCATAAGGATTGGTGATTTCAATATTGCAGACGCATTAGACAATCCTTAATAGTGTCCACAAAAAAAGAAGAATCGTTAATGATGATGAGTCGTTCCCATTCCCGCAAGTTTCATTTTTTCATGGAACCAATCAAAAATAAGTACGATATCTATATTATATATATACATATAATATATGTATTATTATATATGTCGCATCACCGGGTGGCCGAGATGCGAATCATCTTCACGAACGGTCTTCTTCACGAACCGACATAGTTTACGTATGTGTGGGCACTGTAGCGGGTACTCGAACGAAAAGATAATTTGAATTTAAAGTAACTTTAATAAACTAGCGATTATCAACCGAAACGCACACTTGCGTCGGAAACAAACACGTGCGTACGGTACTGAGCATTTGCCAAGACTGTCCGAGCTCGACTGTTTACTGTAGACTGTCGCAACACTCGGTCTCTCCGCCAGTCCTCACTGCATCCCCTCCACCGACGATCGTGTCCAAGCGGTAGGGCTCGCTTGCGTTTCCGATCACATGATTATTCGTTTACCCATCAAATTATTAGATGGCGCTGTTCGCTGTACTGTGGTGCCATCTATCCACGACACGGCCATCCCTGACTAGCACCCGTCCTCGGGTGTAGTACCTGTGGACCAAATATACTCAGAGAGTAAACAAGCTCGGCTATCCTGCCAATACCTAATAACTAAAGTAGCTCGGGTCTCATTCTTACTTTAATTTCTCTCGTCATAATTTACAATACCTTGTTATAAAGGTTTCGTACAAAGAGCACCCCATACAACATTAATCATTAGAAAAGGTTCGATCAATAGATTGAACCAAATAAAATTAAAATAGTTGTAACGAATCAGTTACCATTTACTGTAATCTGTGCAAAAACACAGTCCAGAATCGCACCAACGATTCTTTACAGATCAGTTGTTACATATGCTACAACACATGAGGGGCTCTATGCACCAACATAGACAAGAATCGCACCAACGATTTCTTGTAGACCCATCGCCACAGCCTACTGCACATGAGGTGCGGTACAAAGAGACCTATCGCCACATGTACTCACTGCACATGAGGCGCTCTGTGCACCAACAGACCTGGATCGACCGATCAACAAGTTAAATCAAAAACAAAACCGTTCGAATTTACCGAAATGGATTTCATAAGCAATGTATACTCAACTCTTAAAACTTTATTTTTAATCTGTGCACCAACACAGACCAGAATCGCACCAACGATTCTTTACATATCTGCCGCCACATATGCTACAACACATGAGGGGCTCTGTGCACCAACACAGACAAGAATCGCACCAACGATTCTCAAAAATCTAACGCAATATGTGCTACAACACATGAAGCGCTCTGTGCACCAACACAGTCAGAAATCGCACCAACGGTTCCTTCTAGACCCATCGCCACACGTGCTACTACACGTGAGGTGCGGTCCAAACTTTCGAGTATGAGTAGACAAGCCATTCTTAATCAGAGGTGGTTTCACTACCACTGTACTCAACTATTATTACTTGGTGATCGGTTATCCTTCTCACACAATCAGTATTCTAAAGTTCGCTGAGTCAAGCGCCTTTAAAACATAATCATTAAAAGAGAACTTAGAGACTAACTTGACTTTGGTCAAATTGATTAGTATCGTAATTGGCCTTTTTATCATTATTCCTGTGTACTCTTACTCTATTATCTCGTCTAAATTAATATCAGTTACATTGTCATCAGTCGTCACTAAACTAAGCCAATAAGGCCGACGATTAACAGTAATACAACGAACTAAAAGTTGAATTTACAACTGTCCTCATGTAACACGGGATCTAGAAATACCACCAGAAAAATAAGACGAGTATTCTAACAAAAGATCAATTAACTGGGAACGAACTCTGCCCGAACGTCAGTATACACGTCAGTGTTCACTTTATCGAAATTAACTTGAAAATAAGCTTTCGAAACTTTAAATAATCTAACAACGACCAAACCTGTTGTGATAACGCAAAACAATACTATCAGATGTCATACTAACATTAAATCCTTGATCTAATAGCTTACGGCCAGTTAAATTATCTTTTTAAGACAACCAGTACAACATGAAATGAGATTTCTAAACGCAGATTGTTAATCAAAATCTCAGATAAAAATTGTAGGGTACTTTGTACACTTTGACCTAACACAATCTTTTGACACCAGAATCGCAATAAACTGGATATGACTCACCCAGTATTCATCAGTACACTGCTCGGATTGCTGACATAGCAAACTTAAGCGCGTCGCTCGCTATTAGCCGCTGCTGCAGGCGCTGGCCCGGTACGGCCTAGGCCCCTCGCCATGCAGGCGCCTCCATAATTGCTTCGTGGACATCTCGAAGCAAAATTTCCGGTGTTGCCACATCGAAAACAGATGCTGCCTGATCGCTGCTTTGGTCCAGCAGAACTTGACGCCAAATTGGTAGCATTGGATACCTTTCCCAAGGTTTATCATCAATGCACTTCCTTGAAGCGGAACTTTCGATAAGCACCGGCCTGCTGTAGTATTCTTCCATGTCCAAGTGTGTTAATCTGTAAAAATAAACATACCCGCAAAGTATCACATAGCTCGGTCACTCCTGACCACATTTGGTACAGGCAAAAACACAATGAAAATTCGAAGAAACTAAAAATAGCAGAGTTCAGAGCATTACCCACTATTTGATTCCCAAATCTCAAGGTTAAAATAATCAACCAAGATGTGTGATGTGATGTGTCTCATACTATCTAGTAACCTCCAGTTACTCAACTCGTCAAATTCATTTGCGCATCCCCTTCGGATCGCCAAGTCACTTCTGGACTTTATGGTTTCTCACGAAACCCCACACAACACACACAACTTAATCTCTAATCTGTTTCAGCAACAAAACTATTACTTGACTTTTCTCAAATTCGTTAGTAATACTCTGATTCAAACTATCATTGATAAAAGGTTCAATATTTCACGTACTATCATAATATGACTTTGCAAGTAAATGTCGGGTAGAAATTTAATAAAATCTCAAGTTGTTTCTCGTTAATTGCAACGCTACATATGATACGTTCTGTTCTGAATACACGTGTTTGACCAATACCAGTCAACGCAACAACGTTATTAACCCGTTTGCCACTTAATTTGGCTGCACAACTCGCTTTTACTAACGAGCATTCAGCACCAGAATCGTAAACAAAACAATACAGCTCACCTTTATTTTCCAATGTCTGAGGGTAGTTGTACGACTTCTACTCGCCGTTCACGACTTCCAGCACATTGTCCACCATCCGCTTAGCTGCCACTACTCATGCACCAGGCTGCGATATATCCTGGCTTCCCTCACTTGCAACACACGAAGAGCTTCGCTGACGGCTGTGGGGCTGCTTGGCTCTATTCTTAAAGTCACTCCACGTCACTGGTAGCTGATTTTCGATAGCCACGTTGATGCTACTACTATGAGGGCCTTACTGCTGGCCACAACATGTTAACCACCTTGCAGTGAATTTTCGACAAAACACATCTCCGCTGTTGTGCACTGTTATGTTATGTTTGCACACGCCTTCTACCGCGTGTTCTGAACACGGGAACGGGATACGTCGAACTCAATCGCCGGTTAGTCTTTTTTTCAAACATGGCGGTAGGCGCAACTGGCACGTCACTCGGCAAAGGTATTTCTGCATACAGCCTATGCCCAAAACAACATGTACCATAATCGCACATCCGTATCTGGCTAGTCTGGTTCCAACTTGAACAGATCCACACGATTATTTAATAAGCGTTCGCATGTTTGCACTTTGTTTTTCAAATGTCAACAGTCACTTTCACTTTAAGCGTTCTCATTTTGAACACGTGGGTCATTGAGGTCCAATCCCGCTTCTGATGTCGCATCACCGGGTGGCCGAGATGCGAATCATTGGGTCTTCTTCACGAACCGACATAGTTTACGTATGTGTGGGCACTGTAGCGGGTACTCGAACGAAAAGATAATTTGAATTTAAAGTAACTTTAATAAACTAGCGATTATCAACCGAAACGCACACTTGCGTCGGAAACAAACACGTGCGTACGGTACTGAGCATTTGCCAAGACTGTCCGAGCTCGACTGTTTACTGTAGACTGTCGCAACACTCGGTCTCTCCGCCAGTCCTCACTGCATCCCCTCCACCGACGATCGTGTCCAAGCGGTAGGGCTCGCTTGCGTTTCCGATCACATGATTATTCGTTTACCCATCAAATTATTAGATGGCGCTGTTCGCTGTACTGTGGTGCCATCTATCCACGACATATATAATATATATATCAGCTGCATCCGGTTAGACTAGAAGCCGACCCCAACATAGTTGCGAAAGGCTAGGCAGATGATGAGCTATATGTTACGGTAAATGTGATTATTTGAAAATTATTAATAATTATCCATCATTATTCATAATTACCTCATGATTTGGTAAATGTGAATATAAAATTGAAATTCATCACTTTTAGCAGTTATTATCATGGAAAGAGGCTTTAAAAACCTTTGGTGTGGGATGCAACCTGCGTCGCACCCTCGCGCCATCACCTCTTCCTAGCACGGTGGGCTGTGTTGGGGCGGCTACTGCAGGAGCAGAAAACCCCAAACGGCGCAAATATAACAACCTTATTGGGAGCTATATATTAGAGCCGTTTGGTGTTGAAACACTATAGTGCCTTTTTTTTTTCTTTTGAAGATGGGAAATCATCAAATGACTCCTCCCGCTCTGAGTGGAGCAGGAGGGAGTGTCAGACTCTTACTGACTAAAACCCACCCGTGTTCCTTCCTTAGCCCTTTATGTTCCAGGGCAGCGGTAACCCTTTCGGACAATCCCGCTACCCACACTATAGTGCCTTGGGGTCCGAGTGCCCTTCGAATATTTCGCGACATCGCCAAGCGGTTAGTTGACTCTTCACGTGACGAGAGGGCTGGCCTATTTTTAGCCCAAAGAAAATGTCAGCATTGCCATCCAACGTGGTAATGCTGCCAGCCTTTTAGGCACTTATCCCATTGACGGCGATGCAAACGAATTTTTTGATGCCCAATGATCTCCTGCCTTTTTCTTTATTTTTTTATTATATACTTGTATCTTGTACCTGTATATATATATATATATATATATATACAGGTATATCATGAAATATATATATATATTAGTGTTAGCTTGTAAATTGTAATTATTGTGACTTTGTGAATAAATATATCGACACCTTAGAGTGAAAACCTCGTAAGTGTAAAATAGGTAACTTTTCAGGAGGAAGAAAAAACTGCGTACTGTAAAATTTTTGTACGGCGTCATGTAAACATGAACAGTACTTACCTTCTTTCGAAAAACACTAAATTATACAGCTACAGCAGGATAAACTCAAGTGATCAATTTTCGAATGAGAAACGACACGTTCGTTGCAAGGTATTCACGCCAAACTGACAGATGCGAGTATTTACGAGGTTCTCATTTAGTGTCATAGATGGCGCTATGAGTATCGAATGAATAAATGAGTAGGATCAGGATGTGCGTTGCGAGGTTTTCTTCCTAGAAACGCAATAAAATAAATTTGAACAAAAATGCATTCCCGAGGTTTTCACTCTAAGGCGACGATATAGAACATATAAAATAAAAACTTTTAAACAGAAAAAGCAACCGACTTCCAAAAAAGTGAAAATCACCTTTAACTTCTGAAGTCGGTGTCGTTGGTTCGGCATTTTCTTTTTTTTTTAATTTTATATTTAGCTCACCTCTGTTGCTTGATCGTACAGAAAGACGCTTCGCGTACGTTATTTTTGAACATTTATTACATTTATCGGTAATACTAAGGTTACATTTTTAATAATCATCGATAAATATGATTAATTTATTACTTTTACGTCGACTTTCGGTAAATAGAATAAAATTATTAATAATTTTCAATTAATCACACTTACCGTAACATATACCTACATTAAAATAGTACCGAAGTCAAAACTGTACATCAAATATTTTTGATGTACGAAAAAACGTAATTGCTACGGGAGTGGAAACGGAGTCTAATATCGAAAATGTAGTTTATAGAATTTTTATCAGTTTGTTTGGATGTATGTATGTTCGAAGCTGCTGGCTTAAGCTAGTACTATACTATAATTCCTATTAGACTAGGCTCCTACATATCGTTCCTTCAGTCATAATTCGCTAGATATTGTAAATATATTTAGGTAGCATCTCCGTCACACTACGAGACACCAAATAAGATTTTCGGTGCTTCCATTTCCGACGTAAACTCGGTGCTCTTTGTGTACAAGTATTGCATACTAAGATATGTAGACGAGCTACCACAAGACTACAAAGCTTCTGGGACATACACATGCATGTGTTTTCAAACAATAGCTTAAATATTACACGGTACAGTATTCGGGAAAACTATCACGTCTATAATCTTTGGAGGAAATCCTTATCCTATCCTTAAAGCTATGCTGCGCTATGGTGTGCTATTATACAGCACGTTTATGGCGGTTTTAGGAGCCTATCCTTATTGGGCATAGTTCCAATCTTGGGTACCTACCTAGAGGAAAACGGGTAAGGGGACTAGGACTAGTAGGTATCACACGCTTCTCCGGACATTGAGATAATAGAAGGAAACCTTACGAAATATTTCGTGTTACTCTTATATAACATTTCCATTTGCAAGTAGGATTCTTAAAAATATACCATATCTTACTTTGAAAATTTTACCATAATGATATCAAGAATTAAATTTGTAAAACTCATCGGCGTTACTTTAAATCTACCTTGAAGGTGTAAGTAACTAATCTTAATATACATAGGTATAGTAGATCAGTAGAAACACAAAACGGTGAAGGAAAACAACGTGAAACCGGCATATACTAGAACTACAAATTCGAAGACGACATGTGACATCCGCCTACCCGCACTGGGCCCGCGTGGTGGATTTTATAGATCCTTCTTACAGAGATGAAGCCCGTGACCCAGTACTGGGAACATTTTAGGCTGATGATGCAATGTATCTAATGATAAATGATTTATTTTCTGTAAGTAGGTTTGCACAAACACGTCAATCATATTTTAAAAACTAGATGAGGTCGACTTTTCTTTCTCCGAGAAGAAAGAACGAAACAAACTCAGAGGTCACAGTCTCTTTTAAAGTTCAGACATAATCTTGATCAGATCATGTGAAGACCACACAGTTCGATCTCCGAGATGGTCTTTTGAGGAAAGAACCACACAGATTGAGTGGACCTGTCCAGTCAGTGCACGCATTTATCGGAAATCGTGCAGCTCAAAACTTAAGGAGCTCAACGCTACGTATGCTTACGCTACGTTCTGCTATGCTTCTGCTAACTGATACACAAGTAGTTAGGCACTTTATATAGCAGTTTGACTAGTGGAAAGCGATGATTAATTAAAATAATTTATTCAAGACTAATTTCATGGAACAGTGGACTACCTGTGCGTCATGTGCAACGAAGCAACGAAGAGAATCAAGCAAACGTTGTACCAACTCACATCTCCTTTGCGTAGTCCGCGTTCATTTAATTAATCGTGTACTCCTGGGTATTAATTAAGATGGTTGTTTAGTTTTACCTGTAATTACATAGACTAATAGCCACATATACCTAACTTTTTCTAATTCTGTTTTACTGACGTCATGGAGTTGCAATGTAAATAAATTAAATTACGGAACCTTATAACTTGATTTGTGTGTGTTATGTTCGTTTGTTTAGAAAATGTGTTTAATTGTATGAGTTTTTATTGTATGTAATTATGTAGGTACTATATTTTTTAATAAATTTGAGAAGAGGTATTTCCTTAGAAGAAAGATATCTTCTCAAATTCATATCTCAATTCCCTAATCTCATAATTATTAAGGAATAATTTTAGCCGAAGGATTATATACAAAATCTTCAATTCAATGGCGCCATTCGATGCTCCTTTAAATAAAATTAATTAAGCTTTCGTGTAATTTGCTAATTAGTATCGTTTGTATGTAAAGTATTCGCGTGGCTGGTTAAGTGTACACAACACGCCAGATATCTGCATTTAGATAGACATCTTGTTCCGTTCCCAATGTTCTTGATCGCGATTGGCAAAGCACCACGGAAGACGAGTCTTTATGTACCCTATACCACATTACAATGTAACATCTACACTATGTAGGCACTGTGGCAGGGTTATTATAAAAATAAAAGCTTACCTATTTAGTTTTAACGTAACGTTTAAGATTATTTAATTAATCAATTACAGCTCTTCAAGCTGACTCCCAATTAGTTTCTATCTATACTAATAATAAAACCAAAGAGTTTGTTTGAACGCGCTAAATACTAATAATAAAACCAAAGAGTTTGTTTGAACGCGCTAAATACTAATAATAAAACCAAAGAGTTTGTTTGAACGCGCGATCGCGCTAATCTCTGAACGTACTAGTCGAATTTTAAAAGTTATTTTTGCATTTGATAGAGCAATTCTTGAGGATGGCTATAGGCTATTCACCATCATACTAAGACCCTTAGGAGCCAAGCGAAAAGAAAAAAAGCCAGAAAGAACACTAAGCAAAAAGTGCGATGCGATGAGGACGAAGTCGCGGGTAGCTAGTCTTTAATATCCTAAGTACTAATATTATAAACGTGAAAGTTTGTATGGATGAATGGATGGATGAATGTTTGTTACTCTTTCACGCGAAAACTACTGAATGGATTTGGATGAAATTTGGTACACAGGTAGTTTATAAACAGGATTAACACATAGGATTTTATCCCGACATTACCACGGGATCGAAACTTATGCGGGTGAAACCGCGGGGCGCAGCTAGTACCTATAAAATATATGGTTTGTCTTATAATCTTATGCCATTAGGTATCATAGAAATAACAAACAGGCGGATGTTGCAGGGAAACACCAAGTAGGTTCTACAAAATCTCTACAGTAGCTATACTTTATATCTAAAATTGAAAGTAGGTATCCACGAATAAAATATAAAAGCTCGTGAAAGTTTATATCAAAAATGTTCACATCCAATTTGTAACAATTGTTACAGCACCACCGTTTAGCGCCCAGTCCAATCGTTGAAATAAGAATATGAGCCTTTTCGCGAACGTCCAATACGACGTGAAGAGAGAATATAGCTCGACTTAATGTAATATACCTATCGGCGAAGGCAAATTCATATAAAATAATACTTTGTAGGCAAAACGATCGAGAGTCCCTCGGGTGTCGTAAAACTGCTAAGTCTTCGCCCAAATTGAGAAACTTGTTGAAAAATCTCACATGTGGGATAGGATCGGGCAAGTTATTTCTCAAAATCTAATTGAACCGACGCCATTGCTTCGATATGGGATGCTTAATTAAACGTATAATGTCTAGTTTATTCTAGTTTCATTTCCTTTTGTGGTGAAACACGAAAAGAGAACGCGCTCTTTGCGGAAAAACGACAAAAAAATACATAGCGAATTCTGTAATACTGTGCAGGCTTACTTGACTCAAAATATACGAAGAGCAGCGGCCAAGTTTGCACAAACAAGAACTACACTATTGACACGTTTTAATTCACGAATGTAAATCTCAAGAACAGCTTTCCGTACGTCATTGATGAATATTACATTACGTGGAGTAGATCCACACAAATCTGAGATATTTTTGTAGAGAAACACATTTCACTGGTGGAGTTAGTTACGCCCCTGTATCCGGCGAAACCCCAAGAAAAGCCTCTCGACGCCAAATCTGTCTGTTCTCTGAAATAGGCACGCTGTCGTAGTTGTAACGATACAAGATATTGAGACAGTTCTGTTCATTCTTCAAACAACGTCTATTTCTAGCAAGATTTATGCGTAAAATATATTATTATTATATTAAATAAATCACTGTTATAACTAACGCCTGATGCAAATGACTCGAGAGATTTTAGCTAGTTTGTAATAACAAAGATAAGTAACACTGTAGAAATACATTGAGACATCTGGAGATGACTAGCTGCTTCCATTTCACTAAAATAACTGCACATTAATGTTTTATCATTACAGATTGAACGAGGGAGCTGGGGTAGGATTTATAGAAATCCCCCAGAGCTCATGAGTAGAGCACGTCCCACCGATTCTACTAGATTCCTCCGTCCTGTAATTCTGCAATAAGACGATCATAAATGTCCAACTTAAATTGAAACAAAGAAAGGATAATGTAAAGCGCTAACGTGTTCTACAAGAGGAGGTGCCTCCTGGAACACCCGGGAAAGGTCAGACACCTTCCGGCCTACTTTTATTAAGAAAAGGTTAAATAAAATATTTAGACAAAATCCATTAATTTGTCAAAATATTAGCCTACGAATTTAAGCAAAGTGAGTAATGAATTTTTAATTAGGTAGCTTGATCTAAAAACGAGTACCTAATTAGTTTAAAAGGCAACTGTTTCAAAAAACTGTTTGAAAAATAATAAAAAAAACATTAAGCAGCAGAATGTATCCGTTTCATGAGCGAGTGACGTAATAAACAATAACAACAGGAAATGTTAATTGAAACGGCCCCACATTAATTTGCTGCAGTTCAGAGCTGTGACTGCAATCTGCGAGCGAGCGAAGCGTGTACTTATTAATTGCATCTATAGAGTCTCAACCTAAACCAACAATAACTTCTGAATTACATTACAATCGGTAAATAACGCCAAAGCCTCGGTCATAAACCAACTTATAATAAATGATCCATTCAAACTCCAGCCTAAACGCTCAGTTTTACATTCATAAACAATTTGTAATACTTAATGTTGACATTTGTATAGTCAAGAGATTCACTTTGAGAAAACGTAGCGAGATAATGCGAAGGACGCGTTCTACATTATCTTAGTTTAGCAGGCACATTTATCAGGTTGTGGTCACATTCCACTAACGAAAAAATATACGGATTATATACCTTAACGAAAATATTGCTGGATTTACGATATGGCCGCCACCGGCGACGGCGTCGTGACAGAAATAGAAAACATCTGATAGAACCGCCTTGCACATAACATACATCATAGGATGACAGCAACATGACTAACCGTTAACAAACATTCTACAGAAAATATTGCATGGAAAATACGATAAGTTTTCCCTGTCCATCTATCAAATTAGAATGATTGACACAACGCATAAATAAATGAAAAAGGAAATTAGAATTTACTTACAGGTTCATACAGTCAGAAAAACCGAAGATTCCTTTACAACATTAATCTTTGTTAGAACTAGGAGGTGCGTAATCTTCAACTGTAAATGTTTAATTTTCATTAAGATAGACGCGAATATTCATTTAATCAAAATTCAGTAATTTTGTTTTCAATTTTAATATTCTTCTTTCGTCTTTTGTTTTAGTTAAAGCGGAGTCCTTTTTCTTAGGCTTTGTCGTTTGACGGTATATCGTCGTCAGAAGTATCACTGGAGCTGCCGGAAACTTGGGGCGTTTTTATTTATATTTGTCATGAGGAGGGATGAGCTGTGGACCAAAATAACCACTAAATAGAGCCCTGACACAGCTAGAAGGCGTCGCGGCAGATCCCGTAGAAGATAGCGGGACGAGCTGGAGAAAACAAACGACCAGTGGTCCATTTTAGTCCTTGATCGAAAGAGCTCCTCTTCATCATCATGAAAGGTCTTTGCCCATCAGTGGAATGATGCAGGCTAACAGTAGTAGTAGTAGAGAGTAGAGCTATTAACCCGCGTTACTAAATGCCGATCGATTCTACATACTGTGCTCGTCGAGGTGATGTAGCATAAAAAAAAATATTTGAACTGGGAAACTTTCTTCGATATGTTTTGACGCCTTGTCGTACTTATGTTGAGCTTAAAAACTTTCAAAGAAATGTTTTGGCATGTTTAATCATAAACATACATATTTATAGAATAAATATGGGCCAAAGCAGAAATATGAATTCAAAATTGGATTATAAAATGTTGGTGAAATTTGAAAGACGGCTAATTTGAAAAATAGGAATTTCTTTGTCGTTTAATTCGAATATAATATTATATTGTGATTAATTGAAGTTGATCTATAAAACTAAAACATTTGGATTTCTGTTCATACTTTAATATTTATTTTTTAAATCTTTTTACCAAGTAACATAAACTAAACACCACGCCTGTATTCCATGAAGGGCTGGGCAGAGGTGTACCTATAGTACACAATCATTTCGCCAGTTATATTTCAGTCCCATGTCAGGGACAGGCGGAAAACCTATTGCCATCACCGGGCACACTACTAGGAAATGTCTAAGGGAAAACCCCATTGAGTCTTTGCCCGACCTGGGAATCGAATCCAAGACCACTTTTTTTTATTTTCCAAGTATGATACACAAAAACCTCGTCAAGCTATAATATTGTAAGAAACCTTGGCTTAAACATTGTTAGTATAATGTCAAATTTCATTATTAGCCCAATATATTTTATGATAAGCATCGTAGCTCGAGTGGTAATTAAATTAATAAAACAATATAATTTCTGCTATAAACCAATACCAACAGTTTTAACCTAGCTATAAATATATATATCGTGTATCTTTATTATTAATGTTAGTGTTCTGTTCAAAAAGTAGAAAACACATCATTTAATATCACCTCAGTTCTGGAGATATTTGTCACCTGTATGAGTTCGTGCGATTAACGCTAAAACTATTCATTTAAGAATAGAAAAGGTTAGTAGGTACATAAATTATTATTATAGGAAATTTTCTCTAGTCTAATTAGTTGCACTGGCAATAAAAAAACAATAATTTTAAAAGAATTGCTCAACTATTTTCATCGTAAAAAGGGAGTTGGACCTATGGTCAAAAAATTTATTTTGGGCGCCATTGTTCCAATATGGCGGTGCGAGCGGCAAAAATGCGAGGTGGATAAGTGAAAATCCGAAAAGAGGCCGTCGAAATCCATAAAATTACTATTTAATTACGAAAACTTTCCAGGTAAAACTACCAAAATGACTGGACTATTTGTGCAAGTTTGTCTGTAAAACGTCACTAAGTCGCATATTAAGAAAATCGGAGTATTTTCAAGGACATATTTCAAAGAGAATTAAATTCTCATAATATGGCGGAACGCGCTTTGATATCCCGTGAATATTGGTCGCGGCCACTCTAAATATAAATCTACTAGCAATTAGTTATTCTGTGCTGCAATGATCTATTCGAAATAGCACAACTTGCATGCGTAGCATGCATGCTGTATCAGAAAGGTGTGGTCAAATTTAAGGATGTGGTACAGACCATCAAACTGAACACCTTTCTTTTTCATAAACTTGCTTCGCTTCGAATTCCTTTGCGCATTGCTACGAGACCGAATGCTTTGAAGAACTAACTAAGTGAAATTATTGTTATTCCTGCAAACGCAAAGGATTATGTTCCCGTCTCATTAATAAATACTAAATAATAAATGGTCCGCATGTTAGGGCAAATTATGGGGTGCTTCAGAAAGGCATACTTACATAAACCCTCTGGTTATGTGTGTCCCTTCAGATGACCTTCAAAAGGATCAGTTCCGTAGTACCGGTACTGGAATATAAGTTAGAAACGTTACAGATGTAATTTCCTACCTGTCATTTCTACCTCCCCTAATAGAACAATACCTATGTATATTAATTTCATTTCACGTTACGGTACGGTCATTCAAAGGATTACAAACTTAAGATTTTTTCAACTGAAGCGTTTGTAGACAAAGGCTGGAACAAACAAATAAAAGAACAGTTAAAGAAAAATATTACAAGAAATCCCACGTCTATCTTAAAAACTTTCTTACCTTTGTAGATATATTTTTGTTCAAAGAAAACTTTGTCATACAACACTATTCCCCCAGGTTCTACTACTGGTACTGATATAAGAAATATGTCTACATCTTTACACATACAAAAAATATATACAAATAAATAAAATTGAAGTGTCTGTATGTAATGTCAAGCTTTTTTACTAAATGCATATGAAAGTATGTATGTATGGCACCTATAACAAAAAAAAAAAAAAACAATTTTTTAAAATTTTGTCTGACTGGCCGTCTGTCTGTTTGTTCCGGATAAACTACGAAATGACGGGACTTTCACTGGCGGATGCCAGTGAAAATCCCGTCAAAATCAGTCCAGTCGTTTATAAAAGTATCTAGGTTACTTTTATTTTAAACAAAGAATTAGGGTTCTGTGCAAAAAAATAAATCCATGAAACCCACATCCACGCGGGCCAAGCCATGAACAGAAGCTAGTATGTTACTATATAGTTACTAGATATGTAAGCGTACCCAGACACGCTTCAATTACTCACAACGCACCTGCCTAGTCTCAAGCACACCCCATAACTCCCCATGGGGTTAGTAAAAGGCACAAAAGAAGAATGGGCAGGATTCAACTAATTACCTACGTCATACTTTTTTGTTACGAAGTGGTTTCAGAGGTCATTATGGTCTGACATTTCCGTTATAGAAAAAAATAGCAAGAAATACCATTAACAACGTAATTGTTATTTCTTCAAACTCATTGTGTTACATAGTTACACTAACAAATTTTATGTAGTGGTGCCTATGTGACCAATACCTACCTACTAACTAAAAAAAATTACTTATACTTCGTTGATTTAGTATTGATTTAGGTAGTTACCTAAAGGTAAACAAAACAAAACATTAATGGGTGGTAAACCTTTTGTTATACATTTTAAAATCATTTTACATACTACCTAAACAAATGGAGTATAGTGATTTGTACGGTAGCATAGAAACATGGTTTTACAGACTTGCCCATCGGATTTACGATCACAACACCTATGTTTTTATATCCTCACCGTCGTTAACTACCACCCTTTCCTTTTTATACAATTTAAAATACGACATAAATTAATTTTACTGTCGTATTGAAACCCGAAGCTCTTGTCGGAATACGCTTAAATATGTCACAACTCAATAATATCGAATTAACACAATCATTTTCAATTATCTTTTAACGATTTTAAGTTTACACAAGCTTTTGTCGTTCGTTTCCGAGAATTTAAACGAAAGGAGATTTTAATTTGTATCCGCTATTGTTACTGAAAGTATTTATGTAAATAAAACACACATCAAAAGTGTCTAGGGATCAAGTACATTTTAACAATAAAAAATTATCCAATTAATATTTACCAAATCTAGTCTTCCAGACTGGCTTCTTACTTTATTTCCTATGTTTAAGTTAACCACTTATCCCTATATTTTGTAAAAATTAAGAAAAATCGCAATTTTTGCAAATTGTGGGTAATTAACGTAAGTCAATGTCGTCAATTAAATGGGAAAAAGGCAAAAATAAGGATTAAAAAAAAATATTGTGAAGATAAAAAAAAAATAATAATCTGTGTTTACACCATTGACACGAATCACACAATCACAGCGATTTGGCATGCTTAAAATCAGTTCCACGTTCCAGACCACGTTCTTTCTAACAAGTCAAAAAGTTTTTGTGGGGTATGCACGGCATCCATACTCGGCAGTTCTTTGGAGCATATCCCATGCGTGCTCAATTGAGTTGAGTTCTGGCGATTGAGCAGGCCACGGCAGAACGTTGATGCGAGCATCAGCAAGATTGCGGGTGACAACTCTAGCCGTGTGTGGACGTGCATTATCGTGCATTAGTCGAAACGAATCACCCAACCGGCTTCACAAAGGGATGATCACGTCTGAAACAATCCTCTCCGCATAAATCTGAGCATTGAGGTTGCCCCTGATCCAAATGAGATCGGTTTTTCCACCGATCCAAATACCGGCCCAAACCATTATTGTTATGAATGAACTTCCTGACAAAATTTCAAACGTTCTTGACGTCCAGAGGTCCTCCAAACTCGAATACGTCTTGTATCCGGCCTCATACCGAAACGAGATTCATCGGAAAAGCAAACACAATGCCAGTCTTCTTCCTCCCAATTTCTGTGTTCGTGAACGGGCCCTACGATTGCGGGGTGCTCTAGGTGGAACTCTCAGCGGCCTTCGGGAACGCAGACCCACTTCACGTAAACGATTTCGGATGGTTTGGTCGCTTATCAGCAAGCCTGAAGAGCTGTGGAGCTTCGTAGCCAACATCATGGGCCATGATGTTGGCTCGCCATGATTCATGGCGGTCATGGTACGATTCCGTCGAGCAGTATTTTGGATGTACCGGTCCTGTCTGGGAGTGGTGATGCGAAATCGTCCTTACTGTCGCTCGGCCACGCTGCCCATGATACGATAGCGAGTCCAAAGGCGCTCTGTGTAGTGCCAAGAGCGACAGCCACAGTACGTTGCCTCAAACCAGCTTGCAACATTTCGACGGCTCTCATCATCTCTTCTCCTGTCAAATGTGTCGTCGCCCCATATCAATGCAATTTTTTTCAGTTTCGATGCAAAAATTGTAATGGTTTTGTAAAAACGCTATTATACTCTTTTTATAGGAATCCTGATTGACAGTTGATTTTCTATTTTTAATCAAAACTTAAAATTATTTATTCAAATAGTGAAATTAACTAAAAAGAATTAATAACGATCCAAAAAAGTTAAAATAGTCCCTAGTTAAAAGTATCCCTAGACAATTTTGATATGTGTACCTATATTATTTACTTTAGGTAATGAATGATTTAATAATTTATGTAATGAATTATTGTTTACTTTAGGTGATTATAAGGGACGTGGAAGATGGGGATTTGCGGGAGTGTTGAATTATTTTATCGTAATCATAATTAGCCTATAATGTTCCCCCTGCTGGGACACAGACCTCCTCTCTGTGAGAGGGAGTGGGCCGTAATTCACCACGCGGGCTCAGTGCGAGTGGTGGGCAATTGGTGGATTGATTTTTTTATTTTTACATTGTTGTCACAAATAGAAGCAATAAGAATAATGTACCCAGCATTTTGTAATATCTTGATTTAAAAGAGTGTCCTTGGAGTTTCTTGCGCGTTTTTCTCCCCAGAGATCTACGTTTTGGAATGGGCAATTAGCTTCAACTTTTTGACAAACTGACCGACTCTTTGACAGTTCAAAAGTGCCTGTAAATGGTTTAATTAAAATGAATGCTTTCAGTTTGAGTTGGTTGTTACAATAAAATGGGGACCTATTATGATGTGGGTATTCAGCGACTCACACAGGTACAAAAAATGCTACCCAGTATCAGTACTTATCAAAAATTTCAGTGAGACTAAAATGTAGCTAAAATAAGGTAAACAAACGTATTATACGACTACATGGCTACATAACTATGAGTAAAATAATAAATGAAGCTGAACAAATACGAGGAGCCCCGGTGTGTTCTGACTGTTTGTGAGGCACAAAATGTTACACAATGAATTTACTATCTAGTTAAAAACTCGGGTTCTCTACTTCACAATAGACTTTATTTTTATCACACAGTTAGCAAACATTACCTACGTTGTTCATTGTGAAATATGCAATAACTTTCAAAGGGTCTATGAAATATTATTTAGAGACAGTACAACGCAATGCATTATCATAATGCGTTCAGCGCGGTAATTGCGTAAAACTAGCAAAGGCTTTTATTTTCATAGTTCTACAACATTCATCGCGTTATTTACGTTATTGAGCAGACAAATTTTTCGAACATACGAAGCAATGGATTATCAATATCCTTCAAAATTACTCAGATTGTAATTGATAGTGTGTTACGCAATTAGGGGGTTTACCCTAATAGCGCATCAGGGATGTTCGCCGAGTCGCAAGTAGACTGTGCCTATGGTAGGTAGGTACTACACGAAAACTATTACTAAATTATTTTTTGCGGGAGTACAACAATATAAAAAACTACCTAAAGAGATAAAGAATGCGAACTCGTTTAATATTTTCATAGCTAAATTAAAGAATCACATTCTAAATGATCAAACATTACTCCCATAAATAGACTTGCCTTACTGTTGCGTTGCTTTGTTGTGGCACCGGGTTCGCATTTCTTATTTACTATGAATATTTGCGACCACGGTAATTATTTCTTTTGCGGGTAGATTGAGAAGTTTTAAGTTTTGTATTCGTTAATTTTATTTGTGTGCAAGATGAAATGTTGTTGTGTAAATGATTTTGTTGTAAAGAAAACAATAGCTGCTTAGTTTATGTGTCAAAGTTCTTATAATATACATATTTAAGGTTGAAGATGTTCTCAAGTAAGTGAAATCTTTGTAATTTCTTATTGAGAAATAAATTTCTTTAACCTTAAACGATGCACATCGTGACCGAGACATGACAGGACCGTGGCACACACAAAGCAGGCACTGAAGCATCGTCTCCGGCCCGGAGACGAACGTGTGTGAACAACTTCATGTAAAATAAACACCGACATTTTGTTTGAGCCTCTGATAGTCCTAAAGGTCCGTCAACGAAGATACGGGCCCTTCCGAAAGTAGTTTGAAACTTCGGAGTGAAGCCTACACACGATTGTTTAACTTTTTCGGTCAAGTAAAAATACATCGGGACTGGAGGACAAATGTCCCTCGACGTTGTATCACCACCCAAGCACCTATGAATACAGCCAGAAAATACTACGAAATAGGTTCTTGGAAAAACAAAAGAAATCTGTCCCCATACCTATGACGGTTTGATTGCCGCAGTAGGTGATTGAGAAACTTGTCAACTCATCCCGCGGGATAAGTTCGAGCGGCCTCAGTTGACTAAAGAACCATATGCACTACGTTTCGAAAGTTTGATTCCAGCAGTTCCGAACATCACCGAACAGTTGATTCATGTCCTAGTGTTCGTAGAACAGATACAGCACATATCTTTCATGCACCTCGTGAAAGATTTGTGCTTGTAAACCTCCCAACGAAAAAGATCATATTAAATTACAATTTGAGGCCAATGTTTTCAAGTAGGAATAGATACAGAAACTCTTTCACGTGTTCATCAACTGCTTAAAAACCCTTTGAGGTTTGAGGAGAAAGGTTTCATTACTGGAATATTCTTCGCATATCAAGTGTCGGGAGCTGTCTTTATCATTATAGTTATCAACGCCTACACACCCTTTGTTCTGTTTTAACAGGCATGTTATTAAGTAAGTAGGTATGCCTGATACGTAATTATATGTACAATGTGTAGGTAAAAACATATACAATAATTTAGGTACGTTTCGAGGTTACCTGTAATAAATGTACAAACAGGTACACACTGGTAATAAGTATGTACGTTGTAGAGTCGAACGAACATGAACCCATGCTAATGATGTCAGTGTTTGAGTGGTCATGTTTTATACATCGAAATAGAATGAATAGTGTAATGATATTTGACATAAAAACAAAGCTGTTTGTCTGTTTTTCGAGTTTGTTTGTTTGAACACGCTAATCTTTGGAACTACCAGTCGCAGGTAATTGAAAGAGCGCTAAGCGAAAATGAAATGATAGCGCTGGCAGGCGATGCGACGCGACGGGGTGGGTCGGGGAACAACAAACTATGCGGCTGTGGGTATACTACGTACAGACGCCAGCAGGTCAAGCTACCCGAAACTGTCAAATTTTCCCAATCAACCTTGAACATTAATACTTTAGCGATAAAGTTGAAAATATATTAAAGAAATTTGACAGATTGTAGTAGCTTGATGTGTTGGCGTCTGTACCCACGTTTCAAGTATACCTGAAGGCCAATTCTCGTAAATTAAAAAGGTTCAAAATCTAATCGCAGTGTCAAAATGTAGGGAAATTTGAGGTATTTTTGACAGATTGAGACTGAGATCAGACTGTGAACGTTCTTAAAATTATGAGAATTGCCCCTCTGATAATATTACTCATGCTGTGAAAGCATATTTTAAATTCAGCTATAGCTCTCGCTGAAAAGTGCAATGAAAACAGTTTTTACTTATAGCGTTTTCTTTCTCTACTGGCATAATATCTTTTCTTCGCCGAGGTGGCTCGTAGGTTAAACACACAGCAGCAAGAATTATTGTGCAAGTTCATTTCCACAAGGTGACTGTTTGACAGTTTTCAAAGTCAACTTTGTGTCAATTTTTGCACTCGGCTGATCGGTCTCAGCGCCAACTTGCACACCAAAAACATTTTTTTTGTTTAATAGTATTATTGTAAGAGCCGGGTCGATCGATCAGATTATGCTACGCTTGCCGCGGTCGGCCCGTGGATGGGTGATCATCTTAACATACCGAGACCCCTCTGTGCCTTAGAAAGCACGTTAAGCCGTTGGTCCCGGCTCTCATTCTTGGATCTTGACTGTCGTGTCTAGTGTGTACTAAAGGGTACGTATTGTGTTTACTAGTAACTGGGTTGTGGAGATCAGATAGGCAATAGCTCCATGTAAAATACTGATATTCAGCGGCATCCGCTTAAAAAAGAAAAGCCAGATTGAAGTATTGTAAGAGAAAGCATAGACACACTATGGTTTTACTAGACAAGATCCAAATCATGTGATAAGATTCAACAACATATAATTTTAAAACAATAAACAGCCGCTGCGAAGTGAAGCACATGCAAAACATTTGATTGACAGTCCAATATTGTTTGCATGCATTTTTCGATACCGCTCCCATTTTTATGAAACAGCACACGACGCGTTGATACCACTCGAGAGCATGACATGTGCTGGGTTTAGATAATAGGAATGGTGGGAAGGTATTATTTTAGATATCATTTCTCTGATGAAAAATGTTCGGTTTTATTTATTTATTTAGAACTAGCTGCACCCCGCGGTTATACCCACATAAGTTTCGAACCCGTAGGAATATCGGGATAAAAAGTATCCTATATGGTTATCCTGGTTATAACCCATACCCAGGATACTTTTTGTGTGCCAAATTTCTTCCAAATCCGTTCAGTAGTTTTTGCGAGAAAGAGTAACACTCTTTATTGTACTGCACCACAAAAATACATAACAAAAAATAGATCAATAACTACAAAATATACATTGGGCGGCCACATTGTTTTCCACATCATATTGAAGCAGTTTATCTAAGAAAATATAGAAAATCGTCTGATGAATTGCTTTATTTCATTCTCACACGAAGAAAAAAATATCGTCAGTAGTTGCACCCCTTTTTTTGAAGACAATTAGAAATTAATAGTTATTCTCGCAAGAGATTGAACGCTAATGATTCCTTTTTCGCGTCGCTACTGCATGATAGCATTTCTAGTTCTACTTCATCAACTCTCCGTGTTCATTTTTCATTCATCATCCACAGACCAACTTCATCCACTGTTGGGCATAGGCCTCTCTTTTTTATACCTATCCCCACGCTCCTGTGCCAGCCTCATCCAGGTTTTGCCCGCGATGGCAACAATGTCGTCTGCCCAACTCGCCGCTGGACGACCGACATCTCGTCTTCCAGTCTTTGGACGCCACTCTGTCACAGCCTTACTCCACCTGTCATCACTGCGCCTTGCCAGGTGACCCGCCCAACTCCAGCCTATTTGACTTCCATAATACGCTTTCTGATTTCGAAGACCTTCGTAATTTAGTTTGCGTCAAAAATATGAATAGATACACATTTTTTCATAAAGCACTCTAACCAAAAAATCCTAACGCCTCTCACGTTAAATTAATTAACAGCTGCATAAAAAAAACGAATCTAATCTCTTCAGGAAGACCAAATTAATATGCAAGTCGGGCGTGACGAAGTATCGTATCTAGTGCGTGTTAAGTGATCAATGACGGGAAAGAGGAGTGATGTCAGAGACTCAGAGCGGCGTGTCACGTGACTCACACATGACACTACACCACCGCAATTTCCGAACCAAATATAACTTGCCTTCCGGTGATAAATTGGATGTGTATACTCCTCGCAGTCGCTGATACTTTTTTCCTACATATTACCTTTATTTGTTTTGTGGGCTCACCTTTATTATCGCCACTGCAACATACCTAAAGAAGTAAAGACACGGATAAAATATTTGGAAAAAACCGGCCAAGTGCGAGTCGGACTCGCACACGAAGAGTTTTAAAAAGTTTCTTGTATTTAATAAAAATTTAAGGGGATCTTAAAGGGTGAGGGGGTTTTAATTTATATTAAGTTTATTTATTCTTCGTTATTATAGTGGCAATAGAAATACATATTCTGTGAAATTTTCAACTGTCTCATATTAAGTACAGTTAATGAGATACAGTCCGCTAACAGACATACGGATCGACGGACTGCGGAGGCTTAGTAATAGGGTTCCGTTGGCACCCTGTGGGTACGGAACCCAAAAAATTTTAAAAGTTGACATAACTTTCTTGGTCATTTTATTCCACGGATTGTATGTGTATCAAATGTTAACTTTCTACTCCATTCATGACTTTAATATTATTTTCCTAAACGTATTATATCCAATTTACGCTAACCTACAAAACTTTACAAACTCCGTTTTCCATGTATCAAAGTTTAAACATTAACCGGAGATCAAACCTCAGGCAGTAACTACGCTGCGCCGGGACACGGAGAGCGTCAACTTTAATATATGTAACAGGTCACCCAAGTAAAAGCAGGATTATCTGTCGTTAGGGCCGCGGTTACAGAAGAGCCTCGTGTTTAAAACTAAGCCACGCAATCTCAAATCACTTAGACACATGCTGCTTGCCCCATAGAAACAAGGATACACATTGAATAGGTATTTAAATGTCGCTTCGACGCTATACAACTCTAGGGCGACATTGACTTGCCTTAATTACTCTACTTACCTTTTGGCACAGAATAGTTAGTATATAGAATGCCATGAATGTAAATTGTCGAACAAATGTGTGAGGGTTCTGCGTTGCAACAATTATGAAACGCCTCAACACCAAGTACTCACCATTTGCCTAGTTTTTTCTCAACTACGTTGAGGTCGGCTTCCAGCCTAATCAAATGCAGTTGCTTCCAGCCATTCAGTTGAATACCAGTACTTTACATAAAGGTACTGCCTACCTGACCTCCACAACTCAGTTATCGGGTGATACGATACCCCTTGGTAAGACTGGTTGTCAGAGTTTCAGGCTTTGACGACTTGTAACGACTGTCAAAGATCCAAAAATGACGGCCGAGACCAACGGCTTAGCGTGCTTACCGAGACACGGAGGGGTCTCGGTATGTAAAAATGGTCAGCCATCCACGAATCGACCGCGGCAAGCGTAACTTAACCTGATCGATCGACCCTTGCAGCTGTTATTACTTAGCCAGGAACCTCTTTAAACCCCTTAACTCTTTTAACCTCTCCAAATAGTATGAAATCGAAACCTAGTTAGTGATTGTCCAAATCGCATAATTTTCCGATTATTAATGTCTGCCTGACAACATTAAACGCAGACTTTCTTTGCAAGACATTGACATTCTCGTAGCAAATCCCACACGATGTTATTCCATTTGCTTCATACTCTGTAAAATCGCGGTAACCACGCTACTTTTTCGTTACTTAGTAAGTACCAACTATGTATCATTATGTCAATGTACGTGCGTGTTAGGCCGGTAATTAGTCTAACTACTTGTATCCTCAGTATTAATAGCCTCGCCTTGGGTTAACTGTTGACATAAGCTAAAGTATCTAATCGGGATCAGGTCGATTCATCTTGCCACTAGGTCGGACTCAGATAACGTAATGGTGTAAAGTAATCAATTCACGTACCTGCCTTTATTGAGGGAAAATGTATCTGTGTTTTTCACAACAAAGAATCACTCGCAAGTTAATAAATTACACAAAGAATCTGTTACATTGTCTTTGTTTTTGTTCGTAGGTGTCGCAGGAAGAGGTGTCAACGTCAAGAATATGGGTCAAGGCTACCAACCAAAGACATTAAATTATTTACCTACCAACACATACCTATACTTCCAGCAGTCACTAATCCTACTATAAAATTATAAACGTGAAAGTTTGTATGGATAGATGGATGGATGGATGGACGATATTACCACGGGATCGAAACTTATGCGGGTGAAACCGCAGGGCGCAGCTAGTAATTTCAATGAGTGTGTTGTTGAGAAAGTTGAGCCACCTAAAATAGGGTTAAGCTACACGATGACTAATGCATGCAAGCCGTCTGTTGGGACAAGCCAACTTAAAGCTGTATTGACTGTTTCTTCAAAAGGTCCTTCCAGACATGGCCTTGCATTGTTAGACTCACATAAAATCCTAATAATATAATGTTTGACTGTTTGAATCAACTTACATAAATAAATATTTCATTACATTTCAATGCTAAGAGTGGTAATCATGGAAATATTCATAAGGAACCACTCGTCATCTGTCTTTCCCAAAGAAAACGTTTTACAATGCAGTCTGATATGACAATGGTTAGTGCCCTCACAGTGTTTTGTTTCCAAAGTTTATGCAGACGGCTGACTAAGAAAATTCAATCAGCTATTGTCTAAGGCAAAAAAATCGACACTTCAGTAACCATTGTTGCATCGTATATGTAAATATCAGCCATTGTTCTGCATCCTTTCAAACGCCCGTTATCTAACCATCGTTCCGTCAGACATAAAGTATAGGAAAATGTGTAGCCTTAATACTTGGTTTTAAGTTAGGTATATGAAAAGACTTATATAAATAGAATACTCTTTATTATACACCATAAAAATTACACATATAAATGTAGTAATTTTACAAGAGGTGACACGGGTAACACAATGTACGATCTTATCGCTAAAAGCGACCTTACGATCTTGATACTTATCTATTAGGCATGGTGTTATGTAATAAGTATAGCAGGTAATGTTATTTTTTTCTAATGATAAACCGTCTGTGTCCATTACAATTTACAAATTAGAATCTACGACAGACACTTAAATGTTCCAAAAATCATATGGTAATACCATTGCGTCGGATACAAAATTATACATTCTGACGTTGTAATTTACTCTCAACGGACGGGATTTATGATTGCTCTTCTCGGGCCACTCTCATCGTATTAATATTAGTGGGGCGAGGCGGGAGACAGGGACATCGCTCCTAGGAAACCGATCTTGAAACAAACCCAATTAAACGCGCCCGCGCCGCGCCCGCACCCGCACCCCACATAAAATAGTAGTAAACAGAAGACCAGCTCCATACATCTAGGGAACACAGGCGCGCGCACACTAATAAGCGTACGTACGGCGATCTTACTATGTATGCCAAACAGGTACCATAATCGTTGTGGGTGTGCGCAGACGCGTGTCTATGTGTTCATAAACACGAGTGGCACGCGTCCACGGCAGAAGCCACTGCCTGCAGCCGTCAACAAGTTGTCGCTCGCATATTTAAGTACGGTGCTCGAATACACGAGTGGCGCGTTGTCGACGGCAGCCGGCCGACGCGTCGATGGCAGGCTTATGAGCACTGACCCGTTTACTAAATAATAGTTATTAAATTAATAATACAAATAGTTTTTATTAATTTATATGTATAAAATCCGCGGCTCGTCGCGTGATACATTGTAATGAGTGATCCGCCATAGAGTGTGCGTGCGATAACGCCCGTTCGCGTTGCATAGAGTCGACCTTCTGTAACATATTTATTCTGTGGCCGCACCGCGCCCGCACCGCCCCTGATCATCCACCCCGTGCCTTCTGTTTCACTAACCTAAATAAATTATCTGCCTTTTAAATGAATCATCGCTTTTAAAATACTCTTCTAGGGTTACAAACTTAAATATTGGTTTCAAATAATAACTAAACCAAAATTAATATAAATGCCTGTGGGTACTGTCCAGAATTTTCTATTTTTGTTTGACCCATAGTCTGGATCTAAGAAATAAGAAGAAAATAAACTGTACTGAAAATAATGAGATTCTCGGAAAACGGATCGCCATACATTTTTGTATTATTTTCATTTGTTCCTAGAATTTCAACTACGCACATACCCAATCCCTCTCACAGAGGAGGGAGACCTTTTTCCCAGCAGTGGGAATATTATAAGCTGTTTATGCTGAGGCCAGCTTAGGCTTATGCAGGGTTAATATAAATATTAATATTTATAAGAAGGAAGGCAGCAATATGAATTATGACAGCGTATTATAACGTAAGGCATATCCTTAATCCTTCCAGAAGGTACCGAGCAGAAACTAAATGCTGCTATAAATCAAATTGTAGGCACGATATTTGACATTTTGTCACCATTATTTTTTACGACTTAGCTGGTATACATGAGCAAATAGCGAACATACTCCTAGATATTTACAATTTGTATGTCCTTAGAATGTAATGAGATGTGATGAGATATGTATGGAATTTGGCTATTTATTCAATTTTATGTTAACAGCTTTGTTTGTGTTCGTGGAAAGATGGACTCATTCATTTCAGTAAAAGTATTGTTCTTGCCTGAAAACTATGTTAATAAACTTTTGTTTCATGAATACGTCAGACTAGAAAGTGACATAGAGGATTGCAGAGGCTTAAAAGGCTTTCAATTGACTCTTACTATTTAATGCAACACATAGCAACCGAAAATATAAAGCCCGGTACATATTGCGCTGAACCTCGTGGGTACATGGATAGGTAGTGTCATGTTGCATGAACTACGCTTACATTCACCCTGCAACGTGAATATATGGATAGAGCAATATTCGCTGCCAGAATTGGCTTACACTTCCAGATTAAGCGGGTAAAAAGTTTAAATAGCTACCTCAGCCATAGGAGGCTAACTTACATATGCTCGGTTCCTGTAAATAAAGGGAATCGTTTTGCTTATCAATGGTAGCATTTTTTATTACCAAATTGAGTATATAAATAGATTCGTAAGATAATTGTACCTAGCTACTTCCATAATATAGTAGAGTTTACTATGCAAAGCTTGGTATTTGCTTTATTATTAGTAGATACAAGAGTCTTAATTTTAACCAATAACGATCCGTAAATTATAGGAATTGGCCATTAGTGTGTCAAGCTATTAAGTTTTAATAGGTTTTGTAAATGGTTGTGAATAGTTTATAATATGTAGAGCAATAGAAAATACGTTTTGTAAATGTGTACCTATGTAACCTTGCTTGTTTTAAGGTACCTACCTACCTGTTGTCTTGTTTCTTGAAAATGCATTCCTCATAGAGCTATTATTAAGTGCCCATTAGTACCGTAACTTGCTAATTTCATATATAATATAAAAAATATTGAGGAAATTGTACCTACCTATTTTTAAATACCTATTTAATACCTATTTTTATACTTTTATGTACTACTGTAACTTTACGCTCCAGGTGTTCATTCATAACATCGGAAGCACTTAAAACTAGGAAATAGATCCGCAATACGACAGCGGATATGAAAGCAACCGGCGCATGCGGTCACAAGCTCACAGTAGAAACAAGCCGACACGTATTGCCTTGTAAGTATTAAAGGTTTTACAACAAAAGTTATGTATGGGTTGAACGGGGTTTTCCCTTCGGCATGATCTAATTTTGTCTCAGTAGGAAGGCGGTAAAACGGCGTAATGGGCCTGAACAAAACGCCTCTGATTTATAGAGGGCACGCCACCCAACTCGTACTGACATAAATAGAATGTGGCAGACACCCTGAAAAGGGTTACGCGGATATGTTCCATGTTTGCACTACGCTTGAACAAATAAAATGACAATAAATACCTAAGCACTTATTTCGGTCTATCGGTAATAAAATACTTTCCACGTAGTACACGTTAGGGACCGTCCACACTCCACGCATTTTCGTTGTTTTTTGTCAACAAATTGGCATGAGGGCTGCTCGACTGTATTTCGTTTTTAAATTTAGATTTTGCTGGATGAATTTACACTGTCAGTCCACAGCAAATATCTGTTTTAGAATTGTTTTGTGTTTAAAATCGTATAAAGTCAGTGTTGTAAAATTCACCATGAATAAACTTGTGAAAAGGTTTGTGAGGCATCCTTAGGGCGTGTAAACGTGAAAATAAGCCAACAGACACTTATTCATTCGCCGCTAAACAAGTTATTCAAATGAGATTTTGCACAAAATTTCATTTCACTATAGCAGAAAATAAATTGAAATGTTAATATGCGTTAAGGGGTGGTGCTTGGCATTAAAATCAATTTAATCTATCTGCTTAAACATTGGTTAGTTAATGTAAGTATTGGTACGCCGCGGGGGTTTGATGTAGGGTATCCTCCGGGAGGATAGAGGTCAACACTAGTGCTTACGTTTGTAAAAGTTTTATAGCCGCCTGTTAACTAGATTGCCTCGCATTGGCAATAGAACAAAACTACTACTTTTGCCTCTATTTTCCCTCACGACTTAGGTCAACGTTAACAAAAATAACATGAAGCCTCATTTATTACGCATAATACCTATGAATTGCATTAATTATGACGTGTAAATTACGTGTTAATTTGTTAGCGTACCCCAAACGAACTGTCCGCAGACAATCTCATCCGCACACAACACAATTCATCACAGAAACCCAAACTTAACTAATTTACGTCAAAACAACTCGTATAGGTAAACATAAAAGCCACGCTAATGAGGTTAACTATTCGGAAAATATGCTTCCTCTCAGGAATAATATGATAACAACATAACACAGATATAAGGAAAATATTTCACACATAATTCTATACGAAAAAGGTTTTATGGCTCGTAAAGCCAATGATCCCAAAATTGCTCTCAGCTTGCTTCTAATCCCAAAGGTTTATATGTAAAACACCAATAAAATAGAATTCTAACGTCTGTAAAAATACATAAAATTATACAATTGAAACGGAGGCAAAAAGAAAATGTCATTGCGTATGTATATTTATACTTATGGAATGATTTTCCGTTATTCCTTTCCTCCGTGTAAAACGACCTTCTAATAAAACGCTTTGATAACGAGATTAATTTTACAGAAAAATATACTTCCATAGAGGAGTATTTATTATTTACCACTCTTAAAAGTATAAGGTGGTTTATATACGGTCCCTTATCTGAATCTGAGGACACAGGTGGACGCAGCGTACGCTCTTGTAAATATTTGATGAATACCCTTAACAGCTCTTTGCTATTATAATTTACGGTATTCTACAAGTAAGTATACTGTACAACCCTACACTCTCGCCCACTCACGTCTCATATTTTATACGTTAAGTTTGACACCACTTGATGTTTAATACTTATTATGACCACTACTGATACTGGATAGGTTTCTTCCAAATTGGAAGGAGGTCGCGTGGGCTCACGAAAGATGGAAGAAGTAGAGGAAGGGCTTTGCCCAGGTGTGGGACAGTGCAGGCTAGAAAAAAAAAATGCAAAAGTTTTTTTTGTAAAATAAAACCGTATTTTTAATGTATTTTCGTTCAAAATGCAAAAATCAAAACAATAACAATTCACGGTTCTGTAATTTTATAAAATTCAAAAGAGTGAAGGACCTCGGAAATGTTTTGATGAAAAAATAAGGGGAATCTTTTCCATTTCACATAATTTTGTTATAACAGAAAGTCAGAAGAAGGCTTTGTTGTGAATAAAAACCTACTTTGTCTGAACAATGCGTGTAAATACTGACAATAAAAGATAAGGCTTGAGAGGAAATCAGTTAATAGCAATGGATTCTTTATGCGATCATTATACGGTAAGTAATTATAGCTATTTCAGGAATATACTCGTAATAACCTATACGGATAACTCAGTCACGCCAAATATCAAGCATTAATTCTATTTTAAAGGCGTTTTGAGCAGTGGTTGTCCCAAGCAAGCGTTTTATTTTGTGCTAATAATTTCATCACCACTGCTCTCTAAACGGTGTAGGAAAACATCGTTAGAAAACCGGCATGTCCTACAACCAAATATTCGAAGACATGTAACATCTACCAACCCGCATTGGGCTCGCGTGGTAGATTACAGTCCACACCCTCTCGAAGAAAGGAGGCCTGTGTCCCAGCAGTGGGAACATTATAGGCCGATTATGCTTATTTTTAATAGTGTCCTCATTCAATAATAAACATTTTTAAATAATAAAGCTGCTTATATTTTATAATAAATTGACAATCTCATGTAAAAGATCAAAAACGATTTTCCTCCTTCCATTGAAAGGTTATTACAACACACATCAAACAAATATGCAGGCAAATGCGATAATTTTCGAGATTCGATCGCTACATTGAAAGAAAATCGGATTTGAATTCGCTAAGTGGTTTTTTTTTACACTCGAGTGAATTTTCTTTGGGTAGGTACTATATGATAAGATATTTTATTTTTCCAAAACTTTGATATTATAATATTGTTATAAAGGTATGCGAAAAGTCGAAAATTTGCGAAATAAGGCTAAATGTATCCAAATTGAGGCGAGCGTTTATTGATTCGCAAATAACATTAAAATCCAATTATGGACAAATGTCCGAATGACCGCAAAACTGGTGTATGCCGTTTGAATTTGTGAAATTGTAAAACTACCAAATAGTTACGTCAAATATTTGTTTGAGTGTTATAAATTATTACTAAACTTGTAATTAAATTAAATAATCGATATCATGTAAATTAAGTGTAGGTACCTGCACTTAATTAATATTACAATGACCATTAATTGGAAATAAGTTTGGAGCTTCCCTACGTGATCGAATCAGATATTAAGAGATCCGTAGGAGAATCAAGGTAACCGACTTAGCCCGAAGAGCCAAACTTAAGTGGCAGTGGGCAGGGCACATTGCTTGCAGAAAAGGTTCTGGAGTGGCAACCGCGTACAGAAAAACATGGCGTTGGAAGGATTCCTACAAGGTAGACCAATGACCAGCCTATGTATTCTCTAAAAATCTCACCGTAAAAACTAAGGTGAAATCAAAAGTCAGCAATCCCTAAGATCGGGTGAAATGACAGATCACTTCACCTTAGTTTTCACAGTGAGATTTTTTCGGCTAGTGAAGACCGCATTAATCCGCGGGATTCGAGAAGTACAGTACCAGTCGAAGTAGCGATGACGCCGACGTCGACGGCTGAAATGATCATTTAATATAGTTAGATACAAGTTCAGTAATAATTTAGCGTCCATGTTTTACCAATAACGGCGTACAAATTTTGTAGGTATAAAAAATACATTTTATTGCATTTTACATTTCATTCTAAATTTCATTACAAAATACAAAACAAATGAATAATAATTGATGTCAAGATATTATATTATAAGTAGGTATATTATAGCCAAAATAAATTAAATTAAGTCTAGAATATTCATTATTATACAGTCAAAACGAATCATTCAAAAGTCAATTGATTTAAAATTCACATTATTCAATTGTTATTCTTAACTATGTATATTAGAAGTCGGAATAGAAAAGTCCTTTTCGTTTTAAAAATATACAACATTGTAATACACTTTACCTACTAACTAAAAAAATTCTCAGCTAATTTTTGAAAAGTGACAAGGGCTGTTCTTTCCATCTTTTAGGTAATTTATTAAACATGATATTGATAGGAGCCATACAGAAAACAATCTTGCGCGTGAGGGTTGTTTTCGCAGTATGAGAGCATATCCTGCTGTTGTCGCGCCTATTACGTGGGACTACTTCATCTAATCGTTTAAATCGGTGTGAATTTGTTTTAACAAAAACAGCTACTCCTAAAATGTACAAACATGACAAAGTAAGTATTTTAAATTTTTAAAGTGGGGCACGCAAAAATTTCGATGTGGGTTTTCCAATTCAGTTTTTTATCAACGTGGAGCCCTAAAAATTTTGTTGTTTCTACCTCTTCTATAAGCTGGTCATCGTAGTGTATATTTAAATTACTCTTAAAATTGATCCGTTGACTAAAATGTATTAATTTAGTTTTAGTCAGGTTAATTTTTAATTTATTGTCATCTAGCCACTTTACCATTACATTTATAGAATTATTTATGTCACTTTCATAAGTATCAACACTTTTACAAGGTATCATTATGATGCTATCATCGGCAAATAGTGTCAGAGGTTGAGGGATGCCTTTCGGTAGATCATTAATGTATAATATAAATAAAGGAGGCCCTAGAACACTCCCCTGTGGCACACCAAACGAAACTATACGTTCTTAGGATTGAAATACAATTTCATGTTTACTTTTCATATTAATTTGGGTTATATTTGTTGTTTGAGTTCTATTAAGTTAGTAAGATTTAATTAGATTGTTGACATTTCCTCTAATTCCATATGCTTCAAATTTATATAATATTATCTTTCTATAAATGAATTCAGTTCCTTGTAAATGTATTTCTCAAATATTATAGGAATTAGTGATATAGGCCGATAGTTCTGCCATCAAGTTTTAAATTTAGACATTTAGTTTTGTTCGCATTAAGTAAAAGATTATTAGCTGCAAACCATTTCGAAAGAACAGCCAGACTTTCGTTGACAGGTAAGATATTTGTATCTTTTCTATCTATTTTAAAAATAAGTTAAGTGTCATCAGCTACTAAAATTATATCCGATAGATTAGCCATCATGTAAGGGAGGTCGTTTATATACAGGGTTATTTGTAAAACACCAACTACCTCTTAATAGGTCATTGTACTGATAATTGTGAACAACTTTTACTATAAGACCAAACCTGAAAACGCGAAAAAAAAATTAGCTTCTCCCTACATTTTGACGAGTTAGGGAACAGCTGATTTTTATTTTTTCGCGATTTCAGTTTTGGTCCCATAGTAAAAGTTGTTCCTAATGATGAGTACAAAAACCTCTTAAGAGGTTGCTGGTGTTTTACAAATAACCCTGTATACTAGAAATAGGAAAGGACCAAGAATTGAGCCTTGAGGCACACCCATCCTCTCCGGCGGGATCTCATAGCGGCATGGTGAGTGCGATTGCCGCAACCCAGTGCTGAGCACGCCACAATAGCGGCGATAAGTCCCCTATTTGAGGAGTGGCTAGAGAGGCGCCACGGCGCCCACACATTCCGCCAGACGCAGTTCCTCACCGGACACGGTTGTTTCGGGAGGTTCCTATTCAGGATAAAGCAGGAAGAAACGCCAGGGTGTGGATCGCCCGGAGGACACGGTGGAACATACGGTCGAGGTCTGCCCAGCTTCGGCGGAGCACCGCCGTGTCCTCGTGGCGATCGGCGGCGGCGATCTCCCGGGTCCGGCCCTGGTCTAGGCCATGGTATGGAGCGAGAGTGCATGGGAGGCCGTTACCTCCTTCTGCGAAGCAGTAATGCTCGCGAAGGAGAAGGCGGAGCGCGTGAGGGAGAGGCAATCTCTGCGCCCTCACGCTTAGGGGCGTGAGGGCGCAGTCGCCACAGGAGACGCCCTGGACGGGAGTCAACAGCCGACTCCCGGACACCGTAGTAGCGGGCTTGCGGGCGCGAGCAATGGGCAGCTCGCCGCCCAGTAAGGACCAGCACCCTAATTGCATAACACACGATCAATCGGAATCGGTTTCATTTTGACAATTCAACAACATTCATTGCGTTATTTACTAAAAGAATTCATTCTTGTCTTGCTGTTTTGTATTTCCCGTTTCTTTGTTAATTAACTGCCACACAGCTTTTATTTTATTATTAGACATACTAATTTTGTTACTTATTAATTTAGATTTAGCATCAACGCAGACTCTTTTCAGTATTTTAGAATAGTTTATTACATGATAATTATGAAGGGCTTGATCAGAAGTTAATGATTTCTCGTAATACAAATTATATAAAATATTTCTGCTTTTTTCTGCCAGCAGTAGCATTCACAAAATTTTGGTTTAGTATTGATAGTAACTTTTTTCACAGGACATGCTTTATTGAATTCTTGGCATAGTGTAAAAAAAAATTAAATCAAAAATTTAAAAAACCCCCGACTACGTGAAACCCTATAAAAAGAAAAAAAATAACCTTGAAATTATGACCCTACGTAAGTACGTATGAAATTTTTTGATTAAATGTTATCCCGTCGGGGGACCGCTCTAATTATTAGCCTAACGTTCTGTTAAAGTTTAAAATAGTAGCGGTCCCCCGACAGGACAATATTTAATCAAAAAATTTCATACGTACTTACGTAGGGTCATAATTTCAAGGTTATTTTTTTCTTTTTATAGGGTTTCACGTAGTCGGGGGTTTTTTAAATTTTTAATTTAATTTTTTATTTCATGATTTTTGTAGGGACTCCTTATTATTTCTTTTCTTTTATTTTCTTGCGTTTTAAGATTCAGGTAATTTGGTATTTAATCAGGTTTTTTGTAATTCGCCACTTTGTGGTGGTGGCCATCTTGGATTTGAATTTTGTCATAGTGTATAGTATTCTACTAGTCAAGCCCTTTCATTTGATACCCATATTGAGGGAGTTGTAAAAAAAAAAAAATGTAATTTGCCATTTTATGGTGGCGGCCATCTTGGATTTGAAATTTGTCATAGTGTATAGTATTCTACTAGTCAAGCCCTTTCATTTGATACCCATATTGAGGGAGTTGTGAAAAAATATGTAATCCGCCATTTTGTAGCGGCGGCCATCTTGGACCGATTTTCATAAAACATAGCTAAGAACACTCCCGACAAATTCACCTTTTAAACAAAAAAAACAAAATTAAAATCGGTTCATCCGTTCGGGAGCTACGATGCCACAGCCATACATACACACACACACACACAAACACACACACACACACACACACACACACACACAGACACGTCAAACTTATAACACCCCGTCGTTTTTGCGTCGGGGGTTAAAAAAATTACCATAGTTTATGTTAGGGTCTTGTGATTCAAAACTAGCAGTTGAAATATAGCTATGAACATTAATATTAAACAACTTCAATTTATTTTTAGTTAGAGGTCTTAATTGAATGGATTTATCTAAGTGTAATTTTTTACCTTAGTCAAATGATTCAAGTTGACCAGTATGGTCAGACCTGACGCCACTAATTAAGGACGAGTCTTTTATTTCACAATTAGTAAATACATTGCCAATGCATGAAGCTGAGGTTGCTGTTATTCTAGTAGTTTCCTTAAATATACATACGTTAGGTACTAAACATCCGTATGACAAAATACTTTCTTCCATGCAGCTGAAAATAAGTAAAAACATATCGTAAAAATAAAAACTAAAACAATAATTTCCGTTAACGCAACCGCATGCGAATTCCAAGATTTGATTCTGGCAGTCCTTCATAAACACAAAATTATTTAGTACCTATCAACCCGATTTATAAAGAAACGCTAAGTACGTAATCTCCTTGTTATTATACTTAAACGTGTTTAATTAAACCGCATGTAATAAGACTTCTTTACTGCCAACAGCTGCTCCAAGGTTTCAAAACCGTCGCTAAAAGAAGGTAATTAAATAAATAATTAATTTATAAATGTAAAGAGCTACCCAGCTACTTATAATATTTTTTGTTTGACAACAAGTTGGCGGTCCGCGGTGGCAGCACATGCATTCTATTTCCATACCGGAGCAACATGGGTGGCGGGCCCGTCATAAATCAACACAATTTGTTCCCAGCACGTTTTGATCGTCCGTTAATATTCGTGATAATTGTTAAAATAATACACATGACACCAATTCGTTCACCCCGGATGCTGAACGTTTGTTATTTTAACATCACTCATTTAATCAATTCCGCTTGAATAAGATTTTAGATGAAATCAAACAATGTTTGCGCAGCCTATCAAAAAGCTTTTTATTTAATATAATAATTGCGAGCTGTGTTAACAAATTGCCAATTTATGAACGTTCCGATATTATTAGCAAACTCGTGTTTACAATCAGAATTAAATTGAGTTATTGTTTGTTCTTAAACGCTAGGTATTGCAAATGTGCTTGTTTAACATAATAATAGCATTAATTTCATTATTTTGTTGCGTTACCTATAATATGTATATACTAGGTATCAATATCATAGGTACCTGCTAACATAATGACCCACTATTTACTTAAAGACGTAAAAATGAAACAAAACAAACCGAGAGCGAGCTTAACTTAAATATTTTTCTGAAAAACATCTTGACATCTAAAATAAGCTTCTAAGCGAAGCAACACTAAAGCCGAGACATAAGGACAACTTAAGAAATTATAGAGAAACGAAAAAAAAGAAAATTGTTTTCACAACGTCATGCTCTTACCTTTTGAAGTATAAAGAGGAAGACAGTTAATAGTGCTAACCCGAGGCAGTCGTGGCACTTCACAGAAAGCGATCCTTTTATCATTTAGAAGGGACTTTGTTTTCAGAATCTGTCCGGATGTGGTGGGCATTGATAGTTTTTAAATTGGTTTGTTTATTAGCTGTACACAAACTACACAAGCATCGTTTATTTACAAGAAACAGATACTTAGTCGTAAAATAGAACGATTCTCGTGAAGCAAACTCAAAGCATTTATTTCAATTAAACCATTTACATACACTTTTGAATTGTCAAGTGTGTAGCACGTTAATCAAAACAAGATGTAGAAAAGTGTCAGTTAATTTCCCTTTATGTGAGGTTATTCCTTCCGGAACTATTTGCACGGTCGTTAACATAATGGACCGCACAGCCAAAGATAAATGGTTCGTGGAAAGCGAAATCAACCAGCCAAGAAGTAGGAAAACTACTGTTAGTGCTGTGACGTAATGGGCATTCTCTAATAAGAACATTTCCGAAGACTTATTGCTGTCTACAGAGTATGTAAATCGAACAGGCGAATATTTCCTGAATACAATACACACTATCTTTACACAAAAATATCTAAAATTGATACTCCTCCCTAAATGATAATACAATAAACGTATCTTGTATTTTTATTTTCTCCCAGATATGTGAGCGTAAGATACGTATTTTATGAGATCCGCTCGTACTGCTGAAATTTCTGTCATGGTGTGCGGTATTGAAGATATATTCATGTTTAGATCCCTCGTCGGAGGCTGGAATATCGCTGGCGAGGATAATTCAATTATCCTCAGAGGTTCCCGTGTCATCACTCAAGCGCAGGTGAGCGAAAAAATTCTCGGATTCCCGAACTTCATACGAGAAATACCTAAATAAGTTACAATAAACCAGTCGACACAGAACCAAACAACAACGTGACTGAAATACTTACACCAACAGCTTTTTTTGAAGAAAAGCGTCTAAATTTAGCTTTGAAAGAGTAAGATTACATTATTTGAAAAGTTTATAAAATATCCATCTGAAATTATTGTCACTTAGCTTTCTAGCATTTAAATTCGCTACCTAAAGAGCTTAACCCTTCAGATCAAAACGGAATATTTATTCGCTTTGTGCTTTGAAAACCCTTATCAGAATCGACCGTGCATTTCTATAACCTGGGAAATCTTTTAGGGTTGTATTCCTAATATCCACACTAATTTGCAATATTATGTCAACAAACAGCAATTACATAACTAATACCGTCAAAGATCGTACTTTCTACAAAGAAAATACATACATGAAGGCACGTTTTTTCCCTTGGGGGCAGGCAGACACTACAAAACCCCACGTGCACATCCTTACATACTCATTTTGCTTCATTTACGTTTTACGTTCATTCATCTGGTCATACACGCACGCCGGTTGCTAGTACTTCGCACCTGATCTTTCTGAAGAACATCACCCATAAGGTCACTATAATAATTAGTTCCGTCTAGGGCGTGCCAAACTAAATAAAATACACCTAGACTAAACTCTATATTTACCAGTAAACTTTCAAGTTCGAAAATGAGGTTACAAACCACGAAACTCAGTTTGCAATTGTTTTAATCATTCCTTGATATTGTTGCCTTTACTATCTTAAAGTCGAATCGGCGAAGTTCGTAGAAAGTTCGGTTTATTGGTACTAGACTTGTGTTCAATCCGTTTCATAATGCAACCAACAAGTAGTACTTATCCCGTATAATCCGTCGCGGTTTCACTACCGCCAGCCGGCTTGCCGCTGTAAGTTATTAGATTTGAAGAGTTTTGGCGGAGACGCTCTCAGCCGCTTCAATTTGTGCTTCGTTAAACGATTTTCAAGAATATCATAAGGCTGTTTTTCAGATTATGTACCTGGATACGTTATGTTCCTCCATGCTGGTGATGTGATGATGTGGTGGTGGTAGGAGATATTTGAATTTTGGTACCGTACCTACATAATATAATATACCATCACGCCTGGATTCCCCGAATGGTTAGGCAGAAGTGTACCTGTAGTAGGTACACCCACATGTCATCAGTTATGTTATTGTTGTCTAAGTCCCACGGTACGGTACCTACCGTTGCACAATTTCGTCATGAAAATAAAATAACGTTTTTATAAGCTTAACATGGCTTTGTCGTTTTAGTTAATATCTAATTTTTAGAAGTCTGGCAAATATAGTTATTTCTCTAAGTAGCAATTACTTTTTTTACCTATTATAGGTAGGTTTGCTTTTGGGGAAAACTTAGTCAACTAATAAAATATTAGAACGTAGTATATCTACAGGTAAATGATTAGTATTTTAGCTCAAAACCTATTTATTCGTAATAAACACAAGGTAGCTAAGCAACGCGCCACTGACCTATACATCATTCTACAGAAGCTGTCATATTATCATTGTCTAGCCTTTCATTGTAGTCCGAAAATATTGCTGACACGACCCTGTCAACAAAATTATTTTTGTTAATGTTTTGAACGGCAGACAAATACGTTAGGTTATTTTCCACCGTCCGTTGTAAGCGGTCCCACTCTTACACGATTTATCCTCTTTGACGAAAACGAAACATGAAAGCTAATGTCCGGACCCCGGGACTTGCCAACATATTATTATATTGCCACGTACACGCCTTGCCCCGTGTTTTGAATAAACATAATTACAGAAAACACGTACTTATTATGATTGTGATAACATTTTGTTAACTTTCTCCCTAATTACTTTCTTAGTTGTTTTCATACTGTTGTTGCCATTAAAATTCCTAACGTTAAACATTAACAGCAGACGTAGCGGAAGGTTTTGTCTTTGTATTTCTCTTACGTAACCGTTATATTTCGGTAAACACAAAAGTACTGCAGAATATGAAATTTGATTCGGATTTAGTTAATTCAGCAAGTTAGTAGCGGTAACTAATTACCCATCATTGTATTTTAGACTGAGCTGATGTGGCAGAAACTTGAGTTAACACTATACATCACTCGGCGTGCACACATGACGAAGCCACTATTAAGTCATTAATTAAGCAAAGACGACGTAGACAAAGACAGCTCAGAGACACTCTACGTAGTCCTTAACAGCTAAGTGATAAAGTTGAAAGTGCTGTAATTTACAGTGGGCATGAAGTTAATGGGGTAGCATTAGAAGGGCACGCCGACGTCGACCGACAGCGTCGCAAACAAATAAAGCCACTCGTTAAATAAATCGCCACAGTCAAACATAGTCGAGACCTTTCCGCACCTCTGCACCCGTGAATAAATAAACATAATAATGTGTTTAGCGAACGACCCGATGTTTTTAAACAAGATAATAACTAACATTTGATTAAAAACAACGTTGGCTTCTGAGTAAATATTTATTACTAGCTGCTGCCCGCGACGTCGTCTGCGTGATGCTCTACAGCACCAAAAATACGTAAGATGCCAGTACTGTCGCTATAGCATTATAAGTAAACAACTTTTAAAATAGCATTAAAATATTTTTTTTTTTTTTTGCAAGCGAAGCAAGTGAAGAGAGTTATATGGGAATCCTGCTGAGTTCAGTCATAAGATGTGACTGAAGGAAATAGAGAAAATAATGCAGGAATACATTCCAGGACACAAAAGAATAAAAATACGTACCTACAAAGGTATTATACCTTACAACACTTCCCTATAAACTACGTTGGTAGTTATGCTGCCAGGAGCCAAAATGTAAAGAGAGTCAGGACTGGTGACGCGGGAGCAAGCGACGTACAGTTGCCTGTGTGAGAAGCAACTCGTCCTGAGGTCGACACCCGCTGCCCTCAGTGTCTGCCCCTGCGACTTATTGATGGTCATCGCGAAGCAAACACTCACGGGGAACTGTACGCGCTTGAACTGGAACGGGATGTTATGAGGTATAAGGGGAAGCGTGGTATAAATACTGCCTCGCCGACGCCACAACCCGTAAGAATTTCCGCCTCAATGGTGTGCTGTGGAGCGAGATGACTTTAAGGCGGGTCCCATTACACAATCTCGGAGGAGATAGGTTCCGAAGAAGCATAATCGGGACACCGACCTTCAGCTCGATGGTATGCGCTGGAAGTCCACTTGCTGACAGGGAGTTCAGAAATTCCACAGGGTAATGTGTGGCGTCATCTTGCTCGACAACAGTGTTTATCGAGGTGTAGACCACTTCATTTCCCTCAATTTCCGAGAGAATGCATTCGTTAATTGCTGCAGCCTGATCATTTTTGGGCGTCAAAATGCCCCGCTCACACACCCAAGAATTTTGCTGGTGCGGTATACGACTGATGTCCCCGTACACACAGCGAATGAGTTCTTCTAAGCTGGATACCACTCTACCGAGAGACTCTGGAAGCACCACCTGTCCACCTCTCTCTTCTGGTAGTGTGCCTTCGCCAAGACTTAGAAGCACATCGGAGAATTCTTGAGCACGTGCATTGCCGCCGAGCCGAGCTCTCATATTAATGGTCAAGCGCAGCGTACGAACTCGTGACCATAACGAAGATCATTTCAACGAAGCATTCACCTCGTCAGCCCTCGATCCCCGCGTCACCACGGGAAGCGTTTGCCGGAAATCGCCACTGAACAGAACTGTGACACCACCCATCAAATGTTCGTTCCTGCGGATGTCCTGCAGGGTTCTGTCCACGGCCTCAACTGCCTTCCTATTGGCCATCGTCCACTCATCCTATACGATAAGAGAGCAATCCTTGAGCACGTGTCCCTTATCGCTGTTACGTGACACACCACAAACAGGCGTTTCGGCGCTCTCTAAATCGATGGGAATATTAAACATGGCATGTGCTGTCTTGCCACCTGGAAGCAGTGTGGCAGCGATTCCCGACGACGCTACAGCAATAGCAATTTTGCCTTGCCTCCTGACCTCTGCAAGTATGCCAGTGGTAGCAAATGTGTTTCCTGTTCCACCAGGAGCATCCAAGAAAAACATTTTACCCTGGTTTTGCCCAACGCGAACAAAAGTATTAACAGTCAATGTTTATTTTGTACTGACAACATGAAATTGATGAAGAGATGTTCATCATCAATGAACATAACTTTTTTGTAATACTTAATACCGCATTTTTTTTAAATTGTCTTCCTCAACTCTGCTCAAGATTTTGATGGTTTTGTTGGAACTTGAATTTGTCAAAACGAACTATACGATACAACTTTTATGAAGAAAATGCACATTACCATCTATAAATTTTAAGAATAACTAACTACTAACCTCGCCAACATGATTAAATTTAAATTATTAATTTCCAAAAAGTATTAACATGATTTGATTTTTATGAAATCTCATAGATGGCGCTGTTTCAAATTGTCTTTTTACTACTAACATTCATTTAAATATGTTTCTCTGCCCAAGTTACTTAAATGGCGTAGTTTTTATAGTGTAAAGCTAGATAATAGCATGGCTTACTCAAAAACAACATTTAAATATGCGTCGTTAGATTACACGCTGTCACAGAATGCGTAAGAAAAATAAAGATTCACAGCTCCTCCCCCGTAGGTGATAGCGTGATAATATGTAGCCTATATGTTGACCCGACCTCTTAGCAATATTCATGCAAAATTTGAAGTAAATCCATGCAGTACTTTTTGAGTTTATCCCGGACATACATACAGACAAACAGATAAACAGACAAAAATTCTAAAAACTATATTTTTGGCTTCGATATCGATTGTAGATCACGCCCCAAGTATTCTTTTAAAAAAATATTCAATGTACAGTTTTGACTTTCCTACGATTTTATTATATGTATAGATTTATCACGAATAATATTCTTTACAATTTCAAGATATGCCTCAAACTTTGTTAAAATAATCCATCTCTTTGAGTAGCCTGTGCTCGAAAGGAGGGACCGAAATAACTATCTGAGAGAAAAGATAAACTTTTATTTTCCGCGAAATCTGTTTATCTTTCTAGAAAGTTCATTGAATGAAAGCAAATGCTTAAGAAGACATTTCTCAGGAAACGTTATGATTGTTTTACGCTTTAATTATTAACACTTTTATCCGATTTATGATGAGAATATTTCCCGTTAACATATTCTTTGTAAATAACTGAGCTGAAACGGCTTTTAGGTAAACATCCTTTTTGACTTGGCTTGTAATAATAAAAATCAATGGCTTCCGAAAGCTTAACTGACCGTGTATATCGCGGTCCTCTTTCCTTTCATCAATTTTCTTTTGTATTATTATTTAGTCGAGCCACAAATAGCCTCACCCACACGAATATTTAAATCAATAAAGTCTTTATCAGATATGTTCTTCACGAACTGAATAAAAACATCGCACTCACAGCTTACATTGCGAGGAAGGAGTGATTTACCTTGTTGTCAGTAAGTAATTCCTCTCGCCGTATATTTTCACAGTATCATATAACATAGTGTTATCGAAAATATTATTCCACACGGGTCTGTATAGTCACATCGCAATATTTCAGACTATTTGTATGCCATTTATGTAGAGTGTCAGATTTCGATCACGCTAATGATGGGATGTGATGTATTTGGCTTTAGGCTAGTATTTAAAATGTTTTTAATTGAAACTGTTATTCTGTTGTATTTCAAATGATTTACATTGTTTTATAGATACTAAAATTACTTTTAGAAAGATAATATTCAAAGTTTTATAACATGATTGATGTGTTTACGTGACATTGTAAAAATATTCAAATCGCTGAACAAGACAGAATCAATTGTGAATAACTTTGCTGACTCTTTGCTGCCCAAACTGAATTTATAAAAGAAAAATATTGAATCACAATCTTGCATGCATGAACTAAGTGTGTATTTTAAGTTTTTCAATCTTGGAAGAAGTTTGTAAATTCAATTACACTTTTTCAGCGTTTTGCGGGAGACACTATGAAGCTAAATCGGCTACAATTCTTATTTGCGAAAATTAGCTTATTCATGATTATGACGCAGTTACTTTGAAGTAGTGCTGAACATTCTAGAGGTCAGTGGAACATTGCGGTCAATGCGCAATTATAACAAACGCCCTCCCGCTAGAGATTAACATAACGAGACAACGAGTTAGGGAAAAGTTACCGTATTCCTGAATCCTCAGGGAGATGAGTCGAGAATAATGAGTGAACAGACCAACTTTCTGAATTTGCCGGGATCGAAGCCATGGGGAGTAAGCAATGTCACAGCGTAATTATTACGACTGAGGATTTTTGGGTAACATACTAAAAATAATAAATAACAAACTAATGCTTCATTTATGTCTAAAAGCAGACAGTTTGCAATTTTATTATATTTCCGGATAGAAAAAAAGAAATATTCCGTGCTTTTATAACCTACTGCTAAACATAGTCTTTGATTTTGAACAGAACAGTAGGTTATTAAACAAAACTACTGACAAAAAACAAAAAAAAATATGAAACAAGCTACCGGTGGTCCGGGCTCCTGAGAGACCTCCTAACATTACGCGCCGTATCCAGAAGTACCGTTTTCTGGATCAAGCCCTTCATTCAACTGCCTAACGAGAGCCTCCTCAGGTGTTGATCGAGGCCCTTGGCCGTTGTGCCATTGGCTGTCACGACTCTCGGCACAATGACTACTGTATTCACATCCTACATGTCGACAACCTCACGAGCCAAGTCAAGATACTTAACTTGCAACTTTCTCAGCTTTCACGAGGTTCTCGTCATGCAGGACTAAAGTATCAACATTCATCGCGCGACGCTCTAATCATGTACTGAATCCATGGTAACAGATTATGCGTCGATGTCCCTGCCACCCTGTACATCAATAATCAGTTCCAATACTTAGTTTGGCATCTGTAGGTACATAGTCATGACCGTTTATCGATGCCAGACAGGCATAAAAGAGTGTTACGACGTTCTATAAACCACGAGAGTGTCACAAAATCTACTTAACTTAGAATTTGCGATTGTAATGCAACTTTACGATCCATTAAAATGCTTACGACCTTAAAATTAAGTAAAAATCGCTGAATATAGCTATAATGTGATTTTCAAATATCCATCAGAGCTGAAAATTATTATGTACATACATAACAAAAGAATATCGACCTCGGGACCTTTGAGTAACATAATACCATACAGTCTAGCTAAACCGTTCTGATTCAACCAACCCTACTAAACCCTCGACCCTAAAAAGAATCAAATATCCAAAAGTTACCCAAAAAGAACTTATGAGGAACCCTGATTACATTGAATGATAACTTATAATACGGCTTATTTATTACAGAATATATAATTTCATTCATATACAGGCTGTAAAAAGACACATTACATAGTCGTCAACTACGCATTCTGTACATCAAGTTAAGTAACATTGCACAAAAATAATTGCTGGGAAACGACTGTTATTTCTAGTGTGAACATTTTCTGTTTCCGGAGTGCGCAATATAACACTCAAACAGTACAAGGGTCTTGAGGGTATTTAAAGTTGTGTTATAACATTAAAAACTTGTTTTCGTAAAAAAAACGTCAGTAAAAGTTGGAATTTTGACCTTCAATATCTCCGTAACCAGAAGGTATGATCCAGTACAACAAAAAATGATTACAATGACAGGAAATACAAGTGACTCTAGGCTTCATCAAGTGCCTTTTACACCCGCTATGTAATCCATCGCAGTTGTATTTTTTCATGATTGTATGCAGTCGTGCGATGCATATGAATCCATCGCGCATAGCGGAGAGTTATTGTCAACAAAAACACAAATTTTGTGGAAATATAGGCCTCGGTGCTTCAATGCGACAATAGTCTGCCGGATAGTGGACAGTCCGTGTCAAGCTTAGTGTTTGCGCATTTATTTGGCAACTACGTTTTCGGCTGTTGTTGTGTGAATATCTACTCGGACGAGTTTTTCACGAGAATATTAGTGATTGAATGATTCCCTAACATCGTACTGAAATGGCTTAAACATAGGTTTACTAATAGATATTTTGTAGCGTTCATAAACTGTAGCTAGCTAACTAAAAACTTCATTTTTACTCAAGGAAAATGTCGTTGCGCGGCACCAACAAAAGGGATTTTCCGACGAGACCGGTTTTGTACTCGGATTTTTGTTATGAAACCTTTCATAAGTATGTAAATTGAAAATTTCAGTGCGCAGAAAGAAAGAAAAATGGCGAATTCCTTGATAACTCTGTGTGAGACGGTGACGGAATAAATTTTAGTAAAGTTTTAATGAGATCTTGTGTCTGTACACGCAATTTTATGTATTAGCTGGAGTCGCAGGTGACTGTCTGGTACGTCGACGCCTTTATTTCATGGCCGCCATTCGAAATCTCATCCCACGCTGTAATATAGACACAGTCGTTTTTACTTTACGATCTTGTAATGTCACCGAGGCGTATCAAACGGTAGAACACACCGCGCTCTCGCTGCCTGATAAGATTTTATAACACAAATCACTACCAACATATTCCGAGCACAATAATGTGGAAAAGGGTCTTGATAACATTGTAATGGAAATTCTGCCGAAGAAGGGTACAGGAAAAGTCTTTTGCTATTTTTGTCTACAGGTACTTTTATCCATAGAACAAGCACATTTCCTAGAACAGAGTTCAGAAAAAGTATAGTGAAACCACTTGCAATACAAAAAGAGGATTACAGCACGTCGTTGCCGAAAGGCAGATGTCGGTTCAACACCGCAAACAGCCCACACTTTATGAAAGGAAATATTTTCACCCAAGCTATTGTGTTACGAAGCAAGAAAGCCATCCTGTATAATTTAGTTCTTTATAAAAGTTCGCGTTGCTCATTGTATTGCGTAACTGCTTATTATTGAAAAATATCAATCAGTAGTTCAGTACCTACTGCCTACTATTTGATTTTGCTTTTTTTTGGTTAGAAAATTTTGCTGGGTAGGCACAATTCTGTTTTTACAAAATAACCCACATTTCAGAGATTGTGCGAGTAAAGAGGCAAAGGGTTACGTTTTATTAAACATTAGACTTTGAAATAGGGACGTCTGGCGATGGGATAAACTAAAGATTTAATCAAAAGATTGATTTTATGTAGGACAGAGGTCATGTGTCCTTTATAATCTGTTTTAAAATCAAATGAGGTGGCAATTGACTGATTGACTGACATATTAATGCCTATAATATGGCAAAAATCTATTTAGAAATTAATTAAATATCTTTTGAAGGGAAATACTGCTGAAGGAATTTAGATAGAGGGTTTGAAAGGGGTTGAGATGGGGATGAAACCGCTAACCACGAAGACAATGCGTTATTGTCCAAGTTTGTTGGCTCAATGATCTTGGATTACTGCGATATGAGTCGCAGATTCAATTACCGCAAGGAACAGTCTTCGTTATGACCTTCAAATAGTTTTATATCCGGAACTGTGTGATCGATGTTGAAAAAAAACACAACACAAAGGTAATAATATATCCTTGTGTAGTGTTTTTTTGCTAACAAAAATAAAATACCAGAGTACCTTTAATTTTATTTTCATCTGTCATGCTTAAAACGAGGTAACAGCCATCAAACTAAGCGATCCTAATGTGAGGTCGTCTCACATGAGGTCTGATGAGTTCTATAATTACGGGTCTCAGGCTTTGAGCATTCACATTTGTTTTTCAAAACCCAAAATATTTTTTTTATGAAATAGGTACATTTTACATATTTTGTAGCAAATAATATATTGTCTGCGTAAACACGCGCTACTTAAGGAAGTACATTCATAAAATTAAACTTTGGGATGCAATATCGGTAAGAAGGTTGTACCTTAGCCATCTTTGGCTTTCCTTCCTTATAGCGGTAATCAACGGAAATTCGTACACCCAACGATATCCTTACAACGATCATAAATACTTTGCCAGAAGTATAAGCGGTATCGCTTCACGAAAGTCAAATAATTCTAAATTCCTACTTTTATATAACGGATGTAAAAATACCCTTAACGAAGCCGAGACTCGCTTGTTCTTTTTGTTATTATGGTATTTTTTTTGTAGTGAACATACATGGGGACCTTCTGGCTATATTATATTGAAGGTCAAAGTTCCAACGTTTTTGACCGTTTACCGGAAACAAGTTTTAAATGTTATAACTACTAACTAACTAACTTAAACTAACTATAACTTTAAATACTCTCACGATCCCTATAACGTTGCACGCACATACGCAATATTTTGAGTGCGTTACATTGCGCACTACCGTAAACAGCGATTTTTCACACCAAAAATAGATGTTGCAGTAATTATTTTCGGTCAAAGTTACTTAGTTTGATACACAGAATGCGTAGACGACGGCTTAGTGATGGGTCTTCTTACACCCAATCTTTGTAGGTAGTGCGAGATTTCAATAAACGGATACCAAATGACCGGACGCATAACGAACACATCCAAATGCCATATTGTCCGCGGCGGACGTAGGACGGGAATCACCTTGCGACCTCCGCCTCCTGATTTATTCAAAGTCTAAGCTCGGCCGGAACACGTCTACTTTGGATTTAACCCAAGCCACTTTCGCTTTTGATAGCTCTGCCGAAGATTCTCGTAGGAGGAAGTGGGACGTAACAATCCCGGAAATGGGCCCGACTAACTACAGTCACACTTCATGCAATACTTATGTAGGTAGTTTGTATATTTCCCTGACACTCGCTTTTTATGTTTGCTCTAATGCAATTAGTAAACCTCTTCTGTATATACGGTTCTTCTGCTTCATTCGACTTCGTGGTATACTATGCTTTCTAGTTATGTAATATTCTACGAGTTCTTTACTAACCTCCAAAACCCAGACTAAAGTTCGCACATTTACGAAGTATTCCGACCAGAGAGATTCCGAGTTGGAACTGCTACAATTATCTTAGTAAAATACATTCCGCTCTGCTACGACTTTAAATAAAAGTACAATCTAGTTTATTTTTTACAAGGCTTGTGGACCTTTTTAATTGTTCAATTTCTTTCTCATAATATTCAGTAACGTTTATTTCAATTTACAAATAAGACGAGAAGTTTCTCCCGTCTGGTCCCAGCCTCTGGCTATCTGGTACAATATCTTGTTGAAAATCTTCCGAGGTACATGTTTTGCTTACATTACAACAAGAAACTGTATAACTTATGCTGTGGCGGAAGAAAATGTATGAAAGTGGTCCAGTGTTGTTAGGATAGGTAACTAATTTAAGTTATTTTACCGAAAAGAAAAGTGTAATTCCTCAAATTAATGAATCATAATCGTAATCATAATCATTTGTCAGAATGTGGTACATTATATGGTCTTGTGATTAGTCACATTCTGCCCAGTTTGGCGTTCAAATATTAGGTACATACATTTAATACAGGACAGAGATTATTAGGTTAGTATTAACATAACAAACAAAGCTCCCTTTTTATGAATTTTATACGTTTTACACGTTCTAGCAAATTTTGTTACAAAGTTATTAGCATTAATTTCGTAAGGATTTTGAATATACATTTGTTAGGCATAGGCGAATTAACAAACAATTCGGGAGTATAAATGGTCAACGTAGCTACAACAATCTTAACATCAAAGAGCCAAATTGTAGCAGTGGCTGTGGTTATGACGGCTCTTTGTAAACTTCTGTATTCCTCTGTAGAGAAGCCTTCATCTCCCCACTTTTCTACAAAAGTCCTAATCGTTCATGCCTATGAATGATATGATGCGTCACATGCAATCAGTACCCTCAGCGCATACAGTCCCGGGTAAACACTGAACTACATCAACCACGTATGATGAAGTTCGGTGTCCAAAAAATACTTCGGAACAAACCTAGAAGTATGGCGCAATCGAACGCGACTCACGACTGCCTCGCGAAATTGATATGCAGAGCTTTTAGCCAGAAACAGATGTAAACAGGAATATGAATAAAAAAATGTTTGTAGGTACACACAAGGTAGATAGCCCAGGAAATATCGAGCGACGCTCGAGATTTATGAGCTCATTATACATCGAAATTTACCATCATTTCACAGGCAGCCAATCTCCTCCTCTGCAAATGTATTTCATACATAGGTAATATTTTTGTCACGCTTGACAAGGGAGCTACGACCTTTAAAAGGCTATACAAAATGTGAGGGTTATTTTTACATACTGTGCTAAAGACTTTTCTTGAAAATTATGCACATACTCTCACGTAACTGTCTTTAACGATAGCTTTTTTTATTTGGTGTCGCTTAAAAGACTTTGTAACATATGCTTGTGTATCTTTTTACTGTGGAGTAAGCAATAGTTCATGCTCTGCCAACACACCTGGTGTGTGCTGTCACAGCGTTAGGAGTTACCGCTGTTGAACCACGCACACTGATATATGCGGCATCCTAGACCATAGCTTACTAAGCGCAACTGTGACCCATTTTCCCTAGATAACCTCTAGAACATTCGGAAAAAATAAGAGTTAATGTATTCTTTGCTCACCTGAAACGTGGATTGAAAACGAGAAATATTGTTTTAGTAAAAACTGAAAAAGGTAAAAAAAGAACTGTTCATTACCATTTTTCTGGCACGAGCTGTGAGTACTTAAATAGGTATAAAGTCTATGAAAACATAACGCGTTCAAAATTAATATGAAATATAAAGCAAAACTATACAATAACAAACTTAGTACTATAGTGACTTAAAAGGGTCGTTTACGATTACGCCAACAGCATGTTGTTCAACCACAAAGATGTAATATTTCAGGGTCCGTTGGTTATGATGCAACCCTAATTAGACAAGGTCTCTAGTCACGAATAACAGTCCAAGATATGTAGTTCATTATTATTTCGTTTCGCGTGGGCGCTTTGGTTGTTTGTTACTATGAAACTATCTGGTGGGGAGTTCTTTTGTTCGCATGACAAAAAGCGACGCGTACCGACGGCACTACATTACTCGTAATAACTTCCTGAGTCTGCACGATGGAATAATGGGGCGTAACGTGCCGTAACCGACTCGACTTACTGTGCTGTCCTCTCGTTACCTGCGATTCCTTTTATCTCCCTCTTGCTTTCGCGTTTTGTGCTCCACGGTAGTAGGTCTCGGGTTACATGTAAAATGTTAACGGTGACGCTTTTGTCCTTAATTTGAGAATTTGGAGATTGTTACTTCTCACCCAAATACGTAATTTCACATTAAAGCAACATTAATACATGTTAATAGGGCCTGCGGGCGGTGAGTAATGGGTAACTCACCGTCCGATCAGGACCAGGCCCGTGCCGGACGGCGTGTTGTGTTCCACGCGCGCCTCAAAGAGATGTCAGCATGAGTGACGGGGCCCCATAGGGCCGTAGCCTGCCAGGGTAGCGGGATTGTCCGAAAGGGTTACCGCTGCCCTGGAACATAAAGGGCTAAGGAAGGAACACGGGTGGGTTTTAGTCAGTAAGAGTCTGACACTCCCTCCTGCTCCACCCAGAGCGGGAGGAGTCATTTGATGATTTCCCATCCTCAAAAAAAATAATAATAATAAATACATGTTAATAAGAGGTATGTTTGTGTAAACTAGGTCCAATGAAATGAAATTGTTTATTCTGTAAATAGGATATCAGAATCACTACTACCGTCAGATTATTGAAAAAAAAATACACTAGATGACGTCGGCGTTTCCTACCTGACATCTCTGAGAAGAAACTCCGAAGCAAACTCAGAGGTCACAGTCTCTTTTAAAGTCCATTGTGTCTGGACTTTAAAAGACACTGTGACCTCTTATCTTGGTCAGATCATATGAAGACCATGTAGATTGATGTCTGAAATGGTTTTTGAGGAAAATACCGCACAACTAGTCCCGTCAGTGCAAGCATTTGAAAATAATTGTCTATCTCAACTCAGAACTGGAGGAGCTCAACGGTATTTATCGTCAATAAAAAAAAACTAGAAAAAAAATGAAGCATGTCAAGAATTCATATTGGCAAAATAACTCAAATAAAAACCAAATATAAATTCACAATCATACATGATGGTATGCCCGTTACATTCAAAGTATTTTCGAATCAAGCTTAGAAAGTATTTATTTACTTTAAAAAAAAAACTTGCGCCGTTGCAATATTCGCGTCTTTTTCATTTGGACACTTTAAGTTCTTAGACTGAAAGTGCTCCTGATACATTATTCATAAGCTGGGTTGCGTTACCTTACCTCGACGATATTATTTTTTTCGCAAAAGAATTTACAGCAGCCAAATACCTACTAATCATTTTTATTACATAAATATTGGGTTTAAAGCTCCTTTTCTTGTTGTATTTACAGTATTTTATAATTTTAAGAATATTGTTCATCATCTGAAAATACGTTTACTCAGTGGAAAAGGTTATCGTAATTTTGAATATCCCTTAGTTGATATCTACCTAACCTATCCCAAAAAGAAATCTAGACAACTTCGCGTTGTTTCTTTTTTGTCTAGTTGCAAAAAATACTGTTAGTCTAACCCAAGACAAATATAGTTGACGTAAGTTTTCGTCAATATCTAACCCTGAACAAATATAATCTTGTGTACTCAGTAATAGAAATAGTTTGTTATCCCACCCTCTACGAGGTCTACGGCGTAGCGCTACGCGATCGTCGTTTCAAATTCTTCAACAAAAAAAAAACTTTCAATGACTTTGTTCTATTTTTCTACATGTAAATGTCCTAAAGTTCTAAAGTAATATCAGTCAATTTGCAACTTTCAACAGTGTGGTCTTGAATCCTACTTTCGAAACTTTGAAACGACTAGATTTTTAGAAGAAAAAACGTAATGTTATTTGGCGTAAATAACAGGATTGCCAGAATTTAGGGAAAGTCTACCTAAAATTATAGTGTATTCAATAAACTACAAAATTTAAAATAAAGTCGTGCCAGCGACACGAAGAAGAAGTAAAATATATTACAAGTACTAATCAGTCTGCTTTACTCGAATAATATGCGTATGATTACGTTGCGATTACGTCGAATTGCTATCTCCCAAGGGTCATCAAGCTTACTAATTTCACACTAAATCTTACCATCCCAACTAATTGGGCATATGATTGGACCCACTACAACTTAGCTGGACACATACTGTCCGCAAAGGCCCTACCTCATAAATAAGCGGCAACAACTAATAAGAATAATTGATTGATTAAATTATAAGCTCAGCGGGTTAGACGTTAATCCCTTCAGATTATCTTCAAAATTTGAAATCTTTGGATATTGATTTGACTCTTCGCGTCCCAATTTCGCAGTTGACGCTAATTAATTTGGTCCAGCCGTTGTAATATCAATCATTTTGACATTAGCGTGCACATCTAGAAAAGGGGTAAAATCTTCGATCCAGAATACTCCAGAATAATCAGAATGAATGCAGCAATTGAACTTTGTGTTTTCACTTTTCCACGATACCAAATTACGTAGGTTAACGTAAAGTAATAAGTTTAATATGTGTTTTATTAAACGTATCACTATTCCACATAATACTTACGTTATTTTTCTCATTCACATTCCACGCCGATCATTTCAGTTCACTTTCTAACTTTATGCTACCAATTCCATATTTCCCCTTCCAATCCCTAGGGAGCCAGCCAAACTGAGCAGCTCTTTGAAAGGATTCAGTCTGCAGTATGTAGGCAACCGTTTCCGTCTTACTGTTAGTGTAATCGCTTTTATAAAGTACACTGGCGGACGTAGACACAGGCACTAATTGTGGTAAACGTTGCTTCGTAACAGGCCACTTACTTCCTACAATCCTACCACAGTTCTCAGGACGTACTGTGTAACAATACCATACGTAATGTCTAATGTAGACAAGGGAAGATGCAATTATGTTTGTTGGATGTCTACGTTATTTTTGTTTGCCGTTAAAAAGGGATAATAAGTACTTATAAATTAATTAAAACTTTCTTTCAGACTAAGATCCGTTAATATATTGAGGTTAGTACAATAGTGCTTAGGTAACTAGGTTAGTATTGTTAGTTTTCACATATTCAATTTTATTTATTCAGCCCTTTTACTGTCGCCACTCAGTGTCCCTAAAAGGGACAGTTCGCTCGCGATGTCTAGTGCCATTGACTTTAACTCAGTTTTTTAATAGATATGTCGTGGATAGATGGCGCCGTAGAACATCGGACAGCGCCATCTAACAATTTGATGGGGTAAACGAATAAGCATGTGATCGGAAACGCAAGCGAACCCTACCGCTTGGACACGATCGTCGGTGGAGGGGATGCAGCGAGGACAGGCGGAGAGACCGAGTGTTGCGACAATCTACAGTCGACAGTCGAGCTTGGACAGTCTTGGCAAACGCTCAGTACCGTACGCACGTGTTTGTTTCCGTCGCAAGGGTGCGTTTCGGTTGTAGCGGGATCGTCCGAAAGGGTTACCGCTGCCCTGGTACATAAAGGGCTAAGGAAGGAACACGGGTGGGTTTTAGTCAGTAAGAGTCTGACACTCCCTCCCGCTCCACCCAGAGCGGGAGGGGTCATTTGATGATTTCCCATCCTCAAAAAAAAAAAGGGGTGCGTTTCGGTCGCTAGTTTATTATAGTTACTTTAAATTCAAATTATCTTTTCGTTCGAGTACCCGTTACAGTGCCCACACATACGTAAACTATGTCGGAACGTCAAGTAGACCCAATGTTACGCATCTCGGCCACCCAGTGATGAAACAGATATAAATTAAATATTACTCCAAGTATAAACGCTACAAAATCTGAACGCAAATATTAACTAGGTACTAGCTTCTGCCCGCAACTTCGTCTGCGTCAAATTTGTTGTTCCCCGACCCATGATACCGCATCGCCAGCCCGCGCTACTACTTCGTTTTTGCTTAGCGTTCTTACGGACTTATTTTCTTTTTACTCGGATCCTAGCGTGATGTTATATGGACTTATGCCTTCCTCAAAACATGGGCTATCAAATGCAAAAAGATTCTTTTAACTCCGACTGATAGTTCCGGAGATTGCCCCCTACATACAAACAAACAAACCTCTTTATTATATTAGTATAGAAGTATACACAATAATATACTTTATTAAACAAGTGACATCCCTATACCGTGTCCCATGCCAATACCAATATCTAAAAGTATCATCTGTTCCGATAAACCCACTCTAAGCTTTAAAAGGCACGTGTGGCTGCAACGATATGAACTGTCAATAATGAAATTGGCTGAGATATATTTTATTTACTATTACCTCGTTTATCCAGTTTCCAATTTGTTATCGACCTCGGAGGAGACGGGCGGCCCTGTTCGCCCGCTGGTCGGTGATATTTTCTACGTCATGTTCTATTGTTATGTTCCAACTGGATAATTTACTTCTAATTCCATAGATATAGCACTGGCGTGTTTGATGGATGCCTCGACGTCACTGGTAACACGTAATCTGTTTTATTACGGAACAAGGAAGAAGTTTTCGTAATTAACATTACAAATGAACATAAATTGTTATTATTGGATAAACCAACAGTTCCTAAAGACAAACAGTTGTATCTAGGTACCTATATAAAGTTGGGGTCGGCTGCCAGTCTAACCGGATGCAGCTGAATACCAGTATTTTACATGGAGCGACTGCCTATCTGACCTCCACAACCCAGTTACTAGGTAATACGATACCCCTTGGTAAGACTGGTTGTCAGACTTTCGGGCTTCTGACTACCCGTAACGACTGTCAAAGATCCACGAATGACAGCCGGGACCAAAGGCTTAACATGCTTTCCGAGGCACGGAGGGGTCTCGGTATGTAAAGATGATCACCCATCCACAGACCAACCGCGGCAAGCGTAGCTTAACCTGACCGATCGACCTGTGCGGCTGTTATTATTTAGCCACGGGCCCCTGAATCATATCTTTGATATTATATTTAAATCAACGTATTTTTATTATTCAATACCATGGAGCTGCTTTGAGAGAGAAATGCCGTTGTGAAGAATTAAAGCACTGGCAACACTTGTGACGGCACGGTTGGCGCAGTGGTTAAGCGATTGACTGCTGCGCTGCGTGTCGCGGGTTCGATTCCCGCACGGAACAAATATTTGTATGACCTACATGTATTTGTTCCGAGTCTGGGTGTTTTTCTATCTATAATATGTATGTATTTACAAAAAAAAAAAATGTATATAAGTAGTTTATCAGCCATCTTGTTACCATAACACAAGCATTAGGTTGCTTAGCTTGGGACTAGATGGCGCTGTGTGAAATGTCTAAGGATATTATTTATTTATTATTTACTAGCTGCTGCCCGCGACGTCGTCTGCGTGATGCTCTACAGCACCAAAAATACGTAAGATGCCAGTACTGTCGCTATAGCATTATAAGTAAACAACTTTTAAAATAGCATTAAAATATTTTTTTTTTTTTTTGCAAGCGAAGCAAGTGAAGAGAGTTATATGGGAATCCTGCTGAGTTCAGTCATAAGATGTGACTGAAGGAAATAGAGAAAATAATGCAGGAATACATTCCAGGACACAAAAGAATAAAAATACGTACCTACAAAGGTATTATACCTTACAACACTTCCCTATAAACTACGTTGGTAGTTATGCTGCCAGGAGCCAAAATGTAAAGAGAGTCAGGACTGGTGACGCGGGAGCAAGCGACGTACAGTTGCCTGTGTGAGAAGCAACTCGTCCTGAGGTCGACACCCGCTGCCCTCAGTGTCTGCCCCTGCGACTTATTGATGGTCATCGCGAAGCAAACACTCACGGGGAACTGTACGCGCTTGAACTGGAACGGGATGTTATGAGGTATAAGGGGAAGCGTGGTATAAATACTGCCTCGCCGACGCCACAACCCGTAAGAATTTCCGCCTCAATGATGTGTCTGTGGAGCGAGATGACTTTAAGGCGGGTCCCATTACACAATCTCGGAGGAGATAGGTTCCGAAGAAGCATAATCGGGACACCGACCTTCAGCTCGATGGTATGCGCTGGAAGTCCACTTGCTGACAGGGAGTTCAGAAATTCCACAGGGTAATGTGTGGCGTCATCTTGCTCGACAACAGTGTTTATCGAGGTGTAGACCACTTCATTTCCCTCAATTTCCGAGAGAATGCATTCGTTAGTTGCTGCAGCCTGATCATTTTTGGGCGTCAAAATGCCCCGCTCACACACCCAAGAATTTTGCTGGTGCGGTATACGACTGATGTCCCCGTACACACAGCGAATGAGTTCTTCTAAGCTGGATACCACTCTACCGAGAGACTCTGGAAGCACCACCTGTCCACCTCTCTCTTCTGGTAGTGTGCCTTCGCCAAGACTTAGAAGCACATCGGAGAATTCTTGAGCACGTGCATTGCCGCCGAGCCGAGCTCTCATATTAATGGTCAAGCGCAGCGTACGAACTCGTGACCATAACGAAGATCATTTCAACGAAGCATTCACCTCGTCAGCCCTCGATCCCCGCGTCACCACGGGAAGCGTTTGCCGGAAATCGCCACTGAACAGAACTGTGACACCACCCATGAAATGTTCGTTCCTGCGGATGTCCTGCAGGGTTCTGTCCACGGCCTCAACTGCCTTCCTATTGGCCATCGTCCACTCATCCTATACGATAAGAGAGCAATCCTTGAGCACGTGTCCCTTATCGCTGTTACGTGACACACCACAAACAGGCGTTTCGGCGCTCTCTAAATCGATGGGAATATTAAACATGGCATGTGCTGTCTTGCCACCTGGAAGCAGTGTGGCAGCGATTCCCGACGACGCTACAGCAATAGCAATTTTGCCTTGCCTCCTGACCTCTGCAAGTATGCCAGTGGTAGCAAATGTGTTTCCTGTTCCACCAGGAGCATCCAAGAAAAACATTTTACCCTGGTTTTGCCCAACGCGAACAAAAGTATTAACAGTCAATGTTTATTTTGTACTGACAACATGAAATTGATGAAGAGATGTTCATCATCAATGAACATAACTTTTTTGTAATACTTAACACCGCATTTTTTTAAATTGTCTTCCTCAACTCTGCTCAAGATTTTGATGGTTTTGTTGGAACTTGAATTTGTCAAAACGAACTATACGATACAACTTTTATGAAGAAAATGCACATTACCATCTATAAATTTTAAGAATAACTAACTACTAACCTCGCCAACATGATTAAATTTAAATTATTAATTTCCAAAAAGTATTAACATGATTTGATTTTTATGAAATCTCATAGATGGCGCTGTTTCAAATTGTCTTTATACTACTAACATTCATTTAAATATGTTTCTCTGCCCAAGTTACTTAAATGGCGTAGTTTTTATAGTGTAAAGCTAGATAATAGCATGGCTTACTCAAAAACAACATTTAAATATGCGTCGTTAGATTACACGCTGTCACAGAATGCGTAAGAAAAATAAAGATTCACAGCTCCTCCCCCGTAGGTGATAGCGTGATAATATGTAGCCTATATGTTGACCCGACCTCTTAGCAATATTCATGCAAAATTTGAAGTAAATCCATGCAGTACTTTTTGAGTTTATCCCGGACATACATACAGACAAACAGATAAACAGACAAAAATTCTAAAAACTATATTTTTGGCTTCGATATCGATTGTAGATCACGCCCCAAGTATTCTTTTTAAAAAATATTTAATGTACAGTTTTGACTTTCCTACGATTTTATTATATGTATAGATTTATATTTTCATATTTTTCTACTCGTAGATCTTTTCTGTCGCGTTAACGCGAGCTTGAAATGAGCTAGACAAATGCGTCCTCATCCTCAATAGGCTGTTTATTTGTCGTGTTATTAAATAATAAGTTTGCCCGTCAGCGCACCACTATATATTTTTATAAATAAAAAGTTTTCACCAAATGAACGACTGAATAAAATATAAACTAGCGAAATAAAACAGGCTGCCTGCGTTTGGATTTCAGCTGTAACAGATCTATTTTATGTGGTACAAAATTAATCACGACTGCACTGTGATCGAGCAAGTAGGTTGGTCAGCTGATATGACAATTAAGTACCTGCTGTTCGCGCAATAATTATAGAGAACAATAACTCACCGCACATAGCAGGCCATTGTACGAGTTCGCAAGGACAGCCGCTATTAACCGCACCCGAGGTGATCATCGTAACTCTACATGATATAACTACAGCATCATACAAGAGGACACACAGCCGTTTTAGTGCCATAAATTGAGTTATCTAGTTTATTACAAGCGCAGACCAAGTGGTTATAAATCGTAGCGCCCCACCATAAACAAGCCGCTCTCTAGGCGACTGTCAATCGAGCATACTAGCAAAACGCCCCCATAAATATTGTTGCAGGTATTTCGCACGTATTTCCATACCAAATTGCGGAACGATAGTCATCTATCATTCGCTTTGACGTTTTTCACATCACGAAAAATCTGACAAAGTTACAAATGTTCACAAATTGACGACATAAATATCTACGTGGAGTTACACGTTCGGGACATATGTTTCCGACCTTTAGGTGGGAAGAGTACACGTTATTGTTCCAGTGTATAATGTTGGAGTAACTTCATCGCATATTGTCTACCTATACAATCAATGAGTTCGCGTATTACTGATCAGTTTCCCTCAGTCGTCAGTTTATTTAATTTGTCAGTTTCGTTGATTAGTCAGTTTCACTGATTCGTCAGTTTTATCGATTAGGCAGTTTCGTTACCTCGACAGGTTCCAGTATTTGCCAGTTTTCATCGATTCGTCAGCTTTCTACAGTCAAAAGAAAAATTGCTGTAAAGAATACCTAACCTTATTAATATATTTTATTTAAAATAGAGTCAGTTAAAAAAAGAAATGAATGCAATCGAAGAATTTCAAAACATTTCTTTAAATCTCGGATTTTAATTTATTTATTATTTTTAACATATCTCGAGGTACGTTAATAACTCTTAACCGTTAATTATAGTTATTTATTTATAACTATATATAGCATTCCATCGCTGTTTATAGTTATTAATGTAAGTTACATTAATAACTATAAATAGCGATGGAATACACTTAAATGTAATAATAAATAAATCTATGCTAAAAGTTATCCAATAGATCTCAATATTCATTTAAATTTGCAGACGTGTTGCAGTTTTCTACCGACTGTCCTTTGACTGACGAATTGAATAAAACTGCAGATTGACCGAAAAATGGCAAATTATCGGAAACTGTCGAGTTAAAGCAACTGTCTAATCGGCAAAACTGACGAATCAGTGAAACTGACTAATCAGCGAAACTGGCGAATTAAATAAACTGACGACTGAGGGAAACTGACCAGTGATACGCGAACTGTAATCAATATAGATGAGACCTACTAGACTATAGCATATCCCACATTTCAGTCAGAAACGTACTACACTTCCTACGTGGGTCTATCACAACTTTATACTGTCGACACGTTCCTAGAAAATCAAATGATACATCTTTATTACCTATCTACCTGTAACTGTTCTGCCTTGTTACTGAAATATATTGCTAATTTCAGTATATAATAATCCTGGTAGTACCAAAGATACAGTTTTTGCAATGCGAATGGTGTGAATATTTCATACTTGATTTGAATAAAATTATTAATGAAAACACACATTTAAAAGCAGAGTGCCGGAGATGTTAAAAAGCATGCAAATGAAATCATAAATATGTAGCGAAGTAGGGAAGTTTCAATATACTGATTAACTCTGCTAATAAAATCCCGGAATCAAAAGGTAATAACAGCCACCAAACTTTTATCCCAGAGGGGCTTTTGTGGTTTAATATTCACAACTAAGACACCATCATCATCTACGAACTCTCTAAGTGCCTTTTTTAAAGGCAGTTAGTTAAGCATAATATGTATGTTTTCCGTAATACGATATTTACTAATATGTTCGGCGTAAAGTATTTAAGCGGGTCTCGGGTGGCCCCCATCCACGCCGCGACCGCTCATTAGTCACTGCCGACCCCCGCTGGGAACACCTGCTCTCTCCAATTTTATTTTACTCAATAGCTTTGAATTTTCCACCGGAAAATCATATAAAAGTCCATTTGACATGACATGACATGACATGACATCTTTGATAGAACAGTTTTTACCCGAAACCGTTTTCACCCTCAATGGACGCGTATCCAGGAATCTATAGAAATTTTCCAGAAATGGGGTCGGAACATGTTTACGATACAACTCGTTTCTTTGATTTTTGGAAAATTATTATACATACTTAATTATGATTATTGCATTCCGGTGAAATACGTGGACTTACATTCAACAGAATAATTTGCATAATGAGACCAATTCAATCAGGGGTCTGCTACGTAAATGTGTTTTATTTTTTCTGCTTTACTTGCTGTACCCCACCTACTTAATTATTTTTACGTACGACCTCCTCACTTCGACGTATGACTGCGTCTTTTCAATGTTTCCTTGAATTTTTACACACAATTCGTTGCCGAATTAACTTAGTTTAAAGTTCACGACTTCGGAATAAAACACCCTGAAATGAAACTAATTGAAATCAAAAGAAGTCGTGGTGCATTCTACCATGGATTTCTAACTAAGTAAATGTAGGTACAACGTGCTGAATAGCAAGTACTTACGGAGGTAAGTCTAAAACGGGTAGCCCGCCTAAAACGGGTATGCGTGTCCGCCTAAAATTGCGCACCGTTATTGCTATTAAGAATGTGTGCGCGCAATGCGCGGCGCCTGCCGCTCGCCAATCACAGGCAGTCGAGTCGGCGCGCTTCTCTGGCGGACACGAGTCCACGGTAAGATAAGAACCAAGTTTTTTGCTATTTCCACTAAAAAAAATTGAGTTACATTACTTTTGATTACTCGAAAATGGTTTACAATATGTTCTTACTAGTTTTGTGTTATTATTTTGCAATAAATAGACGTTTTATTTGTGTAATAGTTTGGCGTTTATTATTTCGGCTTTAAGGTTATGAATCAATTGAAAAAATACATGCTTGTGGGCAAAAAGGGTAGGGGTAAAGCGGGTGATTTAATAAAAAAGTTGATGCAGCGAAAAGGAATCTAAAAGGATCAAAACATTCAAAACCTACTGTGAATGCACAAAGGTCGACAACAGAGAAAAAAAACTCCAAACGAGGTCCAAAATATAATAAAAAAGATAAAGCGGAGTACCGGTGCTAGGTATGCAGAGAGCTTTACAGAGAGCCACCAGCAGAAGACTACATTACCTAAGTGTGATGATTGCGAGATGTGGGCTCATGAGGCCTGCACGTCATACTCTGGCAGAGGTTCGTGTTAATGTGACATCAGTGACATGTGTCACGAATAAGTTAAGTATGATTGAGACTGCAAAATATGTCAGAAGACTGATTATGATTATGGTTGTGAACCCTAAGTGTTAATTATAATTAGAAACTATAAAGAAAAAGTTATGATTGTTATGAAACAGTTCTAGTCATTGATTGACGTTGATCTCAATTAATTTAGAAAACATTCATTTATTCACATCAACATTTCATTTATTTTTTTATTCTTAATGTACAAAACTACTGAATATGTCATTTATTTTTTATAGTCCTTGATAACTAAACATTTCAAAATGTACAAATAAATGTTCAAATTGTATATATAAATTGTTTTTTTTTTATCATCAACCTTAACTTACCCGTTTTGTGGTTCCCTACGTCATTGACTCATATATGAATAGAACATGAAACTCGGTCCGCATGATTACCTATTCATTTATTGTATGCCTCATTACATTTGGTATTAACCTAGTTAAAACAAGTTAATTGCCCCGCGTTTATATTAATTTTGTCGAATGCCCATTAAATCTATTGATAAATAAGCTATTAAGTACCTACTTCAAAGCTTAAAATAACACAAAATATGAACAACTAGCTCCTGCCTGCGACTTCATTCGCGTGAAATTTCTTGTTCACCCGTCGCATCGCATCGCCTGCCCATGCTATTACTTCGTTTCTGCTTTTTGCTCGTCTCCTAATGGCCCTAGCGTGATGTTAAATAACCTACAGCCTTTCTCAGGAATTGGGCTATAAAATGCAAAAATATTTAAAATCCGACCGGTAATTCCAGAGATTAGCTCGTTGAAACAAACAAACCAACTCTTCGCTTTATTATTAGTATATAGATTAGTTGTACCTGCCTAGGTACCACTAATTATTTATATTTTGATTTATTTTTGCCATCAGCACGCTAAAGAAGAAATAAGTACAGTGATTAAAACCGATAATCACTATAGAAACGATAAACCCCCAATAAAAAAATTCTTCAAAATCCTATTACGCAAGCAATCAGTGACGTCATTGACCCACGTCCCCTTCTCTCCTCTACCTGCCAGTACTTTTGAGTAGCTCTAACAATTCAATCACAACATTCAAATGTATCGAAGTTTTTCCTCCACGTGGAAAGAAAAATGTAAAAAACAAACCTCTACCACTATATAAATATTTATCGTATATAGCGGTAGTACGCTTTTCGCTGACCAGTGCCAGCAGCGAATTGTGGGTTATCGAGAAAGTTTTTCTTTCACGCCACGGCGACTATGTTCCCTCTCAACATCCGGAGGGACCCATCGGAAAACTCTAGTGATTTGCAACTTCCGTATCGGAGGGCCCACGAATTTTTATTAACTTTTTTAAATTTCGTTTCTATGAACCAATTTTAGCTTTGAATGCCTTTGTTTCCATTGTTTTAGACTTTATTTACGGAATAGACGATGTGGTTGATACGCAGCAAAGTCATTATAATTAAATAGCAAAAAAAATTAACATATTCATCATCATTTGCCTAGCCCCTTCCCAATTATGTTGGGCTTCCAGTCTAACCGGATGCAGCTGAATACGAACACGAGTATTGAAAAACAACGCAGCTGAAAATGTAACATATACACATTGTTAATCATAACAAAAATCACTACGAAGGAATTATAACAGGCACCTTATTATAAATTACTGGCACCTACAGCACCCATGAAACTTTTAATTCGCTCATTAAATCTCATAAACAGTCCCTTCATTCAGAATTCGGAGAATTTTCACAACCCTTCGAACTTTTGGTCGACAAGGTAAGTTGTTTCATTATGATATATCAGGGACACATGACCTCATTAATTCTCCAAGTCTATTACGACATCTATGGAAGGATTAAAGGAGAGTTACACTGGTATCCTGAGCTTATGCGACAGTGAATACGTTGCGACCGCCGCAGTAGGGTTGCCTTGTGTAGGGTTAAGGATCACATGTTTTACGAGCAACACAGCAACCCATTTCCATTTACTTAAGTGTTACAACCTGCTTTAAATCCGGAGTAGCTGGAATTTTACTACTCAGCATGTAGACGTGTGGTTGCTATGTTCGACGATGAACTAGCTAAAGTTGAGCCTGCGTTAATTATGAACTTAGTATCTTCTAGAAGTAATAACTTAGTCGACTTACAGCATATCACACCCTCGGGAAAATAAATAGTAATCCTATTCTGTGACAAAAATCACGCAGAAAGTGTAGTTGTCTGTTACCTCCACTCAGATCAAAAAGAGCATCTCCTCTCTAGGTCAGTTACAAAAAAACGTCCCGTTCTGACTTGCAGATTCTTTAATGCCCCACCATTCATAGCCAACGTTAATAAAATCAGCCAACATAAGCACAGAATTTACGACTCCTAAAATAATTAAACCACTGAAATACAAACGCGGTTATGAATTTCTTTTTCTCGTGTTTTATCGGTGTCTCGGTCTTAATATTAATATTAAGAAAGGAATTACGACGCCACAGCTGCAGAAGGGTTATTATAAACTATCTTTTGGTGCGGAGCGGCTGTTTATCTCCACTCTCGTGGAACCGTAATGGCTTTTATAAGGACGTGGTGAAACTTACTTCTTAAAATTGCAGGTTTCTCGAGTAAATGCAACCTGTCCAAACATTTTTCACACTTTGGAAATACCAACTTATTCTTAATTTTTTACCTTGATTAAAAAACAGCAACATTTTCGTTATGTAAGTTATAAGTCACACGAAACGAAAAAATCATTAGTAAGTAAACCATCAGTTTTCGACACACCTGCTTAACCCACAAAAGATCGCAGTCATGAAGGTTGCGTTATGTAAAAATATTTTCCTACACGAATACAAATGAACCAGTCAATTGCAATAGACGCCACGGCAGAAAGCTAATATACCCAACCCTTTTCCATTACTAAAGTTACATGAACCAGAACAAAAGCACCTTTACGGAGGTTTTCCGCTTACGATCGTTACTATGACACTAAAAATAGTGCACTAGGTTGTGAAACAAAAGTACTACATTATTCCCTTGGGAAAATTCTTTAACGCCCTATTGTGGGGGAGAATAGACACGTTTATTAGTTTGAACTCTTTCATATACCCCATTGTCTAAGCCACAATGGATCCGAAAACGACATTCGTACAGAGCGACATTCTTACAGAGATACAAGTAGGGTGGCGGATCTTTTCATAAACCGCCTTTGAGTGGATGGGACACTGCCGTTAGCGTGTGAGGAAAGCTCTAAATTTCAACAGGGCGACATCCGATGTCGGTGAATTTCTTTTGTGCCCTGACAGTTTATTACGAGAACAAAGGGATGACGTTGTTTGAACAGACCCGCTTTAGATTTTACTACGCTGATTACACATTACTCAAGATCTACTCTATTGTGACGAAGATCTGTATTCCCTTTCAATTCTAAAAGGAATTACATTTGGCTATAATTCACCCCAAGACGAATCGAATTCATCACTCAGTTGATAAAATCTTATACTCCGTCGCTGATAAGACATAAATTGACGAATTATTTCAAATTCAAAGTCGGTTTGACTCAATGAGTTATCTCATTATGGAAATTGTTTAGTATTTTCGTATTTTGAATGTGTACTTGGTTCATTAGATTTTATTTAGTTTGACTATATTTGTTTTACATTATTCACTGAAGATTGATTATATTAACAACCCTATCTGGACATTTTAGTGCGGCCTCATTTGAGCATATTTTCATAAATAAGGTACTTCGCTGTCTCAACACTAGGAGCAGCAGTTGTGGCCCAGGCAGACGCTTTACTTTATGTAAACAATTTCATCAGCATTGCTCTCAAAAAGGTGAAGGAAAATATCGTAAGGAAACCGGCATTTTCCTAGAACCACATTCGAAGACATGTGGCATCTATTAACCCGCAGTGGGCCCACGTAGTAGATTACAGCCCACTCCCTCTCGAAGAGAGGAGGCCAATGGGAACAATCAATTAGGAACATTATAAGCTGATTATGCTTTGCTGTCTCAACACACTGTTGTTACGTATATTACGCGTGTGTTAACATGGCCCATCGAGTGTTAGGTTAGGTTAGTAAGAGACTGTCACACAGGGATGTGTGACAGAGACAACGCTCTACAAATCCGAACTGTAGTCTGCACCCTAATTGCGTAACACACGATCAATCAGAATCGGTTTCATTTTGACAGTTCAACAACATTCATTGCTATATTTACGTGTTGAGCAGACAAATTTTTCGAACTTATGAAGCAATGGATTAGCAATTTGCTTCAAAATGATTCAGATTCCGATTGATCGTGTGTTACGCAATTAGGGTGCTGATTTGAATATTCCTTCCTGTGAAATAAATGTTGGCCATTTCCATATGTTTTCGTCTCCATTGTTTTCTATTTATTTTCATGTTCCTGTGGTGGATGCTTGAGGCGAAGCTGCCGAATGCTTCAATCAATCGAACACGTGGAGCGTGGTTGACTCGTTCGATCTTATTGGATTATAGTTCAAGATGTAATACCTATTATCTTTACATAAACTATGGTAGAACTCCACTCTCCTAACCACTCCACTCCACTCTGGTAACCATTTTCACTAACAATCTGCGGTACGCATTAGCCTTATTATTGCAAGTTTAAAATTCATGCACTAAAGCGACATTTCCCGTGGGAAGAGATAACATTCCTGGGAAGGTTCAAAGTGTCCTCAAGGCGGATCGCCAATTTCCTTTGTAAGCGCTTCAAAGTTATTAGGGAAATTGCTCACAAAATAAATATACAGAGAGTGGGGAGTACATACCTTGTTTACAAGTGTTATCTACTTAGTTAAGGTATGAATAGTTGATGACGAAATTGTTTCCGACCCTGGCAGCGAAGTGTGTGAGTGCTCAGTAGTACGTAATATTAAGCCCGAAGCTCCATATTTGTCACTATAAACATAAAATGGGTCCTGTGAACAGGCGGGCCGCACGTCCTAATTCTGCCGCGCGTCCTAATTCTGCCGCGCTCGTTAATTATTTACTTAGATACATCTCGGACAGCCTTCGAGCCAGGACCCAAGCGAAACCTTTGTAATTGCTTGTACAGTTTGAAATCCTAAGGACACTATTGTATTTAGAACCATGACTAAACCTAATGTACCATTTGTTGCTTTAATCAAATTATTCTGTTTAAAGAGAGAAAGGGCTTCTTTCGTGGTATGTTTCTTCTATAGCATGATTTTTCCTATTCCCTTATGGCTCAAAGCAAACTATCTCTTCAGCTGAGTGGTAAGATTTGACGTCTTCGTAACGTAGGGTCCAGTTGAAAACCAGCGTCAGGCATTAGTTGTCTGACATTTATGCTGAACTGGGCCTATTTGGCGCAGCCGTGAGGCACACAATACTATTTTAAGTTATTTCAGCATTTTTTTTTTGTGAATATTTTGTGCCGTAAATAACCTAGGTCATATCAACTTCTTTCCTTTCTTTATTCTCTTTTATTTCACCGATAACAGCAGATAATGTTAACAAAACATTTACCACTTCCGCTAAGTAGCTATTATATTACGTAAAGACTATGCTATGACTATACTCTCACTATGTATTATGTTTTCAAATTCGACGTCCAAATCTATTCATGTTGCATATCAAATATTTACACAACTGAGCAAACCGGAAATGAAAGGGAAAATACATGCGTTGTTACCCGCGTGTGTTCCTTTGTCACGGTTTTATTTTCATGTTACTTGTGACAGGATACGCGAAACGGTTTCACAACATTCCAAAATTAAAGTTAATAAGTTGATTCGGTTTTGTTTTTGGTTTCGAAATCCAAAGTTTACGTGCAAGATAAACGAGTTCCTATAGTGTTGGGACACTTTACATAGTAGGATGTTAGCGTCGTATCTGCGACACGCGATACGAATTGATGCTGTGTTGTCTCGTAACGTTTCATGTGCGGGAGTAACTCTCCAAGTCAGGCTCTACGGTGCACTCTACATCTCCCAGTAGACGGTTCAAATAACACTTCCAGCTGATAGCGTCGTTAAGCTTTAACGTGTTCGTGAACACCCAGTTTGTACTTAGTTTATGTTTAGTTTTATTACGCCGTGCAGCATTTGTTACGAGCAAGCCGTGGCGGACTAACCTTGTTATAATCCTGCTTATAACTGGGCACCCACAACCATAACTCGTAAATTACACTATCAACAGTTAATAGATAGTGTCGGAGTCATAACAACATAACAAACGGGGGGATAACTAACGAGTGCTGTCATTCTCATACAGCGCGGGCCGAATTGTGTGTTGGCCGAGAGAGAATTAATGAGGGCGGGCCGGCCGCCAGTCGCACGCGCCGTGGGGCCCGGGCCCCAGCCTGCCACCCCGGTCAGCACCAATGAGCATCGACATTACTAATAGTAATTCTCAACTCGAAAAGAATGGACCGAAAACTAAACGTTGCTCATAAATCCAGGCTGTAAACATGCAGATAAATAACGCTCATGTGGTCTCTACAACAATATCGAGCAAGAAAATTCTATTATCTCCAACACGTGTCGAACATTGTCGATTAGAAGAAGGTACCTAAACGCTATTGTATTGTAACGCCCCTACTCTGTTATCCGTACAAAGCCTCAACATTCATGAGATAGTTGGACTCGGAACTCAAAAATTAAGGACTGTAATGGTAACTTAAACAAAATTAAAAATGAAATGAGGTCAACAAAAAATAAAGTGGTTTTCTAGAAAGCTGAAATGAACGGAGCGGAGCAATCACATAAATAAACAAGGCGCTTTGCCCTCTGTACAGTTGATGATGCCGGGCGGATGGTGCGTTCACTTGTTTTTTTAGGACGGACAAGAAAAAATAAATGTCTTGAATGAAAAGTTAAAGGTAGCTGAAACCTTTTGTAATAGGTTCAGCCACTCGACAGTTTTACAAGCGATGTTTGAACCGTTACATAATGGAGTAGAAAGAGATTGGCAATTTTAATGACAAAGATATTGAGTTCTTCAAGCACATTTAGTATCCGGATCAATGATAGCTGTTCATATTTCTCGCAAAAGACGTCCCTCTTAGAATTGGTCCGCGGGGGCAAGATATCGCTCAAATTGTTTCCAATATCTTTTACGTACATTTGACACTCGGGTGAAAAATTACCAAGAGTTCCAAGCGATATTGTTATTTTCACGCTGTGTTATTTATATGGCTGTAATCCCTCAGGTTTTTTGTTACAGCGATGGGAATGTTTATTTTATGATACTCGACGTATTGCGCGTGGAATTTTTATTTTGTAAATGTCAATAGTTACTAGAGTAGGTCATATGTATACTTATATGAAAGGCTGCTCGTTGGTAAGCGCATCACTTGAAAACGGCTGGTTAAATTAATTTATAGTCCGAATAAAGTTGTAAAGGAAAGAAAATTTGAAAAGTTTCCCTGGAAATCGGGAAAATTTAAAAATGGTGTTTTCTATGGGATTTTTTGTATGAATTATTGTTTGGACAGGACAACGTCTGTACCCGACAGACATACAGCGTAGAATATAAAATCTACAGAAACTTATTTGTTATGTGTGCAAATCGTCTTCATTATTAGGCAAAGTAGAAATAGAAAATATAAAATTGTTTATTATCCGGGTAATACAGTAAGTAGGAACATAGGTAAAACACAGGAAGAGACAACATGAGTAACTTAAAATATTACCTACAACTAGGTTACAAAGTATTATTTGTCAGTGACTCCAAATTAGAAAGTTACCCCATACCTACATTTTGACGTTTAAATGTCTCTTAACTTTAAGCTACGTTTCTAAATAAGACAGAAAGTCTGTATCTTGTCGAGCCTTTGTGTATTTTTAGTGCCCAGAGAATATTAGATAATTTGCGCTTTTCACTCCGCTGAAATATTTCATTTAGAACGCACACAGAAATATATATAACCGCTGCGAAAACAAGATCACACAAATACAAACGTTTCTTTGCTGACAAAACACAAATAAAACTTGACGGAGGTTAACGTATACTGCCCTGCAGGTATAAATAGTGCAAATAAACTGCCTGAAAGATGTGCCCGCATAACACACAGGTATGTAACATGTACCTACATGAGGGCGCCATCCGACAGTCCGCAAATATTTGGCCAGTTCAAGAATATCCCACGGAATCCTGACTAAGCGACGTCTAATCACGCTGTAGAACAAAGATGGGGTAAGTAGGTTACTCATTAACATTTCAAGTCTCGAACCTTCGGCCCCGCTTTAACTACTGGGTGACCAGACTTGCCGAACAATGGGAGATACCCAAAACTAATTTCGTTGATACTAAGGCCCGACCTAGTGACTCTAATGAAATAAAATGTTCCTTTTGTCTTTCGTTGGCACGATTACAGACAGGTGATTAGTAAAAAGTAACGATTACAGTATTATCCAGAGCATGGTGGTCCAGTAGTAACGGCCGCGACTTACGAGTTGTCGAGTTCGCACAGAGCCAGGTACTTTACTTTGTGTAAATTATTTCATCACCACTGCTCTTAAAACGGTGAAGGAAAACGTCGTGAGGAAACCGGCATGTCCTAGAACCAAACATTCGAAACTTGTGACATTTAAGTACGAACTCGCACTGGGCCCGCGTGGTGGATTAAGACCCACACCTTCTCCCCGAGAGGAGGCCTGTGTCCCAGCAGTGGGAACATTATAGTTTGATTATGTATAGATATTCAGAATTTTGACAAAAACTGTCAGTGGACTCGTCTGGTTTTGAATCAAAAACAAATCCAATCACCAACTCGTTTTTACCCATGGCGATATTAGCAAAATATTCTCGTGAGTGACAACGAAAAGTAAAGAGTAAAGTAGTATTTAGACAGACTGGGCTAATAATAATGTATTGTGTGCATGAATGATATAATGTATGATATTCTAAATGGCCACCATATTGTCTTGAAACTGTTATAGCATCGTCGTATTAACTAAAACAACAAGTAGGTAATACCGCATAAGAATTTCAGAACCCACTACGGAGAATTTCCGCGTTCGAGAGCCAAAATCGATTGGAACGACTTGTACTGGCGAGCGGGTCTTCCAAAATGCATGGTATGCGTTCCAATGAACATTTGTAATACCAGTTCGGCACTTTCATTGTATTGGTTAAAACTATGTGCTTCCGTTCAAACTATAGTTAATTCTACTTCGATAGCGCAGCATTTCTATAGCTATACATACATTGACGGCACGGTTGGCGCAGTGGTTAAGCGATTGACTGCTGCGCTGCGTGTCGCGGGTTCGATTCCCGCACGGAACAAATATTTGTATGACCTACATGTATTTGTTCCGAGTCTGGGTGTTTTTCTATCTATAATATGTATGTATTTACAAAAAAAAATGTATATAAGTAGTTTATCAGCCATCTTGTTACCATAACACAAGCATTAGGTTGCTTAGCTTGGGACTAGATGGCGCTGTGTGAAATGTCCAGGGATATTATTATTATTATTATTATACATAATACTGAAACAATTTTAGCAAAGAGCTCTTCAAGGAAATGGAGATGAAGGGGGTTTATTTAATCTTCGTGCTCGTGTTGGCACGAGATCATACTCGGAAATAGCTAATGCGCTGGTGAGAAGATTAGCTAGTCAGCAAGGTTGGTAGCGGGAACTTGGACTGTCGGAAGTATTTAAATACTGTCACTCATTGAGGCTTTTCGTATAAACTTAGTTTATGTTCTTTATTAACCGACTTCTAAAAAAGGAGGAGGTTCTCAATTCGGATGTTTGTATTTTTTTTTTTTTTTTTTTTATGTTTGTTCGCGCATAACTCCGTCGCTTGCCAACCGATTTGAAAAATTCTTTTTTTGTTGGAAAGGGTATACTTCCCAAATGGTCCCATAGAAATTTCATCAAAAACGGTTCAGTAGTTTGGTTTTTAAACCAAAGTTACTGGTAAAAATGACAACTAAAAAGTGAAAAATAAAAGCTTTTTTGCAAAAAAATACAACCGACTTCCAAAACCGACACTTCAAAGTGAAAAATAACTTTAATTTCGGAAGTCGGTGGCAAATAACGAAAATGCGAACCCAACGACACCGACTTCCGAAATTAAAGTTATTTTTCACTTTGAAGTGTCGGTTTTGGAAGTCGGTTGTATTTTTTTGCAAAAAAGTTTTTATTTTTTATTTTATTATTTATATACACAGTAAAATGGATACAGATACGACATATTGAATACCAAGTTACTTTTCTTCCAACTAAACAGCGAAAAGAGAAATTAAAAAGAAATGTAGACAATAGTGTGTGAGAACAAGAAGAGTAAATTTGATTTTGTGACGTTATTTAATAAACAAAAGATTCTATTTTGAAATATAATCTCCCAGTGCACAGTGTCAAATTTAATTGTTTAGGTTTAACCTGCAGGTTAAATGTAAATTAATGTTTAGGTTTATGTAATTTCATCTATTGTCAGATGTCATATGATACTTATTATTATAATTTCAGACAGCCAACAACAACAACAAATAGCCAAATTACTGATCAGACTTACTATCAGGCGTTAGATATCCAAATGTCAGGGCGACTATCGATTACAAAGCTTTTGCCCGCGGCTTTGCCCGCGCGGAGCTCGAAAATTATCCCTCAGGGACGTCAATCAATCAGCCTAGCCTTTTCCCAACTATGTTGCGGTCGGCTTCCAGTCTAACCGAATGCAGCTAAATACCAGTATTTCACATGGAGTGACTCCTATTTCACCTCCACAAGCCAGTCTGACAACAAATCAGTCAGTCAGGGGACTCGTATTACCGAGGTACACCCAGTACCTGGGTAATACCTTCCCCTTGACCAGACTGGTTGTCAGACTGATTTGGGCTTCTGACTACCCGACTGTCAAAGGTACAAATGACAGCCGGACCAACGGTATAACTCGGAGAAGAGACCCACGCGGACGTACTATAGGGATAAAAAGTTTCGAAACATCTTTATGCCAAATTTCATTTAAATCCGTTCAGCCATTTTTTACGTGATTGAGTAACAAATTATATAGTAGGATCCCACAATATTCTTATTACCCATCAATTTAGACATTGCTGGATATATAGAACGCAAAAGAAGAATAAATTAATTCAGAAAAATACGGAGCCTTTTGTTAATGGGATAGCCCCTACCTTAAACACATCTTTAAATCTACTTCAGAAGGTTAAGACAATTTAATGACGACACCGATTGACTTAATGTATTTAAAATCTTGGCGCTCCCAAAAATATATTGGTACATTCGAGCTGTTTTAAGGTAACTTTGAAGTATATTTCATTTCAACAAGCTTGTTCCTTTAAGGGCGTGTCTCCGAGTCCATAAAAAGGTTGTAAAAAGACAAAAGCTTCAGTTCTCAGCAGAAAGCCGCGTTCACGCTTCCTGAGCTACCTTGATGTTTTGCATAGAAATATGAACCTGTTAAATTTTGGCACAAAACGCACTCAGACTGATAACTCGTAACTCGTAAGGTGAGAGGTTCATTTACATATTAACAGTAGGTACGTACACGGGTACCCGTGTAGTAGTTAATCCAGGGGTCACAGGTGACGAGTACCCGCCAAATTGATATTTTATACTTGCAATTACACGACGATCCATTTACATTTTACTGCCAACCTCAAGCGTGCAACACGAAAAATGGCTAGAACTTACGTAATTTAATTAGTTACCTACACATTTAATATTACTCTTATAAAATATACTTTTGTGTTAGAGGTCCTTGAGACAAGGCTTATCTAAATATATGCTTGAATATACACTCCTACCGCCAACAGTTGTTGCTGTGTTTTTCTTTGAAAGATTTTAAACATATTTTCAAATATTTCTTATTATAAGTTTAAATCTATCTGAGATTGTATATTACTAGTTTATGAATATATCGACAATTTAATTAAATTTACAATATTAATCTCTGAGATTTAAACATGAAATATTTGAAAAAAATATCTGAGGCAGACAAATAGAAAACATAAAAATAGAAGACTTAATACTGTTTATTACCACCATAAAAATATAGAATAACTTACATTGCGCGAATCCCGATGTAATTATTTGCCTACAAACATTGATGTTGCCGTTGTGTGTAAAAATAAAACGCCTCACGAGACTGTCACAACAAAAATGTGTACGAAATGTTATTATTTAAATAAGTAAAATAGTTTTACATAACGTTTGATGTGCCAAATATGAGGGCTTTCAGAAAATCGTAACACCACAGACAATAAGGCTAAGGTCGCACTGCGGTAATAAAACGTACGAAATTTTTATTGCCATTCTGTAACACACGGTATCATAAGTATCTACACGCACTCGTGATTCAAATTCCCGCGGTAAAAAAATCTGTGGTTCGATACAGATTTGACGCGGTGCGGTGTGAATATTTTGTAGAGCATGGGGCTGTATGTCGCTCCTCGAATTGCGAAATTAAATTCGCACATACGGGAGGGGTGACCGCTCCCTGCTCAGTCGTAAACTAGTTTTTAGTTCTGTTGTCCATTGTAGTCATGCGTCTCAGCTGGATCTGCTTAGAACTGACAAAAATCGCAAGGAATTTTATTCGCCATGCGTGTTTATTGAAATTCCATACCAGTGTACGGAATTTTATTCAGTAATAAAAGCCGCGAGAAGTCGCGCGAGAGCGAGAGATTTCGCAGTGCGAGCTTAGCCTAACACCAACGAAAAATGTTTAACGAGCAGTTCCAGGAATGATTTAATTATGATGGTGGATGATATCAGTTCCTGGCCTAACAATGAGCAATATGAGCATGCTGTTGCAATTAACAGTTCCTAACGAATCCCGCTCACCCTCTAAAGACCATTAATCATGAATCCTGCTGCAAATGTGGTGCGTGCACTACGAAAGATATAAATCGTATTTACCACGACCTCTGAGGCGAATACACTTCGGTGGAAAAGTTCCAACAGTCAAATCCGATTTATAGAGCCGAGTAGGGTTTCATTTACATTAGCAGATTATTCTGCCAATATACTGCATGCGGGAAAACCGTGTTTGGTGAAAAACCTTTCGTCTGTTAACTTTTATATACGACTAATTTACTTGCATTATCCGGAATGCGAGTGGAATTTTACGGATCGCTCCGAATTAAACACTTAATTGGTTTTTTATGTCATTTCAATGCTTATTTATTTCGAACTAGCTTTTGCCCGTGGCTTCGCCTGTGTGGATGGCGGAAAATATCCCACGGGAACGTTTTACCGGGATTAAAAGAAGCCGTATTTTCACCAATCTGAAACTTACATCCAGACAAAAAGACGAGTTGCTTTTTTATTATATGAATAGGTACAGTCAACAGCAAAAGTAGATGATCAAAATCATAAATTCAATACTAATGAACGGAGTTCGCGTCAGAACTGTGTGGCGTACTAGTAGTAAATGTTTGGTATAATTTACAATCACATACTTTTGAATCACTTCGACGCCACACAGTTCTGACGCGACCTCCGTTCATTAGTATTGAATTTCTGATTTTGATCATCTACTTTTGCTGTTGACTGTACATTAAGGTGCTGACGTCATGATTCGACACGATTTCGACGCCTACAGCAACCCTTCTTACATCTTACTGCAATGGCGCTCATCCTTCTTATAAATTCACCCATTGTAAACAGCCTTTAATTTTGAAATAGTAAAAAAATCCGCAACATTCTATTCTTTATTTAAATGCTTAAATAAATCAGTACAAGCTGTTATCCTGTGCAGCCACAGCAGCTTAGTGTGGTACATTCGGGGACAAACAGCTTTTAAGTTTTAATACATCCGCATTTGGAGTTAACTAAGTGTAAACTGGTTGCTACTTAACTATAGCTTGCTGTTTTACTGCAAAGTAGGTATTATACAAAGCCCATTTCATAAGAGCTTGAGCAACCAGTACAGGGATTGCGTTGCTTATAAAATAATATGTTAATGTAGGCAACACTATACAAAACAAGTTTGGATTGTTAATTATAATTAATCCCCCAATTTATCCTTTTTTTTTTTACTAATCATTGATGTCCCACAGCTGGGCAAAAGCCTCCCAACTCCCCTTCCACCTCTCTCTGTTCAGAGCTGCCAAGGACCAATCTTTAGTAAAGGAGTCCAGCTCATTCAATTTATCCTTTAGCTCCTTTTATTTATACAAACCTTATTTACCTATTATTGTCACGTTTCATAATAAATAATAATAATAACAATACTTTATTGATGCAAATCCTTACTGTTATGCTTAATAGCTAGCTAAAGTTCACAATAATAAAGGCAAAAAGTTGAAACCCTGACTCCTAAACTAGGAATACCTGTGACTTAGGAGTCAGTGTTCTACTGCCACTTGGACACTAAATACCCTCTGGAAATTAAGAGCTGGTAAGCTGATATTACACAAAAAGAATATGTTATATGTTGTAAAATATAGAAACAAATGTAATTCCGAACATCTTTTATGTCACCAAACTATTATAATACTTGGGTACTTCTTCCCTTATAAGTAGCTAATACGAGAAAGTTACGGGGCTATTATTTATCATGGTGGGTGGCGAAATCTGTTGCCTCTGCGCCAACTTGGGCCCATATTTTCATTTCATCATGAATTCGCAGCGGCAGTAACACAATGTAGTCAATTTACTTCAGTCCCGACTGAAAGTTTCCTCCAGTTCTGTCAAAGTTGTGATTGCCTTGTTTTCCATCTCGCTTGTAGTAAGATGACAAATAAAACTTGAATCCGCCTAGTGCATCCGGCGCTACCTATATCTAGAGCTACAGCTCGGACGCAGCATCTGTTTTATTCACAGTCGTATCTGCTTATATTAGTAGGCTACTTCGTATGAGAATTTTATAGGATAAAAGAAACGAGGACCTTGTACAGTGCCTACCATAAAAGCCGTACATAATAATGTGTTGTCTCCGAGGTGAATTTTCTCATCCTGAGTACAAATACATACATCCGGAGACAGCGTGTATTTGAAGGCATTTTCGTTTTCCTTTTGTTGAAATTGTATCGTAGGTAATTTTCATATAAGCGCAGTAATGCGCCGGTAATGGTCCATAACAGAAAGCTCGCAATATATAGAGGCCGTCCCTCACCCCGCACGCCTCACCCCTCACCCCCGTCCGGACCCACATGTTGTACAGCGCCGCCACCACACACTACAGAAACAAAATGTTCAAACTATTCAGGATTTATTACTAGATATTCAACAAACCATTCAGACAGGAATGTAGCAAAATATCGAGCAAACAAGCGCTGAGTTGACAGTAGCCGTTCAAATAAAACACAGCCCAACATACCGTGAAACAATATTTCATGTACTTTTTGTGACTCATTTTGTAACATACATTTATATTTAAACAACAATTTAATAATTTAACGGTTCGCCAGAAGTTATCACGGCCATATTAAATCTTTGACGTTACGAAATAATAAAATACAAGCGTAAAAAAGATAAATCTGTAGGTAATATAATAAAATAGCGGCGAGGCAAAAATTAAATTAAATCTTGTTACGAGACGCGTCCAAAATATGCTCGGGAACGCGCCCAGCGCGAGTGCTTTCTTTTAAATATGGCGGATTTTTTTCATGAACTTTGTTATTTTTTGCAGCATTTTTGTATGACGTCGAAATCTCATGTTTTTCCATGCAACTTTATTTTAGCTGGGTAATTTTTACTTCACAGCTACAACTACCTAAGTATTCCTGTAACAATCGGTCGTCTGTATCCGTAGATGAATACACCAGAGGGACCTCAGCTCAATTTATATCTATCAATGCCTCAGTAGTTCTACAACTATCCAGCTCAAGATTATGTTTCGAAAATCATATAATTATTTAAATATAATTTATTGTTCACCATATAAAAAAATAAAATAAAAAATGGTCCGACAAAACATACAATTGGCTGCCTTATCATTCTGCAGCATTCAGCTCATTCCGCGCAATCTCTAAAGTAGTCCACTGGTTCAATGTTAATAATTTACTTCTAAACGAGAAAAAAACCAAATGCATTAAGTTAGGCAGGTGAAAACTAATGTGTTAATAAAGGGCGAAGAATTGAATCCTGAAGACAGCACAGTATTCTTAGGCATAACTTTGGATGCTAAGCTTCAGTGGGGTCCGCCTATAGACAAATTGTCAAAAAAGCTAAGTTCCGCAGCATACGCTGTTAAAAAAATTCGCAATTTGACTGATATAAAGACAGCCCGTTTAGTGTACTTTAGCTATTTTCATAGTGTAATGTCGCACGGTATTCTATTGTGGGGCAATGCCGCTGATATTCAGACTATCTTTGTTTTGCAGAAGCGAGCTGTTCGATCAATATATAAATTAAGTCTAAGACACTCGCTCAGAGACAAATTTAAAGAGATTAATGTCATGACTGTGCCTTCTCAGTATATTTATAAAAATCTTTTATATGCCCGCCCATAAAAATATAAAATTGTTTAAAACATACAGTGATATCCATGATATAAATACTAGGAACAAACACAAATTTGTTGTACCTACAACTAGGCTCAAGAAAATAGGTGGTTCGTTCAGATGCCACGGTATACGCTTTTACAATAAAGTTCCAAGCCCCGTTCAAGATCTAAGCCTTAATAAATTCAAATCATTCATTATACGAAGTTGTGCCAGAAAGCCTTTTATACCGTTAAGGATTATATCGAGGACAAATTAAAAGGCTTGGGATTAAGCTGCTTCCAATTTTTACATCATTGCATGTTTTTATTTTTTATCTGTTTTTTTATATACACTTTTACATTAATGAATTTTGTATATACTGTGACATTTGCTTACTTTGTAAAGTATTTTATTGTGAATGTGAAGACTATTATATACTATACTATATTTTACAATTAAATTACTTAGCAACTGAAAATCTACTAAATCAATAATTATTAGTTACCTATTTGTATAATTAAACTCGTAAACAAATCATAAGTATTTCCAGTATATAAGAATGCACCAAATCTATGATTACGTTTGATAAATTTAAATAATTTACTCTTCGCAAATACCATCAACCATAACCTCCCACAAAGCACTCACGTCCTTACAAGTACAATAAACCCATCACCACATCTACACACACACCATATACTCATACACGTAACACAACATTGTAATGTAATGTGGCGAACCCATACTTCTCATACACTTCTTAGTTAGTTAATTTGTTAAGTACTGATTCCCTATCAACAGGCATGCCTTATTAGGGATTTCAGTGAGTCAAGTTCTTTTATACTACTGTAATGATTCATGTGAGCTTGTTTTGGGGCGGGCGGATCAATTGCCTAGTTCCTGTAATACAGGTTCATTCCTAGCACAGGACTGGGTCTTGCTCTGCTCTCCGCTCTAACATGCCTATGTTTCTGTATTTTTTATACTGCTGTAGTACATAAGATCGTTTGTTGCTCAAAATGTTTTGCTCAATAAAGTTTTATTTATTTACTTCTTATTTACTATGTGGGTCATTTTATTTATATTATTTTTTATTTTTCTCTCTGGTCTGTTAGTTTTTGTCATGGTCTGGCAGTTTGAGTAATTAATGTAGCCTACCCAAATGTCCTTTCTTTGGTATTATTCCTCGAATCGTCGAGCTCCTTAAGTTTTGAGTTGACCTGCACGATTTCTGACAAATGCGTGCACTGACTGGACAGGTCCTCTCAATCTGTGTGGTTCTTTCCTCAAAAGACCATCTCAGACATCGATCTACATGGTCTTCATATGATCTGACCAAGAATCTGTCTGGAATTTAAAAGAGACTGCGACCTCAGAGTTTGTTTCGGCCTTTCTTCTCAGACTAGTCAGATAGAAAACGCCGACTTCATCTAGTTTTAAAATATGATTGACGTGTAAAAGTGTTTGTACAAACCTACTTACAAAATAAAATCATTTATCATTTGTTTATCAATTTGCATCCCGATAAGAAAACAAGTTATAAAATCAACAAAAGAGATCAAACAAACAGTTTCTGAATAGGTAATTGGTGCACAATGCACGTACACCGTAAGTAGGTACAGATTGTTGGGTGAGACTTAAGCCGTGGACGACGCGGCAGAACAATGAAAGCTCGGCGTGGACAAACCGTAATCCTATTTGGTGTGCAGAGCTTGACTCGGCTGCCGGCGCCGGCGAGCGCCCTAGCCACGCGGGCGATGGACAAACAATAACTCTAGCTCACACCTCTTGCAAACCACCAGAATTAACTGGAATCACGAGGGAATTCCGCAGATGGAATTCTCTTGCACCGCCAGGAGTTTCCTTTAAGAATTGTTAATAGTGCAAACAGAATGCTTGATATTACAATGTATTTATGTGTATGCATACTAAGTTCAATTATACTACTGTTAATTAGGAGCGTCTTGAGTTCTTGACCCAACTTATTACAATGCTGCTAACAATAAAGACGTCTGTTTAGATAGAAAAGCTAGCTTTTTAGACTATAATTTAATTACGCTCATTTTATGCTAATTATTATATCTTCGACTAGCTTCTGCCCCCGACTTCGTCCGCGTGAAATTTCTTGTTCCCCGCTTTCACTTTTTTTAGCTTAGCGTTCTTTTTCTTCTTGTTTTGCTCGGCTCCTACGGGTTATAGCGTGATGTTAAATAGCCTATAGCCTTCCTCAAGAATTGGGCTATCAAATGCAACAACAGAGATTACCCCCTACATACATAAAAACAAACAATTTTAACCATCCATTTTGAGCACAATTCATGGCACCACAATACAACATGTCCTGTGAATAATGTGATGCTTCTTTCACAATAAGTGACAATCACATTTTCGATTCCAAGTGATCTAAACGCTTTTTCAAAGCAAACTACTATGAAGTAATTAATTTGCAATCAATCGACAATTCAATTCATGAAACGCTGTGTCGCCCACTTATAATTCAATACCGGACAGATTGGACAATTTAAAACAAATAGAGTATTTAAAATTCGACGCAGACAGAATATTTTAAAACGTTGAAGTTTTCCGACATGTCATCGCGGTATCACCTAATGGGATTCACAGGTTATGCATGCAAACGCTGCTAAATGTTTTAAATAAATAATTAAACGCTACATCTTTCGTTCTTAATTAAAAGTTACGGTTTGTGGAGTTTCTTGCCCATTCTTCTCCATACGAAACTACCTTTTGGATGGGGCGACTAGAATCAATTGTTTTTTTTTTAATTTTGATGTTTAAAAGTGCCTATTTGAAATAAATTATTTGACTTTGACTTTCAAAATTGCAGTAGTTAACACGAGTACACCTACTGGTGTTAACTACTGCAATTTTGAAAGTTAATTGAAGATTAGATAATCATAAAACAAAATCTGTATGCAACAGAACTGTTTTACATCAAAGCGAAGCACACAGATCGGTCAGTCTGAACAAATACTACTCAAATATTAAAGAAGACAGAACCAAACCACGTACTGATTAATTTCAAACTAGGTACCCCGTACACGGTGGGAATCGTTACGGCTTCGAGGTTACTTGTTGAGTGAAATATTCAAGGTGAGGGTGTCCCGTCGGTGGGTAAACTCGGGACAAACAGAGGGACGTGTTGCCCCGACGAGATAACTACTGACCGTCTGCGGCGTTCCCTAATTAATTATTCGACAGCATGGACACACTTGTCCTTTAGATATTACGTCGGAATTACCTTAAGCGCACTTAAAGTTGCCATTAAGACAAGACAGACTTAATTGGTGTTTACATGTTTGCCAACTATGGCATAATACCGCTGTACCATCAGAAATTATAACCTTCCACAGCCCGACTTCAGCCACTGCTGGGCAAAGGCCTCTTTTTCTTGTGCCAATCCAAACGCTTGTGCCAGCCTCATCCAGGTTTTGCCCGCGATGGCAACAATGTCGTCTGCCCGTCTCGCCGCCGGACGACCGACATCTCGTCTTCCAGTCCTTGGACACCTATCTGTCATAAGCCTTACTGCACCTTGCCAGGGGTCCTGCCTAATTCTATTTGAATTCCATAATACGCTTACCGATAGCGAAGACCTTCGTACGTATTCGTATCTCAACGTTTGGAGCTCGTCTTTCCGATACCTAACTAAAATTATAATGTCACTTTAAATATTCATTGAGCAGGTTATTTCGGGACAATTATTAATTTACCTAATTGAAGGTACGTCTAACTTCAACTTTAGATACTAAACGCTGCTTTTAACCGTAACGCAGCATTTTTACGTCGTAATAATAAAAAATAGTAAAATATGTAAATGTATAAGGTAATGATAGGTCGGTAACCCTACGCTTAAAAGCACCACAATTGCCCCATTTGTCTCAACTCTTACATTTTACGAACAATACGGAGAGTGGGTAATGATAATGACTCTATCTTGTTTTATTTTTTAAACAATATGTTATGTCTCTAAACCCATTTCAGGTGGTTCCCTGGAAGAAATACAGTTTCCATTATTCTCTGAAAAGCGACTGACAATTCAAATCATAAGTAATAGAGGGTGGGAAACATGTTCCCTTTGCTTGCTGTGTTCTGTAATTGGTCTGTTAATCTTGACACTTGAATCTTTCATTGTTATAACGATATGGCAACCGTGGTTCTACAGTAGACGGAACGTTTACGACCTGATGTAATGCAAATATACTGAGAGCTGCAGATAGCATGCATACGCACGAAACGCTCGCATACAAATTTCTCGAAAACGATACGTTCGTGGACAGTGATACTAAAATGCCATGTACATACATACCTATGTACAGTCGCCAAAGGAAATAAGTAACCAGAGTCGTCGGATATAGTTGAAGTTTAGTAAGAAACCGATGGATTTTTTCGAATGAAATTTTATTTGATAAATGAACTGTCTGTTTTCTAATAATTAAAATAAATTTTATTTTAAACATCCATCGGTTTCTTACAAAACTTTAACTATACCGACCGCTCTGGCTAATTAACTCCTTTGGTACATAAACTCACGCCGTCTTCCCACGGGGGTAGGCAGAAAATACAGAAAACCTGCTACGATCCTTACATACTCCTTTTGCCTTGTTTACGTTCATACATCTGGTCATACACGCACGCCGGTTTGGAATACTGCGCACATGACCTTTCTGAAGGACATCACCAGTAAGGCCACTATATTATGTTCTCCTAGAGCGTCCCCTCCCAGCGTTTACCTCTTGTTAATCGCCTTTCGGTCATCTTCATATCAAGATCAAACCATCTAAGCATACTCTTTTCAATTTTTGTCACTATATCTTCTGTTAAGCAGCACCTTAGCCTTATTACATCATTGCGTCGCAAGTAACGCATTTCCACAGCATTTATTCTACTTTCATACTTATTTTGCCACATCCAACATTCACTTCCATACATAAGCGTAGGCACCAGCACACCATTGTGGGTTCACAATAGTGTTTACTGGCTGTTGCCAGTTGAACCTTTTTGGACCTCAACTGGTTGGTCATAATTGCATATGTTCCACATCTTCATCAATCTTTCCATCCCTTGTAAACAGACTCCCCAAATATACGCACTCACTTCCTTGCTCCACATTCTTATCATTTATTTTCACATCACACACCGATACATCCTCTTCTCATTCAAACACATGGTGTTTGTCCTTCGTCTTATTCACAGTAATATTCATCCCTGTCAACTTTCATCGATATAAAAAACACCTATTAATTAATTGCTGGATCATATCGCTTGACTGAGTTCGAAAGAAACATTTTCGTATGAGATGTACCTGTGTTATAGTAATTTATGGAAATGTCTTATTGAATGTGCCAGCACTTTAAGAAATGGATGTTCTTCATTTGTCAATGTCATGATCCTATTTTTCACAGATATAGATTATTACCACAACTATATTACTTAGCCGTCAGCTCGTTTATGACAAGGTTCAAATAAGTAATCTAATAATAGTAAATTAAAATTTCCTAGAATGCTTATCTGAGTTTTATAACGTGTCTTATTTTCTTAAAAAATGAGTTCAATGCTTTCACTTTTGAGATATTAAAATTGTATCCAGCCTAATTATTGATTTGTTATGTGAAAATATATTTGAATAAGTAATTAAATTAACTTAACATATTTTATTATTCACTAAGTTTAAAGCAGCTGTTAACTTATTAATTAGCATTAGCTAGCTACCTAGAGCTTACTGTTGTTTTTAATTTTTATGAGACTGTCCCGTGTCCACTGCTGGGACTCGGGCCTCCTCTCTCTGAGAGAGAGTGGGCGATAATCCACCTCGCGGGCCCAGTGCGGGGTGGTGGATGTCACATGTCTTCGAATTTTTGGTTCTAGGATATGCCAGTTTCCTCACGATATTTTCCTTCACCGTTTTGAGAGCAGTGGTTATGAAATAATTTACGCAAAGCAAAGCGCCTATCTGGGTTCGAACCTATGACCTACAACTATACTACAACCGTAAGTCGCGGCCGTTACCACTGGGCCTCCACTGCTCACTCTAGGCCACCATTGTTCCTGTCTGACTAACAAAGATGAAAACTGAAAACTCACTTCGATTGATCTTATTTTATTTGAACGAATATTGACATAAGACGAAAGTGGCTCTTACAAAGAAAAAAATCACCGCTTTTATTTCCGGTTGAGGTAACAGCAAAACGCTCGAGTAACAGGTAAAACATTATTTATTTAAGTACCTACGGAATGAACATACCTACCTATTTACTCGTTGGTATTTATATAGGTACAAGATTTTTTGGTAAACATCAATAAGTGAAATAAGTACGTGCCTCATTTTCTTTATCTTTATGGTTTACAAACATTCTCAGAAAAAAAATATCGGGCCTAGTAAAAAAATAAGTATCTATACTACTAACTAGCTGCTGCCCGCGACGTCGTCTGCGTGAAGGCTCTACAGCACCAAAAATACCTAAGATGCCAGTGTCGCTATAGCATTTTATGTAAACAACTTTTAAAATAGCATTAAAATATAAGTTTTTTTTGCAAGCAAAGCAAGTGAAGAGAGTTATATGGGAATACTGCTGCGTTCAGTCATAAGATGTGACTGAAGGAAATAGAGAAAATAATACAGGAATACATTCTAGGGCACAAAAGAGTACAAATACGTACAAAGGTATCATACCTTACAACACTTCCCTATAAACTACGTTGGTTATGCTGCCAGGAGCTAAAATGTAAAGAGAGTGAGGACTGGTGACGCGGGAGCAAGCGACGTACAGTTGCCCGTGTGAGAAGCAACTCGTCCTGAGGTCGACACCCGCTGCCCTCAGAGTCTGCCCCTGCGACTTATTGATGGTCATCGCGAAGCAAACACTCACGGGGAACTGTACGCGCTTGAACTGGAACGGGCAGTTATGAGGTATGAGGGGAATGCGTGGTATAAATACTGCCTCGCCGACGCCACAACCCGTAAGAATTTCCGCCTCAATGGTGTGCTGTGGAGCGAGATGACTTTAAGGCGGGTCCCGTTACACAACTTCGGAGGAGATAGGTTCCGAAGAAGCATAATCGGGACACCGACCTTCAGCTTGATGGTATGCGCTGGAAGTCCACTTGCTGACAGGGAGTTCAGAAATTCCACGGGATAATGTGTGGCGTCACCTTGCTCGACAACAGTGTTTATCGAGGTGTAGACCACTTCATTCCCCTCAATTTCCGAGAGAATGCATTCGTTAATTGCTGCAGCGTGATCATATTTGGGCGTCAAAATGGCTGAGAATGGCTCACACACCCAAGAATTCTGCTGGTGCGGTATACGACTGATGTCCCCGTACACACAGCGAATGAGTTCTTCTAAGCTGGATACCACTCTACCGAGAGACTGGAAGCACCACCTGTCCATCTCTCTCTTCTGGTAGAGTGCCTTCACCAAGACTTAGAAGGGCATCGGAGAATTCTTGAGCACGTGCATTGCCGCCGAGCCGAGCTCTCATATTAATGGTCAAGCGCAGTGTACGAACTCTTGACCACAACGAAGATCGTTTTAACGAAGTATTCACCTCGTCTGCTCTCGATCCCCGCGTCACCACGGTAAGCGTTTGCCGGAAATCGCCACTGAACAGAACTGTGACACCACCCATCAAATGTTCGTTCCTGCGAATGTCCTGCAGGGTTCTGTCCACGGCCTCAACTGCCTTCCTATTGGCCATCGTACACTCATCCCATTCGATCAGAGAGCAATCCTTGAGCACGTGTCCCTTATCGCTGTTACAACCACAAACAGGCGTTTCGGCGCCCTCTAAATCAATGGGAATTTTAAACATGGCATGTGCTGTCTGGCCACCCGGAAGCAGTGTGGCAGCGATTCCCGACGACGCTACAGCAATAGCAATTTTGCCTTGCATTCTGACCTCTGCAAGTATGCCAGTGGTAACAAATGTTTTTCCTGTTCCACCAGGAGCATCCAAGAAAAACCCTGGTTTTGCCCAACGCGAACAAAAGTATTAATAGTCAATGTTTATTTTGTACTAACAACATGAAATTGATGGAGAAATGATCATCATCAATGAACTACTTAACACCGCATTTTTTTAAATTGTCTTCCTTAACTCTGCTCAAGATTTTGAGGGTTTTGTTGGAAATTGAATTTGTCAAAAGGAACTATACGATACAACTTTTATGAAGAAAATGCACATTGCCATCTATGAATTTTAAGAATAACTAACTACTAACCTCGCCAACATGATCAAATTTAAATTATTAATTTCCAAAAAGTGTTAACATGTTACTTGATTTGATTTTTATGAAATCTCATAGATGGCGCTGCTTTAAAGTTATATATTTTGTACTACTAACATTCATTAAACTATGTTTCTCTGCCCAAGTTACTTAAATGGCGTAGTTTTTATAGTGTAAAGCTTGATAATAGCATGGCTCACTCAAAAACAACATTTAAATATGCGTCGTTAGATTACACGCTGTCACAGAATGCGTAAGAAAAATAAAGATTCACAGCTCCTCCCCCGTAGGTGATAGCGTGATAATATGTAGCCTATATGTTGACCCGACCTCTTAGTAATATTCATGCAAAATTTGAAGTAAATCCATGCAGTACTTTTTGAGTTTATCCCGGACATACATACAGACAAACAGACAAAAATTCTTCTAAAAACTATATTTTTGGCTTCAATATCGATTGTAGATCACGCCCCAAGTATTCTTTTTAAAAAATATTCAATGTACAGTTTTGACTTTCCTACGATTTTATTATATGTATAGATAATAACGCTGAAGAGTTTGTTTGTTTGAACGTGCTAATCTCTGGGACTACCAGTCGGATTTGAAAAATTATTTTTGCATATGATAGCCCAATTCTTGAGTATAAATTCTAGTCATAAATATAAATAATAGGAGTATTAAATATGAGTAAGAGGAAGCTGAAGCTGAGGCTTGACAGTGCCACCTGTAATGTTCGTCAACTCAGTCACCCCGTCTAGGTCCAATGTAAAGGATCTTGGTCTGCATGTCGACACATGTCTTGACTGGCGAAAGCACCACCACAGTAACCGAAACTTCGCAAAATTTACAATTTATCGATGAGCCCTAACTTGTGCAGCAGAATGTCAAGCGTTTGAAACAAAAGAAGCTGACAGACGTACATAATGATATACCATTTTAAAATCAAAATGGCTGTTTTACTCCTGTATTATTTTACGCAAACAATGCATTCACAAACGGAATGCACGGAATATGGTCGGGCGCTGAGATATAACCTGAATAATGTCACTGATGTTACCGCCCGTTTCGGTGCTATTTTGAGTACCTATTTGTTATATCATACGTGCAGTATGCAACGAAATATGCAATCTACAGGTAAGGACAAATTATACGAGTAAGAATGATGACCTTTTAGCGCTGTACAGTACAAATACGATACTACTTCATCTATAGAAATTTTAATCCATCATAATTATCAGCCCTAATAGCTATTATTTTACTTGGCGTGTTTTAAAAAATAAAACAAAAAGAAACTCATACTTTTGACTGCCATCGATCAGTGACCCAAGACCTTTTAAATGAGGTAAGTCTCAAATCTGTTGACTAAGGGCTGGGTTTTTTATGTTACAATTGTTAGTTTGTCCAATGGGTCAAATAATTACTTATTATATACTTAATTATATGACCCTTAGATAAACTAAAAATTGATCAAAAAACACATTTTGCAAAAATTTAACCATTAGTTACTATTTTTAACAATTGGTTGAGTTAAATACGGATCCAAAAAAAACGGCCCTAAGTTTCAGTTTTGAGGACGCTAACGCCCATAGCCCTTTATCCAATATCGAAGAATGAAGCAAATAAAATATTAGATGTGTACTAAATATTTGGCAATAAGGTATTTCCTATGAATTTGATATCAAATAAAAGTGTCAGAAATAGGGAATTCAGCCTCGAGGAATTTTATTTAACATTTTTACCTGAAAATGGCTACCCGTCTTCACGATCTCGTAAATAAACGTCCAAAAATATGAAAAAAGCGTAATAAGCGCTAAGATGAAAGAAACGATGCGAGCGCGATAAGTTCTACCCATAGGTACACACTCTACTTACAAAGGTACATGTAGCTACGTATATGTAACCAGCCCTGATGTGTATGATGTAAAACCTTGGATGAGGCACTGGCCCCAGACGAATGTAACTCATCCAGCCTTATTTACGCCGCTCAAAGTTACTTGCTGAAATTTACAAGGTTTAGAAGCAAAATTTGACGCAAAAAGACTTATCTAGAAATGGACGAATTGAGTCCAACGTACAAAGTAGTGCGTAAAACTTATGTTGCTGACTGTATGAAGTTATATCTAAGCAGGTAATTACTCATTATAATTACAGTTAATTAGAACCCTGAAACCCTCTTCTCCATACGAAACTACCTTTTGTAAGGGACAACTATTAGCAATTAATTTTTTTTATTTACATATTTTGACGATCAAAAGTGCCTTTTATGTGCCTATTTGAAATAAATGATTTAACTTTGACTGAGACCTTACTCTGCTCTTTTGAAGTCACTCCCAGAAACCACAAATTATACCTATTTGTTAGTTCAAGCCTCTTTTATGAAGCTCGAGACAATGTTGAAAACTTCCCGATGGTCTGTGTGTAAAAACTAAGGAAAAACATCAGGTTTATTAATCAAAGGCATTCTTCCTTGAATGCCTTACGAAATAATTTTAAAAAGAACAAACAAAATTAATGTTTTTTTTGTTAGCAATATAATAAAAACTTAATAAAATTCAGATACTAAAGTATTCACATTTTCCGCAAGTTATAAATGTATTTCAGAGAACAAAGGCGAGCCGTTTGTTGCAGGTAACATCGAACTGTAGGTACCTACGTCGCTGCACGAGTGCACACAAATAGGACCATGTCCAGTGGTCCACCATGTATTCAAGCGGTACGTGCTCTCCTTGCGCTTGCTAGCATCTTGGATACGCAATATTACAATATAAGATACGGCAAATAGAGTATACCAACCATTTGGTATGAAATTCTAAGTATTTTAGTTAGGAAAATTGTAACTTTTGTAACATGTTTTCACCAGGGTCAACACAAACTAAGTTCTTTATTATGTATTTCTAGGTTCAATAAAGAGTATTTATGTCATGAAGACGGAATTGATAAAATCTTAGGAGCATATTGTTCACTCTTGTTTATTTGCACGATTTAAGTATGTAGATAGTAGTTGTTTTATACCTTTGCCATCTGTATAAAAAAGTGAAATGCTGTTCTTTGGTAAGCGCATCTCTTGAGAACGGCTGGACCGATTGGAAATTTCAAAAAAGTTTTCCGGATTTTTTACAAATTCGGGAAATAGTGTTCGGGGGATAGCATTTTTTAAGGACAGAACAGCATCTGTTGGCTCAGCTAGTTTTAAATAAAAGCGTGTTTGTATTTAAGTACCTACCTACCTGCAGCGAATCTACAAAGCAAATATAAATCATAATATACGGCCGTTCAATGCCGCAACCCACCATATCTCTCCTAAAACATTAATTTTACCACTGGAAAATACAAATTGGTCCGCCATTTTAAAATAAAACAACCCTTCACTGTTATGACACAAAATTAACGTTTTTTGAGACCGTTTTCATTTGTTTTTTATCGCCATCCTTTGCCTGTTTCTTTTTATTCTTATTGGATTTCATTTTTATGATCAATATATCCTTTAATAGGGCGTTTGAATTTCATTAATGTCAATTAGATATTGAACGGAAATTAAAAGAACGCGCAAGTCAATAATGAAAATCTGGGGTATAAGGATTAGGATAATCTTTAATATTATATTCCATTTAATCAATAAAACGTTTTTTTTTTTTTCATAGTAGATAGTTATCACGTCTTGTGGACGGTGCTATATCGACCTGTCACCTGTCCATTCGTCCCCACAACATGCACTGTTCACTGCAAACACCAGACACATTCTATGCTTAGAAGTTGTTCGTACCACTCCAAACCGCACAAGTACTTAGGTGCGAAGCACTGACACGAAGGAAAACTACCAGATATTTAGGAAAGTACATAAATACCTACTACTGAAACGTACGTGAGAAGACTTATCTGAATGTGGTTTACCTAAGAAGGACCAACCACCTCTGTGCGTGATAAATATTTTATCAAATCTAGGTAGATTTGATAAAATATTTATCACCTAAAAAGATCAGGTGATCTTTTTAGGTTTTTCTACTTAGTCCAACCCTAATAACTTTTTATTTATTTGTTTATCTATACTTATACTTATAATAAATCTGTAGAAGTGAAAATTCTGTACATTGTAAATATCAAAAAAATAAATGGCAGGGGGTGTTACTAGACCGACACCGAACCCAAAAATGTGATTAAAAAAATTTTTGTCTGTCTGTCTGTCTGTCTGTCTGTCTGTCTGTCTGTCTGTCTGTCTGTCTGTTTGTTCAGGCATCACGCAAAAACTACCGTTTCGATTACGTTGAAACTTGGTATAATTATTCTTTAATATCCTGGGCACCACACTGGGTACTTTTTATCCCGGAAAAGTATATACAATAAAAAACAAACTTAATTTTGCGGTTCAATCCCTATACCCGATTTATTTATTATTTATTTATTTATTACTTTAATTAAAACGGTTTAAAACCAATTACAGTAATTAAAGATACAATGTGTATATACACAAACACAAGCACCAACCGCAAATAATAAGTTTGTCGTAGGTTAAGTCACCCGCAATGGAGTTCATTTTTATTCCTTTTAGTTTTTAGAGTTATTTAGGTTTATTTTTATATAAGTCGTAGGTATAGATTTTAATTTTAAAGTATAGGTAGTATATTTGATAGTGTACGTAGTGACCGTAGGTTATTTTATAATACTGTTAGGTAGGATTAGTCATTCGTATAGATATTAGTTTTTAGGGATTTTGCTTATTTATTGAGTTTGGATTAGTTATCATCAGAAATAGGTTTATTTAGGTAGGTAGGTATTTAATTTTCTGTTATTGAGTTTTTTTTTTAGATATCATATGGGTACCCTCTTAATCACCACTAATGAGACACAATTGGTTTTCTATTGTAATTAGCCACAAAGGGCCCGTGAGATAGATGGCAGTCTGGGGAAGCACATAGGTACATTTTATCCTGTTATCACGTTCCCGTGGGATAATTTCCGACATCCACGCGGGCGAAGCCGCGGGCAGAAGCTAGTAGTTAATAAAAACGGTACAATACCAACTACATTAATTAAAATAGAGACAATTATTACGTTGACAATAATGATGTTGTATATAATTTAATTCGAACTAACATGGAACAGTGGACTCCCTTGCAAACTTTCTCTCACAGAACATCAGACATATATCTACGCATAACTAAGTTTTTTGTACCTAACTAAATTGAAATTACATGGATCATTGCTGTCTAAGCCAATAAATTAATTTAATTTAATTTTAAGACAATTTCGTAAAATCGTGGACGTGGAACATGGAATATCTTAATTATTATCAAATAAATTACATCAAAGACACCTCTTCGTACAAGTTCATCGGTTATATTCTGGGCATATTGCCAGAATGAGCCTAGCTAATGAACCAGTAAGTCTTAATACTTTTATTTTCTCTAGATCCTTCATAATCATAATACATTGGCAGTCCTTAGGAACATCCGATTTATGATAATTAAATGTATGGTAGGAACGATGCTACTACTCCGCGTGTTACCTTATTTGTCCACCTCTGACTCGCAAAATGAGAATGAGATCTGAAATAGTCTTGAAATCAATAAAACTAATAATAAATGTTCCTATTTTGATCTATAAATACCTACATAATGGCTGTGACAGCCAGGGATACGGACCAAGATAGTTTTAGGAGTATTCTCTCTAACAGAGTCGGGGACTCGAGACCTGTCGATAAAATTCCATTCCAAATTGTTTTCAATATGTTTTATCGGAATGTGATAGTGAGCAACGACTCGATGGAGAGAATTTTCCTTGAAAATGTGTTGATATGATTCATCTCATGCCATTATAACAAATAATGTAACTATCTACGAGTACCTACTATGTTCTGTTAGTTGGTAGCCGGGACAGAAATTGCTAGGTTCACGTAAAAATGGCCGCTAGTTACCTATGAATAAATGATTGAGTTTAGAGTATTGATCTTTCTGATGGAAAACCCAAAGTCTTTTCTATATTTTTGCGTCTAACTAGTTTTACAATGAATGAAGGTAACTAGGTAGAAATTAGCTTTATCGTAAGTAGAAATTAGCTTTATTGTAGGTAGACATTACCTTTATTGTAGGTAGAAATTACCTTTATTGTAGGTAGAAATTACCTTTATTGTAAGTAGAAATTACCTTTATTGTAGGTAGAAATTAGCTTTATTGTAGGTAGAAATTACCTTTATTGTAGGTAGAAATTAGCTTTATTGTAGGTAGAAATTACCTTTATTGTAGGTAGAAATTACCCTTATTGTAGGTAGAAATTATATTTATTGTAGGTAGAAATTAGCTTTATTGTAGGTAGAAATTACCTTTATCATATGTAGAAATTACCTTATTGTAGGTAGAAATTACCTTTATCATATGTAGAAATTACCTTTATTGTAGGTAGAAATTAGCTTTATTGTAGGTAGAAATTACCTTTATCATATGTAGAAATGACCTTTATTGTAGGTAGAAATTAGCTGCTGTCCGCAACTTCGTCCGTGAAATGGTTTCTTATGTCGCATCGCATCGCCTGCCCGTGCTATTACTTCGTTTTCGCTTAGCGTTCTTTCCGACTTTTTTCTTTTTGTCCGATTCCTTAGGGCCCTAGCATGATGTTAAGTAGCCGTGATGTTAGTAGGTTTTCTCAACAATTAGGCTACCAAATGCAAAAAGATTTTTTCATATCCTACTGGTAGTTCCAAAGATTAGCGCGTTCAAACAAACAAACTCTTCAACTTTATTATTAGGAAAGATAAAGATTAACTTAATCAAGAGCAACAACATCAGCAAAGATTACCTGCCTGACTTTACAAGTGAATCAAGTAGAATTATATTTTAGTTTCTTCTTTCATGATGTATGAGAGATTCTATTCTTTCTGAAAGATACCACAGGTGAGGTAAGTTTGCGTGTGCTCCAAATTATGATGGATTGTAGTGTACAATATACTGTCTAAAGTATAGTAGTTGATATATTTTATAAGTACCAATTCGCTGAAAACATACCTTCATAGATGATATAAAAAAAATAGTGGGCCTTCGAATTAAAAAACAAACCAAATAGCTGTTCAAAAATAGATATCCATTTAGATTCAGGGTATAAAAGGACCTGGTCGATTGTTAACAAAAACCATTACGTAAACTAGGATTTGATGAAATACCTGTTATCGACGTACGTATGTAGGTACGTATATGGCTACATTGACGTGGACTTCGTTTATTAATATTCAACGAAACAATCGAACCTCATTATACATCGGGAGGTAGGATAGAGATGATTTATTGAAGCAGAAACAGCCGGGGGCGTTCTCTCCGGCTTGTTCGAAGCCGTCCGCAACACCTAGACATCTCGTGGAAATCCCGAGTGACATGTTTTACATCTTCATAGCTCACCGAACATTACTGGCTGTTCAACGTTGTTGAACCAATTCGACCTTAGATTATATCCATTATAACTTGTGATTCCTATTATATAAATTTTCCGCTTGAAATATCGTAATTGACCTTGGGTTACCCAGAATCAAGCGTTAAAATATTAACTTAAAGTATCACGGTAAGTGGTGATAAATAACGCCCCTACCTCACACACATTAACTGTAACATAGATCCAAGTCACAAAGTATCCCAGTGTCTACTTACGAACTCATCTTTATAATGGCTCCCTTTATACTCTGAAAAAGCCGCTTTTTACGTTAAGAACCACCGATTTAGCGTTAGCCTAATGACTGTTAAGGTGCTGACGTGTAAAGAAAATTGTGCCAATTTGTTTGGTGAAGTCAATTTGTCACACACTCGACGTGTGTCGGATCGCGCTTTACCCTTTCTCGTCGATTCTTTCAGGTTGTGTTCCCCTCATGAGACCGATGCAATTTACATCGAAAGCGACTGCAAAAAATCCGCTTTACGGTGAGCGGAGTGAAGATAATTCCTTGTAGGATTGATCCTAACCTGGTTTATTATCTTAACAAAATTGGTGCCACTTATAGTGTATCTTTCGTGTTGTAGGTTCATAACATTTATATAAGAGGAGGGGCTACACTATGACCTATTTGTACATGGTCTTTTCTGTAAAAGGAATCTAAATTTTAAAATTAGTTAAAAGATTATGAACATGATTGAGAACATTGTTCTTACATAATCTGGTGCCACAACAAGGAATGTCTAGTCTTTAAGCATTTTTTTTTTCACTGTTTAGATCACCGACCTCCAGCCACCGGCCAGCTTACTGAGCAAGTCCATTTATCAAATTAGATGTAAGTTATAGAATCGTAATCATCAAGTGTTATTACACACAAAACAATGTAGCATCGTCGTAGCATTATCGTAGTCTTGTCGTAGCGTGTTCCTAGCCACGTAGCTTTGTCGTAGCGCCGTCATCGCGTCGTCGTAACTTTGTCGAGCGTTGTCGTAGAGGGCTCGTAGAAGCGTCGTAGCGTCCTCCTAGTTTTGTTGAAGGTTTCTCATAGTCGCCATAGCACCCAGATGCTACGCAAAATATTACATATATTATTTATACTACACAGTACTCTATATTAATAATAGGTATGAAAGAAAAGATACTTCAATTTGTGCTATATAATTTCATATCAACAAATTCACATATATTACTTATATTTCAAAAATATAATGCTGATTTCCATGTTTTATTATAACATGATTATTGTCATTATTATCCAAAGAGATTTAAGATAGGTACAAAAATAATTTAATGTCTTTGTTATTATCATTCGATACATAATGTCAACCTGTCAACATCAATATAAAAATTAAAATTAAATGATTTAGAAAAAAAAATATTAGCAACTTTGTGGAAGAGACATAAAAGTTTATTTTAATATGAATTTCTTGAAGAAATATAAATAACAGTTTTTGTTCGACTATCGGAACTCGAGACAGTACCACCGAGAAATCACCCGCTGAGCCCGTGTACGGCCGGCCGCTTCACACGCGGCTCTATTTATTGTTACAGACATCAGGCGTTGGCGACGTCTGCAGTGCCGACTTCCTTTTCCACTTGCCTCACCCAAACCCTGGAGCAAAACCAGTTCTTACAGCGTAAATGCTATAAAGGAACATCCTCTTTGGATAGCTGAGCTCTGATAGTACGGCGCCGCGGCGCCCTAGGCCTGCGCGTTTGCGTTTGTCTGCGCCTGTCTGCGGCAGTGCGCCGCAGCCGTCAAGCTCGTGTCACCAAGTGACATGACAGACAATTTTATATCGTTTTTTTTATCTTTGCTTGTGTAAATAATAATTTAAGTGTATAATGTGTTTAGTGTTTATAATTATTTTTCTTTTGGGTAAGTAGGTATATTTATATTTATGCGAAATACCGGCTGTAGCGGCGTCGGAAATAGTGCCAGTCAACCTGCCACATCACTCGATATCCAGGTGAGATGTCCCCATTGTTCCCAGCCACGCTTCTTTAAAGGCAAACGGGGGCTACGGATACGCTATGGTAAGGTTCACAAACCTCATAGTGTACCTTTGTGCCCCCCAACATCAACAACTCCAGATCAAACTTTGTGGAAAACGTTAGCAAAATTCAAAAATTCGACCTCAGTATTAAAGAGAGTTCCCCGGGGCGCGAGATGGTCTGTTGCATTGAGTTGGCACGATTTCTCCGTCTCGCGACCCAGGAGAACTCAGAAAGTGCCTGGGAGCAACTACTCACCTTCCCTTATAGGATTTTGCATGTCCAAAAAAAATTTGGCAACTAAAAAAAATTAAAGACAACTGCAACAATTCACTCTTATTTTGGATCCAAAATACCTTTGTTCAATATACTTTCAGGAAAAGGGTTATGTTCACATGTAGAATCCAAATTAAGGGAAGGTGATATCAGGGGAGCGGCCAGACTACTTTTCAGTACTGATGTGGTGTCGCCCTACTCTCCAGAAACCCTTTCTGCCCTGGAGAGTAAACATCCGGCGCCTGCGGATAGTCTCGCCTTTCCCGAGTCTCGATCCGGATTCAACGCCTTTTAATGTCACTGCCCCCCAGCTGATTGCAGCCGTGAGCTCCTTCCGAAGTGGTTCCGCCGGCGGCCTCGACGGTCTGACTCCTCAGCATTTAAAAGGTTTATTGAGTTCAGGCGCCGGGGAAGCTGGTGAGTCGCTTTTGAAGGAGCTTGCGGCTCTAATTAACCTCATGCTCAATGGCAGTGTGAATGATGCCGTCTTCGATGTCTTGTACGGGGCCAATTTATGTGCCCTGCGCAAGAGGAACGGCATTCGTCCTATTGCCGTTAGGTGTACCTACAAGCGTACGGCAGCCAAAATATGTTGCAAAAGTTCCAGCCCCTACAGCTTGGCTTTGGTTCCAAAGGGGGCTGCGAGGCTGCCGTTTTTTAATTGCCAGTAAAGGTGAAGTCATCCTCAAGGTTGACGTTAAGAACGCCTTCAACTCTGTTAACAGGGATGCTTTGTTGGCTGAAGTAAAACAGGAGTTATCAGAAATTTATGGTTTTATGTGGCAGTGCTACAGGCACCCATCAAAATTATTATGTAAAGAAAACGTTTTAGAATCTGCAGTTAGATGCCAACAAGATGATCCTCTCGGGCTAGTCATTTTCAGTTTGGCTATCCATCCCATAATACAACAACTAAATTCAAAATTCAATATATATGTGGTATTTAGATGACGGAACACTGGGAAGTGACGTAGACACCGTTCTAAAAGATCTTCAATTCCTAAAGCAGCGTTTCCAATCCATCGGCCTTGACCTCAATAACTCAGAAAGTGAAATTTACGTTTGTGACAATACTGACAGACAATCGACTATACAGTTTAATTTAGTAGCCCCAGACATCAAAGTTTTGGAAAAAAGTTCATTGCACCTCTTAGGTTCCCCAATTTTAGAAGACAGTTTTTCACCATTCGTCGATGGAAAAATTAAACATTTTAACGATATTTCGGATAGACTTTCTAAAATTAATTTACATTCGGCATTCACCCTAATCAGATATTGTTGTTTCGGTCCAAATTTTATGTATTTTCTCCGCTCTTCCTCTTTATGGAAGCATCCACACCTTTTGGACAAAATCGATCACATTATTCGCAGTACTCTTACATCCATTTTTAATGTGGCTTTGGACGACCGCGCGTGGCTGCAAGCCACACTACCCATTCATTTTGGTAGGCTCGGCGTAAAATTTCTAGTGTAAGCCTACGCGTGTACTTTTCGGTGCTGTGGACCGAGGGTAGGACCTCGGTCCACAGCACCGAAAAGTTAACCACACGAATCTTGGTTCGCTCTTGGTTCTCTCTTCTCCTGCTCAAGTTGACTCTGAAGTGCCGTGTTTGACCGGCGCGGTGAACGCCTAGAAAAAGGCTTGCCCGGACACTGTTCAGCCCGAGAACCCGTCTTCCCAGAGACAGTGGGATGAGCCGCTCTGCAGGTTGGTACGGAATAAACTTATTAATACGTCTACCAATACTGCTGAGCGTGCCCGCCGGCTGGCTGTGGGTGAATGGAAGTCAGGCCTCTGGCTTCAGGCGCTACCGTCACCCAATATAGGCACTATGCTGGGTGACACCACATTCCGGCTCGCTACATGTTCGAAGCTCCACGTGTGAAGCTCCACATCGCTGTCAATGCGGTGAAGCAGTCGACTGCCTCGGACACCATGGCCTATCCTGCAGCAAGAGCGCTGGACGGATGGCAAGGCACGCCAGTATTAACGACGTCATCCGTCGGGCTCTTGTCTCCGCCAGGGTGCCAGCTGTTTTAGAACCCAATGGCTTGGCACGCGACGATGGAAAGAGGCCCGATAGAATGACCATAATGCCTCGGAAGTTGGGTAGGCCTTTGGTGTGGGATGCAACCTGTGTCGACACCCTCGCGCCATCCCATCTTCCTAGCACGGTGTGCTGTGCTGGGGTGGCTGCTGCAGGAGCAGAAAACCTCAAACGGCGCAAATATAACAAACTTATGGGAGCTATATTTTTGAGCCGTTTGGGGTAGAAACACTAGGGCCTTGGGGTCCGAGTGCTCATCGAATTTTTCGGGACATCGCCAAGCGGTTGGTTGACTCTTCACGTGACCAGAAGGCTGGCCTATTTTTAGCCCAAAGAATCAGCATTGCCATCCAACGTGGTAATGCTGCCAGCCTTTTGGGCACTTATCCCATTGGCAGTGATGCGGACGAATTTTTTGATGCCCAATGAGCTCCTGCCTTTTCCTATATTTTTTCGTATTATATACTTGCATATATATTTTAGTGTTAGCTTGTAAAAATAGTAATTAATCAGTTGTAGTTAAATAAACAATTATTAAAATAAAGAAATTATAATAAAAGAAAACCTATGTAAAACATAAAGAACATTGTATACCTACATTGTACACAACATATTTTTTCAAACAAGAATTTTTTTTTTTTTCTTACTGGGGAAAGTAAATAGGTATGTCTACAATGAAGAGTGGAGAAAATAGGTACCGTTGAAAAAAAAACAAGAGACATGATAGATAACTGCTATCTCGCCGGCAAAAAGGGCAAAATGAAGAAATTTCTCGTCATAATAATATTATAGTCATGCCATGTGTCACGCTCGGGCTGCCGCGCTCGTTCTCTTCATGACGCCACTTCGTCAAGCTTTTTGTCCCAAATAGCGTCGCATTAACCCATGCTTGTCTATGAGGACTGCTATATTATTATAGTGAGATATGTAAATCTACGCGTGTCATGTAGGTAGGTACATAGGTACCTATATGTTGTGTAGAAACTTTACTCGTACTATGCTACACACTGTTAATTTTTTAATGGAGTCTTGAGAATTACAGTACTATTAGTTATTCTGTGGAATTACTATGTTATGATTGCTAATATTTTTTTAGGTAAGTACTTACTATTCAATGATATCGCTTGCCGCAGTTGGTCTGTGGATGGGTGACCATCTTTACATACCGAGACCCCTCCGTGCCTCGGAAAGCACATTAAGCCGTTGGTCCCGGCTGTCATTCGTGGATCTTTGACAGTCGTTACGGGTAGTCAGAAGCCCGAAAGTCTGACAACCAGTCTTACCAATTGGTATCGTATTACCCAGTAACTGGGTTGTGGAGGTCAGATAGGCAGTCGCTCCATGTAAAATACTGGTATTCAGCTGCATCCGGTTAGACTGGAAGCCGACCCCAACATAGTTGGGAAAAGGCTAGGCAGATGACTTACTATTCAATGATATATTATGACAGAAGGAATAGGCTCATCAGCAATGCTCGTCAGCTTATACAATTCAAAAGCTTCATCAAATTCAATCTAGAAACCAACCCGAGACTCAAAGGACGGCGCTAATTCATTTCATATACGTACCTACTGAATTATTATTACGCCCCTATGATGGATAAGTGCCCCAAATATGCCACAATATTCAAAGCTAATCATTCACAGGCTGTTCTCTCATCGCTCATCCCGATTTACCCATAAACTGTCTGCTCAAATTCTATCAGAAGGTTGAATATTTTGTAATAAACAATGCTTTAAATAGACACAATCGATTTAATATTGTATTCAAAGCCAATAAATTCTTGTCTTCGCAGTGTTATAGAACTGTCGGTCCCTCATCAACTCTTTTTATTGGACACTCAGCGCTGGGCGTCATTATCCCCATCAGTTTTTCCTGCTCCCTTCCTAATGACGTCACTTTACCATCATCAGCCGTTGCCCAACCAGCATTCTAGGTATAAATTACTTTGATGACCGTTCCGACGAAGTTTTCTTTGTATATCGAACGACGTTTCTATAACCTAATATCCTACTAATATTTTAAATGTAAAAGTTTGTATGTTTGGATGTTTGTTTTTCAACCACGCAAAAATGGCTGAACGGGTTTGTATGAAATTTGGCAGACTGATAGACCATGATCTGATACTTTATATCCCGGTATTACGTTGGGTAATTTCAGCCCTACATACGGGTAAAGCCGCGGGCAAAAGCTAGTGAATAATAAATAAGTAGGTGTTAGGTTTTATTTAAATGGGAGAGATGGGAGTGCAATCGTGAGTTTTATTTATTGTAACCCGGCGCAGGCCCGGTTTTCGAAGAACTCCATTTTTTAATGATAACCATTCAAAAATGGAGTTCTTCGAAAATGTATTTAGGTTTAGGTAAGTACTCGGGCCCTTCCTACGATTATGCTTATATGTGGAGATATGTGGAGACGATCCACGTATGCAGATTATATGAATACCTTTCACGCAACATGACACGACAAAAAGGGGTGCACGATCATATTATTAGAGCAACCTGTCCTCATACACATCAAAGTTTGGGCTACTCTGTAGGTAGCGCCATCTACAACGGCTGACACCAACTAAATCATTTATATAAGTGGTCTGTAAGCAAGGAATGTATGTTGAAAGCTAAAAAATTATTAGTCTAATGCAGAATATAAATTGTTACAAAAATACTAGGTACTACTAATTATTACTTTATTTTACTGTTGTGGAATCCTTCTAATAAACTTCTAGGATCATCATCATCATCACAGATATGAAACCATAAATTAGTGCCATAAACAAAACCACCAAACCAACATCACAATTGCTGTCACTGTCATTTCATGTTTTGATTGATGTTTGTGTCAAAATAGATGCATAGGAACTGAAAGAAGCCCATATTGTCGTGGCGATTATTTGTGAACGAAATAAACAACAAAGCTTGTATAAAGCAGCGATAAAACTGTTTTTTACCTTAAAGGATATACATTAGTCTACCATCATGACTATGAGACCAGATGACCACCGTAGAAAATGGGACAAAGACGAATTCGAAAGAATCGCTGCAGATCGCTTGAAAGCTGAAATAGAGGAAGAGGAACGAGCTAAAAAGAAAGGTACCTATAAACTTCTAGTATAAAAGCTTTGCCCCGATACGATACAAGTTGGAAAGACCTTGTAAATGAATATGATTCACCACGTCTGACTAAAGGTTTGATGGTCGCAGAATGTGCTTATTTACGTAAGACTTAAAAAACGCTGATTCTCACTTTGTAAACTTCCTTGACCCACTATTTTATTTCCCTAAGTTGCTAAGCAAATAGTAATCAAATCAATGTTAGGAACCTCAAAACTGACCAAACTAATCTACAACATACCTATTTCTTTTCAGTCCCACCTATCAAAAGGGAGCTCCTCAAACAGCGAGACTACAAAGTTGACTTAGACTCTAAGCTCGGTAAAAGTGTAGTAATCACAAAGAACACTCCTACCTCACAATCGGGAGGATATTACTGCAATGTCTGTGATTGTGTTGTCAAAGATTCCATCAACTTTCTGGACCATATCAATGGAAAGAAACATCAAAGGAATCTTGGCATGTCCATGAAGATTGAAAGGAGTTCATTAGATCAGGTTTGTATAATCAATGAATTAGGGCCTGCAGCCACTTCGCACGGCAAGAGATTTTTATGTGACAAATAGAAGTATAACTTATTTCATCATCTGCCCCAACAAAATGGGGGTTGGCTTCCAGTCCAGATGCAGGAGGATACAGTATTTTACATGGAGTAACTGCCTATCTTACCTCCACAACCCAGTTACTGCGTAATATAATACCTTTTGGTAAGACTGGTTGTCAGACTATCGGGTTTCTGACTACCCATAGCGACTGTCAAAGACCCACGAGTGACAACTGGTACCAACGGCTTAACATGCTTTTCGAGGCATGGAGGGATCATCCTCTGCCTAGCATTTTCTCAACTATGTTGGGGTTGGCTCCCAGTCAGTGCCAGATTAAGACTATTTGATGCCCTAAGCAACCCACACCTGTGGGCCACCCTGTCCACTAGTAAACTTGTATTATTACAAAATATATATTTATTTAACTCCCGTAAAAGTCACAAGTTGCATTTCAATAACTAAAAAAATTATGCTTTCATACAACATATTCTAGGGAACGTAATGATCTATCTCTACAATGAGACAGATCATTACGTTCCATCTGTTTTTACTTATTGAAATGCAACTTGCGACTTTTACGGGAATTAAGTTCAACATTTTTAGCATAATATATCTGCCTCTATATACTATACAGGCCCTGGGGTGACTTGTAATGTGTCTTATTCCTTCCAGCACATGAAAGTTACTGATAATTGTAGTTAGTCAATTGTTGCAAATGGGCAGGGGGGCATTTGCAGCAATTAGCTAATTAGTTGAACCCATTTGCAACAATTAACTAACTACAAAAAAAATATTAAATTTACTAATATTTAACTATAACTTTTTATCTGACCTCCACAACTGTTACTGGGTAATACAAAACCCCTTGGTAAGACTAGTTGTCAGACTTTCGTGCTTCTGATGAACCGTAACGACTGTCAAAAGATCCACAAATGACAGCCGGGTAAAGATGGTCACCCATCCACAGACCAACCGCGGCAAGCGTAGCTTAACCTAATTGATCGAACTGTGCGGCCGTTATTATTTAGCCACGGGGCCCCTCAAATCAATATTTATTTATAAGTTAATAAATATTGATTTGTGTGTAACTTATATGTGTAAGAATAAAATTGAAATTTCAATGAAGATGCCTTAGGACATCACGGCATGCCTGCGAATACCATGGCATTATTACTGTTGAAATTTAAATTTACTAATAAGTTATATTTCTATTCGTTGCCTAAAATTCGTCACATAACAATTGGGTTGTTATATAAATGAGGTTAATTTTTAGGTTTGACAATGGCCTTAGCTTCTTCCATTGGGCTATGTATTTAAAACATAAAAGAAATGTCGAGTCAGTTTATATTTATTTATTTATTAGATTTATTTTGTAGACTTAACAGGTCAACCCAAGGCGTCTACAAACAAGTTACATTTGGCAATATATGTATACAGTTGTTTTCAGCATAGATATTATTATTATTAAATAGGTACTAATGTTTAACTACTAACTTATAGTACACAGAGCTTGGTCTAGTTATGTAAAACATGTATTCTAAAAGATGAGTAATCAAGTTACAGTATGACAGTGTGTGAGGTGGGCATTTGTCGCAGATATAATTTTGTTCAACTTGTCAGTGAACAGGTCCACATCTTGAGTTAATAAGATTGAGTTGAGGAGCGCAAGAGTACGCTGTGTGGTTGCATTTCTTGCGGCACGGGTGCGGGAGCCGGCCGCAGCCAGCAGCGGCCGCCGCCGACGCAAACCGCACTCCCCTGCACCCCGCATGGCTCCCATAGGGACGTTTAGGCTTACATTTATCAGTGCTGAAGGATTGTCGATTTTGTTGTTGAGTAAATGGTAAAAGTGTATAACTGCCTGCAGGCTCCTTCTCAACTCTAAAGTGTCAAGTCCGAGCATACCCGTTACAAAAAGCGAGGGATAAAGAAGTGGGTAGTACCCATACTTCTTCTTGTATATGTATCGGCAGAATTTTTTATGTATCTTTTCTATCAAAAGTTTGTACTTGGCCTCGTACGGGTTCCAAATTAGAGCATTGTATTCTAACCGGCTGCGAACGTACGCGTTGTATAGCATGATTGCCGGTCTACAGTCCTGAAACTTGTAAGTTTGACGCATAATAAAACCGAGGGTTTTGTTGGTAGCTTTCGTCATAGACACGATATGTTCCCTAAAATTGAGGCGAGGGTCAAACGTCACGCCGAGATCGCGCATCTCATGGACTCTGGTCAGCTTATTGTTTAGCATTTGATAGCTGTGTTGAATGGGGGTCCTACTTCTGGAGTAAGTCATGACGCGGCATTTTTTTTCATTAAATTGTAGATGATTCCTGACGCTCCACTCAATAACGTTGGATATGTCGTTCTGGAGAGCTTCACAGTCACTAACCGACCCCACGCCTATGTATAATTTAAGGTCGTCGGCAAACATCAGACATTTCGCGCTTTTGATGGCCTGGGGTAGATCGTTGACCATGATTAGGAATAGAATAGGCCCGAGAGTACTTCCTTGGCTCACGCCAGATCTAGTGTAATAGGGCTGAGATTTGTACCCGGCGAGTTGGACGTATTGATTACGGTCCCCCAAGTAACTTGAAAATAGTTGAAGAGATTTCGGTGTGAAACCTATTGCTGAAAGTTTGCTTAGGAGCACATCGTTATCGAACGCTTTCTGTATATCAAAATAGGCCGTATCTACTTGCCGTCCTGTGTCTAATTGGGAATGTGTATAATTTACAAAGTTAATATGATTGGTGGCAGTAGATCGACCGACTCTGAATCCGTGCTGAGCGTCATTCAGGCGCATTTTAATTTGTGAGCTTATGTGGCTGGCCAGTAGGGTTTCGAGAATTTTTCCAAACACGGAAGGAACTGCGATTGGTCTGTATTCATCTAATTTGTGTTTAAGCGAATTCTTCGGAACTGACGTGACCCTAGAAGACTTCCAGCGGGACGGGTAGGTGCTGGTTGTTATAGATAAATTGTATATATGGAGCAGAGGTGTTTCTAGTGCTGAAGCGCAATCTTTTACAATAAATGGTGGGATATCATCTGGACCTGATGAAGAAAGGGGTTTTATTCGCTTTAGGATGCGTCTAAAATCCGAAGGGTTTATGGGATCGACAGTAATACGGAATGAGTCTAGAGCTGGGCCCGTATCTATATTAATACCCTCCGGGTCTAGGGTAGGAATGTCTTTAAGGAAGACTGACGCGAAATACTCTGCGAAAGCGTCTGCAGCAGTTTGTCCCGATACTGTCTTACCTTTATATGAGTATTCATAGTTCGGCTGTTTATCGTTCCGTTGGTTCTTAACAAATGTCCAAAACTCCGACGGTTCTTTTCGTATTTTATATTGTATAGACTTAATATAATTAATATATGATTCTTCAATTTGTGCTTTTACTAACTCGCGATAGTACTTGAATAACTCTTCGTTGAGTGGTTTGCCTGATTGCTTAAACTTTTTGTGGTTATAGTGCTTATTCTTGATATTACGTATGATTTCCGCTGTGAACCAGGTGGGATATATGTAACGACCCGAGCTTCTTTTGCGTGTTTTGATGGGGACGGAAGTATTGATAACGGTGAATAGTTTGGCATACAATATTTCTACTGCACTATCTACGTCGCGAGCGCTGGTGACGTCACACCAATCAATACTAGCCATGTTAGCGTACAGTGTACACAGGTCTGCCTTACGAAAGTTCCATTCGGGGTGGGTGTCGAAGGTGAGCGTTGCGGGGTCCGGGGTGCGAGGCGGTGGCGGCGGCAGCGCTGGTAGCAGTATCGCGGCGACCGGGCGCACAGGTGGCCATGCCAAACACACGTCAAGCGGTGGGTGGTACCGGTCAGGAGGGACCAGTGCCTCGATGTTATCTGTCACACTCACACGTTCCTCACTCAATCCACTTATGACTAGGTCTAATTGGCCTCCAAAGTAGTTGCTTATACGGCTATGTTGCTTCAGTCTACCGAAATCCAGGAAGTATTCAAATTGATCTTGGACAGTTTTACTCATAGAATGGAGGTTAAAATCACCCAGCAACAGAAAATCAAGATCAGAAAAATTACAAGTTGCATTTTCAATTATTTGTAGTACTTCTAAATATTGTCTATCGTTGTAACTAGGTGGTAAATAAACTAAACAGCACAACATTTTTATTGCCTTACGTTTGATAACGGTGAATAATATTTCGGTAGTGGGTTGCAGTCCGTCTATGTTGGTGATACGTCGGACGTCATAGTAGTCACGCACAGCCAGAAGAACTCCTCCCCAGCCCACGTCGCCTGCTCGATCTTGACGCAGCACGGTGTAACCCGGTGGAAACAGCTCTGAATTATGGACTGAGCTCGTAAGAAATGTTTCTGTTAGGGCGATTATGTCGGTTGTAATTCCTAATACTGAGTTTTTGAATGTTGTTGTTTTTGTTCGCAGACCTCTGACGTTTTGATATAAAATATGTAGGTACTTGGTTTTTCTTTTGGTATGTAGGGTGGTTGAAGTAGTAGTTAGGTTATTGTTGTGTTGCTTACGGCCTTGTCGTTCGAGTTTTTTGACACGATTTTCGGAGTCCCTTTGATGTATCTTATTGTTAGGTCTTGCTCACCATTGTTAATTCGCACTTGAAGCTCATCTCGTAATTCCTTTAAAAACTGTTGTTGGCAGGGAGTTTGGTCTGGATATATTTTAAGATTGCTATTAGGAGATTTATTCTTATTGCGGAGGATGATTCTTGAGGTTTCCTGAGAAGTGAAGCTAACCTTAATGGCTCGTGTTTTAGAGATATTATATTTCCCAAGACGCATAACATTTATAGGTGCTGGACAGTTCTCGTATATAGCTTTTATTACTTTTGTTATCTGACTCATGTCGTGTATGGTCCTTTGCTCTCGCGAATCGCAGTTTGGTTCTGGTATACCCACCACTATGACATTCTTTTCCCTGTGAGCTCTGTCGTATAGTTCCGTGACTATAGTATTATACGACGGTGATGCAAGTTTATTTTGTGAAAGGTTGTGGGTACTTGCAGCCATTTTAATGGAGTGAATGTCAGACTCTAAGCATTTAATTTTTTCTTCTGTTATGGTTTTAGATTGCTTGAGCTCTGATAAATCACTTTGTATGACGATTTGCTCGGTGGAGAGTTTCTCAACCGTGCGTGTGATGTTGTTTACCTCTTGCCTAATAGCCGATACATCTTGCGATATTTTGTTTACAGTTTCGCACTGGGTTTTAGTAAATTCACGGATCACCGACATCATTTCACTGCGGAATTCCGAAAGCTCACTTCTAAGTGCTCCGTCTTCATCAACGTCCGGCCTCATGCGTTTTGGTCCACGGTTACGAGTAACTTAGATTGCCGGGTCGTTATCACAATCGTTGATTCTGGATAGTTCGGGCTGTGAGCTGCTAAGGACAGTGGAAGCAGGTCCAGTAGGTGATCTCACTACACTCATGATGACGTACACTTTTCACAATACTGTACTAACTTCTTTAATCCAATAATATGTAGTTAAAATAAAATAGTATGGTGGATGATAAGGCAAAGTAAACTTTGTAGTAGTATGTATAAGGTTTAAAGTCGTTAAAACGGTGTTAGGTAATAATCATGATTATGATTTCACCTCCTGTGTAGTCTACCACTATTCTGTATACCTCTACTCTCCAGTACGAGTCTGTCACTCTCTTACACAATGTATAATGGTACTCGGTCCATGTAACTCTACCTTTACTGATTGATTTTGGCCAGGTTAACTGTCGCTTGTGTTCTAGTGGAAGTAACACTTGCCTCAAACAGATATTTAAGTGGTCTGTGTGTGGGTAGCCTAATGTTTTTAATTGTATGTGGGGCCGTGGGAAAGACCGCATTGAATTGGAACTTTGTAGGTACACTTACCAATAATGACCATTCATTTCAAACAACAAGAGCTCTGAAATTAAAATTTTGTTTCCAAAGTAGTTTCAGCATTTAGTATTTTTTAGTAGAAAAAAATTAAAGATGCCATTTCATATTTACAGGTCAAAGCCCGCTTTGCGAATAATAAACGTAAATTAGAAGAAAAGAAGCGTGAATACGAGCTTGACACGAGACTAAGGGAAGCAGCAGAAGAAGAAGCCAGGGTCAAAGAACAGCGCCGTGAAAGACGCCGTGACAAGAAGCGCAAGCTCATGGAATCCGAGGAGCCTGAAGATACACCAGCACAGTCTGAACTAGCTCAGATAATGGGATTCTCTGGCTTTGGAGGGGCCAAGAAATAGTATAATGTAATAATTAAAGTATGCTCATAAATAAATGTTTGATATTTAACAAAGTATTTTATTTTTACACTGGTAAGGACGCTGAATAGGGTTGCCAGGTCGCCAAACCTAATAGCCGGACAGACCAGCCAGTTTGGCCGGACAGACCAGCCAGTTTGGCCGGACATTTGGGTATAAAGGCCGGACACCCTACATTATTGGGGATTTTGTGTCTCAGTATTAATAGGTACGACAAAAAAATTCTATGTAAAATCAAGCTTTTTTGATTATTGTCATAATCAGTCATCGGCGCTTGCTCGTTTGCGAAATGTAAAAAGCCTAACAAAAGCCGGACAAGCCAGACACCGTTTATTTTGGCCGGACACGCAATCAAAAAGCCTACCTATGTCCGGCTTCATCCGTATGCCTGGCAACGCTAACGCTGAATGATACTTTACGTAACGGTAAAACGGGGTGAATAGGGATGCACGGGTGAATCGCGACGAAACTTTAAAATGGATATGAATTTTAAAATAATATAGTTTGTTGCTAACAAGGACACTTAATCTTTAATTAAAAAACAGTAAACACATTAAAGTCTTTTCAGGCAATAAACTATATTGTTTTATGCTTTGTTTCACACAATTCCAGGTTTAGCTCTCTGCTTGGGCTGTGATGTGCAGTGGCGTTGCTATCGGAAGGCTAGGCGGTGCCGTGTACCGGGGCCCTCAAACTCTAACCAGCAAACCTCGAACTGACCTAGCAAAAAATGTCTTCCACCTTTAGAACATAAATATAATAAATTCTGTCTGTTGTGTCGTGTAAGTTCTTGTGTTTTGCTACTTCAACCAATCGGCAGTTATGCGACCGATTTATGAAAACTAGTTTAGTCTAATATCTCTATAAAAACTTTACATGTCGAGTAATCTTCTTCGATTTTTTTATATTGATTGAGCCCATTAGGTGGCAACATTGATAGCGGCATCAGTAGCATTCTTTAGGTCATCCGAAGTGCAGGTGAACGGGCACTTAGGACACCCCAGCAAGTGGGGCATGGTCTGATTAGAGCTAGGCAACGTACTCGCACTGGGTTTTGGATGGATCAGTAATTCCCCGCATCGACAAATTGTGTCTGCAGCGGCCTACTTACACTGCAGATCACGCCCGGGGGGCAAATGTTCGTGGAGTTTAACAAAGATGGTGGATGCTTCTCTCATTGGGTGGTTTGTCCAGGATGGCCTGCGTAAAACACTAAAAGCTCTTACGGCTTTTAAGCCTACCCGGAATTTCTACTGTTATTAAACCTTTGAATAAACAGAACTAAGATTCGTACCTGAAAAAGTGAATTTTGGGAACCCCAATAAAATCGCGGTAGGTAATAGCCCAATGGTTCCCGGCGTTAACTATCGAGCGAGAGGTCGTGAGTTCGATTCCCGCTCCTAAGCGCGTGGTTATAATCACTGTAATTTGTTTCACCGCTAAAAGCATTATTTATATACCAATACTTAGAAGCTAATTATTTTTTTGTTTATGCAATAGATAAACGTAAGTAAACATATAAATATAATTAGGTCCTAATGTCCATTTCCATGTACAATCAAAACATTACATGGCGATGACTCGTCATTTCCGTCCGAGTCCACGCCTATGATACACAGTGTCCAGTGTACTATTGTATGCATGCTTTCATGCGGAACATGCAACTGAATCGACAAGGTCGCTTCAGCTAATGAAAACATACACGAAGTACCACAATCTTATATGTGAGTACAGACGACACCAAAAGTCATTTAACTAGCCGAATTTTTATTTTAGAACGTCACTGTGTACCTACCTAGTTACGAAAAATTCTTCTTCACTTTATTACTAAACACTGCTAGACTAACGGGAGGAAGGGGGCAGCTGAATAGACGCGGAAAGCTGAACGGATGCGTACGCGTCTCCATACAAAATCGTTGTTTTTTATGGGCATAAGCTGAATAGAGCTGAATAACTATGAGTAGTCCCTTAGTCCGCCACTGTTTCTAAGTACAATCTAAGTTATTTTATGAGTATGATGAAAGCTCACTACATCGTTAGTGGCAAGCGCAACTGCTTACCCCTTAAATACGGGAGTATATGTTGTATTAAGTTAACAACCCTAATTTTACATTAAGATTTGGATATATTAGCTAAGCTGAAGTAGGTCTGAAAAATGCAAAGCTATACGATTCTCTCATGAAATGTACAAATACATGCAATTATAATAGGCTACCTATATCGATGAAGTAGGTACCTGTTGGACAATCCAAAAAAAAAAACAGTCAAGAGCAAGTTGGACTCGCGCAAGCAGGGTTCTATCCGGACAAGAATTTTACCAACAATCGCCCGGCCAGTGCGCTTCGCTGAATTTAGATTTGATAATGGACGTTCTGCCCATTTTTTAATGACCAAAGTTAAGTCCTAAGGCTGGAGCTGGACTATCGCGCGTCCATGTGTGTTTAATAATAAATAGTTCAGCCCACAGCAAAGCACCCAGGTTTTATAGGCTATTTTAAATTATCTGTGCCTCAGAAAGATGAGGTGTTTGCCCTGCAGTAGAACAATGATAGGCTGCTATTATATTATTATTTTAAAATAATAATAATAATATCCCTGGACATTTCACACAAAATCTATCACCAAAAAAAAATACAAAGGTTAAGTTCCTATTTTTGATACGGAACCCTAAAAAGGGCTCTGAACACTTGCCATAGTAGCGATGAGTCTGCGAGCAATGATTTTCCGCCACAATCAGGCGAAACCACGCCCTCGTATAAAAGGCAAGTTCACAGTCATGGTGAATCAATGTGGTGTTTGAAACCGGAGACATGAGGACGATACTGTTAACCGTTGCTCTTTTAACGTTATTTTATTCGTGTGTATTGGCATATAAAGTGAGTGATTAGTTTAATTTTCTTTTTTTCTTTGGTTTTGTTTTATTGGCTGCAATTTAATTTGGGCCTGTAGATCTTCAAGCCTATATGTAAGCTTTGCAGAATAAATTCAAAATTGAAGTCTGAACGGAAGCTTGTTACGACTTAATTTAGTATTTATCTATGCCTACTAATTATAAAGCTGAAGAGTTTGTTTGTTTGAACGCACTAATCTCTGGAACTACCAGTCGGATTTGAAAAATTCTGCATTTGATAGCCGAGTTCTTGAAGAAGGCTAGGCTATGCATCATCACGCTAGGATCCTTAATCCAATATTAATTTGCACGACCAGAGAATCAAATCTTTGACACCACGACCAACAGCCGCGCTTGTGACCATTGCAAATAATTAGTCGTTAATTGATTTGTTTCAGATTGCAACCGATGCTTCTAGCTTTTCATGTAAGTACTAGCTTATGCCCGCGGCTTCGCCCGCGTGGATGTCGGAAAGGATAAGAAGTATGTCCTTCCCCACGATGCCATCTATCTCTTTGGCATCTGCTGGCAGGCAATTTTATCGAAATCCGTTCAGTGGTTTAGGCGTGAAAATGTAACATACAGGCAGAATTAATATATTATTTAGTATAGCACTTGGCCCGCAACTTCGTCCGCGTGTACCTACTTAACTCTAAAAAATTCGAAGATGTATGTTTACGATCTTTAACATTTATTTATTTAATTCGGGTTAATTTTAAAGTTTACAGATCAAATGAATCAGATTTTTGAAATAAACCTTATCGTCCCTTTTTACCACGACAGGTTTTGTTTTTAAAAAAGCGTTTGATACGTTGCCATTGTATGACTTGAACATTATTTATACCCATTTTCGAGTTAATAGAAGCAAGCAGTAAAATCCACCTCTTAAACTTTATTACCCGGTAAGAGACGATTTTTAAAAAACCCGTAAAACACATAGTATTTGTTTTAAGTATTAGTACCGAGTTTCGAGTTAATCCGTCCGAGCGGTTGAATATTTTTTCTTACCTATTAACTTTTTTACCCTCTGAAGCCACTCTGAGGATTTTTTTTAAACTAAAAGTGACCCTCTGTATTAATTAATGAGCCAAATATTGCCAAGTATCAAGTTTATTTATTTATTTATTTTGTTAGGGAAAACAAACAATTGTACATTATATATTACATCTAACATTATATTGGAAGTGGGTAAATGTACAATCCACAACGTTTCCACAGATTACCTAGGTTAATGAGTTTATTAACCAAAGGAAAAAGATTTTTCATATTACCTAACTGTATCCCGTCTTTTCACTCCACTGGCGTAGACAACAAATAAAAAAATATCGGGATGTTTCCATAATTTGACTCAAAGATAATGTAGTATACCAATTTTTGAGTTAATCAAGTCACGTAGTAAAATACTCCCCTTAAAAAATTAATTAAGTACCCCTTTTTGCCTCGTCAGCGGTCGATTTTCGAAAGACCCAAAAACTTATTGTCGTTTCTTTCCTGTCAAAAGTATTAATACTGACTTTCAAGTTAATCGAATTGTGCATTCAAATTCTTCCACACAAACTTTAACATCCCTATATCCCCCTTTGTGGGGTAGTTTTGAAAAACTTATACTGATAAACTTTATTACTTACCTAAGCAAGTATTCATGCCAAGTTTCAAGTTTATTAACTGAATGAAGATTTTTCATATAAACTGTATCCCCGCTTTTCATCTCTACAGAGGATGAAAAGGGTTTTGTGTGAAATAGTAGATTATTAACCAAGGGGATAAAGCAGTGTCTTCTGTCGCGGGTGACGATTTAAATCGCGAGCGTAACGAAGGACTCGAGGTTTACTCCCGAGCGTAGCGAGGGTGTTAAAAGCTTAAATCACGAGCGAAGCGAGGGATTTAAGACGAGTCCTGAGTGTAGCAAGGGATTTAAGGTCACCCAAGACTAAGACAGCTTTATCACCGAGGAAAATACTCTACTTTTCGTACCATTTGCGAAAAAATAAACTTAACGTTTATGTATTTGATGAAAACAAAAACGCGGTAAATTCCTAGACTAATATTTTTTTGTCGGAAAAGCAAAGGCATCAAGCTCATACGGCCTCGTCGGTTTTCGTAACTTTATTTAATAATCATAACTGCATAATAAATGCGTATTCCTTTTTCAAAAAGATGTATAATGCTTTATATACAAACTCAATGGTGTAAACATAGATGTAGTTCAGTATAAATTTCAGTAAGTATTCCAAATTTAAATCACATTCTCCCCCTAGAGGATGAATGAAATTCAGTACAATTTTCTTTCCCTGTTTTTAACAGATTAAAAATGACTATTGTTATGTTCGCTTTTTGTGGCATAGAATGTCACTTTTTTGAGCAAGTGGTATGAAAATGTAACATACGGTTTCAAGTTCAAATCCTCCACTAAAAATCGAATTGCCCCTTTATGACCCGTTAGGGGTCAATTTTTAGACAACGTTACATACTTATTATTCATTATTTTCTGTCAAAAGTATTAATACTGAGTTTCGTGATAATTGGACCGCGCATTCAATTACTTCCACAAAACTTCAACACTCCTATATACCCCTTTGATGGGTAGTTTAGAAAAACATATAATGGCTAACTTCATAATTTACTTAGAATTAGTAGGTATTGGTGCCAAGTTTCAAGTTTATTAACTTGGAATAAGATTTTCCATACAAACAAAATCCCCCTATTTCACCCTCTTAGGGGTGGAATTTCGAAAAACCCTTTCTTAGTGGATACCTACTCTTCACAAAGAACACACCCTCCAAATTTCATGTCTCTAGGACCAGCGGTTTAGGCTGTGCGTTGATGTATCAGTCATTCAGTCAGTCGGGACTTTGAATTTTATATATATAGATTTTTACAGCCAGTTTAATTTATCACTCGCTTTCTTTCTATGTAGGTACAGACGCCAGCACATCAAGCTACTACAATCTGTCAAATTTCTTTAATAGATTTTCAACTTTATCGCTAAAGCATTAAGGTTCCAGGTTGATTGTGAAAATTTGACAGTTTCGGGTAGCTTGACCTGCTGGCGTCTGTACCTACCTATATCTATACATATCTACTTATTATAAAAATGAAATGCAGTTCGTTGGTAAACGCATCACTTGAGAACGGCTTCACGGAGTTGGCTATTTTTTAGTCCGAATAAGGTTTATACTTAGGAAAATTAAAAATTGAAAAGTTGCCCGGGTAATTGGAAAATCCGGAAAAACGGAATTGGGTTTTTCTATGATGATTGAAATTTGAACATGGCGACGTCTGTCGGGTCAGCTAGTTTGCAATAGTTTTGATTTTCGCCCTGCAGTTCACATCTCTAAAACTAGCCCAGTAGGTAGGTGTTTAATATCATATAGTAAGTAGGTATACTAATATTTAACGAATAAATCTACTCTTGAGCTATGACAGACCTATTTCAGGCATCAAGTTCTCCCCACTCAACAGAATATCTTCCTCTTTGAAAACAAAATCTTTCAACGTAGGTACATTTACCTAATGACACCGACATCTTATACCACCGCCATACTCGAGCAAATAAATAATTGAATAATATTGTTAATGAATTTACACACTTCGTTGAAAGTAGTTGTAGGTAGGTACTGCCTAATGACTTGATACGTAATCTGTAATTAATCACCTGCGCAATTTTTTCTCAGCCAACCTAGACCGCATTGCAGACTCGCATCGAGAAAAAAGGCAGCTAGAGAACTTCGATGATGACTACCCATCAGCGAGCCAGCAAGAGCAAGAGGAACCAGGCTTCTGGGACAGAATCGTCAAAGTAGCACTTAAGTTATTCAGTAGATTTGTAGAATGGTTAAATTCATCATAATAAATTATGATTGTAATCTAAGAAAAATCACAAAAAAACAATGTGAACAATCAAATAATGTGTGTTAATTTAATTGTACTTACTTAAATTATTATTTATACCTAATTCAATTGATCGTTTAATTTACTCCTACTTGATAATCAGGTAAGTAGAGGAGCAACATTGGCAAGTAGACTAAGTACTTGTTTAGACATGTAAGCCAGGTGAAAAATAAAACAAAGTGTACATTATAAAATAATATATTTATTGTAATGAAGTGGCATAATAGAAGGTTGGTACTTAGGAGTAATGTAACATGTTAATATAATTGCAAGGAACCAGCACGATGGCACTTTTTCGTATTTTTTATTTATTACAAAAGACAGATATAATTAGATATGCAATTATGAATTTCACTTTCGACTAATGAAATGAGTAGTATTTTATTATTTCAGTATCAGAATCAACTCTTAGAACTAGTATTTAACAAGAAAGTAGCAGTAGATAAGAGGTTACTAACTGTTATTCATATTAAATGTTACAGTCTCATAAATGCAGGATATCGAGGACACATAAATTATTAAACTAGATAGCATACAAGAACTTTCCTCTATAAATACTGCTGCGTTTGACATTTTTTTTTTTTTAATTTTAATAACAATCCACAAGTGGTATGAAAAAACTTACTTCAACTACAGATTACACACTATCATTGAACATTAACAAACGATTACATAACAAGTAGTATGTGACATCCTGCGTGCTCTGTATTAATACTTATAATATCATGTAAAGTAAAACTAAATTGCTATTCTGATCGAGTTTCCATAAATAACAACAATGAAAATTAGAGAACAAATACTATTAAATGCAAACATAAGACTTTAGTAAAATAATGAACACAAGGTTTGTAGTAGTTTGTATTTAAAACTATAATAATATGCTTGAAACTAGGGAACAGCTCGTATCGTTGTTTAAGGTGGGATAGGTGAATAGGTACGCTATAATTAACTATTGGAGTCAGTGGGAATGGTGTAATATTCAGTCAGTTGGGTCCTATTGTCATTATGTGAGACTAGTAAATTAGTAGTTTCGTTATTTTCCTAAAAGAATAACACATTAAGGCAATCGCGTCGATTTAGGTGCTCTCACTAAATAAATAAAAGCTTTGATAAGAAAATAACACAATCTGCAATAGGGATGATGACTAATATTAGAAATGTTCGAACAAATAATGCAATTTAAAAGAAACGCATAGTAAAATGAGATACATCATAAAAATATGTAAAATCGATAGAATTTTGGAGAAGCTACACGCTTTCAAAGTTATTGGAGGGGATTATTCCCGCCCTTATCGCACATTACGGGCAATGTATGGCGGTAGTATGACGTTACATCAGTTCTGTGATAGTGCCGTCTTTGTCTAGCAACTATTTTAAAACGCTTATAACTTGGCAATTTTTTAAGCTTTTACACTTTTTATAGTATTGTTTGTTTATAGTATGTATAGTATTTTTGTCACTATTTGCAAACAAATATACATTTGATTTCAAAAAAACATTGTCATCATCCCCATCTGAAAATCATTTTCAATTAAAAATAATGTAGGTAATAAGATCTTGGCAGTTAGCGAAATTTATCTCATATACATAATTGGTTATTCGGCATTCTTACATTTTGTATTATAAAGCTATAGTTTTGTTTTTTTTTTCGATGATAACAATTGGTTTCATGTGCAGGTTCTGTATTTTCACAAGATTTTCCATGAACGTGGGATGACATGGTTATCAGATACGAAATTCTGTGCATTAAGGAATTTCGACGGCATAAAACGACAGCATAAGATTTTTTATAATTATAACAAGAAAAAGCGATTATTGTTAATATTGTTTTGTCCACGCTCATCTAAAACCTTATTTCACTAATAAATCGATGCAGAGTTGGGTTGTCGATTGGCTCTAAATTAAAACTAGGCATAGATTTATAAGACTGACGCACACTTTTCAAAAGAGCATAGTTTTATTTTATACTCATCCGATAAAATCGGAAGACCTACGTTATAAAATAATATAAATTAGCATTATTTTACATGTATAACTGCAACAATAACTTCTAATACTAATTGAAGACTGTTGTGTAACGTTAAATCGTAAATAACTAGATTGTTTTTTACATCTATATTTTAAGGTAACCTAACTATATTAAAGTGCTATAATATAAATTCAAATCCGTACAAGTGCTCGAAAATAGAATAATAACAGGAAGTTACAGCATCATATATTTAAATTAGTACCTTATAAATTACCAAAACCTGCATAAAAGTAAAACATCAGTAGTTATCGTAATATGATTGACGATGTAATTTCGCGAACTAGTATTTGCGTAAATATTTTCATAATACAGAAAGTACAGTTTTATAAAACAAATAGTAGACGAATGACGCATACAGGGTCAAATTGAATTAGCCAGCAAAACTATTAAAACTATTTGTTTTTTGGGGGGTCAACAACCGCTTTTAGTGTTTTTACTTGAAGTATGAGTTGAGAAAATCTGTTTTCTTTTGTTTAGACATTAATACCTATAACGTCTGTGAAGTTTACACAAATATAAAATTATTTTTTAAACTGATATTTCACACGGTCGATGATCCCACACAAAAAATATCATAATAGTTAGTTTTTTTTGTTTTATCATATTTAGATACCGATACCCATCACATCTGCGGAGTTTCGTTGACTAATTTAATTTGACCCTGTACTCTTAACAACGTATTTCGTATTATTTTATTATTATTATAGTAACCTTTTTAAACAGTCAACTATGACAATATTTATTAGTTACAAAAACAAATATAGCATTTTAGCATCTGTGACTAATTCAAGTCAATCACATACTGAGTAACATATTTTCACCAGGAAGAACATGGACTAAATTCCGAACCAAATATTATTTTTATAAATAAAAGTCCGCGACCCCACAAGCTCGTAAGCATCAAAATACTATTTGAGTACGATCGGACCTACACTAGCCGATGGCGAAGCGACGCCATGACGCGTCAACACCGCTGCTGGCTCCATAGCAAAACAATCGAAGGACGTATCAAGAAATAGTTCTTGTACGAACCGCCGCGCGCACAACATGTATGTATCTCTTGCCAGTAAGGCACTAACGTCAGAATAAACACATGGACTACGAAATACCTCTGGATTGCGTTGCTTCATTGACAGCAGTAACGAACGAGCCTGCAAAAAGAAAATCTTGTTTAGTAAAACTTAAAATAACCGAGAGGGGATGGTTTTGGATCATACAAGACAGCAAGGATATAAATTGGTCTGATCGACGACGTTAGAAATGATTAACCGTATAGTTCGGTAGCGCCCCCGAATGGACCCGAACACACGAACCTCCGCTGGCTCAGTAACGGGTCCCATTGGACCTTGAAATGACGACATACGACACCCTTACTGATAATGTAAATATTGATTATGCTACCCATCAAATCTTATGAATGTGCGTTAATTAAGAGAGTTGGATAAAAAACTCATATGTTATCGCCATTCAATCTTCCATATTTAGCGCGCAAGTTTATTAACACGTTGAACGCCGCTTCAATTTTTCAGTCTTTCTGTTTGGGCCATGGGGGACACCGTGTGGTCGACATACAATAGTTCCGTTGGGGCCGCGGGGGACAACATATGACCGCGAGTCAGAGGCGATTTTAAGCGTCTCTATTGGGCCATCGGGCACAGATATGAAGCTAATATGTATTTGACGTGACCCCCACGGCCCTGCAGACAAATAGATTGTATTTGGTTTTTAGTAAAAAATATGACTTGGAAAAATATGACAAATAATTTCGGGACACGACTTGTTTGAAAGTTCTAAAGGAAAAAGTGTGTATGATAATGTTGTGAAATACTGTATACTATTACTATTTACTTACGTAGTTAAAATCTGGTTAAAGTTGTACTACATAGCTGTTAGGATTTAATTTTTCGGGGATAGTTTGATGAATTAAACTACATGTTTGTAAATCAGAAATATAATATTTTTTTATTACAGATTTTAAATGAAACAAAATTAAATCAGACTTTAGATTGAGATCAATATCAACGTTACTACACCTATTTTAATGAATTTTATGGAAAAAATCAAAACAAAGAAATGGTTTGTTAGGGCAGGTTTCACAAAAAGTTACAACTTTTTTCGTATTTACGTAAACAAATAAACAGAAAATTCTCGAATCGATACGTAATCAATGTAGGTAGCTAATTAGTCCAAACAGTCACTGCGCGGGCGCCCGGGAATCGCGTATCGAGACGGCCGGTGGCCGGCAGGACAAGAGCGGGGATGACCGACCGCCCCGACCGCCGCCCCCGCGGCCCCAGCCAACGAAAAACGCGATTTATTTCCGTGTGGGCCATGGGGGGCAACTGTTGAGTGACAGTAGTATTTTGGTAAAATAAAGTCACAAATTACTTTTCTTCGATTTATTTCATGTGATTTGGCACATTTTCTAGCCCCTAAAGCAATAAAAACTTATACGTAAAATTTAACAATCGGGCATTTTTAACCTGGCTCATTTTACTAAATAAGTGAGGCCCATATGTTGTCCCCCACGGCGTTTAACGTGTTAATTTACCTTTATTAAATTCAAGTCTGTAAATGCGATAATCGCCATTTTGATGACAGTGGTGGTCGAGGCTAAAAAACATAAAAATTGGGGATTTCGAAAATCCAAACTCCACCACAGGGGCAATGAATAATACATGATTTAATTATTTGACGAATTCATCCATTGTTCATGTTAAATAAGTAGTGGTAATGTAGTTTTTTGATATCTAAAGTCGAAGTTTCGCGCCAATCGTGCGTGTTTACATTTTTACTTTTCACAAAAGTCACACACACACATGTAGATAAGATGTAAAATGTGAAAAATATTATTACAAATATTATAAAAAACACGAAAATGCCCAAATCCTAACGTAATATTGAAACACAGGTCCAATAACACGTATTATTCATTACCACTACTTAATTTGTGTTCAAAATCGCCGACCATTGTTGTTTTTTTTTATCGTAATGATGTGCGAAAGCGATTATGCCAAACGATTTTTTTTTTTAATTTCGATTGACCCGAGTAATTAATATGACGAATGTCAGAAATCGATTCTCAGAAATTGAAATAAAATTATTTTAAGCATTAAATACAACAAGCATTATTTTTAATAATTATTTATGCTTTCCTAATGTAATTTTAATCGTTTTTTGGACATTATATTGAAACTGAGTCAATAACAGAGGACCTGACCGGACATGACCATAGTCATTTATTCAATTTCGCGCCGAATTGTTTCTATATTTGAATTTATATTCGGAATGCGCTTGCTATTCAAAATTATTTTTATTTATTGTGCAATTATTAATTTTTGATACTTTCTAATAGTTTGCTACAGAATGCCCAGTATACATTTTTAGATAGGCTTAGCAAAAGTTTGGGAAATGATGATAGATTAATTAAGTATTCCGCAAACACTTTACATTTCATTATGTTTTGTTAGCTGTATGAGCTTGGTAGTTTTTATTTATATTAGTTTACTTGAATAATAGAAATTGTTTACTTTTTGTGGTAGTTTCCCAACGAAATTAAAAAAAAAAAACTGGCCAAGTGTATTTCGGACCATGCACAGCGAAAGGTCCCGTACTTGGGATGAATATTTACGCATGCACAGCGCATATCATTATTTTAATCGACTGTAGAAATAAGTTTGTATTTCATAAAAGTTCTCGAAAAAACTGTAAAAAACCAAGTTAATTCTGCGGTTTTAAACGAAAATATCCCATATGTCAAAAACGATTGACTTTAAAAGTTAAGTCAATTACAACAAAGAGACAATAAAGAGTACAACAAAGAGACAACAAAGACACAACAAAGAGCACAAACAAGAAAGAGAACAAGTACAATAAAGAGTATTCTATTCAATTCTATTCTTTTTTCAATTAGAAACATCTTTATAATTTTAATTATAAGTTCCATACCCCCCACACGCTTGTGTGCATAGATTTTTTTCAACCCTCGGGTACATGCATGGGGAATGCTACCTCTAATTATGTTTATCGTAATTTTACTACACCATTTTGCGTGCATAGAATACGAATACGATATAGTGTTATTAACACTCGTTAACGTCTACGAGTAAAATGGTTAATGGCATTGACACCCGAACGCACGCACAGACTGACATGACGAAATTATGGGTTCCGTAAAAGTATTTTCAGATCATTTAAATTAGAAATCAGACAATTACAGTTCTTAAAATTTTATCCCAAGCTACAGAACGGCAGGGGACATAAGGAGTGCCTACTTCGTCCCACAACGCGCGTCCACGAAAACGCCCGCGTTAACCCTGTAAGAAAGGCTGGCCGGTGCAAATTGATCAAAATCTAGATTTTACGGTTAGTTTAGGTTTGTACAGACGGCAGAGAGGCAGACCGACCGGCACATAGACAGACGGCCACATAACTTTTGTTTTAGTTACTAAGCAAATATATTTAAAACCCCACAACAAGCCCTTTCATTTGATATGTCACACAGAGGTACAGCAAAGATTTTTTTTTTATTTTCTAGTTTGCCCCCCAAGATTGACCCCATTTTCAAAATTAATTTATTTACGTTACACGTCCGTCTTTGGGTCACAGAAATTCACATATGTACCAAATTTCAATTTAATCGGTCCAGCAGATTCGAAGCAAATAAGAAAAGACAAGACCCACAGACACAAGTGATCCTGCAAGGGTTCCGTTTTTTCATTTGGACGTACGGAACCATAAAAAATTACACACCTACCCACACCGTACGTGTAGGTACGGTAATTAAAATTATTAATTTCAAAAATAAATTAATTCATGAAAAATATACCAAAGAGGATATATATAGTTTCTACACCTTTTTTTATTTTTTTTTGCAAATTCCGATTATCGATTAGGCTTTATGCAATTTTTGAATCGAAATAAGAAAACTGGACGGATGGTCAGCACTAAGAAGTGTCATGTCGAAACACAATTTTTTGTAATTTTTATCAAGACTTGATTGCGTTTTATAAGTAGTTTAAGTAAGAAAAATTGTAAAAGTAAGAACGCGGAGAGAATGATACTATCTTTATTTTTCCCTTTTGCATATTTTCAGCAAGAGAATAGGTTGTTTATGTACATATTTCCAGCGTGTTTAAGGTGCCTACCTTTTGGATAGGTGTAGTAATACCTATTTTATACAACTTTTGTAGTAGACTAACGAAGTTTGACTGACCTCAACAAATAATTGAAGATATTTGCCACAAATATATTGTATAAAATAAGCGCGGAAACATATTTTTCTTAATAAATTTGAATGCTGAAAGTTGATGTAATTTACTGAATTTCATGACGTAATTCGCAACATTCCGTCGAGTCAGCTGATATGTCATATGTCAAAATCTAGTCGAGCAGAGTGGTTAAAGTCCTTAGGCTCCTCGCTGTACGAAAGGAGCGTTAGGGCACGTTTTCTGCTAATATTCAATAATACACTTTATTCTAAGTGACATAAAGTGCAAAGTTGTAAACACATTTGATGCAAACATCAAAGTCTCCTCAGGAGTCCAACTTTAGCATTTGAAGATTAAAATTATAGGGTTCATTATTCAATCACATTAGAAAATTCCCTGCCTTGAATGATGGAACCGAAAGGAGCAACTTCAGCCTTAGGGTTATAAGTGTGAAATGTCTGTACACAAATACCTAGGGTTATATATTTTTTATTCAGAGAGAAAAAACAATACCTGTTTCAAATGTATAGGGTTAGACATAAAGTTCACTTGATGCAACAGTTCTGCTTGCGGGCCTGTTTTGTTATCTGGTGTGGGTTTCTCGGTGGTCGGACTACGAGGCTCCATGAAGCTCGTACCTGACCCATCCATACCTAGAAACATTATACAATAAAATAAGTACAATACCTGGGCATTACAATGACACAGCGAGCTTCGGAACGAGATTGGTCACACAGGTCCAACTGACAGAAAAGACGCTCTACAACGTTTCAACGTCAAACTTCTTCTAAAACTCGATAAAACTATACTTTAACTGCAAATCAAATTATAATTCAATTTGAAACAAACATTTAGAAAGAGCGTTTAAAGGTAATTCATATCTGCCAAACATCATGATGAGATTAGTAAAAATATATGAGTGTACACACTCGTAAATAGTTCTTACCAGCCTTACCTGCAAAGAAGGCTTCGCGCAACTCATGCGACGAAGGAGGTCTCGTGCGCACGCAAGCCAGACAATCCGCAGTTAAATGGCGCCACTTTCTGGTCGACGACGCACCAGCGCTAACGGCAGTCTCAGTAACTACTGCGCCTACACTTTGAACGTTGTTTTCATCAGCATTAGACCGAAGGCCTACTTCTCGGGGCCCTTGATTAGTGACCTGTGCTTCAATTGCAGCTGTAATATCATCTTTATTTTCATTATTAGTTGTTTTCACACCCTCATCAACAACTTTGCTGGGTGTGGTCACACTTTCGTCTACACTGACTGTAGTGACAATCCTTCTGGTTTTGTCTTTGGTTGAACGTGGATTGTCACTTATTTCTACGCTAGCAATCGATATGTCTGCGTTGGAAACGGCTGGTTCTGATTTTTCCGAATTCACTTTGTGAATTTGAACTGCTATGGTGCTTGAACTAGCTGTAAAAGAAGAATTAGCATTTGAGTTATGAGTCTTCGGGGCCCCATAGGGCCGTAGCCTGCCAGGGTAGCGGGATTGTCCGAAAGGGTTACCGCTGCCCTGGAACATAAAGGGCTAAGGAAGGAACACGGGTGGGTTTTAGTCAGTAAGAGTCTGACACTCCCTCCTGCTCCACCCAGAGCGGGAGGAGTCATTTGATGATTTCCCATCCTCAAAAAAAAAAAAAAAGTTATGAGTCTTGAATGTTATGAGAGTACATGTAATTCTAGATAGATGCTAGAATCCGACCGAATATCGTTTTTGGATTTCGGCAATTTTTGGGCAATTATTTTGACTGAATTTTTATTATTATTCTCGGCAGCCAGCGGTTCAATAATATACATTTATTCAGAGAAAATGCATAGTTTAAACAATTAAAAGCGCAGTAATTGAAAAATGTTATTTTCTCGCATCAGATTGTTTGAATGTCTCTGAAAAAAGTATAAAATTTAGTGTTAGTAAAGTTTTAACCGGTTCAAGTTATCGATTAAAATTATGACACTGTTTCTTTTAATTTTTCACTATTTCTTTTAATTTAACCAAAAAACAATCTACCGTCAAAACAACGAAAAAACTCTTTTTTTTCCAAAAAACAACGGTTTCGGCCGAAATAAAATCGTTTCGATCGGACTCAAAGTAAAGGACAATGAAGATGACATAAAAATCATTGTACCTTTATATGAAGCTAATTTCTGACTATCAGGCGTGGCCCGTGACTTATTTTCCGTGCTAGCACTACTTGTATCTACAAGGAATGACGGCAGGCGATCACGCTTCGTGTCACTTTTATCAGTGTCTTCGTCGTTCATATCTTCGTCTCTGTAAAATACACAAAAAAAATTGAAGTCAAGTCATTTTATCAACTGGTCAATTCAACCTATACAAAACGAAGCAATGTTTTAAAGTTCAATCTGCAGCTTAGTCTATTTTAACCTCCCCAGATTTATATTCACACAACAAGTGTGCCCGACGGGATTTGCAATCGACATAAATGACGAACTTTCATACAAACTTTAGAGGATAAATTTACAAAAATCCCCTATTTAACCGCTTTGGAGGATGCATTTACGAAAATCCCCTATTTAACCCTTTTGGAGGATACATTTTCAAAAATCCCCTATTAACCCCCTTTTGGAGGATAAAATTGCAAAAATCCACTATTCACCCCTTTGGAGGATACATTTACAAAAATCCCCTATTTAACCCCTTTGGAGGATACATTTACAAAAATCCCCTATTTACCCCCCTTTGAAGGATACATTTACAAAAATCCCCTAATTACCCCTTTAGAGGATACATTTACAAAAATCCCCTATTTAACCCCTTGTAAGGTTCATGCTTCTAAAACCAGCGATTTAACCTGTGCGTTTTCTGTCAGTAAATATTTGAATGAACACAAACAACAAATAGCAGTCAAATCTCAATTCCTTTTTATTTATCTATCGTTTTTTATTTATCTTCTTATTTATCGTTTCCTATCATAGTAAGATACTTAACTCAGATATTAATGAACGATAAATACCTGGGAAACAGTTCCATAAGGTCCCTAGGAAGACAGATTCCGATGTATGCAGGTGTATGTCCGTGCGTGAGCCGCACGGGCGGCGGGGCGGAGGGGCAGGTAGATCGCCGCGCTTGCAGCGAGGCGCCCGCCGCGCCCGCTGCCCCGCTCGGTGGAGATGCGCGGGCGTTGTCTCCCAAAGGTAAAGGTTTCCAGTCGTACTCCAACAGACTATAACAACAAAGTATTTGATTGTTGCATTTCACAAACTTTTCAAACTGTTTCTGGTACTTTCCTCAAAAGGTCAGTCCGGTTACTACCCTGCATTTTGTTATACGATATGTTTAGGGTTCCGTAAATGCGAATAAAAAAAAGGGAACCCTTATAGGATCACTCGTGTGTCTATCTTTACAGCCAATTTGCTCCGAGTCTACTGGGCCGATTAAGTTGAAAATTGGTACACATGAATTTCTGTGACCCAAACACGGACGTGTAACGTAAATAAATGAATTTTAAATATATGGGGGTCACTTTTGGGGGGTAAATTTAAAACTGTACCTTGTGACATATCAAATTAAAGATCTTGTAGTGAGGGTCCCAAATATATATTTTTAATATTTTAAAACAAATAGTTGTTGCTTTTATTTTAAGAAAATAAAATAAAATTACCTCATTTTCGCCATTCTTTCTTTAGTAGACTTGGCTCTGTCCCTCAGTGAAGAGAAAGGTTTTGAACGTCTGTTCGTGTCCGATAGTAACCAGCTCAAGTCATCCATTTCACTTGAACCCGCAGCGCTTTCTGATAAATATGGCCTAGAAAAGTATTTCTAACATAAGTTACACATATTGTAATTGAACAGATTAAATGAGTTCACAGAACAGCTCAAATCAATCGCATTCTAATATTTCATTAAATCGGGTTACAGCTAAGATTAGATCATCTTAGCTGTAACCCGATTGAATGAGGTACGAGCGATTATAGTCTTAACTGCATAGTTTCCTTTTCCTTATCACCTACCGTCTATTAAGTGACTTTAAAGTAGCGTATCCTGTCATATCCATCTGAGATGGAGGCGAGCTGGCCACTTCGTTACCCGTGAAACCTACAATATGATAATATTTTTAGAAAAAAAATAATCACATTCGGAATAACATAAGGTGGCAGAAGAAACTTAGAGTCCCTTTGTACACGGCACGGTTTCATTAGTAATGAAACCGTGCCGTAGAAATGCCGTGGTTTATACGCCGTACCGTAATGAATCATTACGGTAGGGCGTATAAACCGCGCCGTAGAAAAAACATTCAAATTCAAATTAATTTATTCATTTTGTGAGCATAGGGTATAATTATGTCAGATGTTATACAAAAAATGTTGATCCATGCTATGTCCCGCCAAAAGGCATACAAAATATCTTAGGTAAGCAAATGTCAATTAACAAAATAAAAATAAATTCAATATGTAAGTAGGTAGATGTCACAATTTTTTGCAATAGTTGATAATATGTAAATAAATTAAAGACGGCACATAAAAAAAAAAGAAATAGGTAATAGGTCACAATTAAATCAATTTAGTCACAATTTCGTATACAATAATAAATGTCAATAATCAATTAATATCATCATCATTCACTAAACCTCTCAATATGCAGTTCAAGGGGCATTGCCATAAGCACTGCTTGGAAAAAAATAAAAAATATTGTTAGGCATGTCAAGTTATAAAATTTGTCATAATAATATAAGGAAAATGTCATGAAAAATACACAATGTCAATAGATTTCAAAAACACAGATATACATATATAAATTATTAAAAATAAAAATAAATGAAAAATTCTTCAAAATTTGTCATCCATATACTCCTTGACTGAATAATATACCTTGTTATTTAGTAGCTTAAAGAGCTCGCTTTTGAATTCATTATTATTTTTACAATTTCTAATATGACAAGGTAGTTTGTTATACAATTTTGGTGCCATTGCATAGACACTTTTATAAGCAAAAGCAGTCCTGGTGATTATTGTTTTCAACTTATCTGAGCGACGTTGACTTTCTACATGACTAAACAAGTGTATATTGGTTATCACAAATATCAGAACCTCATAGATATACAGCGAAGGTACTGTCAGAATATTTAAATCCCTAAAGTGTGGCTTACATGTATCGGTTTTTCTTAATTTGCAGATGGCTCGGATGCATCTTTTTTGTGCCAAAAGCACGGATGATATATTTGAAGCATTACCCCAGAATATAAGTCCATACCTCAATGTGGAGGCTACATAACCGTGGTATGCCGTTATGAGGGCTGTTTTGTTTGCAATTTTACCTAACATATATAGGGCATAAGAGAATCGGTAAAGTTTCAAACAAACACTATCAATTTGATTTTTCCATGACATGTCACTGTCAATGTGCAATCCTAAAAACTTTGTAGTGTTTGTTTCTAGTACTGCGTCTCCTTTGTAACTAATTTGGTATTGTGTTTGTTTTTTTTTGTCGAAGTTGAAACTCCATTATTTTGGTTTTTGTTAAATTAATTTTAAGGTTATTAGCATTTAACCATTCTATAATTGACACCAGATTTGTGTTTATATCTAATTCAATTTCTTTAAAATTACCCTGGTCGAAAACAATAGTGCTATCGTCTGCAAATAAGTACATCCGATGACTGGTTACTTTGGGGAAATCATTTATGTAACAGATAAAAAGTAATGGACCTAGGACAGACCCTTGTGGCACCCCATACGAAATTGTTTTCGTACTGGAGGAGTATATTGTTTCAGTTTTTGTCTTAATGTTTACTTGGCTGATCTGAGTAAGCTGTTTTCTACCTTCTAGATACGATTGTATGAGGTCAAGCAAATTACCTCTAATACCGTAGCTATAGAGCTTTTTTAATAATATTTTATGGTCAACGTAATCAAAAGCGCGGGTCATGTCCATGTACATTGCTACAGCCTGTTTTCTGTTGTCCATGTTATGGTGTATCTTTTCAAGGAAATTGTACACTGCCATATTAATAGTTTTGTTTTGCCTGAATCCCATTTGTTCCTTACAAAAAATGTTGTTTTTTTCAAAATAATTGTTAAGTCTATTGTAAATTACTTTCTCAAGAATTTTTGAAAATATAGGAATTAACGCTATAGGTCTATAATTGCACATTTTTGTTTTGTCATCTTTTTTGTGTAGTGGCTTGACAATCGAGATTTTTAGAGCTTCTGGAAAAGCCCCATTGTGTATACAAGCATTCATTATATCACATAGCACTGGTGCTATAGTAGGTCCTACTGATTTGACCACGCTGGTCTTGATGTCATCATACCCTGTACTGTTTGTGTTTTTGAGGTTATTTATTATAGTTATCATTTCTTTTGGGACTATTGGTTCCATGAACATAGATTTATGGGATTTTAAAACATTCGTATTATTATAAGTTAGACAATTTCCATTGGATTGAACTAGGTCTATGAAATAATCATTAAAGTTTTGCGCAATACTTTGAGGGTTCGTGATACATTTGTTGTTTACCTCAATAGCATTAATATGTGTTTTCGGCACGTTACTCTTAAAATTGTTTATAATTTTCCATGTAGCTTTAGACTTATTGCTACTGGTTTCTATGTAGCAGCTGTTTTGTGCTTTTTGTGTCTGTTTGATAACGCGGCGGTACCTGGCGCTGAATGTTAATAAAGCATTTTTTGTGTCTTTGTTAGGATTTAGTCTATATTGCCATAGCAGAGACCGTCTCTTTTTGCTGCAGACTTTAATTCCCGGTGTGATCCACTTTGGTTTATGGCTTGTCGATATTTTGCATCTTACTTTTGGGAAACATAGGTCGTAAAAAAGTTTGAATAAGTCAAAAAACGCATTAAATTTTTCATTAGGGTTATTTGCTTGAAAAACGTCTGAAAAGCTCAAGCTGCCTATGCATTGTCTAAACTGATACATGTTCGCCTTACTGTAGTCCCGTTTTTGAACATAATAATATTTCAATGCACACGTTTGTTGTACAGGAAACTGCATCAATTGCGCTAAATGGTCAGATACCCCTAATTCTAGTACCTCACTTTTACATCCCCGTATATTGTGAAAAATATTATCTAGGCAAGTACCACTACTAGGCCTGGTGGGTTTCTCTATTTCTATTTTAAGATTAAATTCTTTTAATAGACGTTTAAATTGAGAGGAATACTTAGTTTTTTGTAACATATCAATGTTAAAGTCACCGCATATTATTGTTTTATATTTATTTCTATAGCAGATTTTTTCTAATATATACGTTAAATTGTCGAAGAATATTTCCATTTTGTTTGGTCCTGGCACTCTATATATACATAACATGTCTGTGTACTGTACAGTCACGAGTACTAATATTATGTCAACACTTGGAAACTTCAATAGCGATTTTTGCGTGAAATAACGAAAACAACAATGAAACACGACACATTGCAAAAACCTACGGGTTCGAAAATACTATATTCGTAGCAAGATGAAATATCATTCAAAAATAAATGAGTAAAGCTTTTGAATAAAGCCAAGTGCATACATACTTATGCTCGTAACTGTACAAGCTTCCGTGGTCCATACATATTGCCGACCGTGCATACACGCGGTGAATAAGTCGTAGTTTTTCACGGCAAGAAAAACGTTTGTACAAAGGGCTTCAGGATAAGGGGCAATAAGAATAACGTAAATATGATGGAGGTCCAACTCACTGGACGTGGAAGTGCGACGTTGTAGTTCCGATATCTTCGGCCGGTGCGTGCTGTTACTGCTCTTCATACCATACAGACTCGAAGAACTCGGTATTGGACTCAGAGTCAAAACTCTATCACTGCAAACACGTTACACATCAGAATAAAAGAAAATACTTAAACTTGTAGTAAATTTCTAGCCCGCAAATTCAAATTTTAGCGATTTTTATTCTGTAAATACATATTTGAAATGGTTGCGAATTATATTTTGATCCACATGCAATCTAATATTGATCTACATTTTTTTTTGCGTAAAAGAAATTAAGAAAGAGTATTGAAGATTTTTATATGGAGGCTGGCTGGATTTTTATATACCTACTGTCGCGCTATTTTGTTTTATTTTTCAAAATGGGGCCACGAATGAAACCTATATAAATCTATGGATGAAATCAATGCAAACAGAAAACAAAATAAAACCAATCCCCGTAGTGTCACGTTTGGATTCATAAGCCATATTGAAAAAAAAAATGGCGGAATGGTAGGTATACCACGGACCTTCAAAGCCCTTTGAATTTCGCGGGCTAACCTGGCGCTTTTGCCTTAAGAGGACTTTTGGTTTATACTTACGGAATAGCGTATTTCCCAAGAAATGAATCGCAACTACTAACTCCACTGGTACTAGATTCACTGGTGTTCCTCACTCTACCCTCATGGTGCTCTAAGGAGTTCATTCTGCCTATTAATAGTCTATTCTCCGCCATTGGGACCCGATGAGGTCCAGGTCTTTCGTAACTCGAACAATCGCGGAGTATATCGACAGTTCTCGACTCTGATAAAATTGGTCGATTGTGTGAACTGGAGCAACTTTGTGATGGTAGCGTATGCGACTTTCTTTTGTCCGGTCGCCCATCAGTGTAACCTTTATTGTCTGTCACATCTTGGTCTTTGATTTCCGAATTGTCGGCAGATATCGATCCAGCTTTTCCATAAAGTTTCGTAGTGTCTGAATGTAAGCTTTCCGCGACACTTTGATCGGTGTGATCTGAATGTTCGCTCATTTCTGTGTCGTAGGCGTTGTAGCGACATTCTGGTGACGTCACAAAGTAATGCACGTTCGTGCCTTGCTCAAAGCTGGCGTAGGTTTCGTCGGGAATCACTGGGAATTGATCGTGCCTCGTATGTCTTACGCAGAGCCATCCTAAAAGATAAGCAACAAAACGTATTTATTAAGCCAATGAGACAAAATTATTACACACTAGCTGCGCCCCGCGGTTTTACCCGCATAAATCTCGATCCCGTGGGAATTTATTTAATATTTAAATCCAACCTATTTCGGTCGCAGTAATCATGGAACCGGTCCAGATCCTCCTGCAATAGGTGTGCATCCTCACCTGTTGACACTTGACTCAGAATTTTCATGTCATCCGCGTATTAGAATGTAGGAAACAAGAAGCGATGTCATTTACAAAAATATTGAACAAAAGTATCCTAAATATTGGAATAAAAAGTATCCTATATCCAATTAGCTGTTTTAGCGTGAAAACGTAACAAAAAAACATTTAAAAAATCTAATATTTTCTCTTTATAATATTTGTTTAGACAAAATCTGTTAGTTTATTTTCCTTACCAAGATCGGAAAGCAGATTAGCACCATCATACGTGCTTCCAATAAGTCCGAGTACATAGAAAGCAGTCGCTCGCACAGAATACACCGGGTTGTATTTGGCCAGCCTTACGATATGAACCAACACAGAGTCTTCCAAGTATCCGTTACTCAAGTTCATTAGTTGGTGGAGACCCTGTGACGTCACAGCAGTGTTGCCAACTGCCCACAACGAAGCTTTTATGTCGGCGATCTCTTGCTCGTTGGCGCACTTCTTGCGTTGCAAAATCTGAAAGGATTGGTGTTTTAGATCTGTTACCATTGTATCTTCACATTATCCTATAGTCTGAATAATGCCTAATGAGCATCTTAACACACCCTGTTTATGTTAAATTCTTTTGCAAACACTGCCTAAAGAGAATTAGTAACACATTCATGTGTATTTAGAAGGTTTCAACTTTATAAAGTCTTTTGTTTTCTATAATTTTGCTGGCTGTCGGTATCAAGATAAAGGTATCAATACTTGAAAACGTCAAGTAAATTAGATAAATAAACAATAATTATCTAAACGTGATCTAGTGTTAACAAGAACCATAAATGCCAATTCACGCCACAATATGCAGTTTAAACAGCAATTTTCTTTCCGCCCTCCTACGGGCGTATGTCCACCGCAGTCGCCATCGGAGAAACGAGATTATTCGAACCGAGCGTGCCTTCCCTGTAACGGCAATTGTGTGTCCACCGCAACCGAGCCCGGCGAGTCAGTATGTTATGTTCGACAAAACAGAAACCTGTAGTGCCACGCGGTGTGACGGCAGTGTCGAGTGTGAGTGAGATCAGAGCGGCAATTCTCGTAATTTTAAGAACGTTCACAGTCTGATCTCAGTCTCAATCTGTCAAAAAATACTTCTAATTTCCCTACATTTTGACAAGTTTTTGACACTTGTTTGTCGCCGAGATGAGACTGCAACTAGATTTAGAACATTTTAAATAACGAGAATTGGCCTTCAAATCACACACGCGCCGCCTCGCCTGCCTCTCGCTTACCTTATAGTGGTCGGGTAGTACAGCAGCCAGCAGAGCGCGCGCGCGGTGTGTGGGGTGCGCGGGGTGCGCGGTGCGCGCGCGCGGCGCCAGCGCGGCGTGCAGGTGCGGCGGCGGGCGCGCCGCGCGCCGGGCCCGCGCGCCGCGACACGCGCCGCCTCGCCTGCCTCTCGCTTACCTTATAGTGGTCGGGTAGTACAGCAGCCAGCAGAGCGCGCGCGCGGTGTGTGGGGTGCGCGGGGTGCGCGGTGCGCGCGCGCGGCGCCAGCGCGGCGTGCAGGTGCGGCGGCGGGCGCGCCGCGCGCCGGGCCCGCGCGCCGCGACACGCGCCGCCTCGCCTGCCTCTCGCTTACCTTATAGTGGTCGGGTAGTACAGCAGCCAGCAGAGCGCGCGCGCGGTGTGTGGGGTGCGCGGGGTGCGCGGTGCGCGCGCGCGGCGCCAGCGCGGCGTGCAGGTGCGGCGGCGGGCGCGCCGCGCGCCGGGCCCGCGCGCCGCGACACGCGCCGCCTCGCCTGCCTCTCGCTTACCTTATAGTGGTCGGGTAGTACAGCAGCCAGCAGAGCGCGCGCGCGGTGTGTGGGGTGCGCGGGGTGCGCGGTGCGCGCGCGCGGCGCCAGCGCGGCGTGCAGGTGCGGCGGCGGGCGCGCCGCGCGCCGGGCCCGCGCGCCGCGACACGCGCCGCCTCGCCTGCCTCTCGCTTACCTTATAGTGGTCGGGTAGTACAGCAGCCAGCAGAGCGCGCGCGCGGTGTGTGGGGTGCGCGGGGTGCGCGGTGCGCGCGCGCGGCGCCAGCGCGGCGTGCAGGTGCGGCGGCGGGCGCGCCGCGCGCCGGGCCCGCGCGCCGCGACACGCGCCGCCTCGCCTGCCTCTCGCTTACCTTATAGTGGTCGGGTAGTACAGCAGCCAGCAGAGCGCGCGCGCGGTGTGTGGGGTGCGCGGGGTGCGCGGTGCGCGCGCGCGGCGCCAGCGCGGCGTGCAGGTGCGGCGGCGGGCGCGCCGCGCGCCGGGCCCGCGCGCCGCGACACGCGCCGCCTCGCCTGCCTCTCGCTTACCTTATAGTGGTCGGGTAGTACAGCAGCCAGCAGAGCGCGCGCGCGGTGTGTGGGGTGCGCGGGGTGCGCGGTGCGCGCGCGCGGCGCCAGCGCGGCGTGCAGGTGCGGCGGCGGGCGCGCCGCGCGCCGGGCCCGCGCGCCGCGACACGCGCCGCCTCGCCTGCCTCTCGCTTACCTTATAGTGGTCGGGTAGTACAGCAGCCAGCAGAGCGCGCGCGCGGTGTGTGGGGTGCGCGGGGTGCGCGGTGCGCGCGCGCGGCGCCAGCGCGGCGTGCAGGTGCGGCGGCGGGCGCGCCGCGCGCCGGGCCCGCGCGCCGCGACACGCGCCGCCTCGCCTGCCTCTCGCTTACCTTATAGTGGTCGGGTAGTACAGCAGCCAGCAGAGCGCGCGCGCGGTGTGTGGGGTGCGCGGGGTGCGCGGTGCGCGCGCGCGGCGCCAGCGCGGCGTGCAGGTGCGGCGGCGGGCGCGCCGCGCGCCGGGCCCGCGCGCCGCGACACGCGCCGCCTCGCCTGCCTCTCGCTTACCTTATAGTGGTCGGGTAGTACAGCAGCCAGCAGAGCGCGCGCGCGGTGTGTGGGGTGCGCGGGGTGCGCGGTGCGCGCGCGCGGCGCCAGCGCGGCGTGCAGGTGCGGCGGCGGGCGCGCCGCGCGCCGGGCCCGCGCGCCGCGACACGCGCCGCCTCGCCTGCCTCTCGCTTACCTTATAGTGGTCGGGTAGTACAGCAGCCAGCAGAGCGCGCGCGCGGTGTGTGGGGTGCGCGGGGTGCGCGGTGCGCGCGCGCGGCGCCAGCGCGGCGTGCAGGTGCGGCGGCGGGCGCGCCGCGCGCCGGGCCCGCGCGCCGCGACACGCGCCGCCTCGCCTGCCTCTCGCTTACCTTATAGTGGTCGGGTAGTACAGCAGCCAGCAGAGCGCGCGCGCGGTGTGTGGGGTGCGCGGGGTGCGCGGTGCGCGCGCGCGGCGCCAGCGCGGCGTGCAGGTGCGGCGGCGGGCGCGCCGCGCGCCGGGCCCGCGCGCCGCGACACGCGCCGCCTCGCCTGCCTCTCGCTTACCTTATAGTGGTCGGGTAGTACAGCAGCCAGCAGAGCGCGCGCGCGGTGTGTGGGGTGCGCGGGGTGCGCGGTGCGCGCGCGCGGCGCCAGCGCGGCGTGCAGGTGCGGCGGCGGGCGCGCCGCGCGCCGGGCCCGCGCGCCGCGACACGCGCCGCCTCGCCTGCCTCTCGCTTACCTTATAGTGGTCGGGTAGTACAGCAGCCAGCAGAGCGCGCGCGCGGTGTGTGGGGTGCGCGGGGTGCGCGGTGCGCGCGCGCGGCGCCAGCGCGGCGTGCAGGTGCGGCGGCGGGCGCGCCGCGCGCCGGGCCCGCGCGCCGCGACACGCGCCGCCTCGCCTGCCTCTCGCTTACCTTATAGTGGTCGGGTAGTACAGCAGCCAGCAGAGCGCGCGCGCGGTGTGTGGGGTGCGCGGGGTGCGCGGTGCGCGCGCGCGGCGCCAGCGCGGCGTGCAGGTGCGGCGGCGGGCGCGCCGCGCGCCGGGCCCGCGCGCCGCGACACGCGCCGCCTCGCCTGCCTCTCGCTTACCTTATAGTGGTCGGGTAGTACAGCAGCCAGCAGAGCGCGCGCGCGGTGTGTGGGGTGCGCGGGGTGCGCGGTGCGCGCGCGCGGCGCCAGCGCGGCGTGCAGGTGCGGCGGCGGGCGCGCCGCGCGCCGGGCCCGCGCGCCGCGACACGCGCCGCCTCGCCTGCCTCTCGCTTACCTTATAGTGGTCGGGTAGTACAGCAGCCAGCAGAGCGCGCGCGCGGTGTGTGGGGTGCGCGGGGTGCGCGGTGCGCGCGCGCGGCGCCAGCGCGGCGTGCAGGTGCGGCGGCGGGCGCGCCGCGCGCCGGGCCCGCGCGCCGCGACACGCGCCGCCTCGCCTGCCTCTCGCTTACCTTATAGTGGTCGGGTAGTACAGCAGCCAGCAGAGCGCGCGCGCGGTGTGTGGGGTGCGCGGGGTGCGCGGTGCGCGCGCGCGGCGCCAGCGCGGCGTGCAGGTGCGGCGGCGGGCGCGCCGCGCGCCGGGCCCGCGCGCCGCGACACGCGCCGCCTCGCCTGCCTCTCGCTTACCTTATAGTGGTCGGGTAGTACAGCAGCCAGCAGAGCGCGCGCGCGGTGTGTGGGGTGCGCGGGGTGCGCGGTGCGCGCGCGCGGCGCCAGCGCGGCGTGCAGGTGCGGCGGCGGGCGCGCCGCGCGCCGGGCCCGCGCGCCGCGACACGCGCCGCCTCGCCTGCCTCTCGCTTACCTTATAGTGGTCGGGTAGTACAGCAGCCAGCAGAGCGCGCGCGCGGTGTGTGGGGTGCGCGGGGTGCGCGGTGCGCGCGCGCGGCGCCAGCGCGGCGTGCAGGTGCGGCGGCGGGCGCGCCGCGCGCCGGGCCCGCGCGCCGCGACACGCGCCGCCTCGCCTGCCTCTCGCTTACCTTATAGTGGTCGGGTAGTACAGCAGCCAGCAGAGCGCGCGCGCGGTGTGTGGGGTGCGCGGGGTGCGCGGTGCGCGCGCGCGGCGCCAGCGCGGCGTGCATGTGCGGCGGCGGGCGCGCCGCGCGCCGGGCCCGCGCGCCGCGACACGCGCCGCCTCGCCTGCCTCTCGCTTACCTTATAGTGGTCGGGTAGTACAGCAGCCAGCAGAGCGCGCGCGCGGTGTGTGGGGTGCGCGGGGTGCGCGGTGCGCGCGCGCGGCGCCAGCGCGGCGTGCAGGTGCGGCGGCGGGCGCGCCGCGCGCCGGGCCCGCGCGCCGCGACACGCGCCGCCTCGCCTGCCTCTCGCTTACCTTATAGTGGTCGGGTAGTACAGCAGCCAGCAGAGCGCGCGCGCGGTGTGTGGGGTGCGCGGGGTGCGCGGTGCGCGCGCGCGGCGCCAGCGCGGCGTGCAGGTGCGGCGGCGGGCGCGCCGCGCGCCGGGCCCGCGCGCCGCGACACGCGCCGCCTCGCCTGCCTCTCGCTTACCTTATAGTGGTCGGGTAGTACAGCAGCCAGCAGAGCGCGCGCGCGGTGTGTGGGGTGCGCGGGGTGCGCGGTGCGCGCGCGCGGCGCCAGCGCGGCGTGCAGGTGCGGCGGCGGGCGCGCCGCGCGCCGGGCCCGCGCGCCGCGACACGCGCCGCCTCGCCTGCCTCTCGCTTACCTTATAGTGGTCGGGTAGTACAGCAGCCAGCAGAGCGCGCGCGCGGTGTGTGGGGTGCGCGGGGTGCGCGGTGCGCGCGCGCGGCGCCAGCGCGGCGTGCAGGTGCGGCGGCGGGCGCGCCGCGCGCCGGGCCCGCGCGCCGCGACACGCGCCGCCTCGCCTGCCTCTCGCTTACCTTATAGTGGTCGGGTAGTACAGCAGCCAGCAGAGCGCGCGCGCGGTGTGTGGGGTGCGCGGGGTGCGCGGTGCGCGCGCGCGGCGCCAGCGCGGCGTGCAGGTGCGGCGGCGGGCGCGCCGCGCGCCGGGCCCGCGCGCCGCGACACGCGCCGCCTCGCCTGCCTCTCGCTTACCTTATAGTGGTCGGGTAGTACAGCAGCCAGCAGAGCGCGCGCGCGGTGTGTGGGGTGCGCGGGGTGCGCGGTGCGCGCGCGCGGCGCCAGCGCGGCGTGCAGGTGCGGCGGCGGGCGCGCCGCGCGCCGGGCCCGCGCGCCGCGACACGCGCCCGCCTCGCTCACCGCCAGCGCCTCGTGCACGCCCGCCTCTACTAGTCGCACGTACCTGCACGACAAAGCACGTCCTTGCTAAACAAACCAGCATATAATAATAATAACGTATTATTTATTTCCTCACAAACGCACTGGCGAACTAAGGAGGGAGGGAGGGGGCGACAGGGGCGGTACGCGCCGGGCCTACGGTCCCGGGGGGCCCCAAATCTTACTTTTTAATCAAATCCTAAAAAGGCCAAAATATCTTCAGCAAGAAACAGTTGAAGGCAGGTTGTCGAGAGACATATGCAAAATATGTAAAATATATATTCAGTCGAAAAAGTAACTCGGTGCTTAAATTCGAGCACGCTTTGCTCGCTCTTGTCAACATTTTTTTAATTGTCAGGTCTGCATACCTATTTTTAAATCGACAAAGTAACTCCTTTTTTTGTATGAATTCGGTCAACGAGGTCGGCTCAATAAAAGCAGCGAAAATGCTGGCACAGATAACGTATAATCTTGAAGGGGTGACCTAAGTGCCAGTTCCAAAAAAGCCATACATGCCCGTTTGGCGCCCATCTGAAATCTTGCTGAAATCCTTAAAACCATCGAAACTCCTCCAAAAAGAAGAAGGGACTGAAATTGGAACCTATAACTCATTGAAAACACATAAAGAAATATCACACCTCGTTTAGATAATCCTCTATAATTGAAAAAACTCACCGATAGTTGTAGGATTTAGTCCAGAAATCCAGATGTTTCTTGAGAAAGGCAATCGACTTCGCATCTACCGATTGTACGGCGACGGCGACTTCGAGACTGAGCCACAGCAGGTATCCTCTATCGCTGATTGCCGCAAAATCCAGGGAAGTGGGTTCCGCTGTCTTATCCAAGTGACAGTTCTGACAGAGGGTCTCTTTCATAGTTATTAACTTTTCCACGTACGACTGCATGTTACAAGTTTATGTTTAAGATGAGTTCACAATTATAGTAAATATATTAATACAAAGTAATTTTGGTGTGATTTGACAGAAAATAAAATAGAACCTGCTTGGATTTTCGTCTTCGAAAAAACGAAATCAAGTAGACACCATGCAGTCTTTTGATTTAAGAACAATATCAATCAGCCTTTTCCAACTATGTTGAGTTCGGCTTCCAGTCTAACCGGATGCAGCTGAATACCAGAATTTTATAATATGGAACAACTGCCTATCTGACGTTCACAACCCAGTTACTGGGTAACATGGTACCCTTTGACAAGACTGGTTGTTAGACTTTCGGGCTTCTGACTACCAGTTCATACCCGAAACGACTGTCAAAGCTCTACGAATGATAGCCGGGACCAACAACTTAACGTGCTTTCCGGCATGGCGGGGTCCCGGTATATTCTGTATGGTCACCCATCCATGGATCAACCTCGGCAAGCGTTGAAAATCTATTGTTGGCGGTCACAGGTGACCGCGGTGGCAGTCAATTAGCCTTGAAAATCGACCCGTGCAGCTGTTATTATTTATTATAATCATGGTGGTTTTACATTGCATTGTTGTCTAATGAATTGTTTAGGAGTAAAAATGGATAACTACACTTACAGGAACATGATAAGCCTCTTCCAAAATCGTGAGCGCAGTTTTTACAACCACTTTCGATTCGTCCTTTATTTGGCCGACCAACATTTGTAATATCCAGGTGTCCATGTCCACACCGCTGTTATTATCACTATTACTATCTCTTTGAGTTGCTTTAAGTTGATCATTAACAGCATTCTTCTTCAATTTAGCCTTTCTTCGGACTAACTCGAGAGATTTTCGAGACGCTCTCAGCAGAACATTCAAAAACTGTGTTGCATACAATCGGGAGGCTTGAATATTGCAAGTCAGAGTCTTTGCTAAAATGTCTCTTGGAAATGAGTCCAACGTGTAATCCAGACTGGATATAACTAACTTCACATAGCAGCTATGATGAGTTCTAGTTGATAGTTCTAAAAGGCTGAAAAATGATTAAAGTTGCGTATAAAAGCGCATGTATGTATTGCATCACATTGTTCCAGTACCAAAACGAGATGGAGCTGTACAAGAAGTATAGCACCATCCCTTGTTCTCTATACGGCTACCAACCAATACAGTACAGTACAGTTAACTTACTTTTCATACAATCTAGTCTGCTTAAATACCCTCAAACCGTTCTGCGAGTGACACAGTTGACCGATGAACAGGAAGTACATCTGACACATAGTGTTGCACATATGCTGAGGACTGAACAGGCACTCGTGAGCCTTCAGTCCCGACTCTATAGCCTCAATCTGACGGCTCACGTCCAGGAATAAGTCGTCTAGCAACCTTTGGCACTCAAACTGAAATATAATTTTAAAACACATCACACATCATCAACCATCACCAACATCATCATCATTCATCACCATTCCTTTTTTTTCTTTTTTTTTTTTTTCATCTCCATTTTTTTTATAACATCTGAGATATACTTCATTCAATGAAATTGGATTACATTTCCTGTTATAGAGTGCGTCAGCGATCATAGCTGCCGCGGTCACAGAAGTGTGCATATACACACGAGCGACACTCGTAAACGGCAGAGGTAACTGCAGCAGTCGACGAGTGTTGACGGCGGCCGTGGACGCTTGCCGCTCGTGTGTATGTATGCATACAAAGACGAGAGCGAGATGGACAGACACTCCTAAATATTCACTCTCCTACTCGCAATTTTTACTCCCTGGATTTTCACGAGTCTTGGTGTTAGGTATAGTATAGTGCTGTAGCGCCTTAACAAGGAAAAATGTATAACAAAGTTGTAAATACACATATATTTTACTTACATCATTATGTCTCAATAAATGCCTAATAAGTTGGCAGCCCGCACGAGTGGCGGAGTGACCGTGGCAAGTACTAGACAAATCTGTGTGAGAATATTTATTGGAAGACGGCTTCAGGTAATTAATTATACGAGCGACCCACGCCTTGTGACCACTGTCGTTAAGGTTTAACAACGGAATGTCGTTTTCCTGAAACAACATTATATTACAAAAAACAATTCTATTTTGGAGATTTACAATACTATTACTGATTCATAATATACCTTCAATATAGTCCTTATTATATCCCAATTCCAGGTATTGCCGTCCTTATTCTGCATGACCAACGTACATCGGATCAAACTGTCGCTATCTCGCTCGAACAGATTGAAAAATTTCGCTGTCTTAGTAACTCTACTGACTGCAGCACTAGTCCGAGAACTAACACTTTTACTTTTAACTAAAGCACTCACATTTCTGTTAGGAACATCAGCCCGAGAGCCAACACTGTGCCTCTGTTTTGGCTCGTTTTCGTTATCAGAATCATTTAAGAATTCAATACTATTTTCTTTATGGAGGGAAACGTCATGTTTTGGCTTAACCATACTAGCGTTGTCTTTTTCTTTTCGACTTTTAGTATTATCTTCTACTTTCTCTCTAAATGCGCCACTACAATACTGTATGATGTGGTCTAGGAACAAGCTGCTACTCGCCGGCCTGGCTGCGAGCATAGAGTGCAGCCTCCGTAGAGCGGCCACTGCGGCTAAGGCCTGCGGCTTGCCTGCCGAAGCTTGAGACATTAGCGTCGGGAGCGCCGGCGTTATACTACATATTTGAGGAGGTAGATACAGGTGTATTAAATGCAATAGTTGACCCAATAACACAGTCGCTCTTACAGATATAAAAGTATCACTTGTAACAATCACTTCAGCTAAACCGTCTAACAACCCAGCCTGAAACGTACAAATTATATTAATTTATATCGCAACTGTAGTTTAGTAACAAAATTAATTTATTCCAAAACAAATATCGTACCTCTAAGAAACACTGAAGTAAGAGTGCAAGATGAATTTCTATTATATCAGGGCCCGTAGCACCAAGATGAGGTAATATGGCAGTGCCTTCAGCGGCAACGAAACCTTCGTTCAATCGCCAGGAATCCTAAAATATTAAAGATTAACATAACCAACAAAATTTTATGTACTTATACTGTAGAAAATTAATATCATTCCATAACTTACTTGAAAGTCAGATGGATCAACTGCATCTAAAGCTACAGAAATCTCATCTGTCCATTCCGGTTGCGGTAATCCGACTAGTTCATACAAGAGATCTAATATCGCTTTCTGTAAAAATCAAACAATAATTTCGTGAAAACGCATGAATTAACACGATTAGTAACCCTCGATTTCTTAGTGAACAAATTTTAAGCAACATTTTTGCATCAACAAGTTTCTTGTGTTGCGGAAACATGCCGTCTTATTACAAAACGAAACCTAACTTTAGTTCTAGCCTAAACCTCTGAGCCAGTATTTGTTTTTCGAACTTTATTTCGATTTAGATAAAAAAAATGAAATGAATTGAATGAAATGAATTTCTATAACAGTTAGGTTCTTAATTCAATAACTGGCGCGGTGGTTTAAACCTGATCTAAAGAAAAACCTTGTTTTGTAATAAGGGGGATTGCGTTGCCCACACAGAATCTTGCAATATTACCTATCAGCATTCTATTGTTTTATAATTTTTTTACCACGAATGGCGTTCAAAAGCAGACGCTAATTATTATACACAATTGTAACTGTTTCAATTTTAAACATAAGTAGCTAATGGACAAATTGTGAAACATGTTTATTCATTCTGCATAGCTATTCACAACCATCCGACAACTATCGTATGGAAAATAACACATTTCGATATCCTGATTTGCCTTGCCCTCGACAGCAGACAGCTGTCTGAAGAATAGCGGTCGTCTATCTGATTTAAACTGACAAAATTTTCGGGTTTTGGACTTGTGAACAGCGTTTAGAGGACTCCTACAATAACACTAATTGATGTTCGATTCGGCACGGAAGCGTATCGAATGGTTGTGAATAACTATGCTGGTCTAATAAATATAATTATTATTATAACAGTATAAATCGTGGTTTACTCACTCGAACCTCTAATCGCGGTAGGTAAAGGGCGGACACTAAGGCACGTAGGCCGCCCGTGCTACATGGGTGACAGAAGTGGAGCAACCCTGGCCAACTGCGAAGCACGCACAACAGGGCAAGGCGACTACACGTGAACCGCATCTCGCGTTCATCTCTGATTAAAGTAACTTTTAATATTAATATTTGATTTATTTACTAACACAATAAAGTCAAATGGTGGATTCTTAACACGCTCAGCGCCATGTGTATCTTTTGCGATACACACTGTCTAAACACTTGTGTATCCTTTTTGATATACAAGCACCATTCAGTCTAAGCGCCGTGTATCGCTAACGCGCACACTTTCCATACATTTTGTATACAAAAAATGTTGCCCTGGCCTAGGGAATTATCCTGGTGTAGTGGTATTGGCGTATGGGGCTTGGCGCTGAGCGTGTTAATCAACGCTATTCCAGATGAAGATAGTGGAAATGGTACACTCATTCTCATTTGTCTTGAACCTCGTTTTCGAATTTTACTATTCCATTATCAACAAAATTTCTAGAGATTGATTTGGGTTGTAATCATTGCATCTCCATTCAATCCCAAGCGATTGTGACTTATGGAGACGGACATAAGGTTTAAATTATAATGATCCACTCGCCTTCTGTGCAACAGCCACATAGGAACTTGTGATCTAGTATAATTATGAACTTTGGAAAGGTATGGAAGTTACTTATCTCTATGGATTTTTTATGTAAAATACAACTCAACCATCTCAACTTAAACCATAACATACCTGCTAGTCTCAGTACCGGCTGGACGGAAGTGAAAATCACAGTAAGGTGAACTGAGACACATGAGGTCAATTCGCGCGGCCCTTCGCGACGTGGGGTCGTTGAGTGCGTGAAGTAATACGCCACATAGCGCCTCCGCCATGCGGGGTGTCGCACACTCGGCTAGCTGGCGCGTCACCGCGTTCACACCGCCACATGATATGAACATGTCGGGGTTGAGAACACCTGCAATTTTATTGGTGGTAATTTTCTGTAAAATTGGAGCCAATTAACCTGAGGTTAGGATATAAACTAGGCATATTTATGAGTTTAGATTTAGTTGAAATAATAACCTGAATGCATCGTTCGTAGCAGTGCATATTTCACAGGACTCTCTCAAAAGCTACTTACAGATCTCAGCAAGCGTAGCAATGGCGGGACGCGACAGTCGGTCACCAGTGCCGTCGCCAGCGCTGGCTGCGCGGGCTACGGCAACCAGACAGCGTAGTAAACCATGTTCCACAAAGGCACCGCGTTGCCGTCGCACTCCACCCGTCGTCGCGCCCACCACGGCAACTACTCGCCGCACCACGCGTAAGGCCTGCGCTCGTTCTTCTTCGTTACGAAGCATTAAATCCATTGACCTAAGGAATCACAATGACACTGCTAATCAGTTTATGCTCTGCTTTTTAAGTAAGTATACCAAGTCTACCGACTTAGACAAGTAAATCATTCAGGCTCTCAACAGCTTGAATGATTTGGGGGGGGGGGGGCAGGACGCCCTTCCCCCTCGGACCGCGCCTGCTACCGTCACATGAATTTGCTATGGAATATTGCAATGCTTTGAAATTATCTGCAATAATATCTGGCCAAACTTACGATGCGCATCTTTCCATAGATGTGTTGCTATGCTTGTCTATACTACTTCATTCAATGAATTTGCTTCCAGTAAATGCATTGATTATACCAGATTTGGGGTTTTTTGGGGTTTTTAATAATATGTTTGGCCCATCAAGAGGAGTTATTCATTGTATGTATAGGATATTAGCACTACTAAAGGCCAAATAATAAACTAAACTAAGACCTCCAGGCCGAATTTTGACCATGGCGACCAAACTCAGCAGAGACTAGTCAGCGCAGAAGATATTATAATGCACAAGTGCACTCTCTCCTCCCTCACTCTCATAGCCCAATAGGACGGCAATCCAACACAACCGGGGAGAGATCAGGTGCAGGGCCAACCTAATAATACTCATATTGGGAATAAGGACATCGCCATATTTAACTGATTTTTTAGTACCTTCTGCATCGTTAAGTAATGTCTAAGTCTACACAAGGCCAGTAAAAAGTATTTACAAATACTAAAATTAGGAAAATACAATGTTTAACTGATGTTTCTTTTTTGTAGAAACATGAAAAACATAAATTGGAATTGTGCAACCAGACCTTTTTATCAAGACGTTTTATGAAAAAGTCTAAAACTTTTTTTTTGAACATACATAATCGTAAAATCAGGATATGTAAAACAAAACGACATTTGGATAAATTCAGATTTTTTTATTGGGCAAAGTGTTGCAACTGGTCTTTCCTGCTGTATCATATGCAGTAAGTTTATTACATTTAATCATTATTTTGTTCCCCTGATTTTATTGCTTATAAATAAATAAAGCAAAGATAAAGATCACTTTAGAATTTCTCTGTAAGTCAATGCTATATTTGAACAACCAATTGTGCTTAAATGAGCTTAGTTGAGTACATACATGAAAATTATGAATATTAGATATTCATTAAAAATTGAATATGAACAGGCAAAAAATAATAAAAATTGGGTTTACCTTATAACTAAAAATGGTAGTTTCAAGTTATTGAATGTTGCTACATCAGTTTCTGTCTTGATTAAGTAGCGTAACACTCTCAAAGCTGTAGCTCTTATTACCATAGAATCGTCAACGAGACTCACACGAATACTGTAAACAAAAATTTATAATATCTTAATCATATCACGCTTATTGCTTATAAAAGAAATGTATTATGCTGTCATGCTCGTAAAGACATCACAAATTAAACAAAATAACCTCTTTTTATAGAAGTAGTAGTTTCAATTTAATTTAGTACCAGTTGGAGGTTGAATTCTTACCAAGTCATGAGTTCATCAGGTGTGAAGCCCAAATTATTTCTGTCTTCTTTACTTATAAGTGTGACTAAGGCATTTAAGTAGGACAGTCTACGGCTATCAGATCCACTTTTCTGCATGCCTCTAAGACCTGACTTGAACTCCATGGGGTTATTTTTGTTGGTGGGTGAGGTGTCATTGTGGAATGGCTTCTTCAAATATAATCCTTGAATGATTTCCGTTATATTCTCTTCGGGTGTTTTATTCTTAGTGTCCAATTTATATAAATCACTCTGTTTACCTGAAATTTGCAATGCTAGATGCATATCCAATACTGAAATGATATATCACCGCACATGTAAATAAATCACTTAGTTTATTAATCTTATTATTCACCATTATTAAATGGTTATAAGTTCCCGAATAGATGAATACATAATAAATAAATTACAAATATTTACCTTTCCTGCGACTCAACCAATTTTCGTAGGTGGTAGCCATTAGAACATTTTTTACGCAACAGTTTGTAAAATTAATGAGGGTTCTTAGATTACACCAACGTGTAGGGACATATAAACTTTCAGTAATTCCTTTATGAAATAAACATAGATCATAAAATAAACCGTAATTCAGTCCTGTTTTCCTCACACACCAACACCACACATTTGACTTGACTTGTATTTTGACAAGAATGAATTCTGCAATATTTTGTAACTACAAGTTGTCTCTGGAATCAGTGTTTGTTGCTAGGTTGCTAGCATTCTCTGGTGCTCGGTCTACGGTTTGTATTATTTTGCGCAGAGGGTTTAAATCTGTTGAGTTACCAAACAAAAAATAGTATTTGGATTGAATAAAATAAACTATTCTTTAAAAATAAAAATATGGAATATAGAACGGGCATTATGATGCGTTTTCCGTAAGTAAGTATAATGCATAATGCCATAGGTAGTTTTTCTGAGATATATGGTAACAAAATATATTTAAAAAAAAATGTATTTAATAGCTGAATAAACGATGTTTCGTCCCCAACGTTGGACCACTATTTTTACGCCACACCAAAGACTACAATAGTATACTGTCTACGCCACACGTAAACGCTACTTGTTTTCAAACTGTAATAAAACCATGCTTTTCATTAATTTATTTCTTACGTCTTCTGCAAACTACAGCTCTGTTTTAGGCGCTATCTCCACGGGCGAGAGAATCGCGGCCATAGTCTCGCCGTGCCAATACATATTGTAGTCTTTGCGCCGTGCCATCAAATTCTCGATGCGTTGATATCGCCGTGTACGTGTGGAGATTGCTCCATAGGGTTGGATCTAGTATCGTTTTGCAGGAGTAAAAAGGGGTCAAAGCTGGTAGGAGTTAGGTCTCTTGTTAAATTGTAATGCATATTTTTCGAGAAATTAATAAAACAAAATTTACCCTTATATCACTTAAAAAGCGAAAACGAAAAGATAAAGTAGGCGATTGACAACCAAATCTGTCCTAGTATATTGTCCGTGGTGTAAAAGTCATGCATAATCAATAAGACGAAACGTAAAAAAAATCGTGAATGTTTTATTTGTTTTTATAACAACCTAGAAATTCTGCTCAGAAGAAAGTTAGTGTATGTACCTCCTGATACTAGAACTTAGGATGCAAGAGCGAGCGAAGCGAGCTCGGGACTTGGAGCACCCTAACTCGGACAGGTTAGGTTCGAATGGGATGGCGGGGTTCTTGGTATTTTTTTAAAGCCATTGAAACTCCGACTAGGTACGCCTTTTTAAGCAACTTTAAAGTGTTTTGAGGTTAGGTTACAATAATTTGTTTTCCTCAAGAACGGTACGTTAGCTTTTTACTGAAGTGGTGCCAGGGGAGATGGGGCACCCCCTACACTTTCAGTGGACACGAACACCAATCCATTTACAGTCTGCAGCTGCTAAATAGATCATATGTAAAATCCGCCAACGATGCAAAATTTTGCACAGTGATTTGATAATAGAAGCGTTTTTCTTGAAATACCACGCATATTAAATTACTTACCTAATTCGAAGTTGAATTATTTGAGATAGCAACACTGTGGTCCCGCTTATTTCCCTACTCTTTCTACCCTATATATCCCTCTCTGTCGCACATCCCCCACGCTTCACCTCTCTTTCACCACCTGGTGGGGCTCGTCGCTAACAGCGTTCGAGTCTATTAGTCGTGCTTTCAGGTGGATCGTCCAGAACACTTGATCCCACCGAGGAACTACCACGAGGAAAATTCAGGAGGCTCGATTGAGATGCGCTAGCACTTTTGGCCCGAGATAAAGTTGTGGGAATATCCACGCTAATCGGAAATTCCAGTCCATTGGAAACGCGTCGTGATGAATTGCCTTTTTCATTCATATCTGGCACGATACATAGTTGGCAACGACATGTGCTGTTTCTGATTCAAAAAGGTCTATCACAGGGGTCTCGAATTTCCTGAATATCATTTCTGTGCAATGAAATACATACCAGGTGCCATTCCACAGAGCTTCGATGCCGAGATAGCCGATCGGCAAGAATATTGAATCTGCCTGGTAAATGAATAACTTTTAGAAAGATGAGATGTTGGTTCTGGACCAACATTTCATTTTGAATACCTCTTTTGTAATATTAATCAGAAGCTGATAATTATCGTTCCCCCCCCCCCCCCCCCCTCGTTGCGCAGGTAAGTAACTACTGTTTGGTTTTCGGACTGAACTAGGACTGTAGAGCATCGTAGGAGCTGACAATGGCCTTGTAAGACTTTTAAGATGGCTAACATTTCTTTTTGGTTGCAATGCAATAGAGCCTCCTGCTCGTTCCACGAACCTGACACAGGCCGATTGTTCAATATGTGTGTGCTTTTGAGCTGTGCTCTGTCCTAACGGCACGCATGTCATTTGAGTAACTCTCCGTCGTAAATAAGTCGGAGAAAACGTCTTTGGGACTTGGTGATTTCCAAATGAAAGTATGCCTGGGAAAGGTCTATTTTGCAAAGCCTATTTCAAGGTTGGAGAAAATCCGGTACCCGAAAGATGTATAAAAGTTTAAAAGGATCTGTGAGAAAGAAAGAAAGAAAAAGCGTTTATTCGTGGTGACAGCCTAAATTTTCCAAACAAATTACAATTTTTTTTTTAGAACAAACTTTTTAGGGCTTTCAAGTTGGTAATTGGCCGAAAGTAACCTTCGCTTTTCGGAATCAAGAAAATTGTTGATAGCTTGGGGGTATGTCTGCAATCTCGAGAACACCTTGCCACGGTTCTCGTAAATCAAATGAAAATTGATTTACGAGAACTGTCATTTCTGTCAAAATGGAAATAGCGAAGGTACTCTTTTTCAAGTTTGGTGCAATTAGCGGGGGGGCCTTTGAAAAATGGTTATCGATAACCTTTTATTATTTTGATAAGGACTTTCGGAGCTCCCAAATTCTTCCAATTATGAACAAGCCGGGATAACTGACCGGCTTTGAACTCGGTGTTCCTGTGACTCGAGTCAATACCTCTACCTTTGGTTTTTAAAATTGTCATTTTTTGTCGCTCTGATTTTTTGTGTTTTTGAACTGGACTTTTTTTTTTCTTTTTTATGACTCTACCTTTGGTTTTTAAAATTGTCATTTTTTCTCGCTCTGATTTTTTGTGTTTTTGAACTGGACTTTTTTTTTTCTTTTTTATGAAAACGTTGCCCCACATTAGCAATTTCTCCTGTATCGTGGGTGCGTTTACAAACATTTAAACTCACAGACACAAATAGCCCGAACCGAAACAACTACTTGGCCTACAAAATCAAAATCAAAATCAAAAGCCATTTATTCAAATTAGGCTGAGAATCAGCACTTTTCGAACACTTTTCGAATACTTTTTACAAGTAGTTGTTTCGGTTCGTTATTTGTACAAATATTTGTTCCGTGCGGGAATCGAACCCGCGATACGCAGCGCAGCAGTCAATCGCTTAACCACTGCGCCAACCGACGCGTGCCGTCAAGTGTAGGAAGTAGGTGTTTTAGAATAATAATGCTGCCAATGCTGGCAACATAGTGCTTCGAAATTTGACGAACTGCGACGCGGACGCGCACTATTTCCTTTGTCTATGGCGGCGTAGTGAGGTGGTGAACTGAAACTGTCATAAAATCGTACCCAAGCAATCCCTAAAGATTATTTAGGAAAAGTGAAGTGCTTCGATAGAAAAAGTTAAAAACGGATTACTATACTGCCATCACTTTAGTTTTGGTCAGTTTTGGTGGTGGACAATGTTAGATCCAATTGATACTATCGACATGAAATCGTGTCGTATATGTTTGACAAACAAAAAACCATTATGTCCTCTATTCAGATATAAGTTGTCTGGTAATTATGCTGAAATGCTTACAGCGATTGCCGACGTAAAGGTAAGTTCGAAATGCTACTATTTTGTATACAAACTAGCGGGCCTTGTTGGTGCTTGTCAGTTGATTTCAGAAATCTGACCAAAACAAACTCAATAGTGTCGGGAAAAGTGATAACCGATAACCGCAGGAGATCGTTGCCGCGTTGACGAAAAACCCGGCATAAATCAAAACTATCATTGAATGCAATTTAAATTTGACATAATTCTGTCAAACCGAAGCAAAACAATCACAATAGAAATAGATGTAGGTGATTTATGTGATAGTGTGCATGTATCTCATTGTATTCATGCATGCATGCTACAGTAATATGAATGCTATTTATTTATTTTTATGGTGAATGCTAATGACATGTAAACAAATGTTTCAGGTTTCATCCAATGATGGCTTGCCTGAAAAGATATGCCTCAAATGCTGCACAACTTTGGAGAAAGCATACCTACTTAAAACAGTGGCTGAAAGGTACGTCTATACCGTTTTCTTTCCCTTGAATCAAATAAAAATATGCCTAATATATTATCTCCAAAACATTGCTGCAATGATTTTTCTCACATGTACGCGAGTGTGTGCTATAATGAAATATTTATTTATATATACTTTATTGTACACCACATAAATACATCAAATACTACAAAATATAGAATGGGTGGCCTTATCGCTTTCTGCGATCTCTTTTATGCAACCTTGGAAGGGACAGTAATTTTCCTGGACATCAAATTGGGCTGGTGGTTGGTGCAAATATTATGTATACAATACACTAAAATATATACACAGATACATACATATCCAAAATAATAAATACATACTATACTAAATGTTATTGAGGCTGCTAGCCAATTGTGCCCATAATTACCCTTCTTAGCAGTTTTTTTATTTAGTTACTTCATATAATTATTTGTTTATGAATACACTTTAGGCACAATACAATTGAAACTCAGCACAAAAAGCTGACTATATTCTGTCTATCTAACTCATATTGTCCCGTATCCATTATTCCATCCATTATAAGGCCTTCTCCATATTTTTTTGTTTAGCTATGCTCTCCTACTGCTGGGCAATGACCTCCCCCAAGTCCTTTCAGGAACTCTTTTTCTGCAACACCTCAAACGAACCAATTTTTTAAATTAAATTTTTATTATTAAAATGACTTCGCTTCTGTCCTCTGCTAATGTAGATCAGTCCACATTTTGTATATTTAAAATTAATTTCAATTTGTACAGGTCTGATAAGAAACTGAGAAAAATATTAGCTAGGGAAAAAGAGAATGTACCAACTAAAAAGATTGCATTTGACTCTTTTACGGACATAAAAAGTGAAATAGGCCCTTTGACAATCAAACCGGAACCAAAATGGGAAATGGAAATAGAGGTGCCAGAAAAACCTGTGGAAACTATGGATGGCAAAGATATTGTGATTGCACAAACAGTGATAAGAAAAGTAGATCCTAATGCAGAGGAGGTAAAGATTGATAACTATGATGATGATGATGTGCAGTTAACTTGGAGAACTACAAGGACTAATTATCCCACTAAAAGTGACCCTGATGTGAGTACAAACTTATTGTGTTGAAATCATCATACTTTTATCCTAATTAACTTAAAGTTGATGCAGCGTTCTTCCATACAATGAATACTTGCTATATCCAAATTGGTAACTACATTCACCAACTCTGAATTTTTCAGGCTGAGGCTGAATATTTAGATGATGATGTATTCCAAGACGATGATGATGATGACTATATTCCTCCAGTTGAAAAGCCCAAAACTAAATTTAAGAAACCCAAACTGTCAGATATCAAAGTTTTTAAAGGTAAAACTGTAGTAAGGAAAGTCAAAGTTCTGAAAAAATTCAAAGATGAATATGACATGGGTTCTGGAAGATCTAGAGATGAGAATAAATCACGAGCTACTACAATTACTTGCTGTAAGTACCAAGTTATCTAGTTATCCATAAGGGAGTTATTGCTTATTAGAAACTAATTAATTTGTTTATCATTTTTGATTCAATGACTTTCAAGTATCATAATCAATTAATCTATCAAATTCAAGCAATCTATCTAGCCTTTTCCCAACTATCTTGGGATTAGCTTCCAGTCTGGCCGGATGCAGCTGTATACCAGTTTTTACATACAGCAACTTCTTATCTATCCAATATACACAAATAATTGAAGGATTTTTTTAATGTAACAAATATAACTGATTGACTAAATTCTATATTCCCTAATGGGGCAGCACGAGTTTTACTCTTACAGTTTTTAACCTAAAGAGGCAGAAGCTGATAATTAAATGATATTATCTATAATTAAAATTATATTTTATTTATAGATCCAATATTAAAGAATGGTTCAAGAGGCTCGCCTATCCTTTTAAAGAGACCAAAGGATGCAACGGTATTAAAAGTTCATACAGGATACAAAACAAAAACTCCATCATCTGTTGGAGACAAAATTTTACGGAGAGAAAAACCTGTGAGAATGGTACGGACTGCTGTCACCAAACAACGAGAGAAACTGGTGTGCCCTGTATGTGGGATACTTACGTTCACTTTAGGCAATCACATAGCTACACATCAAGGTACCAACTAATTATATTGCGTTATATAAAATATTCTCTCATTTTCTACTGATGTAATATCTGATTTAAGGACGCTTTTACATTTACCATTTTAACATTAATAACAGTGTTTTTCATGTACCATTTTAACGTATAAGCAATCACAAATGTTAACATATCATAGTCTTAATTTAAAGGTAATATATTCATCTCCACATTGGCATCACAAAAATTGTATGACCTCGTACAAAGTTTTCGCACAAATACATTTTTCCCTACTCAATAATCGCAGAAAATTTAAAAAATAGGTGTCCGAATAAGTACCAGTTTAGGTAAATTTACAGCATATTTTATCTTCAAAATTATAATAAATTGCGGTATATATAGTCCTTTATAGATTTAGCTAATTGTTTTGTATATAAATCAATATATTTTTCAATTATTAGCTAAAATAAAAACACTTGCAGACTTCTTCATACATTTTGCACTCACGGTTCATCATTCCGCGCTCAGAAGCGCTCGTGGAAGGACGGGTATATCGCTCTCTCGCAAAAAATAAATACGATAAAAGTAATAGAAAAAGTTTGTTGTGTAAGTACCGTCGTTGGTTATCGTGATCGGAAGGAGTTGATACTTTTGGACTGAAATAAAAGTAAGTACGAGTTTCATACTTAAATTATTTTTATTTTGTAAGTATAAAAACATATTATTATGTTGTGTAAGATCGGGATTTGGATGGGTGGGGTTAAGCAGCTGTGGACAAGGTTGAGAAATGGATGGGTTTAAGGAGCTCTTAGTAAGGTTAGGATTTGGATGGCTAAGGTCAACCTGTCGGCGGTGAGGTCTGGAAGTGGATGGGCGGGAGGAGAGTTATGATTTTAACCGGTTTGTATGTAGTTATGTATGTATGACCAATGTGCGGTCAAAACCAAGACTGACAAAAAGTCATTTTCATGGTTTTTGGGGTCGCTAATAACGGTTATAGGATCAAAACCAAAATCCAAAATGGCGCCGACGAAAATTTGACATCTTTTTGTCATGGGTGTCATTTTCACGGTTTTTTGGTTAGCTAATAACGAATATGGGGTCAAAACCAAAATCCAAGATGGCGCCTACGAAAATTAGACATCTTTTCGTCATAGGTGTCATGTTCATGGTTTTTGGGGTAGCTAATAACGAATATGGGGTCAAAACCAAAATCCAAGATGGCGCCGACAAAAACTTGGCCACTTTTCGTCATGGGTGTCAATTTCATAAATATGGCATGGTAGATGTCACAAATAGCGTTTGACAAATAAGACAGGCCTTGGCAGCGGAACTTTGTAATTTGTACTTTGTGAGCTCTGCCACCAAGTGTAGCATTTAGTTTTTATGTAGGTTATTTTGTTAATATGTTTATCTTTATTTTTTAGATGGGTATTCGGAAATTTGGATATAGACCAAAAAAATCTACAAACGTAGCAATAAGTTGGTGTACTTTTGTAACATACCTTTATTAAATATATTATAGATTTTTACTACTTCCGTGTGTTTTAATTTTCATCAAAAATGCTGAGCCTACACCACAGTCACAAAGAAGATCATCTGGGAGTGGAGATTTATTTTACCAAAAATTTTAACTAAATGCCCAGGCTAGTATGGCATAACTCATTAGCTCACTATGTAATACTCGTAAAATTTTAGATAATAATATTTTATATGTTCCATGTAATAGCAATATCGATGGTCGTTTTTAATCCTTATGAACGGAAATTGTTTTATTTTAAGTACCTACTTATTTCACATAGCGTGCTTTACAAAATGAAAATAAATTTTCTTTTCGGAAGTCGGTGTCGGTATCTATTGTTTTTTGTTTTTCGACACAGGACAGTTTTTTTCCTTTTAGTTTTGGTTGGTACTCCATATTGCGTGTTGACATCTGTTTTCCCGCTAAAACCGAAACAGTGATAAAAACTTTCTCACAAAAAATAAAACCGACTTCCAAAAAAAAAAAACACCACAAAGTGAAAAATAACTTTGATTTCGGAAGTCGGTGTCTTTGGTTTTGTATTTTCGTTTTCTTGATGACGATACTAATAGTAACAGTTACCAAATGCATTTTCAAAGATCCAAGTAATCTTCCGGAATCAATTTCAATAAAATAAAAAAATAATATCAAGGACCAAGATTATATGTGATGTATAAAATCGAGGACTCAATGTGTGCGTACGTGTGATGTTGCTGTGTGCGACTTTAGATACCTAAATTTGAGTTCGTCGAAAATGTAACAGCGTCCTTAAGTTATACCCAATTTGACCTGGCTACCATTAAAATAATTACATAATATCCTAACCTAACTAGAACTATTATCAAACTAAAATATGGCATCGAAAAATTCTTCTGCATTGCTGTTAACTGGTAATGTACCCAAGAGACTTGGCATTGCCACATTTTATAGCAATGGTTTAGCCGCTGGCCAAGGAGCTCTTGGGTCACGGGATGTGTCCGCCAGCCTTTTGGAGATTTTGTTGAACAAACCTTTAGCACTCAGCAGTACCTAACATCTTTTATTATATCTTTCAGAGAAAAAGAGATACACTTGTCCTCAATGCCCAAGATCATTTGCACAGAAGAGTAATTTGATGGTACATGCTAAACAACATACAGGAATTAAAGATCACATTTGTGAAGTATGTGGAGCTGGTTTTTACAGCCAGAAATCTTTGGTTAGGTATGTATTTAATTTTATAGTGAAAGAACCCTATTTATGACATCAATTAACATTGTTGTAACTTTCCTTCTATTATTTGTTTCAGACATAATTTAATTCATAAGGGAGATAGACCATTTTGCTGCAACTTGTGCACAAAGAGATTTATTGCTGTAAGTATAAAACTTTTTGCAATAGTAGTATCAATTAGTATTTTTTTAATGGCTGTTTTCTGAATCCCCTCTTATGTGCTTGATAAAATAAAAGAAAAAATAAGTGCAATTGATGTATTTCAGCGTTGTGACTTGAATCGCCACCTCCGCATACATTCGGGTTACAAACCCTTCAAATGTAACACTTGCACAATGTCGTTCAACGCGAAACATCAGTTGCAAAACCACGAGAGAATGCACACCGGGGAGCGGCCGTACACATGTCAGGTGCGTCATAGTCTTTACATTATTGTTGTCACGTTCCAGATGGCAGGTCTGCGCCGCCATATGGCGATACATACTGGCGAAAAACGGTTCAACTGTGACTTCTGCAGTAAAAAATTTACGCAAAGCCACCATCTACAGAACCATATGATTACCCACACTGGTGATAGGCCCTATAATTGCGAGGTCAGTAGGCACCACATGATTCTTACAAATGGCCAACTACAACATGTTGCCACATAATTGACCCTATATCTTTTAGCACTATTGTATATGGCAAGTGTTGGCAGTTTATTATGACTCCTTTTATAACCAATCTAAACTTGCCATATATAATACAAATTGTCTAACAAAAAATGGGAGGAAGCCTACATATACATATAGACTTTAAACTCCTGCTTGGGCTTGCATTTTGTGCCCATCAGCCATCCTGTCAGTGAAAACTTAGATTTGACTACAGAAATTCCCTAACGGTTTATTGATATGTATGTTTCTTAACAAAAAAATCCTTTACAGGTCTGCAATGTCGCATTCAGTTACAAAGTGAACTTAAATAACCACGTGTTCAAAGTGCACGGTATCAACCTGAAATTCAAGTCTATTCATACTGTGACTGAGGATGTGCTTCGAAGGGAAATGGGCATGCTAAATGAGACAAGAGTTGCACTGTCGCATATTATGCCGCAATTGGGAGAAGTACCGACGCCGGGTGCGCATGAAACTGTACTATCATTATCGTGATGCGACAACAGGGAGGAGTATCATTCATAAAACTGTATCATAACCCTATTAGTGTACAAGCTTTTGAACTTTAATATCTTATTTTATGTTATTTAGTGTCGAATGCAATTATGAGTTGTGTACATGCAAGATTTATGTTATTATGGAGTTTACATGTTCCCCAAATATAGCATGTTATAAAGAAAGCTAGATTATTAATATTTTCACTATTGTAAATACAGAGTTTTTGTTAATAATTAAATAAACTAGTTAAATATTTAAGTTAGAGTGCTTTCTTTTCATACACAACAAAGTTGAACTGCGTTCTTCCTGGCCTGCACACCGTCGAAGCATTCCATTTAGATCACCAATTTAACTATCATCCATGCGGATATTACCCACAGTATTCCACATTGTGCACCCGAGGTTACAGTTGTAGTTAGAAAGGGGCATTAACTATTAAAATACATTGATGTTTCTGTACGTGTGTATGTCACTGAACTCCTAAACGGCCGGACCGATTTTAAAGAATTGTTTTTGTGTTTCACAATTGGACCCGGTAGGTGGCGCTGTTCGGCAGGACAACGTCTCTCAAGTCCGCTAGTCACGTACAACGGTGTAAAAAAGCCTTTGTTGCCCTAGTTACTACCAGTTGTAAAACCGTTAATTTTGATTACCTTCTGCAGTATTTCACCGTTCAACGAATACGAGGATGGAAGGGTATATCGCTTTTTTGTGAAGGTCATTTGTTTACACTTTTCGGCGTTAAGAGTCATCCTGTTCTCTAAACACCAGTTTTACACTGAGTTTAGGTCCTCTTGCAGCAAGGATATATCTCTGACTGAATTAATTTCCTTATAGAACTTGTCATCGTCTGCAAAGAGTGAACACTCACTGTGCTTGATGCAGTTCACTATATCTTTGACGAATACAAGGAACAATATAGCACCCATGTGGGAGCCTTGTGGAACTCCAGAGGTGGAAAAATAAAAGGAAGACTGATGCCCCTTTACTGCGACCCTTTGTTTTCTGTCGGTCAAATAAGACTCGAACCATTGAAGAAGCTGTCCGAATATAGGTTTGAAAGTTTCTGCAGAAGGATGGTCGACCTTGTCAAAGGCACTACTGAAGTCTGTACAAATGGAGTCAACTTGTAAGCGAGAGTCGATAAGTTTGCTTAGATCATTGACATAGAGTCAGGTTCGTCGTGGTGGATCTTTGCGTACAGAATCCATGCTGTTGGGAAGCTAGCTCTACTTTGAAATATGATGTTAGAATAGGACACGTGAGGGATTCAAAGACGTTCGAAAACGAACGAAAATTTTGAATGTTGTTTGCTTCACTTTTTTTAAAGATGGGCACTACATTGGCATTTTTCCATTCAGAAGGGAATTGCGCTGGGTCGATTGAGTGGTACAAAATGATTTTTAGCGGTAGGGCCAAGCTACTCGCACAGTTTTTAACAAACAATGGTGGAAAGCCACCCGGTCCCGGACCCTTGCATACATTAAGTTTTTTAAGGACTTTAATCACATCTCTATCGGAGAATGTGACCCGATTCAAGCTGTTTTGGGGAGACTTTATAATATCGTAATTATCGTACATAGTTTCATAGGTCGACTATGACTTGTTGCTTAATAGAGCAAATATAACGGGCACTACTCTAGTCGCTTCTGTTGAACTTCCGTATTCACCGTGTATGCTCACAAGTTCTTTAAATGTTGGCGGACATGCTTTAAAGGTTGCGTCTATAAAAAAATCAGTTATGGGGTGTAATATTTGTCTTGCTTTTGGGATACAAAACAGGAGCATACGGTCTCCTTCATATAAGTAATCAGCGAGAACGATATAATGAAGCCTTTCAGGTATTTGCACATCTTCTAAGTTCGTAAAAACTGTTTTGGTAACCGATAAAGACTTATTGCGACTTTCGTAAAGAGAATGTTGTATGTTAGTGAAAAGTGGATAGTTACGAGCGGAGTTATTACCCTCTTTATGAATGAATCTTTTATAATATTTCATTATATAGTTTTGGTATTGGTTTATCACATTTGACAACTTTATTTTTCAATCTTGATACCAAAACAGCAATTTTATTCTTTTCAAAGTCATGCTTGCATACGTGTTGTATGTTTTGTATGTTCTACATCGCTACCCTTAAATGAAAAAAGAACATAGTTAGATCCTGATTTAAACGAAAATACACATACTAGGTGCATTGCAAAACGATACAAAATCGAATCTATAAAAATAAATTGTAACTAACCATTACAAGTAAATGTAAGACATTTTGCGAATCGGACATTCTGCGTCATATTCTACTGACAGGGGGTCTATTTTCATTTAATCCCTACGTATTGTCTCAGGGACACCTTGTGGATCATGTTTCTTATACTGAACAAGGCATAGTTTTTAAATAAAATCAGAAACCGCACTCACTTGTAGTGTTAAACTTCCAGAGCATTTTGGTTTCTTGAAATATAAAGCGCATCTCCATTTAATGCTCCCGTTCTTGTATTCTTTAAGTATAAGGAACTGATGGCCCTCACTTATTAATATAGTACATCCTCTTCTTGGTATATAAGGTCCCATTAAAAGTGTCATGCTCTGCCGCAGAGCCACCATTTTAGAAACTGATCAATTATATCTTAAAATGATGTACGTCAAACGTACATAATGTACGTATACCCTTTATCGCTGTACGTGCTTTAGGTAATGATAAAATAAGACATTGATTGTGGCTCTGCTGGAGAGCATACTCTCTAGCAGAGCCACACAGAACATGTACTCAGGAAAGATAAACGCCACTGTTTTTTGATGAAAACTGTTGTACGAATAGTGTATACCTATTGCGTACGTGTTGAAAAATATCATTAATATACAGTGGTTTTCTTTATTTTAACTTTACTAAAATTTTCATAGAAAGCGCCTGGTTATTTCGTGTCAGCAAAATGTTTATGTCCGTAAGGATTGAGGAGCCACATCAGATTTTTTAAATCTGATCTCACCATTATTTAGCAGCAATGTAGCTGATTTTGCAGCACGAATTCTAGATTTAGCAGCAAAATATATCACTAGTTATATTTAATGCAAAAGTGGCTCCTCAATCGAAACGTCTGAATTGAGGAGCCACCTGGAACTCGTTAAGTAATAGATGAATATTTAAAAAAAAATTGTATCGTTTAGCAGCAATTGTGCATATTACCTTCTAAAAATTTAGCTTCTGTAGCGCTAAAATGAAAGAAAATACAATACTTTTAGTATGGCTCCTCAATCTACACTCAAGAGGTGAATTTCTATTGGATGTGAGCGATCAATTAATATATTCGACATAATGATCATTTAGCAGGTGTTGTGTTTGTTTTTGCAGTATAGGAATAAAATAGTAATGTAGATGAACGCATTTTCTATGGCTCCTCAATCCTGGCGTTCTAATTATATATATTTGACTGGAGCCACCTGAGATCTCAACGGAATCTAAAGCCAGAGATACTAACATATAGCAGAAATGTCTGCTAAATATATCTGTACAGTTCAGCAATTTATATACTTTGGATTCTGAAAAAACAATACATAACTCTTTTCTTGTAAATTCAGTGTGAAGAGTGACCACATTTTGGGGGTACCTACCTACAAATTAATATTTCACTTACCTATCCACAATAATATTTATTTAGTAACAAAACATTCATCATCGGTGAAGTATTCTCGTTTGTAAATGAATATGTTCATGTACGAAATAAATAATTAACTTGGATTTCTTATATTATAAAGTTAATCATCATGTTTGTGTCATCATAATTGAATTGTGGGGATATTAATATGTGCAATATCGTGCAGTGACTGATAATTAAGTGCAGTTTGATATCCTGTTTTCAATGTAACATTTGTGCCGACTGTACGTTTTGTAACAACCAAACCGTGTGTAAATATACTCTATAAAACACAGTTTCATATGAACTGAATGGTTGTGAAAAGTTTAGAGTGAGAGAAATACCATATTTTGTAATGTTTTCGAATAAATCATATAAATTATGCTATAGTATTTATTCCTGCAATTATCGAAACTGGCAGGCCAATACAAATGTCACTATCTTACACCGAAAGATGAGATGTTCTGTTACGATGATTACAATTCTAAAATTCGTGTAAGCACTATTCAGCCAATATTCATTCATTCTATAACTTATAGCGAAATTGATTGCTAAATAACCAAATCGTAGGTACGATAGATATAACCTGTTATGAAAATACAAAAATAAATGATTTATCCTGGTTTCATTATTACGAGTCTATGTATATGGTCACCCTTCACACTGAATTTACAAGAAAATAGTTAAGTATTGTTTTTTCAGAATCCAAAATATATACATTGCGAACTGTGCAGATATATATTTTTTTTTTTTTGAGGATGGGAAATCATCAAATGACCCCTCCCGCTCTGGGTGGAGCAGAAGGGAGTGTCAGACTCTTACTGACTAAAACCCACCCGTGTTCGTTCCTTAGCCCTTTATGTTCCAGGGCAGCGGTAACCCTTTCGGACAATCCCGCTATATGAGGGGACGGCGCGTACGCAGTCCCCACTATCAAAAATAACGCATCCGAGTTATCCGCATTAGGGATAATCGCAGGGGTCAACCCAACCGCAGTGCAATGGGAAGGCCTCGCCCTGGGGGAACCGCCTTCTTGATCACGGTATCCCCTATGCTAGGTAAGTATGTGCAGATATATTTAGCACACATTTCTGCTAAATGTTAGTATCTCTGGCTTTAGATTACGTTGAGATCTCAGGTGGCTACAGTCAAACATATATAATTAGAACGTCAGGATTGAGGAGCCATAGAAAATGCGTTCATCTACAAAATTTACTCTGTTTTACTATTTTATTCCTATACTGCAAAAACAAACACAACACCTGCTAAATGATCATTATGTCGACTATATTAATTGATCGCTCACATCCAATAGAAATTCACCTATTGAGTGTAGATTGAGGAGCCATACTAAAAGTATTGTATTTTCTTTCATTTTAGCGCTACAGAAGCAAAATTTTTAGAAGGTAATATGCACAATTGCTGCTAAATGATACAAAATTTTCAAAAATATTCATCTATTACTTAACGAGTCCCAGGTGGCTCCTCAATTCAGACGTTTCGATTGAGGAGCCACTTTTGCATTAAATATAACTAGTGATATATTTTGCTGCTAAATCTAGAATTCGTGCTGCAAAATCAGCCACATTGCTGCTAAATAATGGTGAGATCAGATTTAAAAAATCTGATGTGGCTCCTCAATCCTTACAGACATAAACATTTTGCTGACACGAAATAACCAGGCGCTTTCTATGAAAATTTTAGTAAAGTTAAAATAAAGAAAACCACTGTATATTAATGATATTTTTCAACACGTACGCAATATACACTATTCGTACAACAGTTTTCATCAAAAAACAGTGGCGTTTATCTTTCCTAAGTACATCGCACCATCGGTGGAACAAGGGCACAACTAACAAAACATCTGAAAATGAGTTAAGTATGACAATGTGCTTTAAAAACATCCCTTTATCTGGTGGAACAAAGTCGCTCATTTAGTTCAGTCTCATTTCGCTAGAAGAAAAACAGAAAAAAAAAATAAAAAAAACTATTTTATTCTACAAAAATCATAAAATGTCTCTAGTGGAAAATAACAAAGCGTGCAGTTGTGCCCTTGTTCCACCGATGGTGCGACATGTTCTGTGTGGCTCTGCTAGAGAGTATGCTCTCCAGCAGAGCCACAATCAATGTCTATTTTATCATTACATAAAGCACGTACAGCGATAAAGGGTATACGTACATTATGTACGTTTGATGTACATCATTTTAAGATAAAATTGATCGGTTTCTAAAATGGTGGCTCTGCGGCAGAGCATGACACCATTAAAATAGGTGGACAAACTTTTAGAAATCATTCAGACCACCAAAATAAGGACAATGGTAAAAAATATATAAGAAAAACGCATTAGATACAAGACTTACAATTAAAATAATCAGCTAAGAAAAATACACTTATAAATGTTGGTTACCCAATGCATAAACACTTTGTTAAATACAGAATGATGTAAGGATGTAACAGAACTGACTGTGTACCTACTTACGAGCATGCGCGCAGCGGGGCGCGAGTGCAAGTACCTAGTACATACCCTTATTGGATGGATGCGTTTATTCTAGAGTGCCAGGTAGTTTTAGGTCAAAATAAAATCATTTTCATCAGTGTTTTTTTTTGCTTGGATATCTTTGGTTGGACGTACTGAGCGCTGTAGTAAAATTTGTCCATCTATTTTAATTGGACCCTGTATATTTAATTTCAGTATCACTAGCTACGTTCATTTTCTAAAACAATTAATATTTGTCAAAGAGGCTTCATGTTTACTACTAATAGTTTATAGACTAATTTTATATACGCGAAAGTTTGTATGGATGGATGGATGGATGCTCTTTCACGCAAAAACTACTCAACGGATTTGGATAAAATTTAGCACACGGATGGTTCATAACAGGATTAACATAAAGGATACTTTTTATCCCGATATTGCCACGGGATCGAAATTTATGCGGCTGAAACCGTGGGTCGCAGCTAGTAACAAATAAAAACCCGACATAACAAGATCCACAGTTTTATTTTTCAATGGTTAAAAATGTGCCCATAACGGCTCGATTCACATTTAACTGATATGGAAAGACATATTTTCGAGTTGCTTTCCCGATTGTCGTAATTTAGTAAATACAGTCATGTTGGTTATTTCCCTGTTCCATAGTAGTCTCTGGAGCATTCGCATCCCACGCTGATGGAGCGATATTCTCCAACCCATTTACGTTCTAATTCCTCTGGTAGTTTAAATTGAGAATATTGGTGTGCCGTCTCCTTTTTTTTGATTATTGTTAACTGAAACAAAAGCATATAATTATTAAGTAAGAACCTATTTATATTCTTATATTTTAACTGAAATATAATGTAATGGCATATTACGTTGTATAAATTTTCCTTGCACCCGTATGGCCAGGGGCATGCCTGTTCGCTGCAAGTGAAAGTGTTTACGGACCTCGGGATCGTTTCTTCGCCCCAGTGTATTGTGTTGTTCTGAAAAATGTGTTACACACTCTTAATATAAATATTTTCAGTTATACAGGCAACCGAATATCAGTGGTAACAATTAGGCATTGACAGCGCTTAATATCGTAGCAGTAAGGACGATATTTTTTGTGCCACTGATGTACATTGACTGCACTATGTACCGAAATATTTTAAATGTTTTTTTTTTGCTTACGGTAGGGTTACAAGCGCAGGGAGGAGGATCCGGCATAGCTTGCTGAAATCATTTTAAATTATTCGTTATTTTAATTAATATTTAATTCATGACATGAAAACATTTATCGATTTCGATAACGGGCTCGTTACAACAGGTTTAAAGCTAGGTACAAAAATATGGACCCTAAAAAGGTATTACAGCATAAAATTAAAATTACGAAAAAAAAAACTACTAGGTAATATAAAATAAAAAAATTAATTGAATGTGCAGCCACATTCCAACACATTAGTTGTTCCTAACCAGTGTTGGTAGGTTGTTTGGGGAGGACGAGTGGATGGCTTCAGTGGTTCCGTAGATGCCTCAAAAAACGACAGCTGAAGCATAATTCACTTATTATAACAATTACAATCAACGATCACCAATCCGTTGGTCAAGCGTAATGCCTACCGACTGTTTTATGCAACTGTAGGTAATGTTCATAGTAGGTAAGAATACTGGAAATTGGGATACCTACGTTTCACAAATAGTGTCATACTCACATTATGATGCTTCCCAACTTTACCCCTTTTTCGAGTCCTTGTTTCGACAGACTTGTCCAATAGAACGACATCGTTCCGTATCATATTTGCATAATCAACAATAAAAGCCGACAACTCTTCAGAGTTTGCAGGATCAGGTTGAATGGAATCCATGTCGTAATTTGTTCCTATATTTCCAGAATTGCCTAATAATTCACTGTCTCGAGCCAATCGCAAGACGTAGTTTTTTCTTTTCCGAGTTCTTTGGTCTTCTAGCATGTACTCGTCAACGTTAGAATTTTTCATTGCCATCACCTTTGGGACTAATGACTGAATTAAAATGAAGAATCCGAAACATACTATCACGAAGACAAACGGCCGTGTTATCTGAAAATAAAATAACGATTTTCTTAGAGGTTTTCTTAATTCCCAAGATATAAAATTTACGTAGGTAATGCTTGCCATTAAATGAAAACATAGACACACTAGGATTTCACTTGTCCTACTGTAAATTATAAACATAGCATTCTTTACTTCTAGAGCAATGGCCATAGATATAAAACGATGCTGGAATCGAACCTGCGACTTGCACTCGCAGGGCAACCAATTTATGAACACAGCCCCAAGAAGATCCTTTCCAAATTCCTGTCGCTTATGGAAGCCTAAACTACCATAGCGAAGTATCTTTATACCTACTTACTTAACTTTAACATTTATTTCTACAAATACCTACATAATTGGTATAGTTGCACAACTTTCCCTACGCCATTCTAAATCAAATGAATAATCATCATGCCTATTTGCACTGGATTCGAGTACTTTTAGGCAGGTCATGATTTGCACATCACGTGTGTAGGTGTGCTATCCTGATGCACATCAGCCTACCCTTCGGGGATACAGGCGTGATGTTGTTATCAACTCAGCTACTAGACTTTATACAGGGTGTAAAAAGACCCATCACATAGCCATCAACTACACATTCTATAGGTACGTCAAACTAAGTAATTGCACAAAAATAATTTCTGAGAAATGACATTTATTTTTGGTGTGAAAATTTGCGGTTGTGCGCAATGTAACACACGCAAAACATTGTGCTTATGGGTGTATGCAATGGTACAAGGGTCGTGGGGGTATTTAAAGTTGTGTTATAACATTAAAAACTTGTTTTCGTAAAAAACGTCAGTAAAAGTTGGAACTTTGACCTTCAATATCTCCGTAACCAGAAGGTTCCCAGGTATGGTCCAGTACAAAAAAAAATACTACAACGACGTGTCTTTTTACACCCGTTAAAGTGGCCTAAGCTTTTTAAGAGAACATAGGTAATTTAATGAAAATAAAATAAAAAGATCTTTAAGTCGGTAACTATGAAGAAGGTTTAATATTAAGATTCTTAATTTAATTAAGTGGTACTTACCATGACTGTAGATACAGCTTTCCCTAGTTTTCGCAAAAGACTGATGTTCTTGGGAAATTTTCCCACCCTTATATAGCAGATATTGATTGATAGGTGGATAAAAGGGTCCATTAGTGAGAAGAAAACGACGCGTTGTGTTATTTATAATTCATCGAAGATGGGTGCTATCAGATTACACTTTTGAAATAACAAAAGCCTTTTTCTTAGTAATGGGATTGGTGACAAGGGTTATTAGGATCGTGACAAGGAATAATGGTACCTACACCTTAGTGAGAAAAGACGTCAATATCCGAACACCGCCGCATCACGCATGTACGCATGACTTAAAAAAAAGAAAACTAAAAAACACGCTTTTATCACGCACTAAAAATTATAAAATAATTAAATGGAATTCAAAAAGCGTGCCTACCTACTTATGCTTTTTTTTTAACTATTTATTTTTAACGTTTGCGTCTAGTAGGTATATTCTTCATTAAGTTAGGTAATAAGTATAAAGTCAACAAAGTTATGACGATTAGGGGCTACTAACAACATGGAGCGGTTTACAAGTAGCTGCGTCCGTATTTCCGTAATCAGATCCTCGTCACCAAGTGCAATATATTTGCCTCATCAAAACGAATCTTATGGCCCCAAACTCGTTGGGTTTACTACTAGCCACCGAAGAGTGCCACTATCCGCCTCCTGGCTCCATTGCACATGGCGTCGAGGATGATGATGGAGCCAGAAGATGATATTGGACTCGTCAAAACGAATCATAATCAGCCTGTTATGTTCCCACTGTTGGGATACAAACCTCCTGTCTGTGAGAGGGATGTCACACATGTCTTTGAATTTTTGGTTCTAGGACATGCCGGTTTCCTCATGATATTTTCAAAACGGGCTTTACTAGTACCTACACCCTAAAGAGTTTCACTATCCACCTCCTGGGTCTATCATCTGACCCTCGACACCAAGTGCAATATATTGGACTCATCAAAACGAATCGTGTGACCCCAAACTCGAGGGGTTTACTAGAAGGCACTGAAGAGTTCCATTATCCACCTCCAGGCTCCATCACCATATCAGCTCCAAAATACCAAATTATAGTATTATCATTCGAACTATATTACACATGCAGAGTTTCATTAAAACGAATCATGACCCAAAACTCGAGCGGTTTACTAGCAGTCACTAAAGAGCTCTCCACTATCCATTTCCTGCCTCCATCACCAGATCCTCGTTACCAACCCCAATCTATTGGACTCGTCAAAACAAATCATATGAGCCCAAACTAGAGGGGTTTACTAGTAGCCAGTGAAGAGTTCCACTATCCACCTCCTGGCTCCGTCATCAGATCAGCTCCAAGATACCAAATTATAGTATTGTCATCCGAACTACATATATTTCGATGCGGCCATTAGAAGTCGGTTAAAATTGGCATCTAAGATTTTTCAACATTGTTTGTTAGTTATAAGTAGGTAAAGCTAAGAAAAGCGTATTAAAAGATAGAATACCTAACTACATTCCGGACCAATCGTACTTCTTGCCACGCAGAAATAAAAGGTTAGGTACCTACATACCTCGACATGCTCAAAACCCGCAGTTAAGACTTTCTATTCAGGTGATAAAATAAGACGGAGCAATTTTTCCATTCATCCTACAAGAATTTTAAGCGTCGATCGTCGAAACAAATCGATAAAATTATAGATTTGTTTTAGAGATATTATGCGGAGTGTTCCGCGGTTTACCGCAAATAAACTTATTTTCTTATTTTCTTATGCCCTTTGGAGCCCGTGGCAAATTCATGGGATTGGTAGGGCCCTTTTTTTTTTTTTTTTTTTTCGCTGAGAAATGCTTTATGCATCCCCGCCTCCCGGGGGACGAGACGGGGTATGTGGGACTCCCTGTCGGAATGACAGTATACCCACTAAAACTCAGCGGTGTTCCCGCGTCGCCGTGATGGGAGGGCCATGGGAATCCGGCATAGCCTTTACATCCACAGCCCTCCCGACGCATGCCCGCCAAGATGGTATGGCGGGCCCCACATGCCCTCCAGGTTGGGGGGCTACGGGAATGGCCGAGAACACCTGGCCATTCCCGTCCCACACTGGTGGAGGCCTGTGCAATACAGGCAACGGTGCCCCCGCACCCGCTGGCCTGCTGGCCTCCACGCCCGCCTAAGAGGCGGGCCCCGCATGCCCCCCCAGGTAGGGGGAGCCACGGCCGCAGAGGATAGGGAGAGCGGCAACGAAATACCGACACTCCTCTTCCCCTGCGGCCCCACCGCGTCCGCCATCATACGGTCCGCGATGTCTCCCTCACGGGGGACATCGCGGCCCGCCTCAGGTAGGTCACGATGTCGCGCAAGCGGCACCGCAACCTACCCGTGGGCCGCTACGTCGGGCTAAACCGCACAGCCCGGACGAGCGGCCCCCGCTGGGGTTCCTCTTAGCTTCACCGTGGCCCAGCTCGCCACGGCTACTGAGCCCCCCCGCCTCGACAATGCGGGAACCCACCGGGGGGGATTGGTAGGGCCCTCCCTCAACCTAAAGAAGCTCAACCAACGTTATCATTTCTTTTTACTGGCACTTCGCCCGCGGGTTTGTCCGCGTAGATTTCGTAATTTCCCTTACAAAATTGAATACCCGGTTCCTTGGTCAAGTGTTCGAAAAAGTTTGCATTTCTATACTTAGGTATGTTAGGATCCTCCTGTGCACATGGCCCTCTCGGGCCGGGGGCCCCCTCCGGCTGGGGGCCCGTGGCATTTTGCCACTCCTGCCACCCTATTGTTACGCCAGTGCTTATTTTCTTTCTTCTTTCTAATTATTAGCGACTGTTTAACCATATATTTCTGACGTTTATAGGACTCTTAACTTTAAACAATATCTATCTATACTTATAATAAATCTGTAGAAGTGAAAATATCAAAAAAATAAATGGCAGGGGGTGTTACTAGACCGACACCGAACCCAAAAATGTGATTAAAAAAATTTTTGTCTGTCTGTCTGTCTGTCTGTCTGTTTGTTCAGGCATCACGCAAAAACTACCGGTTCGATTACGATGAAACTTGGTATAATTATTCTTTAGTATCCTGGGCACCACACTGGGTACTTTTTATCCCGGAAAAGTATATACAATAAAAAACAAACTTAATTTTGCGGTTCGATCCCTAGTATTCCCTAGACCCGATTACTGTACCAACCGCAAATAATAAGTTTGTCGTAGGTTACGTTACCCGCAGTGGAGTTCACTAAAGTTATGCTCTAAATGTAGTGCTGAAGGTTGAATTTGGCTTGCACCGTTCGCAGCACACGCGTGGCGCGCGGCCGCCACGGATCGCTACCGTATATAAGGATATTTTTTGAACTTTGATTTGAACGGACGTGTTGAGTGGCGAGCGTTCGTTCTTATTTTAACTGCTACTTGCAATTCTAAACCGTGTTTTTCAGTGCGACCTTTTTTATTTCTATTAGTTTTTAGAGTTATTTAGATTTATTTTTATAAGTCTTAGGTATAGATTTTAATTTTAAAGTATAGGTAGTATATTTGATAGTGTACGTAGTGACCGTAGGTTATTTTATAATACTGTTAGGTAAGATTAGTCATTCGTATAGATATTAGTTTTTAGGGATTTTGCTTATTTATTGAGTTTAGTTATCATCAGAAATAGGTTTATTTAGGTAGGTAGGTATTTTATTTTCTGTTATTGATTTTTTTTTTTATTATGTAGGTACTTAGGTAAGGATATCATATAGGTACCCTCTTAATCGCCACTAATGAGACACAATTGGTTTTCTATTGTAATTAGCCACAAAGGGCCCGCGAGATAGATGGCATCCTGGGGAAGCACATACATTTTATCCTGTTAGCACGTTCCCGTGGGATAATTTCCGACATCCACGCGGGCGAAGCCGCGGGCAGAAGCTAGTTTATAAATAAAGGGGTGTATTGATAAAAGTAAAAAAAATGCTTGGAATAGGCTACTTACGCAACTAAAGCCCGTATTACAGAAACTGCCTCAAGACTCAAGCATTACTTAAAATTAGTTTCAACCAATCAAATGGCTTTAAATTACTTAGTTTTATGTTTAGTGACCGACCGAAGCAAGATTTTCAGTCGACTAATTTGACAGGACTAAACTAATATTTTATCTTCTGTCCTTTCTTAATGAAATAGAAAGAAAAAGATGCACTGAACTTAAATTTAGTTTAGTTTGTAAACAAGGGCATCGGCACCAATAACAGGCTCGATGGTTTAATCTTGGACTAAAGTTATTTTATAATGGTTTATTTAGTCATGGTTTAAACCTAGTAGGTACTAAATTTAGATCGTGATATGGAATAATCGAGTTTAGGAACAAGTTCAATTTTGTACCTAGGTACAGCATGTCTGGTGTCAGTCCTATATAAGTATGTGTAATAAACAGCCGCTTTCTAAAATTTACTTGCGCCTTATTTGTTTTTAAGGTTCTTTTTTTTAATGTTATAAACTAGCGCTTGACTGCGATCCCGCCTGATGGAAAGCAGAGATGCAATCGTTGATGGTAAGCGCACTAATTTATTATGAGCCTATTCACTCTAGCCTTGAAAACACCCAAATTATAATCGGACGGGAAGACCGCTGCAGGCAAATTGTTCCAGTCCTTTGATGTACGCGGTATAAACGACGAGGCAAAACGCTTCGTCCGGATCGCGGCGGTGTCAACAACGTAAGGGTGGATACTCGCCGTACGACGGGTTGTCCAATGATAGAACGGTGACGGCGGAATTAAATCATGCAATTCCCGCGCACACTCTCCAGAATGCATCCTGTAGAATACCGAAAGGCTGGCTAACTTACGCTTGTGCTCCAGGCTTTGTAGATTGGTCTTACCCAGATCTGGATCACCAATTAGCCTCTTCGCACGCCTCTCCGTTCCGTACCTTAAAAAGGATAAAAACGGAATCAAAGAGTACCTATAATAATAATACGGGAGAACGGAATCCTTATAGGATCACTTCGTTGTCCCGCCGTCCGTCTGCCTGTCTGTCAAGACCCCTTTTCTCAGGAACGCGTAGAGGTATAAAGTTAAAATTAATATCAAATACGTAGATCAAAGGTGTCTTTGAGCTCTAAAAAATTTTTTAAGTCAACTTAATAAAAAAACACGGACATGTAGGTATGCGACATATTTTGATATTTGCATGTAAACCCAAACCCGTACTTCCCGTTGACCTAGACTAGAATCATAAAATTTGGCAAGAAGCAAGGTCCCACAGCACAAGTAAAAGAAATCCGAAAATCGTTCATTCGTTGTTTTATCCCATTTTTTGCGATTACTAACTGCAGTAAAAGAGTTTCAGTTGAAGAATTGACCGTGACGTACCTATATATTGACGTATGAAAGAATATTTATTCAACTACAAAGAAAAACTAAATTCGTCCTCCGGTTTTTTTTATTAGATACGACTTTTTGCCATCATTTTGATTGAAAATTACTGGTCGAATAGGTAGCTAGCGCATATCGCTAAGTAAAAAACATTTTCATTTTTTGACTTCGCTCGGGTAGATAGGTACTGTGGCAGGAGAGGGGGGGGGGGGGGGTTTGCAGACTGGATGCCAAAGGACAGGCTGTTGTGGCGCAGCATGGGAGAATCCATCTAATACCTATATTAAAATCAATGTTTGTTTGTTCTTATTTTATGCGCTGCTATGCCGTTAATCCGATTGCGACAAAGCTTTTTCAACTTATTGCTAGCACTTGCGCCAAGTATACAGGCATATTTTTTTTTTTTGTATTACCTACATAAATGAAATGCTAAAAAACAGATTATCGAACCATTTTGTGTCAATATAATGTTAATCGGCTTTTGATGCTGACCGTACGGGACTTTTTATCGATTCAGCTTCAGGGCAGGATCGAGCTAATGTAGTCTGTGGACACTGCACAAAGCATGGTTTAGGTAGCATTAACATAACCAGCCTATAATGTTCCCACTGCTGGGACACAGGCCTCCTCTCTTCGAGAGGGAGTTGGCCATAATTCACCATGCGGGCCCACTGATTTGACCAGCGGCCCGATTTTTTTGTTCCTCACGATGTTTTCCTTCACCAGTATAAGTATAGCCTGATTCAAACTTTATGGAGGCTCGGAACATGAGGCGAGTCGCTGCGCAGTATTAGAGATTACAATGTGACATCACTATAATGAGTATTTTGTCTGTGGTTTCAACATTGACTATGGTCACTCTCTCTTACAATGGCGGATGCATTGTATAGCGGTATGTTGTGTTGCTTAAATTAAATAAAAGGTTTTTCCAAATAAGCACTTTCTTTCTCTGGTGTCCCACACACTCTAATACGCAGTAACAAATTCACCTGTCAGCGGGAGTGAGGGGTAGGGTACTGCGCAGCGACTTGCGGTACTTCAGAGCCGCCATAAAGTTTGAATCGTGTTGTACAGTCAGCAACAAAAGTCAATTAGCACTGTTACTTTTACAAATCATCTAAATTGATACAAAATGATGCGATACATTGGTTTTCTCTATTTCATGTAATAGGAAAGAGTTAATTATTCTTAAATATTCTATTAAGTACTATATGTTTTTTAAGAATATTTTGCTCAATAATTAAAATTTAAACAACTAAAGTGTTAACCGACTTTTGTTGCTGACCGTACAACCTATGTTATTATTTGGTTAGTCGGAATTAACTACTGAATATAACTCTGAAAAGAATAAAAGGTGGCTTATAAAACGTTGGGAAATGGAAAAGAAAAAGACAGATTGCCATTTTTTAATCAACTTTTATTTATAAACGGGGTTTTTAAATCATTTTTCATTCATTTGAGACTAAAAAACAATTTTAAAACGTATGATGAACGATTAAATAAAATAGTTTTTACTAACTAAGATCGTCTGTCGGTGATTATGGATTTTATACTGATTAAATACCTACCTTTTCACAGAAGGATATAGGTACCTAATCAAACAACGGGCTTTGAAGGTCCGTGGTATACCTACTGTCGCGCCATATAGATTTTTAGGGTTCCGTAGTTCACGAGTTTCGTCATGTCCGTCCGTCCTCGGCTTACCTTCCAAACGGTTAGTGCTAGAAAGATAAAACTTTGCATGGATATGTGTATTTACCACGTCGACAGTGCTAAAATAAAATCACGAAAAATATTTTTTTTTGAGTAGGTTACCTCCCCTGGCTCCCCTACACGTAAAGTGGGGATGATTTTTTTTTTCTCGTGTCTACGGTACCTCATAATGTGGGGTATCATTAGATAGGTCTTTTAAAAACATTGAGAGGTTGCTCAGACGATTTTTAGGGTTCCATAGTCAACAAGGAACCCTTATAGTTTCGGCATGTCGTCTGTCTGTCTGTCCGCGGTTTAGCTCAAAAACTATTGGTAGGTACTAGAATGTTGTAATTTGGCATGAGTATATGGCCATTATGGGTGACTACAGAACCCTATTCTATGCGTGGCCTGAAACGCACTTGGCCGGTTTTAATTTTTCTAAATTGCGGCCACGCATGGAACCTATACGCCTAAATCGATAGCTGACATCAATGAAAACGGAAAATACACTAAGACCAAACCCCTTAAAGTGTCAGGTTTCCAAGATATTAACGTTCAGAGTTGATCACGTGACATCCATATTTTTTTAACTTTGTTATATCGTGTTGCATAGATGTTTGAAATAATTACTCTGAAAGTTTAAAGTATTCAAATGGCGCGACAGTAGGTATGCCATGGATCTTCAAACCCCTTTGCAGCATAGAAACGGGTTTTGTCGACGGAAGAATAAAGAAATGACAGATTGTAGATCGATTTCTAAAGAAATCTGTCATTTTGTCTATTCTTTTTCAATACCCGTCTCTATGATGGTCATGATACGCGTGCTGATGGTCTTTGCATAGGTAACATTTAAAATATTATAGGGATCTTGTTAGCTTCTATGGCTTTTATAGCTTGTTCATACGCCATCGCTGCCTGAGGACCATCGAATGGGTTCTCTAGCTCGCCACCTTTTATAATGCCGTGTGCTCGAAGCGACAGGTCCCTCACAGTAGCTCTTTCTTGCTGTAAAACTTCTTCGTTCATCACGCGCACAGATCTTCGTTTCATGAACACTCCGTGCTTTTTTAAACAGTGTCGATTAAAATCGTGTTTGTAGCTGTATGGTTGCGAACAAATCTGAAATTGAAAACCATTTTACAATGTACTGGTATCTACAACGGCACATGCGAACTACACGTCATACTAACGTCACGCAAAATCCTGCATCTCGCAAGAAGAGTTTACCGCGCAACTAGCATATAGTATACAACGGCTCGACATGAATCATCGGGCAGTTGCCCACTAGACACATCACCCGTCTGGTCGAAGGATCCTCCTTTTACCTCTATAGGTATATTAGAAGATATAACATTTTTTTTCTATAACCGACGAGAAATTTCAACTCGGGCCTAGAATCATGTACCTACTGAATCCATGGTAACAGGATGCGTGTCGATGCCACTCTGTATATTAATATTAGGTACCTATCAATTAGGTGCTTACCTAATTAGGTCACAATTTAATGCTACTACAAAATGTATTTTTACCTCGCATCTAAAAGGTCGCTCGCCAGTATGCACGCGCATATGATGTCGCAAAGCGTACTTAGTGATAAAAGTCATAGGACATAGTTCACACTTGATGGGTTTGCTTCCGAAATTATGTATCATCCTATGCCGTGTTAGTATCGGTTTCTGTAAAAGTAGAAATAAAAAAATTACGGCTTCTGTTAATGGACACTAAAATACTTCATGTTCATTTTTACCCGACTGCGGCGGAGCCCAAAGGGAGAGTAATTTTGTATGTTTGTTTGTCTTTCTTTGTGATCCGTCCTCCTATTGGACAACGCCGCAGTCGGATAAAAAGTAACAAAACTGTGTGGGTAGGTAGTTACAGTAACGCTCGAAACTCCATTGGCATGCTAAGGACTACATTGCTATGAACTGTGCGAGCACGATACAGCCAGTGCCTGTGCGTGTATGAGTGAAATAACATTATATTTCTGTTGCATTTAGAAATACGCGTCATAGTGGCGACCTTCTTACCATTGCATTGCTAAAATTCGCGTGGTGGTAGCTGTTTGGGCTAAGCAATGGATTCACGATCAATGAAGTCTGAGTTCGATTCTTAATTACAATGTGTGGCTGTTTTTTGTTTCTTTGAAACCATAATAATATTTGTATTTTAAGCAAAAACTTGTTAGGCAATATTTATGTTTATTTATAAAGTATTCATGCTTATTATTATTATTTGACGGCACGTTTGGCGCAGTGGTTAAGCGATTGACTGCTGCGCTGCGTGTCGCGGGTTCGATTCCCGCACGGAACAAATAATTTTATGACCTACATGTATTTGTTCCGAGTCTGGGTGTTTTTCTATCTATAATATGTATGTATTTACAAAAAAAAAAATGTATATAAGTAGTTTATCAGCCATCTTGTTACCATAACACAAGCATTAGGTTGCTTAGCTTGGGACTAGATGGCGCTGTGTGAAATGTCCAGGGATATTATTATTATTATTTATTTATAAGTTGAATACTAGTTATTGTATTAAGTAACTGTTTGTGTGATTATGTTTACTTAATTTAAATCTTCTCGGTGTAGGAAGGTGGAAATAAAAAAGTCGTGCTGAATGATAACAAAAATGTTTATTCGTTTTATTAGAAGTAAATTTAATTATAAACAGCCTCCGGATTGACAGTGCTACGGGCTGGGACGGCATCCCACCAAAATTGCTAAAACACGCTAGCCACTTTCTGGTTCCACCTATCACACGTGTATGCAACCTGGCAATATCCACAGGTATATTTCCCAGCGGTCCAAAAAAAAGCCATCGTACATCCAATATACAAGTCGGGTGACAGAAACAAGGTCACGAACTATCGCCCAATTTCAGTCCTTCCAGAAACCTCTAAAATCCTGGAAAGATTAATGTACAAACGCCTTAATAAATACCTAAACAAACACAAAATTGTCTCAAAACCAGTTTGGTTTCAGACGCGGATTATCCACAGTGGATGCGGTGACATCTCTACTGGATTTTGTAGTTAACAAGATTGACAATAAGTTTAAGTGTCTAGGAATCTTGCTAGACCTTTCGCAGGCGTTCGATACTGTGTCTATTCCTCTACTTCTTTCTAAACTTGAATCCATCGGAGTGCGGGGCATCGCTCATGATGACTTATTTAAAAGCTTTCTTCCTGGTAGGATGCAGTGCGTTAGGGTGGGAGAGTACATTAGCGAAGCAAATCCTGTGAATGTCGCAGTCCCACAAGGAAGTTTGCTCAGTCATCCCCTTTTTCTGATCTACGTCAACGAACTCTGTCAGCTATCCCTTCCATCCACAAAAATAATAGCCTATGCTGATGACACGGCAATTCTATCTTATGGCCGTGATTGGGCCTCAGCTAAAGAGACAGCGGTAAAGGGACTCGGTGAAGTGATGTTATGGCTGGAGCAAAACAGTCTCACACTTAACAACTGAATGTAACATGTATTTTTTGTTTTTGCCAAATAAAAAAATATTATTATTATTATTTATTTATGAAATTGATGAATCAACATTTAAAAAGGACGGTTACATGAACCTCCACAATTTGCACGAATAGCACGTGGAACATCCAAATTTGATGCGGGAAGACAGATCGCAGTACCATGTTCACTTTAATGTTAAAGTTATTGGTCCAATCGAGCTGCCGGAGAACTTAAATGCCCAGGGGTATTTGGACTTTTTACAAAACCAATTACCAGAATTATTGGAAGAAGTGCCACTGAACATTTACGGCAGCATATGGTACCAACAGATGGCTGCCCAGCGCATTATGCTCTAACAGTACGTGAGTTTCTCAATCGTGAATACCCCGATAGGTGGAAAGGGCGGGGTGGTACAATTTCGTGGCCTGCCCGTTCACCCGATTTAAACCCCATAGATTTCTTTTACTGGGGTTACGATAAAGGATATCGTGTACTTTAAACCAATTCAAAATATAGACGAGCTGCGCCAAAGAATTGCAGATGCCGCTGAATACATCAACTAGAGAAGATACGCCCGCCGCGTCTTATTACGCGATCATTTTTAAAGAGACGTAGAGCTTGCATTGCAGCTGAAGGCAAACAGTTCGAACATTTGATAATATAAACTTGGTAAATCTGATTTAATAAAAATTATAACTAAAGAAATCCAACAACTGAATTTTATTTCAAACGCACCTAAAACTAACAAATAACTTTTTTTCTTTTTAACCGACTTCTAAAAAAGGAGGAGGTTCTCAATTCGGATGTTTGTTTTTTTTTTTTTTTATGTTTGTTCGCGCATAACTCCGTCGCTTGCCAACCGATTTGAAAAATTCTTTTTTTGTTGGAAATGGTATACTTCCCAAATGGTCCCATAGAAATTTCATCAAAAACGGTTCAGTAGTTTGGTTTTTAAACCAAAATTACTGGTAAAACCGGTGGTGGTCTGGTATTACTGGTAAACTGGTAACTAAAAAGTGAAAAATAAAAACTTTTTTGCAAAAAATACAACCGACTTCCAAAAACGACACTACAAAGTGAAAAATAACTTTAATTTCGGAAGTCGGTGGCAAACAAAGAAAATGCGAACCCAACGACACCGACTTCCGAAATTAAAGTTATTTTTCACTTTGTAGTGTCGTTTTTGGAAGTCGGTTGTATTTTTTTGCAAAAAAGTATTTGAGTTTGAGAATCACGGTGTCATCTGCATATGCGTAGATTTTACAAGCGGGAAGCGACATTCTACAAAGGTCATCTATATAAATTTGAAAAAGTGTGGGGCCTAATATGCTTCCTTGTGGAACGCCATATGACACAAATTCTTCGTCACTGTAACTCGATTCAATTTTAAATGGAATCCAGACTAAACGCGCCATCTTTTAAAGTTACTTGTCAAAATAGTGTATAGTTTGACCAAAACCGCTGTACCGCGCCTTCGGTATGGACGGGGGAGCAGTGCAGGACCTGACTTGTTAACTAGCATAAGTCAAGTGTACCTACAGATTACTACTGTTTATATTTAACATTGTTATTTGATTAAATAAATTATTATTATTAAATTAGTATTCCAGTCAAATCTAAATAATCCCGTGCGAAACGTAATCGTTCTTGTTTATGTATTTCTATCAAGAAAGGCGTTTTAGCTGGTCTTCTGTGATGCAAGCCTTCAGCGTGGAGGGCACGGCGAATAGTTTGCAATGAGGTGTCGAATAATACCGCAAACTGTCTAGTTGTTGTGAAACCATTTGTTTCATACTCGCTCACCATATATCGTCGCTGCGCCTCGTAAGCGACGGCCTACCACTTCGCTGTCTACTAGCAAGGCTACCCTCTTCCTCATATCTCTTGACCCAGCGACTTACAGAATTCCTCTAAAAAAAAAGTGATATTAGGCAGCTATAATAAAATACTAAAGTGACTTCATTTTTATATAATATAATAATATTTGTTTAATATAACAATTTAATATTAAAATTTTAAAACTGCATTTATAAATCTAATAATAATCACTAATTATTTATCTTTTAGGCCTCATGATGGATTTAAAAAACAATAAAAAGAATTAATCCATATTTCACCAAATAATCTTAGGTAAAATTTCAAATAAAAGTTTAAGTTACAATTCATAAATATAATACTCACATTCAGTCCGCCGGTTTCATCAGATATTTCTGTTCTATTAAGACCACTTTTATGCAGCGCAATAATAATCGCCCTCGCCTCAATATTAATACTTGCCTGCATTTTGAGAATAAATATAATACCGCTATCTATTAAATCACACGTCACTAATCAACAACTACAACCAAACGACGAAGAAGTTAACGAACAAACGATCAAGTTAACTATTCATAAAACTCATGTCTACCTCACAGAAATCTGAATTCTTTATTTAGTTTTCTATGATCTACCTTTCTAACTTTACGAAACGTGTGAACAAAGCGAACAAGATAAAGAATATTATATTTCTGTCTCATTACTTCCAATCGAGTAAAAACTAGAGATGAAACGGATATCCGGTAACTATCCGGTATCCGGCCTATCCGGCCTTGTTTTCACTATCCGGCCGGATACCGGATAGTAATACAGTATCCGGCCGGATACCGGATAGTAAAATTTAAAAAAATCTCATTATTTTACACAAGGCAAATCATACTCCAATAGGTTATGGACACCGTTTTTTTTATAATCGCACACCAAAAATATTTGTTTTATTAATTATTAGTTTAATACTCAAAATTAACAAGTGGCAAATTGTGATGAATAAATACCAAATTTTCCGCGTTTGTTGGTAAGAGGCGACTCCGCTTGGCTTCGTATACCAGACCAGCTTCTGAAAATAGCCTTTCGCTGTAAACGCTACTGCCAGGTGCTGAAAGATAAATTCTAGCAAACCTTGACAACTGCGGGTACTGATTTAGATTAACTGACCACCAAATGTATGGGTCGTGATTGCGATCGATTCGAGATGTCTTTAAAAAAAAGTCAATCTCGTTAGCAATTGGATTTTGTTTTTCTTGATCGCGACAATCACTACTATTATCCTCTGCCACTTCATTGAAACAGTTCCAAAAAGTGTCATGAGCTTCACGTGTAAACTTGGATCCAGTTTCATCTTCTTTCATTCGTTTAGCAGGTGTTGAAGACGGCGATGACCTTTCACTGTCAGAAGAAGATTCCTCGTAAGAGTTTTTTATATACTCTATCATGATTTTCTGTCGGGCTTTTTCAGTTTCAAGAACTCCTAAATAGTCTGACTTGAACCTTGGGTCTAAAAAGGTAGCAATTAGGTAGTTTGGATTATCTCCTAAGGATTTAAAACGACTTTCCAATTCAGCTTTCAAAGAAGCTCTCATACGAGCTAAGTCTGGTGTTCTTTGTGCAGTTTGTCTAAATACTTTTTTAATGCAGAAATATGCGGAATCGCCTCGGATATACAGGAAAGGCCAGAACTTGTAATTTTCGTTATTTCTTCAAATGGTTTTAAAAGATTTATGCACTGGTCCATTAGGCCCCATTGTTGTATCGTCAAATTAGCGAGTGTGTCATGTTCAGCGACATAAAGAGAGATAGCCCTTTTTTGTTCCAACAAGCGTTCTGCCATATAGTAGGTAGAGTTCCACCTCGTGTTGATGTCCTGCACTAACTGATGCTGCGGTAAATGTAACTCCTTTTGAATTGCAAGCAATTTTTCTTGTGCTAAACCTGAATGATTGAAATGAGTTACTAGACGTCTTCCAGTAGCAATCATGTCTAATACATCAGCTTGGACCTTCATTGCCTCATTAACAACTCGCTGAAGCGAATGTATGAAACATCTAGCAGAATCATACTCTACATCTAGCAGAATCATATTCAAATCAAACTGATCGCGTCAACGCAATAAAGGGCCAAATATCCGGCAGCCGGATATCCGGCGCTCCGGCCTAGTAGCTTGCCGAATATCCGGTATCCGGTATCCGGCCAAACTACTATCCGTTTCATCTCTAGTAAAAACTTACAAAAAGTCGAAGTACTGCGTGATATTTGAACACACGGCTCACTGATTCTCGCATCTATGTATCTGCACGCGTTTAACCGCTAGGTCATCTTGACTCATATTAAAACGTTGAAATTATGATCTACAATCACTTGTTGACGACAATGTGTTTATTTTCATGAAACTAGAAGGACTTAAGTCAAATTAAACGTCAAGCTATTGCTTTGTGAGATTGCCTATGGACTTTTGGTCGACACTGTACCTACAGACGCCAGCAGGTCAAGCTACCCGAAACTGTCAAGTTTTCCCAATCAAACTTGAACCTTAGTGCTTTCGTGATAAAGTTGAAAATCTATTAAAGAAATTTGACAGATTGTAGTAGCTTGATGTGCTGGCGTCTGTACATACATAATATATTTATTTTATACATACCCTTTTAAATGCTTTATTGCAAATATCGCAAACATATTTTCTCTCATCACCATGGCATAACATGTGACTGAAAAATAAAAAATAAATGCCCTTAAAACAACATTATTTCTGATCGAGTATAGCAAAGACCACAGCAAATACTTTTCTCATTCTTTTGGTAAGTATAAGGACCTATACACACGACGTTATTATAGGCACAGACAACGGCGCGTGATCAAGGTTTAAGAAGGTTCCCAGGTATGGTCTTGTAAAAAAAAGAGTACAATGACGGCGAGTATAAGAGACTCTCGGCTTCGTTGTGTCTTTTTACACCCGTTATTGACATAATTTTGGTTTAGGCATCAGATTCTCAAAGTCCATTCTACATAGTTTATTCACACGTGCACCTAGTTGTTTATTATACTTAAAGATAGCCTTACGTTTTTAATGCTGCGATGTTGTGGAAAGCGGCGATACACTGATCACATTTAAACTTTTTAATCTCCGTATGCAGCTTCATGTGCGATTTCAAATTACCTTCCGTGAAGAATGCTTTTGGACACTGATCACACTTGTATTTTCTCTCAGCTGAAAAAATAGCACATTTGATTAGTAATGCTGTGATGTAGTCTATAGGCCAGGTGTCGATAAAATCATCTGCCCAACATTTTCCGAATTATTCTGGGGTCGGCTTCCAGTCTAACCGGATGCAACTGAATACCAGTATTTTTCATGGAGCGACTGCCTATCTGACAATCACAGACCAGCTACTGGGTAATACGATATCCCTTGGTAAGACTGGTTGTCAGACTTTCGGGCTTCCGACGAACATTAACGACTGTTAAAGATCCACGAATGACAGCTTCCCGATCAACGGCTTCATGTGCTTTCCGAGGCACGGAGGAGTCTTGGTATGTAAAAATAGTCGCCCATCCATGGACCAACCGCGGCAAGCGTAGCTTAACCAGATCGATCGACCCGTGCTGCTGTTATTACTTAGCTAGGCTAGCTAGGCTAGCTAGGCTAGCTAGAATAAATAAAAATAATTACAATTCTTGCTTGGTTACAATTCTTACCTGTGTGAAGCAAAATATGAGTATTCAAGTGTTGAAATAGTTTTCCACAATAAGGACAAACATTAATCTTCTTAGGAGGGTCTTTACGTGGTTTTCTGGCCCTGGGTTTATTTTTCACTGCAACTTCAGACCGAGCTAACCTCAAGTCTGATATATATTTAGGCTTGATAGGTTTGGCAAGGAGAGGTTTAAACCAATCTTTCTGTTTGTCAGTTTGTTTTTTTTTTGGTTCTGAAAGAATATTTTGTTTGTGTTGGTTTTATTATCATCTTAAAGTGTAGCGCAGGTTGGGGCGACCCGCCGCAATGCTTCGCATTACTAAAATCCTCCATTCTCTATGGACCAATGCACATTAATAAAATTTTCAATTTAGCAATATCCTTTTTGATTGATCCTTAACAAATTCGCATATTAATTTTCAAACAATTATTTAAAATGTTTTCCCTATCTATCATGTTAAGATTACACCTATTTTCAAGCTGTTACACAGAAGCTGGATTTAAAAAAAAAAAATATCTTAGCAATTATCGAGCATCTGAAAGGAAATTCCCGTAATTACATAATAATGTTCAAAATGTAGTCACAATTTCAACTCAGCGACAATCAATGTCAAAAACTTAGCAAAAAGTGGAAATTAGGGATATTTTGACAAATTGAGAATGAAATCATACTGTGGAGGTTCATAAAATCACAAGATTTCATACTGTGAATGTTCATAAAATCACAAGATTTCCCCATCTGTTACTTCCAAACGGAAGTAATAGTGAGTCATTTTGGTTGATTTGTTTAAATTAAGAACTTACCCTTCGCCTTTTTCTTTTTTGTAATTTTTTTCTTTTTATTATAACTGTAGTTACTTCCCGAGTCAGAGTTATAGTCATCAGCACCTATTTCATAATCTTGCTGCAATAGAACAAATCGGGTAAGTTTTTTTTATCTCTGATTTATTCTAAAACATACTTTACCTGTTGTATATTACAATATACAAGATTTTTTATTATACAGTGAGGTTTTATAATTGGGACTTAGGCCACCCCAGTGTCCATTTAAAAACTAGTCATAGATCCAAAAACAAGATGGGGAGTCGATATATCTCTAACCTTGGGGCCATACTGGACCAGAGTTACAAAGGACAAAGCACAATGGAGACAGTTGGAGGAGGCTTATGCCAAAATGCACACAAAGCTGCGGGACATATTATGATTATGCTTTTGGCTCAAATAGTTCCTGAAGACTTGGCTAAGAATTAAATTTAAACAAATTATAGGCTTTATGGTCTGTTTGCTGACTGGTGTGCTTGTTTGAATGCAGTCACGCATGCTTAAAATATTGTAAAATTAAAATGATACCAATTAAAAAGATCCATATCTTATCAAACCCTATACTTACATAATCACAGTCATTGTCTGATTCTGTTTTAATTGAATTTAGAAATTCACCCACAGACAATGCTTTCTTTTTTTTACTATCCTTATTTTTGCTTGAGGGTTCAATTTTTTTAATAACAGTGTTGTTGTATGATAGGCAATCAAGACCATTTTTGAATAAGTTCTCAGAAAAGGTTTCCATTGAAGGTACTAAAGGCTTGCAGTCAGTTTCAATTTCAATTTTTATTTTAATATCATGTAAGTTACTAAAGTTGATTCTCTTCAAGTTAGAAGTTTCTTGTAGTACCATTTCGGCCCTGTAAAATATGAGAAAATTTAACCATGTTAAAAAAGCCAAGAGTTCCATGCACTGTTTTTAAGTGAAATGTATTTTTAGTTTCATAACAATTAGTTTTTTATTGTTAGTATTGGATTATGGACACACCTTTCAATATCGAGTTTAAATTTGTATGCGTCTGTGAGTTTCCCACGACAGGAACGACAAATATTATCACTAAACCCATCTTCTTTTCGAATCTGAAAAATAACAAACACAAATTAATTAATTTATTACTTGTGTTACAAATACCTACGACACAGGGTCATGTTCAAGCTTAAAGGGCAATACCCTGTAAGCTTGAACATGACCCATATTATATCTCATGTATTGCACCAGATATAAAGCCTTAATAAACTAGTCAAAACAAAATAGGGCCCACTTGGTTTTTGTCATCGAAAATGAAAACTGACAAAAAACTGTATTTTTTATGGGTAGATGTGTTGAGGGTAAAGTGTTATTAATTGTCTAAGCCAATCAAATCATGAAAAAAACTTTAATTTCCTTAAAAATACACATAAAAATGAAAAATTAAAATTTACCCTTAAAAAAGTGATCTTGACAATTTTGATATTTATTACTTAAACGAATATGGTTGGTTACACAGGGGTACCTTTAGTATCGAGTGGGTCCTCCTCGGTTATAAACGCACTCTCTGAGCCTGTTTGGGACACTTTCAATTAAAAGGGGGATATTTTCCTGGGGTATTTGCTCCCAGCACATTTTTAAAGCGTTTATGAGCTCCTGTTGACTGTGCACTTTACTATAATTTTCTTTTAGGCTTCTTTTGAATTGGTCCCATAAATGTTCGATTGGGGCTCATTGCTTGCCATGGTAAAACAGAGATATTGGCTTCAGTTAGTGCCCTCTGGGTTAAGCGAGCCATAGCACACGAGCATTATCCTGCATAAGAATGAAATTGTTGCCCACTCGTTGTGCGTAGGTAATGATATAAGTTTGGACCACACGCTTGACGTAGCTGACAGCAGTTACGATACCCTCGTTTAAAATTTCTAAGTCTGTTTTACCCATTAAGCTTATTCCACCCCACACCATAACACTGGGGCTGGCTTACCCGCGTACGAGTGGCTTGCCGGAGTCGGTTTTGTAAAGCACGAGCAGTAACGGTGCGCTTTCAACACGCAGATAAACGAAGGTATCGATCCTCTTGAACAGTTGTGGATCGTGTTCTTCCTGATCCAGTTCTTCTAGCTACACTGCCAGTCTCCTGATAGCGTTCCCATACATTCCTGATAGCTCGCCGCGATACTCCTAGTTGTAATGCTACTGCTCGCTGGGACTCTCCCTCTTGCAGCAATACCACTGCTCTTGTGCATAGGGTGATTTTAACTTAATTTGTTTTCGTCTCGCCACTTGAGGGTAAAAATTAAAAAAATGTTGCTCAAAAGAATGGAACTCATAAACATCTAAGTTTTACGGTAAAACACTTGAACTTGCCCTTAAATAAGTTGGAAGTAACATGCCAACACTTTTTGTGAATAAATCGTGCTGGGCCCTATTTTGTTTTGAGTAGTTTATAAACCCTAGCTGTAGCTAAAACAAATTTATAATAGTTATTTGTTATACAAGAGTGCAAAGTTGCTTTTTAACCGCGTGTTCAATTTTGATGACCGAGCAAGCGAAGGATTCTAAAATTGAATCACGAGCGCAGCGAGTGATTCAATATTAGAATCCTGAGCGTTAGCGAGGGAATCAAAAGAGCACGAGGTGAAAAATCTTTGCACTCGAGTGCAACACGTAACTTTTCATTCCACCTCAGCGAGGAAATGACTAAATGCAAAAAAAAAAGTTTACAATCACAAGATAGGTACACTTTTATTTCAGTTTAGGTATTAATTACTACATTATGACAGGTAAGTATTACAGAATAATCTTTAAATAATAACAAAATAATACTAAGGTATAATTAAGAAAATTTTAAAGTAACGTTGCTACAGTTATTTAAATTGAATTTTTGTTTGGTAGGTACTGTAATATTGGTGTTAGTCACTTGTGTACTGTTTTTCGGTAAACTATCTGTCATACTTAATAGTTGTACCGATTCATCGGATTCCCTTGGCGTGAATGTTGGAGAGAGAGGGAGATGGTTAGATGTTTCATAACGGCTTATTTTTGATGTAGAAGGGCCAGTCCAAGGATCCGATTGAGGCTCTTTCAGTGTAATGGCTCCTACGATGCCTTCACATATTTTGGATGGAATCTTCTATGTATCCCTCTACAACTGCATTGGACTTCCAGCCTCCGTGGCGCTTAAGGGACAGGAGATCAGCTCCGGAATCAGCCAAAAGTGTGGCTGAAGTTCGTCGGAAACAATGACCCGTGTACAACACCAAGTTCAAGAAATGTTGCTATTTCTCGTGGGATACTGCCAATTTTATTAGTACCCATAGGCTGTCTAACACACTTTCCATTGCGATACTGTAGAAAAAATCGATTGATTGGAGTGTTAGGCGGGCGTAAGGCTTGATATTTCTCAACAATCGTTACGTATTCCTTGCGAATGATGAAGTTGCGGTCTCTTTTTGTCTTTGTATTAGGTAAATTAATTAATAGTAAGTCATCTGAATGTTTCTCAATGTTTTTGACATTAAGTTGTGTTAGTTCATTAGTTCGACATGCTCCGTTTATTCCAATAATAAGAACAACCTGTAACGTAAAGAGTATTGTAGTATATAAATGAATAAAATTGATATGAACGCATAATTATGCCTATCAACATCTACTAAGTATACTATTTAATTGAGATTAATATACTTAAGTAGATACTGAATGTGCAACTGACTTACTTTTGCCGCCAAATATACGGAATCGGGTGCTTCGTTAAGAAACTTTTCAATATCAGATACTGTGAAAACCTTAGATTGTTTTGGTTGATGACCAGATGAGGCTCTTTTTAAAAATGCCACTAATTTAGGATAGGTATCAATATGTTTGTCTTTTTTCATCTTTATTGTTGCTTTTAGCATCGAATATGTACTCCATAGAGTGCTTGCTTTCTTGTTCTCGGATAATTCTATAAAATATGCCAGCAAAACGTTTTCTAAGAAAGTTTTGGCTCCTTTTGCTAGTCGCCACGTGTTGAACATATCATACTGTTTTAAATACTTCTCGCGTGATTGTTGAGGGAGAAAGCTCATTTGCGCATTATTAACAGTTTCAGTCAATTCTGTTGGCGTCAAGCAAACTTCCTCGTCGCTAGAATCACTCATTTTAGTTTTTTCACTTGTTTTCAAGTTTCTTGTTTTTAATATAAGGTTTAACAATGACGTGAAAAGATGCCGCGTAAAGAACCGCGTACAAAGCAAATTGAAAAAAGAACACCAAGAAGGTTCCGAGTCTGAGTTTTTAACAAATTAAAAAAAAGTTGTATGATATATTCGGCACCACTATAGGTAGCAGTAAATAGGTTTAATGTTTTTTTTAATTCACAAACTTAATGCACACGATGTTCTAAATTCAATTTACTTTATCCTCTAGAATAAAAACGGCTTTTCCACTCAGATATTGAAGATTAAAAATACTCTTTCCGAGATGGTGGGATGAAAATACCTTTATGTTAGCAATAGAAGACATCATATCGGCAAATGTAATTCCGTCTGTTTTCGCATATAGTGAGAGTATATTTTTGGAACATCGTAAACAAATACGACATTTTTCCATTACTATAATAAAATTCTTAAAAGATATTTACTTTTTAATTAAATAAAGTTTTAAGGGAAATACATGACCCCACAAACCCAAAACATAACAAGCAATCGTCAGATCTGACACTGACAGTGACAAAAGACATGTCATGTAGTGTTGTGACATGTTTAAAAATCTTTGTGTTTTTGCTAACACATAGGCCACACTAAATAATGCTAACCATGTGATGCGGCTTGAAAACTGCAATAATATAAAATTCAGGTGGAATTTATGGCTCATATTAAAGACGTCTTTAAAATTAAGTACACAATACCAAATACCAATAGTCAGGTTTGGGCATGTGATGTGAAGGAATGAGGAAAATGTTGTTAAGAAAGCTTCGAGTCTTTAAATGCGTTTGAAATTGGTATCATTAATATTGACAAACCTGTCGGAGTTACGGTGTTGCGGGTATCAGCGGTGAGAGCAACCACATTAGTTGCAAACATAACAGGAGGAGGTGGTTTTTTCACATTCAAAGAACAAATTTAACAACACGCTAAAAAGTAAAAGATGGGAATCTCTAGCATGCTGTTTCAAGTTAGTTCTCTTTTTCACCACATATATTTACATCCATGAAGAATTCATAGCAGTGTATGCAGCATGAGCGCAGCAGCATTTGCACTCACAGAATACCACGGAATATTTTTCTGTGTTACAGTGTTTTTTTAACCTGTACCTGTAGGGTGGCGATGACCATCTTGCTTCAATAAATCATGAATTCATACAAAATTCAAGATATTTAAAATGGTACTTCAGCAAGTAACGAGATGACGCTAGTAGTATGAAATTCGCACACCGTATACAGTACCTGTAAGTATAGTCGACCTCGTAATTGCCTTTTCACTGTTGACAACAATCCAAAACACCTTCTAATTGTCACAAAAATACCGTTCCGTTTTAAGACGTGCAGGTGTCCAGGTGCGCCGTTTATAAAACCCCAGCACCCTAATTGCGTAACACATAATCAATTGGAATCGGTTTCATTTTGACAGTTCAACAACATTCATTGCGTTATTTACGTATTGAGCAGAAAAATTTCTCGAACTTAAGAAGCAATGGATTAGCAATTTCCTTCAAAATGATTCAGATTACGATTGATTGTGTGTTACGCAATTATGGTGCTGGTTGCTCATACTCATGCCCATTTGGGGTCTTTTTTAGGGTTCCGTACCCAAAGGGTAAAAACAGGACCCTATTACTAAGACTTCGCTGTCTGTCCGTCCGTCTGTCTGTCACCAGGCTGTATCTCAAGAACCGCGATAGCCAGAAAGTTGAAATTTTCACAAATTATATATTTCTGTTGTCGCATTACAACAAATACTGAAAACAAAATAAAATAAATATTTAAGGGGGGCTCCCATACAACAGACGTGATTTTTATAGACAATGGTACGGAGCCCTTCGTGCGCGAGTCTGACTCGCACATGGCCGGTTTTTTTTAATACCTACTTCCTTATCTTACGTTCATCAAATCGCATCTAAATCCGTCCAATAGGATTCATGTAATGCGAACAGACGGGCAGGGCAGGGTAAGGAATATGTTATATATTTTTTATGTACTAGTTTTAGTTTGTGCTAGCGAATACGAAAACTAAATTGCGTGCTCGGCCTCGGATAGGTTAAGTTAGCTACCTTATCCAGAAATGCTTAAGAGTTTAGAACATCCACGATGCAAGAGCGAGAGAAGAGAGCACGAAAATTTTTGCACTCCGCTTTAAAATGTTATAAGTATAAACCACAACCAACGTAATAACGTAAGTAGTGAAACAAATCTTTAACGCATGGAAAGAGGCACAAGATGCAATAGGCATCTTTTGCGACCTATCTAAGGCTTTTGACTGCGTGAATTACGAAACACTGCTCTTGAAACTTGAGCATTACGGACTAGGTAAACTAGCTCTTAGCTTTATAAAATCATATTTAAATCATAGATTTCAGCAAGTTCAAATAAATGATGTGAATTTATTGGGTTTAAAAGTCAAAATGGATATACGCAGGGCTCAATATTGGGGCCGTTCCTATTTTTAGTATATATAAATTATTTACCTTATTTACTAAAAACCCGACCACAAATGGTGTTATTTGCTGATGATACATCACTGATTTTTAAAGTAGGCAGACCTGCACAGGAGCTTGACGACGTAACTAATGATATGCTTATGGTCCATAATTGGTTTACTGTAAATAATTTAGTATTAAATGAGAAAAAGCTAAATGCATTAGGTTCGTTTTACCGAATGTTAGAAGTACTGAATGTCACGTTGTATTGAATAGGGAGATACTTGAATTCGTCGAAAATACGGTTTTCTTGGGGATCACGCTTGACTCAAAGCTGCAGTGGGGTCCTCACCTAACATCACTTGCAGGGCGGCTAAGTTCAGCCCTTTACGCTGTTTGGAAAATCCGTCAATTAACAGACGTGGATACCGCGAGACTGGTCTATTTTAGTTACTTCCATAGCATCATGTCTTACGGTATTTTGCTGTGGGGACGGGCTGCAGATATTGATACTATCTTCATTCTGCAAAAGAGGGCTGTCAGAGCCTACAATCTCAGCAGACGTGAATCTCTAAGGGAACGACGGTTGACGGTTGTCATGATGTTAATTTTTTAAACAGTTCCTTCCCTTCCCTTATATATACGAAAACATTATGTATGTTCGAAAAAATCTACATCTTTTTAGTAAGATAAGTGACAGGCATAATTTTAACACTAGGAATAAGAACAAACTAGATCAACCGCGCTTCAGATTGTCTAAAGTAAACATTTCTTACTGTATAAAATGTTACAATAATTTAATGAATACCACCCGATATTCTATATTTAAATGAGAAGAAATAAAAACAAAACATGCATTAAACGCACACTATGTAGACAAGCAGATCATTAAGTTGGATGAGTATATAAAAATGCTTGGCTTAATGCTGGTCCTGCTCCACAGGTACTTGGGCTCACTAGTTGATCACAATTTCAATATTTGGAAGAGATGCTCCCCCTTTTTTTTGTTTTGTTTCTGACATTACGAACTTAATGTTTAAGATTTAATTCTTAATACTTCAATATTAAATACCGCTTCCGGATTGGTAGTTCGATTTTTTTTTCTCATCTCTTTAATAAATTGGAAATTATAGTTTTGTATAATTTAGAAGAATTTTGTAAATGTAAGAACCATGGATCCGTTTTTTATGATATTTTGATGTTGACTTGAAAGAGCATGGCAGTTGAGAATATGTCATGCTCACTTAAATATCTCACTGATGGTGGCGCGTGTGTTGTGTTGGATCATTCGGTCTGATTCGGTTCCCTACAAAATGGTTGAGCTGGGTGGTGCTGATCCACGCGTCATGTTCTTGAACGGGCGCCGTCGGTTGAGACTGGTCATCTCTTAACTGCCAGGGCTTATTTTAAATTTTATATTTTAAATTTTTTTAGTTTTTACATTGTTCTCACATATACATAGAAGCAATAAGAATAATGTACCCAGGATTTTGTAACAATGTCTTGATTTAAAAGCTAGTGTCTTTGGAGTTTCTTGCCCGTACTTCTCCACAGAGATCTACGTTTTGGAATGGGCAACTAGCTTCAACTTTTTGACTAGCTGACCGACTATTTAATTTTGACATTTCAAAAGTGGCTATAAATGGTTAAATTGGAATAAGGAAATTTTGAAAAGACTGGTTGACACTTGCCATGACCCAAGGGCTGGCTTTAACCTTGGCCAGAGGCTAAGCATTGCCATACAACGTGGCAATGCCGCTAGTGTCTTGGGTACAGACGCCAGCACATCAAGCTACTACAATCTGTCAAATTTCTTTAATAGATTTTGAACTTTATAGCTAAAGCATTAAGGTTCAAGGTTGATTGGAAAAAATTGACAGTTTCGGGTAGCTTGACCTGCTGGCGTCTGTACATTACCAGTCGACAGTGATTTATATGAATTTTTCGACGCTATATTTTAGTTTGTTAATAGTTTTAGTTAATTTAGGATATAATTTTGTTATTTTTGTTGTATGTACCATATTCTAACAAATAAATATTTAAATAAATTATTTGAGTTTTTTAAGTTTTGATGTTAAAGAGATGTCGGTCAATGCCGATTGATTGACCTGTTTACTGATTTCGATGAACATGGGTGCTCCCCTATCTGTCGTGGGTGCTGGAGCCCCCTAGCACCCACAGAGTCGGCGCTCCTGCAAGTGTCATTCTACCTCAAGATGGTAAAGCCGTTATGAGGCCGACTATACCTACCCTTTTATTCTCCTATATGTCAATTTTCGCTATGTTACATTCCCAGTAATTAATATTTATATCGGCATTATTGTTTATACTACTTATTGAATATTCACTGAGTCAAGGCAAAAACCAGGAAACTTAATTTTTTTAAATCGGTGTTTGTTTACGGTTCTTGTAGCCCTAAAGATCATTGCATACCAAGACTGTTAAGCTCATTACCCTTCTTTTTCCGTAGTAGCGTAAAAAGGTCACAGGTGCGATTGCTATAGAAGCGATAGGATGTCAATATGTACTCAAATGACATACTATAGCATAATAGCACTGCTGTGTGAAGTTTGAATTTACTCCAAAAACGAAAACACCTCAGTCAGAATCAGAAGTCTTTTTTTTTTTTCGGGATGGGGAATCATCAAATGACCTCTCCCGCTCTGGGTGGAGCGGAAGGGAGTGTCAGACTCTTACTGACTAAAACCCACCCGTGTTCCTTCCTTAGCCCTTTATGTTCCAGGGCAGCGGTAACCCTTTCGGACGATCCCGCTACCCTGGCAGGCTTCGGCCCTATTGGGCCCCGTCACTTTGCTGACGTCTCTTTGAGGCGCGCGTGGAACACATACGCGCCGTCCGGCACGGGCCTGGTCCTGATCGGTGACGTTGAGTTTGACGACGACGGTGAGTTACTGTTGAAGTTATATCACCTCCATGTACTAATATAACACTGGTTAGATGAAAAACTATACTCTATTAAGAGTTGACATATAGTTTTGACATTGTACTCTATTTTTACACATTGTTCGTAGATAACCTCTTATAAGTTCCTAATAAATGCTTTACAGTATTTCCTGTGTATTCGCTCTGCAAACCTCCCCAACAAAGGTTATGGGCCCAGAGCGGTAAAGTGTGTTGTGAAAATAATTCGAAATTGAAAAATTTGTAATCTACATGTAAGAAGAAAAATGACTTCGAATGTACGTATAGAATTATTGACGAAGGACAACTACGACAGTTGGAAGGTACAGGTGGAAGCATTGTTGATAAGAAATGACTTCTGGGAATATGTAAGTGGAGAAAAGCCAAAACCTACTACTGATGCTGCTATATCGACATGGAAGACGGCTGACAGAAAGGCAAAGTCTGAGTTAATATTGGCATTAGATCCGAGTGTAGTCCGTCACGTAAAAAGAGTGGAGACTGCACGAGAGGTATGGTTAAAATTAGAGAGCTTATTTGCATCAAGAGGACCTGCAAAGAAAGCGAATTTAATGAAAAGGCTCATGTTACAAAGGATGAGTGAAAACCAAAAGGTACATGAGCACCTTGATTCTTTTTTTGAAGCTGTCGACAAATTGGAAGAAATGGATATAAAAATCCATGATGATTTACTAACGATCATGTTGCTGTACAGTCTTCCGGGAAGTTACGAAAACTTTAGATGTGCTATAGAGTCTAGAGATGAGCTTCCAAAGCCAGAGCAACTAAGAGTTAAAATCATCGAAGAGGATAGTTCAAGAGGAAACGCTCAAGTTGACAAAATGGAAGGCGCCATGTATTTGGACAAACATCCGAAGAAAATTACTGGAAAAACATTTAAGTTTAAATGTTTTAAATGTCACAATTTTGGCCATAAGGCATCGGACTGCACAAAGAAAAGGGAGAAGACTCAAGAAACTCGATGTGTGGAGTCATGCACTAGTCATGAAAGTTGTGAAGCTTTAACTATGTATCATGTTTCAGATGACTGCCGCATCGCTGTTGATGCGAAGCGCCGTCAGGAATGGATTTTTGATAGTGGTTGCACTTCTCACATGTGCAATGACCCGCAAAGGTTTGCTGAGATACTCCCTGCGAGTCAAAAATTAAAATTAGCCACAGATTCTTTGACAACCGTGCAAGGTAAAGGTACAGTTGAGTTATTAGTATGCAATGATGATCGAACGCGAAAAATTAAATTTGAAAATACCCTATTCGTTCCCGATTTACGTAGTAATTTAATTTCCATCGCCCAGCTTACCGAACGAGGTTGTGAAGTTACGTTCAAGCAAGACGTAGCCTATGCAGTTAAAAAGGGTGAGGTAAAGCTGATCGCTGATCGGCGAGGTGATTTATATTACTTGAGGGAGCTGGACGCTTCAGCGTCTGTGTTAAGTAGTGAAAGTGTTGATCTGTATAGATGGCATGAGCGTATGGGACATCTGAATGCTAGGGATCTTATGAAAGTACTAAAGAAATCAGGTATTGATCCGATAGAGATCGATAGTAACTTGCATGATTGTGATGTGTGCGCTAAGGGTAAAATGGTGTCGTTGCCATTTGTGAAATCCAGTTCACGCTGCAACGAGAAGTTGCGAATAGTATACTCTGATGTGGTAGGTCCAATGAGAATTCAATCTAATGGCGGAAATAAATACTTTGTTACTTTTATTGACGACTGTACTCGTTGGTGTGAAGTATTTGTTATAATAATACTGGTCTTTGTAGTGTCATTATGTATTCAAAATTCTTCTAATCATTCTATGTAACCTGGTTACCTGTTACTTCAATTATAAACAAACTATAATGTACACGTCTTTTCTTTTTAACTAATACAAAATTACAACAAAACGTTATCAGCACGAAGAATAGCTCGAGTACCTATTTGTATTCAAGAAAAGTAATGCGTGTATAGTTGTTTCGTAATAATTAGGAAGTGATATTTGTGTGAATTTTTTGGGTGTGAAACCAAATAGTTTTTCCGTGTACTCTTCTGAGATGGCGAACCCAAATGGAGACATAAATGAACGAGGTATGCGTAGTTCCTCTATTCCAACGTTCACCCTACACAATAGAGAAGGGTATAGTACGTGGAAATTTAAAATGCGTAACTACCTTATGCATGAGGAGTTGTGGGAAGCGATTAATGGCTACCCAACAGGGATGAATGTTTCGAATGTCATAAAGACGAAGAGCGATCAGAAGGCACTAACAAAAATTTGCCTTACCCTTGAAGCTTCTGCAATTACGTATGTTCGTAGTGCTACCACGGCAGCTGAAGCGTGGAAGGCGTTACAAAATGCATATGAGGACAAAGGCATGGGTCGGCGTTTACATTTAGAAAGGAAGTTATACAGATTGAGACTTGAAGACTTTGATAATAATATTGAGTCGTATATCAATGCTGTTATTTCCACTGCCCAAGATTTGGCGGATATAGACAAAGTAATAGATGATGCGTCCATTGCTGCTATTCTATTGGGAGGTCTAACGTCGAGATATGACCCATTGATTATGGCTCTCGAAAATAGTAACGTTAACGTTACCACCGAACTGGTAAAGTCAAAATTACTCAACGAAATGTCCAAGGAAAGCTCGATAACACTGGAGACAGCTATGAGGTCAAAGGTTGATGCCTCCTCTGTTGAGTCTAAGTCAAAGAAAATTGTGTGTTATGGTTGTGGAGAACCTGGTCACAAGAGACCAAACTGTCCTTTAAAGAAAAAGAAGATCATGAAAAGGAAGAATCCCACTGATAAGGACTCGACCTCTTCATCTGCTTTAGGAGTAACAAATGATTACGATATGGACAAATGGTATGTTGATTCAGGCGCTACCAAACATATGACTTCAAGACGAGATTGGTTTGTAGACTTAAAGCCTATGGATATGAAGGTAACAGTTGCAAATGGGACAAAGATTGACGCTAAAGGCATCGGTAAAATATCTTTAAATACCGAAAACGCCGTCGATACAATCAGTGATGTGATTTATGTACCTAACCTGAAAACAAATCTTCTATCTGTGAAGACAGCAGTAGAAAAAGGGTTTACTGTAATGTTTGATAAATCCGGTTGTAATTTATTTAATTCAAAAACCTTCTCCTTTACAGGTGATGCGGTTCTACATGGCTCGCCCTGTGGTGGATTGTACACACTTGATTGTGCGGTAAATACTCCCCAATTTAGAGCCTATGATGTGCACTCTGATTCTATCTCAAGATATCAGGTATGGCATAAGCGTTTAGGTCATTTATGTCGCATCGGTATGAATCTGTTGAAAAATATGGAGGTTATTGATTATAAGGATGTGGATAAAAATCCATGTGTTCCTTGTGTTCAAGCGAAACAAGCTCGAAAACCGTTTAAGACGATTTCTTATGAAAGAGCAACTTCAATATTAGAATTGATCCACTCTGACTTATGTGGACCAATGTCAGTTGACTCTTTTCAGGGTAATAAATACTTATTACTTTTTATAGATGATTTTTCCAGAACTATTTTTGTATATTTTATTTCTTCGAAGACAGAGGTGAAGGCTAAGTTTTGTCACTTCCAGTCTATGGTTGAAAGACAAACTGGGGCTCAAATTAAAACAATAAGGACGGATAATGGGAAGGAATTCGTAAATAGTGAATTTTCAAGTTACCTTAGATCTTGTGGTATTCAACATCAAACTACGGTACCATATAGCCCTCAGCAGAATGGAGTTGCCGAGCGCACTAATCGCTCTATTATAGAAAAGGCACGCTCTCTTATGGCTGAAAGCAATCTATCTAAAGCTTTTTGGGAAGATGCTACTCGAACGGCTGTGTACCTGAAAAATAGATGTCCACACCGTGCCTTAAATAATAAAACTCCCTACGAGTTGTGGAATGGTTGCAAACCAGACCTTAGTAATCTCAGAGTTTTTGGGTGTAGAGCTCTTATACATATACCTTCTTGTCACCGTAAGAAATTGGATCTTAAAGCTGTAGAAGCTATATTTGTAGGCTATACAGAAGATCCTAATAGTTATCTTTTTAGAAATTCATCTTGCCCTAGAACTTTACAAAAGTCTAGAGACGTTACGTTTTTTGAAGATTGTTTTTCTACTTTAAATAATAGGAATGTTAACAATAATAAGACGTCTACTGAACCTTTAGTACTTTCTAATAGTCTGCCTGTACAGGAAGAAACCAGTACAGTTAAAGAGTCTTTTGAACATGCTCCAGTGGTCACTGATGAACCAGCTCCAGGCCATACTATTGTCACTGAAGATCTAACTGCTGAAACGGAACAATTTTTTGAAGCAATTGAGGAAGCAGTAGTTTCTACTAGTCATACTGATGGACAACGTAGATATCCATCAAGAGACCGGAAACCTCCTAATTACTTCTCATACCAGGTTTCTAGTAAAGCGTCAGGTGAGCCTAGAACTTATAATGAGGCTACATTTTCTGATGATGTTGATAAGTGGCAGATGGCAATGTCAGATGAATATAATTCATTAATGAAGATGAAGACATGGAAATTGGTTGACAGAGAAAACAGGAAAGTTATACCATGTAAATGGGTTTATAAATTGAAGACAGATCCAGCAGGAAATGTTCTGAAGTACAAAGCAAGATTAGTTGCCAAGGGATTTTCCCAGACGCCAGGTGTAGATTATTTTGAGACATTTGCTCCTGTCGTGCGGCACTCTTCTTTGCGTACTCTACTGGCTCTAGCAGCCGAATTGGGTTTGAAGATGCGTCACATGGACGTAGACACTGCTTTTTTAAATGGAGATCTTCAAGAGAAGGTCTACATGGAGCAACCTCAAGGTTTTAATGTAAAAGGTATGGAGAACAAAGTATGTCTCCTGCAAAAATCCTTGTATGGACTTAAACAAGCTCCACGTGCCTGGAATACAAAGTTAGATGAAACTTTATCATCTCTTGGTTTTGTGAAAACTCCATCTGAACCGTGCGTTTATACCAAACTTTTTGGAAAAGAGGTGGTTATCGTTGCAGTCTTTGTCGATGACATAATTGTTTTTTACAGTGATGACAAGACGTTTGACATTGTCAAAAATGACTTGCAAAAATATTTTTCGTTAAAAGATTTGGGCTATTTAAGCTGTTATCTTGGCTTAAATATCACCAGAGAAAATGATGAAATAAGAGTTCATCAGAAAAATTATATAAACAATCTTTTACAAAAGTTTGGAATGGAGAATTGTAAAACTTGTACAACTCCCCTATCTGGAAAACTGGAGGTTAGTACCAGTAGTGATAGTGATCATAATCAAGAAGAGTATCCCTATCAAGAATTAATTGGTTGCCTCATGTTCCTAAGTGTTAATACTCGTCCAGACATCGCATACGCGACTAGTTACCTGAGTCAGTTCAATACTCGGTACAACAAGACTCACTGGTTAGCCGCGAAGAGAGTCTTACAATACCTAAAAGGCACTTTAGATTACTCGATTTGTTATAAAAAATCAAGTATGCCCCTTGTAGGATTTTCCGATGCCGATTGGGCAAACTGTAATATAGATCGCCGTTCTTATACGGGTTACTGTTTCAAATTAGCAGGCAGTCCGGTATCATGGGCCTCGCGGAAGCAGCAAGCCGTAGCCTTGTCCTCAGCGGAAGCCGAGTATATGGCAATAACAGAAGCTACGAAGGAAGCGATTTATTTAAGGAGGTTTATCACTGAATTAATTTCAGATCCTATGGTAAGGCAAAAGTTATTACCTAATACCGTAACTATTTGTACCGATAGTCAGAGTGCACAGAGTTTGGCCTTAAATCCGGTACACCACCATAGGACGAAACATATAGATACCAGATTTCACTTTATTAGAGAAAAGATTAGTGATAATTCGGTTAACTTGAAATATACCAAATCAAGTGATATGCCCGCTGACATCTTAACAAAACGATTGCAGCGTGTGGCACATCGTAGATGTGTACTAGGCTTAGGTTTAGTGTAAATATATTTTTACACGTTTACTTCAGAACTTAGTATACATTTTCTTTTTTTTTATTGGTATATTTTGAGTTCATTTTTGTATGTAATTTATTTGTGAGAATTTTGATTAAGGGGGTGTGTTATAATAATACTGGTCTTTGTAGTGTCATTATGTATTCAAAATTCTTCTAATCATTCTATGTAACCTGGTTACCTGTTACTTCAATTATAAACAAACTATAATGTACACGTCTTTTCTTTTTAACTAATACAAAATTACAACAGTATTTATGCTGAAAAATAAAAGTGATGTTTTGTCAAAGTTTAAAATTTTCAAATGTCATGTCGAAAATTTGACAGGAAGAAAAATTAAATATTTACATACGGATAACGGAACTGAATACAAAAATAAATTTTTCGATGAATTTTTAGAAAATGAAGGCATTAAGAGACGCTTTACGACGCCATACTCACCTCAAAGTAACGGTATCGCTGAACGCATGAACCGTACACTGATTGAGATGGCAAGGTGCATGATCTTATCGTCAGGTATTTCACCAAGTTTTTGGGCAGAAGCTGTAGCTACTGCATGCTATTTACGTAATAGGTGCCCAACTAGCAGTCTAAATGGTGAAATTCCATACGAAAAATGGTTTGAGAGACCTGTGAATGTCAAATATTTAAAAACGTTTGGCACGAAAGTACATGTCTTGGAAAAGGAACCAGGTAAAGATAAGTTTGCAGCACGAAGTTCACTTGGTGTTTTTGTAGGTTATCCAGCTGACGCTAAGGGCTATAAAATATGGATACCTGAGAGTAGAAGAATCGTAGTGTCGAGAGATATAAAATTTCAGGAAGGTAAACTAACTGAAATTGAGTGTAAGGTCTCAAATGAATCACTAATTGAATCACAATGTGAAAAGAGTATTGTGAGAAAGACTGTTGATATAGAAATCCAAACTCAAGAACAGTCGGATGGGTCATTTAGTGACGAACCTTCAAGTGAAGAAATTCCATTAGATATTCAACCGAATGTGCCAATGATTGATGAAGGAAGTACAGAGAATACAGATTCTACTGGAATTGGTAATAGAAACGTTACTTTAAAAAGAGGTCCAGGAAGGCCAAGGATTCAGAGAGGACATGTTGGCCGCCCTCGTAAAATCTACAACATGGTTGAGGTAAGAGACAGTGGAGATAATGAATCATCGACGGAAGAATACGTCGACACTGATGATTTTGCTGGAGCTATTGTAATCACGTTAAAGGAAGCTTTAGCATCTGACGAAAAGGTTCAATGGGATGAAGCGATTCTTTCAGAAATAAGAAGTCTAGTAAATAATGACACGTGGGAAATTGTGAAGAAACCTTCAGATCGTAATATCGTAGGATGTCGATACGTGCTGACTACAAAGCTAAATGTTGACAATACTGAGAAAAAGAAGGCCAGACTGGTAGCAAAAGGATACAGTCAGCAACATGGCCTAGATTATAATAAGACATTCGCCCCAGTTGCGAGAATTGCAACTGTACGTTTGTTGGTCGCCTTAGCTGTCGAAATGGGCATGGACATTGACCAGATAGATATAAATACCGCCTATTTAAACGGTGATCTGAACGAAGATATTTATATGAAGATCCCAGAGTTGCTGAAAGAAGGTTTAGAGAAACTCAAAAATGCAGATGGCGTTAATTCTGCAGTAGGTAAAAAAGCAGCTAAAATGCTTGAAGATATGAAAGCAGGTGGTAACACCTGTCGTCTAAAGAAATCTCTTTATGGTCTCAAACAAGCTGGACGACAGTGGAATATTAAACTGGACGAGAAGCTGAGAGAAATGGGACTGAGACCTACGATAAATGAACCTTGTTTGTATCACAAGCGCAATAAAGGTGGATCAGATCTTTTTGTTGTTGTTTACGTGGATGACGTATTAATCGCATCAAAAGAAAGACTGTATATAGATAAATTTAAGCAGGAATTGGCGAGGAGGTTCGAGCTTAAAGACTTTGGTCAAGCAACCTTCTGTCTCGGGATAAATATAAAGAAAAGTGGAAATGAGTATTTCTTGTCACAAGAGAAGTATATTAAAGATATTTTGAAGAAATTTGCTATGGATAGTTGCAATCCTATTCAAACTCCAATGGAAATTGGAAATCCTGTTATTAGTGAAAAAGAAGCCATAAAAGGGAAACAGTTTCCGTATAGAGAACTAATTGGAGCGCTCATGTATTTAAGTGTAGCGACTAGACCTGATATCGCCAACGCTACGGCAAAACTTGCACAATTTGCAGAAAACCCGCAGGAGACTCATTGGAGGGCTGCGAAGCGAGTTCTTCGATACTTAAAAGGTACGATAACTCACGGGTTAGCGTTTAAGCCGACAGGGTTATGCATACAAGGGTATGCAGATGCAGATTGGGGTAGCTGCGTCATTGATAGACGATCCTTTACGGGTTATTTATTCGTTCTAGCTGGCGCAAGCATATCATGGACTTCACAAAAGCAACGCATCGTTGCGACTTCTACTTGTGAGGCTGAGTTTGTGAGTTTGGCAGAAGCTATGAAAGAAGCTGTGTATTTGAATAGTCTGTTGAAAGAACTAGGTTTACATCAACTCTGTAAGGTAAGAATGCATGCTGATAATTTAAGTGCTATTTGCCTTGCTGAGGATCATGGTATACATCATGCGAAAAGTAAGCACATTGATATTAGACATTTCTTTATAAGGGATGTGCTACGTTACAATAAAACTATAACGTTGGAACATTTGTCAACCGATAAGATGTTGGCAGATGTCCTCACCAAACCTTTGCCTCGCGTAAGACACGAGTTACTAACAAGTGCGTTAGGATTGTGTGTGCGAAAGTAAAGATAGGTTTATTTTTTTGTTAATCGTATTGTACATGAGTTGAGGGGGTGTGTTGAAGTTATATCACCTCCATGTACTAATATAACACTGGTTAGATGAAAAACTATACTCTATTAAGAGTTGACATATAGTTTTGACATTGTACTCTATTTTTACACATTGTTCGTAGATAACCTCTTATAAGTTCCTAATAAATGCTTTACAGTATTTCCTGTGTATTCGCTCTGCAAACCTCCCCAACAGTTACCCATTACTCTGCGCCCGCAGGCTCGCGCTTACGGTGGCCGGGAGTCGTCACGCGGCTCCCGACGCTCGGAGCGTCTCCCACGGCGGCTGAGGCGTGAGGTCCGTTCCCTCGTCCACCCCGCCACCTCCTTCGCTAGCATGATTGCTTCGCAGAAGGAGGTGACTGCCTCCCACTCCCTCTCGCCCCGGACCATGACTTGAACCAGGGCCGGACGCGAGAGGTCGCCGCCGCTGCCGATCGCCTCTACGAGGACACGGCGGTGCTCTGCCCAAGCGGGGCCGACCTCCACCGTATGCTCCACCGTGTCCTCTGGGCGATCCTGGCAGTGATGACACCCGGGCGTCACCTCCCGCCTGATAATGTGCAGGAACCTCCCGAAACATCCGTGTCCGGAGAGGACCTGCGTCAGGCGGTAGGTGAGAACGCCGTGACGCCGCTCTAGCCACTCTTCAAAGAGGGGTCTTATCGCCGCTATCGTGGCGTCCCCTAGAATCAGAAGTCTTGGATTTTTTTCATAATTGTTAATTGAGAAAATTTATTACTACACACCTAGCAGGAGGTAGGTTTCATTATGACTAGCACGAACGTAGGTACCTATACTCCATTTATAATAGCATTAGAAAAAAGAGGCTCGTAGAAGCAGGAATGCAAAACATTTTATTTCAAAGTTATGATAAAACAACTTTAAGGGAGATGCTAATTTACTTGCGTTTTTTGCAATTTGCAGGTCAGTGTAAGGTTGTATCTTAATAAAAATAATATGATGCGCAACAATAAGAAATATGTAGGCAATAATACAATTTTAACCTTAAAAATCATCAATACATCTAGGGTTGCCAGGTCGCCAAACCTAATAGCCAGACAGACCAGCCAGTTTGGCCGGACATTTGGGTAGAAAGGCCGGACCTCAATAATGTAGGGTACATTATTGAGGATTTTGTGTTTCAGTATTAATAGGTACGACAAAAAAATTGTATGTAAAATCAATTTTGATTATTTGATTATTGTCATAATCAGTCATCGGCGCTCGCTCGTTTGCGAAATGTAAAAAGCCTAACAAAAGCCGGACAAGCCAGACACCGTTTATTTTGGCCGGACACGCAATCAAAAAGCCTACCTATGTCCGGCTTTATCCGGACGCCTGGCAACGCTAAATACATCCCTTTAAATTAGAATTGCTCCGAATTCGTCTGATTTCGCGGGCTACTGCAGCGCATCCACCTTAATTAAAATAAAATTCGGTAGAATTATAGTGAAACGACGTAACGTTCCAAGTATTGTTCATCCCTGCTTCTTTTAGGTTTTTAGCATTGACACTGTAATTTAAAATTGATATAATATAAATAAATGAAAGCCACATAATTTCATAAGATAAATAGTTAAAATGGTTACAATTAAGTGTGACAGCTGCTGTAAAAATAGATCATAATAAATTCGGCGTCTATCATAATGTAACAATGTTTATTGTATTTTTGTTACAAAGTGTGCATTAAAAATAACCTTTTTTAACTTCTTTCTAATGCTATTGTAAATGGACTTATAACGTAAACACAATTTGGTGAATTTGAAAGCTAAAATACCTACCAACAATAAATAATCCTATATCTTTTTGGTTTAAAACACCACAAGCTTTTGTATCAAACATAGATCATAGTAAAAAAAAAAAAAAAAATAAGATTCACATGTAAATATTGTTGTGCGCCACAATTAATGCCTGGTGTGGTGGTACATGGTGACATTAGTTACCACTAGCGCCATCTAGTATCGAGTAACAGAACTTTGGAGGCATGAGGAACAGGGTGAAAAGTTCACTCAACCTCCATAGAAAAGGGAGGATCCTCCGACCAGACGGGTGTTGTGTCTGGCGGGCAATTGCCCAACGATTGATGTTGGGAAATTGTATCTATGCTAAGTGCGCGGTAAACTCTGCTTGCGAGATGCAGGATTTGCGTGACGTCAGTATGACGCGTTGTTCGCATGTGGCGTTGTAGATACCGCTACAGAACTAACAGATCCTTCTAGAAATTTCGAGACTTGGATCAGCGATACATAGGAATACATCGAAAGCGATCTTCATGTTTTATAATTAGTGTGTTGGAGTTGTTATTAGTGTTGTTTAATTAAAGTGTAATTTTTGGTAATTTATATTGGCAGTTTTTAATGTCACGAACCCGAAGCTCGTAACAATTGGTGTCAGAAGTGGGATTAAAATCATGCCGATTTTACCTAAAGACGACACAGAGGGTATCCGTACCTGGAGTCAACGCCAACAGGAGACGGTCCAGAGACGTTTGTGGAGTTATACCTAGGGAATGCAAAACCGGCCAAAATGAAAACCCGGTTTTTTTTTCGGGTTTCGTATTAAAAAAACCGGTTTTCGGTGAACCCGGTTTTTTTTTTCTTTGTCTAAGTTTTTTTAAACTACTTGTGAAATTCAGGCCGCCTACATCTTGCATATTTTCAATAATTAAATAAAAACGTTTCTATTAAAAATAAATACATAAGTATTCAAAATTTCAATGAAAATGCAGAAATTTGTTTAAGTAAAAGGTTTATTTGCTTTTGTGCTTCACCCTAGTAGGTACAATATTAATCAACAGTATTAAAAAGATGAAGTTGAACCTCCAGACCACAAAAGTATTTTATTGCAATACTTGTATTTTGCTTCCGACTTTGATTTCGATTTAAAAAAATGACCCCACACGCTGTTTTTATCCTCAGTTTTTCTGATGTTTTCTACAAAGTCATCCATAGTTATCTGAAAGCGACAAGCAAGAACAATAACTTGATCTGTTTAATTATGAAATTAACAAGAATTATACTGGACTGGGAGAGGAAGGAAATTATAATGTTCCAGGCTGATCCAGACACTTCCTGGGCATACTGTAAAAGTTAGGTAAGGAAACAAAGGCAAATCAGTTTCGTAGGCGATGGGCAGACGGCCTATGCCTATCATTACAAAAACGTTGTTTTATAAATTAACTACTACCTTACCTTCTGCCCAAGACTTCGGCAGCGTAGAATAAGTGGAACATCATTTTTTCGGGATTAAAAGTAGGCTATGTAGGTAGCCTTATAGCCTAGCTATCTCTATTCCAAATTTCATCCAAATCTATCTAGATTCTAACTGTTTCTGCGTGAAAAAGGAAAAAACATGCTAACAATCAAACTTTCACAATTATAATATAAAGCATTGTGTGGCACACTGTGTGAATATCTTAACATTTAAAAATAGCAATTTGCACCTAACCTAAGTACATACTATAAATGTCAAATACTTACAAAAATAACTGAATTGCACGACAAATTCACTAAACACCTTCACTCAACTATTGAAAACAGTTAAATGTTACCAAATTACTAATGCTACAATAAACAACGTACTTTCCACAAATAAAAAATTTTGAATCTTGAATCTTTTCACTAGCAACCGTTGGCAACGGTTGGTAAAACAAAATGGCTGAAACCAAATTCATAGTTTTGACTGACACGTGGTGTTGGGTGTTGCCATTTGAAAACAATAAAAAACTCGAAAAACCGGAAACGTAAAATAAAAAACCGGTTTTTTTAATAATTTCAAATATTCCGAAAAACCGGGTTTTCGGTTTTCGGTGAAACCGGTTTGCATTCCCTAGTTATACCGCAGAGGTCAGAGGGCCAGCTACCAACCACGAGGCCAACCCGTCCGCAGCAGCCCCAGCTTCAGCAGCACCAGACTTTGCTGCCCTGATGATGATGCTGCAGGAGCAGTCCCGCCGACAGGAGGAACAAGCTCGCCGACAGGACTAATAGGTTCATCGGTTGGAAGAACAGCTCCAGCGCGACAAGGAGGGACAGGCCCGTCGGTTGGAATAACACCTGCTGCGTGACAGGGAGGAACAGGCCCGCCAACAGAAGGAACAGGCTCGCCGACAGGAGGAACAGGCCGGCCGGTAGGAGGAACAGGCTCGTCGGTTGGAAGAACAGCTCCAACGTGATAAGGAGGAGCAAGCGCGCCACCAGGAAGAGCAGATGCTCCTTATGAAGGACCTTCACGCTACCTTCGGGAAAGACATGAAGGAGGTGAAGGATAAGGTTGCTCAATATGACAACCGCCTGTCGGAAGCTGAAATCCGAATCGACCAAGTGAATAATCGGGTTGACAACATGACGGCTGACGTGAAGAAAATCGTGATGGCTGACTTAAAGAAAACGCTGGATTACCTTAAACTTGGGGATGTAATCGCAGCTCCCGTAGCTACAACACCTTCGCTACGTGGATTCAAAGTGCCACCGTTCGACGGAGCTTCTTCCTGGGCGGCCTACAAAATCCAGTTTGAGACTGTCATGAAGGCGAACGGTTGGAATAAAAGTCAGGCCATGACTGCCCTCACCCTAGGCCTACGCGACCAGGCCTTAACTGTTCTGGAAGCTCTCGGCAAGGAAGTGACTTACGAGCAGCTCCTTGAGGCATTGGAGGCTCAGTATGGCGACGCTCACCTGGAACACGTGTTTCGTGCGCAGCTCAAGGATCGCGTGCAACGCAGTAACGCAGCAGAGGGCCCTTGAAGTGGAGAAGCTGGTGCGTAAAGCTTTCCAGTCCGTACCTGCGCTTATTGATGGGAACCTGGTGTAGGCATTCATCGACGGCATCCGCGACATTGAAGTCAGAGCTGCTGTGAGGCTCGGGCACCACGGGACGCTTAAGGACGCCTTGGCCCATGCACTGGAGGTGGAAGCTGTGCGGCAGGATCATCGTTCCCATCGCGTCAGGGAGGTTGCAGCGGCTACAGTTCGCGACCGCAATAAAGGATACAGCCCTAGGTGCTACGGCTGTGGGGTAAGGGGCCACCTTCGATCCAGTTGCCCTAAGCGAACTACAGAAAGGGTAGACAATGACCTTCCATGGAAAGTGACACGAAGTTTGGTCAGAGCCTCACGTCTCAGGGGTACGTGTGCTGAACCTTTGTGATCAGGAACAGATTGTAGAAAAAGGCACACTAGTTGGTACTAGACAAGAAACTAAAGAAGTCGTACCTGTGAGGGTGCTCAAGACAGACCTCAGCAATGAGTGGAAGGAAAGCCTACAACATGCACAGCAAGAAGATTCAGACATCAAGCCGATTCTGGAGTGGATGAAGGCCAGAGCTCCTAAGCCCAGGTGGAGCGACGTCTCAGCGATGAGTTCGATCACCAAAAGGCTATTGGGCCCAATGGGACAGCTTGGTCATTCAGGATGGAGTCCTGTGCCGTAAATGGGAAAATGTTCGGGGAGACAGCTGTCATTTGCAAATGGTTGTCCCTAAAGCTCAAGTACCGGATGTTCTATACAGCTGTACCATAATGGTTGTTCAGGAGGTCATCTGGGAGTAAAACGGACTCTACTGAAGATACGAGAACGGTTTTACTGGGTCCACTGTCGGAACGATGTCGAGGACTGATGTCGCAAATGTACAAGTTGTGCAGCTGTAAAGGGACCACAGACTCGTAGTAAAGGTGCATTAACATTCTACAATGTTGGTGCACCATGGGAGAGGATAGCCCTGTAAGTCGCGGGGCCGTTTCCGGAAAGTGAAAGTGGTAACAAGTATTTCATGGTTGTGATGGATTACTTCACTAAGTGGCCGGAAGTCTTCGCCATTCCAAATCAAGAAGTTTCGACAATTGCAGATAAATTAGTTTGTAAAGTCTTCTGTCGTTTTGGAGTACCTTTAGAGATTAACAGTGATCAAGGAAGGAATTTTGTGTCCCAAATATTCCAGGACACTTGTCGAGTTATGGGTACTCATAAAACAAGAACAACTTCTTGCCACCCACTATCGGATGGAATGGTGGAACGATTTAGTCAGACATTGGAGAGGTACCTAGCAAAAGTTGTGGAAAATCGGCAACGAGATTGAGACAAGCACATACAACCGTTTTTGTTGTCATATCGAAGCGCTGTTCACAAAAGTACATCGGTGACACCAGCTTTCGCAAACTTTGGAGGAGAATTACGGCTACCTGCAGACCTAATCACCGGAATACCACCTGATGCCCCTGATGCTAATGAATGACATTTATGAGCACGTCAGAAAATCGGGCCAGCAAATGTCTGAAAAGATGAAAATCCGTTATGACCGCAAAATGAACAATAAAAGGTTCGACGAAGGTTCACTAGTGTGGTTGCACAATCCAGTCCGCAGCAACGGGAAATCTCCTAAGTTTCAAGCTGAATGGGATGGACCGTACCGGATTGTGACAAAGATCAACGACGTAACCTACCGGATACAGAAAGGTGCAAGAAGTACTCCTAAGATCGTCCATGTCGATCGACTGGAGCGTTATTATGGAGCCGATAATGCTCGGGACGAGCTTGTCTTAGGAGGGAGCAGTGTTGCGCGCCACAAATAATGCCTGGTACGTGGTGACATTAGTTATAGTGGTAACTAATGTCACCACGTACCAGGCATTATTTTCGCCATCAAGTATCGAGTAACAGAACTAATTTACTACTAGCGCCATCTAGAATCGAGTAGCAGAACTAACAGATCCTTCTAGTTCCGAGACTTCGATGAGCGATACATACGAATACATCGAAAGCGATCTTCAAGTGCGACTAAAGAGCAATCGTGTTTTATAATTACATAGTGTGTTGGAGTTGTTATTAGTGTTGTTTAATTAAAGTGTAATTTTTGGTAATTTATATCGGCAGTTTTTAATGTCACGAACCCTCGTAATCGCTCGTAGCAATATTGACAATTTCATTTACATGCACATTAACGTTACGTTTCCTTTACTTCATTTGTCTAGTGGCTCGGCTACAGGGACTACAGCACCCCAATTGCGTAGTAACATACTTTCTATCACAATCCGAAGGATTTTGAAAGAAATTCCTAATCCATTGCTTTGTAAGTTAGAAAAAATCGTCGGCTCGACAGCGAAACTAACGCAATGTAGGTTGTTGAATTGTCAAAATGAATGGCAATGACAATTTGTTGTGCAATTTAATTAGGTACTTAAGTATTTAATCATATTTGTTATATTATGTAATTGAAATGCTACGTGGTTATAGGTGCAACTGTACTTGCCAATAAATTCGACTAAACTTCACTCTTACATTTCAAACGGAAAGGCACAGGTGTTCAAGTAGATATGATACACTAACATCACCAGTCATGTTATACTTATAAGTACTTAGTAATAGGGGTCAAGCTTTCCGGATTACTTCTGAGAATTTCCGACCCGGGAATCGAACCCAGGACCCTCTCGCTCAAGAGCTAGTGAATGCTAGATCAACCTGCCAGTCAAATAAACCCAACTAGTCATAATACTTTCTGCTACAAGGAGCAGTTCGAGATCCCTCGTATATTGGTTTCCCGCGGATTGCCAAGCGTGAAATCGAGTTTGAATCTCGCCTGTTGCGCTATTGAGGTTTCCTCCTCATTACTTACATCATCATCTGCCTAGCCTTTTTCCCAACTATGTTGGGGTTGGCTTCCAGTCTAACCGGATGCAGCTGAATACCAGTATTTTACATGGAGCGACTGCCTATCTGACCTCCACAACCCAGTTACTGGGTAATACGATACCCCTTGGTAAGACTGGTTGTCACACTTTCGGGCTTCTGACTACCCGTAACGACTGTCAAAGATCCACGAATGACAGCCGGGACCAACAGCTTAACGTGCTTTCCGAGGCACGTAGGGGTCTCGGTATGTAAAGATGGTCACCCATCCACAGACCAACCGCGGCAAGCGTAGCTTAACCTGACCGATCAACCTGTGTGGCTGTTATTATTTAGCCACGGGCCCCTCCTCATTACTTACAATGATCTTTAAAAAAACTTTCGATGTGCCAAAACAATGACTTCTGCTCCAGCAGGTACTTACTGAAATTGGGTAAGATTTAAGTTAAATGGCTAATAATAGCCTAATTGTCATCTTTTCGAACCAAGCTTGACAATGAATATGATGACGTACGCAGTTAGTTCGTAAGGGTGAAAGGTTAACTTTTTTATCATAGCCTATACCTTTAGCTTGTACAGATATACAGGGTCCAATTAAAATAGATGGACAAATTTTACCACAGCGCTCAGTACGTCTAACCAAAGATATCCAAGCAAAAAAAAAACACTGATTAAAATGATTTTATTTGAATTGAATTGAATTTATTTATTTGTAAGAATGTAGTTTTACATAGTATGGTGGTAACATTTTTGTTAAGTTCTATACATTCTACCATAACATATGGTGTACAAATATTAAAATGTTATTTTATATAAGTAAGTAGGAATTAATTATAAGATTTAATGATTAAAATATGTCCAATATGAATTATTATAATAATTTAAAATCAATGTCAAAATTAAGTACATGTCATCTTGAATTTTTACAATATTCAATATATTCACCAATGTCATAAAAACAATTAACCAGTAACCGTAAAAGTTGTCAGCTTTTTCTTAAACATGGGGATAGGTAGTTCCTTAAATGAGTTTGGTAACTTGTTATACACCTGAATAGCATTAATATATACATTCTTCCTAAATAATTGTAATCTACATTGATTTTGACCTAAAAATACCTGGCACTCTAGAATAAACACATCCATCCGATTCCATCCATTATGGGTAGGTACACAGTCAGTTCTGTTACATCCGTACATCATTCTGTATTTAACAAAGTGTTTATGCATTGGGTAACCAACATTTATAAGTGTATTTTTGTTAGCTGATTATTTTAATTGTAAGTATCTAATGCGTTTTTCTTATATATTTTTTTACCATTGTCCTTATTTTTGTGGTCTGAATGATTTCTAAAAGTTTGTCCACCTGTTTTAATGGGACCTTATATAATTCTAAAAAGCAACTGAGACAGTATGCTACCCTAGGGTACTCCAACACAATAATTAGCATTATAGCACGAAATGCAAAACCGTTGTCGCTGAGGTGAACAAGCGGAAAATATGTGAGGAATAAGTATAACTTATTTGTAGAGATAAGAGACACTTATGTAATAAAAAGACAATTAGTTTTAATATTTTCAGTTTTGACGTTATTAAACGCATTTCTACTACATCAATACCATATCCCTACGTAGACTTACGTAGGGATATGGTTCAAAATCAGAAAATCAGCTGCCGGAAAAAATGAAAAAGCGGGAAAAGCCTAGCAGGTAATTACCTACATAATGTAGGTAATTATAATAATACATAGAGCATCCTATCCTATATGTTATCATGAGCCGTTTTGTTCACTTCCCACGTATCTGGGGGTCGGGTCACAATGAAACTCTCTTTTAATAAAAACTTAATAAAGGACTATAATTATCATTATTGTGAGAATGAGCTCCACTCGATCTTACGCACGCAAATTGATACTACCCACTTTATTTGAGCGAATACCTACATTATAATGAGTCAGGTATCTATCTGATGTATGAGACACTCTACGGGAATTTCCACTACTCGTGAAACGATTTGCAGAGTGTCCGTATACGAAAGTTTTCAGATCCTTTTGTATATCGGTTGACCCGATCGAAAATGGACCTTCCGAAATGATAATTGAGTTCATCATATCTTATACGACTTGATCATATTACTATGACTATAAAATGCAACGTTGGCTAACCCACATACCTATTACCTATATACATACATAGGTATACCATCTTATGCTTATGCTTCCTCAACAAGATATATAATCCAGACTTCTTTAGTCTTAACTCTTACCTGAGAGGTAGGTATTCACATTTTTTCGTAAGCGCTGTCAAAATATTTATTCTACTCTACACAACGGATTAGTCCATATGTTACTTGTTAAAATAAACTGTTTAAAATTACTACATAAATATTATTTTTAACAGCATATTTTATTTTACCCGGAATTTTTTGCATGTAGCTCTGCTTAGTACCTAACTGATTTGTTGCCTGTGTTTTGAATTAATTAGATCAGCAGCATCCTGTAAGTTTACATTCCACGTCCAATTTAGCTAGCTTCTGTGGATTATCGAAAGGTAAACTACATTTACAATTATATTTCATATCTACCCATACTGAAAACCATGAAAAATATTTCATCTCATCTATTTCGCAGTGAAAGCGTATGTAGTGTAGGTAGGTACATTTTTTTTTTTAAATTTTGTTTAACAGCAGAAGTGTTTCCTGCTACGTGTAGTTTTCATCAATAACTTTCAGGTTGTTTATAAGTCTCTTCAGGGCGGGCGGCGCGTGGCGCGCTTGCGGTGCAACTTCATCATCGGGTGCATTTTCCGAGTGCCCAGCGCAGCCCTGGCGCCGCCAGCGAGTGAGTCAGCAGGCGGCAGGCCAGACCGCGGGCTGCGGGGGCGCGGCGGGCGGCTGCAGCGCCCCGGGCAACGCCGCGTGGCGTGGCGTGCGACTGTAGTGTCGAATGTGAGTCGTGTGCAGTGTAGCACGCGCCGCCCGCGGCCTCACATCGCTCATCGCGCTACGCCGCCGCCTCCCCGCTCTGCCGCACCACGCGTCCGCTGGGCGCGTCGCGCGGGCCGCGGGCCAGGCCCGCGAGCCTGCTGCTTCTGGCCGCGTGGCTGGCGGCCGTCGCTGCCGAGCTCGCCTGTCCACAGGACCCTCCGGCGGCTCAAATCGCGTGCGCCTCCTGCCACTCCTACGAGAACGCGCGGGAACACAGCTTACGAGTGATCCGCGAGAGCCTGCTGGCGAAACTAGGCTTCACCCAAGCCCCGAACACGACAGGCCGGGAGCTGCCTACTGTGCCAGCAGACATGATGGAACGCTTCGAGCGCCGGAAACCGACCGCCGGCGTGCAGGCCGATGCACCAGCTCTGACCAGGACCTTCGTCACTCACACAGAACAGGACGATTTCCTAGCGCGGACCGACAATGTCATCATTTTTGCACGTTAGTACCTTATACAAAATTAAGTTCGTAACAAGTTATTTAGTAATCAGTTAAATAATTGTACTGTTTAATATAGATATAGAGCTAAGTTCGATGCCCCTAGTCTAGATAGAAGCACCAGCCCATTTGTAGGTTCATATAAGACAGTAAATCACAAAAATCTTTCAGTAATAAATTGTCATTGGCAAGTGGTTATCTGTGTAATTTTGTCTATATACTACAAGAAACTGCAAAAACTCCTGCGGATGCAATATATTCCTTAAGTTCTAAAGTTTTTGGTTGACGACGAGTGACGGATAGATCGATGCCTGTGCCTAGAAATTTGGCGGCTTAACGCGTGCTCGGCTATTGGCATGGTCTGCGAAGTTCATTGACAGGCACGTGTGCAGCCTATAAGTGAGTAAGGCACTTCGTGGTCGCGTCACGCACAGCAAATTTTAATTAGCCAATGATTGCTTCAACTTCAACGCGTATATTATGTGCCATTGTCTATAGAACACGACAACTTGAGATTTTTATCGCGATCGTCTCCGACAACTTTTGAATAATAAAATCTGCAACGGTCAATTTAAACGTCTATTGAGCATTTAGGTACCTACTTAAGTATTCTAATTCAAGCAAAGTCAAAGTTATGTTCTTGTCATGTACCTACAGTGAATCTTTGATTGACTAAATGAATTCCATCGAAGTCGTTTTCCAACTAGAGAGGCATTTGAATAATGTATAATGCGTATCTTGTGATGAACGGTCTTTTTTTTATCGTTATTATTAGTAAATATAGAAATGACACAGAAGTTGGAGGGTGAAATTGTTGTAATGCGAAAACAGGGCTATCAAAGTTCAGGCTAGTATGTAATCTGGTAACGTGAGCAAAGGGGCTTCGACCGCTGACGAAGTGACGATAACGTTAACTCCACTGCTACAGCGTATAGCTTATGATTAATTGAACAATTTTAGCGCAAAATTTAATTGATAGCCCACTGTTAGGTCTCATTCTCGTCGCCACCTTGAAGATTAGTTTTCATGCCAAGCACTTAAAAGTTAAATCAGTTATAGAGAGATGATAGTACCTAAAAGAAAAGTTCCGTTGCTTGTAAGTCATATTGGAATATATTGCATTCATTGAAGCATTCATTGCTAATATAGACAAGCCATTTGGCATAGTAAATATTATCCAGAAGTTAATCAAACATGGTGTAGATTAAGATTTTGTAGCTGTATGTTAATGTTGTTAATTTTAGTTTCTAGCTCTTGACTCCAATAATAACACTCGTATGTCAGTGCACGCATAAATTGTCGGTCTCTCTTGGATAAAATGTATTTATAAACCCACTTGTCATATAATGTTAAGCCTAACATATATTTAGGTAACACTATTTGATATTCTATTCGCTAAGCTGTAGCTGTTGTTAATTTGCCAATAAAACTTGGTTTTTCTGGACAGCTGTTATTCCCACGATCATGGACCGACCCAGAACACTAGTTAGGTATCTACGTTATTTATAGCATATTCGAGCTGATAAAGCCATCACTAGCGTTGTTGGAAGCGCATTGAGAAGGTGCAAGATATCAATGCAAAATGTACTTAGTATTTTTATGTAGAAGAAACACTATTTTGAATGAACTTGAAAACATTTGTTAAAGTTATAGATTTCGAATGTGAGATTTGGCACGAGGTGTTTTTATTTGTTACTTTTACATGTTGGGCAAGAGTGCGTGGCCGCCACCACAAAACTTTTCACCTCATTTGTAACCATAACAGATAGAAACCTGACTGCATGTGAAAATTCATAAGGTGAACAGAACTCTGAACGGATCGTGATCGTGAATGTGGCGTTCTGTAGTTTCTGTTCACTCCCATGGCAAAATGCGTGACGTTATGTCAGTGAAGACTTGATCAGGGAATGAAGGACCTAGTATTAATATTTTATCATCTTGTGTCTTCTTCTTTAGTAACCCATAAACCTGTGTACCTATAAAATAAGATAAGTAGGCAAACCTTGAATTTCTACCAAAGTTTTCCTAGGAAAATACCTCCTACGAATCGACTTATGACTTGTAATGATTTGAATGTTTTTTGTAGTCTATACTACTATTTGAAAATTAAAAAAAATCCAACTTCTTTCCAAATTCGTAGACGTTAAAATTACGTTACTTTGTACAAAGTATGATTTCAACTACGTTTTGACCGGGATGTTATTAAAAAACTCATTTTCTCGTTGTCCAGATTTATAATTCAGCGACAGCGGAACTGCCCTTAAAGCTGATTGCAATTGCCAATCGCGGATCTAACGTAGAGTAGGCGGTCGACGTCTCAATGTCTGCCATTCGCGCTGGCCGAGGAACACTGCCCTCGACTCATATAATCGACGTGCAAACGCACCGCCTCCGTTTAACTGAATGACACAATTCCTGACACATTACCTACCTAATCTCGACAACGTACGCTACTTCAGTTTTGGGACCTCGAAGATCCCAATAATACAAAAAAAATGTAGTGCAATTTCGTCCTGTTGGACGAAATTGCACTACAATTTTTTTCCGGATAATACTTAAGGCCACCGGTTACTCCCTAGGGACGATATTTCAAAGAGGAATATGCCTACTGGGGAGACCTCTATAAAAAAAACGCACCTACGGTTCTTACCTCCTAGGTGGTGTGGAAAAAGGACCCAATTTTGTAATAAAACCGACAAAAACGTTATATTCGGTATAATTGAATGATTTCTGGAACAGTACCATAACTTTCGTTCTTATTGATTGATTTCCCCTTGACCCACAGGCAACATCCTGCCAAAACGATGACTACAATCGATAAATCAGTTATCGCATCACTGCATCTCCGAACATTATTAAGATATATTGTCGGAAAAATTGGTAGATATCGTTCATGAAATGTAACATTGTCAAATAACCATTAATTTAATGTACACGTGCTAGTTATTTTTATAAATACCTATAATCATTCCTTATCATGAGAAGCAAGGACGTGACACTGTTACGAGTTTAAATTTAATACGTATCTTAAAAGCGGTTCGCGTTTAAGATACGAGACAGTTTCTGCATTTTTGAAGAGTGTATCCTTAAAGTTTATCTAAGTATGTTAATTGTGATAATTATTTATGCATTCAAAGTATCAGATAATGTTAAATCTAATTTAATTTATGATTTGGTTAGATCAAAGATTTCAGGACGGAAGAACAGTTAATTAAGAGTGCGGTTGGCAACTAGACAGCTTCCCACTCTCTCAGCGATCAGATGAGTGCGACCGCACTCACACGCATGAAAGGCTCTTATCTACGAATTAAAATTAAAAGTTATAAATGGGCGCTAATGTTACAACACCATGTGCTCACTTTTCTAATTTAATATTTTCATAGTTTAGAGCTTATTGTACCTACCTAGGTAAGTAGGTATATTATTTCGCTGATAATTTGTTTGTTGCTGTGAGACGAACAAATCTGCGATAAGCTGTACCTAATGACAATGAAATCTATTTCTGGTTCTCTCTACTAAAGAGTCTAAATTGAAACCCTAATTTTACTATAGTTGTACTTTAGTGTGTCACGTGTGGGATCATTCAATCTAACCCTAACGTGACCTAAAAGTTTCATATCATTTATCGTAACACACTATCAGCGAAAAGAATAATCTTATTTCTGCAATATAAAGCATAGGTATATTGGCAGTCCAGTGTATGGAGAGACTCAAGACTGTCTCGCGCCCGTCTGACGAGTGCGTGTCAACGAGACGGCCATTTGCAACGATCGATTGTTTTGGCTGCTGGCAGTCACCTTAATTGCTCGTGAATCAAGATGACACGAGTGCTTTAGTATGGAATGATCAGGACTAGCCTCGATTAATATACATATATGTTTTGATAAGTTACATTTCGGATGATTTGATTTCTTTGTATGCCAGTACGCACGTTAGTTTAATCTCGATTAGGATCAGGTAATAGGTCTATTTCTGCTAGCTAAATATTTGTAACATCTTTGGTAAGCGTCTTCATCTCGATTGTTCACAGCTGACTTCTATAAGTACTTGCTTAACGAAAAGTTAAGCTGTCAGCTGCTTATCGGTAAGCAGACTTACTGCTTCATCTTATTTGATCAATCTAACCTATTTAAAAACTTACAGCAAAAAACCGGTGAATTTATCTATTAATTACCTAGTTAGAAAAAGGTTCAGTCAGCATTAGGTACATAAGCAGCGAAGCAAATATACTTAAAGAGTAGTTAAATAATCGCCGTAAACAATATGGGATAGTATACATATGACCCTTTGTTAAAGTGCTCGTTGAGAACTAAGTAAAATAAATTACCATCAGCAAAAGTCAGGAGATGTGAACTAAATAATAGGAGTGCCGAACATCACGCTTAGTTTAAGACTTAAGTTTTCCAAACCAAGACGTCACTCGGTTACTCCTCTCGTGTTAAAATAAAAGCTATTTGCCATTAAGATCCAAAACGTTCATACTTTATAAGCCAAACTTTAGCTGTTCCATATTCGCTTTGTAGGTACCTACGTAAAAAACCGTTTAGCTTACATCTGGAAATTCCATACAATAAAAATCTTTGAGTATTTCCAATCGCCTATCTTTCATGCTATTTGCGTTTTGAGCTTTGAAGAAAGTTATGTGTTCCTGAACGCCCTGGGGGCTGAACCCACCATACCATAAATCCTTTAATTTGTAATACCCACCTGTGGGCTTACATTGATGTAGCTAAATGCGGATTAGCGCTGGATATTGTTAGCTTTCAAACAGAGTTGTTATTAATTTCATACCAATTTGCTCTCTTTTTTATACGCGGATTATTTTTGTAGACTCAAACCGTTACTGCTTTGCATAACGTATCTACCAACAATAAGCAACAGATCGGGGCGCAATTTAAAAAAAAATACGCAGTTTTTTAACCCACTGTTTTCATTGGAAACATGAAATTAAAGACGTTGCTGGAGCAAGAGTTCATTCATTCAAACTCAATAGATACACAAAGATAGCGGATATCTCAAGTATGGAAAGCACATCCGCAGACTTAAATAGAGGTACAAACAGCATACCTATACAGTATGATGTGCAAAATTATGTGTAAAGTTATACGCAGCTGAGCCCGCATGAGTCGACCACCCTCGCGCTTTTGCAACAAATCGGTAGTTGGTAGGGTTGACAGCAATAGGGATGCGTTCACAACACTGTGCAGGATAAGGTTTAACTTTTTTATATATCATGCCCACAGCGCACGACTACACACGTGATTACTTATTTCGCACAATGGATGAGCCCACGTATTCTTACACCGTACGGATTTTGGTTGGACGCATCTCACGCTAGTCTTGTACTAGGTCATGTCTATCAACGGAGATGGTTGAAAACTATTTTTAAAAGAAATGGTACATTTTTTGTTTTGGCTGCAATTAAGGACAATGATATGCATGTGATGTAGTGGAATGAGTGTCATGAGGACAGATTTGAGTATGAATGTAGATGGTTATTATAGAGATACAATAGTAGAGGAACCTAAGGAACTATGGATCGATAGTGTGAAAGATGAAATGGCTAGAATGGGGGTGAAACGGATAATAGAAATCCCAAATAAATTGGAATAACGCTAGGAAGATGATAAATACACATAAATGATTAAGTATAAATTGATAGATAAATGAGAGAGAGGGCTGTAATCTATCACGCGGGCCCAGTGCGGGTAGGTAAATATCACATGTCTTCGAATTTTTGACTCTAGGACATGCCGGTTTCTAAATGGTTGATTTATAATTGCGTAGTTACAGTTCGGCCATCAAGAGAATGCGTCTTGACACCTGTCAGTTTTATACAACTTAATACGTGTTTTGCGAATTTGATCTTTATTAGTTACTGGAATTGTCGCACTGACAGTGTCAGGAACGTATTCTCTCGACTGTAGGTGAAAAACTCTTGTTGTTTCTAAATTATTTGTGCGTAGTAACTGGGTACTAAGGTGTTTGCACAGCCGAACTATTCTGTAAAAATCTCACCGTGAAAAGTTAGGTGAAGTGAGCTTAGAGTGAGCTGTCAATGGTGTCAATCCCTAGCATTAGTTGGAATGACAGTTCACTCCACGCTCACTTCACCTAAGTTTTCACGGTGAGATGGTTACATAATCGCACTGCTGGTCTGCACTTTGCAAAACACATGTGATATTTTCCATAAATTAAACCCTATATCAAGGTGCTTACGACAAAAAAGTAAGCATTGGTGTAAGCAAAAGTGGCATTAACAAACCGATTACAACAATACAAACAAAGAGAACACGTACCGCACTTACTGTCCCACAGAGTCACACCAGGGCAAAGGTCTCTACCACGGTTCTGCGTTAAAACCATAGAAATGTAAAAAAAAAAAGAACGGTTTGGGCTTCAAACCAGTTAAAGTTTTTAATATCAATAATTGGATGTGAAAGAAACTGTCTTCCCTTCTTTGGTATATTGTTACTATGTGTAACAATATACCAAAGAATGTGTGTATGTGTATGAGTATGTGTGTTAGTCATAAATCTAATCGTCAAGTTATCAATAATCTCTCTCTTGTACTAAAATTGAAAAAATATGTTTCGTAATAATCCTTTTCGTAAACTATGTTGTGATCGGCTTCCAGTCTAACCGGATGCAGCTGAATACTAGTATTTTACATGAAGCAACTGCCTAACTGACCTCCACAACCCAGTTGCTAGGTAATACGATACCCGTTGGTAAGATTGGTTATCAGACTTTCGGGCTTCTGACGACGAGTAACGACTGCCAAAGATCCACGAATGACAGCCGGGACCAACGGATTAACGTAATGATTTTCATCTTGTGGTATTTAATTATTAATTTGGTGTCGGAAACATTCCCTAAAACAACGCAGGAACTTATAGTTTTAACTGTATGAACTAGATCCATCTCTTCAGTGGTAAGTAGGTAGGTATATGAATGAAAGACTGAGATCAGTTTGTGGACTGGCTTATCGCTCGCAAACAACACCAGGCACCTTGACACTAGAGGTTGTTAACCGGTGCATTAGATGGGGCACAACCGCACAATTGAGGCCAGTGTGTGAGCGAGTTCAAGAGCAATTTAGGTTCCGTAGGTCAGTTCGCCGAAGGTAACCTTGACATTGACTACAATAGTTACACCTGGAATGTTTATTTTTGTTGAACTATTTCGAAAATCGATTCATTTTATCTCAGCTGTAGGCAGAAACGAACCATCCAAACATAATTTTGATAATACCTAATAAAACTACCTACCTACCTTCCTCTGATTTTTAATTTGCTAAACTAAAGTGACAGCTGTGATCAACCTTTTTTATCAACATGACATAATTTATTTAGTACTAGCTTCTGCCCGCGGCTTCGCCCGCGTGGATGTCGGAAATTATCCCACGGGAACGTGCTAACAGGATAAAAAGTATGTGCTTCCCCAGGATGCCATCTATATCTATGCCAAATCAGAAGTTCAGTGGTTTAGGCGTGAAAATGTAACATACAGTTTCAAGTTCAAATCCTCCCCTTAAAAACCGAATTACCCATTTTTGTCCCGTCAGTGGTAAATTTTCGACAACTTTACATATTTATTATTAACTAGCTTCTGCCCGCGGCTTCGCCCGCGTGGATGTCGGAAATTTACCCACGGGAACGTGCTAACAGGATAAAATGTATGTGCTTCCCCAGGATGCCATCTATCTCGCGGGCCCTTAGTGGCTAATTACAATAGAAAACCAATTGTGTTTCATTAGTACCTATATGATATCTTTACCTAAGTACCTACCTAATTTAAAAAAAAACTCAATAACAGAAAATAAAATACCTACTTACCTAAATAAACCTATTTCTGATGATAACTAATCTAAACTCAATAAATAAGCAAAATCCCTAAAAACTAAAATATCTATACGAATGACTAATCCTACCTAACAGTATTATAAAATAACCTACGGTCACTACGTACACTATCAAATATACTACCTATACTTTAAAATTAAAATCTATACCTACGACTTATAAAAATAAACCTAAATAACTCTAAAAACTAAAAGGAATAGGACACGACAAACTTATTATTTGCGGTTGGTACAGTAATCGGGTCTAGAGATCGAACCGCAAAATTAAGTTTGTTTTTTATTGTATATACTTTTCCGGGATAAAAAGTACCCAGTGTGGTGCCCAGGATCTTAAAGAATAATTATACCAAGTTTCATCGTAATCGAACCGGTAGTTTTTGCGTGATGCCTGAACAAACAGACAGACAGACAGACAGACAAAAATTTTTTTAATCACATTTTTGGGTTCGGTGTCGGTCTAGTAACACCCCCTGCCATTTATTTTTTTGATATTTTCAATGTACAGAATTTTCACTTCTACAGATTTATTATAAGTATATAGATTATTTTCTAACAAAAGTATCAATACTGAGTTTCGAGTTACTCAGACCGCACATTCAATTTCTTCGACATAAACTTAACACCCCTATATCCCCTTTGAGGGGTAGTTTTGAAAAACATAATATACCTAATGATAAACTTTATTACTTACTTAGGCAAATTTCAAGTTTATTAACTAAATGAATAAGATTTTTCATATAAACTGTATCCCCGCTTTTCACCCCCACAGGGGTGGAATCGGAAAAAAAATCATTTGGGATGTATTCATAACTTGACTCAAAGATTATTTATACTAATTTTCGATTTAATCAAGCCATGCAGTAAAATCCTCCCCTGAAAAATTGAATACCCCATTTCAGCCCGTCAGGGGTAGATTTTCAAAAAACCCTGATACACATTATTCTTTACTTTCAATATTAGGTATAAATACTGAGTTTCGAGTCAACCGGACTGCGCGCTAAAATTCTTCCATACAAACTTTGAAACCCCCCAATCCCTCATTAGCGGATAGTTTAGAAGAAAAAAACACTGACAATCTTCATAATTTATTTAGATAAGTATTCGTGCTAAGTTTCAAGTTTATTAACTCAAGGAATAAGATTTTTCATACAAACTTTCATCCCCTATTTCATCCCCTTGGGGGTAGAATTTATCAAAATCCTTTCTTACCGGATGCCTACGTCATAACATCTACTTGCATCCCAAATTTCAGCCCGATCCCTCCAGTGGTTTGGGCTGTGCGTTGATAGATCACTATGTCAGTCAGTCAGTCAGTCACCTTTGAGTTTTATATTATTTAGAAGATACTTTTCGGCATAAAAAGTACCCAGTGTGGTGCCCAGGATATTAAAGAATAATTATACCAAGTTTCATCGTAATCGAACCGGTAGTTTTTGCGTGATGCCTGAACAAACAGACAGACAGACAGACAGACAGACAGACAAAAAAATTTTTAATCACATTTTTGGGTTCGGTGTCGGTCTAGTAGCACCCCCTGCCATTTATTTTTTTGATATTTTCAATGTACAGAATTTTCACTTCTACAGATTTATTATAAGTATAATAGAATAGATATAGAAGATAGGTACAGACGCCAGCACATCAAGTTACTACAATCTGTCAAATTTCTTTAATAGATTTTCAACTTTATCTCTGACGCATTAAGGTTCAAGGTTGATTGGGAAAATTTGACAGTTTCGGGTAGCTTGACCTGCTGGCGTCTGTACATTAGCTGTCATTTTGGTCTAGCAAATTAAAACAGAACTTAATTATTACATGCTAAAGATTTGGTGAGTCTAAAATTGCCGCACAACCAATGACGTCAGATGGTCATTACGTTTTAGGCAAATAACGTTGCATTTTGTTGCTTATCTTATCACTCACAAGTAGGTAAATACATACAGTCCACAAAATACTAACTGCATGATTAAGCGCCATAGTACTGTTCTTACAGGAGTTTGACTACGCCTCTACGCAATTTTGCCTAATTATTTGCACCACTTCACAGATTTTAAGCAAAGTAACCTACCTACGTATAAGTAGGTAAGTTCAAAATGTACAAACAAGTGTTCATAAGCATTTGAACAGCTGAAGTACGTAGTGTTTGAAAATAACTTGTAGCTTGGGCGCGACGGATTTCCAGGAGACAGGAGACACAGACAGAAAAAAAGGAACACCACGTAAATTAAGCGGGCGGAGACGCTGCGCGTGCGCTGCCGTTTCATTCAGGGCTGTTTTAGGTTTCATTTAGTACCTACCTTTGTTGTCTTCTGCGGTTATTTATAATTTCGAGTACAGTAAAATAAGTAGCATTTGATACTTCAAAGGGTCTAATATTTGGTCTGGGCCGTAGGGCGTAGAGCCATAGACCCATTATAGAGGATTTATCTGAGAGAAGGATATATTTAACTACGTCTGTAGGTATGTTTACTATTCGCTACAAGATACTGAGCGAGTTGCGAAATTTTACTGAAACTGAAATTGGAACATTTACTTTTACTATATCGATAGTTTCAACGAAAGCGTCATAAATAAGTTCCAAACTTTTGACAGAAGTGTTTTTGAAGTTTATTGATTTCTCTCAGCCGACTGCGGCAAGTAATTAGTGAATAAGTAGATCAGTATCCTACTAATAATATAAATGTGAAATTTTGGATGTTTGTTACTCAATCACGCAAAAACGGCTGAACGGATTTGGATGAAATTTGGTACAGACGCCAGCACATCAAGCTACTACAATCTGTCAAATTTCTTAGATTTTCAACTTTATCGTTAAAGCATTATGGTTCAAGGTTGATTGGAAAAATTTGACAGTTTCGGGTAGCTTGACCTGCTGGCGTCTGTACATTAGCTGTCATTTTGGTCTAGCAAATTAAAACAGAGCTTAATTATTACATGCTAAAGATTTGGTGAGTCTAAAATTGCCGCACAACCAATGACGTCAGATGGTCATTACGTTTTAGGCAAATAACGTTGCATTTTGTTGCTTATCTTATCACTCACAAGTAGGTAAATACATACAGTCCACAAAATACTAACTGCATGCCCAAGTAGCACATTAGCGATGAATTAGGTCATAAACAAGCGACATTATAGTCTACAGCTTTTATGCAGATGTACTAAAGGATAGGACGAGTCTTTAGACTGTATTAAGGAAAGATTATACACTATTAAACAGCCTAGCTGACTAATGACTTTATGATGGCGAAAGAATACACTAAAAGCATTTAAGTAGAATTTGAAAATGATCTAGTCCAGCTTTTGGCTGCATGTGAAACTACTAGCTGGTTTAGAAGTCCAAAGCTTGTTAACGACTGCTTAATACGAAAAATTTACCTCTCTTGTAATGTTACGGGCTGCATTAAAGCATCGAATAATTTCACTGGCTTTTTATTGGTGTACACTAATTATATTCTAATTCTACTTCAACGAGCTTGTTAATAGCTGATTAAAAGTGAATATATAATCTCTACAAATGCCGTTACATTTATAAGAGAATCAATAATTCACCCTGAGTTGTAAATTGGAGTAGGTGTACTCCATCCTAATGCCAATGCATAAAGTGTAGCTGACAGCTATTTTACAGCTTTCGGCATTATTTAAAAGTAAATCTAGGTTATTGGTGTTTAAATTACGTCAGATTTTTTTTTTTGTATCATCTGCAACACGACTTCAAGAGTTACTCTACGCATGTTTTAATACACTTTAATTGGAATAAAAAAAAATAACTGGTGGAGTAAAAAGAAAACTGTCAAAAGAATACGCTAAGGCTCGCTTTCTATGAACGAATTGCAAAGGAGCAGTAGGTACTGATGTAGTTGATATTTACAAGCCAAGCGTGACGTTTACGCATAGTGAGGGTTCCGTACAAATAGATTTTGATCAAAATATTGGCTTATAATAATGATGCAGCTTATGTTTACAAGCCAGTGTCGTTTTCGTATAGTGAGGGTTCCGGACAAACAGGTTTAGATCAAAATATTGATGAAAATTTAATTATAGGCTACAAAACTACAGGTTTAATAGACATTTTTGACTACCCAATAAAGTCATCTACTTTTGACATATTTAAAGCAAAACGGCCTAAAGCAGAACGTATTGAAGTGAAAATACACTTTCTGGATGTGAAGTTTAAATTTATATGTATTGAGCATAAAAACTACTCGTATTTCATACCCCTTTTACATATTTTGTTATTCATTATGGAAATAGATTTTTTTAATACTATTATTTCAAGTAAAGTGTATGTAATTCTGCTGAGACATATACAGTCTTAATAAGGATAATAAAAAAAATAAAAATCGTTTTATAAATTTGTAAGTACTGTTTTTTAATCAATATGAAATATAATTTGTGGAAATACAACTTAATTACGAATCAATGCTACTTTTCATAATCTGAATTATTTTTTAATCACAGCCACCAGATTTGGTATCGATATTATAATAAAAACCTTATGCCATTATTAGCCTTAACACCAAAAAATAAATAGGCCAGCACAACTCTACTGATGGTACGGTCAGCAACAAAAGTCGGTTAACACTTTAGTTGTTTAAATATTAATTATTGAGCAAAATATTCTTAAAAAATATATAGTAATAGAATATTTAAGAATAATTAACTCTTTGCTATTACATGAAATAGAGAAAACCAATGTATCGCATCATTTTGTATCAATTTAGATGATTTGTAAAAGTAACAGTGTTAATTGACTTTTGTTGCTGACTGTACTACCTCAACTTTGCTTGTATAGTGATCATATATGTTTCAAGGACTTCTTCAGCTTTATTGTAAGTGGGAATAGACGACCGTTTGACTACGCAATCAGTCCAGTCTGGAAGAGGCGTCAATTTTTCACTTTTTACTAGCAATTTTAAAGAAATGTTTTTTTCTGGCCATCTCAAAATTATGCCATTATGCTCCACTTGGAACAATTGTTAATCTTTCCTTTCCTTTTTCAACGGTTTTGATTATTTTAAACAGCATTATTATTCCTGAAAACAATATTAATGTAATTAGTAATCATAATATAGTACGAAAAGGGAAAAGCAAAATAAAAACAAATCAAATGAACTGAAGGTTTGTATGTAAATTATGTACGATTGGCTCTCCAAATACCCTTGCAGATCCGAAAGATATGTTCAAAAGCAAAAAGTTATGTTCAAAAACGCGCCAAGTACCTACACTACCTCACGGGAAGCGCGGAAACGTGTAAAAGAAACACAACTTTTTCAACTTTTTGTGCGACTGTTGAGCGAGCCAAGCCGTCTCTTAACGTGTCATTAAAAAAAACTTAAATCATATCTTCTGGGCCTACAAGGGTATTTCGAAAGCCAAACATTGTAGATAATGGAATGGTTTTCTGTCGAGATTTCTTTATCCCTGAAAACCTATTGTATGCTCTCTCTTTATACCAATACACAGTAAGAAAGCTAATTAAAATCCTTTGTCTAGCCAGCGTAATGCTTTAAGCTGGTACATAGACTTGGCAACACCACTGTTACAGTAAATAACTTTTTAAAAGCATTTATGGAGAATTTGTGCTGGATAACAAATGGACGCCATTTTAGCATTACAGAAACCATTTGTTACTAAATATCCAGATGATTTCTTATAGATTTCAAGGATATTTGATAGCTTTTAATTTAAACAATATATTTTCCACTTATTTCCTAATGGAACACAATAAGTTAGAAAGCAATATTTTTGAGTGATAAATCTATTAAGTATTCGTACACCATATATCTTGTGAAATATTTTCGTTAAAGCGGTATTATTCTGATGGCGCGTGAAATATTTGATGTAATTACCTATACACATTTACAGTAAAATGGTACTCGCAACTCAATTTACATACAAGGACACTCAAAATCAAAGTGAAAACTATTAAAAATATCTTACCTTAAATATTGTCCGCCCGCGCACTTTAACAAACAATATAACTGTCGTCTGTCACAAATACACAAAAGAAATTAAAAAATATATATTTTTGGTTACGATTTATACTATAATAAAAGCTGTTGCCAAGCCTCAAAACATCTAAAAGCTGTTGAAGAGAATTAAAGAAGCTGAATCTTAGGCTGCAATGACTGTTGTATAGCTGTATAAGCCAATGTACAGGCCTTGTACAGCTGTTTCAATGATTATACTGCCGTTAACCAGTCACTTTAATGCTCAAGGCTGGTTAATTTGGGGCCCAAATTGGAATTACAAAGGCTGCGTAGCTAACTACAAAGCCCTTATGCAGGAAACTAAAACAGCCTTGAGTAGACACTAATTCTATAATCAAGTCACTGTGCGGCTGTCATGTGCTACTTGGGTGATTAAGCGCCATAGTACCTACTGTTCTTACAGGAGTTTGACTACGCCTCTACGCAATTTTGCCTAAAATTTGACAGTTTCGGCTTGACCTGCTGGCGTCTGTACATAATTAGTTTATAATCTAGATTAACACCTAGGAAAGGTACCTCCTTATTATCCCGGTAGTACGTTCCCGTGGGACATTTTCCGACATACACGTGGGCGTAGCCGCTGGCAAATGCTAGCAAGGTAATATTTTGTAAAAATTTCATATTTCTTAGTCACTCTTAGGGCGTTTAAAAGACTCTCACATCACCTATACCTAATATAGGTAATAGCTTATTCCCTCATTATTATGACTCATGATATTATTATGACCCATGCAGAAAGAAAGGAACGCTGACTTATTGAGGCCGAAACAACAGGCTAATTTTCTTAAAAAACAAACAAATTACCATTCATCATACTAAAGTGGCACCCCTGTTTCATGTCGTTCAAGAAAAAGAGGATGTCACGATAATGTGTGACTGTTGATTGCAATAAGCACTTACTTTGCATCAATTCAGTCAGGACGTCGATTTCAATTTGACCACATCCTGCTTTCTCAAGATATTCTTATTATTTATTGTTATGAGAGAGTTTTTTAAATCAGCACTCTGACCCTCACTTGTGTTTTGTTCAACTGTTTGCTTTTTTGCACGTGTCGCAAAAGTCAGAGGGAGCTTTTGTGCTTGTAAATCGTTTCTGTCCTCCAGGCTCATCAAAATAGGTAGATAAATAATAAATGTGCAATGTTTACAATGTTTGTAATAGGTTACTAGGACGTTAATGGAGGTCAAGTTTAAGGATTGATTTAATAATTATTATATTATCCTTTACCGGTCTGAGTGCACAAATGCAACAAACATTGCAAACTGGTGAAATGTGGGAGTACTTATAGTAACTACATTTCTGCCTAACCCTTCAGAAAATACAGGCGTGATGTTATGTGTATCAACTATTATATGCTTGCTTACATGCTTGGTTTACATTTTAGATCAAAGAAACCGACGTTTTTCTGCTAACTCAATGAGCCAAGATTAGATACCTCGCCGGGTTTGAACCCGCAACCTCGTGCTTGACCTCCGGCCCACCACGACATGTCATTATTATACGGTTTTTGTGTAGTAATCCTATTAAATTAAATAAACAAAGATGTGGTTTTCGTATGATATCAGCTATTTAATAATACGCTGAAATAATCGCCTTTCTTGCGTTAGCTGTTAGACGATACCTATTTTAATAATTAGGTAATCATATTTATTGCATAGATACATCGCAGGATAATGTGCGTTCTAGGAGAATTGTCTGTAAACTCCTCGGATGGGCCAGGCCCAATTTTTTTTCCATGAACCATGACTTCGATTTCAAAGTCAAACCGGCCAATGCAAAGTCCAAGTCGAAAGGATTGCGGAGATATAATTCATTTGCACCGGCACAGATTATGCATCAGAGCCAGGTCTCAGCAGTGAGAAAATTTTCGAGCTAGCTTCGCTCCACTCGTTTTAGCATCCTATGTTCTTCTAATACTCAAACTTTTAACTTTATTTGCGTAAGTCAACAAAAAATTTTCGATTTCTTTATGAACGGAAAAAGACAACCTAATCTTGTTGGAGCGGGGTTCTCAAATTTTCAAGCTCGCTCTTGCATCCTACATTATCCTACATTTCTGCATACCATGGGGGGCTCATTTAGTTTAGTATTCCGCCACTGGAACACATTGATATGTGTGTGTAGCCAAATTATGTATACCAATGAAGCAATCAAACAACTAAAACAGCGCGCCTTTTACAGCATAGTTTAATATCGGAGCCAAAATATACTTTTTACCAGTTTTTAGGTAAATTAATATTTAAACCATCATTTTTTAATAACTTTCGTTCTAAGACTTCCGATGATTGTACAGACGCCAGTAGGTAATCAAGCTACTACAATCTGTCAAATTTCTTAAATAGATTTCCAACTTTTTCGCTAGAGCATTAAGTTCAAGATTGATTGGAAAAAATTTACAGTTTCGGGTAGCTTGACCTGCAGCTGGCGTCTGTACGTACTCCGTTTTATTATTATTTGTATAAGTTTCTGAACGAATACTGTGATATGACATAATGACATTGACAGTGACATCTTGAAAAGTGACACTGTGACAGTAACACGATAAGAATGGTTACTATGGTTAGGTTAGGAACGCACTGTCAGAAACGAGGATTTCGGCTGCGTTCCTTAGCTCAATAATTATTACTAAGATTTCCCCAATTTACATCCAATAAATCAGCACAGCACACAAAAGTACAGTGTAACAAATAACGAAGGCAGTGTCATAAGTTAGGTGCTCAGCAAACAACAAACATCGAAATAAATGTGATTGATGTATGTAGTGTGATTGGAAAACCTACAGAACTGTTTACACCAAGGTTATGAGGTTTGAAAGTTATATAATGAAAATATTTTCCGCGTTCGAGCCAGTCAGTTGACAATGAACAAGATGTTTGCACCAAATTCATGCTTCCATGTTTCTTCACTTGTCAAGTACCACTGGAAGAGATGTAATCAATGTATGAAGCTGTTATCTTCGCAAGCCCGAGAAAGTCTTTCGTCTAGCGATGGACCTTGGTCCTTGTACTCTCAAAGAGTGGAGAGTGGAGTTCTGAGTAAAGATTCACACCAGGAGACCGTTGTGCAGAACTTACAGAAGGTGTATGAGGAAGTTGTTGCCTTTGAAAGACCTGCCCTACACAGTCAGAGTGCAGGCGGGATGTTTAGTTTCTTTAGAAAACAACAGCCTCAGAAGATAATAGCTCCAAATGGACTTTATATATTTGGCAGTGTTGGTGGAGGGAAAACAATGTTGATGGATTTATTTTATGAAACAGTACCGGTAATTTAAAGTTCTTTTTTTATTTTGATTTTATTTGTTCTTTGATATCCCAATTTGATATAAAAAGTCATAATATATTTTTTATTTATTTTCTATTTCTAAAGTTCAGTTTTTCAGCATGTGAATTACTTATAGTTTTTTTGTTAAGATCTTTTGCATTCAATCACTATTTAGAAGAGTTTTGCATACCTATTTTCAGATAAAAGAAAAGTTGAGAGTCCACTTTAACTCGTTTATGTTGAACATCCATGCTAGGATTCATGAGCTGAAGATTAAATCTGGAAAAGGAGCAAGTTCCTTTCGTGATGAGGGCTCGAAACCATTTGATCCAATACCCCCAGTTGCTGCTGACATCACTCGGGAATCTTGGCTCATTTGTTTTGATGAATTCCAAGTAAGTGTATAATTGTGATATATATAGTAATAGTATGTCAGATACATTTATAGATGCAAGGTAGGTATTGTGTTGTAGACACAGTGAAAATAATGGAGCACTGGCTCCACTCTCCTGTATGAATTGTTTCTGTTTGTGCTGTAAGCCCTTGGTTATTGATTGCAAAAGATGGAGTAGCAATACTTTAGCTATAAGATTATTTGTTGTTTCAAATAAAAATGGAGACAATCTATATTTAAGAATGAATGTGTAGATTTTTTTATCATTTTCCTATTTTGTGGATGCCTAAAATTAGATAGAACTCTAATTTTCCCACTATTTAATGTAATGACTTCTTGTACGTGTTGCTGTGTGCTTCGTGGCATAACAAAATTGCTACTTCCAGGCATCATCAGTGGCAGCGCAGAGGTCACTTTGACTGCATGTAATGACTTAACTATCCTAAGTTTGTGTTTCTTTTATTTGTAGGTAACAGATATTGGGGATGCTATGGTATTAAAACGACTATTCACACAACTATTTGACAATGGCTGTGTTGTAATAGCAACTAGTAATAGAAAACCTGATGATTTGTACAAAAATGGACTTCAGCGGTCAAACTTTTTGCCATTTATACCTGTGTTAAAATCTCATTGTAACATGGTTCAATTAGATTCAGGTGTTGATTATAGATTAAGGGGAACTGGCACAAAATATAGTAAATATTTTCTGTAAGTACCAATTATCATTGCATGTTTTGAGCTGAACATCTGTTAGCAAAAACATTTATATATTTTGAATGGGGCTAATATTGAGATTATGGCCCCTTCCCTCTCACAGAGAGGTGGCATGTGTCCCAGCAGTGGGAACATGGCTGATTAGGCTCGTGAGTAGTTCACCAGATTCGTAATTTACCTGATTCTCGATTTACCAGATTCTGAATTGACCAGATTCTCAACTCACCATATTCTCAATTCTTCAAAAGTACAATGAGAAACGCAATTGTAAAATGTAACACAAATCTATATTTTCCATAAAATTATTCAATGAAAAATAATTAGTAAGCAGATAGGTACTGCTATTTTAAAAGACGAGAGATTTTTTTGAAAATTTTCGAAACCCGGGTTTTGAAAAGAACTTTTATAGAAGTGATTTTTTTTTTAAACCATTGCCCCACTCGTAATTTCTCCTGTATCGTGGGTGCGTTTGCATTTAAACTCATGTACACAAACAGCCAGACCCGTAACAACTACTTGTAGGTTATACAAATATTTGTTCCGTGCGGGAATCGAACCCGCGATACGCAGCGCAGCTGTCAATCGCTTAACCACTGCGCCAACCGTGTCGTCAATATGATAAATTGTAGTCTATAAAAAACAAGGTTGACTTTGATGCAGCATGGTACGGGATTCCATACATCCCTGGGCATTGTCCTTTCATAATTACTAAATTGAAATTATTATTGGTCATCTCTTGGCTCTCTCATATAGTTTATTCAAAACATATGATGGGCTGCGCAAGCCCATGAGTACAAAATATAAATACAATTTAATTGAAATAATAATTAGTACTCATACATTTATATAATTTTACCTTGTAGGTATTTGTATTTATGTTAATATACTTTATTTTAATTGTTAGCATCATTATCATCGTTAAATTCAACAATGTGCCAAAAGCGTGATCGTCTTGCCCCCGCAATATGTGCTCTTTGCAATGGGCCGCATCCAGCAAATTACAAAGGATGTGAAGTTTATAAAGAAATACTGGCCCGAAGAACCAGAACAACGTACACATGCCCCGGAAAGTTCTTAACAGTGGTGATGGAACTTCTACCAATATGCTTCGCAACACTATCAAGGAGAGAACCCAAAGCGCCAAAACTACCTTCGCTGAGTCTTGCGGCATAACAAAGAACAACATACAGTTTAGATAAAGACCGGACCTAGCTCAACCCTAGAACAGCTACTCCATAAACAAACCGAAAAGTTTGAGTGCATCTTCTAAAAAATGAGTACTCTAATAAGTCTCATCACCAAGCTCGTCGATCGACTTACAAAATGAATGCTCTAAGAATAGCTACCTGGAACGTTAACGGAATAGCCGCCAACAAACAAGAGGTTGAGCTTCTAATCGCTGACCACAAGATTGATATTCTTCTTGTAGATGAAGTTCATAGTACCCGCAACACAAATATCAAATTCAAAGAACATCAATGCTATATGACAAACCAGCCGGATGGCACTGGGCATGGTGGAACAGCATTCATCGTTCAGAAGAAGGTGAAACATCATTTAATGCCAGAATACAGATCTGAACACCTTCAGGCAACAACAATTGCTGCGGAGGATAGCACAGGCTACATTAACGTGTCGGCTTTATACTGCCCCCCTAAACATAAAATTGACAAAAATATGTTCACGCAATACTTTACCAGCTCGGAAATCGTTTCATTGCTAGTGGTGACTGGAACGCGAAACATATTAGCTGGGGCTCTAGACCCACTATACACGGGAAAAAGACAACTTAAAACAAGCATAGACATAAAAATTAAAAAAAACCCCCGACTACGTAAAACCCTATAAAAAGAAAAAAATAACCTTGAAATTATGACCCTACGTAGATACGTATGAAATTTTTTTATTAAATGTTGTCCCGTCGGGGGGCCGCTCTAATTATTAGCCTAACGTTCTGTTAAAGTTTAAAATAGTAGCGATCCCCCGACAGTACAATATTTATCAAAAAATTTCATACGTACTTACGTAGGGTCATAATTTCAAGGTCATTTTTTTCTTTTTATAGGGTTTTACGTAGTCGGGGGTTTTTTAAAATTTTAATTTAATTTTTTATTCCATGCTTTTTGTAGGGACTCCTTATTATTTATTTTCTTTTATTTTCTTGCGTTTTAAGATTCAGGTAATATGGTATTTAACCAGGTTTTTTGTAATTCGCCATTTTGTGGTGGTGGCCATCTTGGATTTGAAATTTGTCATAGTGTATAGTATTCTACTAGTCAAGCCCTTTCATTTGATACCCATATTGAGGGAGTTGTGAAAAAATATGTAATCCGCCATTTTGTAGCGGCGGCCATCTTGGACCGATTTTCATCAAACATAGCTAAGAACCCTCCCGACAAATTCATCTTTCAAACAAAAAAATACAAAATTAAAATCGGTTCATCTGTTTTGGAGCTACGATGCCACAGACAGACATACACACACACAGACACGTCAAACTACGGGGTGTTATAACCCCGTCGTTTTTGCGTCGGGGGTTAAAAAGCCACCTATTGGTATCCTCCACCTGTGAACCCACGTACTGGTCAACAGACTAACAAAATCCCGGACCTCCTTGACTTCTTTGTACATACTTAAAGGACTACCGAGGCACTACCTCGAGCTTGAATCCTGCTGCGACAGCTCCTCGGACCACACCCCAGTTATATTATATTAACAATAAGCACTATGCTGATAGAATCGGAAACGGTATAAATGCTTACGTCCAAGCACACCGACTAGACACCCATAGAGATTACATTGACAACAAGTGTACAACTAAATATACCAATAAAAATTCCGGATGATATAGAAATGGCGACAAAATATATAACAACACTTATTCAGGAAACTTGTTGGATCAATACCCCGGAGAACAAAATAAAAAATCGGCATAGTAACTATCCACTAGTCATTAAAAATGCTCTACTCGATAAACGCCGACTACGAAGAATTTGGCATCAAAGTAGGCTATCAGCGGATAAAACTTTTAATAAAGCCTCTGGAGACCTGAAAGAAATCCTATACAATTGGAACAATGAGACGTTGGAACATCAACTGGAGTCTTTAACAGCCACTGCTTTAAGGAACTATTCACTGTGGAAATTCAATAAAAACTATAACAGGCCTCATAATGCTAGGCCTCCTCTTAAGACCGCTACAGGATGGGCGCGAACATCCCAGGAAAAGGTAGACGCATTTGCAAGGCACCTCGAAGAAATCTTTACACCAAATCCAGCCATAGACTTGGCAAATGAAGAACTAGTTGATAACGTCCTACAACAAGATTTCCAAATGTCGCCACCCCCACGCCCTATTACAGTACGCGAAGTCTGGCGGTTTATAACAAAGCTTCAAGACAAGAAAGCTCCCGGGTACGATCTTACCAAAGAAATACTGAAACAGCTGCCCAGAAAAGCCATTTCTTTCTTCACTCGTTTCTTACATCACTCTTTAATGCAAGGTGGTGGTGGAAGGTGTCCCAAATCAATGATACACAAGATAGGTAAACATCCTAATGAAGTATCTTCATACAGACCCATGAGCCTTTGCCAATTCTCTCCAGTCTTTGAGAAGCTATTTATGTACAGAATATCACTAATTCTAAATAGTGAGAAAATTATTCCCGACATCCAACAGGCCTTTGATAAGGTTTGGCATAAGGGTCTGTTATACAAGCTGAAAATCAACCTTCCCCACCAGTACTACTCACTAATGAAATCCTACTTGTCGGAAAGAATATTTCAAGTAAAGGAGACAGATGTGACGTCACGATTCTGCAATATAACTGTTGGAATACCGCAAGGGTCGGTACTGGGACCGGTGTTGTACACAGTATACACTGCAGATCTCCCGCAGGCTGATAAAGTTACTACAGCAACATTTGCTGATGACACTGCAATACTGGCAATCCATTCAGATCCTGCTATGGCCTTGCACGTGCTGCAAGGGAGCCTCGACAAAATAACCACATGGTTACAAAAGTGGCGGATAAAGACGAGCGCAAGCAAATCAGTCCACGTCACATTTACGCTGTGAAAAGGTGACTGTCCACCAGTACATCTCGAGAATGTAACACTATCTCATCACGAAAGCGTAAGATACCTAGGGTTACATCTTGACCGACGTCTAACGTGGAAGAAACATCTTAAGACCAAGAGACACGAGCTTAATATCCGTTACAAGAACCTACACTGGATCATGGGACGAAACAGTAAACTGAGTACCGACAACAAACTTTTAATATATAGAGTGATCTTGAAGCCAGTGTGACTTTATGGATTCCAACTTTGGGACAGCGCCTGTAACTCAAGCATTAGCATCATACAGAGAATGCAGAACGCTATTTTGAGGTCAATTACTGGCGTTCCTTGGCTTGTCACGAACGCTGAAATACACAAAGAGTTATCTATGAATCCTGTCATGGACGAGATCAAGAACATCACAAAAAGGTACCAGGAAATACTGGAAAGGCAGGGTGCCTTTCCAGTATTTCGATTTTTATAACGAGCTAGCTGCCGCACTGAAAACAAGAAGTTACAGGAAAAGACTGGGCCTAAGCGCGAATACGTACGAGTAGATGGCTCGCTGGAGTCACGCTCTTCGCGCCAATGTTTACCCCCAACTCATCCGCTAAAAGTAAAACTGATCGTGGATAACCACAGAGAAAAAAAACAATAATACTTAAGATTATTTAACAATCAATAAAAAAATTAAATATGTAGGTAACTAATAGACTAACCGTTCGCTCACACTGCGGCATTTCTGTACGTACCTATTGCAAATCGTAAACAATTTGTTACCTAACTGTACAACATTTAGTGAATTGAGAATCTGGTGAATTGAGAATTTGGTAAACTGCTCATGAGCCGCTGATTATGCTATCTGTTAAGAAAAAAAGTTATATATTTTAAATGGGGGTAGTATTTATTTAATAAGTGACTGTTTGTATCATATCAATGTAGTTGATGGGAATATTTTGACAATGTTCAATGTGTATAAGCATCCCATTTCTTTTTCTTTATAAAACATACTATTATACCAAAGTTTCATATATACCTAATACTCACTTTTTGCTAACCATTATGGACATATTTTTTTGCCATCAAATTGAATGGTTTAACAAACAATTAAACCCATTAGCCATAACAATTAAACTGATTACAGAAACAGTGAGCTCACTCCTGAGAACAATGCAGTGGACAATTTGTTCAAATTTTTAATATCCAAGGAGAATGACACAGTGAGGCCTCGTGTGATCAACATTATGGGTAGAAATGTTAAGTTTGCAAAATCTTGTGGAAGAATTCTGGATTCCACTTTTGAAGAGTTGTGTGATAGAGTAAGTAAATAATCATGTAAAGATGATACATGGGTCTGGTTATAAAATAAAATCATAAACCTCCTTTGGCTTTGCTGTGGTTGGGTAATTAAAAATAGCGTTTTCACTCTAAAACCATGTTGAATGATTTTTTGTTTTAATCGCACTTTGTCCAGCAGTGGGACAAAATAGGTTAAAAAAATTCACTGACAGTATTTCCTTGTTTGTAATTATAACAAAATGTTATATTATCAACCCACAGCTGGGCAGTGGGACAGTATTGGTTAATAAAATGCACCATCAGTATTTGTTTCTGTTTCAAATTTTAACAAAATGTTATATTACTTTGCAGCCACTAGGAGCTAGTGATTATCTTGTGATATCTAAGACGTTCCATACTGTGTTCATTAGAAACTTGCCTCAATTATCAGTAACAATGCTGAGATCTCAACTAAGAAGGTTTATTACGCTTATTGATACACTCTATGACAACAGAGTTAGGGTAAGTACAAATTAACTCAACAATAGAGCACTAATTCACACTGTCAGACTATTCAATATGTAATTTGTGTATATCACTTTACAGGTTGTCATAGCAGCAGATTGTGAGCCAAAAGATTTGTTTAAAACAGATGTAAAAACGGACTTCGTTGATGCCGATAGAGCACTGATGGATGATTTGATGATTACAAAAGATTCAGTAAGTTAACAAAGTTACGCCATTTGCATTTTCGGATATTTCCGATTAAGTACACATTTGGCAAAAGACTATTATTAGAAATAATAAAAAAAAAATTAAATGAGCATTATTTTTATTTATTTTTTTAAATAAAGGAGGACGAGATTCGGGAGGCCTTCGCCCAGCTGTGGGACAGTAATGGCTAATAAAGAAAATGACTAAGAAAATGTATGCCTAGTTTTATAAAAGCACGTGTACGCGTTTAATTGGATTAAAGTGGGAAAACTGCAGTCAGTCAATAATAAAGACTGACTGCAACTTTGCAAAATTATACTCCTATAGCTTTTACTTAAGAAGACATCCTTGTTTATAGGACGATGCCAATGCAGCGATATTTACGGGCGAAGAAGAAATGTTCGCGTGTGACAGGAGTCTTTCCAGGATAATGGAAATGCAAACAGAAGAGTATTGGGAGAAGTGGGGCAAACATCTTAATTGATGTTGCGAATTACAATTCGTTAAAGTCAAATGTGTTCATTATTATAGATGTATTGTTTTCAAGTGAGATGTTGCAAATGTTAGCAATAATATCTATCGAAGTGCCTTTAGTAGATTATGTGTTACGTAATGATTATCCTACCTAAGGTACTTATACAATAAACATCAGTATTATAACATTCTCATGTTATTCAGAATTATATTCCATAGTTCCATGATGTTTCCAAGTTGTGTTATATTTTGTAAAATATATTGTACAGTTATGTTAAAAGCATATTTCTATTTTGTTAGTAATTTATTATTTGAAAATAAAGTTGAATTGACAATTTATTTCTTACTTTTATTTTTGATTCCACGAAGTATACTACGAGGGCGGAGTGATGTCTGGTAAAAATCTATTTTGGAATAAAATGGTCGCAAATTGTCGCATGCAACCTCCTTGATCACGACTCTTTTGAAGGACTAAATTAAACATTTCAGCCAGTACTGCCGGTTAGTTTTTTTTTGACAGCCATTAAAGAAAAACAACTGAACACGTTTTTGCAAAGATGGAGAAAAGTGAATTTCGTGTCGTGATTAAAAAATATTTTTTGCGCAAAAAAACTGTAACGGAAACGAAACAAAAAGTTGATAAATATTACGGGGACTGCTCCGTCAATTAAGGACGCTTTTACATTTTTCTACAAATAACAGTGCTTTTCAGGTACCATTTTAACGTATAAGCAATCACAAATGTTAACATATCATAGTCTTAATTTAAAGGTAATATATTCATCTCCACATTGGCATCACAAAAATTGTATGACGTCATACAAAATTTTCGCACAAATACGTTCTTCCCTACTCAATAATCGCAGAAAATTTTAAAAATAGGTGTCCGAATAGGTACCAGTTTAGGTAAATTTACAGCATATTTTATCTTCAAAATTATAATAAATTGCGGTATATATAGTCCTTTATAGATTTAGCTAATTGTTTTGTATATAAATCAATATATTTTTCAATTATTAGCTAAAATAAAAACACTTGCAGACTTTTTCATACATTTTGCACTCACGGTTCATCATTCCGCGCTCAGAAGCGCTCATGGAAGGACGGGTATATCGCTCTCTCGCAAAAAATAAATACGATAAAAGCAATAGGAAAAGATTGTTGTGTGAGTACCGTCGTTGGGTATCGTGATCGAAGGAGTTGATACTTTTGGACTGAAATAAAAGTAAGTACGAGTTTCATACTTAAATAATTTTTATTTTGTAAGTATAAAATTTTTTTATTATGTTGTGTAAGATCGGGATTTGGATGGGTGGGGTTAAGCGGCTGTGGACAAGGTTGAGAAATGGATGGGTTTAAGGAGCTCTTAGTAAGGTTAGGATTTGGATGGCTAAGGTCAACCTGTCGGCGGTGAGGTCTGGAAGTGGATGGGCGGGAGGAGAGTTATGATTTTAACCGGTTTGTATGTAGTTATGTATGTATGACCAATGTGCGGTCAAAACCAAGACTATGACAAAAAGTGGTCATTTCATGGTTTTTGGGGTTGCTAATATCGAAAATGGGGTCAAAACCAAAATCCAAGATGGCGCCGATATAAATTTTACAACTTATCGTCATGGGTCTCATTTTTATGGTTTTTGGGGTCGCTAATAACGGATATAGGATCAAAACCAAAATCCAAAATGGCGCCGACGAAAATGTGACATTTTTCGTCATGGGTGTCATTTTCACGGTTTTTTGGTTAGCTAATAACGAATATGGGGTCAAAACCAAAATCCAAGATGGCGCCTACGAAAATTAGACATCTTTTCGTCATAGGTGTCATTTTCATGGTTTTTGGGGTAGCTAATAACGAATATAGGGTCAAAACCAAAATCCAAGATGGCACCGACAAAAACTTGGCCACTTTTCGTCATGGGTGTCAATTTCATAAATATGGCATGGTAGATGTCACAAATAGCGTTTGACAAAAAAAACAGGCCTTGGCAGCGGAACTTTGTAATTTGCACTTTGTGAGCTCTGCCACCAAGTGTAGCATTTAGTTTTTATGTAGGTTATTTTGTTAATATATTTATCTTTATTTTTTAGATGCCCCGTATTCGGAAATTTGGATATAGACCAAAAAAAACTACAAACGTAGCAATAAGTTGGTGTTCTTTTGTAACATGCCTTTATTAAATATATTATAGATTTTTACTACTTCCGTGTGTTTTAATTTTCATCAAAAATGCTGAGCCTACACCACAGTCACAAAGAAGATCATTCGGGAGTGGAGATTTATTTTACCAAAAATTTTAACTAAATGCCCAGGCTAGTATGTCATAACTCATTAGCTCACTATGCTCTACTCGTAAAATTTTAGATAATAATGTTCCATGTAATAGCAATATCGATGGTCGTTTTTAATCCTTATGAACGGAAATTGTTTTATTTTAAGTACCTACTTATTTCACATAGCGTGCTTTACAAAATTAATAGTTATTTGTTATACAAGAGTGCAAAGTTGCTTTTTAACCGCGTGTTCAATTTTGATGACCGAGCAAGCGAAGGATTCTAAAATTGAATCACGAGCGCAGCGAGTGATTCAAAATTAGAATCCTGAGCGTTAGCGAGGGAATCAAAAGAGCACGAGGTGAAAAATCTTTGCACTCGAGTGCAACACGTAACTTTTCATTTCACCTCAGCGAGGAAATGACTAAATGCAAAAAAAAAAGAACGTTTACAATCACAAGATTACTTTACGAGAGTACACTTTTATTTCAGTTTAGGTATTAATTACTACCTTATGACAGGTAAGTATTACAGAATAATCTTTAAATTATAACAAAATAATACTAAGGTATAATTAAGAAAATTTTGAAGTAACGTTGCTACATTTATTTAAATTGAGTGTAATATTTTTGTTTGGTACTGTAATATTGGTGTTAGTCACTTGTGTACTGTTTTTCGGTAAACTATCTGTCATACTTAATAGTTGTACCGATTCATCGGATTCCCTTGGCGTGAATGTTGGAGAGAGAGGGAGATGGTTAGGTGTTTCATAACGGCTTATTTTTGATGTAGAAGGGCCAGTCCAAGGATCCAATTGAGGCTCTTTCGGTGTAATGGCTCCTACGATGCCTTCACATATTTTAGACTTATTTTGAATGGAATCTTCTATGTATCCCTCTACAACTGCATTGGACTTCCAGCCTCCGTGGCGCTTAAGGGACAGGAGATCAGCTCCGGAATCAGCCAAAAGTGTGGCTGAAGTTCGTCGGAAACAATGACCCGTGTACAACAGGGGTTCTGGAAGTTCAAGAAATGTTGCTATTTCTCGTGGGATACTGCCAATTTTATTAGTACCCATAGGCTGTCTAACACACTTTCCATTGCGATACTGTAGAAAAAATCGATTGATTGGAGTGTTAGGCGGGCGTAAGGCTTGATATTTCTCAACAATCGTTACGTATTCCTTGCGAATGACGAAGTTGCGGTCTCTTTTTGTCTTTGTATTAGGTAAATTAATTAATAGTAAGTCATCTGAATGTTTCTCAATGTTTTTGACATTAAGTTGTGTTAGTTCATTAGTTCGACATGCTCCGTTTATTCCAATAATAAGAACAACCTGTAACGTAAAGAGTATTGTAGTAGATAAATGAATAAAATTGATATGAACGCATAATTATGCATATCAACATCTACTAAGTATACTATTTAATTGAGATTAATATACTTAAGTAGATACTGAATGTGCAACTGACTTACTTTTGCCGCCAAATATACGGAATCGGGTGCTTCGTTAAGAAACTTTTCAATATCAGAGGCCTTACCACGAGCTCTTAACGCGATCCAGTTTAGGCTGTTGGAAAGAGACAGAGCTATACAAGTCGTCTAGCGCCATCTCGATCCCTGAGCGTAAATTGAATCGCGTTAAGAGCTCGTGGTAAGGCCTCAGATACTGTGAAAACCTTCGATTTTTTTGGTTGATGACCAGATGAGGCTCTTTTTAAAAATGCCACTAATTTAGGATAGGTATCGATATGTTTGTCATTTTTCATCTTTATTGTTGCTTTTAGCATCGAATACGTACTCCATAGAGTGCTTGCTTTCTTGTTCTCGGATAATTCTATAAAATATGCCAGCAAAACGTTTTCTGAGAAAGTTTTGGCTCCTTTTGCTAGTCGCCACGTGTTGAAAATATCGTACTGTTTTAAATACTTCTCGCGTGATTGTTGAGGGAGAAAGCTCATTTGCGCACTATTAACAGTTTCAGTCAATTCTGTTGGCGTCAAGCAAACTTCCTCGTCGCTAGAATCACTCATTTTAGTTTTTTCACTTGTTTTCAAGTTTCTTGTTTTTAATATAAGGTTTAACAATGACGTGAAAAAATGCCGCGTAAAGAACCGCGTACAAAGCAAATTGAAAAAAGAACACCAAGAAGGTTCCGAGTCTGAGTTTTTAACAAATTAAAAAAAAGTTGTATCATATATTCGGCACCATAGAGGTAGCAGTAAATAGGTTTAATGTTTTTTTTTAATTCACAAACTTAGTGCACACGATGTTCTAAATTCAATTTACTTTATCCTCTAGAGAATAAAAACGGCTTTTCCACTCAGATATTGAAGATTAAAAATACTCTTTCCGAGATGGTGGGATGAAAAATAAATTTTCTTTTCGGAAGTCGGTGTCGGTATCTATTGTTTTTTGTTTTTCGACACAGGACAGTTTTTTTCCTTTTAGTTTTAGTTGGTACTCCATATTGGGTGTTGACATCTGTTTTCCCGCTAAAACCGAAACAGTGATAAAAACTTTCTCACGAAAAATAAAAGTCTTCCAAAAAAAAAATCACCACAAAGTGAAAAATAACTTTGATTTTGGAAGTCGGTGTCTTTGGTTTTGTATTTTCGTTTTCTTGATGACGATACTAATATTAACAGTTACCAAATGCATTTTCAAAGATCCAAGTAATCTTCCGGAATCAATTTCAATAAAATAAAAAAATAATATCAAGGACCAAGATTATACAGGATAATTTTTTATTCAGTGCGTAAATTTTTACAGGGTGTTCTACCCATGAATATGAACAACATTCACTATGGGACCATCTCTGAAATCACGAAAAAAAAATCAGCAGATTCATACATTTTGGCCGAGTAGGTATTGAACTTTAATAAGAAACAGCTGATTTTTTTTTTGTGATTTCAGAGATGGTCCCATAGTGAAAGTTGTTCATATTCATGGATAGAACACCCTGTGAAAATTTACGCACTGAATAAAAATTTATCCTGTATGTGATGTATAAAATCGAGGACTCAATGTGTGCGTACGTGTGATGTTGCTGTGTGCGACTTTAGATACCTAAATTTGAGTTCGTCGAAAATGTAACAGCGTCCTTAAAATGATTCATAAGTGGTTCAACGATTTTCGATGTGGTCGTACAAGCACAAGTGATGCTGTGCGTCCAGGACGCCCAGTTGAGGTCACTACAGCAATGATCGCTAAAATCCACGATATAGTGTTGAACGACCAGTCTTACCAAGGGGTATCGTATTACCCAGTAACTGGGTTGTGGAGGTCAGATAGGCAGTCGCTCCATGTAAAATACTGGTATTCAGCTGCATCCGGTTAGACTGGAAGCCGACCCCAACATAGTTGGGAAAAGGCTCGGCAGATGATGAGTGTTGAACGACCGAAGAGTAAAAGTGAGGGATATAGTCGAGATAGTAGCCATCTCAGACGAACGTGTTCGCAATATCTTACACCAACATTTAGATATGAAGAAGCGATCCGCGCGATGGGTGCCGCGTTTACCTACTGACTGTTGATCAAAAACGCATGCGTGTGACCACTTCGGAGGCAGGTTTCGCGTTGTTTCAACGGGATAAAACCGAATTTTTGCGTCGTTTTATAACAGTAGGCGAAACATGGATCCACTACCATACCCCAGAAACCAAGCAACAATCGAAACAGTGGATTGCTACCGGCGAACCAGCTCCAAAGAAGGCCAAAGCAGTTTTATCGGCCAATAAAGTGATGGCTACAGTTTTTTGGGATACGCGTGGGGTAATCCATATTGACTACTGCGACATTAATCGTTTTACCCTTCTCTAGGAAGGGTAAAACGATTAATGTCGCATATTATGCCAATTTATTGGACCAATTTGACAAAATTTTACGTGAAAAGCGACCGCATTTGGCTAAGAAGAAAATCCTCGTCCACCAAGACAACGCACGAGTGCACACCTGCGAGATTGCAATGGCCAAACTTCATGAGTTGAGCTATGAGTTGCTCTCTCACCCATCGTACCAGATTTAGCCCCTTGCGACAATTTTCTGTTTCCGAATTTAAAAAAATGGCTTGGTGGGAAAAGATTTGGCTCCAACGAAGAGATCATGCACGAAACCAATGCCTACTTCGAAGGGTTACCTAAGTCGTACTTTATGGAAGGGATCGAAAAGCTAGAGTAACGCTGGATGAAGTGCATTGAGTTACAAGGAAACTACGTTGAAAAATAAATAATAATAATTAAATAAAATTGACTCCTTGTGTAATTTTTACCAGATTATCATCCGTCCTCATACCTAGCTACAAATAAAAGTAAGGCGCAATGCTTTTTTACTACATATTAAACTTTTTATAACAAAGTTATGTTCAGTCATATGGGGGCTTACCACCAGCTGTTTTAGCAGGGCAGAAGTTGAACTGCACTGCTTTTTTGTACTTAGTCATAGTACAAAAAAGCAATGCTATTCAAATTATGCCCTGCTATAAGAGCTGGTGATAAGCCCCCTGATCGGGAATATTCTATCTGAACGTCAATGGTAACATTTTGCTATGAACACCTTGTTACTACTGCCGTACGGTTTTAACTTGCATTCATAATTATGTTCGAGCTGTGAAACGGGCGTCGCGTCGTTGGTACGAATTCGAAAAGGCAGTTGCATAAGGCACGGCAACATCGTATGTGTGCCATCAGCTTTGGTCAACATCCTTTAATAACTCCATTCAAACATGTCATATACTGACCACTATACCACGATATACCACTAACAATATAGCATTTAGTAAACTTATCAAGGAAAAAGGGACTTATTGAAAAAACATTAGATAAAGAAAAGACATTTATTTACGTCTGATTAGTTGATTTGTTTTCAATGAAGGCTTATCTAATCGTACATATGGCTGTAATACTCTTGATACACTTGGATGTATGTTTCTTTTTCGGAGGGCGTCATCTGTGCTATGACGTCATCGTCCACGCTTGTAAGTGGCACCGTTTTGCCGTTGACCAACACAGATGGCGCGTTGTCATCGGTATCAGAGTCTTCACTTTCCATTTCAGCTGAAACATGGCAAGACAGAATGTGAACAAGCTTATTAAAATTAGTAGTTTTAATGGTAGTCAACCTCACGTCCACATTAACTTAATATCGCCTTTATTTCATAGTCCTAAGGACGGTTTTCGCAGTTCAAGTACTGACGTGCATTCGACCGAAAGTATTATTTTTATAAGTATATCTGTGTATTCTTACCAACTGCAGCCATTTCGTCTTTGAGTTTATATGGGTCTTTAGATTCATTGTCGCTGGAATCTGAACTATCGGGCTCGATTCCCTTCAGAGCGTTCGTTGCTGCATTGTTGCCTGTAATTAAAAAACGAGTTGTCAAAAATTTATATTGTTTTCTTTTTTCGGGGGAATAATGGATTTTAGATGAATGATGAGTAATCATCACCAGCTTATGAAAGTCTACTGTTTGACATAGGCATCTCCAATCGAACGCTAATACTTTGCGAAGATCATCGCTGCATCTTGCTTGAGAACGTCCTACAATACCTTTGTCAATCGTACTAAAACACATTACCTACACTACACTTGCTCCATAGGAAACGACCAATTGGAACCGTGCACCTAGGTTCTGAAGTTTCATAAGTGCCCATGTATGTATATTTATAAAATATTTTGATTTTGCTGTGTGGATATTTTATGTTTTACTGCTGCCACAAGCCTTTCTCTGGCTCACAGACTTTTTTCTGTGTGGATAATAATGCCTAATATCTATCTACATGTATTTCTCCGTATCCTTACCAGTATTTTGTTTCTCATGAGCGAGCAAGACAGACATAATATCGTCGTTCTTCTCTTTTCCGGCTGTTTTCGCATTACTTGCATTGCTGGCTGCTTTCTCCAGTGCGGCATCCGTCGAATGCACGCTGTCACTCTGTAAATGTATAAAGAATACAATTTAGTCTCTGGTTTTGTATGAGGCAGAATCATGATCATCCAAAAATCGCGTTGATCCGTCGAGGGGATCTGGTGTTCCTCTAAGATGCTATGATAGTTTCGAATGGGAATTCTGCTTTCTCCGGATTCTTATTAGCTACTCTGAGGTTTAAAAAAAGTGGTCCTTGTGCCTTGTCTCGTGGACCCTCTTTGCCAGCGACAGCAATTCCCTCAGTTCCACGATATAGAATTATGTATGGAATGAAGAACACCGGCTGATCCATACAACCTATCGGGCTTTCGAAGGTTTTCCTAACACTGACTCAATTAGTATATACTCGAATTATGTTTATTTGTTAAAAAAATAATATGCAATATAATTATTTCATATCTAAATTCTTATAGAAACATTTACAAACACTATAAATATGACATAAAACCTATTAGTATAATTTATTATAAAAGTAACCAGTCACCGCCAGCTATAATGAATTTTGAATAAATTTTGAATATATTTTATAATCTGCATGAGATTTTTGGGAATAAATAATGTTAGAAGGTACGTAATTTATTTGATTTTTAATATTATTGCATATCCGACAGTGGGTAGACTGTTGAGCCAAAAAACTTACTGATATATAACAAACTTTTTCTTTTTCTTCTTGTAATTTTCTGTATTGAGTAGGTAACTGATAAGGTCAGACATTTCCGAATTAATCGCACGTTATGCGTTTAATGCGATATCGGAAGATACTACTACGCTACAATAATTTAGGTCATGTCACAAGTGACCTTAATTTGGGCGTAACCGTTTTGCAAAATAACTCAACTGTACTTACAATGGAGTTTTTAAAAAAACTGTCGGTGTATCTCATTAAGATAATAAGCTTTACAAGGGATCGTTCTAGTACAGATGATTTTTTAGGACATTTTTATGTGCATGGAAAGAATGCAATGCCTTGGGCATCTTTTGTGATTTGTCCAAGGCATTCGATTGAAATGGAAAAGATCTGGATATACAGTAACAATGGGGGTCCCACAGGGCTCAATTCTTGGTCCTTCCTTGGCTCTTATTTATATGAATGACTTGCCTTACCTAATAAAGGATAATCACGATATAGAGTTGTTTGCGGATGACACTTCACTCTTGTTTATACTTAAACGTCAGCAGCTGGTTACTGACATTGTAAATCGCGCGATCACAAATAAATATATATTTTTATATACCATTTGATATTTGATGATTATTTTAAACAGACATGTCATTAATCATGTCATCATGTCATGTTGTTTATATTCATGATAAAAATGATAAAAACAGAATTATAGGATCATTACTTATTTAGTTACCATTAATTAAGAAATCTTTTAAAACTGTCTCTTGTTTCATTTTGATTCTGAAAACACTGAAAAACATCTTAATTCTATAAATCCTTCACAATTCTAAAATAGGTTTTTTAACTGTTGTTTGTTTTTCTTTCTAATAGGTTTTTTTAATATTTAAGTTAAGTTATTAATACTGAAGATTGTTATTTTATAAAATAGTAACAACGTCGTAGAAAGAAAATAGTTTTTTTTACTTTTCACAGCAACCTTAAAGTAATTTGTTTATTTAATACTTGTTTCTGCAGGTACACAAGAGGTACCAAATCTACTTATAGAGTGCACTTAGCTACACACATTGGTTAGCAGTACACCCGCGGTTCTGACATCAGCAGTGCTATTGTGTAACCATCTCACCGTGAAAACTTAGGTGAAGTGAGCGTGGAGTGAGCTGTCATTCCAACTAATGCTAGGGATTGACACTATTGACAGCTCACTCTAAGCTCACTTTACCTAACTTTTCACGGTGAGATTTTTACAGAATCGATCGGCAGGATGGCGGGTGTACTTAATTTTTAAAATATCATTGTACGGGTGTAGGTACACAGATTTTCAAGAGAGGTACGTAAAGGTACACAGTAGGTACCAAATAACTGCAACAAATTTGGGCAGATCTGAAAAGTATACCCGCGGTTCTGATGCACATGAATAGTCAGTTAGGAAACTTTTAACCAATTTACAAAAATACATATCATTTAGCTTTAAATACAGTAGGTAGTAAAAACGAGAATTCATGAATGATGAAGTGTCTCGCTGTGGAGGCTAGGGTCAGTCAAGATAATAGTCTGTTTGTCAACATTTTTGAGCTGGTGAAAATATCGCAATACAAGTTTCTTGCCTGTGGCATACAATACACCTGACTTCTGACGTTTCATAAGTACCTATGTGTGGGGTGTAAGTGAAATAAAATATTTTGCATTTTAGAATAAAATTAAAGAACAAATAATTATGTTTCTTCAATTTATGGGATGCCACAGGCAATTAAATCGCGCCGTTTAACCTTTTCAATCAGATTTTAGTGGCGAACTGTACTAAATAAAGCTATACAACAAAAAAATATGCAGCATGTTTAAAATATAATAAAAAGTGTTTACTTGGTCATTAGTAACGATGGTACTCTCCACCATCCATACAGGCCGCTCTTTGCGCAGCGCACTGGTGTCGTTAGCGTTGTCCGCTTCGCCGATTGTAACGTCAACGCGAGTTTCCTCAACCAGCATGCCTTGGTTGCGTGTCGCCTCGCCTGACCATTCCTGGCCAGGGGGACGTTGGGCCATCATCTTTGAGTTCAATCTGAAAGAAAGTTTTACTTTTAGTGTTAGGGGTATCGTGTTACCCAGTAACTGGATTTTTGAAGATCAGATAGAGATTAGCTCCATGTTAAATATTAGAACTTAGCTGCAGCCGGCTAGATAAGAAGCCGACTCCAAAATAGTTGGGAAAAGGCTAGACAGATGTTCGTATAGATACACCGTCGCAGTCGACAAGATCAATATGGTGTATACTACTCGGTGCCTAAAGCTCGTTAGTCACTGAACAATAAAAATCCCGGTTAGACCCATTCAAGAACATTCAACAGGTAAAATCGGAAAAGCCTTGGAAAATTGTAAAGAGAAAGCTGTTGCCAGATTTCGAGACATTCCTGTTCAAATGCCACTGATAGATACGCAAGATCTCAATTCTACCAACTGTATTTGTACAGAAAAGTAGATATCGGCCATTTAACTCAGCCTATCGCAGTTCACTGCTGGACATAGGTCTCTCCCTGGCTGCGCCACTACACCCTGTCCTCCGCCTTCTGCATCCAGATATCGGCCATTATATCTGGTGAATGCCCTGAAGTAGAAATCGCTGGGAAAATGTCTCATGCCACGCGGTCACGTGCGCTTACAGAATTCTTCGTCTCTACATTGCAACTTATGTTGTCTTGTCAAAGTATACGCTCCAACATGGTTTGACATTAAAAGCCACCCAAGTTGCAAAGACGCAGGAAGACATTTATGGTAATTATTCTCGTTATCTCGATATTTATCAACTGAACTGAATGCTATTATTGATCACATAATACAACGCAATAGTAAGTAAGTCCTGCTAGCAATTTTATCAGACTCGGAAAAACATATTAAGAGAAATGGCTCTGCGTCGTATTCTGAAAGCACACGGTGACAAACCACAAAATTTGAGGCTATTTCAGGTTCCAGATGTAAAGATGGATAGAAAAGTTATCACGACCTTATTAACTGGCAGACATGTTACAGAACCACCGATCCTAAAGCAAGTTTCTAACGGAGGACTTGAATCTTTCATTGCTTGAGGAGAGAACAACAAAATAGTTTTTTTTTTGCGTTTACCTTGCCGTACTCAAACAAGGTAAATTTTCAGAATTTGAAGGTCAATTTGTAGACAGAAGGTAATTTCCGATTGCCATAAAACTTTCAGAATTAGTTCCTATAACCATGTGACACATTTTTATTACAAGTCAAAAGAAAAACATTTTTCAAATATTTTTGTGAATGTACAGATACACATTGGACGCCTATGGGTGGATACACCCCGTCGAGGTTGACTGTACCAGCCGAATAGCGTCATCCCTTCTTCGTAACGGAACAATGCAGACGTTATCATTTCATAATAAGGTCTCTTTTAGTAGCACCACCTTGTTGTCGACGAAAACGGTCAACAGTTGTGTTTTTCATTTTATATTTAGTCGAACCGGGACATGAACGGATGACTTCACGAACATTTTCAAGTAGAATCATGCATGAGGCGATGACAACGGAGTCCAAGAGTCATACATCCATACAAAATTTTACAAAAGTAAAAATAAAATAGTAATAAGGTACCCTCTGATAGTGTTGATGTCAACTGGCTCTGGTTCTAATATCTCTGGCGACAGTTTGATGCCCTCGACCTCTCGCAATAGAATGTACAGTGTTTCTAACTGTTCGTTGAATTTGGCCAGTAATAATCTGGAGTCTTTCTTCGGCAGCGCCGACTGGTCCTCCTCTACGACTTGGTTACAAAATGTACAACGGAACTCCTGTGTCATCATATCATATAACTGGTCTGCCTGAAAAACGCAGATAAAAACTTTAGGCATGCCATGCCTTATTTTTATTGTATCTATTATACGTCACTACGTAGGTCCCAGGTAAGTGTGTAAATTTTTTGCCTGTTAATGTAGTTATTTTACAACAAGACAGCCCAGCAGCTAGAGTGGAGAACTAATGAGTCAATTATGTGTTAAATATTTTAGGATAATACAGCGACAGGCCTCGTGATTTTGTTTTTTTTTCGGATAAGGCAATGGTTTGTTAAATAGCAAAAAACGAGTGTGTATTAAGTAACACAATTATCATACAGTTCTTGTGGGACCTCTGCGCTGCCTCTGACGACGCCGTGGAAGTTGCAAGATTTTGGGCCAACAAGATATAAAATTCAGTCGTGCCAACGACACGAAGAAGAAGGCATGCACGTGGAATCGTACGATTTTATGCTCTAAACTCTGGATGATAAAATTACGGAGAGAATTTTTTATTTATTTAACAAAGCAAATTATTTTTAAAAGAGTTTCCTTGCCGTCTCTTCTCCATAGGATTAGAAAACGACCAATTGCAACAGTGCAACTAGTTTCTGACGTTTCATAAGTGCCAATGTAGGTTTTGTGAAATAAAATAATCTAAACCAGGTAGACTTACTTCAAGATCTGTGAATGTCTTCCCACATGATGGGCATTTGAAACTGGCGCGACTGGTAGCGTCACGTTCCTCCGTCTCCATACGTTTACGCATAAGATCTAATTTGTATTTAACTACGTTTACGAATGTTTTGTAATTAATAAAATAATAGTTTACTTTCTGTGCTTTTCCGTCCGGTCCTAGAAATAAAGAAACAGATGAAGAGGTGGAAAATGTGAATTGCTTTGATTAAGCAATCCTCTCGTTGGATGGCTTTTCCATCTGTTTATCAGGGAATTGGAACTGAAAGTTATTTGAAAACGTTCATGGTCGGTGGCATCACAGCTGAGCGACTGAGCGCTACAGTTGAGCGGTTATATGTAGATATGAATGGAAAGCAGCACTTTAAATAACTGCCTTATCTTAGTATGTACCTACATGACTCAGACATCATCTTATATTATTATAGTTTACCAGCAGCGCCCCGCGGTTTCACCCGCATAAGTCTCGATCCCGTGGGAATATCGGGATAAAAAGTCCTATGTGTTAGTCTTGGTTATAAACAATCTATGGGCCAAATTTCATCCCAGTCCGTTCAGTAGTTTTTGCGTGAAAGAGTAACTAACATCCATCCATCCATACAAACTTTCGCGTTTATAATGTTAGTAGGATATTGGTGCCGATTCCCTTGCGCACAAACTAAACTAAATTTAAGTTCAGTGCATCTTTTTCTTTCTATTTCATTAAGAAAAGGACAAAAGATAAATTTTAGTTTAGTCCTGTTAAATTAAGACGCTCCATAGACAGTTTAGACGTGATTAAAAACATGGCTACTAAAAATACGTCAATTTACGTCTGTCGCTGACTACTTTGACAGGACTAAACTAATATTTTATCTTCTGTCCTTTTCTTAATGAAATAGAAAGAAAAAGATGCACTGAACTCAAATTTAGTTTGTTTGTGAACAAGGGAATCGGCGCCATTGTATAGCGACAATTCACGCTCTTTCTCATAGGAGTAGACAGAAACCTACTATACCATCTCTTTTGCTTCGTCCACGTACAGTCATTAGCAAGTATTAAGGGTGATTTTCGTAGTAGTTACCACTAATGTTCGGTTGACTGTACACACACCCGCTGGTTGCTAGTAGGTACTACGCACAAACCTGAAAGCCAAATCTCGTAATTAAAAACGTTCAAAATCTAGTCGCAGTCTCATCTCGGTGACAAGTAAATGTCAAAAATGTAAGGAAATTGCAGCTATTTTTGACAGATTGAGACTGAGATCAGACCGTGAACGTTTTTAAAATTACAAGAATTGCCCCTCTAACAAATTAAGTACCTAGTTGTTTATAAGTACCTACCTGTTTCCATTTTTAATCTCACTTGGATGAATTTATCGTTTTTTAACGTGGCTATTCGAGCCCTCAACATTTTCCTTTCGAATTTTAATAGTTCGCAAATGTCATCCTCTTTCATACCTGAGGAAAAAGAAGATAAGTAAATTAAAATCGATATCATAGGCGTAATGTCTTCTACAAAATAAAATCTTATTATTGTCTGCAGGTTTCCATTGCAGTAGGTAGGTAGATGAGCAGTGGTGGCCCAGTGGTGGTGGCCGCGTCATACGAGTTGCAGGTCGTAGGCTCGAACCCAGACAGGCGCTTTACATTATTTGAATTATTTCATCACCACTGCTCTCAAAACGGTGAAGGAAAACATCGTGAGTAAACCGGCATGTCCTAGAACCAAAAATTCGAAGATATGTGACATGTCTACCAAGCCGCACTGAGCCAGCGTGGTGGATTTTTACAAAATATACCATAAAATAAAATGGCATTTACATACAGGGATTTCTCACGAGCATGTCGACTATGAGAGCATCCTCAATCGTATAAAAGCCTCGAACAACAAGTCGTGCCAACTGCTTCAAGCTGCTGGGCACTTCAGTCACCAACCGTTCCTCAGTCATATTATCTGAAACATTTAATTGCGTGATGAAAGGAAGGGATCATAATAATAATAATAATAATAATATAATAATATCCCTGGACATTTCACACAGCGCCATCTAGTCCCAAGCTAAGCAACCTAATGCTTGTGTTAGATAATGTATAATGACGACTGTGTAGTTAGATAGCACCCTAGTAGATAACACATCGCATCTATAACACGTTAGCACCAAGGCAGAGGCTTTTAAATTTTAAATATAAACTTTATCTGGTGTAGGTATGGTAAAATGCAAACGAGCACGTTGCCGTTCGATCTCTGCGTCGATGTTCTTTAAACTTTATGGCATTGATTTTCAATGTCATTTTTGTTATTCGATATGTACCTAATGGATTTATGAGTTGCAGTATTCTTGCTATGAGTCATGAAAAGCAAGCTTGCTTGATCAAATATTTTTCATTTTCCATTGACAACAAGGTGTTACTGATCGGAAATATTCAGATTAAAAATAAAAAAACCATCCATAGAGCCTTTACCACCAGGCGTCAACATTTCATAATGCTGCAAAGTAGTGGCTAAGTACCCTTTGGAGTCCTCTATAGTTTTGTATATGTCCTTGATTATTATTAACGTCATCGCGGATCATCTTGTATGGGGCTGCCTTTTAAGTTGTGTCGTTTGCAAACCTCCCGCAATTATTAAAAAAAACATACTTATGGCTTTTTCATCTTTTTGAATGTAGGTAGAATTCGAAAACAAAATAATGTTTTTTGATCCACGTGAAGGTCGTCCTAAAATCGCCATGACGATGACGCAAGAGAATATCGACGCCGTGCGGCAGCTACTTAATCGTCGAAGATCGTCATGTGACATACCGTAAAATAGAGGCAGCCGTGGGTATTTCAGGGACTACTATCCAAAAAATCCTGCACGAAGAACTCGGCGTAAGAAAGTTGATCTCTCGTTGGATAGGTACCACATTTGCTTAGCGACGACCAAAAAGCAGCCCGAGTTAGATGGTGTCGCAAAACTCTGCAGCGATTCAACCGAGGAGAGTCAAAACACGTTTATAATATGGTTAGTGGTGACGACTCTAGGATATATGCTTACGATCCAGATTCCAAGCAGCAGTCAACTGTCTGGGTCTTCCAAGATGAGCCAAAACCGACCAGTCATACGCACACGGAGCACTTAAAAAAAATGGTTGCCTCGTTTGTGGCAAAGGGTGGTCACGTCGCCACTATTGTAGGTACTAGTAGATCGCAAGACGGCTAACGCTGACTGGTACCTATACCACAAGTCATCACAGAGTTTCGAAAAAACAACTTAAGACGTCGTCGTATGATACTGCACCATGACAATGCAAGTTCGCACACCGTCCGCGACACAAAGACGTTTTTGAGCACCCAAAATGTCGAAATTTTAGATCACCCGCCTTACAGCCCTGACTTGAGCCCTAACGATTTTTTACGTTCCCCAAAATTAAGCAGTCTTCGTGGTCAACGTTTCAGCTCACATGAAGCAGCACGGACAAACAAATCGGCCATTTTGACTACCCCCATTTCGGAGTGGAATAAATGTTTTAAAAACTGGTTTGAACGCATGCAAAAGTGTATTAAATATCGCGGGGATAATCTATTAGATTGTCTATACTTATTTCAAACGACACAATTTAAAAGGCAGCCCTCGTATGTAAGTAGGTCGTGGGTAATTTTTTTTCAACAAATCGTGTACAATCTCGATGTTAATTTAGGTCAAAAATCATTTTATACCACAAGGGTAAATAATTATAAAAAAATCATTTTCATAAAAACAATTTTATTCAATTATTTAGGTAGGTACTTACATTATTTTCATTGACAAAATAAAATTACATCATAAAACTTTAATCAATACGTACATAAATAAAAGTATTCTAAAAATTAAAGATGCCTATATAACTGTCAGCGTTACGAAAAATATTACAATTCACTCTTTGTATGTATATATAGAACTTTTAAATCGTTTGGCAGTATGTACATTTTATTTACTTTGGACATATCACTTTAAACACATAATATTGTTATCGATCACTAGGGAGACATTCAGTTCAATTTTTTTGCTTAACAATCCTACTTTTATAAAAATCATAGCTGCAATGCAATTCCCTTAATTATTTTAGTTAACACATTCATAACTCCCTTATACAACAGCAAGTTCTTTTTTTCCGAAACTGGGCAAGTTGAGTATTAAAGTTAAAGGTTTAAAAAAGGATTATGTAAATCAGACTGTTTTAGAGCTGCTTTATGGTGAAAAGCATGACAATTGATTATTGTTAAATCACAAATGCGAGAACTTAACTTGAGTGGCAGGAAGACCCAAACAATATCTATTTTGAAGTCTTACAAACATCATATTATGCAAACAATATGCATAGACTTTAACATCAGTAATGGTTTATTTTTGCTTAATATAAATTGTCATACAATGATGACTAAAAAATTACATCAACTCAATTGGCAATATGTACTTAAATACTATAAATTCAAAATTATATAACTTACGAAAGGTAAAACTTTTTTCTAAATTAAAATGTACAAGAAACAACTAAAGGCTAGCCTACTTTAAATTAGAATACCAAAGTACTAACAAAAATCAGTCTTGGATTTAATGGGAAATTGAAAAAGAAATATAAAATTAGTTTGCCACTTAAGTATGAACATAATTACTTATAAAATAATTAATAATTTTTACAAATTGACCAATAAATTCAATTGCTTGCATGATGGAAATCATATTACTTAAGTACATGTAAAGTATTTATAAATTCTAAGGGCAAGAAAATTCATATGTTCTAACTGGGATAGATCAGTACAGGTATGGATATTTTTATTGATTGTTGTAATTATTTTCTTGCAGTTATTACCCCAATTAAATGAAACTTGGTGGATACTAATAAATAATTAAAATGGTCCTAAAATTATCATACAAAATATTTTGCCTACATTCTAATCAATCAAATATACACTTTTGTTTCATTCTAGATGAGTTCTTTCCAAAATAAGTTGAATACTGTCTAATGTTTGGTAGATGATTCTAAAGTTGGGGCGGTCACTTGGACTGTTATTCCAGCACTGTTTCATCAAATCATACACACACCGGGGTGTATTGTCTGGACATGCAAGAACATTTCCATCTTTAAGGAATCTCACTACTTCCTCATGTGTCATACCAAAGTAAGGTTGAAGGGCAAATGAAAATATTTCCCAAAGACAAACGCCATATGCCCACACATCTGATTCTAATGTATACTTATTATACAGTATACTTTCTAAAGGCATCCATCTCACAGGGATAGCATCATGCTCATCACCCTTGTAGTAGTCTTGTAAGTATATTTTGTGAGACAATCCAAAGTCTGCTATTTTCACTACCATATCTTCATTGATAAGGCAATTTCTAGTAGCTAAATCTCGATGGACAAACTTCCTATCTGATAGGTACACCATACCAGATGCTATCTGTCTTGCAACATGCAGAAGATCTAAATGACCAAGTGGAGTAACAAGCAATCTCAGATCTTCCCTATTTTCAACAGGTGGGAAATTGGTGGCTGTACTGCAAGCTCTCAAATATTCATTCAAATCACCCTTTCCCATAAATTCAAACAATAAACACATTGGACGTCCAATAGCACACACACCAAGTAGTTTTACAATATTTGGGTGATCAAAGTCAGCTAACAAACAAGCTTCTCTTTCAAAATCCAATTTTAAATCATGGGAAGCCTCATCTTTGAGCATTTTAACAGCAACAATAGTAAATTCTTCTTCAGGGATTAGTCCAGGAGCTTTAGCTTGAAACACCCTTCCAAAAGCGCCTTGCCCTAAATCTCTGATGTATATTATATTATTCCTTGGAAACTCCAATTTTTCCAGTTTAGGATTTAGTTGTGCACCAGTTGTATGATAAGCTAAATTACTAGGAAGTTTATCCAGGTCTATGTCCATATTGGGTATATTCCTGCGGCTTGATATATTACATTTAGAGTAATGATTTTTAACAAAATAATGGCACAGTAAAGCTACTGAAGCTATTCCCACGACACATCCAAGGCCACCAATTGAGAGCAACAATACAAATGTAGGTGTAAAGTAATTCTCCATAACAATATTATTTGGTCCATTACTATTGTCAAATTCATCACTTGTGTTGGCACAAGATGGAATATCACAATGTTCCCATCGCACATCAGGATCTATTGTATAGCACCAAGGCTTACTCTCCTCACCTCCGGCATTCCTGCAATAATTAGTGGCATTCTGAACTTCTGGAAAAACTAAAGGAGGTCTTGTATGTTGATGAGGCGATTGTGACTCCCAAGCTTGACAGGCTAGTCCACTTTCTGTCACATTCATAGTTCCCTGGTAATAGCGTCCATTATCTCTGTAACATGTTGTTGTAACTTGGCTGTAGTCCATATTTGTAATTCCAACATTATTGCATGATACTTGTAGACCTTTTCCTGAGTATTTTGGCAGTTTTTCACATTCCGGAAACCGAAAATGGCCTCTATTTTCAAAGTATAGTCCTCGGCGTTTGTACTCTTCAACAAGTATCCAATCATTGTAACAAAACTGCATTTTAACAGCCATACAGTCTTCTAAACAAAGTGGTAGTGCAAAATAACCCACTCCATCTTTATCTATGCACTTGGGGAAAGCATAAGCACACAACAGTTTTTCAGCCCTACTTCGACAGGGCTCTTTGAGTTTCGATATCATTTCTTTCCAAAGTCCAGTTGTAATTTTCTCATTGTCAAAACCTCCTGTTTGGTTATACCATACGTACCCAGTTGAGTATTTTTTACATATTTGTCCATTGTATGGTCCACAGTATAGATGCACAGAATTTATAAGAAGAAGCACAATAAATAATTTGTAGTGAATGTCCATTGTTTTATTTTAAGTGAGATAAAGACTCGATGTATGTGACATTGGTTCCTCGCATTTTACTGTAAAGCTAAATACAACATGATAAAACACTTGTACAATGGCGGACGTAGTTATTTTATTAGGTATGTATTGATTTTAGCTTCGCAAAGCAAAAGAAGCACAGTGAAGGAACAATGATGAGCAATCCGATAAATGTCACAACATGACAACACTCACAGCTGAAAAACTACTAAACATTTCAATAGTGATACTAAAAATTATTTCTCTCCGGGTAAAACGTTCCAAAAGTTATGAAACAATATTAAATGCACAATTTTAAGAATGCCTCAACAATTCACTTGTAAACATAGAACATAATGCTTAAAATATCAATTTTATTAATATTTAATGCAAAGAAATTTAGTCGATTTTACATACAGTCGAGTCACAATAAAAATGTTCAGCATGGCAATACACGTTTTCGGTTTAGAAAGTTGGTAAGGTGAATGTCAAAATAATAGAAAAGATACGAACCGAGTTAAAATCTTGTGAATGGCTGCAATTGAGAAAGTTAAAGTCGTCGTTCTTGGTGATTCTGGTAAATGAAGTCTCAATATATAATATCACACTTCTTGTATATTTGCACTGATAAATATGTAAAAAATGCACTAAATTCACGGTCTAACTTGTCGTTTGCCAACATGACTGCAGCCATGACACTTTTGAAGGCTAGCCAACCTTCAGGATGTTCATTTTGGCGGGAAAACCTAAAGTGATTCCACACTATGAATTCTACAGTATATTTTATTTGTTTTTTATTATCAATATTTATTAGAAAAAATATTGTTAAGATAGTTTTATTATAATATAATTAATTTTCACCCACTTAAATGGTGCTAAATCATAATGTTTTGTTTCCCATATTTGTAAGGTTTTCCTTAGGTAGATAACCACTAATAGCCAGCACAATGCGATCGTTCGTTTCGTAGTGATCATAAAATCAAAATGATGATGGCCATTGACAGTTAATAACTGGCAATGACTATCATCATTTTGGATTTTATGATCATGTATAAACACGCTATGATTTGCACGCTAGTTAAAGTCATATTTGGATGGACATTTTTATTCGAGTAAACCACCTGCACCCTATAAGAATGTAGCTCTTGTGAACTGCTATAAAAAAGTCCGAATCCGAGAAAATAGTACAGGCACAACCCTCTAAACTTAACTGGCAATTATGAGATTAAGATCGAAACATCGGTTTGGCACAGTTTAGGTATCCTAGTGTTGCATGATGATGATAAGGCTTGAATTATGGGTCAGTGGGTGGTCATAGGGGCGGAGTTGAAGTATGCAATTAACATGTTTTACTATCCTGTGTCGTTTGTAACGGGTTCCTGTCAAAGAATATGTCCCTACCTGCGACCGTACGTACTATGTAAGTACGTTACGTTTTCACTTACCTATGTTATCTACGTTATTGTTTTTTAAGCATTTTCTATATTTTAGGTGTAGGAAAAACCTCGCTGACGTATTTGATTGCACACAATAAACCACTATTGTCACCGGGATGGACTGTAGGATGTTCCGTAGAGGTGAAGTTACACAGGTACAAGGAAGGCACACAAGCGCAAAACACATTTTTTGTGGAGCTGTGGGACGTCGGAGGCTCAAACGGACACAGAAATACTAGGAATGTGTTCTATCAGCCTACTCATGGTGCGTTTATTGAATAATTACCTGCTTAGTAAAAGATTCACTCATATCCGACATGCTAGTTTCTTTGATTTCTATTTAATACTGGCAGCATTGACGTGTGTGTAGGATACCTAAATATTTTATTAGTTCCGAAACGTATCTTACGCAGACCACGGAGTACCATATTCAAAGGTACATTCAAAAGTAAAGGTTCATTGCAGTCCTATGGGGTCCTCCTATTAGGACTCCAAATGGCCTCCCCGCAAACGGCAATCCGTTTCGTGATCCCGGTCACTCCAAATCACCGGTGTAGATGGAGGGCTCGCTATTGTTAGCCACAGCTTTTTAGCCCGTTAGCACAAGTAACGGCATTTCACGTTAAGTATATAGCATATAGCAAGTATATAGCAATTAATCAGCCTGTTCCAATCTGGGACACAGGCTTCCTCTCTGTGAGAAGAAACGGGCAGTAATCCACTACGCGGGTCCAGTGCGGGTTGGTAGATCATCTACCAACATCTGAACATCTACCGTAGATGTCACTCAATTATTGGTTCTAGGACATACCGGATTCCTCTCGATGTTTTTCTTCACCGATTTCAGAGCAGTGGTGATGAAATAAATTACAGAAAGTAAAATACCTGCCTGGGTTCGAACCCACGACCTACAATTCGTAGTTCGGGGCCATTACCTTTGGGTCAGCACTGTTCACAACGACATACATATGGGAAATATGTATTTGTGCCAATAGGGCTTTTCATTGAACGCTTAAAATCAATAATGTCTAAATATAGCCTTTGTGTTCCAAGTCACGTGTCGAGCGCTCGTGTTGTTGTCGAGACACGGCTTCATCTATTGATATGGATAAATGAACAATAAGTACTTCAGCGTTTTGTCGCTGGGAACCTATACATGTACCTTCCTATTTTTCGTACCTCATTGACGAGGAAAACGATCATGAAACATAAATTAGCTGCATTACCTACATATGGATTACAACAAAAGCCATAATCATTGTTCATTACATTTTCAGGTATTATTTTGGTGCATGATTTAACTAATAGAAAAAGTCAAGTTAATTTACAAAAATGGCTGTCGGAGATTCTGAATCAAGACAGTTCAAATCCTGTTCCTCATATAGACGTGGATCCGGAACAATTTCTTGGTTCTACTCAGGTAAGTCAGTAGGGATTTATGTCATAAAAGTACGCACGCTTTAGTAGAAGATTATTTTGCGAGGCGTTACGATTACGTTAATAACTGAACAGTATGAACAGTACCGTCTTTAAATTCCTATAGGTATTCCTAAAAAAAAGGCCTCCAGACCGAATTTCGTCCATGGCGACCAATCTCAGACCAGAGACCAGCCTTCGGCGCGGGAGATATTGTAGTGCACAAGTGTCTGCGCAGACAAAGATGCACTGATGCATTCTCTTTTCCCTCAATCGTTTCTCCTTAATTTATATCGTATAAAAAGCCTTTAACTTTATTTCAGATTCCTATATTAGTAATTGGAACTAAGTTCGATATGGCAGAAGAGAAACAAAGAAAAAACCAATATAGAAGGTTAGCCAGCAGCATAGCAGAGCAGTGCGGCGCTGATGAAATATTCGTTAACTGTCATCAAGCGAGGTGGGTATAGTCTATGTTGTCGTGACTAGCTGCAGCCGTCGACTACGTGCCGCTCGTGTATTTGAGTACGGTGCTTAATTAAATACACGAGAGCGGTATTTTGCCTCTACCGTTGACGCGCGTCCCTCGTGTATACATATATGACTACTATGAACTGTATTATAGCAAACAAACACCTGACATGGCTTTGATTTATTCTTGCTTTAGTTTAGAAGGTTATAAGTACCTATCTATTTATTCATCGCTATATTAAAGCATTTTTTATACTTTCAGGTAGGTACAGCATGTATCCTAATATAATAATGTTCGTTTTTATATTTCCAGATCGTTAGCTGCAGGCTCAAGCAACTCCGTCAAACTAACTAGATTCTTTGATAAAGTACGTATTTCACAAACTTGGTGTTTACTTAAATTAATTTCCATCAACATCACCATTTCAGCCGAAAGACGTCCACTGTTGGACATAGGCTTCCGCCAAGCGTCGCTACATCGACCGGTATTGTGCTTGCTTGACACTTAAATCCACAATCCTATTACAGCGATCGGGAACACCGAGTACGCTAACGCAGATGTAAAATTGCTTTAGACTACGCACTGACAGGTGGCTTGCTTAGCGCCTAGAGCCTGGTGACTTAACATCCTTCGATACTCGCTAGGCGACTAGCGAAGGCGCAAAGCGCGCCGTGCGGCCGGTTGCGAATATTCTAGTACGTTCGTTTCACTTCGTTACTCGCAAGGTGACTCGCTAGGCTCTAGGCGCTAAGCAAGCCACCTGTCAGTGCATACGTAGCCTTATTGTTTATCTTTTCATTACCGAGCACACCATAGATAAAGATAACATCGTAGCCAAATATGCAGTCAACACTTCTGATTACTTTTTTTAGGTGATAGAACGGCGGTATTATTCGAGAGTGAGTCCGTTTACGGACAAGCGGCGCCTGCCACCGTACATTATGTCCACGTCGACGCCGCTTTCGAGTAACAAACCTGCGCAGTACATGAGCCCACGGTTTTATCATATGGACTGATCATGGTATTGTCCTTGTTCTCTTGTATCATTCCATTGTATTTATAAAGTTGTTATGAATATCTAAAGCGAGAGTTTTCTTTACAATACTCCTAGATATCATGTGTGTAGATTACTCAACTTCTGCACGTTTTCCTCATTTAACTTTACCGTGTTGCAGGAAATAACAAGCAACTGAAATAGCGCACTAATTGGTATTCCGCTTCATTGAAGGAGATCCCAAACGGTTAATTAGAAGTCTGTGTCCTGTTTATTTTTGTCAGCTGCAAATTAATGCACATTGTGACAGTACCTAAGTGGTTGAAAATGTAATCATAATGCATTTATTGAGTCGCACAAAACTCAAAACAAACATGAATTTTATATGTTAGGATATGAAACATTAGGATTCTACAAAAGAAAGACGATATAACTTAATATTAAAACATTTTATTGTAATTTCAGTGGTTTATGTACCTACAAAGTTGGGGATTTATATTCAGGAAGACACATTTTGACTTTTGGGTAGGTAGATATTCGCACCTGGCAAGGCGTAGTGAAGAAAGGGCAGTGACCGAGTGGCGTCCAAGGACTGTAAGGGCTCGTGTACACGGCACTGCCGCCACGCGCGAAGACGAATCGTCGGTCATTCGGCAGCGAGATGAGCTGACGACATTGTTACTATCGCGGGTAGAACCTGAATGAAGCTGGCACAAGAGCGTGGGGATTGGCACAAGAAAATATAGGCCTATGATCAGCAGTGGGTGAAGTCAGGCTGTGTATGATGGTGATGATATGTTGGCTTACAAAGCCCAAATGCGAACGTAGTCGACTTGTAGTGAAGCATCCTGTCCGTCATTGGAGTTCAGGTTCCAGGTGGGCAACCAATGCCATCTTGCATTCCAGAAGTCACGTGGGGCCTAGCATTAAAAAAAAACGAGTCAAAATAAGTATCCAGATAATTTAGTAGGTATGTGATTAGAGTCTTAACATTTTTACTAGATCGTCTGTTCGTCCACGTGATTAACACAATTTAACATCCGGCATTATTGGGGAATACTTGCCCGAAGCGCCCAACCCTTCGGGCAGACTGCACGATTATAAAGTAACAAATTAGTATGACATAGTTCACATAGTAAAGATTGTTGTTACGATTGACCTGACTCCATTCAATCCTGTTCAAATTTTAACTATTTTGCAATTTATATTTAAAGGGTGTAAAATGTGACTCCGCCTTGATTATGGTCCGTTTACATCCTATATGTTTTCATGGTTTACCTAGCAGTGTTGCTATTTTGAAATTAGAAAAAGCTTTGCTTACCGTAGGTGATCCATTCCACCAGGGCTTAGGAGTAGGGTTGCTGACACCGTCAGGGAAGTATCCGGTGGTGCCACCGACAGCCAGATTGATGATCATGTAGAACTGAAACGTTGTGTAATTAATTAGTATCAAATTCAAAACTTCCTTGTTTTATGAAAGGTCAAGTGCCAAAAAAATGACTAAGTAAAACTTATTTAGGTAAGTTTTTTGTAATACATTAATAGTAAGTGTATATTATGGTTTGTACCTTCTCGTCGAAAGGTGCCATCTTGCTTCCGTATCTCCATGGGTTCTCGATATTAGAGTTGCCGTTGAAGCCGCCGAATTCCCAGAAACCACCATTGGGGGGGGTTACACGTCCTAGCTCCCAGTCGTCAATGCTGAACCTCAAGAAATCTGCATAGAATAATTTGAATTAGATATCGATACCTCCTAAGTATACTGAGTCAACTAACAAATTTAGGTATTTTTATATTTTTATATAAACGTACATGATAAATCGTGATCTTAACGTTTGTGTTAAAAAAAAATAAAAAAGAACAATAATTACCGAGATAATTTCACGTATACTAAATCAATTTCAACATCAGTTAAAATCGTACATTGTAAACTGATCTAAATAACTTTGTACCAGTGTACGCGGGGCGTGAGGGGGGACGCATCGATACAAATATGATACAAGTTTATTGCGGCTCAGTAACGACAGCGATTCTGACTGATCTCTAATTTGTTAAACCTTATATTTTTGAGCATTAGAAATGCCTAGACCTTTGTGTTATTCATTTCTATTATTTTTATTAATATTGTTTAACGTAAGTTACCATTTTGAAGAATCAAAATGTATTTTTCGCCATAATTAAGTAGGAATATCTTTTTAACATAATAATAGCTTTACTAAAAGCTACAACGTAAACAAATCACTATTAAAAAAAATATCAATGTTCCATCATTAAAGTTTCATAAAAAACAACTACACAACAGGTACTTCTTTAGTAGGTCAATAAAAATAATAAGAACTAAAAATGGTAACAAATTATCAATGTTCCATACATTGATAATTTGTTAAATGTTGATTTGTTTTTACTTGTAGCTTTTATTAAGGCTACTATGTTAAAAAGAAATTCGTACTTAATTATATTGAAAAATAGGAATTTCATTTATTTTTTAATAAATTAATTGATTTCAACTAATTCTAATGGATCTAACGACAGCGATTCTGACTGATTTCTAATTTGTTAAACCTTATAACTATTTTTTGAGCATTAGAAATGCCTAAACTGTTACGTTATTAATTTCAATAATTTTTATTATTGTTTAACGTAAGTTACCATTTTTAGTTCTTATTATTTTTATTGACTTACTAAAGAAGTACCTGTTTTAGTTTTTATTATGATTGATTAATAATAATAATATCCCTGGACATTTCACACAGCGCCATCTAGTCCCAAGCTAAGCAACCTAATGCTTGTGTTATGGTAACAAGATGGCTGATAAACTACTTACATACATGTCATGTCATGTCATGTCATGTTGTTTGTTGTTTTTTTATGAAACTTTAATGATGGAACATTGATTTTTTTTTAATAGTGTTTTGTTTACGTTGTAGCTTTTAGTAAAGCTATTATGTTAAAAAGATATTCCTACTTAATCATGGCGAAAAATACATTTTGATTCTTCAAAATGTGTTGTTATTGGTTCATGATTCTTGTTCTTCTTCCTAGCTTTTATTAATCCCACATATCGTAAGGTATTACAAAAAAAAATACTAATAAAAAACTTCGGTAAATTACATTGGTCCAGTATACGTTGAGGTTTCAAATGTTAACATTGCTAAGTACTTTCCTAGTATAATGAGTCAAGTGATATAATTTCAACATTTTTTATTATTAAGTGAGACAGAAAACCCCAGAAAAAAACAAAAGTAAAATTATATTAATAAAATGACAATCATATTTCATGTGATTTTGGTGTAAACGATGGATTTTGGTGGACAACGTACATGAATATAACTGGTAGTTAAACCATTTCACTATTGAGTCCCGCCGGCGTATACCAAGTCATGTACATAAAATGTCATTTAAAAACAAAAATCAGCAAAATCATTTTATACCAAAGGAAGAGCTTACAATTTTTATTAAAAAAACATTTACTTTATTTCGAATTAATTTGATTTCATTAAAATATAAACGATTTGCCTTCAAATCACTCTCCTATAAAATAACTATAATGTCAGTTGACTCATTATACTTAGGAGGTATCGATATTATTGTCAGACTAACTAGCAATTATTATAAATATTTAGTAGGTACTAGCGACTCGCCCCAACTTCAGACGGCTTTGTACGACTTGTCAAAACATTGAGATTTATTTATTATATGTAAATTTAATACTTTTGTATTACTCGTAACATAAAACTGCCGGAATAAATTCTCTAAAAGATGGTGAAAATCGCATCAAAATCCGTTGCGTAATCAAGAAGAACAACGCGGTCACACAGCCGACTGTGTCGCAGCCAACTGGTTTAATTAGCCGTTTAGTTAACCACCTAGCCTTTTAACTAGACTGCGGCCGTTCAAATAACGGCCTGAATGATATTCAATAAATTATAGTTTAGGTTGGAACTGTAAGCAATCAGGTGCGAGCCGAATCGGTCGCAGTAACTAAGCCAGGGCACCCCGACCAAATGGGTTAGGTTAGAACTGTGATCAACCACGTGCAAGCCGAGAGAGCGAAGCGAGGCGAGCACTATTTCCAAAGGCCGGTTGACTAAACGGCTAATGTAACCAGTTCCAGTTGTGGATACAACTCATACTCAACAATACATAACCACACACAAAATGAAGGGGTAGTTGTGTACACAGTCAAAAATCTAGACGTCACGGTGGAGGAACCAGAACTTCTTGACTCAAACTGTTTACAAATACAAATAGATAAAACTACCGTTATTTTAGCAATATATCGCTCACGGGACCGCAGAGACATAACTGGATTTTTAAGCAGCGTACTTCTCAAAATTAATAATACAAAAAACATCATTATTACAGGAGATATTAACATAAATATTAGCGATGAGTCACTGGACCCGAACAAAAATAACTACTTAACATTACTAGCTACTTTTGGTCTTCTCCCAGCTCATACGCTCTCTACCAGACAAGGGAATTGCTTGGATCACATAATGCTAAAGACCAAATTATCGGCTCATGCACTAGTAGCGCATTCTGCTATTACCGACCACGAAACAGTAATTCTTTTTTTACACAAAGTAACACAAAAATCAAGGACCTCCAACACAACTACGCGAATAAATTACGATCAATTAACTTCGGATCTAAATACACTCTATCTATATGCGATTTATGAAATGCAGGATCCTAAAATGGCAGTAGAATTCATTTTAAATTCCATTAGGCAGATCATACAGCGAAACACCCAAACTGTCAAAACCCCCAACCGCAAAAAAATTATAAAGCCGTGGATCACACCAGGACTTCTCCGCTGCATGAAGCATAGAGATAATATGCACAAGAGGGTGAAATCGTCTCCAGGTGATACTACCCTTTTAGTATCATATACTCGCTACAGGAACTTCTGTAATCATCTCCTAAATGAAGTCGGTTAAAAAAACAAAAAAACGATCATGAACAGAACGACATAAAAAACGCCGGCCATAATAGTAAACATAAAAAAAATAAAAAACGATCACGAACAGAACGACATAAAAAACGCCGGCCATAATAGTAAACATAAAAAAAATAAAAAACGATCACGAACAGAACGAGATAAAAAACGCCGGCCATAATAGTAAAGAACTTTGGGAGGCAATCAACAAAATCACGAATCGAGCTAAAACTAAAGAACCCCCAACACAGTTGCTCACACTTTCATCTACGCCAGACCAATCAATCGAATTAGTGAATGAATATTTTGTCACTATTGGAAAAAGCCTATCTGAGAAAATACAAGGCACTCAACCAAATGCGCACAAAAGCTACACCGACGGTTACTTGTGTCCACACTCAATGGTGCTACTTCCTACAGACGTGGATGAGGTTGATGGACTGATAATGTCCCTACGTGCTGGCTGTGCTGTGGGTTGGGATGGTATATCTACTAGGATAACTAAACAGCACAAAAATATTATAGTTCCGCCCCTAACACACATCTGCAATTTGGCCCTCGCAACCGGTAAATTCCCGAAGGCCTTTAAGGAAACAGTACCTAATTATTCCTGTCTATAAGGGTGGGAGTAGAGACCGAGTGACTAACTATAGACCCATTGCTATTCTGTCTGCGTTATCCAAGATCCTCGAGCGCATTATGAACAACAGGCTAATAACTTATCTGGAAAGCAAAAAGCTCTTATCTCCATACCAATATGGTTTTCGTGCCGGTAAATCAACTTCTGATGCAGTCCATGACTTAACAGACCACATTGTTAGGAAGTTGGATGGTAGGCAGAAAGTTTTAGGTATTTTCCTAGATTTGGCAAAAGCCTTTGACACCGTCTCTGCTTCCATCCTTATAGAGAAGATGGAGAGCATGGGTATAAGGGGAATGCAATTAAAGCTTTTCGAAGACTACCTTACAGACTGTACACAGACCGTGAAGATAAACAATCACATAAGTTCCGAGAAATTTATTACACACGGAGTTCCACAGGGCAGTGTAATTGCCTCTACTCTATTTTTAATTTATATTAACGATCTGTGTGCGCTCAATCTCGACAAAGGCAAAATCTTCACATTTGCGGACGACACTGCCCTAATATTTAGTTCTACCACGTGGCGCAGCGTTTTCGAAAGTGCTCAATCTGGCCTGAATAAGGTGTCAAAATGGTTGCATGACAACGTCCTTACCCTAAATGCAGACAAAACTAAATATACTTATCAATTTTTCTATGCGAAAAGTTTCACAAAGTCTAGCGCCTCCATTATCTATCACTGCGCATAAATGCCCCATCCCCCACAGCACGACCTGCACGTGCACCTGCTTAGAGAGAACAAACTATATAAAATACCTTGGGGTGGTACTGGATGCTTGCCTGGGCTTTCATCCGCATATCGACACACCTCCAGAGTTCGTAAATTAATTTATGTATTTAAGAACCTAAGACACGTGGTGAGTGAAGGCCTTAGGAAGACGGTCTTCTACGCACTTTGTCAGTCTTTATTAACCTATTGCATAACAACATGGGGTGGCGCACCTAAATCAACTCCAATCCAACTTGAAAGGGCGCAGAGAGAAATCTTAAAAGTTTTCGGCTATTCCACTACCCCACAACCGACCTGAACCGGGAAAGTAGGGTTCTCATGGTTCGCCAACTATTCATTCTACAGACCACACTGAAGCAACACGCACTTCTTTCTTATAGTCCCACACCTATGCTCGGTAAAAGACGCTATAACCCCGTCGACCGGTCCATTAATAGACTAACAACTTGTTTCTCTGAACGATTCTTCTGTTTTCTTGGAGGCTATCTCTATAACAAAGTAAACAAAGTTCACAACATCTTCCCACTCACAAAACACCTGCTTAAGAAAAAACTTCATGGATGCCTTATGACTCTTGACTATGACATAACCGAAAATCTTCTATCTATCCCAAAATAGTCACAGCATTCTGTTTATGTTTATCTACCACAAGCACATACTCGTACTACTACGGCATTCATCAAACAGTTTAACACGCACCAACTTTTTCATCACTCACACTCACAATCACACCCCCACACACTCACACACCCACACACTCCTCACGAACTCCCTCCTATAAACAAAATTTAAATCATTGTCTAGCTTTAGTTTAGGGGAAACCATAATAAAATTGTATATTTGGGGCGGAGACCTGGTGGCCTGAAATACAGGCTTCGGCTTAGCTTAGGCACCAGTCTCCCACAATATTTTTCTTTAAGCCCATGACTGGACAATATTGTTTTTTTTTTTTTTGTTATTATTTTCTAAGGATATTGTGGTAAGAAAATAAATTATTCTTATTATTATAGTTCGCTGCGACATATAAATATAGAAGTAACTCAGTGTCAGTTGCGTACTTGGGGTCCATTCGAGTTGGTAACGGTGGAAGTTGCTGTTATAACCAGCACTGTTCCGTCTGATCCAGTGAGCACGTTCCCAACCATTCAGGCCAGGGTGGGGTCCGAAGTGCAGGGTTGAGCCGGCTTCCTGTGGGTAGACAATAATTTCATATCTTTTGCTAGATGGCAAAGGAAGGCTAACAAAATAATTCTGGCAGGGAAGGTCGGACTTTTATAGTTGTCTAAAATGGTCTTCAAAAACGGTCAAATTAAATTAACTGGTGAAACCCCATAGTCGTGAAGGGTATCGATAGCGAAATATGTACAGTAAAATTAAATGAATTTCAAAACTCATAATTTAAAGTTCGGTAGGTAACTATTTCAAAGTTATTTATTTATCACAATTTGTACAGGGATAGAATAGACAGTGACCCCCGAACTAGGCATTTGCCTATATCTTGGGAAACGCGACATTTTCTAAGTGTGGTACTGTAAGATAATGTACATATTCACAGTTATCTCCATTCATTCCTCCAGGTCAGAACAAGCATTCTGTTACCGTTAGGCGCTGATCTGATTATTTCTCACGACACGTTTTATCCACAATCAGTACACAGACACAGCTCCAACTTTTACATGAGACTACGACGATTTAGTTACATCCAAGGGTTGGTAATTTCGCCCACCTTGATGAATATCATTTTTTCTTTAAACACTATGGGTCTTACTACAAAAACTTAAACACTTGTTGAACGAGTGTTTAATGTCAGTGTTATCTCAAAGTCCATATAATTATGTCGTGTTTAAAAGGTGTTTAGCCTAAACAACTGATAAACACTGTTTTGTGGTAGTCAGGTATACTTCTAATACAAAATAACTATAGATTTTATTGTATTTTATTAATAATATATTATAATAGGACAGCTTTGACAACGACGTTTAATACGTCGCCATGGCAACGGTCCTTTCAAATTCTTACCGGCCTGTATCTTTTTAGCGGATTAGATATGCAAACTTATGCAAAATAATCACTGGCCACGTTCATATCTCAAATTCATATTTTCTACATGATGTCATTCTACGAATTGACTTAATAGATCCACGCAAGGATCAGTTCGGGTTTCGCCTCTTAAGCGAATACTACAAGGAGCCTGATACTCCAGGGCCACCTATCCTGGGAATACCCAGTGTACCTCTCCGCTCCGATACCTGACGGACCCTGCCTACGCCTCCGTCCTCCGTCCTTCGTGAAGTCCTCCTATATCTATAGGGCCGCGCCTCATCCGAGGGCCGCCTCACCTGGCGGGCTGACAGCGTCCCCTCCGTGCCTCTCTCCTGCTGCCGTGCTGCGTCCTGTTCTGCTGCGTGGGCCCTCCTACGGGTGTTCTCCGTGCCGCCTTGCACCAGCACCTGCCCTCACCTGCACCTGCACCTGCCTCACGTCTACCTCCTAGCTCCAGCTGTATCTCCACCTCAGCCTCCTCAATCCACCTATCACGCATCATCATGCATACACCCCACCTCCACATACTACACACCACTCTTCAGTCCATCTCCATCTTTTACTTGTAAATACATCTTAATTGTTTTCTACCTCCCTTTCTTTAATTTAATCCTACCCTTAACTTTAAAGCTTAGCTTTAGGGCGCGTTCCCACTTTGTCGTGACGACAGATAATCGTGTAGTTTTAGGTGTCGTGGCTTATATGTTGAATGAATATGACATTTTAACTGTAGTTCGGACGATTTGACATTAATTTGTATTTTGTATTTGTTACTTAAAATTATAGGTAATACGATTTGCATGCCCATGTGACGGTAGAACATGGAGCACTATTATAAAAATAAAACATATATATATGTATATTAATATATGTATAATAATTACCCATGTTTGCAAATGAATAAATGATGATAAAAGAACATTCTGTGAAGTTTCACCAATTAATTTATTTTGACCTTATAATAATAATAATTGTTTTATTTTGGAACAACATAGGAACCACTTTTGTTAGTACACACCTTAAATACTACAACTTATACACTAGGGTTAGTAACATAATTTAGGGATGAACTCTTAATGAGTCATGTACTTACGAGGCATTTCATGCTGAAAATGATTTCGCATGAGATGCCTCAGCACAGGATCTCTCGGGTCCTCAGCCACGACCCTCAGGATGCTATTGCTACTCCCTCGAATCCTCCTCACAAGCGATGCTACCTTTTTCCTGATGATCGCATGGAAACCATCTGTACGCGATTGGGCAAACATCCCTGAGGCACTACAGAAACGAGGGAGTTTCAACATCATCCTAAAAACATTGTTGTACTGGACGCGCAAGGCATTTAGCGTCCCCCGTGAGCCACCGAACCACAGACTTCCCGTGTACAGGCTCTGGCAGTATGCTTTAAACAAGGTTATTTTGACCTGATCGGTACAAAAATCTGCGTGCCAACATGTTCCCGCGGACCGCCAAGGCCCTGCGCTCCGTCTTCATCGTCTTTAAGGTCGTCGACAAGTATATGGCCCAGATATTTAAACTTGGTCACCTGCTATATTTTGCTGCTTATATTTTTGATATAGGACTTACTGACGGAATTTACCAGAACACAAAATAGAGACAGAGAATAAAAGGGATCGATATTTACCTGTGTGCCGATATGAACACCATTTAATGTCATGCCACGGTTGCCTCGAGACTCCACCAAGTCGATCTCTCCGGATGCGGGCCAGGTGCCGTACGTGTTGTAGGCTGGCATCAACCAGATAGCTACCAAAAGAAATAAGATGATAATTCGGCCCAGGAATCTTTAACGTGAAACGATATAGAATATAATAGAATATTAGCAGGCGTTACAGTTACCAACCAAAAATATCGGTGATTTTTTTTAATTTTTCTGGAAAACTTAGAACGGTTGAAAAAACTGCGCGTTTCGGTCATCCAACTTAATATAATTTGAGCGGCTTACCTGGCCACAACCAATCTCCAGCAGGCATTTTGGCGCGAACTTCAACGCGACCATAACGGAAGTTGAAGGATTTAACGGTACGGATACGTGCGCTCTTGGTTGGGTTCAAAATGTGTTCAGGAGTGCCCGTACGCTCGCAACCATAAAATAGCGGGTTTGTACATCTGTTGGCAAACCATAGAAATTAAATCAATCTTTAAATTTAAAAAAAGATAAAGTTGCAGTTCGGCTAAGCCCACTTTTACCTCCTTAAAAAAACTTTCAAGGTGCCGACTTGAGATTACCTACCTTGAAACTTGTGTTGATTGGTTTGATTTTATTTTTGCTATTGTGTGCCTATAATAGAATTCCAGCATCTGTCTAGTTTCTTCCCAACTATATTGGGGTCGGCTTAGAAATTAAATATAAAAAAAAAAATTTAATGTACCGGTCGACTATTGACTCGAAATAGGTTGTTTTTGAATCGCGACATATTCGCCAAAAATGTAAACAAATATCTTTAATTCCTACACAATAAAGTTCAGTTTACGCTACAACTTCAAACGTTTTTATAACTTTTTCAATAGTGCTGGTCACTCTGAAATCAACTTAACTTTCATTAAAATAAAGTTGATATTTGTTTAACTTGAAATAACTTCAATTTGAAACTTGAATAAAATTTGAATATAGGTACGTCTTGTTTGTTTTTTTCGATTCCTGTCGGCATCATTTACGAACTTTGACCAGATTTCCAATAATAGGGGTCCTAACTAGATAAACAGCTAATTATTATAAAAAATGTTTACCTTCAGAAGATGATCATCATTTAATAGGATTACTTTCGTATCTTATCTAGGAATTAACTACCTAATCTACGTTTACGCGATTAATTTGCCAAACATGTAAACAAATATGAGTTATTGGAAAAATAACTTTAATTTTTACACAATAAAGTTCAGTTTACGATACAACTTCAAACATTTTTAATTTTTAAATAATATTTGACATTGAATTCAACTTAATTACCACTGTTAGAAAGTTGTTTTTGTTTAACTTGAAATAACATAAATTGGAAAAGTAAAAGAGATAGCTTTTTTTGGGCCCACTTGCACTGTATATTGTAACGTCTATTAATCGTATTATACTAAAAAAAACGCAACCGATTTATCATTTCAAATGATCGATTTTTCAATAAAGTCTAACTGGAATCAAGAAATCGTAATAAAAAGAAAATGTTTGGATATTGATATTGCACTTATTGATTTAATTCCAGATATGGTCGTCAATGTATGTATTGAAACGTTTTTAACGACTTTAGGAAGAAAAACAATATATACCTAATTACAGTTCGATGTGGTAACCGAATCGGTTTCATTAAGTACTTAACACCTGACTTAATACCAGAAACGGGGGCACTTATCATCAGCCCCCAAGATATTGCTCGTGCAGTCCGTCCGTTGCCTAACTGGAAATCTCCAGGGCAGGGCTGCACAACTTTTGGATAAAGAGGTTCCAAAGGTCGCACGCCCCCTGGCATCCCAGTTCCAGTCACCCTTAGAGTCAGGGTCGCTACCCCAGTTCCTAACGACAGGAATAACCTACCTGCTCCATAAATCAGGTAGTACCGCGGATCCCAAAAATTATAGACCGATCACTTGTATACCGACAGTCTATAAAGTCCATCATGTCTGTCTCTCAGAATGGATATAAGAACGGGTCCCGCGGTACTAAGGAGCTACTCCTCATTGATATGGCCATTAGCCAACAGGTTCGTCGTTCCCGAAAGGATCTGTCGACATGTTGGATAGATTATGACTCGGCGCCACATACATGGCTCATGAGGGTGCTGGAGTTGTATAAAGTAGATACAACTCTACACACCTTCCTGATGACCTGTATGGGGCAATGGAGGACGCTCCTTCGCTATCCAGGATGTCGAAATATCCAGAGGAATGGCGAGCCGATAAGGATCAAGCGAGGTTTTGTAACATAATGTACATACTCACAGTTATCTACATTCATTCTTCCAGGTCAGAACAAGCATTCTGTTACCGTTAGGCGCTGTTCTGATTATTTCTCACGACACGTTTTATCCATAATCAGTACACAGACACAGCTCTAACTTTAACATGAGTCTACGACGATTTAGTGTCATCCAAGGGTTGGCAATTTCGCCCACATTGATGGATATCATTTTTCCTATAAACACTATACATCTAATACAAAATAACTATAGATTTTATTGTATTTTAGTAATAATATATTTTATTATGACAGCTTTGACAACGACGTTTAATACGTCGCCATGGCAACGTACCTTTCTAATTCTTACCGGCCTGTATCTTTTTATATGCATACTTATGTATGTACTATGTAAAGAAACCACTGGCCGAATTCTTATCTCAAATTCATATTTTCTACATGATGCTGTTCTACGAGTTTTCTTTAAAGATCTACGCAAAGCAAGGATCAGTTCGAGTTTCGCCTCTACAGCGAACACTATAAGGAGCCTGATACTCCAGGGCCACCTATCCTGATACTCCAGGGCCACTTATTCCGGAAATACCCAGCGTACCTCTCCGCTCCGGTACCTGACGGACCCTGCCTACGCCTCCGTCCTCCGTCCTCCGAGAAGAGGGCTACTACATCTATTGGGTCGCGCCTCACCCGAGGGCCGCCTCACCTGAAGGCCGCCTCACCTGAGGGCCGCCTCACCTGAACGCCGCCTCACCTGGCGGGCTGACAGCGTCTCCGCCGTGCCTCTCTCTCCTGCTGCCGTGCTGCGTCCTGGCCTGTTGCGTGGGCCCTCCTGTCCTCACCTGACGGGCTGACAGCGTCTCCGCCGTGCCTCTCTCTCCTGCTGCTGTGCTGCGTCCTGGCCTGCTGCGTGGACCCTCCTACGGGTGTCCTCCGTGTCACTACGCACCAGCATCTGTCCTCACCTGTTCCTGCTCCTTCTGTTTCTGCTCCTGTTCCTGGACCTCCAATTTAACTGTATCTTCACCTCAACCTCTATCACGCATCGTCATCCTACACCCCACCTCCACATACTACACACCACTCTTCAGACCATCTCCATCTTTACTTGTAAATATATCTCTAATTGTTTTCTATCTCCCTTTTTCATTTTATCCTTTACCCCTAGCTTAACTTTCCTTGTCGCTACACGACAGTTTAATCCAGGGCGACAGTTTGAGTCCGCTTTGGTTCTGCTTAGCCTTGAATCCTCTAAGCACGCTGCTGGAAGATTCAGGTCTAAGCTATCGTCTGAGGAGAGGTGGTCAGGCTATATCTAACTCTTTTCCCCCAACAATTTGCAACTGATGGAGCTATTGAAAATTACTGAAACTTTCAGTAGCGCCATCAGGATGGAATTTGGTGTGGACAAATGTGTGGTCATGCATGTAAAGCGAGGGGAGATTGTGAAATCCATGGGGACTCAAGTATTTGGGTATGTCGGAAGCGTTGGGCATCAATGTTACTGACATGAAGCAATCGTTGAAGAAGCGCATCTTTGGCCGCCTGAAAAAAGTATTTAATAGTCTTGTATCAGGCGGAAACAAGGTGCGCGCCGTCAACGGTTGGGTCATGCCGGTTTTGATGTACTCTTTCGGCATACTCAAATGGACTCAGACCGAACTCGACGCCCTGGATAGTAGGGCCCGTACGCTGCTGACTGCAAATCGAATGTATCACCCACGGTCATCGGTAATGAGGCCGTGATTTTTTAAACGTCAAGAACCTCCATAATCGTGAGATATGCAGTCTCAGGGAATATTTCCTAGAAACCGACGTGGGGATGCATCGAGATGTAGTCGCGGTGGACAAGGGCCTCACTCCGCTTTCCTTGGGTAAAGAGAACTGGCGCAAGCCAGTATCCTTGATACTAATGAACGCATGGAGGTATGGCAGAGTAAGGAGCTTCACGGATGCTTCTTCCGGGCCCTACATGGGCCTGATGTAGATCTACTGGCGTCCGTAGCCTGGCTGGCTCTTTGGAGAAACCGAAGGTTTTGTCTGTGCAATTATGGACGAAGTTATAATGACGAAAAATTACCGGGGATTTATTGTGAAAGACGGCACGATTGACATCTGCCGGGCATGCCACCGGCCGGGGGAATCAGTTAGGCATATTTATCTCCGGGTGTTCTCGTCTAGCTAACGGAGAGTACTTGCATAGACACAGCCTTGTAGCTAGGATAATCCATCAGCAACTTGCTCTGAAATACAACCTTGTGGAATCGGAGGTGCCGTACCACAGATATGTGAAAACCCAGTTCTCGAAAATGGAAATATCGCATTGTAATGGGATCGATCCATCATCACTGACAGGAATAGCTATTGTCGCCAATAAGCCTGATATAGGTGGTGGATAGATCAGAGCGGGACGCGCAATGATTGTTGAAATAACCGTCCCGCATGATGAGAACCTCGTGAAAGCCGAGGAAGATAAACAAATCAAGTATCTTGACTTGGCTCACGAGGTTGTTGGCATGCGGGATGAGTACTCAGCGATCGTTGTGCCAATAGTCGTGACAGCCAATGGCTTAATAGCCAAGAGCCTCGACCAACACCTGAGGAGGCTCTCGCTGGGCAGCTGGATCAAGGGCTTGATTCAGAAAGCGGTACTTCTGGACACGGCTCGCATTGTCAAGAGGTTCCTCTCTCTGGAGCCCTGACCACCGGTAGCTTAGACCTTGTTCCCGATATCGGTGGGCTACTATTTTTAAATGGTTTTATATTTTTTATATTCTAATATTTAAAAATAAAACTTGAGAGGTGTCAAGGGACAGCCGGATGGAACGAAGTTCCTTTCTATAGACAGACAGAGAAACACGCGCACGCCGCATGGCTTACAACTATAGCAAAAAGTCTAGTCCCCTTTCGCAACGCGCGATAAGGAACTTCGTTCCAATAATTTATATGTTTACATTGAAATAAAGGAGATAATAATTAATAAATGTCAGATTTTATTTTTGATGTGCTTAATAAACATAGCTAGTGCGTAGGCCGAATAGCCTTATCGTGTTGCGGTTTGCGATGAAATCCAGAATGGGTGACGATTGTTTTCCTGACTGCGTTGGACTAGAGATTTCCCCGCGTCAAACAAATAGCTTAGTAGCAATAGCACCTTTACCTAGTAGTCCTACTACCTACTTGGAAAATTGATTAAGGTAAACGACCGTGGTTGAAAATATGCAGATGACATTAATCATCACATCCAACATGAGAGGTTGGAGTGCTATCCCATCCTCACAGCCTGCAGTAGGCCGCACGTCAATGATAACAAAACCAGCGGGGTAATCGCCTAACACACTAACAGTAGGAATGGCTTTCACGTAGACACTCCAACAACATTCATTGCGTTATTTACGTTGTTGAGCAGACAAATTTTTTGAACATATGAAGGAATGGATTGGAACCCAGTGACTGGATAATACGATACCCCTTGGTAAGACTGGTTGTCAGACTTTCGGGCTACTGACGACCCGTAACGACTGTCAAAGATCCACGAATGACAGCCGGGACCAACGGCTTAACGTACTTTCCGAGGCATGGTTTGTGAAAATGGTCACCCATCCAAGGACCAACCGCGGCAAGCGTAGCTTAACCTGATCAATCGACCCGTGCAGCTGTTATTACTTAGGCACAAGCCCCTCTCATGTGTTCAGATAGGCAGTCGCTCCATGTAAAATACTATCTAGTACTCCGCTGCATCCGGTTAGACTGGAAGCCGACCCCAACATAGTTGGGAAAAGACTAGGCAGATGATGATGATGATGAAGCAATGGATTAGCAATATCCTTGGTGACCTCCCATGGTATACTCCTACTATCTATGTATCACTCTATATTACCTACCAGCTATCTTTAGTGCCACTTCTTATCAACACCATTACAAAGCCTACATAGAAATAAATAAAATTGAAGTGTGTTTGTATTGTCAAAATAACAGTTTTTTACTAAATGCATATGAAAATATTTGTAGGTACAATTACATAATAATATATATATTTTTTTAAATTTTTGTTTCTGTCCGATATTTTCCGACAGCCATGCTAAGCTAGTTTTGTAAATAAATTCTCACCTGTCAGCGGGTGCGCCTCCCTCAACGTTCAAGTATCCAGAAGAAAGGAAGTCTTCTCCAAACTGGTCTGACGTTAGAGTGGGACGGATGAACAGTTTTCCGCTGTGAGCGAAAGAGTTAGAACGGTTGTTGTTGTAGTACTGGAACTCCCAGTTCTAGAACAAAATAATAGCGACCTAATTAAAACGGCTGTATCTTAATACTATATTGTGCAGATTCTTAAAGAATTCGTTGTGATGCATTATTGGTACTAATTAAGTATTTTTTTCATTAGGTATGTAATTACGCAGCGCGCAAAAAATATCGCGAAAATTAACCGCCTGCTTTCGTAGAAAAGTATTGTTAGGTAACTACAGTGAAACACTTTCAACAAAGGAAGCTTAATTCCTACAGGTTGAGGAAAACTGGCTTTAGAAACATCGGAACAAGACCTTGGCCCATTGTCTGGGCCATTTAATTGATTCAATAGGGCGTAGAAAAAAAATGCCAATTATAAAACACTTCTACTCACACCACCACCAGCTAAGGTGTTCTCGTGCTGCCATTTCTCGAGGTCGAAACGATCGAAGTTATCTTCGAAGACCAGTTGGCCTGAGCAGACCGTGGCAGGTGCGTGAGTGCCGCTGACTGTGGTAACACTAGGGGTGCAAGCCGCGCTCAAAGACGCGACCGTTAACACGCCTGCTAACACCGACCACATATTTTCTGTAAACAATATCAATTAGTTATAGCTTATATTTCCCTCTATATTGTCGGCTCTTAGACGCGCATGCCCTCACTCCCGCCGCTCACAGCTGACTAACTGCTTTACGACCACACGTGCGCTAGAGATGACATAATGCTTCCTTCTCTTTCACTCACATGTATATAGGTAAGTACTACTACTACTACTACTACAACTTCCTTTGGATGTCACATCCGAAGGAAGTTTCCTTGGAGATCGTGCCGAGTGAGACGGGTTTGGTTCTAGAATTCCTCCGGTACAGGATGAAATTTTATAGGTGCGCCAAATGAAAATGTCTTATTCAAAGTGTTATAAAGACAATTTAGAGCACGTCATTATAGCCAGTGCACTTAATTTTGATTGACTTTGACCTTTATTTATATATATAATGTAGTTTATATGTACCTGGTGATTTGTTTTGTATTATAAATATTGTTTTTATAATATTATGAATTTTTAAATTTATTTTGATTTAGTTTTGAATTCTGTGACTCTGACAATTTGTATCTTTTAATCTTAGTTTATTTTAATTGCATTGACATTTAATTTTAATTTTAATTCTGTGACCTTTTAATTTGTATGAATTCATTAATTTATTTTATTTGTAGGCATTGAAATTTTATTCAGAGCTATGACTTGAGTATTCTGTGGCAGTAGGCATTGTGATATTTTATTTTTGGTCATATGGGTCTTGCCTGAATGAAATGAATTTTATTTATTTTCTCCTTTATTTCATATAAATACATATACTTACTTAAATTATATTTTTAAATATTAGAATATAAAAAGTATAAAAACATTTAAAAATACAAAACATAGTAGCCCACCGGTACCGGGAACAAGGTCCAAGCTACCGGTGGTCAGGGCTCCAGAGAGAGGAACCTCCTGACAATGCGAGTCGTGTCCAGAAGTACCGCTTTCTGAATCCAGCTACCCAATGAGAGCCTCCTCAGGTGTTGGTCGAGGCACTTGGCTATTAAGCCATTGGCTGTTACGACTATTGGCACAACGATCACTGAGTCCTCATCCCACATGCCAACAACCTCGTGAGCCAAGTCAAGATACTTGATTTGTTTATCTTTCGCGGCTTTCACGAGGTTTTCATCATGCGGGACGGTTATGTCAACAATCATTGCGCGTCCTGCTCTGATCTATCCACCACCTATATCAGGCTTATTGACAACAATAGTCCTGTCAGAGATGATGGATCGATCCCAGTACAATGTAATATTTCCATTTTCGAGAACTGGATCGGGCACATGCCTGTGGTACGGCACCTCCGATTCCACAAGGTGGTATTTCAGAGTAAGTTGCTGATGGATTATCCTAGCTACAAGGTTGTGTCTATACAAGTACTCTCCGTTAGCTAGACGAGAACAACAGGAGATAATAATGCCTGATTGATTGCCGGTGGCATGCCCGACAGATGTTATTATTGAAAGGGTTGCATATACGTGCGCGTAGACTAGCATCGTTCGAACTTTTTTTTATAGGAACGGTTAAAATTAGGTATGACCGCTAGCTTAGCGCGTTGTCATCTTGCTCCAGGTCGTGAACGCGCTTAAATTGATACTTCAAAATCGTCCCCAATTGGAGGATGATTTTACAAAAACGCTGAAACACGTAATTCTTTATATCGTACCAAAATCATAAAGAACTTTCAAATCCCTAGCTGAAGAAATGATAGGTTTCCCATGGAAAGTTTCATCCTCTGTACCTATGTCCTGCACCAGGATGCCATCTATCTCCTTGCCAAACTTTATTGAAATCCGTTCAGCCATTTAGGCGTGTAACATACAGACAGACAGAGTTACTCTCGAATTTATAATATTAGTAGCTGACCCAGCAAACGTTGTTTTGTCATATAAATTATTTCTAACTGCTCGGCGCTACTTCGTTCGCGTGGTGTTCTACCCTGTTATTAGTCTACCAGAGTCTATGTGCATCTATAATCACCTACTGTATTACAGTATGGGGAGGCACTTATAAATCTCTACTAATTCAAATAGAACGTGCTCAAAGGGCGATTCTAAAGGTTATGCATTTCAAGCGTAGAGACTATCCAACCGCCCTGCTGTACTCTGAAACCCAAGTCCTCACTGTGCGACAACTCTTCATTTTGCGTGTAGTCTTACGCCGCCACTCCATCCTACCTCTCGACTCAAACATGCTTCTCAGACGCAGAGGTCATCCGGTCTGTGATTCCGTCCAATGTCGTTCCGCATTTGCTAGCCGCCATTACGTAGTCCTAAGCGCCCGTCTTTATAATAGGGTACATCGGTCAATTGATATTTACACGTTGAACAAGTTTACACTGAAAGCAAAGCTTACTAATTGGTTGCAGAATTTGTCTTACGACTATACAGAAAATATTTTGACGATCACCTCATGAATATATTTCTCAATACATGTAATTACTGAGTCACTTTAACCTGATTGTTGTAATAACTTATGTTTATGAGGAACTTTGGCTCTTGAGATACAAGTATCCTTTTACTTAGTTCAGGAGCCTGCTGTTCAACTTGCCTCTGCCCACTGCTTGTACAATCATGTTTATTGTATGTCTAATCTTGTATGTTTTTTTCTTTGTACAATAAACTTATATTATTATTATTATTATTATTACCCCCTACCCTACTCCTACCCTACTCCTACCCTACTCCTAGCCTACTCCTACACTGCTCCTACCCTACTCTTACCCTACTCCTAACCTATTCCTACACTGCTCCTACTCTACTCCTACCCTAGTTCTACCCTACTCCTACCCTACTCCTAACCTACTCCTACCCTACCCCTACCCTACTCCTACCCTACTTCTACCCTACTCCTAGCCTACTCCTACACTGCTCCTACCCTAGTCCTACCCTACTCCTAACCTACTCCTACCTTACTCCTAACCTACTCCTACCCTACTCCTATAAGTAAAACGCTGATTGATTGATAGAACCTAGCGGACCCGGCGGCAGACGTCATCCTGCCCGGTTGGCGGTTGAATCATCATATACCGACAGAAGCGCCACCTACCGGGTCCAATTGTATATACAAACCTAGTCCTGACAATAACAAACACAAAAAAAAGAATTATCCAAATTGGTGCAGTCGTTCGGAAGTTTATTTATATACGAGTAGATTAGAAAAGTATATTAGTATTACTATGGATTTATTTATTTATTGAAAAACTGTGCAATAGGAAACTCGGATTTAAGTCTCTAATGCCGTGCATGTTTTTCTATAATCAATCAAATAAATAATTCAACACAAACATCACGCCTGTAATCCCCGAAGGTTTAGACAGAGGTGTACGCACACATTTCGCCAGCTATGTTTAAAATAAATAAAATTCATGATTAATTTAATTTGTTACTCGCTTTTTACACTATTTATTTTACGGGGGCTGCTCATCATATTGAAAATTAATGTTAGTATAGAAAAGATACACTTACCGATTCAAAAATATAGCCGAAACTGAACTGATATTTCCATCATTTTGAATTTATATGTACTTAGCACATCGATAAAACGACACTTCAATCAAGATTAAAAGGCTAAGGAGACAAGGTACAGTACCTACCTAGAAGTGCGACAACAACAATATTGTCTGCAAAAACAATCAGTCAAGCTAAATAAAATTGTTCTCGGATGTTGTTTCAAACTGTATTGTAGCAGAAGAACTAAATTCTTCAATTAAAATAAATAAATAATGATTACAGTGAAGCCGATTGATTTTATTTTATTTTACAATTACAAGCTTTTATTTAACTTGCGATATATGTATGTACGAGTATGTAACTACGTTTGTTCGGGTGGACTCTTGCAACTCAATTTTGAAGCAGATATCTTCAACCGATTGAGCTGAAATCGGATGACAATGCAAAATTATTATGACAATGAGCTGATCTGATGATGGAACCGTAAGGTGGCCATAGAAACTCGGTAGTTAAACGACACAACCCCATCGAGTTTGGACTCATTTGATCCGTCTTGACGAGTACTTTGGTGCTAGATGGTAAACAGGGTCTGATGATGGAGTTGGAAGATGGCCATAGGAACTCGGTAATTAAACGACACAACCCCATCGAGTTTGGGCTCGTATGATTCGTCTTGACGAGTACTTTGGTGCTAGATGGTAACCAGGATCTTTGATGGAGCTGGAAGATGGCCATAGGAACTCGGTAATTAAAAATACAGGTAATAATTGGAATATAACTTTATTTTACTTACCTATAACATGGCGAGACGTACCTACCGCAATGGTTGGATCGAGGTGGCTCTAGAAAAGGATGCCTGGAAACATAGGGAGGCCTTTGTTCAGCAGTGGGACAGTGTAGGCTAAGGGCCGAACCCTATATAAGAAATTACCTATCTATTATCAGTTTTGGCATAGTGGAGGTAGAAAAACCTACTTATCTCTGGTTTTAACGTCCCAATAATCTATATCCGTAGCGATCTGTATGATTTGATTATACAAGGTGGCAGAGACATCGGCGCACAACCAGTAACCATGAATTAAGCATAAATTTTAAACCCCCCTAGTGTAGATTTTTTTTGTCGGTTAAGGAAAAAAAATCTGCTGTTTCATAGGAAAATGCAATACCTACGCAGTCAAAACGTATAGAACAGCTAACTTTTTTTTAATAACCGATGAAATTTATGGACGTGAGGGTGTTTAGAATCATGTGCTGAATCCAGTATAATCATAACTTCCAGTGTAATACAGGGTGGCAGGGACATCGACGCACAAACTGTAACCATGAACATGCTCCTAGAACCCTAAAGCGAAGAATTTTTAGTGGGTTATCAAAAAAAATAAAAATCTGCCGTTTCATAGAACAGTGCAATATCTACGCGGTCAAAATTTATGGAACAGCATTTTTTTTAAACCGACTGAAAAATTTTGGTGCTTGGGTTTCAGAGTCATGTACTGAATCCATGATAATAGAGTGCGCGTCGATGGCCCTGAACTATTATTACCCTGTACTACAAGAATAGCAGTTACATTAAAGATTTCCTTGTTGCTACATGCAGGTTCTACCGAGGTTTGACGCTGAAGGCAACTTGAGAAAGGCTCACATGCTGACAGTGAGCTTTTCAGCAGATCACAGGGTCGTGGACGGTGTCACTATGGCGCGCTTCTCAAATCACTTGAAAAACTACCTCGAGAACCCATACACGTTGCTTTTGGACTTCATCATCTGCCTAGCCTTTTCCCAACTATGTTAGGGTCGGCTTCCAGTCTAATCGGATGCAGCTGAATACCAGTATTTTACATGGAGCGACTGCCTATCTGACCTCCACAAACCAGTTACTGGGTAATACGATACCAATTGGTAAGACTGGTTGTCAGACTTTCGAGCTTCTGACTACCCGTAACGACTGTCAAAGATCCACGAATGACAGCCGGGACCAACGGCTTAACGTGCTTTCCGAGGCACGGAGGGGTCTCGGTATGTAAAGATGGTCACCTATCCACAGACCAATCGCGGCAAGCGTAGCTTAACCTGACCGATCGACCTGTGCGGCTGTTATTATTTAGCCACGGGCCCCTGCTTTTGGACTTATAGAAAGAAAATAAGTCGCATGTTTTTTGATTAAATGAATGCAGGACATATTTTTAAGCTAAAGGAGTTCATTCATTATCGCTTGTTTTAAAAATACGAACTATATACAGATTTTAATGTACTTTTTATTAAAATAAAAGCGTGAATTGTTATTTATAGTTGCAAGAAACAGTATTCCGGGGAGTTGGATCCCGGTAGTCAATGTGAATGTAAGTGTACGCGCAAGACATAAAGCCCTTAATACACATGCCTGTAACTTGCACAAAATTATCTATGCAAGTAGCTTGCATGCCAGTATGCCAAAACAGTTTCTGATTGGACAATGTCACGATGGCATGCAAGCTGGCAAACTTTTGTGAGTGTTACAGGCATGTGTATTACGGGCCTTACTTGCTTTGTGATTGTAAGCAAAACTCGAATTTTCGTTATAATAAACAGTTTTGTTAGTACTCAAATAATTCATGTCAGTAGTTAGGGAAGTTAACTGTTAAGCAAAAGCACACCATACATCAATTTGTCGTGTTATAGCTATTTCATACAACTGTCAAGAATGATCTGGCAGATGACAATTGTGATTTAAATATACAGTCATTTAAGTTGGCAGTCAATTTTCTATGTATATATCACTCGAGTGACAGCAGTGCGATTCTGTAACCATCTCACCGTGAAAACTTTGATGAAGTGAGCGTGGCGTGAGCTCTCATTCCAACTAATGCTAGGGATTGACACTATTGACAGCTCACTCTAAGCTCACTTCACCTAACTTTTCACGGTGAGATTTTTACAGAATCGATCGCCAGGTATGAGTATAACTGCCTGAACCAATTATAAACCCAAGTTCTCTTCAAGTTCAAGTTCAAGTAATTACAAGGTAGTACACAAGTTATAAATCAAATCATCGACGCAACACTTCGAAGCGAGTTACCTTAAAGTAAGCTATGATCCATTCTGGGATACTGTGCGGCGTATTTTCTCGGTGAAACCTTGCAAATATCTCGGTAAATATCAGAACGTCAACACTATTAATAGGAGCCCACTTCAACGCCAAAAATGCCATATCCACATCACAATATTTCTTATCTGCAAAACATACAATTGTGTTCTTGACAAAGGCCTTTAGTTTTTTACTATGTTTACCCGCGACTTCATCCGCGTGCATGAAAAAACAAATTGCATTTCATGGGTTTTATTTTTTAAGCGGAACCTTAATTCTTTTTCTTAAATAAAAGTAGCCCAAGTAATATCAGCTGTCGGTAAAAGTCCCGTCAAAATCGGTCCAGCCGTTTCGGAGATTAGCCGGAACAAACACCAAATATTAAAAGATTTAAATGTGCGTATTTTGAGGAATATTAACAATGGGAAACCAATGAACCTCAGATTAATGAGCAAATTTCAAAGCTGCCAAGTAGAGCCAACACATATCATACCTACCGCTGGGTCAAGGCAATTATAGGTAGGTACAAAAAGAACCTGAATAAGTATACAAAAAAATTGAAATCACTGCGCTGCGGCGACGCAACGCATTGGCAACGCCCGTGTGGCATCGCTCTAAGGTAGACTATAATTAGTTAATTCATATCTCTCGCGATAAGACCACCCATCGCAACAAGTAAATTCTCACCTTATGTAACGTAATTCTATCCAAATATCTTTTAGGAAGATCAAATTATTTTCGATTAAACGCAATCTGTGCAACGATTACTTAAGCAAACATGTTTATCTTATCTTGTATTTTGATCACCTCGAAGGTAATAATTATACCTAACAAAACAATTATATTAATGCTGCTACGTGTAGTCAGTGGCGTAGATAGATAGAATACAGTTTATTATATATGTCGCAGCTAACTGCTTAAATTAGCCGTTTAGTCAACCGCCTGGCCTTTGGAAGTAGTGCTCGCCTCGCTTCGCTGTCTCGGCTCGCACGCGGTTGATCACAGTTCTAACCTAATCCATTTGTTACTGCGACCAATTCGGCTCGCACGTGATTGGTTACATTTCCAACCTAAACTATAATTTATTGAATATCATTCAGGCCGTTGGTGGAACGGCCGCCGTTTAGTTAAAAGGGTAGGCGGTTAACTAATCGGCTAATTAAACCAGTTGGCTGCGACGTAGACACCATAAAAGTTACAGATATTAATGTAGAAATTTTACATAGAGTGAAACAATGGGCGGTGTACTGCCTCACCTAACCTTTTTTTTTGTGTTTGGGAAATCCTCAGGGATACATGGCCCTCCGTCTGGGGAGAATGAAGGGTTATGTCAGACTCCGACCGACTAAAACTCCACGGTTCCTACCAATACCATGAGTCAGGGGCCCAGGAGATACTCGTACATTCGCGTGGACCCCCAACTGATCAGCCCGGCATGCCTAGGCCCGATTACCAAGTGCGATCAATCCCACTTAACCGCTTAGCTCCCGAAACAATTCGGGCGGAGAACGTCGTAATAAACCAAGTTGTCTGGTTTTATAAGAATGAAAAGGCACATTTTGTTAGTCCTGATAAACGAACTCTTAAGTTCTTAACCAATTTGTAAGTAGGTACCTATAAGTAGAAGAAAGAATGATACATACCAGCTATCCTAATGAAATAAACCTTCCGAGGGGATGAAATCTGTATGTCGTCAAGACAGAGCGCCAACAGGGAACGTTGTTTGTCGCCCCAGTTGCGGTCCAACTCTCGTATCAAACTCAACCGAGCTCGCTTCGTCAACAGTCCCTGCAAGTCCTTCAACTGAACTTTGCTTATAAATGATAAATGATTTTATTTTGTAAGTAGGTTTGTACAAACACTTTTACACGTCAATCATATTTTAAAACTAGATGAGGTCGGCGTTTCCTATCTGACTAGTCTGAGAAAATAAATAAATAATAAAAACTTTATTGTTCAGAAAAAAAAAAACATTACATTATTTGAATAACACTAGCCTCCACACTAGGATTCCCTGTGTCGTGGAGACTAGTCTTCTTCGTCTTACAAGATTATCATGGTAGGTAGGCTTCATACATAGCATTGGTCGGTATGATTTCTGAGACGACAATAATCAGGTGTTTCTCTTAACAAATAAATTAAATAAGTAAGTAGGTATATGTAGTTAACTTATTGGTGTATCCAATTTAAACTTGTGTAGTGTAGTGTGTTGTATACGTGTGTGGTGTGGATGTGTGATGAATGAGTGAGTTAAGGTGGGTTTAGACCAATCGAAGACCGAGCCAGAGCAAGAGTAAGAGCACTCCTCCCGCCATCCCTATCATTTCTCTAGGTATTGATAGACCAACAAAGAATACTCTCACTCCTTTTAGACTGAGGGAAACCAATAGAGTGAGGACAGAATACCTAAGCATTAGTTCGTTTGATCCAAATCAACCTTTATGTATTTGTGTGATGAATGTGTGTGTTGCGTTCATGAGTTAAGGTACTTCTCCGTGCTTTCATAGTCCATTCCTGCCATAAATTTCGAGAGATGATTTTTACATTTATTTCTAGTCATAGGTAGTATATCCATTTCACTATTAAGCTTACTATAAATAAATGGTCCCATATAAAGAAAGCATCTGTTCCCAAAAAGTAGCCTACATTTAGGTTTATGCCATTTAGGCTTATTTGCATTTCTAAGCGAGCGAACTTCGGAGTATGTTACTACGCTGTGAGCGGTTTTGTGGTACCTCAGTGCCACTGCCATAATGTACAGTTGGCGCACACGCAGAGCACCAGTCTCTTGGTACAGTGTGTCAGTCGAGAAACGCATCGGTTTCATAAAAGTTACCTTAAGAAGGGCCCGTTGTGCACGCTCAACTTTCATTAAATGCGTCTTATGTGCTACACCCCAAGTTACAATGCAGTAGTTGAGAACAGATTGGCAGAGTGTATGGTAAAGCATTTTCAAAACAATGTTGCTAGCAATCCGGCCCATTTTTTTGAAAATGTGTATGAGCTTTCTAACACGGCCACTTACATGTTCTATTTGTTTTGACCAGTTAAGGTCTATGTGAACGCCGAGATACCTGATGTGCTTGACTTTCTCAAGGCTTGGGCAGTTACATCTTGTTGGTGTATTACTATAACAGGAGTGTAATTTAACTGAGAGATGATCTGGGCAGAAGAAAGGCTGAAACAAACTCAGAGGTCACAGTCTCTTCTAAAGTCCAGACATAATCTTGACCAGATCATATGAAGACCATGTAGATCATGTAGATGTCATGCAGATCATGTAGATGAGGGCCATGTAGATCATGTAGACCATGTAGATTGTTCTCTGAAGACCATGTAGATTGTTCTCTCATATGAGATGGTTTTTTGAGGAAAGAACCAAACAGTTTGAGAGGACCTGTCCAGTCAGTGCACACATTTGTCAGAAATCGTGCAGCTCAACACAACACTTAAGGAGCTCAACGATTCGATGAACAATACCAAAGAAAGGCCATTTGGGTAGGCCACATTAATTACTCAAACTGCCAGACCATGACAAAAACTCACAGAACAGAGAGGAAAATAAAATGACCCACATAGTCTTCACACTCACAATAATTAAAATAATAGAATACTTGACAAAGTAAGCAAATGTCATAGTATATATCAAATTCATTAATGTCAAAGTGTATATAAAAAAAAATCAACAACGAAACAAAAAAATAAAAACATTCAGTATGTAAAAATTGGATCCCAAACCTTTTTAACCCCCGACGCAAAAACGACGGGGTGTTATAAGTTTGACGTGTCTTTGTGTGTGTGTGTGTGTATGTGTGTGTGTGTGTGGGGGTGTGGGGGTGTGTGTGTGTGTGTATGTCTGTCTGTGGCATCGTAGCTCCCGAACGGATGAACCGATTTTAATTTTGTTTTTTTTTTGTTTGAAAGGTGAATTTGTCGGGAGTGTTCTTAGCTATGTTTGATGAAAATCGGTCCAAGATGGCCGCCGCTACAAAATGGCGGATTATATATTTTTTCACAACTCCTTCAATATGGGTATCAAATGAAAGGGCTTGACTAGTAGAATACTATACACTATGACAAATTTCAAATTCCTAGATGGCCACCACCACAAAATGGCGAATTACAAAAACCTGATTAAATACCAAATTACCTGAATCTTAAAACGCAAGAAAATAAAAGAAAAGAAATAATAAGGAGTACCTACAAAAAGCATGAAATAAAAAATTAAATTAAAAATTTTAAAAAAAACCCCGTATACGTGAAACCCTATAAAAAGAAAAAAATAACCTTGAAATTATGACCCTACATAAGTACGTATGAAATTTTTTGATTAATTATTGTCTTGTCGGGGGACCGCTACTATTTTAAACTTTAACAGAACGTTAGGCTAATAATTAGAGCAGTCCCCCGATCTATCTATTTACTTGCAAAGTAATATTATGATAGTACGTGTAATATTGAACCTAGGGTTTTCGATTAACATGTCTGCGACAGAGTTTTTGTTACATAAAGTTCTTGTAATAAATTCAGTTTTTAACGGTCAACAACAGAAAGCTCGATTTTATAGAACAAAGGCAGCTATAATAAAATGTTCGGTTGACGATTTCGTGTTATTAGAAAATGAAGAGTGAAATCAGATTATAAGACTAAGTTAGATCGGAAGTTCAGAGGTCCGTTTAAGGTAGCGGGAGTTTTGCTGTATAAGTATCGTATCGCTATACGTTAAAAGCTTTAAATTCTAAACTTACAAGTATGCTCACGATAGGTAAAGAAAGATGCTAGTAGGTTCTGTACCAGTCGAAGTAGATAGTGATCACAGTGGTGATGAGCAAGCCTACATTACGGGAAGCACGCGAGTAGGGATTCTCTATCGGCCGGCCGTAGTAAAGTCGACCGTACCAGTAGTCAATACGTAGTCGTAGCCCGGAAGAAAACGGTGTCTCTTGAGGCAACTCAAGTAGTCCGTGGGTGCGCGATGCGCGTTTATCTCTGGCGGAGGTCGGGGTCTGGAGAGACCGTAGTGTGGTGTCACAGGGTGATGCACACGGATCCATGCGCTGGATGTGTGAGAGCAATGCGATTGCTGGTCGGCTGGAGAGCCTTGGCGTTAGAGTGGTTTACTCGTGTGTGGGTTTCCAGGTGTCTTAAGGCTCTTAGTGATAAAAATGATTGTTAATGTGGATAACGATGGTACATGGCTCTGGTTGATGATTTACGCTATGACTAGATAATCAAAGTTTGTTTACATTACTTTAGTTGTATCAATACTCTAAAAGCCTTCAACTCTAGGCGTACGTATAAGTACGCTCACATACAAGCGATGCCTATAAGTATGTAGTGTTCCTAACGAGTTAAACGTAGAAGACGGCGAGGAGAGATCCTCCACCGACTAGTAGAGCACATACCATGGCTATTAGGTCATACTGTGCGACAACGGGTCAGCCGCATATGTTGAATGTTGTACATCAAAATATGCACGGTCTGTCCGGCAAAGAGCTAGAATTCAGTTTATTTATGGAGAACTATGATGTTCAGGTGTTATGTTTGACTGAAAACTGGGTGAAAGAACATGAAGTAGTGTTTATCAATGATGAAAACTTTACCGTACAGAGAGAGCGGTAATGGAAGATTCTCTCAATAGGTTGAAATCAAGTAACAAAAGTATTATATTATGTGGAGATTTCAATATTAATATTTTAGATGTTACTCTTAGTATTAGGCTTCTCAATCTTTTTAGGTCTTATAATTTAATTTTTTTATTTGTTGAACCTACTAGGACCACAGCATCTTCGTCAACTTGTCTTTATAATATATTTAGTGACTGTGATGCCAAACATAAATTAGTGTTAACTGACTTAACGTCCGATCACTGTGGTTTATTAGCTAGCTTCCCCATGCCATTACATAAAAAGCCGCATAAACTTGAATGCAGGCTTTATACAGCTAGTCGTTGCAAAATATTTAAAAATAATATCGCTCATACAATTACACCATCTATAAGTAGTAGAATACGAGAATCCCAATGAAATTTATGGTTCCCTTTTTGATGTTGTGCAAAAAGAGAACCTGTATGTGTATGTATTTTTAAGATCAAAACTATTAACATTAATGGATCCTCTCTTGGCTTTAACCAATGGGCTACTCCAGGAATGTATAAAAGTAAAGCGAGACTATACGAGTTATATGGTTTGAAAAAATACAGGTTTGATACTCCTTTCCTAGAGTAGGTATGTCAAACATTATTCAAAAAGATTAGTGCTTTTGCGATTCAATTAAAAATTCTAATAATAAAGTAAAAACCAATTGGAAAATGATTAACAATGAAACGGGTAAATCTGTTAAACAAGAAAAACAACTTGAGATTATGGTCAACAGCAAATTAGTTAATAATGCAGCTGACGTAGCTGAGGCATTTAATGAGTTTTTTGCTAACATACCGATAACTACGACTCGCTCCTTAAATTCGTCCTCGTACTCGTATAAACCTCAAAACCTTTTGCATAGTAGTGTACCTAAATGTAGTCCTTTATTTAGTTTCGAACATGTAACCCCGCGTGATGTAGTTAATATTTATAATACACTTCAGTCTAAAAACACCGGTGATTATTGGGGCATCTCCATTAAACTTTTAGGTAATTTAGTAGACATCGCAGCGAGGGCTATTACTACTATCTAGCTGTTACTTTTAATAAATATGTTGATTTAGGAACTTTGCCTGACCTCATGGAGAGTAGTAAAGTCATACCATTATTTAAATCAGGTAATAAGAATGACGTTGGCAATTTCAAGCCTATTTCTATTTTACCTGCATTTAGCAAAATATTTGAAAAGTTAATACTCAAGCAGTTGCTAAGACATTTTAACTTAAACAGCCTCCTCATTAATGAGCAATATGGCTTTACAAAAGGTCGTTCAACTACAGATGCGGGTGTTGCTCTGCTGAGACATATATTTGACGCATGGGAGAAATCGCAAATGCTATTGGAGTTTTCTGTGATCTCTCCAAAGCCTTTGATTGCGTGCACCATGACACGCTTTTGCGTAAGTTATGTCATTACGGTGTCCGAAACGAAGCTCTTATTACGATAATTTCTTATTTACACAATAGGGTCCAATGTGTAGATGTTAATGGCGTGAAATTTTCCGGGCTACCAGTTCAGTTAGGTGTTCCGCAAGGCTCAATACTGGGACCATTCTGGTTTTTAGTATATATCAATGATTTACCATTCCATTTGATGGACATCTGTGACGTTGTACTGTTTGCAGATGATACCTCTCTTATTTTTAAAGTAGACAGGAATAGACAAGATTTGACGACGTAAACAATGCACTCTCAATAGTTACAGATTGGTTTACGTCAAATAACCTAGTTCTTAATGCCAAGAAAACGAAATGTGTAAAGTTCGCCTTACCGAATGTCAGAAATCTAGGTCCCAACATCGTCTTAGATAAAGAGGTGCTTGAAACAGTAGGCTCGGCAATTTTTCTAGGACTAACGGTAGATGCCAAACTTCAGTGGGGACCCCATATATCAAGTATAGCAGGAAGGCTCAGTTCGGCTGCCTACGCCGTCAGGAAAGTAAGACAATACACTGACGTTGATACAGCTCGTTTAGTCTATTTTAGTTATTTTCACAGCGTTATGTCCTACGGTATTCTGCTGTGGGGCAAAGCCGCTGATATACAAAATATATTTGTCCTTTAAAAACGGGCTGTTCGAGCAATTAACCAGCTAGGTGCCAGAGTTACGAGTTGAGTTGAGTTGAGTTAGTTGTCTATAAGAGATTCTTTTAAAGATATTGGTATTCTCACGGTTGCATCACAATTCATCTTCGCCAACATCTTATATATTAGGCAAAATTTACACTTGTACTTACACTAAAAACAGTGATATTCAGTGTTAACAGTAGAAATAAGGACAAACTACGTGCCCCCTTTCACCGGCTTCATAAGGTGCATAACTCATTTGTTGGGCTTGGTATAACCTTTTAATAATAATAATAATAATATCCCTGGACATTTCACACAGCGCCATCTAGTCCCAAGCTAAGCAACCTAATGCTTGTGTTATGGTAACAAGATGGCTGATAAACTACTTATATACATTTTTTTTCATTTTTTTTCTAACAAGATTGCCTCTTATTTGCTAGACTTGCTTTTTCATGCGTTTAAAGCTCAAGTAAAATCCAACCTTTGCTCAAAGGCTTACTATTCCATCAACGACTACTTACACGATAAGAATAGTTGGTCGCTCTAATTAACTCAAGACAACGTTCATGTTCTTTCTCCAGAATTGGCTTACTGACAGGTTATTGTTACTAGTATTAACTTACTTATTTATTTATTTTACTTCGATGGTCCTAGTTTACCATCTGTGACTTCAAGTGACAGCTATGTGACCAGGAACCCAGCAATGCATAAATATGTAAGGTGTCACCCCCTTTATGCCTGGAGGCTTTTATTTAGGTAGTAAGTTTTTATTTACATTTTAATTAATTATTTTTCAGCTTGAGTACGTGTAGTTTTTATTATATTTGTTGGTATATTGGCATGGCTAGCTGACATATGGCAAATAATTTAATTTCATGTTCTGTGCCTTGTAATGTTAATTACTTAAAACCTAGTATTGTATACAATCAAGTATTTTCTAACTGAACAGACAGCTGTGCTGCTGGGGAGTTTGTTGCGCCACTTCTTCTTCCCAGCGATAGCGCTAGGAAGTGGTGAAGGGCGGGCGTTTTTGAGGGACTGTCTTTTGTAATTTTGACGTTCGAAAAGTGCTGATTCTCAGCCTAATTTGAATAAATGCCTTTTGATTTTGATTTTGACACTGTACGCACTTGTATGTAGTCGTAACTGCAACTCCGTTGTGAGTTGTTCAGGGGGCGATGGGCAGCTGGTGGTGCAGCGGGGACCCGAGTCTTAAAGGAGACTATTGTTGTGTTGGTTTTGTAACGGCCGAGCTATGAGCGTTGTATGCAATCTACGAGTAAGTTGATACAGTTCCTGACCAGTTATTACTAAGGCTTAGAGGAATCTTTTGTTATCTAATGATAGTTTGGATCAGAGTATTACTAACGAATTTGAGGATAGTGATAGTTTTATTGATGAAACAGAGTAGAGATTATGTTGTGTGTGTTATGTGGGATTTCGTGAGACACCATAAAGTCCAGGAGTGACTTGGCGATTCAATGGGGGTGCGCAAATAAAATAGACGAGTTTAGTAACTGGAGGTTACCAGATAGTATGAGACACATGCATCTTAGTTGATTCTTTTGATTGTAATCTTGAGATTTGGGAATCAAATAGTGGGTAATGCTCTGAACTCTGCTATTGTTAGTTTGTTCGAGTTTTCATTGTGTTTTTGCCTGTACGAAATGTGGTCAGGAGTGACCGAGCTATGTGATACTTTGCGGGTATGTTTCTTTACAGATTAACACACGAGGAGGTGTGTCAAGCAGGATGGCCATGTCGGAGTCATTCGTTTGACTATTCAGAACGCTAGCGCCATCTCGTGGCGCTAGACAGAGTCTAGCTTGAGTTCGTGGGGGGACGAGAGCAACAGCTACAAAAGCGGTGTGAGCAGAGCTCTCGAGATCATCGAAACATTGGACTTCGTACGAACAACATGTGCTTAGAAACTGTCTCGTGCTCCGTATCGTTGAGTTGAGTACCTACAGTGTGTGATTCGCTAGTGTGACTAACTTGTTCGTAAATTGTAATCTGATTTGAACTGCAAACCGTTTTTTATTGTGCTATAACCAACACTCCCCATAGTACGCCCACAGTATGTAAATAAAATATGCCTGTTGTTAACAAGAGACAGACATACTTCTCCGACATATATATCAGTATCCGGTTAGACTAGAAACCGACCTCAAAAATCGAAAACTAGCTTCTTTATACACGCACCCTCACTTGATTGACCTTTAAGAGACTGCATATCAATGTTGAGGTCATCCTGCGACCGTTATACGGACGGTGCTGCGTCCGTATAACCGTCCATCATCGTCCATCATCTCCTCGTCTAGTAGAATCTAATTAATTAAAATGAGCCAAGAGTTCAAATCCCCCACCTGCACTGCATGTCGATGTTGAGGTCGAGGTCGAGATGGAATCATCTCCTAAGACAAGTTCCGTCTAGTAGAATCTAATTAATTAAAATGAGCAAAGAGTTCAAATCCCCCACCGTAACACATTTCATTTCAAAAATCTTTATATTTACTCAATTATTATTAATCATTATAATTTAGGCACTTTATGAGTTTTAACTGCTTACAACATACACTTTACACACAATAATCATGGGTACATGATGACAATTAAGCAAATTATTTAGTTATAATTTACTGATTGCAAAGTATAACAAAATTATTAAAATAATTTGCTGATCGCACGGTGTACGATCGCGATCATTAATTCAGTATCACCATAAGGACTGTATTGCTGTGAACGCGCGGTAAAGGCCGTACCTACGTCTGTGTGCATAAAGTGATGTATCAACACAAAACGCACACCTCATAATTCGCACACTGGCTGGCGTCGAACGAAACAAAAAACATACCGTCGCTTTTGCACACAAGCTACGTAATTACGTATGACCTTGGTTGGTTCATACCATTGCTAAAATGCTGGTAGTATTACGTATTGGATTGTTGAACACATAGGTCTGGGTTGCAATCTCGAGTTGGGACTTTTATTTTTCTTTTCCGACAATAATCTTTATCGGTTATTTTGTTATTCGTTTTTTATAGATTATTATACAAGAATCATAATGTAATAATTATTTTATTTTCATTATTATATTGCTATTTTGTAATACGGGGTTAAAATAAAAATGTTTTATAAGTGATTTCAAAATGTTTATTCGTTATAATTTTATAAACTAAAAAAAACACTTTATTTTCTCATAAAGAACAATTTATTGAAGTAAAGCAGGTAACCAGTGAACTATGACCCTTAGACTTAAAATATTGTATCTTAGTATAATTATATAATATTGTGCTTGTATATAACAATATTGTGCTTTAACTACTGTGTGTGGGTACTCTAAGAAATCACAACTAGCAATCTACCCACGTAAATAAAAAAAGTTTGAACTCCTTGTCACAATACAATTAAATTACTCAGTAGTACTACTTTTTGTTTACTGCCAGTGCGTTCGTTTTAACTTTAGTTGCCTATCTCAAACGTCAAAGTTAACAAATCGTATTTATTAGGACTTATTGCGGTTATAGCTTAAGTATTCATTTTCATTATGAAAAGAAGATTGGAACTAATCCTCAAAATAATCCTTATTACGGATATGACACAATATTATTTTAATATTAATATTGTTATTTTAATATTATTATTTATAACTTAATACTTTGTTTGTATGACCCCCATTATTATCAATGCTATCAAGTAAACGCTGGCGCATGAATCGATAAAATAATTAAATCATAATACTCACACTCAGTCCGGTTTCATCAAATATCTGTGATATAATATTAAATCCACCTTTACGCAGCGCGATAATATCTGCTTTCATCTCAATATTTAAATTTCCTTGCATTTCAAAATGAACTACAAACATCGCTAATAGATTAAACACACGTCACTTATCTACAATAACAACCAACCAAAAACAAATAACGTTCTATTTAGTCGCGGTGAATGAGTCGTAAGTTAACTGCATCTGTCTACCTTATAATTTATTTATTTAGGTTTCTGTGGGTATAATCATAAAGTTTGACGAATTATGTTAACAAAGCGAACATGATACGAAACTATATTCAATGCCGTGATTATTCGAACCCACGGCTCGCTACGCATGAACGTGCTTACCGACGGGTACACTACATAAATACGAAAAACTTTATTCCGTCAGTCACAAATACGAATTTCAAAATACCGATTTTCATAATTCCGAATGGTTCTAAATTAACAACCGAATATAACAACTCCGACTTATCATTACTCCTATTTTTATAATTCCTAAATTTCAATATTCCTAACGTTTATAATTACTATTCTCAAAATATCGAGTTTCAATAGATCGAATAACAAAAAGTCCGACTTAATGATAATTCGAAATATCAAAAATACGAATTCCGATTATTAAAATACCGATTAATAGAATTCCGAAATAAAAACGCCTTGTGCTACCAACAATAGAGGGAATCTGGCACTCGGCGGCCGCTGCCGCGGCACGCTCGTTTAGCTTGCTCGCCTTCGCGCTTTAATAGTCACAGTTCTAACCTAACCTAACCGAAGTGATTCCTCAATAATACAGTGGATTTGCAGCATGCAAGCAAGCATGCAGCATGCAAGCAGGCACGCAGCGTGCTAGCAGACATGCAGCATGCAAGCAAGCATGCAACATGCAAGCAGGCATGCAGCATGCAAGCAGGCATACAGCATGCAAGCAGGCATGCAAGCAGGCATGCAAGCAGGCATGCAGCATGCAAGCAGGCATGCAGCATGCAAGCAGGCATGCAACATGCAGCAAGCATTGTTTTTGTCACGGCTCCGACGCTGCGGGGTTTGGGCGGACCCACGCGAGCTTATTGTCGCAGATGGTTTTAACGCTCACCACCCTTTTTTTTTTTAGGTTGGAAAGGTTGGGCGTGTCAGACTTTTACTGACTAAAGCCCACCCGTGTTTCTTCAGTTGCCTATGCCAGGGGCCACGGTATCTCTTTCGAATAACCCGCGGCCCTGGCGGCATCGGCCCTAGCGGACCCCGTCAGTTCGTGTTGACATCTCTTTGAGGCGCGCATGGGACACAACGCGCCGTCGACCCGGGCCCGGTCCTTACCGGGCGGCGAGCTGCCCATTGCTCGCCGCCCGCAAGCCCGCGCCTACGGTGGCCGGGAGTCGGCTGTTGACTCCCGTGCAGGGCGTCTCCTGCGGCGACTAGGTGCGTGAGGGTGCAGTGATTGCCTCTACCTCACGCGCTCCGCCTCTTCCTTCGCGAGCATTACTGCTTCGCAGAAGGAGGTGACGGCCTCCCATGCACTCTCGCTCCGTACCATGGCTTGGACCAGGGCTGGACGAAACCAGGTACTACTGCCGTGACATTTGAATTTCTAACTACAACCGTTTAGTTGGTAGAGGGGGGACACACTTGACTCTAACGAAAATTGTTACTTTAAAGCTTGATAAGTTACGAAAGGTTTACTTAATCAAAAAACTGTATTAATTTTGTACTGTAACTGTAAAAATTAATCAAATAACATTTTTGAAAGACCTATCCAACGATACCCCACAGTATGGGAAGGACGAAAAAAAAATTATCATCCCCACTTTGGATGTAGGGGAGGTACCCTAAATAATTATTTTTTTCAAAATTTTATTTTACCACTTTTTCGGCGTCATTAACGTGTATACTCATGCCAAATTACAACTTTCTAGTACTTACCAATAGTTTTTGAGCTAAACCGCGGACAGACAGACAGACAGACGACATGGCGAAACTATAAGGGTTCCTTGTTGACTACGGAACCCTAAAAACGCCCATCCCTAAAAGGCGATTGCTGATCTGTTTCTAGATGTCTATTCTCAGGGGTACTCGGCACCCACTGTTTAAATATTTCTCATGGGTGCTCGAGCCCCTGAGCACCCATGGAGTCGGCGCCCCTGATCATAATGCATTTATTGAGTCGCACAAAATTCAAAACAAACATGAACTATGGGCCATCATGTTTTAATTCGTTAATTTTATATGTTGGTATATGAAACATTTGGATTCTACAAAAGAAAGACGATATACCTTGATATTAAAACATTTTATTGTAATTTCAGTTGTTTATGTACCTACAAAGTTGGGGATTTATATTCAGGAAGACACATTTTGACTTCTGGGTAGGTAGATATTCGCAGAAAGTGGGATTAAGGCAGTGACCGAGTGGCGTCCAAGAACTGGAAGGTGGGTTCCCACTATGCCGGACCGGTAGATCTGACGGAAACCGGACACCGGACAGCATGTTCACATTACATGCACCGGTCTCTCTTGGACAAGCGTAATTAAAGTTTCTGCTTGAATGCCCGTGCTACACGTCTCCTTTTATCAGAAAATGCGAGCCGAATGACGTGAGGGGAGCATGGGCGGGGTGAGCGGGGGACATAGATCCGGGGCAAACTGGTTCACATTACTCCGGTCCGGGTGTTCTACCGGCGCTTCGCAGTGACAAAACGCTCGGCCAAAACGTCGAGCTCGGTATTTTTGCCGGATCCGGCATAAAGTGAACAGCTTCATATATATTCTTTAGCCATCAGCTCTTCCGGCAGTTTTACCGAGCCGGTAAATCTGTCGGTCCGGCATAGTGGGAACCCTGCCGAAGACGAAGCGTCGGTCATTTGGCAGCGAGATGGGCTGACGACATTGTTACCATCGCGGGTAGAACCTGTATGAAGCTGGCACAAGAGCGTGAGGATTGGCACTTGAAAATATAGGCCTATGATCAGCAGTGGGTGAAGTCAGGCTATGTATGATGGTGATGATATGTTGGCTTACAAAGCCCAAATGCGAACGTAGTCGACTTGTAGTGAAGCATCCTGTCCGCCATTGGAGTTCAGGTTCCAGGTGGGCAACCATTGCCCTCTTGCATTCCAGAAGTCACGTAGGGCCTAGGATTAAAAAAATAACGAGTCAAAATAAGTATCGAGATAATTTAGTAAGTATGTGATTAGAGTCTTAACATTTTTACTAGATCGTCTGTCCGTCCACGTGATTAACACAATTTAACATCCGGCATGTACTTATTGGGGAATACTTGAACGAAGGGTTGGGCAGACTGCACGATTATAAAGTAACAAATTAGTTCAAATTTTAACTATTTAGCAATTAAAATTTAAAGGGTGTAAAATGTGACTTGATTATGATCCGTTTATATCCTGTATGCTGTTATGGTTTACCTAGCAGTGTTGCTATTTTAAAATTAGAAAAAACTTTGCTTACTGTAGGTGATCCATTCCACCAGGGCTTAGGAGCAGGGTTGTGGGCACCGTCAGGGAAGTATCCGGAGGTGCCGCCGACAGCTAGACTGATGACCACGTAGAACTGAAACGTTGTGCAATTAATTAATATCAAATTCAAAACTTCCTTGTTTTATGAAAGGTCAAGTGCCAAAAAAAACCTCTTTTTTTTGAGAAGTTGTTACGAACTCGAATGAATGACAATGACTAAGTAAAACTTATTTAGGTACCTAAGTTTTTAGTAATAAATTACAATATTACAATAGTAAGTTTAGATTATGGTTTGTACCTTCTCATCGAAAGGTGCCATCTTGCTTCCGTATCTCCATGGGTTGTCGATATTAGAGTTGCTGTTGAAGCCGCCGAATTCCCAGAAACCACCATTGGGGGGAGTTACACGTCCTAACTCCCAGTCGTCAATGCTGAACCTCAAGAAATCTGCACAGAATAATTCGAATTAGATATTATTGTCAGACTAACTAGCAATTATTATAAATATTTAGTACTAGCGACTCGCCCCTACTTCCCATGGCTTTGTACGACTTGAAGAAACATTGAGATTGATTTATTATATGTAAGTTTAATACTATTGTATTATAACATAAAACTTCCGGAATAAATTCCCTGAAAGATGGTGAAAATCGCATCAAAATCCGTTGCGTAATCAAGAAGAACAACGCAGTCACACAGCCAGACACGAAAAGCGACTTTATTTTAATGTAAGTATGTGTCGCAGCCAACTGGTTTAATTAGCCGTTTAGTTAAAACGGTGGCGGCGGCCGTTCAATTAACGGCCTGAATGATATTCAATAAATTATAATTTAGGTTGGAACTGTAACCAATCACGTACGAGCCGAATCGGTCGCAGTAACTAAGCCAGGGCACCCTGACCAAATGGGTTAAGTTAGAACTGTGATCAACCGCGTGCGAGCCGAGAGAGCGAAGCGAGGCGAGCACTACTTCCAAAGGCCAGGCGATTGACTAAACGGCTAATTTAACCAGTTCGCTGCGACATATAGATATAGAAGTATATCAGTGTCAGTTACGTACTTGGGGTCCATTCAAGTTGGTAACGGTGGAAATTGTTGTTATAACCAGCATGGTTCCGTCTGAGCCAGTGAGCACGTTCCCAACCATTCAGGCCAGGGAAGGGTCCGTATTGCAGGGATGAGCTGACTTCCTGTGGGTAGACAATAATTTCATATCTTTTGCTATAATAAATGGCAAAGAAAGTCTAACAAAATAATTCTGGCAAGGAAGGTCGGACTTTCATAGTTGTCTAAAATGGTCAAATTAAATTAACTGGTGAAACCCTACAGTCGCAGTGGTGTGCATTGGTTTTCAGAATAGGTACGCAGGAATTTAATTTTGTCGTATTAACTTGAACGAGTAAAGAGCAATGACAATGTGCGAATAAGTACGGGAGCCGAGTAGGCCGTCTGGCGACTAGTACCTACTGCCGCGCGAGTTTGTATGAAGATTTTGTTTTTTGCTAGAGTATGATAATTTAGTGAGTTTCTTAATTGTGGGGCACACACACTAAAATGTAATTGACAGGCTTATGGTGATTTATCGAGGTAGGCACTGCTTATATTCCTTTGTGCAATGCACGCCACTGCACAGTCGTGAAGGGTATCCATAGCGAAATGCAATAAAATGAAATGACTTTCAAAACGCATAATTTAATGTTCGGTAACTATTTCAAATTTATTTATTAAACACAATTTGTACAAGGTCAGAATAGACAGTGACCCCCGAACTAGGCATTTGCCTATAGTGCGACATTTTCCAAGTGTGGTACAAAGTGATTGATGGGGTCAGCGGCCGCTAGTAAAATACCTACTTCAAATCATGATTTTCGTAAATAATTTCTTTTTCTCATAATGATAACACATATGTGGAGACAAGAACGGGATCGGGAGGGATCGGAAGGATCGGGATAATATTTTGGGGAAATTGTAGTCTAAGAGAACAGGTATTCAAGGCTCAAAAACGATGCGTAAGGGCAATGTGTAACATGAAAGTACCAGATAGTTGCGTACCTGTATTCGAGTCCCTAAATTTGCTAACATTGCCATCATTATATTATTTCGTAAAAAGGTTTCCTACCAATCATTGCTCGAAAAATATAATATCCTGACCCTACAATCTAGACGCACACTCCTTGAAATGATGACCCTGTTCAGTATATGCCGCAACAAGTTTGACTGTTCTGGTCTTGTGAAAAGTTTGTGCTACCTGGTCCCTCGCACAGTACAAAGTAGAGAAGTACGTTCACGATGTTTGTTTGCCACTAATCTCTGTCATACCAACTCAGGCGCGCGCTCACCGCTGCACCGATTGGTCGACACTTATAATAAAAAGTTTGGATCAATTGATATTATATTTCTGAATAAGAATAGGTTCAAAAATCAAATTATTTCCACTATAAAGGAACAGCCATAATTTTTGATGTTACTTAATTTTGATTCCAACACCTCATGTATGTACCTAAGTTTGTCCTTTTTTTTTTCTCTTGTTTTTTACATGCCGATTTAATTTGATTCCAAACCTTTAAATTTGTCCCTAGTATTATGATGTAGATATTGTTAGAATTTTTCACTTTATTTTATGTTCTCCGAGATACATTTAATAACAACCCGAGTAATAATTTTACCTTTGTATTGAGTACCTTTAAGTTTGCCCTTACTGTTATTATTATCAGTGCATATGCTAAGTATTTTTATATGGTAATCTGTGGATAACGTCGTGAGTAGTGTATTTATTAATTCTATTATTTTAGTACTCCAATCATGTGTAATATTTAATATACTGCTGTTTGTTGTCCCTAATAAATAAAATAAAATAAAAATTATACATTGTCGGAATAGCAGTTTTTGTAAAATCAAATATGCATCTTTTTAAAAAATCGTCAGACATTAGAACACGACCACTTAGAAGGCAGTAGGGGAAAGACAGTACCGCCGGCATCCTACTGGCCAGTTACAGTTGCCTAAACTCTATAAAAGATGGCCCTAGTATGGTATTTGCCGTTCTTCTATATATATGCCCCGCGCGGCGTCGACCTGTCGCAACGAGCTTACTGCCAGTACGTCGATTTGTGTTGTGGATGCAATGGTAAACGCGCGATACACAATCAGTTTTGTGGTTGATTATAGAAGTTATAAACTTCTACGAGTTCAAAAACAGTTAAACCTGGTATGTATTGTTCATTTAAATAGCTATTATTTACCATGTTTAATTTCAATATTTATGTGTAAACTAGCTTCTGCCCGCGGCTTCGCCCGCGTGGATGTCGGAAATTATGCCACGGGAACGTGCTAACAGGATAAAATGTATGTGCTTCCCCAGGATGCCATCCATCTCGCGGGCCCTTTGTGGCTAATTACAATAGAAAATCAATTGTGTCTCATTAGTGGTGATTAAGAACCCTCTTAATCACCACTAATGAGACACAATTGATTTTCTATTGTAATTAGCCACAAAGGGCAAGGGACCTATATGATATCTTTACCTAAGTACCTACCTAATTTAAAAAAATTAACCTACCTAAATAAACCTATTTATGATGATAACTAATCTAAACTCAATAAATAAGCAAAATCTCTAAAAACTAATATCTATACGAATGACTAATCCTACCTAACAGTATTATAAAATAACCTACGGTCACTACGTACACTAACAAATATACTACCTATACTATAAAATTAAAATCTATACCTACGACTTATAAAATTAAACCTAAATAACTCTAAACACTAAAAGGAATAAAGTAAGACTAGTCGCACAGATAATACTACGGGTGACGTAACCTTCGACAAACTTATTATTTGCGGTTGGTACAGTAATCGGTCTAGGGATCGAACCGCAAAATTAAGTTTGTTTTTTATTGTATATACTTTTCCGGGATAAAAAGTACCCAGTGTGGTGCCCAGGATATTAAAGAATAATTATACCAAATTTCATCGTAATCGAACCGGTAGTTTTTGCGTGATGCCTGAACAAACAGACAGACAGACAGACAGACAGACAGACAGACAAAAATTTTTGTAATCACATTTTTGGGCTCGGTGTCGGTCTAGTAACACCCCCTGCCATTTATTTTTTTGATATTTTCAATGTACAGAATTTTCACTTCTACAGATTTATTATAAGTATCTAGTATCAGTTTATTATAAGTGTCTAGGGTCGCAGATTATATATTTTCCGTTCCCTACAGGACCGGCCATAAAATTGTCTTCCAGTACCGGCCACTATTTAAGTTTATTTTTGAGTGATTTTATTTTGTTATAGGTACACAAAGATGACAGGCGATAATAGTGATGGTGAGAAGACGAAAAAGAAGGGTCCTTGGCATCCCGGCAATATGCATAAAGCCGTGCAAAAGGTGCTGAGTAATGAAATGAGTGCGCGTCAGGCTGCAGAACTGTATCAGGTACCGAGAAGAAATAATGCAATTAATTGCAAGAAAGGCAAGCAATTGGTTTCAGGTAAAGATGTCAGCAAGAAAGGAAAAAATAAGAAAAAAGAAAACAAGAGTCCTCCCCACAGACCGAACCAGGAAGAAACAATTCAAAATCAAAAGTCATTTATTCAAATTAGGCTGAGAATCAGCACTTTTCGATCGTCAAAATTATAAAAGACAGTCCCTCAAAAACGCCCACCCTTCACCACTTCCTAGTGCTAATTCTGGGAAGAAGAAATGGCGCAACAAATTCCCCAGCAGCACAGCTGTAATTTGTCCTTTGTGTCTTGAATCTCATGAAGAGGATTGGATTCAATGTAGAAATTGCAAGGTTTGGGTCCAAGAGACTTGAGCAAATATATCAGAGCTAACAAATCAATACACTTGTGATTTTTGTTTTATATAAATGATCATTTTTATACTGGACGGTACTGGAGGCCAAATTTTTTAAAGTTGATTTTTCATACTCTTCAAATTTTAGTAATAAAGTTGACTATTTCTAAATATAATAGTATTTTATTATTTTTATTTATAGTTCTTGAGTGCCTTAACACACTTTAGCTGATATTTAATATATAACATGGGGGATTTTTATTTTATCCTAAATAAACCTTAAGGTGACGGTACTGCCGGACTCTCCCCTATACAAACATGCTTCTGGTCATAACACTGTATTATTAAGGAAAAGTGTTATGGTATGTGCCCAATTATCTTTAACAAAATAACCGATTGAATAAAAAACGAGTCCATTGAAATGAAATGAAATAATTTATTTGCTATGAATGTAGGTACAAAAGTATGGTGTTAAGTAAGAGAAGGATCCAGCCGATCGATTCTGTAAAAAACTCGCCCTGAAAAGTTAGGTGAAGTGAGCTTAGAGTGAGCTGTCAGTAGTGTCAATCCCTAGCATTAGTTGGAATGACAGCTCACTCCACGCTCACTTCACCTAAGTTTTCACGGTGAGATGGTTACAGAATCGCACTGCTGTACATTCTACCGTGATGCATGCAATTTTTTTTGTTATTGTAGAATTAATTATGAAATAATCTTAAAAAATCAAATACGAGTATTTAAAGAGTATCAAATTATTAAAAATAGTCAATAAAATAAAAATAGTCAAATAATACCATTGGCTGTTGAATTTGTCTAGGCAGGTCATTTATATAAAGCAAAAATATTAAGGGTCCGACAACAGTGCCTTGCGGTACTCCAAATTTAACTTCCCTACTCATCATCTGCCTAGCCTTTTCCCAACTATGTTGGGGTCTGCTTCCAGTCTAACCGGATGCAGCTGAATACCAGTATTATACATGGAGCGATTGCTTATCTGACCTCCACAACCCAGTTACTGGGTAATACGATACCCCTTGGTAAGACTGGATGTCAGACTTTCGGGCTTCTGACTACCCGTAACGACTGTCAAAGATCCACGAATGACAGCTGGGACCAACGGCTTAACGTGCTTTCCGAGGCACGGAGGGGTCTTGGTATGTAAAGATGGTGACCCATCCACAGACCAACCGCGGCAAGCGTAGCTTAACCTGACCGATCGACCTGTGCGGCTATTATTATTTAGCCACGGGCCCCTCAAGATGGCCGCCGCTACAAAATGCCGGATTACATATTTTTTCAGAACTCCCTCAATATGGGTATCAAATGAAAGGGCTTGACTAGTAGAATACTATACACTATGATAAATTTCAAATCCAAGATGGCCGCCACCACAAAATGGCGAATTACATTTTTTTTTTCACAGCTCCCTCAGTATGGGTATCAAATGAAAGGGCTTGACTAGTAGAATACTATACACTATGACAAATTTCAAATCCAAGATGGCCGCCACCACAAAATGGCAAATTACATTTTTTTTTCACAACTCCCTCAATCTGAGTATCAAACGAAGGGCTTGCTAGTAGAATACTATACACTATGACAAATTTCAAATCCAAGGTGGTCACCACCACAAAATGGCGAATTACAAGAAACCTGATTAAATACCAGATTACCTAAATCTTAAAACGCAAGAAAATAAAAGAAAAGAAATAATAAGGAGTCCCTACAAAAAGCATGAAATAAAAAATTAAATTAAAAATTTAAAAAACCCCCGACTACGAGAAACCCTATAAAAAGAAAAAAATAACCTTGAAATTATGACCCTACGTAAGTACGTATGAAATTTTTTGATTAAATATTGTCCTGTCAGGGGACCGCTACTATTTTAAACTTTAACAGAACGTTAGGCTAATAATTAGAGCGGTCCCCCGACAGGATAACATTTAATCAAAACATTTCATACGTACTTACGTAGGGTCATAATTTCAAGGTTATTTTTTTCTTTTTATAGGGTTTCTCGTAGTCGGGGGTTTTTTAAATTTTTAATTTTTATATTGAACCACGTATTTAAATTGATTCCACTGTTTAAAAAGGAATCGTCAGTCTTACTAGATAATTGATTTGTGAATTTCTAAATGATAAAATTTTATAGTTACATAATTAATCTTGACATCTTAAGTTCTTTATTTTATTTTATTGACCATATTATGACCTCGGCGGCGGCGGGACCTCGGCGGTGGACGTGTCGTCGGGCATGTTACGAGGACGTCCTCACGGCGGTCTCGGAATACTCTAGCGGCAAAAAGTATTTCCTAATGTGATAGTGGTGCAGTGTAATAATCCGCGATTATGTGCGATACGCGTAGTGTTGCCTGAGCGGTCTATACTAGTGGTGAATGTTTACATGCCTGTGGACGCAGTGGCGAATCTAGTCGAGTTTACGGACGTACTCGGATCGGTAAGCGCTATCATAGACAGTTGCAACATTGATTGTATATACATACTAGGTGACTTTAATGCGCACCCTACTGAACAATTTTATAATGAGCTATCGTTATTTTGTGAGGACCAAGAGTGGACTTGCATTGACGTAGAAATGCTAAAGGGTGCGTCTAATTCATGTGATTGTTTCACTTTTGTCTCTAGCGTTTGAGTTCGACGTATCCCGTTCCCGTAGTTAGAACACGCAGTATAAGGCGTGTGCAAACATAACAGTGCATAACAGCTGATTTGTGTTTTGCCGAAAATTCACTGCAAGGTGGTCAACTTGTTGTGGCCATCAGTAAAGTAAGACGCATAAAGGAGCAGCATCAACGTGACTATATCGCATTTAATCACGAATTTTTTGTGTGTTTATGTCCTTTTTTTTATGCGTCATGTTTGCCGCAAATAAATGCTTTTTCTGTCTTTTCTTTCTTTCTTTATGTGAAATATTGAACCAACATGTCTGCGACAGAGTTTTTGTTGCATAAAGCTCTTGTAATAAATTCAGTTTTAAACGGTCAACAACAAAAGGCTAGATTTGATAGAACAAAGGCAGCTATAACAAAATTTTCGGCGACGGTTGACGATTTTGTGTTATTAGAAAACGAAGAGTGAAGTCAGATTATACTTAAGACTAAGTGAGATCCGAAGTTCGAGGTCCCTTTAAGGTAGCGGAAGTTTTGGCGGGTGATCGCTATACGTTAAAAACTTTAAATTCTAACCGTACTTACAAGTATACTCACGATAGGTAAAGAAAGATGCCAGTTATAGGTCATGTACGAGTCGAAATAGATAATGATCACAATGGTGATGAGCAAGCCTAAGTTATGAGAAGCACGCGAGTAGGGTTTTCTATGAGCCGTAGTAAAGTCGACCGTACCAGTAATCAATTAGTCGTAACCCGGTAGAAATCGATGTCTCTTGAGGCAACTCAAGTAGTCCGTGGGTGCGCGATGCGCGTTTATCTCTGGCGGAGGTTGGGGTCTGGAGAGACCGTAGTGTGGTGTCACCGGGTGATGCACACGGATCCGTGCGCTGGATGTGTGAGAGCAATGCGATTGCTGGTCGGTTGGAGAGCCGTGGCCTTAGAGTGGTTTACTCGTGTGTAGATTTCCAGGTGTCTAAGGCTCTTAGTGATAAAAATGATTGTTAATGTGGATAACGATGCTATGTACATGGCTCTGGTTGATGATTTACGCTATGCTTATGCTGGGGCCACACTAGCGTTTAACGTCAATGCCCATTATCGCGATAATTATTGCAATAATTTTTACCGCATTAAAGTGGGTGGCTACACTTCAACGGTCAACATGAATGCTCATTATTGGCGATAAAAACGGCGTTGAATTTACTTCAATTCAAGCAAAATGGACGTCGACAGAGCTCTATATTTCATGAGTGTAAATTTATATTATTTGACGTAAAAAACGTGTGATATTGAGGCAAATCAGTCGTACAAAAAACAAACACGTCCGCTCCCGTTGCGCTCCGCACACCACAGAACATATATACCCTAAAGGGCGCACACTGACAATACGTAGTGTGGCCACTTCATCGCATCAATTCTCGCGTTAATCTCTTTGATGTACCGCTACTTGAGCTATCGCCTAACGCCGAACGGCATTGTTAATGCCATTGTCAAATTATCCCGTTAAGTTGTGGCTACACCTATGGTTAACGCCCATTATCGCGATAATTAATGGCATTTCCCGTTAGTGTGGCCCCAGCATTAGATAGTCAAAATTTGTTTACATGGCTCTCGTTAATGATTTACGCTATGATTAGATAATCAAAGTTTGTTTACATTAAAACTCAGTCTGCATGCGCGCACGACAACGATACGACGCGTTACTGTTTTAACCAGTCGGTGACTCAGGCGGAGGACAATGACCTCTACGGTGAAGTGTGTTAATTGTAATATTGTCATTAACGAAGTTTTGGCGTTTTGACGAAATGTGCTGGATTTTATGGATGAGCAAAGCATACATCAACTTTGTACTACGTCTTTTACGGCTGACGACATCGTGAAAGCCAAATCTTAGATATTCGAATCGCTTCCAAATGCGAAGAAGATGCCACTCAGAAGAAGAGACGGGAAGAAGAAGATGTCACGAGACCTTGAGGACATCATCAGACTTATGACTAACACGGATGAAGAGTTGATTCCAATATTCGTGGCAAAGGAACTGCATAAACTTCCCACAGTAACTTTTGATCACGTGGATGTGACGAGGTTCCTGAAAGATATATTGAGGCTACAAAATCAACTCAGTGCACTGGAGGAGAAATTTGTGACTACAGAAAGTTTTGACGTGCTTAACCAAGAAATTGAAAATATGAAGAACGCATCTATGCGAGATAATTTTTTATCAAGCAATTATGTGAACAAAAGACGAGGAGCATGTTTGCAAAATAGCCCCTCTGATAGTGGACCTGTGGGTCTTAATTATGTGCCTATATGTAGGACACAAATAGCAACGACCGCACAAAACCGGCAAGTCATTCCCCGATCACAAGAACTGGCGAGGAATGTCCTATCTCTTTCTCTCAGAAACTAAAGGAAGCGACAGATACACGCGGACACATGGAGGCGCAGACGGCGATGCGGGTTTCGAACAGTGTGAGTGAGAGTGGTGTTGCGCCCACTCAAGGACAACGCGGATGTATGGTAATGAGCGAGAGGCAACATGACAAGCGCGTGGAGGACGAGGCGGCCACTGCGGTTTCGAACCAGGCAGCGAGGCGACGTGACGTACGGGCCGCGTTAGAAGATTGCCCACCCAACCACAACAGTTCGCCAGTAACCACAGCAGCGAAACATCGTGCTACGTTTAACTCGAACGTGCCAACATGTTCGCAATTAATTGCGAAGGGTATGACTACGCTGGAGTCCGAGTTAAGAAGTGAGCAAGCGGGAAGGGAGAAAATACAGAGTGGACGTTAGTGCAACGAAAAGCGACAAATCAATACAAACTGTTTGGTCAAAGAGGTAGCGCAGTTATATCCCCAGAGGGCAAGTTTAAGGCGGCGGCGGATGTAAAAATACCGCTATTTATATCAAATGTTAGTGTTGAAAGTAGTGACCACGATATTATAAGTTACATTAAGGAAAAAACTAATAATGAAGTTGTGTCGTTAAAAATGATAAATATGAAAACGTCTAGAAAATACAATGCCTTTAAATTATTTATTTCTTGAATAAATTAGAGTTGTTTTTAAATGACGAGTTGTAGCCAGACGACATAACATTTAGACGTTTTGTGAGGTTTATGTAAGTACCGTAAGTGTCTGGAATAAGTTATAGCTTGATAAATCTTTTCTTTATGAACCAAAACAGTAACAAACATTGTAAGATCGCTACTTTTAACTGTAAATCTGTTAAACGATCGATGGAAAGTGTGAGAAGGTTATTTAATATGTGTGATATTGTATGCCTCCAAGAAACTTGGCTCCTACTCCATGATATTCCGATTTTAATTACCATATCAGATGAATTTGAATATACGGGTAAGTCAGCCGTTGACACAACTGCGGGATTACTGATTGGAAGGCCGTATGGGGGAGTAGCCATTCCGTGGAGGAAAGGTGTTTTTGATACAGTCACTGTGTTAGAATGTAACAGCTGTCGCTTGGCGGCCGTCAAAGCTAGCAGTGGCGGGCGCTCGATTATTGTTGTTTGTGTGTATTATGCCGACTAACTCGCCCGATAACTTGCCTATGTTTACGGAAGTCTTAGGTGAGATCAATGCAGTGGTTGCGAGCGGTGGGGTCGAGAGTTTGTTTATACTGGGTGATTTTAATGCACATCCAAATGAATTATTTTTTAGGGAACTTACTAGTTTCTGCGTAGGTAGATCAATCGTTTCGCTGCTTAAACTCAAAAGGGCCACAAGTCGAAAAAATTACAAAGCCTATATTTTTATATTCGACAAAGACACCCAGTATTTTCGCATTAAAAATGGAGGTAATCGAACAACAGCCCTTTTAGCATTTGGACACTTAGGTGGCTAACTTCAGACCAAAGCCGCCATCTTCCCAGTTGCGACCCTGTTTTCAGCGCGAGCGCACGTTTGTTATGTGAAAAAGAGCCACATTCAGAAAAAGACCTTAACTTGGATCAAAAGTTATAGTGAAAAGTGCCACATTTCAAAATACGACAGTATTGATTTAAAAATACATGTAAGTATAACATTATCTCATAAGGAAAAGTGCAGTATTTTGTGATAAATGTCCATTTTGAGTTAAAATAAAATGTGTTTTATTATTAATGTATTGAAGACAAGTGCAGTATTTGGAATGCTTCTGTTCTGCATATAAAATTATGGTGATTGTGGTAGTATTTATTTAAATACATCGCATGCTTAATGGAATACTGACTTAACTAAAAAAAACGATTTTTGGGAAATCGCAAAAGAAGATCTTGCTATGAGGACTTATCCTAATTGTTGATGCATAAAAATTAAACTGATTTTCATTAATCATGAATGCTTGTATTTTGAACGTCTATGATTACCTATTGATGAAATCTGAGTAAAAAAAAAGGAAATTATTTCTGACCTATCTAATAATGGGTCAGTGTTTCATTAAGCATGCGAAATGTGCAATGTTTAAATTTAAAACTTAACACAATAATTAAAACCTAAACAAGGTTGTAATTATTGTGTTAAGTTTTAAATAAAATATTGATGCAAGGTCAAAAAGGTTTAAAATAGATGTACGTCAGAATCGCGAGTGTACTTTTCAGATCTGCCTAAATTTATTGCACTTATTTGGTACCTTCTGTGTACCTTTACGTACCTCTCTTGAAAATCTGTGTACCTACACCCGTACAATGATATTTTAAAAATTAGGTACACCCGCCATCCTTATGTCAGAACCGCGGGTGTACTGCTAATCAATGTGTGTAGCTAAGTGCACAGTGGATTTGGAACCTCTTGTGTACCTGCAGAAACAAGTATTTAATAAACAAATTACTGTAAGGTTGCTGCGAAAAGTAAAAAAAAAACGTTTTTCTTTCTATGACGTTGTTATTATTTTATAAAATAACAATCTTCAGTATTAGTTTGCTCGGCTGCATTATGTGATGTAGCCGAGCAAACATATGAAAAGGTAGGGGCTGTAGGTAGAAGTAGGAACCACAAGACCTTATGCGGGTGGAATTACCATGTAAGGGATGCACACAGGGAGGCCAGGCTTAAATTCGAGATGTGGGTTTTACACAACCGGCGAACCTCTGGCGTTATATTTGAAGAAATGCGAGTGGGTCCGTAATATTTTCAAGGCTCGGCTAAAATGGTGCCAAAAAACCAGGACCAAATAAAGATGGATATGATTGCAAGAGCAAAAGCTGCAAATAATTTCGTTAAGTTTTGGAAGTCTACGAGTAAACTTGATATTAAACCTGGCCTATCTGTGAATGTCGGTAGGAGGAGTGATCCGAGGGAGATTGCATATATGTTCAAGGAACATTTTACAGTGCAATCTCCTCTAGGTCCCTCAGTTGATATGATCAATGCTGGGCCTGAAATGCAGGGAGTGAATTCATTAATGATCTTTTCGGCCAGACAAGTTGCAACGGTAATTAAAAACATGAGCAGAGGCAAATCTTCCCGACATGACGGGCTCAGATACCAAAAGAACGCTGGATGACCTACGCATTCAGTATAATAATATTTTTAGAATGCTGTTGGGACTGCCACAATGGTGCAGCGCTTCTGCTATGCTTGCGCAAAACCGAACTGACGGCTTCCACGCCGTCATTCGCAAGAAAACCGCGTCGCTGTTGTCAAGGTTGGGGCGAGTGGTAACAGCATTCTAAAAACTATAGCGGAGAGTATCGACTCTCCGATTATTAAAAGTTTTGTGAGAAGGACAATCACTAAATCATTAATTTGGGAATGTCCTTTTCACAATAATATTTTAGTCTGTCTGTGTTCTTCTGTTATAGGTTAAGTACAGACGCCAGCAAGTCAAGCTACCCGAAACTATCAAATTTTCCCAATCAACCTTGAACCTTAATGCTTTAGAGATAAAGTTGAAAATCTATTAAAGAAATTTGACAGATTGTAGTAGCCTGATGTGCTGGCGTCTGTACTAACACTAGTAATAAGTTATTTTATTGTTTACTAACACGCTGGATCCTTGTTGTCCGATAATAAAGAAATAATAATTATAATAATTACTCTGGTTGAATCAATACTCTAAAAGCCTTCAACTCTAGGCGTACGTATAAGTACGCTCACATACAAACGATGCCTCTAAGTAGGTATGTTGTGTTCATAACGAGTTAAACATAGAAGACGGTGAGGAGAGTTCCTCCTCCGAGTAGTAGAGCACATACCATGGTTATTAATTAGGTCACACTGTACGCACTTTTCTGTAATCGTAACTGCAACTCACTCGTGAGTTGCTCAGGGAGCGATGGGCAGCTGGTAGTGCAGCGGGGACCCGGGTCTCAAAGGAGACTATTGTTGTGTTGGTTTTGTAATGACTTAGGAGTCGTAGACTCTATGTTAAGTGGTGTGTATTGGTCGTATCACTTGAGATGATTACGATATGGGTGGCATGAGTGTCACTAGCTGCTGCGGCAGCCGGGCCATGAGCGTTGTATGTAATCTACGAGTAAGTTGATACAGTTTCTGACCAGTTATTATTAAGGCTTAGAGGAATCTTTTGTTATCGATGATAGTTTGGATCAGAGTATTACTAACGAATTTGAGGATAGTGATAGTTTTGTTGATGAAACAGAGTAGAGATTAAGTTGTGTGTGTTGTGTGGGGTTTCGTGAGCAATCATAAAGTCCAGGAGTAACTTGGCGATACGATGGGGATGTACAAATGAAATTGACGAGTTGAGTAACTGGAGGTTACTAGATAGTATGAGACACATGCATCTTAGTTGATTATTTTGATTGTAATCTTGAGATTTGGGAATCAAATAGTGGGTAATGCACTGAACTCTGCTATTGTTAGTTTGTTCGAGTATTCATTGTGTTTTTGCCTGTACCAAATGTGGTCAGGAGTGACCGAGCTATGTGATACTTTGCCGGTATGTTTCTTTACAGATTAACACACGAGGACGTATGTCCAGCAGGATGACTGTGTCGGAGTCATTCGTTTGACTATTCGGAACGCTAGCGCCATCTCGTGGCGCTAGACATAGTCTAGCCTGAGTTCCTGGAGGTGGACGAGAGCTACAGCTACAAGAGCGGTGTGAGCAGAGCTCTCGAAAATATCGAAACATTGGACATCGTACGAACAACATGTGCTTAGAAACTGTCTCGCGTTCCGTTTCGTTGAGTTGTGCACCTACGGTGTGTGATTCGCTAGTGTGACTAACTTGTTCGTAAATTATAATCTGATTTGAAGTGCAAACCGTTTTTCTATTGCGTTATAACGAACACTACCTGTAGTACGCCCACAGTAATTAAAATATGCCTGATGCTAACGAGAGACAGACATACCTTGTCTGAAATATGTATACTAATTACCCATGTTTGCAAATGAATAAACGATGATAAAAGAAAATTCTGTGAAGTTTCACCAATTGATTTATTTTGACCTTATATTTTTGATATAGGAAACTGGCGGAATTTACCAGAACACAAAATAGAGACAGAGAATAAAAGGGATCGATATTTACCTGTGTGCCGATATTAACACCATTTATTGACATGCCACGGTTGCCTCGAGATTGCACCAAGTCGATCTCTCCGGATGCGGGCCAGGTGCCGTACGTGTTGTAGGCTGGCATCAACAAGATAGCTACCAAAAGAAATAAGATGATAATTCGGCCCAGGAATCTTTAACGTGATACGATATAGAATATAATAGAATATTAGCAGGCGTTACAGTTACCAACCAAAAATATTAGTATTTTTTTTAATTTTTCTGGAAATCTTGTAACGGTTGAAAAAACTGCGTGTTTCGGTCTACCAACTTAATATAATTTGAGCGGCTTACCTGGCCACAACCAATCTCCAGCAGGCATTTTGGCGCGAACTTCAACGCGACCATAAGTGAAGCTTAAGGAATTAACGGTACGGATACGTGCGCTCTTGATTGGGTTCAAAATGTGTTCAGGAGTGGCCGTACGCTCGCAACCATAATATAGCGGGTTTGTACATCTGTTGGCAAACCATAGAAATTAAATTAATCTTTAAATTTAAAAAAAGATAAAGTTGCAGGTCGGCCAGGCCCACTTTTACCTCCTTAAAAAACTTTCAAGGTGCCGACTTGAAACTTGTGATCTATATGATTGATTCGTTTGATTTTATTTTTGCTATTGTGTGCCTACGAGTATAAGGGGAGGTCCATTAATTACGTGAGGTATTTTGTGCGATTTTCCGAACCCCTCCCCCCCTTGGTGAGATGTCGTGAGATTTAGCTCGACCCCCTCCCCACCTCCCTAATCACACGTGAGATTTTGAAAATGTGAATTTATAGTGTAAATGCGTTGGATTTATTCTGAACAAACAAAAAACAATAATCTATATTATCATTGTGTAAGATTTGGCCATATTTTAGTGAAAGAATATGTTTTACTTCATTTAACCCAAATTTCTCGCAGTTTAATTGTTTCTTGAGGAAAAAAAAATACGTGATATTCGCCGAGACCCCCCCCCCCCCTCCCCAAAGTAAGATTAGATGAGATTCGTCTTGACCCCCTTCCCCCCTAGAACACCTCACGTAATTAATGGACGCCCCCTAATAGAATTCCAGCATCTGTCTAGCCTTTTCCCAACTATATTGGGGTCGGCTTAGAAGTTAAATATTAACAAAAAAAAAACTTAAGGTTCTCACTTCATAGGATTTAGTCGCCGTGGACGAACAAACGACGGCGACTAAAACCTATGAAGTGAGAACTCGGTAAAAAATAGGTAGTTAGGTACGTTTTGTTTGCTTGTTTCGATTCATGTCGGCTTCATTTTCGAACTTTGATCATAATTCCAATGTTATCAATAGGGGTCCTAAGTAGATAAACAGCTAATTATAAAAAATGTTTACCTTCAGAACATGATCATAATTTAATAGGATTACTTTCGTATCTTATCTAGGAGTTATAACTACCTAATCTACGTTCGCGATTAATTTGCCAAACATGTAAACAAATATGAGTTATTGGAAAAATAACTTTAATTCCTACACAATAAAGTTCAGTTTCCGATACAACTGCAATATTTTTTAAGACTTTTTAAATAATACTTGACACTGAATTCAACTTAATTACCACTGATATAAAGTTGATATTTATTTAACTTGAAATAACATAAATTGGAAAAGTAAAGGAGATAGTTTTTTTTTGGGTCCACTGTATTGTAATGTAACGTATATTAATCCTATTATACTTAAAAAAAACTCAACCGATTTATCATTTAAATGGTCGATTTTTTCAATAAAGTCTAACTGGAATCAAGAAATCGTAATAAAAAGAAAATGTTTTGATACCTAATGCAATTATTGATTCAATTCCAGATATGGTCGTCAATGTCATAAATGCAAGTGTTGAAACGTTTTTAACGATTTTAAGAAGAAAAAACAATATATTTATAGTTAATAAAAAAATGCAAATTATTTAGAATTATACAGCGTGGCGCTTTAATGGCGACATTAATTTAAAACACGTATACGGTTTTGCGTTGTAGTTTTATGAATATATTTTAATTTAATTAAACATTAATATTTATTTATTTATTAACAATTTTATAAAATAGCATCTTGGAGCAACCTGACTTAAAGAACTGTAGCGCAGGGGTCATTTGCCGGGGTCACGGATAATAACATCGCATCAATGTAATTAAAACAATTAACGAGCAAAGAGAAGGCGAATTGAAGGAAAGAGAGAGAGCCTATGTCGGCGCGCGGCGCAGGTGGAAGTTGTCAAGTTACGATTTTTTTTATGTTGTTATAATTTTTATGATTACTGGCCACTAGCCCTACCCGTCACCATTGTAGCGCCACGTTGTATATTTAACAATAATTTATAAACTTTATACGGCGTGTTTTTAATTGGGACTACAGCCGATCGATTTAATCCTCAACAATATTCATAATCAATACAAATAGCTTTATGCTATACCCATAGGAAACGAGATATTGCAATAAATGTGTAAAAAATAGATTTTTTGACCTTTGACCTTGGAATATCTGTAGTCGCGGACACCCGCACACCGGATAAGTTGGTTTTGAGACAAGTTTTAGGGTGCCAAAATAAAGGTTTATACAACTTTATAGCTGACTATCTCTCATTCCGAGATACTTGGTCTGATTTGACTAATATTCTTGGACTAAAGACATTGTCCGAGACTGCTGCAGATTTGCGGTTACTTGTGTACGCATGGATATTTCGTTTCTTTCAGTCAAACTATCTAGATGCAGATTGAGAAAGTGCGTATTGATGATGTAAGAAAGTATTGAAACTGCTTATTAATTATGGAGATTTGGATACAGGAATATTTACTTTCCAAGTCGATCTGCAAAAGAAACACATACTTACGAGATGAGAGGTAGAGCGACCTGCGTCTTTTTTAAATGAAATACATACTATCTACTTCTAAGTCTGTGTTGAAATTGAATTGCTTATAGTAATAAAATTTTTAAAAAACCCCGACAACGTGAAACCCTATAAAAAGAAAAAAATAACCTTGAAATGATGACCGTACGTAAGTACGTATGAAATTTTTTGATTACCTAAATGTTGTCCCGTCGCCATAGTATAAAGAGAGGAAGTACGTTATCTTCATACAAACGCACCGCGCGCGGCTTGTATGTGTGCGCCAAAGTATCTATGCGTCGCCGCACGCACACTTACACAAATCTCGGCGGGTTTCGCAGCGCGCCAGACGGGGCTAACATCGCACGAGGTTCGCGCGTCACGGCTTTTCGGCACCGCTAAATGAATGAAAAATGTGTGATAATCGCAGGAGAACGTATTGCTGTGTGTTTGGGTGTCTTAATAATTCATCGATTCCAGAATTGTCAAATTACATGTGTTCAAATTACCTATTGAACAGGAAAAGTAAGAAAGTCACTTTTTCTAGCATATCATTTTTACGTGATGATGAGATACCTACCTACTTACTTATTTTTTGTTGTATTAGTTTTCTATCAGACAGAGGAAGTAGGTAGGCCTAATTTCCCACTAGAATGTAGGTACTAGGTACTTTTGATCTGTCAATTGATTTGCCGCTATTGCTTCGTTTATGTTTAGTCATGCCGATTTCTCAGTACCTATTGTAGGTATAGTAACTAAGTACCTACTTACAGTTATAAAATCGTACTTAAAAAATAAGTAATTGACTAATTGTGAATCAGATAAATAGAGCAAAGTTCGAATCATAACAGCAGAATAAAAATTTGATTATAGTCTAAGAGACAGGCGTTAGTTTTTTTATGTTGTTTTACGATGTTTTTTTTTATAAATAATACTGCTATGAATCTTGAATAAATTTCTGTGTTTGTTAGGAAAACCATTGTTGAACTTTATTGACTAATGATCACTGAATTAGTTATACAGAGATATGTGTTATCTTTGGCAAGGGACTAATGAATTGGTGACAGTACTATCAGTAACCTACCGTTTACTCGTGCTCTTCACCGCCCCGCGCTGCCCATCTGCTGGCCCGTCGCTCTTTCTTTCATCGTGAAAGGTTTCATCATCGTTTAGGTACCCAGACAATACAAGTAAAAAATACAACATCCCGACCCTTGCCCATTTATTGGCACTGAATTAAAATTTAACAAAAAGTGACAACCCTAAGACAGTAGGCAATTATGTCGCGGAATGTGCCGGAGATAGCCTACTTCCTCTCTTTATACTATGCCGTCGCCGTCGGGGGACCGCTCTAATGCCTAACGTTCTGTTAAAGTTTAAAATAGTAGCGGTCCCCCGACGGGACAGTATTTAATCAATAAATTTCATATGTACTTACCGTAGGGTCATAATTTCAAGGTTTTTTTTTCTTTTTATAGGGTTACACTTTTTGGGGGGTTTTTAAATTTTTAATAAAAAAAAATATTTCATGTTTTTGTAGGGACCCCTTATTATTTAATTTCTTTTATTTTCTTGCGTTTCAAGATTCAGGTAATTTGGTATTTAATCAGGTTTCAAAGTCCTGACTGACTGACTGATATATCAACGCACGTACAGCCTAAACCGCTGATCCTAAGGACATGAAATTTGGAGGGTGTGTTGTTAGTAAAGAGTAGGTATCCACTAAGAAAGGGTTTTTCTAAATTCCACCCCTAAGCGGGTGAAATGGGGGGATTTTGTTTGTATGGAAAATCTTATTCCTTGAGTTAATAAACTTGAAACTTGGCACCAATACTAATCTAAGTAAATTATGAAGCTTGCCATTTTATGTTTTTCTAAACTACGACGCCCTAAAAGGGGATTGGGGGGTTTCAAAGTTTGTATAAAAGAATTTTAGCGTGCGGTCCGATTATCTCGAAACTCACTATTTATACCTACGATCGAAAGTAAAGAATAATGTGTATCAGAGTTTTTCGAAAATTACCAGTGACGGGCTGAAAAGGGGTAGTCAATTTTACAGGGGAGGATTTTACTGCATGGCTAAATTAACTCGAAAATTAGTATAAATAATCTTTGAGTCAAGTTATGAATACATTCCAAACGATTTTCTTTTAATTCCACCCCTGTGAGGTTGAAAAGCAGGGATACAGTTTATATGAAAAATCTTCTTCATTAGGTTTGCTTACGCAAGTTTCTATATTACAAGTTTCTCTCTATTAAATATCCGAACGAAAACGTCAACGTCATGTCGCCAAGTGCCTATCCATCTATCCCTCTCCCTATCATTACGTCCATACGCGACAGAAAGAGAAAGCGCCAACCGACTACCGTTTCCGGACTACGTGGAACAAAACACCAGCAGAGGGACAGAGATTCAACTACACTTGTAATCGAACACTTACCGCTCTCGCACCGCAAGCTAACCGCTAAGCTTCGCGACGCGCTCGCGCCGCGGAACATACCAAACCGCATAAATTAAATTAAACCAATTCACGAGTGTCGGCCGACACAGAACCAGGAAGAAGCAGAGAAACAAAAGCTACCGGACGCCGGTCTGCATATCAGCACGGCACATGCAAAACCACCAAGTAAGTCCTTAATTGTTTCCTACCCCCTTGTGTGCAGGCGACATGACATTCGTTCCAAAATAATTACACAACGCTTATTGGTCCTTCGACAGCCGCAATAACCCAACTTATTCAACATAAGTTTTTTGGTCCATTCGAGTCGGATTCAAAAAATCAGCATTCATAGGTCCCATACCTAAGAATTTAGGCAAATACCTAAGTTCGTAAAATCGCCATATTAAACGAACGCGTACTAACGTTCGTTCATTCCGCTAGGTACATATTTCATTGAGAACCATTGTGCCAACTTAATATTGCTCCTACTGCATTACAATAGCATAGGTCAATATTAAAAAACCGCTTATTATCGTGAGTTAGTTCGGCAAACTTGCCTACTAACTTATTTATAACCAATTACTTCTTACTCACTTACAATAAAAATATTTGTTGTAAGTCTACCCGCTATACTTAATAATTTTTTATCCGTTGTATTTTCAACAATAACCCATTATGGAAGAACTAAAAATGAAGATAAAATTACTTCAAGCTAAAAATCAAGCAATCTTTGAGCGTTTATCGTCATTGTATGAAACTTCAAAGAAAATAAATACAATTAATATTGAGCTTCGTTCGGCGGAAACGTTCATGGCGGACACTCAAATACTCTCGATCACTCGTCAGGAATTTAGTGCTAACTTAAACAAAATAAATACATATTCTTTACAAATAAATCCTGATTATACAATCGATTATAACAGTCAAATATCATTTGACGGCGTTTACACCCGTGTCGAAAGAGTTCGTTCACTTGTCGCCGCGAGGTCTGCAAGGTCAACGGATGACTCAACTTGTGATATCGTGAAACAATCTAAATACTCGATCAAACTACCCCCAATTCAGATCCCATTTTTTGATGGTAGGATTGAAAACTGGCCTGTTTTCTACGAATCATTTAAGTCAAACATCCATAGTAATATAAATCTTACAGATTCTCAACGAGTGCAATACTTAATGGGTAATCTGAAAGGAAACGCATTACAAATTACTGCCGGAATTATTCCATCGGGCGAAAATTATAAATCCATTTGGAACAGTTTGGTTCAAAAGTATCAAGATAAACGAACACTAGGGTCACATTACATGTCTAACATATTAAACATTAAACCTGCAAGTAATAATTCCACCTCTTTAAATAGTTTTATTGAAAGTTTTCACGCGTCTGTTTCGGCACTAGAACAATTAAAAATTAACGACTTAAAGGATTTCATACTATTAAATTTAGCCTTGAAAAAATTGGACCCCGCTACCTTACATTTATTTGAGATGCATATGAGAGAGGAGGAGATTCCAACTTATACGGATTTCGTTGAATTCATAAAATCGCAAGTTAAAATATTGGATAGAACTGTTTCGTCTCGAACTGTATCAGTGAACAAAAATAATTATCGTAATCAGTCACGTGATAGTACGGTGCATACCTTTGTTGCTTGTGACAATAACCAAACTTGTTCACACTGTAATGGAAGTGATCATTGGAAGCTTTATATTATGTGTCCAACATTTCAAGCACTATCAGCCAATTCACGTTTGGACTTTATTAAAAACAAACGTGGATGTGTAAACTGTCTTAGCTCAACACACACGGCTTCACAGTGTAAGTCAATACATACTTGCAGGACATGTAACAAGAAACATCATTCGCTTTTACATCTGGAGCAAATTACTGAACGGTCGGGATCGAGCGACGCTGTGCCTAGTTCCGCGCATTCACAACAGGTGGCGCTGTGTGCATGTTCACGCGTAGGTACAGATTTACCGCGCACAACCGTATTACTGTCGACCGCACAAGTATACGTTGACAACAGATATAATAGATATGTTTCTGTAAGATGTTTGATCGATAACGCTTCGCAAAACAACATAATTACGTCAGCTTGTTGTAAGAGACTTCAATTAAATATTATACCGCTTTCAAATTCATTTATAAAAGGAGTAGGAACCTCTTCGCGGCCTATTATAGGTTACGTTGAGATAACAGTTACTGCTAAAAATAAAAATAATTCCTTTAAAATAACCGCTCTTGTGGTTGACTGCATAACTGACAAATTACCATCTCACTTTGTTGATACCTCTGCAGTGCAACATTTGTTCAAATTACCGCTAGCCGACCCCCTGTGGCATATGCCTGGTGATGTTGAACTACTTCTAGGGGCAAAGCTGTTCCCATATTTATTACTCAACAATAAAATTATTTCACCTACCGCGCCATCCGCTATTGAAACCGTGTTCGGTTATATTCTTATGGGTGAAGTACCCGCTAGTCTATTTAATAATAAAAACGAAGTACCCACTAGTTCGTTTAATAATAAAAATAATATCGCTGATTTAAATACCGCTTCATATTTTTCTACCGCGTTGAATATAGATGATTCTCATTGTTTTCTGTCGTTAGACGAATCTTTACATAAATTCTGGAACATTGAAGAAATACCCTCAAAATCTTTTATGAGTCCCGCTGAACGGGAATGTGAACAGCTGTACGTTTCTACGGTGTCACGTGACTCCAGCGGTAGGTACTGTACTGCGTTACCATTTTGTAAGAATCCAGATTCACTCGGAAATTCTTATGCTGTCGCTTATCGACGTTTTATTCACTTGGAAAAAACTAAGCTTCGCGACCCTGCTTTGCGCGCTAGTTATAACGAAATAATCCAAGAATACCTTAATCAAAATTATTTAACTGAAACTACACCTAGTGCGGCTGATCAGACTGTAGGTTATTATATACCGCATCACCTTGTTATTAGGAATGATAAACAAACTACTAAAGTTCGCATCGTCCTTGACGCAAGCGCCAAGTCTCATAATGGCGTGTCATTGAACGATTTGTTACACACAGGGCCTAATCTACAGGCTGACATATTTTTATTACTTTTAAATTTCCGATTATTCCCTATTGCAGTCACAGCTGATATAAAACAGATGTATCTCCGAATTGCTGTTATCGATGAGCATCGAAAATATCAGAAAATATTGTTTCGGTTTAATACCGCTGAACCTGTTCGCGAATTTCAATTTAACCGAGTGGCGTTTGGCCTTAAGCCCAGCCCATATTTAGCAATGCGGACAGTCCGTCAACTATCAGAGGATGAAAAACATCGATTCCCGCGCGCATCCATTGTCGCTTCGCATGAGTTATACATGGATGACTTGGCTAACTCGACCTCCACTCTGGAGGAAGCCAAGATTCTCTCCGCTGAACTTATCGCCTTATTTAAGGCTGGGGGCTTTGACCTTACTAAGTGGGCAAGTAATTCCTTGGAACTACTAGATTCTATTCCACACTCCAACCGCTCTTCTATTAACTTTTCTGACGGGGATAACTTAAAGATTCTTGGACTCAAATGGATTCCTTCCGAGGATTGTTTCACCTTTACTACATCTAACTTGGATAAAAGTTGTACTAAACGTTCCATTCTTTCCACTGTTGCCCGTCTGTGGGATGTTCTGGGTCTAGTGGCTCCCGTGGTTTTATTCGCGAAATTACTCATAAAAGAATTATGGAAATTAAACACAGATTGGGATGAAACTCCACCCGATTCTATTGTACTTCTCTTTCAAAAGTTTAAAGAGCAACTGCCTTTACTTTCCTCTTTAAAACTGCCGCGTCATGTAGCCGTTACTATGGGTTGCGTGACAAATATAGTAGGTTTTGCTGATGCCAGCTTGAATGCGTATGGCTGCGTCATATACTTACATGTTACTGACACAAATGGCAACGCACACGTAACTTTGGTGTGTGCTAAATCCAAGGCTCAATTGCAAGAACTACTTGCTAACCGCTACCGCATAGAGTGGAAAATGATTCCACCCCGCGCCCCCCACTTTGGAGGGTTGTGGGAATCTAATATTAAATCTATTAAGACTCATTTATACCGTGTTATCGGTTCTCAGCTTCTTACCTATGAGGAACTCTCGACTGTTCTCACTGAAATTGAGGCAGTTTTGAATTCGAGACCGCTCTGTGTCCTGACTGAGGATCCTTACCCAGAACCGCTTACTCCCGCTCATTTTATAATGGCTTCTCCGTTGACTTCGTTGCCTGTCGTGAACGTTCCCGAAACAACGAAGTCTCTAACTTGCCGCAAAAAATTGCTTGACCAAATGGTTTGCAGCTTTTGGAGAAGATGGCGGATAGAATATTTACATAACTTACAGGTTAGGCAAAAATGGTTGGATGCCGTGGACAATGTTAGGATTGGTGCAGTGGTTCTCATGCATCAAGATGATGTCCCTCCTTTACGTTGGCCAATGGGCATAATCACCGAGGTTTTCCCCGGCAAAGATGGGACAACCCGCGTTGCTATGGTGAAGACATGCAGTGGCTCTTTCAAGCGACCCATTGTTAAACTCTGCCCGTTGCCTTCCCAATGATTTCACCGCGTAATTAATATCACGTAATCTAGTCGTAATTAATATATTTCAATTGTTTTCTTTTCTCTCTTTCTTTTAATCCGCTTTAACGCAATTCCTTTCCCTTTTTTGAGAATACTACATATCCTCAAACCCGGGCAGGATGCTTACGCAAGTTTCTATATTACAAGTTTCTCTCTATTAAATATCCGAACGAAAACGTCAACGTCATGTCGCCAAGTGCCTATCCATCTATCCCTCTCCCTATCATTACGTCCATACGCGACAGAAAGAGAAAGCGCCAACCGACTACCGTTTCCGGACTACGTGGAACAAAACACCAGCAGAGGGACAGAGATTCAACTACACTTGTAATCGAACACTTACCGCTCTCGCACCGCAAGCTAACCGCTAAGCTTCGCGACGCGCTCGCGCCGCGGAACATACCAAACCGCATAAATTAAATTAAACCAATTCACGAGTGTCGGCCGACACAGAACCAGGAAGAAGCAGAGAAACAAAAGCTACCGGACGCCGGTCTGCATATCAGCACGGCACATGCAAAACCACCAAGTAAGTCCTTAATTGTTTCCTACCCCCTTGTGTGCAGGCGACATGACATTCGTTCCAAAATAATTACACAACGCTTATTGGTCCTTCGACAGCCGCAATAACCCAACTTATTCAACATAAGTTTTTTGGTCCATTCGAGTCGGATTCAAAAAATCAGCATTCATAGGTCCCATACCTAAGAATTTAGGCAAATACCTAAGTTCGTAAAACCGCCATATTAAACGAACGCGTACTAACGTTCGTTCATTCCGCTAGGTACATATTTCATTGAGAACCATTGTGCCAACTTAATATTGCTCCTACTGCATTACAATAGCATAGGTCAATATTAAAAAACCGCTTATTATCGTGAGTTAGTTCGGCAAACTTGCCTACTAACTTATTTATAACCAATTACTTCTTACTCACTTACAATAAAAATATTTGTTGTAAGTCTACCCGCTATACTTAATAATTTTTTATCCGTTGTATTTTCAACAATAACCCATTATGGAAGAACTAAAAATGAAGATAAAATTACTTCAAGCTAAAAATCAAGCAATCTTTGAGCGTTTATCGTCATTGTATGAAACTTCAAAGAAAATAAATACAATTAATATTGAGCTTCGTTCGGCGGAAACGTTCATGGCGGACACTCAAATACTCTCGATCACTCGTCAGGAATTTAGTGCTAACTTAGACAAAATAAATACATATTCTTTACAAATAAATCCTGATTATACAATCGATTATAACAGTCAAATATCATTTGACGGCGTTTACACCCGTGTCGAAAGAGTTCGTTCACTTGTCGCCGCGAGGTCTGCAAGGTCAACGGATGACTCAACTTGTGATATCGTGAAACAATCTAAATACTCGATCAAACTACCCCCAATTCAGATCCCATTTTTTGATGGTAGGATTGAAAACTGGCCTGTTTTCTACGAATCATTTAAGTCAAACATCCATAGTAATATAAATCTTACAGATTCTCAACGAGTGCAATACTTAATGGGTAATCTGAAAGGAAACGCATTACAAATTACTGCCGGAATTATTCCATCGGGCGAAAATTATAAATCCATTTGGAACAGTTTGGTTCAAAAGTATCAAGATAAACGAACACTAGGGTCACATTACATGTCTAACATATTAAACATTAAACCTGCAAGTAATAATTCCACCTCTTTAAATAGTTTTATTGAAAGTTTTCACGCGTCTGTTTCGGCACTAGAACAATTAAAAATTAACGACTTAAAGGATTTCATACTATTAAATTTAGCCTTGAAAAAATTGGACCCCGCTACCTTACATTTATTTGAGATGCATATGAGAGAGGAGGAGATTCCAACTTATACGGATTTCGTTGAATTCATAAAATCGCAAGTTAAAATATTGGATAGAACTGTTTCGTCTCGAACTGTATCAGTGAACAAAAATAATTATCGTAATCAGTCACGTGATAGTACGGTGCATACCTTTGTTGCTTGTGACAATAACCAAACTTGTTCACACTGTAATGGAAGTGATCATTGGAAGCTTTATATGTGTCCAACATTTCAAGCACTATCAGCCAATTCACGTTTGGACTTTATTAAAAACAAACGTGGATGTGTAAACTGTCTTAGCTCAACACACACGGCTTCACAGTGTAAGTCAATACATACTTGCAGGACATGTAACAAGAAACATCATTCGCTTTTACATCTGGAGCAAATTACTGAACGGTCGGGATCGAGCGACGCTGTGCCTAGTTCCGCGCATTCACAACAGGTGGCGCTGTGTGCATGTTCACGCGTAGGTACAGATTTACCGCGCACAACCGTATTACTGTCGACCGCACAAGTATACGTTGACAACAGATATAATAGATATGTTTCTGTAAGATGTTTGATCGATAACGCTTCGCAAAACAACATAATTACGTCAGCTTGTTGTAAGAGACTTCAATTAAATATTATACCGCTTTCAAATTCATTTATAAAAGGAGTAGGAACCTCTTCGCGGCCTATTATAGGTTACGTTGAGATAACAGTTACTGCTAAAAATAAAAATAATTCCTTTAAAATAACCGCTCTTGTGGTTGACTGCATAACTGACAAATTACCATCTCACTTTGTTGATACCTCTGCAGTGCAACATTTGTTCAAATTACCGCTAGCCGACCCCCTGTGGCATATGCCTGGTGATGTTGAACTACTTCTAGGGGCAAAGCTGTTCCCATATTTATTACTCAACAATAAAATTATTTCACCTACCGCGCCATCCGCTATTGAAACCGTGTTCGGTTATATTCTTATGGGTGAAGTACCCGCTAGTCTATTTAATAATAAAAACGAAGTACCCACTAGTTCGTTTAATAATAAAAATAATATCGCTGATTTAAATACCGCTTCATATTTTTCTACCGCGTTGAATATAGATGATTCTCATTGTTTTCTGTCGTTAGACGAATCTTTACATAAATTCTGGAACATTGAAGAAATACCCTCAAAATCTTTTATGAGTCCCGCTGAACGGGAATGTGAACAGCTGTACGTTTCTACGGTGTCACGTGACTCCAGCGGTAGGTACTGTACTGCGTTACCATTTTGTAAGAATCCAGATTCACTCGGAAATTCTTATGCTGTCGCTTATCGACGTTTTATTCACTTGGAAAAAACTAAGCTTCGCGACCCTGCTTTGCGCGCTAGTTATAACGAAATAATCCAAGAATACCTTAATCAAAATTATTTAACTGAAACTACACCTAGTGCGGCTGATCAGACTGTAGGTTATTATATACCGCATCACCTTGTTATTAGGAATGATAAACAAACTACTAAAGTTCGCATCGTCCTTGACGCAAGCGCCAAGTCTCATAATGGCGTGTCATTGAACGATTTGTTACACACAGGGCCTAATCTACAGGCTGACATATTTTTATTACTTTTAAATTTCCGATTATTCCCTATTGCAGTCACAGCTGATATAAAACAGATGTATCTCCGAATTGCTGTTATCGATGAGCATCGAAAATATCAGAAAATATTGTTTCGGTTTAATACCGCTGAACCTGTTCGCGAATTTCAATTTAACCGAGTGGCGTTTGGCCTTAAGCCCAGCCCATATTTAGCAATGCGGACAGTCCGTCAACTATCAGAGGATGAAAAACATCGATTCCCGCGCGCATCCATTGTCGCTTCGCATGAGTTATACATGGATGACTTGGCTAACTCGACCTCCACTCTGGAGGAAGCCAAGATTCTCTCCGCTGAACTTATCGCCTTATTTAAGGCTGGGGGCTTTGACCTTACTAAGTGGGCAAGTAATTCCTTGGAACTACTAGATTCTATTCCACACTCCAACCGCTCTTCTATTAACTTTTCTGACGGGGATAACTTAAAGATTCTTGGACTCAAATGGATTCCTTCCGAGGATTGTTTCACCTTTACTACATCTAACTTGGATAAAAGTTGTACTAAACGTTCCATTCTTTCCACTGTTGCCCGTCTGTGGGATGTTCTGGGTCTAGTGGCTCCCGTGGTTTTATTCGCGAAATTACTCATAAAGGAATTATGGAAATTAAACACAGATTGGGATGAAACTCCACCCGATTCTATTGTACTTCTCTTTCAAAAGTTTAAAGAGCAACTGCCTTTACTTTCCTCTTTAAAACTGCCGCGTCATGTAGCCGTTACTATGGGTTGCGTGACAAATATAGTAGGTTTTGCTGATGCCAGCTTGAATGCGTATGGCTGCGTCATATACTTACATGTTACTGACACAAATGGCAACGCACACGTAACTTTGGTGTGTGCTAAATCCAAGGCTCAATTGCAAGAACTACTTGCTAACCGCTACCGCATAGAGTGGAAAATGATTCCACCCCGCGCCCCCCACTTTGGAGGGTTGTGGGAATCTAATATTAAATCTATTAAGACTCATTTATACCGTGTTATCGGTTCTCAGCTTCTTACCTATGAGGAACTCTCGACTGTTCTCACTGAAATTGAGGCAGTTTTGAATTCGAGACCGCTCTGTGTCCTGACTGAGGATCCTTACCCAGAACCGCTTACTCCCGCTCATTTTATAATGGCTTCTCCGTTGACTTCGTTGCCTGTCGTGAACGTTCCCGAAACAACGAAGTCTCTAACTTGCCGCAAAAAATTGCTTGACCAAATGGTTTGCAGCTTTTGGAGAAGATGGCGGATAGAATATTTACATAACTTACAGGTTAGGCAAAAATGGTTGGATGCCGTGGACAATGTTAGGATTGGTGCAGTGGTTCTCATGCATCAAGATGATGTCCCTCCTTTACGTTGGCCAATGGGCATAATCACCGAGGTTTTCCCCGGCAAAGATGGGACAACCCGCGTTGCTATGGTGAAGACATGCAGTGGCTCTTTCAAGCGACCCATTGTTAAACTCTGCCCGTTGCCTTCCCAATGATTTCACCGCGTAATTAATATCACGTAATTTAGTCGTAATTAATATATTTCAATTGTTTTCTTTTCTCTCTTTCTTTTAATCCGCTTTAACGCAATTCCTTTCCCTTTTTTGAGAATACTACATATCCTCAAACCCGGGCAGGATGCTTACGCAAGTTTCTATATTACAAGTTTCTCTCTATTAAATATCCGAACGAAAACGTCAACGTCATGTCGCCAAGTGCCTATCCATCTATCCCTCTCCCTATCATTACGTCCATACGCGACAGAAAGAGAAAGCGCCAACCGACTACCGTTTCCGGACTACGTGGAACAAAACACCAGCAGAGGGACAGAGATTCAACTACACTTGTAATCGAACACTTACCGCTCTCGCACCGCAAGCTAACCGCTAAGCTTCGCGACGCGCTCGCGCCGCGGAACATACCAAACCGCATAAATTAAATTAAACCAATTCACGAGTGTCGGCCGACACAGAACCAGGAAGAAGCAGAGAAACAAAAGCTACCGGACGCCGGTCTGCATATCAGCACGGCACATGCAAAACCACCAAGTAAGTCCTTAATTGTTTCCTACCCCCTTGTGTGCAGGCGACATGACATTCGTTCCAAAATAATTACACAACGCTTATTGGTCCTTCGACAGCCGCAATAACCCAACTTATTCAACAAGGTTAATAAACTTGAAACTTGGCAAGAATACTCGCCTAAGTAAGTAATAAAGTTTATTATTATAAGTTTTTCAAAACTACCCCTCAAAGGGGGAAGTGTGTGGAAGTAATTGAATGTGCGGTCCAATTAACTCGAAACTCAGTATTAATAGTTTTGACAGAAAATAATTAATAATAAGTATGAAAAGTTGTCGAAAATTGACCCCTGCCGGGGCAAAAAGGGGTAATTCGGTTTTTAAGGGGAGGATTTAGCCTGTATGATTGGCGCGCGGAGGCACTACGCCGGGGGGAAACTCCGCATCCGCGGCAAACCGCGGCGGAGCGGACGAACCTCCGGCGCGATCTCATGGCGGCATGGAAGGAGCGACTATCGCAACCCAGCGCAGGGCACGCCACGATAGCGGCGGTAAGACCCCTCTTTGAGGAGTGGCTAGAGAGACGTCACGGCGCTCTCACCTACCGCCTGACGCAGGTCCTCTCCGGACACGGATGTTTCGGGAGGTTCCTGCACATAGAGGGAGGCGATCGGCAGCGGCGGCGACCTCTCGCGTCCGGCCCTGGTTCAAGCCATGGTCCGGGGCGAGAGGGAGTGGGAGGCAGTCGCCTCCTTCTGCGAAGCAGTCATGCTAGCGAAGGAGGTGGCGGGGTGGGCGAGAGAACGCGCCTTGCGCACCTCACGCCTCAGCCGCCGCGGGAGACGCTCCGGGCGTCGGGAGCCGCGTGACGACTCCCGGCCACCGTAGGCGCGGGCCTGCGGGCGGTGAGTAATGGGTAACTCACCGTCCGATCAGGACCAGGCCTGTGCCGGACGGCATGTTGTGTTCCACGCGCGCCTCAAAGAGATGTCAGCATAAGTGACGGGGCCCCATAGGGCCGAAGCCTGCCAGGGTAGCGGGATTGTCCGAAAGGGTTACCGCTGCCCTGGAACATAAAGGGCTAAGGAAGGAACACGGGTGGGTTTTAGTCAGTAAGAGTCTGACACTCCCTCCTGCTCCACCCAGAGCGGGAGGAGTCATTTGATGATTTCCCATCCTCAAAAAAAAAAAAAAAAAAGGGGAGGATTTAAACTTGAAACTGTATGTTACATTTTCACACCTAAACCACTGAACTTCTGATTTGGCAAAGAGATAGATGGCATCCTAGGGAAGGACATACTTTTTAATAGGATTGCATGTTCCCGTGGGATAATTTCCGACATCCACGCGGGCGAAGCCGCGGGCAGAAGCTAGTACGCTTATAAATAAAGGAGCAGGATTTGAATATCTTCTAATTCCTCATTTGTCTGGCCCCCATTAGTCTGGTTTCATCTGGCTCATAAGACCAGATGAATTTAAACAAGGCATATGAATTAGGTTTTATTTAAATTACGGTAGATCCCTTAAGACCAGATGGATTTTTATTTGTCAGGTGAATTAGGTCTATCGAAAAAGTAATTACAAATTTGTTTTTGTTGAAGTTTGTTTTTTTGTGTTGTTTGTAATTTCTACTTGTTTTTATTTTGTTGAAATACTGCGGAAATAGAATATTACCTTGGAAATTATGGGTTTTCCATTTCACTCATATTTTATTTATATTTTAATTAAAAATTATATAAAATTGCTTAACTAACATAAAAGAAAATTAAAGTAAACCTCGGGGGAAAAAATACCTACATACCTGATACAGTTTTTTTTTTATATCTTTAAATCGTTAATAAATTGTAAAGCAGTAAAGCAACATCTCCAACTAAATCACTCATTAACCCGTCTTGCCATACATTATTTTATTAGATATGTAGGTACTCTAAAAAAGGTAGGTACTAAAGTACTAAGCTATATTTACTCTAGCTAGTCGCTTGAATCCCATTATCTTTTTTCAGATCTATGTTTTCAAAATGGCAAAACCTAAGAAGCAAACTAGAGAAGAAAGGCTGAGAAAAAAAAGGACTTGCGGAGAAAAGGAGATATGAAAGAATAAAAAATAATGATGACTTAAGGAAAGAAAAACAGAAAAAAATCGACGTAACTACATACGTAGAAAAGAGGAAAAGAAACAATATGTAGGACATTAATTAGTTTTATAGGATCTCATGCTGAATTGAAATTAAGTTCATATTATATTATTACTTCAAAATTAAGTCCGAATTTGATTCTCATAGAAAAAATGAACACAAATGTTCGTTTTGAACCTCTTAATAACGAAATGCAATAAAAGTCTTCGTTTTAAACTTAAAACGAAGATTTTTATTATTTTTTGTTAATAAAGGGTTTAAAACAAATGTTTTTTTGTGCCATTGCATGTTATTTCATGCTAAATTTTATAGCATTGAAGAAAGTGTGATTTACCCCTATTTAGTTTAATAATTGTTTATATTGACCAAAAATGTTACTTCAGTTTTTATGTCTTGTTTTACATACCTACGTACTAAAAAAGATTTAATATTTTATAGAACGTATGTAGTAGGACATTAATTAGTTTTCTACAATCTCAAGCTTATAAATTCCTATTATAATATTTTATTGGTGATCTAGCTATGTTTAATTTGACCAAAAATTTTACTTTAGTTTTTATGTCTTATTACTTACTAAAAAAGATTTAATATTTTATAGTTTGATTTTTTCTCATAATATTTTTTTTTTTCATTTAAAATCTTTTTTAATCCTCTTAAATAACGAAAAACAATAAAAGTCTTCGTTTTAAAGTTAAAAAGAAGATTTTTGTTATTTTTTCTTATTAAAAGGTTTAAAACGAAGATTTTTTGTGCCATTGCGTGCTATTTCATGGAAAATTTTATAGCATTAAATAAAGTGTGATTTACCTATTTAGTTTAATTAATGTTTAATTCGACCAAAAATGTTACTTTAATTTTTAAATTGCCAACTTGTGCCAACGTAGTAAGTAGTTAAGTAATATCGGAATTAATACACCAAATACTAGATGTAGGAGTAATTATTTCCTTATTTGTTAATTATTTTATAATAAAGTTGCTTGAAAATAAAATGTAATTATCATTTATCTGTATGGTTCTAATTAATATGATGCAAAATCTCATTCTTCCGCCTTTGTCATCATTAATCTGGCTCATCAATTAATCAGCACACTCTAAATCCTAAACTACTTGGCGCAAATCAGTGCGTTTGGTATATTTTATTACATTTAATGCAGTGACACGCACTTACCGGATGATGACGCCATGTGTTCATTCTGGCGAAACATCTGGTCGGTGTCTGTCAGTCACACCGAAGGTGATTGGACTGGGAAAAAGGAGCGAGCGTGCGAACTAATACCAGAAATGGGGGCACTTATCATCAGCCCCCAAGATATTGCTCATGCACTCCATCCGTTGTCTAACTGGAAATCTCCAGGGCCGGACGGGTTGCACAACTTTTGGATAAAGTGGTTCCAAAGATCGCACGCCCCCCTGGCATCCCAGTTCTAGTCAGCCTTAGAGTCAGGGTCGCTGCCCCAGTTCCTACATAGGAATAACCCACCTGCTCCATAAATCAGGTAGTACCGCGGATCCCAAAAATTATAGACCGATCACTTGTCAACCGACGGTCTATAAAGTTCTTACGCCCATTTTGAGAGCTAAAATTATTTAATAAACATATACACACGAACTACATCATGTCTGTCTCTCAAAATGGATGTAAGAACGGGTCCTACGGTACTAAGGAGTTACTCAGTCAGTTACCTCATTGATATGGCCAGTAGCCAACAGGTTCGTCGTTCCCGAAAGGATCTGTCGACATGTTGGATAGATTATAAGAAGGCATATAAGTCTGTGCCACATACATGGCTCATGAGGGTGCTGGAGTTGTATAAAGTAGATACAACTCTGCGCACCTTCCTGATGACGTGTATAGGGCAATGGAGGGTGGTCCTTCGTTATCCAGGATGTCAAAATATTCAGAGGAATAGCGAGCCGATAAGAATCGAGCGAGGCATATTCCAGGGCGACAGTTTGAGTCCGCTTTGATTCTGCTTAGCCTTAAATCCTCTAAGCACGCTGCTGGAAGATTCAGGTCTAGGCTATCGGCTGAGGAGAGGTGGTCTGGTTATATCTCACCTCCTCTACATAGATGACCTAAAACTCTTTGCCCCCAACAATTTACAACTGATGGAGCTACTGAAAATTACTAAAACTTTCAGTAGCGCCATCAGGATCGAATTTGGTGTGGACAAACGTGCGGTCATGCATGTAAAACGAGGGATGATTGTGGAATCTGTGTGAACTCAACTCTCGGATTCCACGAATCTTAGCGCTTGTTTCCAGTTTGTGATGGTTGACAAGAGGATCAAACGATGTTGGCGAGTATTGACGATTAAACGCGCTTGAGAGACCATAAAAATCTTATTCAATGTTTTAAAAGGATTCCCAAACTGCGCAAACGCAGGCAACTATCCAGCCAGCAGCAGAGGAATTTGCAAGTCAAGTGATTTCTCGCTAAATCAACCGAGAGGCATCTCGAAAGATTCATCTCGCCGCCAGGGTTTAGAGGAGCGTCTGGGGCCTGGACGCGAGACCCGTTCCTCGAGTCCGCTCGAAGCCTCTTGCGGAGACGACTGTGCGGCTGTTGGAGTCCGTCAAGCGATAGCGCAGCCGGGAAGGTTTTTTTATCCCTTATAATATTTTTTATTAATTTTAATATAGGTTTCTGTAAGAACTCGTTGGTTACCTTAGTCCGATTTTCAACATTTGAAACCGGTCTTCAACATAATTTGAATTGTGGATCTTGGGTTAGACATGCTACGTTCATCCAGAAGTTTATTGGACACCTTCGTCGGCTCCGGGATCCGGGACTCTTAAAGTCCCTGGCGCCCATTTACTAATTAATAACATTTAAATAACTGCAAGGTTATACCTTATATTTGAAATTTATATTATTTAATTTAAACGTTTAAAACGGTACAGTACTGGGTTTATTTCCAACTCCCCACGACCCTAGCTCTTTCTGCTGAGATTTTAGCTGGCTAGCAATATTATATATGATATAGCTATAGACACCTACCTAATTTGTTAATGATAAGGTAAATTAGTTTTTTAAGGTTCATCGTTTATTGCTTTAGATTTATTTTTATAAATATACGGTGTTTGAGATAGTTTGTTGTTTCCTTATATATCTATACGAAACCACCTGTCCTTTGGGCTTATGTTAGCTTGCCGTAAGAGGCCACAAAGAAAAATTTGCAACAAGAAAGATTTTGACAACGTAAACAGTGCACTCTCAATAGTTACAGATTGGTTTACCTCAAATAACCTAGTTCTCAATGCCAAGAAAACGACATGTGTAAAGTTCGCCTTACTGAATGTTAGAAATCTAGGACCCAACATCGTCCTAGATAAAGAGGTGCTTGAAACAGTAGGCTCGGCAATTTTCGGCACCTAGTATTGTATACAATCAAGTATCAAGTATTTTCTAACTGAACAGACAGCTGTGCTGCTGGGGAGTTTGTTGCGCCACTTCTTCCCAGCGATAGCACTAGGAAGTGATGAAAGGTGGGCGTTTTTGGGGGACTGTCTTTTGTAATTTTGACGTTTGAAAAGTGCTGATTCTCAGCCTAATTTGAATAAATGACTTTTGATTTTGATATTGAATCATCACGTCTGAGTTTGACATCCAACACGAGAGGTTGGAGTGCTATCCCATCCTCACAGCCTGCAGTAGGCCGCACGTCAATGATAACAAAACCAGCGGGGTAATTGCCTAACACACTAACAGTAGGAATGGCTTTCACGTAGACACTCCAACAACATTAATTGCGTTATTTACGTTGTTGAGCAGACAAATTTTTCCCATGGTATACTCCTACCATCTGTGTATCACTCTATCCACTTCTTATCAAAACCATTGTCTATACATATGTATATATGTAGGCCTACATACAAAAAAATAAAATTGAAGTGTGTTTGTATTGTCAAAATAACAGTTTTTTACTAAATGCATATGAAAATATTTGTAGGTACGGTAGGTCCTTATAATATATATATATTTTTAAAATTTTTGACTGTTCGATATTTTCCGACAGCCATGCGGGCGAAGCTAGTTTTGAAAATAAATTCTCACCTGTCTGCGGGTGCGCCTCCATCAATGTAAAAGCGTCCAAAAGAAAGGAAGTATTCTCCAAAATGTTCTGCCGATAGAGAGGGACGGATGAACATATTTCCGCTGTGAACGAAAGAGTTGGTACGGTTGTTGTTGTAGTACTGGAACTCCCAGTTCTAGAACAAAATAATAACGACCTCATTAAAACGGCTGTATCTTAATACTATATTGTGCAGATTCATATCTTAAAGAATTAGTTTTGATGCATTATTGATACTAATTAAGTGTTTTTTTCATTAGGTAAGTAATTACGCAACGCGCAAAAAATATCGCGAAAATTAAGCGCCTGCTTTCGTAGAAAAGTATTGTTAGGTAAATACAGTGAAAAATTCTCAACAAAAGAAGCTTGATACCTACAGGTTGAGGAAAATTGGTTTTAGAAACATCGGAACCAGACCTTGGCCCATTGTCTGGGCCATTTAATTGGTTCAAAAGGGCGTAGAAAAAAAAAGCCAATTATAAAACACTTCTACTCACACCACCACCAGCTAAGGTGTTCTCGTGCTGCCATTTCTCGACGTCGAAAGTATCGAAGTTATCTTCGAAGATCAGTTGGCCTGAGCATACCGTGGCAGGTGCGTGAGTGCCGCTGACTGTGGTAACACTAGGGGTGCAAGCCGCGCTCAAAGACGCGACCGCTAACACGCCTGCTAACACCGACCACATATTTTCTGTAAACAAGATCAAATTAGTTATGGCTTATATAGATGGGTACTACTAGGTGCTACGTCACGACAACCGAAGCAAATTTCCTTAGAGATTGTGTCGAGTGAGACGGGTTGGTTCTAGGATTCTTCCGGTACAGGATGAAATTTTATAGGTGCGCCAAATGATAATGTCTTATTCAACGTGTTATAAAGACAATTTAGGACACGTCATTATAGCCAGTGCACTTAATTTTGATTGACCGTGACCTTGACATATATTTATATATATAGTGTAGTTTATATGTATCCAGTGACTTGTTTTGTATTGTATTGTTTTTATAATATTATGAATTTTTTAATTTATTTTGATTTAGTTTTGAATTCTGTGACCCTGTAAATTTGTATCTTTTAATCTTAGTTTATTTTAATTGCATTGACATTTTATTTTTATTTTAATTTTGTGACCTTTTAATTTCTATGAATTCATTAATTTATTTTATTGGTAGGCATTGAAATTTTATTCAGAGCTATAAACTTGAGTATTCTGTGGCAGTAGGCATTGTGATATTTTATTTTTTGTAATATGGGTCTTGCCTGAATTAAATGAATTTTATTTATTTTCTCCTTTATTTCATATAAATATATGTACATAAATTATATTTTTAAATATTAGAATATAAAAAGCATAAAACATTTAAAAATATAAAAAATAGTAGCCCACCGGTATCGGGAACAAGGTCCAAGCTACCGGTGGTCAGTACTATGTTCCGCACCAGGATGCCATCTATCTCCTTGCCCAACTTTATTAAAATCCGTTCAGCCGTTTAGGCGTGTAATATACAGACAGACAGATAGAGTTACTCTCGAATTTATAATATTAGTAGCTGACCCGGCAAACATTGTTTTGCCATATAAATTATTTCTAGCTGCCCGGCGCTACTTCGTTCGCGTGGTGTTCTACCCCCTACCCTACTCCTACCGTACTCCTACCCTACTTCTACCCTACTCCTAACCTACTCCTACCCTACCCCTACTCTACTCCTACCTTACTTCTACCCTACTCCTAACCTACTCCTACCCTACTCCTACCCTACTCCTACCCTACTCCTACACTACTCCTACCCTACTCCTATCCTACTCCTACATTACTCCTACCCTACTCCTATAAGTAAAACGCTGATTGATTGATAGAACCTAGCGGACCCGGCAGACGTCGTCCTGCCCGGTTGAATCATCATATACCGACAGCAGCGCCACCTACCGGGTTCAATTGTATATACAAACCTTGTCCTGACAATAACAAACACAAAAAAAAAGAATTATCCAATTTGGTGCAGTCGTTCGGAAGTTATGGGTGTACCTACATACATTTCGAAGATCCATTTTTATTTATGTAGATTAGATTAGTATATTAGTATTACTATGGATTTATTTATTTATTGAAAAACTATGCAACAGGAAACTCAGATTTAAGTCTCTAATGCCGTGCATGTTTTTCTATAATCAATCAAATAAATAATTCAACACAAACATCACGCCTCTAATCCCCGAAGGTTTAGACAGAGGTGTACGCACACATTTCGCCAGCTATGTTTAAAATAAATAAAATTCATGATTAATTTAATTTGTTACGCATTTTTTACACTATTTATTTTACGGGGGCTGCTCATTTTATAATCTCCGATAAAATGGACGAGTAATCACACATGCCAGAAAACATACATATTGAAAAGTTATATTAGTATAGAAAAGAAACACTTACCGATTCAAAAATATAGCCGAAACTGAAATGATATTTCCATCATTTTGAATTTATACGTACTTAGCACATCGATAAAACGACACTTCAATCAAGATTAAAAGGCTAAGGAGACAAGGTACAGTACCTACCTAGAAGTGCGACAACAACAATATTGTCTGCAAAAACAATCAGTCAAGCTAAATAAAATTGTTCTCGGATGTTGTTTCAAACTGTATTGTAGCAGAAGAACTAAAATTCTTCAATTAAAATAAATAAATAATGATTACAGTGAAGCCGATTGATTTTATTTTATTTTATAGTTACAAGCTTTTATTTAACTTGCGATGTACGAGTATGTATGTATGTAATTATGTTTGTTCGGGTGGACTTTTGCAACTTAATTTTGAAGCAGATATCTTCAACTGATTGAGCTGAAATTTTGCACGCATGTGTAAATTGGATGATAATGCAAAATTATTATAATATGGAGCTGATCTGATGATGGAACTGGAAGGTGGCCATAGGAACTCAATAGTAAAACGATACAACCCCATCGAGTTTGGACTCATTTGATCCGTCTTAACGAGAACTTTGGTGCTAGATGGTAAACAGGGTCTGATGATGGAGTTGGAAGATGGCCATGGGAACTCGGTAATTAAACGACACAACCCCATCGAGTTTAGGTTCGTATGATTCGTCTTAACGAATACTTTGGTGCTAGATTGTATCCAGGGTCTGATGATGGAGCTGGAAGATGGCCATAGGAACTCAGTAATTAAACGACACAACCCCATCGAGTTTGGGCTCTTTTGATTTGTCTTGACGAGTAATTTGGTGCTAGATGGTAACCAGGGACTAAAGATGAACAGGTAGCTTATGTGCAGTAAACTCATATAACGGAAAAACACTGCTCCGCGTTACGAACTACGCCGTAGTCAATCTCGCATCAAAAATACTAAAAAATTAATAATCAAATTAAAAGAAAAAAGAAACTTTTTAAAAACAAGCTTTTATTAGGTACTTATAAATAAAAAGGACAAAAAAGTTAAAAATAATTTAAACCTGATAAGAAATAAATAAAAGCGTGTTACATTGTGTTCTAGAAATGTTCTTTAATGTCCCATCAAAATGTAACACGCTTTTATTTATTTCTTATCAGGTTTAAATTATTTTTAACTTTTTAGTCCTTTTTATTTATAAATATTAAAAGCTTGTTTTTAAAAAGTTTTTTCTTTTAATTTTATTTTTAACTTATTAGTATTTTTGATGCGAGATTAACTACGGCGTAGTTCGTAGCGCGTAGCAGTGTTTTTCCGTTATTTGCGTTTACTGCACGTAAGCTACCTGTTCATCTTTAGTCCCTGGTTACCATCTAGCACCAAAGTACTCGTCAAGACGAATCAAACGAGCCCAAACTCGATGGGGTTGTATCGTTTAATTACCGAGTTCCTATGGCCATCTTCCAGCTCCATCATCAGAACCTGGTTACCATTTAGCTCCAAAATACTTGTCAAGCCGAATCATACGAGTCCTAATTTGATGGGGTTATGTCGTTTAATTACTGAGTTTCTATGGCCATCTTCCAGCTTCATCATCAGACCCTGGTTACCATCTAGCACCAAAGTTCTCGTCAAGGCGGATCAAACGAGTCCAAACTCGATGGGGTTGTGTCTTTTAACTACCGAGTTCCTATGGCCACCTTCCGGTTCCATCATTACATCAGCTCCACGTCATAATAATTTTGCATTATCATCCGATTTACACATGCATATAAAATTTCAGCTCAATCGGTTGAAGATATCTGCTTCAAAATTGAGTTGCAAGAGTCCACCCGAACATACATACATACATATGCATGAGATATTATAGTGCACAAGTGTTCCTCTCTGTTCCTTTACTCTCATAGTCCTTTGGGACGGCAATCCGACACGACCGGGGAGAGATCAGGCGCAGGACCATGAAGAACCAACCACTTTACGTCCTTTCCGAGGCACGGGGGGTATTTAACCGCCAACTTCCAAACCCCGGACTGGACTAAGATATTCCTAATGGAAATCCTAATAACACTTTGTCCGACCCGGGAATCGAACCCAGGACCCACGCTCAGCAGTCGCACTTGCAACCAAGAGACCAACGGGGCAGCTTAGACGTTTTATTAAGCGCATGAATGCATTCTGTCTCTAACTAAAGGATTTTTCAAATTCCTGAAAATTATGCCTACATATATGGCAATGCAATGAGATCTAATAATGTGAATGAAGTTAATGGCTATTGTCTAATGTTTCAGGTTGGAGGCACATACACTAAACCTATCATATTACCACCGCAAGTAGCAATTGGCGCCCTAGGAAAAATACAGGTAATAATTGGAATATAACTTTATTTTACTTACCTATAACATGGCGAGACGACCTATAGACGCGTACCTACCGCAAGGGTTGGATCGAGGTGGCTCTAGAAAAGGATGCCTGGAAACATAGGGAGGCCTTTGTTCAGCAGTGGAACAGTGTAGGCTAAGGGCCGAACCCTATATAAGAAATTACCTATATATTATCAGTTTTGGCATAGTGGAGGTAGAAAAACCTACCTATCTCTGGTTTTAACGTCCCAATAATCTATATCCGTAGCGAAATGTATGTTTTGATTATACAAGGTGGCAGAGACATCGGCGCACAACCAGTAACCATGAATTAAGCATAAATTTTAGAAAGATCTGCTGTTTCATAGGAAAATACCTACGCGGTCAAAATGTATAGAACAGCTAACTTTTTTTTTAATTACCGATGAAATTTATGGACGTGAGGGTGTTTAGAATCATGTGCTGAATCCACGGTAACAGGGTACGCATCGATGTCCTTGCCACCCTGTATTATACTGGAAGTTGTGATTATACTGGCTACCATCAGCCAATCGATTCTGTAAAAATCTCACCGTGAAAAGTCAGGTGAAGTGAGCTTAGAGTGAGCTGTCAATATTGTCAATCCCTAGTAAGTATTAGTTGGAATGACAGCTCACTCCACGCTCACTCCACGCTCACTTCACCTAAGTTTTCACGGTGAGATGGTTATAGAATCGCACTGCAGGTCTGTATCAGCATCTGTCAATAGGTTATTAGGTTCAGCCGTAAGTAAAAAATAAATTTAAAATAACATACCTATGACATTTCGTTGGCGAACACTATATGGACGGTAGTAAATAGAAGTTACATATTGATTGATTATATTCTCTGGGTAGGTAATCACTATTGATTAGGAACGTAGTTTTTTTTTGTCTATATAAATTTATTTATACCTACTACAGTACCAGGTCCGAAGTTACAGACCTTCACTGTTCTTGATTTCTCTTCTTTTATGCGTAAGGCAAGGAAGGACCACCATGAATCTGGGTTCTTCAAAAAAATCAAATTCACATTAAACCACTATACAGGATGGTAGGGACATCGGCGCGCAAACTGTAACCATGAACATGATCCTAGAACCCTAAAGCGAAGAATTTTTAGGGGGTTATCAAAAAAAAAAAAAAATCTGCCGTTTCATAGAACAGTGCAATATCTACGCGGTCAAAATGTATGGAACAGCATTTTTTTTTAAACCGACCAAAAAATTTTAACGCGTGGGTTTCAGAATCATGTACTGAATCCATGATAATAGAGTGCGCGTCGATGTCCCTGAACTATTATTACCCTGTACTACAAGAATAGCAGTTACATTAAAGATTTCCTTGTTGCTGCAGGTTCTACCGAGGTTTGACGCTGAAGGCAACTTGAGAAAGGCTCACATGCTGACAGTGAGCTTTTCAGCAGATCACAGGGTCGTGGACGGTGTCACTATGGCGCGCTTCTCAAATCACTTGAAAAACTACCTCGAGAACCCATACACATTGCTTTTGGACTTATAGAAAGAAAATAAGTCGCATGTTGTTTTTTGATTAAATTAATGCAGGACATATTTTTGGAACGAAGTTCCTTGTCGCGCGTTGCGAAAGGGGGCTAGACGGAAAAAATTAAAACCAAAAGTTGTAACGACACTTTTTTTTAAATAAAAAGTTTAAATTTCGAAACAATAAATTCGAAAAAAGAAGTTCGAAAAAAAAAATTATTACAATTCCTTCGCTAATAAAATTAATGGAAAGAACTTCGTTCCATCCAGGTGTCCCTTGACACCTCTCAATTTTTTTAAGCTAAAGGAGTTCATTCATTAACGCTTGTTTTAAAAATACGCCTTGTATGTGAATTGTTATTTATAGTTGCAAAAAACAGTATTCCGGGGAGTTGGATCCCGGTAGTCAATGTGAATGGAAGTGTTCACGCAAGACATAAGGCCCTTAATACACATGCCTGTAACTTGCACAAAAGTATCTATGCTAGTAGCTTGCATGCCAGTATGCCAAAACAGTTTCTGATTGGACAATGTCACAATGGCATGCAAGCTGGCAAACTTTTGTGAGTGTTACAGGCATGTATATTACGGGCCTTACTTGTTTTGTGATTGTAAGCAAAACTCGAATTTTCGTTATAATAAACAGTTTTGTTAGTACTCAAATAATTCATGTTAGTAGTTAGGGAAGTTAACTGTTAAGCAAAGGCACACCATACACCAATTTGTCGTGTTATAGCTATTTCATACAACTGTCAAAAATGATCTGGCAGATGACAGTTGTGATTTAAATATACAGTCATTTAAATTGGCAGTCAATTTGCTCAACATTTTTTTTTTATTTAAAAAATAGGTTATTGTTCTCTGAACAATTACTAAGTATTAAAGGTATTTAAATTAGTCTCAAAAAACTACCTAATAACTCTGGCGAAAAATATCTTCGATAGTCGTCCTTCTTCTTAGGAGTCTTCGTCGGATTCTAACGGCATAAAGCCATAGATGTATGCATGTATATATCACTAGAGTGACAGGTATGAGTATAATTGCCTGTAAACCCAAGAAATAAACCCAAGTTCTCTCAAATTACAAGGTAGTACACAAGCTATGAATCAAATCATCGACGCAACACTTCGAAGCGAGTTACCTTAAAGTAAACTATGGTCCATTCTGGGATACTGTGCGGCGTATATTCTCGGTGAACCCTTGCAAATATCTCGGTAAATATCAGAACGTCAGCACTATTGATAGGAGCCCATTTTAACGCCAAAAATGCCATATCCACATCACAATATTCCTTATCTGCTAAACATACAATTGTGTTCTTAAAAAATGCCTTTAGTAAAACAAATTGCATTTCATGGGTTTTATTTTTTAAGCGGAACCTTAATTCTTTTTCAGAAATAAAAGTAGCCCAAGTAATATCAGCTATCTGTCGGTAAAAGTTCCGTCAAAATCGGTCCAGCCGTTTCGGAGATTAGCCGGAACAAACACCAAATATTAAAAGATTTAAATGTATATGTGCGTATTTTGAGGAATATTAACGATGGGAAACCAATGAACGTCAGATTATTGAGCAAATTTCAAAGCTGCCAATTAGAGCCAACACATATCATACCTACCGCTGGGTCAAGGTAATTATAGGTAAGTACAAAAAGAACCTGAATAAGTATACAAAAAAAATTGAAATCACTGCGCTGCGACGACGCAACGCATTGGCAACGCTCGTGTGGCATCGCTCTAAGGTAGACTAGATATAATTAGTTCATTCATATCTCTCGCGATAAGACCACCCATCGCAACAAGTAAATTATCACCTTATGTAACGTAATTCTATCCAAATATCTTTTAGGAAGATCAAATTATTTTCGATTAAACGCAATCTGTGCAACGATTAGTTACTTAAGCAAACATGTTTATCTTATCTTGTTTTTCGATCACCTCGAAGGTGATAATTATACCTAACAAAACAATTATATTAATGCTGCTACGTGTGGTCAGTGGCGTAGATAGATAGAATACAGTTTATTATCTATGTCGCAGCCAACTGCTTAAATTAGCCGTTTAGTCAACCGCCTAGCCTTTGGAAGTAGTGCTCGCCTCGCTTCGCTCTCTCGGCTCGCACGCGGTTGATCACAGTTCTAACCTAACCCATTTGGTCGGAATGCCCAGGCTTAGTTACTGCGACCAATTCAGCTCGCATGTGATTGGTTACATTTCCAACCTAAACTATAATTTATTGAATATCATTCAGGCCGTTGGTGGAACGGCCGCCGTTTAGTTAAAAGGCTATAGGCGGTTAACTAATCGGCTAATTAAACCAGTTGGCTGCGACTTAAACACCATAAAAGTTACAGATGTAGAAATTTTACATAGAGTGAAACAATGGGCGGTGTACTACCTCACCTAACCTTTTTTTTGTGTTTGGGAAATCCTCAGGGATACATGGCCCTACGTCTGGAGAGAATGAAGGGTTATGTCAAACTCCGACCGACTAAAACTCCACGGTTCCTACCAATACCATGAGTCGGGGGCCCAGGAGATACTCGTACATTGGCGTGGACCCCCAACTGATCAGCCCGACATGCCTAGGCCCGATTATCAAGTGCGATCAATCCCTCTGAACCGCTTAGCTCCCGAAACAATCGGGCGGAGAACGTCGTAATAAATCAAGTTGTCTGGTTTTATAAGAATGAAAAGGCACATTTTGTTAGTCCTGATAAACGAACTCTTAAGTTCTTAACCAATTTGTAAGTAGGTACCTATAAGTAGAAGAAAGAATGATACATACCAGCTATCCTAATGAAATAAACCTTCCGAGGGGATGAAATCTGTATGTCGTCAAGACAGAGCGCCAACAGGGAACGTTGTTTGTCGCCCCAGTTGCGGTCCAACTCTCGCATCAAACTCAACCGAGCTGGCTTCGTCAACAGTCCCTGCAAGTCCTTCAACTGACCTTTGCTTATAACTTGCGTTACTCGCGATATAGCCTGCAAGTATGTGTAAACATTAGAGACCGTATTCTAATACCAGGGACATGCATGAAACTAGTATATTCTGGAATGATGTATAGATACAGCCGGTCTATACTTAAAAAATGTAGGAGAAGTAAGCTTGAAGTGAACTGTCATCCCATCTGTTAGGGATTGACAGTTCAGTTCAAGCTCACTTCACTAACATTTTTATGCCGAGATTTTTACAGAATAGCACTACATGCGACAGGCGTCATGAAGAGCGTACAATATCCTCGCCTCGTTAAAGGTCAACTTTATCTGTGATGCACCTTGTAATGTGAGGCTCATAAATGGATGTGTTGCTAGGGCATGCTCCCGGGAAATGTCAGTCTCGAAAATACCGGGAAATCCCGGGATTTTTTAAGCAACCCGGTACCGGGTCTTCATCCCGTAGTCCCAGTTCTTTCGATACTTTTGGTACTTTATTATTTTCTTTCTTTTTTTCAATATAAAGTAACAAATCATATTCAATAAACTACTTTTTTATACAATAATGTGAAAGTAAAACATTTTTAATTGAAAATACTGAGAATTTTCGCGCCATACAATTCGCATGCTCAAATTTTGTTTAATTTTATAATTTTTTGTTATCTTAAAATCTCTAAAAAGCATTTTATTTTTGTTTTGCTAAATTTGTTTGTTTAATGATACTTTACTTTTATTTTAAAGAGAATAACGTTTTTTACCCTAAAATTTTGTTGAATTTTATATTTTTTGTTATTTTGATCTCGAAAAAGCATTATAGTTTTGTTTTGCTAATGTTTGTTTAATGATACTTATAGTGGAAGGAACAAAGTGATTATGTGACGAAAAAAGGCTTATTTCTAATTCAAAATATACCTCGAATTTAAGTTCTATTTGATCATTCATTGAAGCATTTAAATTCAGTTGTGATTGTGTTGTGATGATTATTGTCAATTATAGATTTACGAATAACACATAGTTTTATTAACTACACCAACCCACATTTGTAATATGTTCATTTTTCAACAGATTTAGATAGTTATATGTAGTGTGCACGCACACGTGCCCTTCATACAGTAAATTATTAGCAACATTTGTACGTAAGTACCGAAAGTACTGTAACATAATGTACATACTCACAGTTATCTACATTCATTCCTCCAGGTCAGAACAAGCATTCTGTTACCGTTAGGCGCTGTTCTGATTATTTCTCACGAAACGTTTTATCCATAATCAGTACACAGACACAGCTCCAACTTTAACATGAGTCTACGACGATTTAGTGTCATCCAAGGGTTGGCAATTTCGCCCACATTGATGGATATCATTTTTCCTATAAACACTATACTTCTAACACAAAATAACTATATATTTTATTGTATTTTAGTAATAATATATTTTATTATGACAGCTTTGACAACGACGTTTAATACGTCGCCATGGCAACGTACCTTTCTAATTCTTACCGGCCTGTATCTTTTTATATGCAAACTTATGTATGTACTATGTAAAGAAGCCACTGGCCGAATTCCTATCTCAAATTCATATTTTCTACAAGATTCTGTTCTACGAGGTTTCTTTAAAGATTCACGCAAAGCAAGGATCAGTTCGAGTTTCGCTTCTAAGGCGAACAGTATAAGGAGCCTGATACTCCAGGGCCACCTATCCTGATACTCCAGGGCCACTTATCCCGGAATACCCAGCGTACCTCTCCGGTACGGTACCTGACGGACCCTGCCTCCGTCCTCCGCCCTCCGTGAAGGGCTACTACATCTACTAGGCCGCGCCTCACCCGAGGGCCGCCTCACCTGAAGGCCGCCTCACCTGAGGGCCGCCTCACCTGAACGCCGCCTCACCTGGCGGGCTGACGAGCGTCTCCGCCGTGCCTCTCTCTCCTGCTGCTGTGCTGCGACCTGGCCTGTTGCGTGAGCCCTCCTGTCCTCACCTGAAGGGCTGACAGCGTCTCCGCCGTGCCTCTCTCTCCTGCTGCTGTGCTGCGTCCTGGCCTGCTGCGTGGACCCTCCTACGGGTGTCCTCCGTGTCGCTACGCACCAGCATCTGTCCTCACCTGTTCCTGTACCTCCTGTTTCTGCTCCTGTTCCTGGACCTCCAACTGTGTCTTCACCTCAGCCTCTATCACGCATCATCATCCTACACCCCACCTCCACATACTACACACCACTCTTCAGACCATCTTCATCTTTTACTTGTAAATATACCTCTAATTGTTTTCAACCTCCCTTTCATTTTACCCCTAGCTTAGCTTTCCTTGTCGCTACACGACATTTTGGCGCCCAACGTAAATTAGTTCTTTCCCTCTCTCTTTCCCTCTCTCTCACCCTCTCTCTTTTAAAGTTTCGTCCTTCTTTGTCTTCTTACATAATTTTTATACAGCCATTCCCTTCACACTTTCCTAAATTCTAAAACAACACTTCATCTAGTGTCATTTGAAACTCTTTGGCTAATTTTATTTTTTCTTTTCATCCAAACATCACTTGAGCACACTGTACTAACTTGAATATTTCTAAACATCTATACTCTTCACATATAACTTTATTTAGTAACTTTTAAATATTTTTACGTAACTTTATTAACTTTTAACTTTATTTATTAACTTTACAACTTATACATATGTATATATTGTATATGAACATCAATCTTTACATTATCATCTATATTCTATTATAAATACTTATTTAACTCGTGCTCTTAAGCACATCTACAACTATTTGGTAAATCCAAACAGTTTTAAAAGATGATGGCCTACCCCATCCATCTTTTACTCTTCTATAACTACAGGCCCTACAGCCATAGTTATAGTGATCATGATGCTCTACTGCATTGATCACTGGATATGCTTTATCAATCGGCTCTAAACCATTGGTAATCTAAGCTATCCAATCTAAACTTATCTAACTATTGTATATATGCATATATGTATATGTATTCTAAAGAGCGGTTGCAACTCTATAAATAAGCCCTTGCAGGAGCGGTTGGTTACTCACTAAATAAGCCTAAACTAAATGTACAAATGTATTTATCTATCTATCTACTACTACTTAACTTATTACTTAACTCTATCGCTGTTATACGAGCTTAATTTCCTGTACCTAATTTGTATAATACCTTTTCTTTTTTTTTCCATGTCTGGAGCGGCCGACAACTCCTTAAATAAGCCTTAACGTCGTTTATAAAACACCCTTCTAGAGTGGCAGTCATTGAATGTGAACTCCACCCTTACCGGAATGCAGGAGATTGCTTAAAAGAGATAGTATGATTGGGTGAATGGAGAGGTATGAATCTGCGAAGTTGTGTTTTACAGTTCCTTCGGAAAGCTTCATTAAAATTTTCTCTGAGTCGAAAATTTTCTAGGGTCGGGGGGAAAATGTAACATAATGTACATACTCACAGTTATCTACATTCATTCCTCCAGGTCAGAACAAGCATTCTGTTACCGTTAGGCGCTGTTCTGATTATTTCTCACGAAACGTTTTATCCATAATCAGTACACAGACACAGCTCCAACTTTAACATGAGTCTACGACGATTTAGTGTCATCCAAGGGTTGGCAATTTCGCCCACATTGATGGATATCATTTTTCCTATAAACACTATACTTCTAACACAAAATAACTATATATTTTATTGTATTTTAGTAATAATATATTTTATTATGACAGCTTTGACAACGACGTTTAATACGTCGCCATGGCAACGTACCTTTCTAATTCTTACCGGCCTGTATCTTTTTATATGCAAACTTATGTATGTACTATGTAAAGAAGCCACTGGCCGAATTCCTATCTCAAATTCATATTTTCTACAAGATTCTGTTCTACGAGGTTTCTTTAAAGATTCACGCAAAGCAAGGATCAGTTCGAGTTTCGCTTCTAAGGCGAACAGTATAAGGAGCCTGATACTCCAGGGCCACCTATCCTGATACTCCAGGGCCACTTATCCCGGAATACCCAGCGTACCTCTCCGGTACGGTACCTGACGGACCCTGCCTCCGTCCTCCGCCCTCCGTGAAGGGCTACTACATCTACTAGGCCGCGCCTCACCCGAGGGCCGCCTCACCTGAAGGCCGCCTCACCTGAGGGCCGCCTCACCTGAACGCCGCCTCACCTGGCGGGCTGACGAGCGTCTCCGCCGTGCCTCTCTCTCCTGCTGCTGTGCTGCGACCTGGCCTGTTGCGTGAGCCCTCCTGTCCTCACCTGAAGGGCTGACAGCGTCTCCGCCGTGCCTCTCTCTCCTGCTGCTGTGCTGCGTCCTGGCCTGCTGCGTGGACCCTCCTACGGGTGTCCTCCGTGTCGCTACGCACCAGCATCTGTCCTCACCTGTTCCTGTACCTCCTGTTTCTGCTCCTGTTCCTGGACCTCCAACTGTGTCTTCACCTCAGCCTCTATCACGCATCATCATCCTACACCCCACCTCCACATACTACACACCACTCTTCAGACCATCTTCATCTTTTACTTGTAAATATACCTCTAATTGTTTTCAACCTCCCTTTCATTTTACCCCTAGCTTAGCTTTCCTTGTCGCTACACGACAGTACTTACCGAATTTTCCGGGAAATCCCGGTTCCAAGTCCAGTACCGAACATTCAGTCCCGGTTCTTAAGAAGGAACCGGTACTGCATCCACTAGTAATAGCTCATCAAGTCGAACCCAATCAGTGGTCATCAGCGCAACGTGATGGGTTGGCCGCCAACATTTGGTAGCATACTTAGTTGTAGGTAAAAAAGTATTATTTGAAGTACGATAACAGCAATCGAGCAAAATTACCAACTTGATAAAAATTTGGTTCGTGCTATAGTCAATAAACATGCACCTATAATATAATATATACATGATAAATAATATTAGGCAAATCACAGCCACGATTCAATCCTGGAACTATAAACCCACTTGAATCCACGGTAGGTAGTACCTACAGGAATGTCGATTGCCAATTACGCTGAGTTATGATTTTATTTTGTAAGTAGGTTTGTACAAACACTTTTACACGTCAATCATATTTTAAAACTAGATGAGGTTGGCGGTTCCTATCTGACTAGTCTGAGAAGAAAAGCCGAAACAAACTCAGAGGTCACAGTCTCTTTTAAAGTCCAGACATAATCTTGGTCAGATCATATGAAGACCATGTAGGTCGATGTCTGAGATGGTCTTCTGAGGAAAGACCCACTCAGATTGAGAGGACCTGTCCAGTCAGTGCACGCATATGTCAGAAATCATGCAGCTCAACTCAAAACTTAAGGAGCTCAACGATTCGACGAACAGTACCAAAGAAAGGACATATGGGTAGGCCACATTAATTACTCAAACTGCCAGACCATGACAAAAACAAAGAGAACAGAGAGAGAAAAAAAACAAAAAAGACACATCACAAAATAACACACACACACAAAAAACAACACAGAAAAACACATCACATCTAAAAATATATGTCAAATAATGCATATAGCAAAAAAGACGTCGGTCAATAGTTTTCGATAAAATGAAATTCGGAAAAGTGATTCAGAGTCCTAATTTTAGTAGTTTATTCGAAGTATTGAAAATCGGAATGTCGTTTTTCGGACCGAGAACCCTTCGAGCATTTGATTCTTCGAACATATGAAAATCGGAAAATTAACAAATCGCATTTACGACTTTCGGTAAAATAAATTTCGTGATTTTTAATAATAGACATTATAATTCTTAGGTATTATGAAATTCGGATGTTTGAAAATCGGCATATCGAAATTCGGAATAAAATATTTCGGAGTATTTGGGTGTTCCCTTTACCGACGTATGATAACCGTTAGGCTATCATGCCATATAACCAATTTTCTTTGAATTAATGAACTACAATCAGTTGCAAACGAATGTGAGAGTGTGTGTTTATAGTATAGAAATTACTCTTTAGAAGAAGGTCGTAAGTTAAACAGAAGTGTCAATCTATTGCTTCGTGACACTGTCACTCCACTTTTGACCCTGTAAGTATGTAAATACTAGCAACCGTGCGACCAGTCAATGATCAGCGGACGGGGCCTCCCTGCCGACCGCGCTCCGGTGTATCTGCGGCCGGGGCCAGGGCGGCAGCGAGACTGTCGAGGGTCAAGCCACTGGTCGCTCGCACCTCGGGTGGAGGGAACAAAAGGTACTGATACGGTAGACGGTAAGTGCCGTATCTGTCGATATGACAATCTGTCAAAGGAAAACAGATTTGAAATTAACGGGTTAGTGGTATTAATTTTGTATTTATTTTAAAATCTTGTTGATATTTTAATTACGTTGTAGCGTGAAGCGATCTACAGCGGTGAGACAGTACCGGAATCCGTAAGAGATTGGCAGTGGCCCAATCATATCTATATGAATGTGCATAAACCGCAATCGTGGTGGTGGATGGCGAGCGATTTTCGCACGCTGGCATGATACACAGTTTCGCGTCCATTCTCTGCAGTCTTTCTTCACTTCGGGCGTAACGCTCTGCTACCAGTTTGGCACTGGCGTTGGCTCCGGGGTGACTCAAGGAATGTAGATTATCGAAGACTTGGCGGCAAAGTTCTCTCGTGACATATGGTCTTGGTGTCTTGCTACTCTCATCGCAGTACAGTTCAGACAGCGTTCCCGGCAGTTTAATCTTTTTCAGACGAAGTGACGTTTCCCCGTCAAGCAGCTGTTTGAGCTCTAGATCGGAACTCTGCTAGTACATTCAAGTCGATAGGCTAGGTGATTGCCTCTACTCGTGACAGGGTATCGGCAACAACGTTATCCTTGCCCGAAATATGCCTGACGTCTGTGGTAAACTGCGAGATAAAATCCAGGTGTCTGAACTGTCGTGGTGAGCAATTCTCCTTTCGTGTATGAAACGCGAAACAGATGGGTTTGTGGTCTATGTAGATAACAAACTCTCTGGCTTCGACCATATGTCGGAAGTATTTGATCGCTTCATATATCGCGAGTAGTTCGCGGTCATAAGGTGAGTACTTACACTGACTTGTGCTTGGCTTACGAGAAACTTAGCTCCCGCACCGTTTTCGGCGTTGGGAAGCTGCTGATCGCTTCAACTTTTTCTGGCAATGGTTTTGTGCCGCCGGATGTTACTTGGTAACCTAAAAATGTTACCTGTGCTACCCCGAATACGCATTTTGATGTATTTATCACACACACTTGCTCACACACTATTGCTGCTGTTACACGTTTTAGCCTCTCGAATTTTGTAAAATAATCTTATACGGACGAATGGATGGCCCCTATAAGACAGGATTTTCCTAGCATCGGGGTCATTATTCACAAAAATTGAGCATAACTGTAATAACTTACTAATGTAATATGCATTGTATTTCTTCTTTTTGCCAAATAAAATTATTATTATTATATCCAGAGAGGTTGTGAGCGAAGTCATCAATGTGGCGAATTGGGTATCTATCGGGTATTGTTCGCGCATTTAGCATCCTAAAATCTCCACACGGGCGCCATCCATTATCCTTCTTAGGTGCCAGGTGCAAGGGTGAAGCCCAAGGTGAGTCGGAAGGTCTGGCTGTGCCATTCGAAAGCATAGATTCAAACTCCTGTTTAGCGATTTTAAGTTTGTCTGGTGCCAAGCGACGCGGTGTGCATGATACAGGTGGTCCCGGTGTTGTCCGTATATAGTGTAAGGTGTTGTGTGTAGGTGTACGTTGTATACCCGACGGCCGGGTTATGTTTGGAAACTCCCAGAGTATGTCGTGATATGTAGCGTCACCTATTCTTACCTTCACCGAAGAAACAACATCAAAAGGACGAGCAGGCAAAGCAGGAGTCGTAAGCTTAGTGTTGGCATCTATTAGCCGCTGCTTTCTAACATCTGCAATTAGTTTGTAGTGAGATAAAAAATCTACGCCTATTATTGGCTTTGTTACGTCCGCCACTATAAATCGCCAAGCAAAGTCGCGGCGCAAACCTAAATTTAATTTTAAATAAACGTAACCGTAAGTGTTTATCGCACTACCATTTGCCGCACATAGTTCGTAGCTAGTTTTATCACGGCGCACTTTTACAGCTGATCTTGGAAATACACAGACGTCAACGTGATTGAATATAAGAGAAGTTCAATTTATTTATACCATTTCTTAAGATTAGTTTTAAATTTGGCTTTATATGATATTTACTGCTTTATTTAGGACAACTTGCAGTAATTGATGGTTAGAAAAGCATGTGCTACTCCAGACAGGGCAGGCGTAAGTTATACACGGACGGACAAGCGTAGTATAAATTCTAAGTTCAGTACTGCTAAGTACTTAATTTGCTTTTGCGATTCATTATACGGTTTAAAGTGCCAAGGGCTTGGGCACCCTTCAAACGCTAGTCAGCAATATGTTTAGACCAATTTAGATGACTATCCATTTTGATTCCAAGATAACGCACACGAGTTTTCCAAGGCACCGTATGGCCTGCTATTTTTAAAGTTCTTGAGTGAGTTGCCTAGCACAGGAGTAAAATATTGCTTCCATCTTATCTGCATGTGTATATTATATTCAACACAATGTAAATTGTTTTTATGAATAAATTAAATGAAAATGAAATGAAATATCCTCATTAAGTACGTAGTCAAGAAGCAAATCTATAGAATTTTGGAGGCATGAGAAACAGGGTGTAAAGTTCACTCAACCTCCATAGAAAAGGGAGGATCCTCCGACCAGACGGGTGTTGTGTCTGGCGGGCAATTACCCAACGATTGATGTTGGGAAATTGTATCTATGCTAATTGCGCGGTAAACTCTGCTTGCGAGATGCAGGATTTGCGTGACGTCAGTATGACGCGTTGTTCGCATGTGGCGTTGTAGATACCGCTACATCACTCCCCTCCGGAGACCGGAGGTCGATAGTGGGCTGAGTCTTGTATCTTGCGATGCTTGCCAGTCCAGCTGAGGTTCCAGTGAGTCGGAACCGGTTGCCGCATAGTTCACGGTGAGTTGGAACTGTCTGCGGAGATGTCCCCAGTGAGTCGGGGTGGCGCTGCGTTATACTCCAGTGCGTCGGATGTCGTACAGCGCCGGGTTGAGGCTGGCTGCTGCGTCGACCAGGAGAGGGTTGTAGGCGACCTATGATCAAATAGGTATCATCCGAAGAGGTATAAGAGGCAGTATCGTCAGCAAAGTAAGCTAATTTGGTTCGAGGTCGAACAGCCGATCGATTCTATAAAAATCTCACCGTGAAAAGTTAGGTGAAGTGAGCTTAGAGTGAGCTGTCAATAGTGTCAATCCCTAGCATTAGTTGGAATGACAGCTCACTTCACGCTCACTTCACCTGAGTTTTCACGGTGAGATGGTTACAGAATCGCACTGCTGGTATATCATTTAAGAACAGGAGAAATAAATAGGGTCCTACAATCGAGCCCTGGGGAACGCCAGCTGGGAATATTTGAAGTGATGAAGTGGTGTTTCCGATAAGAACCTGGAATTTACGATCCGCAAGGTACGATTGAACGAATTTAATTAGAAGTATAGGCACATCCCGGGTGAGCAGCTTGTGTAGCAGGCCTTCGTGCCACAAGGTATCAAATGCTTTTTCGATATCCAGCAGAAACATACCTGTGGACTGTTTGAGATTTAGGTGATGGGATACGTGTTCAATCACCCTGGTTAGCTGTTGGGTAGTTGAATGAATGGCACGAAACCCAAACTGCTCTTGGATCAAAAACTGCCCAGTGGCGCGTAATAATGTTGCATAGATTACAGACTCAAAGAGTTTACCAATAGAAGGTAGCAGAAATAAGGGGCGGTAATATATGGGTAGAGTAGGTACTGTCTATTCCAGGTTTTTTAAGGAGTATTGTTTTATCATTTTTACAAATGTCTGAGAAACAGCCTAGACCGAAGCAGCCATTGAAAATTTTAAAAACTATCACTTTCTGTGGCAAGTTCTTTAAAAGCATGTTACGGATCCCATCGTGACTTACAGATTTAAGGGATTTAAGCCTAGTTAAAATTTTACGAATCTCTAATGTCCTGACCGGCTTTATAAAATCAGAAGCGAGATTGTAACTATTAATGGCAGACATAGAGTTCGATACCTTATCCTTGAGTTCTGAGTCACAATCCCAGTTAGTGTGGTAAGCTCATACTGTCGCAAAAAGCATTTGCCAAAGCGTTACATTGTTCAGCACTGGGCAGTTTTTGTTCTATACGACGCAAATGGTTTTCGTAGTGGATTAATTTTTTTATATACCGAGGAAGTTTGATAGGCATATCGCTAAATATAGCAGTCGTGAATGGTATGGAGGAATCTCTAGCATCGATAATAGTTTGTTGCAAATGAACAATGGCAGTATCAATCTCATTTTCAGTTGTAAACGTCTTAGAACTAAGCATGATGTTTTTATTGAGGTGAAAACGATATTCCCTCCGTAACTAAATTCCCAGCTACAGCCTTGCAGAGAAGCAGCTATTTTACAGACACGAATAATAATATCTAAGTAGATAAATCAAATGTTTTCCTTAATGACCAGTTAGTCTATACATATTTTGATAAGCATTAATCATGCGAAGCGTGTGACTGTGCTTATTGTTACAGTTCCGGTTGGTTGGGCTTGTATGACCACCGTGTAATTTCTACTTCACTGACTACTTATATTACTATACTAAAACAGTTCCGATCAGGATGAAACTAGCGGTAGTGTAAACTTGGCATCACACCAACTTACTTAATTAAAAAAAATTAAAAGAAAAAACAATTGTGTTCTAAATGTTCTTTAATGTTCCATCAAAATGTAACACGCTTTTATTATTTCTTATCAGGTTTAAATTATTTTTAACTTTTTAGTACTTTTTATCAATAAGTAATAAAAGCTTGTTTTTAAAAAGTTTTTATTTCTTTTTATTTTATTTTTAAATTTTTCAGATGTAAATTTCCTTTAGACTACCCACTGACAGGTGGCTTGCTTAGCGCCTAGAGCCTGGTGACTTAACATCCTTCGATACTCGCTAGGCGACTAGCGAAGGCGCGAAGTGCGCCGTGCGGCCGGTTGCGAATATTCTAGAGCGTCCGTTTCACTTCGTTACTCGCAAGGTGACTCGCTAGGCTCTATGCGCTAAGCAAGCCACCTATCAGTGCGTACGTAGCCTTATTGTTTATCTTTTCATTACCGAGCACACCATAGATAAAGAGAACATCGTAGCCAAATCCTCTTTTTAAGTGATAGAACGGCGGTATTATTCGAGAGTGAGTCGTTCACGGACAAGCGGCGCCTGCCACCGTAAGTACATTATGTCCACGTCGACGCAGCTTTCGAGTAACAAACCTGCGCAGTACATGAGCCCACGGTTTTATCATATGGACTGATCATGGTAACCATACCTTGATCAGTCCGTCAGTCAGAACAAGGACCACCTTGTTCTCTTGTATAATTCCATTGTATGTATAAAGTTGTTATGAATATCTAAAGCGAGAGTTTTCTTTACAATACTCCTAGATATCATGTGTTTAGATTACTCAACTTCTGCACGTTTTCCTCATTTAACTTTACCGTGTTGGAGGAAATAGCAAGCAACTGAAATAGCGCACTAATTGGTATTCCGCTTCATTGATAAGTTAACTTAGAACATTATGAAGGAGATCCCCAACGGTTAATTAGAAGTCTGTGTCCAGTTTATTTTTGTCAGCTGCAAAATAATGTACATTGTGACAGTACCTAAGTGGCTGAAAATGTAATCATAATGCATTTATTGAGTCGCACAAAACTCAAAACAAACATGGGCCATCATGTTTTAATTCGTTAATTTTATATGTTGGGATATGAAACATTTGGATTCTACAAAAGAAAGACGATATACCTTGTTATTAAAACATTTTATTGTAATTTCAGTTGTTTATGTACCTACAAAGTTGGGGATTAATATTCAGGAAGACACATTTTGACTTCTGGGTAGGTAGATATTCGCAGAAAGTTGAAGTAAGGCAGTGACCGAGTGGCGTCCAAGAACTGGAAGACGAAGCGTCGGTCGTTTGGCAGTGAGATGGGCTGACGACATTGTTACCGTTGCGGGTAGAACCTGTATGAAGCTGGCACAGGAGCGTGGGGATTGGCACTTGAAAATATAGGCCTATGATCAGCAGTGGGTGAAGTCAGGCTGTGTATGATGGTGATGATATTTTGGCTTACAAAGCCCAAATGCGAACGTAGTCGACTTGTAGTGAAGCATCCTGTCCGTCATTGGAGTTCAGGTTCCAGGTGGGCAACCATTGCCATCTTGCATTCCAGAAGTCACGTGGGGCCTAGGATTAAAAAAATAACGAGTCAAAATAAGTATCGAGATAATTTAGTAGGTATGTGATTAGAGTCTTAACATTTTTACTAGATCGTCTGTCCGTCCACGTGATTAACACAATTTAACATCCGGCGTGTACTTATTGGGGAATACTTGGCCGAAGGGTTGGGCAGACTGCACGAAGTAACAAATTAGTATCAAATTTTAACTATTTAGCAATTAAAATTTAAAGGGTGTAAAATGTGACTCCGCCTAGATTACGATCCGTTTACATCCTGTATGCTGTCATGGTTTACCTAGCAGTGTTGCTATTTTGAAATTAGAAAAAACTTTGCTTACCGTAGTAGGTGATTCATTCGACCAGGGCTTAGGAGAAGGGTTGCTGACACCGTCAGGGAAGTATCCGGTGGTGCTGCCGACAGCCAGATTGATGATCATGTAGAACTGAAACGTTGTGTAATTAATTAATATCAATTTCAAAACTTCCTTGTTTTATGAAAGGTCAAGTGCCAAAAAAATGACTAAGTAAAACTTATTTAGGTAAGTTTTTTGTAATACATTAATAGTAAGTGTATATTATGGTTTGTACCTTCTCGTCGAAAGGTGCCATCTTGCTTCCGTATCTCCATGGGTTCTCGGTATTAGTACTGCTGGCGAAGTCGCCGAATTCCCAGAAACCACCATTTGGGGGGGTTACACGTCCTAGCTCCACGTCGTCAAAGCTGAACCTCAAGTAATCTGCACAGAATAATTCGAATTTGATAGATATTATTGTCAGACTAACTAGCAATTATTATAAATATTTAGTACTAACGACTCGCCCCTACTTCGCATGGCTTTGTACGACTTGAGAAAACATTGAGATTTATATATTATATGTAAGTTTAATACTATTGTATTATAACATTAAACTTCCGGAATAAGTCGACGGGTACAAAGTAAAAAAAGTTAACTACAATTTTCTGATTTTTTGATTATTGTAGTAACTAACTAAAAATATTATGTTTTACAACATGGCAAAAAAATAAATATAAATATCGGCTCATTTTTTGTACTTTTGTCACGTAAAAGAAGACAACTACTTATATTTTGTAAAATTGCACGACGTACTCGTAGATGCGTTTAACTACCGCTGGCCGTCGCGCGGTCATTGCTATTGCGTCATCAGTGCGAGAAATAGTAGTTAAAGCAGAGAATCCTAACACAATATTTTAGAAATATCTACATGAAGTAGAACCCAAGCGAATTGACTTGGTGCAAAAAAGAAATACTCGTTCTCGCCATGGCTTTACAATTAATGATCCAAAAAAATGTTTTATTGAACCCATCATGATTACAAGTGCCAAGTACAAAGACTTAATAAGCCTCTGCCAGCAAAATCTGATACCTCCTAGGTATCATAGCTTTTATAATTTAAACGTGGTTCCTATACTGACGGTTAATGAGACTGAATAATTTTTAAATTTGTTTTAATATAATTATAAAAACTATATACTATACACTAACTAACTACACTAACTACACACTACACTAACTATATACTACTATATTTTCTTTCGTGAATTTGTAAGGAACTGTTGTGTCAGAAAATTGTTTAATATTGAGTTGAATTTTTTTTTACTTACTTTTATCATAAGAGATATACCTATTTTTTAAATAAAAATGTACGACTAAAATATACTTTAGAGGATTTATGTTTGTTAAAATACAGAATTATTATTATGATGTGATTATAACTAGGTTATTGAAACGACTATAACATTGATTGTTGTGACTGAGGTTAATTATTTTAAAGTATTGAAACTTTAGAAACTTTCTTGATTTAATTTTAATTGTTTTTATAAGAAGTTTATAATTTTTACTGTTGAATTCTCAACCAAAGAACCTGCAATTACCTCATAAATATTCTCTAAGTTTTTTATTCCGAAAAAAGTTATGATAATATTACTTTTTTACTAAAATAAATAAATCATTCCTTAGTAAATATTTCATACAAGCTCCTTCTAAATCGTGTACCTTGCACAGACGTTAAGCTGTAGAAAAAGATATCAAAAAAAAAGATATCAAAAAAAGATAAAAAAGATATCTGCGCAATCATGTTCTGAACTTGGTGTACTTAGGATTTAACACAGTCATGAACTAATTTTAATAAGAGGAAATGTTGCAGTTTTTCTATTCACTGAAATAATTATATTAAACATACTTCACTAAATCCAGATTTTTTAATTCCTATGTAGAAACGACCAAATGGTAGTTAACACAGTTGTCATATTTTTAAGCACAATATAGATGCAGACAACTGTAATATCTCGCAAATTAAACATAATTAAAAAAAACACAAATATACATGTAGATACCTTAATTAATAATGAAGCAGTGAGGAAAATTTCAACAAATTTGGTTCAAAATTAACAGAATGGGAGCACTTTTTAGGGTTCCGTAGCCAAATGGCAACGGAACCCTTATGGATTCGTCATGTCTGTCTGTCTGTCTGTCTGTCTGTCTGTCTGTCTGTCCGTCCGTATGTCACAGCCGCTTTTTTCCGAAACTATAAGAGCTATACTGTTGAAACTTGGTAAGTAGATGTATTCTGTGAACCGCATTAAGATTTTCACACAAAAATAGAAAAAAAACAATAAATTTTGGGGGTCCCCATACTTAGAACTGAAACTCAAAATTTTTTTTTTCATCAAACCCATACCTGTGGGGTATCTTTGGATAGGTCTTCAAAAATGATATTGAGGTTTCTAATATCATTTTTTTCTAAACTGAATAGTTTGCGCGAGAGACACTTCCAAAGTGGTAAAATGTGTGTCCCCCCCCCCTGTAACTTCTAAAATAAGAGAATGATAAAACTAAAAAAAATATATGATGTACATTACCATATAAACTTCCACTGAAAATTGGTTTGAACGAGATCTAGTGAGTAGTTTTTTTTTAATACGTCATAAATCGTAACGTAACGGAACCCTTCATGGGCGAGTCCGACTCGCACTTGGCCGGTTTTCTTATTATGCGCTCTCCTGAAAAGTAGCTGTTTTGTATTATAACCCTTTTTTCTTTGCACCCGTCGAAATTCTCTAAAAAATGGTGAAAATCGCATCAAAATCAGAATCAAGAAGAACAACGCGGTCACAAAGCCGGTCACGAAAAGCGACTTTATTTTAATGTACATATGTGTCGCAGCCAACTGGTTTAATTAGCCGTTTAATCAAAACGGCGGCGGCAGCCGTTCGAATAACGGCCTGAATGATATTCGATAAATCATAATTTAGGTTGGAACTGTAACCAATCACGTGCGAGCCGAATCCGTCGCAGTAACTAAGCCAGGGTACCCCGACCAAATGGTTTGGTTAGAACTGTGATCAACCGCGTGCGAGCCGAGAGAGCGAAGCGAGGCGAGCACTACTACCAAAGGCCAGGCGGTTGACTAAACGGCTAATTTAACCAGTTCGCTGCGACATATAGATATACAGGTCCCGAAACTTAACGATAACTTGGTACCGAGCAAGAGGCCAAGGTATACCAGTTATGGAAAAAAATAAGAAAAAAAATCCATGTCACTTGTCAAGCGATAATAGACATTTTTAAGTACTGTGATCACAATTTTGATAATTTTACAGTAATTTTTTTAATAACGTAATCTCAAATAACAGTGCTAACAATCGCAACCACAAACCAAAGTAATAAACATTGTTAACTAAGTAAAATAAATTAAGTTTTGACGAGTTAGGGTTTACAGAATTATTGTCAGTAAACTTTGACACTCCATGTTAGAAAAAAAAAAAAACCTATTTTTCTCATAACTGGTATACCTTGGCCTGTCCGGTACCGGGTTATCGTTGAGTTTCGGGACACCCTGTAGAAGTAACTCAGTGTCAGTTACGTACCTGGGGTCCATTCAAGTTGGTAACGGTGGAAGTTATTGTTCCAACCAGCATGGTTCCGTCTGAGCCAGTAAGCACGTTCCCAACCATTTAGGCCAGGGTAGGGTCCGTAGTGCAGGGTTGAGCCGGCTTCCTATGGGTAGACATTAATTTCATATCTTTTGCTAGATGGCAAAGAAAGCCTAACAAAATAATTCTGGCAGGGAAGGTCGGACTTTCATAGTTGTCCAAAATGGTCTTCAAAAACGGTCAAATTAAATTAACTGGTGAAAACCCCACAGTCGCAGTGGTGTGCATTGGTTTTCAGAATAGGTAGGCAGGAATTTAATTTCGTTGTATCAACTTAAACGAGTAAAGACCAATGACAATGTGCGAATAAGTACGGGAGCCGAGTAGGCCGTCTGGCGACTAGTACCTACTGCCGCGCGGGTTTGTATGAAGATTTTGTTTTTTGCTAGAGTATGATAATATAGTGAGTTTCTTAAGTGTGGGGCACACACACTAAAATGTAATTGACAGGCTTATGGTGATTTATCGAGGTAGGCACTGCTTATATTCCTTTGTGCAATGCACGCCACTGCACAGTCGTGAAGGGTATCGATAGCGAAATACAATAAAATGAAATGACTTTGAAAACTCATAATTTAAAGTTCGTTAACTATTTCAAATTTATTTATTAATCACAATTCGTACAAGGATAGAATAGACAGTGACCCCCGAACTAGGCATTTGCCTATAGTATATCGGGAGTCAGAGACTCAGAGATGCGACATTTTCCAAGTGTGGTACAAAGTGATTGATAGGGTCAGGGGCCGCTAGTAAAATACCTACTTCAAATCATGATTTTCGTTAATAATTTCTTTTTCTCATAATTTAAGATAACGATACACATTTGTGAAGACAAGAACGGGATCGGGAGGGATCGGAAGGATCGGGATAATATTTTGGGGAAATTTAAGTCTAAGAGAACAGGTATTCAAGGCTCAAAAACGATGCGTAAGGGCAATGTGTAACATGAAAGTACCAGATAGTTGCGTACCTGTATTCAAGTCCCTAAATTTGCTAACATTGCCATCACTATACATTTTCGGAATAGCTGTTTTTGTAAAATCAAATATGCATCTTTTTAAAAAATCGTTTGACAATAGAACATGACCACTTAAAAGACAGTATACAAACATGCTACTGGTCATAACACTGCATTATTAAGCTGTGCATGCATGTGCCCAATTATCTTTAATACTAAGGCTTAGGGGAATCTTTCGATGATAGTTTGGATCAGAGTATTACTAACGAATTTGAGGATAGTGATAGTTTTGTTGATGAAACAGAGTAGAGATTAAGTTGTGTGTGTTGTGTGGGGTTTCGTGAGAAACCATAAAGTCCAGGAGTAACTTGGCGTTTCGATGGGGATGCACAAATGAAATTGACGAGTTGAGTAACTGGAGGTTAGATAGTATGAGACACATGCATCTTAGTTGATTATTTTGATTGTAATCCTGAGATTTTGGAATCAAATAGTGGGTAATGCACTGAACTCTGCTAATGTTAGTTAATTCGAGTTTTCATTGTGTTTTTGCCTGTACCAAATGTGGTCAGGAGTGACCGAGCTATGTGATACTTTGCGGGTATGTTTCTTTACAGATTAACACACGAGAACGTATGTCCAGCAGGATGGCCGTGTCGGAGTCATTCGTTTGACTATTCGGAACGCTAGCGCCATCTCGTGGCGCTAGACCTCTGTCTAGCGCCACGAGATGGCGCTAGCGTTCAGCTCTCGTCTACCTCCAGAAACTCAGGCTAGACTCTTCTAGCCTGAGTTTCTGGAGGTGGACGAGAGCAACAGTTACAAGAGCGGTGTGAGCAGAGCTCTCGAAAACATGGAAACATTGGGCATCGTACGAACAACATGTGCTTAAAAACTGTCTCGCGTTCCGTATCGTTGAGTTGTGTACCTACAGTGTGTGATTCGCTAGTGTGACTAACTTGTTCGTAAATTATAATCTGATTTGAACTGCAAACCGTTTTTCTATTGCGCTATAACCGCGTACTATGGGTAGTGACCCATAGTACGCGATGTTAACGAGAGACAGACATACCTTCTCCGACATATTATGTATACCAATTACCCATGTTTGCAAATAAATAAATGATGATAAAAGAACATTCTGTGAACTTTCACCAAATAATTTATTTTTAACTGATATTTTTGATATAGGACTTACTGACGGAATTTACCAGAACACAAAATAGAGACAGAGAATAAAAGGGATCGATATTTACCTGTGTGCCGATATGAACACCATTAATTGTCAAGTCACGGTTGCCTCGAGACTCCACCAAGTCGATCTCTCCGGATGCGGGCCAGGTGCCGTACCTGCTGTAGGCTGGCATCAACCAGATAGCTACCAAAAAAAAATAAGATTATAATTCGGCCCAGGAATCTTTAACGTGAAACGATATAGAATGTAATAGAATATTAGCAGGCGTTAGAGTTACTAACCAAAAATATCGGTATTTTTTTTAATTTTTCTTAGAACGGTTGAAAAATACTGCGCGTTTCGGTCTACCGACTTAATTTGAGCGGCTTACCTGGCCACAACCAATCTCCAGCAGGCATTTTAGCGCGAACTTCAACGCGACCATAACGGAAGTTGAAGGAATGAACGGTACGGATACGTGCGCTCTTGATTGAGTTCAAAATGTTATCAGGACTGCCCAAACGCTCGCAACCATCCCATAGCGGGTTCGTACATCTGTTGGCAAACCATAAAAATTAAATAAATTTTTAAGGTCGGCTATCCGCCCCAAGGCTACCCACTGACCCTAGGCCCACTTTTACCTCTTTAAAAAACTTTCAAGTTGCCGACTTGAGATCACCTATACTGGAAGTGGCGGCCTTTCGCCAAAGGCTTACATTGAACTTGCCTGGGAATTGGCCGCGATATCTACGACTCACTGATTAAATACCTACGCACTTAGTAGGATACACGTATTATCACACTCACTTTTACACCCTGTGCGTGTTTCTAAACTTTTAAATATACTATTAGATTTATCAATAAAAGCGAAAACTGGGACGGATTTAGAATTTTTACAAACGTCATACGGCTGACATCCTTTTTTGTCTCGTCTAAATTTATCTTGTCATTGAAATGCTAGTGATTGACATAAAAAATATTGACTATTTGTACAAGGAGTACTTAATACTCCTTTATTGAAAAAGATCAATTTAATGCATTTTTATTTGTTATACTGACAATAATCGTGTTTTTCGGCTAGGATTTTCAAGATGCTGTTGGAGGTAACCCGCGTTCTACTTTTAAAAATGCGGTCTTTTTTCCTCAATTAATAACATCATAGGTTATTGGTAATATGGGGACTCCTCAAGTTTTAAAATATTATACTGCTATAACATTGAATTTGTTACGACTTATAACGAATACTTTAAAAAAGAGCACGGCTTGCCGTGGATTCGAACCAACGTATTGCCCAATGTCGCCTTTCGGGTTCGAAAGTGGAAAAACTGTTTCTGGGAATTGAAAATCTCAATCATCATCATCTTAAAACGCCCGAGCTAACTAGAGTTCTAGTGTATCATTATACTTATATGTGCATAGGGACGAAGCTATGACGAATAACCGGCAATATATTGTGCAGGAAGGTATGTTTGACATCTGAGTAATATTCATCAATTTATTACATTTTGTAACTACGCGTTTTGCAACCAGTGCAAAAATAATTGTATTAATATCCTGTTCGTTTTCACGATTTTCAAATCAAATCAAACTTAACATATGAAGATATCTCAATATAAAAAATACTGATAAAACACTACAAAAAAAAAATCGTAACATCGATAGCACCAAAACTTAAAATTCATACCATCAGTAAATCATAGACAATTTCGAGCGGCCATTGTTGTTTACATCTTTGGCGAATTTTGAAACGCCGGACTTTACCTTGGTGATCTATATGATTGATTCGTTTGATTTTATTTATGCTATTGTGTGCCTATAATAGAATTCCAGCATCTGTCTAGCCTTTTCCCAACTATATTGGGGTCGGCTTAGAAGATAAATATTAAAAAAAAAACCTTAATGTACAGACGCCAGCAGGTCAAGCTACCCGAAACTGTCTAATTTTCCCAATCAACTTTGAACCTTAACACTATAGCGACAATGTGGAAAATCTATTAAAGAAATTTGACAGATTGTAGTAGCTTGATGTGCTGGCGTCTGTACCTAACGGTCGACTAAGAGTTCTCACTTCATAGGTTTTAGTCGCCGTCGACGAACAATCGACGGCGACTAAAACCTATGAAGTGAGAACTCGGTAAAAAATAGGTAGGTACAGTCAACAGCAAAAGTAGATGATCAAAATCAGAAATTCAATACTAATAAACGGAGTTCGCGTCAGAACTGTGTGGCGTCGAAGTGATTCAAAAGTATGTGATTGTAAATTATACCAAACATTTTACTACTAGTACGTCACTGTTACTGATGCGAACTCCGTTCATTAGTATTGAATTTCTGTGTTGATCATCTACTTTTGCTGTTTCGATTCATGTCGGCATCCTTTTCGAACTTTGACCTGGAGGGCAATTCTGGTAAATTTAAGATCGTTCACAGTCTGATCTCAGTCTCAATCTGTCAAAAATGCGTCAAATTTCCCTACATTTTGACAAGATTTTGACATTTGTTTGTCGCCGAGATGAGACTGCGACTAGATTTTGATCGTTTTAAATTACGAGAATTGGCCTGCAGAATTCCAATGTTATCAATAGGGGTCCTAACTAGATAAACAGCTAATTATAAAAAATGTTTACCTTTAGAAGATGATCATCATTTAATAGGATTACTTTCGTATCTTATCTAGGAATTAACTACATAATCTACGTTCGCGATTAATTTGCCAAACATTTAAACAAATATGAGTTATTGGAAAAATAACTTAATTCCTACACAATAAAGTTCAGTTTACGATACAACTTCAAACATTTTTAAGACTTTTTAAATATTACTTGACACTGAATTCAACTTAATTACCACTGATATAAAGTTGATATTTATTTAACTTGAAATAACATAAATTGGAAAAGTAAAAGAGATAGTTTTTTTGGGCCTACTGTATTGTAACGTCTATTAATCTTATTAGACTCAAAAAAACGCAACCAATTTATCATTTAAAATGGTCGATTTTTTCAATAAAGTCTAACTACGCTTGCCTTGGGTAAAGGGAACTGGCAGTAGTGCTTGACACTAATGAACGCATGGAGGTATGGCAGAGTAAGGAGCTTCACGGACGCTTCTTCCGGGCCCTACATGGGCCTGATATAGATCTACTAGCGTCCGGAGCCTGGCTGCGTTTCGGTGACCTCTTTGGAGAAACCGAAGGTTTTGTCTGTGCAATTGAAGTTATGATGACGAACAATTACTGGAGATTTATTGTGAAAGACGGCACGGTTGACATCTGTCGGGCATGCCACCGGCTGGGGGAATCAATCAGGCATATTATCTCCGGGTGTTCTCGTCTAGCTTACGGAGAGTATTTGCACAGACACAACCTTGTTGCTATGTAGGATAATCCATCAGCAACTTGCTCTGAAATACAAACTTGTGGAATCGGAGCGGCCGTACTACAGGCAATGTCCGCCCGATCCAGTTCTCGAAAATGGAAATATCACATTGTACGGGGATCGATCCATCATCATTTTCCTGGCCTCATGAAGAGTAGTAAAGTCATACCATTATTTAAATCAGGTAATAAGAATGACGTTGGTAATTTCAGGCCTATTTCTATTTTACCTGCATTTAGCAAAATATTTGAAAAGTTAATACTCAAGCAGTTGCTAAGACATTTTAATTTAAGCAGCCTCCTCCATAATGAGCAATATGGCTTTACAAAGGTCGTCAACTACAGATACGGGTGTTGCTCTGCTGAGACACATATTTGATGCATGAGAAAAATCGCAAAATGCTATTGGGGTTTTCTGTGATGTCTCCAAAGCCTTTGATTACGTGCACCATGACACGCTTTTGCGTAAGTTACGTCATTACGGTTTCCGAAACGAAGCTCTCAACGTAATAATTTCTTGTTGACATAATAGGGTCCAATGTGTAATTTTAATGGCGTGAAATCTTCCAGGCTACCAGTTCAGTTAGGTATTCCGCAAGGCTCAATACTGGGTCCATTCTTGTTCTTAGTATATAACAATGATTTACCATTCCATTTGAAGGGCATCTGTGACGTTGTACTGTTTGCAGATGATACCTTTCTTATTTCTAAAGTAGACAGGATTAGAAAAGATTTTGAAGACGTAAACAGTGCACTCTCAATAGTTACAGATTGGTTTACGTCAAATAACCTAGTTCTCAATGCCAAGAAAACGAAATGTGTAAAGTTCGCCTTACTGAATGTTAGAAATCTAGGATCCAACATCGTCTTAGATAAAGAGGTGCTTGAAACAGTAGGCTCGGCAATTTTTCTAGGACTAACAGTAGATGCCCAACTACAGTGGGGACCTCATATATCAAGTCTAGCAGGAAGGCTCAGTTCGGCTGCCTACGCCGTCAGGAAAGTAAGACAATACACTGACGTTGATACAGCTCGTTTAATCTATTTTGGTTATTTTCACAGCGTTATGTCCTACGGTATTCTGTTGTGGGGCAAAGCCGCTGATATACAAAATATATTTATCCTTCAAAAACAAGCTGTTCGAGCAATTCACCAGCTAGGTGCCAGAGTTTCTCTAAGAGATTTTTTTAAAGATATTGGTATTCTCACGGTTGCATCACATTTCATCTTCGCCAATATCTTATATGTATATTAGCCAAAATTTACACTTATACACTAAAAACAGTGATATTCACAGTGCAAACACTAGAAATAGAAATAAGATAACACTAGAAATAAGGGCAAACTACGTGCGCCCTTTCACCGGCTTCATAAGGTTCTTAACTAAATGAGTTACGAACCTTATGAAGCTTTGGTTGGGCTTGGTATAACCTTTTATAACAAGATACCCTCTTCTTTACTAGACTTGCCTTTTAATGCGTTTAAAGCTCAAGTAAAGTTCAACCTTTGTTCAAAGGCTTACTATTCCTTCAACGACTACTTAACGATAAGAATAGTTGGTCGCCCTAATTAACTCAATACAACATGTTCTTTCTCCAGAATTAGCTTACTGACAGGTTATTGTTATTAGTATTAACTTAATTTTATTTATTCTACTGCGATGGTCCTAGTTTATCATCTGTGACTTCAAGTGACAGCTATGTGACCAGAACCCAGCAATGCATAAATATGTAAGCTGTCACGCCCTTTATGCCTGGAGGCTTTTATTTAGGTAGTATCTTTTTATTTACATTTTAATTTTAATCAATTATTGTTTAGCAACAAATATAATAAAAACTATACGTATTCAAGTACGTATAGTTTTTATTATATTTTTTGGTAAATTGGCGTGGCTAGCTGACATATGGCAAATAATTTAATTTTATGTTCTGTGCCTTGTAATGTTAATTACTTAACACCTAGTATTGTATACAATCAAGTATCAAGTATTTTCTAACTGAACAGCCATGCTATTCTGTAAACACCTCACCGTGAAAACTTAGGTGAGGTGAACGTGAAGTGAGCTGTCAATAGTACCAATCCCATAGCATCAGGTGACATGACACCTCACTTTTAGCTCACTTCACCTAAGTTATCACGGTGAGATTTGTACAGAATAGGGCGGCAGACAGCTGTGCTGCTGGGGAGTTTGCTGCGCCACTTCTTCTTCCCAGCGATAGCACTAGGAAGTGGTGTAGGGCGGGCGTTTTTTAGGAGACTGTCTTTTGTAATTTTGCTGTTCGAAAAGTGCTGATTCTCAGCTTAATTTGAATAAATTACTTTTGATTTTGATTTTGATCACTGACAGGACTATTGTTGCCAATAAGCCTGAAATAGTGGTGGTGGATCGATCAGAGCGGCGCGTAGTGATTGTTGACATAACCGTCCCGCATGATGAGAACCTCATGAAAGCCGAGAAAGATAAACAAATTAAGTATCACTTGGCTCGCGAGGTTGTCGACATGTGGGATGTGGACTCAGCGATCATTGTGCCGATAGTCGTTACAACCAATGGCTTAATAGCCAAGAGCCTCGACCAACACCTGAGGAGGCTCTTGTTGGGCAGCTGGATTGATTCAGAAAGCGGTACTTCTGGACACAGCTCGCATTGTCAGGAGGTTCCTCTCTCTGGAGCCCTGACCACCGGTAGCATGGACCTTGTTCCCAATACCGATAGGCTACTATTTTTTACATTTTTAATGATTTTATACTTTTTATATTCTAATATATAAAAATATAGTTTATTTGTTTACATTGAAATAAAGGAGATAATAATAAATAAATGTCAGATTTTATTGCCTAGCTTAATAAACATAGCTAGTGCGTAGGCCGAACAGCCTTATCGTGTTGCGGTTTGCGAAGAAATCCAGAATGGGTGACGATTGTTTTCCTGACTGCGTTGGACTAGAGACTTCGCGCGTCAAACAAATAGCTTAGCAATAGCACCTTTACCTAGTAGTCCTACTACCTACTTGGAAAATTGATTAAGGTAAACGACCGTGGTTGAAAATATGCAGATGACATTAATCATCACATCCAACATGAGAGGTTGGAGTGCTATCCCATCCTCACAACCTGCACATCAATGATAACAAAACCAGCAGGGTAATTGCCTAACACACTAACAGTAGGAACGGCTTTTATGGAGACACTCCAACAACATTCATTGCGTTATTTACGTTATTGAGCAGATAAATTTTCCCATGGTATACTCCTACCAGCTATCTTTAGTGCCACTTCTTATCAACACTATTGTCTATACATATACCTTCACGTAGGCCTACATACAAAAAAATTAAATTGAAGTGTGTTTGTATTGTCAAAATAACAGCTTTTAACAAATGCATCATCATTCTCCTGTCCTTATCCCAATTTATTTGGGGTCGGCGCAACATGTCTTTTTCTTATCATACTTCTCTATTAGTCGTCATCTCGGTAGTCACCCCCTTTCTAACCATATCATTATTCACACATTCCACCCATCGTTTCTTTGGTCTTCCCCTACTCTTATAGCCATCGACATTCATACTCAAAACTCTCCTGACGACATTTTCCTCATTTCTCCGTAACACATGCCCACACCATGACAACTGATTTCCACACAACTTTTCAGTTACCGGTGCCACTTTCAGACTTCCTCTTATGTACTCATTTCTTATTCTATCCATTCGTGTAACACCACACATCCCTCTTAGCATTCTCTTCTCATCTCAGCTGCATGCAATTGCCTTTCATTTATCACTCTTTTTTTTACAAATGCATATGAAAATATTTGTAGGTACGGTAGGTACTTATATTTTTTTTTTTTTTTAATTTTTGTCTCTGGCCGATATTTTCCGACAGCCATGCAGGCGAAGCTAGTTTTAAAAATAAATTCTCACCTGTCAGCGGGTGCGCCTCCCTCAATGTTTAAGTATCCAGAAGTAAGGAAGTCTTCTCCAAATTGGTCTGACGTTAGAGAGGGACGGATGAACAGCTTTCCGCTGTGAGCGAAAGAGTTGGTACGGTTGTTGTTGTAGTACTGGAACTCAAAGTTCTAGAACAAAATAATAACGACCTCATTAAAACGGCTGTATCTTAATACTATATTGTGCAGATTCATATCTTAAAAAATTGGATTTGATGCATTAATCATACTAATTAAGTATTTTTTTCATTAGGTAAGTAATTAGGTACGCAACGCGCAAAAAATATCGCGAAAATTAAGCGCTTGCTTTCGTAGAAAAGTATTGTTAGGTAACTACAGTGAAAAACTCTCAACAAAAGAAGCTTGATACCTACAGGCTAAGGAAAACTGGCTTTAGAAACATCGGAACAAGACCTTGGCCCATTGTCTGGGCCATTTAAGTATTTTCAATAGGGCGTAGAAAAAAAAGACGAATTATAAAACACTTCTACTCACACCACCACCACCCAACGTGTTCTCGTGCTGCCATATCTCGAGGTCGAAACGATCGAAGTTATCTTCGAAGATCAGTTGGCCTGAGCAGACCCTGGCAGGTGCGTGAGTGCCGCTGACTGTGGTAACACTAGGGCTGCAAGCCGCGCTCAAAGACGCGACCGCTAACACGCCTGCTAACACCGACCACATATTTTCTGTAAACAATATCAAATTAGTTATGGCTTATATAGGTAGGTAGGTACTATGTCACGACATCCAAAGGAAGTTTTCTTAGAGATCGTGCCGAGTGGGACGGGTTGGTTCTAGGATTCCTCCGGTACAGGATGAAATTTTATAGGTGCGCCAAATGAAAATGTCTTATTCAACGTGTTATAAAGACAATTTAGAGCACGTCATTATAGCCAGTGTACTTAATTTTGATTGATCTTGATCTTGACATATATTGATATATATATTGTGACTTGTTTTGTATTGTATTGTATTGTTTTTATAATATTATGATTTTTTAAATTTAGTTTTGAATTCTATGACCCCAACAGTTTGTATCTTTTAATCTTAGTTTATCTTAATTGCATTGACATTTTATTTTTATTCTGTGACCTTTTAATTTGTATTCGTTAATTTATTTTATTTGTAGGCATTGAAATTTTATTCAGAGCTACTTGAGTATTCTGTCGCAGTAGGCATTGTGATATTTTATTTTTTTGTAATATGGGTCTTGCCTGAATTAAATGAATTTTATTTATTTTCTCCTTTATTTCATATAAATACATATATTATGTACTAAAGTTATATTTTTAAATATTAGAATATAAAAAGTATAAAAACATTTAAAAATATAAAAAATAGTAGGCTACCGGTATCGGGAACTAGGTCCAAGCTACCGGTGGTCAGGGCTCCAGAAAGAGGAACCTCCTGACAATGCGAGCTGTGTCCAGAAGTACCGCTTTCTGAATCAATCCAGCTGCCCAACAAGAGCCTCCTCAGGTGTTGGTCGAGGCTCTTGGCTATTAAGTCATTGGCTGTCACGACTATCGGCACAGTGATCGCTGAGTCCACATCCCACATGTCGACAACCTCGCGAGCCAAATGATACTTAATTTGTTTATCTTTCTCGGCTTTCACGAGGTTCTCATCATGCGGGACGGTTATGTCAACAATCATTGCGCGCCGCTCTGATCGATCCACCACCTATATCAGGCTTATTGGCAACAATAGTCCTGTCAGTGATGATGGATCGATCCCAGTACAATGTGATATTTCCATTTTCGACTGGGTCGGGCACATACTCGTACCTGTGGTACGGCACCTCCGATTCCACAAGGTTGTATTCCAGAGCAAGTTGCTGATGGATTATCCTAGCTACAAGGTTGTGTCTATTCAAGTACTCTCCGTTAGCTAGAGGAGAGAACCGGAGATAATATGCCTGATTGATTGCCGGTGGCATGTCCGACGGATGTTATTATGGCAAGGGATGCACATCCGTGCGCGTAGGCTAGCATCGTTCAAACTTCTTTTCATAGGAACGGTCAAAATTAGGTATGACCGCTAGCTTAGCGCGTTGTCATCTTGCTCCAGCCGGTCGATTCTGTAAAAATCTCACCGTGAAAACTCAAGTGGAGTGAGCTTGATGTGAGTTGTCAGTAGTGTCAATCCCGAACATTATTTGGAATGACAGCTCACTCCACGCTCACTTCACCTAAGTTTTCACGGTGAGATGGTTACAGAATCGCACTGCTGGTCGTGAACGCGCTTAAATTGATACTTCAAGATCGTTCCCTATTGGAGGATGATTTTACAAAAACGCTGAAACACGTAATTCTTTATATCTTAAATTAAATCATAAATTTGAATTTTCAAATTCCTAGCTGAAGAAATGATAGGTTTCCCATGGAAAGTTTCATCCTCTGTACCTATATCCTGCACCAGAATGCTATCTATCTCCTTGCCAAACTTTATTAAAATCCGTTCAACCGTTTAGGCGTGCAAATGTAACATACAGACAGACAGACAGAGTTACTCTTGAATTTATAATATTACTAACTGAACGCTGTTTTGCCATATAAATTATTTCTAGCTGCCCGGCGCTACTTCATTCGCGTGGTGTTCTACCCCCTACCCTACCCCTACCCTACTCCTACCCTACTTCTAACCTACTCCTACCCTACTCCTACCCTTCTACTAACCTACTCCTACACTACTCCTACCCTACTCCTAACCTACTCCTACACTACTCCTACCCTACTCCTACACTACTCCTACCCTACTCCTACACTACTCCTACCCTATTCCTATAAATAAAACGCTGATTGATTGATAGAACCTAGCAGACCCGGCAGACGTCGTCCTGCCCGGTTAAGTCATCATATACCGACAGCAGCGCCACCTACTGCGTCCAATTATGTATACAAACCTTGTCCTGACAATAACAAACACAAAAATAAGAATTATCGAATTTGGTGCAGTCGTTCGAAAGTTATGGGCGTACTCATACATTTCGAAGATCCATTTTTATTTATATAGATTAGAATAGTATATTAGTATTAGTATTACTATGGATTAATTTTTTATTTGAAAAATTGTGCAACAGGGAACTCAGATTTAAGTGTTGGCCGTGCATGTTTTTCTGTATTCAATCAAATAAATAATTCAACACAAAGATCACGCCTGTAATCCCCGAAGGTTTAGACAGAGGTGTAGGCACACATTCCGCCAGTTATGTTTAAAATAAATCAAAATCATGATTAATTTAATTTGTTACTCGTTTTTTAAACTATTTGTTTTACGGGGGCCGCTCATATTATGATCTCCGATAAAATGCACGAGTAGTCACACATGCCAGAAAACATACATATTGAAAATTAAGTTTAGTATAGAAAAGAAACACTTACCGATTCAAAAATATTACCGAAACTGAACTGATATTTCAATAATCTTGAATTTATATGTACTCAGCACATCGATAAAACGACACTTCAATCATGATTAAAAGGCTAAGGAGACAAGGTACAGTACCTACCTAGAAATGCGACAACAACAATATTGTCTGCAAAAACAATCAGTCAAGCTAAAATTGTTCTCGGATTTTGTTTCAAACTGTATTGTAGCAGAAGAACTAAAATTCTTCAATTTAGGTAAATAAATAAACAATGGTTACAGTGAAGCCGATTGATTTTATTTTAATATTAGACAATATTATATTATTCTAACCGACAGACTCTAGATAAATTTAATGCAATAGCCCCACAAATCAAAATTTTAGACAAAAGTTCACTACACCTCCTAGGTTCCCCAATTTTAGAAGATAGTTTTTCACCTTTCATCGATGAAAAAATCAAAAATTTCAACGACATTTCGGTCAGACTCTTCAAAATTAATTTACATTCGGCATTCACCCTAATTAGATACTGTTGTTTTGGTCCAAATTTTATATATTTTCTACATCTGTTGGACAAAATTGACCATATTATCCGCAGCACATTAACAACCATTTTAAATGTGGGCTTCGACGACCGAGCGTGGCTTCAAGCCACACTACCCATCCATTTTGGTGGCCTCGGCGTCCGCAAAATTACCAGTATTAGCTTACCAGCATTCCTGTCCTCTGTCCACAGCACCGAAAAGTTGACCGGGAAAATTTTAGCCCCCTGCCTGGTTGACTCTGAAGTGCCTTGCTTGACCGACGCGGTGAACGCCTGGAAAGCGACTTGCCCGGATACAGATCGGCCCGTAAACCCATCTTCCCAGAGACAGTGGGATGAGCCGCTCTGCAGGTTGGTACGGAATAAACTTATCAATACGTCCACCAATACTGCTGAGCATGCCCGCCTGCTGGCTGTGGGTGAGTGGGAATCGGGGCTGTGGCTTCAAGCACTCCCTTCACCCAACATAGGCACTATGCTGGGTGACACCACCTTCCGGCTCGCTACCTGTCTACGTTTGGGTGCTCCTTGTGGGGCTCCGCATCGCTGTCAGTGCGGTGAAGCTGTCGATTGCCTCGGACACCATGGCCTATCCTGCAGTAGGAGCGCAGGTCGGATAGCATGGCACGCCAGCATTAACGACATCATCCGTCGTGCTCTTGTCACCGCCGGGGTGCCAGCTGTTTTAGAATCCAACGGCCTGGCACGCGACGATGGGAAGAGACCAGACGGAATGACCATAATGCCCTGGAAGTTAGGCAGACCTTGCGCCATCCCATCTTCCTAGCACGGTGGGCTGTGCTGGAGCGGCTGCTGCTGGTGCAGAAAACCTCAAACGGCGAAAATATTCCAGCCTGACTGGGACTTATATCTTCGAGCCGTTTGGGGTTGAAACACTAGGGCCATGGGGTCCGAGTGCCCACTTGGCGTTTCGAGATATCGCCAAGCGGTTAGTCGTCTCTTCACGTGACCAGAGGGCTGGCCTGTTTCTTGGCCAAAGAATTAGCATCGCCATACAACGTGGCAATGCTGCCAGCCTTTTGGGCACTGTTCCTGTTGACAGCGATGCGGACGAATTTTTTGATGCCCTATGATTCTTTTTTTTCACTTGTACATAATTATGTATTATTATTTTAGACTTAATTTGAATCAAAATGTATTATTTAATTGTGTTATTAAGTAAGTTGGTATGTTGTCAAGTTTACACTACCACTGGTTTGATCCTGATCGGAACTGTTTTAGTCTATTAATATAAGTAGTCAGTAAAGTGGAAATTACACGGTAGTCATACAAACCCAACCAACCAGAACTGTAACAATAAGCACAGTCACACGCTTCACATGGCTAATGCTTTTCAAAATATAGACTAACTGGTTATTAAGGAAAACATTTGATTTATCTACTTAGATATTACTATTCGTGTCTGTAAAATAGCTGCTTCTCTGCAAGGCTGTAGCTGGGAATTTAGTTACGGAGGGAATATCGTTTTCACCTCAATAAAAACATCATGCTTAGTTCTAAGACGTTTACAAATGAAAATGAAATTGATACTGCCATTGTTCATTTGCAACAAACTATTATCGATGCTAGAGACTCCTCCACGACTGCTGTGCGCGTTAGCGATATGCCTACCAAACTTCCTCGGTATATAAAAAAAATAATCCACTACGAAAACCATTTGCTTCGTATTGAACAAAAACTGCCCAGTGCTGAACAATGTAACGCTTTGGCAAATGCTTTTTGCGACAATATGAGCGTTACCACTAATTGGGATTGTGACTCAGAACTCAAGGATAAGGTATCGAACTCTATGTCTGCCGTCAATAGTTACAATCTCGCTTCTGATTTTATAAAGCCGGTCAGGACATTAGAGATTCGTAAAATTTTAATTCATTTCATTTATTCATAAAAACAATTTACATTGTGTTGAATATAATATACACATGCAATTTACAAAACAAAAAACTATGAATTATTAATTAACATTCCAAGTGAAATTCAAAAACAATGCCAAATAGTTTTAATAATAATGTGAAAACGATTTAAAATCTAATGTCAAACACTTTTAAATACATATAAAGTCGACCAGGTTTAAGATATAATATCAAACAGTTTTCAATTTAATGTCAAAAAATTCTAGATTATTTAAGGTCAAGTGATTAAAAATAAAAAATTAACATGTAATTAATTTACGTACTATTGTGTGACATTAGTTCCGATATATTGTACAAACATTTTTCTAACAAAAAGGCTTTTAATTTTGTTTTAAACAAGTGGGTGTTATAAATCAGGATCTTTAGCTCAAAAGGAAACCCATTAAATATTTCTACAGTTTGATACTTAGAGCAATGCTCTACTACATTAAATCTTGGAGCTATTCGTTGCTCTCTCTTATCTCACGTTCTTCGTGTGATTCAAACTCATGTAGATACTTAACAAAATGACTAATATATATAAGCTAGGTATGTTAATATTCCCAATTTTTTAATTTAATCTCTGCATGAGACACGTTGCGAAATTTTGACTATTGTCCTTATGGCTCGTTTCTGTAAGATGAACGCTCTCTGCCAGTTATAATTGTAACTATTACCCCCGAGCACGATGCCCAAAAGTCTGACAACCAGTCTTACCAAGGGGTATCGTATTACCCAGTAACTGGGTTGTGGAGGTCAGATAGGCAATCGCGCCATGTAAAATACTGGTATTCAGCTGCATCCGGTTAGACTGGAAGCCGAACCCAACAAAGTTGAGAAAAGGCTAGGCAGATGATGATGACCCCAGAGCACGATGCTATACCTTATCCTCGACTCAACCTTTACAGCCTTTAAATTTTCTAAGTTCAATTCATCCCTAAGGCTCCTGAGTGCGTAACATGCTGACGATATGGATGAATCAATAACAGCAAGCTCCGGTTTCCAATTTAAAAGCGAATCTATATTAATCTACAAGAATTTAACCTTATCCACTAATTTGATCTTGTCTCCATTTATTTGTATATCTAAGTTGTCATTGTGACGAGTCGTGGTCTTAAATAATATTCGGATGGTTTTACCTGTGTTTAGCAATAAGTTATTGGCTGTAAACCATTCGCAAATTTGTTCTATATGTAATTATATTTGTATTTAATGTCAATTTTTCTATGTCTTTTGCCCCAATTATTATGTTTGTGTCGTCTGCGAAAACAACAAGTTTCTCGTTCGGCTGAGTTTTATTCATGTAGTTGAGTAAATTATTTGTAAATATAATATATAGAATAGGTCCTAAAATTGAGCCTTGAGGCATACCACGTTTTACATATGTCATTTTTGACTTGTATATCACTTCGTGATTATTCTCGTCCATGCTTTTAATTTCTACATACATTCGTCTATTTTGTAGGTAGGATGTCAAAAGTTGTAATGTATTGTTTCTTATACCATAATGTTCAAGTTTAGCAAGTAGTAGTTCATAATGTATGGTGTCAAAAGCGGAACTGAGGTCAACAAATAGTCCAGCTACTTTCATTTTTTTCATTTAATTTACTAACTATGTCATTTATTAAAGTGTTCATAGCATCCGAGGTACGAGGTTTAACTAGGCTTAAATCCCTTAAATCCGTAAGACACGATGGAATCCATAACACGCTTTTTAAAAACTTACCACAGAAATCGATAGTCTATGTTACTAAAATTTTCAGTGGTTGCTTCGGTCTAGGCTATTTCCCAAACATCTGTAAAAATCATAAAACAATACTCCTTAAAAAACCTGGAAAAGACAGTAATATTACCGCCCCTTATGTTTGCTATCTTCTATTGGTAAACTCTTTGAGTCTGTAATCTATACAACATTATTACGCGCCACTGGGCAGTTTTTGATCCAAGAGCAGTTTGGGTTTCGTGCCACTCATTCAACTACCCAACAGCTAGCCAGGGTGATTGAACACGTATCCCATCACCTAAATCTCAAACAGTCCACAGGTATGTTTCTGCTGGATATTCAAAAAGGATTTGATACCTTGTGGCACGAAGGCCTGCTACACAAGTTGCTAACCCGGGATGTGCCTATGCTTCTAATTAAACTCGTTCAATCGTACCTTGCGGATCGTAAATTCCAGGTTCTTATCGGAAACACCACTTTATCACTTCAAAACTTCCCAGCTGGCGTGCCCCAGGGCTCGATTGTAAGACCCTATTTATTTCTCCTGTTCTTAAATGATACATATTCAACCTCGAACCACATTAACTTGCTTTGCTGACGATACTGCCTCTTATACCTCTTCGGATGATACCGATTTGATCATAGGTCGCCTACAATATTCTATAGATTTGCTGCTTGGCTCCGAACTTAATGAGGATAAGACGGAAGCAATAGTTTACTCCTGTGTCAGGCAACCCCCTCAAGAACTTTAAAAATAGCAGGCCATACAGTGCCTTGGAAAACTCGTGTGCGTTATCTTGGGATCAAAATGGATAGTCATCTAAATTGGTCTAAACATATTGCTGACTTGCGTTTGAAGGGTGCCCAAGCCCTTGGCTTTTTTAACCCTATAATGAATCGCAAAAGTAAATTAAGTACTTAGCAGTACTGAACTTAGAATTTATACTACGCTTGTCCGTCCGTGTATAACTTATGCCTGCCCTGTCTGGAGTAGCACATGCTTTTCTAACCATCAATTACTGCAAGTTGTCCTAAATAAAGCAGTAAAAATATCATATAAAGCCAAATTTAAAACTAATCTTAAGAAATGGCATGACAATGGCAAAATGAACTTCTCTTATTATTCAATCACGTAATTAAAATATCAACAATATTTTAAAATAAATACAAAATTAATACCACTAACCGGTTAATTTCAAATCTGTGTTCCTTAGACAAATTGCCATATCTCGACAGATACGGCACTTACCGTCTACCGCATCAGCCGGTCGATTCTGTAACAATCTCACCGTGAAAGCTTAGGTGAAGTGACCTGTTATTTCACCTGATGCTAGGGATTGACACTATTGTCATCTCACTCTAAGTTCACTTCACCTAACTTTTCACGGTGAGATTTTTACAAAATAGCAATGCAGTACCTTTTGTTCTCTCCACCCGAGGCGCGAGCGACCAGTGGCTTGACCCCCGAGAGTCTCGCTACTGCCCCGGGCCCCGGCCGCAGATACACCGGAGCGCGGTCGGCAGGGAGGCCCCGTCCGCTGATCACTGATTGGTCGCACGCGTTGCTAATATTTACATAGGATACTGATATATATATATATTGTTACAAGTATGATAGATCACATTATTCATTCATCAGATCACCGTTTTTTTTTGTGTTGCTATTTTATAGCGAATCGAAAGATCACCAAGATTTGGTGGGTACCAAAGAGGTCCGATCAAACTTTAAGCAACCATTTAATTATTAAAAATAAGTTTTTCCTGTAATGGTTGGTTATGTCAATATGACCTTTTGGATTGTCACTGTAAACTTACAAAAATGTCAGTAGCTTTTAAGTCACTATGACCGTTTAGATTATTTATTTAGGCACATTACATACAAAATTTAGAGTCAAATTTACAGCTTTAAGTATCTAAATTATAAAAATGGAAAAGTTTTCACAATAACGGTATGCACTGAACTTGCCATGGACTTATGGTGAGTAGCTAACTACTTCGTATGAAACATTAGTAAACTTATTGAACTATACATAATTAGCTACTTACATAATTCTTATGTTGGATTTTATCATCAATTTAATACATCGTATGATGCTTTTTTCAGATGGCAGCTCCAATGATATTTCTTCATAGGCGTTTATGTCCAGTTGTAACACGTCTTATTGAAGTTCATAAATACAACAATGTTTCTGCTCTAACCAATACTTGTTCTGTACTATCACAAAAAATTAACCCATACTCTCCGTTAACCACCTACTTTAATGATAGCACCTCTGTTGAATATCGACAGCTAGGTTCTCGAAACAACGATAGGGGTGATGTGAAATTAATAAACCGCACAATAAGTTCTTTAAGTTTCCTCAAGGGCTTTCAAAAATCATTTTCATGGAGGAAATCCGATAAGCCAAAGAAGAGGCGAGTTCCCAAATTAATTCTGTTACAAAATCCGTTAACATGGCTAATGATCAAAATTGACTTCAGCGTCCTAAGGAACATTTGGGATCCATTGTTTGTAGAGCGAGAGTTCAAGTACGGGACCAAACAGGTAGTGGAAGATTTTATTAAACTTTGTAGTTAAGTATACATAATGATGTACTTTAATGATATTTATTAACATGTTTAGTAATTCAAGCAGTTAAGACTTCAGCCGGTCTATTCTGTAAAAATCTCACAGTGAAAACTTAGATGAAGTGAGCTTGACCTGAGCTGTCATTCCACCTGCCGATCTATTCTGTAAAAATCTCACCGTGATAACTTAGGTGAAGTGAGCCGTCATTAGTGTCAATCCCTAGATGGAATAATTTCACATAGAATGAGCTCACTTCACCTAAGTTCTCACGGTGAGATTATTACAAAATATATCGGCAGTAGCATGCCCGTAAGTGCCCAACTCAGCGTAATAATTGGCAATCGACATTCCTGTAGGTACCTACCGTGGATACAAGTGGGTTTATAGTTCCAGGATTGAATCGTGGCTGTGATTTACCTAATATTATTTATCATGCATATATTATAAGTGCATGATAAGATTATTGACGAACCAAACCTTCATCACGAACCAAACCACGAACCGAATTTTTATCAAGTTGGTAATTTTGCTCGATTGTCGTTATCGTACTCCACTTAATACTTTTTTACCTAAAACTAGGTAAGTATGCTACCAACTGTTGGCGGCCAACCCTGATGCGCTGATGACCACTGATTGGGTTCGACTTGATGAGCTAGATGAAATATATCCATTTATGAGCCTCACAAGGTGCAGCACAGATAAAGTTGACCTTTAAAGAGGCGAGTACGCTCTTCATGACGCCTGTCGCATGTAGTGCTATTCTGTAAAAATCTCAGCATAAAAATTTTAGTGAAGTGAGCTTGAACTGAACTGTCAATCCCTAACAGATGGGATGACAGTTCACTTCAAGCTTACTTCTCCTACATTTTTTAAGTATAGACCGGCTGTATCTATACATCATTCCAGAATATACTAGTTTCATGCATGTCCCTGGTATTAGAATACGGTCTCTAATGTTTACACATACCTACTTGCAGGCTATATCGCGAGTAACGCAAGTTATAAGCAAAGGTCAGTTGAAGGACTTGCAGGGACTGTTGACGAAGCCAGCTCGGTTGAGTTTGATGCGAGAGTTGGACCGCAACTGGGGCGACAAACAACGTTCCCTGTTGGCGCTCTGTCTGGACGATATACAGATTTCATCCCCTCGAAAGGTTTATTTCATTAGGATAGCTGGTATGTATCATTCTTTCTTCTACTTATAGGTACCTACTTACAAATTGGTTAAGAACTTGAGTAAGTTTATAAGGTCTAACAAAATGTGCCTCTTCATTCTTATAAAACCAGACAACTTGGTTTATTACGACGTTCTGCGCCCGAATTGTTGCGAGAGCTAAGCGGTTAAGTGGCATTGACCACACTTCGTAATCGGGCCTAGGCATGTCGGGCGGATCAGTTGGGGGTCCACGCGAATGTACGAGTGTATCTCTTGGGCCCCCGACTCATGGTATTGGTAGGAAACGTGGAGTTTTAGTCGGTCGGAGTCTGACATAACCCTCCATTCTGCCCAGACGGAGGGCCATGTATCCCTGAGGATTTCCCAAACACAAAAAAAAGTTAGGTGAGGTAGTTCACCGCCCATTGTGTAACTCTATGTAAAATTTCTACATTAATAACTGTAACTTTTATGGTGTATATGTCGGTTTAATTAACCGATTAGTTAACCGCCTAGCCTTTTAACTAAACGGCGGCCGTTCCACTAACGGCCTGAATGATATTCAATAAATTATAGTTTAGGTTGGAACTGTAACCAAGCCGAATTGGTCACAGTAACTAAGCCAGGGCACCCCGACCAAATGGGTTAGGTTAGAACTGTGAACCGCGCGCGAGCGAAGCGAGGCGAGCACTACTTCCAAAGGCCAGGCGGTTGACTAAACGGCTAATTTAAGCAGTTGGCTGCGACATATATAATAAACTGTATTCTATCTATCTACGCCACTGACAACACGTAGCAACAAATGTATCTTAATATGCATTAATATAATTGTTTTGTTAGGTATAATTATCACCTTCGAGGTGATCAAAAAACAAGATAAGATAAACATGTCTGCTTAAGTAATCGTTGCACAGATTGCGTTTAATCGAAAATAATTTGGTCTTCCTAAAAGATATTTGGATAGAATTACGATACCTAGGGTGAGAATTTACTTGATACGATGGGTGGTCTTATCGCGAGAGATATGAATTCGAACTAATTATATCTAGTCTACCTTAGAGCGATGCCACACGGGCGTTGCCAATGCGTTGCGTCGTCGCAGCGCAGTGATTTCAATATTTATTTTTTTGTATATTTATTCAGGTTCTTTTTGTACCTACCTATAAATCCCGGGACCCAGCGGTAGGTATGATACAGCTTTGAAATTAGCTCATTTATCTGGGGTTCATTGGTTTCCCATTGTTAATATGGGAGCGGAGGGCGTTGTCTGTGAGGGCCAATATGATCGCCCGCAGGTTTGTTCGTTGCTCGGGGGCCGTCAAAATAACTCTTTTCAGAGCGTTTTGGTTCGGCTTCGATTCCGCAAAAATAAAACCCTCGAAATGCAATTTGTTTTTTCATGCACGCGGATGAAGTCGCGGGTACACATAGTAAAAAACTAAAGGCCTTTGTCAAGAACACAATTGTATGTTTTGCAGATAAGAAATATTGTGATGTGGATATGGCATTTTTGGCGTTGAAGTGGGCTCCTATTAATAGTGTTGACGTTCTGATATTTACCGAGATATTTGCAAGGTTTCACCGTGAATATACGCCGCACAGTATCCCAGAATGGACCATAGCTTACTTTAAGGTAACTCGCTTCGAAGTGTTGCGTCGATGATTTGATTCATAGCTTGTGTACTACCTTGTAATTTGAGAGAACTTGGGTTTATAATTGGTTCAGGCAGTTATACTCATACCTGTCACTCGAGTGATATATACATGCATACATCTATGGCTTTATGCCGTTAGAATCCGACGAAGACTCCTAAGAAGAAGGACGACTATCGAAGATATTTTATTTTCGCCAGAGTTATTAGGTAATTTTTGAGACTAATTTAAATACCATTTAAATAATTTTAATACTTAGTAATTGTTCAGAGAACAACAACCTATTTTTTAAATAAAAAAAATGTTGAGCAAATTGACTGCCAACTTAAATGACTGTATATTTAAATCACAACTGTCATCTGCCAGATCATTCTTGACAGTTGTATGAAATAGCTATAACACGACAAATTGATGTATGGTGTGCTTTTGCTTAACAGTTAACTTCCCTAACTACTGACATGAATTATTTGAGTACTAACAAAACTGTTTATTATAACGAAAATTCGAGTTTTGCTTACAATCACAAAACAAATAAGGCCCGTAATACACATGCCTGGAACACTCACAAAAGTTCGCCAGCTTGCATGCCATTGTGACATTGTCCAATCAGAAACTATTTTGGCATACTGGCATGCAAGCTACTTGCATAGATACTTTTGTACAAGTTACAGGCATGTGTATTAAGGGCTTTATGTCTTGCGCGCACATTGGATACCGGGATCTAACTACCCGGAATACTGTTTCTTGCAATGCCAGTGTTAGGTATAGTGAAAATATTAGTTACTGACAGCACTTTGTAATGTCTTAAAGTGTTACAGTAAGAATAAAACTATAAGTAACAATTCACGCTTTTATTTTATAAAAAGTACATACATTAGAATCTGTATACAGGGCGTATTTTTAAAACAGGCGATAATGAATGAACTCCATTAGTTTAAAAATATGTCCTGCATTAATTTAATCAAAAAACAACATGTGATTTATTTTCTTTCTATAAGTCCAAAAGCAATGTGTATGGGTTCTCGAGGTAGTTTTTCAAGTGATTTGAGAAGCGCGCCATAGTGACACCGTCCACGACCCTGTGATCTGCTGAAAAGCTCACTGTCAGCATGTGAGCCTTTCTCAAGTTGCCTTCAGCGTCAAACCTCGGTAGAACCTGCAGCAACAAGGAAATCTTTAATGTAACTGCTATTCTTGTAGTACAGGGTAATGATAGTTCAGGGACATCGACGCGCAATCTATTACCATGGATTCAGTACATGACTCTGAAACCCACGCGTTAAAATTTTTTGGTCGGTTTAAAAAAAATGCTGTTCCATACATTTTGACCGCGTATATATTGCACTTCTCTATGATATTCGAAAGAGATACCGTGATCCCTGGCACAGGCAACTAAAGGAGCACGGGTGGGTTTTAGTCAGTAAAAATCTGACACGCCCTTCCGCTCAGCCCAGAGCGGGAGAGGTCATTTAATGATATCCCACCTAAAAAAAAAAAAACTTGAGAGGTGTCAAGGGACACCGGGATGGAACGAAGTTCCTTTCGATTAATTAGTAAAGGAATTGTAATAAAATTTTATTTTTTTTAAGTTATACATTATTTATTATGAAAAAAAACCTGTATACACTCAACAAAAATAATCGTCGCGACACCACACTGTTCAATGCGAAATAGAAAGACGAAACGAAAATAACTGGCTTGCTTTCTATAAGAGAGAGAGAGACAGACAGAGAAACACGCGCACGCCGCACGGCTTAGAGCAAAAAGTGTTGGTGCAACTTTTGGTCTTAATTTTTTCCGTCTAGCCCCCTTTCGCAAAGCGCGATAAGGAACTTCGTTCCAAAAAAAAAAGGGTTCTAGGATCATGTTCATGGTTACAGTTTGCGCGTCGATGTCCCTGCCACCCTGTATAGTGGCTTAATGTGAATACCTAGATTCATGGTGCTCCTTCCTTGCCTTACGCATAAAAGAAGAGAAATCAAGAACAGTGAAGGTCTGTAACTTCGGACCTGGTACTGTAGTAGGTATAGATAAATTTATATAGACAAAAAAAAAACTACGTTCCTAATCAATAGTGATTACCTACCTAGAGAATATAATCAATCAATATGTAACTTCTATTTACTACCGTCCATATAGTGTTCGCCAAGGCAATGTCATAGGTAAGTTATTTTAAATTTATTTTTTACTTACGGCTGAACCTAATAACCTATTGACAGATGCTGATACAGACCTGATGGTAGCCAGTATAATCACAACTTCCAGTATAATACAGGGTGGCAAGGACATCGATGCGTACCCTGTTACCGTGGATTCAGCACATGATTCTAAACACCTTCACGTCCATAAATTTCATCGGTTATTAAAAAAAAAGTTAGCTGTTCTATACATTTTGACCGCGTAGGTATTTTCCTATGAAACAGCAGATTTTTCTAAAATTTATGCTTAATTCATGGTTACATGTTGTACGCCGATGTCCCTGCCACCCTGATCGTACAGATCGCTACAATATAGATTATTGGGACGTTAAAACCAGAGATAGGTAGGTTTTTCTACCTCCACTATGCCAAAACTGATAATATATAGGTAATTTCTTATATAGGGTTCGGCCCTTAGCCTACACTGTTCCACTGCTGAACAAAGGCCTCCCTATGTTTCCAGGCATCCTTTTCTAGAGCCACCTCGATCCAACCCTTGCGGTAGGTACGCGTCTATAGGTCGTCTCGCCATGTTATAGGTAAATAGAATAAAGTTGTATTCCAATTATTACCTGTATTTTTCCTAGGGCGCCAATTGCTACTTGCGGTGGTAATATGATAGGTTTAGTGTATGTGCCTCCAACCTGAAACATTAGACAATAGCCATTAACTTCATTTACATTATTAGATCTCATTGCATTGCCATATATGTAGGCATAATTTTCAGGAATTTGAAAAATCCTTTAGTTAGAGACAGAATGCATTCATGCGCTTAATAAAACGTCTAAGCTGCCCCGTTGGTCTCTTGGTTGCAAGTGCGACTGCTGAGCGTGGGTCCTGGGTTCGATTCCCGGGTCGGACAAAGTGTTATTAGGATTTCCATTAGGATTATCTTAGTCCAGTCCGAAGTTTGGAAGTTGGCGGTTTAATACCCCCCCGTGCCCCGTGCCTCGGAAAGGACGTAAAGCGGTTGGTCCTTCATGGTCCTGCGCCTGATCTCTCCCCGGTCGTGTCGGATTGCCGTCTCAAAGGACTATGAGAGTAAAGGAACAGAGATTGCACCTATGTTTGCGCACACACTTGTGCACTATAATATCTCGTGCATATGTATGTTCGGGTGGACTCTTGCAACTCAATTTTGAAGCAGATATCTTCAACCGATTGAGCTGAATTTTGCATGCATGTGTAAATCGGAATCGAACATGGAGCTGATCTGATGATGGAACCGGAAGGTGTCCATAGGAACTCGGTAGTTAAACGACACAACCCTATCGAGTTTGGACTCGTTTGATCGGTCTTGACGAGAACTTTGGTGCTAGATGGTAACCAGGGTCTGATGATGGAGCTAGAAAAAGATGGCCATAGGAACTCTGTAATTAAACGACACAACCCCATCGAGTTTGGGCTTGTATGATTCGTCTTGACAAGTACTTTGGTGCTAGATGGTAACCAGGGTCTGATGATAGAGCTGGAAGATGGCCATAGGAACTCGGTAATTAAACGAAATAACCCCATCGAGTTTGGGCTCGTTTGATTCGTCTTGACGAGTGCTTTGGTGCTAGATGATAACCAGGGACTAAAGATGAACAGGTAGCTTAAGTGCAGTAAATGCATATAACGGAAAAACACTGCTACGCGCTACGAACTACGCCGTAGTCAATCTCGCATCAAAAATTAAAAACTAAATTAAATTATAATATTTTGAAATAAATAAAAGCGTGTTACATTTTGATGGTACATTAAAGAACATTTAGAACACAATGTAACACGCTTTTATTTATTTCTTATCAGTTTTAAATTATTTTTAACTTTTTTGTCCTTTTTATTAATAAGTACCTAATAAAAGCTTGTTTTTAAAAAGTTTTTTTTTTCTTTTTTTAAACGTCACATTATCATGAAACCTTTATTATCTAATGTTTGTTAGATAAGTCAAGGAATATACGGAAATTATCAGCTACTTACAATGCCAATGTTCGATAGTGTAAACGTTCCTCCAGTCAATTCATTTAGCCCTAGTTGTCCCTTCAATCCCTTTTCTTGAAGTGAGTTGAGCTCACGGGCTATTTCTAGAATCGTTTTCGTTTGTACGTTCTGGAAAATACAATATATCGTTTTTACTAGCTTACCGACGTGCTTAAAATAGAATTGTTGTGTGATGTTTGTTATTTTACTGCCTGTGCGCAATGGTGGATTCACACTTAGGCGTGCGGCGGTATCGCATGTGAAGTACAATTCCTCGCAATGTGCGTACTTGTATTATAATAGACAAAGCCTTTAGACCAGCCAGCCGGTCTATTCTGTGTTCCACCGTATAAAGTTAGGTGAAGTGAGCTGTCATTCCACCTAATTGGGATTGACACTTTTGACAGCTCACTTCAAGCTAAGTTTTCACGGTTGAGAATAGGTCGGCTGGTTAAATTGTCTAGCTGCTAGACAGTTTCAGCCGGCCTTTTCTATAAACTGGATGCGTGAAATTATCTGCTTGGCTCTAGCAGATAATTTCAAGCTCCAGTTTCATAATTAACTGGTGTATAGTGCCGCAGGTGGTAAATATAGGTATTGAAGATTTTTGTAAATAAGTCCGCAGCGTCAGGTTTTCATTACCTTTATAACAGGCACGATTAATCCGTTAGGTGTATCCATCGCAACCCCAATGTTGTGTCTGGCTTTGTAAGTGAGATGTTCACAAGTGCTGTCCAGACTACTGTTGAGTACAGGAAGCTGGTCCAGACCTAGGGAGGTAGCTTTTATAATGATTGGCATGTATGTCAACTTCACTCCTTTTGCTTCTGCTACTTTCTTCAATGACTCTCGCGATTCAACTAGTTTTGTCACATCATATTCGTCGCAATATCCGAAGTGGGGTATTTTCTGCAAAGGTTGCGTAATAATTTTTTTTAAACTTTCTTTTTAAAATTACATACAAGGTGAAAACGACAATATGAAAATAATGTAAACCTCGTTTATCTAATTACGTTCCCAGTCTGTATACAAAAATTCAACCAAATATATCCAATAGTTTAATCACTACAGATAGTCAAAGATTGGCAAAACCCATAGACAAACCATCACTGCTATTTAATTTGTTTGAAAAAATCTCTTTTATAATTTCAACGTTAAGATTTATTTCGTTAGAATTTCCATTGTTTTCTTTCATTTATTGTCGTTTAGTTGTCTCTATCATTGTATGATATAAGTAATGTCTCATTACGATTTTAGCATTATATTTCTTACCATTGCTTCTGTCATTGATTTCACCATAGCTTTGGTAAAACCAGATACGGGTACGACTCTGTCTTCTAATAACACTTCCATTTTTGCTTGTGCTTGTACCAGAGGTATAGCCATTGCATTCACACTTGATAGATCAGGAACTTCATTAGAACTATTTGAGTCGATATTCAAATGCGCCAACATGTCCTCTTTGAGAACTCTTCCATTCCTCCCAGTGGCTTTCACTGTGCTTAAGTCTACCTTAAGGAAAAGGACGTGATGATGCATAGGTAAATAAAAGGAGATTAAATTACGTGTAGAAAAGGCATATAAAAAGGACTTAATGGACTGTATTTTGCTCTTGGTACTCGAAAATTTTGTTACTGAGAATTGTTTTTGATAAGCCGAAGAATTATTTCGTATTGGAATGATCCTTGTAAAATATTCATAGAGTTGAGCTCTCTATGAATATTTTAAGCCACTTACACAAAATATCATAATTAATATTAATCTCATAACGTTCAGGTAATGTTGATTATTCCTATTCAAGTCTTTAGTTCAACTAACTTTGAATTGCGCTGCTATCCTCCTGACAGAAGGGGTGGTCAATACTTTTATTTTCTGGTTTTTGTCCACTGTCGCCTCCTGTATGCTAGCTGCAGCTTTTTCTTCTACCGGCGCTGGTGATGCAACTGAAAATTAAAGATTGATATTCAAATTCATCTTTTTGATCTAATCAGCAACTGCCACTCTCACTCGTAATGCCGATATATATATATATATATATAAAACCAATAATTCATTTTTAGTCGATGTCAATATTAAACAGTAGGTATACCTGCAATAAAGTCAGTATTCGTACTGCCTATGTGCCACGTTGTTCTTCTAATATGCGCAACAGATTTTCATGCGGTTTTCTCCATCATTTAGAGAAGTTATTCCGGCATGTTTATGCGTCTAATACATTTAATATTAAACTTACATATAATAAAGAAATCCCCATATTGTGTCATGTCGTAAATACCATGTGAAACAGGGGCGTTAGTTTTAATTAGGTATAATTATTAGCAGCTAATCCAACCTACCTTCATCAGCTCCTCCCTGTAGTTCGATATCAACAAGTGGTTGTCCAACTAACGCGGTGTGGTTCACTTCGTGGTACAGTTTAGTCACTACTCCATCGTATCGACTGGTGATTGTCACTGCTGCCTTGTCACTCTGTACTTCACAGATATTTTCAAATTGCTGCACTTTATCACCTACTTTCACGAACCTGGAATTGGAGACTGAAGATTAATGGGAATTCTCATTTGTGATTGAGCGGACTTGAACACGCTTTTAGGTTGTTATTCTTGAGAGATTTAGCAATTTCAGAGAACACCAGGGTGCAACTAGAATGCGGTCGGTCGACGTCAACCAGCCGATATTGATCGCCTCAATATATAATTATAATCGATTGGCAATCTAAAAATGTAATCGGGCTGCCATGCAAACACTGGATTGATCTGAACGGTCATTAATCGACCGCAGTCTCGTTGCCCCTATGTTAAAGACTTCAATGGTTCAAATAATAAAGTCGTAATAACTTTGATGAAAATAATCTGATATTATACATGTGTTATTGTGAGAGAGTGTGTTTGTAATAAATAACATAATAACTTTTAGTAATTTCTAAAACAAAACAGTCTTTGTTGTGAACAAATAAGTACATAACCGTTTCGTCATGCGCACACGATCATGTCAAAGATAACACTAGTAAATGATACATTTAGTTTGAATGCCCAGATATTAATTGTATTGATGTATTTTAAAGATCTATCAATAACTGGAAGTATTTCCAGTTTTAATGACGTCTCAGGATTTACATATATAAAAAAAGTAAAACGGGGTATAAAACCTTTTTTTATTAGCCTATATTGTGTCCTACTGCTGGGTAAAGGCCAGTATTATCTCTGACCATGTTGTCCCTGCAAACATCAGATAAAACTTAAGAAACAAATAAAAGGGGTTATGGGGTCTTACCATTCTTTTATAACTACTTCTCGTATGCCTTCACCGATGTCTGATAGTTTAAAGGCAACAATTTTACTAACTATTTGACTCGTGTGGAACTTCCTGTGTCGTAGATGCACATCCGACAATAATAAACTGCGTTTGGAAATATTACTAGTTGAATATTGTGATCGATGCTTACCCTGAAAATATAATTTAGACTTAGAAATATTAAGTTTTGAGTATGAATGTCGATGATGGAAGGGAAGACTAAAGAAACTATGGATGGACTGTGTCAAATGTGTGAATGATAATATGGTCAGAAAGGGGGTGACTACCGAGCTGCTGACGACTAATAGAGAAGTATGGAAGAAAGTCGTGTAGCGCCGACCCCAAATAAAAAAAGCAGAAACAAAACAGATGTTTGTCTAAATAAAAGTTATTAAAGACTCTAACACTGCAAAATAAGGTATACATTTAAGTAGCGAGTAAGACATTAAAATGGGTAGAAATGTGGCATCATTTTAACAGGACAGAAACTTACTTAAATATATAGGTATGCTTCGTTGAAAAGAAACTAACGAGCTAAACGGAAATGTACGGCGTTTCCGTTCTGCCTCATTACCATCTGCTCTATTGTACGTACGGGGCTTTTCATTTTACATTTGTTTTACACTAGGTTTTGCCCGTGGCTTTGCTTGCGTTGAGGTCGGAAATTATTCCGAGTGAATTTGCTACCGGGATAAAATGCTATCGCCTTATAAACCAAGTCATGGTCTACTTGTGTGCTAAATTTTATCGAACAGACAGAGTTACTTTCGCATTCATATATTACCCTATATGTATGTAGGTAAGTATGGATATTTCTTGTCGATGGTCGCACATGCATTGAATACCTAAATCATTATAGTTATTATTCTCCACTGCGCATTTTCATACTTATGTTGAAATTATCGATTCTGCTGTGTCATTTTCTTCTATTTATATTTCGAATCATAGCGGGACTCCTTTGGCCAGCAGTGAGATGATGCAGGCTGGCAGTAACCAGTATTGTATTGTATTTTATTTACAACTGAATCTGAATTTAGTATCACCTTGAGGATTATCATTATAAAACGCCTTCTGCTGTTATTTGGCAATTAGTTGATAAGCTTTGCTTCATTCTTATAATGTTCTTATCTTATTACTATGAAGAAACTTCGCTCTAATGTCTGTGTGGCACTGATTATTTCAAACATGCTATATCATAGGTAAACAGTCTGATTACCCACATATACTATTATTTTGTAGTCTTTGGTTTGCTCGAAATAATGCCGGTGATAACAGTTCGGATTAATTCTACATTGGCATTGACCTTCACCTTCATAACCCGTTTTTGTACTGATGCAAATTCTTAGTTAATTTACTGACACTAAATCGACGTAATTACTTTCATACTTAAAATGTCTTGCGATTATTAATGAGATGTTCACTTGTTTTAATTAATGTAATTTTTAATTATTTCGACGACGAATATTACATAAATAACAGTCAAATAAAAATGTGTGGTTTACTTACAGTTTGCATCAAAACACACACATTGCTAAATCTGTTCACAGTCTTCAAGTTCAAGATACACTTTCTTATAAGAAACGACATTTTGACTATGTTATAATATTTAATTTATAAGTAAAACAATTTTCTAGTTATAAATAAAAAAGATTCATGTCGCGGGCCGGCGGCGTGCCCTGCCTTCGCACACACTACTGAGTTATCAGCCCATTATCAGCGCTCCGCGCATTGATTACCATTTCAAACAATATTATGTACGTTAAGTCGAATATGTAGTCTGTATGACGTAATGGGCAGGGGTCATCGTTCGTCTAAAAGTCAAGTTGTAAACACAATTTTGTTTGAAACATGTCTAGTTCATTGCGCTGCTCGAAGGGAACTAATCATCCACTTATATACCTACCTGTGTTGTTGCAATGATTGCGGCATATTGCCCCCCTATTTACCAAGTGATTGTTGTGCATTGGTGTAAATAGTAAGATACGCTAACTACCGCGTTGGTTTGTTGCTGTCTGTGTGTTTAGAATCCAAAGGTTGAGGAAAATCTAAACAAAATTAAGTTACAACACTATTACTTATAGCTACACTTCCATGTTTGTTACGCAAAGTAATAAATAAATCTGCCTAGCCTTTTCCCATCTATATTGTAGTCGGCTTCCAGTCTAATCGGATGCAGCTGAATACCAATATTTTACATGGAGCGACTACCTATCTAACCTCCACAACCCAAAAGTTAAGTAAGTGTTATGCAAAGTATTATTGCCACTAAAATAAAACGATGTAATAAGCAATTGTTTTATTAAAGACATAATAAACATGTTAATAAAGTGAATAAATACAATAATATAATCAATAACTGTAATGTCATGTATGACGAGACGCAGGAGGCAACCCATATTGAGAATAACATCAGATGGCGAATACATGAACATGAACCGACGACTCCTATTCTAAATAGCTAAGGTGTATCACAGAGGCTCTGCCAAGTGTCGCTACCGATCATTGTTTTAGTTCACAGCAGATACAATATACATACTATGTAACAACACACAGATAAAATAGCATTTAAGTTCTCATTATCACTATTAACTATTGCTTTTATTCGCTGCACAGTAGATGGAACTAAACGTCTTAAAACAATGAGTGTGCATGCTTCGACTCGCGCCTTTCACAAGTCTATGAATGTCGATAAGTATCACATCGTACTGCCTACTTGTATCTAGTTTTACTGAAGTATAATTATACAACATTATATTAGATGCAGTTACATTTAAATGAATGTGTTAAAAAGGTTAGTGGTGATTTGATTGGAAGAAATCGGCCCTATCCCATGTCCTAGTTTTATGCCAAGAGTAGACTTTAAGAAACTCCTTTGGAAGATTTATTGCATTGTATTAACTTTGTACATAAGTGCTTGATCACATTTATTTTAATAATACATACACAATTTAATACTCTTATGACAATGAACGAATAATTATTAACTTATATGTATGAATATTGACATTGTTGTTTGTACACAATAGACAAATTATAATATATTTTCTCCTAATAGCTAGAGACATATGCCTGCTTTTGAAATAATAGTTAAATTTACAAAAGCGTTAAAAATAATAAAGAACTTGCTCCCGTTTTTGTAAAAATACAAGTAGCTTCAACAGTACATTACATTATCACACTAGTGACACTTACAAATAAATACAGTCAAGCGATTACATTACCAATATATTGCAGGGCGTTGCATATATTTCAAGCTGCTAAATACACAATACTAAACATACAAACTTAGACTTGATTATATTTGGAAGTTACTTTTAAAACACACACACATGTAAAAGCGATGACAGGAAAATTGGGAAGGTCTCTTTATATTTAAAAATATAATTTCTGGAGATATTGGATTTCTAATGAATAACCAGTATTTGACAAGAATTTTAAGACACAGTTTTTGGTCACATAAACGTTTGGCTGACGCTACTGCAACTGTAACGGTTTCGGTAGTCCGGCTGTCCGGTTTCAATTCCTGTGATGACATCGAGTCACTTCTTCCGAAAGTCCGAAGTCGTCATAACAATCTGGTACCCAATCCTTATCAGTAACTTATGACACTCAAATCCAAAAAGCGTCTGAACATGAATTACACTGTGTGAGTATTATGTTAGTTAATACATAATTAATGTCATAATGATTTACCTTATCAATTTATAATTTCAAGTCTAGTTGGTATTTAGTTATCAAAATTTCACTAGCCTTTTATAATGTTATTTTATTACACCATAAGAGCAAGGCCAACATTTTTGTAATTTGCAAGAAACGTAGAGAACGATGCGACATTGTTACTAACCTTACAGTGTACGAAACTTTTGCCTGTAAGTCTTAGGTAAACTTAAAGTTTATCTAAATTGTAAGTTAGTTTTCTGCTGTATTGCACACGTAACAACATCACACCAGACTCTGACCGTCTGTTGCTACTAGTTAAGTCATTAACAAAGCGTTTTACTGCTATGATGACGGTGACGATGTGGTGTGAAAACCTACTTAATGCGTCTGAAGTCTGTTCGTATAAACTACTGCTTTAAAAAATTAGCCCACCAAGAACATTACTACACCATAGAGAAGAACTAACAAGACGAGACAAGACGAAGAACGATATGTATTCGTGACAGACACCGTACAATCAGGATAGAATGATGACGTCATTATAATGAGGGGATTTATTAATAGAGCAATGCAATGATTCATTTAAACAGGGACGCAGAATTCTTTTCTAGTCCCTTCATCTGGAAGTGGCCAACAATAGTCAACAGTGGAAGACTCAAAAGGGAAGCATTGGCCCTATTTTGGGCTAACATATTGTTCAGTCGATCTCAATAAAAATGGAAGGTTTCTAAATGTTGGAAGTTTCGATGGAATTTAGAATTGGATAACTATAAATAAATGACCCTGCTTATTCGAAACAGCAGATTCATGACGTGAAAATACTCCTCTTTGTAATAAAATTACATTGAAAATAGTAACTTCCATATCAATTTCTTAACTTGACACAGTTGCTTATTTGCCAATTTTAAATACGTTACAAAACGTAAAAATACTCTGCAATATTAATATCAGAAAAGTATGGTTACAAATCTATTTTGTTTACCTTAATACTTATTAAGAAGTTCTCTCTTGTTGCCGTAGTCTATCAAATGAGAGTACGTAGCACTCATTGAATTAAGATTACCTATCTAATAGTGAAGAGTGATGACTTGATCCTCGTTGTACGGTCTCTTAAATTACGTATGTATCGTCGACTGTATCATTCCGACGAATTTAAGTACAGTAAGTACCGAACTACATGCTCATCTAGTCTGACACCGTACACGTATCGTGAAGCAACAACATCAACTAAACATCGAGGTGAATAATTATGTATCTATGATACTGACTCAAACATCACATGACCGAATCAGGGAGGTTTTAAGATTGTAATTCAGTGCAGAATTGTACCCAATTACTTGTAAACTTTATATAAAATCTGTCTATTCATACACGAAATATTTTAATTAAGAGAAACTTCTAGTGGTAAAGAATCCATAGCAACATTTTTTTTTTATGTAATTGTTTTTTTTTACGTAATTAATATAATTTTAAAATTGCTTGAAACATTCTTCATAAAACCTTAACTCCGCTTTAATGACAGCAATACTACGTATAAACTAACTTAATGGTTGTGGAAAATAAAAATGTGCCACTATTTATTATGTGTGTCAACTAATTTTAAATCGTTTATTTTTGAAATAATATACTTCAATAATTATCGTTTTCGTTGCTAGGGAAACTTTTCCACCTATTGTATCTAGGTGTATCTTTTAAAATATTTCGTGTATGAAAAGATAGACCTTATATAGGTAGAATTTGTACTCTATTTCGTTACAATTTTCCTTTTTCATAAGCTTGTGATGTTTGAATCTTTCTCTATTCAGATGTGTTATGACACTTATTAAGGTACAGATCTATAACGATTATGAGTCCCCATGATGCTTACATTATATGAGTAAATACATTTACTAAAAGCTCAGCTCTTAGCATTTAGATGAATTTGAATATTTTTGTTTGTGAGATATTCCAAATGTGCAATTTGAACATTAGAACAGTTCTTAAAGTTATACTATCTATAAATTCCGTTTGGTGTACAACGAGTCGTTTATTTTATAATTTTTATGTAATTATTTAAAAGGTGTTAAAAAAGGTTTTTTTTATTTGAATATTGCAATTAAATTCGGGGCTGTCCTCGTGTCCTAAATGTTAGTTAATAAGTAAGTACCACAAAACATTTTAACTTATGGCAAAACTCTACACATTGACCACACGAATCTGAAAGACTGATATTTTTTTTTGTCTTTATGCCTACCTATCATAGTTTCGTCGATGTCAACAAAATAGTATTTAATTAGTAGAAGTAAAAAGCGATGACCAATAAAAAAAATCTGTTTAGTAAAAACCCAACAAATCTTTAGGTAATTACTGAAACTTGGGAAACAGTTCGCAAAATTCGTCAATTATACAGCTCAACGTGTGTTTAAATAATACAGAAAACACGTTGAGCTATCCTAATCCCGACAAAGGTATCTTGTAAGGTGTTTTTTGATAACGCTACTGGTAATTGACATCGACAAACCATTTAGATTTTAGTTCCAACATATTTTTTTACACGATACACTTCTTTCGTTGTAATTTTCACTTCTTACAATATTTCCCTTTAACGCTTGTCACGTGATGACGCGCACATCGTTGATCATTTTCACAAATTGACACTTTCTGTTCAAATGTTAATTTAAGTTTTTGTAGATAATTCTTGTGGTTTAACTCAACGAATATTACAAATCTTGTAAACATTACCTAGTTGTTGTAGAGAGAAGCATTTAAAACTTTTATAAAAATAATATCGGTACATTCAGCAGAAATACCAGCTGTGTTGTGACCATCGGTAATTTGTGAATAGGTATGACTATTACAAGCAGTTTAGACGTCACGCTTCGGTTATTATATTATGGTGCTGTAGATGGCATCACTGGAAACTTCGCTGGTTGTACTTTACTACACGACAGGCACATTATCAACTTATTGACATTTTCTTCTGCGTAAATAACTAAATGAAGCTTACGTTTAAACCTGAAAATCATCCTTCACAGAACACAGAACTCGAAAATATGCTGTAATTTTTTGATGAATAATACTTAGTAACTCGCGCAGTAACTTTAATTTATTTATCACGAATTTAACACATCTTATCACTAATAAACAATTAATTACTTTAACATTAAAATACTTTTAGAATTCCACATTTGAATTATCAATCGCTAAAAAATTTGGTATAATTACAATTCCATTCTATCAGTATATATGGAACTATATCGCTCTGTTCGCATCTTTGCTTTTATAAAAAAACTTCATTTCAGCGTAGTGTTCTTTGGTTAGGTACTTGAGCGTTAGGTGATTATTTACACTGTAATGCGTACAGCTGATAGGTACATCGGCGCTAGACTACTTTCTCACACAATAATTTTACACCGGCACTCATTAAAATTATCATACTCAACTTACACTAAGATTTCACTTGCTAGATCAGTGCCACCGCAGCAGACTTTTTAAATAGTTCCACCGTACTAGTCTTATTTCGAGCGAACGAGAAAACGTTATACAAGTAACAAAATAAATATTGAGTATTTTATAACAGGAAGCTCTTTCTGTGAACGAACCGAAATCACTAACGAAAAGTCACAATCTTTCGCATTTCACTTACTTTTAGACGTTCAATGTTATAAAATATAGCACTTGGTTGCAAGGACACTGGGTAATTAAGTTCACAGTGAACGACGAAGGCTAAAAATCAGTGGTGCGAGGCGAGTCCGTTCGCTCGGTTAGCGGTCAGGGTGTCTTGAGAGACGGCGATATCGACGTGTGAGTGGGCGAGAATGTTTGTGGCGAGACGAGCGGCACCAGCTCGGGCTGGAGCCGCGGCCCGCGTCACACGGCCGGCTCCGTGGCTATCGTCATCTCCGCAAACTTCACCTCTCTGCCACGTCTAAACGACGTAGTCCGCCGTGGTGGGCTGCGTTTCCGCGTCGTTACCGCTGGCTGCAAACTCGCTGACGACACCTGCGTCAGCAGGCGCGGAGGCTGGGCTACTCGCCCGAACGGTGATTGCCGAAGGAACTGCCGGGCCACCATTGGCTGCCAGTACGAAGTTCCTGGGGAACCAACGCGTTTACAAAATTTTATAAGAAATCTCACCATACAACTTATTGATTGTTTAAGAATTCAATAAAATCTTTATATCTATATACCTTTAGTAAGCGTGGTGCGCGCGCGCCAGTCGTTGCTCCTCAGGCGGCCGCGCGTGCCTTCGTGCACGGCGTCCACGCTGGCCGAGCGCGTCAGATGCGACTGCTGCCCCTCGTGCTCTGCACCCACGCCGGCCGTCAGGCCCTCGCTCACTGAGTACAGCTTATGTGTTATGTCTTTGCCTGTAAAGTTTTTGAACATAATCTTGTCACACATGTTTAAGCGGAGGTAGGAATCTCTCGAATTTATTTTCGCAACGCATGAACCCGAAAACATATTATGTTTCATGAATTGCTTTGAAAATCTAAGGCCAATATTATAAAACCTCTTTGTAAAATTATAATAATTATTATCACCAATTTTTTTTCTGTATACCGATGCCGCGCTGTAGTACCTAGTTTTAGTCTATTATTTGAATAGTGCTTGACGCTAAAACTGTATTTTAGCGCCTTGATCACTCTCTTATAGCGTCAATTCTTATTATTTGGTTATATTTGGGATAGAATATTCAATTTTACAGATTGACTGAAATTTGATCAAGGCTCGTCCAGTCTTCTGAGGAAAATAGGTGGTACGCCAAAGTGATAACTTTTTACGGTCTTTGTTTACGACTTTTTGTTTGTTGTAGTTTCAATACAATAAAATGCGTATGGACATGCATAATCAGCCTGTAGTGTTACCACGGCTGGGACACAGGCCTCCACTCTGTGAGAGGGAATGGGCCGTATTCCACCACGCGCGCCCAGTTTGGGTTTTTGGATGTCACATATCTTCGAATTTTAGTACTATAAAAACGGTTTGCATTTAAAATACTTAGTAATAAAATATGGCAAGATGTTGACTAAAACTCAAAATAAATAACAATTCTACCGAATGAAAAGAAAGAACCTGCTGTAGCTACAAACAAAAATTCATATTAAAAACTTTGATGAATACATTATTTTGTCGAGTCACCGCATGTTTCATATTGGAGGAACTTTGTTCTATTTTAGGGGAGCCTAAATTGGTAGTATCGGAAGTGAATAGCCGCGCATTCACTCCTTAATTCGGTTTACATAAACAAAAGCCCCTGGCATCAATAAAAAATCCTTTAAGTTAACGATATAATAGACGTATATTTGCCTATTAGTCGGGGGCCTTGTATTTGATGAAAAAGTATCATAACTATAATGCGTCTTGCACGCGGCCCCCAGACATTTTCTGAAGAAAAGACTAACGGGTATGAAACGCGACGTGACTCCTCGTTTGAGTGGTTTCTCTGAGGCTTAAAATGTTAAATCTTATCAACATTGACATTAATGTGAAGTTAAGAATAAATATATCAGTTCTAAAATTCGTGGTTATCTTTATGTGAATTGCTTTGTTTCAACCTACAGATTTAAGATCCTAAAATTGTAAGTTAAATGAATTCCCGGAGTTGCAACGACAACACGGAAGGCGGACTGACCTATAAGGCAGTCGAGGACGACCTTGAGCATCGGCCGGTGACGCAACACGCGCTCGAGGCGCATGCGCGGCCAGCATACGCACGTGGACACCTCCTCCGCAATCACGCTCACCTGAGAAACATTGTGGCTGTCAGTTCAACTGACCACGATAGAAAGTACAGCCGATCTATTCTGTCAGCTGTCAATGCGATCCCTAGCGTCAGGTGGAATGACAGCTCACTTCAAACTTATTTCACCTAAGTCTTAACGGTGAGATTTTTACAGAATAGATCGGCAGTTCCGGGGCGTTAAGATGGCACATCGTGTTTTGAAAAGAAAATACCACGCAGGTATGAATGATAGAGAAGATGATTCAAAAAGCAGAAGTTTTTCTAAAATCTCCATGTGTCATATTAACGGCCGCGTACTGTAGATATTATAACAAGAGGCTGTTTACAAGAGCGTTAGTTACTGTAAAAAAAAGTGGAAATGTAGGCTATGGTTAGGTTAGCTTACTACAGCGATGGTACGCATACGATATGGTGTAAAAAAAACTCGTTTATAAAATATCAAAATTTAGTGTAGAGTCACTTCTAACAAGACTGACCGGACTCAGACAGGCTGTTAGGACAGCCAAGACAAGCCAGTAGGTAAATGGGTGTATTATGTGATATAGGGTTATTCTAAGAGAGGTAACACTGCGAAGCTTAAGTGTCTTGTAGATGTCTGTGTCGATATTTATGTTATGAAGACATATTGGAGTTGTGGCAGAGATTTCTATATCTGGCTAACCCCACGAGGATTAGGTAGAAGAATGTCAGAGGCTATAATATTTACTGGACGATATATAGAGTATAGGACTGAGTAACGTGGTATTATGGCAGAAACAGAGTTGAGCCAAGATAGCGGTGAAAAAGATTCAGTTTGAAAATGTTAATAAGAATACATGATTAGGATAAAATAAAACGATAACTTTTATATCAAGAGTAATTTCAAATTTAACATACAAAACAACATAATCATCCTATAATGTTCCCACTGCTGGGACAAAGGCTTTCTCACTATATGAGGGAATGGGCCATAATCCACCACACGGGCCCAGTCCGGGTTGGAGGATGTCACGTCTTAGAAATTTTTAGCTCCAAGATATTCCGGTTTCCCCGTTATGTTTTCCTTCACCGTTTAAATAAAAACCTTACATTTAATATATGTATTTACATTAAAATTATGAATATTTAGATTCTCCATATCCAAATATCTAGTACTAAGTATCGGCTTTATATGAGGAACACCGATAATCGCAGTGGATATTCCTTTCAGGGATTACATCACTTATATGCTTCAGTTCGGCGTAAGCACGTGCACCGAAAGTATCCGGAGATAAGATCTTTTGCCCAACAAGTATTCGTATAGCTTTGAATAGAGTTGCCTCGAGTTTTCCAATAAAGCCAGTTACTTTTCCGGTTGATCCGTTGTAGTTTCGATACCTTATATGCAGCTGCCGGCAACATATGTTCAAACATTTGCTGTATCATAATATAAACTTGAAATGAGATGGTGCGCAAACGAAACTAATTCTATGATTAGATACGCCATTATTTCATAGTGTTTGATATTTGAATTTATTTTTGTGAACCTCTAGCCGTCAGGCTTTTGCGGCAAATGAAAAATGATTTTTCATTTCCTTTCTGTGTCAACATCGAGAGCTTGATTTACAAAAGAGATACGCCAAACACACCCCTTCAACGCTTTCCCGTGGCGTTTCTTTTTAACCGACTTCAAAAAATGGAGGAGGTTCTCAATTCGGTTGTATTTTTTTTTATTGCTGAATGGATCTGCTCTTGACTTCGATCAAGCCTGATGGAAAGCAATGGATGAGGTCTATGATGGAACGAATGATAGAAATTTATGTTTGTTACCTCAGAACTCCGTCATTTATAAACCGATTTGAAAAATTCTTCTTTTATTTGAAAGGGTTATACTTCCTGGGTAGTTCCGTATAAATTTGGTCAAGTTCTGATTAGTGGTTTTTGAGTTAGCTTCAAAATTACGTATTTTTTCCATTTATTGTATGTTGATGATGTTTTAATATATCCCTGTCACTGTTACTCAGCCAGTGAAGGTATACGAATTTGTGTGTGGTAGGTACCACAACTAAAAAGTGAAAGATAAAAACACTATCGCAAAAAAAACAAAAAACACTACAATGTGGAAAATAACTTGAATTTCGGAAGTCGGTGGCAAATCGCGAAAATACAAAACCAAAGTCACACGTTGTAGTGTTTTTTTTTTTGGAAGTTGATTGTTTTTTTTTATAAGTAAGAAAATTTTTAGAATTCAAAGTTTGCCCGAAACAAACCATCATAGATAAGAATGAAATCCACATTTATTTAAGTCAAATCTGCACAAACAACTAGTCAGACTTATGTACTTACGCCATAATATAGTAACTATATATATATACATTATTATTATATTATTATTATTATTAATATAGTAACTTACTGTAGTTGAAACATTGTTTTGGAACGGCTACATGTTGTAGTCGTATAAACTATGATGTGGAGTACTTCTCCACGCGAGTTTCTTGTCAGTCTACACTGAGAACGTATAGATAAATTCGACGGCACGGTTGGCGCAGTGGTTAAGCGATTGACTGCTGCGCTGCGTGTCGCGGGTTCGATTCCCGCACGAAGCAAATATTTGTATGACCTACATGTATTTGTTCCGAGTCTGGGTGTTTTTCTATCTATAATATGTATTTATTTACAAAAAAAAATGTATATAAGTAGTTTATCAGCCATCTTGTTGCCATAACACAAGCATTAGGTTGCTTAGCTTGGGACTAGATGGCACTATGTGAAATGTCCAGGGATATTATTATTATATTATTATTATTATTATAAATCACAGGAACATATAGAAATGGGAAAGTTCTGGTTAACGGTAAAGATTTTGTCGGTAAAGTTTTCACGGCCAACCCCAAAATACTTATTTAACCCATTTCATGATATTTCGCATATACCTGTACGTATATTATGAAAACACTACTCAGAAAGGTAATACATAATTGAAATGATTAAAATAAAATATTCACGTAACGTTTAATCTCTGTTTACTCAAACGCTTGGATCCGACCGTAACAGAATGTTCTCCTCTCTGTATAAATATTTCAGGTAACCGTACCTCGATGGTTTAAGTAAAGGTATAGGGGTAAACGAGATGATCATTACTGTGCACCTGAGACGGCACACCCTCAAGCGAGAGGTTGGCGCCCCTTACCTTAGTAAGTTGCTTGAATTTGTTAGCCTCATATTATGGAATATGAGATTGATAATCAAAACCACACACGGTAATTAATTACAAGATATAAACGTTACCAACACTTATATGAAATCGTTCATTTGATATTCTTTCTATCAACAATCTGTGATCATATTTAAGAATGAATCAAAATCAAAGTTCATTTTTTCAAATTAGGCTGAGAATCAGCACTTTTCGAACGTCAAAATTACATACGAGCACAGAAATCTTAATAATAAGGCAATAGAAGTCGCATAGACGCGTGACCTTGTCGCCGCGCTTATGTGTTGGAGGACACAAGTGCACGCGGAGCGTTTGTTGCGGTTTCTTGTGTTATTTGAGACGCGGAGAGGTAAACATGGTGTTTTGTAGCATATCCAACTGCGGAAACTCGTCCAAAACTTGTAACTTAATAAATAAAGGAATAACATTTCATATGTAAGTACTTAATTTTTGAAATATTGTCGTTTTTTAGCAAATATAGACAAATCAAATATTTTCACTATCACTACTACGATTTATCACAAAAAACGATTTTTTTGTCAAATCAATAACCATTAACGCTTAAGCTTATTCATGTCCACTATTACTACTGCTAAAAGCAGCAATGAAATTATAGTCATACGCAATAAACAAAAATCGCCGTTTGCGTAAATTCTAGGTACAAGCCGCATGAGTTGGCCGCAATTTAGTGACGTGCTACTACTATTCTGTATCGATAATTATTTACGTTCAGCTTAATATTTCGTTTTACCAAATTGGAATGTATCATGTTTTTTTTTTTTAATATATAAATATGAGATGTACCTTTTTCATTTTCAGTTTTCACTGTGTTTGTTTTCTTTCTATCTATGGTGCGTTTGTTTAGGTGATTAAAAAAAGGTAAACAATCTTGGTATGTCTTTTTATCTAAAAGTTGTTTAAAAATTGTATCTAAAAATGTTTACAATTAGGTATTTACCTAAATAATTGTTAGGTAATAAACTAAATTTAATTATCCTTCGTATGTATTTTATACGACTACTTTAATATAAAAAGACATACCAAGATTGTTTACCTTTTTTTAGTCACCTAAACAAACGCACCATAAATAGTTTACAAACCAATTTTTGTAACGATTAACTATTAATTCGTATTTTTAAACTACTTTCTCATTAAGAAAATTAATAGGAGGAAGGCTTATTATTGTTATGTACGTGGGTAAGTTAAAAAGCAGTCTGCGTTGAGTATCCTTTTATAGAATACGAGGACGTTTTCAAGATTTATCAAATGCTTTTTTCATGTCAAAATAATTAAGTATACAAAGTTTTATATTGTAAAGATAATCATTACAGAATTTACATAATTTGTATGCATCTGTTTACTTTATCCAATGCTTTTATTACAGGTTCCCAAAAGATCCAGATATTAAAGACAAATGGATATCTGCTACTGGAAAAAGAAATTGGTTCCCGACAAACAATAGCAGAATTTGTTCTGTTCATTTCATAAATGAACAATTTAACTCGTCGACAAAAAGACGGACTTTGGTTAAATCAGCTGTACCAACAGTTGACGTATGGCAATTCATTGTTTATTATATACAAACACTTATTGTTTTGTTGTATTCCATTTCCTCATAAATAAATCGTCTAAAAGGGCGTTGATGAAAGAAATACTTTCAATAAAATTAATTATGTATTGTTGCTGGACTCCTTGGAGATTATTAACACTCAACGGAAAAATATAATTTATCGATATCAGCTCGTAATAGTTTGCACTGCACTATTCTTAAGTGAGAGTGAGCACGCAATATCATTTTATGCTTTTCGCACACGTTTCTTATTGGCTGCAGGAGTCGCGCCCCCTGACATTATGCGTTTATCAAAAATATTGCGTAATGTCATCGAATAAAGTTTTATTTTGTAGCAGCAATGCAAAGTGCATTTGTAGGTGTAATTGTGTATCTATTTTTTGTTTATGTAGTAGTAGCTGTGACCCGGCGACACTCGTCCCGATATAAAATTTAGTACTATAGCATTTCTATTGCCTTATTATTAAGATTTCTGTGCATACGAGTAAGACAGTTCCCAAAACGCCCCACTTTTGCCACTTTCCAATGCTTTCGCTGGGAAGAAGAAGTGGCGCAACAAACTCCCCAGCAGCACAGCTGTCTGTTTAGTTAGAAAAACATGATCTTTTACAATAGTAGGTTGTAAAGTAATTAACATTAGGTACGAGACACAGAATATTAAATTAGATTGTTTGCGGTACAGACCATCGAACTGAACGACTGTCTCCATAGAACCAACATCGTAATCGCAAAAAATAATCAGCTGTGCCATAAGTCCATTTGGGTGGAGTACCTAGCTATTGAAGGGCGGCTATTTATGTTTTCGCATTTTTGATACAAGCTTCATTAAAAAAAAAAATAGGTTAGGCATGTTCAGCATCGCATTCAAGATTCCTATCTCTAAGACGCTTCTGTTTGCCAGAACGTCGGGATCGTAACAAACAAAAGTATATTGGAAAATGTCAATTCGCGTTACTTTATCATGTCTGATGGAGGCAGTTTAATAAATTCCCAGTCATTACGATAATGAGCTATTCCGCGCTCCTAAATTATTTAGCGTAACTGTGCGTGGAATTACAATGAGTTGTGTCTTGTCCGACGCGAGTGATGCGAACGAAGATATTAACGAATCTAGTCCAGTTTGTTCCAACAATGATGTTCATGCATATGGAGCTTTCTTTTATGGAAATATAGATATGGCTCTTCTATGGAGTACAAAAGATTACTGGCTTCTAATTACTCAGAACTAGAACTAGGTTCATAGGCATACCTAGACTTGACGAAAATTAAGAAAATCATGTACCAAATTTTTTATTTTTTGTTAGTTACCTGGAAGACGTCATCTGACTGTTCACGATTGGCCTCCCACTCTGGAGAATCAATGAACTGGTAGGGCTGTATGTAGTGGAGATGTGTTTCGTCGCAGCTCACTCGCATCCTGTTCAAGAATAAGTAAACCTCCTTAGTTTTCTCAAAAAATAATTCTACCACTATTCTTGGACATAAATCGTTTATGTGCTGGTAGATTAGAGCTTATATTGTGGCCCTAATGACTTAGATTATAAGATAATACAGCTTATTAGTTGCCCAAGAGCTTCCCACTGGAGTTATCAATGAAAACGGGATGTAATCACCGCGATAAATACGCCTATTTGTCGTGACCTATAACGCCATTTAACCACACAATATGCAGCGTTTGGAATATAATTAAACTTGATAATTATTATAATTATACAGTACCGTACCGGTTATAAATTTGTATGAGCCTGGGTAATTGCCATTGCTGCTGCGGTGTGTAGTGATTTAATATTGTGAATTAATTATATTATGCAAGTGTAATTAAGGCAGCAGGTAAAAATACTATGCTCTAATAAGGCATATATGCGGTGGTTAGGTACACTGGGTACTTAATTTCATTATAGCGGGTATGAAATGGCTTACGGGGGAATTGGAACCATTAGTTTAAGGGCTGCCGTGCATTACCCCGGTGGCCCAACCCAATTAAATACGAATTTACGATACATACATATAGTTTATGGAACTGGTGATTATGCGTATAAAATTGACGAATAATGTTTCAATTATTTCATCAAGTATTTCTTCGATAGAGAAAAATAGCATTAGGGGTTAAAGTATGAAACTGCCGATTTGTACCGAAAAATTGAAATTCGTTTTTTTTTAATTGACTTAACATATTTATTTAATCAAAATAATTACCATTATTATCTATAAATTGCTGCCATCTAATAGGAAGGTCATGTATGCCTTTGCGATAGAACTCTCGTGATCTAGATTCGACAAACTGTGTGAAAACATTTTGTACTGCCTCCTGAGAAGAAAACTTTTTATCACGTAGAAAATTATCCAAATCACGAAAAAAATGGTAGTCCGTTGGAGCAAGGTCTGGCAAATACGGAGGGTGACGAATGGTTTCCAATTGCAGTTCCTGTAGAGTTAAAACGGTTTCTCGTGCTGTATGAGGTCTCGCGTTATCATGGAGCAATAATGGTGAAGATCGATTTATGAATCGGGGCTGTTTCAATGCTAGTTTTGCTATCATTGTTCGGAGTTCGGCACAGTAGACATCTGCCGTTATTGCTTGACTAGATCGGAGAAAGCTATAGTGAATAACACCATGCTGAGACCACCAAACAGTTACCATTACTTTTTTATTGGTAAGCTTTGCTACACTTTTGCGGCGTTTGACCTGGGGGGGTCAGCCATTGCATTTTTCACTTACGGTTATCGTAAAGAATCCACTTTTCATCACATGTCACAATTCGATCCAATATTCCTTCATTTCTGTATCGATTCAACAAGGCAACACAAGTTTCAACACGCGTTTCTTTCTGCAGATCAGTCAAATCTATTTCTCATATTTTTTTATTTTATTGATTTGACGCAAATGAGTCAATATTGTGGGTAAGGTAACATTAAATCATGCCGCAAATTCCTGGGTAGTTTGGCTCGGATCGGCTTCCACCATCTCTTTCAATTCATTGTTATTCACTTGGGTGGGCGGTCTTCCACATGGTTCGTTCTTCAAATCAAAGTTTCCATCACGAAAGCGTTTAAACCAAATCCGCACGGTGCGTTCATTAGCAGGCCCTTCTCTAAACGCAACATTGATATTGCGAGCTGTTTCTGCCGCGTTAGTTCCACGTCGGAATTCGTATTCAAAAATAACTCGAATTTTCGAAGTATCCATCTTTCTTGTCTAAGCTGAATAAAAAAAACAACTGAAAGTCGATAATCGAATGTTGCACATTTTTTAAAAGAAGAACTTCATAGGTACCATGTGAAAAAAGTTTCATACTTTAACCCCTATTATTAAAATAAAATATTCTGAACAACGTCGCACAAAGTCAGTCAATTAGTCGCAGAATACGAAATGTTTCTTTTTTCTCAGAGTTCATGACATACAATACGACTCCATACAATGCCAGCAATGGTAAAACAAAGAAAAATAATTCTACGACAAAAAGAAAAGGAACATGTGTAGGTATCTTATTTTACATCGTGAGCGTCCTCGCTTGTCTTTGAATTGTTTATTTTGTAGCCTGTACCCTCGATATTTTATCTTCAAAGGATGTTTTGGGAACACTTATTCAGTATTCAATTTATTCTGCAACAGATGACGCATCACGCACACGCCAACCTCATGGAGTTGCGTACGCATCCGTAAAGTGAACGGATACGTACGCATCTCCATACAAAATCGTAGTTTTTTATGGACAAAAGCTGAACAGAGCTGAATAAGTGTGGCTAGTCCCTAAGGTCTTAATTAGGTTATCCTTAGTGGCACCCTTAACACTCATGTAATTGATTATTGAGAGTTGGAAACCATTTTAATAAACGATATTTTATTTAGTGCGTCGGTATGAACTGCCTTTAAAAGATCTTAACACTTTAAAAGTTAAATGAATTTGGTGTTTCCTGTCCACTGAGAAGAACAAAACACCGAAACCAAATCGTCCAGACAGCGTAAGATAGCCAGATCATTTGTTAACCTTAAATGATCATATTTGAAATGGTATAAGTACATAAAAAGATGATGTAAGAAATGTGAAAATAACATACTTTCCCTTTAATAGTATAGACAATCTCTCGTCAGCCGGCGTGACGTCTTCGACTGCATACGCCTCGCCGGGCTCAAGCCGCACTATCCTAGCTTCGCGAGTCAGTTCTGTGAAGTGCTTCTTGTTCACTTTGAGAGGCTTGAACAGCTTCAAGTATAGATCTGTTAGCTCAAGAGATAGCGCTGGAGGAAGAAACCTGCGACAGAGAATGGAATGATGAATTATCTTAGCTAAACTCATTTCTGCAGTGACTGAACTAACATTTATATGGTCTGAACTATAACATTTTGATTTTCGTTTAATATACAAACAGATATAAGGTATAGATAAGTACACGATCACCGGTTTGCGTGTCACTAAAACTTTGCCCATCAAGATTGAGTAACGTTAACGTGCTTTAATTTAAGTGGGCAAAGTCCACAATTCAGCCTTTGCCGAGTTCGTCCAGCGACAATTTAATGTGCAAGCATTACCCGGTAACTGCTTTCTCATCGTGGCTTGCTAAAGGCTTAGTTATCGGTACCTACATGCCGAGTTTGCAGAGTTTGTAAATAATTTTAGGGAAAGCCTTTAATCTTTAGGTTTACCTTTGCGAAATGCAATTCTAATTAGTCAGTGAAGTGACTGATCCAGGTATCTTGGTAAAAACCGACGTATCTACCACCGTAGTACATACTTATCTTATAGTAAGATATATAGTGTGTATTTGACGAGGCGTGCACACCTCGGCGCCGGCCCGCAGCCTCATGAGAGTTCAAGTCAGTGACTTATCTACCTTAGTTCTGTAATACGTACCTTTTAATAAGAAACACAGTGTTTATAGAGTTGACGAACTCGAGCACGAGGCTCACGACGAGCACTTGACTGTCTTGCGCGCACACCTCGGCGCCAGCCCACAGCCCAATGAGTGAACACGTCAGTGACTTATCTAATCTACACTAGTACACTGCAACGTACCTTATAATAAGAAATACAGTGTGTATAGAGTTAACAAGCACGAGCGCGAGGCTCCAGGCGAGCACGTCGGGCGCACACACCTCGGCGCCGGCCCACAGCCCCATGAGCACGGCACCCGCCGCCGCGAGTGCACGTAGCACCAAGATGCTCTGCTTGAAGCTCTTTGGCGCTAGGAACGCGATCGCGAAACACAAGTTTGCTGCCTGTTTGCGGGATTAAGAGGAAAGTCAGCATTTTTTTGTATAGAGAACTTAACCTATCGTAGAACGCAATGAACATAACGTTATGACAAGTGAAAATAATTCGTAATCGGTGTACAGAACTGCGTAGTGGATTATGTCGTAAGTACCTGAAAAAGATCTTGTTGTGCGTTGGTCCATTTAGCGCAAAACCAGTGGTGGTGTTCGTCGGTGGAATTCGAACTGAGTAACTCGAAGTCGGTGTCGAAAGTGGCGTTGAGCCGGGTGGCGTTGTAAACGAGCGTGGCATTGAGCCAGGGCGCGGTGGACGCCGGCGCGGGCGCGGCCGGCGCCATGTTGCGCTCGCGCCCCGCGCCCCCCCGCGCCGCGCCGCCACCGCCCTCCCCCCGCGGCGAGCGCTCCTCGGCCCCCGCGCGCCTCTCACCCGACGACACTAGACGATTCAGTTGGGCTCTCGCTCTCAGTATTACCACCTCCATCACCACACCCTGCTGCCCACTTCACGTTAGAGCACACCCTTTCTGGAGACAAACATGACTTTTAGAAGAAAGAACACGTCTATAATCACCAGAAACAGACACATGTATAGCAGTTCTCATTCATTTTCAATTGTTCTCAACCATGTCATCATCATCAATGTAGTTATGTAGGCGTAGGTACCCTGAGTAGGCAGACAAATACGACTTCTTTGCTGACATGGCCAATATTTTTTTCACGGGATAAACTTATCTTAAATAGTTTATACCGATGTGAAGAAGACCCAAACACGATGTGCAACCCTAAACACCATCCTATAAAACCATACTCTGAATCTTTCATCGACCAGATATCGTAATTAGTAACTATACTGCTAAAGAAAGAAAGATGTAAAACAAAAAGCAATGATGAGATAAAGAACGAAAAAATCGAATGGTGTATGGTGTTGTCCAGTTGCACTACTAAAAGATTAAAGAATAAATTGAAGTAGCATAAACTGTATGTATGTTGGTACCTACAATACACACGAAAGGCAGAATTATAAAGTTTATGAAACATCTGCATAAATAGAGTCACGTACCTAAAACTAGCCAAGCATACTGAGCATAGGTATATATGAGGCAGTAAACAAACATTTCACAAATAAGAAGAAAACTCTCAATTTTTTCCACCAATCTATTTAAAAGTCTAGAAACAACCCCTACGCTATTTTATTAACGCTGCTAAGAACTAAAGTATACACACTACTTTGCTAAAAATCTATAGTGCACGGATTTGACCCAATGACCTCGTTCTTGAGACTAATTGAATACGAGTTTAATTTAAAAGTTATTTTGTTAGTGAACTACATGTATCTTTGCGTAGGCTTCGTCTACGAACTTTGGAGCTACGGCTACGGCGGGCGGCGTAGGCATCCGTAGACGGCTACGACGCGTAGCTAGTTGCTACGCACTGCACGCTTCTCCCGTTATTAGTTTTTGTTCATCTTTAAAGTTCTCCGACTCGGACGGGATGTTTCGCTTAAGCCGTTGCGTTCGCAAGTTTGGTTTAATATTTATTGTATTATACAAACAACAATATTATGACCGCTAATTCAGTTTAGAATGGTGTTACGCGAATGGATTTATATATTATTTATTATTCGCATATGTAAGAAGTATTTATGGGTAAGTCTGAAAGTGGCACCAGTGACTGAAAAGTTGTGTGGAAATCGGTTGTCATGGTATAGGCATGCGATGCGGAGAAATGAGGAAAACGTGAGAAAATTTGTGAGTATGAATGTGGATTCGACACAACAAAACTTCAAAACTCACACTCACACTCAAAACTCAAAACTTTCGGGTAGAGGAAGACCAAAAGAAACGATGGATCGACTGTGTGAAAGATGATATTATTTATTTATTTATTTATTCTCACACTGGAACGCCATACGGCAATTACACCAATGGACTGGTTGTCAGACTTTCGGGCTTCTGACTACCCGTAACGACAGTCAAAGATCCATTGACATACAAATGTTGAATGGATATGGCTAGACATGTTGTGCCGACATCAAATAAATTGAGATAAGGCATGCAAGAGCATTCTCTTGCATGCCTTGACTTCAGTTTAGTGGTTGTAAAACGTCAGGTTATAAATTGTATAAAACTTAGCCTCGCTTAGAATTCAGGTGAAGTATTATTGTTATTCAATTACGGAATGGTGCCCGGCAAACGGTTATTATATTGTCACTGACTACATGTGCTATATTTCTGGAAATATACCTACATCTGTAAAAATACCAACCTAAAAAAGAAAAACAAAAGCGTTTACTGGCATTTCAGCAAAAAAAAAAAACTATAACCACCTACATCCACTCAGTGTATACCAATTACACGAAACACACCACTCAAACTAAACAATTTAAACCGCTTATCACAACACAGATTCTTGGTTGGTTTTGGTCATCATAAGTTAAAGCTAAATATGTAAACGTGTATGTGTTCTGCATAACGGAACAGGCACAAACAAAACAATACAACCAGTTTATTTCGTGACGGAACATAGGGTAGCATGCAGCGGTCGGTAGGCGTGTAATCTGCGACATTTCCGCACACATTAAGTCATCGGGCGCGGCGGCGGGTCGGTGAGGGTCGACTGCGGAGCGGCAGCGGCGCGACTGCGGGGCGACGGCAGCCGAGCGGCGAGGAATCCGCCTTATGCACTCGCGGGGCTTGTTATCGCCACATCAACACATTTGCATTAAATTGCATTACTTACGAGTACTACCCGACCGATGCATTATGGGGATACGTCTGACGAACCATACTCTATAACGCACTGCATTTACACGGCAGTAAACACCTACAAAGCAGTGGTGGCCCAGTTGTAACAGCCGCGATTTACAAGTTGTAGGTCGTAGTTTCGAATCCAGACAGGTACTTTACTTTGTGTAAATTATTTCATCACCACTGCTCTCAAAACGGTGAAGGAAAACATCGTGAGGAAATCGGCATGTCCTAGACCCAAAAAATCCAAAGCATGTAACCTGCACTGGGACCGCGTGATGGATTATGGCCCACTCCCCCACGTTCACGTTGGTGAGAACGCCGTGAGGCCTATGTCCCAGCTGTGGGAATATTATAGACTTATTATGCTTATATACACCTACAATATACGGCCAAACTTTATTTCCATTTATCATTTTCAGACCATCAAAACTATTCTAAATGCAGTGTTAGCTTCTAGACTAGACTGGGGACCATGTTTTATAACTTTCAAATAAGACTTAACTATTTGCATTTTGGAAGACTTTCAAGACAGCGTTTCTAAAATATTTCCCAGACGAGTAGCGAGTAACGAGTAGCTCGCGAATAGTCCATACGTACATGGACATACTTAGTATATATACATGCAGGATCGTAAAGTCCGTAAACGTCCATTTGAAATGTGACATAAAAGAATCTAATAAAATATTTAAAGATGCTACACAGTCTCATCTATTGTGTCCCCGTGGCACGGACGAGGAATACTAATCTGCTTCAACATTTGTATGTCAATGGAGAATATACTTGCATTGCTTCGTATATGGGACACATTCGATTTATTGCAGGGATTATTCACATACTTAAGACGAAGTGTCCCATGTCCCATTGGCTTCGAAGTGAGTAATAGCAATCATGAAATTCTTTTTTTATGTCATGGATGGAAATATTCCCAATGAAGTAATTTACATAGGCTTGGGTCAGCTTTCACCCTAACTTACAGGCGCAATAAAATATCAGTATTATAGGCCAATATCTTAAGCAAGCATTTGAAACACCACGAAGTAAATGTACCAGTGAAAAACACATCCATTACACAAAGTAATGTTAACCAAAAGATTGTTTGTAAACAATCTTTTGGAGCGTAATTTAATAGGAAACTTATAATGATGAACCCAACAAAAAAAAGTTCTTTAAATGCAACAAATCGTTATATTTAATTCGTGGTTACTATAAAACGGTGAATAAATTTAAAACTGTACATTGAAACATTTAAAACGTAGGCTTTTACGTGATAGAGACTAATAGGGAGCTATTTACATCTGAATCGGTTCCCACTCCCTCCCCCTTTCGGTTGAAACGTAAAACATGTAACGCACTTTTATTCGACGTACTTCACTATTTTCCATTTACCCTTTATACTGGAACAAATCGGTTAGTTTCCATGCCGTAATGGAAGCCTTTCGTATGTAAAGCAATGATAGGATTAAAGATATAGGTATGTAGTTTACTACAAATGGTTGCGAAGTAAGCGTAGAGTATTGTGAACGAATCAATTATTGAGAATGGGGTAAAATGTAGCAATAACAAAATATTTTTCCCCTATTAGCATAATCAGCCTATAATGTTCCCACTGCTGGGGCACACTCGGGCTTCCTCTCTTCGAGAGGGAGGGGCTATAATCTACCACGCGGGTGGGTAGATGTCACACGTCTTCGATTTTTTGGTTCTAGGACTTGCCGGTTTCCTCACGATGTTTTCTTTTACCGTTTTGAGAGCAGCGGGGATGAAATTATTTATACAAAGTAAAGCGCCTGCCTGAGTTCGAACCCACGACCTAAAACTCGTAATTTGGGGCCGCTGCTACTGGGCCACCACTGGTTTTCCCCTTTACCATCTCAAAATCTCTATAGAGTATGTTTTTCAGTAGAAAATATTACTTAAGTAATTAGGTAGGTACTTTTGAAACAGGTTTCGAGTTAGCTTTCCATTAAAAACCAAAACTACTTGTCGTAAACATAAAGTTTTTTAATGACTATCAACTATAACAAAGGCTAATAATTCCAAGGCTTTATTCCCATTATTATATAGCAAAAACTATTTGCCGTACGGTATTCCATAAAAACAAGACTTTCACATTTGCTTAAAAGTCAGAAAAAAATTTAGCGAGCGCATTTATTTCTAGCAGATCACCAAACTAGAAAGTTTGAACAACATCACAAAAAAATAAAAGATAAACTTTTTAATAAATGATATTAAATTATATATACTAAAGATTCAAAAATAAATGTATTCACGAGCTCAAAATCAAAGTTGAGCCGAGATCTATTGTATGGATGCATTACACATTCCAGTATCTACAACGCCGTCTACACTAATCTTGTCACACGTACTAGGTCTAGTGAGTGTACATACACTCACTAGACCTAGTACGTGTACAGGCAAGCCGGTTGGGTATGTACCCAACCGGCTTGCCTGTAATCTCTGAAAGATTACGTAGAGTTGTATAATTATAACAGTGAATTTGTGCACCTTGTAAAGGTCGTCTGTTCCGGTAAAACGCACCTCAATATGAACGAGGTGGGAAAGATAAATGTCATCGTCGTACATATGTTGACCACTATGAAGACCACTCTATTTATTAAAATAATATTCCTTTCTTCTATTTTTAATGATAATTTCGATCCCTCATCACACATACATCCTCTAGATAATGATAAAATTCTTTATCCGAACTATTTTGTACGAAAATCTATAGTTTCTGAAACATACACGTTGAGAATGATTTTAATACGAGCCAAACTTGTTCTAGGAATTTAATTTCAAACCTGAAAAAGCACCCTGAAACTCATATAACTATTTAATATAATAACGCTGTAATAATAACTTCTATAACAATGAAAATATAGTCGCCCCAATGAAAGCAAAACATTCTACCTTCGTCGACATTTACGGAAAGGGCATGTCCATACGGTATGCCGTCGCTTTATTATCCGTATTTCTATTATAACTATGCTCAGCACGAGAGTTAATTAAAAGCTCGCCAGCCTCACAGTAGGTTATTGAAATAGTTGTCCTACTCACTTGGACCACAATACTGAAATTTTCCATTGAATAGAAGTTGTTCTGGCCTGGCAGGGTGCGTAGTGTGTTCACGGGAAAATTTACACCCCAATATGTAACGTTTATGGCGGTATGTGAACACCGACCTACAAGAAAACAAAGTGGACATGGCATGTGCACATAAAACTGAGAAAATGATTCTTTAGTAGCTGTTTATTTGCTGGCTGTCAGACTGTGGGTAAGTTTGGGAGATTTACTCATAACTGTGTGGAAGTTTGGAAGATTTACTCATAACAAAGCAAAGAGCTTCCTCAACAATAAGAGATTTTTATCGCGTGTAATAAGTGCTTTTTGTTATTTGTTTGAATTAAATACAATCAAGATATAATTTACGAAATTAAGTCCAGTTTCATCATAAATGACAAACATTTACATAATTTGACTTTCATGTATTTTTAATGCTATTAATACTACATTCGAACAGTGTGTCTGCCATAGAAAGTAATAACGTACGCAAATGAAGCTTGACGATTGTCTAGACTGTTCTAACATTTTGCAAAATTTACATTTTTGAGCTTGCTTTGGCTTTGCGCTCGGTAAATAAGGGAAGTAGGTACTTACTACTTGCGTTTGATAAGATGCATATTAATATGAAATACTGTCATGTACCTAGCTATATTTTTAATTATAATCTCTTCATAGATTTCATTCTATTTATCTATTCATACTGAGTCTTGGTGAAGTAAGAAAAAAGGTTATTGGATTTTCGTTCAAACCAATGAGAAATAACGTAATAATAACTTATTTGGGCTAACTGATCCATCAATGTCAAGTTCGTGATTCGGTGTTCATTGAGAATCGATTTCTATGGAGTTACTCGTTTCAATACAAGGTATACAAATTGTGAGGAATTTAGAGCCTACAATAAATATTTTGTTACGCAAAGTGTTTTAGAAGTGAAGTTCTTTAACGCAACTTTCGGTAAGAGTGAACTGGTAGAACTCGTCAAGTAACGAAAAAAAATATGCGCCCTCTATGCAACTTTCTCTCTCTTTGTTTCTATTTCATATTTATTAGATAGACACAGTGGTAACGACCGCGACTTACGAGATACAGTCGTAGGTTCGAGCCCTGTCAGGCGCTTTACTTTGTGTAAATTATTTCATCACCACTGATCTCAAACGGTGAAGGAAAACATCCTGAGGAAACCGGCATGTCCTAGAACCAAAAATTCAAAGACATGTGACGTCTACGAACCCGCACTGGGCCCGCGTGGTAGATTACGGCTCACTCCCTCTCGTCGAGAGATAGTCTGAGTCCCAGCAGTGGGAACATTATAGGCGAATTATGCTAGATAGAGACAGCGTGATATAGTTGTCATGGTTTTCGAGGGTGCTAAAGCCGATAGTGATCAAAATGAAAATCCAAGATGGCGGCTGTGAAAAATTGCAAATTTTCATCATGAGTGTCGTTTTCATGGTTTTTGAGGGTGCAATAGCCGATAGTGGAGTCAAACTAAAAATCTAAGACGGCGGCAATTTCATGAGAGTTTTTAAAAACTTATACTAGTTTGCTCTGTATAAAATACGAGTATTAAAGTCATACTTTCTCTCCCTCTCTGTCTCTTTCGAGTGAGTGTGCGTGCGAGTAATGCGTAAGGAACTTGGTTCTTCGTTCTTCGCGAAATTGTGTTGAATCTTCCACAAAACTGGACACTGACAGTCGGCCTGGTCAACAAATTCAAGCTCGCTCAGCGCAATATAGAGTATGCTCGGAGTTTCTTTGAAGGACAAAATCAGAAATGAAGTTATCCGGGCAAGAACTGGAGTTACCGGCATAGCTTGCAGAGTAAGCAAGCTGAAGTGGCAGTGAGCTGGCCATGTTTTTTAAAGGACCGATGGCTGGAGGAGCAGACGTGTCCTAGAATGGAGACCGCGCATCGGCAAGCGTAGGACGCCCCCCAGCTAGATAAACCGACAACCTTAAGAAAGTGGCTGGGACAGAATGGACGCGGAAGGGAGAGGATAGGTTGTTGTGGCGTAGTCTGCGAGAGGCCTGTGTCCAGTAGTGGACTGCGATAGGCTGAGTTGATTGATTCCACAAAGACTACTAATCAAGAGTCTAAGATGACATGAGATTACTTATGGGGTTTCTAAAGTTTCAACGGAGTTTATCTATTGGTTCGATATTTTGGAGAACTTTGTCGAATGAATAACTATCGAGAGTTAATCGAGGCCCTCAGTAACCAGGCATTAGTAGGGATTGGTAATCTATCAACTTTCAGACAAGTAGAAAATAACGCGATTTATAGATAACTAGCGATCCACTCCTGCTTCGCACGGTTTTCGTGAATTCTCAAAACATGGACATATCTTTATTATTGTTAGTTTGATATTAATGTATTGTACATATAAACCTTCTAGAGTAAATTCTCTAAATGAAGGTGAAAACCGCATCAAAATCCGTTGCGGAGTATAGAAGAACAACGCTGTCGCTCAGACAGACATGAAATGCGACTTTAATTTAAAATACGTAAAGATGGTGTATAAATACACTGTACCTAGTAAAAATCTTACGGGTAACGCGATCCGTGATACTTTCACCTTGTCCCGGGTAGTAACATGTTTTATTAGCTTGTTCACCGTACATGTAGGTTACGAATACGATACCGATTTTTACGTCTGAGTAACATGCGGTGTCGTAAAACATAATGCAGTTACATGACACAGCAGTGACACTTCGACACAAATATTATGTACCAGTGGCAATGTTTACTGGCATTATTTAACTACTTTTTTTTGAGGATGGGAAATCATCAAATGACTCCTCCCGCTCTGGGTGGAGCAGGAGGGAGTGTCAGACTCTTACTGACTAAAACCCACCCGTGTTCCTTCCTTAGCCCTTTATGTTCCAGGGCAGCGGTAACCCTTTCGGACAATCCCGCTACCCTGGCAGGCTACGGCCCTATGGGGCCCCGTCACTCATGCTGACATCTCTTTGAGGCGCGCGTGGAACACAACACGCCGTCCGGCACGGGCCTGGTCCTGATCGGACGGTGAGTTACCCATTACTCACCGCCCGCAGGCCCGCGCCTACGGTGGCCGGGAGTCGTCACGCGGCTCCCGACGCCCGGAGCGTCTCCCGCGGCGGCTGAGGCGTGAGGTGCGCAAGGCGCGTTCTCTCGCCCACCCCGCCACCTCCTTCGCTAGCATGACTGCTTCGCAGAAGGAGGTGACTGCCTCCCACTCCCTCTCGCCCCGGACCATGGCTTGAACCAGGGCCGGACGCGAGAGGTCGCCGCCGCTGCCGATCGCCTCTACGAGGGCACGGCGGTGCTCTGCCCAAGCAGGGCAGACCTCCACCGTGTGCTCCACCGTGTCCTCTGGGCGATCCTGACAGTGGTGACACCCGGGCGTCTCCTCCCGCCTGATTATGTGCAGGAACCTCCCGAAACATCCGTGTCCGGAGAGGACCTGCGTCAGGCGGTAGGTGAGAACGCCGTGACGTCTCTCTAGCCACTCCTCAAAGAGGGGTCTTACCGCCGCTATCGTGGCGTGCCCTGCGCTGGGTTGCGATAGTCGCTCCTTCCATGCCGCCATGAGATCGCGCCGGAGGTTCGTCCGCTCCGCCGCTGTTTGCCGCGGATGCGGAGTTTCCCCCCGGCGTAGTGCCTCCGCGCGCCAATCATACAGGCGCGCGAGCACTATCGCCTCCAGATCCCATGGCGGCAGTCCGGCAAGGAGGCTTGCTGCCTCGCCCGAGATCGTGCGGTAGCCCCGGATTAGCCTTATGGCTACCACCTTTTGGGGCGCGTTCAGGTAGTGTGCGGCTCGCAGCCGCAGTGAACGCGCCCATACCGGGGCCCCATATAGGGCCATGGACCGCACGACCCCCGCGTAAAGCCTCCGGCAGGAGGCGTTTGGCCCCCTCAGGTTGGGCAAGAGCCGCTTTAGGGCGGCCCCGGCCCGTTCCAGTTTGGGGGCCAAACGTCGGAAGTGCTCGACGAAGTTCCATCGGCTGTCGAGGACGAGACCCAGGTACCTCATCGTGGTCTCGACGCCGATGTGAACCCCACTAGTTGGGATCCTGGAGGTGGCCCGTACCGAGGCCCATGAAAGGACATGGTCTCGGACTTGTGCAATGCCACCTCGAGACCCAACCGCCGGATCCTTTCCACGACTATTTATTTAACTACTTTGACTACATTTTCAGTAATAACAATTTTATTTTTTTGCTCTCCTGAATATAATATATTACATTAACATCTATACAAATAAATAAAATTGAAAGTCAAAATAACAGTTTTTTACTTAATGCACATGAAAGTATATACGGTAATTAAAACAAAAAAAAAAAAAAAAAAAACTATTTTTTAAATTTGTGTTTGTCTGTCTGTTTGTTTCGGCTAGTGTCCAAAACGGCTGGATCGATTTTGACAGGACTTTCACTGGCAGATAGCTGATATTATAAGAAGTAACTTAGGCTACTTTTATTTGAGAAAAAGAATTAGGGTTCCGCATTTTAAAAAAAAAAAACACTCATGAAATTTCCGGCATTCACGTTTTCAATACAAATTTTTAACAGTTATTTTTACGTTTTCTGCTTGCCTGAAATATCTAGATCGGTTTAAGAAAATATGTCCCAATACAAGATTACTATCAACTGCTGGCAAGAGCGCTATAAGATGTCATTTCGAAAACCAATACACATATTATACGAAATTGGCATTGCAATGTACGGATATTATTTCTATATAAATGTAGTAATGCTTTCTCATTTTCATTTAAATACTCACAGTCTGACTCGTCGGTCTTGTGGTCATAAGAGCTAAGCTAAGCGTGTGGTCAAGGGTTCGATCCGCCCATCGTGGATTTTTTAGCAAGCAAAACCCATAGCTTAACCGACAATGGGCTTGCCCTTTTAAATAGGACGACAACATAACTAGTAAAATGTAAAAGTGCACTATAAACTTCTACTAGCTACCCCTTTGAGGAATTCAGGCGTGATGTTAGGCTACTTTTAAGTATGTTGTTCCTAAACTGTAAAAAGTCCTTTTCCCATCTTGCTCTCAGTGGAGAACACTAAACTAAATAAACAATTGGTTCATGTGTGAGAGAGTAATTCTCCAGTAATTTATAGGCGTTGTATTTGTATACAATACATGTGGTATGTGTGATGGTGTGAGTGCAGCCTGGCACTGGCATCAGCCGTGGCGACGGCTTGTCGCGACCGTCTCGCCGCCGACATTCACAATATCTTCTTACACACAGAATAACTGCCGACCTATACAGAAACAAGAAATGCAGTTTTATTGCATTTTCGTAAATTAATAGCCTATTAGATTCCCGCTGTGTAAATGTTTTTTTGCAGACGCGAGTTGTGTCGGAGTTTTTGAGAACTTTGAGTTGGAATGTGGGTAGGTATACTGTATAACGTACTGCAACGTATATAACAAATAGGTAGAGTAATGCTAGTATCTATAAGCAGTACATTGTTGTTTATCTATGTGTCCCTTAATTACCTAACGGGACAAAATACACACTAAGCAGCGAACAAATTAGAACAACATGTAGTTAGACCGGATAAGTAGTTCTTGAGCTATGAGCCCACTAACGAACAGACAAACATACAGAGTTGTATTTTTTTTAAGACTAAGCTAATCATGATTAAATAAAATTCAATCTATCATTAAAGTTGATAGCAGTTCACGATAAAGAAAGGCGTATCTTTGCTCAAGATCTGAAGAGAAATACTCATAGTCCTGAATAAGGAGAGGAAAAGTAATTTCAATAATACAGTCAACGTGGTCAGTCAAATTCGAACCTTATTATTTTTTAAATATCATACCTTCTTCACTTTTTCTTCGTAGTATTACTACTCTGAAATAATTTGAAACAAACAACATCTCTCTTGAAGAACTTTGCATAGTGTTAACCCACTTTTGTTGCTGACTGTATCATTTAGTAGCCTTTTTGAAACATCAGATAGTCATTTAACATTTATCACTGTGTAATAATAATTATGTTTGGTGTACAGACGCCTGCAGGTCAAGCTACCCGAAACTGTCAAATTTTCCCAATCAATCTTGAACCTTAATACTTCAGCCATAAAGTTGAAGTTCTATTAAAGAAATTTGACAGATTGTAGTAGCTTGATGTGCTGGCGTCTGTATAATAAAGAATTAATTAAATAATAAGATTTTATCATTATATGAGTTTAACTACATAAGTATTCTTTAAAAATAAACCCATTCACTGTGTTGTACTGTGTTCATTTGTTTCCAACCTAAAAATAAGTTCAGCATTATTATTATACAGTGAAAGAAAATATATAGTGGATGTATTCAATCACCATTACATCGTGTGTACGAGCTGTCGTTTTCGGAGGCTAGAGATTGATGGCGATGGCTCGAAGCCTTCCGCCTCCAAGATATGCTAGACTTCCGATATTGCGTGACGACTCACAAGTCACTTGAAAGCTTCCATCGCATTTAGAAACATGAACAAACAAAAACGTTGAATGAAAAAATGGACTATTCTAACAAACTATACATAAAACACTGCTAATTTATATTAGCAATTGTTCATCGCTGAAGACGTCGGTACGAAGTTGTTTATTTACATTTATTGGACATTCAATGACATCGATAAGTATACGATAGTAGTAACGTTGCCAAGTTCGGGAAAATTACCTACGTGTGTGGCAATGTGTGTACAATTTATGCTTGCAGACAGATCGAGACGCGATTGTTTCTCTCTCGGTTTGTTGTTGATAGAATTGTCATATTGGTAAAAGTAGAACGGTGTATTTTTTAATAGTCAGTGAGACAGTAGGGTTTGCTCATTTCAATGATATTTTTCAAGCGTCAGCATCGCCGATACAGATTGCCTATAGATAAAACTAATTTTAAACATAAATAAAAATAAGCAAAGGATCAACAAAGTATGGCATTTTTTATAATATGATTTGCAGATAGAGTAGGATTTAAGAATAACCAGTCAAAACTACCATATGGCGCTACGAGTCATAGCGCCGTGTGTCGCACTGTCTATGCATTCCGTAGCAAAGAAGCTACATCACAAACTTACGATGTATCTTTCATTCGAGTCTAGCCAGCAAAGTGCCTTATCGACCCCGAGATCGCAGCGTCTTTAGCCAGCGTGCAACGGCGTGAGATGCGAAGGGCCGCTCACCTGAGCAGCCTAGGACGCGTCCCGTCTCTCCGCCCACTTGTGGCGGTGGTGAGTTCAGCAGCACGTCTGTCACGGAACGTCCGCATATCTGGCACTCTCATGCCGTACCATCATAAAGCACCACAACACGAGTGAGCGCGGCACGCGAGTCGCATTGTAGAGCTCGGGCGCGTGAGGAGGCGCACAAAGCGCTCGGCGGCGATGGAGCGCGGCGCCGCGCGGCACGACACTGGCCGCTCTCGCCGCGAGACGGGCGCGGCGCCGCCGCACGCACGCGCCATGCGCCCGCCGCCTCGCCGCCCCCGACACCCGCTTCAACCCTTACTCCCATCTCGCTACTACCTACTTAGATATTATCAATAAAATTATTGTACGACATCAACTCGTCCGATAGCCGCAACCTGTCAACTGTATCGTTATCGAGTGTGAAATGAGTGATTTATTACAAACCTTCAAAACTTGTATGAAAATTGTTACGACTGTTTGAAGTTCACTTAATTTTCGCAGGTATGCTACTATGCACAATAAAACAAAACGTTTCTAAAGTAGTTGCTAGATTTGTGTTGGTTTTTACCCTCAATCTGAAGCTACTTGTGTAACGAAGTATACTAGTAGTATTGACACGAGTGGCGAGCGTCGGCAACGGTCCAGACTTTTTCAGCAAGAAATGCTCTATAAATCATGGGGAAGTTAAACGTTAGGCGGTAACTGTGAGAGATTATAAAAGTTTAAGGAGCGGAAATATATGTACCACAAGCATTTTATTTAAGCTTTCCTCGTGGAAAATTCTTAGTCAATTTCTTATCGAAAGTACCTAAGTAGGTATTGTATTAAACAAAAATGACTTTTGCAGTGTTTGAATCATTTAATTGTTAATAAATCATTTTATTGTTAATAATAAGATTGGTTAATGAATTGTTATGTTTAATGTTTATCTATTTTAATTTATCAAATAGATTTAGTCAACCCTTGAGATTGAATGTATAACCCGCGCGACGATTAGCGGCTGGCACGTGTCCAACGTGACAAGATGCGGGACCTTGCAGCGTCGACGCAGACTCGCATCTCATATCCTCCGTACAATACCACAGTACAATGATGACAAATTCGCAAGTATGCTGTTGCCAATCAGAAATTTACATTGTTCGTACAAAATGCTTTCATTGAAGTACGTATTTGTGGTTCGGGGTTAACCCATTTTCAACATTTTTTTAATACCCCCATTGCCATTGTCGTAAAGTTGTGTTCGTACCTATATCTGTTTTGGTACTCGGTACAAGGCCATCGTAAAAAATAAAGTACTCCTAAATGTCTGCCTCCTGAAATAAAAGCTGGCCAAAGTGGAATGAACTAAATCGAAATGATGTTTTGGTATATACTATATTGAGTTTCATGTGTTAAGTATGTATGTTCTCTTAGGTATCAGGTATTTTTTCGTCTACCTCGGAGAAAATTTGGAGGAGTAAAGTGAGTAAACAGGAAAATGCCTATCTACGATAGCATACTTTTAAGATATATTACACATGCATGGAGTAAATACTTGTATGCGTAAGTATACGAGTTTTTATTAGCGTGTTTAGTTTACGCTAGAACCTTTCCCATATTGGTTCAGACGGTCAAGCATATCGATCTTACTTCAACCTTATTCAGAGGTCTTTTGTTAGCAGCGCCATAGGCCATCAGATAACGCTTGAAATGGTGGGTAATCGCATGTAATGCTCAAGAATAGTGCGGCGTAGCGGTGGTGGATAAGAAAGCATCGCGCCAGGCCGGGCCAGCCTTGACCACGCTGGCCTGCAGGTGATCAGATCGTATCTCACACTATCGCTACGTTGAGTCACCTTTGTGCTGTAAGGTCACCTGCTCATTTACTTAGATAAAGAAAGACGGACGAGCCGCTACAACACCATTGTCGGTGAATTCACTGAATCTGATTAGATTACATTACACAAAAACAAACCCATAAATATTGATTATAAGTGTTTCGTTACGAAGTCTTGTGAATTTCCATTCAATTCATTCACGAAAACTTATCCTTTTAGTTCAGTAAGTTTACCATTATTCCGGTGTTATGAAACAGCGGCAGGGTTAATAAATTGTTGTCTAAGATATTTAGAGCATAGCAATTTTAATTGCGGAAATGTCAACACGAAATATAATTTCATTGTGATTTGGTTTTCTATTTTTAGCACCCAGGTTCTTGTTGTTATAAATTCAGCGGAGAAGGTATCTATTCCTTTATGAATAGGGTTGAATAACCCATTAGCTAACGCACTTTTAGTCTAGAACGTTATATAGGTGATTACGGATCATAAGGAAACATTTTTACCCTCCCTCGGCTTGTCATGTTAAAATGATAATAAAAAATGAAGACACTATTTTCGCTTAACTTCCAACCACTTTCATAAAGCCAAAATGTATCTACCTACAAAGTTTCCGTGGCTATCTTTTACTGAAGCTTGTCCTAACTTATTTTAATTATGAAGCTAATAATGGGCATACGTACTTAACAAGGGAAGCATGGCACAAAATGAAAGTCTTTAAGTACCTACTTTAAAAGGTTACTAATATAACGTGTCGTATCAACATCGTTTTAAAATAGAATTTTTTCATTTGTTGCAAAGCTTGTACGACAAGCTTGTTTTTATGTTGTATAAAAGAAAACATTTTTGTTGCTAGGCATACAACCTTTGCGAAACAATACATTGTTGTTGTATATTTTGTAAATTTCTATAACAAGCTAGTTAAAATGTCCAGATAAGGTAAATTTCAAACAGCTTGAATTAAATGCAACTGACCTTTGCAAGTAAGTAATTGAGGCTGTTAAAAACAGCTTGAAAACTAAAACAAGAATAAAGTTACGCTACATTTTACATACGAGTACATAGGGACGACACACACATGAGTCAAAAGTGGTCAAATTAGGTATAATGAATAGTTATCACGTTTTAATTTGAAACACCTCTCATTTAATTTAAATTGCTTGTAACATGAACATGATACTTACAGTCACGCGAAGCCACTTCCATCCACTGTTTATCAAATTATTTTGGAACTAGCTTCTGTCCGCGGCTTCGCCCGCGTGGATGTCGGCAATTATCCCACGGGAACGTGCTAACAGGATAAAATGTATGTGCTTCCCCAGGATGCCATCTATCTCGCGGGCCCTTTGTGGCTAATTACAATAGAAAACCAATTGTGTCTCATTAGTGGTGATTAAGAGGGTACCTATATGATATCCTTACCTAAGTACCTACCTAATAAAAAAATAAAAAAACTCAATAACAGAAAATAAAATACCTACCTACCTAAATAAACCTATTCCTGATGATAACTAAACTCAATAAATAAGCAAAATCCCTGAAAACTAATATCTATACGAATGACTACCTAACAGTATTATAAAATAACCTACGGTCACTCGCACACTATCAAATATACCATCTATACTTTAAAATTAAAATCTATACCTACGACTTATAAAAATGAACCTAAATAACTCTTAAAACTAATAGGAATAAAAAGGTCGCACTGAAAAACAGGGTTTAGAATTGCAAGTAGCAGTTAAAATAAGAACGAACGCTCGCCACTCAACACGTCCGTTCAAATCAAAGTTCAAAAAATGTCCTTATATACGGTAGCGATCCGTGGCGACCGCGCGCCACGCGTGTGCTGCGAACGGTGCAAGCCAAATTCAACCTTCAGCACTACATTTAGAGCATAACCTTAGTAAACTCCACTGCGAGTGACGTAAACTACGACAAACTTATTATTTGCGGTTGGTACAGTAATCGTGTCTAGGGATCGAACCGCAAAATTAAGTTTGTTTTTTATTGTATATACTTTTCCGGGATAAAAAGTACCCATTGTGGTGCCCAGGATATTAAAGAATAATTATACCCAGTTTCATCGTAATCGAACCGGTAGTTTTTGCGTGATGCCTGAACAAACAGACAGACAGACAGACAGACAACAATTTTTTTCATCACATTTTTGGGTTCGGTGTCGGTCTAGTAACACCCCCTGCCATTTATTTTTTTGATATTTTCAATGTACAGAATTTTCACTTCTACAGATTTATTATAAGTATAGAAGATAATTAGCACTTATGTTAGCTATGCTAACTGCCTATTCAAACTATATCAGCTATATATGTTAGGACCAACTTAACTTCTTGTTCACATACAAGTATTACTTAAGGAATGTCTCACGAGGAAAACTTTGCGATTCAATTTAATTAAAAATTAATCACATAACGGTGACTTACTTTGAAACCAGCACTTGCTCAAGTGGCGTAAGACGGTTTCCTGAGATATTCACATCTATGAAAGGAACGGGTAGCAGGAGGCCCTTAGCAACACACCAAGCCGTTCGCACATTCATCAATCATGAAAAGGCCGCGTAAGAACTGCCCCGTTGGCATTTTATTTACTTCTAAATGTATTACTCATAATTATAGCCACTTACGCAAATCTCTTATTTTCGACGTAATCAAACAAAATGTCATAGGTGGTAAGCGTGGTACGTATCGTAATTGGTAAAGTTTGATCTAGGCCGTTAATGTGCGAGGTAGGTAGGCTAAAAGTTAAATCGATCGTTTTGGGGGGTGAGCTCACGTTTGCACAGCTTTAACAAGTTTACTTTACCTACTTTTCATGCGAGGGAACGGCGAATATCGAAATACCTCGATCTCTATAACGATTGTAGTCTTTGGCGAACTTGTCGTCAATTTACGGTCGCTGCAAAGCAGTACAAAGTCGACAGGATGATATATATGTACTAATAATAAAGCTGAAGAGTTTGTTTGTTTTTTTGTTTGAACACTAATCTCTGAAACTGCCAGTCGGATTTGAAAAATTATTCTTGCATTTGATAGCCTCATTCTTGAGCTTTTTGACTATTTAACATCTCTCTAGGGCCCTAAGGAACCGAGCAAACAGTCAGAAAGAACTCTAAGCAAAAACGAAGTAATAGCGCGGGCAGGCGATGCGATGTGACGTGGTGGATCGAGGGAACAAGACCTTTCGCACGGAAGAAGCCACGGACAAAGCGAAGCTAGTAGGTAGCTAATATAATAATAGACATGACAGCTCACACACCCACGGAGGAGCTTAAAAGTTTCCCACAGACATCGCATCTATCGCGAAGTTAGGTAATATTGGTTCACTATCTTTGTATAAATTCACGAATGGATATATTATTGTATGTGCAATGCCTACGTTAATAAGTACATTGCCCATAAGAAATATCATAGCTACACTTACAACCTACGTGCAAAATTAGAAAGTGATTTCATGCAAGAGTTACTTTGTTGTTGTAACTACTCAACACAGTCTGTTAGCTATTCCATCCATCACGTCCTTCAGTCTGTTATAATGCCATAACTTAGCCGTGTAACCGTGCTCCTCGATTGTTTAGCAATTAATTTTAATCACTAGGTACGTAGGCATGCCATGGTTACCGTTTATGTAAGCTAAACAGTATGTTCAACAAATGTGACACATTGCCGGTCAAGTGGGGGTCCGCGTGACCAACGTACCCATTGTGACTAAATGGGACGATTGAGTTATGTGCGCACTGGACTGAAAACAAGCGAACCGATGTATCTTTTGTAAACAAAACAACAAAATTAGAAATAGATTTGCACACACTATAAATGCTCCGAGATATTTCTCATCTGTTAGTATAACTCTGTGTATATCCTTCATCAGAAAATAATATTATCGATACACGAGTTACATGAACACGGGGAGTGTGTCTCTTTACGGTTCAGTGAAAGAAAATAATGGGCACGTGCCTGTATTATTTTATGCACCGCATCATTCTGATACCACAACATTAGCGAAATTATTTATGCATTAATTTAACAGCTCGGGTATGTTTACTACCTACGTACACGCGTGTATAATTAAATAAAATGAATGCATGCATTACCTTTTTAATTGTACTTATACATACAACTGTTTGTATTCGTAAACTAACCAAAACAAATGCGAATAACACTGAAGTTACCTTCTGTTTATTAAACGGCCGTTGGAGTCATAAATGTCACAGACAAAGTAATGTTAATTAGCGTTTGAAACGTGTATCGTTCACCCACGCTAGATGATGCCGCCAAAAAGCAACGCCAACGCGCTCCCAGCTCAGTTAGATGAGGTTCATTTGGCTACAAGACCAGAATCTGCGGCTGGGAGTGTTTGGCAGACCGGGACGGATATCTGCTGGTTTTGCTGGCATCACGGCGCAGGTTGAGAGCCAAACGACTCCAGCATACGTGTTTAATTCTACAGATGGCACAGGATTAGAAAGCTATGTACAGTTTTACCCGTTTCATAATAACTACCCTGTCGTAGCAATTTTTAAACCAAGAACTTATAAAACGACAAAGTTTTAAGTAGATCATGGTATTGAAATATTTTTATATCTATCTGTTGCGTGAACTTATACTTCAAAGATAGTTTAAGACCCATTTAGCTCGTTGAGCGAACTTCCGTTGGACAACACAAGTACACTTTACAAAACTAGTTAGCCGACTGTGAGCGCAAAGCTTGCAATATTGATTCCGATATCCTATTCGTTTTGTACTGAAGCTACATTTCTATTTTGAACAGTCGACCAATTCATTCTGCGTTTGTAGTTCTTTGTATCAAGGGTTTAATTTAGTATGTTTCGCCATGTCCATCCATATGTCTGTCTGTCTGCCCACGGCTCGTTTAGTACTAGAAAGCTATAATTTGGTGTGGGTTTACAAGTTAATTACACCGAGAAGGTGGTAAAATAAAATCTTGTTTATTTTTTTATTTTAAGTATACCTCCCTACACGTAAATTGAGGATATTCTTTTTTACTCGTCTATCCCATGGTGTGGAGTTTCGTTGGAAATGTTGTTCAAAAGTATTGCAGGTGTGTGAAAACCATTTGATTCAGGGATCTGTTTGCGAAATCATCATCATCTGCCTAGCCTTTTCCCAACTATGTTAAGGTCGGCTTCCAGTGTAACCGGATGCAGCTGAATACCAGTATCTGTTTGCGAAATATTATGCTTTAAAGTGTGTGTTCATTGTGTGAGATCCGACACGAACTTTGCCAGTTTTTTTATGAAAACGGGCTTGTAAAATTTAATAACTGGAACGTTATGCTTATCGTATCTACATTCTTGAAAGCTACATATATATTTCTCATCGTATTTCAGCTAACCTAATCGGTTAAGAGCCCTAACACATCCTGAACTGAGCAAGAGCCGGCAAACGGATTCCATAACGAATAGATTGGAGTACGTTGTCATTAGTGTACGTTGTTGTAAATAGAACTTAATTCCTACATCTCAGAAGTTGCTCGTCACTGATTACACCACAGGAGAACTCCTCCTAATCCTCATTATGTAAACCTTATTCTGTAATACATGGAAAATGTTACCTACAAACACATGATTTAGTTATTGCTTGGACACCAAGTTTATGCTCTACTTCTTCCGCTTGGCGCTGAGAAGTTTATGTGAAAAGGAGTTCCAATTAGTGATTTGGCACAGTGTTTGGTTCGAATCATAACTATAACTTACCCCGTCAGCGACCAAGACGTTGTTTTCGCCTCTCGATATCTCCACCAATCATTTATTCTTTTTTTTTTTGTGACTGGTTGCCCGACGCATGCCAAATGCTAATTTTAGAGCTTTTGCTGAAACCAAGAGATGATTTGATAAATCTATTGTAATATAACAACTATATTAAATACTCTTGCATATGATATAGCTTTGTGAGCTAAGTATAATAGTGTAATTTTTTTTTGTTCATAATACTCGTATCACGTAAATCATCACAAAACCACTATAAAAACATTCCAAAAATATCTTTGTGCATCAATCAAATGTACAACAAAACACTCTTCCTCTGACAAAAATAATATTCCTGTATTTCAATGTCAACGGTCGCCTTAATATCCGCCGAGTTGTGTGCATTGTCGCGATAACTGGATTGGTTCCGCTGATTGATTGGCCGTCGTGGGGAGGTACGGTCCTGGGGAGGGACGGGTCGGTGTCCACTTGTAATGAAGCCATTACTATACCGTCCTTCCTAAACTCCCTACCCTCCTGTCATTAGGAATTAAATCGCAAAATGCACCCTTTTACTTACCATATCGTTTACGTGAATAAGTGCTGAATCTAATAGCTATGCAAATGCAACTGCTTTGACAATGACACTAGGAATTTAAATCGTTTACGATAAAGGTGTTTTATGCTTTCCCAGTATTTTAACACACAATGAAAGGAGAAGGTACCTATATATATGTAAGTACCTAACTACTTATTTATGCGTTTGGGGTAAGGGGTAGTTTGTTTGTGTTTACCATTTTCCTCCAAAACGACCGCTTTCCTTAACTGGTGTTTTCTGTGAGGGATGAGTGAAATAACCCAAATAAGGAAAACGATTGTATTTTACTAAACAGAGTTTATTTTTCTCTTTAACATTACGGATATCACAATAAATATAAAATAATACATGTTACAGTACATTTTATGTTGAATAACAGGCATGTTGATACTGTTCAAACTGAAGTTCGTAACTTTTTAATCTTACGAATAACTCCCTGTGAACCAAATAAGCATATAGTATGATTAATAATAATGACTGCCAACACTATGTCATACTTTGCTTCTCCATCATTCATCACCCTTCACGTCACCTTACGTAACTACGCGCTACGTCAGCGACAAAAGAGTACTGAAATAATTACATTACCAACCTTATGGCACCCGATATTTTCCCATGCGGCAGCGGTTTTGTTTATGTGGATGTATTTCAAAACTGGAAGCGATCGCAATTTTTATGGTTAAATGCCCGCATGCGGTTTTGTCAACCACACATGCTAAAAGCGCAAACCGCATCGTGCAAACTTCATGTTGCCCAAATTTTTATATTCCATTGCGGGCAACCGCATGCGGGTACAAGAGGAAACCGTTTCTCAACTTTTATTCCCTGTTACACAGTAGCTGTTCTTTCAAAAAAATTGGTTCTAGTTCCATCGTGCTAATGCCGAAGTTCATCATCAGTCTCAACTGCCTCGCAGCTGTGGTACTTGGAAGACGTGTCAGGACAGCTGTCAGCCACAGATAAGTCGTCTGACGAAGCGGCCGGAGCTTCGTGCGCCGCTAAAGGCATCAGTTCTTCGTCACCCCCGTTGTATGTGGAGTTACAGTTGCGTTTCACGGCGATGGGAAGAGGTTCTGTGTCGCGCGACCAGCAATCTGTGAAGGAAAGATCAGTTAGTTTCTCTGTTGGTGGTTGTTATTATTTTCACACAGTATTATCAAGTCTCTGGTTGGAAAATCTTATATACAGCCAGGATCATTTGAGCTGTTAATATTTTGGCCAAAATAAAAACAACTACAGTATTATTTGATGAAATCTGTCAACAAACAACCCGAGGCTAAGTCAAGCGCAGTAGCGCTTGACTTAGCCTACAAAATAAAGGCGCTACAAAATAAAGTTGAAATCAAGTATGATTTCAACTTTATTTTGTAGCGCCTGTAAGTTTTATGTAAGTGCCTGTACAGCTGCAGCACAATTATAAGAAAAAGTAAATGTTTTGAATTGGAATCTTTCGTAGCAGCCACCAGTATGTTGTCTTTTTCACTTAGCATGCATTCAACAAACATAAATATGAAAACTCTTAAGGAGTACCAGGAGGGCGTGCACGTCCTGATAAGGCACCACACTAAAGTATCAAATTAATGCGGAGTTGCAGCTTTAGGAGTCGGCTGGCATATAGAATTTATACAATCGTAGAGACTTCGTAGCACCGTAGCGGCTTCGTAGCACCGTCGCTCTTGTTTTTTACGAGTTGGCTTTATGCAACGTCGAAAACGTTTCTACATACATATTTATCCTGGTTTGATTATTTATTTATACGTATACGACGGAAAACACAAAGTTTAAATTAGACATTGGCAGAAATTGAACTAAGATCATACTCACTGGGTCGTTTTTCAGGTGGTACGGGCTGAACTGTGGTCGGAGGTGGAAGTTTACATGCACCACGAAGCTTCCTCGGACTTCTTGCTAGCGCATGAGATATGCTCGGCAGCCTGATATCAAGATGTGATCCCCTCTCAGTAACGATCTTGTTGTTCATCGCATACAACTTGGTAGTAATGTCTCGAGCAATCAGCGTAGTGACCACACACGCAAGGTACGGCTCCTTTACGAACAAATACTCGAGGGAACTCCGCTGCCAGTACACGTAGCGGCACGATGACGCGGCTACTATCGACACCTAAACGAGAGGCTTTGTTTTAGAATAAAAGAATAATTATCAGTTGGTATTGTAAGGCGAAAAATAAAGTACCTGCGTGTCTCCAGTACAAGAAATAAAGAAACTTCATTCGTCATTTTTTCATTGTATTACAAGCAAAGTTACTATCAGCAGCACCGGAGCTCGGAGTTTTGACTTTGTACTATTTTAAGGACTAAATTATTGTTGCTACGCCTTAGCTGACGTAAAGGCATCGCGCCTACGCTCGGTTACGACGTCGTAGCAAATAACCGACTCGCTACGAACGCTACGCGGTTAGGCACTATTTGCGGCTAACAAATCTGAACTAATTTTGAACATTCACAAGTTTATTGAGGCATTTATTGAAATAATAGTAATATTGCAATCCCAAAATGCCATCACTTAAAATGTAAATTCATTTATAATTCATTCATTCAATTCCATCAGTTATTTGATTCTTTTTTAAACAGAATTCCGTGTAGTGATTTTTAACGACCCGCTGACCTATATTTCAATATTTTTTTTCTACGAAAAAGATATACAGCACATAACTGAACAGGTATCATGAAAGCAGCACGTTATGTTACTATATGATTACGTAGTGCCGGCCGTTATCGCGGTGGTGTAAAGAAAGCTATTAGTGAACTTGATCAGTGCCCGACGTGTGGGCGGAGGAGCCATTTTAATAAAACAGTCGGCCAAATACGTGCTATATTGTTATAATGGGGACATGAAAACTGATAGAATTAAACGAGGAATTCGCATGGCATAACCATATTGATAGGTTAATTTAATAATATTCCCATCAACAACTTGAACAGTATGGAATAATCCCATATAACCTTTTATTTATGTAGAATTTCCAATAATCATGTTATTGTCTAAATATAAAACAGTAAAGCATGTTTGTATGCCTTTATACAAATCACATACATGTTATGCTGCGGTCTACCATGACACGACTGAATATCCAGTTTTCTGATCAGCACGCACGTTGAAAGCCTTTGAGCCTTAGTAGTCGCCATATTTCTGAAAGCCTCTAAGGTGGTACACATTCTGATTTAGTAGCCATGTAATAAAATGTCGAACAGAATGTGTTATCATAGTGATGCAACAATTTTCCAGAGAGATTTATCGATAAAACCTACATTCCAGTCTATAAATAGAAGTGCTACATTAAACGTGAATGTCTACAGCTCAGTGTGATTGATAGCTGAAGAAGCAATTTAAGTAAGTTCGCACGTCTTTACGAGACTATTTAGACTTCATCGATATTTAACCTAGTTTCTTGCATTTATAGCCACTTCGGCTGGTATACAGCCATATCAGGCAACAATTAGGTCAACGGAATGGGGTAGGTAATGCCAAAGAGCAATCAACGAGTGTGTATACCAAACGCGAAAGTAATATCAGCTGGCGTTGTTCGTAATTACTAACTAACTTGCAGTATAAGACGACGTGTTGCAGTATACAGAGCACATAAACACCTTATATTCTACAGAGTAAAGCACAGGAGTTTGGTTTATTTTTTTTATTTCTGAATGGGTCTGCTCTTGACCTCGATCACGCCTGATGGAAAGCGATGGATAAGGTGTATGATGAAACGAACGTGCGCAGATGATTTACGATTGAAATTTACGAATTATCTACGCACGAATGCAAACAAAATATTTTTATTCTATATGGATAGGTCGACACTTAATCGCACTTCACGTGACCAGAGGGTTGGGTCGTACTTTGGCAAAAGAATTAGCATTGCCATTCAACGTGGCAATGCTTCCAATTTTCTGGGAACCTTTCCGGATGACAGCGATGCGGAGGAGTACTTCGATGTCTAAGTGTCCTTTTGTTTTTGTATTTATTTCTATATTTAGTCATTTAATTTAGCACTTGCCTAATGTACCTAAATAGTCAGTTGTGTTCATATTATAAAAGATATGGATAGGTTAACATGGGTTAGAATATTGTTATTATTTATTTTCTTATAATTCTACCAGTGTATCTAGACCAGTGGTAGCCCAGTAGTATCGCCCCCGAATTTCAAATTGTCGGTCATGAGTTCGAACCCAGGCAGTCACTTTACTTTGTGAATTTAATTGCATCACCGCTGCGAATGAAACGGTGAAGGAAAACATCGTGAGGAAACCGGCATGTCCTAGAACCAAAAATTCGAAGACATGTGACGTCCACCAACCCACACTGGGCTCGCGTGAAAGATTATGACCCACTCCCTCGCACAAAGAGGCCTGCGTCCCAGCAGTGGGAACATTAAAGGCTGATTATACGATATACATAGACGTAGAAGTAAGGTGTCTAACGTTGTAGAGATACTTCTTTCATTCTGAGCAATTTGATTTATTAGCCACTTACAGCAACAATACGCAATATTCTGTTATACAAGGTGTTGTTTTGCATCCTCGTCAAATTCAAGGAGGTAACTATGCTACTGATTCTCGACACGAATCAGTAATAAAATAGTAGGTATTTTTTTTTTCTAAATTTCGAAATTGCCATGTGTGGGACACGCATTTTAAAACGCTGCCTGTGTGAGAACGCACTGTAACTGTCCCTAACATAACATAACATAAAAACGCGGCCGCTTATACGATACCATAACGCGATTCTGTTCTTTGAAAGTGGTGTATTCTGATAATGTCAAACTTAAATAACTAAAAAAATAAGTGCGTATTCATTATTTACCAGGGATCGTAATTTTATTTGATTATTTAGGTCTTTCATAACAGCCTCCTGAAATTTGACGAGGATGCAAAACAACAGCTTGTATTCTATAAAACATATTTTCATATAATCGAGAGGGAATGAGATGATTCCATAAAAAAAAAGTTTTCACGTTGACCTAGTAAAAGGTGCATGAATCCCTCATATCTGCGCAGCTGTAATACCATTGAAGGAAGCTTTTTACTTAATAGTGCCGTAGGGGATGAGTTGGTAACCGATCCCATAACTTCATTGTCACACCTATGAGTCAGCTTCGCGGCCCCTGGCGCAAATGTATCACTTAGCGATACGTGACACATTGTATGATGTAAGTACGTCAGGTAAAGGTGTGATAAAACTTCTTATCTTTTCTGCCTCGTATTTCGTAGTAAAATCGTTGGCATATTCTATGATGTACGGAAAATATCGCTACTCTAAGCGTCTATTCACGCTCGGTAGGCAGTATGTGCCTAAGTATCTGACTGATACTTTTGCTTTTACAGTAAGTATGCATGTTGCCGTGGCAATTTGTGATCAATTTGCAAGGAATCAGTTACTAGTAATATTGCAATTACTATGTCATAATCAGCCAATAACATTCCCACTGCTGGGACACAGGCCTCCTCTCGGTGAAAGGAAGTGGACCGTAATCCACCACGCGGGCCCAGTGCGGGTTGAGATGTCACATATCTTTGATTTTCTGGTTCTAGGACATGCCGGTTTCTTTACGATGTTTCCTTCATCGTTTTGAGGGCAGTGGTGATGAAATAATTTACACAGTAATGCGCCTGTCTGGGATCGAACCTACGAACTACAACTCCTAAGTCGTGGCTGTTACCACTGGGCCACCACTGCCCACAATTACTATGAAACCTTTGTGTGTTTGGAATATGTTGTATATCAGTTACTTATTTATTAACAGACAATGCTTATACACAAAAGTAAATTCTTAATATACAACTAAGTTACTGTTTACACTACAACTGGTACTAAATTAAATGACTAACTAACAAACTATACAAATAAATACAAAAACAAAAGAACATATTAGTTTCTTACGAGCCTACATCATAAATTTCTACAAATTAATTAAAGACTGATTTCTTTTCAGTATTTCTGGCACAAGCTTATACACCAATATCGTTACTATACATATAAGGCTACCTTTAATCTAATTTTATTCAAAGGCGTTATCACAGCTGACACTTTGAGTAGAGTAATTGGCGTGCATCGGCTGGCCAGCGAGGTGTTTCGGCTTGGACACGCGCGGGCAATTTATACGATTTAGTTTGTAGTTGTTTATGACCTGTCCCGTAAAGCTTGAAGTACCTACTCTCTGTGATAACGACTGTTGGCTTGTTTTTACCTGATACCGCACGAAAATGCAAAAAAGAAAAACATGGGGCCTAAAAATCAATCAAAGCGATGAATAGATCTTTTGAGATGAGCGAAATGGTTTTGATTAAAATTAAATGGTTTAAAATTTCAGTTTGGACATTTAGGCACTTTTAACAAAATCTTAAAGGAAACTAAATAACGTTTTGCAAATTAACTTAAGTTCGACAAGATTTATGAGTTAACCAATGCAAAGTCTAGCCTAACTTCTGCTAGCCTGCATTGGTGTAGATAACGGACAAAGTATATCTATACATATAACATATAATAAAATTGTAGAAAAGTGGTGTCTATACAATGAAAATATATAAAAAATAAATAGCAGGGGTTGTTATTATATCGATGCCGAACCCGAAATTGTAATTAAATTTTTTTTTTGTCTGTTCGTCTGTTTGTCGGTTTGTCTGTTTGTCTGTGTGTTTGTGCACGCTAATATCAGAAACGGCTTATTCGATTTAGATGCGGTTTTCACTAATATATTGTAGTAAGCTTCACTTAACATTTAGTGTTTATTTCATGTCAATCGGTTCATAAATAAAAAAGTTATGTCAATTTAAAGAATCACGGCGAACATTTGTTAAGGTATTCTATCAGAGTACGTACACGCCTCGCGCTTGCGCGTCCGTGGCTATATAAAGCGCGCTGAGAGCCGCGCCGCTGCCCCTCCGACCCTTGCCCGCTGAAGTGCCAGCCCGCGCCGTAGCTGAGCCTGTAGCTTTAAATCCCCCGACTGAGACCTCTGAGTTTATTTCGGCCTTTCTTCTCAGAGATAGTCCTAGGAAACGCCGCGCTCATCAAAGCATTAATAATACCAATTCGATCCAACCTGTCCCTTTGCTGCCCTCTCCCAGCGACGCCCTAAGCCGAGGTTCGTACCCCACAGGGGGTGCCCTTAGCGTGCAGTCGCTTAGTTTTAATCTAGATGTAGCCCTGGCTGGAGGCTTTAAGAATTCTTAAGGCAATCACAGGATAGTCCGGTTAAGTTATAGTCACGACCTCTCAAGGTCAACTACGAGATGCCATTCATAAAAGAAAAAAAAAACGCGCCGCTGCCATAAGGATTCAGTTATTCGTAGCGAACGCACGTATCCTGGAGAGTAAGGCGAATAGTTGCATTCGATTATTGCGATTCACTTGAATACTGACTGTTTGCATATTTCATCTATCTATCTATATATATAAAATTCAAAGTCCTGACTGATTGACTGACTGATATATCAACGCACTGCCTAAACCGCTGGTCCTAGAGACATGAAATTTGGAGGGTGTGTTCTTCGTGAAGAGCAGGCATCCACTAAGAAAGGATTTTTCGAAATTCCACCCCTGAGAGGGTGAAATGGGGGGATTTCATTTGTATGAAAAATCTTATTCCTTGAATTAATAAACTTGAAACCTGCCACGAATACTTACCTAAATAAATTATGAAGATTGCCAGCTTTTTTTTTCTAAACTACCCTCTAACAAGGGATTAGGGAGTTTCAAATTTTTTTATGGAAGAATTTTAGCTCCCGGTCCGATTTACTCGAAACTCAGTATTTATACCTAAGATTGAAAGTAAAGAATAATGTGTATCAGGATTTTTCAAAAATCTACCCCTGACGGGTTGAAAAGGGGCAGTCAATTTTACAGGGGAGGATTTTACAGCGTAACTTGATTAACTCGAAAATTGGTATAAATAATCTTTGTGTTAAGTTATGAACACATCTCAAACGATTTATCAAAATTCCACCCCTATGGGCAGGGAAAAGTGGGGATACAGTTTATATGAAAAATCTTATTATATTTGTTAATAAACTTGAAAATTGGCAAGAATACTTGCCTACGTAAGTAATAAACTTTATCATTATAAGTTTTTCAAAACTACCACCCAAAGGGGGATATATTGGTGTTAAAGTTTGTGTAGAAGAATTTGAATGCGCGATCCGATTAACTCGAAACTCAGTACTTATTAATACTTTTTAACCGAATTCTAAAAACGGAGGAGGATTTCAATTCGGATGTTTGTCTTTTTTTTTATATATTTGTTCGCGCCTTCGCTTGCCAACCGATTTGAAAAATTCTTTTTTTGTTGGAAAGGGTATACTTTCCAAATGGTCCCATAGAAATTGCATCAAAAACGGTTTAGTAGTTTGGTTTTTAAACCAAAAGTTGGTAAAAATTACAACTTAAAAGTGAAAAATAAAAACTTTTTTGAAAAAAAATACAACCGACTTCCAAAACCGACACTAGAAAGTGAAAAATAACTTTAATTTCGAAAGTCGGTGGAAAAGAACGAAAATGCGAACCCAACGACACCGACTTCCGAAATTAAAGTTATTTTTCACTTTATAGTGTCGGTTTTGGAAATCGGTTGTTTTTGTTTTCAAAAAAGTTTTTTGACAAGAAAGTAACGATGATAAGTTTTTGGGTCTTTCGATAATCGACCGCTGACGGGGCAAAAAGGGGCAATAAATTTTTTAAGGGGCGTATTTTACTACGTGGCTTGATTAACTTAAAAATTGGTATACAACAGCTTTGTGTCAAATTATGGAAACAGCCAATATTTTTTTTTTGTTTTCTTACGCCAGTGGGGTGAAAAGACGGGATACAGTTAATATGAAAAATCTTATTCCTTTGGTTAGTAAACTTGATACTTGGCAATATTTGCCTCATTAATTAATACAGATAGTCACTTTTAGTTTAAAAAAATTTCTCACAGAGGCTTCAGGAGGTGAAAAAGTTAATAGGTAAGAAAAAATATTAAACCGCTCGGACGAATTAACTCGAAACTCGATACTAATACTTAAAACAAAAAGTATGTGTTTTAAGGGTTTTTCAAAAATCGTCTCTTACCGGGGTGGAAAATGGCGATAAAGTTTAAGGGATGGATTTTACTGCTTGCTTCCATTAACTCTAAAATGGGTATAATGGGAACATATCAAACGTTTTTTTTAAAACAAAACCTATGTCGTGGTAAAAGGGGACGACAAGGTTTATTTCAAAAATCTTATTCATTTGGCCTGTAAACTTTAAAATTAAACCGAATTAAATAAATAAATGATAAAGATCGTAAACATAAATCTTCGAAATATTTAGAGTAAAGTACGATAAAATTGCCTGCCAGCAGATGCCAAAGAGATAGTCATCCTGGGGAAGGACATACTTCTTATCCTTTCCGACATCCACGCGGGCGAAGCCGCGGGCAGAAGCTAGTTTTTTAGAATAAAATGTGAATTATGGGAGTAATTACTTCGAATTGTAAAAACTAAATAGCAGCACAAAGAAACACGAATTTAAACAATTATCCACTCGTTACGGGTAAGTAGATAGGTACTAGATACTATACATAATCGTATATTTACTAAGAAAGTAGGTACATAAAATAAAGATGTTTACAAAACTTTGTGATCCCAATCTACTTTAAATTAGGCATGCAAATATTTTAATAAAAGAAGAAACTATATTTATATAATTAAAATTGTCATAATTAATAATTTATAGAATTTAAACCAAGCATTGGATATGGAAATATACAAAAAAGTAAATGTCTAAAAGGTCATCAAAACTTTCTCTCTTCACTTCCTATCCTTAAACCTGTGCCCTAATTGCGTTACACAATATCAATCTCAATCTGAATAATTTTGAAGGATATTGCTAATCCATTGCTTCATATGTTCAAAAAATGTGTCTGCTCAACTACGTAAATAAATCGATGAATATTGTTGAACTGTCAAAACTAAAGCCATTGCTACTGCTGTGTTACGCAATTGCCCCGCTGTTCTTAAAACAGCTAATTAAAATCCAATAAGAAACAACCCAAAAAAAGAACATAGATCAAAGAGCAACTTGATATTAACCCGACCTTTACTCAACTAAAACCCTTTGTAACATTTATTTAAATAGGTTAGTAAGTTCGGAGCATTTACTACTACAGAATACAGTGTCAGGAACTCCACTCCCCTTGAATAATGAACTCATCAGTGGGCCACCCAACCGTGTTAGTTAGCCCCATTGGCTTACTTAACAAGGTGACGCTTTACACCAAAGCGTTATGGCGTGAAATAAGACGCCTTTAGATAACATCAAACGTGATGGTAACATTTGGGAATGTAGCGATAAATGGGTCTCACTTGAGTGGATTTGTTTTGGGTTTTGCTAGGTATAGTCGATGATTGCGAGAGATATTACTGTACAGAAATCATAACATCGAAGCAGGTAGGCAAGTAACTTACTCATAATGTAATTTAATTAAAACCTAAACCATTTTTAATGTTCTTGTACCTACATAATAATTAATATTACATAAGTATTATTTTAGTGTTGGCTTGTATATTGTTTTAATGTCAATGCATAGTTGGTTGCTAATAAAATGATTAAAGACTTACTTTATATGGTCGACTTTGAACATATTATGTAGTACGTATTGGTATCTCACCTTAAATTTTTCGTCAATCGTAGCTCGACTCGACTCGAACTCTGGAGAGTCCAAAAACTCGCAGGGCAGAATCGGATGCAGGAATTGATGGCCGCTCATAACGTTTACCTGGGCATAATTAAATGTTGTTTTAGCTGGCTACAACTAGGTACATAGATTTTACATTTTGGCTTTCAGCCGTAACATGTGAATACAATATTCACAGTTTTTTTCAGCAGAACTAGATGAATCATATACACTCATGCACTTTATTTTATTTATTTTATTAATTAATGTACACACAGTAAAAGACATATTGATATGATATAATTAAGTATAATATGAGTACAAAGGTACTGCTTATTTCTTAAGATGTATATGATATGATTCAGCTAATTCTGCTAAAAAAAGCTTCTATTCTTGGTTGATCTATAAGTCTAAGTTTTCCTTTGGTTAAGTAACTTTTTGTGATACTAGTCCTCCGATCAATCGAAATATTAGATAGTCTGATCAGCTAAGAGTGCTACTCAAGATACTGAGTTCCATAGAAGAGTATTTCGTAAGACTTCCTAATACTACAAGTATGTTGAGTTAATTAAAGAAAGTTCCTAGTCGGATTTTACAACGGCTTTCACCAGCAGCTCATTTGTAAAAGGAGATTTGAGAGAATTAGGTTTGGAAGTACTAAGCGGGGTGCGAAGTTGCTTACAGACCGCTGGTATCTTGTATAGTAAAGTAGCCGACAACGAAATGAACTATCTTTCCTTCTATAGCCCCTTGTATTAAAACTTAGGTCTTAGATTTTGTGAACTATGCAACGGAATGCTTGCAAAAGTTCTACACCCAAATACTTTAATTAAACGTTCTGAAGCACAGTGTGTTGTGTTCCCCCGTCGCGTGGCGCATTGTAGTGTGTGATCCGCCTTAGTTTAGTCAAGTCTGTAAACTCCAACGTATACCAAATCTACTCGAAGCATTTCATTCAAAACTTCCAACACGGCACACACGAACTACGGCAAGCATTTTCTGATGAATTTTACCACGGCAATAAACTGATGGTTTGGAATGAGAGTGGCAGTCGATGTACTCTAATATTATCTGAGGGTATCGTATAAAAAGGCACGTGCGAGTCGTTAGGTGAGGCGCGGTACGATACGTATTCATTGCAAACATTGACACGTGCTGCCTGAAAAATTGTTTTAAATTTTGTAACTCTTTGGGTAGCTGCGGGAATATAAACTTCATATCTGCAAATTTTGTGAACCGAAAGTTTTTATTTAACCACTTTCATTTGTTTTTACCGGTGGGACCTGATACAACAACGTAGTCACAATTTCCATGTTAAGAGTGACCCAAAAACCAATACACACCAGCACCAACAAAACTTAAATGTTTTTGAACTGTCATATTTTCAGACTTAAGTACCGAAAATGTAAGGTCCGTATTAGCTCAAGATCGATTTGAGTGGGAAAAGGAAACGGAGTGGGACAAACCAGGCTATAAACAAAAATAATAAAATAGGTATCGGAGAAGTTAGGTATACTTAGTTAGGTCGAAAACAATGTGATTACACGACGACAATCCGACATTATTTCCACGGGTTAACTAAGATGGAACACATTTATTTTTAGATTAAGTGCTTCTTAATTAGTATTTAAGAAAGTCTCTCTTCAGTTAATTTTCTGGAGATAAATGGCCGGCTGCTCCTCTTGTCATGTGGGATAAAGAAAAGATTTAAATAAAGCTCAATGAAAATGCACTGAAATGAGGCCTAGTTTATCTAAGGGTTTTCCAAATTGCTTCTTAATTTTTGGTGGAAGATGCAGTTTTCAATGCTCTCTAGGCTCTTAATTCTGATTTCTTTGATATTGCAGAGTACTCTCCAAGATTCCCGGAGGAAATGGACAATACCCAAAAATGTATGGGTAGAAAACCCAGAATCGATAGAATAAAAACTTATCTATAAAAAAAGTAAATAAAGGGATGTAAATAACAAATATGAACCCTGTATCAAAATAAGTACCTACCGGACAGCAGCGAAGCTATAAAGGTGTTTTTTCTACAAAATAAAACAATAAAGCACCGTGAATCGGAAAGATTTGCTAAGACAATGCAAGAGAAAGCGAAGCGGGCTAAAAAAATGGAGTATCCAGACTCGAATAAGTTAGATTTTCTGTGTGATTTTAATAAATAAAAGCACGAGCTTAAGTGAGAGTTAGAGCCGTACATAAAGTTCTAATTCTAACACACTCCTTCCGCGTCAAGAATGTGGCTAGGACGTGTTCCCAAAAAATATCGTTACGTACATCTTTTATGAAGTTCAAGTTGAGTTCGGGACCCAAGCTTTAGTCAGTGTGAACAGCGGACTAAGGGCCAGCCACATCCCTGACTCGGTACGAATGTATGCAGTTAGACCTCAACCAGAGGCTCCGGATTCAATACAGAATTCTTGCCGGAGGGTCGCATCTTAGAATATTCAACTGTCAAACAAAATATTAGATCCTAGGGGTAATGATCCCTATCCTATGGTTTATTACCTTTCCAGCAAGCAGTAGCCCAAGCCGGTCGGTTTTGGTGAGGTTCTGCATGGCGTACGCTTCACCAGCGTGCAATGACATCACGTGGGCAAAGTCTGGGGACACCATGCGCTTGAACTGCAGTCTGGACACCTACACGATCATTGTAGTGATATACATATTTTGTAAGACATCATCATCTGCCTAGCCTTTTCCCAACTATGTTGGGGTCGGCTTCCAGTCTAACCGGATGCAGCTGAATACCAGTATTTTACATGGAGCGACTGCCTATCTGACCTCCACAACCTAGTTACTGGGTAATACGATACCCCTTGGTAAGACTGGTTGTCAGACTTTCGGGCTTCTGACTACCCGTAACGATTGTCAAAGATCCACGAATGACAACCGGGACCAACGGCTTAACGTGCTTTCCGAGGCACGGAGGGGTCTCGGTATGTAAAGATAAATAGTATAATAGATATTAGTACATTTTGTAAGACATAAACCTACCTATTAAGAAATAGAAACTACAGTCTGTAATAAATCGTGATTAAAAGGAGCGTTTAAGGAGAATATGACTTGAAATGGTAGCCATTGAGACCGTGAAATTAATGTTGGCCAAGTAGACAAGTCTGTATTCGGGCACTAGGCATCAGTGGCGTAACTATGCCCTTTGGGGCCCGTGGCAAATTCATGGGATTGGTAGGGCTCTCCCTCAATGTAAAGAAGCTCAACCAACGTTATCATTTTTTTTTACTGGCACTTCGCCCGTGAATTGGTCCGCGTAGATTTCGTAATTTCCCTTACAGAATTGAATACCTGACCGCTTCCTTGGTCTAGTGGTCGAAAAAGTTTGCATTTCTATACTTAGGTATGTTAGGATCCTCCAGTGCCGGGGGCCGCCTCCGGTTGGGGGCCCGTGGCATTTTGCCACTCCTGCCACCCTATTGTTACGCCACTGCTAGGCATAAGGTAACAATTTTACAACCAGATGCCTATGAGATATAGATACCTATTTAAATATTAATAAGTACATTACCTTGAACGGTTCAAACAGCGTATGATAAACTTCTTCAAGCTCTGGGTCGAATTTAACGGGTCTCATCTCATACACCAAGTAGACCACTTGCGCGAGATTCAGGAACACGAAGCCGAAGTTCCAGGAGAAGGCATCAGGGGAACATATCACATGCCATGCCCATATTGAGTACAGCATGAAGGCTAGGACGAAAAAGCATAAATACCAAAGTAGATACCCGTAAAACGTGGTCCAAAGGAAAAATGTAGAAGGCTCTCTTCAGGGGCTTCCCAAAACACCATGTATGTCAGCGATTATTTATAACTAGGGGGTTTTAATATTTTTTGGAAAATTCTCAATTGACTTCAGACTTTTTTCTTTCTATGTCGCATGTTTTGAAAATATATTTTTTTTATTATAAATTCTTATGCTAGGTATGGTCTATGATCAACAAATAATTCTGTCTAACCATCATCCTAAGTGACTAAAACTTAGCTGAAAGGGAAAATTTTTGGTCGACAAGATTCGTTCTAGATTTTAGTCCTTAAATAAAATAAAAAAGAAGGTTGGTAATGACACCAGTAGTTTTAAAAACTTTCTCGAATTTTCAACTTTCCATTAGGCAACTTTTCGGGAAATTATTTGGTGGAAGTTTGAACATCGGTAGGTAAGGCGAAAAACACATTTTTTTTCATATTTAGTAGTACTATGTTTCCGCTTGAAATAATCCATTGTTTATGCTCTTCCTAGCATCCGATTAAGCGAAATTTGGCACACGTAATGTTACTTGCCAAAGGAAATCCAACGAAACCAAACACGATGGGGTTTTATTGTTTAGTTGAAGAGTTCCTATGACCACCTTCCGGTGGCATCATCAGACCAGCTCTATGGTACCATATTTTAGCTAAAGCTAAGCTAGAAAAGCCGTATCGTCCTATTATTGGGGCCCAAAAATTGTAAAGTTCTGAAATGTTTCCGAAGCAATGCTTCTCGGTTTTTTACTTTAGCTAGAACTATAATTAGAAGAAAACTGTTATCAACAAACATACATTAATTAGGCACTTAAAAATACCTAGTGTGCCTAGCATTAGTTACCTACTTCGGATAGCTATATCCTCCAAAAGTTTACTAGACTTAGATACTTATATCTAATTCGTTCTTTCACAGAATGTGATTTAAGTTAAATTAGGTATATTTGTTTTTAATAATTTATTGTAGGCCTACCTACCCAGTGTTTTAAAATAATGAGAAAAAGACTTACCAAATATTAAAATAGTATGCATCCACAATTGACCTTTCTTGGTACTTGGAGCGCAGTACGAAGCCACAAAGAGCATGTTGGATAGCTAAAAATACACATTGAATTTTTAAGGTATAGGGCAATGCATTTATCAAAGGAAACTAGGTATTTTCTATTTACTCACCTGAAAGAGAGGATGCTGTGTAGTTCTCCAAAGTGGACACCACGGCCAATACCAGGGTCCTGTTTATTTATCAAGCCCATTCTCATTATTTTATTTATTGAATAAAAATTAACACAGTTTTTAGAATCTATTTTACGTACCTGAAGGCATTGTGTAATTTACGGAACCAAAATCCTGAAAAGTGCCATTTTCACCGGGCCACGAAAAATTATATTCACCGATTTCTAGAAAATCACTCTTCTTTGCAAACACACCGTGCGGCATTTTGAATCGCTACAAGATTTTTAATTTTTGTTTCTCAACAGATTGTCATCGTATTGTCCACGCGTTCGCGCCAAATCAATAACTTCCGTTTTGTGCACCAACCTAGCGCCATCTACACTATTAAACGGTAAAACGTGTCACAACTAATGTACCTATCCTTGCCATGCCAAAATACTGATTTCGATATTCTGAATTATTTGCTTCTGATATCTATTATTATTATTATAGGAAAGAGCTGAATTCTTCAAAACTCTTTTCTATAAGGACACAGAGAAATTGCTCGACTTAATCAAATAACACTTGTATTCAAATACCTAATTACCTACACATCCATCACCATTCACTTACACATCCGCCACCATTCACCCTCACAGTAATCACAATTCACCTACACATTCATCCCCATTCACCTACACATTCACCAACACTCACCTACACACTCACCATTCGCTCTTTGACTGATTAGTTTTATTTTTGTTATATTTTTTCTTTCCTCTCATTTATTTATTTTTTGTTTTAAGTGTTAAGTAGAAATACATGTTACCTACCTGTTTATTTGTATGCCACTAAGTGGGGCCTGGTGACCTGTAATACAGGTTTTATTTCTAAAACCTACTTCAGGCACCAGCTCTCAAAAATGTGAATTTGTATTCAAAACTGTGTTAACTAATACAAACCGTTGTGAGAGAAAATAAATAAACTTATTTTTACTAAACTTATTATTATTATTTAAATTCTTTCACTAACATACAACGCAACAGCCTAAACCGATGAATTAGATTTTTATCCAATAAAATATAATTTTACAAAACTACCTTTTATTTAAATGTATGGAAGGTCGTGTTCATATTTTATTTAGGTATGTACTTTTCCACTACAGCTGCTTTTTTTGCTTTTCTTTGCTCATCTTATAACGTGCTACAATCTAAGTCACATACATTTTTATTTAGTTTTTAACCCCCGACGCAAAAACGGCGGGGTGTTATAAGTTTGACGTGTCTGTGTGTGTGTGTGTGTGTGGGGGTGTGTGTGTGTGTGTATGTCTGTCTGTGGCATCGTAGCTCCCGAACGGATGAACCGATTTTAATTTTGTTTTTTTCGTTTGAAAGGTGAATTTGTCGGGAGTGTTCTTAGCTATGTTTGATGAAAATCGGTCCAAGATGGCCGCCACCACAAAATGCCAAATAACATTTTTTTTTTCACAACTCCCTCAATATGGGTATCAAATGAAAGGGCTTGACTAGTAGAATACTATACACTATGACAAATTTCAAATCCAAGATGGCCACCACCACAAAATGGCGGATTACAAAAACCTGATTAAATACCAAATTACCTGAATCTTAAAACGCAAGAATATAAAAGAAAAGAAATAATAAGGAGTCCCTACAAAAAGCATGAAATAAAAAATTAAATTAAAAATTTAAAAAACCCCCGACTACGTGAAACCCTATAAAAAGAAAAAAATAACCTTGAAATTATGACCCTACGTAAGTACGTATGAAATTTTTTGATTAAATATAGTCCTGTCGGGGGACCGCTACTATTTTAAACTTTAACAGAACGTTAGGCTAATAATTAGAGCGGTCCCCCGACGGGACAACATTTCATCAAAAAATTTCATACGTACTTACGTAGGGTCATAATTTCAAGGTTATTTTTTTCTTTTTATAGGGTTTCACGTAGTCGGGGGTTTTTTAAATTTTTAATTTTCGTGTATGTTTTCGTTGAATTTGTGATCGACACAAAAGCACAGAACCCTATACCCTAAGGCGGGCACAAGTCATCTAAAATCATAAACAAAACAATGACTATTTTTAGACGGGCAACAGCACCGAACATAATATACTCTAGGGAGGGCAACAGTGTTGCCTTTGACGAGTTTTCAGGTTTTTTTATTGCAGGGTGATTCAGGGTGATTAATCGATATTGTGGCTACCAGAGACAAGTCAGAGTTGCATTTGACATTTTCTATTCTATGAATCAATCGATTCGATTCCTCCTCCTGTCATTCGTATCAAGGTGTGATGTGAATACGTGCGGAGTAAATCCACATTATAAAACCTTAAATAATTTGCGATGAGGTAGCACCGGTTACTCAAAAATAACTAAACAACATCTATTTAAATATGCCTTAACTCTTTTGTGTTATAAACCTTTTTAATAGTTTTCGCGGGAATGCCGAACATTAATAATGCCTGCGCCGCCAATGGTAAGTCTCGCACACTTGATTATATATCTTGTGACTCACAAAAATTACACAAGAATACTCTACAATATGGCTTATTAAGGAGATATATTTACATAACTATCATTACAACATGTAAATATTCCATAATTAAAAACTGATAATCAAGGACTAGGATTCTGGAATGTGCCAAGGGAAATCGTCTCATAATATTAGCTTATTTTTGCGTACTTGTCTGTAGGCGCACACTTCATGAAACAGTGGTGGATCAAGGCTTTTATTAGATTGAACTAAATTGCTAAATGTAATAAATCAGATAAGTATTATTTCAAACATTTAGTGTTAATTTCTGAACTATCAAATCGATATTTTAGGGCGATTGCTTTCGTATTAAAGTGTTTTCGTGTACGACAGGTATATTTAATATCATTCAAAATATTTATTGTACGGGTAGCAATAACTTTTGTCAGATAATCAATAAATTCTATGAGGCAGTGTGAATTTATACTAAAACATATGAAATCATCATAAGTACATGCACAGCTTAAAATAAAACCTTTCCTCAGTAGTGCATAATTTAATTCAAGCATTTGTTGCACATAAATAAATTGTTGCTTGTATCATTGACTATCTTGAGTCTTATCATTCATCAGCACCAGTTCTCTGCAGCTCCATAATGTGTCATGACCATAGACTGTTACTCTGTGACTGTTACATGTACTTGTTGTTTCATAATGTCATGAAACCTTCATGAACATGAAATCATGTGTGCAATCACAAGTGGCCTAAAACTTTAATGGATTCTAACATCATGTGTATTATGACATTTAATTCATTAAATATTTTGTTTGGTGGTTGCTAATCTGTATAATTTACTGCTCACACACAATCTCTCTCCTACATAACATTACACACACACATTGCAGCCTATAACATTCCCACTGCTGGGACACATGCCTCCTCTCTATGAGAAGGAGTGGGTCATTGTCCACCAAGCAAAACCCAGTGCAGGTTGGTAGATGTCACCTGTCTTTGAATTTTTGGTTCAATGATATGCTGGTTTCCTCACAATGTTTTCCTTCACCGTTTTGAAAGAGATCTCTCACTTACATACACCTTACATTCTAATATTACTTTCCAGTGACATGTTCTAGCCAACACTAACTTCAGAACATACCTTATTCATGTACAGATGCCAGCAGGTCAAGCTACCCGAAACTGTCAAAATTTTCCAATCAACCTTGAACCATAAAGCTTCAGAGATAAAGTTGAAAAACTATTAAAAAAATTTGACAGATTGTAGTAGCTTGATGTGCTGGCGTCTGTACATTATAAACATTTGTTTATTTTGTCTTACAGACTAAGTTGTGTTTTAAGAAATTTACTGGTGAATTGTCTTCCATATGTTTAACATAATGTGTGTCTACTTCAATTGGCTCAATCATTGTTTGGGAAATCATTTCTAGATTTATTTAGTTAAAGCTATCGAAAATAGAGAAGCCATTATGCGAACTAACAGCACTATCATTTAATTTTTATGCATTGCCGGGGATACTGTTGGAATAAAAATGAAAACACAATATTCAAGAAACTTTGTTCAGTTTATTGCTTAATGTAAGGATTTAACATCTATTGTGTTTTTATTTTTATATGTGAGGTGATTGCACTATGTGTTTGCACTGTTTTGTTTTTGTTTTAACATTATATGTGTACCGAAATTGTCCTTTTACAATCATTGATATATTATGTCCGTCTCATAACTAATGCTAATTATGCACATTTATCTACTAATAACTAATGGATTATGCTTTTTGTAACTAGGTATCTCTATATATATCTTTATTATAGCCACTGCAGAAATTCATGCTAATATATTTATTTTTAATATCTATAATTTTTATACCTGCCATTCATAATAATTTATGAGGAAAAGGGTTAAAATTGATAAAATTATTTAAGTACATCTGTTCTCATCTGCTTGCTGTTTTCCTTATTAACTTTAACTTTATTAGTATTCTATAGACAAGCTTACTACTGAACAATGTATTTTAAAGAATCCCATGCTAGGTTTTTCCTTTAAACAAGATGTTTTGCAAATGCTATTTGGTTCTTCCTGTGTGATTTTCATTTAATTATACAATGTTTACTGCAATAACATCTTCAGGAAATTGGAGTCTTATCAAATTATGTGTAACCATTTCACTAGATCTAAACAAACCATATAAGATTACAAATCATGATCTTTTCACAGTCCACTAGGTAGTAAACAAAGGCCTCTCAAAATGTGTTGTAACTACTTGTCACACCTTCTCTTCTACCAGCTTTCATATTTAAATCTATTTTTTCACTATTGTTTAACAGCAATAAACAATCAAATCAAATTGATCACCCTTTAAAAAAGAAGAATTACCTTGAAAAATCTTTAATGAGCGCATACTGAAATTCTAGTGCATTGAAAAATAAGCTCCTGAAGCTTTAGATTTGTAATTCTGGTCTTCCATGAACTAGCTTCTGAAGACCTACCCCATTATGCGACAATGACTTGCCGAAAACGAGGATAGAATGGAACTGGAACTCAACAAACAATTAAAATCGTCATTTTGCGATTTATATAAACAGAATTATGTATAATTTCACGGATTGACGTTTATTGATTAAGTAACACTGTGAGTAACTGCAATTTGTTATGAAGGCAAAAAATAACAATATGTTTTAAGCGTAAAGAATGCACAACGGAATTTAATAAGAATAAAACATTAATTTCATAAATCACCCACTAATCAGTTCATATTCGGCATCAACATTTATAATGCTAGGCAGAAGAAAAACATAAATGAAATGATCTAGGGTTGTTCTCGCTTCTTATCATGGATAAGGGTCAAACCAAAACTGCTCTACAATTACTCTGCACTCTACTATTGATAATGATTATTGCTTATACAATCTAAGTATTAATTTCTATTAAGCTAAGCATTTCTTGCACATTTATAAAAGGTCTCCGAGGTGCTTAGCCCCCAACTCACTAATCCACCCCACCGGTAGGGCCCTATTGATAGGATGGGTAAGAGCGGTTGGGAACACCCGATCGACCTAGCAGTAGGGTCTATCTCGCTATCTGTTATTACACCTAGGAGATAGGCTAGTGTAATAAGTGCTATAGAACATTCTTAGTTAAAATTGAGAATACCTACTGGGCCTTTTTATCATCCATACGACATCACGATCACACATTGAAGTAAAATGTATGAAAATATATAAAATCGCTTTTAAAATTTGGTCCTCGATAACGTTATACGTTATACGCACGTATAGTTACCGGCACGTAAGTTGGCAAGAGATTTTGTAGTGGGGGAATTTCGCGCACGCACATTTTCATACATTTTTACATGCGCGAACTTCCCCCACTACAAAATCTCTTGCCAACTTACGTGCCGGTAACTATATTTCCATACATTTTATGAACGTAGTCGTCCACGATATAGTCACGTTAGAAATTATAAAAGCGGACACTCTTATCATCTATTTCAAAGTTTCAAAACCACTAGTTCAGCAACTCTGCTGAACTAGTGCTAGTGCAACTTTGAAACACTCTAGCCATCTTAAACCAGAAAAAGAGTTACTATAACATATAGGATAAGCTGATAAATCGATTAAATCTATATATATAAAAATGAATCCCTATTTCCCTTGGTCACGCCATAACTTGAGAACGACTTTGCCGATTTCATCCATCTTTTTTTAAGTTTTCTAATACTTTGTGGAAGGTTCTTACGGAAAAAAAAAATTAAGAAAGTTGCTTCATGCGGACGAAGTCGCGGGCAGAAGCTAGTTATTAATAAATCCAACTATACATAGGGTAGCTGTGTAGGAAGTCATCTTTGCCCGGGCAGTTAATATTTTCCACACCCTGTTGGCTTATCTAACAAACAAAACAGTTTCCCCTTGATGCATGAACAAAATCTAACAAGAATGCAGCTACAACCTGTTTTTCATACCATAAAGTTTGGATAACATGCGAATATTCGATGCAAACACAGTGCCTCCACCCACGACCAACAGCTATCCCCGGTAAGGTATGCAGACCGTTTGTTTTAAATTGCAGACGAATATGAAGTCATTGGCGAGACGCAGTGGCAGGTTATCGAGAGCAGCGGCGATGAACAATCCATCAACATACATGGCTTCAAGTATTCAAAATTACGGGCTATTTTATTACACACCGTGAGCATATTACTATGTGGATTACCATATTTTGCATTGGCTTATTACCCATCTTACAACCGATACAAATACATAAAATGCAGTCTGAAAGCGGCGGAAGAAATTTGTGGTAAGTTAGTAGACGGATACCTCTTTCTAAAGGCTGATTTCGACTGAATGCAACAAGTCTGGTCTAAATCGAATACAGTTGGTCACTGTATAGTGGCATTTATATCTAAAAGCCAATTCCCGTAATTAAAAACGTTCAAAATCTAGTCGCAATCTATGTCAAAAAATGTAGGAAAATTAGAGGTATTTTTGACAGATTAACACTTAGTTCAGACTGTGAACGTTTTTAAAATTACGAGAATTGCCCCTCAGTTCACTGTTCGTTGTATTTTGCGTCCGCCATGCCTCAGCTCAGGATTGACTTGATACAGTGCACAAACTACAGCATATATTGATACAGTGTACCATGAAGATGAATCAGCCCTTATTTGTTTTTATTATACCTACTTATGTCAATCAATGCCTAAATTATTTTATTAATTTTCAGTTATCGACGCTGATGGAGTATGGTCCACAGTAAAAGTGCTTGAAATTGACCTGAACCTATCCAACCATAAAGATAACCGACTGCGGTATTTTATGTTCAAGCACAACCGGTTCATTTGGCTTAACGATCAAGGAATCTTTATCAATGTTCTTGCACTCAATGAGAAACTTACTATTCAATTACTGATGGAAAATATGTCCGGCATAAACAAACGACAACAAACTGAACTGTAAGTGCAAAATAATTCCTTGTTTACTTAGCGAATTTATGTAATCAGCATTCAAAAACTAATTAGGTGTGTTGCTTAATAAAATAGTTTAAAAGCTTAATTGAACCCGTTTCCTACATTCTTGTTATTTTCAGGATCAAACTGTATGGCTCAAACTCAGTAGAGGTGGAAGTCAAGAGTTACTGGACACTGTTCAAAGACGAAGTCTTCAATCCATTTTATCTATTCCAAGTTTTCTCTATCATACTGTGGTCATTGGATGAGTACTATCAGTATGCGACTTGCGTTTTCATCTTGTCTATTGCGACCTGCATGTTGGCGTTATACCAAACCAAAAAGGTAATAAATAAAAGATATTATTATGAAGAATTGGTATAGCTAGAAAATTCATGTCGACATCCTAACCCCCAAGGCAGTAAACATGTATTCTACGTGTGGTGTCTACTGTTTTCGTTTATTATAAAACATGTCTCAAACAACGTCAATACCATTGTATGATACATGTTTTCTACACGACACGTTTTTGACAAGTCTTTTACAAGACTTGTTGAAAACCAGTATAAAATTTTCTATAAGGGTGTGAACACAGGGGTAGGAAAAATAAATTCGGTAGTCATCCTATCAGGTGTCGTCGGCAAGCGGGCAGGTTAAGGACCGACTACCGCATGCATCTGCCCGGCGCATAACTGGGTGATAGCAATGGCCTGCGAAAATATTATAATCCTAATTCTACCAAACAGATGAGTATCCGTCTGCACAAAATGGCCGGCTCGACGAGTGCGTTCACTGTTACCGTTTTGCGACCGACCCGCATGGGTCGGGAGGAGTGCGTGGTGAACGCTTGCCGACTGGTTCCTGGCGATGTACTGGTGCTGCCATCCGACGGCTGTGTAATGCCGTGTGACGCAATGCTGCTTACCGGCACTTCCATCGTTGACGAAAGCATGCTTACAGGTAGGCAACTGATTGGATGTTCATGTATTGTGACAGCTACGCGATGCTATGTGAGCGCAAGCTTCGACCTGTCGGTGGAGGCGTTTGTTATGTTGACGTGTGCTTACTAAGTCATAGCTTTGGATATTTCTGTGAACGTTATATACTTCTTTTGGTATTTTTCTCTAGTGTCATGGACACATGAGATAAGTACTAGGTAGGGACTGAGCTAAAACGTATTCCAAACTAATTTTTTAAAGCTGCCTTAAAAAAATTAAACACAGCTTCTTTATAAAAAACAATGATAAAATCATTGGCCTAGGTTTTTGTCTTAACTCTGTTTTAAACGTCTATCAGCTCTGTTACCGGGCACCAGCGACAGCTAAATTAATACGGCAGACGCGACCTAATCGGACCTCATTTCAATTTAAACCGACTACCAATATTGCTTGTTACAATTACATACGCATTCCATTTAAAGAACATACAAAATTGACATTTATTAAGAATTGAAATTGTCAATCAAATTGTATTGATTTAAGACACAATGTTTAGTTCTATTGACACCTTATTACAGTGTTTACTCCTATGTAGCCACGAGCCACGTGTTAGGTGTGAGTTGTAGAACTGTTTGTATACTATGTTTACACAATATTATATAACAATTATCACATTATATAATGAATTCTCGTAAACAGCTCGTTTAGATTACTTTCATAGTTATTTATCAGTAGTAAGGCTACGTCTATCATAGGTATGGAGAAAATTCATAACTTTTCATTTATGAAAGTCAGATTCTAGTTGGCTGGAGTTCTTAAAGGGTTATTTTAAAACTGTCATCAAGTATCCAATCGAGTCTGACATCGTGAAATTAGGTCAGGCCGGTTTGCTGTCATTTCAAAAATGGTTGCGTGGCACGCCGCGCGCCGACGGGGCATATTAATCGTTAAACATGGATGTTGAAAAAAGGGATTTGACAATATTTGGTCCTCCATCCTTACCCAAATAAAATCTATAAGGCCGCCCATTGTATCTTTTGTAGCTTTCGATTTATTTTTTGTTATGTATTTTTGTGGTGTATAATAAAATATATATAAATAAATAAATAATAAATAAATCTATCTTTACGCATAAATGTTCTGTGTTGCAATTAGGTGCAGCTTTGTAAAATATCGATGTTTATTTTAGGTGAAAGTGTGCCGGTAATGAAAGGTCCCCCTTGCTCGTCTGCTGAAATATTTTCAACTGAAGGACACAAAAGACATACCTTATTTGCTGGCACTCATGTTATGCAAACACGATTTTATGGCGACAATCAGGTATAGACTTTTAATACACATTATAATAAGGCCTAGTGAAATAATTATAACTAGGTATATTACAGTTAACATGACTACTATATATTATTAGTTTACTGATAAAACTATCAAACGTAACTTTGAATTCTTCTTGCAGGTTCTAGCAAAAGTAGTACGCACCGGTTTTTACACCGCCAAAGGAGAGCTATTAAAAAGTATTCTGTTCCCGAAACCCTTTGGGTTCCAATTCTACAAAGATGCCGTCAAGTTTGTCATTTTCATGTTCTGCATTGCCGCAATTGGAATGGGTTACTCTATCTGGCTTTATGTTGTTCGAGGCGTAAGTTGAATCTTATAATCATTTTCGTAAAATAATTTCAGAGTAGTAGGTAAAGAATAAACATTCCGTCATCTCAGCCTATTGCAATCCACTGTTCGACAAACCCTCTCTCAAATGGCGTAATTGTGTTGTGCCCCATCAAAATAAAAAAGTATTAAAAAAATCAAATTCATACGAGTATGTAAATTTCTTGAGATAGCAATTTCTAAATGGATTTTTTTTTCTTTTACTCTCTTGATGGAAGGAATTTGCTTATGTTTCAATAAACAAACTCCATTATAGTCCTTGAATAACAGTAGCGCGCGTCAATCATCCTAATTTAAACCTTATGTCAATGTATACATGCATGCAGCGACTATACCTATACCTTATAAAATATTTAGGTACTAACTTAAAAAATATAATTTTTCTCCACAGAGTCTCGTAAGCACAATAGTCCTCCGCACCCTAGACATCATCACTATCGTCGTGCCTCCTGCCCTACCCGCCGCCATGACAGCCGGCATAGTGTCCAGTCAGAATCGCTTGCGCAAGAACAAGATCTTTTGCGTTTCCCCGCCCAGGATTGTCGTATGTGGGAAGATTCAAGTTATGTGTTTCGATAAGGTAAATATTTGGAACAAAAAATGGTTTGTGATTTTGTTGTCTCAGCTAGCATTGCAGACTAGTACGCTTCGTCGCAAAATGAAAGGCTATGATCATCTTATGAACTCGGCCTTTTCTAGTCCATACACTACTCCGTAGGTACAACACAATATTCGGTTCTCCACCTTCCACATTCAATCCGTCCCAGCGACCTATTTTTTTGCATCAGTTCATCTAGCTGTCCCGCATCTTGCTAACAGTGTGGTTGTTGTATCGACACTTGATTCAGACATCAGTGACACATTCTTTCATATTCCAGACTGGCACTTTAACTGAAGACGGCTTAGACTTCCACTCCGTAATACCATCTCGCTCTGGGGAGAAGTTCGGTGAATGTGTGGTGGAAGTCGGCGGGCTACCTACAACCAGTCCGCTGATACAAGCGCTGGCGTCTTGTCACTCTCTCACCAGCATTGGGGGGCAGCTGAAAGGAGATCCCTTGGACCTAAAGATGTTTGAATTCACGCAATGGGTGAGTGAACTTTATTCAATCGTACCCATAGTCACAGTTTTTGGGCGCATCATTTGGGTTTTAATATTGTAGTACCTTTCGAGGGTTTGTAGGTGTTCGGGGAACTTATAACTTACTCTAAAATATCCGCGTGTTTGGCTGTTTGTTTCATGTAATGTTAAGATTTTTCGTATGGCAGAAACTAGCGAACGCAGATGTCGTTTTTAGGATTCCGTACCCAAAGGGTAAAAACGGGACCCTATTACTAAGACTTTGCTCTGTCCGTCAGTCTGTCCGGCCGTCTGTCTGTCACCAGGCTGTGTCTCAAGAACCGCGATAGCCAGACAGTTGAAATTTTCACAAATTACGTATTTCTGTTGTCGCTATAACAACAAATACTAAAAACAAAATAATATAAATATTTAAGGGGGGCTCCCATACAACAGACGTGATTTTTATAGATAACGGTACGGAACCCTTCGTGCACGAGTCCGACTCGCACTTGGCCGGTTTTGTAGTTTCTACGATCATTACATACCTTTTGCCTCTTACGTTCACACATCTGAGGGCCAATTCTCGTAATTTTAAGAACGTTCACAGTCTGATCTCAGTCTCAATCTGTCAAAAATACCTCTAATTTCCCTACATTTTGACAAGTTTTTGACATTTGTTTGTCGCCGAGATGAGACTGCGACTAGATTTTGAACATTTTTAATTACGAGAATTGCCCTTACACACACACTACTCACCACCATCACTTTTATGGAATATCAAAACATTATGCTGCATACGTCATCAATTAATCGTCCATTAATGTTTATTGTCCTATAAAATGAGAAAACTGCAATGTTAAAGTCACATATAGTTTTAAATAACAATGGTGATGTCATTAGTTCCCATAACACATTACTAACATCTATACTAGGAAATGATCCAGTTAAATATTTCATTGATATGATGTTTATCTGATTTGTAGTAAGCATCTGATAAGAGAGGACCGCATACACTTGATGTTTATCTCAAGTATCTGTGTCCTCGATTCTGATACTTATTTTTATTCCCTAGGTAATAATTGGAATGCAGATTTGAATAAACATATAAACTAACATTATGGATACCTGACTTATAATTTATCAGTGAAATAGGAGGAACTATTAACAATGCAGTTATTTTTTAGAATTTCTTGCAAACCTTTTTTTAGCTTACATTGTTAGTTAGTATGGATGGTCAAATCTTGCAAGCTGAATTACCAAATTTTACATGTTTAATATGTCAACAATGATTTATTTACCCAATCTAGGTACGCTAGATTGGGTATAAATTATACATATGCACAATGCTAAAATTAAGACCAAGCTCACGAAAGCCTCGTAATCGATCTCATATCTATTTTTAAGCTGGCTGAGTTTTTCGCAGATACTGGAAGAACCTGGACCGGAGAATACACGGTACGATAACCTGACACCAGTTATCGTCAAACCCGTCACCGGTGCCAATGAAGCTGTGCAGAGTTTGGACGACTTTGATCCTTTCACTATGGAGATCCCTTATGAGGTGATTATTTTTCTCAACAAGTCATTTGAGCAAGATCAAAAGTTAAAGCAAACGTTTTTGTTTATTGAATGTGTACTGTTTTAATTAATTATTTATTTCGGGTTTACCCGACTAGTTTGACCTCGAGGAAAACCGAAATAAATATGTGAGTAACACCATTCTTTTAAATAGCTTTATTTTCAAATTTATTTAGTAATAAATGGTTTTAGATCGGTTTGTTGCGACGGTTCCACTTCTCCTCGGCACAACAATCAATGGGTGTTATAACTAACGTACTTGGGCAACCACAGATGGTTTACTTCGTGAAAGGTGCCCCTGAAAAGGTAAACGTTGTATATGTTTATTTTAAACTATAATATAGCTTCCCGTGCGGCATTTTCAATATGTATTTCTATTTCTAGGTTGCCTTAATGTGCAATCCAGAGAGTCTCCCAGAGAATTTCAGTTCTGTCCTCAACGAGTACACTTCCAACGGTTTCCGAGTAATCGGTCTAGCGCAAAAGAAACTCGATCGCAAGATGAAATGGGTCGACGCACAAAGGGTCAAGCGAGATACTCTTGAGTGCGAAATGGCGTTCCTAGGCTTTCTAGTCATGCAAAATAGCCTGAAACCAGAGACGACCCAAGTGATAAGAGAGCTTCACGCGGCTTCTATGAGACTGATTATGGTCACAGGTAGGTGGTAGGCAGGTGTAGTGTTATTTCTTCCAAGTTCATAATTTCGAACAGCCTACACCAACTAAAAAACTAACTTGATATTTGTCATGATTGTATTTTTTAAATATACCTTACTTTTTTTTCGACTACCTACCCACTAATACTATCTGTGTTATTGTATTTTGTTTTGATAAGTTTAGACCCGATTTATGTTTAGTTATTAAAGTAAGTTAGTAGTTAGTAAGGGTTATATTTTTGGTTAAAAACTGACCTAAAAAAGGAGGTTTTTCAATTGTATCTAGGTATCTTTGTGTTTGGGATTCTTTATCGCACCCTAATGGCTGGGCGGATTTCAATACATGAGCTGTCTCATATTTACTGTTTTTTTTTCGGCATGGTAATATAAAATTCATTTGGTTCATACAGGGGACAACATTATGACTGCTATGTCGGTGGCGCGAGGTTGCCTCATGGTGCAGCCACATCAGAAACTTGTACTTATCAATACGGGACAGCCGCAGACAAACGATTCACGACCGCCTCTCAGTATGGAAGTAAGTTTCTATAACAATAAAACGCTCAATGATATACATGAAAAAAAAGACGAGTCAAAACACATGAATCCAGACTTTAAACCTTCGTAACGTGGATCCCCGCGAGACACAATGGCTTTTAAATTGTTTCTGTGTTACGCATTCAACCAGTTAATAGATTGTGGCTCTTCTCTTTCTATTTTGTATAACTTAATGATGAGTTCGTGTGTGGGTTCCATTCCTGGCGCCTTGCACCCTACTTTGTGCAAATCATTACATCCTCACTGAAAACATATCTTAGGATAAAAAAAATCGAAGACAATGATAACCCACACATTGGGACCTCGCGATGATGTGAAACATTATAGACCAATTTCAAGCCTAGGCTTTTTAAAAGTGCCTAAGTTGTTGTTGTATAGAACTAAGATTTCATGTAAGTTCGTATTTTTCAGGTGATTGGCGAAGGTGGGCCACCTAAACTACCAATAGATGCATATGTGTTGGCTCTGGAGGGTAGAACTTGGGCTGTGATACGTACTCATTATCCAGAACTAATGCCAGTAGTACTGTCTCGAGGTAAGATATCTTTGATTTCAAGTATAGCCCTCGCAAATCATGAGCGCGTGTCATGACTTTTATTAACATTGGCATAAGGTTTAAATTACAATAATTGATGCGCTCATGACATTCAACAAGGATAACATAATATTGTGCAACTAGGAATAAAATAATCGTGAGTGAATAAATACTTCATAAAATCCAGTTTTTTTTTTTTTGCTAGTTTTGAAATAAGCATATCAATGTTTTTTGAAGGGATATCAAAATGTTATCCCAAACAAAAACAAATGCACTGTGTATATATCTTTTCAGGCATGGTGTTTGGTCGTTTCGGCCCAGATCAAAAGACTCAGCTAGTGACTGCACTGCAAGGTGAAGATCTTATCGTGGGCATGTGTGGTGACGGAGCAAACGACTGCGGTGCGTTGAAAGCTGCACACGTTGGCATATCACTCTCTGAAGCTGACGCCTCGGGTAAGAGTTATTACTATTGCAGAGTACTGAGTATTTCTTTTTTGATTTCGTGGTCAAACAACTCAACACCATCTCGCAGTGAAATATTGAAATGTGAACTTTATTTCGTGTTACCTACAGTATAATTTCTGTTGTACGACGATGCGTCGGGAACCTATCATACAGGCGACTTCAACAATTGTCTTAATTTTGGAAATGTCACTGTATGCCACAGGATATAAAGCTTACATTTCAATGCTTCGTTTTTTGTGTAGCATTTTTTAAGATTACATGATTGTTTATGGATTATAGGGCTTGTCAAAAAAAAATCAATAAAATATAATTTATGATTCATTTTAAGTTATAATTTTTTCTTTGTCTCACAGTGGCGGCTCCATTCACATCTCAAGAGCAGAACATCAAATGCGTGAAGCTGCTCGCTTTGGAAGGACGTTGTGCTTTGAGCACCTCTTTCGCAATCTTTAAATACATGGCTCTTTATTCGCTCATTCAGTTCTTCTCAATCCTTATTCTGTATAATGTAAGTATAGTTTATATTTTCTTTAATACTTTTATTGGAATATCATATGAATATACAGGAATAATTTTTATTCAGTGCGCAAACTTTGACAAATTAAACTTAAATGAGTTTTATTAAACACCTATTTTTTATTTTGATAAGTCTTAGTACAAAAAAATAAAGTTATCGCTAACGAAAGATGTCTATTTTGAAATTGATTTTCTGGCCACTACGCGCCGCCCGGCGCGGCAGCGCTCGGTCGTTTTTCGTGCATAGGCGTGGGTAGATAGATATTTACGTGGGTTACATACAATGTACTGATCGCTGATTTTATCAGGTTCGAATTAGACTTTTTTAAGATTAGGCCGTGATCTGAAGTTATTTGAAGAGTAATTCCAATTTTTCCTTCATACTTTCATGGGCTTAGGACCATCAAAATGCAGAAAATAACGCATTATAATCAATTAAATTAAGGCACTTCTAAAAACTTAATACTTACATTTACCGCCAGTCGAGGTCTGCCAGACCCTAGTGCGTGATTTGGGGTCCTGAACTGACCGTGATCAAGCAGCCTCTGAGTGGCTGCTAAAATGGTCCTTTCATTAGGGACCGTGGGGTCCTTACCCCTTACCCCCTAGCATACATTCTGCGAGCTGCTCGTAGGCTTTCACCACATAATAAATAGACCCGCACCATCACATTAGAACTCGCGGTTACTAAAATCCGACATCGTAAGTACGACACAAGAGTACGCGCGGGTTGCGCACTGCGCGGGAAAGCGACTAGACGCGACGTAACGACAACGCAAGCGCAGACTGTCGAGCGCCCGGCCGGCCGCCGCCGCCTGGCGCCACCCTGCCGCCCGGAAGGGGGTTTCACCCCCTCTGCAACATCACTCGTAAGCCGCACGGCGCCCGCGTTCATTGATATTATTACGAATAGATAGTGTCCATATTTTGCTGATTTAAAGTCGGATAAAAAAATATAAAAAAGTTTTTAACAAATAATGGAAATGTGTTCTATTACTGATACTGAACCACCAAAAATTTTTTGCGCATTGCTTAAAAAATATTCCTGTATATGAATCCTTAAATACTCTCCCGGTATGAGAGGGAGAGTATAGAACATTTATGAAAAAAAAAAGTTTTTTTTTTTATACATTCCATTCTCTTTATTACAGTTCTACTCAATCCTCGGCAACAACCAGTTCCTCTACATTGACTTGGTACTAACAACTCTACTGGCCTTATCCCTCGGCCGCGCGTGTCCGGGTCCTCATCTCACACGTCAGTCGCCGCCTGTATCTCTCGTAGCACTGTCTAGCATCCTGCCGCTAGTCATGCAAGTGTTTCTGGTGCTTCTCATGCAGATCGCGTCTATTTATCTGCTGTATTCTCAGCCTTGGTGAGTTGTTTTTCTATTTTAGCTTTTATCATTCGTGTTGCATCTCTCACTCGCAAGGACATGAACTAAATGAGAATAGGTCATGTCCCAGTCAGAAGTATTAGCCAGTCAGGTTCTAGCGAGGTTGTTTGTCTAAGATGCGCGCAACGCATAATTAAGTATTGCCGCTTCTGGAGCCGATGCTCCTAGTAACGCATTAAATTATTCTTACGAAATGACTTTGTCTATGAAATTCGTTTCAAATAAAAAAAGAAAGAAAACATATATTTGAGATAACATAAACAAACAAAACAGAACAATTTGGGAGAAAACATGCTAAACGGCCTTCGGCAGAACAACATCGTCACCACAGAGCCACAGGGGTGGTTTTCAGCGACAGCCGGTATTAATGTGATGACGTCAACTGGTGCAGCATAAAATGAGATACAAAAATCAAAACACAAGATCGAGATCTTTAAATATGATGTTTCAATGGCACCATTCCATTCCATTCATGAGCCTCCATGGGTAACCTTGTTAGGTCACCTTGCATTGTATCTCAGGACACAGCTGTATCGTAATAGGTATAGCACCGCTGCCTTACAGAACCCCTTCATTAACGTAAGAAAACATAAGTAATAATACACTATAATTCAGGTTCAAAGCTGTGCAAGGTGGTCCGGACGTGGAACAAGTGCAATGTTGGGAGAACACAGTCCTCTTCATAATAACGGCGTTCCAGTACTTAATCATGGCCTGTGTTTACGCTAAAGGCTGGCCTTTCCGTCAACGCTTCTGTACCAACTGTAAGTGTATTATTTGATATTTTTACTTGGCGGTTATTACAAAATAAATTTTATTAGAATAATATTTTGTATAGAAAAAATACCTCAACAGTAATAACGCCTTTATTATCCGAAGAAAGCAGCAAATATACAGAGATAAGATCTAAAATTACTTAACCTGGCCTTTTATAAGAGTGCGTACCATAATTATATTATAAACTGTTTGGGCAACCAACTTCAACTTTCTGTCTAACTGTAAATGGTTTTATTGAAATAATAGCTTAAAAAAAACCTTAGTTATTGTAATCCGTACATCGGCGTTTACGACATAAGTATGTCTGTAAAAGCCCTGTGGCATTAGTGCCGCAGCACACATTTTACACTCGACGCCATCCCCACGCCTGTTCACTGACCAATTCCGAAACATGGCTTCACAACATGAAAATATATGGCCCATGAACATGCTACATTAATATGATGTAAAAGAACACAAAAAAAAATAAAAAAAAAAAACAAGTATGAGATGCGAAACAATGAGGAAAATGTCGTGAGAAAAGTTTTGAGTATGAATGTGGATAGCTATAACAGTAGGGGAAGACCAAAGAAACGATTAATGGACTGTGTGGAAGATGATTTTTTATTCTCTTTGACATTGATTTACATTCTGTAATTACTTAAAGTCATCCGGACTTATTACTCCTTATTATTTTTTTATGAAAATAGTCTACTTTTGGAATGTTTGTAAATATGTGAGCACCATGTACCTATCACATAGTCAATTTATATGTCATGGTTTCATTAATTCATTTTAATTTTTTTTACCTATTGTGGTATAGTAATTTTATGTTTAGGTGCATCGTCTTCACATATAATTATATAATTAATGTATGCAAAATATTGTAAAACATTTTAAAAGAGTAACGGTGGAGTTTCTTGCCCATTCTTCTCCATACGAAAACTACCTTTTGGAAGGGGCGACTAGAATCAATTTAATTTTAATTTTGACGTTCAAAAGTGCCTTTTATGTGCCTATTTGAATTAAATGATTTGACTTTGACGTTATGGCTAGGAAGGGGGTGACTACTGTGATGACGACTAGAGCAGTATGGTACCATATAAAGACATGTTGTGCCATGTTATTGGAGTAAGGGTAAGACAATGATGACCTTTTTTTTTACTTCTTTTCAGTTTACATGGTGATAACGCTGGTAACACAGTGTATTTTCGTGACAGTAATCCTGCTGTGTCCATGGAAGTGGCTCACAGACTTTATGGAGGTAGAAGCCATGGACTCTGCTGACTTGGAACAAACCAAGTTCCGCATCTATCTGCTGCTGATACCCGCCATCCATATCATTTTGGCTATAGCTATTGAGGTGAGAGTGCTGAGATTTATTTCAGATCTTGTCCAGATATCGATACGCACGTATACTAGAACAACCAAGGCGCCTCGAGTATTAGACGCAACGTTACGCAAGTAAAACGTGCGTATATTAACACACTTCTAGTAGCCGCAATGCGCGTGTCTGTATGTTAGGTAAAACCAGTACCGGATTAGCCCCTAAGCAAATTAAGCAATTGCGTAGGCTGTCAGATGTTAGGGGCACCATACACCAGGCGCGGGCCCGGGGGGGGGGGGGGTCATGACCCCCCTCCAAAAACATTCAGCTGTCGAGAGCCTGAATGATTGCCTTACTTGTCTTAAAACAGTATTTGAGCAACGGAGACCCCGATGGGCATATACAAGAACATTGAGGCAGTCGTCGGTTCTGCTGACAGACGTGAAAACTTAAAACAATGGAATAATCGTGTTTTTTTTTTTAATTTTAAAATTAAGTGGGAAAAATTTAATTTAATTATTTGTTAATTAAAATTATTAACATTTGTCTGGTTTTTACATTTATCTGCACTCCGAGCAACAATAAGCGCAACACGTCTTACTCATAGCTACAGGTATACTGTTAACATTAGCATTCTGGTGCTTATTAGCATCACTCAACACGCCAAAAGAAGTTTTTATTTCAATAAGCCCTTTATAAAATATATAATCTAGGTTGCAAGAGCGAGCGAAGCAAGCTCGGGAATTTGGGAACCCCGCTCGTACGTAAGGTTCGAAACGAGTAAAAGTAAAACGAGTTGAAGCTTTTCGTCATAACTCGACAAAGTAAGTTCACTTTCTGTATAATGGCTAAAAGAAAACAGAACCTATTCAAGGTAGGGTGCTAAAATTTTCAGGCTCGTTTCTATGGCTTTTGCATTCTACATTCTTTTGATTCTTGGGCTTTTCTTCATAAGTCGACACGACCTAAACTATCCAACCGCGACAGTGTGCAATATTTTCGAGCTCGCTTCGCTCGCTATTGCATTCTACACTATATTCTCATAGTTACTAGACATGAGCTTTCTTGCATAAGTCGACAATGTAACTCCTATTTCTGATTTAAAATATAAAACAAAACCTAACCTTACCGAGACGAATTGTTAAAATTATCGAGCTCGCTGCGCTCTCCGCTCACCCTACATAATGTATTATTCTAATACCTACTATTTATCAAAAAATGCTGCGAGCAAGTTGTCAGCATTATTAAGTAACACCCATGTAAAAGCATAATTAAGTAATGTGGAATTGGAGATGTACATTAACACTAACGGCAGCAGTAACGCTTGCGACCACCAGATCATCGAGATGTAAGTACCACCCTAAAAATATTCCGCGGCGCCCATGGTGGACCCCCCCCCCCCCCCTCCAATCTTGAAATATTTGACCGGGTCTGACGAACAATCTAGTTGTTCGTCAGACCCGGAAGTCAGCCTAGAGATAGATTTTTTAGAAAAAATACGAGGCGACTAGTGTATAGGAGGGGGGCCCACAGGCGATTGCTTAGGGCATCACGTAGTCTTAATCCGGCACTGGGTAAAACGCCTTATCTTGACAAGTACTAAGACCACGTCTTTACGGTTAGCCGTGTGTCAATTACAGAACGATATCTTTCTTCCTGGATCACACACACACATTTTATAATCGGCCCCTGATTAGAAAAAAAGTCAAGGGTTCAAAAACTAAATACTGCAGGCATCTTTCCAAGTTCTTAAATAAATTACAAATTTTACGTTTAATTCATTATTTTACGTTGTAAACTGACGTTCACAGGCAACACTATCCGACTCTGAGAAATTCTCCCGCTTGGCGCGCGTGGTGCGTCGTCGCTGCGACAAGAAGCCCGCGGGCGACGCCGCCAGCCCGCTGTGGCCGCACGAGCACAACGACCACGTGCAGCTGTGCTAACTGACTTCTGTACACTGCGACTTACTCATGTATGCCAACCGGCATGGAGTGGCTAGTATACGGATCGGAAACTGGACTGGGCTAATATTATTTGGATTCTGTTTAAATGTTTACCAAAAATGGACGCCAAAAATGTAAAAAAAACTCATCTGAAAATTATGTTGGTGAGCGTTTAAACTGTAGCCATTTAATTGTAGGTTATGTGAGCTAGCAATCCATTTGCTCCCCACTCCATGTCTCCGGGATTTTCCCGCTCTATAGTTACCTTTTTACTTTATAGTGATAGTGGAAGAGGTGCCGAACAATCAGCTCGGCAGCTTCCCTTGTGTTACTAAATTAAAATATTTATTTTTTATCGGTCGGCGAATAATCTTACCTGGAGGTTTAGTTGGCTGTTACTTAATTTTTAAGTCCGAATCTAGTAAAATTATACTATTGCCGTTCGGTATTGAACAGGCGCTTTTTTCATCGGCCACTGTGCTGTCAGGGTTGAACTTAACCTGCAAGCGTTAGAAGTTACCGCGCATTTATATTAACAACCAAACATTCTCATTAACATACGCTGCGCCCCTTGCCTAGCGGTCGTCATCCATTCAGAGATATGTATAGTATAATTTTGCCAGAGCTGGTTTTCGTCTAACTAAACTAAAGCCGTTCAACGCATGCAGGTAGTTCAACCCAAAGGCCCTTAGTACACACACGGTTTTCTTGCCGTGAAAAACTATGGTTTATTCGCCGTGTATGGTTGGTTCGTCTGTGTTGTTTGGATCACTGGAAGCTTGTTCACAGACTCGTTTTTTCTACGGCGCGGTTTATACGCCTCACCGTAAAGAAACCATACGTGTGGCAAGTGCCTAATTCTTCGTCGGGTCATCTTGTTATGTGAGAGCGAAAACCGGAATGTGGTGCGTTTTTGCAACGTAAACTCGTGGTCTAATTTATATACGCATTGTTTTTTCCGTACTGCCGTGTTTTCGATCCATAGATTATGCAAGATCGACATGACATCTGCTGTGATAAACGAATTCTCGGATACTTCGAGCGCTGAATATCATTCACGTATCATCGTAGCATTTCTGTACTATTTTGTTTTAAAAGTAGTTATTACCTTGATTACAGTGCTTTATATGTATGGCTGTAATTAAAGTCTCGAAAACGATAAAGATCAATGTATCCACTTAATTTAATTATGTTGATTTCACATTATTTGTCGTTTTTAATAGGTTGTGTAATTCTGACATTTTATTTTGTACTTACCGTAAAAGATGCTTAACTCAACATTCACCGAGTCTGTCAAGTATATGTTTACCGGTCAATATGGAAGAGCAAATCTTCTTCATGATGAATCATCTTATGAGCTCTAAAGCGTCCATTACCTGATTTTGCTTCAGGATTCCGACTCAATGAGAGTCAGAATTGGATATGTATGACAACAAAAATTATGCCCAAGGGAATCTTATAAAATGATCATTCAACAGGTGTGTTTTAACACACTCGTATTAACGTATTAGTTAAGGTCTATTTTATTCAAACTTCATTGTTGGTCTGAGCTTAAATGTAGCTAAAATGTATAAGTAATTATTTAGCGCAAATTATACGACGATATTCGCCACGCGGATCTTGTAAAAGTAAGTTAACTATAAAATACTTCTGGTAACGCTGTGCGGAGTGAGAGAAGGTACCTACAGCGGATTTAGGCCAATACGATTGTTTAACACTTGAATAACTTCACGTTCCGCCTAAATATCATGCCCCATAATCAGTGGAGGATGAAAATGATCTTTAACGCAGAGGTAAGACAAGTTACGAACTTATCTTTGATCTCAAAAATCCTCCCCTAACATATAACTTATAAGTAAGATAAGTATTCGTCGAATTTACTAATATTTGTATTCAAGAATGGGCCGAGGCGGACTCTGTGGGTCTATCAATATTTTCATGCCAATCACTCGTTAAAACGTTTTAAGTATGTACTTAATCAATAAATTGGGGTGCCAAATTACGCTTGACAGACTCAAATCCTTTGAATGTGTCAGATATCTATTAAATAGAAACCTGCAACAGTACAAAACCTGTTAGCCGGTGTGTAAACAATAAAATCAAAAACTGTGACAGAAGCAAACAGTTCACACATTGTAGTAACATTATCATTTAAGCCGCGTCTCCTGCGCGTGATTTTTCGAAACATTACACAAAAAAAAAACCTTACATATAAACATTTGTTTTCATACACAAGCTGTCTCCTGCGAATTAAAATATTTTTAGATTAGTGTCAACTATTCACCACAATATAATGTGTGAGTTGGAATTAAGCTTCCAAAATGCTAAATGTTTAGACATGAGCGGTGCGCGTGGCGGTTCGAAATGAAACAAACCCTTCACCCGCGCGGGGAATGTTTTCCATGCAACTCGGAAAACAAAAACATTATGTTTTCAAACACGAATGTGGCCACGCCTCTTTGTTTTGAAGTTTTTGTGTAATGTTTCGAAAAAACGCGCAGACGACGGCTTTACATACACATTATACACTTTTAATTATTCTCTTCGATAAACTTGCATGTCATCTCATAGTGCAAACACTTCTTACTTCTTCATAATAGTGGAAGTTGTCACAAAAATATAACATTTAGAAATCAAATTCCCTAACTTATTTTTTTATTCATAGTAATATTTTTCCGAAATCGATTTATTAGCAAATTGTCCTTTGGTCCTTTTAAATGAAATCATAGATTTAGGTATATAAGTTGAATCCTACTTACTTTACTATTGTAAATATAGATGAAAAAATATGAATTGAAATTACTTACGAATGCTTGAGTTTGCGCGATTAGTTTAACTTACATGATTTATGATTTTGCATTTCGCTCGTACTGCACATACAATTAAAGATTTTGCTCAGTTTTTATTTTATTTATTTAACTTATCTTAATCCCTGTTAAGTTGTAAAATGCTGCACAAATCTGATAACAATGATAGCAACATTGTTATTGGAAAGGTATTCTAAATCAAACAATTGTAACAGTTTGCTGCTGTATTGTATTATTATCGTAAAATACATGAAAACGTGCACAAATAGTGTCAAAATTTGTCATGAAAATTACTTACGTTCTAGGTACTTTAATTTACCGTGCTATTTAAATAATCTTACAAATTATTGCTCCATTATTAACATTGTATTAATAAAGATTTTATAACTATTAATTTTTACCAATACACGATGTCAGAAACTCCGAAAGATTGATCGATGATTCATGTTTCAACTTACATTACAACATAGTCTTAAGATTACTAGTATTTGTGCGTAGACCACTATGGAATACAATGTGTGTGTTTTAATAACTTAATCCAATGTCATTTGACGCCCACGCTTCACTTCCATCGCAGGATTCCATTACATCGTTTGAGACGTATTTCACTTGTATTCTTCAATAGATGTACTACGGGGATCCCTCCTCCTTTGATATACGTATTATTAAACATAATATATTTACAATGTGCTATTTTATTGCGTAATAAATGATATTGTCAAGTAGTGTAAGATACAATCCAGTGAGCGAGCAGCATTCCGATTTGTATGTTGTAAAAACCAAAATAGCATCTTCAACTGTCTAAATGTTAACTGTTTTAACGTAATATGCAGCTGCATTATATTCGATGCAGCAATTCTTAATATTCTTAATGTAATAGTACGTATATATGTTAATAATGATAGTAACTTGTCATCTCGTCAGCGATACTGCAAGTCACGCACTGTACGCTACACTAGAAGTATTAAATTAATATTAAATAATAGGTAATAGAAGTAGATCCTTTTTAAATGGGTTTTAAAAGGTATTATAATGCCAAAGTTGCTAAGATTCCTTGGAAGAAAGTTGGATGTGGCATTGTAGGTTTAAAATCTTATTGGATGAATAGAATTTGCAATTTTTATGTGTCTATGTTATATGTGTAATCATACAGTAAATAGATAGCTAAGTTAAACATCTGTAAACTTCATTTTACGAATATTGCGATAAAAATACAATCAGCATTATTAATATCTGCTATTTGGAAACGATGCAATAGTATTATGATTCATTCATTCGGTAACGACCGCTAATGAGTGAAGTGCGTGAGTCATAGATTGCCAGTCAATTTGTGAATGCAATATTAGTAATATTTATGTTTGATTAGTCAGAAATTTCATTCCTAATTGTTTAGTACTTACGACGTTTGGTGCTGCGTATGATTTAGTACCCTTGGTTTATAGATAACAAATTGTAAGAATAAAATTGTATACAATACATACACAAATCACACGAAAATCTAATGTTTCGGAACTTATATTTTTTTGTAAACTTGTTATTTATTGAACTGCATTATTGTGGTCGTTTTTTTAGACTTTACTGTATGTATGTTTATATTTCTCGAATTTTGGAACTTGTTGACTGTTTTTGTGTCCAATAGTCACAATAATGTAGTTCGATATAAATTTTACTAATTGCGACACGACATTAGAACGGATGTATGACCAAAAATATTGGAATAAATATTATCTGGAATATATTTTCGTTTAATTTCTTCAAACCCTTACCTATAGAAATATGATTTACTGGCTTAAAAATAATACTTGTAAGTAATCTAGATTCATACTCCGCATAATTAATACTTTGCGAGACACTAAACGCCCGTGACGCGTAATAAAATTCTATTGTATCTCGTTTAAGTGTTCTCAAACCGATTAAGACTAGGGCAAGTAAGTGGGGTATGAAGGAGGCGGGGAGTACTCTGGCGGCTGTGCGTCCTTAGGCCGCACCACGATGGGCCGGGCGCTGCGCGGCATCGGGGGTTGCTTCCACCTATAACCAACACTTTACTGGTTAACGATACACGACATCGTTTTCTTCGATCATTATTACGAAAAAGCGACTTCACTTCGAATACTATTATAGGTAAAGTGCTACCTGCAAGGATCTTTTGGCGCTAAAATGACATTGAAAAGGAGCGGTGTTGGTAAACATTTGCAAAATAGTTTTAGTTCCAATTTTGGCTATGCACCAAAATGTCCTTGTTCAACTATACAATATTATTAATTGTCCACCGAACGATAAAACTCAGATGGTTCCCAACTTAGACGCGCTCCAAACTTGTCATTTTTAAGCGGTGACCGTGAAAAAGCACCTTTATTAATACACTACGGTGCGTTTCCACTGAAGTTGTCAATTTTCTTATTATCACAGATTTTAGATTTCTATTTTTATCCTTGAAACTGTATAAGAACACTGACCAAGGGACGAGGCTCAGATCATGTGGAGGTTTAGGCCTGGCGAGTCTTTCCGCTCGTTCCTGACGCAACACCTCCCCATCTCTCGCGGCCGCACACCATGCTCTCAGCGTGAAGTAGTACAACAGCTCCACACCAGATAGTAGGGAGAAACCCAGGAACAGTCCAGCAATGCCTCCAAACGATACTGAAATTGGTAATGAGTTATTATTTCTGTGTCTGTGTTTTTTTTCTGTTATCTATCCGAAGCTTAGGCATTCTGTAGTTTCTGCCTCCACACATGGGAAAAAGACGTGAGTATATGTATGTATGTATCTTTTATCCAGCAACGTGACTAAGATTGCCATCCATAAAAAAAACGTAATCAGTTTTATTATACATATTAGGATTTGATCACGATCCAAAGAGTTGCATTTTATAGAAGTGGTAATGAATCTTCATAGGTATGTTTACAATGAAGAAGAAAAATATGTCAACAAAACTCAGCTGTGTGCATTTTTTTTTTTGTGTTAGTCGCCAGTGTCATCATAAAACAGTCAATGAAAACCACAGAAGGAATTAGGAAAGTCCATGAATACAAAAACAGCTAATAGGAAAACCAATACGAATATTTAGCTGTAATTCTACGGTAGTTTGACTCACCCAGCAAGTCGACCCAACCGAAGAGCACCTCCCGTTTATAGCGTACCATCGGCCATGACACAAACTCTGTTTCCAATAGAGTGTTTTCGCTACTTCGTGTTGAACTGGAATAAACAGTCGTGTTTTCATGAAATATTGTCATATATTCGGTGTAAAACACTTTAACATTGTAAGGTATACCTATAATGATGCAAGTCAACCTGCATAGCCTTTCCCCAACTATGTTGGGGTCGGCTTCCAGTCTAACCGGATGCAGCTAAATACCTACCTGTATTTCACATGGAGCGATTGACTATCTGACCTCCACAACTCAGATTCTGGGTAATATAAAACGCTTTTTAACCGACTTCTAAAAAAGGAGGAGGTTCTCAATTCGGATGTTTGTATTTTTTTTAATGTTTGTTCGCGCATAACTCCGTCGCTTGCCAACCGATTTGAAAAATTATTTTTTTGTTGGAAAGGGTACCTATACTTCCCAAATGGTCCCATAGAAATTTCATCAAAAACGGTTTAGTAGTTTGGTTTTTAAACCAAAATTACTGGTAAAAATTACAACTAAAAAGTGAAAAATAAAAACTTTTTTGCAAAGAAAAACAACCGACTTTCAAAAACGACACTACAAAGAGAAAAATAACTTTAATTTCGGAAGTCGGTGGCAAACAACGAAAATGCGAACCCAACGACACCGACTTCCGAAATTAAAGTTATTCTTCACTTTGTAGTGTCATTTTTGGAAGTCAGTTGTTTTTTTTTGCAAAAAAGTTTTGGTAAGACAGGTTGTCAGACTTTCGGGTTTCTGACTACCCGTGGCGTGCTTTCCCAGGCACGGAGGCGTGATATGTTATGAATGGTCACCCATCCACGAACCGACCTTGGCAATCGTAGCTTATCCTTCGGTCGACCCGTGCAGCTGTTATTATTTAGCTACGAGCCCTTCTATAATATAATGATGCAAGTATCTTTACCCGACTGCCAAGTTGAGAGTAATGTATGTTGTGTCCTCGACCACAGTGTGCCCTGGTAATAAGCTTCTAAAGACGTTATTACGTCATCGTCAATGCCTCACAGTCCTTTCAGTACGTCGGAGTGACGTAGTAAGAATAACATTTCTATCTAAAAATAGGTTTAGCGTCACCGACTATCTACGATAACGCTACGCTCAGTAGCTACAATAACAATGGGTAAAGTGGGTAGTAAAGTGACGCAAAACTTACTCGACGTCGGAGAGTTTTTCCACTTCGTACACAGTGTGGGAGCATCCAAGTTCGCAGGTGCAACGCGAAACGTCTGTTATTGCAGCCGCGTGTTTCGCTATACAGCCTAGTTCCCTTAGCGTGCATTGTTTGTAGCCTTCTGAAAAATGAAGTTGAATGGTCAGCAAAGAAAGTCAGTTAACACTTCAGTTTATTTTTACATTTAAACTGAACACCAATAGGTAAGTAATGGAAAAGATGTGTTAAATAGAATTAAAAAGTGAGATTATCTTTGAAGCTTACTGGGAACTAAAACAATACAATTTCGAATAGGTAGTTAGTGTCTCTTGTTAACTTAATTTCATTGCTGACCGTATCTAATTACAATTAGGTACATAAATCAAAATAACGTACTCAGCGGTGGATAAAAATGCGGCACACATTTGCAGAATGCCCGACTCCGTTGCATGCGGCACTGTCTCATACAAGCCGAGTAAGTGTAAATATTAGATGTCTCCAAGTGAAGTTCATCAGCAAACACGCATCGTCGTTGCCGAATGGACAGCTGACGAGCGTCTTCGGTTGTGTACGTGTGTTTCACAGAGAAGGAGACTTTCTCCACACGACGGTCCCAGGAGTGTTGAGCGGTTTGCTCTAGACCAGCCATTTCTTCCGTTGAGTGAATAAATATCTGCAAGGAACCAATTGCATAGATAAAGCTTGCTTACAACGCTGTTAAATGCCTATTTTATATGACTGCATTGCCGCCATGGGCATATAGCTAGGGGTGGGGGGGGGGGCAAGGGTGGGCAATGCCTACCCTAGAAACTTCTTTGCCCACCCAAGAAAAATCAACAGTATTGAAGAATTACTTACTGTTTAATCGCTTTTTATTAGAACCGTACATTTTCACCAAAATGTCAGGTTTGTAGAGTCAGGGGCTTAGCTAGTCATTCGATCTGATAACTTTTTAACAGTGAAAGCGTTATTTATATAAATCTTGGCAACCTACTTTACATGAGATGTTTTTGTTGGGATTGTTTATTACGACGCATCATTTATGATCTCTCATTAGATGACTGTGGTTATTTCAGCTGGACGTCTGCCCCCCCTAGAGAAAATCCCTAGCTACGCCAATGATTGGATTGCTGCGTTAGGCTGTGAGGGCACCGCAACTCCTTGCGGTCTACAGTCAAATTTAAAGACCCCATCTTTAAATTTGACTGTAGACCGCACGGAGTTGCGGTGTCAATGAGTTATACCCTGCGGTTTTTGTATACAAATCAAGATTCTACAGTCAAGGTTAAGAACCGCAGCAGCGCACAGTGATAGTGTGATAACCGCCTTATGGCAATGCATTGAAAAGACTGTAATAGGATTACAAATAGCTGAGACCATAAGAAAGTATGTATAGAAGGAAAGAGTATTACGCACGTCGAATGTAGTGTTCTTACGATCAGAGTTAAACATGAAGGACCATTTAGCGTCGGTCTCGTGGATAAACGCCTCGTTGAATTGTTCAGCTTGAGCCTGCGATTGCCTGAAAAAAATATTAAAGAATAAAACTTCAAGAACGTCACGAGTTCTTTTAAATAAAAATAAGTACCTACTCCTACTTATTTACAACTAGATTCCGCCCGCGGCTTCGCCCGCGTGGATGTCGATAATAGCCTATGTCCTTCCCCAGGGTTCAAAGTATACCCATACTAAATTTCATCAAAATCAGTCCAGTCGTTTCGGAGATTAGCCGGAACAGACGGACAAATTTTTTTTTTTTAAGATTACAAGCAGACAAATTTTATTTATTAGCATATATTAGGTATTACGCTAAGATAAATAATAGATATGTAAACTCTTCATACCATGGCCAAATTTTTTCAGCATGTTTAGAGTTGAAAGCGTAACAGAATCCCATTTCAGTGAATACGGGCATTAGCACGTCGCAACACTCCTCGGAATCTCCCTTCCATTCGCAGTCGTAAAACAATGACTCACAATGACGGACTATCTGTGAACATAAAACATACAAATGTAACCAATACGGGATCGTATTGATTTCAAATACCTATTATTTTGTTTTATAACATTATGTATTTAATTTTGAAGCAAAAACGTTGCCCTCCCACTAGGGTTGCCAGGTCGCCAAACCTAATAGCCGGACAGACCAGCCAGTTTGGCCGGACATTTGGGTAAAAAGGCCGGACACCCTATATTATTGAGGATTTTGTGTCTCAGTATTAATAGGTACAACAAAAAAATTGTATGTAAAGTCAAGCTTTTTTGATTATTGTCATAATCAGTCATCGGCGCTCGTGCGTTTGCGAAATGTAAAAACCCTAACAAAAGCCGGACAAGCCAGACACCGTTTATTTTGGCCGGACACGCAATCAAAAAGCCTACCTATGTCCGGCTTTATCCGGACGCCTGGCAACGCTACCTCCCACAATAGGAAATTTTCCTGTGCGTTATAAACACTTTCACATACACAAACAATAATTGGACCTCAACTACCTATAGAATCATCATCTGCCTAGCCTTTTCCCAACTATGTTGGGATGCAGCTGAATACCAGTATTTTACATGGAGCGACTGCTTATCTGACCTCCACAACCCAGTTACTGGGTAATACGATACCCCTTGGTAAGACTGGTTGTCAGACTTTCGGGCTTCTGACTACCCGTAACGACTGTCAAAGATCCACGAATGACAGCCGGGACCAACGGCTTAACGTGCTTTTCGAGGCACGGAGGGGTCTCGGTATGCAAAGATGGTCACCCATCCACAGACCAACCGCGGCAAGCGTAGCTTAACCAGACCGATCGACCTGTGCGGCTGTTATTATTTAGCCACGGGCCCCTCTAACCCAACTCCCCAACTACCTATAGAATATAGAATATTTATTTTTCCGTGCGGGGATAATCGCTAAGTCACTGCGCCAACCGATCAGATTTTTTTTAGCACTACTATTTAAAAAAGTAATAAAATAGTTATTACTTCAAACACAGCATCTTTAGGGTGTTTAGCCGGTGCAGTCTCTTCTCCATCGTTCTTCCCCAAAAGCGCGGGATCCGCGAGGAATTCCGCAGCACGTTCTTCTATAGAACGATAGCTGAGAGTCGTCAACCATCGCATCATATCACCAGCTTTCTCAGGTGGCTCTGAACCCCAAGTACTGGAAACATACACAAGAGTTCAGATCATTGCAAATTGCAGATCAGGCATGCAAACTATTAGGTAGGTACCTACCTTAATTTTTACACAGGTAGGTTAGGTTATATATATAACCCCCCCCCCCCCCCCCGGTGGGTTCCCGCATTGTCGAGGCGGGGGGGCTCAGTAGCCGTGGTATGGGGTACCACGGTAAAGCTAAGAGGAACCCCAGCGGGGGCCGCTCGTCAAGGCTTTGCGGCTAAGCCGACGACGTAGCGGCCATCGGGTAGGTTGCGGTGCCGCTTAGGCGACATCGCTACCTACCTGAGGCGGGCCGCGATGTCCCCCGTGTGGGAGATATCGCGGCTGAGGATTGGAGGCCGCGGCGGGAGAGGAGTGTCGGTGTGATGTTGCCGCTCTCCCTACCTTCCGCGGCCTTGACGGGGCCGCCACCGTTCGATGGCGGACGCGGTGGGGCCGCAGGGGAAGAGGAGTGTCGGTGTTACGTTGCCGCTCTCCCTATCCTCTGCGGCCCAACGCGGGGGGCATGCGGGGCCTGCCTATTAGGCGGGCGTGGAGGCCAGCAGGCAACGGGTGCGGGTGCACCGTTGCCTGTATCGCACAGGCCTCCACCAGTGTGGGACGGGAATGGCCAGGTGTTCCCGGCCATTCCCGTAGCCCCCCAACCTGGGGAGCATGCGGGGCCCGCCATTCCATCTAGGCGGGCATGCGCCGGGAGGGCTGTGGAAGTAAAGGCTATGCCGGTTTCCCATGGCCCTCCCATCACGGCGATGTGGGAACACCGCTGAGTTTTAGTGGGTATACTGTCATTCCGACAGGGAGTCCCACATACCCCATCTCGTCCCCCGCGAAACGGGGATGCATAAAGCATTTCTCAGAGAGAAAAAAAAAAGTTATATATATAACCCCCCGGTGGGTTCCCGCATTGTCGAGGCGGGAACAGTAGCCGTGGTATTGGGGTACCACGGTGAAGCTAAGAGGAACCCCAGCGGGGGCCGCTCGTCAAGGCTTTGCGGCTAAGCCGGCGACGTAGCGGGTAGGTTGCGGCGGCCCGCCATACCAGCTAGGCGGGCGTGCGCCGGGAGGGCTGTGGAAGTAAGGGCTATGCCGGTTTCCCATGGCCCTCCCATCACGGCGATGTGGGAACACCGCTGAGTTTTAGTGGGTATACTGTCATTCCGACAAGGAGTCCCACATAACCTGTATCGTCCCCCGCGAGACGGGGATGCATAAACCATTTCTCAGCGAGAAAAAAAAAGGTTATATATATAATAAGTTGAATTTTCAACGCTCGGCTCAGTGCCGAGAGTTGAAAATTCGACAGTGCAATAATATTTAGGCGTCGCCTAGTGCTGGTAAAAACGGGCATAATACTAATAACTTAATAGCCATACCTTTCAATGTAAGCTTCCAGTAGTTCATCATCAACGGGGTCTACGTCGCATATCGTCACCGCCGGAAAAGGCACATCCCAATTATGAAAGTCAGTATCCAAACCTGTAACATATCTACTTATTATATACTTACTAGCTTTTGCCCGCGGATTCGCTTGAGTAGAGGTTGAAAGTGGAACGGGAACGTATTACTTACCAGAATAAAAATGTCTCAACCCAGGTCGTGGTCTACCTACCTATGCCAAATTTCATCGAAATCCGTTCAACCGTTAAGGCGTGAAAGGTAAAATACAGACAGGAGTACATTCGCATTTGTATGGATAGATTCAATATTTAACAAAATCGCTTACCCGTAATAGTAGGATTAGTTTGGAACTTTTCCCACAAACTGACTATTATGATACAAGTGGTCACTGCACCGACGGCTGTGAAACTGAACCACATAAACCTGTAATAGAATAGATTACCAATAACATTGAAGGAAAGCATCTTGAGTAGGTATCTATAATCCGCCAACACACCAACCAAGCGTGGTGTTTTGATTAATACTCATTAGATACTTAACTTAATAAAGAGGCTTTTGCCCTACAGGGATAATAAGAGGATAAAATAGTTTTTTCATGATAGTGGCTAATTGTCAATGACGTTGGTTGACTAGAACGATGTTAACAGCTTCTATGTGTCCTATCTATGAAATGCGAATGCGATGCATGGACGCAGAGACAGACGATTTATTTAAGATACCTACCGCAGTTTGTTAAAAGAAATTGGATTCATAAAAATTATAGGCTCTTTAAGGCCAGTTTGTGCAGCGTCACCACTATCGGCAAGTTCATAGTACTTATAAAGAAATATACCATACTCACTTTTCACAAAACGGCCTGTCCTTTTCAGCAATGTATCGCACTCCATGCAATGTTGAATTGTTGAAAAACTCCGTCGTCTGATGACGTAGACTTGCAGCCAACAACGATAAGCCACTAACATCTGAAGGTGACCGGTTCTTTTTAGAACCTGAATTATCATTTTTGAAGTTGTATTCAGGATACACTCTCATGTCCTATCACATGTTCAGGTGAATTGTTCAGGTTGTGTACACACAAGATCGGTAATAAGCGGACTGAATCACGCAACAATGATAACATCGAAATTATCGACCAGCCTTTGCGTGATGTTATGATGGGCTTCTATACCCACCATATACTATTTACACGGTTATGTCCATAGATATTTAAATCACAAACATTTTAAAAGGACACTTTTTAAAGGTCAGGTTAATTATTAGAATAATCATCTTAATAAAAATAGTTTTGTTTCAGGGCCATCTTATACCTACCTCGGTCGACCTATATATAGCCTTCTTTTTTACAGAGACGTTGCTCAGTGAAATCAAGATTGGACGGAAGATCTGGAAATTAGATTTGGCTGACTCATTTTATAATCGTCGTATCCTACCACAATTTTGTCGTGAATGTTATCATTTTCTACAACTATCGCTTGCAAATACTTTGGCAGTTTTAAACCGAAGTTTTTTATGTACTATTCAAAGGGACCCCTAAAAATATCTTAATACTTGCCTACTTAAAAGCAAATTAGTTGTTTTGGTAGATAGTGTGTCTGTGTGTGTAGGTGTGTATCATAAAACTGACACATTGCCTTTTATCGATAAAAGCTTTTTAATAATTCAAAGTGGCAATTAACCCACCGACAAATAATCGTTTTAATAGTATAGAAAGTAGATAATATGCACATATTATAGTAGCTTATAATTAATATAAGTGTCGGTTTTCTAAAACATTCGTTTAAGTATCACGTTCAATATTCCTGAAGGGGACTTTAAGGCACACTGGTTCAGCTGCTTTCAGTTTCAAAATTTAGCGTTGATTCGCTAAAGGAAGCTCTCTGGCATTATTATGAAATTAATAAGGCTCAGATATTCTTAGATGAACTTTAGGTTAGATAGGACACGTTACTCAATTATTATATGATGGAGGCCCAGCATACTTCCCTGCAGAAGCCCATCACTATTGAACGTTATTTGATTTCCGTGAGTGCAAGTTGAATGGGAAGCGCCGTTTATCACTCTGAACATTCGTATGGCTGCCTATTTCGGATAGTACCTAACCGTCTAGTAGTGTTAAAGTCGGTATATTACCGTGTCAAAAGCTCATGATAAGTCTCTACAAAACCAACAGTCATTCATATGCTATGTATTTGTTTTATTGACATTCATATCAATCATATCGGCTCGATAGATACGCAATTCAATTTACAGTAACCTATAAACTGCCTACAGAACGAGCACGGATTCATTAAGTTCCCTAAAGCAATTTGAGTTGTGGTAGTAGCTAAAATAAAAACTTACTGAAGCTTAGAACAATAATTTTGGTAACAAAATTATAATTCGTAACCTTTTTCTAGCAAACACAATGTAGTTAAATCTAAAAATGATAAAACGAACACTCAGACTTATTATCTACCTACCTATTTAGGTAGGTGAGTACATCTCAAGATGAGATTCTTTAATTTCAAACAAAATTAGGTATATTCTTCAAATATCAATCTCGTAATCATCAAGCCCCGTATTCATTGGACAAAGTTGAGATACATGAATAGGACACATTAGCATGTTGCCAGCAATACTGCTACATTTTATGTTGCCAGCAACATGTATCCCCGCAACACAAAATAATTATGTAGATGAACCAAAGTTGCGCAACTTTTCTCCCAATGAATATGCGGCTTTACGTTAAAATGTTACAAATAATAATTCAGAAGTTAAATTAAATTGTATGAGTATCTTAGTTTATAAACAAGAGATTAGAGCTATTAAAGAGCACTCATAGGATTAACTTTGGCCGGCTCGGGACTGGTTATTTCACAAGAAGACGTTATTAGTGGTTCGATTACGATTTCAAGATCCTGCAAAGCGTCGTCCAGTATTTTAATCTTTCCCAGAAGGTTTTCCGCTTGAAAATTATATCCTGGTTCAAGCATCTTACCGGTTGGATTCAGCTTGAAAAGGTGTTCCGCCTGGTAAGCACCAAATAAAACTTGATTTGAGAATCGCTTGTAGAGACGTAGGTTTATTGCACATATATTTGGGCCGCTGTTTGTTATTGGGTGGTAATCAAGCAGCACCTTATTGCGTAAAGCACTATCAATCTCAATCTGAATCATTTTGAAGGATATTGCTAATCCATCGCTTCATATGTTCAAATAATGAGGCTGCTCAGCAACATAAATAACGCAATGAATGTTGTCCAACTGTCAAAATGAAACCCATTGCTACTGATAGTATGTTACGCAATTACCCCGCAGGTAGCCCATCGGACGGTAAAACTCTGGCCAAACTGAGGCGAGTCCCATGCGCACGATGTGAAGGAGGATGTAACTTTAATGAACTTCTTAAGCATTAAAAAAATTGACACGCGCAGTCACATTCTGCATCCCGCGCATGATGCAGCTCATAGACATCTGCATTACCAGAAGCATCGCTTGCTGTTTTGTAAGTTATGTGTAGGTATGTAGGTGTATGTAATGCATAAAATAAGATTTGAAAAGTTTTGAGCCAGCATGATTTAAAATACTGTCGTGCCAGCTACACGAAGAAGAAGAATGACGAAGGTTGAAGATGAAGGTTGAAGGTTGGTCTTGGTTAGAAGGTTGTTCCTTTTTTAAATATTTAACCAGAAACTACAGAAACATTAATTATAGGTATCATGTTTATTTAGCTTTGAACATTTGTATTTTATTACATATCTACATCAAAAACAATACAATTTTAGTTCTGGACCTAGTTAAAAAGCATAAATAGGTAGATAGAAATGTCAAAGCTCTGTCATCGCTAGCTCATATCAAATCCAAACGCAGATCATAACAAGGTTACCCAGAATCAATAATATTATTATCAAAACTAATGAAATACGAATCAATTAAATTAAGTAAGACAATTTCTAAGCCAAATAAAAATAAATAGGTTAATCAAAATAAACGCCTAAGGTGTTAATAGAGTCTGCGATTCTGCGATCGCGACCAATATCATCTTCGACTACATTGGCTGCGGCTTTCTGTGCCAAATCAGCCTCCTTAGGCTTTTCGTCACAATTTGCAGTCAATCTCTTCCTTTCCTCGTGTAATTCGAATTTATCTTCCAACGCTTCACCGATTGGGTTTAACTTGAACGCACTTTCCCCCTGACGATTTCCAAATTAATTGGTTATAACTTACTTAATAAGCATTTAATACATCGACTGCCTACAATATGACAGCCGTTTGGGTAAAGTAAGCCAGAGCCTTACAGCTGGACGTCCACTGTAACGTCTATCTTGTGGCACCCAAGATACAGGCTTTGCCTAGTTTGAGCTAATCTCAAAACCTTTTTTGTGTATTCTAACATAACAGCACGCCTCTATTCCCTAAAAGTTAAAAGGCTCCCGTAGACACCTGGGACGCGAAAGCGCGACGCGGCTCTGGTAGAACAATTTCTATGAAAACTTCACGGAAATTGTTCTATGAGAATCGCGTCACACCGTCGCGTCGCGCCCGTCTACCCACATGTCCCCAGTTATCTTATTTTGTCTTATTCTTTACATTGTCCCCCATGTAGCATGATATTCAGAAAAAGTATTTTTTTAAATTTTATTATATCTATTTAACGGAGTGAAACTGACATAATTTCTATAGCGCTATCGATTAAATCTATAACGTATGGTACCTACTATGGTGTGCACATGGAAACAGCCGAGAACTAAAAAGTGGGCAAGGATTCAAAAAGTGGGCAAGGATTCACGGTATTAAAACAATATATGCAAAAGTAACTCACTAGAAAGTCGATCGGGTCTTCAGGGCGTAATTTGGCAACTTCAAGCAGAGCAGGAGTTAATGTCGGGAAGATATGCTGGACTAAGTAATTGCGCATGGGCTCGCTTGCGGCGGCCAAAGCTGCTTCCTCTTCCTCACGCATCAACGCGTATAATTCCGTCTATAAAAATGAATATTTTTCTTTTTAGGGTTCGGTACCTCAGAAGGAAAAACGGAACCCTTATAAGATCACTTCGTTGTCCGTCTGTCCTTCCGTCCGTCTGTCAAGACCCTTTTTCTCAGGAACGCGTGGAGTTATCAAATTGAAATTAATACCAAATACTCAGGGCTGCAATAGGGATTGCAGCCCTGAGTATTTGGTATTAATTTGATTTGATTGATTTGATTTTGCGTTCGATTTTTTCACTGCTTCCCCCTGGAAGCAGTGAAAAAATCAAACGCAATCAAAATTTACGGGCGTTTATGTTCCGTTTATGCCGCATATTTTGACACTCGCAAGGGAATCAAAACCTATAGGGTACTTCCCGTTGACCTAGAATCATGAAATTTGACAAGAAGCAATGTCATGTAGCACAAGTACCTAAAGGGAAAAATCCGAAAACCGTAAATGTGTAGTTACATACCTACAAAATTCTACGAAACCCTCGGTGCGCGAGACCGACTTGCACTTAACCGGTATTTAACCGACTTCAAAAAAGGAGGAGGTGCTTGCTCAATGCGACTGTATTTTTTTTTTATGTTTGTTACCTCAATTATGATCGAGTACCTCTGGGTACTCGATCACCAACACGTCTATGCAGTGGGACCTGCATCGACAACATTATTCATAACACCAGAGGTAGCAGATGTGAGATTAAAGAATTCGCATTATCGGATCACACGGGCCACGGCGCAACTACTAAAATGTCGTGTCAAGAAAACTTGCACGCTATCCCATTGGTATATTCAGAAACGTGATTATAGCGATGAAAATATCAAAAAGTTTAGAGAATGTCTTCAAAGTCTCACTTTTCATGATGTGTATATGTGCTCCGATCCCAATGATGCATTTAATGAATTCCATGACATATATAAATTATTCTATGACTTATGTTTTCCAATTATTAAAATTAAAGTTTCGGTAATTAAAAGACCTAAATGGATATCAACAGGACTAAAAAAATGTTCCAAAAGGAAAAGGGACATGCTATGGGAATATCGAAAGTCCCCCAACCCAGAAAACAAAATCAAACTTAAAACCTACACTAATCGCTTGAAACACATAATTAAACAAACGCAAAAAGCCCAAAATTCTCATACTATACAGAATTCTGAAAACAAGAGTAAAGCCACATGGAATATAATTAATCAACAGAAAATAAATTATCCAAGAGAAGGAATAGACAAGATAATCATTGACAATACAGTTATCAACAGTCCAGAACAAATAGCGGAATCATTTAACACGTTAACTGCCATGTCAGGCACCGGTGCTTGACAGACATAGCACCTGTTAAGGCCATGTCACTCCCGGGTGACTGACGCCACAGTATATATTTTAGATGATCTCAGGGAGCCGTCCGGCACGTTTAGCTCGTTATTATCTATTAAAATTGACTGACAAGGCCCTGGAAAAACTATGTTCAACTTGGCCCAACGTTTTTATATTTAGAACTGGATTTATTTAAGTTTTATTGGGAAAAATAAAATGCGACACAATGAAACTATAGAAACTTTTTATTGTTCGAAATAATCATATTTTGGGCTTATACAGCTTAGAAAATTATAAAAAAAATGCAATTTAGAGTAATGAAATGCAATTATCAGTCAGAGAGTCCAAGGAAAAGTTACATTGTTTTATGTTCCTCGTTGAAACAAGATAGGCAAAAATGTGGTTCATTAGGGCATTGTGGGCAATAAGTATTCACTTGCTTAGTCTTCTTTCTAGCATAATTTCTGTCTATTGTTTGAACATTTACTTTATAACACCGTGAACAGTACTTTCTAGATTTTTTTACAGGTCCTTCTTTCTTTTTTAGCTCATGCTTTTGCCTCCTATTTCTTGTCAATGGCATGTCAGGATTACTGTTTTCTTTGCCCGACTCTGTTAGATATTTGCACAACTTTTTCCTATATTCTACTATCCCTATTTTAGACTTCGTGGTTTCTTTATAAATTATGTAAGAATTGAGTAATGCAGTGTTCAACAACAGTTCAACACCAAGTTTTCTGTACCATTTTACACTTTTTCTCAAAGGTGTAGAGTATGCGATCATCTGATCAGATAGGTCTACAGAAGATTTTGCGTTGTTATAATCGACTACAATTTTTGGTTTTATTATTTCTTTGTCTCTTTTGTAAGTCCTTGTAAATCCAATAGAATGTTTCGTAGACAGTAAATAAACATCCCTTTTATCCTTCCATTTCATACATGTCATACCATCTTCATTTTCTTTAGCTCTAAACTCTCCTTTTTTTATCTTTCCGTTTATAACATCTTTAGGCAAATATTTTCTATTTTTACGTAAAGTGCCCACAAGATGCGTTTCTTTGTCCAACAATTTGCGTCCAAGATCAATACTGGTATACCAGTTATCGGTATATAATGTATGACCTTTTTGAAGATATCCTTCCATAAGTGACATCACAACATTGGTTGGGGTTGTAGTTTCGGTCTCACTTCTCTTTCCCGCATATATTTGAATTCTGTTAGTGTAGCCTGGATTAGTACATAATTTAAAAACTTTAATTCCATATTTGTGCCTCTTCAATTTGATATATTGTCGGAATATAATGCGACCCCGAAATGGTACCAGAGACTCATCAATACAGAGATTTTCTTGAGGATAGTAATATGTTTCAAAGTTGAGATTCAAAGTATTTACCAATTCACGTATTTTGAACAGACGGTCGCCATATCTTTGGTTATCGTTGTTAGAAAAATGTACCATTCGTAACAAAATTTCAAACCTGTTACGAGACATAATCGTACGCGGGAAAGATTGACAAATCAGGGGGTCTGTTGACCAATAATCAGCTAGCTTAGGCAATCTAACTATGCCCATATATAAAATCAAACCAAAAAACCTTTTGATTTCGTCTTGGTTTGTATCAGACCAACTAAGCAGTCGTGATCCTCGTTTTATTTGATTTTTTGAACTAAGTTTAGTAATTGTCTGAGTAGCAAATCGGTTGGTTTCCATAGCTATATCATGAAACACACTATCCGGAACTAACAAAGAATAGAAATCCTCTGGTTTGGATTTTGCCATCGTATTTCTCAAACTATAAGGTTTCAAACCAGGGCACTCTGTGAAAGGTATAATTCTTCTTTGCTTACCCGCTGGTTCATACCATAAATCGATCTCAAGCCTTGTGCTAACCTGCTGTTCTGGGTTTTCATCTTCGTCGCCACTTTCTATCACGTACCGCCTCTTTCTGTTTTCTCGCCTATGCAAAATTACTTCTGTATCGTCACATATTTCACTACAACATGGAATTTCTAACAGCGGGGAATCTCTTTGAGTCAGTTGTTTTTCTAGTTCGTCAATTGCTTGCAGATCTACCAACGATAATTCAATATCACACGTATTATCAATAATGGACATGATCACAATAGCTATCGTCACACAAAATCTCCAAAAACACAAAAAATCTAGAGCAATGGGTGCGTGCACTTCCGCAGATAATTCGAAGCGACTAAATAAACACTCTAGGTACATCCACAGAGCATGTAACCTTGGTACATCGCATGGCACGCGCCGGACGGGTTGCAACCTGCAAGGAATGAACTATGACACGCGTAGGTACTTTTGTTCAAACGGCCGAGCGCTGCACCGAGTGATTTCCCGCGCAAATAAATTGGCGGCCGGCGGACGGTGCCTGACAAAATACCTGACATGGCCCAATAGCTATGTTTTGTTTCGTTTGGGCCTCGTCAGGCACATATGCCAGACATTTTTTTTTTTTGCTTTATTTTACATTATAATCACCGGAAACAAATTAAAATGTCATATAATGTGATTTACTTGAATATACAACCAAAAAACAAAAAAAAAAAACGTCATCAAAATTTTACTATGGCAGTTAACGTGTTAATGAATATTTTATCAATCAAATTCAATCTCAGGGTGACATTAACCATAATAACATGCTGACATTTGACACAATTTCTAATTCAATATTTGTGATACCAACGGTACCAGCTGACATTATTAAAATAATAAATTCTCTGAAAAACACAAACAGCGCTGGTTATGACGAGATAATCACCAAAGTGATTAAAGCTACATCTTATATTATTGCACCCATACTTAGTCACATTATCAATGATTGCATTGAAAAAGGCATATTCCCAGGAAAACTAAAAATCTCTATAACAAAACCAATGTATAAAAAAGGTGACAGGCAAGATCCAAGTAACTACCGACCCATTGCCCTTATTCCAGTCTTCTCTAAGATATTTGAAAAAATAATTTAAAAAAGCATATATTCATTCTTAGAAACGAATAAAATCTTAATCAGCGAACAATATGGTTTTAGGCAAAGTAAAAGCATTAATTCTGCTATATATGCCCTTGTCAAACATGTACTCACAAATATTGACAATAGAAATCCTGTTGTTGCATTATTTATGGACATGACTAAGGCCTTTGACCACGTTAGCCATAAAATACTCCTTAACAAATTAGATAAATGTGGTATAAGAGGTAATGTCCTTCAACTTATTAAATCATACCTAATGAATCGGCAACAATGTACATGTATAAAGAAAATCTGCCACTACACTAAAACAGAAATTACTTATATGTCAGAATATCGCAAATCTTTATTTGGAGTACCACAGGGCGGTGTCCTAGCACCACTATTTTTCATCGTATATATTAATGACATGCCTAAAACTATTTCTAATCCGATGATCTTATTCGCGGACGATAGCACAATACTATTTAGAAGCGAAAATGACGAGACCTTTGAAAATGACATAAATAATAATTTAAATGACGTAATAAACTGGCTCACTGAAAATAACCTCAAAATAAATCTAGAAAAAACCACTTATATCTCGTTTGAGCAAATAATAAAGAATAAAAAACTAGAAGTTCGATATGGTGACAAGTATATTCAGGAGGCAGATAATACGAAATTTTTAGGTATCTGGATAGACAAAAAGATGAACTGGAAAATACATATGGAAAATGTATGCAAGAAACTTAGTCAGTGTTCATATGCCCTTTATAACTTAAGGAAAATTTCAAATCAGTCAACATTATTAATGGCGTACCACGGATATGTATCATCTATATTGCGATACGGACTAGTATTTTGGGGAAATTCCCCCGATAGAGAAATGGCGTTTAAAGCACAAAAGAAATGCATAAGGGCAATGTGTGGCATTCAAAGCACAGACAGCTGTAAGCCATATTTCCAAAAGCTTCAGCTACTCACACTTCCCTGTCTTTACATATACGAAGTTGCAAGCTATGTTAAGACAAATATACACCTATACAATCACCCAAAGAGTTTACGTCACAAAAATAAAATATGTGCAATACCACATAAAAAAGCCATTTTTAGTAAAAACTTTCTTGGTATGGCACCCAAAATTTACAATAAGCTACCTCAACATATAATCGAAATCAAAAATACGGATCAATTTAAAAAAAAACTGCATGATTTTTTAGTCATAAGATGTTACTATCATATTAATGATTATCTAAATGAAAGACTACATCCGATTTATTAGATTAGGGAAGAATCGTGAGTTTTATGATTATGAATTATTAATGAATTTATTTGATCTGATTTGTATTCATTTAAAATCAGACTGATGTATATTGTTACTTTGAATTGAACTATATTGTTAATTGACTTATTTAAAATTTAATTTGTATTTGTTGGTAATTTAATGTTTGAATTTTATTTTGACATTTTAATTTTATTTTGACATTTAATTTTTTATTGATTCAGTTTTTAATTTAATGCTGACATTTAAATATTATTATAATAATTTCATAACTGTAACTGACAAGGCTGACATATTTAATTTTTTATATTGTACCTACTTTGTTATTTGCACACCCATGTGATGGTTAAACGTGGAGAACTTTATTATTCATTTAAAAACAAAACATCAATGTATATTTTTTACCCATGTTTGCAAATAAATAAATATTCTATTCTATTCTATTCTATATTCTATTCAAAGCTCCATTATTTATAAGCCCATTTGCAAAATTCCTTTTTTATTTGTAAGGATATACTTTCAGATTGGTCCCATAGATTTCATCAAAAACGGTTCAGTAGTTTGGTTTTTAAACCAAAATTACTGGTAAAAACTACAATTAAAAGTGAAAAATAAAAATGATTTTGCAAAAAAAAATCAACCGATTTCCAAAAAAGACACTACAAAGTGAAAAATAACTTTAATTTCGGAATGCGGTGGCAAACAAAGAAAATGCGAACCCAACGACACCGACTTCCGAAATTAAAGTTATTTTTCAATTTGTATTATTGTCTTTTGTAGAAGACGGTTGCTTTTTTTTTTTTTCAAGAAACTTTTTTTTATCGTTAAAAAAGACAGCCGACTTCTAAAAATATAGCATTAACTCAATAATCACCCAATATTCCATTTTCTCTTCGCGTTCTGTTTTCAACTTATCCTCAATTTCTTTTAAAGCTTTTGCTTCTTTGGTTCTTAAAGTTTCTACATCCTCTTTTTCTTTCTTTTCAGCAGCTTCAATAAATGCTGCGAAAATTTATTATATATTGAGATTTCTAGAATTTAAAGAAGTAAATTTTAAGCCTTATATCTCACTAGGACGCCATAGTCGCGCTGCCAGCAAAATATACAGCAGCTTTATGATGGGTATCTCACCAGGCGTCCAATCGGCTGTGCAATCAACCAGACATTTTCGTCAGTGCGACCATGGTTGCGCCGCCATTGGTGTCCTAGTGAGATAGGGCCCTAAGAATCCTTGCAACTGACCAAGTAGTTTTGTATAGCGGCACGGACGACCCATTCGCAGAGCTACAGCCGCGTATGGACCCTTCATTGCATAATCCAAATGGTCTTTAACGGGAACTACTAATGGATGTATATCCAATTCGTCGAAAAAGTTGAGTGGAGTAATGTCCCGGGTATCACCAGATCGAAAGTCGCTCAATCGCTTCAGTATTGATTCCTCATCCAATCGAGAATATCCTTCAGGCTGTCGCATAGCTTTATCGCAGATATATTCGTCGTTAGCATCTAGTGATACCACAATGTCTGCAACAACATTGTGATAAGTTAGGATGGACGACTCGTGTTTTTAAGAAAAAAGAGAAAAAGTTATCTTCCTGACCTGGTAACATCTTTTTTAACACATTACTATACAAATCGGTATCTTCATCGAAGGGTTCCTCATCGGCTTCCTCTCCAACCTCAGAGTCATGTTCTTCGCCTTTCTCAAATACTAGATACAGAAATGAATAATTTAATAACCAATCGTCTTATAGCAATGGGCAGAAGTTATTTATCGATTGAATTAAGAATTTGAAATAATATTCCAGTTATGGAACAACAAACTAAATGTATGTGTACTTAACAAAGTTCAAACTCCATTTCGAATTTGAACTTTGTTAAGTTTGACATTTAGTTTTTAGTTTAGTTTTATTTTAACAAAAAGTTTTTGGGTGCAATCTAGGGTGCAAAATAGGAAAACTTTTTGTTACAAATGGTCACCCAAAAACCAACCTAAAATACATTTCACTAAAGTAAATAATTGATTGAGTGGCGATGGAATATAAATTAGCTGAGATTATGAACACTCAAACTCAAAGTATTTAATTTAAATTAAACCAATTACAGGCACTTTTGAATTGTCAAGGGGTCGGTCAGTCAGAAAAATGAAGCTAGTTGCCCATTCCAAAGCGTAGTAGGTACCTATGGAGAAGAACGGGCAAGAAACTCCATGGACACTCTTTTAAATCAAAATAATATGGTTACAAAGTATTGGTTACATCATTAATGTTAGAAATTATGCATTTGAGAACGATGCAGAACGTTAAAAGCGTCCGTAATGAAAAAAAAAAAATATTAAAATAAGCCATGGCAGCAAAGAGATGACTAGTCACTACTGACGGCGCCCGTTCACGAATATTACGCATGGATTAGCACCAATCACCATTCAGCTCAACCATTTTGAAAGGAGCTAAATGATCCGACACATGCGCCACCATCAGCGAGACATTTCAGTGAGCATAACATACTCTCAGCCGCCAGGGCACATTCAAGTCAATGAAAGACGTACCCAGTAAATGGTAGCTTTATAGTATGTACACAGTACTCGCACATGTGCTATACAATTATACAATACTAGAGCATTGAATTTATATAATGCAAAAATAGTATTTTAAAATCTTCAGCAGCTCCAACAGTATTTTCAAATGCTAATCAATTTATTTATGCGTCCTTATAGAGCAGCACCAGCGTTTAGCCAAACATTTTTATGTGCGATGTAATCCCCCAATCTTCTATACTTATAATAAATCTGTAGAGAGGTCAATTCTGTACATGAAATATATTTCCAAAATAACTATCAGGGGGTGATTAGGGATCGATACTGATGCCAAAAATGCAATCAGTAAAATTTTTGTCTGTCTGTCTGTCGGTCTGTCTGTCTGTCTGTATAACCGTTATAGAAACAAAAACTACTCGACGGATTTTAACGAAACTTGGTACGATTATTTTTCATACTCCTGAGCAGGTTATAGTATACTTTTCATCACGCTACTATCAATAGGAGCAGAGCAGTGAAGGGAAATGTTGGGAAAACGGGAGAAGTTACTCCATTTTTTAAGCTTCCGTCGCGTGTGCAACCTTAATGGTTAAAGCTACACAGAAATAATGTATGTCGGAAATGTTCCCCTTAAAATTATATAAAAAATATCCCACGACAGCATATGTCTATCTTTTATGGTTGACTCACAATAACACGTGTAACTCCCGATAGCTTAGCAGTTCGAAGCATTCTGATTATATTTGTCTACTCTTACGTTTATAACACTCTCAATCATCCCTAATTAAAAAAGTTAACATTATTAACTATTCCATAAAAAAGAATCATAGAAATCGGTATAGCAACACCAAAGTTATACATGAAATACGCTAATAATAAGCCATCGCGCGTGAATACCGGTTCGATTACGATGAAACTTGGTATAATTATTCTTTTATATCCTGGGCACCACACTGGGTACTTTTTATCCCGGAAAAGTATACACAATAAAAAACAAACTTAATTTTGCGGTTCGATCCCTAGACCCGATTACTGTACCAACCGCAAATAATAAGTTTGTCGTAGGTTATGTCACCCGCAGTAGAGTTCTGCGCACGGCTAAGATACTGTAATATTTTATCTTAAGATTAGAGATGGGCCGACTACATATAGTATTTGCCGACTAAACGACTAGCCGACTAATCGGTTTTCAAAATGCCGATTAGTCGGCCGACTAATCGGCAATGCCGATCATTCTAATACCTACTTGCTAGCTACTACCTAGCTTAATTACTGACTGATTAATACGTTCTATGTTACCTTATTGGTTTTTGAATGTTTCAAGACTGTAACTTTAGATTTAAAATCTATATATATTAAATTCAAAGTCCTTTTTTTTTTGAGGATGGGAAATCAGCAAATGACCCCTCCCACTCTGGGTGGAGCGGAAGGGAGTGTCAGACTCTTACTGACTAAAATCCACCCGTGTTCCTTCCTTAGCCCTTTATGTTCCAGGGCAGCGGTAACCATTTCGGACGATCCCGCTACTCTGGCAGAAATTCAAAGTCCTGACTCACTGACTGACTGATATATCAACGCACAGCCTAAACTGCTGGTCCTAGAGACATTAAATTTGGAGGGTGTGTTCTTAGTGAAGAGTAGGTATCCACTAAGAAAGGGTTTTTCGAAAGTCCACCCCTAAGAGGGTGAAATGGGGGTATTTTGTTTGCATGGGAAATCTTATTCCTTGAGTTAATAAAAACTTGGCACTAATACTAATCTAAGTAAATTATGAAGTTTGCCATTTTATGTTTTTCTAAACTACCCCCTTAAAAGGAATTGGGGTGTTTCAAAGTTTGTATGGAAGAATTTTAGCGCGCGATCCGATTATCTCGAAACTCACTATTAATTATACCTACGATCGAAAGTAAAGAATAATGTGTATCAGTGTTTTTCGAAAATTAACAGTGACGGGCCGAAAAGGGGTAGTCAATTTTACAGGGGAGGATTTTACTGCATGGCTTGATTAGCTCGAAAATTAGTATAAATAATCTTTAAGTCAAGTTATAAATACCTCCCAAACGATTTTTTTTAAATTTTACCCCTGTGGGGTTAAAAAGCAGGGATACAGTTTATATGAAAAATCGTCTTTATTAGGTTAATAAACTTGAAACTTGGCAAGAATACTCGCCTAAGTAAGTAATTTTATTATTATAAGTTTTTCAAAACTACCCCTCAAAGGGGGTCTTGAAGTTTGTGTGAAAGTAATTGAATGCGCGGTCCAATTAACACGAAACTCAGTATTAATAGTTTTGACAGAAAATAATTAATAATAATTATGTAAAGTAGTCGAAAATTCAGCTGCATCTGGTTAGACTGGAAGCCGACCCCAACATAGTTGGGAAAAGGCTAGGCAGATGATGATGATGATGATGATGATGATGATGTAAAGTAGTCGAAAATTGACACCTGACGGGGGAAAAGGGGTAATTCGGTTTTTAAGGGGAGGATTTAAACTTGAAACTGTATGTTACATTTTCACACGTAAACCACTGAACTTCTGATTTGGCAAAAAGATAGATGGCATCCTAGGGAAGGACATACTTTTTATTAGGGTAGCACGTTCCCGTGGGATAATTTCCGACATCCACGCGGGCGAAGCCGCTGGCAGAAGCTAGTTTATAATATGCCTGGCTGCATAGTGTGCGTTTTATACAAGATTTAAATTTTGTGTGTGTGTGTATTTTATTGTAACATTTTAAACAGTACCCCATGAAAGATGAGTCTACTTTGCCAGCCTGAAACATGGTTAAACTAATTGCTCCCTATTTCTAGTGATATAATTGTGTCCTTCACCTCTTTTACTAATAAAAAGATGTAGATGTTTCCTTACGTACATAATGTTTTCATAGACATATTGAAAAGGTACCGTCATGATGTTAATATCTTTAAACAATTTCCTTAGAGTCACGCCTGCGGAGGCTAAATATGGCTCTGATGGCTCTTTTCTGCAAAATAAAAATAGACTCGATGTCTGCAGCCCGTCCCCCCATAGTAAAATACCGTACGACATAATACTATGAAAGTAACTAAAATAGACTAGTCTCGCGGTGTCAACAGCAGTAAATTGACGGATTTTTCTCACGAATACGCTGCTAAACTTAGTCGTCCTGCAAGGGATCTTAAATGACGACCCCATTGAAGCCTTGAGTCGAGCGTGATCCCAGGAAAACAGTTTTATCGACGAATTCTAGTTTCTCTTGATTCAATTATATCTCACAATGACTACTTTTGACATTTGGTAAAGACATTCTTATACACTTCGTTTTTTTTCCATTTAATAATCCAACATTGGTTCACTGCTAATAATTTAGTTATTAGCAGTGAACCAATTTTGGATCTGCAGTAGTGCGTTATTTACGTCGTCAAGATTTGATGCACGTCTATTAATTTTAAAAATCAAGGAAGTATCGTCAGCAAATAACACCATCTGTTAGTTGGGTTTTTAACAAATGGGGTAGATCATTAATATAAGTATACTAAAAAGAGGAAAGGACCTAATATCGAGCCTTGTGGTACACCCATTTTTACTTATCAATTGAGTGAATTGAGACCATTTATTTGAACTCGCTGTTGTCTATCATTTAAATAAGATTTTACTAAACTCAGCGCAAGTTTTCCAAGTCCGTAATGCTCAAGTTTTAAAAGTAAGGTTTCGTGGTCGACGCAATCAAAAGCCTTGGAGAGGTCACAAAAAAATCCTATGGCGTCTTACACTGCTATAATATGTCTACTTACATGATTGAGCTTGTGCTATCGTCATAGGGAACCCGTCGAGAACCCATCCTCTATTTGCAGCATCACGACTTAACAACTTCTGGCGCAAGTATCTAAAGAGTTTCAAATCAAATAAAACATTTCGCATATGCATTATTTAAGGTTTAAGATACTCTACTATGCTATACAGGGTGGAAACTTTCAGCGGGGCAGTAAGGGGAAGTACCTTATCCGTTGCAGCTACGCGAAAATGGTCTTACTATCCATATTTTTTTATGGAATTTTGATCCACATTCACAGATTTAAAAAAAAAATACAGTTAGCAAGAAAATAGCCATTTTACACAAAAACATTTTTTGATGCCAATCGATCCTGTTTCTAATACTGATCAAAAACTTCTATGGGACCAACCATCGTTGGAGTACTCAAAAAGTTACAAATTGCAGAAAACTTTTCCCGAGAAATGGGTTTTTTCTTGCTAACTGTAATTTTTTTTTGAAAATCTGTGAATGGAGATCAAAATTCCATAAAAAATTATGGATAGTCTCCTAAGACCATTTTCGTGTAGCTGCAACGGATAAGGTACTTCCCCTTACTGCCCCGCTGAAAGTTTCCACCCTGTATACTGATAAAGCATTTGCAGTTGGCCTTTTATCGTTAAATTCACAACTAAAGCTCACATCATGCGGGTCATGCCCCGCGTGACGTGAGCTTTGAATTGACGCAATAATACGCGATACTGATGCAATAATATCTACATTGCTTTTTCCATTCCGTTTTGTCATTTACATCGACCTTTCCGTCTTAATATTACTTAATATGATAAAATTATGAAACCATGGATTAGTGCCCGGGTGCCTGTAGTTCTATTTCTTATTTAAAGAAAATTGTAACAAAATATTACGCCATAATTTCTTCATCGGCAAGCTGGCGACCAGACTGCAGGATAGCTAAGGTTTGTCTCGCTTGTTCCTGCGAGCCGTCCTCCTCGTCAAGATCGTCGTCAGCGTCTGCCACGTTGGGGTCTTCCTCTTCTCCAAAAGTAGGAACTCCTAGTGCAGCCGTTTCGCCGGCCTCCCAATGACTCACACGCCACGTCTGCGACAGATGTATAGCGCTACGAGGTTATTTAGTCGCGTGGCAAAAATCGGAACTAGTGCCGCATCTTATTTTTTTAATACATTTCAAGTGACTTTTCACAAAACAATTGCACAAAATGTTTATCAACAGCACCCCCCTGTGAACGTCATTCGACCGCCAGAAGATAAACTAACCTCACATTGATTCGGCTTGCCGTACAATAAGAGGTTGTACTGGAAAAGTATAGCTTGATATGTCACCGTGTGTCCCAAGTGCGATTATTTAGAGAAATTGCCCTGCGCAATAACGAATGCGAAACGAATGCTATTCGAAAAATGACACACCAGCTATCAATTACAATGGGCACGTTGCTTTTGATAAGTTTATCGGAGTATTATGAACAGCCATCTGTGTTCCGTGACATTCTGTAATGTGTATGAAGCACATCCGAACAAACAAAATTCAATCTGCCTAGTCTTTTCCCAATTATGTTGGGATCGACTTCCAGTCGTTAACTGGATGCAGCTGAATACCAATGTTTTACATAGAGCGACTGCATATTAGACCTCCACAACCTAGTTACTGGGTCACACGATACCCTTTGTCAGACTTTCGGGCTTCTTACTACACATAACGACTGTAAAAGATCTACTAATGACAGCCGGGATGTACGGCTAAACTGCCTTCCGAGCTACGGAGGAGTCGCGATGTGTAATGGACCCATCCACGATCCGACCGCGACAAGCAAAGCTTAACGTTCGATCGACCCATGCGGCTGTTATTATTTAGCCACGAGCCGCTCTCTAAACATACAAAATTATGACTAACTAAATCATCCAGCAAATCTTGAACCACGGTTTCTGGTGAGATGTAGACGAGGCCATAAGCTTCACAAATACTTTTTGCCAAAGTCGTTTTTCCGGTAATTGGGGGGCCGTATATGACAATCTGTGGGAATTTACATATGTGAGTTCTAGCGGTTTACCTTGTAACAGTAATCAACTGTTAGCTAAACCTTTTGTTATTAAGTACCTTAAAAGATTTCAATCCCCTCTCTTTCTTAAATTGCTTCATAAGAGCGGGCACGTTCTCCGCAAAGGTCAAATCGGAAACCCACTGTATCGCCATTGTCTCGACGGTGAAAGTCGGCTCCATATTCAAATTAAGAGTGATCAAATCGTATATTCTTTGCTGTAATTTTATAATCAATTGTTTATTTATTACTTTATTGAATAGACGACAGCAGGTCAAGCTACCCGAAACTGTCAAATTTTTCCAATCAACCTTGAACCTTAATGCTTTAGTGATAAATTTGAAAATCTATTAAATAAATTTGACAGATTGTAGTTGCTTCATGTGCTGGCGTCTGTACACCTCTAAAATACATAACATAAAAAATACATCAAACACTACAAAATATACAATGGGCGGCCTTATCGCTTCCTGCGATCTCTTCCAGGCATTTTCAGTTCTAGCTGATCAGGATAACCTCGCATTTTACAGGCTTTTCGTACAATAAGAAGTCAGCATATACTGGAAATTTATAGCTTGACATGTCGCCGTGAGTACCTACATACTTAGCTAAACCTACAAACACTTTACAGATGCATAAAAACTCCTTACATCAATTTCTGGGATCAAGAAAGCGTCCTCAGGTGGAATACATTTGAACATTCCAGAACCAACTGTGCGTCCAAGTGGCTTCACTATCTGCAACAGGAATGCATTTATCGTACCTAAGTACCTACATACCACACTCTAGTTATAAGAGATAACAAACTTCATTGTTACTTACTTCTCTTTGTTTTGAAATGTTTTGTTCTACAGCCAATATGTAAAGCTTCCTTGGGAAATCTAAAAGTAGGCCGTGGACAATTCTGGAAGGGATGTAAGTATCGTTTAGGTAAGTATTAACAACTGTTTGACTAGACCTAGGTATACTGCGTTCGCGCTTTAGTTTCTAAACATGTAAGCAAATATGTTTAATTATATGTATAATAAATAACTAATAAGATTATTTCAATAGCAGGTACTGTCATTGATATCAACTTAATTAACACTAATATTTAAAGTTGATATTCGTGTAGCTAGGTGGAATAACATCGATTGGAAACGAGAATTAGAATAGACCGTAGGTACAGACGCCAGCACATCAAGCTACTACAATCTATCAAATTTCTTTAATAGATTTTCAACTTTATCGTTAAAACATTAAGGTTCAAGGTGGATTAGAAAAATTTGACAGTTTCGGATAGCTTGACCTGCTGGCATCTGTACCTATCTCATTAACTCGTTATGAAGCCCTGTATAGCAATGAACTTTAAAATGCGTAAGAACTTTCAACTTTGATGGGTTTAAAGTCGGATCTAGTCAACTTACAGGTTGTTTTTATTTTGTTTAACCAAACAATAGTTACCTCAGTTACCTTAGATTTGACACTAGGTTACTGGTATTGGACTTCTTGATGAAGCCTTCGGTATACAGGAGATACATGCTTAAAGCCAAGAATTATTTACGGTAATAACGGTATACCTACCTACTTAGTTGATATGACAACAATTTGTGAACAATACTCACTGTCCTAAGTCCGCAACGTTTATCAGAGGTACAGTATTATTTCCTCGGCCGAGGATAGGCAGTATCCGCTCGCACTCCCAAGCCTTTTGAAACCAATAGAAAAGCACGTCTTCTTTGCCGCCGTATGTCACTCCTGCAGCAATTACCAGAGCTCTGTTAACAAAATACATCGTCACCATCGGTAAGTAGTTATACAAGGTCAAATTAAATTAGATAGCGAAACTCCGCACACGTGTTAGATATTGATATCAACGATGATACGAAAAAATAAGTTTTTATGATTTTTATTGTATGGATCAACGACGAATATCATTTTATTTTTATTTTTTTGTCTAGATCGACTTCACAGGCGTTATGGGTATTGATATTTAAACAAAGAAATACAGATTTTCTACACTCATATTTGAAGTAACTACAATACCCTGAAAAAATCATCAAACCTTTCTGTTTTGTCATGTCGTGTTCAGATATCGAAACCCATCATATCTGCGGAGTTTTGCTAGCTAATTTAATTTTCCCAGTAGGTATATGTTATTAATCATCAGTAGGCTATAACAGTCTATTTCTAGTTTTGTCTCCAATTGCAAGTCTCTCTTACTCAGTGGGTGCGACCATTATGGGCATGGCTGCACGGGGAGGTGGGACCCGCTGAGAAACAGCGGGTCAAAGCCTGACGGAGGAGCGGTGAATGCTTATGCGAATCCCGCACCCCCGGCCATAGGCAGAAGTGGAACACCGCGGTGGTTTTAGCCGGTAAGAGTCCGGCATACCCCTCTGTCACCCCCACGATGGAGGAAGTCCAGGTTTTCCACCGCGCAGCAATAAAAAAAATGTCTCTCACTCACTCATCCATAAGTAGCCCGAAAGTGTCATACAGAGATGGTATGTTATTATCAGCAGACAAATAGGGCACCTGCGGCATTGTTCTTGACATACATACATATACCACTGGCCATTAACCGCTATTAACGACAAGTAAAGTGTAGGATATTAAAGAACTTACCCGATTATCGACTTATATTTTCTGGCCATGCCAATCACTGCATTTTCAGCGTCATAGTGCAATTTATAATTTGGATGTGGCTTCCTTTTCCGGAAATCGGTTTCTATGAAAGGCATGTCTGGATTGTCCTGTAAAAGCAGTGAATTTCTACATTGACGTGAAAGTGCTTTTTGCCTATAGGTAGGTGTGTACCTTTAGGTAAATACCTACCTACGTAACGAATGCGACGGTTTTCTTCATTATTCGGGTATAGGTACCTACCTTCATACCTGCGTGACCTCTGCGGTTTAAACCTATTTAATTATTTTTTTCTAGTTCGTATAACTAGTCATCTACGCTTTCAGGTAGCGGATCGTCAGGATCGACTTGTTATTTAAACATTCACACTTAACTATACGAGTCATTAGTACTTTCAGGGTTAACATTTTACACATACTTAGGATCATCTTTATAAGATACTTAATACTCATTTGAGAGTTAAAGTAATTTAGTAGGCACGAACCTAAAACCGATTGCAATCGATTCCCTAGTTCGGAAAACAAATGCGTGACAAAGATTTACCATCAACCAGATTAAGTACGAGAAAACTTGAGGTACCTAGGTACATCGGTACCTACCTCAAGTTTTCTCGTACTTAATCTCTTTTCGTTCCGTAACTGTTTTAATGATATTTAATGATAAATGATTTATTTTCTGTAAGTAGGTTTGTACAAACACTTTTACACGTCAATAATATTATTTTTAAACTAGATAAGTTCGGCGTTTCCTATCTGACTACTCTGAGAAGAAAGGCCAAAACAAACTCAGAGGTCACTGTCTCTTTTAAAATCCAGACATAATCTTGGTCAGATCATGTGAAGACCATGTAAGTAGATTGGTGTCTGAAATGGTGATTAATTTAAACTTATTTTTTTGACGCCATTTTTTTTTAACCGACGAAAAAAAACGGAGTAGGTTCTCAAGTCGAGGCGTACCTATAAGTATATATTATATACCTATATATATATATATTTTTTAATATAAGTAAATTATTATACTCGTTAAACGCCTGACTCACCTACCTACCTGCGCTGCAGTGGCTATAGGAATTAAGATAATTAACACAAAGGACCGGGATCTGTTTCTCACAAATGTGGACATACTTACCGGATCCAGTGGTTTGGTGCAGGCCCAAGTCATGACAGTGGATATCAGTATCAAGTACCGCTTCTTGAAGTCTCCGGCGCCGCCGAAAGCACTTGATGCACCGGCATCGTCTTGGTCCGGTTTTGGTTCTGGGGCTTGTTTTTCTAGCAACTGCTTCAGAACTGTCATAATGTGAATAATTATGAATGCAAATTATAATGACGACGACGATAGGTACCTTGCCTAGATGGTGAGGTATACCTTTACAGTCCAGCGGTTCATCCTTTCAGGTCCAATTTAACACCAGCGTCGGGTACCTACTAGTTGTCTAGCATTTTTTGCTGAACTGGGCCTTTTTGGCGCAGCCGTGAGGCACACTTTCCTGCTAATTTCTTACTCGGACTTTACACTTTTTATTGGATTTTTTATGTTTTTATCTGATGTATGTATGTACTTGTCTGGTGTGTTGTGTCTTTTAGTCTGTGCTAATTAAATGTACTTTCTTTGTTTAAAATAGCTTGGCCTTCCACTGTTTGTTAGGTATACGGAAGGCCGCACGTCAGTAGTAAAAAAACCAGTATAAGCTGGCCTCGAATTCTATTGAAACCCCGTACTACGCTAGCTCACAGAATAAGCAAGCTGAAGTGGTAATGCGCCGGTAATATCACTCGTAGAACCGATGACCGTTAGGGTAGACGCGTTCTAGAGTAGAACAGTGGACAGCGAATAGGCAAAAAAAAAAACGATCGATCGGAGCCACGATCTTGGCATCGACTGGCAGTCATCAACGGGATGAGAGTTGCCGAGAATCGAGCTGAATGGCGTGCAATTGGAGAGGCCTTTATCCAGCAGTGAACTGCTGTAGTCTGATGATGAGGACTACGCTAGGCCAGCTCATAGTTAGTGTTACCAATGACGACACTTGGAAATGTTTTCAAACCAAATGTCGTGCAGGCGCGCGCAATCTTGAATTAAACGATGAGTAACTATGTACTTACCTAAAATATAGTGTAGTAAGTATAGGGATTTAGATCAAAATTCCTTACGAGTGATGTATTCCATTGCAATTCTAAGCTCTTCTCGATCGCAACTGACATCCAATACGACAGTGCCGCAGGTCAGCATTACTGGTATACATTCTTCTTTTGTTACAATCCTGGCCACGTTATCTAAAGTCTTGATCTTTGGGTTGGAAACAGTCCCTAGAAGGTTTTGCAACAATGTCAATAAACAGAACTGTTACTTAGTTTTTTACAGCATAATATACCCAGATAGTACCAGTTGGTTATGTGTAGCTAGATAGGTCGGTTCCCTACCGATCTACGCAGAGATATAAATCATACGTTGCGATTGTGAATTATTATGAATGTCTAAGCCGACGTTCGCACAGACGTAAAATATCGCGATGGGATTTTATGGCGCACAGGATTTTCAACTCTCGGTGTTGAGCCAAGCATTGAGAATCCAACACAGCGCATCCCAGCGCGTCAAAATCACACGGTTGGATTGTCGACTCTCGGCGCTAAGCAGTAAAGATAAAGATATTTTATTTTGTAAATATGGATACAGTACATGGTGATATAATTTATATAATAAAACGTTTAGTTAAGATAACTATAGGATCCAGTGTGTTAGTAGTACAATAACTTATAGCTAGTGTTAGTAATACAACCTTAATTTACTGGCCCCCTGCCTGACCCACGAATCGAGGTATCAATACTCATGTGAGCATTAATACATCGACTCATGTACAGACAGTCAAGTCTACTAGCTCGCTGTTGCGACTAACCCGCACTCTGCTCAACATTGACGCGCACCGCTTGCGCAGTAGTGTAGAAGCAATCGATGCGCGCCTCCGCAAACATACGTGACGCACTACAGTGGCGGGGCAGCCGCAACATCGTTCTTAGCGCTTCACTGTGGAATTTTGCTTCAATTGCGGTCACCTATATTTTATCCCTTCATCCTATAGATCCAGCGAAGAACTAAAACTTCTGGGAAGGAACCATGATTTTATTATGTTTAGTTTTGAAGTTATTTTGAACTCGAGAAAACTCCATAGAAATGCATTATTTCGTCTCAAATGTATGATTTTGCAATTGTTAGTTATTGCAAATATTAGTTCAGCCATATTTTACCAGTCGGCATGCAAAAGTTACAAAAATAAAAACTAATCCGTGCGTGCATTTAGTGCGTTGAAAATCCAGTGCGCCACTAAATCGCAACGCTATCTAAGTATACTTTTCGTCCGTGCGAACGTCGGCTAATAGTACCTACCCATAAATAGTAGGTACCTTACCCTCTACTCCCCACAGGGTTAAAGGCGTGAGGAAAGAAGGGAGAAGCTGCTACAATAAACTTTAAGCAAAAGGTATGAGCAAATTACCTACTTACCTATAATTTCATAAGGTTGTTCAGGCTCAGGAAGTTCTAAAATTGCGTCTTCGCCAATAAGAGTTAGTGAAGGAGGTGCTGATGCTACATTCTTCTCTGTCAGGACTTTCGACACTTCCTTCAATAAATACTCTCCATGATAGGAATCTACATTATTTATAAAATATCGCTTGAATGAAAACACGTTCCCGAGATCATTCGATGACTTTTCTGAAGAAAGCTTGTCATTAGATTTCTTCATTCTTAAGTTATTCATAAAAATGTTTTATTTATATTCTTGTAAATATTTTTAATGTTTCAGTTGTGAATTTGTGACATAATTCGATGACGTAATATGAAATCATTCAAATAAGTTAAGTTTAAAAAAAAAGATAAATAGGTATAACAAGTAGGTTTAATACGTATAAATGTCGCTCTTTAAAACTGAATAAAATTATTTATTAGGTACAGACGCCAGCACATCAAGCTACTACAATCTGTCAAATTTCTTTAATAGATTTTCAACTTTATCAAAGAAGTATTAAGATTCAAGGTTGATTGGGAAAATTTGACAGATTCGGGTAGCTTGACCTGCTGGCGTCTGTACGTCGTTCCACCAGGATATGCAGGTATTGTAGGTATGGGATGGTATAAGTATAAATGATATAATTGAAATATTAAATAACAAAAGAAACGCATGATATGGAATAAAATAAATATTTTATTATAATCCAATAAGTAGATAGTATTATAATATTGTAAAATAATGCGAATAACAATAAACGCTAGATAAAAAGTACATTATCGAATAAAATGTCTTACATTTAGAAAACTTAAACAAAAGTCAAATAGATGCATTGCAGAAAATTACTTAAAAATGTATTCTGTAATTTCATCGTTCTTTAAGTTAAGCGTTGTTCAAACAGAGCGGCAGTTCGGATAGGTTGACAGAACATAACTATAGCAGTGTTCATAATCTCAGATAATTTACATTCCATCGCCACTTAACCAGTTATCTACTTTAATGAAATATATTCAAAGTGGATTTTAGAGTGTCCGACACCGCCTCTGTCTAAAGTTTAATAAAAAAGTGCGGAGTACCTACCCAAATTAAATCAAAGTAAAGATGGTAGATTGTATTTGCCCTGCATGCAACAGCAAACTGCGAAAACTCATCATGAACTTAATATATTTAGTAATGTATATAATGCTGCTGGGGAGTTTGTTCCGCCACTTCTTCTTCCCAGCGATAGCACTAGGAAGTGGCGAAGGGCGGGCGTTTTTGAGGGACTGTCTTTTGTAATTTTGACGTTCGAAAAGTGCTGATTCTCAGCCTAATTTGAATAAATGACTTTTGATTTTTGAATTAAATTATAAAGTCCGGTAGGTACACAATTTTGATATGACTGTGTGCTGTGCAAGTCGGAATGTTTTTAATTTCCCCTTGTAAGCAGCAATAGGCAATGCTATCCGTTACGACTATACGCCAAAGTGCGGTAACATTTGTCTTATCAATAACTTACACCTAATTTCAGCTCGCGAAATGTAGGTGCGTATCTATATTTCGGCTATAAGCGTTAACTTTATTACCCTGGGCGTAGCCGCATTTCGGCTATGAGCCTTAAGTTTATCCTAGATGTAGCCGCACTTCGGCTGCTAGCCCTAACTTTACCCTAGGTGAGGCCGCACTTCGGCTACTAGCCCTAACTTTACCCTAGGTGTAGCCGCACGTCGGCTACTAGCCCTAAATTTACCCTAGGTGTAGCCGCACTTCGGCTATTAGCCGTAACATAGCCATAAAATATATTGATAGATATACAATTATTATTAAAAATATTATCGTTGGTCATAGTGTTGTGACTGCTTTGTACATTTGAATTGCAGACTTAACTATGGATAATTTAACAATAAACAGTCGATAACTATTCATCGAGATTCAATTTATACTAATCGGTCATTCATTATTTTGTTCCCAAGCACCTTGTAATATTCGTTAATTGGCACGATATTTTTGTAATATTTGAAAGTCTAAATACATATGTTGATACTACATTGTAGTATCAACATAATTATATTAAAATAATTCCTATGCATATAGTAACTGTAAAGTTCAAGACATTTAAAAAAGCTGATTATAAAAAAAATCGTTGGACTCGTTTCTGTCTTCGATTAGCTACATCTAGATACATTTCTAAAATGAAATCATCAATTCAATTCTGAATGTTCTTAAAACGAAAGAAACAACATTTCTGGTTTATTTTAAGTAAATGCTTAGCTAACGACACGTAAATTAATGTAAATCAATGCGGTTTTATTATTAATTTATTGCAATGTTATTTTCCTGTGCTAACCAGTAACCAGTTTATAGTCTAGGTAAGGTATACCTACCTACAGAGAAACACTTATATTTATTGTATAACGAATAGTTCAAATACACATATATAATACATATCTTGTTTTTAAAAATTGATTTCGTTTACGGTTCTGAGAGCATTTCGAATGGCAATTTTATAAACTATGGCACTTATCTTGCTAGTTGTTTCATTCCCTAATACTGATATGTTGTACTTAATGCTAAGTGTATATATGTTGTTACAGAATGATTGATTACGGACGGAATCAAAAATACTATCACTATTTTATGCAGAATTCTTTTTTAACCAGTGCATAGTTCAGTTTTACTTCTAAGGAGCCTTATTCTCTATGACACAATAAACGAAACCGCGCGAAATGAACCCGAGATTGGCGGGATTAGCTAAGGAATTGACGTGGTTTCGAGTAAGGAATCGTTAAGTGGTACTGAATTAGGGCCCAGTATTGTTAATGGTATAAATTGTTCAAGTATGCGAGGTAGTAACCTCGTTGAAAGGGGGCCGGTGACTTTTTAAAAGAGAGAAGAGATTTTTAAACATTAAAGTTGGCAATTTTCATATTGTGTCAGATAAAGTGTTGCACTGATTAGAAAAAAATCTGGATAGATATAACGTATAAGTAAATAAAAGGAATGTATACATACCTCATCTCTAGATTTAAAAATACTTGGTTATTAATTTGTCAAGAATAAATTCTCTTAAAAATAATTATGCTCAGAGCTCAGACTCATTGCTAAGAGAATACAATATTCTCAAATATCTCAATAAAATGTTAAGTACAATAGTTAAGTACATGGAAATATTTAAGTATGAATTAAGGTACATAATATAAGTATCGATATCTACTTAGTACACCCAAGCGGAATGAAACGTGCTGACCCATATTGTTAAATATATTGTGGTAATAAAGGCATCATCTCGCTTTAGGTTTCCGTCGAAACTTTGAAAGCGAAAATTCATATCATTTTAAAATTATAATGTACTATACGCATGTGAATGTGTCGTTCTCTTGTCTTTTGGGCAGTCTAGTTTACCTTAGGTTTAAAATAGTTGGGTATAACACACTTTGGACGGACCAATTTGGCCTAACGCAAACTAGTTTTTCCAAATAACTGTTTTGCACATACATTATTTATTAGTCTCAGAAAAATCCGATATGGGAAAAATATTGGAGATAACTGCTACATTATTACAACTAGAAGTAAATGATGTTTTTTTCAGATTTCATTGTCTTACTTTTAAAAAATAGACTTTGTAAGGCACTAAATAATAATTCAATTATTTTAAAAGCAAAACATGCAATATTACACTACATTGTCATTTTTTCTTTCTTTTTCTAACTATAATGGTTGTCTTATAATCTACTTAATTTAGCTACAGCTGTGTAGTAATAACAGACTTACGATGGATGATTGTAATTTCCTTTTCCCCAATGCCTGAAGGTGAGCTTGGCTCGGAAGAGACAAGCCAAGGTGACAGAGATGATATAGGTTGCACCTTGGGAGTCACATCTTCTTTTTTCTCTAGAGGCTTAGGAGATGCCAATTTTGCTTGATTATGAGGTGGCTCCACCACTACAATTGATACATATTGGGAATTGATAGGATTTGTGGGCTCATTCAATATTTTTGGTGAAGGGATGGATGGTACAGCCAGATTTATGTTTGTGGACTCATTTATTACCTTCACCTCATTTTCTCTAGCTTTCAAAATGTTATTACATTTTAATTGGCCAGGTGGCAGGGCTTTAGTAGATGAAAGATAACATTTTGTTTGATTGTTAGGGACTTCTTTTTCACTTGCTGAATCCAACTGATCTCTCTTTGCTTCATTTTTGGAGTCATCATTGTTAAGTTTTTCTTTAACTAAGCTCATAAGGAGGTCATTCAGTGGGTTTGATTCTGTAACGGGTGAACAGCTGCAAGCGGGTTTATTAATCACAAGTTGAGTAAGATTACTCTTCTTTTCCTCATTTAGAGATTTATCCATTTTGAATAGCACTTTGTTACTAATAGCGTCATCTTTCGACATCAACACTTCTTCAGCTGGTTCTTCATTTAGAAGGTTCTTTGTCGAAGGTTCTCCAATCTCAGGTTTGGATTCTGTATCAATAAGAGTTGACTTCTGTGATTTAGCACTACTCTTTCTTGAAAGAGTATCAATCTCAGGTATAAGCACTGCTGTTGTATCAGCAGATGATGTGCTAGGAAGTTCATTAGCTGCCTCAGATGGTACAGTCTCTGGTTTTACTACACTTTGTTTTTCTCGTTCCCTGAGTACATGACTCTGACGACGCGCAAATCGTTGACTAGGTCGCCTTTCAAACTGGACTGTACGTCGGGCGCGATTTTGCTGAGTGGTCTGATATTCAGTTTTTCCTGAGTATTGGAATCGAGAACCCATCCTGAAGAAGTTTTGCCGTGCTGAAGGTCCTTTCACTGGTGCTCTCAAGCGGAAGAAAGTGTGATGTTCCACAGCACATTTCCAAAGATGTTTACAAGCTTTTTCATTATGCAGTCTAAACACAAAGGTATGCTCTTGTTCTCGCCCTTGGTCATCATCTTCAACCACAACAAGAGTAAGTTTCTTTTTCTTAAAATCCAACTTACTAATCTTAGGCCAGAAGAACAAACCTATTTTTTGAGGACCTTCAAAGACAAGAATGCCTGTTGGTGTTAATCCTAGGTGATACTCACATCCATCTTTACCTAAGACAATGTGCATGTCAACACCATACATTTCAAGCCACTTTGCTTTGTTCAAATAGTTAACTTCAGCTTGCGCAGGCGTTAGACCCTTACATTTCTTATACTCTTCTAAGATTTCAATCTCCATTTCTTCAGTTTGATTAGGCACAAATCTAAACTCTGACACAGTTGCGGGGGTGTGAACATTTTCATCGAAATCTCCTAGTTCAGACTGTAGGGCTAATGCAGCTAATTCAACTGCTGTAGAATGTGGGCACTCAAGCTTGCTCTCCAATATATCTTTCTTCAATTGCAGGAAGAACTGGTATCTAGTTAATTCTTCTCTTAAGTTATTGGGTTCAGATGAATAAAATTTTACTTTAAGTCGTAAAGTGTAAGGTGGTCCTATTTTAACTTGCTTTTTAATGGTTTTAGTAGGATCCAACCAATGTTTGACATTGTGAGTATCAGTAAACTGCAGTCCAAAGTAATCTTTTTCAATCAAATCTAGAGAGTAAAAAACTTGCTCATAAAGGTCATTTGCACTGGCCTTTTTAGATAGGTTGATAGATATGTCTGTGTCATCAAGTAATAGTACTTTGCATTGTATCAAATTTTTGTTGCTTGATGCCTTCTGGGTTTGTTTATTGCGGTTTTGACTTGATGAACGCCCTCTTCTGCTCAGAAAGCGCAACATCCTTAATGAGGCGACACCTGGAAAAAAAAAATCTGATTGACTGATGTTTTAGGCATATTTTAACAATTATTATTATGAGTATCTTGACTTGGCTCGCAAGGTTTTTGACATGTGGCATGTGGAGTCAGCAATCATTGTGCCGATAGTCGTGACAGCCAATGGGTTAATAGCCATGAGCCTCGACAAACACCTGAGGAGACTCTCGTTGGGCAGCTGGATCAAGAGCTTGATTGACGACGGTATTATACGATACGGTATTGATGACGGTACTTCTGGACACAGCTCACATTGTCAGGAGGTTCCTCTCTCTGGGAGCCCTGACCGCCGGTAGCTTGGACCCTGTTCCCAATACCGGTGAGCTACTACTTCTTACATTTTTAAAAAAAATTTTGTTTATGAAAATATTTAAAAATGTAATTTAAAAGTACTTATTTAAATGAAATAAATGATTATTATAAAAATTTTAAAAAAATCAGGAAAACATTGTTAAATGAGAGCCTTAAAAGTTAAGATAATACGGTACTTGGTTTCAGTGATAACTGTTAAAAGCTGTAGTTCTAATTTTTGCAAACATAATTGAATTACAAGAATGTGTCAGTTTACTTTTAACAATGTAACATTTTGAATCCTAGTTTGTTGAGCCAACAGGACAATAAATAAGTCAACAAATGCAAGAGCTTACTTGGAACTTGGAAGTTGGGTGGTATATAAGGTTGCAACTTGCAAACAAGTTTATCACAAGTGTTTTGACATCATTCCATTTCAATGGTTACAATAAATAACTGCATGCAACTTACGGAATACAGAACAACAATACTTTTGTGGCTCAGTTATAAAACACACACTACAACATGAAAGTTTTAGGATCTAGCGCTCGCAACGTTTATTTTATCTTTACTCACAATCACTAAATTATGATGATGTTACCAACAACCCAGCACAGCACGCCAATATTACGCCAACCAGCGCCACCCACTACACTACTCTACAAAAAACAAAAACTACTAAAAACTAGTGATGGGCTCATTGGCACCACAGAACATATTGGCACGTCATTACATCTTTACTAACGGATGTGTCAGACAGCCCGATGTTCAAAATTAAAATGTGTTTAGAATATAAATTAAGTTGTTGTTGTTGTTACAGGTAGTTTACAAAATAAAATAATGCTAAAAAAAGCACCTCTGTAGGGTGAACACAACAAATAAATAAAAAGAATAGTCTAAATGGCTAAACTAAATTCAAATTCAAATTTATTTATTAATTTTGTGAACCTAAGGTATAATTATACAGATGTTAAACAAAAAATGTTGATCCATGCTATGTCCTGCCAAAAGGCATATAAAATATCTTAGGTAAGCGAATGTCAAATATCAAAATAAAAATAAATTCAATAGGTAAGTAGATGTCACAATTTCATGCAATAGTTAATAATATGTGAATAAATTAAGACGGCACATATTATACAAAATAGGTAATAAGTAGGTAATTAGTCACAATTTCGTATACCTACAATAGGTATACAAAATTGTGACTAATTACCTACATAAATGCAAGAAAAATGTCAATAATCAATTAATATCATTATCATATGAAAGCAACACCATTCGGCATGCAAATATGTATTTAAAATTATTATTCTTTAAATGATTATAATATCATCATCATAAATTATGTCATTCTACATTATTAATTCTCTATAATATTATAAATTCTCAATATTGTTATACATTAATATCACAGTGAAATCAATCAATGTATTTTTAATCTGTTAGGAATTCAGTTACACTGTAGTATGTTTTCTCAATCAAAAATTTACGAAGCCTGCTCAACAGTGCTGTATTGAAATCTTTCCAATCTCTTGGTAATTTATTAGATATACATGGGGCTATGCAATATATACTTTTGCGCATCAAAGTGCTTTGACATGGTAGGTACTTGGCATAATTTGCTATTAACAAGTCTGTTCTTATGGAATGCATCAGCTATGCGTTTAAAACGACTTGGATTTCGCTTCATAATCATAGCTACTTCGAAAATAAAAAAATGCAAGAAAGTGTTAAGATGTTGTATTGCTTAAAATAAGGCTTGCAACTGTTTATAGTTTTAAGTTTAAATATTGGTCGGAGGCATCGTTAGACTCATGTATAATTATATCGCAAAGTATACCGTATGAAATAGCGAGAGTCTTTGACACTTCACTACCTAATTGGCATGTAGACGGATAATATTTTCCCAAAAATCGTTTGGTCGGGCCTCAGTTGTAGGCAACTGAGCAAATAAACATCGTCCTTCGCATTGCTGCCAGTGCCGGATTAAGACTATTTGATGCTCTAAGCAAAGTAAACAAATCTTAAAAAAAAAAAAAGTTTAATTATTACAACGAGATACCCGCGAGGAATACGTCAAAGTATACATGTCACTCTGTATAATATTGATAAAGCATAGACCATTTCTAACGTCAATGCAAGAACATCTCCCGCCCACAAAACGCGTGGGTTTTCAAACAGCTTTGCTTTTCATGTGCTAGCAAATATTTTTTCGGTGCTATTTATGGTGCCTCCCGAGACGTGATGCCCTAAGCAATTGCTTAATTTGCATGGGCTAATCCTGACCTGACTGCTGTACAGTTCACACATTAACACTTGTATGGATACTACTAGTACCTACTTAGTTTGTGTATGTGATGTGTTTGTGCGTGTCTTACCCGTTGGTCTCGTGGGTTCTGGGTTCGATTTCCAAGTCGGGCAGTGTTACTGTGTTTTTCTAAATTTTTAACTGAATTTCTTAGTAACAAACCGGAGTTTGGGAGTTGGCGGTGTGATACTCCCGTACCTCGGAAAGCATGTTAAGCCGTTGGTCCTTGGCCTGATCTCTCTCCGTCGTATCGGATTGTCATTCTATCGGACTATAAGACTGAGGGAAGAGAGATTGCATCTGTGTCTGCGCACACACTTGTGCACTATAATATATCATGATTCATGCGTCGATAGCTAGTCTCTTCTACCTTTCAGATGAGCACGGACCCGCATTGAATGCGATCTAGGTAACATTTTGGTGAGTGAGTTTTGCGGATTCCACCGATACGGATTACCATAAAGAACGGTCAACGGTCTGATTCCCATTTAGTCGATTTTAGCAAAATCTTACTACAAGTTGACATTAAAAAGACAGTTGCCAGCCAAAAAAACTTATTTTGCTTACAGTTGAGAATTTTACCCTTTTCTATGGGTAATTTATCCGCCTGTTTTTATTCCAATTTAGATTTTTTTGGATTTATAATAATTATAGGGTCAGCGCATCAGAATGACATGTCTTCCTTTTGCATTCTTCACTATAAAAGCTGGTCTACACACATAAACTTAGTCTGTGCAGCATATTTGGGAACACAAGAGTTTAACAAATAAAACGAAGCAAAAGAAGAAATAATATGAAACGATCATAGCCTATGACCGTGTACCGGTGTGCCCTAAAATAAGAATTGTCTTTGTTAAGGCAATTTTATCAAACCAATGTGAGCCGTTTTCAAATAGGTATAGTTTTTGTATGAACAACCGTCAATAATTCAAAATTATTCCTTGGAATCTTGCTTATCGAAAGATAAATAACGTTAGAAAAATTAACCCAAAATGACGTAACTCACTTATCTCTATCCTAAACTCCTGTACTTGTATTGTATATAGGTTATATACTAATAGGTAGGAAAGGGATAAAATGGGTAATTAACCTGACACCGGTGATAACACTCATTTATTTTTTCGATTTGCCATTTGCAACCCGAATTCAAGCAAGCATCATATGTAGCAGGGCAGAGCACAAAGAGCAGGGTAATTAGGTTATCTGTATCTGTGGGCAGCAGGGGAAGGTCTGCGCGGGGGAAGGGTATTGAAATGAAGTTTTTCACGATTCAAGTCATTCTTCTGTCAAATTTATTAAACTGGAAAACTGTATAAGAATATTTCTATATTCTACAAAGTGATCTAAATACCAGAAATAAACCGTAAGTAGTGAATAAACAATATTTATGAAAAATAATTATCATCTTATAAACGTTCACGTTTTCTAACCAACAAAAGTCAGGTTTTCGTTTCGTGGTCGCATTTCTGCTTTCGTCATTTCATTACATACCCTGGCAGGGATGCCAGTATATGCGTACAGCCTTATTATTTGTATTTTTTTATTTCGGAGGTACGGATGTCGTTACTATCCATAATTAGTAAACTATAAACTTAAGTGATAATCTGATTACAAATGCAAAGCTCAGAACATCAGGGATGTAAAATGGCATAGGAGGAAAATGTCCCATGCCTACTCACCATAAATAAATTATTCATGAAAAATGCATGAGAATCGTAGTTTTCGCAAGTAATTCTAGCAATAACTGCATTTTCGTTGCTAAAGGACCCATATTATCATAACTATACGGACTATTACTGCAATACTTGTTGTTTTTGTAATAAATCGTTAACGTTTTTACCCATTGTTTGGACTATGAGGAAAAAATTATTACAAATATTTGTTATGAACATTTTATAGATGCCTGTAGCTGATGAAATCCAGTCCTCATGGGCTGATGAGGTTGAGATCGATCAGGGAGCCCTACCCCCACCATCTGAAGTGGTTGAAAATGGATTGAAGATTGTAACGGAATACAAATATGACAATGACAACAAGAAAGTCAAGATTGTCCGTACTTACAAAATTGAAAAACGTGTGGTATCAAAGGTATGTAATGACATTCATTTAGTATTCATTGATAGGGATTAGCATTCATTTGCCTATTGCATGGGACTTTCACATAATTGGCGAAATGTGGGTATACTATAGGTACACCTCTGCTTAACCCTTTGGGGATTACAGCATGATCTTATGTTATTATAGGAAGTATACCATTTTTTAATTTTGTGATTTAGTTTTTTTTAGAAAGTTACGGTATTCAAAGGTTCCTAGCCCTAATAGAATGATTTATTTTTTCTTTCATTCAAAACAGTGGCACTCCAGAAGGCCAATTCCCGTAATTAAAAATGGGAAAAAATCTAGTCGGAATCTCATCTCAGCAACAATCAATGTCAACAACTTGTCAAATATTGATTCTTTGGAGGTATTTTTGATAGATTGAGACTGCGATCAGACTGAACATTCTTAAAATTATGAGATTTGCTCCTCTGCTATATCAATAGATGTCAAAAGACAACTAAATAATACATCAGCATCCGAGCTTCATAACACACTTTCAATAACAATCTGAATCATTTTGAAGGATATATGTGATCCATTGCTTCATATGTTGGAAAAATTTATCTGCTCAACAACTCAAATAACGCAATGAATGTTGTTTAACTGTCAAAATGAAAGCCATTGCTACTGTTAGCGTGTAACACAATTACTCCTCTGATATATCCGAGTATTTTATAGGGGCAAGATAATTTGGATTATATCAGCAGATATTTATGACATGTCTTAATCCTTAGAGACATTGTTATGAGTGCTGGCAGATGTTTACGGTTTGACATTTATATGTACTTCTATTAATTAATGATAGTAACATATTATTTACTTAACTCAAACTGTTTCTTATAATGTGTAATTATTTTAGGACATTGCCAAGCGTAAAACTTGGAGCAAATTTGGTGACTCTGCCAATGACAAACCTGGTCCAAATCCTGCTACAACCAATGTTGCTGAAGATGTTTATATGCAGTTCATCACCAGCAAAGAAGAAAGTCAGCGCCCTGATGATGGAGACCTGGATGGTCTTAAGGTAACAGTTTTCATATGTCTATTCTTACCTTACGTTCAGGCAACCATCATATTTTTCACATCTATCTTGAAATTCATTAGCTCAGCAACATTACATACATTAAACTTATGTTAGAAACATTCTTAATAACTAAAGGACTAATGCTCATGAAAATAATTAAAGCATAAATTGCTGCCTTGAAGTTTCATTAATCTACTAAGTTAAACCTAAAACAGACTAGGTAAATAAGGGAAGAAAAAAAAAAAATTGATTTACTGCAGTAAAGCATGGTTGGTGTAAATCCTCTCTCCTAACAATAAAGCCTTAGAGTTAGTTTGTTTGAACGCGTTAATCTCTGAAACTACCAGTTGTAATAGAAAACATCTTTTTGCATTTGATAGCCCAATTCTTTAGTAAGGCTAGGCTACTTAACATCATGCTAGAACCCTTGAAAAAGAAAAAAAGTCAGAAAGAATCCTAAGCGAAAATGAAGTACTAGCGTGGGCAGGCGATGCGATGCGACTAGGTCAGGGGAACAAGAAAGCTAGTTTTAAAAAACTTCACGTAAAATATACAGCACAATATACTATTTGATCTACTAAAGTAATTGCTTCAATTGACTAATATCCCTGTATCATTTCAGCCTCAAAGCAGCAGTGTGATCTTCAAGTGCAGAACTTGCCAGGGTGACCATTGGACCTTGAGCTGTCCCTTCAAGCACACTCAAATGGCTCAGACTAAGGCTAGTGAAGCTGCCAAGGCAGCAGGCATTGGTAAGAGATAAACAATGGATTATATTAATCTATCTATCTTCTATATATATATAAAAATCAATTGCTGTTTGTTTGTCTCGCTAAAACTCGAGAACGGCTGGGCCGATTTAGCTGATTTTCGTTTTGAAATGTTTGTCGTAGTCCAGGGAAGGTTTAAACGGTGAGAAAATATGGAAAAATTGCGAGGAAGATAGTAATAACAACAATTTCATTTTCCCATGTAAACTGTTCTAACTACTTTCCAGTCAGACATTTGACGTTCGTCCCTTCGGTACGGTAGAGTCGGGTCCACTCGAATTGAAGCACGTATTAAATTGCGGGTTTTGAATTGACAACATACATATATCCACCCACATTACTCGTATTAGTAGGGTAGGAGTAGGGTAGGGGTAGGGTAGGACTCCAGCATATCGGTGCCGGCTCCGATATCCGATATCGGGCCGGACAATATGAAAGACAGGTACATATTTCATACATTTTACTTACCCCGATATCGGATCGGCGTCCGACACCGATATCGGATCGGTTAATGTGAAAACGCTCTTAGGCTAAGCACGCACTACGAATTTTAGCCGTTGCGGATTATAATCGCCAATCTGTGAACAATACCAATTTTCTAGAGTCCGCGCATTGCGGCAAAAAAACGCTTGAGAATTCGCTTTAAAAATTATTTGCGATTGCGATTTTGTTACGCATGGACATGCGATTAAAAAAAATCGCATCGCAGTGCGCGCTTAGCCTTATCAGATGGACTAGACTTTTTGCCATCCAAAAACAATTAAAAAAAAACATGCAAAGTATTTTTGTTCTTGATAATTTGTGCAAATATAACAATACCATATTAATTTACAGATTCGAAAGCCACGCCCACCAACAAATACGTGGCGCCATACTTGCGCGAAGGAGGCGCTGGCCGTGGCACTGGCCGCGAGCCCCCGGGCGCCCGTCGGGATGATGTCACGGCCATCCGTATCTCCAACCTTAGCAACTTCGCAGTCGAAGCTGATCTTGACGATCTCGTCAAGGGCTTCGGTCCCGTGCAGAAGCTGTATCTCGCTAAAGAGAAGGTATGTACTAAGGATTTATATACCTCACGATTTTGGAGTTATTTATGGTCTTTGTGGATTGCCCTGCAGCTTGAGGATCTGTTCATGACGAAACGTGCGCGTCGACATTCTGCTCATGCAATCTTACGCTTAGAAAGATAGGTCATGTCTGTATACAGGGTGGACGCCACTGCATTGAAATTTTATTTTAGTAGGTTATTTAATAAAATAACTGCTGTTCCATATATTTTAACCGCGTAGTAATAAATATTAGAGTGTATTGACGCATGATGATAAGTACGATATAGGGCTTTATTTTGACCATACCAAAGATTGCAATTAGTCTTTTTGGTTCAAATTCAATGAATGATTTTGTTATTCGTTCATCAAACGAACTTAATAACGTAACAACACGATAATAAGCGATACCATCCGTTTTGTTTCAGAGCACTGGTCACTGCAAAGGATTTGCGTATGTTCACTTCAAGTTCCGTGCTGATGCTGCTAAAGCTATCCAGACATTAAACGGGCACGGTTACGATCACTTGATCCTCAATGTGGAATGGTCGAAACCCCCTCAGAACAATTAACCATGTAACATCATAATTTCCATATTGTATACTTTTAATAAAATTCTATGAAAAAAAATTACCATTATTTTATCTCACCAGTTTTATTATGTACGGTCAGTGACAGAAGTCCATTCTACTTTTAAATATCATCTATATATCAATTTTAAATTGACACAAGCATTCGATACATTTTGTCTCAGCATTTCATTTAATTTTACTTCTGTTTCGATTTGAATTAAATATTTAAGTATCCCCATTTCTGTATATAAAGAATCTCGCTCAAGCTCGCCCTTACGATCAATATCATTGGACGTTCGAAATTCGCCGCTAGCGGTCGTGCACAAAGCGCTCCGCTCTCGGTTTACTGCCCCCCGAGACGGGGGGCAGTAAACCGAGAGCGGAGCCCTTGTTGCGTTTACGTAACGGCGCTCTAGTAGTCGCCCCGACTAAACCCGATCTTTCGGTTGATTAATTTCAACCGAATACCAACTGTCTTTTTCAAGGCTACTGCAATTTCTTTAACGCCGCGGTTGTGTTTTAAATTCACTAGGCTCGCTTCTGGGTTAAAACCACAGTTTCGTGGTCCTCGGTTGAAACCTTACGGTGCCAACGAAGCCGAGTGGGGTGTTACCCCAATCACACCCGCCGAACCCCTTCTGGGCTAGGCAGTCAATTGGACGGGTCCCAGCAGTTCCCGGCCTTGGGGTGTCTCCTAGTCGGTGCTGGTGACAGTCTTCTTTCAACAGATACACACCTAGTGTCTTTAGGGTGTCTCTACACCCTTTGCGCTAGACTGGTGAGGGCCTCGTTCGCACAATAAGACTGGCGACGGGTTACAAGCTTAGGGCTCACCAATAGGTACTCACCTCCATGTCTACACCCGACAGGGAGGGTACACATCCCCGGGCCCATCCACCCGGGGAGTTAGGTATAGGGCAAACCACGGATTCAATTCCGTTCCCCCGTCCCCGTTTAGAAAAGTTACTATGGCAGTGTCTGTCATAGTAACTTTTCTAAAGGAGGTCCTCCTCAAGGACCCCGACTTTCTCGCCAAGTACGGCACCAAATTAGCTGCTCTGCAGCTTCCCTCCCTCGCCACGACCAGCAAATCAAACTTGCTTGATGAGCCGGTAAGCTCTCCAGTGTCCATGGACACTGAAGAGGCCTCGGGCAAACGGGCCCACGACTCTACCGATGAGGATTCCTTGCATTTCTCATCATCCTCCTCCGCCCCTTCCTCTGACGACGACGGCTTCACGTTGACGTCAGGGATGAAAAATAAGAGGAAGAAGAAGAAAGCTTCTACACAATCAAAGAAAATAATGGCCACAGACTCGGTCACTATCCCCTCCTCCGCCCCCGTCTCTCTGGCCTCCCGCGCCGCTACCCCCACCCCGACCACTTCTAACAGCGCTGGCTTCACTACTTCCGCCCAAGGAAGTTACCCCCTCCACCCCTTGTGTTCTTCCAGGACAAGGGGAAATGGACGGATATATCAAAGTTTCACAAGCGCCAAGTCCACCCAATAGGGCATTAAAGTGACCATACCTACGTCGAAAGACTACAGGGAGCTCACTCGCGTACTCCGGCAGTGAGGTGTCTTTCCACACCTACTCCCTCCCGGAGGAACGCTAAATCAGAGTGGTGATCCGCAGGGTCCTCAAAGAGATCCCCGTCACGGACATCAAGGCGGACCTCGTGGCACAAAACATCCCTGAGTCCGAGGTTCACCGTATGCAGCGAGCCAGAGGTCAAGTCGCCTTCGACATGATCCTCGTGGTCTGTCCCCCTATAGAGGGTCAATCTCACCACCCCATCTTCAAGATCAAGGCCCGCAAGAGCGGCATTGTCAGGCAATGCCACCGATGCCAACTCTACGGTCACTTTCAAAGTCATTGCCATGCTAAACCCAGGTGCGTCAAGTGCCTGGGCGATCACAGCACGGCAGACTGCCCCCGCCCCAAGGACCGTTCCCAATGCACGGAACCTCCCAGCTGCATTCTGTGCGGCGAAACCGGCCACCCAGCCAACTACCGTGGCTGCAAAGGCCCCTAAGTCGTCCTCCCCTAAATTGGCCAAGCGTGCGAACGCCCGCCAACAAATGGAAACCCCTGCCCCTTGCCCCACGGCCCAGCAACACGAGCGACTAAGCCCCCAAAGGCCTAGTCCTTGGAATCAGCTGAATCACCAGAGAGCTTTCCCAGCTCTCACGGCAGCCTTCCAGCCGCCTACCCCCCACCCCCACAAGGGTGGACCCCCGACTTTGCCCCCCCCCCCCGCTACAATCTGTGGCCGCTAAGGCTCCCACCCCCGCTCCCGCTGCTTTAGCTCTCCCCCCTTCCACAACTTCTACCCCGTCAGCAGGTCTTGATCCCTTCAAAGTGATCAGTAGCACCTTCCTGACCGAAGAGATCGTCGCCGCTAGGACCTCCGGCGATCTCTATCGAATCCAAGCGATCTACAACGCGTATCCAGAGATTACGCAAGCCCTAAATGCCTTTGTTACCAAACCGTAATGGATAAAGGTATCATTACGCGAACGAAACTCCGATCCTCAAGTTGGCATGCTTCAATGCCAATGGCCTTCTACAACAAAGAGCCGAGAACGCCACCTTCCTCTGCGATCATCAAATCGACATCTTCCTCGTTCAAGACTTCCCTCAAGCCCCATCACCGGAGCCCTGCAATTGCGAACTATCGTCTTGTTCGCAATGACAGGTCGAGATGTCACAAGGGCGGCTCATATACCTACTATAAAAAGGCTCTGTACTGCATCTCTATGGAACCTCAACCCCTCTCACGACTCGAAGTGTCTTATCTGTCGACTAGGCATGTCAGGCCACTAGCCGATCACCCTAGTTTCGGCCTACCTGCCTTCCGATCCCGCTGCAGAGAACTACCAGCTCCTGTCAGACGACCTCTCTATCCTTCTTGGCTTGAGTGATTCCGTTATATAGCGGGTGACCTCAACGCCAAACACACTGCCTGGAACAGTGCCACGGAAAATACCAGAGGCAGACACCTTTTTGACCTCTGCCCATTGCTCAACTTCGATGTCATTGGTGTCATGACTCCCACTCACTTTCTCCACGACCCCGATGTCCTGGACGTGGCGCTTCTGAAGAATGTCAACCTACGGTTAGACACTTTAGAAGTGGTACAAGAGCTTACCTCAGATCATCGGCCAATCATCATTCGACTGGCCCCTCTCACTGGTCTCACCGATCCCGACCAACCTCCCCAGACAAAAGTGGTAACAGACTGGAGGAAAGTAAGGGATTGCCTGAAATCCACCACATTCCCCCACTTAGACACCATTCCCGGTCATTTCAGCTCTATCGCGGACACGACGGCCACGATCGACTCATTCACAGAACACGTACAGTCAGTCCTGAACGATTGTTGTAGGGAAGTTCCAGTGACGGATTACCGTCTCTGGAAGTTGCTTGACGACGTGCGTGAACTGGTGAATGAGAAGAACGCGGCTGTCCGTGCATACAGCAGCTTTCCCTGCGACGCTAACAAAGCACATATGCGTTACTTACAGCGTTCTGTAAGGTCACGCTTATCGGAGTGACGTGACGCCAGCTGGGATAAGCTGCTAAGGAGATCTAGAGCCCACCCATAAGGCCTTATGGGACCTTCAAAGGAAACTCAAATCCCGCGAAGTAGTCATTGTACAGACGCCAGCACATCAAGCTACTACAATCTGTCAAATTTCTTTAATACATTTTCAACTTTATCACTAAGGCATTAAAGGTTCAAGGTTGATTGAGAAAATTTGACAGTTTCGGGTAGCTTGACCTGATGGCGTCTGTACCACCCTTGGTCCGCCCTGACTAAACCATCGGTTTCGATGATGACGAAAAGGCCGAGTGCCTGGCTTCCAGCCTCGAAGCTCAATGCTCACCCAGCACTCAACCAGTAGACCAAATCACCTTTTGGAGGTCGACGTGGAAGTCAAACGTAGAGCCTCCCTCCCGCCCGCCGAAGACCCTGATAATCCTCTGCCTCCCGTCACTCCAGACGAAGTGCAGAATATCATCAAAGGTCTCAAACCCAGCAAGGCCCCCGGATCAGACGGGATCACCAATAGAGTGGTCCAGCTCTTCCCTGCCCCTTTAATATTGCTACTGGTCACCATCTTCAATGGTGCCATAGGCAACAACATTTTCCCACAATCGTGGAAAGAAGCCACTGTCATTGGCATCCATGAGCCCGGATTGCCCAGGTCGGAACTGACGAGTTACCGTCCCGTCAGTCTGCTCAATGTCCTCGGTAAGATCTACGAGAGGCTTATTTATAAGCGTCTCGAGAGTCTATGCCGAAAGGGCCTCATTCCCGAAGAGCAATTCGGTTTCTGAACCCAAAACTTTTGTGTTCAGCAAGTCCACCGCATCACCGAACAAATCCACGCAGGATGCCTACGTGGTATGATGACAGGTGTTATTTACTTCGACATAGCAAAAGCTTTCAACAGTGGCACAACGGCTTATTATATAAGCTGTATTAACTCGGTGTGCCAGACCGGCTCGTTCTCTTCCTACGAGACTTCCTGTCGAACCGCACCGGAGTACACCACGACTCAAAAAAAAAAAAGCTCGCCCTTACATAGTAGGTTCCCCTACTTTTCTGCATATCTGAGCAAGGGGGGCTCTCGTTTAGTCGCGGGCCCCCGACGGGCTTAGTCCACCACTGTACATAGGTATTAGTGATAGGTAGTCACCCCATCATGGTTCTGCTTGTGTGCAGTGGTTTGGTTATAGATACTTGCATCACTGCTTTCAAAATAACCGCAATCAACCGCGCGACAGCAGCAAAAGATAAGTAGAAGTAGAGGTCCAAGTTTAGGTACTATTCTGAGTTAGGTGTAGTTATAACTGGTAATGTAGGTAGGTACCTAGTTCAAGTTAATTCAGTTGCATTGCATGTCACATGACTATGGTGTTGTTTGCTAGATTCGTTTTTTTACTAGAATTACTGTAATGTTGTTGGTAAGTTATTCAAGGTATGAACTTCCTCACTCTTTCTCTTGGGATTCATTAAATATCTACCTCCAGTTGCCACCACATATAATAAGTTAGTAGCAGTAGTACAACCATTAACAAAGAATTATTCAAACATTTGCTTAATATAAGTGGGTTTATGCAGAAATATCAAAATGCAAAAGAAAAATTATTTAATATTTTATTTGAAGCACTTAGTGAAAGACTAGACAGACTTATCATACAACATCAACATGCTAGAAGGTGCACAAATATAACATAGTAAGACTTAACCTCTACCAAATATGCATAATGTGCTCTGGAAATGAGACCAGTTTGTGTGTGACTCATACTCGCACTGATTCACAACCTGACCTCATGTCCGGAGCCCATAAAAGTAAATAGTCCCCCATTCATATTCAAATCATTTTTCCAATCAGAAAAGCAATAACATTATACATTGTTTATATATCAATATCATATTTTTCATCATCACTGTTGGGACTGTATGTCTCATCAGGTAGTGTTACTTCGCCACAGAACATAAGTTCTACATAATGAAAATAATCTAAAGCAATATTAGTGAGCATTGCTCCTGTGGTAACACCTAGTACTGTGCCTATAACTGGTCTTTGACCTACTGAACTTCTTAGAATGGCCCATAAGAAAATGGATCCCAGTGGCCATAAGCAACCTCCAAGAAATGCCCATGAAAAGCGCCTAGCCGGAGCTGCTGCAGCCATGTGTGGTCTTGCCCAGAGCCATAGTCCTGCACCACCACCCGCAGTTAAAAATAAAATATCTGTGACATCTCTGTGTGGGAACAATCTGAAAAGAACAGTTTTCTCAAGTAAAATTATATTATCTATACCATAGCTAAATAAATTTCATCATAATGATATTCAATGTTTACATACCTGACCATGAGATGAGGGTTCATCACACTTACTGACAAAGTTGTGTAACTAACCAGACCTTGTAATGGTAAATAATAGTACAATACATTGTCCTTAGTAAAAGGTGGCAACTTCACGTTCGCCACTGATTTATTAAGAACATCAACAGTTTTTGGTACCGATCCCGACAAATTAGTAATTTGCAGCCGGACATTCCGGTAAATCTTCTCCAGAATATCCATTTTGTTACGTTTGCTAGTTAGGGAATATAAATCAAAACAAGATGCACTCTATACTAGCACAACGGTAATAAGGTTACGTTGCTGCACATTATTTGGCAACCGATATGGTTTGCGAAGTTATTTATACTATAATTTTATGGATTATAGACTCGTACCGCACACAAAAAGTGATTGCAAAATGCAAACACAGATTGCCATTGAAGCCAAAGCGAACATCAAAATTGGCATGTGACATTGTGAGTTTGTGACAGTGACAACTGTAGAGATGTCCATTGTCCATGTCTATTGGTCGATAACAATATGAGCATTGCCGGTCTAATTCTCATCGTCATTTTCTTAAAAAAAATGGGTATCAAAGCCATTAACTAGAATTCGTATTGAAATTCCAGCTAATCTGTTACGAGTTGTGTATTTTTTTTTTTACTTGAATCATTCACTTTGAAAATCAACAAAACTTATTTTTCAGTAGGTATCACACAACATCTGACATTATTGGCACGGGGGGACTTTAGACGATCAGTCTCAACCCATCCAGCAATCAGGGGGCTTACTATGAGCTCTTATAGCAGGGCAGAATTTAAACTAAACTGCTTATTTGTACTATGACGTCTTATTAGCAGGACCGCAACAGGCCTGCTAAGCTGACGTTTACAAAAACTGTTCACCTTCTTTTTTGTATAGAATTTCATACCATGACCTGCTAATTGACAGCAACAAAACGAATATTGAACGACTGTAACGTCAAAATAAACCATCTTGAATAAGTTACTATTAGACGAGCTTTTTCAACATTGTTTTATAATTCAGTGCCCATCACACACATTTTTTTATTATTTCTCTGTGTGACGAGTACGTAATATTTGGAGTGAATATCGAATAGAAAAAAGAAACCAACGGGGTCGCACTAGGGAAATAAATAAGCCTTTTGAAATGAATACGGGGAATTTGTAAATAAATATTTTTCTTATTTTATCTAGTAATCAATATCATTAGTTGCGCATACTGCACATCAATGCTCAAGGATTGAAAGGTAAATTCTTCGAGCTAAAACCACTAGCCGATCGTTATAAACCTTTTATATCTAATCGTAGTCAACGAGTGCCGGGTCGACTTTTCCAAAATCGTATGATTCTCCTGAACTACGACAAGATCACGTCGCATCTAACTACAGCCATGTATGTATGTGATGTGAGGAATACGCTGAAGTGGTACCGACACGTAACCCCAGGTACCGAAAAAAAAGAGACCGCCTATTCAAAGGCGTCGCTATTAACCTCACTTATGATCATCTGACCGGAGATTCCCTAAAAATTAAGGGGATGTCTATACCATACCGCACTGATCAGCTCCAAACATCACATTCGGGGACTTCAACCTTAAAATGACCGCACTCAACCAGACGAGAGACGAAGGGGTGGGAATATTATAAGACCACGCACTTACCAAAGGAAATCACAACAGACGCAGAATGCGAGGAATATATACTACTACTAGAAAAAGCCATCACAGAAACCTTGGATGAGTATGCGCCGCTACATGAAAACAACAGAAGACATCAACTTCCAGAAGAGATTAATGAATAATAATTGAACCTCACTACTCTGGGATATGCTCGATTGGGATCCTTGGCACCTCCGTGCACAAGACTTAAATGAGGACATCCTGCGCCGAAATAATGTAACATAAGATGCAGGGAAATAATACATCTTCTATTCTATAGGAAAATAAATAACAGGAAATTTGTAAATCAACCTTTTTTTATTTTGACATAATACTAAAAATAAAATAATAGTTATCACACATAGTATAAATAAGTACCTAACACCTAGTGCAATCTTATGCTCGAGCAAGGATTCAATGGCCAATAATATTTTATGAAATCAAACTCTTAGCCCTTGCTTCTCAGTAGCCTTTTTTACCATGCATTGCTTTGATGTAGGTATTTATAATTTAAGCAGAAAACTACTCCTTGCCAGCAGAATGTAAAAGGAGTTTTTTTTGTTCGGCGATTAGGTCCTCCTATTTTGGCGTCTATTAATGAAACGTATGTTTATTTGTTCCATAAGTTGTCTAGATTACAATGGTATAATTAAACTTCGTGTAACGGGAATACTGAGAAATACGATCATGAAATCAAAAATCACTTATTAAACTGAATATTTTTATTACTACGTAGGATATATCAATATTTTCAATCAATAGTCAATAGTCAGACGACTTAGAAGTAAATACATAGTATTTCATCTTAAATTATGCAGGTCGTTCCAGTTTTCATCTTAAGGACGCTGTTACATTTTCGACGAACTCAAATTTAGGTATCTAAAGTCGCACACAGCAACATCACCCGTACGCACACATTGAGTCTTCGATTTTATACATCACATATAATCTTGGTCCTTGATATTATTTTTTTATTTTATTGAAATTGATTCCGGAAGATTACTTGGATCTTTGAAAATGCATTTGGTAACTGTTACTATTAGTATCGTCATCAAGAAAACGAAAATACAAAACCAAAGACACCGACTTCCGAAATCAAAGTTATTTTTCACTTTGTGGTGATTTTTTTTTTGGAAGTCTGTTTTATTTTTTGTGAGAAAGTTTTTATCACTGTTTCGGTTTTAGCGGGAAAACAGATGTCAACACCCAATATGGAGTACCAACCAAAACTAAAAGGAAAAAACTGTCCTGTGTCGAAAAACAAAAAACAATAGATACCGACACCGACTTCCGAAAAGAAAATTTATTTTCATTTTGTAAAGCACGCTATGTGAAATAAGTAGGTACTTAAATAAAACAATTTCCGTTCATAAGGATTAAAAACGACCATCGATATTGCTATTACATGGAACATATAAAATATTATTATCTAAAATTTTACGAGTATTACATAGTGAGCTAATGAGTTATGACATACTAGCCTGGGCATTTAGTTAAAATTTTTGGTAAAATAAATCTCCACTCCCGAATGATCTTCTTTGTGACTGTGGCTCAGCATTTTTGATGAAAATTAAAACACACGGAAGTAGTAAAAATCTATATCTATACTTATAATAAATCTGTAGAAGTGAAAATTCTGTACATTGAAAATATCAAAAAAATAAATGGCAGGGGGGTGTTACTAGACCGACACCGAACCCAAAAATGTGATTAAAAAAATTTTTGTCTGTCTGTCTGTCTGTCTGTTTGTTCAGGCATCACGCAAAAACTACCGGTTCGATTACGATGAAACTTGGTATAATTATTCTTTAATATCCTGGGCACCACACTGGGTACTTTTTATCCCGGAAAAGTATATACAATAAAAACAAACTTAATTTTGCGGTTCGATCCCTAGATCCGATTACTGTACCAACCGCAAATAATAAGTTTGTCGTAGGTTAAGTCACACGCAGTGGAGTTCATTTTTATTCCTTTTACTTTTTAGAGTTATTTAGGTTTATTTTTATATAAGTCGTAGGTATAGATTTTAATTTTAAAGTATAGGTAGTATATTTGATAGTGTACGTAGTGACCGTAGGTTATTTTATAATACTGTTAGGTAGGATAGTCATTCGTATAGATATTAGTTTTTAGAGATTTTGCTTATTTATTGAGTTTAGATTGAGGGGCCCGTGGCTAAATAATAACAGCCGCACAGGTCGATCGGTCAGGTTAAGCTACGCTTGCCGCGGTCGGTCTGTGGATGGGTGACCATCTTTACATACCGATTAGGTAGGTAGGTATTTTATTTTCTGTTATTGAGTTTATTTATTTTTTTAATTAGGTAGGTACTTAGGTAAAGATATCATATAGGTACCCTCTTAATCACCATTAATGAGACACAATTGGTTTTCTATTGTAATTAGCCACAAAGGGCCCGCGAGATAGATGGCATCCTGGTGCACATACATTTTATCCTGTTAGCACGTTCCCGTGGGATAATTTCCGACATCCACGCGGGCGAAGCCGCGGGCAGAAGCTAGTCTATAATATATTTAATAAAGGCATGTTACAAAAGTACACCAACTTATTGCTACGTTTGTAGATTTTTTTGGTCTATATCCAAATTTCCGAATACGGGGCATCTAAAAAATAAAGATTAATATATTAACAAAATAACCTACATAAAAACTAAATGCTACAATTGGTGGCAGAGCTCACAAAGTACAAATTACAAAGTTCCGCTGCCAAGGCCTGTCTTTTTTGTCAAACGCTATTTGTGACATCTAACATGCCATATTTATGAAATTGACACCCATGACGAAAAGTGGCCAAGTTTTTGTCGGTGCCATCTTGGATTTTGGTTTTGACCCCATATTCGTTATTAGCTACCCCAAAAACATGAAAATGACACCTATGACGAAAAGATGTCTAATTTTCGTAGGCGCCATCTTGGATTTTGGTTTTGACCCCATATTCGTTATTAGCTAACCAAAAAACCGTGAAAATGACACCCATGACGAAAAAATGTCAAATTTTCGTCGGCGCCATTTTGGATTTTGGTTTTGATCCTATATCCGTTATTAGCGACCCAAAAAACCATAAAAATGAGACCCATGACGAAAAGTTGTAAAATTTTTATCGGCGCCATCTTGGATTTTGGTTTTGACCCCATTTTCGATATTAGCAACCCCAAAAACCATGAAATGACCACTTTTTGTTATAGTCTTGGTTTTGACCGCACATTGGTCATACATACCTACATAACTACATACAAACCGGTTAAAATCATAACTCTCCTCCCGCCCATCCACTTCCAGACCTCACCGCCGACAGGTTGACCTTAGCCATCCAAATCCTAACCTTACTAAGAGCTCCTTAAACCCATCCATTTCTCAACCTTGTCCACAGCTGCTTAACCCCACCCATCCAAATCCCGATCTTACAGAACATAATAATATTTTTTTATACTTACAAAATAAAAATAATTTAAGTATGAAACTCGTACTTACTTTTATTTCAGTCCAAAAGTATCAACTCCTTCCGATCACGATAACCAACGACGGTACTCACACAACAATCTTTTTCTATTACTTTTATCGTATTTATTTTTTGCGAGAGAGCGATATACCCGTCCTTCCATGAGCGCTTCTGAGCGCGGAATGATGAACCGTGAGTGCAAAATGTATGAAGAAGTCTGCAAGTGTTTTTATTTTAGCTAATAATTGAAAAATATATTGATTTATATACAAAACAATTAGCTAAATCTATAAAGGACTATATATACCGCAATTTATTATAATTTTGAAGATAAAATATGCTGTAAATTTACCTAAACTGGTACCTATTCGGACACCTATTTTTTAAATTTTCTGCGATTATTGAGTAGGGAAAAACGTATTTGTGCGAAAATTTTGTATGACGTCATACAATTTTTGTGATGCCAATGTGGAGATGAATATATTACCTTTAAATTAAGACTATGATATGTTAAGATTTGTGATTGCTTATACGTTAAAATGGTACCTGAAAAGCACTGTTATTTGTAGAAAAATGTAAAAGCGTCCTTAATACCGGGTCCAAGATAAAAATACTTGAATACCGCACGCTCAACATTAGGTGTACACGTGCAGAACAGCCAACAATGTCTTCGCACATTGCGTTGAAATCTTACTGAACAATTAACACATCATCCTTCTGGACTAAATCTGTACCGTCTTGAATATTCCATATTCATTAAAACTCTTCAATTACACAGAAAACAGAAATATCAATTTCATACTATTCGAAAGAAACGGACTAAATATAATGAATGAATGAAGTGTTGTTGTCACTTGTCTTTCTGACAGTGTCAGATAGTGCCGCGGCTTGATTTTATGTAAGTAACTCGATAATCTAAATAAAATAAAGGCTTGAGTTCATTTTCTCTCAGTGTGCCAATTGATGTAGTCGCGATTAGATAAATATCACCAACATGACCAACACTGCCACACTAGTTAAATACGTAGGTAGGTAATAAACTACAACTAAAAATAGGTAAATGATACACTACACCAACAGCTTCTATATAATAATATATTTTAAGGGGTTGGTATCAGAATAACTGGATCGCAAATAGACCACGTCGCTATAGATCACAATAGTCTCGGTCTTACACAGTCGCCAATTAAGTATAGATTTACCAGCAATCTCAGTTATAAATGATTATATCGTGTGATATCAACGTGATGGTGATATTAACCGACATAATACTGTGATGAAAATACAGTTCTGTTCTGTGGGTTAGAGTGCGGTCAGTTGTTTTCTGGATTTTGCTATGATTCTTTCCTTTAAGTTTTTTATTGTGTGCGTTTCAAACATAAGAAGCTGCTAGTTTGAATGGAATGGATTAGATTCAACTTGCAATTGAATTTTCGAATTATGTATTCGAGACAATCGAGTGCCTGACCGTTTATGACTGAGTAACAACACTAGAGTCAAACTGACAAGAAACCAAAAACTACAATCCGTTTCACGATGATTTTTACACTACTTTAAGCAAGAGTAAGCAAACTTAAAAATGAGATTAAACACAGGAGGACCTGCTGTAGCGTCAATGGTAAATTGTTTTACTTAATAAAAACAGATTTGGTTACCACCTCGAACTGTAATTATGTATATAATTCGTTTTTTTTTAAATGTCAATCGTTAAATACGCTTCAATACAAGTATTTATTACATTAGCAACCATATCGGGAATTGAATCAATTGAGTAAATTATCAATACATTTTCTTTTTATAACGATTTCGTGATCCCGGTTAGGCTTTATTTAAAAAAAAATGACCATTTTAAATGATAAATTGGTTACTTTTTTAAGGTTTAAGTAATACGATTAGACTTACAATACAAGGGGGGGCAAAAATACTATATTCTTTCTGCAACCCTTTTCCACATTAGCTTGCTATATTTCCGAGCTTGGGTGGATTTTGTATGTACAGACGCCAGCAGGTCAAGCTACCCGAAACTGTCAAATTTTTCCAATCAACCTTGAACCTTCATGCTTTAGCGATAAAGTTGAAAATCTATTAGAGAAATTTGACAGATTGTAGTAGCTTGATGTGCTGGCGTCTGTACATAACTGTTATTTCTCTATGATTATTTAAGAACTCCCGGCGAAGCAGTTGGGTCATACTAACACGACGACTTGTAGGTGTTTCATTAAAAATAAATTCACCACATTCAGTACCCGTTAGTACCCGTTAGTAGTAATCTCTGAAGCAAGTAAGTATACCACTATGATATTTTCATGTAAGTAAACAAACTTACGAAGTAACGACACTGTGAAGAGGTATACAAACATAAAACATTTTATTTGGCGCGTAAAAATACATTTTTTTTTAATTGTTGCTTGACTTATCACACACGTTCAAAATCACGTTGAATCCTACAAAGTTGTTTTGAACGGGAAAATGAGCTTTGTAGTGCTTTTAGATAATGTGTCAAGTTAACTTGTTATACATAATAATAGTTTAAATATGTGTATACCCAAGAAACTCATGTTTCTATTATTATCAAAAAACCGGTAAAGTGAAAATAGAATAAGATTTAAGTTTCTAAACGATGCCTATTAAAAAGTCAATGGCATTACAGCAGGCCACAGACAAGCATTACCATTCAACTTCGGTGAACTTCGTTCAATAGTTGTTCACTTTTATTACTCTCATAGTACGATTATTAGCAGAACTAAATTAGGCCTGCTTCTGAACTGAATGAACATTGAACGTTTTCTTAAAAGGTCATAGTAAGCCTCCTGGAGGCTTACTATGACCTTTTAAGAAAACGTTCAATGTTCATTCAGTTCAGAAGCAGGCCTAATTTAGTTCTGCTAATAATCGTACTATGAGAGTCATAAAAGTGAACAACTATTGAACGAAGTTCACCGAAGTTGAATGGTAATGCTTGTCTGTGGCCTGCTGTAATGCCATTGACTTTTTAATAGGCATCGTTCAGAAACTTAAATCGAATTCTATTTTCACTTTACCGGTTTTATGAAAATAATAGAAACATGAGTTTCTTGGGTATACACATATTTAAACTATTATTATGTATAATAAGTTACCTTGACACATTATCTAAAAGCACTACAAAGCTCATTTTCCCGTTCAAAACAACTTTGTAGGATTCAACGTGATTTTGAACGTGTGTGATAAGTCAAGCAGCAATTTAAAAAAAAAAAATATTTTTACGCGCCAAATAAAATGTTTTATGTTTGTATACCTCTTCACAATGTCGTTACTTCGTAAGTTTGTTTACTTACATGACAATATCATAATGGTATACTTACTTGCTTCAGAGAATAAAGGTACTGAATGTGGTGAATTTATTTTTAGTGAAACACGTACAAGTCGTCGTGTTAATATGACCCAACTGCTTCGCCGGGAGTTCTTAAATAATCATAGAGAAATAACAGATAAGTACATAAAAAATCCACCCAAGCTCGGGAATATAGCAAGCTAATGTGGAAAAGGGTTGCAGAGAGAATATAGTATTTGTGCCCCCCCTTGTATTGTAAGTCTAATCGTATTACGTAAACCTTAAAAAAAGTAACGAATTTATAATTTAAAATGGTCATTTTTTTTAAATAAAGCCTAACCGGGATCACGAAATCGTTATAAAAAGAAAATGTATTGATAATTTACTCAATTGATTCAATTCCCGATATGGTTGTTAATGTAATAAATACGTGTATTGAAGCGTGTTTAACGATTGACATTAAAAAAAAACGAATTATATACATAATTACAGTTCGAGGTGGTAACCAAATCTATTTTTATTAAGTAAAACAATTTACCATTGACGCTGCAGCAGGTCCTCCTGTGTTTAATCTCATTTTTAAGTTTGCTTACTCTTGCTTAAAGTAGTGTAAAAATCATCGTGAAACGGATTGTAGTTTTTGGTTTCTTGTCAGTTTGACTCTAGTGTTGTTACTCAGTCATAAACGGTCAGGCACTCGATTGTCTCGAATACATAATTCGAAAATTCAATTGCAAGTTGAATCTAATCCATTCCATTCAAACTAGCAGCTTCTTATGTTTGAAACGCACACAATAAAAAACTTAAAGGAAAGAATCATAGCAAGATCCAGAAAAAAACAACCTACACGTTATCAACTGACAGCACTCTAACCCACAGAACAGAACTGTATTTTCATCACAGTATTATGTCGGTTAATATCACCATCACGTTGATATCACACGATATAATCATTTATAACTGAGATTGCTGGTAAATCTATACTTAATTGGCGACTGTGTAAGACCGAGACTATTGTGATCTATAGTACCTACTTAAAATATATTAATAAATAGAAGCTGTTGATGTAGTGTATCATTTACCTATTTTTAGTAGTAGTTTATTACCTACCTACGTATTTAACTAGTGTGGCAGTGTTGGTCATGTTGGTGATATTTATCTAATCGCAAAGGTTACATGCTCTGTGCTAATCGCGACTACATCAACTGGCACACTGAGAGAAAATGAACTCAAGCCTTTATTTTATTTAGATTATCGAGTTACTTACATAAAATCAAGCCGCAGCACTATCTGACACTGTCAGAAAGACAAGTTTAGTGACAACAACACTTCATTCATTCACTATATTTAGTCCGTTTCTTTCGAATAGTATGAAATTGATATTTCTGTTTTCCTGTGTAATTGAAGGGTTTTAATGAATATGGAATATTCAAGACGGTACAGCATTTAGTCCAGAAGGATGATGTGTTAATTGTTCAGTAAGATTTCAACGCAATGTGCGAAGACATTGTTGGCTGTTCTGCACGTGTACACCTAATGTTGAGCGTGCGGTATTCAAGTATTTTTATCTTGGACACGGTATCAAGATGAGAACTGGAACGACCTGCATAATTTAAGATGAAATACTATGTATTTACTTCTAAGTCGTCTGACTATTGATTGAAAATATTGATATCCTACTTAGTAGTAATAAAAATATTCTGTTTAATAAGTGATTTTTGATTTCATGATCGTATTTCTCAGTATTCCCGTTACACGAAGTTTAATTATAAGTACCATTGTAATCTAGACATCTTAGGGAACAAATAAACATACGTTTCATTAATAGATGCCAAAATTGGAGGACCTAATCGCCGAACAAAAAAAAACTCCTTTTACATTCTGTTGGCAAAGGAGTAGTTAAGTCTGCATGCAAATGGTCAAAGGTATTTTTACCATATCACTACAATGTTCTCATAGTGTAGGTTTATTATAAATACCTACATCAAAGCAATGCATGATAAAAAAGGCTACTGAGAAGCAAGCTAAGAGTTTGGTTTCATAAAATATTATTGGCCTTTGAATCCTTGTTTGAGCATAAGATTGCACTAGGTGTTAGGTACTTATTTATACTATGTGTGATAACTATTATTTTATTTTTAGTATTATGTCAAAATAAAAAAAGGTTGATTTACAAATTTCCTGTTATTTATTTTCCTATAGAATAGAAGATGTTTTATTTCCCTGATTCCCTGCATCTTATGTTACATTATTTCGGCGCAGCATGTCCTCATTTAAGTCTTGTGCACGGAGGTGCCAAGGATCCCAATCGAGCATATCCCAGAGTAGTGAGGTTCAATTATTATTCATTAATCTCTTCTGAAAGTTGATGTCTTCTGTTGTTTTCATGTAGCGGCGCATACTCATCCAAGGTTTCTGTGATGGCTTTTTCTAGTAGTAGTATATATTCCTCGCATTCTGCGTCTGTTATGATTTCCTTTGGTAAGTGCGTGGTCTTATCCCATAATATTCCCACCCCTTCGTCTCTCGTCTGGTTGAGTGCGGTCATTTTAAGGTTGAGGTCCCCGAATGTGATGTTTGGAGCTGATCAGTGCGGTATGGTATAGATATCCCCTTAATTTTTAGGGAATCTCCGGTCAGATGATCATAAGTGAGGTTAATAGCGACGCCTTTGAATAGGCGGTCTCTTTTTTTCGGTACCTGGGGTTACGCGTCGGTCCCACTTCAGCGTATTCCTCACATCACATACATATATGGCTGTAGTAAGATGCGACGACGTGATCTTGTCGTAGTTCAGGAGAATCATACGATTTTGGAAAAGTCGACCCGGCACGGCACTCGTTGACTACGATTAGGTATAAGAGGTTTATAACGATCGGCTAATGGTTTTAGCTCGAAGAATTTACCTTTCAATCCTTGAGCATTGATGTGCAGTATGCGCAACTAATGATATTGATTACTAGATAAAATAAGAAAAATATTTATTTACAAATTCCCCGTATTCATTTCAACAGGCTTATTTATTTCCCTAGTGCGACCCCGTTGGTTTCTTTTTTCTATTCGATATTCACTCCAAATATTACGTACTCTTCACACAGAGATATAATAAAAAAACGTGTGTGATGGGCACTGAATTACAAAACAATGTTGAAAAAGCTCGTCTAATAGTAACTTAATCAAGATGGTTTATTTTGACGTTACAGTCGTTCAATATTCGTTTTGTTGCTGTCAATTAGCAGGTCATGGTATGAAATTCTATACAAAAAAGAAGGTGAACAGTTTTTGTAAACGTCAGCTTAGCAGGCCTGTTGCGGTCCTGCTAATAAGACGTCATAGTACAAATAAGCAGTTTAGTTTAAATTCTGCCCTGCTATAAGAGCTCATGGTAAGCCCCCTGAACAAGCTGTTACTGCAATCTAGTTTTCGAAAACCAAAAATATTGAAAGTGCTGAGTGAGAGAGTGTGATTAATCTGGATAAAGGAGAACAAGCTTCTAAACTATAAAATAATAGCTGAACACACATGGATGGGTCTAAAAAACATTGTTTGAAGTAGTTGCGTTGCTCATCCTAAAGGGGCCCTGTATAAAAATTTTTTTGGGGTCCCTTTTTACCCGACTGTAGTGGTGCAGAGAGAAGTAGTGGCCCAGTCGTAATGGCGACTTACTACATAGTTGTTGGTCGTAGGTTCGAACCCCAGGCGCTTGGCTTAGTGTAAATAATTTTTTCGCCACTGTTCTCAAAACGTTGAAGAAAAACATCGTGAGGAAACTGGCATGTCCTAGAATAAAAAAAATGTGGTGGGTTACGGCTCATTCCCTCTCACAGAGAGACCTGGTGGCCTACCGCGAGTTCTTAACGCGATTCAATTTACGCTCAGGGATCGAGATGGCGCTAGACGACTTGTATAGCTCTGTCTCTTTCCAACAGCCTAAACTGGATCGCGTTAAGAGCTCGTGGTAAGGCCTCTGTGTCTCAACAGTGGGAACATGCTAATTATGTCTCACCTTTATTTTTCTGATATTTTCTTCTTGTCCGTTTATATAAGTTTGTACATAGATATTTAAATAAAGAAATAAAGATTTCAGTTTTAAATCATCATCATTCTCCTGCCCTTATCCCAATTTATTTGGGGTCGGCGCAACATGTCTTTTTCTAAATAAAATTAAATATTCAAAAAAATATTATTTTAAAAATTTTGACTTTTACACGTCGCGTCGTGGGCCCCGTATCGTCGATACGGCTGATAAAGCGGTAGCTACGCCCCTGGTTTGAAGATTAGATGGGCCAGTGGGCCTGCCTGTATAATAATAATATGTATGTTGTCATGTAGAATAAATAAAAACAGTTTTTGTTTTTAATGTTAACCGTTAATGTCCCAATGCTGGGCAAAGGCCTCTATACAAAAAAAAAAAAAAGTTAGAAAATAGTTTGTGTAATATTAAATACTTGTTTTTATTTTCATTAATTTGGTAGATAGTTTAGCTGCTCTAACTTTATCAATTAAACTTTCTCCTAGAGGACTAGATGCTTCTATATCTAAAGTACTAAAATCTGTTGTTATATCTAGACCTTTTCTCCACTTCTCCAAGCCATTCCAAGCTATCATAACTCCATTATCTGTACATAATTTAGGATAAGGTCTATAAATATCATAACAAGTTTCATGGCATAACATTTGTAAAGCACTAAAAATATAATTGTTACACGCCACTCCCCCAGATACCACTAACTGCTGTCTACCTTCTGGTATGAGATTATTTTCTTTACAAAATTCCATAGCTCTCTGTGTTCTATGAATAAGATGTCTGGTAGTAGCCATCAGCAGAGCAGCACACAAATCATTAACTTCTGGTATCAATTCATGAGCTACAGTTTCGTGTTCTACTTCTTTTTTATGTAAATGAAACAGAACGGAGGTTTTAAGGCCATTTAAACTAAAATTACAATCTTTGTATTCCGACAGTGGCAAAGGTAGTTTGAACATGTGAGGATTTGTTGCTTTAGATGCTGCTGCTTCCACAGCTTGGCCTCCACATATCTGGGAATACTCAGGAACATTCCTCAATTTCATTCTCCTAGCCACTTTATCAAAAACTTCTCCAGGAGCGCAATCCATGCTTTCTCCTAGTAATTGAAAGTGATTAACATCTTGAACAACGGCAAGTAAACAATGTCCTCCAGATATTAAGAGAACTAGAAATGGAAATTTGACATCATGATGCATTCTTGCCACTAGTGCATGTGCTTGCATGTGGTGGATGGGGATTATTGGTTTATTAAAACATCGCCCTAAATGTTTAGCATATTTCATGCCCACAATAAGACTGAGTGCTAGTCCTGGCTTCAGTGTGACAGCAATAGCTGAAATATCTTCCATAGCTAATTTGGCTTCCTGTAATGTTTTAGTTACTGTGGGTTCAATGTATGCTCGATGAAGGTCTTGTGCAATATCTGGTATGATTCCGCCATTTCTTAAATGCATCAGATTTTGGGAGTGACAAACTTCTGACAATAGTTTGCCATTTGAATTAATAATAGCACAGCCAGTATCGTCGCACGATGTTTCAATACCAAGTATATTTATATTTGGATTTTGTCTGTTGCTATAGCCTCTTGTTTTAAAAAAATATTGTTTACTCACTTTATTAACAAATTGTGAACAGACTAGTCGCTTTAAGATATTCATTATACTTTCTGTATATTTTTCCTTAAAATTGAGACCTAGTTATTACATATAAAATGTATTTTGATTAAGATTTCCATTCACTGGCCGACTAGGTTATTTTTACACAATTAATACCTAAAAATAAACAAACACCTTTGTTAAATTATTATACGTAATTTCATCACTACATAATAGTTATTTAGTAAATATTAAGTAGGTAATTTATATTACCTATTACATTCAGTGTACGTCCTAAGTAAATAATAAATAAAGTTTGGTGTTTCACTTAACCTCTAATTAGAACAGTATTTATGACACATGACACTTGACAGGAATCAGAAATTCAGAATATGTACTCAGAATGACGTAAGGAAGAAGTCATAAACAAGGTCATTTTAGTACCACAGTATCACAGGCTTAGCATAGACTAATATGAAGGAAAAGAGCCGGATGCCTAGTTTACACAGGTTTTACTCAATGGGTTTTCTTAAATTAAGTTGTAGCCTTACATAGACCCGAATGTTGCAGCTGCAAAGTTGTAGTCCCATTTACAACTTGTAATGAAAATTTTTCCAACAACTTACCTCTGAGGTATGTATGTAATAGTCAACCTTGAAGTATGAGTTTTGAAATTCACTCAATTATAATGTTCCCACTGCTGGGAATCAGGCCTTCTCTCTGTGAGGGGGGTGGGCCGGCCATGATCCACATCAATTACAAACATGTTTTATCCATCCAAACCCATTTAATGCATGTAATATGTATTCGAAATTTAGGTTCTAGAACCTGCCACTTTCATCACCATTTTTAGAGCAGTGGTAATGTACAGACGCCAGCGGGGCAAGCTACCCGAAACTGTCAAATTTTCCCAACCAATCTTGAACCTTATTGCTTTAGAAATAAGGTTGAAAATATATTAAAGAAATTTGACAGATTTTAGTAGCTGACGTCTGCATGCCTGGGTTCGAACACGTAACTCGGGGCCGTCACCACTGAGCCACCACCAGGGTCTGTCAACTTTGTTCTACGAACTGTATGTAGGTGGGCTTGAAAACAAGAGAGAGACAACGACATCAGAGTAAAAGAGATGAATATGTAATGTGGCCACCAAAAATACAATCTCGTATACTTCATAATAAGGAGCTTATTAATTGATTTTTAAAGTAAAGTACCCTTGAAAATACCTTTAGCTATTATTCTGATGCCAAACAAATATATTTTATTGAGAAATATTAGATATATAATTGAATATTACATAATAAAAAAAAATATATGGGGGATAATGTGTGGCAACACAAACGTCCACACGTCATATTGATTATGACATTATTGACGTCACAAGAAAAATGTCTGCCGCCGCTTGCGCACCATTTTATCTTGTACTAATGTTTATTTGTAGTATATAAACTAGTTCCATTTAATTCTTCATACATTGATAACGTTGGGTCGAGCTTGCTAGCCTCCGTTGCTGTTTTGGTGAAATTAAGTGTGTATTTGTGAGATAAAGACTCGGTGTTGAGACAGTGACTTGTTTGATTTTGTGTCTAATTTTGCGATGAGTTCGCAAAAAGAAAACACAAGAATCTGCTGCATGTGTGGATCTTCACCTTCTAAAGATCCCAGCATCACTTTGCATCGGTTTCCAAAGCCTGGCTCTAAAAATGCTCTGCGGTATCTACCTATATATGTACTTTCCATGCTTCGCTAACCACTGAACAGATTTCGATAAAATTTGGCAGAGAGATAGATTGCATCCTGTGGAAAGACAGGATAGTTTTTATCGACATCCTCGCGGGTGAAACCGCGGACAGAAGGTTTGGAATATGATTATAATGGTGTGTAATTTTGATATTTTTTAATTTCCAGTTGTGAATCATGAGCAAAGTATTGCTTCCCAAACGAAGCCTGGTCTTCACCAAAATTCCAGGATGCACTCCATAATAAACATAAGATGCTATGCAGCAAACATTTTAAAAGCACATGCTTTAATGAGAAGAAGTTGTTCACAACAGCTATACCTGGTGTTCAATGCCATAAGGTTAGTACAATTAACACTTGAAAAGTGTATTTAAGAGTAAACTAGTTGCAAGCTCGAACTCGCTGGGGTCATGGCCAAAAAGCACACTGTCTCACCTGGCCTCGTGTCTGACAGAGCTAGTATCAATGATACTAGTCTAACTGTTCAAGTGTGTTGCTAGTGTGTTGTGTTTAAGGCACAGAAACACCGCTCCAAATTGATAGGCACGTAAAAATATTTAGGTAGAGTTTACTTGAGGAAGGACATAGGCTAGCATTTTTATCTAAAAGAAATAGGTGTACCTATACCTAGTACACCTATTTTATTTACCTATACCTAGTATGGGTATGAGTATAATTATCTTTTTTTTGACATATTCATAATTATATCATCAAGCTTAATTTAATCACACCAATTCTCTTATAGGTTGCTTACTTCATCAATGACTTATTTTAAATAATTTTAAATCAACTTTTTATTTTCAGGATACATCAATTTCTAATCTGCCAGATCAACCTGCCGTATTTGAACCTGTTGCCGGTTCATCCAAAATTTGAACACAAACACCTTGTTTTATTTAAGGACGATGGCGCCATCATCAATATTGTGTATGAAACATAAATTTGAGGTCTGCCTTCAACCAAAATATCTCTAATATCTCTTCCTAATCATTTCTTTAATAATACCTTCATAATAAATAATATGATAGGATAATATAAAAACTCAAAACTCAAACTCAAACTCAAAATATTTATTTCAATTAAACCATTACAGGCACTTTTGAATTGTCAAGGGGTCGGTCAGTCAGAAAAATGAAGCTAGTTGCCCATTCCAAAGCGTAGGTACCTATGGAGAAGAACGGGCAAGAAACTCCATGGACACTCTTTTAAATCAATATAATATGGTTACAAAGTATTGGTTACATCATTCATGTTAGAAATTATGCATGTGAGAACGATGCAGAACGTTAAAAGCGTCCGTAATGAAAAGTTTAGGAAAATAAAAATAAGAACAATTCAAATATTAAATTAAATTAAAATAAGCCATGGCAGCAAAAAGATGACCAGTCCCTACTGACGGCGCCCGTTCACGAACATGACGCATGGATTAGCACCATTCAGCTCAACCATTTTGAAGGGAGCCAAATGATCCAACACATGCGCCACCGTCAGCGAGACATTTGAGTGAGCATGACATACTCTCTGCTGCCAGGGCACATTCAAGTCAATGAAAGACGTACCCAGTAAATGGTAGCTTTATAGTATGTACATAGTACTCACACATGTGCTATACAATTATACAATACTAGGAGATTGAGTTTATATAATGCAAAAAAAAGTATTTTAAAATCTTCAGCAGCTCCAACAGTATTTTCAAATGCTAATCAATTTATTTATGCGTCCTTATGGAGCAGGACCAGCGTTTAGCCAAGCATTTTTATCAGCGATGTAATCCCCCAATTTATAATATGCCTGGCTGCATAGTGTGCGTTTTATACAAGATTTAAATTTCGTTTCATTCTGTTCTATTATGTGGGGAGGTATTTTATTGTAACATTTTAAACAGTACCCCATGAAAGATGAATCTACTGTAGCCAGCCTGAAACCTGGTTGAACTAATTGCTCCCTATTTCTAGTGATATAATTGTGTCTTTCACCTCTTTTACTAAAAAGATGTAGATTTTTCCTTACGTACATAATGTTTTCATAGATATATTGACAAGGTACCGTCATGATGTTAATATCTTTAAACAATTCCCTTAGAGAATCACGCCTGCGGAGGCTATACAATGTGATAGGGGTGGGACTTCTAACCCGTTAAGGCTGAGTACTACATCTAATTTTATCGACAAAAAAAATAATATGGGGGGTTGAACCCCCTCCAAAAAAATTCAGAAATGATTTTTTTTTCTCACCAAAACATTATCAAACATATGAAAAAAGTAATGAATTAGTTAGCCAAGGTTATTAGCTACCGTTTGTCGTTTTTTTTTTTGTTTCTACGACGCATACAACCTTTGATATCACATAAAGTATCAAGCGCGCCGTAGTACATTAAAAAATATTAAAATAGCCATAATTTTTAGGGGGAGGGGGTTCAACCCCCATATTATTTTTTTTGTCGATAAAATTAGATGTAGTACTCAGCCTTAACGGGTTAGAAGTCCCACCCCTATCACATTGTATATGGCTCTGATGGCTCTTTTCTGCAGAATAAAAATAGACTCGATGTCTGCAGCCCGTCCCCATAGCAAAATACCGTACGACATAATACTATGAAAGTAACTAAAATAGACTAGTCTCGCGGTATCAACATCAGTAAATTGACGGATTTTTCTCACAGCATACGCTGCTGAACTTAGTCGTCCTGCAAGGGATGTTAAATGAGGACCCCATTGAAGCCTTGAGTCAAGCGTGATCCCCAGGAAAACAGTTTTATCGACGAATTCTAGTTTCTCTTGATTCAATTCTATCGCACAATGACTACTTTTGACATTTGGTAAAGAAAATCTTATGCACTTCGTTTTTTTCCCATTTAATACTAAATTATTAGCAGTGAACCAGTTTTGGATCTGCAGTAGGGCGTTATTTACGTCGTCAAGATTTGATGCACGTCTATTAATTTTAAAAATCAAGGAAGTATCGTCAGCAAATAACACCATCTGTGGTTGGGTTTTTAACAAATGGGGTAGATCATTAATATATACTAAAAAGAGGAAAGGACCTAATATCGAGCCTTGTGGTACACCCATTTTTACTTTTAAACCGAGTGAATTGACACCATTTATTTGAACTTGCTGTTGTCTATCATTTAAATAAGATTTTACTAAACTGAGCGCAAGTTTTCCAAGTCCGTAATGCTCAAGTTTTAAAAGTAAGGTTTCGTGGTCGACGCAATCAAAAGCCTTGGAGAGGTCACAAAAAATTCCTATGGCGTCTTGGGACTCTTCCCACGCCGTAAAAATGTTTTAATAAAGTGACACCGGCATCAGTCGTACAACGTCCCTTGGTGAAACCATACTGTTGGTCGTGCAATATTTTATTGGTGTTAAAATGATTGAGCATTTGGTTCAGCATAACCTTTTCAAACACCTTGCTGAAAACCGGTAACACGGATACGGGTCTATAATTATTGGTAACTTTACTGTCCCCCGATTTGAAAAGTGGTATCACCTTGCTGTATTTCATGAGATCCGGGAAGACTCCTTGATCCACACACTAATTAAATATTAAGGCTAAGTACGGCGCTATAGTCTCAATAATGGAGGTACAAACTTTAATAGACATTCCCCATAGATCTTCGGTTAGTTTGATCTTGATTTGCTTGAAAGCTTTTATTACTATTGTGGGGTTTATATGCTTGAATTCAAATTCAATCTGGCAGGATGAGACGTTTGCTCTTAATAAATCAATAGAACGTAAGGGCGAGGAATTTAAGATTTCAGTGGTTGTATGTGGGATACTGGTAAAGAAATTTACAAATTCATGAGCAACTTCTTTGTTAGTGCTTATGAGACCACGCGAAGTCTCTATTGTGAAATCATTATTATGTCTTTTATTCCGGTTAGTTTCATCATTGATAATTTTCCAAACCGTCTTTATTTTATTATCGGCCGATTTGATCTTGTTGCTAATATACAAGGCTTTAGCTACTTTGCAGATATTTTTAAAAGTTTTAGAGTAGGTAGCAACGTATTTATTAAAAGTTTCAGAGTTAATGTAAGGCTTAAGGCCATACAGCTCAAACAATTTTTCCCTACTTTTCCTTATACCCTTAGTTGCCCAGTCACTAAACAAAAACCTTGGGCAAATAGTTTTAGTTTTCTTTTTTAACGTATTATTGAACTCGGTGCGTACTACCGAAAAGAACCTCTCATATAATTCATTTACATTGTTTTTAATATGGCATGGTACACTTAACTTACTAATTAAGTTATTATTAAATCTATTTAGATTGCTTGGTGTTATTTGTCTACTTTGTATCAGAATTTTTTGTACTGGTGTATTGGATTTGAACACAACAGTTTGACCGCTGTGATCAGAAGGGAGATAGTTTACTATGGCTTTATCTAAGTATTCACAGCAACAAAAAACATTATCAATACATGTAGCAGAATTTATGGTTATGCGGGTTGGTTCTGAAAACACATTTAACAAATTGAATGATTTAAAGAGACTTAACAATCGACTGCTATTTGAACTATTCTCTAAGATATTAATATTGAAGTCACCACAGATAATTAGCGATTTTTTACCAGTTCCAAGTTTTGCTAGAACATCTTCCATTACCGACTCAAATATGGAGTAGTTTTGATAATTAGGGGGTCTGTAAACGCACACTATAATATGCTTATCTAGCTCAACACAGGACAGTTCAATGTTATGTTCAACTGAAAGATCAACTATATCTGTACGAGTCTTAGCTTTAATAGAATTTTTAACTAAGATTAGTGAACCCCCACGCAGCATAGATTTTCGGTTAAAACAACTGCCCACACTATAATTTTCATAATTAATTAGCATTTCATAATCTTTCAACCAATGTTCAGTTAAACAAATAATTTCAAACATGGTTTTTTCCAAAAACAGCTCAATTTCTAATTGTTTGGAAGAAAAACCTTGAATATTTTGATGAAATAATTTCAAGGAATTCTGCTCAGACCCTTTTTTACACTTTACTATTTGAGAGCAAGAAGACACCTTGTTGTTGGTAGGTATAACAATATTGTTACTAGTATCTTCTGTTGTCTTACTAACTAGTTTAAATCAACATCCAGAGTGAGCCCCAAGACTCCCAAGCCATCACCAGGCAATGATATCCCGCTACTTGTGGACCCCACATTAGGACAAGAACTTGCCAAAGTGACACATGGATCCTCCTTCGTACAATCATTGTAAATAGTTATAGCATTAGTGCTATAGTTATTTCGAGTGACCACCTGTACATTAGAATTATTACTAATAATTGCAGTGTTAATTATAGTACAAGACTTCGACATACTACTTATGTCTGAGTTTATATAAGCTAATAGCCTCGCTATTTTATGTCTAAACCTAATGGGCAGATACACTGTATTCCTTGTCGATTTCAACTTAACAACAAAACTGTTGGTGTCAAAAAATATAAGTTTGTCACTGTAGTGACTTGCTAAGAAATGCATATGCTTATTAAGCATATGTATATAATTGTTTTGTCTATTTGATAATCTCTCAAAATATGGAAAAGCACACAAAATAATTTTATTACAATTTATCTTTAGAAGCTTAGAAACACTGTCAGTGACATCTTCCTTTTTGACCTGTGAACTATTACCTACAAAAACAGTAATGTTGGTATTGGAATCATATGGTTTTCCTGTAATTGATGTCATTATTTCTTTGTAGGATGTCCCAGGTAAACAATAGTTTTGAGTATTAAAGCTAAAGTTGTCACTAACTAATTTCCCCAAACCTCTTCCCAATTCAACTCAAAAAACCACATGGATTAAATTATTCTATTAAAATATTATATCATTTGTTTATTAAATTATTTCTGTTTAATGAAATAGATAAAGAAATGATTAGGAAGCGTTATTGTTTTTTGCTTGCCTAGGTTTTAATATTCAAATTGTATGCAATAGGCCCGTCCATACTTGTTATTTTCGCCGAAGATGACAGCAATACCTAAACTGATTAAATTTATGTATTTTAAAATTCATTACATAAACATACTTGTGATTTGTGAACACCTTTGGTACCATATTTTTGGAAATTAATATTTAGCTTATTTAATCAGTCATAATATAATAATGGATCTGTTAAGTAAATTGTAATTATTAACATGCTAAATAAACAAGTCAAGTACTAATCTTGGTTTTATTAGATTGTTGTTCTATAAAGATAAATTTTAGCATTTTATGCGCAAGTACACTGTGTTTCTCGATAATGATTCTGCTTAAATGTCGATTATTGCTGAGCAAAAATTGGCCATCTTGTAGGAAAATATCGAGAAACGCACTGTACTTGTGCATAAAATGCAATACAAAGTATCCATAAAATACACTGTAGTTTGAAATTCCCGCCCTAGCTTCTACTCTCTAGTTTTCGTGGGCGGAATATAGATGGCGCTGGTTGGTAAGGAAAAATTTCCTCATAAAATTTGTACGGAGTCGTTATTCTTCCCTTTAGGGTATATATGTTCTGTGGCCACCACTGCTAATTAAAGTCAGTCAGTACAGTTCATTTAAAGTAAGTCGTCCGATCTGCATGGAAACCGTATCTCCTGCTCCTGACTGACTGAATACCTACGCAACTTTATGCATACGCAGTCAGGTAGGTATATATTTACATATGTTTTCCAGGTGACAACATGAGCCGCACAGCTTGCTCCTACTTCTTTTGTTTATGTATGTGCATAATTTCGTGAGGACGGGATCTTTTTGTAATTCGCTGATTTCACTCGAGTGTCGTCTTGCGATCTGGCTGCACGATATAGACATATTGTATAAACATGTTGAGATTGTCTAAAAAGTTTGCCAGTAATGGGAAATGTGTGAGTTTTGTATCAAATGTAGCGTGTAGTGGTGAGAATAAAGAGGTACACAATGAAAGAGCCCATGTGAGGAATTTCGAAGAGATCCCGGGACCTAAGTGCTATCCCATTGTTGGGACGCTGTATAAATACGCACCTTATATTGGTAAGAGTTTAAATTAAGCATCTGTTTAGCTCTTTTTGTGTAGTTGTCGTTGTTAAGTGGCTAGGACTGGGTACGTTCATCCAATACTGCTTATCAACATGCATGCTTTTCAGTCGTTTACTTATTTTAATCTCAAGAGTTGGTAAAGGAATATAATTATGTATTCAATCGGAGACAACAATACGACATTAAATGAAAACACTGGCAATATTTTAAAATTATCAATTGAATCCTCATCAAAAATAAAAAGTGTTTTTTTCAAACAAACTAAATAGTGGTGACTATGGGTTTCACCAATCTTTGAAGCTATGGTGAATAAACTATTGGGTACATGTAGGTAAGTATTTGATTCAATTTTCGTATGCAGACTGGGAACATCATTAGATATACGCAGTTTAAGTTATTGTGGTATTGTAATATCCACCTTGTATATGAACTATGTATGTACAGACGCCAGCAGGTCAAGCTACCCGAAACTGTCAAAATTTCCCAATCAATCTTGAACCTTAATGCTTTAGTGATAAAATTGAAAATCTATTAAAGAAATTTGACAGATTGTGGTAGCTTGATGTGCTGGCGTCTGTACCTCCTACCGATTTTAGTAGAAAGGCCGTTGTAGATGCAACGTACAGACGCCAGCAGGCCAAGCTACCCGAAACTGTCAAGTTTCCCCAACCAATCTTAAACCTTAATACTTTAGCAATAACGTTGAAAATCTATTAAAGAAATTTGACAGATTGTAGTAGCTTGATGTGCTGGCGTCTGTACCTACGGTGAACAAGAAAATTCGACTAACACTTCTTTAATTTTTTTCTTCTTAACTATAACACGGAGCAAAATATTTATAATCAGATCAGAAATCGGGACTGATATATACAAAACTATAATAGTATTAACTCTTAGCTAGCTAACAGCAACAAAAGTCGGTTATCATTTGAATGGATACAAAATTATTTTTTCAACATTTCATGTACGAGTTATTACTCGTACATGTCGTGTGTTTGTTGCTGTTTGTGCACACGGCTAAACATCAAGCTATTATTTCCAGTTTTAGCTGACCTCGCAATATATAGGTTTTTCGAACAAACAGAAGTCAGCTTATACTGGTTATGTATAGCATACCTTGATGTCTAGCCGTGCGTACCTACATGTGAATTGATGTGAAAGGCCCCAAAAGAAGTAGTAGTTAAGACCCTTTAGGCAGGACTTTGCCTTGCTGATAAAAACAATCTTCCAGGTGACTACAATGTCGAAGCATTAGATAAAAACTCTTGGCTGAACTGGCGACGTTACGGCAGTCTGGTTCGCGAAGCTCCTGGAGTCAGGTTACTCCACGTGTACGACCCTGAGGATATAGAGGCGGTGTTTCGGCAAGACCATCGTTATCCAGCGAGGAGGAGCCATGTCGCCATGTTCCACTATCGTCAGAACAAACCACATGTCTATAACACTGGCGGATTACTTTCTACGTAAAGTATTTTTGTTTCAAAGTCAATACTGAAGATGTATCATTTGCGAGTTTGTAGGGTCACTTATCTCTCTCTATATGAGTGGAGCTCCATCATATTTATAAACAACCTCTATAAGGAGTGAAATGGCTGTTGGGGTTTGTTTGTATCGTGTCGTCTGTTGTAATGAAGAGGCGTTATCATTTCAATAAACAAACTCAAAAGGTCCTTATTCCACGCCGTAGAATCTACTTGTGATGATTAAAACAAATGTTTGTGCTCTCGAACTCATAAATCCATATTTCCCATCCATTGTTTTGAAATTGGACAGAATATCACGGTACTATATTGATGTTTTTTGCAGGAACGGCCCAGAATGGTGGAGACTGAGAAGTACGTTCCAAAAGAATTTTACCAGTCCTCAGAGTGTAAAAAATCACGTCGAAAGAACAGATAACGTCATAACAGAATTTGTACAATGGATTAAAGAGAGGAATATTTCATACAATGAAGATTTTTTGCCATATTTGAATAGATTGAACTTAGAAGGTAATATTGGGAATGAAACTGAAACAAGGCAAATTATAATTTTAAATGGCCTCCTTCATCGTCGTGTCGCTGGCACGACAGTTATTTAAATTTTGTTGGTCCAAAACTTGGGGGTGCATAAAAAGAGCCCTGAAATCAAACATCTGGCACACTCTGGCCACCTAGCACCCGGTAACGTAGAGTCGAGGTGACTAATCCTTTCAACACGATGGCACGAACCGGTCTTTCTCAAGATCAACCCCAAAAGGCTCTTTTGAGAGTCAAACGGCAAGGAATTTAATATTTGAAAGAGTATAAACACTGTAATTTTGACATTCTTTGCTATGTTTCAGTAATAGGAACTGTAGCGTTCAATGAACGCTTTCGAAGCTTTTCTCGTCAAGAACAAGATCCAACTTCAAGAAGCAGTAAAACTATTAAAGCGGCTTTTGGATCTAATAGTGGAATTATGAAACTAGACAAAGGAGTTCTTTGGAGAATGTTCAAAACTCCTCTTTATCAGAAACTTGCCGACTCTCAGGAATATTTAGAACAGTATGTTGAGTACAACTTCTATTAAATTCTTTGTAATGTCCTCGTTATTTTATTTGTAATAAGTAATTCTTGTTTTTTAGAGTATCTTCAGAAATCTTAATGGAAAGGGCGCATTTTTTTGCACATCCTGAAGACAACGACAACTCTTTATTGGGATCTTTTCTGAAACAGCCTAATCTGGATTTAAAGGACGTTCTAGGAATGATGGTTGATATACTTATGGCTGCTATCGACACGGTAAATATCAATTGGATCATCGCTCTCCTTTGGAGATTTTGAGTAACAATGATTTATGTTACAATATATTTTTATTTTAGACTGCATATGCAACTAGCTTTGTTTTATACCACGTCAGTCGAAATCCTGAAGTTCAACAGAAAATATTCGATGAGATTTTTACACTCCTTCCCACGAAAGATGGGAAAATCAGTCCCGATATCATATCGAAAGCTATTTATGTAAGGAGTTGTATCAAAGAAAGTCTTAGATTGAATCCAGTGTCGATTGGCGTAGGCCGTTTAACTCAAAAGGATTTCATGCTGAGAGGTTACCTAATTCCAGAAGGAGTAAGTATGAACATGATTTTAAAACCAAATGGCGAAATGATAAATACGTATTTAATAAAAATGATACCTTTGTTTCAGACTGTAATAGTAACGCAAAATATGGTAGCGTCTCGACTACAGCAATATGTCAATGATCCGCTCAAATTCAAACCCGAACGCTGGTTAAGAGGTTCTGAGAGTTATGAACATATTCATCCCTTCCTCAGTTTACCATTCGGTTTTGGGCCCAGATCATGCATAGCAAGAAGATTAGCAGAGCAAAATATAAGCATCATTCTCATTCGGGTAAATTTTCTATTCGTTTTCTTATACATAAGAAACTCAGTTTTAAACATTATACAGGATCACAAATAATCTTTTGGGTTTCAGCTGATTCGTGAATTCAACATAAAATGGATGGGTGAAGAACTTGGAATTAAAACTCTTCTTATAAATAAACCTGATAAACCAGTGTCTTTGACCTTTACTTTAAGAAATGATTAAGAAGTAGAAGTAATTATGAGTAGGTATTCATGTTAAAATATTTCTATTTAATGTATGGTCCGTATAATCTTCTACATGTGTTATAATAAAAATAATTAAGAAATAAATAAAACACTTTTAAAATCACCATTCATACGAGTATTTTATTAAATTTTTAGTCTACAAACTATAGCATTACAATTAGCTGGGTCCTTTTGACACATTCGAACGACTAAAATTTTTTACACGTATGGGAGCATTCTGTTTTTTAAACGCCATGTTTGAGGCAATACGTTTTTCAACAACATCATGTGCGTAGGACGTGGGATATATAAACTGTTTTTTATTTCCCCATATAGAAGACTTAATTGCATTCAAATCAAGTTTTGGGAACGGCGTTACAGGCAATCTAAAGGGATGCTTCTTATGCAAGAAACGTTCTACAGAAGCAGGTTTCGGGGTCATAAGTTTTTTTGTCTTTGATGCACGATTAGGGAGATGAGAAACAAAAGGTACATAACTAAATACTCCCAGATTATTTGAAGGCTTTGGAATGATTGTAGGGGGTAATGTTTCCTTGACTGTTACGACGCTTTCTGGATTTGGTTGAGAAACTTCTTCCAACATATAGGTGTCAGTAATTTCAGATTCCATCAGAGTCGGTCCAGAAGAGATTTCTACAGTTGAAGGAAACACTTCTATTGATTCCTCAAATAGTACTGGTACTTCTATTTTCACATCTTTGGTAGCAATTGGAAAGATGTTGTTTTCCAATGCGAAGGATTCTGCAGTTTCAGATACTACCAAAGGCTCTGGAAACGGTCTTGCAGAGATTTCTGAAATTGAAGGAAACAAGTCTGTGGATTCCTCAACTTTTATCGATTCTTCTATTTTAACTTCTTCAACAACGGGAGGGATGCCACTGTATGATAGTTGTGGTAAAACTGGAGCTTCTGGAATGACTTCAAGTCCTAGAGTGATGGGTTTCGGCTCAACGTAATTAATGATCGTTTCTTCGATTGGTCTAACATTTATTTCTGGAATTGTAGGAAACACACCCATTGGCTCCTCGAATATTGCCGATTCTTCTTTTTTCACTTCTTCTTCAATCATGGAAGAGATATCGTGAAGTGAAAGTGAAGGTAATAGTGGAGCTTCTGGAATTACTACAAGTTCTTGAATGGCAGGCTTGGGCTCAACGTCAACAACGATCGGCTCTTCGATTTCTACAAATTCTGCATTGATGGGTTTGGGCTCAACGTAATTAATAATCTGCTCTGTGATTGGTCTCACAGCGATTTCTGGAATTGTAGGAAACACAACCGTTGGCTCCTGGAATATTACCAATTCTTCTTTTTTCACTTCTTCGTCAATCATGGAAGAGATATCGTGAAGTGAAAGTGAAGGTAATAGTGGAGCTTCTGGAATTGCTACAAGTTCTTGAATGGTGGGCTTGGGCTCAACGTCAACAACGATCTGCTCTTCGGTTTCTACAAGTTCTGCATTGATGGGTTTGGGCTCAACGTAATTAATAATCTGCTCTGTGATTGGTCTCACAGCGATTTCTGGAATTGTAGGAAACACAACCGTTGGCTCCTCGAATATTACCAATTCTTCTTTTTTCACTTCTTCTTCAATCATGGAAGAGATATCGTGAAGTGAAAGTGAAGGTAATAGTGGAGCTTCTGGAATTACTACAAGTTCTTGAATGGCAGGCTTGGGCTCAACGTCAACAACGATCGGCTCTTCAATTTTGACTTCTTCTTCAACAACGTGGATATCGTTTGCAGAAAGCGGAGGTAGCACTGGTGCTTCAGGAATGACTACAAGTTCTGCATTAATGGGTTTGGGCTCAACGTAATTAATAATCTGCTCCGTGATTGGTCTCACAGCGATTTCTGGAGTTATAGGAAACACAACCGTTGGCTCCTCGAATATTACCAATTCTTCTTTTTTCACTTCTTCTTCAATCATGGAAGAGATATCGTAAAGTGAAAGTGAAGGTAATAGCGGAGCTTCTGGAATTGCTACAAGTTCTTGAATGGCGGGCTTGGGCTCAACGTCAACAACGATCGGTTCTTCGATTTTGACTTCTTCTTCAACAACGTGGATATCGTTTGCAGAAAGCGGAGGTAGCACTGGTGCTTCAGGAATTACTACAAGTTCTGCATTAATGGGTTTGGGCTCAACGTAATTAATAATCTGCTCCGTGATTGGTCTCACAGCGATTTCTGGAGTTATAGGAAACACAACCGTTGGCTCCTCGAATATTACCAATTCTTCTTTTTTCACTTCTTCTTCAATCATCGAAGAGATATCGTGAAGTGAAAGAGAAGGTAATAGTGGAGCTTCTGGAATTGCTACAAGTTCTTGAATGGTGGGCTTGGGCTTAACGTCAACAACAATCGGCTCTTCGATTTCTACAAGTTCTGCATTGATGGGTTTGGGCTCAACGTAATTAATAATCTGCTCTGTGATTGGTCTCACAGCGATTTCTGGAATTGTAGGAAACACAACCGTTGGCTCCTCGAATATTACCAATTCTTCTTTTTTCACTTCTTCTTCAATCATGGAAGAGATATCGTGAAGTGAAAGTGAAGGTAATAGTGGAGCTTCTGGAATTACTACAAGTTCTTGAATGGCAGGCTTGGACTTAACGTCAACAACGATCGGCTCTTCGATTTTGACTTCTTCTTCAACAACGTGGATATCGTTTGCAGAAAGCGGAGGTAGCACTGGTGCTTCAGGAATGACTACAAGTTCTGCATTGATGGGTTTAGGCTCAACGTAATTAATAATCTGGTCCGTTATTGGTCTCACAGCGATTTCTGGAATTGTAGGAAACTCAACCGTTGGCTCCTCCAATATTACCAATTCTTCCTTTTTCACTTCTTCTTCAACAATGGGCGGAATGCCATTAAATGATAGGGGTGGTAGCATCGGCGCAACAGGAATCACTAGAAGTTCTGGAGTGACAGGTTTGAGCTCCTCCGTAATTGTAATCGGCTTTACGATTTCTGAATTGTTTGCTTTCTCGAGAGCAATATCTGACAGTGTTTCTTCTGAAATTTCCGATACAGGATACATAAACGGCTTTAGAATTTCTATTAGTTTGTTTTTATCAACAACTACTTTCGAAACATCTTTCGGGCATGAATGATGGTGTTGCTGTATCAGAGATATCAAATCTTCAATGTGAGATGGAATATAGCTTGGCGGTAAGTTTAGTTGTGGCTTGAAGTAAAAGTTTGCTCCTTGGTGTAAGACGCCATGTTCTTGTAATTCTGGGGAGACTTGACCAGGCAGTGCGTTAAAATTTTCGTTGACGGTGATTTTAATGGGCTCATAGTTGATTGCTGCTGAGATTGCTGAATTAAATTGAAGAGTGCCAATTAAGGCAATACAGACTATTGACGTAATCTGAAAAAAAAAACATTAATGTGAATACATTGTTCAAGGTTCTTAGCTCGCTAAAATTACAAAACAAATAAAATTACAAAACTTGCAGAACAAAAAGAAGTTCGATGTCACAGTAATATAACTAAATAACTGCCCGTTGGTCTCGTGGTCGCAAACGCGACTGCAGAGTGTGTGGAACTGGGTTCGATTCCCAGGTCGGGCAAATTGTTATTGAATTTTTCCATTAGGAATTTCTTAGTAACAGCCCAGAGTTTGGAAGTTGGCTGTGTCATACCCGGGGTATCACACCGCCAACTTCTTCAATTTCGTATTTTTAGGATGTAAGACAATTTTAAGGTTACATTTATGTGAAGTAAATAGTTTTTTTTTTATAATTATACCGATCGCGTTTTATTTATCGGAATGTATTTGTTCGAAATGCGTATTGCGATGTCTCTGGTGTTACAGTGATCCCTATGGATCACTGTCATATTATTAGTCATCGTATCCTATACGTATATACGATGACTACTTATATGTATAACACACTACTAGTCGGTTAGTTTGCCTTTCATTTTATGCAAACACTGTCAAATCTAAATAAATGTTCTTTTTTTATTTGCTTTAGGCAACTATAAGGACTAACATCACATAATTAAAAATGATATTAAAAATATAGAAAACCAAATTATAAACAGTAGGTACATCTATAATACTTTTAGTTGCAAATATTATGACTTTTCGACTACGCTTTACAAAATGTACAGGTACTTACTATGAGCCTTATGGTCACCCTACAAATTTTTCTCTTAGAAAAAATTGGAAATCAATTTTCTCTTAAAGTATGACATTTAGAAGAACGGACGATATGTTAAAATTTAATAAAGAAATAGCTAAAAATCTTATTCTAATTTGCGTTAATCTATGAGCTTGAGCCTAGTTAATAAATCCGAAAATATTGGGCTCTCAGTTCAGACGTTTTAGTCAAATTCGACTTTCATTTAATTCTTAATAATTAACTTTTGAGGAATTATTTCTGTTTAACTAATTCACATAGATATCTAAGTAAAACATGTTAAAGTCGCATTTATGTATTTCTTCAGATAAATCCATGTTTTGCAGATTCCTCAGTACAGACAAGAATGAGGGCCCTGGATAAACCGCCATAAATCTGTAATGTCATATTCTACAGATTTGGGAATTTCTTAAAATATGTAAGAAATTCTTAACTAAATTCTTAAATAAAAATTATTAACCCAGAGATAGCACTTACAGAGATTTAGGCTATGCCACTTAATGCACGCGTCTGGATTGAGGGCCCAAGTTATTTAATCATAACAGTTTTAATTCACGTTTAAGAAATTCATGGCCCTTTGCTTTAAGTTTTTACTATTTTTAACTAATTTCCCTATAAGTCTTATTTCGTTTCGCAAGGGTTCAAAAATGGGCCCTCAATCCATGAATGAAATGAATTGAATGGGGCAAACATATTGTCCAAATATAAGTCGGGTCCTCTGTGATCACAAAACTAATAAAAAATTATAGAAATATAACTCACCATGTTTATCTGACGAAGATTATTTTGAACTGACTTTTATAAATAATATGCATGCATTATATATATACTTAGCGAAAATTAAAAAGGCAATTGAAAGGTGCAATAACTAGTAAAATTAGAGACATTAGAATTATTAACCTAATGATCTTATAAATTCCAATGATTCCATTTAAAGCAGCAATTGTACAAATTTTGCAAATGATCCTGTTTTATGCCATTACCTATTCCTCATTAGGGAATGTTCTATTGCAAAACATTTTAATATTTAAACGCTTTGTAATTAATAAATGCCATCATTCACTACTAATAGCATTCCTACGAAACAATATCAGTTAATAATACTTCTGCATCATCATGAATAAGGTGGGTAAAAAAAATAATAAAAAAAATTCCGTTCTCCTGATACTAATTAGTATAATATCTTCTAATACTACTTTTCTATTTCACAGTCGGTAGCATTCTTCGGCCTCGTCGCCATTGCATCCATCTTGGCTGCACCACTGAAAGAACATCCTTACCGAACACTACCAGCCGTGGAACACGAGGAGATTCACGACGAGTTTGGTCAGTTCGCTCTACGGTACGTGACGGCTGAAGGCACCGTGGTGTCGGAGCGCGGCCGGCTCGTGCCCACCCCGGACGGCACCGGCTACGTCATGGTAGTTGAGGGAGAAGTCTCATACATCGATGATGATGGTCAAACATACGTCACCAAGTACTCCGCCGGCCTCGACGGATACCATGCTGAGGGCAACCATTTACCAGTTGCTCCTGAAGTTCCCGCCGCTACTTAATGATTTTGACAGTGATAAATAAATGTTTTAAGAATATATTCTCTTTGTGCTACCTCATCCTTATTTCTTACCTCAACCTTATGAACTTTTTAATACAAACATACATACAAAAACGCCTTCACGCCTTCTTCCCATAGGTGTAATGTTTATGATTATTCAGAGGGGTGGCTAAGTAATGACAGCGGCACGGGTCGATCGATCAGGCTACGCTTGCCACGGTTGGTTCGTGGATGGGTAACCATCTTCACATACCAAGACCCCTCCGTGCCTCGGTTACCAAGGGGTATCGTATTACCCAGGAACTGGGTTGTGGAAATGTGGAGGTCAGATACTATAGGCATTCGCTCCATGTAAAATATTGGTATTCAGCTGCATCCGGTTAGACTGGAAACCAACCCCAACATAGTTGGGAAAAGGATAGGCAGATGATGATGATTATTCAGTAAAAGTCGTTCGCAAAGGGCAGGAACAATTGTATCTACACAAATAAAAATGGATCTTCGAAATGTACGTACGCCCAAAACTTCCGATCGACTGCACCAAATTGGATAATTATGTTTTGTTCGTTATTGTCAGGACAAGGTGTGTATACATAATTGGACCCGGTAGGTGGCGCTGCTTTTTCGGGTGGGATGACGTCTGCCGGGTCCGCTAGGTTCTATGAATCAATCAGCGTTTTACTTATAAGAGTAGGGTAGAAGTAGTGTAGGAGTAGTGTAGGAGTAGGTTAGGAGTAGTGTAGGAGTAGGTTAGGAGTAGGGTAGTAGTAGGGTAGGAGTAGGGTAGGAGTATGTTAGGAGTAGGGTAGAAATAGGGTAGGAGTAGGGTAGGAGTAGTGTAGGAGTAGGGTAGGAGTAGGGTAGGAGTAGGGTAGGGGTAGGTTAGGGGGTAGGACACCACGCGAACGAAGTAGCGCCGGGCAGCTAGAAATAATTTATATGGTAAAACAACGTTTGCCGGCTTAGCTAGTTTCAAATAAATACTGAAAATGGATTTGTCCTCTTACTGTCATAGAGCCATGCTCTTAATTGGCATAGAACATATGCCAAATGAAAACTCACACTTAATATTTTTAATCAAAATGTTTTGGTTTTCTAAAAACCAAAACATTTGATTGACAAAATAACCTTACAAGTCCAACTACAACCCATTACTTAATGGGTTGTAGTTGGATTTGTAAGGTTATTTTGTAACGGCCCTGTATAGGGTCGTCCTAACTTACATTTGTATGTCACGGTCACCATAAAGATAGGCGTGTACAGCATTAATAGAGTATGTCGTTTGCCCCTTTTTGTATTACCATAATCAGGAAACTATTGAAGCTAAAAGGTTTGTTGGAGGTATTTTGTAAGAGAGGACTGTCTTTCAAGGTGTGTGGGCAACAAGACAGCATCAGTAGCTATTTAATTAAAAAATATACATACTGAGAACACTAGACCACCATGCGAGCATAGTGACAACGAAAGCACGATTTTTAAGTTGAGTATCAGTTTTTTTTTGTTAGCCTATACTGTGTCCCACTGTTGGGCAAAGGCCTCCCCTTTTTCCTTCCAAACCTCCTTGTCTTGTGCGATCTCTGGCCATGACCACCTATCAGTAACAGTATCAGACAGGTCTATACCACATTAACAAACTCCAGTTAAGTTTTTTAAGTCCCAAGTGGGGAATCTATCACCATTAGACGGGTACACATCCAGACTCATGACAATAAATTCCTTTTGTTCAGTCTACTTATATCGTTGAGTGAATATTATTGACGAAACAGTCGGTAAACCAATTAATGCTTGCATATGTTGGCAGAGTATACGAGAGAAAAAAAAGCAATTGTTGCCCGGCCAAGGTAAACAAATATGATACATAAATACGAGATCGAAAGGATCAATTCTTTTTGAAGGGATGACTACCATAATCATAAATAAGAAATCTTTAATACAATATACAATCTAACACTAAAATAATAGCTGGCACGATATTGTTGTCATTAATGTTGGAGTGTCGTGCCAAACGACCAGCGCTCTTACTGCAGGAAAGGCCATGGTGTCCGAAGCGGTCCTCTGGAGGTCCGGTCCTGTGGAGCCACGCAAGGTGCGCCCAGACGCAGGTTTGTAGCGAGCCGGAAATTGGTTGGGTGACGGTAGCGCCTGAAGACTGACTGCCATTCTCCCACAGCCAGCAGGCGGGCACGATCAGCAGTGTTGGTGGACGTCCACCAAAAAACGGTACGAAAAATAAACGAATGAACGGTACGAGAATGGTACGGAAAAACCTTATTAATACGTATTAATGAGGTTTTTCCGTACCAACGTGCAGAACGGCTCAACCCACAGTCTATGGGAAGACGGGTTCTCAGGCTGAGCCGTACCTGGACAAGCCACATTCCAGGAGTTCATCGCAGTGGTCAAACAAGGCAGTTAAGAGTCAACCTTCGAAGGGGCTAAGATTTTTGTGATTAAATTTTCGGTGCTGTGGACCGAGGAGAGGAAACACTACTACAATAAAAAATTGCAGAATTGCTCATCTAAACTGAGTTGTGTAAACCTACGAGTACCTACGCCGTCAATTTTTTAAATTATTATCACTAAGTGGAAATTTCTATATAACAATTCCAGTATTTAAAGGCAATGATAGTAATTTGTATCGATTACAATAATAGTTAATATTATTTTGATATTTCTAAGATGTTTTTAATGTATTTTCAATTGCATCGGTCATTAATTCGAATGAACATCTGGGTATAAAAGACATATGCATAAGTTCTAGAGAATAAATATTGTGGGATCATCGAGAAGAGGTAATTTATTTTATTATTTATTTGCTCAAGGATTGTTATATGAGAAGAAATCTCAAAGGATTCTAATTTGTGAATACTATCACGAAACATTTTTTATTCTTGGACATTTCTACATCGTTGATAGGCATACTGAAGCTTTTCTTGACAACTGTTTTCTGTTTTTCTTGCTTACAGATGTATTCAATTGGAGTTCTTTGTCTTCTGTCAGTGGCCGTTGCTTTGCCAGCGCCGGAACTGCTTCATACCAACTTACCGGCGCCCCCGTCTCCCCTTGAACTTGAAGCAGATCCACCACTACTTGACAATCCTGAATCTAAAGAAGTCAAGAATCCATTCGAATCTACGGAAAAATCTAAAGCAGAAAAGGACGAAGATAAAGATATACTTGATGATGCCATTAAAGTAATTCAGAAAGAATCCAAGGGATCTAAAGAATACAAAGATTCTAAAGAATCCGAAGATTCTAAAGAAAAATCTAAAGAATCTAAAGAGCCTTCGGAATACAACAAAGACATTGAAGAGAGACCAGAAGAACAAAAGGAAGAAAAGAAAGACTCAAAATCTGAAGAATCAAAGGACCGGGACGAAGAAGAAGGACCTATAAAAGTAATCAAGATACCAGATCAGAAGTTCTTTATTTTGAATTGGTTACCCAGCTTTCCCAATTTTCATTTCCCTTGGCCATTATCATACTTTGCTCCGAAGTTCCGGAACGGTGGCCAACAGCCTATCTACATTGCCAGAGAATCTGACTTCGCCTTCGACGATTATTAATTAATAGGAATAAATAACGATACGACATTATTCATATTTTTCGTCATGGATATTGTTATTCAGAAGATCACACAGAACAACTTATAAGCAAAAAATACTGCTAAGAAATTAATGTCATATCATATGTATCAAACGTTACAATTTTTAATTTTATCTATTTGAATAAAATGTATTTATGAATATAATTTGTTTTTTTTTTAGTATTACTCTTCGAGTATTGTTCATAAAATATACGAGTACGATGATGTGTACTTTCAGTTACGTTGTATGTAAGGTATTTTTGGGGCATTTTGTCAGTAAGAAGAAATGTACATTATACAGGCTAAAACAAAAAGCTAAAGCTAAACAAAAAGCAAACAAAACAGCTAAAACAAAAGTACAAGTACAGAAAAGGGGAGCAGCTCATGGGGCACCAAAACTACTCACTTCTCCAATATTCTCTAATTGTTTTTAACATTTATTATGTAGTTAGCAAAAACAATTAGATTTTTATGTATATTGATGTCGATAATACAATTTATTGCGGGTAGAATTCAAACATGCCAATATTATATAAAATAATATTTTGAGAATTTTTATTTAGTAAAATATTTTGAAATCGTAAGGATAGATGATACATGTAAGAAGACTTGTGGTGTATTTTGTAATAGATTAAATTTATTAACTTTTATTTTCCGTAGCCATCATACCAAGATGACAATGTAGGAACTGATGGGATCGGGTTTTCTTTTAGCTACGATATCTTAGGTGCAGTAGATGTATACATATCATTAATATCATCCAAGCTGAATTTGTAGCTACCTCTATACACGGGCCGAGGAGCAAGTGCGATAAAACCTTGTTTAATATCATCTAATGTTGGTCTGACTTTGGCTAACGCATCGTGACCATCCCGGCTTTTAAATGATGGGTTTTGTGTTGTCGGCGATAGATGAATGTGTTTCTCAGTGGAGACATGATTAGTTTGTGCCTCTACTTCTACAGGAGCTTCCGACGTTGTGGGTGAGATATGTAGCCGATGTTTAGGATGCCTATGAGGGGCGTGTACACGGGCTGGGAAATACAGTCGATCTAAATATAAACCTGTAACGTCATTATTCGGGACCTCTTTCGACGCTTCCCATTGTGTCATAGGCGGAGATCGCACTGACGCTGGTAAAGCTGTCGGGAAACGCGGATGGATCAGTTTCCGTAATTTTGGTGCTGGTGGCATTGGTGCTAAAGTTGATGTTACTTCATTCTTCTCTTGCTTGTGATGATGCGCTTCCAGTATGTTAATCGGTGTTTCAAAAGGACCATGGTTTATAATCTCCTTGAAGTTCTCATTAACATCTTCAACCTTTTGTTGCGGCTCCGTTATGGGTGGTTGGTAATACATGTACTTTCCAATTTCTTCTTCTATTTCTAGATCTTCATCTGTTTTTCTATGCTCGTAAATATAATTAATTTTGTAGTGAGGATTTGGCAAATTTATGCCTTCGAAGTAATCCATTATAGGAGTCTCATTATCTACATCTGCATTGAATATCTGCTGATGTGCATGGGGAGCAAATTCCTTGGCGAAGCTTTGTGTTATAAATAAAAACCATATTGTTGTCGCGAGCATATTTCTGAAAAGGAGAATATAATGTAAGAATATTGTACACACAATTACATCAAAATATTTCGAAATAGTAATGAGTAACGAGCTTTACCTTTAACTTTGGTAACACTGAAGAACTGCACTGGCCTAATTAATAAATTTCCTCACTTATATAGAGCAAAACTATAATCACGCCAACAGGTTTGAGTTAATATGTTGCAATACATTTACCCAAGTCACAACAAACAAACAGTAGACAGACACACAGTAGTCAAACTACTTTTGAAACTTGTCCTAAGAAATCTTGTCATAATCGTTTCTACAGGTACTTTCAAAATTACTCAATTTGTAAATGAAACCACAAATGTTGTTAACAAATTATTTATGTAGGTACGATCTTATATTAAAACAATAAAATTAGTATAAATACAAGCTGTGCATTTTTTACATAATAATTAAAAGGAGTACAGTTATAAGTAGAAGTTAAGAATTTTGATTAGACACGAATACATTTTATTTTAAATTATAAATTATTACCCACAGCATTATAAGTAGTCATTGCAACAAGTTGTCATTGATTTCTGACAAATACTTCTCAAAAATGACGAATTATTCGCAATAACATTTTAATAACATGCACCAGGCTTAGTATATTTGATTAAGTACGTGTGTCTACATTTACAAATTCAATGTATTACATAAATAAACTAGAAATCGCTTCTGGAACTCTAAATGCTGCAGACTTGAACATAATTATGATGATCATAATGCTAAGATCACATGCTGGGCCAGTAAATTCTTGATCCTGATTACTGATATCTACATTTTAGTTACATACTCTAAAAGGTTATCCAGAATCATTCAGTCGTATTACGCCTACGCTTGTCCATTTGCAAGAAAATCCATTTATAGATCACAATCAAGATGAGTTCAAAGACCTTATGACTTTTATAGTCATAATGACCAGAGACTGTCCTTCTTTGATACTTTGACGATAATTTTAAATAAATTAACGGTATCTTTTGTATTATTTTATTTTTAGGTAAGATTAAAATATGTTGATGCAAATAACACAACGTATCGTCACACTAACACAAATTTAATAAAATATGTTAACTGTATTTTAATTGAATATTACGTTTAATATTTATATATGACATTATGATGTTTATAAAAGCATACAATATGAATTACCGGTATACTGTACCTACATTTATAGTACAATGGCACTGGAAAATAAGAAAGTAATGATTTTTGGTTGTGAAAAACCAGTCACAAACAAAAACCATTTTAGCTATTTGACTTCAAATATTTTGTCATATGACCCAAAAACTTTTGTCGTACAATAACACTTACTTACATTTATCAAATTAATGGCTAAGACTTGTTCGCTTCGTTCGATTAGATCGTTTTGTCTCCTTTATTACATAAATAGTTCATGGGGAACTAACAATACTGATGAATAAATAAATAGGTAACTTCAAATTCTCACATGTATGTACACACATTTACTACATCAATTCACAGGTCTAGGGTCATATGGGGTCGCGTCATGACCCACATACCTATTGTTTTTGCGTATTTGGAAGCCTTCGCCGGGCGCAGTGTTATAGTATATCACTCGCCGAATACCGAATGGATCTACGTAACCGAAACTTCCAGTCCTCTCGTCGGCGCTGCCACTCTCTTCTTCATGGTACTGTTTTGGAAGATAGTACCGGAATCCGTTTCTCCTGAAGGCTGAACCGTCATACGTTGAGAATTGTGGAGTGTACCCGTCACCGATTTTGACTCCAGCTTGTTGTTGTTGTTGCTGCTGCTGCTGTCGACTCAGCCAGGCGTCGGCGTGTCTATACGAGTTAGGATTAATCACATCATAGCGTCTGCTGTCGCTGGCGTGATACTCATCGTCAAGGGTATTAGTATTGGATGAATCATATTCGTATGGACTGCGTGTTGTTGCAGCTTCACTGGATGTGATGGGTGTCACCGTTGGTCTGAGGTCATAAGTCGTTGTTGACGAGTCGACCGAGTTAGGCGAAACGTAAACTTGTGGTGTCGCTGTCGGGTGTGGGTATACCGGTGGGGGAGGCGTCACTGATACTTCTATGGGGTAGGTAGATGGTCCGTATGATGAGGACGGCGGTGGGGCTTGAGTCGTGGAAGTATACCGCGGCGGCCCGCGATACCGGTGGACAGGTGCAGGTGCTGGTGTTACTCCATAACCGGAGTCCGTCGGGGCGGTCTTGGCTATCTGTAACGATTCCTGAAACACATACAAAAAACACGTAAGGCATTGCTATGAGCATAAAGTTAAAACATTGAAAATATTTGAATAATTTTATGGTTTTTCTGCATCATTGGATGTGAGTTATGTTGATAATTTTAAATGGAATTGGCTATTTAAAAATTACTGTGTTACTTGTATTATGAACGTTTTTAAGGTAGTAAAAGTTCAAACACTATGTAAATTGCTTATAGATTAAATGAAACGTACTGAAATTGGTCGATTTTCTCCAACGTAGACCGTTTTAGATTTGTAAATCCTGTAGCCCTGATTATCAGCGATGTAATCCTGGAGTCGCAAATATCCATCGGCTCCCACCCAGCCTGTTGAACCTGTAACGTAGACAATTACAACATGATTCATGACGAACAAACTTGCAGTTTACCGAGGCAAAGATTTGTTTGAAGATACGATCGGTATATTTTAATACGATTAGTACGAACCTACCGACCGACTGGAAACAGACGAGATTTACGAGTTGTAGGTCATAGGTTCGAACCCTGACAGGCACTTTACTTTGTGTAAATTATTTCAACACCACTGCTCTCAAACGGTGAAGGAAAACATCGTGAGGAAACCGGCATGTCCTTGAACCAAAAACTCGAAGACATGTGACATCTACCAACCTGCACTGGGCCCACGTGGTGGATTACGGCCCACTCCCTCTCACAGAGAGGAGGCCTGTGTCCCAGCAGTGGGAACATTACAGGCTGATTATGTGTGGTTTATATTGTATGGGAAGAATAATCTTCTCGGTCGGTAAATAATAATATTTCCTTTATTAGAGTTCCCCATATTTATTTCCCCATATTTATTTATTAGAGTTCCCCATATCTACAGCTGGCAATGTGGTTCCACATTTGAAAAAAAATATTGATAGAATACCTCTCTGACTGTGTTCGCAAATCAAGACAATGACGGTGATGCACTGTACTGGGATGTCTGGATAGTTCGTATAAGTTACCAACAGTCCCTTTTGCACCTTTTATGTAATAAAGGTAATCCAATGATACAGAAGAGTAGAGACTGGTAATGATGATATACTTTTATCTGGAAACCACACTAGTTACTATGAAATAGAAATTCCACAAAAATATCTGTTTCGTGCTAGAATACAATTTAATACAGATATGGTCCGTCACGAATTCTGTTGTTTAACAACAATTTAATAGTTTTTTTTAGATATCCTTATTTCCTTAGAAGGTAATTGCTATTATGTACATACATAGATATCCCACCTACACAGACTTGTAGCGTTGGGACAATGAACTATGGAGTATGCGTACGTCGACAACATTTTCATGATGACAATGGAGCTTTACAAGTAGGCCGCTCTACTCTATATTTATTGTGAACTTGATATTCAATCCATATTAATGTTATCGATCAACTGAACAATATGTACCATAATCGTCTTCTTTGTGCTTTAGGACCTGCTAATTTGAAGAATGAACCTATTACGATCTTCGTGTTTGTAGGTGCTGCGTCTTTTACATAATTATGTACGAGTATTATAACTGGTCGGTCGGCAAAGCATACAGGAAACATCTACCTTTCGGCATCGGCTTAATATAATGTCGGGAGGTATTCTACTTAGAGCACTGATTTCAACAGCACGGAGGATAGGTAATAAGCTTGCCACTTATCCAGTTATGGCGGAATTGTCATGCCACCGTGTGTCGATACCAAACATAGAGTATAAAAGAATCATTTGGTCTAAGAAATAGTCTCGATTTGCCATAATTGCCCCTAATCGTCTATCAACCAATGAGAGCAGTAGTGGTCTAAGCCCCGACTTACGTGAGTGTAAATAATTTCATCACCTGTTAAATCTAAAATAATTCAAGGCATGTGACATCTACCAACCCGCCCTGAGCCCGCGTGGTAGATTACAGCCCACTCCCCCTCGAAGAGAGGAGGCCTGTTTCCCAGCAGTGGCAACATTATAGGCTGATTATGTGTGGTTCATCAACCAGAGTGTTAGCTTTACCAATATGTTGTGTGGACGCTTCTTTCGAAATAAAACTCTTCCTTACCAACTACGGATCCATCTTTCAGCCGCCTCTCCTTCCGATACTGTCCATTGTGTGTCTGGTACAGGAAGTAACGCTCGTCATCTTCATCTGTCTGTATGTGGAACTGGTCCGGGTCCTGTTGGGGACTGTACCCGTCCAACGCAGCCAATACGCTGCATGCACACACCTGTAATAGAAACATACTCTTTATTGGATGTACATGATTGATTTATCTGCTTAACCTCGAGATTTTATTAGTATCAAAATCAAAAGTTATTTATTCAAATTAGGTCGATAATCAGCACTTTTCCAACGTCAAAATTACACAAGACAGTCCTTCAAAACGCCAGCTCTACATATCTCTCTTCTTCCTAGTACTTTAGCTGGGAAGAAGGAGTAGTGCAACAAACTCCCCAGCAGCACAGCTGTCTGTCATCATCCTAACATATTATAAAACGCAACATCTCACGCTTTTAACTCGAGAGTTGGTTGATCCTGTTTACACTTTGAATACATACTCTGGTTAAGTTTTATACGAGTACACTACTTAGTGGTTTGTGCGAGTGGAGCCAGGGCACAGCTAGTGAAGACTCATTGGTGTGGATAAAACAGATGATAGATGATCGTAGATGTATACAAATTAAAATTAAATTCTACAGCGGCTTCCTTTATTCAAGCGATCTCTTTTTTCGTTACATAAGGTTCATTTTTGAAATTGATCCTGGTAATTTATATTATTACAAAAAGCTTTAATGCTAAAGCTACATTAAGCTGTTGGAATCTACTTTGAACACTTTTGGATAATAAATGAATCTTGTTGGAGAAACAGGTTACGAGGTCATTATTTTATAATAGTCTACTGCTAATATTATGTCTAATACATGTATAAGTCTAGGAAGTCTAGGTAGTGCAACATGATACATATATACCTAACTGACATGACTACTATGTAGGTAATTGTAAGATGACTCATCATGATAAGGTACTGTACAACTACATGTCTTACGAAATGGGCCCTACGTAATCAACCACTTGCTTGCTCTCAAAATGGTGAAGGAATGGGCACGTGTGGTAGATTATAGCCCACTATCTCTTGAAGAGGAGGACTGTGTCCCAGCAGTTTGTTCATTGGCTGATTATGCTAACCAATGACTTTACTCCTTCCAGTTAAAGATCCTAGGAACGATTGCACTGATACGATTCAGATTTTAAGAATTATCCATGAAGGTAGCACGAATTACCTTATTGTTTCATAGAAAATAGCCACTGAGTCAAACATATGTCATGCTTTTTCCCTATATTAAACCCATACTTATCTATTGTCTTTGTTATTGGTATGTTAGTAGCACAGTCTTGAGTCTGTACCTGCATTATAATAACAATATATAGTGTGGCTTATTGTGGGTTAAGACAAGGTCTGCAGTAGTTGATTACTGATTAGTGTACAGTTTCAATCGCGGGTGAGACGAGCGTGGGACTAGGGATTGTTGGTAATAGCTGTTTATTAAGTGGTGTCAAGGACCACTTGAATAAACTTATAATATTAACGTTATTGCGTTATTATCTACACGTAATTGAGCATTGTCACACTTGAGTTGCTGTAATACAGGCTGTGGATGAAACAAAAAGATGTTAACAGATAAGAAATTTACACAAAAGTTGGCTGAAAAACTCAAATAAACTACATAATTAGCAAAATTATAAAACGTCTTGTTCACGACTTAGTCACGTTTTTTGAGAGTTCGAGTTAAATATTCGCGGTCCATTGTAAAAACAATGAAAAATGTCATGTCGGGAAAATCCTTAGCACACGACAACTACCACTCTCAGTAATTAGCCGTCACTAATAAGACGGTACCGTGCTTACATTCATCACGCGATGTGTTTGTACTAGTCAGGTAGATATGTTCCTCTTCTGATGTGCAGTACCCGTAAAATCGGGCAACCGAGAGACAATGGCTCTGCCACGAATTAGAGACGAATCAGTAATTTGTTGAACAATAGATGTTAACTCAGCCCCGAAGGTCGAGATGAAGCAACAAAATATACGGACCTCCCATTAATATGGAAAAAATACAATGAAAGTCAAATACTTAAGTTTCAGACAACTGGTTTACATGATGTTAATATTCCAGTATGTATCTGTCGTGAGGCTGAATACTGCAAGTTAAGAGCGGGTTTTCAAACGAACAATTTGAATAAGTCTAGGCAACAACAAAAACGTTTAAGTAAAGCAGTGACGTTAATAAAATGATGCATTCTTATGGCGCATCGTAGCGCATGTTGGGTGTGACATCTTCCGTATAAGGAAATGTCCAACAGCGATGTTAGAAGGACTAACCAAGTAACCATGTCAGCCTTACTCACGGCTAGTGCCATGGAATATCAATGTGTTTGTGTGTTGCCTACTTGCCTACAGTAACAACCTCGGGACATACGTGGGCCGCGAACTAAGGACCTACGCGGAAACGTTAACTTGCATGACTAAATAATGCAAGGTATTGTACAAAAAATCTAATCCATGAATGTTCTTATTTGTTCCGAAGTAATTGCTTGTAATTTCCGCCTAAATTCTTTATTCTAATTGGATAATGTCGATGACTTTACGGATCAGACAAAGCTTCTCGGTGCGGTAGTTGCATGATTTATTTGCATGTCAAAATCTATGACTATACAGTCATTCGTGGATTTACATATTATCTTTCACGATTCCGGTGCTTCGAAACTGTGTTCACTTTTAGTAAGATGAATAATGCTTGTAACTTGAATTAACCTTACATAGGTAAGGGCTGTGTTTGCAGAGATGCTGTATAAATTAGACATTCAATATGGTGTCTTCATAATATATTTTCTTTTTAGTCTTATCCAAAAGAAGAAAATATATCAATGGGTATATCAGAGAGGAGTGGAAAGGGGAAAGTGCCCTGAAGTGGGACAACATAGGCTAATAATATATTATAATATAATTTTGGATAAGGCTGTTCCGTTTGTTAAACCTTATTGAATTCAGAGAATAATCGCCAAAATCAACATTAAACGTGTGTTGAGTATTATTTCATTCTTAAAGCAAAGCAAAATCTTTAATCCTCGAATGATGCATTATTTAGATAAAGAAAACTGGTTAGCTTCTGGTCTTGAAGGTGTGCCAACCTCTTATGGCCTATGCCAAGAGGTTGGCACACCTTCGAGACCAGAAGCTAACCAGTTTTCCCCTAAAAAAACCCCTAATAAAAACCTACCTGTATGTATAGTAGATTATTAGTAATCATAATTTATACTTAGCAACATCTTATGTGACTCATAAGGTGCAGCTAGGCGGTTTTCATTTATCTTTTTTTATTATTGATCTCATTTCTGTATTTTAACTAGCTGACGCGACAGAGGTTGTCCTACTAAACAATGGACCCATACAAAAATTTCACCCATACAAAAATCTCATAAAACACTTTCAGTTTTTCCGAATTTTTAAAAGTTTACGGGAACTTTTTCCAAAAAAATCCTGATTCGGACCATTACGAACGTTTTAAAACAAAAAAATGCCAAATCGAGCTTTCCATTCTCAAGTGATGCGCATACAAACGAACAGCATTTCATTTTTAATTATATATATTTAAGCTTGATGATTTTTTTCTATTCGTTATACAAAAACTGACTTATGAACCTTAAAATCGTGACTTATACATATAATCAAATTGTGAATGCTTTGTTATTGGATCAGTATTTATATTTATGCTAATTTTATGTTTCACATAAGTTGTATCTCGATTATTCAATCAATATTTGTATATCAATATAATAGTGTTTGTTATTTCTACTTCAACCAATGAAACAAAGACGTAATTGCGTTTCTCTGTAAAAACGAAAGAAACAACATTTAAAGCCTTTATTTCGGGTCTTGTTATTTCCTTACGAAAAGCTTACATTCCCATCGCCACCATATCAAATTCCGTAGAAGATCAACTGTCAGTGTCATCTCATCTCCTCGTCTGTGGTAGGCGTGGTAGGTAGCCTCTTTTGATAACACGGCCAACCAAACTTAAGAAGAGCGACACAAATATACAAGTGTCGTGATTTTCTTTACATCTCCCCCCTCAGAGAGAAACAATCACTTGTGATTGTTTATTTACTAACACTGGAGATAGTTTTGTAATGTGGTAGAGGTTTGATTCCGTTTTCTTATGTCCGGTATCAACTTCATAGATTGTATTGGATATTTTTTTCAGGATTCTGTACGGTCCAATTCTCAATTCATCCATTTTCTTCCTATTTAAGCGATTCCCATTTTCCACGTAAACTCGGTCTCCCACTTCCAATTTAAACTCTTCCCTATGCAGGTCGAATATTTTTTTATTATAATTGTGAGATTTTATTGTGTTTTTAAAGGCTAGTTTTCTATCTCTCTTCAGATCTTCTGTTGAACATCTTGATTTCAATTCAAGTGGTAGAATATTCACATTTTCGCCTTCCAGAAGATATTTCGGGGCAAACTTCGTAACTGTGTGTTCAGTTTCATTGTATTTTTCGACACATTTCTGTGCAATAGTTGTCCATGCTGTTTTCTTATCACTTTCATTTATTGTACATCTTATCTTATTTACTATAGTTTGATTTAGCCTTTCGTTAAGACCATTTGAAAATGGTGTATCAACAGCAGTGAAAACTATCCTTATATTTTTCCTCTCTAAGAATTCTTTAAATTCTTTGGAATTTATGCCAGGGTATTGATCCGTTAATAACATATCAATGTTATAGCTTTGTGTCACATTTTTTACTAGTTTAATAAAATCATTGGAACTTTGATTTCTTGACGTGAGTACATAAGCATATCTTGTGAAATGATCAACTAGAAGATGTAGATATTTTTTTGTTGAACGAGATCCGCCAAAGCCTCCAATGGTATCAATTGATACAATTTCAAATGGGTGTGTTGCCGGACCCAAATGTGACATTAAGCCGTATTTTGGCTTCCTTCTTGATTTGTTTTTGATACAAATTTCACATTCATCACAAATTTGTTGAATGTTTGCAATGATATTCTTTGCTGTGTAGAATGGTGTTATTTTATTTGCCATCTGGGTTCTTCCAATGTGGCAGTATGTGTTATGGACATCTTTTATTAGAGTTTGGCTTAGTTCTTCTGAAAGTATAATTTTTTTCTTTGTTTTATTCTTTTTGTAGTAAATTTCATTCTCCAATGTAAGTTTGGTTTTTTCTTTTTGTAAGTCTTGATTAGTGTCTTGGTCTTTTTTGATATCTTCTAGGTTTAATAAATTTACTACTTTTAAAAAGTCATCAGTATTGTCGTGTGGTTCTAGAACTGGGTTTCTGCTTAAGCAGTCTGCTTCTTGATTTAATTTTCCTGGGTTATATCTTATTTTAAAATTATATTGGGATAAATAATATGTCAAATCACCTAGTTCTTCGTCAGTTCTAGCCTTTATATTCATATTTTCTAATGGTTTATGATCTGAGTATACTACAAATTCTTTTCCCATAAGCCAGTGCTGCCAGTATTTCACTGCTTCTTTTATTGCCAGACATTCTAGATAAATTGCTTTTTTTTTCTTTTGAGTTTCTGTTAATTTTTTTGAAAAATAAGCAACTGGCTTAATGTTTCCGTTTTGATCTTCTTGTTTTAACACCGCCCCCACTCCTTTGATACTAGCATCCGTGTAAATGATTATTGGTAGCTTAGGGTCATATATTTTCAGAATTGGTTTTGTACATAACAATGCTTTTATTTTATCAAATGATTCCTGACATTCTGCGGACCAGATGAATTTCACATCTTTCCTTAATAAATTATGTAATGGGTCCATGATAATTGCACTGTGTGGTACAAACTTGTGATGAAAGTTTATTTTTCCTAAGAATTGACGAATATTTTTCTTGGTTTCTGGAACTGGAAAGTTTTTGACAGCAGTTAAATAATCTTTCAGAGGTCTTATTGAATTATTTTCTATTATGTGTCCTAAATATTTTGCATAAGTATTTGCAAAAGTACATTTCGAAAATTTTAGTCTAAAACCTTCTGTTTGTATCGCCTCAAGTAATCTTGATAAATGTTCTAAATGTTCTTCAAAAGTTTTCGAAAATATTATGATATCATCTATAAAATTTACTGCAAAACTAGTGAGTTTGTATTTTCTTAGGATGTTGCTCAATATTCTTTGGAAAATTGCTGGAGCGGTCTTTAAACCAAATGGGAGGCAAGTCCATTGAAAATGACCTTCTTGTGTAACGAAGGCAGTTTTGTGCCTATCTTGGATTTTCAAAGGAATTGACCAAAACGCTGAATTTATGTCCAATGTAGAAAAATACTTGCAGTTTACAGTTTTTATCATTAAGTCTTCTATCAATGGAAATGGTTGTGATTGAGGTACAACAATTTTGTTTAATTCTCTGAAATCTATACATAACCTTGTTTTTTTTTCATCTTCTTTTTTATATGCCAGAGTAACTGGAGCAGCAAATGGGCTGTAAGATTCTTCGATCATATTCTTATTTAATAGTTTTGATATTTGTGTCAGAAGTTTTGTAATTTTTTTTATCATATTTATTCTTCTCAACAAGATATTCCAGTTTTCCTATGTCATTATATAGATCTTCTGTTTCTTGTAAAGTTTCTCTGTCAATTTTATCAGCCACATAGTTAGGTAAGCCCGCTGCTATAAGGTCTATAAGTGTCCCAGTATCTATTGTTTTTCTTACTTCCAGTAATAATTTTTCTTTTTTCAAAGCATACTCCAGCAAGGAACCTACTTGATATTTAAAGGACAGAGCATATCTAATGGGAGACCATCCCTTGTTTGCAAATGTCTCGCAAAAGTTTTTCTCCCATTTGTTCCATTCCGATTCTACTGTAAGTTTCATTAGCATACAGCTGTACCAATTTACACTGGAATGTTCCATAAAGTTTTTTAAAATTTCAATTTTCTTTTTGTCCTTATTAATTTGGAAACGTTCACATTCCTTGTTAAAATCCTTAATCCACTGGAAAGCATTTGAATTTCTTCCAGTGAAGTTCTCAATCATGAAATCCTTTGCGATTTTCCCTAAATTTTGTGTTTCAGATTTTTGGTGTTTTTCTTCAAGTAACTTCTCCAACAGTTTTTCTATTGTTTGATTTGAGCCACTAGGTATAGATTCAGTATTATTAGTTTTTTCCATTATTTCTTCTAGGTAAAAATCATTAAACTGCAAGTTTTTTTCTTCATCCAAATATGTTTTTGATATTTCATCTGTCAAAGTTATCCATATTTTCCTTGTTTGATGTCTCTTATTTAATGTTTTCTTTACTTTGGCATAGTTGGGAGTGTTTATAATTGTTTGATGTAAATTCGCAGGTTGGTATTCAGCTGGTATTCCAAAGATCTGTCCATTTGGTGTTGCTATTGAGGTGATGCACATTATGTTTGATTTTCCATCTGTTGCTGGTTTCACAACAAAATCAAATCTCAACTTTTCCATGTTTCTTGAATTAAATGCAGAAAATGTTGTTTTATAATAGTGTTTGTTATTTCTACTTCAACCAATGAAACAAAGACGTAATTGCGTTTCTCTGTAAAAACGAAAGAAACAACATTTAAAGCCTTTATTTCGGGTCTTGTTATTTCCTTACGAAAAGCTTACATTCCCATCGCCACCATATCAAATTCCGTAGAAGATCAACTGTCAGTGTCATCTCATCTCCTCGTCTGTGGTAGGCGTGGTAGGTAGCCTCTTTTGATAACACGGCCAACCAAACTTAAGAAGAGCGACACAAATATACAAGTGTCGTGATTTTCTTTACATCAATATTTATATTTGTTTGATTGTAGTCAGCCCACAGCTGGCTATGGGTTTTCTAAATATTGTTGACCTCAGAAAACACCTGGACAACAACTGGTGGCTCCTGTAGTTAATTCAGTAAGTCGTTGAAGATTGATACGGTAACAGGTGCGGTCGCCAATGTTTTGACGGATATCACTCTAATGACATTATGTTCCGTATTCATACAAAAATTAATAGAAACAAAACATCATCGTACTTTATTCATAACCTATTTTTTGTCATACTCTAGAATTAGCCAAACTTTAAGGAAACAGCAGTCCACAAAAAGCGTTTTAATTAGAAAATAATTAATTTTGATGAATACCCGGATACATTAAAATAATTAGTTATACACTTTATACAATAGATGCATGACGTTGACATCATCTCTCAACGAATTATGTAGGAGTAGTATTGTTATATGTATGTAAATGTTGTACTGACACATAATAATTATACAAAACAGCAAAAACAGGAATGTAGCGGAACAGAAAGATTACAATGAGGAATTATAAATTCATACTTTGTACAGCATCATATATTCACCTATGCAAAACGACTATAGCTTAGACGACCAGCGTGAAAATTTCATTTAACGTGGACAATTTTAGACTGTCCACTATTTGAGGAAAACAATGTGCCAGATGGTCCATGTTTCTATCAAATTCAATACAGTGTAGAATGGAGGTCATTGGAGCGACAGTACATAAACCTGCCGAGTTGTCAGTCAAGAAATTAGATATCTAAGTATTCCGGGATTTGGAACTGTGCCCGCGGTTAGTAGCTTGTCTTTCCTGTTTATGGCTCTTGGTACCGTTATAACGTAGATACTCGACAGCATTACTAACTAAGCCTTTAGGGAAATATCCTTAGCTTTAAAAGTAAAGTGTGGAAATATCTAATAAATCTTAGAATAGAATGAAGTATGGTAAACGTAAGGTCAGTTGTGTCATGTGACAAAGTGCTATGTAACAAATCCACTATTATTATGTCATTACAACGGCCTATCCCTTTAATTAATTATACAATTATAATATTGCGGAATAAACTTGTTAAATGTACTTATATTTTAATTTAGCCTCATTACTAACTATCCTCTAATCAGGTTGATCAATGGCATTTTTGCCAAAATTCTAATTACGAGTATTTTGTAGTATATAGGTACGTCCCTTTTGGAGAAATGGTATCATTTTGCAGTTTGAGCAATACACATCGTGTCTCCTCATCACTCCAAAAAACATTTCTTTCAACATGAAATTCGTGAGTATTTCTTTAACTTAGAAATGATTAATGTTCAAGACATTGCCTTGTATTCATCGATATTAATAGTCCTTTTTTCCATTCCAGTTTGTGGTAGCTCTGTCCCTCTTCGCTGTAGCCGCAGCAGCACCAACGAGTCCTGATGCTGCTGTCGAAGCGCGGCGGAGGCTGCCAGCGTTGGAGCACGAGGAGATTCACGACGAGTTCGGTCAGTTCGCTCTGCGGTACGTGACGGCTGAAGGCACCGTGGTGTCGGAGCGCGGCCGGCTCGTGCCCACCCCGGACGGCACCGGCTACGTCATGATCGTTGAGGGAGAGGTCTCATACATCGGCGACGACGGCCAGACTTACGTCACCAAGTACACCGCTGGCCCAGATGGAACCCACGTTGAAGGCAACCACCTCCCAGTGCCTGTGACAGCTGAACCCATCACCGCCCTCGAACCCATCGTTGTCCCCGAACCAGTTGAAGTAATAGCTGAACCCTTCAAATATGTGATTAAACGGTTATAATAAAATTTGAAAAATTACCAACAATATTTTTTTACTGTCTAACTAAACCCTCTTAGCTCTGACGCTTCGTCATACTTACAGAAAAACTATGATCAGTGAACTACTTTTATGAGTTTGGCCTACAACTATATGTTTGAGTACTGGACTGATGGCGTCAGCTCAGGCGGCGGCGCCTGGATTGAACGCCCACTTGACGAGTTTTGACCCTAGCGATCGATCCTTCTATTAACTAAACTTTATTTTTGTTTTTGACATAGTCATTACTTACATAGTCAGTTTTGAGCTCGCTCGAAAGCTAGTAGGTATTAGAAATGAAATAATAACCTAGCTCTGTCTGTCAGCCTGTTTCCTTTTCAAGGCTAAACGGGTGAACGGACTGCGATATTTTACATACAGATACTTAGACCATATTCTGGGTTAGGACATAGGATACTATTCATCCCGCTGGTACGTTCCCGTGGAATAATTACTGACCCCACGCGGGTGAAGCCGCGGTCAAAACCTAGTGTTATATATTATAGTAACACAGTATTATATCAGTGTAAATAAGTAACACCATCATCATCATCATCTGCCTAGCCTTTTCCCAACTATGTTGGGGTCGGCTTCCAGTCTAACCGGATACAAAGACCTAAGGGGTTCGGCTAAAACTCCAATAGGTATAAAGATCCTATATCAGGATAGTCTCATGGTTGATCAAGAGGTCAGAACTATACGAGTGTCATAAAATTAAAACTGTAAATAACACCGAATACACACACAAATGTCAAGTCTTACCACGGCTCTTATGCCCATTTTCACCAACACTAGGAATCACATAAATGAACGCCAAAATATTATTACGCTTTTATTAAGGCATCCAATTAAGTGACACCTAGTGATACTCAAAACGGGCATTAGTGAACGAAAATAGGAGATTGAAATGTCAATGCATTGAATGCATATGGGATTTTAAAAGCTTTTTCTGATAGGATAGACCTTGCTGCCCTTGATAGCACAGAAATCATCTGTTTAAAGCTTGGAAAGTTGATTAAAGATTAAATAAATCTGAAAAAAAAGTTGTTATTACTCAGGCACCCCACTTGTGCATAATACAAATACGATTGAGTTAGGATCAAGAACAACAAGAACGGATTGCCCCGGACGGCACCGGCTACGTCATGACCCCAGAGGAGGTCTCATACATCGGTGATGATGGTCAGACATACGTCACCAAGTACACAGTCAGCCTTGACGGATACCATGCTGAGGGCAACCATTTACCAGTCTCGTTGTCCCCGAACCAGTTGAAGTAATAGCTGAACCCTTCAAATATGTGGCTAAACGGTTATATTAAAATTTGAAATGAAAACTCTTTTTTACTGTCTACCTAAACTTTATTAGCTCTCACGCTTCGTCATACTTATAGAATGACTTGATCCCTGAATGTCTGTTTTGAATTTGGCCTACAACTACAGGTCTATTTGGTTATTTTGGTACTGGAATGATGGCGTCAGCCCAGGAGGCGGTGCATGTATTGAACGCCCACGTGGCGCGTTTTGACCCAAACGATCGATCCTTCTAATAGATGAACTTTATTTTATTTTTGACCTCTAAATCATTCGCAACGGTGAATAAACGGCAAATTCAAGCAGTTGAGATGAGAATGTTAAAATATATCTTATATTAGTTATACTATAATTCCCATACGAATATTATGTAACTCTGTTTACCTTTTTAGGCCTTAACGGCTGAGTGGATTTCGATGTTTGGTTCACTGATAGACCATGACCTGTTAGGAAATAAGATACTTTTTATCCCAATAGTACATTCCCGTAATTTCTGAACTCCACGCAGGTGAAGCCGCAGGCAAAGGCTTATTTATTTTAGTGTTAGTATATATAATTATTTCCAGTAAAACTAATACCATTATACCATGTTCTTCACGCTATCCATAAACTTTGGAAAACGCTTCTATAGCTTTTACAAATCAATTATAAGTAGTAAGAACGGATCTTAATTTGGCCTATGTTGCCGCTTAAGGTGGATGCTCCAAGGTAGCCCGCGAAATTAAAATTTTCTTACGTTTTTTGCAATTTGCTGGTCAGTACTAAGTTGTATGTTGATTAAAATATGATTCGCGGCCATAACAAATATGTATTTACAGAATTATAATCATTAGAATCAGTAATACAACTTGTTATGTTAGCATAATCCTAAAATGTCAAGATTTCATGAAATAGTCATTCAGTAGGATTACTTGATCTTAGAGAGTTGTGTTGATGACTTTAATGATTATATAATTCTGTAAATACATATTTGTTATGGCCGCGAATCATATTTTAATCAACGTACAACTTAGTACTGACCAGCAAATTGCAAAAAACGCAAGAAAAAATTAATTTCGCGGGCTACCTCGGAGCATCCACCTTAATGCAATAAAATGATAAATCTATCAAATGCTTCGGATAAAGAGATAAAGAGGCATGCATATCGGGTAATTTACGTCAGTTTGTATGGAAATTAAAGAAAAATAAAAAAGGAGTTTTTTTTAGTGTGTCCATAATGAAAAAGAAATGCACGTGTGCCTCAAAATGAAAATTGTAGAGCCTGAGAAAATGAGTTATAAATTACGAATACACACACATGTCCATACTCTAAAGTTGATATCACTCTTCACTCGACTGTATGAATGTATTTTTTTTTATTCCACGTTTACACAACACTGCTCTTTTCATTAAATTTTTCTATAATTCGGTAGGCGAGCAAAAGATGCTGAGTCCCGTTCCAACATTGTTGGATAGGTCACAAAATAATAACATTTTTGGTATGAATTTTTTTGATTCATTTCATGAACCAAAATTGTTTTTTTTTGTTTTTTCAGAGGTTTCATTTCGAGTGAAAGATGCTGACAGAAATAAAAAAGAAAATTATCAAAATGTGAAGAGTCTGATAACACAGAATATGAGATTTAAATGTCATTGCATATTATTATGGGATTTTACAAGCTTTCACTGGAAGGACACACCTTATATCCTATGATAGCACAAAAAACATCTGCTGATAACTTGTAAATCATTATACCTACTAGCTATTACAAGCAACTTCGTCGCTGTTTTTTTAAAAATAACCTGTCCTTCGGGTCCCAGGCTACCCATCTGTCAAGCAGTCAAGCTTAATAACGATCGGTTCAATGATTTAGGCGTGAATGGTAACTTACTTTCGTATTTATAATATTAAGTATAGATTTTATAAAAATATATTTTATTCCTTAGGCACCCCCACTGGTGCATGGGATCATTGGAGATTATTATAAGCGGCCGATCTCAAACATAATTCCAGTTTTATATTTCCTTCGTGGAGTTAGAACAAACTTCTACGAGCTTATCGTTCATTCCTTTGACAAATAGATTGAGTTAAGATCAGTGTTATTGAGGTGCAAACGCTTACTGAAAGATCAACACTTCATCCGAGTTAAATTAATATTACAAATATATAAGTAACCGTAGTCGAGGTATTCCAGTATGCCACCAATCCATGTGAGAAAGATTACAATAAGGAATTATTTATACATTCAAAAGTTATTATAGTTTCTTAACCCATGAAAATCAGCTGGCGTCAATTGTTTTTATTGGGTTATTATTTGAGGAAATAATAGTAGCGCTAGTCATGCGATCTGTCTTTAGCAAATTAGATACAGCCTCAAATGTATAAAAAAATCACATCAGTCAAGCAAGAAGTTCGACATGTAATTATTGTGCGCGGTAAAGGGCGTGTTTCCCTTATTCTGACTGTTCATTGAGCTGAGATGAAGATACCTTCTCATATATTGCTCACGTGAATAAGGTAAAAAGGAAGGGAAAATTAATTGTAGGTAGGTATTGTATGATTGTGTCACAGAGTGCTAATGCCCATTAAATTAACATAAGGCATTTCTATAGCCGTTTCCAGTGCCTTTTAATAGATATACGAGTAAATACATTAGTATACTTCTAACAAGTATTCATATTTTAATTGCCCTCATTACTGATTATCCACTAATCAGGTTCATCAATTTCACTTTATTGTATCAATTTCGAAATACTAATTACTTTGAAGTATATAAGCATGCCCTTTTTGGAGAAATGGTATCAGTTTGCAGTTTAAGCAATACATATCGTGTCTCCTCATCACTCCAAAAACATTTCTTCCAACATGAAATTCGTGAGTATTTCTTTAACTTAAAAATGATTAATGTTCAAGAAATTGCCTTGTATTCATCGATATTAATAGTCCTTTTTTCTATTCCAGTTTGTGGTAGCTCTGTCCCTCTTCGCTGTGGCCGCAGCAGCACCAACGAGTCCTGATGCTGCTGTCGAAGCGCGGCGGAGGCTGCCAGCGTTGGAGCACGAGGAGATTCACGACGAGTTCGGTCAGTTCGCTCTGCGGTATGTGACGGCTGAAGGCACCGTGGTGTCGGAGCGCGGCCGGCTCGTGCCCACCCCGGACGGCACCGGCTACGTCATGATCATTGAGGGAGAGGTCTCATACATCGGCGACGACAGCCAGACTTACGTCACCAAGTACACCGCCGGGCTTGATGGAACCCACGTTGAAGGCAACCACCTCCCAGTCTCTGTGACAGCTGAACCCATCACCACTCTAAAGCCCATCGTTGTCGCCGAACCAGTTGAAGTAATAGCTGAACCCTTTAAACTTGTCACTAAACGATTACATTAAAAATTGAATAATCGCCTAAAATCTGTTTTACTATCTTCTTAAAACTTATTAGCTATTCGTTTCGTCATACCTACAGGGTGACTGTGATCACTGAATCACAGACTTGAATTTGGCCTACAACCATAAATGGTCTAAAAAGTACTGGAATTATTCCGACTGTGTAGGCGTCAGTGGCGCCTGGATTGAACGCCTACCTGACGTATTTTGCGTCTAGCGGACATATTCTGTAAGGGGCAGTTTAACGATCGATCTTTAGCAGAATTTTGTTCGTGTTTTTGGCGTCTCAATTATTCTCTTGTAAGTGACTGTCAAGCTTGAAATACCATGATATGGATTCGACACAATGTAAAAAAATAGATAGATAGATTACAATAGTTACAGACTTCCGCAATACATATTTTTTGCTCTATGTTTTTGCGCACGTTGTAAAGATTCATGGTTATCAATTTACAATTAAAATATCAATCAACAGAATAATTTGTGACAGAAATACGAGACATGAGATCAGCCTGCTCTAGTACAAATGATTCAATGTGTGGGCGACTGGTTATTTATCCACGTGTAATTGCAGAGCTGAAGGCGGAGGCACTACGCACTTGCGAATGTTGGGGGTCTTGTGTCTCTGGTCGGCTGATAGTGACCGTACAAGTCGTGGGTGTCGCCAAAGGCGTCGTGTGGGTTCTGAGGGCGCGCAAATCCGCATTCAACGAAATACTGGTAACCTTGTTAATCACAGGTAATTTACATTCCTTATAAGACCTTCATGAGTTGCCTACAAAACCTAACTGATTTGATTCCTTATAAGAACATGGGCTGACGTAGCCATTCGTAGGTGTGTCTTGTAGTCATTAAGAGGTTAGTTAAATTATTTTTCTGTACCGCAGTCGGACTCAGGCGACTAGTTTCGTTCTTTCCTTGATTGCTAAACTCTGCATCATCTGGGTTAGTGGGTTTGTATAAATTTGATGCTCTTGATGTATTACAGAGTACCTACCTATTGCTACAATTTTGCCACTGGTTTTAAGTAGGCTGGTTAAATATTATTCGAATTATAATTAGTATTACACCACTTAATATAATGCTTTGGCAGCAGATGTGGTCAGCACGGATACGGAAATGATTTCTTAAATATTATAAGCTCTTTATGAAGTTAATTTAGGTTAAGTGACTTAACTCACCTTTCGACGAACCTATAAGAACATTTGTGTTGAAATCTTCAAACGGCTGCTTTGAGCACAACAAAGGTTTCAATTATTAGAAAAGCAGTAAAGAGATTTACTGCAGAAAGTTTGCATTTAGGTTCAAAGTAAATGCGCTGTTAAAAAGCTCATTAGACACTGCCCATTAAAGTTGCATGTGTGCGATGCGATGTGACGGCGGTCGCCGCTCAGTCGCACACTGCACACACATTCCTTACCGTATACTGCTAATGCTTATTATAACTGTAACGTATTGCTGCCAGTACTGCATATGAACGCATGTCGCTATAAAGGATTCTAGATTTAAAATAAAGGTTTCCTGTAAAGCAAGCGATAATGTTGCATACTGAATGAAGATTAGCATGTAGTGCTGTCGGATGCCTAGATTTAAATTGAGCATATAATCATGTTTGGAATTTAAATAAACTTGCACCTAGAAGTGTCTGTGGGCGTTGTGGTTAGTGCAATTTAGGATGAAGTTGTTGAGATAACTCTATGGCTTCAAACAATATTTTAAATAGGTATTATTTGAAATTATTAATGCTCAATGCTTCGTCTCGAATTTCAATTGCCGTCTATGGCTGTCAGCTCTTATTAACATACATCACGTTACGTCGTTATTACGCATGTTGTTAAAAATGAACGAGCATGCACGCTACATCTTCCGTACGTCTATCCGTCCGCTTCGTGCGCGGAGTTCCGTATAAACAATGAAAGTGATGCGATGCGCGAGCGGCCCACAATGCGCGATGGTTCTCACGCGACGAAAGTTAGTGACGTAATCACGCGACAACGTGACGGCGTGCGCGCTGCTCTACTGTTCATTATCATTTTCGATAGATAAATTGCTCCTGATTGATGGGGCAGGTAGCTGCCGGTGATATAGAGTAGTCCTCTGCCAAAAAAATGTTTTAAGATTAAATTCAGGAATGGTTTGAAATTTAGATATTGGAGAAAAAACTCAGGTAGCTTTTGCAAGTTCAAGATATTAATGTAATGTTATAGGAAGGTGATAATATCTTCTGATATCCGTGAAGTAGAAACTTTATAAACAATATTTTATAGGCTAAAAATGTTGATTAAGTCATAAATCAAAACGTTAAGATGTTTCTCGAGTTGAGATAGAGTTTTTAATTTATTCTGTTAAAATAATTTAGACATTGATGTTAGTTAGTAATTAACAAAATTATGAAAAATGTTTATTCGTACCTAATTGTAACTTTTTGCTAGGTATAATTATTTTACTCTATTGTACTATTTTGGGACTAAAGTATCGTATTTATTCGTGAGAAAATCTGAAGCAAAAAATACAAAGTCATGGCTGAAATTAAATAAAACAAGACGATTTTATAAATATCTATTTAAGATCTAACTTATTATATATTTGATGCTTAGTAGCTAACACTGAAACCTACTTCCTCTAAGCGTGTCGATGGCAAAACCCACTCATAAAATATGTATTTTTTAAATTTGCTTGTCTCAAAATTCAGCAACGCGAATACCTACTCAAAAATAACTTGAATTAAAAACATCCCGATATTTTACACTTGCTATTAGAGACTTTTTCTACGAACTGCAGTATTAAATATATATTGCGGCTTATAAATTGGTGCGTGGGATTTCGTTTTCAAGTATGTTTTGAAACATTTTAAGTTTCAAGTCGTTAATGTTTGCAGTAAATAACGTGCCGCAAGAAACATAACCATTTAATTTTCAATTACTTATTGAATCATGTGTATTATAACAAAATACTTCGCATTCATTTTTCGGTATATTTTTAAGAAGTATGAAGTCAACGTAGGACTTAAATATTTCTAGATTTGATTGATTACTAGGTCGTATTTATTTCTTACGAGGTAATTTATTAAGGTATTAGGTAAGCATGTCAGTGCGGCCCTCACTCGCTCACATGGATCAGTCCATTTCGTTCCAATTTGCTAATTTCTGGTTCCGCAGCTCAGCAATTTTATATAACGAGCGCAAAAACTTGTATTTTAACGGCTACAAATAATATATAAGATATGTAGGTAATTGGATACCAGATATATGCACCAGAATATAGATTTATTTACTTGACCTACTTTCTGAAAGTTTTAATGAATAATTTGGAAACAGGTACCTACTTTTCTACTTTTTATTATTTTGGAATGTAAATCCATGTAGGGTAATGAGGACATGGTTTTTTTATAGATATCATGGAGGTGAATTGAACCGGTAAAAATTAAAAAATCATGTAATCTTGTTCCAAAATAAACTTAGCACGGATAAGTATATAGAAAAAAAAATGACATTTAATAAATACATGTTACAAGCCAGTCACAAGCATAGTCGACATCGGCTCAGTTGCCAAAAAGGAAAAAATAAATAAATAAGAAAGCACACGCACTCGTGTGCTTTCTTATTTATTTATTCCTTTCACTTCACTGTTTCACTAAACAAAATTTACAGAAAAGAAAATAATAAACCACTGAAAAAAAAAACAAGTAGATTTCCGTTTTTTCTAAACCAGGACAAGATTCGCGTGATTGGAGGCGCGCAAGAGTGAGCCGCTAACTAAATTGACATGTCCGTTCGGAAGTCCAATACATTAGCATGTATTGCATCGTCGTTACACAATAAGCCTATTACACAACCTACCGAGACACTTAGGCATGTGCTGAAATGTTATGTGCTTTCTATTTGTAAACTTGTACTGGTACAAAAACAAAAATCTCGAGTAGTCGCCTTGAATTCCAATTACCTGCTTGATTAGCTTTGGTCTAGTTTATCCGAGTGAGTCATCGTCATTAATTATTTATTTGGGTAAGGCATCTTTCGCTGTCTGAATATAATTTTATAGACTTCTTTTTTAAGGGGGATGAGCTAAGGTAGCCCGCGAATTTCAAATTAAGGGCTGATATTTCAATCGACAGATAATTTTTATTCATGGAATAAAATTGACGTCTGAGAGATTTTGTTCGGAAGAACTATCAAACGGAAGAACGGTAAAAAATTCAAATTTATTCGTCGGATAAAATTATCGGGCGTTGGAAAAATCAGCCCTAAGTAAATTTAATTTATGTAAAGTACGTTTTTTGAAATTTGTAGGTCAATGTCAGGTTGTACGTTGATTAAAAACATGATTCGCGACCGTTACAAATGTGACTTTACAGAATTATAATCATGTCATTGAAATCTACATACATACATAAAAATGAATCCCTATTTCCATTGGTCACATCATAACTTGAGAACAACTTTACCGATTTCATTTATCTTTTTTTAAAGTTTTCTAATACTTTGTAGAAGGTTCTTACGGAAAAAAAAATCAGAAAGTTGGTTCACACGGACGAAGTCGCGGGCAAAAGCTAGTATTTTATATTTTCATTCACTGCCTTGTGTTGTTTCAAATCAACCAAGTGGTTTGTATTGTTGTTCTTAGGACTCGGAATGTGTATTTTTTGCTACTATAATTTGGAATAACTATCCTGAAAATTCCTGAAAAGAGGAAGATTTGGCAGCCCGTACTTGTAGCTAAATAGAGTACTAGGTACAGATTTTTCGTGATTAGTGTAGGTAACCTTAATAAAATATATATAGGTACTCAATAATACCAATAATACCATCAGTATTTCATATTGGTACATTCAATTGTGCAAAATCACGTTTACTAATAGCCTACACATTAATTTCATCGATATTGGTGCTTATGAGTTTATGATCGATAAACGGACTGAAATTTTGAAATATAATGTCGATATTTTTGCAACATGAGCTGTCGCAAACAGAGGTTGTTAAACGGTATTTAACGCCATTACATTTTGCCTGCGATTTCGTCTGCGTATACAGGGTCAAATTAAATTAGCGAGCGAAACTCCGCAGACGTAATGGGTTATATGTAAACATGATAGAACAAAAAAGAAATTTGATAAAAAAATTGTTTTATCTGCCACAGCTACTGTAGTCACTTGATATAGGTATCAGTTTAAAGATCTGTTCTTTTTTTGTGTAAACTTCACAGACGTGACGGGTATCAATATCTCAGCACGATAAAACAAAAGAAAACAGATTTCCTCAACTCATACTTCAAGTAACAACACAACCAGTGGTCCGTGAACTACAAAAAAACATCAAATCTTTTTTGTTTATGCAGTTTCGCTAGCTAATTTATTTTGACCCCATATAAAAATATTCGCTACCCTGACTGTCCAATAAGAAACAGACATTTTCCGATAAATATGTTTGTTTTTCAGTGTTTAAAATTGTAAGGTACATAAGTTGTCTGGCAGTCAGTATAATACCTAATTGATAAAGATTATAGAACATCAATCAATCAACCAACTCAGCCTATCGCAGTCCAGTGCTGGTCTCCACACATAACTAGCGTCATAGAACATAACTATTTTAATTGTGGCCATTACTTTTATATAATTTATATTTTGTGTATAATTTCACGTGAGAATGTGGCAATGAGCCAAGTTATTGTAATACGCTGATTATTTTTGTATTTCCCACCTTTCTCCTTCATAATTATGTATGCGCCTTACGTTTGCGCGTGCGTAACAATGTTACTAGACTTGACGTAAAGTATTAAATGGTCTGTCTGCCTGTCTGTCAAACGATAGACGGCGCCGTCTCACTAATTATACAAATGTTTATTATATAATTCATTCTTCTATATTTCGCGTAGGGTATGATTGGTGGACACTGGACAGGTTGCGGAATCAGGCCGTGTAAGGACGACAGGACGGGGGGCATGCTGCCCACTTACACCCAGTTGCGTTGTTTAAATTGTCCATAAGCAAACGCTGTACGAAAGCCACGGTTAAGCCTTGCACGACTGACGTCTGATTATGAACAATGTCATACACGTAATCTTTGACGGGTTAGTCCCGCTATGGTATGGTCCCGGTATGGCACCCTCTTAAAATACCTATCAAAAAGTCCCGCTATGGTACCCTTCAGTTTTTGGTACTGTTGTAAAGAAAAGTTATACAATGCGTTAAGAAAAAAATAGTATTAATAAAAAATATCTTTTCTTAACTATTATAGTTAAGCAAGATAATATTTATTAATACTATTTTTTAAACAAATCACGCTCGGTAATTGTCGTTTCACTTCAGGTAGTTACCTGACCAACCGGTTTTTTCGTCAAACAATAGAGACGAGCCCTTCCTCGAATTCGTATCTAGCTCTTCCCTTTTGTTTTTATGAAAATAGAGAGAGACAGTATTATTCCGGGTTTAGTTTGCTATTTGCAGCTGTACTTTTGCGATATGAGTAATTAGGATAGCTTGTTAGTTTATCTATTGCAATGTCTGGGTCAAGTAGTGCACGTGGTGTAAATTTAATAATTATTGACAGTCGACGCGGTGGAAAAACTTTATTACGTGCCGGACATAAATATATTAAACGCAGAGAAAATAAAAATTCAAGTACTTGGCATTGTGTAAATAGGAGAAATAGTATTAAATGTAGTGGATATATAACTATTGAGAATACCAATAATACAATAATTAAAGATTATAAACACAGTGATCAGTGCGTGCCACATTTTGAAGACAATGAAGTTCAAATGGCTATAAGTGAGTGCAAAAAAGAAGTAAATTCAAATTACGGATCAGTACAGAAAATTTTCGAAAAACACATGGGTAACTTAAAAGACAAAGAGTTACACCTTACAGGAAATGTTCCTGACTATAAAAAATTAAAAACAGTATTATACAGACACCGAAATAAGTCGTTGAACGTACCAAAAACACAATTTAAGAATGTGGAAGAAATTATAATACCAGAAGAATTTAATAAGTATGTATTGGCTGATTATTGTAATGAAGACTGTAATCGAATAATTATATTTTCCTCGACAGAAGTAAAGGAATATATAAAATGTGTAACGCATTACTTTGGTGATGGCACTTTCGACGGCTGCCCAAACCCATTCGAACAAGTTTATGTCATTCATGGAGACATGGGAAGCACTGAGTTATCCACGAATGTAGCACCATTATTTTATATTCTGTTAAAAAACAAAGAAGGGAAAACTTATGAAAAAGTTTTCGAATTGATTAAACAAACTTTGCCTGAATGGCGTCCATCGAAATTTACCTTCGATTATGAAATAGGAGTAATAAATGCAGCAGCGAAGATTTTTCCTGATATCAAAATAAATGGATGTAACGTACATTTTCAAAAGAACGTTATCAAAAAAGCGAAATCTTTAAATCTCATGAAACACGAAGAGTCCTCGAACCATGTTAAGCAATGCATAGGCTTGGCGTTTTTGCCAAAACAAGATATTGAAGACGGCTGGCTGCATATAATGGAAAATAGGTATAATATCTTGGTTACTTTCCAAAATGATGTTTGAGTACTTAACTCTAATTATATGGCAAAAAAGTAAAGAACAACAATATCAGTAAGGACCTGTTAATTTCATTGCTTTACAAGTACGAACGTTTAATAAGTATTTTTTCAGTTTCGACGATGAAGCTATGACCAAATTCAATGACTATTTTGTCACTCAGTGGCTTGAATATCCAGACCTCATTTGGTGTTGCCATAATGAACGCCATAGAACAACTAACTTGGCGGAATCATGGAATGGCAGATTCAACAAAGTTATTGGAAAAAATCCCAGTTTATTATTGTTTCTGCAAACAATTGGCAACGACACATGTCACTTTGATATAAAACAAGCCAAGTAAGTTGTATTTTTTAGACAATATTTTTAAGCAGATATAATATTTTTAAAAGCAGATATATATTTTTTTACATAATACGAGTACATAGAAGAATTTGAAAATGGATTTGATTTTATTTATTTTGGTAGATATTATTGGTTGTCGCCTTCTATTACAGACGGTTACTGAAAAAAATATAGCTTAACTTAAATAACTGATGATTTTTGTTATAGCTTTCGACTAAAAAGATCACCTATAAATTCAAGAAAAAGAACAAGTATAGAAATCGACCGCCAGATTCAAAAGCTAACAAAAAGTTACGAAAATAAAGCTATCTCCATTGGTGATTTTCTGATTAACATATCAAAGTCAACATTTCGATCAGAACATTTAAAAAAATAGTTTATTTTAATTTTGTTTTTAGCCTATTAAAATGTTTAATACTTTTTCTCGATGTTGATTATTTTTTGTAGTTTATGTTTACAATTTGCGCCTTTTTCTCCATGTTGATTATTTGTAATTAATATATTTGTCTAGTTGGTTGTTGATTATTTTTGTAGTTTATATAAATTTACAATTACTGCCTTTTCTCAATGTTGATTATTTGTAACTAATATTTATGTCTGGATGTTGTTTTTATTTGTAGTTTATAATATTTACAGTAATACTTTTCTGAGATGTGGATTTTTTATATTTTTTTTATTGTTGATTATTGGTAATTAATATTGTTGATTATTTTAAAAATTACATTGCAATTAATATTTCGTTTTACTGTTTGATATTTTTTTATAAATATTTTGAATTAATAAAAGCCTGATTTAATATCGCAAACAGACGTTTTATTGATACACTCCTAAAAGTATTTATTTATAGATACACTTTTCTTTTCAGTTGTACCTTCTATTGTCTAACGTAGATCTAAAAGATGGGTACCATAGCGGGACTTTTTGATAGGTATTTTAAGAGGGTGCCATACCGGGACCATACCATAGCGGGACTAACCCTCTTTGACGTAGATTGTGACTAAAACCTCAAAAGAGTTTTATTAAAACTATGTCGAAACTTGTTCGCATCCTCTTCTGATGCATTATTTGATAAATACGTGAACGTTGAATCACTTATGAACCTGTTCAAATTAGAGCTCAAAAACGAAGATTTTTACGAGTTTTCATGTCCATATCATATCTCGAGCACGGATAAATCCTAAGATTATTATAAAATTAGGTTTCTGCATAATGACGGCAATTGCCACAGATACAAGATATCGTGATCAACTCATAGTTCCTTGCTCCATCAGTTACAGAGCATGGCGATACATATAAGGTACTGCAGTGCTACATTGCCACAATTTACCAACAGTGCCCGAGATTGCAATCTACATCGCACAGTTGGTTCATAAATCAAATGGCTGGTGGAGTAATCCGTATGGTTTCGGCTTTTATTGAAGCCAATGACAAATGATTTCAAATGGTTGACTCGATGGTATAACAGAGTACTTTTGTAGGCGATAGCTTAAGATATACGGATCATGGGTTAAAGATGCTAATACGTAGATGCTATCGATCAGAGGTCTACCCACACGACACATGCATTAGGTTAGCTGTAATCTGCAGAGCAACTGCTGTTTGTAAGACACGAGGATTCCTTAGTTCGATGTTATCATTATAGGTTTATACTGCTGTTGAACTATAGCAAACGTAAGGAATAAGGGAATTTACATACAGCCTTGGTTTGGACTCTACATTGTTATTCTAAAGAACACACGTAAAACTAACATAGTTATTAGGTATGCTCTTAAGAAAATTATATATAACAAAGAACCAGTTAAAGCTTAACCAACTGCAAAATTAGTTATTTGTAAAAATAATATCGTAGTTTTACCTAAGCATCGAGTCATGAATGACCTCGACCTCAAAGAGTACTCGTTTGTTGTTACAGACGAAACACGTACAGTGTTACAACTTAATTCCACAATAGGAAGTTATCGCGTGGTTTACGCATAATGACATATGCATGCGATTTGTCTCGACAACCAACGCGCCGTAATCATTAGTTCTCTCCGCCCGACATTGAGCAACGTTCACACTTGTGAGCGAAGCCTTGAGTGTCAGATGGGTGAATTTTGTGAACAAGGCTTTATATTGTTTGTTCAGCCGGTGACCTATAGCTGTATCTCTGATAACATTGTTTTGTTCCAGATATGAATATTTCACATATTGCTGCATGGTCCGTTTGTTTTAATATCTCTGTCAGAAACGAAATAGTGTCATTGTTGTTTATGAATGCGGACGGTAATGATAATTTTAAATGAGAAGTTCAGATAATTATTAAATCTCATGGTATAATAATACAGGGCGTCGATTACAAACATGTCGTCCCTACGATAGGTGATATTTATGGAAAACATATGGCAGTGCGTAGATGAGTAAACAAAACTATTATTTTACATGATAACACTATTTGATTTAGTATGAGCAGTCTTTTTTAGGAAACAAATAGTCCTTTCTAAATGATTAGATCGCATGGTATAATATTACAGGGCGTCGATTACAAACATGTCGTCCCTACGATAGGTGATATTTATGGAAAACATATGGCAGTGCGTAGATGTGTAAACAAAACGATTGTTTTACAAGATAACACGATGTAGCTTTTGCAGTCTTTCCGGGAAACTAAAAGCTTTTCCTACAACTACGTTATATGAATGTAGAATTATACAAAACTAGCTTCTGCCGGCGACTACGTCCGCGTAATATTTTTCGTTTCCCCGACCCACCCTGTCGCATCGCCTACTCGCGCTATTTTGTTTTTGCTCGGCTCCTAAGTGTCTTACCGTGATGTTAAGTAGCGTGTAGCCTTCCTCAAGAATTAGGTTATATATTTTTTTTTTCAAATCCGACTGTTAGTTCCTGAGATTAACGCGTTCAAACAAATGAACAAACTCTTCAGCTTTATTTTTAGTATGGATAGAATACGAGTAGGTATAAGTGCATGACAAGGTAACGAATCATTTAAGGATTTTTCACATACTAGATATGAATGTGCCATGGTACCTAGATACCTAATAATAATATTATGGTTATTGCAAATAAGTACGTCTGTTTTATAATGCCAGAGCCTAATTTGACTGGTGTAATTAAGTAAACTGCCAAATTATTCACAAATATAAAATTTATTTTAAGACATGACCATAATATTTTACAATTATTATTACTACTTCAATATCATCTTAATAATATGAAACATCGCAAAAACCGACTCCTTAAATGTCATTTTAGTCTTCGAAATCATAAATTAGAGATTAGAAAATTTAATATACCTAATGAAATCTCAATCAAGATATAGATTGCATTTTACCAAATGAACCAGTTTTTTGTTTTAGCAACAAATAAGCAAACATTTACAAGATTTATTTGTTATTCTTGTGTCTAACTATTTTACATACCTACCGTACTCGTTTGATTCTTACCAGAGCGGGGCGGATCTGTACTGTCATAAGAGTTCATATTGTTGGATTTGCAAAACAGCAACTTTGCAAGCAAGCCGCTCGACCAAACGTTTGACCGACATGTTTTAAAACATTGAGTTTAAAAAAACCATGATAATATTTGGCCTCTCGTAGGCCTTCCAAAGGTCGGACTCCAGGGTCCCAAGTTATGTCAATTCACAATATTATAGACGAGCTCTGTCAAGCTATATATATCGGATTCCTTTAGCCTTCTGTAAACGTACCTACCTACTGGGTTCCCAGCATACTACTCCCTACCTCATCAGCAGAAATGAAAAGTTACAGCTAGTATTTACCTAAGCATTTGTGACATGTCTGAAGTGTAGCTTCTCCTTGTCACTCCACATGTTAAGTAAGGTGGGCGCAAATAAATTGCAACTGTCATGTAGTACCTACCTATTTGATTGAACGTGGGTACTTTTGGCGAAGACCTTGTGATAATCTATTGTGTGGTCTCCTTGGCAAGGCGTTCGCGCTCGAACAAGAATGGTCGAGGCAAATGTGTTATTATTTGTATTGTTTTTATCATTTAAATAGCCCATAGAGATGTAGATTGTAGATGGGAGTTCTAAGCTAAGTCCGAGACAGTTGCATTTAATTGAAAAGTTCTGGTGTCCGCCTGCGGGGTAGTTGCGTAACACACTATCAGTAGCAACATTCTTTGCGCCATTGACGTTGTTGGGCAGACAAATTTTTCTAACAAATGAAGTCATGGATTAGCACTATCCTTCAAAAAGATTCAGATTGTGATTGAAATAGTGTTACACAATTAGGGTGTTGTTTTACACAATTAGGGTATTGTTTTACACAATCAGAGTGTTGTTTTACACAATTAGGGTATTGTTTTACACAATTAGGGTGTTGTTTTACACAATTAGGTTTTTTTTTACACAATTAGGGTGTTGTTTTACACAATTAGGGTTTTGTTTTACATAATTAGGGTGTTGTTTTACACAGATAATGAGCCAAATAACCATCAAATTTATAGCACAACTTTGACAAAGACTTAGTTACTTATAAATAAGATACCTACGACACAATAAAAGTCATTGTTAGCAATCTATTTCATCTAATCATCATTAAAGTCTAAAGCGGTCTTTAACATACATTACGTGAATAGTGGCTACGTCACGTTTAGTGCCGTGTCCACACGTAATTAGTGATTTATACACTGTAATGCCAGTTCTTTGAGCAACTGCGGTGCGTGCCGCTAGATGCATCGCAGCTGTTCAAAGAACTCAAGCTCAAAAAAATCAATAGTGTCCCTACTAGAACATTTAAAAAGTAAAATGTCCGGGCTTATTTTTTTTTTTTTTCAGTAATCATTATAATTTATTAGTATTACATCAATAAAACCATACCATCACACCATCATATCCTAGAACAAAAAAAGACATGTGACGTCTACCAACCCGCACTGGGCCCGCGTGAAAGGTGAAGAGAGGAGAAGACAGAGAGGAGCCCTGTGTCCCAGCAGGGGTACATTACAGGCTGAGTATGCTACATCAGTAAAATTATGTTATCATTCATCATTCTCTTGCCTTTGTCCCAATTTATTTGGGATCGACGCAACATGTTTTCTTCTTGTATACTTCTCTATTAGTCGTCATCTCGGTAGTCAACCCCTTACTTGCCATATCAAATCAGTGCCGAGTGGAATCCTTCTTGTCAGTCACGTGCAGCTGCCGACTATTTCTGTTCGGTGCTCGTGATTACATATGTATTTTGTTTATTTTACTTTATTATTCGGGTTAACTGATCTTTTTGTATGCTCGTGTTCCTGTGACAAATGAACCTATTTTTTTTATACCGTCTCTCGCACAGTCCATCCATCATTTCTTTGGTCTTCCGCTACTCTTATAGCCATCCACATTCATACTCAAAATATTATTATTTGACGGCACGGTTGGCGCTGTGGTTAAGCGATTGACTGCTGCGCTGCGTGTCGCGGGTTCGATTCCTGCACGGAACAAATATTTGTATGACCTACATGTATTTGTTCCGAGTCTGGGTGTTCTTCTATCTATAATATGTACGTATTTACAAAAAAAAAAAAAAATGTATATAAGTAGTTTATCAGCCATCTTGTTACCATAACACAAGCATTAGGTTGCTTAGCTTGGGACTAGATGGCGCTGTGTGAAATGTCCAGGGATATTATTATTATTACTATGTTATAAAAACTGGACAACAAGGCCGGACAAAGACCAGCCGATCGATTCTGTAAAAATCTCACCGTGAAAAGTTAGGTGAAGTGAGCTTAGAGTGAGCCGTCAATAGTGTCAATCCCTAGCATTAGTTGGAATGACCGCTCACTCCACGCTCACTTCACGTAAGTTTTGACGGTGAGATGGTTACAGAATCGCACTGCAGACCTCCGTCCGGATTTAATCGGTGAACGTGTCCGGACAAATCTAGATGGATGGTAAACCTAGCGGCGTGCTCCACGGCCCACGATGTGCAATGTGACCGACCAATGCCCACTTAACTACAGGCCTTGACTTCACTGCTTAAAAAAACATGATTTTCTATCCTATTTATTACAACGGTGGTCAATGAAGTGCTTCATTTGATTTAATATAAAAAGTTAGCGTTGACGTTGACCTCTATGCTTGTTAGTGTTCGTTAATTTAAACTGAAACATCGATTTTTCGATCCATTGGGTACATTCAATATGATAATCTTACCACAGACCGGATTTTTTTATTATTTGTTTAATCCATTTTGGAGATACGTAAGTTTTTTTGGCTTACATACGTAACAAACCAATTTTGTTTGATTCAACCCCTTTTAGGTATGTAGATCAATGCTTTAGCAACATACCGTTGATCGCCATTTTGATCTCATTATGCACATGCATTTCTATGATAATGAGCTTTCCTCAAGCTTATGTGTAAGCTCAAAGGTATGCGAACCAAGTGAATAGTAGTTTGACACGTAGGCGACCTTGCCTGCATTCTTACTGGCTCCCTAACTTGTGCAAACGTCACCAGCTGTTAGAAGCCATTTTGTTTGCCAAACTCGATGCTCTTGTCAGTGCAAGTTAAAGGAAAGAAAAATAAATATCAAGGCAAAGTTGAAATGCAGATTTGGAAATATAAAATATACGTTTTTATTTGGTCTGCAAAAACGACACGGAAAAAATTAAGAATTCACCTACTTAGAATAAAGAATTCAATATCTAATAAATAACTGCACTATAATTTTATATGCAATCATGTGTCATTCTCATTACATATGGCCTTAGGCAATACCTAATCAATATTAATGAGTTCTTAGGATTATACATAATAGTAAAATATGATCCAATAATACTCTAGAGAACATCGAAGTGTGATATATTTTTTAAAGTATACAGGGTGGCAGGGACATCCACGCGCAAACTGTAACCATGGTTCAGCACATGAGTTGAGACCCCACAGCGTCGACATTTTTCTTCGGTTATTAAAAAAAAAATATTGCTGTTCCATACAGTTTGACCGCGTAGGTATTGCACTTTTCTATGAAACAGATGATTTTTTTTTTGATATCCGACGAAAAATTTCTATCTCCATGGTTACAGTTTGCGCGTCGATGTCCCTGCCACCCTGTATTTCCCGCTAGCGTTCATGGCTTGCAATAAAAGCTGCGCTTGCGAAGTTGCGACCTAGACCGACATGCGACGGTCATCTGTTAAAATATAGGGACAACTACTTTTCAAGTGCAAGTTTAATGTTAATTGACCGGTAAAAAGATATAACGTGTGTTATTCTAATTAGTTATGTTATTTATAGGACCAGAATAAATGATTACAAATTATTCATAATCAATAATCACGAGTACTGAGAGTGATAAGCATCAATGTTAAAATGAAGTTTTATTTCCTTCCTATTTATGCTAATTGTAGATATCGATCGCCGGACTAGGGCACGGCGAAAACTGATTAATTTTAGAATTTTATGCATTTATTAAAATAGTAAAGTCAATGATTATAAGCTGGGCGTTTTAGGAATTACACGTACCTTGACAGTATCTGGATTTTCATTAAGCCCGGAATTTATTTATATTCCATATGCTTGTATGCCATAACGACTTCTGATTAGTGTATACCATAAAGGCATGTCAGCCTTGCATACTTTTGTGCAAGTTACAGGTATGTGTGTTCCGGGCTTTACGCAAGTTAAAAAAAGTCGACTTGCAGATGCAGTGAATATTTCTACAGTTCAAGATGGTTGCAAAAGTCAACTTGGGCAATAAAACTTGCTTGTGGGCAGTTTGGAATTTACATAAGTCAACTAGAGCAACAAACGAAATTCCGCAAACGTCATTGCACTTTCGCTAGCCTCGTCTGTATCCAGCATTATCTACTCGTACATATATTTTTGATTGCATGTATTGCAAACGATTTTATTCTATAATAAACATCAATGACGAAGCAATAAAATAGTCTATTGCAAGAACAATAAAGTATTTACAAATAATGTAATTAATAATTATGTAACAATTATACAATTGCGCGAGTATGTATATGATTTCATTTTCATTATAAAACTATGGCTGGCCCAGTGACGCACGACAATAATATAATTGTTCTTATTTATAGCCATAGCGTCATTACAAGTCTTATACAATGACAGCCTGACCATAATCTTGTTAATTATACGTGTGTGTAATCAGACATTGCATACCAATTTTAAATAATCTCAATCAAAATCTTCTTGTATTATTTGGAATTGTGGACATAGAGAATTGTTTCGTAACGTAAATTACACCTGTAATTCTGTCTAGCTCTAGTTTACTAATACCTACTCAATAAACTGGCAATTGAATTCTTAATATACAGGGTAACAGGGAATCTCGACGCGTTCCTTCCAGGGCGTGATAGTGTGACCCATTTGCAACAATTAAGCACCCCTTAAAGCCTTGGCGAAAATTCATGGAATCCGAGAAAAACCGATTTTCATGTTTTTTTGAAAATTTCTCAGAAATCGTCACTAAATATAACGTATCTCTAAATTCTCTAATTGAGTGACTTTCATAGCTATTCCATTGGCTACCTAATACTTTAACACACCTATTGATGTAACCAAATTTTCTAAAATATCAAACAGTTAAAAGTTAAAGTAAGAAGTTTATAAACTATTTTCCAAAATCATCTATGTACACGAAGTTTGACACCAGTTATCTCAAAATTTTACTAAAACACTAAACGTACAAAAAAAAAAAAAAATCTTTAGGGGTTTCTTCTCTAGAATCATGTGGTGAATTCATGGTTACAGTTTGCGCGTCAATGTCCCTGCCACCTTGTATAGTTTTCATCATACCTGAGTGTGTGTACGTTGATCGTTGAATCAGTCAATACTTCAATAGCCATATTGGGTAACGATTTCTAAGCAAGTTTGGCGTGACATCCAGGAAACGCTTAACATAAAAAAGGTTGAGACATGAGGAACTTCACATGGCACCTTGTCTCTTGCTAAATGTTCCTACTTTCACTTCGAATCTCTAATCCTGTAATTAACATTAATTGTTGATGGCTTGAATTAAAATGATTTGCAGTTAGCGCAGTTAGCACATACGTAACTGCAAACAGAATTGCAGTTAGAATATGTACCAACTAAATTGTTGCTAACGACTGTCACCGTTGAATTCCATCGACCGGACTGGATTAAATATTCATCTCTCAGGGACGGGCTATTAATGCTAAGAGCTTTTTGGTGTACTTAACAGATTCTTGGATGTCTCAAAACAATGCGGTTCGTTTTTAGATAACATTGTTATTCAATTGTTGTTTGAGTCAACAGTAGTTTAGGTCAAATAAGAGAGAGAGTGTCAAATGTTTCCCGTAATAACAATTATTTTATTTTACTATGTCGATGTCATAGAGACATATTTTTAAGTCGCTTCACAGATGTACGAACACAATTAGAGGAACTTGATCTCTAATATTACTTTTATAGCCTGATGACGACGGTTAGTTTAACATAAGTACCCATTATAGAAGGTTTCTCAAAAAAAGTAGCCATGAGAACATTTGCCTGTATAATTGTAATTGACGTTTCTCTCGATTTTTTATTTTAAAACCTCAAACCGTGAACATTTGTTGTCTGTAATCGATTGAAGGAAATAACGCTGTTATTAAGTCTATTAAGAATGGCTTTCGCCAACTTCTTGATGAATGTCAACGACAGAAATAATTGTCGATCAAACAGCAAGACATCTATTCGAGTTTAAAGAATTCACAACACGATGTCATTTTTTTTTTGTTTGTCGTAGTAAACTATTTAGTAATGTCAGGTGCATGGCCAACTGACTCTTGTCGTTAGCGATCCCTAAAAAAAGAAGGATCGTTTTTTTTAATCTCAATAAGTAGGTACTCGAAGTCGAGTAGCATGATTGCGTATCTGATATTGTGAAAATCACTTTAGCCTTGCAGGTCAATTATTTATTATTTACTAGGCTGATAATCCATATCCAATAGGTACAACCAGCCAGTCTTTTTGTAGCCACACAATACTGAAGTAACGTGGGCAGTTTCGAATTAAAACGAATGCTCAACTTAATATGAATGTGTATTTCGTCAAAATATGTTTGATTCAAGATTATATAACAGTCAGCGCAATGATACACATAAAATTAAACTGGCAGACGAGTAATCTGTAGATTTCAAATTATATGACGTAATTGACGTTTAATGTGCTATGGAGAAATGCTAATAGGATTGGGTTGCCATTGAAGGGTCATATTTTCGAAACTTGAACACAAATATTCATTTTTATGGCTCTACTGTGTGTAGTTTCAAGGAATTTGTATTATATAAATATTAGTAAGTAAGAATGACATAAAAATATGTGATTTTGTAGAAGGTTTTAAAAATAATGAGTAGCAGTTGAGCTAGAAAAGGTTTATCTATTTGAAAATTCATTCAGGAAGTGTTTCATTTAAAATACTGGTCATTGCTTTTATCAGTGACATTTAGAGAACAAAACCTCTTTTGTTTGACTATTTGACACAGAGCTATGGAATTAGTATGTACAGACGCCAGCAGGTCAACCTACCCGAAACTGTCACATTTTCCCAATCAACCTTGAACCTTAATGCTTTATCGATAAAGTTGAAAATCTATTAAAGAAATTTGACAGATTGTAGTAGCTTGATGTGCTGGCGTCTGTACTATATATAGCACAGAACTTAGCCATAGTGTGGCCATGTAAAAATAAGCACGTAGCATTATCGTTGCATCTAAAGCTACCATCTAGTTTGAACTGTGAAGCAATACGTAGCATAGACATACCTGTGTCTATGGCCTTGAAAAAAAAAACGATTTGCTCGGAACACGGGACTACATAAACAACATTAGTGGTTTTGCAACTAGGTTATAGCACCCATAGATACTCGTTTTATGTAAAGTTAGTGGGTGTATCCTAATGGTTAGCGTGAGAGTCGTAGCCAGCGAACGAAGTAAATGAATACTTGTTGAATTAATCAGGGCTACTACTGCAATAGAATCAAGAATCGATTGATTGAATCATTGAATCGTAACTTTTAATCAGGCTTATTGTAGACCAAGAATTATAAACGCGTGGCATATTAATAGGCTATATCGTACCTATGGGACATTTGTAATCAGGAAGTTTTACAATTCCTTATGGAATATTTTGGCCTCTCGTATGTAATGTATGTGGTGTCATCATGGGCTTCGTTGTCACAACATGTTGTTGTCATAAACATGTTGTGAATCCTGATATTGATAGAACGTGGATGTCTATTGCTGAAGGTCAAACAGGCGTTAAAGACACGTGGCGGTGGGAATAGGATTCTTAATATCAGGCACCTTTGCAGAAAAATCTTGCTATTTCCCAAATTAACATTTTTTCATACAGCACCCTAATTGCGTACAAAGCAGCACTGTATCAAAACAACAAGTAATAGTCATTAACACAGGAGGAATTCTCGTGATTTTAAGAAGGTTCACAGTTTGATCTCAGTCTCAATCTGTCAAAAATACCTATAATTTCCCTAGATATTTGCCCAGTATTTGAAACTTATTTGTCGCTGAGATGAGACTGCGGCTAGATTTTGAACGTTTTAAATTACGAGAGTTGGCCTTCTGAAAACACTTCGCAGGTTCACAGTTGTCACAACAACAACCTTTCTTGAATGACATAACACACCTTACCATGCCTTACTCTTAATACACGAACTGATACCAATGGACGTTACAAGTCAAACCGCATCGGCAACCCTGTTGTCGTGCATTACGCAACCATCAGTTAGTTGCTCGATAACTTGCTCCACATTCGCTCTTTGTCTCGGAGCCCCAAGTACTGCCCGACTGGCCACTAACCTCTATAGCAGTGTAATAATCAACTTTATACCATAGCTATCTTACTCTTGTATGGCGTCCTTACGTAAACGATCATTAGTATTACTTCTCACCATTATACATTTCAACGCATTTCGGGAATTGTATAGCATATGAATTTTAATTGGCGCGTTTATTTACGCGAGTGTATGCTTAATCTTTATATAGCATAGCTTTCACAGGGCTTCTTACTAGGAGAATAGTGTTGCGTCGTCAACATTTTTTGTAAGACTGCGGATTTGCCACCTACAGCGTAGATTATCTAACGCACAACTCCTATTTATGGTAACAAAGGTCGTTTAATTGCACAATAAGTTTATGTTATAAAGTTCGCGTAATCGTAAAAGTGTGTCACATCACCATCACTATTAAATTTAGTTTTTATACTAGGTATATTTTAATATCGCTAAATGCAATAAAAAAAACTTAAAATGTGGTAATTAGGTACCTAAATATTGTCACTGAAATAGTGGCCGATTATCTAATGAGAAACTAGTCCATTTCGAGTTTCAAGACAGTGCCGCTGTGAGTACATAAGAAGGCCAATTCCCGTAATTAAAAACGTTCAAAATCTAGTCGCAATCTCATCTCAGCGACAATCAATGTCAAAAACTGTCAAAAAAGTAGGGTAATTAGAAGTGTTTTTTGACAGATTGAGACTGAGATCAGAAGGCTAATTTAGGACGTTCAAAATCTAGTCGCAGTCTCATCTCGGTGACAAACAAATGTCAAAAACTTGTCAAAATGTAGGGAAACTATACATATTTTTGACAGATTGAGACTGAGATCAGACTGTGAACGTTCTTAAAATTACGAGAATTGGCCCTTTGACGGTGAACGAATGAAATGCTCAGTCAAAAGAACACGGTCGCAGCAAATGAAGACTAATCAAAATCACATTAGATCTTGTAAAAAGTATCAAGTATGAGAAAAGTTTACAAAAAAGGCCCTTGTGACGTAATGCCTGACTCACTCGTATATTTTTACGAGCTCTCTAGCTCCAAAAGAAACGGAAGTCCGAAGGAATGCTGTCTCTGTGGGCTGCTGTAACTTGGACTTACCTTGCAAGTTGCAGGTAGACCAAAGATTTAGTGGTTAAAATAATAAAATACATAGTGTAAGGGACATCGACGCGCAAACTGTTACCATGAATTCAGCACATGATTCTAGACCACCAACAAAATATGTATATGGAAAATATTTTTTTTAATAATCTGTGAAAAATTTGAGTGAGTCTAGAATCTTGTACTTTAGTACAGCATTCATTTTCATGGTAACAGCGTTCCTGTCGCTGGTTCTTTTTTACCTTTTTAGGCACGGAGCCGAAAAAAGACATCTTAACAATAATGGCATTTGAAACATGATACGAGAAAAAATTAACATTAGTTTTAGTCTCATCAAATTGCACTAATTTAGGACTTGTTCCACAAGGTCGATGATCTAAAAACGACCAGGTGTCAACCTTTACCACAGCTTCTTAAAAAACGTTAGATATTTAGTTCTGGCGAGTAATTACTAAAAGAACGGACCGGTCATTAGTTCGCGTCAGACGGTCAATTTTCACGCTAATTATTCACTTAGCGACTGTTTTATGAGCACACTCATTATATTTAATCATTGCCACGAGAGCATGGGTATAACAAGGTCAATATTTTGGATTTTAGACTCTTATGGTAAAACTATGAATGTCTCAGAAGAAAAATGTGAAGTTTTTGAAAACTTGAAGGTTACCTTTGCTCCCGACTTCTGAACAAAAAATATACTAAAAAGTAATGACGTTGGAGGTAAATGCGAGGCTGGTTGTGGGTTTTTAATTGAATTGTTTTTACGGGACCTTACTGCACCATATAAGACTGACGAATTTAAAATGTGTCATCATAAGGATACTGACAAGGTACTTGTAATTTGGTCTGATTGTGATTCATTGTCCATCATGGCTGGTGGGGAATGTGCAGCATGAATCAGATCAGCAGGAAATTGTAAAAACAAAATTAAACATGAGTCGGCTATGAGCGGAACAAACTTGTCACTAGCAAGCCATAGGTACGTGTTCCTCACTTTTCCTTATTATCTGGAAAAACTGGATAACTGACAAACAGATGAAGGGAAACCGACGTAGGAACGTGTTTATACGTTTTTACTCGAACTTATCGTTCGGGATCTCAGCGAACACGAGCGTAGGTATTAAGTTTTATCTAACAACAATATCAATGCGTAATCACCGTGAGTGTAAACAATCTCACAAGAATGCGCATTGTGTCGGCAACTTGGACCACTGACTTCCGAATGCACGTCGGGAGCAAATTTGTGCGAAAAGTTCTTTTGCACCATTGTTCGGTACCTGCGAACAGGTGTAGTTAATTGGACGTGGGTATAGAATCGTGTATTATATACTATGGTGGTTGGCTGTTGTTACATCTCCTTTTGTGTTCGAGTGAAGGCTAGGACGGAGTTATTCTCGGGAAAAGAATCGCTTGTGATTTGAAAATGACTAATGAACACATGCGTTTGCTGCTTTTTTTTGTTTGTGGAGCTGAAGGGAGTGTCAGACTCTTACTGACTAAAACCCACCCGTGTTCCTTCCTTAGCCCTTTATGTTCCAGGGCAGCGGTAACCCTTCCGGACGATCCCGCTAATGCGTTTGCGGCTTGACGTAACAATCTTATGGAACCTTACGGTACACACGGTGATATATCAAGCTATACGTTTTCAATTATAGCTGACCTCACATGTGTAGGTTTTTCGTACAATGAGAAGTCACCTTATACTGGAAACGTAGTATTTTCAAATGATGTCAGACTTTGTTTTTCTTTGGAACATGTAAAAATAACATGGAAGGAAAACGTAGGTATAGTGTGGCATCATAATACAATTTATTTTCCATTTTAAGCCGACTTGAAAACAATGCGTCATGGCGCTAGCTTAGCCTTAACTACCTAAAAAAAAAACTGACACGTAGGAAAATTTAAACAAGCGATAATCCCGATTTGGTAGTAAGGCTGTTGTTGTATTTCTTAGGAATGGTGAGTAACCAGAGCTAGACTTAGGTTGATCATAAGCTGTTGAAAAACTTTAGATGTTAGGCAGTTGGTAGTTAGTAAGGTGCCTATCGAGGACCGGCCGAGCTGCTAAACGAGTCATTGGGGCTACTCTTAATAACGTTCTTAATTTAAAAACACACGTGACAAGTTACAAAACAACTAAATTGATTTCGGATCGATTATTATTAGAGATCAATATGTGTTGCGGTTTTCGATTAACAAAATATAATTGTATCTACTCATCCTTGTAGTACCGGATTAACATTTAATACAGGAAATACCAATTGTGTAACACTTATATAATCTTATAACCGAAATCAAGTTCCATTACGTGGAATTGGGTCCTGTACAAGTATGTCGGTAATTGCAAGTAGATACATTGGAACATGTTACTTTCACTCTTAAGGCGTGTGACAAGAAAATAAAGTTGCTAGAAATGCTTCATAAATTTATTTCCCAATCATAAAGTAAAGGGCCGGTTTGAGGAGCTTTGATTACGATTCACTACCGTACCTACCTACTTGGTTTTTATTTCTGTAGCACACTTTTAATTCGTATTCATTACAGATAACGTGTCTTACGAGTATAACCCTTTTATTGGATCGTGACGAATAACCAGTAGCCCTGTATTGTATAATATACCTATTCGCTATTTAGAGGGGCTCGTGGCTAAATAATAACAGCCGCACAGTTCGATCGATCAGGTTAAGCTACGCTTGCCGCGGTTGGTCTGTGGATGGGTGACCATCTTTACATACCGAGACTCCTCCGTGCCTCGGAAAGCATGTTAAGCCGTTGGTCCAGGCTGGCATTCATGGATCTTTGACAGTTGTTACGGGTAGTCAGAAGCCCGAAAGTCTGACAACCAATCTTACCAAGGGGTATCGTAACATCTATGCTAAGGATGCTTGCACAAGTCATATCTTAGTATTATTTTTGCTACTGGTAGGATCGATCAGTAAGCAGACAACCTGCCTCGTTTACCTACACCTACTACCGCATGAGTTATACACACAACACAAACACAATGCACCCGCAACCCTTAGAACGCATCCGTAAATCTTCATTCGTGTCGATGACATGTCCCACATTTTTTCAGTCCATTAAGTTGTATGTGGAGTTTTTCATTGCTGTAATATCATCAACATAGCGTGATGATGTTATTTATGGCAATGAAAAACTAAAACACGGCTCATAAATGAAAGAAAGAAAAATAAGAAGATTAATGTTCATTTTTAGCTATTTTAATTCAGAATCGTATTGTGCTTGCTCAGGTAACTAGATGTTATTTAAATAAACGCATTCGTGAGAGATAAAAAGTCGCACCTACCATGATTGCTACTTTACAGTTATCAATTGAACTGAAAGGCAATGGACTGAATCCGGAGTTAGTATAACTGAATTATTACCTACTAAAATTCAACAGTAGCTTGTAATACATACAAAAAACTTAGAAAAACCTAACGTTTTTGTGTGATAACAAAATTGGACATTTGATTTAAGAATATTTTCAGCAATTATTTAGTAATGTTCCTTACAGCAATCTTGTTAAATAAAGCACCTTCCTATTAAATTTTTTCGGAACCTGAAATACGGACTACTAGACAATTTCACACTTCAGTAAACATTACCTACGTTAAATACGGCATTTAGCCTGTTTGGATGTTGAACTTGGCGTGGTTTGTTTTTTATTTTGATATTGCCATATATGTGTTTAACTTGTACTTACTAAAGGATTCATAACTGGCGAAATGTGGGTGTACTGTAAGTGCGCCTATATCTAACCTTTCAGGGAATTCCGGCGTGATGTTATGTTACAAAAGTAATATCGTAATATTTTACTAAGGACATCAAACTTGCCGTCTACTTTAACACCCACACACACACATATTATCTCTTCTGTTATAACTGTTACTTGTACTAAGCCCAACTAATCCGTTAGCATTTCTATTCTATCTAAGATTCCATCTAGCTGAACATGTTCTGACCAAGCCATGTTTAGATTTCCAACATCGGAACATTCGGAACCACTCTAACAATTACGTCATGCGCTTTACTGCACACAATAAGATATATTGTTCGGACAAAATATTAGTACACGACTGTACTTCGATCCTAATTAAGAATCGAAGACAGTAACATTGTTAATTCTATTGTTCACTTTGTACGTATGATGTCAATATGTTGCTGTTAAAGTTACAATTGCGGTTTATTGTAAGATTTTCCATAAAGATTTTCTCAGTAGCAGCTCGGAGTCAGGATTTATGCTTAATCAACTCAACCTATCGCAGGCCACTGCTGGACATAGGCCTCTCCCAGGCTGCGCTACAACACCCTGTCCTTCGCCTTCCGCATCCATTCTGTCCCAACCACCTTCTTTAGGTCGTCGGTCCATTTAGCTGGGGGGCGTTCCGTTTCACTACGCTTGCCAATACGCGGGATTTGTGCCCGATTGATGGGAATAGGCTCGCCCCCCTTGACATGGGACTTAAACATAACTGGAGAATTGTGTGTATACATAGGTACAGGTGTGATGTGTAAGATTCTCCCGTGAAATCAACAGCGATTTAGCTAAAGATAAAACTACGAAATCGAGCAATTTCATAATAACTGTATTCCGGTCAACTTCATTTTGAAATCTCTCTGGTAAGAAAAAATGTAACACACAATAATATGTTGAAAGATCACTCATTTGACAACTGGTGGAAATCGCAAATATCAGTTGCTGTTGCTGTAAGCTACAACTAAAAAAAATTGTGAACCTGGTCAATAAAATTTGACTTGCGGTATAATAAATGTCGTAAGTATATAGTTAACTTGAAATAACAGTTCTTTAATTAAAAATATATCCAACCAGTTTTCCAATGGCCAATTTGCCATTAGTTTCTTTCTAATTGAGAAGTTGGTTGATTCTGACTTTTTTATAGCTTTATGGTTTCAAAACTTACCAATAATATAAATTCTTGTTTAAACATTTTTCATCACAGTTTTCGGGGGTTCCTGGAACAAATAATAATAATAAATACCTTTTATTGGTAAACTTATACGCCCCTTGGAAATAACACAAAAAAAACTGGAGCGTATGGTGCCATTCTTATAAAATTTGCTTTGCAGATTTGCTCTACCCATGTAATTGTGTTAAATATATTTCTGCAATTTTTTGTACTTTTAACTGACCTGTAATAGAGATTAGTATCAGCTTTATTATTGTTGGTTAACAGAAATATGTACATTAAGCTGTTTTGGGTCGGTTTTGCTTAAATTCTTGCAAGTACTTCCCAGCCTGTATAGCTAGAAGAGTACTATCAGTGGTTTTGAAATTATGACCAATCACAGAAGTTCAAAACCAGTCTTTCCCAATGTCTTAACACTGAACTTAACCAGCCAGCCATCCTTGTTCCGAGTCGGCGAACATAAAGACAAACTACTTGGTCAAATTGCGTACCACATGCTCTAGTTATGGCAAGGTTGTAAGTACGTGGGTTGATGGTACATGTGACATTGAGGCAGCACTAGCGGCAATCGTTGACATTCGCTCTAATGCAGAGGCAATTAATGACGGTAATCAGATTGTGTGTTTGTTTGTTTAAAGTTGTTTTCTCACGCATTAGTCTAATGATTAGACGTCGATGTTTGATGGCTTTGTGTTCCTGGCTTTTTTGATGATTTTTCTTGTAATTAATTCATCATTTGTTGGTACGAGCAGTTTTTTGGTTTTTAGTGGGAGTTTGAGGCTTAGTAATAACAGCCACATGGGGTTAACCGATCAGGTTAAGCTACGCTTGCCGCGGTTGTTCCCTTGATTAGTGCCCATCTTTAATACCAAGACCCCTCCGTGTCTCGGAAAGCACGTTAAAAGCCGTTGATCCTGGCTGTCCTTCGAGGATCTTTGACAGTCGTTACGGGTCGTCAGGAGCCCGAAAATCTGACAACCAGTCTTACCAAGGGGTATCGTATTACACTGTAACTGGGTTGTGGAGGTCTGAAGGCCAATTCCCGTAGTTAAAACGTTCAAAATCTAGTCGCAATCTCAGCTCAGCGACAATCAATTTGAAAAACTTGTGAAATATGTAGGGAAATTAGAGGAATTTTTGACAGACTGAGACTGAGATCAGACTGTGAACGTTCTTAAAGTTACAAAAATTGCGCCTCAGATAGGCAGTCGCCCAAGTAATATACTTGTACTCAGCTACATCCGGTTAGACTGGAAGCCGACCCCAAACATAGTTGGCAAAAGGCTTAACAGATGATGACGTTTTGGCACGAGCATTTCGAACTCTTCTAAAATCATTGATGTAAAGATGGCATGAAAAACTTTAATCAACTGAAAACTAAAAAGGCTGCTCTTTGTTTTTATAGCTTATATGTACATTGAGGCTTGAAATATTGCACAATATTAATTAAAAAACGCGATCTCATTATCACAAATAAAATAGCAGGTAGCAATAGGTAGGTATATAACAACGAGCTAGATAAACATCAGTAAGCTAGTTGATCTGTTTGTCATGTTCAAGTAATTATTTCTCGCCCACATAACATGTACGGAAATAGGCATGCGGCTGTGGTCCTATAAAATTAAAAGCATTGTATTGATTAAGTCACAATTTTGCATAACCAATATATACGTAATTATTTATAAATTCCTTCTGATATGGCGCTGTTTACTATAGAAAGTGTGCGTACAATGGGACATTGAACGATAGTGAAAATGCTGGCGCCCCTCGCATATCAAGTGGGCATTTGGTGTGTTTTATGTGATTGGTCATGATCGACGCTGGAACCAAGTAACGTGCAGTTCCGCAAATATGGGATGGAAACTGCAATCATTTGACAGTTTGAAACTTTGCCAGCACTGTTAGTTGTATAGCATGAACTATTGGCTTGGTAAAATTGTTTAAAATAAATGCAATTTCTGTATTATTCTTTTTTTTTAGGTGGGGTTTTTAATTTAGTTTTTGCATGCTGTGTATATCGCTTTTTTTTTAATTGAGTACCTACTTGGCTTGTATATTCGCTTGTGTTAATAGGTGAATAATGTAACGATTGCAAATAGTCCAATAAATAAATAACACCGAATATGTGAATGCAACTTTTATAACACGCAAAGTGGCTCTATTTCCCTCATATTTTATTTTATTAATTCAACGTGTAAGGTCACATCTTGTCACAACACTAACTTGTTGTTATTTAGAAATCACTTAGAGAAAGCGTATTTATAACAAGAGCTCATGATTACTATTTTGACCGGTGATTCACCTTTTTCGCTTTTCAACGGTTTCCTACGTAAAAGTGGAAACCAGTACCAAACCATAGTTCCATCAGATGCATTTGATTTAATTAGGGCAAGTGATAGATTTTCTGATAAATTACCTAAGGGCTGATTTTTCAATAGTCAGGTAACTTAGAGCTCAGATCATTTTTATCTGAAGAATAAATATGAGTATGACATAATTTCTATACAAAGGCTGTCAAACAGCATTTTTTATTCCTCAGATAATAATTACGTGACTATTGATAAAATCGGACCTAAGTCAAATACCTCAACCTATAATTTTCGCATTAATAAGTCGTTTCCATAATTCTGCTTTTAGCGGATCGTTAAATTAAACAAACACTCGTAAATCATCAGCTGTTTTTTCGTTATCTATGTAATGGTTGGGAACTATTCGGTTAAGTAATAGTGAAATAGTAATTGTAATAAATTGCTGATTCTATTACGATAAACAGGAAATGTTGGGAAGTAATGCGATACTGTAAGGCAAGCGTGCAGCCGCGGTTTCTTCGTAATGCCGCACTGTTTGTATTATTTTAATGTTTCACACTTTGAATAGATGCAACGACTTCATTCTTAGTAGTGCGTAAGTATTAAGAACGAGCCAAATCATATTTTTCCCATGAGAATTTGGCCTCTACAAATATCCACCTAATTTGTTTCATAAACGAACTAGAAATACATAGCTACATAATATTATGACTAGTTCTCGTTTCTACAGTATTATAATTGGTTTTGAGCACTCATTAAAAATATTTATGTCAAAAAGTTAATAATGCAAGCAATAAAATTAAAAGTTGGATAGATATAAATGGTGACGATAATAAGGAAGAATTTAGCATTTGAGACACTTCACTGAAATGTCTTCGCCGAAATGTCTGTGACATTTCGGCGATGACTCATACTCGTATGCAGGTGCTGCTGATAATGTTCGAGCTGTGGTCAATAGTGAGATTTACTAGATTAAAATAAACGTGTATTTTGAACTCTTGTCAGTATCGAGTAGTAGGTTCTTCATACAGACTCGGAATAAACAAAATATGTGAAATTTTCAGGAAAACAATGTCCCATGCAGGGTTAAATTGAATTAACTAGCGAAACTAAAGAAAAAAACGTATTTTTTTGGATTTCCATGACCGCTCGTTGTATTGTTACTTGAAGCATGAGTTGAGGAAATCTATTTTCTTTTGTTTTATCGGGCTGTGATATTGATAGGTACCTATGATTGATACGTCTGTTTACACAATAAAATGCTGATTTTTACTGATTTGAACTGATATTTCAATCACTTGAAATATCAGTTTAAAAATCAGCTACGCGAAATGCGGTCGGTGCGGCCCACAAACAAATAATTAAATTAATTTCTTTATTGCTTTATTCGTGTTTAGATATCGATATACCCATCACGTCCGTGGAGTTTCGCTAGCTTATTTAATTTGACCCTGTATATTGTAAGTCGCGTTATGGTACACACGGATAGTGTGGTCAATAATAGCTAATTCAGTTTTGTACAACGGTTGAAGAAGATTTTGATTTGGTTTATTTCGTTTGATTTTTTAAAAATTTTGGTTTTGTTTTATCTGTGTGCGTGTCTGTCTCTATCTATCGTGTGTTTTTTGTGCCTAGATGTGATTCGCCACAATTAGAGCTTTTACAGCAACAGTCTATTAAGATAGCGTCAAGTTTTAAAATTTTTATTAACCTAAACCTGTTGAATGTGGCACGTTTTATTAAAGCATTAATTTATTCATATAAAATAAAAACAGACGTTAAACGTGATTCTAGAAAGAGCACATGGACTAGACTGCATGGCCTAGTTACTAACATCCCAAATAAATCTTCTTCTTCTTCTATTCGTGTCGATGGTAGGTACTCTTCTTCGATATTTTATATTGTTTGAGCCCAGTAGGTGGCCAATTCGATTGCGGCATCAGTGGTATTCATTAAGTGATCCAAGGTGCAGGTAAATGGGCACTTAAGGCACTCCAGCATGTGGGGCATGTAATACCCCATGATGGGTCAGTAATACCCCATTTCTACAGGTTGTGTCTGTAGTGCTCTTCTTGGGTACTCAATCGATTGAGAGCTTTCCATGTAGGTCACTGCAGATCACGGCCGAGAGGCAAATGTTCTTGGGGTTTAATAAAGTCGGGAGGTGGTGGTGGTGGTGGTGGTACCTCCCAAATAAATATAAAAAATGTACACAATCAATGTACCTACCTTTTTAAATGGAAGAAAACTTAATCGCTCATCTGTGCACTAAGGAATTTAAATTATGGACATTATATCGTTAAGACTATTATCATACATTCCAGTCTAAAGTATTCGATCATCTATAATCATCAGCTTATAAGATCCCCACTGCTGGGACTCAGACCTTCTCTCGATTAGTGGGCGCGTGCATCACGCGGGCGCAGTGCGTTTAGGTAGATGTCACATGTTTACGATTTTTTTGGGCGTAGGACATGCCGGTTTCCTCACGATGTTTTCCTTCACCGTTTTGGAGAGCAGTGGTGATGAAAATAATATACTCAAAGTAAAGTGCCTGCTTGGGTTCGAATGAACCCACGACCTACACCTCGTATGATAAAAAATTCGAAGACATGTGACATCCGCCAACCCGCACTGGGCCCGCGTGGTGGTTCATGGTCCACTCCCTCTCACAGAGAGGTGGCCTGTGTCCCAGCAGTGGGAACATTATAGGCAGATTATGATGATGTAGATATTTTGATTCATCATGGATTTTAATTAATTTCTTTAGATTTAATTACGTTGCAGGTTAATTTATTTTTAGACGCTGAAATCATAAATTAAGAGTTGAACGTTCTGAAGTAAAAAGAAATGAGTAAGCATAGTGGTATTTAACAGGTTTAGTATATCGATACTTAAAAGGAGGTCTGGAATTTAAAATTAACACCTAATTTATGTTTATGATATTATGTTACTTTATTTCAATTTATCTGCGTAGCCTTTTCCCAACTATGTTGGGGTTGGCTTCCAGACTAACCGGATACAGCTGCATACCAGTATATTACTTGGAGTGACTGCTTGTCTAACCTCAACAACCCAGTAACTGGATAATAAGATATCCCTTGGTAAAATTAGTTGTCAGATTTTTGGGCTGCTGACTACCTTGCATGTGTTATGTTACTTTACCTACGTAGAAAAAAACTTTTTGCGACCAAATGGATAATTAAGTGGTACCATTTTTTTTATGATACATGAAAACAATTTTCTTTATTCGCTGGGCAATTTACCGATCAATTTAGAAAAACTTTACTTCCTAACGGATGTATGATGCAATGCAACACCACGGAAACTTGCCTCTATCGACGTAATTGTATAATTATTGTACATATTACAAAGTATGGCCAAGAATACGATAGTTGTAATTTCATGTTTCTAAGCGGTAACAAGCAGAAGGCTACCCGAGAATAAGTACTCATTTCAGGGGTTGCTATCCAAAAAACAAAGCAGAAATGTCCGATCTCAATTACCTATCTGTATTTACATACCACTTATTTTCGGATTTTTATTAATCTATGTCAAACATTTATGTTAATCAAATAGTAATTCATAACTACGTGCTAGATCATATGTCAAGGCATAATCTAATAAATAAATAAAACAGCACCTTGACGGAACGGCAGTAGGGTGTGATTGTGGAGCTATGTTGCAAACCATGCTCCACCTCCTATCCTGCTCTGTGTCAAAAATATGCAGTCAAAGTGACCACTGCGCTGTCACTGACGACGCCTTGGAAGTGGCAAAGTTTTGGGCCAACAAGATATAAAATTCAGTCGTGCCAGCATCACAAGGAAGAAGAAGAATAAAACAGTTCCGTGATCTATGCACATAATATGATTAAGAGGATTATACAATGGTTCATCGACTGACTGGTAGACTACGCACAACCAAGACCACTGAAGAAAACAAATTTATGTTTAGGGGATTGTTCCTTTGATAATGCAACGGTGCAAATCCTTTTTTCTGAAACTAAGCGGTTTATCGGGAGGTTGACGATTATTTGCAAACGAACTCTGGACACCAGTGAGAAGTGCAGATGCCTGCTTTAATACTGGGAATGCTCATCAATTTCAATACTTTAGAATAAGGAGAGTATCCAGTATCCAATCTAATAGTCTGGCAACCAGTCTTTCCAAGGGGATTCGTATTACCAATAACTGGGTCAGATAGGCAGTCGCTCCATGTGAAATACTGTTATTCAGCTGCATCCGGTTAAACTGGAAGCCGACCCCCCGAAAAGGTTGATGACGATGATGATGACGGACGGACAAGAAGCTGTTGTCTCTCCCTTCATCACAATCCACTATAGTGCTAGTATGTTCAGTGCGGCTGAGAAGAGAATGAGTTCACAATACCTGTCAGTTTCATACACGACTACGCTGTATATGTTGCTATCTTTCCCAAGTAGACACGTGGGTGCAATTATTAGCGTTGCGTATAGACGGAACAGCCTGCATGAACATAGCAATATTGTGTCGTTTTAAGATCTTAATAACACGTAAGTAGAACCTGCCACGTGCTTGCCGCCAAAGAAACTATGCTTCCTTCTACGCTTGTGCAGCTAAGTACATAATTATGTAGGTACTTTGTGCCGCCTGTTATGATGACATAATTGGAGCTTTCTATGATATCATTTTATTGATTGGTGCCGTCGTATAATTATATTGGTTGCAATAATAAATAACTGGTTTTTCCCCCTTTCATTATTAATTTGGCAGTTACAATTTAAGATGTAGGTATCAAGTTACGAAAATCCTTGTGGCTGCTCATGATCAAGGTTCTTTACCCTTTAGATTATTTTAGCGATTTCGGGTAGATGTGAGATAGACTACTACTCAAACTCAAGTATTTATTTCAAATAAACCAATTAAAGGCACTTTTGAATTGCCATGGGGTCGGTCAGTCAGAAAGAAAGATGAAGTTAGTTACTTAGTTACTATAGAAGAGAGAAGTGGTGGCCCAGTGGTTACCGCGACTTTTGAATTGTAGGTCGTAGGTTCGAACCGAGACAGGTGCTTTACTTTGTGTAAAATATTTCATCACTACTGCTCTCGAAACGGTGAAAGAAAACATCGTGAGGAAACTGGCATGTCCTACGCCGAAAAAAATTGTAAACATGTGACATCTACCAAAACGCACTGCACCCGCGTGGTGCACGGGCCTAATCGAGAGAAGGCCTGAGTCCCAGCAGTGGGGACCTTATAGGCTGATGATTAAAGAAGTTCGAATACTTTAGACTGGAATGTATGATAATAGCCTTAACGATCTACGATATAAATGTGTACGGTCATCCTGGGCCCGCCTCACTACCTTACTACTCGTATTTGGTTCATAGATAGGTACTTACACCGGACCCGATACAAGAAAAGAAGTACCTATCGACTAAAAAGAAAGCCAAATGTTTAGTATCGTATCGTGTGTATAATTTCAACAAAAGGATTTTCCTAGAAAGTTCAAGGCTTGCATATGTCACAGTAAGATAGCCATGTCCGTTATTTTACCTCGATTCCAACTTAGGCTATCTTGCGCAGCTTTCCAACTGTGAAAATCCTTTACGGTATTTATGTTAATTTTACACTACAAGGAATCACTGTGACCTCTTTTTAAAACAAAATGGTTGAAACTGTATTTTCCTCAACCCGATGTTTTTTTTAACTTTTTCAATCTTTTTTGGTTTTGACTCACCGCTAACCTAGGTAAGATGCGACGGCATAGCAGAGTTTTGGTTACCGTCTGCTATCTAACTACCAAACTCTACCACTGCTAGATTTTCAGGCTTATGACTAATACACTATTTTTAATGTGCTAGACTAAAATGACAGCTGCGGTCGACCTTTCTTTTGTTAAGATGACATTATTTAGCTGCCATTTTGGTCTTGCAATTAAAAGTCAGAGTTTACTATAGTACTTTTGTTTTCCGACTTGATGTTTTGTAAATAACCGTCGTTACTATCACTTTGTTCAACACCAACGTAGCCAAGTTAGATTCTCTTCCGGAAAATGCTTACTTAATAAATGAGTTGTTAGTTGTTTCTGCTTTTAAGAGTGATAGCTTGCTGTCTGCTCACGGCTCATGAACATTTTGTTATTATAGCACTTAATACACTCACATAATGTGCACTTTCTTTATTTCTGTAATTGACTGATGTGAACGCAAGCGGTTGAATGTTGTTTTTGTCTTCTTAATTCATTCTTTTTAAGAATCTCTGTAAATGAGTTTTTATGTTATTCTTCTTCATTTTGCTGACGCGACAGTTATTCAAATTTTTTTGGCCCAAAACTTCGCCAGTTCTCCAGCATTATCGGTGGCAGCGCAGAGGTAACTTTGGCTGCATGCTTTGGGGCACAGAGAACAGGATAGAACCTGTAGCATAGTTTGTGACACAACTCTACAACCACACCCTGCTGCCGTGACTTAGAATGGTCTGATGAGCACGTCAGTGGCACAATATGGTAAGTAGTCGCCACCGTCGTGGACATTTGGATATCTGCAATATCTAGCGGATGCGTTACCATCCTAAAAGTAAACCCAGAAATTACTCATGTGTTTGTAATTACACTATAAGCTGGTATTAATACCCTTTAAACCGTAACACAGGAATGCTGTGTCGGCAGAAATAGGTATGTTGGTAATTGGGTTTTGATTTTAGCATTGACCTGAGTGACTTCTGACAAAAATACAAAACATCTATTATTATTTCCTACTAAGTAATTCTAATCTAATCAGACAAGCAAATCATTAATTTTCAACTGATCAGCTGAATGACAAGACTTTTGTTCAAACAATGTTTTTTGTTACTTAATGAAATAATGATTGATGAAGTGATACTCTTGAATAAAGGCACTTATGGGTTTCGAGTGCCCTTGTCCGACCATAGTGTTCATTTTGTAAATAGCGATGTCATAATGCAATGTAGGTATAATGTTAACCTTGCGTGATATGAGTCAGTGATTATCATGTGCCTGCGCCAGCAATAGATCTTGAGTTTTTGGAGGAAGAAAAGTATTCTCTGGTACGGGAATTGTAATCAATAAGTGTTTTGATAATTTAATAAAATTAATGACTTAAGCTCAAGACGAAAGTCTTTGACCAGTGCGTGTTGCCAGTGATGACGCATGGCATTGAAACGTGGTCGCTCACAATTGCAATGGGCCTTTTTCTAACGCTAAAAGTGCAATGGTGACGGCCATGCTTTCCCTATCTGATCGTATCAGAAATGAAGAGATCCGCAGGAGAACTGACGTAACCAACATAAGAATTGGCAGTGGGCAGGGCACATTACTTACAGAACAGATGGCCGATAGGGCCGAAAGGTTCTAGAGTGGCTATCGCGTACCGGAAGACCTTGTGAAGGCCGCAGGAATCCGCTGGATGCGGCAAGCACAGAACCAGTTGAAGTGGAGAAGCTTGGGGTAGACCTATGTCCAGCAGTGGACATCTTTCAGCTGAAATAATGATGATGCTATCCGTTGTGATTTATCTCTCTGGATAAGAATAGCTTATGAGCTATTAAGTAATATATTTGCCTGTCAGCAAGGTGACCCCAGGGTGCGCTACAGCAGCTCTTGGTCCATGGAGGCTATCATAATTTTATTATCATGTGTACAAAATATAATAACAAAAATATGTTGTTTAAATAAATATAACACCAAACGTACAGAAAAAGAAAACAAACTGAATGTCAATGAAGTGACATTCAGTGTAATGCTGTTCCTTATTAGATATGTTTATCATCAAAATTTATGATACTTTAATGTTTAGTGGCCACTTCAATCAATGGCCAAAGGTGAAATTGCAATAGGTAATAAGCATGCTGGCTGGACAGATGAAGTGGCTATCACAGTTTGTTTTTGATCTATTTTAGTAGCGATAAAGAATGATGTATTCTGTGTTGGGCCTGGGTATACCTATCATAGATACCAGAGAGACAATTCTCGTATTTTAAGATTTGCATTCTAATCCGTCTCAATCTGTCAAAAATATTAATTTACCTATATTTTTGACATTGGTTATCGCTAAGATGAAATTGCGACTTGATTTCGAGCGTTTTTTTGGTCTTCGACATTGTAGGTATGGTTACTTGGCATCATATTAATTTACCTACTATTGCTACTGATGGGTCACCTTAAATTCTTAACTGATGACTTAAATTAAGAGTCTTATTATAAATCGGAAGCATATCGGTTGAAAATTAAGGAGTGTTAAATAGAGTTCCTTGAATATATGAAGTGTAAAGATGTCAAAGGTGAAATAAATTAGCACCGGAGAATATTATTATAAAACGACTGATATTTTATTTTGCTCGATCTTAGTAATAAATAAGACACTCCTGGACCTGTTCTGTGATAAGGTCATAGTCGCACGCAATTTTTTGAGTTGCATTTGTTATTAAAGCTGGGTTAGTTGGACTTTAGGATATTTAGTTTTTAATCATGTTATTGTATGGTAATGTAAGCCAATTACTTACTTCTATAATTGAAACGTCTTTCACTTAATTATGTCCAACATCAAATACTCAATTAGGATATGTTTTGTTTAGAGTTCAAGAAAGTAGAACTAACACTTCTTTTATTGTTTTACAAAACATATTCACACCGTTTTAAACAGAATCGCTACAATAGTAAATGAGGTGTGTCCTCAATACTTCCATTTAACTATTTTAAAACAAAATACTAGGAGACAAAACGTCGCGTTCGCGATCGCATCGAGTTTGGAAAATTGAATAACGAAGGCGTGTTGCGCACGCGCCGGCTTTGGTACGACTGGTGGAGGCTTCCCGCCAAAAGCACGCAGCGATAGTGGCTGCAAGTAGCTGCAAAGATTCATTCATGAATGCGAATCTTATGCAATTGTCTTGTTATTGAAATGATCGCAGGGACCATTGAATCATTGCTGTCGGGTCACGACTCCTGCTGGGTACAAGCGGGTCAATTATGGCGCGTTTGTATTAGAAAAGCGCCACTATTGTTATATTATTGTAAAAGATCATAATTTGTTACGTGGTGATTGCAAAAATAAATTGCTGTTTTCTTTGTCCGCCTCTAAAGGAAGATCACAAATATTATTTGAGTGAACTTTGCAGTGCGGCGAAAATGCAACGTTTACTTACAACACCATCGATTCAAAACACCTTATGTCTTTTCGCCATTTAAATGACTTTCTTTTCATTGTTTTTAAAGGTGAGTTCAGAACAGCAGTACTATTCTGTAAAACTCTCACCGAGGATACTTAGGTGAAGTGGGCTGTCCATAGAGTGTCAATCCCTAGTATCAGCTGGTACGACAGAATCTCTATTCTGTAAATATCTCACCGTGAAAATTTTATTGAAGTGGACTCGAAGTGAACTATCATCCCACCTGACGCTAGGAATTGACAGTTCACGCAAACCCAAACCACTTCACCCAAGTTTTCACGGTGAGATTTTTACAGAATACCACTGCTGGTGACCTCTTCCAACATAAAGTTCTAGTCAAATCGAATTAGATTCGAATTAGTGACAGTCCCAAAAACAGATATTAAATTCAACAGATTTACTAAAAGATTTAGCGATTTTAAAATATTTATGGCATGTTTCACCACCGTCTAATAAGTTCCGGTTACGGTTAACTCAGCTGGCAGTCAATGAAATGAAATTAAATGAAATTGTTTATTCTGCAAATAAGATATCGGAACACACTTGCATTTCATATTAAAAAAAAAATAAGCTAGATGGAGTCGACATTACAAATAAAAAAATGGCGAAAAAAACTGAGAGGTCAATGTCTCTTTAATTTAAATTCCAGACATAATATTGGTCAGATCATGTGAGGAAATGTGAGATTAGTGTCTGAAATGGTATTTTGGGAAAGAACCACACAGATTTGAGTAAAAATTTGAGGGAAAATTGCAATGATGTTCTGTTCTGTTAAAAGGCATTGAATAGTGCCTTTTCAAAACTTGTCCTTGGCTTTAGGCCCTTAATGAAAATATTGACAGTACTATATGAAACTCCATATTATCGCTGGTTAAACTATATGTTTTAGTCACCCCAAAATTTTTACATCTTAATTGATGTAATGCGTAATGAACGTTAAATAAAATATACATATTAAATTTATTCTCACGCTTCTAAACAAAATCTACATATTAAATTTTATTATTAGAGGAAATGAGACACATTTATGTTCTTTTTAACGAATGGGATGTCCACTTTTTGCAGGATATGACAACAGTCTAAAAAGGTTAGGTGAGTAATAGTCAGTGTAGAGCATATTGCTAAGTAAATATTATGTTTTATTTTTAAAAGACTACTTTAAAGAAAACTGTCAATAAAGTGCCCAAGTAAAAGAAAATAAGAAAAGAAAGACGGAAGAAAGAATAGTAAAGGATAATTGTTCTAAACTTCTAACCTTGTCAAATAAAGGCTAGGCTTGGTAATGTTGAGAGCATTTGAACCCCGCGAAAAAACGGTTTAATTGATGAATAATTGATGAAAATATTGTAAGGAATCTGACCCAAATGCAATCTCTACGGGATACTAGAGGTTAGATAGTTTTCAGGGAATTAACACTTTACTACAACATTTTATTCACTGTTTTCCAAATACGATTTGAACCTTTTTAATATACGCCGGCTTTTTCGTTACGCGAACATAATTATACGTAGCTAGTTGATAATATGTACAAAGAGTATTTATATTATTATTGATAACAAAAACCGACCTACTGGTGTAAAAAAGGGTGTAATTTGGATATAGGTGAACGACGTAGAAGCTTTTGGCGTAGAATGTAGGGTTAGAAAAAAATAAAAATATCTATTTTTATAAATGAATAAATGTATCAATAAAACTTCATACTGGAAGTAAAATCTTCTTACTAAAATATATAAAAAAGACGGAAAATATAGAAATGTGCACATGTATCCATTCCCTATGTGTTAATCTAGGTCTGTGTGCCAAATTTCATCCAAATCAGATCAGACTTTTTTGCGCCAATCTGGAACATACATCCAGTCAAACATACAAACGGACACAAATTCTAAAAACTATATTTTCGGCATCAGACTCGTTCCCACACCTCGTAGAAATTACTTTTTTCAAAATTTACAGTTTTGACTTCGTTTCTACAAGCTGTTGTTTTGCATCCTCATCAAATTTCAGGAGGCTGTTATAAAGGACATAAATAATCAAATAAAATTACGATCCCTGGTAAATAATGAATACATACTTGTTTTTTTAGTTATTTAAGTTTGACAGTACCTACTTCAGAATACACCACTTTCAAAGAACAGAATCACGTTAGTGTATCGTACCTATAAGCGGCCGCGTTTTTATATGTGGTAAAAGGGCAGTTACAGTGCGGTCTCACACAGGCCGCGTTTTAAAATGTGTGACCCACACATGCCGATTTCTGAAAATTAGAAAAAAAAACCTTTTTATTTTCTTATTCATTCGTGTCGAGAATCAATAGCATAATTACCTCCTTGAATTTGACGAGGATGCAAAACGACACCTTGTATTTTAATATACAGGGTTATTTTAAATTGGCTAGCTAAACTTCTCGGACGCGATGGGTTCGATATGTAAACATGACCGAACAAAAAAAAAATTTTTTTTTTTTTTTGTGGATTCTTCAACCACTGTTATTTTAGTTACTTCAAATATCAGTAAAAATGTTTTTGGAACGAAATTCCTTATCGCGCGTTGCGAAAGGGGGGACGGAAAAAATTAAGACCAAAAGTTGGAACGACATTTTTTTGCTATAGTTGTAAGCCGTGTGGCGTGCGCGTGTTTCTCTGTCTGTCTCTCTCTTATAGAAAGCAAGCCAGTTTTTTTGTCTGTTTTTTTATTAGTTAATAATAAAAAAAATATTATTATAACTTAAAAAAAAAAAAAATATTACAATTCCTTCACTAATTAATCGAAAGGAACTTCGTTCCATTCGGGTGTCCCTTGACACCTCTCAAGTTTTTTTTTTGTGTAAACTTCACAGACTTAAGATATACAGCACCCACAGTATTAAACATATGAAAACTGGTTTATTCAGAGCATACTTAAATTTACAACAATAACAGCGGTCGTTGATCTCCCGATAAAAAAACATCAAATCTTTATTTTTTTTTTATTTTATCGTGATAAGATATCGATACACATCGCATCTGCGAAGTTTAGCTAGTCAATTTAAACTAACCCTTTATGTATACATAGTAGGATAACCATAGATGGCAGACGAGGCATAACATTTATGTTTTCTGTTTACGTTATTTGTTTATTTATTTATCCCTCTTACTCGTATAACTATCATTACAAGGTTCATTACCTAATGCAATAGTACGGTCTCATAAAATGTATGACGGCGCAGTAAGTGGCGCCGTCTAGTTTTGTTACGAAGTTACTGGAATCACAGAAGAGGTTGGATAGGAGTGACACTGGCGCCGATTCCCTTGTTCACAAACTAAACTAAATTTAAGTTCAGTGCATCTCTTTCTTTCTATTGCATTAAGAAAAGGAGAGCAGATACATATTAGTTTAGATACTCCATAGACAGTTTAGACGTAATTAGACGACAGCGCCTGACATAAATTGACGTATTCTTAGTAGCCATGTTTTTTTTAATCACGTCTAAACTGTCTATGGAGTATCTTAATTTGACAGCACTAAACTAATAAGTATTTACCTTCAGTTCTTTTCTTAATGAAATAGAAAGAAAATGATGCACTGAACTTTTTAGTTTAGTTTGTGAACAAGGGAATCGGCGCCAATGGCTGATGACATTCACTCTAGCAGAGCGTCACATCGATGGTTGCGTGGCCGCTGTCTTCTGATGACAGAGCTGATGTCAGGGGAGCCGCTGTCGTACAACGTCCGCTACAACTGTGGGGCAACGTTTTTTTAAAAAAAGACAAAGCCTACGAACTGCTATATTCCGGCCCAATTCTTATGAAATTGAAGCTGCCGAACTTTGACCACTTCTGCTAAAGGCTATCCTGCGCTGTATATTTAGGTATGTACATTAAATTATTTACACTTTAAAATCATTAGGAATCTTTTTTTGTTATCTAGTGCAACGGTGCCCTCTAGCGGGGGAAATTGGTAGTAAGGTGATTATTTCACTTTATTATTTTCGCTCTGCTTTGCGGTTAAAATAAGTATGGCGGTAGGTTTCTTTGAACTGGATCTCGTTCAAAGAAACCTACTGCCATACTTATTTTCACAAAGATGTAAGAGGTCTACTTTTATATTGTGTGTCTAAAATTATATTTTAAGTTGATCTTTCAACCCTTTCAGCAGGTAACATGCTGTTATGATGTATCTTACGATAAGGTCAATATGAACTCTTTTCTTAAATACTGCCATCTATTGACAATCAGCGGAAATAAGAAGTCAAGATCAATGTTGCATCGCTGCGTGACGTTAGTTGCGTCTGCGCAGGTTGCTTAACCTACTAAGTAAAAAATTGTTTATGCTGGTAAACTAATTGAATAATAGATGGCGTGGGCTTCAATTCCGCTGTAAATCAAGTTGTATGGAAATGGGGCTGATGGAACATAATCCAGTATTATATTTATGGTGGCCCAGTGGTATCGGCCCGACTTACGAGTTTGTAGGTCATGGGTTCGAAACCAGGCAGGCGCTATACTTTATGTAAAGTAAATAATTTCATCACCTCGGCTTTCAAAACGGTGAAGGAAAACATCGTGAGGAAACCAAATGTCCTAGAACAAAAAAATTTAAGACATGTGACATCTACTAACCCGCACTGGGCCCGCGTGTTAGATTACAGCCCACTCCCTGTCGAAGAGATGAGGCCTGTGTTCCAGCAGTGGGAACATTATAGGCTGATTATGATAATTATGGTGAATGGTAAACGTCAACGTTTTTATTAAAAACCTTTTTTTTAATAAGTTGGTCAAGTTGCCATATATCTTTTATTCAGAACGCTTAAATTCTTCTCGAAGTTACTTTGCTACATTGGCTAGCAAAGCTGCCTGCTGTTTAGAGGCATTCAAAGTGCCAATGTATTGTCGATAATCTCATTTGAATGACATATTTATTAGACAGTTTTATTTATTATTCAGGGTTTATTTATTTATTTAACCATTTATGTACACACATATATAAACAGACATTGAAAGACAGAACAGAAAAAATAGGTACAGAGGTGATGCATGGTGGTGAGGTGGGTTGTGTCACGAGATACACTTCTGTTTATCAGGCATGATATTTTATTGCTGTTAAATAATTTATAGAGCATTCAAAAGATTTTATTATTATAAAATGTTAGCTGAACATCAATCAATCAACTCGACCTGTCGCAGTCCACTGCTGGATACAGACCTCTTCCAGGCTGCACCACGTCAACCTGTCCTCCGCCTTTCGCATCTAGTTCGTTTCAACCACCTTCTCGAGCTTGTTGGTCCATCTAGCTGGGGGGCTTCCCCCACTACGCTTGCTGATACGCGGTCTCCACTCAGCCCAATGCTAGTCAGTTTGCTTACTCTGCAAGCTATGTCGGTAGCTCCGGTTCTTTTCCGATTAAGTTCATTCCTGATTTTATTCTTCAAAGAGACACCGAGCATAGGTCGCTCCATAGCGCATTAGGTTTAACATGACATAGATTTAAAAGTTACTGCTGTGTGACAGACATACGGACAGACAACTAGACAGACTGACAGCTTGGGCCCAGTAAAGGGAGCCCGAGGGCACCCTTAGGAAACGGAACCCTAAGTTAATTATTTAATTATAACAAAATTGTTCATCTGCTGATGAACCAAATTGTTATTAGGCCAAACTTAAGCAGATTTGTGTAGGTTGTTAGATCACTGATAAAAAAATAAATGAAACTATCAAACTACTGTTACTAACAAAACTAGAAACCTGTAACATAATGTACATACTCACATTTATTCTCATTCATTTCTCAAGGTCAGAACAAGCATTCCGTTTCTGTTAGGCGCTATTTTGATTGTCCCTCACGACAACAGGCCACGTTTTATCCACAATCAAGACACAACCCTCAACTTTTAACATAAAGTTTCGACGACTTAGTGACATCAAAAGGCTGGGAATTTCGTCTATATTGGTTGATATCACTTTTTCGTATAATTACCATACCATTATACACAATATAACATTAGATCTTATTGTATTTTATTAATATATATTATATCATGAAAGTTTTTTTAAAAAAAAGAACGCTCCACACTAGGAATTACTTCTAGTAGTAGTTATGACAACGCTGTATACTACGGTGCCATGACAACTTTTCTTTTATTATTTAGCTGATTATACATTCATACTTTTTCAAAATTGCACATGGCCACTAACATATCGCTGCCCTAGTTCAACAGGAAGATATCTTAAAAAAAATCAAAATTGAGATAAGTTTTGTTTCATGTGACAAATTTGCTCTTCTGTCCGGTTCAAAAATCGGATATGTGTAAAACGCAAACAAAGTGCCTATAATTTCAATGTCTCACTGAGTTTTACATATTTCTACATGATACTATTCTACGACTTCCCATTATAAATTCACCCAATACTAGGGTCAGTTCCCGTTTCACCTCTAAAGCGAACACATCAAATAAGCCTGATACTCCAGGGCCACTTATCCCGGGAACACCCAGCGTGCCTCTCCTAAACGCTCCGGTACCTGACGAACCCTCCCTACGCCCCCGTCCTCAGTCCTCCGTAAAGGTCTCCAGTACCAGTCGGACCGCCGGCGCGTCTCGCCGGAAGACTCCGAAGACCCTGTACCTATTGGGCTACGCCTCATCTGAGGGCCGCCTCAGAAGACCCTCCTGTACCTATTGGGCCGCGCTTCATCCGTGGGCTACCGCACCTGGCAGGCTGACAGCATCCCCACCGTGCCTGCTCCTTTCTGCTGTCGTGCTGCGTCCTGCTCCTGCTGCGTGGGCCCCTCTACGGGGTACCCGCCGTGCTGCACACCGCTCTACACCGCGCGTGGCTATTGAAGCCACCTGCCTCGCGTCGGCCTACACCTTCAGCTCCAACTGCAATTCCACCTCAGTCTTCTCAACCCACCTATTGCGCATCGTCATCCATACCCCACACATTATACACACCACTGCCATTCCATCTCCATCCTTACGTTGTTATAAATCTTTAATTGATTTCTACTTCCTTCCTTTTAATTCCTTAGTCTAATTTTGATTTTCTTGTCGCTACACGACAAACCTCTGTTTAATTTATTACTACATACAATTTGATCTTTTGTTCCATGACGAAAATATAATGTTACTAGTTTACGTAGATTGTAGGTAATATTAATTAAACATATAATTATTATATGATTTTCAAATATATTTTATTGTATTTCTATTAATTTTGTCATGTTATTATTACACAAGGTGCTAAATGTCATCACTTGTTGATTCTATGAACTTAACAGGCTACTAATAGTTACTTTTGGTAATCACTACTTTATGGCAGTTACATGGCAGTGTGTTACTTTGAACATTGTTATATTTAAAGTTAATTGTAATACTTTAAAAACTTATTCTAACATTATCTAATCTATAATTAATAGTAAAGTAAAGCTATACATTTTAAATTGCCTACTAGGCTTCACCCCTAGGCGCTAAGGAATGTAACAAAAGATCAGGTCCACTTTAAGTCGAATCGATTTGCCGAAGTGGCATCTACCGCTTTTTAGACTCAACAGGATAATATAACCATTTGAATTCATAACCCTTGAGACCGTATTTCTCATCCTTTTCAGTTTCTGGTTTGGGAACATCTTCAGATAAAAGGTCCAGTACGTCCTGTGAGATTCTAGGGTGGAACCCTGTATCATCGGCCACATAATCAATCCTCGTTCGAACACCATTCCTTCCAGTAACGAAGTAGTATCCTTGCTTGACACCGTTTGTATAGCCCTCTTCGAAGTGACCGTGGAATCCTAGGGTGTAGTTGAATGTATAGAGCAGTTGCGTCATGTCACCTTGAGTAAGTCCTGGTGGTAAACCTCTCTGTTCATTAGGGCCAAGTGCATTAACATCAGTATTCTTATCAACTATCTGCATTTGAGCGGAAAACAGAGTAGGTTTATCAGGGCCACGCTGTCCTCCTTGAGCGGTATCCGGGCCTTGTGCGCCTAAATTTGAGTCAAATTGCTGTTCAGGACCATTATATTGTTTTGCAGTTCTATCTCCAGCTCCTCCTTGCGGATATAAACTCTGTCCGGAGGGTTGAGAATTCGGTCCTGATAAACCAGCTTCCTCAATATTATTCTGTCCATAATTACCGGAATATGGAACAGTAGCTGCGGGGCCATCTCCTGGTGCGTAATTATTAGGCGCATTAGGAGAACCGGGTCCTTGAGCATAACTTGGAGAGCCAGGATAATTTTGTGCTATCTGCCCAGGTTGTGGAGCAAAGGACGGATCACCACCTGGCGCAACAAATCCTTGTTCGGGGATATTTTGTTGACCAGATGGATAGTACTGCTGACTTCCTTGAGGACTATATGATGAACCACTGGGTCCACCTTGTGCAATGTTTAGTTGTCCAGGAGATGAGGGAGGAAAACCTTGTTGATTTTGAGGACCTAATCCTGGTACACCAAATTGGTTTGGACCATTAAAATTGTTATTGTCAGGCACTTGGTTATATGCAGGTGGTGGCGCCCGCGGGGTAGTTGTAGGCAGACTGCAAGACGAGCATGACTTTCCTGGTGGTTCAATAGATACAGGCTTGAATGGTCCCGCTGGTTGTGATCCAACAGGACTTTGTGCAGGTGGCAACGCCAGAGCATGGCCTTGTCGTGCTGGTGTAGGTGCTCCAAGGCTCGAAGTAGAAGCTGAAATACATAAATTGTATGAATGAATTTCTATATCCTTTAGTGTAAGGCTTACAAGTTCGAGGTTCTTGACATTTAGAGATGAGATACAAGACCCAGGGACTTAGCAGGATTTAAGACGGCCAGATTAGCCTCACTCTTTCGTTCAGGGTCAATTTAAGAGCCCAAACCGTAGTGCTTATCAGATCGCCTCTTGGAGAGACTCGATAAATAAGACGAACTTACATGATTTCAAGTGAATGTTTTTCATAGACAATATCTTGAACCGTCCTTCTTTGTCTGTAGCATACACGGTGACATGGTACACGTCATCGGCGGTGACGAAACCAAACTCGCCCATGATAATCCCGTCTTTGTCTGTAAAGAAACAATCGGTTTTATTGAGTTAGAATATATTATGATAATGTGTTTATTGCCATTAAAGTCAAATATAATATAATATAACCCCTGCCAAGGTCTTGTAATTTATAACACAGACACTTAATAGTGAATTGAAGCCCAAATTGCGAATAACAAAAACTAATATGAGTATCTAATGTCTGAACTAGAAATCGGCGAGTAGGCAAAAGAGCAGATTCTAGTAATAATTCAAAAAAATATCTGTTTAGGTTGACGTTATCCTCACCTGGCAACATATAACGAAGAGCAAGTTTTAAAGTCATCAACATAATTTGTTTATAATAGGTATTCAGAAGATCAGTATTCGTAGAAAAGTGTTTGTAAAACAACGTGCTGATTTTGTGGCCTTGGGAAAACGGTCAAATCTAACAGCCTGGAGAAGTAATGAGATATCTGTTTTAAAAAATGCAAATTTTAAATTAATATTTTAGGAAATTAATAATTATGCTATAACGAATTGCTTCGTTATAGTAGCTGTTTTAGCTTTTTCTATAATTATTATCTATGTAATTGTTTGTGACGCTCGACTAATATATTTCAGTAAATTCTTATTATTATTTGATTATATCATCGATTTTAAATTAAATTGATTTATTAGTGAGATGAACATTTCTAATCCTTGCAAAAACGAAATGTCAATATTTGATTGGTCATGGCACCTCCTTGTGTGATGACTGTTCTTAGATCTAGAAAAGTGAATTTTAATTCGTACCTGTATATGATGTATTATATTATTGATATTCATTAGTAGTAAATTGGTTGTATATTTTGTAAAATGCTGTTTGAAAATCCGTTATCTATTCAAATGGTCTCTAAAATCATCTTTATTGTTTTATATTAAACATACAACGAATTGATTATGGTAATATTCAGTTTTTATTGTTTAAAAACATAATACAAATAATGAAAAATATACATATTTAATTCACGTGTATTAAACCGGTAAAAATATGAAGTCATTCGTTGTTTAGTAAAAAACCTAGAAGTAATCTTAAAAATCGGGGACTTTTAATTTTTAAAATTTTCTAAATTGTTGTTATTAAATAAAGCTAAACAATAATTTAAATCACAACATTGTACGGTAGCTACAGTTCACTCGGGCACTTCTTGTAGAGTAGGTGAAGAAAGATGCGAAGGTCAAGTCACGTAGTTACTTCAATATGATTTATTTTCGGACAAATAATCGTGACAATTCTCTAAGCACATACAACTCACTAATTGTTGTGTCACCGATACCGTGTCTAGACACTTTGTATTGATGGAATAGCCGTCCAGTAAGAAGGCTAATTACATAACACACTATCATACATATCACAATCTCACCAATCATATCACAATCATTTTGAAGGATATTACTAATCCATTGCTTCATATGTTCGAAAAAATTGTCTGCTCAACAACGTAAATAACGCAATGGATGTTGTTGCACTCTTAACATGAAACCCATTGATACTGTTAGTGTGTTACACAATTAGCACGCAGATTAGTTTGACTCTCGATAGACTATCGCTCTATACTACTACTATAGACAATAACACCCCACACACACACACCTCAGTCACACTTACCCAGACTCTAAAACAGTGGTAACTTAATTTAAAAAAAAAAAATGTAAACTCTTCTATCATCATTACTTACTCGTTTTTTTTTTATCTTTTATATTATTTATAAACTTACCTTCTAATGCATGTCATAATTATAACGAATCTCATTTTTGTCTATAGCCTCTCAATTTACAGACAATATTTTATAGAAATAGGCTACCCTGATGTGTGTGTCTGAAGTGAAAATAAATAAAATTATTATTATAATGGGGTACTAGCTACAGTTCACAAAAATCCACTGATCCACGGGTATGAGACTAAAAGTGCTCTGTCTACAGTGGGGTGGTGCAAAACCTACCAGTTCTTATGTTACACGAAAACGGGTTTTTTTAAGAATGTGATTCTGTCTAAGGAAACTCATTTCAAAATGAAAAAAAAAACTAAATTAATTTTAGGTACGGTCAAAATTATAAATTTGAATTTTTATGTATACAACCTGTACCTATTATTATGATTTACTAGTCACCAAACACAACAAGTACAAGTAGATAAAAGAGTAACAATATAACCTTTAGAACTTGTAGCAGATTCATAAAAAGACTCATTTTAGTTACCTTTAGATTCATGCCTGTGTTGCTCTCCATCGATCTTGAACCCGAACTCGTAAGGTCTGTTCTCATCAGTGTACTTGTCGGCACCCAGCGCTTGTATCACGAAGCATAGCATTATGCTAGCTGTTAACCGTAATCTTCTTGGCTGATGCATCTGAAGTAGAAAATATGGATAGCTTTAAAAAAAAATCACAATTAGAATCAATAATAGTTTTGTGTGTATTAGTGTGTTACGTAAGTAAGTGTGTTACGCAATTGCGTAACACACTTACTTACACTTACACGTAACCACAATCATAATCTGAATCACTTCAAAGGATATTGCTTATCCATTGCTTCATATGTTCGAAAAATTTATCTGCTCAACAACGAAAAAAAACGCAAATAATGTTGTTGAACTGTCAAAATGAAAGCCATTATACCTACTGACAGTGTTACGCCACCCCGGTGCTACACCTATTCAAATACAGTACAAGCCTTCGTTTTTTACACTGTGGTTCCGAGGATTATCTTAATTTGTACAAACTACATATATTATGTAGAATTAGCCAAGTTTATTTACTTATGATGATCAATGATAAATACCGGTAATCTTCTTTAGGTCGATTAACCGCAGTATTTTAAATCTATTGGGTTGATAATTTTAGACAGTTAATTTCGTCGGTGACCAAGCTATTTTCCACATCCAATCAGTCAATTAATCTGCCTAGTCCTTTCCTAACTATGTTGGGCTCGGCTTCCAGTCTAACGGGATGCAGCTGAATTCCAGTATTTTAGATAGAGCGACTGCCTATTGGACCTCCACCACCCAATTACTGAGTAATACGATACCACTGAAACTATTTTCCACATCCTTATCATCAAATTCTCCTTGGCATTTAATATTACTTTACTTACATTTACATTTAGCAAGTGTTATTTTTTGGTGGATCTTGGAGTTTAGTAGTTCCTCAACATTATGTCATATGTTAAAACGGAACTCGATGTCAAGGCGAGTATAAAATATTCACCGTGTTTTGCGTTGAGTGCTTACGTATAGAGATTGAACGTAAATCATAAGAATCTACTAAAGAAATGACGCAATTTTAGAGCTGTCAAAATAATATGACAAATCTTAAGGTTATAAAATATTGTTTTTAAAGCCCACATCTGTGGTGTTACATAATACAAGATGCTGTAATTAATTTGGAATATGGTGCCTTAATTTTTAAAGGTTTAGCTACTATTAATTAAAAGCGTTTTTATTATAATTGGCAAGACGACAGCAGTACACATAATTACCCATAATACTACTTAGCCACATAGTTTTTATAAACATCATAAATATTTATAACCCATGTATTAATATTCCTTATATTAATGCATGTATTAATATTCCCTATATTAATACATGAGTAATTTTACGACCATATTCATAAACCATGGTCTATGAATATGGTCGTAAAATTACTCAAAATTGTACACCCTTTACATTTTATATCTAATCTAAATTTCTTTTTATTAGCCGTTAATGTTCCACTGCTGGGCAAAGCCCGCCCTTCTACTAATACTCTACATTATTGAAGTGTAAATCTGGATACTTAAAGCCAATATAATCGCTGTAATAGTCTGAATAATGTCTAGTTGATAAACTATACACCACAAGTCATAGATTCTCTTAGCTACTTCAGTAGCAAGCAAATTTACTTATTTAAGATAGACGTCAAAATATCACACTTTAGATCGAATAACCAGAGCCAACATTTTATTTAAATCTTTACTAGATTTGCTATTTTGAATACTTTTTGGCATTATACGATTATTATCTCTGTAATTAAGTAACATTTAATAAGTATCTAGACATAACAAATCACGCTTAATAGTTATGGCTATGTTAAAGAATATCTATGTAGTTGGTAGTTAAGGATCTAAAGAGGACTTTAATTTGAGAGAAATTCTAATAATATAGGTAACTTCGACGATCTTAATACAAGCGACATTTTGAAAAACATTATAAATTTGATGAATTATACCTACTAAGTTTTTAAGTTTAAGGTCGGGTTAGGTAGCTACATAAATATGCATCGTTCACATAAAATCCTGTAATTAATTATAGTGTGTATCTTAATAATAGCTGAATTCAAAGACGACCTTAACATTTAAAATAGATACATTAGTATCCTGTGATTATTTAAAAAAATATTGTTTATTTAATATTTTTAACATCAGCAATTAATTGAGTAAATAATGTTCTTATGCCAGGCGGAACTTCAATATTGACTTATGATAATATCATGTACGAGACAAATTGAATGGATTTTTTCTAGTGAAATAACACGTATCTACGTCAAACTTTTACGTCTGACTGCAGTGTTGATCACATTTTGTTAAGTTCTTACTACGGTTTTCGTTTAATGATATTATTGAATCAGTGCCTGATCTTTTGTTTTGGGGCAGACCCACACAACCTTTTGATTAAGGGCAGCATTTTTTGTTGGTATACAAATCTATTTAGAGGTATAAACTTATGCAAACGAATACTTCTCAAAGAATATGCAAAGAAATAACATTTTACTTTGGATAAGCTACAACGCAATGAAATTCTTAAACTTTAGGAAATTAAAGCGGTGTCCCTCAAGGCAGCGTCATGGGTTCTATCTTGAACCACTTGACATTCCAGATTTAGTTACCACAGAAAAGAGAAATTTGAAATATCTTTTTAATGCATTATGTAATATCGAATGCAAGATTATGAATGGTCAACCTACCCTTTCAAATATGGATGGCGCGTGCTGCTATTTCTTGAGGCTGGTTATAAAAACGAGTGTGAAATTATGCGTAACATGGTTTCCTGACATATTGACGAGTTGGTGTGTAATTATAACATACGATGCCTATCAGAACTTAATTAATCATTCATGTTGATGAGACACCCACAGTTTTTTTTATGAAGCCATTAATATAAGCTGTCTTAGTTTAGTTAGATTGTATCTGCTGTTAACGTTAACATTAACATTGATTGTCTTAATTAGGTAATTAGTGATTTCACACAGCTACTTCTGAAGAATAATCATGATATAATTTAGAGTGGCATATTTTTTTACTTATAATTGTAGGTTAAGTGTAAATGAATGCTTCAGTGATTTTATCAATAAAAAAAAACATCAGTTCTTATACACTCGAGAGCAATGAATCCGGGTCACTTGAAGAATCCTAAAAATCTCGGAAACTAAAAATGCTAGGTTAATGCAATAAATTGTATTTAATAGACAATGTAATACTCCTTAAATGAAGGTATTAAAACTTCTTAGTTATTGTAAAGTTATATCATAAAAAAATCAAATTTGAAAAAGGGCCACTTTCGAAGATGGAACTACGAAATTACAGCATTTGGTTTTGCTTTTGTTTGTAATCTGTCATTTATGTGGGTACATAAACCATGTTGATAGTGCTCTATATTCATTATTCAAGCTGAAATTATGTCGCTTACGCCTGAAGAATGCACCAGAATACTTACAATGCTGGAAACCGGCCGGAGTCAGCGCGATACAGCCAGGACTGTCGGTGTGTCGCTGTCAACAGTACAAAGAGTTCTCCGACGTTACGAAGAAACTGGTTCTAACCTACGCAGACCAGGAACGGGCAGAACCAGGTGTACCACAGCACGAGAAGACCGATACTTGGTGAACACCATGCTTCGAAATCGCTTTCTCACAGGAACTGAACTCACAAATCAGTTTCGACGCCTCGGAGGAAGTAACCCAAGTGCATGGACAGTAAGACGTCGGCTTGCTGAATCTAACTTAAAACCCCTTAGACCTGCAAACGGCCCTAAACTGGAGCGTGGGCATCGTATTTCAAGACTAAGATATGCCCAGAGCCACGTAAATTGGAGTATTGAAGATTGGTCAAAAGTTATGTTCTCCGACGAATCAAAATTTATGCTCTACAAGCACGATGGAAGACACAGAGTGTATCGAAGACCAGGGGAAAGATTCAAGCAAGCATGCATCGAAGAAAAAGTAGCCTACGGTGGTGGGTCTGTACTTGTGTGGGCCGGAATTTCTTCTGAAAGTCGCACAGAGCTGGTGATCATAGAAAACGGCTCTTTAACTAGCGTAAGATATGTGGAAGAAATCCTCAATGATCACGTTGGTCCATTTATGGTCAATTTAGGTGAGGATGCTATATTTATGCATGACAATGCCCGACCTCATACAGGTAGGATTGTGAATGACTACCTTCAAGAGATGAACATTACTCGTATGGAGTGGCCAGCGCGCAGCCCGGATATCAACCCGATCGAGCATGCTTGGGACGAGCTAGGCAGATGCGTAAAACAACGAAACCCTCCCCCACTCACGCTTCGTGAGCTCAAAATTGCTCTCACAGAGGAATGGGAGAATATTCCCCAAAATCCTATAAGGAACTTGGTGTACAGCATGCCAAACCGCGTAAACGCAGTAATGGAAGCACGAGGAGGCAATACGAAGTATTAAAATTCAAGAAAATCGTAATAAAGTTCAAAAATTTCATGTTTCCTATTTTTGTTTTAAGGAGAGATCAGCAGTTTTTTTCTTTATGTAATTTTGTGTTAATAAAATGTATGGTGACTCATATTTTTTTTACTTTCATTTAAGGAGTATTACATTGTCTATTAAATACAATTTATTGCATTAACCTATCATTTTTAGTTTCCGAGATTTTTAACATTCTTTAAGTGACCCGGATTCATTGCTCTCGAGTGTATTTAATACTATAGGTAATTTTCACTGAGTTGAGTAATCTATTCTTTTAGAAGTGACTACGAGCTACGTCAAAACTACTGTCGTATTTGTAAAATCAAAATTCAACACAATTTTTATAATATTAAATGAAGTTAGCTTTATGATAATGTCGTAAAACAATGCGATTAATTAAGCAATACAGTTTATTAAGATTCAAATTGTAGCCAAAATATTTCTGTGCTGGCTGTGTCTTGTATAAATATTATGCTTTTAACAACATAATTTTCATTTTTTTACTCGAATTTACGATATTTTTAATGTTTCCCGTTAATAAAACCATTGTAAAAATCTAAATATGAATGAAAAAAATATTCAAATCCGTGTCAACGTTTATGATCTGGTAGGAGGTATTTATTGCCTATATAAAATTATAATAGTATATTTTTAACGAATCTCCTGCGGACATTTGCTAATTTTGGAAACAGGGCAGTAATGTGTTGTCGGTGTTATAAAGATCCTCTTTAATTTAAGAATAAACGAGTCCAACAAGTTTGTTTTTTCATTCGAAAAGTGTGACATGATCACCAAATATTAATTTACTTCACGTGTTATTTTACATCTCTCGTGTCATTTTACGTGTCTATGAGAGTGAGGGAAGAGGGAGTGCACCTGTATCTGCGCATACACTTGTGCACTATAACATCTCCCGCGCCGAAGGCTAGTTTCCGTTGAGATTGGCCACCACGACCTAAATAGGGTTTGGAGGACTATACTTTATATTACAATACGAAAATAATGCCAATACAGTTTAGCACAAAAAATTGTCACACGTATGCAAACTTTTGATTTTATAGCAGCATTAACGACATCATATAAAATATAGATCGTTTTTTAAACTTATGTTACAGATAAAGTACGAAGATTTATGCTTATTTTGTCAAATGATACAGATTTATAGTTGATTTAGTATTCTAATGAATTTATTTTAATTTAAATGATTGGTTTTATTAAGATGTTGATGTGTATAACTGTCTCATTTGAAAACGGTCAGATTTATGTGATCATATTCATTCATTCAATTTAGCATTTAACGTTTTTGAATATATGTGTAAAACAATATATGAACATAAAAAAATATACATAAATAAATCTAGGTACTGGTATCGGGTACCTATCCCATGTCGATCGGTATCGAGTCCAAGCCACCGGCAATACGTGGTCACGGCATTGTGTTCGGGAATTCCGCTTTATGTACCAAGCCCTTGATGCGGAATATGGCAGAAGTTCTGTACTTTCAATTTTCACCTTGCTCTACTAATCTCCATATGATCGCATGAACCGTTACTAATCATCCTCTGAGACTAGTACACAAGTACTTCACGGCAGTAGGTCATTAGAGCATTAACGCGCAGTAGGAAACACAGTTTTAGGTAATTGCCAATCACAGCGATGCGTTTGATGTCAGTTGAATAGAATGACCACCAAAATAAAAGTAATTTTGCAGTTTTTACTAAATTAAATATAAATGCACGGCTTAGTGGAATATTTTTAGGTATTTCTTCAGTTGATTGAATTCTACATCAAATATTATTGTTTACGCTCAAAACTTTGAAAATTATGTCACGAAAATATTTTTTGGATGGTGCTCTCATCTCTGTTTTACGATTTTTTTTATCATGATACTATTTTATTTTTATGAAATATTTTCGAATAAGTCTTTTATTTGAACATTCATTTTACAATGCACTCCATTTTTCTGGTTTGTAATATGTACCAATACGTCTAACTGTGTGACAATATTTTTTTTGCGGTGTTTTACGTTTTAGCAGCGCTTTATTAAGCCTAAAACCCCGCACTGTATAGCATCCGATATGCAGCAAAAAAAAGCAGCAAGAACAAGCAAGCAGCAAGCAGCAGTGTAAGCAGTGTAAGAACTCTGCCATCCAGATAGACACTGAGTCCACATTAGTATGATGAAGGAGTACATCAAAGCCGGCAGGACCCAACCTTTGATACATAATAGGTGCCCATCTTTTTTCCACCTCACAGAAGATTGTTATCATTATTATATTTACAGACGATAACCGTGACACCTGCGAAGCTGGTTTTATATCATCTGTCTTTAATTTGTTTTGCCTTAAATATAATAGGTATAAGTAGAAGCAATTTATTTGCGTGAAAGTGTGTGGAATATTGTGAGTTGAGTGGTTTCATTGCCATAAATTTTATCGACAATAACGGAAAATTTAAATGAATGCTAATGAATGGTACTAAAAATTATGTAACATCATAACTTTAAAGATTATCTGGTAGCCTCCTTATTATGTTCATGTAGTGAATTTTATTACCTTCATGATGAAACTCTCATAAATAGCTTTTAAGGTGTTTCCTACGACATTGATAGTTTATTTGTAAATAAAATTATATGTTTGTTATTAGTTATTACAATATGCTGCGTTTAAATGTACTGACCAAGTAAAAACTGTGTGTACAGCGAGCCTTCTTTGGACAAGATGTCGCTCTTTCTATTGATTAAATATTCATTTTTTCCCATAAACCTTTCATATTTGAATAACCAGATGGGTTGGTTATGTACCTCACTGTTGCTATCCCATTAACATATATATTATCCGGTCGATATCACTACATAAGTCTGTCAAGTTTTGGTTTTAGAATGAATAATAGCAGTCGTTAATTTTTATATTGACCCGATGACCTCAGAAAAGGTTTTTTTTTAATAGATTATCTGAAGGAAAGAACATTATAAATATTTTACATAACTGCTATCGGGCAGAACATTAAGATATTATTTGGCTCAATAAGTCGGAAAGCACAAGAATCAATTAACATTTTACTTCAATTTATGTACGTCATAGTACCTATACATACAGTAAAGTCTGAAACTTTACCCTGATGGTCTCAATATTTCCTTACAGGTATTTATTTTCATTTGAACTTCATGTACTGAAATGTTAAACACATTCAAAAGTTTGTAGATAGTGCGCTTAATGAAAGAGAAACACTTGAAAGCCATATTTTCCTGAAAGACTGATCACATTAAAACTTTAATTACGATGGTATTGATGGAGCTACCTATTCATACTCGTGTTTATTATTACCAACGTTAACGTTTTATAAGCAACGCATAAAAAACATGTAATGATATCTAAATATTGCATCGAATAGATTAAAAGAACAGAAATAAGTAGTCGAAGTAAATTGCTATTGAATATTATGAAATCTTGTGATTTATTTTATACTTTATGTAACTACAATATGATATTATACAAAGTCTGGCTGACTACGTATCGTATTATTATAAGAAAGATGATCTAAAGATCCAAGGAAATACTTTTGAAAAAAAAAAATGCTATCCCATTCAGTTTGTCTTTATATTAATCGAATATATTTGAAACCATGGAAGTATAGATAGTAGTATATAATCTCCCTGTAATGTTATACTCTGAACACCATAATTTGAATTAGGTATAGAGGCGTGGATCTGTTAAGATTTACTTTAAATTCAGTGCACCTGATCTATTCTGTAAAAATCTCACCATGAAAGCTTACGTCAAGTCAGCTGTCACTAGTGTCAATCCCTAGCTTAAGGTGGTAGAATGACAGCTCACTTCACCTAAATGTTCACGGTGACATTTTTACAGAATAGCATTATTGTTCCCAATTTCAATTTCCCTAAAGTGGGTATTTCCATAACCTACATTTAAGTTATATAGTACCAGGTGACGAGGCGAACATTTACAGTAGCTATTAGCACGACACTAACTTTATGTTTATTTCATTGAACAATGAGACAGTAAACCATACAAGGTGGACATCGTCGTCAATCGCAGGTAGTAATTCAACTATGTCATGGAATTAACATAACCCATTACAAATTATATTAGTTACTAGCTGACCCGGCAAACGTTGTTTTGCCATATAAATTATTTCTAGCTGCCTGGCGCTACTTCTTTCGCGTGGTGTCCTACCCCCTACCCTACTCTTACCCGACTCCTACACTACTCCTACCCTACTCCTACCCTACTCCTACACTACTCCTACCCGACTTCTACCCTACTCCTACCCTACTTCTACCCTACTCCTACCCTACTCCTATCCTACTCCTAACCTACTCCAACACTATTTAAAAACCTTAATTTAATACGTGTTTCAATTCGAGTGGACCCGAGTCAATCTTTACGGCACGGTTGGCGCAGTGGTTAAGCGATTGACTGCTGCGCTGCGTGTCGCGGGTTCGATTCCCGCACGGAACAAATATTTGAATGACCTACAAGTAGTTGTTCCGGGTTTGGTTGTTTGTGTATGTGAGTTTAAATGTTTGTAAACGCACCCACGATACAGGAAAAAGTCCTAGTGTGGGGCAACGTTTTTTCTAAAAACAAAACAAAAAACCAAACAAAACAAGTCTACCGTACCGAAGGGACGATCGTCAAATATTTGACAGGAAAGTAGGTAGAACAGTCACTCGGTGTTGCCATCAAAGTTTTGGAAGGAAGAAACTTCCATAGAGAATAAAAAACTTCCCGTCATTATATGTTTTTTCATGATTGTTTGCTCATGTCGCGAAACGCGTTTGATTTATGTTTTTTTAATGTTTCGTATTAATATATATATATATATTTATAAATAACTAATACGTGTTTTAAACACCCTCTGAATAGAAATAGTAAATACAGTTTATATGGGAAAATGAAATTGTTGTTTCTACTAGCTTCCTCGCAATTTTTCCATATTTTCTCACCGTTTAAACCTTCCCTGGAATACGACAAACATTTCAAAACCAAAATCAGCTAAATCGGCCCAGCCGTTCTCGAGTTTTAATGACTCAAACGAACAGCAATTGATTTTTATATATATATACTAGCTGACCCGGCAAACGTTGTTTTGCCATATAAATTATTTCTAGCTACCCGGCGCTACTTCGTTCGCGTGGTGTCCTACCCCCTACCCTACCCCTACCCTACTCCTACCCTACTCCTACCCTACTCCTACCCTACTCCTACCCTACTTCTACCCTACTCCTAACCTACTCCTACCCTACTCCTATCCTACTCCTAACCTACTAATCCTAGATAATCCAAGTAATGTGGATATATGCATGTTGTCGATTCAAAACCCTTCAATTCGAGTGAACCCGAGTCTACCGTACCGATGCCAGGAAAGTAGGTAGAACAGTTTATATGGGAAAATGAAATTGTTGTTTTTACTAGCTTCCTCGCAATTTTTCCATATTTTCTCACCGTTTAAACCTTCCCTGGAATACGACAAACATTTCAAAACCAAAATCAGCTAAATCGGCCCAGCCGTTCTCGAGTTTTAACGACTCAAACGAACAGCAATTGATTTTTATATATATATATATAGATAGATTGATGAAGTATTAATTATTATAGTAATAAAAGGAGAATATACGGGTAATTATTAATACATTTTATCGCGTTATTTATCTACTCGGAAGCAATGGCATTCTTTCCGCAATATGTTGTTTAATGAAGTGCTAAAAGCAAGAGTTGCGTCTGATTTCGAGATTGCACTTAAGTTACAAAGAACGAGCTAATTTCGAAATGAGCAATTATAAATAATAATCATTGAACATTATTTTAGTTTTTTATAAAGGACATGGTTTGGAAAAGTTTGTTTATTTTCAATAAATATAAACCTGTGTGTGTTATATGAATCTGTTTTAAAAAGTCTTCTAATCCGCACGCGATTATATGTATGTCTTAATTAGGTATTTGATCGGTAAAGATAAGCAGATATATTTTTTTAAGCTCATTACTTTTTACCATTTGTTTTTGCAAAAGAGAAGATACCTTCCACTGTTTTGGCTTTCTTTTATATTACAATTCACTTGTGAGTATTTTATCGGCATCCGACATTTTTTAACCGTTGAAAGGAAAATCAGATTTTTCAGTTTTTTCAAAAACTAGAGCGTATTATTAGAGCATATTATACTATTTTCTTAATGATTCTTGGTCATTAATATCGTAGATTATTGCTTATTTTTTGTTACAATATATCGACTTACCTTATATGGCCGTAATGTGTGTATTAACGCGGGCCGTCTCGCGGCCTGTTGCGCAAGAGATCGCACGAGACTGTGCCGATGCTTTGGACCACGTAATTTATTAATACTTCTGCCTAGAACAGATGAGCGACAATCAGAGCCGTCACTATTATACCTATGGGTATATTTTATTGCACCTACATATGTTTCCGGACCCGATGGTCGTGCCCACGATGTCACGATTGTGAATGAGATGTCATTATAAGATATATATCAGGAAGATAGAGTTTAATCTGATATCCTTGGTAAATAAACCCAGTTTTGGTTTGAAGTTTGCTGAACTTTCTGTTGAAAGATGTCTCAGAAAAATACGATATTGATGCTTCTGCGCTGACTTGTTGACTGAGTTAATTATGATATCAAAAAAGTGTTATCAAAAAATTGTGTGGGAATAAATCTAAATCTTATCTACATTTAAATACAGTGTAGGTTCTAAGTTTCAAGAATTTCTATGTTATGAAAATTAACCAAATTTTTCCCTCTAAGAGGCAGATTGTATTTAGGCAATATATCTATCCTATTCACATACATAATACGTTGGTTTTATATGTTATTCTAATCATTCGCGATATTTTATTCAATGTTAGCGATCTATCGGCAATTAGGCATCTGAATTTATTCATGAACATGAGTGGTTGTACCCACTCTTAAGTATGGATTGAGTTATTTACCTATTTATACAAAACATTTTATTGATTCCAGTTCGTTGGTCTCTATTGGGTTTACTTTATTACTTACCATGAGAGTGTTGAAAAGTGAACGTCATGTTTAATTAAATAATAGAAAAAATATAATAAATTATCATAGGCTACTCAGTGGTAGATTTAATAATTTTTTTTTGTCTTCGAAATACCTACTTGTTTAAAAAAGTATATCTTAATCACTTTTATTATTCATTAGCTTTTTCGAATAAACATTGGTGAATATAGGTAAACTGTCGATACACTGTCTTATTATAAACGGAAGGCTCTGTCTCCTGTGGTACAGGAGACACATGATCTTTTCCTGACAGGTGATCTTTTCCACTAAAGTTAAGTACTGTATTGTATTGCATAATTTTTGCTTATTTATAACTGGTGGAAAAATAACGTATAACTCTGTTTTTGGAACAATAAAAATGTATTATTTATTGATCATAATCATATTAACCATGCATAATTGCAGTATTGACCAGGGATTACAACAAGACGATACCGTTGATAGGTATGTAGGTACCTGATCAGTGAAAACCAGAAAAATGAATTAAAGCTCGAATTAATTCTTCTTTCATAGTGATTATAATCGAGAAGGTATTGAATTAAATTGTCGTATTCTATTATATTTTAAAGTGCATGGCATTACATTTTATGTGGCTGTGACAGCAAGACACAAGCAAAAAGGTTTTGTAAAAAAAAAATATATTTTATGTTACGCACAAACTAAAAGATGCGGTTACAGCACCTATGTAACTTCACCAATAATAGAACATTCTTAAAAACAGTAATGATTTTTTAATTAAGTATATGAATCAAGAAAAAAAAAATATAATTAATAATAATATATATTTAGTCAGATTACAACAAGACGATATCATTTATCTGGTTTACAGAGAACAGGTCACAGAGGTCAGGTGACACCTGATCAGCGAAAACCAGAAACACACCAAATTAAGAATGAATTAAAGCTCGAATGAATGATTCGTTCATAGTGATTATAATCGAGACAGTATTGAATTAAATTGTCGCTGTATTTATTTTTATCACTGTTCAAACCAAGAAAGTTTGTAGCTACTAGGAAAGCGTAGGTAATTTACAAAGGTCATCGTGGGAAAAGATTCTGAGAAACCTCCTATTTAAATTACAACAATATGCATTGATCCGTCTCCACATACATATTGTGGAGACGACAATACGACAATAAATTAAACTGCGTACCTATAGCTAATGACGTTCCCAGTCTGCTTAAAAATATTAAACTAAATATGTCCAATAGTTTAGTCGGCTGATTGGAAAAACGCGGAGTCGGTCCATATATACTACTATTTAATTTGTTTGAAAAAATAACTTTTTTATTTTTAATTTTGGGATTTTTTTGATAGTTCCAAAATAATCTTACGCATTAGTATTGCCACTGTTTTTATTTATTTTCATATTGTCGTTTCTATATTGTATATTTATGAATAAGATCAAGTGATAGACGTATGCCAATGAAACGTTACATTACAAATCGATGTAATGTCACTTTTGCATGTTATAAGTACGTATATGTATAAATTTTACATATCATAAAAAGATGAACATTTATATAATGCGGTCTAAAATAATACATAATTTGCTAAGATTTATATGTGGTAGTCAAGTTACAATCACCAATAAATTATATACATTTTATGATGATTAGCCTCAGATGACACTTCTGCTTTTTGTGATTATCATCAAATAAATTTGACACGATAAGATTTCCATTTATGATTATTTATGGCAATATTCTTGTTGAATGTTGTTGGTTTTTCTTTTTGAGTTTATACATTTAACGTGGTTCGCGACATCGTTAACCTCATTAAAATTCATTTAAAATGTTTGTCGTGATGTCGTTTATTTTCGCAGTCCTCATGACACGGTTTAATGCTTATTCCTTAATAATATAAAACCAACAAACATTATGATTTACTGAACGCGGTTTTCTTTTGCTTTTGTAAAGCACATAGCTTCATGAATAACATATAACTTTATCACTAACTTTCGAACTGTGCGCGGATCATAGTTTTCTGTGAAGTCTTTTGTTTTTGTTAAATTGTTACAACATCAATTTTCTTAATTTTTAATAACATACCTTTTTGTGATGATGATCCAAAAACAAGTTGGAACTGTAGTCAATAGATGGAAGTAAAAAAAAAACACCACATAGGTAAGAAATTGTCGTACTGATGAAAATATAATCCTTTTTAGGATTTTTTGGTAGTACGTCTCTCAGTTTATAAGTGTAATAGTCTATGGTACGTCTGTTCGTAACAAAGAATTACTACGTATGTCTGGGTATTGCCCGAAGAACAATCGCTCTAGGATTATCTAAAAACAAAACATGCGATTTGAATACGAAATTCGTGAGTAGGTATATTTGCATATATCTAAAGGTAGTTAAAAAAAATCCGAGGTAACTTACATGAATTTATTTTACTAACTTATAGCGATGACGGAACCTTTGACTTTTCATAAACAATTCGAATACTAGGTAAAATAAAATGAAAACGGCTGATCTTGAGGAATAACTCGAATACTCTAACTAATTGACAAAGGTCAGTGTTAAGTATTGAATGTTTATCTTACAATTACCGCCGTAATCAAGGTCACTCAAAAATCAATGGATGTCGTAAGTAGGCTCTTACAGAAATGTAGGAAGCGGTTGAATGTTGCATTAAAGAATAGAAAATATGAAGTTTCAAGGAAATGCTTGATTCACTACAGCAGAATTAATTATTTTCGTATCATCACGATATACAAAACTTAATAACATTTCATACAATCTTTAAAATCATATTACAGGGGGCTTACCATGAGCTCTTATAGCAGGGCAGAATTTAAACTAAACTGCTTATTTGTACTATGACGTCTTATTAGCAGGACCGCAACAGGCCTGCTAAGCTGACGTTTACAAAAACTGTTCACCTTCTTTTTTGTATAGAATTTCATACCATGACCTGCAAATTGACAGCAACAAAACGAATATTGAACGACTGTAACGTCAAAATAAACCATCTTGAATAAGTTACTATTATACGAGCTTTTTCAACATTGTTTTGTAATTCAGTGCCCATCACACACATTTTTTTATTATTTCTCTGTGTGACGAGTACGTAATATTTGGAGTGAATATCGAATAGAAAAAAGAAACCAACGGGGTCGCACTAGGGAAATAAATAAGCCTTTTGAAATGAATACGGGGAATTTGTAAATAAATATTTTTCTTATTTTATCTAGTAATCAATATCATTAGTTGCGCATACTGCACATCAATGCTCAAGGATTGAAAGGTAAATTCTTCGAGCTAAAACCATTAGCCGATCGTTATAAACCTTTTATATCTAATCGTAGTCAACGACGAGTGCCGGGTCGACTTTTCCAAAATCGTATGATTCTCCTGAACTACGACAAGATCACGTCGCATCTAACTACAGCCATGTATGTATGTGATGTGAGGAATACGCTGAAGTGGGACCGACACGTAACCCCAGGTACCGAAAAAAAAAGAGACCGCCTATTCAAAGGCGTCGCTATTAACCTCACTTATGATCATCTGACCGGAGATTCCCTAAAAATTAAGGGGATATCTATACCATACCGCACTGATCAGCTCCAAACATCACATTCGGGGACTTCAACCTTAAAATGACCGCACTCAACCAGACGAGAGACGAAGGGGTGGGAATATTATGGGATAAGACTACGCACTTACCAAAGGAAATCACAACAGACGCAGAATGCGAGGAATATACAGGGTGTTTTTGACAGCCCTCCACAAAAACACAGGATTGATTCAGTTCCTTATTCTGAATCATATCCCACTGGAAATTTTCTCAGGAAAAAAAAAAAAATTATGCCGTTTTTTCTGCTGATATTCCTTTATTTCAATGTAAAATTACATTCTCTGTATGCAACACTCCATTTATGTAAATAAAACAGCTGAATTAAAAAAAACGGCAATGGATGTTGAAATACTCTAAAACGAACGACGCTTGAAATCAGCTGTTCACTTTATGCCTAGCTACAGTTCATCGAACTGGCCGCATGCTACCTACTCTTCCCTCCTAACCAATAGAGAGAGAGTAGATTTGCACGATTGTACAATGCCACGATTGCAGTGTTGCCAAGTTATTAGACCTTAATTTGTGAACAAAAATGTTAGGACAAATTTGGTTCACCTTAAACCTAAGAACCTCTTTTATAACCACTTACGCGTACATTGGCCAAAATTGCTATTGATAGTAGAGTCGGGAATCGAACCTATGCCCTCTGCAATGGCAACCTAACCTTACACGGGACTTGCACTACTCATACTTTACTTAACATAACATTTAAATTAGATTGACAAATTAATCGTTTCAGTCCGCCACGAAAAATGACAGCTAACTTTTATCCATTTATGATTAAATGATTAAAAGTAGCGCAAAAACGAAAATTTTGCACAAGGTTTCGTGCGAAATTTTCGTGTAGTTGGCAACATTTGTCGTCGCATCGCGAGCAGGATGCAACTTGCTGCAGTATCGCTCGCTATTGTGCGTAAGCGCACGTCGATTCGGTGCGCCCGTGCAGTCGCGTTGTGACACGTTCGGTTCGTGTGTTACAACGTAAATTTTTTGTTGTTGTGTTGTGCAAAATGGCTACATTTAGTGCGCGTGAGTATGGAGAAATGATGATGTGCTACGGGGAAGCTCGGGGAAATGCTAGGAAAGCCCTCCGAATTTACATTGATAGGTATCCCGACCGTCGGCATCCATCAGACTCCCGGATAATTACCAATGCCTATCAACGAGTGCTAGATAACCAGCCCATAGTTCCCAATCAGGAAGGCGCCGAAAGACCACTTCGCGGTGTAATTGCAGAAAGGGTTTTAGACTTGATCCGTCGAAATCCACGCCTAGGAACACGCACTGCAGCTCGATTATTGCGGCGGAATCATGGAGCCCGCGTCTCGCACTTCTTCGTGCATAAAACGCTGCGAAGGGATCGGCAACGGCCTTATGTAATACATAGGGTCCAAGCCCTATTGCCTCGTGATCGTGATCATCGAGTAGCGTATTGCCGGTGGTTGCGAGCTGAACACGATCGAAATCGTAATTTTATCGCTCATGTGATATGGACCGACGAGTCGACTTTTACGCGCAACGGTATGTGGAATCGTCGAAATGCGCATTACTGGTCGCAATCGAATCCATTCGAGATCCAAGAGACCGGACATCAAACGCGTTGGTCGGTAAACTTAGACTTCTTTTTGTGGGGCTACGTAAAGGAAAAAGTGTTTGTGAGTGCATGTGCAAGTGAGGAGGAAATGCGAGAACGCATCACGAACGTGTTCCAGCAGCTACGCTACAGCTGCAATGAGGATCCCACCTTGCTGCCCCGCTTACACGCGGAGACCCTGCGCCGTGCCAATGTGTGTGAACACCTCGGTGGAGTTCACTTCGAGCCGTATCTCATACGACCGGAGCGATTCTGAGGTAGAATTATTTTCTTACTTATTTTTTTTTATCTGTGTACGTGTGTGTACTCGTTGTCACTCGTTTCAATGTAACGTAACGAAATAAAAGACGCGGCGCGCGCGGGGGGCGGGGGCAGCCTCGCTCGCTCAAGCTCGCTGCGCTGCCGTCCGCTGCGTGCGTTTTGCCACGGTAACGATACATTGCGTGTGAGGTAATAAAACAAATCTGGTTTTTTGGATTCCCTTAATGTTCCTGAAAGAATTTCATGTACCAGTCATCTTAATATGATGTACTGAAGCCACCCTATCAGTTTGCGGAGGGCTGTCAAAAACACCCTGTATACTACTACTAGAAAAAGCCATCACAGAAACCTTGGATGAGTATGCGCCGCTACATGAAAACAACAGAAGACATCAACTTCCAGAAGAGATTAATGAATAATAATTGAACCTCACTACTCTGGGATATGCTCGATTGGGATCCTTGGCACCTCCGTGCACAAGACTTAAATGAGGACATCCTGCGCCGAAATAATGTAACATAAGATGCAGGGAAATAATACATCTTCTATTCTATAGGAAAATAAATAACAGGAAATTTGTAAATCAACCTTTTTTTATTTTGACATAATACTAAAAATAAAATAATAGTTATCACACAAAAGCTACACTATGAGAACATTGTAGTGATATGGTAAAAATACCTTTGACCATTTGCATGCAGACTTAACTACTCCTTGCCAGCACAATGTAAAAGGAGTTTTTTTTGTTCGGCGATTAGGTCCTCCAATTTTGGCGTCTATTAATGAAACGTATGTTTATTTGTTCCATAAGATGTCTAGATTACAATGGTATAATTAAACTTCGTGTAACGGGAATACTGAGAAATACGATTATGAAATCAAAAATCACTTATTAAACTGAATATTTTTATTACTATTATGTAGGATATCAATATTTTCAATCAATAGTCAATAGTCAGACGACTTAGAAGTAAATACATAGTATTTCGTTTTAAATTATGCAGGTCGTTCCAGTTCTCATCTTGATACCGTGTCCAAGATAAAAATACTTGAATACCGCACCCTCAACATTATGTGTACACGTGCAGAACAGCCAACAATGTCTTCGCACATTGCGTTGAAATCTTACTGAACAATTAACACATCATCCTTCTGGACTAAATGCTGTATCGTCTTGAATATTCCATATTCATTAAAACCCTTCAATTACACAGGAAAACAGAAATATCAATTTCATACTATTCGAAAGAAACGGACTAAATATAATGAATGAATGAAGTGTTGTTGTCACTTGTCTTTCTGACAGTGTCAGATAGTGCTGCGGCTTGATTTTATGTAAGTAACTCGATAATCTAAATAAAATAAAGGCTTGAGTTCATTTTCTCTCAGTGTGCCAGTTGATGTAGTCGCGATTAGATAAATCTCACCAACACTGCCACACTAGTTAAATACGTAGGTAGGTAATAAACTACTACGAAAAATAGGTAAATGATACACTACACCAACAGCTTCTATATAATAATATATTTTAAGGGGTTGATATCAGAATGACTGGATCGCAAATAGATCACAATAGTCTCGGTCTTACACAGTCGCCAATTAAGTACAGATTTACCAGCAATCTCAGTTATAAATGATTATATCGTGTGATATCAACGTGATGGTGATATTAACCGACATAATACCTACTGTGATGAAAATACAGTTCTGTTCTGTGGGTTAGAGTGCTGTCAGTTGATAACGTGTAGGTTGTTTTTTTCTGGATCTTGCTATGATTCTTTCCTTTAAGTTTTTGATTGTGTGCGTTTCAAACATAAGAAGCTGCTAGTTTGAATGGAATGGATTAGATTCAACTTGCAAATGAAATTTCGAATTATGTAATCAAGACAATCGAGTGCCTGACCGTTTATGACTGAGTAACAACACTAGAGTCAAACTGACAAGAAACCAAAAACTACAATCCGTTTCACGATGATTTTTACACTACTTTAAGCAAGAGTAAGCAAACTTAAAAATGAGATTAAACACAGGAGGACCTGCTGCAGCGTCAATGGTAAATTGTTTTACTTAATAAAAATAGATTTGGTTACCACCTCGAACTGTAATTATGTATATAATTCGTGTTTTTTAAATGTCAATCGTTAAATACGCTTCAATACACGTATTTATGACATTAACAACCATATCGGGAATTGAATCAATTGAGTAAATTATCAATACATTTTCTTTTTATAACGATTTCGTGATCCCGGTTAGGCTTTATTTTAAAAAAATGACCATTTTAAATGATAAATTGGTTACTTTTTTTAAGGTTTAAGTAATACGATTAGACTTACAATACAAGGGGGGGCAAAAATGTTAAAAAACCGACCCTTCTTGCAAACCTCATGCTGTGAGAATAGGCGACCCTTCAAGTAAACTTCACTTTTGTTTAACACATCACATTTTATTATGTACTTCCCATATCAAACCAATAATAACTTATCTATCAAAATAAGGTCACACAAAACTAAACATCTAACATAATACATAAAACTCCATTCGACTCCTAGACCTGAGACACCCCTTTCGAATCTATTCCAAACTGCTTTATGACAACATAATCTTTTTATAAACCATAGACATAAAACCTGCCAGTAATTCAATAACATAAAATTCTATTAAGCTACTATTACAACATCCCCTCTGAATTTTATGTTTCTTACAATTAGAATAACATCTCTTATATAACTCCCATCAACTCATTAAACAAAATAAAACCCAGCTTAATTAACCCACCCAACATAACTAAATACAACAAACAAACTTTTGAATTAATTAGTCTAAACACCTTACTTAACTAACTTAAACATTAAACATTTCAAATTAATTCTCAAACAACCTTATATTCTAATAAACCTACATAACTCATCACATTACAGAATGTCCTTTACGTATCACTCACTATACACTGTCTCAATCTCAAAAACTTTGTTCTGTCCAGTGGTTTAGTTAATATATCTGCCAAATTATTTTTAGTCGAACAATAATGAATTTCCAACAAATTCTTATCTATTTTTTCCTTAATGAAATGATATTTAACATCAATATGTTTGCTTCTTCTATTCAAAATTCCATTTTTAATCAATACTATAGCCGATTGATTATCAACAAACAACTGTGTTTTTGGTAATTTATTTGTCAACTCGTAGATCAAACTCTGAATGTATAATAGGTCTTTAATACACTCGGCTGCAGAAATATATTCAGCCTCAGTACTGGAAAGAGCAGTGACTGACTGTTTACGTGAACACCAATGAATTGGACCACCACCATAAAATATAATAAAACCAGTCGTACTTTTTCTAGTATCAGGATCACCTGCAAAGTCTGCATCACAATACGCTTTTAAAGTTAAATCGTTACCACGAACATACTGTATACCACTGCTAACTGTATTTTTAATATACCTAAAAAGGTTCTTAATATTTGTAAAATCATTCAAGTTAGGATGTTCTTGATGTCTACTACAATAACCAACATGAAAAGCCAGATCCAGTCTTGTTTTATTAACCAAATACAACAATGAACCAATCAATTGTCTATATCGATGCACATCATCAACTCCCACTTTCCCCTCTTGATGTGTATCGACTAAAATATCTGGATGACTACTATCTTTTAAGCTTTCATATTTAAACTTTTCCAAAATTTGATTTATATAACTTTCCTGATAAATCTTAATAGAGTTTCGTTCTACTTTAATATCAAACCCTATAAACTTTTCAGTCTTATCAAATTTCCGCATTTCAAATTCTGTTTCTAATTTATTAATAATTTTATTTAAATCAATCTCATTTTCACCAATCAAAATGCCATCATCTACATAAATAGCCAAATATATTTCTTTATCTTTATTTATAAACACACATGGATCTGATTTTAATTGTAAAAAACCCATTTTTTTCAAAAATTCCGTTAATCTCTTGTTCCACATAAGTGGTGCTTGTTTCAATCCATACAAACTCTTCTTTAATTTACATACTTTATTCTCTCTATCTTTTATATCATATCCTAAAGGTATTTCCATAAAAATATCCTCATTTAATTCTCCATATAAAAATGCTGTCTTTACATCAAATTGCTTAATTTTAAAACCTTTTTGAGCTGCAATCGCCAACAACAACCTAACACTAGTAGTATTTACCACCGGACTATATGTCTCCTTATAATCAATATTGTATTTTTGTAAAAAACCTCTCGCCACTAATCTAGCCTTATATCTTCCACCAGGCTTTATAGTAAATATCCATTTACTCGAAATTACTTTCCTATTATTTGCTTCACACTTGTTAACGATTTCCCAAGTCTTGTTTCTCTCTAAGGAATCTTTTTCCTCATTCATTGCTTGTTTCCATAAATCTTTATCAAAACTATTAAAAACATCTGTATAAGTCAAAAACGAAGTCTCTAAATCATAATCTTTCAACCTAGATGGCAATTTCCTTTCTCTATTCGGTAAAATCCGCAATCCATCATTAATAACTGGTTCAATTGCATCCTCAAACTCATCACTAATCTCAACTACTGTATCATCTCTAACTTCCCCTCTCAAACTATTATTTTCTTCAACACCAACTATGTCTTCAACACTATCTTCAAAAATCTCATTATCTTCATCACCAACTCCAACTATAACATCTTCAATACTGCCTTCAAAAACCTCAGCATCTTCATTACTAACTTCACCTCTATTTTCAAAAACTACTTTATCACCAACAACTCCATCACCACTATCATTACAAAAATCATCACCACCTTCACCACAAAAATCATCACCACCTTCACCACGAAAACCATTACCACCAATATCGACACTAACCTTTTTAAATAAATTTTCTAAATCACACTGTTTCACTCTACAATTACACATTTTCAAATAATCTGCAACATCACTCTTATTATTATTAAACACCACATCTCTCGAATAAACAATTCTAAAACTTGAAGGATCCCATATCTTATAACCGTTGTTAGTAAACCCTACTAAGAGCCCTTTGCTACTCCTGGAGTCAAGTTTATGTAACTGAAAATTATTTTTATAATATGCTAAAGATCCAAAAATGTTCAAATGTTTTAAACTAGGTATTCTATTAAACCACATTTCAGCTGGTGTTTTTACATTTATTGTATTTGCACTTCTGTTCAATAAATAAGCAGAAGTTAAAACGGCTTCACCCCATAATACATGTGGTAGCTGCATATCAAAAAGCAACGCTCTGGTTCGTTCCATTAATGACCTGTTTAATCGTTCAGCTTTACCGTTCAGCTGAGGAGTATAAGGAATAGTGTAATCAATATTAATACCTTTGTTACTACAATACATTTTAAATTGTTTGCTAGTATATTCACCCCCATTATCACATCTGAATGTTTTAACTGTTGTTTTAAAATGATTTTCCGCCAAATTAATATAATTAGTTATTTTAGAAAACGCCTCGTTTTTATTTTTGATTAGAAAAACTTTAACAAAATGAGTATAATCATCCAAGAACGTAATAAAATATTTGTAACCATCCCATGTTTCTGTTTCAATAGGACCACAAATATCACTATGAATAATTTCTAAAGGCTTACTAGCTCTGTGTCTATTTGTTTTAAAAGATTTCCTACATAATTTTGACTGTATGCAGACTTCACAGATGTCAATCTCCTTTACCAGGCCTCTATCTATACCACGGACAAGATCCTTTGTCCTGTTAATAGGTACATGACCTAATGCACGATGCCAGAAATCAGCATTTATTTGACAAATGTTTACTGACCTTGAACATATGACTGGCTTGGTTTTAATATTCAAGTAATACAGACCGTCTTGCTTCAATTCACCGACCTCTATACATTCAGAGCCCTCACTTACGATATGACATCTCGTTCTGAAAAATTTTAGTAAATAATTATCATCAGCTAAGCTAGATACAGATATTAAGTTCTTCTTGAGTTGGGGAACACATAAAACATCTTTGAAAGTAATGTTTTCCGTATAAATGTTGCCCATAGTGTTGACATGGTGAATATTTCCATCTGCAGTCATAATTTTATAATTAATCTTCTTTGTATCTTTAAGATAACTATCGGATGTCACAATATGACTGCTGGTGCCTGAATCAATTACAAATTCAACCTCTGTTTCTGCACTATTATTTGCAAGGTTACATACATTTTGCTTTAGGCAGAACTTTGTGAAATGCGAGTCATTCTTACAGTTCACACAGTTAAACTTTATGTTACAATCTGCATGTCTGTGTCCACTCTTCATGCATTTATAGCATTGAGCTATGTTGTTATTAGCTTTTCCGTCACCAGTTATTGTTCTGCAGAATCTTGCAATATGTCCCTTCTTACCGCATTTAAAACAACTCCTTACATGAAAACTGTTTCTAGTATGTTCTGCATTGTCAGATGTTGTAGGTTTTTGATCTTCAAAATTATGTGTAGATTCTCGTCTCATCCTTATTTCCAAATTTAATCTTGATATTAAGTTAATCAAATTTTTCTCTGCTGATGCTGTACATTCCCAAGCTGTTCTAAAATGATATAGTTTCTCTGGTAAATTTGATAAAATTTTTGATATTATTTGTTTCTCATCAAACTTGTATCCTAAATTTCTTATTCTTGTCGCTTTATGTTCAATTTCTGCTATGTCCGTCATCAAATCTTTGTTTTCGAATTTAAATTTATAATATTCCTCTAATAAATGTGAAATTTGAGTATCTTCTTGTCCTAGAAATAGTAGATCAAATTTTTCCAAAATTTCCTTGGTTGTTGTGCAATTAATTGCATATACCATATATTTGTCGCTAATAGCGCATATAATCATTAATTTAGCTTTTGCATCCTTTTTATTAAAATCTTTCTTTGTTACCGCGTCGTTATCCAAAACAGAATCGAGCTCCTTAGCTGTCAAAAATAGCAATAATTTTTGTTTCCATAACAAGTATTCTGACTCGTTTGTCAGTTTTGACAACTTTAAATCGTCAGTCATTTTTGCGAATTTTTTAAACAATTTCTTTTTGAATTTTAACTTTTACTCCAAAACATTTTCTTGGGCTCTTCTTTTGTTGTTTCTCACAACATGAGCTCTAGCCCATAACCTGTTAAAAAACCGACCCTTCTTGCAAACCTCATGCTGTGAGAATAGGCGACCCTTCAAGTAAACTTCACTTTTGTTTAACACATCACATTTTATTATGTACTTCCCATATCAAACCAATAATAACTTATCTATCAAAATAAGGTCACACAAAACTAAACATCTAACATAATACATAAAACTCCATTCGACTCCTAGACCTGAGACACCCCTTTCGAATCTATTCCAAACTGCTTTATGACAACATAATCTTTTTATAAACCATAGACATAAAACCTGCCAGTAATTCAATAACATAAAATTCTATTAAGCTACTATTACAACAAAAAATACTATATTCTCTCTGCAATCCTTTTCCACATTAGCTTGCTATATTCCCGAGCTTGGGTGGATTTTTTATGTACATAACTGTTATTTCTCTATGATTATTTAAGAACTCCCGGCGAAGCAGTTGGGTCATACTAACACGACGACTTGTACGTGTTTCACTAAAAATAAATTCACCACATTCAGTACCTATAATTAATCTCTGAAGCAAGTAAGTACTTATACCATTATGATATTTTCATTTAAGTAAACAAACTTACGAAGTAACGACATTGTGAAGAGGTATACAAACATAAAACATTTTATTTGGCGCGTAAAAATACATTTTTTTTTAATTGTTGCTTGACTTATCACACACGTTCAAAATCACGTTGAATCCTACAAAGTTGTTTTGAACGGGAAAATGAGCTTTGTAGTGCTTTTAGATAATGTGTCAAGGTAACTTGTTATACATAATAATAGTTTAAATATGTGTATACCCAAGAAACTCATGTTTCTATTATTTTCAAAAAACCGGTAAAGTGAAAATAGAATTAGATTTAAATTTCTGAACGATGCCTATTAAAAAGACAATGGCATTACAGCAGGCCACAGACAAGCATTACCATTCAACTTCGGTGAACTTCGTTCAATAGTTGTTCACTTTTATTACTCTCATAGTACGATTATTAGCAGAACTAAATTAGGCCTGCTTCTGAACTGAATGAACATTGAACGTTTTCTTAAAAGGTCATAGTAAGCCTCCAGACCTACTAGTATACTCCAGTTGGGCCATCATGCTATAGACAATAAAAATCTGACACAGAGACAACATCTGTTTTGGTATTCGTTGGTCCCGGCTGTCAATCGTAAATCTTTGACACTGACGGGTGACTAGTTGACACTTAACCGAAACGACTTACCAAGTGGTATCGTATCACCCATTAGTAACTAATAATAATAATATTTATAGTCACAAAGAAACATACATTAGTATACACTGATTAACAGGTTGCTAACTATGCTGCAGAAGTCTGTATACAGATTTTGTGAGCCCTGTCTCTTAAACTAGGATAACCTGTATCTTAAGAGACAGTGTTCAGCTGTGAGGTTACTTAGAAATAGGGGTTAAACAACTGCGGACTGTGCCAACTTATTATTCGTGTTAACAGTCAGATTTACTTTTAAACATATTATAATTTTAGAAAAACTGGGTTGAATGTAGAGGTAAGATTGGCAGTCGCTGATACTGGTTTCCAGCTGCATCCGGTTTGACTGGAAGCCGACCCTAACATAGTCGGAAAATGACTAGGAAGATGACGATGACATAGACAACATTTATGGCAATTATGTAGGACATTAAGTCAAATATACCTTAAAAGTTTTAAACCTTGCCGTTTTACACTACCATAAACTTCTTACTATTTCAGAATTATATATTTATGATACACTCTAGTATGTTTGATGTTCCGGATCGACTAAAATGTAGCGCAACCTACAGCGATGCTCCTATCAGAGCACGATGATATAACGATTGATTGACAGTTGATTTATTAATTGGTTGAGTTATCTTAGATTTCCCAAAGTAACGTAAACATGATTGGAATAAACTATAAAAAGAATGTATGTTGACTGTTATAGGATTCGGAATACTAAAATGAAACGGAAATGTCGTTCTAACAAAAATGGATGATAACAAAGCGCGGTGGGCTGTTGTGTTTTAGGGACACATCTGAAGCCGCAATCAACAGCACATTCAATGAAAAGGTGAGTCGGGAAACCGGATTTGGTTCAGCGGTCTTGAAACCTGCTACTGAATTAAACTTAAAAATAATAATAATAATATAATTTATATAAGCAGTTTGTACATAACATACAGAGTTGCCTTATAAACTAAAATGTTGTAAAGTAGAACCAGTACAACAATAACAGGGGTCATAGGACCCCTTTTCCTAAACTAGACAGAAAAACCTGTCTGTATCTTAGGAACGAGTATCTATTTATGTATAGTGGGGTCTTAGTAGCGGTTACAAAATAATTGGTACGTGCAGTGGGCGAACAAAGTACTTATCTTATAGTTAAGGACAAAAATAAAAATGTGCTTGTGTGTTTGTGTGTTTAGTGGGGTGTGTGTGTGTGTGTGTGCAGGTGTTTGTGTGTGTTTTAAGCCCATAGTGTGGGTGTAAACCTATCTCACTTTCTTGTACAGTGGTTAAAAGCTCCTCGGTATCAATGTATGTTAACGTCTGTAGCCAGGAATTAAGTCTGTGTTTTACCTCGTACTTAATCAAGGCGTAGATATTTAATTGTTTATGGGCTTTATTATAAAGCCTAGCACTTTAGCCATTAAACTGTCGTCTTGCGAAAGCAGTCCTACAAGAGACTGTTGGACATAAAGGAAAGCCACAACGCCGCTGACTGACTAGCTGCTTATTGAACGGGATCATAGAGTGCTTACATTTTTATACCTTAAAGAAACCGTTTTTTAAAGGGCCTAACGCTTTTTTTTTCAGGCTAATACGTACCACAGCTAAAAGTTCCATAAGCTTCTATCATCTCCATGAGAAACATCTTGGCCGTAAAGGATATCAACCCTTTCGTGTCGGCAAAAGTGACAGCTATGTGACCAGAACCCAGCAATGCATAAATATGTAAGCTGTCACGCCCTGTATGCCTGGAGGCTTTTATTTAGGTAGTAAGTTTTTATTTACATTTTAATTTTAATTAATTATTTTTCAGCTTGAGTACCTATAGTTTTTATTATATTTGTTGGTATAAAGGCGTGGCTAGCTGACATATGGCAAATAATTAAATTTTATGTTCTGTGCCTTGTAATGTTAATTACTTAACACCTAGTATTGTATACAATCAAATATCAAGTATTTTCTAACTGAACAGACAGCTGTGCTGCTGGGGAGTTTGTTGCGCCACTTCTTCCCAGCGATAGCACTAGGAAGTGGTGAAGGGCGGGCGTTTTTGGGGGACTGTCTTTTGTAATTTTGACGTTCGAAAAGTGCTGATTCTCAGCCTAATTTGAATAAATGACTTTTGATTTTGAAAAATATGATTTTCGGTTGTTTCGAACCCCAATAGCAGCCAGTGGGTTAATTGTAGATCTATGTTGTGCACGCGCTAATGTTTTGCTTGTCACTTGTTATAAAAATATGATATTTGGCATTTTCAATCTCAAATAGCAGCCAGGGGGTTAATTACAGACTTTCGCTGTAATAGTAAACAATGCTCAAGATGTTATTTCCCATAAGAAAACAGTACTTTTTTTGTCTTTATTTTTGTTATACAATATTCGAAACTTGAATTGATGTCCTTTAAGAATGCACTTTTTTTAGCACACCTATTTACAAAGTTATTATTTACAAAATGACATAAGCAACCAAAAATATTCAGAATTAGGCGGATCTAATCGAAAACGTTTTACTATCTGGTGTGTACATATTTGCCGTGTTGTTTCATACATACGTGCGAATGTTTTCATCACAATAATAAATAATATGGCATTAAAGTGCATGTTAAAAAATATTATGTTGCGGCAACAGCACAACATAAAGGATTTCATACTTTGAGAAGTACGTGTTATTTTCAGTTACGTACATACCAAATGAAACTTGCTTACTTAGTATAAAGAGATAGAAACTTCGTCAATATCAGAACATTAATTTCTAAATACAGTACTGAATCATCTTCTGCCTAGTCTTTCCCCAACTTCGTTGGGGTCGGCTTCTAGTCTAACCGAATGCAGCTGAATACCAGTATTTTACATGAAGCGAAAAAAAAAAATGAAAAACGACGAAGACGAAGAACACGAAACGACGAAGTGAAATCCATAACTGAATGAAGTGATATTTTCTGGTCATCATCATCATCATTTCAGCCGAAAGACGTCCACTGCTGGACATAGGCCTCCCACCAAGCACCTCCACTTCGACCGGTTCTGTGCTTGCCGCGCTGTGCTTGTGTGGTTGTGTACATTTTTGACGTTTGAATGTCACTTAACTTTAATCATTGTTTATAAATAAACCCCAATGTCTTCAAGACTTTAATAACTGATTAAACAATTTTTAAACAATAAAAATATCGTAATTGCTAATTTATACATAAAATATAATCAAGAATAATTTATTTTATGTTTAATCAATATTGTTAATATGCACATATAGAACGTTAATTACTGGCATATATTGTACCTACAATAAACGAAGGAATTTATTCGCAAATATTATTCGTATAATTTTATCAAATATATTCCTTGGATTTGGGGGAAGCCTTTGCCCAGCAGTGGCACAGTAGAGGCTAACAAAAAAAAAAAAAAAAAAAATCAAACTAGAATTTTTGTCTAATTTTGTTTTGTACAGTATTCCTTACATCCGGATATTCTAAGTTCCAGGTTATGTTCAATTTCATCATATATATATATTTACATAACTAAACGGTCGTGAGCTCCAAATCCAGGCATGAAGCGTCACATATCATGCACATTGTTTGCAAAATGACACGGTTTGACGAAACGGTTTGCGCAGTGGCTGAGCGATCGACTTCTGCGCTGTGTCGCGGGTTCGACTCCCGCACGGAATAAATATTTGTATTGCCTACAGGTAGTAGTTCCGGGTCTGGCTGTTTGTGTATGTGAGTTTAAATGTTTGTAAATGCACCCGCGATGCAGGTGTAATTCCAAGTGTGGGGCAACTTAAAAAAAAAAAACAAACAAAAAGTTATAATCCATTGTCTGCTATGTAACTTCACCAAAATATTGATAATCGTTTTGTGAGACTAATTATAAATTTTCCGATTGATCTGGGCTTGCTTGCGAGTTGTTTCTCTCATTTTTCAATAGAGCGACAACGATTTTTAGGGTTCCGTACCTCGAAAGGTAAAAACGGAACCCTTATAGGATCACTTTGTTGTCCGCACTGCTGTTTTTGTTTTTGTAATTAGACGACAACAAAAACAATGCTAAAAGTTTTTGGAAAGTTATCAGAAATATTAGTGAACATACCAAAAACAGCAGTGCGATTCTGTAACCATCTCACCGTGAAAACTTAGGTGAAGTGATGGTGGAGTGAGCTGTCATTCAAACTAATGCTAGGGATTGACACTATTGACAGCTCACTCTAAGCTCACTTCACCTAACTTTTCACGGTGAGATTTTTACAGAATCGATCGGCAGAAGTACTCCTAATGAACTGCTTAAAAGTGGATCCACTGCACAAACTTCGATAAACAGCTGTAATGATTACTTCTCGTCCGTTGGCAAAAACCTAGCCAGTCAAATTCTTGCAGACATTAATGAAACCCAGGAATCAGTTATAAACGAACTACAGCTAGGAGATCCTCAAAACACAATTTTCTTTATGCAACTATCTGACGTTTTTGAAATAGATAAAATAATCACAAATCTGAGAAGCGACAGTGCCCCAGGCCCGGATAATTTTACACCGACACTTATTAAACAAATAAAAAGTGAAATCATAATTGGCTGTCGTGTTTGCGTTTAAGCCTGTGTACGATATTTTCTGTGAAGAAGTTTCTGTAACGATTGTAAATTAGTTTTTTTGTTTAGTCATTAGGGTGTGGCATACAACTTTATTTTTGATGGCACTTTAATATCAATAAAACAAATCCTTTCAAGTCTTCATCACACATAATCTATCTAAGAGTACCTACTTGTTGATTCGCTAAAAATCCGCTTCATTTATTGCAATAACTAGCTGTGCTCACGACTCCATTCACTGTGATGTAGAAAAACAACAAAGAGTAACCAAAGAGCTGCAGTTACAGTTGAGGGTCTGGGAATGGAACTATGTAGAGCATCTCTTTTGTTTTTCCTTTAAAAAATAGTTTGGTTTGCCAAGATAAAAACCAAATCAACTCAACCTATCGCAGTCCACTGCTGGACATAGGCCTCTCCCAGCCTGCACCACAAGACCCTAAAACTAAAAACCAAATAATTGTGGTATACTTGTAATGAAATAGATGTAGTAACACATAGAACGAACCGCTCTTATAATTAAGATAAACCTTCACATAGGTACAGACGCCAGCGGGTCAAGCTACCCGAAACTGTCAAATTTTCCTATTCAACCTTGAACCTTAATGCTTTTGGGATAAAGTTGAAAATCTATTAAGGAAATTTGACAGATTGTAGTAGCTTGATGTGCTGGCGTCTGTACATGTAAGTACGTTGCGAAGTTTCATAATGAGTCGTAAAAGTTTACAAAAATATTTTGTAAAATTAAGTATTCCAAAATATTGTTACTGAAAGTGCCTAAAACTGAACAAAACACAGAAATATTCCCCTTTAAGTTATTTTAGTGGACATCTATCTATATAAGTAGATAATAATAATAAAATTTAAATCGATCTATTTGAAGGCGCGATTTTATGTATTTATTGGTTGTTGACATCAATGTTAGCTTACACATTGATCATTTATAACGTGTTTTTACTTAACTTTATTTTATGAAATAAACTTTAACTATAATTTTTAATTTTATTCTGAAGGCCAATTTTCGTTATTTGAAACGTTTAAAATCTAGTCGCAGTCTCATCTCAGCGACAAACAAATGTCAAAAATGTAGGGAAATTTGAGGTATTTTTGAGTGTTGAGAATTACCCCCTCTGATATTGTTTTTTTTGTTCTGATTTTATTACTCGTTAAGTATTTGAACAAAATATGTCGTACACTGTTGTGCTGAGGATCAGGGGTTTACTCTTAAATTCCGTCAACAAAGATACGGGCCCGTCTGCAAGTAGTTGATCTGTCAAAGCAAGTGTCAAATTCAATTTTTCGGGACAGGCAAAAACACATCGCGCGTAGGGAAAACTGGCAAATCGTATTATTATTCATTCTTAGTTCGAGCGTAAGTCCGTAAGTCATACGGAGTAGGAAACGCCCGTAACTTCAGAGTTCGAGCTTGGATAGTAGACCCCAAGCTTATACAATTACATGTGTTGTAGACAATGGTTTTTTATTATATAGCAGCACCTTTCTTTGCTCATCAGCATCATCATCGACGCTACCGTTACCGCGACAGATGCGACAGAATATTGTTTTCATTGAAGGTTAACATATCTGAGATGATGTATCTGTGATAAATGCAAATACGCCTTCAACCAAGTGAAGCGCAATAAATAATCGCATGCAGCTATGTTAATGGGCTTATGTTTAAATCTATGCTTTGTTTATTAATATCATGGATGACCTTTCTAATGCCTGCGTTGTGGAGACTAAGGAGTTCAGGAACTCGGTGCAGTCACGATTGATGACATCGATCACGCCTTAACGATAGACCTAAATCCTGAGATGATATAAAGCTATTATTTTGTATTTAAATATCGTTGAATTAATATTAATATTTATTATACAGGCTCGCAGGGAAATCGAAGCGCAATTTGTTACCATGTATTCAGTTCATGATTCTGAAACCACGTCAAAAATTTCATCGGTTATTAAAATAAATTGCTGTTCAGTACATTTTGACCGCGTAGATACCAATTTTCTATGAAACAGCAGTTTCTTTTTTGATAACTGACAAAAACAAGTTCTACGGTAGAGGGTTTAGAATCATGTGCTGAATTCATGGTTACATTTTGCACGTCGATGTCCCTGCCAATAAAGGGCATATTAGTAAGGAGGATACTTCGATATTAGTTTATCTTGCTTGTATATTGTCCCCCTGAATACCTCCTCTCTTTTCCTTACTAATGATGGCCAGTGTCTTCGGTAGGAGACATGCCATCTTCGGTTCACCTTGATCTGCCACGCAGTCGATTGCTTGCGTTCAGTGGAACTCATTGGATAATACATGTCATAATCTACGTATACAAAATAATTTAATATTTTATAAAATTATTTCTATCTATCTATACAGATAATAAAGCTGAAGAGTTTGTTTGTTTGAACGTGCTAACCTCTGAAACTAACAGTCGGATTAGAAAATCTATTATTTTGTATGTGATAGGATAATTATTGAGGAAGGCTATAGGCTACTTAACATCACGCTGAGACAGGAGTCTTCCTTAGGATTCAACCAAAAAAACAAAGGTCAGAAAGAACGATAAGCGAAAACGAAATAATAGCGCGGGCAAACGATGCGATGCGACATGGTAAATCGGGCAAACAAGAAATGTCACGTGGATGAAGCCACGGACAAAAGCTAGTATTTTATAAAATTATTTATCTTTTAATCTAGAATATTAAGTTGATACTGCGGAAGATTAGTATTCAAAACATAAAATATTTTCTTGAATCTTATGTACATCCTGGTTAAGCACTTTCAATTTGGAGTACGTGTTAATAACGGAATTATAACGAATAGCCAGTTATACATGTCATCTTATCATAAATTTAATTTACATATTTTTGTTAAAGCGATGATCTCGAGGCTCTGAACACCAACGCCATCTAGTTGTGTCGATCGTTACTAGTTGGACAATTTGATTGCTTGGATTTATTCTAGACAGTTGCTACCTTTTTACAATTCATTAGGTATTTACTAATACAGATATACTAAGGAGTTAATTTATGCATTATACATAATGTGCCGCCTAAAGACTTCCGAAGGTACTTTTCACGTTCACTAACGCCAGACAAAATCGATAATAGTTTAAGCTGTGATAGCTTGCTAGTAAATTTACATAGGCGCAAAGTCCTGCGAAGTCCCAGCCTTAATCAACTGAGCCCCCGGTAATTTTCATCTATTTTATTATTTCGCTATACAAATATTATTGGGAAACCCTCATGTACAAAGTATTAATATGTGGTTTTGGGGCTTTTAATTAATTTGTAGAGCCTTAGGCGCATCACACACTACAACGCGCCACGCGACGGGACGCAGATAACGTGCCCCTGCGCGTGATTTTTTATATATAAATTCAATAAAAACGCGTTTCCGCGTGGGGAATTTGGCTCCGTTTCCTGCGCCCCGTCGCGTGGCGCGGTGCAGTGGTTGGAGCGCCTTACAGTTTCTGTTAGCTAGTATTCACGTTGAGATGGGTCACTATAATAATGTCCAAATCATAATAATGTCTAAAAATAAAAATTGTCCAAAAATAAAAATGTCCAAAACTAAAAATGTCCAAAAATATAAACGACTAAAAATAAAAATGACACAAAAATAAAATGCCCAAAAATAAAAATGTCCTAATCATAATAACGTCCAAAAACATTTCCAATAAATTAAATATTTAGGGAAGTAACTATAATAATAATGAGTTAGAATTGTTCACAAAGAGGTTCCGTACACATTTATATTTTTTTGGCAGATACCATACCATAAAAAATATACCTAAACATGAAATGAATCCGGGTGATTGTGGGACCCGGATTAATTTCATGTTTTTAGGTATGGTAGAATGGAATGTGGAGCCTTAGTAATAAACCCTAAAAAATACCTAGCAATCCATATATGAAATAGCAAGTGAGGGAATCGAATTTTCAAAATTTAAAAAGTACTTCGAGCGGCAATGGCTGAAAAAATTTACGACAGATATTTTAAGTTGCGAAAAATCGCAACACCGTACCACAAATGCATTAGACTGGTGGCACCGCCGCCTTTCGGTCAAAATACCAAAAAAACCTAACATTTATAATTTATGACATTATTATAGTAAACCGCTGAGATGAATAGAACTTATAATTGCTGAACTGAACTATTCATAACACTGGTTTTGAATAGTTTATGCCGTTGTATACAGGGTGGCAGGGATATCGACGCGTAACCTGTTACCATGGATTCAGTTCATGATTCTGAACCTGAACGAAAAATTTCAATGCAAGGGGCACTGAAATTTTCCGCAGGTTTAAAGAAAAAAAGAAAGTTGTTCCATACATTTTGACTACGTAGGTATTAGGCATTTTACTATGAAACAGTTGATTTTTTATTTGATAACCGACGAAAAATTTCTACGCTACGGGGGTCTTACGTATACTAATGTAAACGGTAATCAGAATAATATATTAATTTTTACTGGCAAAATGGAGAGTGTAGGTAATATAGACGCGTATTACAGGCGTGGTGTTATGTAGTATTTATATTAATTTTAAATAGATACTAATATGCGTATATTTTTCTTATTGTGCAGTCAATTAAATCATTTATTTGACAGTTGTTACGGGTAGTCAGAAGCCCGAAAGTCTGTCAACCAGTCTTACCAAGGGGTATCGTATTACCCAGTAACTGGGTTGTGGAGGTCAGATAGGCAGTCGCTCCATGTAAAATACTGGTACTCAGCTGCATCCGGTAAGACTGGAAGCCGACCCCAACATAGTTGGGAAAAGGCTACGCAGATGATGAATTAAATAATTTATTTTTGTTGCCCTTTTCATTACGGTTTATAGTTAGTGTTCTTTTTTAATCTCTAGATAATATGTTTATGTTCATAGCTTTGTAAAATTGTACTTTTGGGGGATTTGGGTGCGTCATACATTTTTTTTACTTTTGATTCGTTAAGTCGCACTCACAGGCCTGTGTCCCAGCAGTGGGAACATCATAGGCTGATTATTTTAAGTCATGATCCATAAATAATGTAACCAACTGGTTTCAGGACTTTAGGTTAACTAGAAACTTAGTTAATAAATAGTCTCCCCACACACATGCCACATCCCACAGACGTCATTACCCAAATCCTACAATCCTAAGTGTTTTCTGGTATCACGAAACCTAACCAAGTAAGTAAATCATCAATCAAATCCAGCCTCAGTACCTACCTACCGTAAATTGTAATCATTTAAAAAGGTCGTAAACCAAAACTGTACAGTTTAGTAAATGCAGTGATCCCACCACCGTTGGATGTACAAAAGGTTACAGGTTTCGTCATAGTTATTTTGTAACCGTTTTAAATAACGAAGGTTCAAGCACTCGTGTCAGAGTGCGACACACACTGCCATCTGTCGCACGATGACAATACTTGAAAATTGCGTAATTTTATCTATGAATAGTTTAAGACAAAGTCACTTTTCGTGTCTGTGTGTTAGTCCGCTTAGTTTTTCGTAACTACACAATGAATTTTGATGCGATTTTCAGCATAAATTATTGTAGAAGCATTTTTATTGTAGTGGTACGCCACGCAAATCCTTCATCTCGCAAGCAGAGAGGAAGTTTGTATGTAGAGTTCCCGACATCAGTCGTGGGGCAGTTGCCCGCCAGACACAACACCCGTCTGGTCGGTGGATCCTCCCTTTTCTATGGAGGTTGAGTGAACTTTACACCTTGTTCCTCATACTTCTATACCTCTATATTAGATATAGGTAGCACAGAAATTTAAATGTTTTTGTCATGTCGCCACATCACATCAGTAGATCGCTCCCTTGCAAGACAGGGCCGGGTGGCAAGTAATTCATAAAACCAACTGTACATGTTATGCATACTTGCTCATTCGAGTTCACAGTTATTCAAGGCCGTTTGTGCAATTTAGAAATAAAAATGCTTTATACCTATTTTGCTTAAAAAACAATACCTACCTAATCGGTCAATGTCGTAGCGTTTGCTGCAGTAGTTTATAATAATATTTTGGGACATTATGATAATCATTTGATGTTGTTTGCGGAAGTTCTCAGTCTGCGTATTTTCTAATACTAATTGAAACTTGATGTCAGCTAAGTTATCTTCTATTTGGATTTATGTGAAGTACCAAATGTCATTCCGATGTTGTGAACGAGGTCAAAGGTAGCCGTTACTACTTTTTTTACAAACAAACTTCAACCTTCACTGATGTGCCCAAGGTAAAGTTTCAAAAAAATCTCTTCTTAACGCACATATTATCTCGAAGCTCGTCGAAGCATCATGCTGAGATAGGAGCCTTTTGGCATCGTATAGGACTTTCTGTTTCATTTTTCTTTTTGTTACTTTTTTTATATAATTTGTTTTTTTTTTTTTTTTTTGATTGTGTTTAGTTTAGTTTTACGATCTTCCTATACGAGTTGCAATAAATACTTTTTCTTTCGTATCGTATCAATGAGGACTTCCCCACAGCAAAAAGTATAGAATACATACAAAATTAATAAAGAAAATAGTTTGCGCACAAAACTAATCGTGATAAGTGAAGGTTGCTGAACTATAGACATACTGTAACTCTTAGGTACGCATAAATGGATGCAAGAACCTTCACGACGATGCGTCTTGTGTGCGTTGGCATTTAGACACATTTACGAAACATACATACATTGAACACTAGTCGAGAAATTTCTAAGCCTAATGTTATTACGTTAACTTGTAAACGGTCTTGCTCTGGTGTTTGAAAGAGATAAATTATTTATTTCTTAAAAAGTCGTAAGCACACTTTTGTAGAAAACCATTGATTGAATCGATTGTGGTTGTTATTGAAACCACAGTCGGGTGACAAAATAATATTTTCTCCGGTAGTACATATACTCAATGCAAAAAAATGGTTGTATACAACAACCGTGAAAGTCTTGGGCCATTACAGACATTAACAAACTGTTCTTTTGTTTGCCAAGCTTGAGATAAAATGGTTTTACTAAATGCTATTTAATAACACAACGCGAAATTGGCGTACCTTCGTACAGTAAATCATCGATAGTAAAGCATGTTTTAAACATAAAATTTATATCAATTGATTTCATTTAAAATCTGCAATGACACCGAACCACGAAAGCAGACGTTACAAACGTCTGTTAATATATGTGTGAGGGTAATCAAGCCACTAGGGCTTGATTACCCTCACACATATATTAACTTCTGTGGTTAATCAGACGACGAAATAACAGCTCAGCATATTTGTAGAATATACTGGATCATTGACTGGATGCAGAAGGCGGAGGACGGGGTATTGTGGCACAGTCAAGGAGAAGCCTATATCCTGCGTATAACTTGCTTAGGCTGCTGTGGAGTTATGAGAGATGCTTAGATATCTGTGGTTGCAGTATTGTTGACACTAAACAATACTGCAACCACGGATATCTAAGCATCATAATTCTCCTGCCCTTATCCCAATTTATTTGAGGTCAGCGCAACATGTCTTTTTCTTCCATCCTACTAATATTATAAACGTGAAAGCTTGTATGGATGGATGGATGTTTGCTATTTTTTCACGCAAAAACTACTGAACGGGTTTGGGTGAAATTTGGCACACAGATGGTTTATAACCAGGATTAACATATAGAGTTTTATCCTGATTTTCCCACGGGATAGAAGCTATTGCGGGTGAAACCGCGGGGCGCAGCTAGTACTTCTATATTTGTAGTCATGTCGGTAGTCACCCCCTTCCATATCATCATTCACAGTCAATCCATCGTTTCTTTGGTCTTTCCCTACTCTTATAGCCAACGACTTTCGAACTCAAAACTTTCCTCACGATATTTTGCCTCATTTCTCCTTGTCACATACCCATACCACAACAACCGATTTCCACACAACTTTTCAGTTACCGTTGCTCTTTCAGATTTAATACCGATTCCTAATGTGGTGATTAAAGAGTTCATTGCTGTGATAGTCATTAGAAGGCCCATTCTTCAGCTTTTATAATTATGAGTGTTGCAGAGTTACTTTGTCGTGTGGTGTATTTCATCTGAACAAAACCCAATAAAAATGCTGGAAAACCAGACACAATAAGTAAGACTTGCGTAAAGTCGAGGATAAAATTGTAGAGATAATAGCGAATTTTAAAATTGCATGTTTGTTACGCAAAATATTTCTAAAGTTAGATTTCTTTAAAGCATTCATGATTCGCTACCAGTCGTCCTTGTGAGCTAGTAAGCACGTTCATGTCATCAAATAACAATAAACGAAACGTTTGTGAATAGCGGCAAACCCCTTTTTATTACCGTAAAACTGCCTTGTAGTGTATAAATATTATCATGTTGAATCTTAAGTGAACATATAATCTTAATTAACGTGAAGAAATCAATTAGGCATTCGATTGAAACAATAAAAGTTTAAAGTCGTAAAATTCTAAATTATTTAAGCACAACTTTAAAATTTTAAATCAAGTAAAACAAAAAATAAAATTAATATTCTGCTATTCTGCTTAACGTATTTTAAACATAATTAATAACAATAAACACGCTAGCCGTGGACCATTTTTCCGTTTTAGTATTTAACAACATTAAAATTAATTTGTGAATATTTGGTAACAATACCATAAAGTTTGTGTTGAATGGTTGTTACCATCGCCCCGCGTGTCTGTGTCTAGTGCCAATCGCGTCTCAAGTAATCGCGTATCAAGAGTGGTTAATTTCGTGCCAATTTTCACGCTACTAGTTTGTTTGAAAAAAACAGTTTTCTATTAAATTGTTTATTGTAACTGACTGATAACAACTTTTTATAAGCGCTGTACTATTTAATGTGATAACCAAATCGCCACTATGCATGAGAAAAAGAAAAAAAAAAATACAATTATTTTATATCTTTTGGTGACAAAACTTATAACAATCCTCTGCTTTTGTCGGGGATTAAAAATATAACAGACTGCTCTCGCATCTCAACCTAAAATGAAAGAAATAGATTGTTATTTTTTTAGGCGCGAATAAGAAAAAAGATTTATGAAAAAAAGGTATTATAATTAATTAATTCAAAATACAAAGAAATATACAAAATTACAAAAATACGTCCTTATGGCACGTGAATTTAGAATTAGATCCCTAAACTGAGATCTTTTTAACTGTTACACAATTTTACTGATGATAGTAGTTTTTCTACCAATGATAGTAGTTTTCTACTAATTATAGTGGTTTTTATACTAATAATAGTGGTTTTTCTACTAATGTTAGTAGTTTTTCCACTGTTGTGTTAACTATTTACAGGTAGTGTTTAGTTTATTTCGGTATGCGGTCCTATTGTCCTAAGGAGGTCTTGGGCTGGAAGCCGTTGGGTCCGGCGGTGAAGGTGACGGTGTAGTGCTTGCCGTCGGGAGCGACGTATGCATACGATCCTGTGACTGTCAGCGCTGCGTTCTCTGACTCAGGGTTGTCGAGCTTGCCTTCCTCCTGTCTGGAGGTACCGTCGCTGGTCTCGTAGCTGTGGAAAAAGTGGTATTTTATTGAAGTGTAATGACATGTCATTCAGCAAGTCGTCATCAATAAAGCTTCGGATCACTTACTAAGTTTAAAACGATTCATTTACTTTTAATACATTCTAAGCTTATCAAGATAAATTTTCTTAGTCGATTCCTAAATGTTCTCATTTTAGAAATTTACCGTTGCTATGGGGGGAAGGGGGGGGGGGTGTAATAAAGAGTATCTACATTTGATCTTTATCTTTGCAGTAATAGGTAATGTAATCTATGGCTGGTTTAAACCCAAGAAATTCCCGGTAAATACTTAGATTGAACAAGAAACATAAGATACGATAATAATTAAATGGTAGGTCTTCCGCTTCCTTGACCTAGATTTGATCCCGGAGTCGTAATCTAAAGTAAGAATCGTATTTACAACTTGCTTCCGCCCGCGGCTTCGCCTACGTGGTATGTCGATAAAAAGTTGCCTATGTCCTTCCCCAAGGTTCAAAGTATCCCTCTACAACCCTACATTTTATAAAAAACGGTCCACCGGTTTAAGAGATTAGCTGGGACAGACAGATATACAGAAAAAAAAAAATGTTTTTGTTGTAAGTACCGTAAATATTGTACCATTTGTATTTAGTAATAAGCTGTTATTTTGACATTGAAAATAGGCCCCTTAATTTAAAAAATATACATATAAGTACATAATACGAGTTATTATTTAAAAAAATATATAATAATTAACCGGCTTCTCGTTAATATGTATGTAACTAGCATTTTCCTCTTACCTGTTCACTAAGTTTTACTGTATAAAAAAAAGACATATTTTTATTCATTGCAGCTATAATTTATCTGAATATACAACATTCAATAGAATATAATATTATTTATCATAGTAGTTTGATTTTGTAGTTAAACTGGATTTGAACTTTGAACTATTACGAGATGAAATACTGACGTGTATCGGGGTCCTAAACAGAGGGGAAATTCTCGTAATATTAAGAAAGTTCACAGTCAGAAGGCCAATTCTCGTTATTTAAAACGTTCAAAATCTAGTCGCAGTCTCATCTCGGCGACAAACAAATGTCAAAATGTAGGGAAATTAGAAGTATTTTTTGACAGATTGAGACTGAGATCAGACTGTGAACGTTCTTAAAATTACGAGAATTGCCCCTCTGATCTCAGTCTCAATCTGTCAAAAATTACTTCTAATTTCCTTACATTTTGACAAGTTTTTGACATTTGTTTGTCGGCGAGATGAGACTGCGACTAGATTTTGAACGTTTTAAATTACGAGAATTGTCCTTCGTTTTCTATCAGATGAACTAGAAAATAATTATTGTTTGATCTTTTATCCTTTTAGATATTAAATCAAGATTAAATCATGAATATTCATATTAAATTAAAATAAAGAATAAAAACAATTAAATTTATTTTATTTATATTAATACAATGATTTTTCCAACAGTTTTAAATTATTTTTGTATAGTAATTAATTCTTAATTTGTTTTTTTTTTTTTGACAAACGCTAAATAAAATCGATTTTCCATACAAAAGACTTCAACGCGTGTCATTCATTTATTCCGACGAAACCTATTTTTTGTATTATTTTTAAAAGTGATTCCTTATTACCGGTTTCTACCTTTATGAATATTCATAATTTAATCTTGAATAAATATTTTGAAAGGTTATAGGATCAAATAATTATTTTCCTAAATACTTTCCTTATTGTATACTTAGGTAAACCTTTCGGTATTATTTGTTAAGTCCCAAAATGGTTATAAGTTTGTTATTTTTATGCCTTACAATGGGCGTTGTATAATGTTAGGTGGTTATGTCACAAAGGGTCATCACCTACTCTCGGCTCGTTTCGCAACAAATGGTTACATTTACCGCCTGATTAAGTAATTATGTTTATATTTCAAAACAGTACCTTGGGTGTCGTATTTAATGATGTGTCAATAACTAAGTATTGTTAATTAATCTCTTACTATTCGAACTTTTACTTGTAGGTGTCGTAGTAAATATTTTAAATGTCAATTATCTAAAAAGTTTAGTTTATGCAAAGGTTTTGCTGTTTGAGATTTATTATAAGGATATTTTTCCGGCCATTTATCCGTGACCACTTCCTAGATTGATCTTATAGATAGTTTCAAGTTTTAGGTATATTTACGATTGTGTGACCTGTAACCTTATAGGAAACGAGAAATTAGTTGCATGATGGTTATCAGCACCAAGTGGTGTGTGCCAGATACCAGGTGGTCTGTGCACATACGTGAGTACCTTAGGTATTGTTTGCGACATGCGCTGGAGAGACCAGGGAGCTATTGTCCGCGGGATGACCTATAGACCATATTTTAATGGTACTTAAAAGTTTAAGCTTCTGTGTTTACGGTTTGCTATGGTGTAATGGGTGTACCCTCTTAATGCGTTAAGCCTAGACGTGAGACACAATTAATTTTACAGTTTTCTTGACACTCTTGGCGGTTGGCGAGTCTCGATTTGTTAATTCATTATTATAAGGTTCTGAGGTTTTCTTGCATGATTCTGTACTTATACGTTAAAATTAAAAAAAAAAAACACGGAATTATCTCTTTGCAATGTGGTTTCACTTAAACCAAAATAAAACTTTATAAAGAAAATATTTAATATTACTTACGCGAAGCTGTAACCATCGGGCTCGACATTGCTATCGAAGCGCAGGATCTGCACGTCTTGTGGGTTCTGCGGTGCGCCTGCGCAGACCGCCACTAGCACGCAAACCAAGGTAACCTGGACACATAGAAATTAGAAATTGTTAAATGATCTAGGATTTTTTTGATATCAGGTGCCATCTGTTGTTTAATTAGAAATAATACAAATAGTATATGCTCTATAATATTTAATATAATAGTAATATGCTCTATTAGAAGGCCGATATTCGTAATTTAAAACGTTCAAAATCTAGTCGCAGTCTCATTTCGGCGACAAACAAATGTCAAAACCTGTCAAAATGTAGGGAAATTAGAGGAATTTTTGACAGAATGAGACTGAGACTAGACTGTGAACGTTCGTAAAATTACGAGAATTGCCCCTCTGGTGTCAAGCATGTTATGTTTGTATCCAGTCTGCGACAGTTGACGGTCAGTCAGACTAACAAATAATAGATATTCTGTCCCATTTAGTCAGTTCTAGAAAACTTGCCAGTCAATATAGTCCTTTTGCAAACATACACAGAGACCCATTTGAGAGCTTTTTAGCATTAACAAAATAAGTGATGTTTTATGGGAACTGCACATGTTTTCTTGGCAAATAAAATTTACTGACTATAGCATAAGCGAAAGCACTAGGAAATGTTGAAGGGCGGGCGTTTTGGGGGACTGTCTTTTGTAATCTCGACGTTCGAAAAGTGCTGATTCTAAGCTTAGTTTGAATAAATGACTTTTCATTTGGATAATTATTTACTTAGATGTTTATTAAAGGCCAGATTTACAAGTAAAAAGCATCGTATACCTTTGAAGCAGAGTGCCACACATCTTAAGCACATTCGCGTTCTTACAAAGCATTCGAGTGTTACGCCTTTCTGAGTGCAACCCATGCACATGCGTTGTACAAACATTACACATTTAAAACAATATTTGTTCAACGCTTTCTTTGTTTACAAGTATTTTGTTCGATTATAAGGTTGAGCAATTGTTTGAGTGCTTACTGGACAGCGCTCGTTTATTTTAGGGTGTTTACTCAGTTTTTATGTGCCAAAGGAAGTTTTTTAAGTGATGGGTAAGAAAATATTATTATTAATTTTTTTTTTCGAAGCTTTTAAAATATTGTTTTTTAAATATTGTTCATTGTTTTTCCTAATTTGTTAATAACCGGTAATTGTATTATATAATATAATTTTGTTGTTTTAGAAGATTTGAATATTTAAATTTTTCTCTTACTCTAAAGTAGATAGAAACTATATTATAATTAATTCATCAAAGTAAAGGATAATAAAGCAGTTATTAGCCAGCAATCCTAACAGTTAGCTAATTAAACAGTTACATTAAAATATTGCAAATAAGCCGTTTATTTTCTAAATAAATAAAAAATCTCGACTCACGTATTTGAGCATGATGCTTAGTATTCGTCTTGAGTTCAAACTAACGAATGAGTAACTAGTGTAAGATCGTCCATTTTATATATATCCCGAGTTGCAGGCACTTGCAGATGTCTGACATCATGTAGGATGGGTCGCGGTGACGCGCTCCGAGGTACACTCTATGTTTCCAAGAGACCTCAGCACTTTTTTATGAACTTTGGACATGGCCGCTAATCAACAATAGGTTCTATGATTTGTGATGCGTGTTTTGAAATTAATTTAATGTGAATTGAATTTAGTTTTGTAAATATACTGCTCACTGGGAGTAAAGACCACCCTGCACCCTACACGGCAGTTTGAAATGTTCGCTTTGTATTATTCACTAAATCTTAGTCATTGTATGTTTTGTTCGTAATTGTATGCATAATAATTGCAGGATGTTTTAATGATATAAATATTAATTGAAAATGATTTTTCATCATTCGTACGTTTGTTTACTATTATGTAATATAAAATAAATAAGTTGACAGAATTATTATCTTGTCTCATCGTTCATACATCGCAACGGAATATCTAAACGTTTATTTTTAATTGTACTTTATGTTCGCTTGTTCTGTGCTTATCAAATGATGTCCTATAATTAAATTGAAACTCGAATTAAGCGGCTTATAGAATTAACGCTAAAGATCCGTTGCATTTAACTTGAACAAAAACTAATTTATGGTCAAACAAGGAAGTTTTTAAACCGATTGTATACAAAATGCATTGCGAAGTGGCAGATTACATATGACGTAGTACTTCACTATAAATATAATTGAATAATATAAAAACTGACTCAAAAATCATGACAGACAGATTAAGAAATAGTACGTGAGTGAAAACACAATGGGTTCGTTTAAAGCTTCGTATCATCATCGTTGTGACATATGTTTGCTCAGTCAACTGTAAAGGATTAGTGAGAAAAAAGATTAAATCTCCAAGATTTAATTTTATGACTGTCTCCTTGCTTAGAAATAGATACACTTATGTATCTAGTGTTTGTTATCTTTTGCGAAATACTATTGTCTTGTAGGTAAAATTGCAAAACAATGTTTGATTGTTGTCTAAAAACTTTAGTATTCTAATATTAAATGTAAAATCTTTTATTTATGATTACGAAATTTACTCAAAGAACCATCATCTCGCGTTTTGAAACATTCAAAACTAATCAAGCTAGGTACAATTTTAATGGAATATTTTGTAATAATCAGTGTATTCCGAACGACGAAGATGGCATATCAAACTTAGTTTGCTTTTATAGCTCATTATAAATTAATTATAATATCTATTTATACACGAAGAGTTATGTAATTCTTGTTTAATATACAACTGCGACATCAGTAAAACATTCATATAAAGTGATTATTAAACAATATAATATTTACTAATTGGCTATTTATAGCCGTGAGAACTTTGGATCCGGTACAAAATGTTACATGATTGGATTATGATTATTTTGACAAATTTTCGAGATTCATTGACTTTCTGCGACTCATCGACAAGTTCAAATCTTAAATCAAATGAAATCAATTTCGTAAAAGCTCTAAGATTGGAAAAATAAGGTGTCAGTCCTACTTTATCCTGTTTCATGCCAAAATAAAAGCTCGTCGTTTCCAAAATTCGGAAACGGAATTCTGAACCAAATGGAAACCGCTTTCGTCCACTGTCATGAAGTACTCGTATTTGCATTACGTCCGCGCGCCCTTCGGTATGCGATGCGCGACAATCGGCGTGACCATTCTTTTAAAATAAACAAAAGAGGAATCTGAAATTAAGTAATTGCCATTAAAAAAAGTTTCCCTTTTGGATCTTGGTTGACAGAATCCATAATTTGGCTTTTAGTTTGGATGTAAATCGTTGCTTTGTTCGAACACTAAAGAGCAATTGTTTCGCGTATTACCATACAATACAGTCGACAATGCACATACTATCTTGCTCATCCATACCCAAAAGTGTCAACAGGACTCACGTAAATATATACAAATTAAAAAAGAACTTATCAACGGGATAGGTCCAACAGTTGAACTTGATTTTCGGGTCAGCACCGACCAGCTTAGAGGCAATTCCCGTATTTTTAAGAGCATCCGCATTCTTATCTCCTTCTCAATCTGACAAAAATACCTATAATTTTCCTACATTTTCTTGACGTTGATTGTCACTGAGATGAAATTGCGACTAGATTTTGAACGTTTTTATTAATTACGAGAATCGGCCTTCTTATTTTGGTTTGGTCAGACTCCTTAGTCCAAATCACGTTAAGATCAGACCATATAGAAGTACACATAAACGAGCGTATTGTCCTAGTTGCCTTCGCGGCAAATATTTATAACTTTATTACAAAAAAAGGTCTACGCTACAAAACCGCGAATTAACCAACACCGCTCGATTAGTTTCATTGAACACCTTATTGAGCCAGCACTTTGCGGTTAGGTCATTATACAAAGGTGTTATTTCCTTTTCTTATTCTAAAACTAGTAGATCTTTGCAACAGTAGTAGTTTTAAAAACATAGACAGTCAAAATATGGTTCCACAAGCACAGTTGAACAAAAATTTAAAAAAAATCTTCCACGTCTGCGATTTCTTTGCTAAATTGCACCTCTCCCGATGTTGAAATCAAATATAAATCTTTTACCGTGTGTTGTGATCCCATTTAAAGATGTTTAATAAAAAAATAATTTTAGTTTGAATGGTAATAGCGGTTCGGTTCTTCGTAGTTCTTTTAGCTATCTCTAAAGGTAATTCTTGGACAATAGCTAGGTTATCTTCCGAGAGAAGAGATGTTAAGAATAGTTTCAAGAACCCTGCGAAGTTAAATCATTGTGCCAATCGTGGTATTTGTTGCAACTGTGCTATAATAATAATAATAATAATAATAATGATGCTATGCATCATGATGATTATGATTTTATTCAAGTGTGTAGCTTAGTATCCATAAGTTGAGGAGTCCAGACATGTGTTATTAAATCTTTGTGTATAATAAACAAGCTATTATTGTTAGGTAATCGGTAGTAATCAAATAATGTTGTTTGAACTTTCGACTGAAGAAATACTCATTCAATTTGAAGTGTGATAACACTGTGAATAGGTGCTTAAGCGTGGACATGATTTGCAATATTTTTATAGTAACTGTAGGTACTGACGTCTAGTTTTAAACCTATAGTCGGTACATAGCTTTAAAAAATAAGTAATTAAATTACAAGACAATATTATTTAAATACATATACAGGGTTATTTTTCAAAGACCAGCCAGGATGTGGTACAGACCATCAAACTGAACAACTTTCTCCATGGGACCAACATCGTAATCGCGAATAAAAATTCAGCCGTCCCATACATTTAGGTCGAGTAGGTATTGAAGTTTTCTATGGGACAGTTGATAAAATTTTCGCGATTACGCTATTTGTCCCATGGAGAAAGTTGTTCAGTTTGATGGTCTGTACCACATCCTTAAATTTGGCTGGTCTTTACATATATTAAATTGTATTGCTAATAGCATTTTTATTTGAGCCGACATACATGTTTTTTGTAGATTATAGTTTAAACATTTAAGAGTAATCTATACTTGTTTCATTCGAATGACAAAAATTAAAAAAAAAAAAACGAATAACGGAGAGGGAGCTCTATACGTTTTTGAAGTTTAACCTGTTATATTTATAAAAGCAATTTCATGTAATCCCAATGACGGTCAAGATAGATAGATAGACAGAATCCTCTTTATTATGTACACCATAAAAATTACAGATATAAATGTAGATGATGGTGATGATGATGTGCTGTGAATGTAGTCTAGAGTCTTAGAAGCCAATAAATGAGGAAGTGTAAGAGATAGTATGAATAATGTTATGCAACAATCGATTGACAAATTATATGGACGTAGGTAGGTTTAGGTCGCAATCATTTTCATTAACCGTTTTCAAACGGGCTGGATGTAAGATGGACATAAGGAAGATGACCATGTGTGAATTGTTATACAAGTGCGAAAAGAGCTCGAGAAATAAACTTCGTGCCTCAAAGCTCCGACGTTAATATTTATTTAGATACTTAACGTTGCAAAACCGTGGTTCCCGTCATAGACTTAGTAATGAAAACATATAGGACCTTAACTCCATTTTTTGTCATTTTTGTATTTTCAATGATACTCGTAGTTTTGTATTTTCAATTGCTTAATAAAACTTCATAATCATACTTTTTTTTTCATAAAAAAAGGAACCCTTATAGGATGATTTCGTTGTCCGTCTATCGATCTGTCTACCTGCCAAGACTCTTTTTCTTAGGAACGGGTGGTACGGGTGGGAACGGGAGGGTATCAAGTTGAAATCAATATCAAATACCTATCATGGGATAAATTCATGTTAACTACGGAACCCTTCATTGCGCGTGATCTGACACGCAATTGGCTGGTTTTTAAATACAATTTCACAAACAACAACGCCCCTCTGTCAATGTCATTCAAGCGCCAAAATCACTTGCAGCACTATACACGATACTAGAGTCGTCGGCCGTCGAGAAAATGCACAAATTCGCAAAACACGTATTCGTTTGTATGGAACTGACAGGTGTCAAGAACGCATTCTCTCTTCGGCCGCACTGTACATAGAATTACTAGCACTATAGTAGATTGTGACAAAGGGAGAGACAAAATCTTCTTCTTGTCCGTTTATCATCATCACCTCTAGCCTTTTTCCAACTATGTTGGGGTCGGCTTCCAGTTTTACCAGCCGGTCTATTCTGTAAGAATCTCACCGTGAAAAGTTAGGTGAAGTGAGCTTAGAGTGAACTGTCAATAGTGTAAATCCCTTAGCGTTAATTGGAATGACCGCTCACTCCGCGCTCACTTCACCTAAGTTTTCACGGTGAGGTGGTTACAGAATCGCACTGCTGATGCAGCTGAATACCAGTATTTTACATGGAGCGACTGCCTATCCCACCTCCACATCCCAGTTACTGGGTAATACTGTACCCCTTGGTAAGACTTCTTCTTGTCCATTATTATGAACAAGTTATAAACAAGTTAAAAGTGCATGAAGCATCGTCCGACTCGACTCAGTGCATCCATGCTCGTTTACTGGCATTTAGAATATTGATGTCTCCAAAACTATAAAGGTTTCTAGTATCTGTGAAGGATTTTATGAATAAATATAGACGTGTGTATTCTTTGTTAATGGCTTAACAATATTACTTAGGAAGGTGTTGCGTGTTCGTGACACAAAAAACAATTTTATAGCGTTATTTTTTATTATCCTTGTCAATGATTAAACTTTTTGTTAGGTTTTAAATATTTATCAAGTTAATTTATTGTAATCCTACCATAGGTATATAAATCATTAGTAGTGTAATAATACTAACAACAGTATTAAAAAAGCTGCACTTAGCGCTCTGTCGGATTTTTAACGCTTGCTTCAACGCCGGAAGTTGAAAATCCAACAGCGCGCATGTGTTTTAGGGCTTCATTTAGGTGTCGCCTAATATTAGTGAAAATGGACATTAATTTTGTAACATACGCCTTTTAAAATAATAAAACTCGAATAATCGTACCTAGTTCTACATATTTAAGTCACTCCAATGAGTACTTTTAAGGTTGACGCTGACTCATAGGATAGATTTATTACGTCACAAGATCCTCGACCTTCGATAGTGTCACACAACTGTGCGGTCCAATCGACCCTTCATTCTATTAACTTTGAGCGTCCATATGAACTTAACCTATTCCGTTATATTTACCGTCTCTCACAGCAATTATAGTCATAGCATAACATAACATTAAACTACCCTTGTAACCTTCGAAGGGATGGAGTCTACCTATTGTAGCGAAATAAAATCCTGATGTTCACATAAACACGTTTAATTTAGTGGTAAAAAAATATTGTAAACAAAACCTTATGTAGGACACAGCACGATTAAAAAAATTTAGTAAAACTCTGAAGCGACGTCCCTGGTGTTAGAGACCTATAAATTCCACTGTTAGGTACGCGTCGGTCACGATCCGTTTGCAAACGTTCCTATAACTTCCGCAATTAAAAAATATTTGCTAATCCTAAAATGGGTAACACGCACCAGGTCAATCTGCCGGTCGATTCTGTGTAAATCTCACCGTGAAATCTTGCGTGGAGTGAGCTGTCAGTGTCTTCCCACTGACGCTAGGGATTGACCAAGCAAACATTTACAATCATAATCACAGAACAGATAAAAGAGGTTTTATCTGTTCTGTGATCATAATCGAGATTTTAATAATATTTTTATGCTAAGTAATTCTATAGCTCATTTTATATAATTTCAAAGCTAGTATTTTAGTTGTCAAAACATTCCTATTTTGTGGGGTTATAAAATAAAATAGAAAAACAGAAACTCAGTCAAGATCTCAATGTTGTATTTTTCTCTTTTTTCTAGACTAGTCCTTATATAGCTTGAGGTGCGACCGTGCACAGCTACTAGACTGATGTAAATACGCATCGACATTGTTTGTTATTATGAGCGATTGTAGATGGAGTCTAGTAAAGACTGCAACGATGTTCAGCGCTGATAATAACCCAAATCTATTCAATTAGAAGAGATAACCGAGTGTGTCAAGTCATCGAGTGCTAACGGTGTGCCTGGCTGTGGCTGACGGACCATAGACTGAATTCAACCCGACGACGTAGTAAGAGTGGCGTGATCACTTCACGCGATTCATTACATTTCGCTCGTGAATCGGGTGAAGTGATAAAATCACGCCGCGCTTGCGCGTTAGGCACTGCCATTTCCAAGAAGTGAACTTGTTTTTTTTTTGCTGTCATTGATGACCATGTACATATTATTATTATGTCTGTTCGTATTCGAGTTCAGTGACAATAATTAGTTCCTAATTATTTTAATGCTTTTAGACATTTTATTGTCTAAATCCACTGTCTTTTATATGCCTAGCCTTTTCCCAACTATGTTGGGGTCGGCTTCCAGTCTAACCGGATGCAGCTGAATACCAGTATTTTACATGGAGCGACTGCCTATTTGACCTCCAGAACCCAGTTACTGGGTAATACGATACCCCTTGGTAAGAAGAGCCCGAAAGTCTGACAACCAGTGTCAGACTTTCGGGCTTCTGACTACTCGTAACAACTGTCAAAGATCCACGAATAACAGCCGGGACCAACGGCTTAACGTGCTTTCCGAGGCACGGAGGGGTCTCGGTATGTAAAGATGGTCACCCATCCACAGACCAACCGCGGCAAGCGTAGCTTAACCTGACCGATCGACCTATGCGGCTGTTATTATTTAGCCACGGGCCCCTCCTCTAAATCCACTGTCTTTGTACATCTAAAAAGTTAATTTTATCAGCCTACAATGCCTACATTTGGTTTTCAACAAACTGATATTACTTACATAACCGTATAGTTCGGAAGCGCCTCCGATTGGTCCCTAACACACGAACCTCCGTCGGCATGTGCGTTAGTTAAGACAATTGATAAAAGGCTCCTTTCATAATTAGGCGCACAAGTTTAATTTACTTACATTAATCAACTCTGTAAATGCGATAATCGCCATTTTCATGAGTGGTGGTTGAGGCTAAAAAACATCAAAATTGGGGATTTCGAACATCCACACCCCACTACAGGGGCAGTGAATAATACATCACTTAATTATTTGACGAATTCATCCATTGTTCAAATTAAATAAGTAGTGGTAATGAAGTGTTTTGCAGTTTTGATATTCAAAGTCGAAGTTTCGCGCCAATCTTGCGTGTTTACATTTTAACTTTTCACAAATATCACACACACTCCTAAAGATACGATTTAAAATGTGTCAAATGTAATTTAAAATGTTTTAAACAACAAGAAAGTGCCCATCTCGTAACGTCTTAAACAAACACAAGTTCAATAATACGCAATATTCATTACCACTAGGTACTCAATTCGTGTTCAAAATCGCAGAGTTCGCGGGACGCCGAGTCGCCGACCATTATTGTTTTTTTTTTTATTGTGTTGATGTGCGAAAGCGAAATGATTATTATGCCAAACGATTTTTTTTATTTCAATCGATTCGAGAAATTAATATGACGAATTTCAGATCGATTCTTACAAATTGAAATAAACTTATTTTAAGCATTAGATACTAATCTTATAAAAGCATTACACATAGATTGTATCCCGTAAACATAATAAAACCCGTATTTTTGATGCTAGTAACCCTTATATGAACAAGTAGTTCGTGGCACTGGCAACCCTACGCCGAAGTGATGTTGCCATGGGTTACGAGCATCGCGTGAAGGGAGATTTTGTACATTCCGAACTACGCTGTAATCGATTTGTGCGTGCTCACACCTCTTCCGAATTAGCGTGTCATGTAGCGTGTGATAAGGATGTCTCGTGAATCGAAAAAGATGAAGTCTTCTGAGTGAGCGCTGTCAACGGTTGTGATCTAATCGGATCTAAATCGGAAGGGAAATTATAAATTGTTGAAGTGAGCGCTGTGGGCGATGATGGCCTAATTCGGAATAACCTAAATCTCCCGCCGCGCAAGCGCGTTAGGCACTGCCATTTCCAAGAAGTGAACTTGTTTTTTTTTTTTTTGCTGTCAGTTGATGACTATGTACATATTATTATTATGTCTGTTCGTATTCGAGTTCAGTGACAATAATTAGTTCCTAATTATTTTAATGCTTTTAGACATTTTACTGTCTAAATAAACTGTCTTTGTACCTACATTTAAAAAGTTAATTTATCAACCTACATTTGGTTTTCAACAAACGGATATTACTTATCCGTATAGTTCGGATTCGGAAGCGCCTCCGATTGGACCCTAACACACGAACCTCCGCGGGCATGTGCGTTAGTTAGGACAGTTGATAAAAAGCTCATATGTTAACGCCATTATAAATCTTTCATAACTAAGTGCACAAGTTTATTAATTTACATAGACAATATTCAACTCTGTAAATGCGATAATCGCCATTTTGATGACAGTGGTGGTTGAGGCTAAAAAACATCAAAATTGGGGATTTCGAACATCCACACCCCACTACAGGGGCAGTGAATAATACATCATATAATTATTTGACGAATTCATCCATTGTTCAAATTAAATAAGTAGTGGTAATGAAGTGTTTTGATATTCAAAGTCGAAGTTTCGCGCCAATCGTGCGTGTTTACATTTTTTACTTTTCACAAATATCACACACACTCATATAGATACGATTTAACATGTGTCAAATGTAATTTAAAATATTATAAACAACAAGAAAGTGCCTATCTCTTAGCGTCATAAAAAAACACAAGTCCAATAACACGTAATATTCATTACCACTACTCAATTTGTGTCCAAAATCGCAGAGTTCGCCGGCCAATCGGCCATTATTGTTTTTTTTTTTTTATTGCTATGATGTGCGAAAACGAAACGATTATTATGCCAAACGATTTTTTTTATTTCAAGCGATTCGAGTAATTAATATGATGAATTTTAGAAATCGATTCTTACGAATTGAAATAAATACCAATCTAATCTAATAAAAGCATTGTTTATAATGGTGATTTAAGGCGGAAACACATTATTAAAACGTGACGCGACCCGATGAAACGCGATGCGTGTTGAGTCGAATCAAATGTATTGTTTTCTATAGACCAGAGTCACACTATGAACATCCGACGCGACGCCATGCGCGCACACGCCACTCGATCCAGACGTGCCAGGTCGGTGTGTTGCCCATGGTGGGGGTAAACACGCCATCCAACGCGGCGCGCGCGGTATGTTTCTAGACAACACCCAACGCCACGCGTAAGCCGTTCGAGAACTGTCACAGAGCAATTATATGCGTTCCCAATTCTTCAAACTGTCAAACGGAGTTTATGCTAATTTAATATTATTTTTTGTATTTATTTAGCGAAATGACCGACGAACAATTAATTAATAGTACATAAGTCCATACGATTCCACTGCTGTTAGCTAACTGGATTCAGAATTTGCTAGTATGTCGTGACGTCGCGTGTTGGTAATGTGCACGGTGCATATCGGGTGTCGACACGTTGCGTCGCGTCGCGTTTTTAACCCCCGACGCAAAAATGACGGCGTGTTATAATTTTGACGTCTCTCTCTCTCTGTGTGTGTGTGTATGTATGTCTGTCTGTGGCATCGTAGCTCCCGAACGGATGAACCGATTTTGATTTTGTTTTTTTTTTGTTTGAAAGGAGAATTTGTCAGGAGTGTTCAGTTCAGTTGTGTTGGAGTGTCAGCTATGTTTGATGAAAATCGGTCCAAGATGGCCGCCGCCACAAAATGGCGGATTACATATTTTTTTACAACTCCCTCAATATGGGTATCAAATGAAAGGGCTTGATTAGTAGAATACTATACACTATGATAAATTTCAAATCCAAGATGGCCGCCACAACAAAATGGCGAATTAAAAAAACCTGATTAAATACAAAATTACCAGAATCTTAAAACGCAAGAAAATAAAAGAAAAGAAATAATAACGAGTCCCTACAAAAAGCATGAAATAAAAAATTAAATAAAAAATTTAAAAACCTCCGACTGCGTGAAACCCTTTATAAAGAAAAAAATAACCTTGAAATTATGACCCTACGTAAGTACGTATGAAATTTTTTGATTAAATATTGTCCTGTCGGGGGGTTTTAACAATGTGTTTCCGCCTTAAATCACCATTATAAACAATGCTTTTATTAGATTAGATTGGTATTTATTTCAATTTGTAAGAATCGATTTCTAAAATTCATCATATTAATTACTCGAATCGATTGAAATAAAAAAAATCGTTTGGCATAATAATCGTTTCGCTTTCGCGCATCACACATAAAAATAAAAATAAAAAACAATAATAGTCGGCGAACTCTGCGATTTTGAACGTAAATTGAGTACCTAGTGGTAATGAATATTACGTGTTATTGGACTTGTGTTTGTTTATGACGCTAAGAGATAGGCACTTTCTTGTTGTTTATAATATTTTAAATTACATTTAAATTACAGACATAGGAGAATTTAGACAATAAAATGTCTAAAAGCATTACAATAATTAGGAACTAATTATTGTCACTGAACTCGAATACGAACAGACATAATAATAATATGTACATGGTCATCAATTGACAGCAAAAAAAAAAAAAAACAAGTTCACTTCTTGGAAATGGCAGTGCCTAACGCGCTTGCGCGGCGGGAGATTTAGGTTATTCCGAATTAGGCCATCATCGCCCACAGCGCTCACTTCAACAATATATAATTTCCCTTCCGATTTAGATCCGATTAGATCACAACCGTTGACAGCGCTCACTCATAAGACTTCATCTTTTTCGATTCACGGGACATCCTTATCACACGCTACATGACACGCTAATTCGGAAGAGGTGTGAGCACGCACAAATTGATTACAGCGTAGTTCGGAATGTACAAAATCTCCCTTCACGCGATGCTCGTAACCCATGGCAACATCACTTCGGCGTAGGGTTGCCAGTGCCACGAACTACTTGTTCATATAAGGGTTACTAGCATCAAAAATACGGGTTTTATTATGTTTACGGGATACAATCTATGTGTAATGCTTTTATTAGATTAGTATATAATGCTTAAAATAAGTTTATTTCAATTTGTAAGAATCGATTTCTGAAATTCGTCATATTAATTCCTCGAATAGATTGAAACAAAAAAAAATCGTTTGGCATAATAATCGTTTCGCTTTCGCACATCAACACAATAAAAAAAAAAACAATACCTAATGGTCGGCGAACTCTGCGATTTTGAACACGAATTGAGTTGAGTACCTAGTGGTAATGAAAATTGTATTATTGAACTTGTGTTTGTTTAAGACGTTACGAGATGGGCACTTTCTTGTTGTTTAAAACATTTTGAATTACATTTGACACATTTCAAATCGTATCTATATGAGTGTGTGTGATATTTGTGAAAAGAAAAAATGTAAACACGCAAGATTGGCGCGAAACTTCGACTTTGAATAACAAAACTGCAAAACACTTCATTACCACTACTTATTTAATTTGAACAATGGATGAATTCGTCAAATAATTAAGTGATGTATTATTCACTGCCCCTGTAGTGGGGTGTGGATGTTCGAAATCCCCAATTTTGATGTTTTTTAGCCTCAACCACCACTATCATGAAAATGGCGATTAACGCATTTACAGAGTTGAATATTGTTAGGGACCAATCTGAGGCGCTTCCGAACTACACGGTTACCTATGTAAGTAATATCAGTTTGTTGAAAACCAAATGTAGGCATTGTAGGCTGATAAAATTAACTTTTTAGATGTACAAAGACAGTGGATTTAGAGGAGGGGCCCGTGGCTAAATAATAACAGCCGCATAGGTCGATCGGTCAGGTTAAGCTACTCTTGCCGCGGTTGGTCTGTGGATGGGTGACCATCTTTACATACCGAGACCCCTCCGTGCCTCGGAAAGCACGTTAAGCCGTTGGTCCCGGCTGTTATTCGTGGATCTTTGACAGTCGTTACGGGTAGTCAGAAGCCCGAAAGTCTGACAACCAGTCTTACCAAGGGGTATCGTATTACTTACCCAGTAACTGGGTTCTGGAGGTCAGATAGGCAGTCGCTCCATGTAAAATACTGGTATTCATCTGCATCCGGTTAGACTGGAAGCCGACCCCAACATAGTTGGGAAAAGGCTAGGCAGATAAAAGACAGTGGATTTAGACAATAAAATGTCTAAAAGCATTAAAATAATTAGGAACTAATTTATTTCACTGAACTCGAATACGAACAGACATAATAATAATATGTACATGGTCATCAATGACAGCAAAAAAAAAAAACAAGTTCACTTCTTGGAAATGGCAGTGCCTAACGCGCAAGCGCGGCGTGATCTTATCACTTCACCCGATTCACGAGCGAAATGTCATGAATCGCGTGAAGTGATCACGCCACTCTTACTACGTCGTCGGGTTGAATTCAGTCTGATCCGTCAGCTAGGCACACCGTTAGCACTCGATGACTTGACACACTCGGTTATCTCTTCTAATTGAATAGATTTGGGTTATTATCAGCGCTGAACATCGTTGCAGTCTTTACTAGACTCCATCTACAATCGCTCATAATAACAAACAATGTCGATGCGTATTTACATCAGTCTAGTAGCTGTGCACGGTCGTACTTCAAGCTATATAAGGACTAGTCTAGAAAAAAAGAGAAAAATAGAACATTGAGATCTTGACTGAGTTTCTGTTTTTCTATTTTATTTTATAACCCCACAAAATAGGAACGTTTTGACTACTAAAATACTAGTTTTGAAATTATATAAAATGAGCAATAGAATTAGCATAAAAATATTATAAAAATCTCGATTATGATTGTAAATGTATGCTTGGTCAATCCCTAGTATCAGGTGGAATGACACTGACACTTCACTCCACGCTCACTTCACTTGAGATTTCACGGTGATATGGTTACAGAATCGCACTGCTGTTATCCGGTAGCGAGACAACAATTTATAAGAAATTTTTAAATTAAATAAAACAATATAACGAGAAATTTAAAAAAAAGCTACTAAAAAAAATACGTGAATCCGGTCCTAGACTCCAGAATGGCAGTTGGAAGGCTCACTGGCTGGCTGGTACTGGAAACCACCACCAGCGTGGGGTTCGAATTCCAATAAAAGCTTGCAGCCGTCTGGTCCCAGGCTAGCGGTGGGGGCGAATTCAAGATTCGCCCATAGTCTTCGGATAAATCTATAAAAAATAACGAAAAAATGATAATCCAAGACGCAGGCAGAATCTTTTATAACAAAAGAGATGAAGTAAAGTTAAAATTACATACCAAGTCCTGAAAGATGAAACCTGACTCGCAAGTTTTAGATGCTGTAATTTCGGGAACAGTTCCCTTTGATCCGGTCGCACAACGGACGAACTCGGTCGTTCAAATCTTTATAGTGGCAAATAATTATATGGTCAAACGGGAAAAATAGTAATATAGATGACCGTCCTGTGCCCAAATAAAAGCTTCCAATAAAAAATCTCGGCAAGAGAAAAGACAATGATCGTTTCCGATTCAAAATTCAAAAAAAACCAATAAGAAGAAAAAACCTTTCTGACTGTAAATAAGGTAGAATTTGTTATAAAAGGAGGTTGTTCGCGATAAAATTAATATGTAGCATTTGCCAATGCTGCAGTACCCCCTTTCCAAGAAAAAACAATTAAGTTATAGAAGAAAAAACGTAATAATAATCAAAGGTAAGAACAAAAGGTGAAGTAACGACTTCAAAAGAAAAGGAAATAACAATAAACAAACAACCTAATAATAGGGAAATTATTAATTAAATCGATGAGTTTAAAAAACCCACACTAGTGTTAAATAATCGATAACAGTTTATCGACAGTGTCCCAGCACTAGACCCGTCATTAACTCTATGAAGGAATCTACGTCATCTGAGCGCATATGACAGAACTGACAAATAACAAAAGTTTGTCGACAAATTGTTTCCACTTGGAACTACTAGATGTCGTTGTTAACTTTTTAGCTGTCGAAATATTTACTAATTTATGTTAATATTATGCGAATTTATATTACAGGGGAATAAATGATATGTAAAAGTAAAAATAAGAAAGGATATAATAAATAAAGTGAACATAGAATGATTAAATCATAAGAGAATTATTTAAGAATATCTTTAAAGTGATATTTTCCAGAATGGACAGATTCGCAGTCTTGAAGAACATAATTATGTGGTCCTAGAGATAACCCTAATTACACGACATTTAATAAAGCGCGGAGCAAGCTTTCCTGAAAAATAATCTGCCCCAGAGGACCTAGAAAAGTTTCGTCTCCATACAGTGTCACCAACGATGAGAGTGACAGGCGAACGATTCCTATTATACGCTCGAGAATTACGGAGGAAAGCCATAGAAAGATTATCAGCGACTTTTGCGTAAACCCCGGCAAGGGAAGAAAGATTCGAGGCGTGTTGAAACCGACTTTCAGCTAAATTTACGCTTTGAGTCTGATTACTGGCACGACCAGAAGTAACAACTTCCCTACCAAACATTAGGAAATTAGGAGTGAAACCTGTGGCTAAATTAATGCAAGAGTTTAGATAGAGTTTGACTTTGGGTAAAAGTTTTGCCCAGTTTCTTTGGTTTTCTCTGACTAATATGCTCAAACACGTAACGATACTGGATAAAGCGTTCAATCGTGTTGGCTTGAGGACTATAGGTAACAACAAGTTTGTGTTGGAAAATCGATATTAAAGAATGTAAGAAAATTTAAAAACTGATTACCTACAAAGAAAAACGGTAATTGAAGATTAATAAAACAACTTGGTTACAAACCATCGTTTTAACAGAGAATAGCTAAAGAAAATTTTAATTTAAAAATATAGAACCTCTTCTTTCGAAGTCGGTTAAAAATAGATCAGACTAAATACCACCAACCATAAAAAAACTAACTAACCATAAACAAACAATTGGCAATGGACCGATGTCGTCGATAGAAATAACCCTTCATCTGCTATGTTAGAATACAATAAAGATAAAACGAAATTAAATACGAAATCAGCTAATATGTATGAAGTTGGAAAGAGTTAGAAATTTAGTGATAAATCTGACGGAGAATTGTACGGCAACATAACGGCAAGGAAAAGATAGTTAATCGAGAATCGAAAGGCAAACAAACCCTAAATGGACTGCAAGGCTGTAAAACAAATAGCAAACCTAAACAGTCTCGAAACCGACCAAATAATCACACCTTCAACTACCATAATAAAAACAAATCCAAAAAATATATGGGTCAGATTCCACGTAGCAGAAAAGTGTTAGATACGGAGTAATATAGCTGGTAGAAGAATAGTACGGTGACGCGACGTCGCAGGAACGGCTGGGCTAAGAATCAAAAAAGAGACAAATAGATAGGTACTAGCAAACATCTGCGCAAAAAACGAACAGCTGGGCTAAGAATCAAAAACAAAGAACAACAAGATACTTAGCAAACAACTGCGCAAAAAGAAACGAACAGATGGGCTAGACATCAAAAATAAGTCAAATAGAAACTAGCAAACAACCGTGCAAAGAACGCTTACCTTAGTCACGACGCCTAAACACATTCACACACCGAGCACAAACTACAGGGTACTAACTACTACTAACTATTGGATAAAAATAAAACTCGGGAAAAAGATTATATTTACTGGGGAGGGAAATAAGAGAGTAGATTATTTAGAATAATTACAAAGCTTTTTTAAATTGCACAACAACACACCACACTAAAGAAAATAACTCCCAACAGCACTGAAAGGGTTGACTACTCCATCGTATCCATGGTAACCATCTTGTTTGACGGAACGAAAAAAAATCCACCATTTGTCAAATTCTAAAACCTGAAAATGTCAGCAAAGAAATGATGATTAAAATAATTTGCTCGGAAAGAGCAACCACACACGAAATAACGAAAAAAATATTTAAATCATTATTTAGGAATACTAAAAGTACTTACTTTAAGTTCGGGCGCCATATTGTAGCGAAATAAAATCCTGATGTTCACATAAACACGTTTAATTTAGTGGTAAAAAAATATTGTAAACAAAACCTTATGTAGGACACAGCACGATTAAAAAAATTTAGTAAAACTCTGAAGCGACGTCCCTGGTGTTAGAGACCTATAAATTCCACTGTTAGGTACGCGTCGGTCACGATCCGTTTGCAAACGTTCCTATAACTTCCGCAATTAAAAAATATTTGCTAATCCTAAAATGGGTAACACGCACCAGGTCAATCTGTTATCCGGTAGCGAGACAACAATTTATAAGAAATTTTTAAATTAAATAAAACAATATAACGAGAAATTTAAAAAAAAGCTACTAAAAAAAATACGTGAATCCGGTCCTAGACTCCAGAATGGCAGTTGGAAGGCTCACTGGCTGGCTGGTACTGGAAACCACCAGCGTGGGGTTCGAATTCCAATAAAAGCTTGCAGCCGTCTGGTCCCAGGCTAGCGGTGGGGGCGAATTCAAGATTCGCCCATAGTCTTCGGATAAATCTATAAAAAATAACGAAAAAATGATAATCCAAGACGCAGGCAGAATCTTTTATAACAAAAGAGATGAAGTAAAGTTAAAATTACATACCAAGTCCTGAAAGATGAAACCTGACTCGCAAGTTTTAGATGCTGTAATTTCGGGAACAGTTCCCTTTGATCCGGTCGCACAACGGACGAACTCGGTCGTTCAAATCTTTATAGTGGCAAATAATTATATGGTCAAACGGGAAAAATAGTAATATAGATGACCGTCCTGTGCCCAAATAAAAGCTTCCAATAAAAAATCTCGGCAAGAGAAAAGACAATGATCGTTTCCGATTCAAAATTCAAAAAAAACCAATAAGAAGAAAAAACCTTTCTGACTGTAAATAAGGTAGAATTTGTTATAAAAGGAGGTTGTTCGCGATAAAATTAATATGTAGCATTTGCCAATGCTGCACTATGTATATACCTATCCAGCAGACATCTATTTCACCACGAATGTATTTGAGTACCAAATACATTCGTGGTGAAATAGATGTCTGCTGGATCTTTAGCCTCAGTTAGGACTAAACTCAAAGTCTTAATTGTATAATTATTTTTTTATATCTTTTTTATATTTAATTGTTCTTTCCCAAAACTTTTTCATTAACTATGGAAAAGTTTACATTTTGTAAGTTTTGTTTATTTTTGGTTTTTAAATACTAATTGTTTTACCTAAATTATGCATGCTAGATTGACATCGAACCTGAAAAGTTAGAAACTGGAGTACTATAGATTTTTAACAAGATTAATGAGATGACCTCTGTTTGTTCTATGGGATGTCTTCTATAGAACACACCGAGGTCATCTCTTTATGATCTAAGGAAAATACCCCGAGTAGACTGCGGAAAACCTTTACAACATTGGTTTGTGCAGTTTTGAAAAGACTTGTGGGCCTAGCCCGAACGTGCGAAGTAAACGGAAAGTAATATCAAACGATTTTATTGAAAATATTTGTATCGCGCATAACTTTTACTTAGGTTTACTACTTTATTCGTGTGTCTGGGTGATACTTATTGTGCTTGTCACAATTTTTTTAACCAAAATGCCATGGTCAGTTGTATTTTCGATGAAATAAATTGTATTGTTGTGGTGCATCAGAAAGCAATGGTGACCCAGTGAGAGCGGTGGTGACCCAATGGTAACAGCCGCGATTTACAAGTTGTAGGTCGTGAGTTCCAACCCAGACAGGCACTATTATTTGTGTATTTAATTTCATCATCACTGCTCTCAAAACGGTGAAGGAGAGTATCGTGAGAAAACCGACATGTCTTAGAACCAAAAATTCAAAGATATATGACATCCGCCAACCCACACTGGACCCGCTTGGTGGATTATGGCCCACCCCCTCTCACAGAGAGGAGTCCTGTGTCCTAGCAGCGGGAACATTATATTATTATGTTGGCTGATTATGCTTATGCTTACGTCTCGCGTTCGTGCTAAGGCCTCTGTAACCAGCAGTGACGCGCTCACAAGTAGGTAATATTAATGTTGACGTTTTGGGAAAAATAAAAATGTGCCATTAACATTAACGGCACGAAAATGCCTAATCTATTGTGTGTCCTCGCAAAACATTTACTAAACCGTAGCCACCTAATCTCTAAGTGCGACTGGTAGGTTCTAAGGCTAAATGTTAATTTGGCGAATGTCTAAAATTATCCTACTAATATTACAAACGTGAAAGTTTGTATGGATGGATGGATGTTTTGTTTGTTACTCTTTCACGCAAAAATTACTGAACTGCACCCTAATTGCGTAACATACAATTAGTCGGAATCGGTTTCATTTTGACAGTTCAACAACATTCATTGCGTTATTTACGTGTTGAGCAGACAAATTTTTCATGAAGCAATGTATTAGCAATTTGCTTCAAAATGATTCAGATTTGATTGATGTTACGCAATTAGGGTGCGGATTTGGATGAAATTTAGCACACAGATGGTTTATAACCAGGATTAACATATAGGATACTTTTTATCCCGATATTCCCACGTGATCGAAACTTATGCGGGTGAAACCGCGGGGCACAGCTATTATAATATAAACCTCTATGATGATTCACTTCGACCTTGAAACAGTTTTATCGGACAATGATTTTTCAACTTTCTATAACTTTATACTAATCAAGTTAATTAAATCTTAGGTTTAAAGCTATTTTATTTCTCAGAAGAACTTAAATAACATAGTTCACTTAAAATTAAATACAAATTGCTTACATGTAAATAATGAATAATATCATATATTTGCCTCTTGGGCGTTGGCGACGTTACAGGGTACATACATATATGTTTCTTAAGTTTTGCCTTAAATATGTTTATACTACTTCTTTAAATCCTCCGGTAAACAGTTGTGCAAAAAATCTTGCAAAACATCTTGCATCCACAAATAGGAAAGATCGTTATGGAAATAGTTATCAAAGGAATCATTTATAACATAGCAGGTATATAGGTAGCCAGAAACCAGGTATATAGGTACAGTGGATATCCATAAACCAAATACTACATAAAAAGTTATCTAGAATTCCAATAAATAATTACCTATTGATCTATAAATCTACTGTTAGTTCGGCAGACAGTGAGTCGCCTAGATGTTATGCCGTGCTCAAATAAATAAGATTACAGCACAAAATTACGCAGGTTGATTATGAATAATATTAAAAACCAATAAGTTCCTAAAAAATTAAACGTGGTCCTTGGATTCGAAGACTATTCATACTTTTTGTTTGTCGATTACGTTCAATCTTCATTTAATTGGTTATTGTGTTTTTATGTATTAGAGTTTTTCACATAACCAAGGTTATTTAATTATTGTTGATAAAGTTCAGTAACAAAAATATTAGCAGTTTACATTCCCGTCGTAATGAACTCGCCAACGTAATGCCAAGGCAATGAAACTTCGTTTGATATTTCGATTATTTAACTATGCATGGGACTGGTGTAAAGATGCGCACTGATGGCGGGTGTGGGTTATTTTTGTAATATTTGCTTGAGAATTTTCTCGCAAAAATTTATGAACAACACAATAAGGCTTAAAAAATACATAATTCTAACTAACTTACTGACTTTTCTATATAGAACACATAGTTTCTTTTTTTATTAATTCTAATTGGCAGCAAATGTAATACTAACGTCTCTTATCTCAAATTTCAGAGTAAATATTATTTTCCAGTTATTAGAGTAAAGTCATTTCCTAAACCTCTCAACTCTCATTCTATCCCATTCAGTGTATTCCTCAAATACGAATGCAGACCATCCTTCTGTGCTTGGACCCTGTTAAAATTGTTTTATACGAATGACTGTTTTTTCTTCATTTTATGAAACTTCTGCTGAAGTTTGTGTTTTATTTGAAGGTTTAGTGATATGCTTGTAGGTATGCAAATATACAGTTAACATAAACATTTGTTTTTGTGATGAATGCCTACAAAACTTCTTCGGGCAAACCAAACATGTTACCCACCCGATAGAGCAATAATTTTGATGTTGTATTATAATACTATTCGTTAGTAGTTTGTAATCTGAGATACAGATCACTAGTTGGGTAGGTACATTTTGAAATGTATTCTTTTTTGAATGAATTAGAAGCGTATCATCAGTGCTCAGCCTTACGCGGCCCTTAGAATGTCAAACTCATATTTAGTAGCCACCAAACTAGCACGTATGTTTAGGTACTACCAATTAGATAAACTAATTATGTACATATCATTTGAATTGCAATTGACTCCCCTAATTACCAGACTTGTCACTGTTGCCTTCAGACTGATTATGTGTTTTATATCTTAGTTAATGTGTAGGTCTATGGAAATGAGATGCCATAAAATTCTAATAAACAAATACATTGGCAAAACGAGTATGTAATGATCGTAGTAGGTGGCGTTTTGTAGTTTCTGCTTAACCCCATGCGAAGAAGGCGTGAATTTATGCACGTATCTAAGTAAATACATTAGCATATGCAGGTACATAAATAAATTATCAATTGTCAGTAGATTTCACACGATAGAAATAAACTCCTAATGAAATCCTTGACTTTTGTTCAAGCATCGTAATTTACTCATATTTACATCAAAATAGATTGCCATATTTGTTTATGTTATATACCATAAACTAGCGAGAATTGCACCTCTAATAACGTTTTATTCCCATTTAATTTTTTTTAAAAATAAGCACCTCAAAAAAGCACCTGCCTCGTATATGTACGAGTATACCTAATTTAGGAAATTCAATCATACGGTAAGTTTCAAAGTTAGTAAATCTTCATATTAAATTTTGTTTTTGTGGCATTAAGGAAATTATCTTTTAAAACCACCACTGCTCTTGGATTTGGAATCTCACATCACATGCAATATCGAGAAATAAATTCTCAATTTTAGTGAAATACGTTAAATTAGCGTTTGTTTGAATAAATACTAATGTCAATAGTATGATTTTGTTCAGGAGCCATGTTCCATCATCACAAATATTATAATAATCGAGTCGCTTAACTAACGATTTGTGTGGGAAAATTAATTGGAGATAAATCAGATATTATCAGTATATGGATGACACTGAGCAATTTATAGAAATTCACCAGTCACGTAAATATATCTTGTGAACACAAATCTATCTTTTTCATAGTATACGTCGAAAGTACTTGTGTCTGTGACGAAGATACGTAGAATATTCCAGGAAAAGTTCAGAGGGGCAATTCCCGTAATTTTAAGAACGTTAAATCTCAATCTGTCAAAAATACCTGTAATTTCCCTACATTTTTGACAAGTTTTTGACATTGTTTCTCGCTGAGATGAGATTGCGTCTAGATTTTGAACGTTTTTGACTAAGGGAATTGGCCTATAGGAGTACTGTTTTCATTTCAAATAAATACCTCCAGTTTCTAGTTGCATAGTTAGAAACACCTGCGTCTTATATTTATAGGTACGGAAGTAAAAATATGTATTAAAATAAACACAGTTATGTAAGTAACCGCGAATAGGCAAACATGACATGTGTACCTATGACACGCATAACAACCGGTTTAGTATCTACGAGTAGGTACTACATGAACCTACTGCAGTGACAGAGATAAAATTTGATGCGCCATATTATGTGCGTTCTCTAAGAACTATTTTATAGGACGTGCACACCAATAAACTATTGCAATTTTCGGAGTAGACGTGCTATAGTTGAGAAAGATTGTCCAATGGCAAAGAAGGATACTTTAATCCTTCATTTTCTTTTTAAGGCGAAAGCGCCAGGTTAGTCCGAGAAATTCATAGTATGTCTTTTTGAATGAATTTTTATGAAACCGTGATATTTAAGCCCAATTTTTACATTGAGAGTTGTATTGATGATTCTAGTGATTATAATTCTGTAATATATACATATTTCTTACAGTCGCGAATTATATTTTGATCAACAATGACCTGCAAATTACAAAATAACTTTAGAGAATTGAATTTCGCGGGCAACCCTAAATCGTATTGTTCTAAAGTAGGCAGCATCGTTCTTGTACTAGCAACAAACTTTAACATACAATTTGCATGTCAAACAGTAGTAATAGTATAAAAATATTATAAAATCCCCTACATCGTTATTGAAATCGAATTGAAAGCCTAATTCTGAACTGCGGACATTTGACATGATAATTACGATTAATTTATATTTTTTACACATCGAGGAACCGAAATAATCTTGTTCGGTTCATTAACAGCACGCATAAACAATTATGGTATAATATTTATAAGGTCAAAAAAATAAGGTTTTGACCGTCAATTCCGCATCAGAGTCATAAATAACCATTTTTTCAACCATAGACGAAATCTAAGCATGGTTTGTTTGTACGTTTGTATACTCTGCGAGGTCAAACAATATGAATTCTAACTGGATAATTTAAGGTGCAGGGTTGGCACTTGTGATATTAGGAAGTTAATAAATTGTTGAATGTTACTTGTTGCTTTTATTTTTGATGTTTTTTCAAAATTAAATTTAAAATAAGACAAAATAATTATTTGCAAAGTTGTAGAATACGAAAATAATTTCAAAAGTATTTAACACTTGCTTCAAACTCTCGGGATGGAATCTCGTCGGGATGCAGGAAGTATGTGATAAATATTACCTATGTATCTAGATTGTAAAAACTCCATAAAACTAAGAACAAACATGGTCTTTAAAAAAAAATGTTTCTAATTTTATTCTTTTACAAGTAAACTGAGCTCAAATTATTAGAAGATAAAAGAATAGACACCCCTGAAGTCAGAGACATTTTATTGAAAATTCAATTACAATGACATATTGCGCGGTGTGGGTTACCGCAGCCTTCTATTACGTAACCGAAGTACGATATTTATACATGTATAGACTTTAAAGGCATACTGCACAGTTGAAGAATAAACAGGCTATGTGTGGCAAGGGATTATAATGAAAATTACTGTTTGATAAGGTAGATACAGGGTGGCAGGGAATCGACGTGTTATTGTGGGTTCAGTACATGATTCTGAACATCCATGCGTTAAAGTTTTTCGTCGGTTATTAAAAAATATGTTAGCTGTTCCATACATTTTGATTTTATATGAAACAGCAGATTTCTGTTTGATAACCGACGAAAAATTAGAAAAATCATGTGCTGAATTCATGGTTTCAATTTGCGCGTCGATGTCCCTGCCACCCTGTATGCTAGAAATGCGGGAAAAGAATATGATTAAAAATCACTTAACCTATTCGGCTTTCGAGTATACACTCGCCAAAGGAGATAAGTAACCAGGGTCGTCGGATATAGTTGACGTTTAATAAGAAACCGATGGATGCTTTCGAATGAAATTTAATTTGATAAATTAACTGTTTGTTTTCTATTAATTAAATCAAATTTTATTCAAAGAAATCCATCGGTTTCTTACAAAACTTCGACTATATCTGTCGGCCCTGGTTACTTATCTCCTTTGGTGACCGTACTTCAATAAACATTAAGGATTTTACCTTTCATTTCGTCTGACCTCTTTGGTTATTACAGCCAGTAATTAAAATTTCCTAGTTGAGGATTTGTGGGGTGACGTAAACAGTTGCAAACTCGTGACTCGCCCTACTGATACATCCTCTTAGAACATGGACTCCGATCTCAATAGAGATAATGTTGGAAGGACATACGAAACATTTAACTGAACATTATACACTTAATTATCTACTTAATTAGTTGTAGAGGTCCTCGTGAAAGAGTTGGTCTGGGGAAGTAACTACGACTACTATAACAATAACGGGAAGAAAAGTATTTTATATAAAGGAGCGGCACTACACAATAAATTGCCAGATAATAAACATGCAAAAACAGTAAATATAAAAAAGAACGTTTAAAGTCATTAACAATGCAACACAAAAGAACAAAAGAAAAGGACATGTCCAAAAATGGTGTTTTTATTATTCAATAATTCCAACAAGGATAAATTAAATATATTTAGATAGACGTCTCAAAAACTAGTGGTTCTAACATACATTTTTAAAGGCCCCCAACTTTGAGAATTTTTATTTTTTTTATTTTAGTGTGAATTTACTCCTAAAAGAAACAAACCTACTTAATTGTCTAGGATAATAAAGTGAAAACACCCCAAAAAATAATAATCTTGTCAAAATTGACATATGGTATTGCCATTACTGTCAATCAATGTTTGATTTATGGGTATGTCAATGTGAACGAAACGAATCTAATCAGATGATTTATTTACCTACATATGTAATATAATCTATACTAATAATAAAGCGGTTATCAAGAAGTGCATGTTTTGAAGGGCGGGCGTTTTTGGGGGACTGTCTTTTGTAATTTTGATGTTCGAAAAGTGCTGATTCTCAGCCTAATTTGAATAAATGACTTTTGATTTGATTTCATTTGAGACCACAGCGGCTGCATAGCAGGAGTAAATGATAATGGTATCTATTGATCGTGAACATTTTATAATTACGTAGGAGAATTCCTTTTTAATGACTTGGAACCAAGTTCGGAAGTGGATGAAAAGCGTTTCGACGACAATATTATCCTATTTAAAAACTGAATTAATATGCTATGATTGGACGCAAGTGTTACAGTTTTCTTATGAAATAAAACTTTTATTTTATTTTATATATTCTTTTATTAATTTTCGTCATTTTCAATGTCTTCTGAGCAGGTGGAGATAGGTATATCATTTTGATGCCGAGCTCATCCAAGATACCAGACAATAAACTTGTCATCACAAGAGACAACTTACTACAGTCCTTTTTCCAATTATGCAACTGCAATAATAATCAGAAATACACCTTTTCCAACTAGTCTCTGCCACTTTTAATAACTTATATATTACTAGCTGACATATTTGAAAGATAAATAGAATCATCTGTCTATTAAAGCCTCTTTATACACGGTCCATCCCAGCTGTACGACCACTCAAGGCCACGGTGTTGGATGTAGCATACACACACGCGCACGTGTATTTTAAATCAAAATGCCACTATATTTGTCAAAAAGCCAAAAAAAATGGGAGTTCTTCTGATGTTGTCAGCAGCAGCAAAATAGAAAAAAAAAAAAATAGGAAGAGATTTTGTTTTTAGTTAGTTTATTCATGTAGTCCGCATTTGATAAATTCCACAGACAAGTGTGAGATTTGTATCTTTAAATAAATCTTGAAATTGTTTTACGATCCGTGTTGGCGTCTGTTCGACTTCCAACACAAGCTCTAAAAGTCTAAATGGTGAATGCTGCTATACAGCGAGTTTATAAACGATCAAGCACGCACGACACTCGATCCTTCGGACGTACGTCCGCGTTATTCAATGTCTATCTGCACGACGTTCGCGGTGGTGGGAGCTCTCGCTTGATGCAATATATTATTGGTCGTTCAAATCCGTCAAACCTATTCACGTTGTTTTTCTTCGTGCATTGTTCATGACCTTGACGGGAAGTACAGATGGGCCGTGTATATGAGGCCTAATATATTGTCAAATTGTGTGGGAGGTTTAATTTGGGCTGCCATCAACAAATAATATATACTCGTATATACTAACAGTAAATAATTTATCATTTTTCTCTTAAATAGGGGGCTAAAAATATTCTTTCAGTGGTTCCAAGTTCCATATTTTTGGGTGTAGTTTGGTTCCTGTTACATTTTTCTCGGAATAAAAAAACGTCCATATAAAAAGCGGACATAACCTTAACCCGGTTTGATAAAAATATCATATTGATTGAATTTAGAATCTTTAGAACCAAGTTTTAAATATTGTGTTTTCTTTTTATCGACTTTATGTTACCATATAGGCCAGTCATATCTAACAAAAAAATCGCTAAAATCGCAAACTAACGGCTAGTTCTGATTTTTTAATATGTTGTTAGGACCACTACCAGTAGCGTATATCCAAGTTTACAGCTTCGAAAGATCTGTGCTAACTTTGCAGCACTCGAAAAACCGCGAAATTTTCGCACTTTTTTTGGTATTCTCATTATAAAAAAAAAAAAAAAATGTCCACGGATATTATTATTATATTGAGAATATAATAAGAAATTAAGTGCTGCAAAGTTAGCACAGGTCTTTCGAAGCTGCAAACTTAGATATACGCTACTGGTAGTGGTCCTAACAACATATTAAAAAATCAGAACTTGCCGTTAGTTTGCGATTTTAATGTTCAATATGACTGGCCTATTATAACTGCGTGAACTGTTTTGTGTTTTTTTATGAGAATAAATTCTGTAAACTGAACTACTTTTCAATTTCTGCTACTAATCACTATTGCGAATTACTGTTCTGAAGGGCAAGCATCCTTCAATTAGATTTTAAGGTCAGCATCGCTTCGAATTTCCATTGGGTTGGTGATGCAATCATCATGAAAGTGTGTGGTATTAGCGCACAGGTACCTATGATTTTCGCAAATATTCTTTCACATTCAGTCTTACAGAATTAGAAAGAAAAGGTTTATTTGTCACAGAAACACGTGTACACAAAAAGATAATTAAAACTCGAATAATAAACACAAATAAAAACAAAATAGATCTATAATCATGAGCACAAAACAGAAATAGTCAACAGCTGCACGTCATAACTGTGACAAGAAGGTTTCTACTCAGAATGATGCTGTGCTATGTGTGTGCACTTAAAATCAGCGTTAAGTGTCTACCCGAAACGGAAAAGGAATTAAGAAAACGTTACAAAATATGTGTAGATTCTACAATTACTAATACTCGTACATAGATTGATTTCTAATCATTTATACAATCCAGGAAACGATCGATTTACCACAACAATCATAAAAAATGCAGTCTAGTTAAAAACCACTTTGAATATCACAGCACTTTTATTTATGATTTGAAAGAAAGAATAACGTTTATTTGGTCACAGTTTTGTGAAAAACGAAACACAAATAACAAAATAAAAAGTGAAAATAATGTTTTAACTACAATGTTTGTTATTCGGTTCATCAAAAACTAAAGCTTTGCTTTAACCACTTTATCGCCTGAACGTACGTGCAGAAATGATCTAAGATGAAGATTGATTCAATTACGAGGCCTCTATGTAAATTTACCCTGTCACAATATTTGCATCTATTTAAAATACCTAAAGATGTTTTAGATACGATTAGCAATTCGTTAATAGCTTTTTAGTGATGCATTGTCGTGTTAGTGTGAATCTTTAATCAATGCAAAAACCGTACCTTCAAGGATTTTCGTACGACGGAGCAGATGTAGGTTAAGAGACACGCCCGAGCCGGCCGACAACAAACAATTTACACAATTCACAAATCCCTGTAACGTTTCTTGGATCACCTTAAATAAACTGTTTGCATGATTGTGATTAACACCTTGCCTCCCAATGAAACTTCGAAACATCGCATTGTCAATACAATGGAATGATATTTATAGCTCAAGTTGTAACTTCAGAGCATAGACGTTCAGGACTCGTCTTACCACCAACACATCCTTACTTCAATTCTTATTTTTTAAATATCTTAAAGATGATGAAGATTGTAAGTTATTTTTGTTTGAATTTTTGTAAACTTAAAAAAAGTTTTTGCATTTTTTTTCAGTTGTCCAGTTATTGAATATCTTAGTTAAATCAAGTATTCGGTGTACTGTCATCATACAATAACTTATTGAACTTAACTAATTAGCAATGCTCCTTTACCTTGATTGTTCGTTTCTATCACATTATAAAGTAGGAGTGTTGTCATTTAAAAAAAATTACCTACTTACCTACATTTAGATACTTGCCTTCTTAATAACATCTAATTGTTTTCATAGACTTTGTTCGCCCTGGCCGCTCTTGCCGCAGCATGCGCTCAGGAGGCTGCGCCGCCGGCAACGGCTGCAGGAGGCGCCGCGGCCGTCCAGATCGTGAAGCAAGTTGATGAAGTCGATGTAGACAAGTACAACTTCGAGTAAGTTATAATCAATTTGTTCACTCATTCTTAATTAACTTTTTATAACATTTACATGTACGTATGATTGTTGAACCCTTATATTAATATCACACCTGTTATTTGATTTGCGATCCGAAATTAGTTAAACAATCCCACTGAATAGTATCAAGCGTAAAGTCTGGGAAATTGAGTGCTAAGCAAATTAACTTAAATTGACCATATATTCAAATCACAACTCAACAAACGTCATGCTTTGACTGTTGTAGGAAATGGTGATAACACGGCAAATCGACGCAGGTTGTCGCTTTGCTTAATAAATAATTTTCCTGACTGTGCATGCGCAAATCATTCAAATTACTATCAAAACAAAATATTAATAATAATAAATACTTTATTTCAGACCATGGTGTCCATTTTGTTGGTAACAATGTTCTTATAGACCACAATTTGTTAGTAATACCTAAGATTATATTGAATAGATTATATTGCCTATTAAAGTCACAAACCAACCATTGCCAAGCTATTAAGGTCACGACAGTTTCTTACGATATTTTAAATTTTCATGAAAAATACTTTCTACAATAGACACATATTACTATTGTTAAGTAACAGGCGCCTACCTACATTTCGTTGTTTACTCATTAACATTGGTCAAAGGCATTGACATATAAACAATGACATAACAACTACTGATACTCAGTAATATACGAAATAACGAATAATTATTATCTTTAGTACAACTCAAGATGTTACTCCATCCATTGTTTGAAAAGGGCATCATCATCAAGATGACTTGTTTACTTACACTTGTGTGCCTACGGAATGAGCCCAAGACCTCAAATATTTATTTGCAAACGAAAGGTAGGTACAGGGTCATAGGCACCTGCAAATGGGGCCATGAACTTACTAACATTTTTCAGGTTTGCTCTGCCTGAAAAAGGCTTGTAATTCTTCAAGGTTTAGATTAAATTAGAAGGTTTAGTTTTGTTTTTGATAACATTCAATAGCATCTACAACATATTCGAGTGAAACCAACTGACTGTTTCATCTTGCTGGCCAAATGTGAGAGTACTACACCTCTGTCTTAGCTATCTCTTCGAAGAATACAGGTGTTGATGTTGTGTACATGAATTACATCTAATCCATTCTCTTCCCCAGGTTTGAAACCAGCGACGGTACCTCAAGACAGGAGACCGGCGAGTACAAGAACGACACAGAGCAGCAAGGTCTCGTCGTGAAGGGTAGCTATAAGTACGTCGCTCCCGATGGCCAGCACATCTCTGTTACCTACCTCGCTGACAAAAATGGCTACCAGCCCACTGAAGAACAGGCTGGCGACCAGGCGGCACCCGCGCCCCAGGCGGCACCCGCCCCCCAGGCGGCACCCGCCCCCCAAGTGGCACCCGCCCCCCAGGCAGCACCCGCCCCCCAAGAGGCACCCGCCCCAGAAGCCTAAACTTACCCCTGAAAGGTCCTCCGATATAAGTCTTACAGTTATTTTGCTAAAACCAAATATGTAAAGGATATTTCTGGTCCTTTTTATGTCTTAACACTGCCAAATAAAGCTACTGCCTGAAATAAAGATTCAATACGAATTTTATTATTATTTATCATCAGGTGCCTAATTGCATAACACATTATCAATGACAATCTGAATAATTTTGAAGGATATTGCTAATCTATTGCTTCTTAAGGTCGAACAAATTGTCTGCTCAACAACATAAATAATGCAATGAATGTTGTTGAACATGAAAGCCATTGTTACTGTTAGTGTGTTACGAACTTACCCCACAGTTTTACCAGTACCTACCATGTCAAACCATTATTGTTCATTCGAAGTTTCCACACAGCCTATCCTGATTGGCCAACTCCCATAATTAAAAACTAGTCGCAATCTCTTCTCAGCGACAATCAATGTCAAAAACTAGTCAAAAATGTAGGTGTAATGTACAGTCACGAGCAAAAGTATGTATACAATCGGCTTTATTTAAAAGCGATTTACTCCTTTATTTTTTAATGAAATTTTATGTTGTTACGAACATAGCATTTTCGAACCCATAGGTTTATGTAATGTGCCGTATTTAAACATTGCGTTCGTTATTTCACGAAAAAATCGCAATTGAAAGTTGCCAAGTGTTGACATATTGGTGCTAGTGACTGTAGGTATTTTTGACAGATCGAGACTGAGATCAGACTGTGAACGTTTTTAAAATTACGCCTCTGATCATAACGCTTCTCTTTATCAGTGTTCTGCATTGCTTTTACGGCTTGTCATCTTATCTTCATTTGCTTTTCTTGCTAACTTCTTACACGTGTTCATGCAAACATTCAAGCACTATTTGTAAGACACTTTTTTAGTAAGTATAATTCATTAGGATTAAAATCGACTTCTACTTTAGAAGTCAAATAGGGCAAAGCACAAAAACAAGTTACTAGTATTTCTATATCTACAAATGATTAATGATCTGGAATCACTTAAAGAGTGATTGAGTCATCGTTATTGATTTGGTCCCGATTAATATTTAATTTCAATTATAACAAAATTTAATAATTTCTAAAGGACGGTCAGAAAATACTAAATAGAATAGAATATAATAGAATAGGATGATTACATAATCAAGTGTTCATTTTCCGAACTAACATCTTTCTTCATAGTAGATACTCGATTCCTGTGAAAAGTAAAATACAATTAATACAAGTGTAATAATTGTAATTTATAATTACTTTGAGTTATGACTTGAACCGGTTATGTTTATAATTATTGTTCTACTTTTTTTATCTGAGATTATCCAATACTAGCTTCCGTCGGCGGCTTTGCCAGCATGGTAGGTCGATAGCCTGTCCTTTCGGTTCAAAGTATAAATAAACATACCTACCAAATTTCATCAAAATCGATCAAACCGTTTCGGAGATTAGCCGAAACAAATGGACAGACAATTTTTTTAAACTGCTTTATTGTTACATATGTATATACATTCATAATAATATGCATATAGTAATAAACTGTTATTTTGACATTAGTCGAAGTCATTAGTCGAAATTAATAAGTAAACATACATGTCAATTGGTTTTTGTTAAAAACATCAATGTGGTATATTATCATTATACGTTCTTATGAACCTTTAAAAAAAAATCCGCCATTAAATTGTGTTTAACCGTGAAATGAAAAATGTATTTTTTTTTCAGCTTTATAGCAGTATATTTATTTAGAGTTAAAATAATATGCAAGTAAATAACTATTAATAAGTAAATAATTAATAATAAAAATAACATAATTATAACCTAACTTAATTAAAACTATTCACAAACTAGAATATAGCGTCGAAAAATTCATCCGCTTCGCTATTGACTGGTAATGTACCGAAAAAACTGGCAGCATTACCACGTTGTATGGCAATGCTTAGCCCTCTGGCCTAGGCGAAAGCCAGCTCTTGAGTCACTGGAAGTGTCAAAATCTCTGATAAATTAATAACCAAGAAACATCTGCATCAAACAGTTTGGAATTACTTACCTCAATCACCTTTTTGTTTCTGAAACGTGTATGTACATTACATTATTGTCATCCATTTCTATGAAACCGTATTCGGCTTTAGTAGCAGGCGGTCACTGCTTTTAATCCTGCAATAAAACATGACTGTGTTATTCATAAAACTTGACGAAGACATTGATGATACCAAACTTTTACAAATCATTATTAATGTTACATCCGTCTAAGTCAGATCAGCTTTAGGTTGTTCGGAATAATCATCTTTACTTATACAACAGGCGCTTAATATTTTACAGAAGAAATTCTTAACTAAAATGTACTCAAGCATATTGTTCAATAAATAGTAAAATAAGAGCACTTACTTGGTTTGTGTCACCATGAAAACTGATTGGACTACTCCAAAAACTCCTTCGTGAGAGCAAAAATCCTCTAATTCAGTGCCTGCTAAAATATTGTTGGCACGAACTTACTAAATGAAACTCCACGACAAGAAAGTGGCGACTATGATTCAAGGCATACTTGATGAATTTTAAGGAAGTTATTTTAGGCAATCGAAAATGTTGTATAGTTTTTATTGAAAAAAAAATCCATTACCTAAATATTTGGAATGTATAAAACGTTTTTCCAATTTTCGTTATCAGTTGTATGGTTATAAGAAATTGTACTCTATAAGATTTTATGCCAAAAAAATATTATTTCTCTTAATGAGAGGGGTTTCTAATTTTCTAGTTTATTTTCCTATTCCTCAGGCAGCCAGCAGTACCTAGATATGTTAGTATCAGTTGTCCCATGGGACTAATGGGACACATCATCCCATTTGTCCCACCATGGAACTGGGTCAATGGTACTAGTGGGACGGACCAGCTTTATGCCGTTAATTAGAAGTTTGTCGGTTTTTAAGTCTTAAATGGTTCCAAAAACACCAGCAGACTACCATTACACCGACTCTACCATTAATAATTTAGTAGGGATGACTTTAAATTAAAAAAATATAGTAATGATTGCATCGAGCTTAATTTCAGTGTTCTCATTTTCGGCATTCTTCAACAGTCAATGTTGCTCACAATTACTAAACACGATGACACGACGACACGACGCTACTAAGTAATTTATCACGTATGTTAGGTAAATTCTAGATAATATAAAAAAGTTACTGTGCCAGTTAGTATCAAAAGTGGTTGACGCATGCACTGTTTATGTAAGTTAGGATATATTGTCAAAGAGGCTCATCTGCCTAGATTTTTCCAGTACTCAGATTAATTATATCATCATCATCATCCACAGCCCGACTTCATCCACTGCTGGGATTAGGTGTCTCTTTGCTTGTGCCAATCCCCACGCTCCTGTGCCAGCCTCTTCCAAGTCTCACCCCCGATGGCAACAATGTACCTACCCACCTTTTTGCCGGACGATCAACCCTTCTTTTTTCAGTCCTTGGATTATACTCGATCAGTCTTACTCCACTGGTCATCACCGCGCTTTGCTAGGTGTCCTGCCCAACTCCATTAGACCTCCATAACTATATAGATTCGATTAAATACAACATTTAAAAAACGGTTGTCTTCCACAAACTAAACTCAGTGTGCTCTAGAGCGGCAGGCGTCAACGGCAGAAGTACTAGCATCTGTCGACATGCGCCGATTGCAGCCGTAGTCATGTCGGCGGCTGCAGTTGCTCTGCCCCTGACGCCTGACGCTCGTGTGTATGCACAATTGCACTTACATCGGTGAGTCGTGCTGGGTTTTAATCGCCCGTTACAGCCTGTTGTCATAGATATTTATTTCAAACTAGCGGACTCGGTGAAACGGTGAAGGAAAGCATCGTGAGGAAACCGGCCTGTGATGTCCTAGAACCAAAAATTCGAACACATGTGACATCTACCAACCCGCACTGGGCCCGCGTGGTGGATTACGGCCCACTGCCTCTCTCTGAGAGGAGGCCTGTGTCCCAGCATTGGGAACATTATAGGCTGATTATGAGCTGACCCGGCGGACGTCGTCCTGCTCGAAAAAGCAGCGCCACCTACCGGGTCCAATTGTGTATACAAACCTAGACCTGAAAAAATATTGTTTAATACCATGCTACCGATTTGGGGCAACCTGTAATGATAGTTATGTTGAGAATAACAACTAAATAACAAAAAAAAAGGATTATCTAATTTGGTGTACTCGATCGGAAGTTATGCGCGGACATGCATTTCGGTGATTCATTTTTATTTATATAGATGTGGGGTCGATGCGATAGCTTAAAATACTCTCCAAGGTACAGTCTTTTATGTGGAACCAATAGTCACCCATTCACAAAATACAAACTCGAAGGAAGAAAATAAATACAATGGTTTACGTAACGAAATATGTAGAATAATATATTCTTAGTACAAAACAGTACAAAAGTACAGATATTTATAAATTACTGTTGGGCGGGGAGGATTCTGATGGTGGGTTTGTAGCCTTTGTCGTCAGCGGTGAAGGTGACCTGGTACTCTTCACCGTCAGGGGTGAGGTACGAGTACGAGCCCTTGATGGAAATGCCTTGCTTGTCTCCTACGGTGATGAGGCTGCCCTCTTCCTGGCGGGACACGCCGTCGCTTGTCTTGAAGCTGAAATAATAAAAATGTGTAAGTTAGCTTATTTGATGATATGTGGACTACCTTTAGAACGCTGCAATCTTTCTTAAAGCCTTTTTCTTAGGCATGTACTTAGTAAACTAGTATAAAGTAAACAACAAAAAAAATACTGAAGTCAAAATAGGAGGAGGGATTCAATGAGTATTTGTTTTTGAAAGTGAATTTTCACTTAACTTGACTTTTCTACATTCAACATTGATTTTCCTAGTAATTGACCAAAACTAATTTATTCGTTTTGCAAATATACTTACTCAAAGCTATATCCATCAGGATTGACAATAGTTCTTTCTGTTAGGATTTCAGCAACTGGTATGTCTTCAGCCATTACTGCAGCGAAGAGTGCGAGCACGAACAGTTTCTGAAACGTGACGACATACAACAATATTATTTTGTACAAGTAGGTGCTATGACGTAATAAAGTCATGAAGTGTACGCGTCTTGCTTTTCATGTGTAGCCTTTAGCCTTCAGCTCAGCGATGTTATGCAAAGACAACTCAATGCCTTTTCTAATATTGAATTACCTATTGTAGAACAACACCAACAGGAACGGGACGTAGTCAAATAATGATGCAACGATTATACGTAACTGACTTATATTTCAGTCGAACTGCACATACAAGAGTCAAAACTTAGCACTAGGTATCTATTAATTCTCTTAAATCTTATCGGTATCGTGTCTAGTCTCCAATCCCCAAACCGTGCGACCGCCAAGCGTTCCTTCTAAACCCGCGTTTTTCATTTTTCGCGGGAAGTAGCGAATTCTCCGATTGGTTCCCGCGATTTGCGGCAACCAATCACAGAGCGACCATGAATATAGTAAAAGGGTAAAGTGGACAGTGTAAAATATTAAGGCGAATATCAATTAAAATAATCGATTAGCAAAATCGAAATTTACAAACCCTAACACTATATTTTATTTCATTGTGGTTGCAACATCACAGAGACTACCTACTGAGAATACGTTTTCTCTAAAAAGAAAATCTGTTACTCAGTAGGTGTCGTCCAATTTTATTTGCATGATAAATATGTTGTACTTAGTAGAAGTGGACTTCTAATTGGCAAAATATATGCGTTTGTGGAACTCATATTAGTACATAAGTTCTCCTGCATAAGGCCAGATAAACAGGTGGAACCAAAAAGAACCTTGCGTATTGCCAATTTTTTTTGTATTTTAGATTTTATTTAATATTCCCATTAAGTAGGCGGTGGCATTAAGTCCCGAAAGGGCGTCAAGTGCCGAAGAAAATGTATGATTTTTGAGTATTATTCTACTTACCAGAGCAATCATGATGGTAGTTGGAGTGATGATATCCAAATAGGTAGAAGACTTAAATGTAAATGATATAAAAACTACTAAAAATCACCTTAAATACATTCTTTGTTTGTGAAGTTACATCAATTGGAGAAGTGCAGTAACTAAGGTGATAACTCGAATCAGGTTATGAAATGTGGCAAACGCACAAATTGACACACAGTCAACTGGGCAACTGTTTGTCTTCACAATAAATACTCATTTACTACTGTGTGTTGGACAAGTCATTTCGAATTTTTCATTTATTTATTGTACAAGTTTTTAAGGGAATAATTATGTTAATTATTATTTATTTTTCGACTATGTGGTTGCACTGCAGGGCAAAAGCCTCGTTTTCTCCTCTCTGTCTCGAGCTCTTAAAAATGTTGATTAATGTTTAAGTATTCCTAGTAACCTGTAGTACCTAGTTTTTTCTACTTTTTCTTCATTTATTTGTACTTTACTCAAACAACAACCACTCAAGATATACCTAGGTATCTTTGATAAATGATTTTATTTTTCTAAGTAGCTGGTTTGTGTAAACTGGCGTTTTCTTTCTGACTACTCTGAGAAGAAAGGCCGAAACCAACTCAGAGGTCACAGTCTCTTTTAAAGTCCAGACATAATCTTGATCAGATCACGCAAACAGCATGTAAATTGATGGCTGAAATGGTCTTTTCAGGAAAGAACCACACTGATTGCTTGGATCTGTCTAGTCAGTGCATGCATTTGTCATAACCGTGCAGCTGAACTTAAAACTTTTCCTGATTATAACATTCTGGGATTTGTTGAACATTCCATACTCATTAACTGACCGTAAGTAGCTAGGTTATAAAGGTATTTACATAACTACGGGGATAAAATTGCATCGATTTTATTTTAGTAAAATTAACTGCTTATAATATGACGACAATAATCCGTTTTCACTCGAAGGCAAGTGCAAGGGCCTGCTTAGCTTCGAAATGACATGTGCAATTCCTTTTTAATAATAATGTCTCCTCTTTTATCACAGGCTCTATTATACGTATTTTAGAGAGGCAATTCTCGTAATTTTAAGAGCATTCACAGTCTGATCTCAGTCTCAATCTATCAAAACTACCTACATAATTTATCTAATTTCTCTACATTTTCGGCAAGTTTTTGACATTGCTTGTCGCTGAGATGAGATAGCGACTAGATTTTGATTGTTTTTAATTAAGGGAATTGGCCTTCTGATTTCAAAAGATTTAAAAATAAAAAATAACTACACAAAAACCGATACTTTTAAACATATTTTAATTTAAAGGAAAGAACATAGATACATACTTACCTATTACTTATTTAATTTTATTATTAATTTATGACTTATTATAATTTCAAGTTAACCTTAAATATTAAATCTAATATAGTTATTGGTATAATGGGAAGATTTTGAATGGATTATTTAACAGTTTTTAATTTGTAATAGTAGAAATTCTTGAATTTAATCAACATTTATTGAGTAAAGTTGTTATAAAAATAATTGAGATAATTTCCATTAATTTTATTTAAATATAAACCATTCTAGTCAATAAATAACATTATTTGTCCAGTCTTTTGTTATCGAAATATATTCGAGCTAATACTTAAAGATTGCATTCCATTGCCGACGATGTATTACGATAATTTCTTGATGATTGTTCGGTAGCCTCTCTTGCCCGCCTTGTACGTCATTTGGTAGAGATGTCCCTTGGCGTCGTACCAGCGTACAGCGCCGGCGACGTCGAGGGCTGCATCTTTGGTGCCAGAGTTCAGGATTGCTCCCTCTTCAGTGCGAGACGAACCATCAGTGGCGTCGTAACTGAAAGTAAAGAAACACATTTTTATTAAAAGTATTATAATGTATAATGTAACATGTTTTGAGTACCTACAAGAGAGTAGAGCAAACAGCTTCAGTGGTGTTACTAGATACGCGTAAAGTAACAGGCACTGCGGCGCATCGTATTTTATTGGATACATATGTATACATCCGACCTTGTCGTTGGACATATTCGGTAGACCTATTTGGTGTCCGGCCGCTACAATACAATAATGAGAGTCTTATACATAACATAAATTTTATATGAGTTCTTGAAAACATCATCAACTGCCTAGCCTTTTCTCAACTATGTTGGGGTCGGCTTCCAGTGTAACCGGATGCAGCTGAATACCAGTATTTTACATGGAACGAATGCCTACCTGACCTCCACAACCCAGTTACTGGGTAATACGATACCCCTTAGTAAGACTGGTTGTTAGGTTTTCGGGCTTCTCTACCCGTAACGACTCTCAAAGATCCGCGAATGACATGAAAAATATAAGGACATGTATTTTTAATTTTGTATTAGTGTGAATATGAAGGTTGCAGACGTCTACCTTTCTACGTCTACATTGTAATACCTAAATTATTCGATCAACTATTATTGATCGAAGTCTTTAGATTCATAATATTGATTCATATTTTACCAATTTTATTGAAAAATTAAAAAAAAATTAAAAATTTTGAATAACCATTTTTTTTAAATGTGTTTACATAACTCGGGACCAACTCCTTTTAGAAGGCGTATGAGGGGTTGGTTGTAGCCGACTTCTCATTAACCTTGTTTAAAATCCAGTCATAACATTCAATTTATCATGGCACATCCTTATAGAGCGGTAGACACATCCTACCCACGCACACCAAAATATATTCAACATTATGAAGAAAACTAGTTTATCCCATAAACACATACCAGCAATGAACGACCTTGACGTTTAAATGCCACGTGATGTCCTTTTAGAGAATTTTAATGGGCTTTCAATCAAATGAGGCCGAACTAACTTTTAGATCCTAGACTGCTAAGAAATTCTACGCAATATTTTTTTAACAAACATTTTTTTGCTTAATTTAAATATTTTAAACACTCAGAAAAGTAAATAGTTGTAGAAAACGTTTGTGCATCATTATTTATTTTCAAAGTGTGTCTTCATGAACGATGTTTGAACAGCAATGTCACCGCCCCTGAATGCTCTAAGTTTTTGACTCAGTCTACTAAGGAACATTATTAAAATGATTTTTTTTCAAAGCGTAGTTAAGGTGTGCAGGTAGACAAATAAATTCCTGACCTAACTTTAACATTGACCATTCATTTGAGAGCTTTTACTTCAGTAAATACCTAGATAGGACAAAGCTATGCATCAACTTGTTGGCATTGCAAATTATCTAAACACTACATGGGTGTTAGGTAAGACATAAGCAATTCGTCACCGAATGTTAAAAAACATACGAGAGCTTAAACGACAAATATTTGGAATTTTATGAGAATGATGTGTTTGCTCAAAATATATACGTAAGTATTATAGGATATATTCAAACACTATTATAGGTAAAGTTCAATAACCATAATTTTAGAGCGAGATTTCGAGAAATATCATGTAAGCTTGATAATTGATACTAATCATTGGATTTTTCAGTATTATAACATTCAGTTTAGGTACCCACTTCGCACTTAACTATGACAGACTTACTTGAAAGTATAACCATTGCTCAAATTCAAACCAATTATTTATTTTACAACCAGAACCTGACATGGACCAAAATTCCCAGCATTTAGTTGCATAAAGTTGTCTGCACGAAAAAACAAAAACGAGTCATCCCGAATTAAAACGAACAGCTTGCAACCGTATTGAGAGTTAAGTGAAATTCGACCTCATTGGTGCTTTCGGAATAATACTGTTCCTTATAAAATGAAGGTACGTACTGTATAATTGAGGGCTTGTATATACCCAATCGAGTAACGTAGCTGTAACTGGCTGACACTGACTGTTATGTTAGGGTATTTGTACCGCTTTCGGCCGTTCAACTTAAAGGAGGCGTACAATAAACGTTTTTGTATCCTACACGACAATGTTACATTTACCATTCAACTTTTTTTGTAATGATAAAGTGACATGAATGACGTTGGATGTTTTTAGAATAATGAGATTATAAATGGATTGGAGATCCGGGTTTGATATGAACACTAACCGTTTAACAGCAAACAAGAGATGTTCGTGCAGTTAGATTCCAATAAGAATTATTCCTGTAGTTTTTTATTCTCTAAAATTGTTATTCGTAAACTGTATTCTATGCTGATTTTGTTAAGTATTTCGTTGTTCTTTTATTTGTGGAGATCTAATTGTTATGATCCAGTCAATTTAAAATGTAAAGAGGCCCAGAAAAGATCTGTTTGATTACAAATTTTAGGGCTCGCCTTAACGAATGCCAGTGTCGCAATGGTGGTCATCTGGGAGGCATAGTGTTTAAAAACTAAATTTCCAAACCTTATTTTATGCATGTATAACAAATCATATTCAGTAAGAAAAACATTGTTGTATTATGAAATTTTGATAATTAAAATTTTCTCTGGGCCACCCTTTACATGGAAGTGACAGGTTGAGAGCTAAACTGCGACCGTGAGTGGTAACTTTTCTGTTCAGTAATTTTTATAGATAAATTATTTTTATTTATTGTAGGCTTTTTATTGGAAGTGACAGTTTTGCGTATTAAATTGTTTTATCAAAGACATTTCAATAATTTGTCAATATTATAAACATTAAGAATGATTGATTGTGAATATTATATGTTATAAAATAGAATATAAAAATAAGGAATATTTGCCAAAGTGGTGGTGGTAGACTAATCGTTAATAAAGAACTTGGTCCTATATCTACAATCTAAATTGGGCGTGGATAGCGATTATCTTCTCATATATCAAAGAAAAGTAGTCATCTAAATAGGAAACCACAATGAAGATTTTCTTCCTTCAGTGACTTATTGTAAAGTAAGTAATCTTGGCATAATAGATAGATTTATCACTTGCATTTTAGATGTGCGGTCAGAGTGTTGCTGAGGCTTCCGTGGTTCTGTAGTGCTTCTGGTATGTTTTTACAGGCCAAAGCAAACGATTTTTATGCGATAATAAGAAAGAAAGTCAAAAGTGCCTTTTATGTGCCTATTTCAAGTAAATGATTTGTCTTGACTTGATAACTCACAATTATTGTGGATGTACTAATACTAGTGTTTAAGTTGAGTGTGTAATTACTAACAAATTTGATTTTATGATCTGAAATTAAATGATGATGATGATAGGTATAAACTTGCTGCATTTGTTTACCTGTTACCTAAAGCGCAACGCACATTTGGGCAGGCCGCGCCGCATTGCAAACATCCTCCACTTTTGTACATTTTCTATAAACTATCGCACACTACCCGGCGAGCCGCAATGCACTTTTTTACACATCACGGCTCGGTGCGGGTATAATGTGTGTCAGCATTAATACTTCAATGTTGTACATCCGTGTTATTGTAATTATTTTATGATGACCATCTTGCATAGCACCTGTGATATTCTATGTGATGATATCACACTTTTCTGGTAAGTGGCATTCAATCTTTCGTAATGATTGTAGGTATACATATTTTTAGCTTATACAGGATTGCAATTAGGTAGAAAAACGAAACTATAAGAGCTTGAGCACCTATTCAAACTTCATAAAATGCATTTACAGTTAGGTACTAGGTATTAGGTCCCACTTTATTTATAGGTACAATGCAGTAGATAACCAGTTGCCAAGCATATTTCCAGACTGCATAGCATCAACTGAAAGATCTTATTTTTCATTGAAAATACACCTATAAAGTACTTAGGTATTTTTCATAGAGAATTTTCAGTTGGTGGAATGTTTTAAATGCATCTGAATGATGGAACGTGAATGTGCGGCGTGTGAAGTTAGCTCACAGGTTCCTAGTATTTAGTGGGTTATACCAATATGACATTATATCTGAGTTTCAAAGGATGTGAGCATGCTTGGCTGGGTCACGCACCATTAATATTAATGCAACGCCGTTTAAACTTCCAGCTAAAGTAAAATGAACAAACCAGCAAGTTATTTTTTATTCTGTAGCTATGAACTCTACTACTACGAAGTGACAGAGAATTAATAATTGATGATTTACATATTAAAATTGTGTTAAAACAATCCCTGAAGTCTAGTTTCCCGGAACCACAATAAACTGTAAGTTACTAAGACTAGCTTGCTACTTGTTTTTGTTCATTCGATTTCATTTCCATTCAAGCTTCAAAAAATCAGAATCCCAAATATATCCATTCAGTATTTATAGGCTTTCGGTTATGCATCGTGTTATAAAACAAATTAGCACTTATCAGACAATGTCGGCTGTAATTAACTGCAAATATAATCCGATTTCCGTATTTATCTGCTAGGTTATTACCCGACAACAGAGACCGATTCCGCCTAGATCCAAACAACTTGCCGCTGTCCTTGTGGCAGAAAGCCAACAAATGTCACGGAAGAGCGATTTAAAAATATTTGCTTTCCAAATAAACAGCGTGTTAGTACCTATAGACAGGTACATCACGTAAACGGATTATTAGGTTACACCTGTACACGTAAGGACAATATAGAGGTCAATTTAAATAAACATGACATTCCATAGTGTTGGTCCGCAAATATTTACGTCGTCGATCTAGTGATGGTGATGGGTGAGTCAGACGTTTGCTTTCCTTTTCGTTTAGTATTCAAAATGTTTTGTCATTTTATTACTGTAGGTAAGCCAAACGGGATAAGATATAAGTGATAGATAGAATAGTATTTCCAAACGACGTTCGTGGGTTACACTCTATCAAGTTTGTTGTGGTTTTATCTAATTTTGTACACATACTTTTCTTATTGTTATCGATGATAAAATGCATGAATGTGTTAAATATTATTGACATTTACATATACAAAAAATTTACATTACAATATTATAGTGTAAGTCGGTAGACGATTGAAAACGGGTTAAAAATTGGTCATAGAGTGGGTGGACATGTTCAACAAGATAGAGAGATACGGCCATTATAATTACACGTGTAGTCAAAACATTCGACAAGATTTTTTGTTATGTCGAAACTAGAGTTAGAGAAGCCATGATGAACGGGACGATAGAAGTAAGCGGTAAAGTAAGCGGTTGACATGGTTTCAGAGTAGGTTTATTGCACGTAATTATTTTGACGAGGATCAAAATACAGCTATTACAATTGCATATACAATACAGTGTAAGTAATTATGTCAAAACATAGATCAAGATTTAAGTAACTTTCTAAGCAATCAATTCGTAAATAGGAGGCGAGCGTGTTCGTGTAGAATAACAAAATTAGAATACGGTAAGATAGAATACTATAGTAGTTTTAACATTAGTAGTAGTGGAGTATTCTACTGACCCAGTTCATGACATAATCTCTGTGTTTTCGGAATCTCAGAGAAATAGAGAACCAGCTTATTAGTGTATTAATGTTCTAGTAAGATAGAATACTATAGTAGTTTTAACATTAGTAGTAGTGGAGTATTCTACTGACCCAGTTCATGACATAATTTCTGTGATTTCGGAATCTCAGAGAAATAATAGAACCAGCTTATTAGTGTAATAATGTTCTAGTCAGGAGCCTTGTTCCATAAGAATCTCGTAATCAATTTGTAGTATCAATAGGATTAGCAAAGCGGAGGTGTCGTCTTTGTAATGTGATATGCTATTTAGTACATCCTTGCACACTGTATACAATTTGTAGCTTAGGTACCTATTGCGTAAACAAGGCTAGGCTTTACCAGAGGATTGACTAATTATGTATGTAAGTAGGTGCAGTGTGCGCATATTTCTAGATTATTTTCATGATCTGTGCTACGTAATGTAAAGTAAGATTCTCTTGAATGATTTTTCTTTTTTTATATAAACGAGCTATACATTTAACAATTAAGTAATTAAAGCCAATGTTTACAAAAAAATATCGCATCGCTGTGTTCATGCCTTTCATTGGCTATATTTTCGTAAATTTTTTGCTCCATTAAGGTGTTATTATAAAATAATCAAGCCCATGATGGAAAACCCCCGGCGATTTTCTTTCATTAAGTATTTCGGATTGTCGCTAGCAAAAAGCCGTAATTTTATCCCGATTAAAATAATCTAAGCATTTGTTAGCAAAATGATTAGTTTAGTTAGGATAGGAAGGAAACCAAATTAATTTTGCACTGGTTGCTAAAAACAAATTTTCCAAAAAACTTACCTATTTCGTAGTTTGATTCAAAATTTGAGACAGGCTATATTTTTGATCGATCGTTGAAGATTTATATTACATCTATACGGCTTTCATGTAACGGGGTCATTGTCCTCAAAGGCTAAAACATTTCTTTCTGAAGACATTGGTAAAGATCGGAAAATTTAAATATGTCATACATTGAACGTTAATAATCCTTTTAAAATATATGCAAAAAAAACTCAGTAAGCATTTATCAAAAAACATATTTTCTAAACATTCCTCAGTTTTCGAGATATCTCCAAGCGGTTAGTCGACTCTTCACGGGTTTTGTAGGTCAGTTAAGAAAAAAGAATAACAAGTAAGTAAGTGTAAGGGGTCCGAGTGCTCATTTGTTTTTCAAGACATTGCTAAGTCGGTGGTGTCGACTCTTCACGTGACCAGAGGGCTGGCCTATTTTTTGGCCAAAGAATTAGCATCGCCATACAACGTGGCAATGTTGCCAGCCTTTTGGGCACTGCTCCTGTTGACAGCGATGCGGACGAATTTGTTGATGGCCCTATGATTATTTTGCTTATTTTTTCACATGTATATTTCAGCATTTTAAATGTTAGCTTATACAATGTAAATATCCTCAAAACGTCTCTTTATCAAAACTTTATGGCAAAATGAAATATCATAGACAAAACATCATGTTCGGGTCAAAATATTGGGGTCACGACTATAGTTTATAGCGAAATAAATGACTTAATCATAAACTAGCTATGTTTTTCAATTTACTCGATGGGTTATTAATGTAATAATATTAATTACATAGTTGTTTACATATTTTACGCTGATAACTACTTATTCGGGACTCGAGTTTTGGTTAAAGAAGCTGCCTAGAAATCACCCTCTTGATAATAAAATAGCAAAAAAGGAGACATGTCTATCATATGACATTTCTATTTTTGTAACATCTTCATAACTACATACCTTATACTAATAGTTAGGTACCACTACCGAATAAATATTCCAATGTGCGTAGTTATTAGTCATTTATTCATGAACAATAAATGTCATTACTATATCATTACTTCCCAGAATTTGATCCTTATATGCGACACTGTCGGATGTGCGATAATTCTGCGTTTTTTTTAAAATCAATGAATTGGAATACTGTCTAGGAAAATAGCTTTTTCCAAAAAATCTAATGAATTTGGTATTTCTTTGCAAAATAGACAAACAAACAGTAAATTAACATTACATAGTCTATCACAGATTACCCAATCAGGTTGCAGCATTTATTCCTCTTATACGAGTTACGCACTTGTCGGTGCAACATTATAAATTTACTCTTAATGGAAAGAGCTGAAAATAACTTAATGACATTAAAGATTTAAGAAATACTTACTGGTATCTATAAGAATTCGGCAGATTGGCTGTGTCAAAGTTGTACTTAAGAATTTGAGCTCTTGGTTGGCTGTTAACCGCAGGACTCGCCCCAAGCAATTGCACCAGCAAAGCGGACATCAGACTCTGTAATGTTAAAAAAATATAGGTACATTTAATTGGCATAAATTAAAGCATGTTTACTTAATTAGCAATTACGTGCGTGTCACACGTCCCGGGACACGTTTTTCGGATTTTTGTGCGTCCTTAATTAATTCAGTGATAACATCTCTGAGTCTCCGACCAGTAAAAGCTTTTAAACCTTTTTTTTCAAGATTCCTTTCAGGCTACAGACATCGTTCAAATCGTTCGATTAAATTTTGTTTTATTGCCTGTAATAAACTATTCCATATCTAGAACACTAGAAATTCGACCTTGATCTTATATTGCCATATTTTAGAGTTCATCTCGATTTGTGTTTTTTGTTTGCAAAACGACTTTTCGCGACGTTGTTAAGTTATGTATCTATTTGCGAAAATTGGTCATTTATGTACTTCGGTAACCTTCAATAGCTGATCACTGACAATAAAATATAAAATGTACCTATGACCTTTGCGGGATATACAACAAAAATTGGTTTTTATGGCTTACGATGTTTATATTGAAAACTATTTTAAGAATTTCGCAGATGATTCAATAAACAAAAAATAAACATCGCACAGAAATTCACACATACCTGATTCATTGAAATATGTATTTAAAATAATTACTTTTATACGTATTAAATTCTCAACTTATAGATATGCCTATGTTGCTGGATATATAAGCTAAAATGTATTTTGTAACGGATACTTCTTAAATGAAACATAACTACACTTTAAGGGGAGATTTCGTCATATGATGTAGGCATAAACATAGAAGGCGTCGATAAAGCAAAGGTCAGAACCTAAACCTCTAACGACATAATGTAAAACCACACATTCATGCACTATCGGCGCCGCGCCGGTACTTGCAACACACATCTTCGTCAACATGCAATCACAGGAAGGTCGTCAGTTCAAACACTCAATTTATTGACACAATTTACCATGCAAATTTTGACACTGTTTAGTCCTTATTCAGATGCACTTATATAAACACTTAACACAGGAAGATAATTACCAGAATGAACAGCATCTTGTCGCGTTTCACAGATGACAAAAGAAGCAGGTGACTTCCTGGACAGCTTGTAGTCCGAATGTGCTAACGGTTTCGCAAGATCTCCTTATATATAAAGAGTGGCGGGTGTGTGCGCCTGGTGGCCGCATACAAGCGTGCGGCCCGCTCCGCCTGCGCTGAAACAGAGCCAACTCTAGCTGACCATTACACAGAGCGACATGTGAATGGAGCGAGGATCCGCTCGGATGCTACGGTTACAGATCTCTGAACAATAAGGTAAAACCCGTACTAACAAAGAAACAATGGATTCTCGAATGGTTCTGCGGATTGAAAGTAAAGACTAGTCATTAAAATAACGTCTGTTAATGTTTTCCGTCGTCAGCGAAAATACAAACAAAATAGTTAAACAATAGTTTACTTCATATGACTAATTTGTTACTGACTGCGCCAAAAGGAAGTTCAGTAAAGTAGTACACGTAGGCATGTAGCATTGTGCACATATGAGAGGACATAGCCACATGGGTAGCATATTTATTGAGTGGTGGGGTAGTCTGTAGTACTGACTACCCCACCACTCAACAAATATGCTCACAATAATACCTTACAAATGATATTTGTCAATTGGAATGTAACCCTTATACTCACAGCTATAGGTAAAACAGAATCTGAGTAAACATCTTCAGATGCCTCATAAGTGGCTCATCATCGTAATTCTGAGATCGAGCCGTTAAAACTAGCTGGCCAGATAAATGCACATATATGGACATTGTGGTTTGACCCTATATAAATGTATGCACAGACACAGGTAGTAGACAAACAACATGAATTTATATTTAAGTATACTTAGTAACTATAAAAACAGTTCACCATCATCATCAATTAAATAGATAGGTATGTTTCATGATTATAAGTTATAACTAGAGGCATTAACTTTGTATGACCTAATGTTAATTCATTCACGACTTCTTAACAGGAATCATAATTTATGATTTTCCGGATTTTTTTTTTTATGAAAACGTCATGTGCTTACCTTATGAAACGTATGAAGGATAACTAGATTTTACAATGTAAACCTGACTGAATTATACAAAGTAAATTAAATCTTTGATTCTTTCTAATTTCCCGGTAAATATTCTAACAGAATATTGTCGTAGAAACGGGTTTTGTAGGTCAGTTAAGAAAAAGAATAACAAGTAAGTAAGTGTAAGGGGTCCGAGTGCCAATTTGTTTTTCGAGACATTGCTAAGTGGGTGGTCGACTCTTCACGTGACCAGAGGGCTGGCCTATTTTTTGGCCAAAGAATCAGCATCGCCATATAACGTGGCAATGCTGCCTGCCTTTTAGGCTTTTCCCTGGTGACAGCGACGCGGACAAATTTTTTGATTTTTTGCCCTCCTTTATTATATACATGGTACATATTATCTTGTTTGAAAATAATAAAATATATTTTATCATAAAAAAATAAGTAAGTACTAAAAAACTTTCTTTTGGAATACATTTTTGTGATATAAGTAAATGATAAGAATCAAATCCTGCGTATGCTTCGGATGACAGTAGTTATCTATGTAGATACTACGCTACGTCGCCGCGTAGGTAGGTAGGTAGTAGAATTGTCGGCTTAACTAATAAACTGGAACTTTCGGCAACCCGAAACTCATGTCACTTACTCAGCGGTAAATAAAAAAGATAAAATCAAACATTATCAAATTCCACATAACTTGTGTAAAGATTACGTGGGCACTTACAAAAGTTGCAGACGTTCATGTAACGGGAACTACATACTTGTTTCCTTACAAAATAAATTTATTGGTACAGTATTTTATATCCAATTGATGTGTTTACGTCACCCTTATTTATTTACCGATGACGCATTTCAGGCGTCAAGAGTAATAAGCAGGTGCTAACTTGCACGTAAAATGGATGATTTCATGAAAATTGCACGTAACGATTTTTCTTTTGTGTTCATCCAAAGGTTGTTTGATAGAAGTGATTTTTAATAATGAGACTGTTAACTTATTTTATTGTATTTACGCCTTCAGTCCCGTGGTGTACAAGAAAGCTAGTTTCTTTTATCCTTTATAAAGGCAAACAAATATAGGGTGGCCAATTCGAATGTATACAACTTTTTTGGACACCAGTTTATTTGGCGCTAAATTTTACGCTTCTTTGATATCCGCTATTTAGTTCAAAGGTGATAAATTCGTTATGCACCATTTATAAGACAGTAATTTTATCCTAAAGTTCCTAAACGGATTGAAAAATGACCAAACGACCTTCATCAAATTAGTACGAGTAACTAATCCCATTTTGATCACAAAGGATTTGTAAATAAACAACATTTTTACTATGTGGAGAGGAGCAACCTTTATTGACCCAAATAGGACCCCTAAATTATTTGTCTGACTGGTTAGATGAAGTAATTGCACCATTCTTCCATGAAGAGGCTACAGGACAGGTACTGCTGTTACTGCGACTGGCAATCGCAATAATGTTAGGTTTATTTTTTTTATTCGTATTTCGTCATGCCAATAAGCCTAGAAAACACGTGGTTCCAATAAGATGGAATCAGAAACCATGCAGCACGAAACATTATCTAAACTTTGAGAGGAATTTTTCCGAAGAATAATGTTGACATTAATTGACCCCCAAATTAATCAAGTCTTGACTTTTTTCTGTAGGGTTATCTAGAGAGACGTGTCATGGTCAATTTTTTGCACCATAAACAGAATATTTGTGATTCTGATCTGAGTGGAATGCCTAATATGCGTTTTTTTTTTAAACAAAGCGAAAAGAGATCGCATTTTAAAACAGCAAACATATTGAGATTTGGGCCAATAACTTAGGGAAAATATCTGGTAATTTTCGTTTGTAATAAAAGTATTTTAATTTAAAGTTGTATGTCACTTTTGAATTGTCCACTCTGTATTGGGTTTTTCATGAACGAAATATTTGCAAACATGTGTGGATGTGTAGAATAGATTCTATTTACGATTAAAAATGGAATAATACCTAATTACGTAATTTTTATCTATGATGTGCAATGAAAGTATGCAACAACTATTTTCAAATCAATATTAGATTGCAAAGCTGCGCGTTTCCAAAAATATACATTTAACTTTTAAAAAATATTGCCGATCTATGCAATTTACATCAACATTTTGATTACCACTTTCAAAATCTGTACAATATTCTGAAATTTCGTGTATTTCACAAGTTATCGATCGAAAAGCAAGGTCGCATAGCGGGAGCATTAATATTCTAAAATAGATCGGGCTTTTAAATGTGACATTAGATACAATTCGCAATATTTGGAGTCTTTATTTCGAAATCATTTATTTCTGTTGCCAAGTTGCATAGCTGAAGTTGCATTGAATATTAATTTCATACTAACGTACGAAATGAATATTCTAAATCTTTCTTTATGTTGACCAAGACTAAATCAAAGATGTTTTTTTACACCGAGGTGCTAACACGCCCGTGATTTAATAGCCGATGCGATAAGTACTCGTAAAAGTTTTGGCGCCATATAAATTTCTCGACGTGGGACAATATTTTTAATTAATTAAATCAACACTCTTCACACGAAACTACATAATTATTAACGCAATTAATCATCAATAGCAACTATACGACGAAGATTTCAAACTATGGAATTTAATCGGGTGATGAACAACCGATCTATTCTGTAAAAATCTCACCGTCAAAACTTAGGTGAAGTGAGCTAAAAGTGTGTTGTCAATAGTGTCAATTCCTACCATCAGGTAAAATGGCTCACTTCACCTAAGTCTTCACAGTGAGCTGTTTACAGAATAGGTGGCCAGGACAGTTCTTGATGGACCTCTTAAATATTTGGGAGCATCTGCAGTAGTTAGTATCTACTGCCTCGATACCAAATGTATTCTATGATACTCCTGCAGAATATCCTAGTTTTAAACAAGATGTTTCATGTTTGCTATTTTGTCGCTAATTAGTTGAGATGAATGTCTGACAAACAACGGAGTAATCAAGCTTGCACATCAGATACTACAAGCCACTGTAGATAGTATAAACGAGTCGGGGTTTCTCATACAGTAGCGATGTGTCGGACTAAGATTAAAAATAACAAGGAACATGTCGTGCGGTAGGTATGGAAACTGAGAAAATTCTGCTGCGATTGATCTAAGCATCTTTTCAGAAAACATTTCTAGAATATGCATGTTTTGGATCTAGTAACTGCTGGTTGGCTTTGAATTTTATCGGAAATACCTACATCATGCCTGTATTTTCCGAAGGTCTAGGCAGAGGAGTACATAGTACACCCAAACGCAAATATATTTTAACCTAACTCAACTCATATCTTCAAAGATTTCTCGCGATTTTAAATCAATCACCTATTTTTAAAGTAAGTGTTATTTCTTGACAAAAATATTAGCACCTTGCTACAATTAACTTATGATACTGACTTGCCATCAAGAAACAATATGTAATGGTAAACTCACTTATCTTTTTAACTACAGCACGGTAAGAAAAAAAAAATGTGCATCTACAACTTACTAATTTTTGAGTATATATCGTTCTTCCTAAATTTGTGTTTGTGTTTGTGTGTCAAACGTGTTCGTGTATCAAACGTTTTCGTGTATTAAATGGTATTGATAAGTATTCTTGAGGTCTTAAAACGTAAATCATGGGTAGATAGTAGACTGAATTATTATGGCCTATTATTGTTTACGAGCAAGTCATATTAAAATACTTAAGTCATAAACAATCCAAAATGATATGTTTTCCATATAAATAATACCACTATGTATGCTGATATATTATGTGCGCGGAAATGATTATTATCATCGTGAATGTTGCTGTTTTTGCAATACATTGAGGCCATAGGTACACACATTATGCAAGTGACCTATGACCTATCTTTTCTGTTTTACGAGTACTCGCAACTGCTATAAAACATTTGTTACTAAATCTTGTTTGATTGAAATATTTGATATTTTATGTGACACTAATATACGAATGAACTTTATCTGCTAAACAAATTAATGATTGAGATCAAAATATTAATTCATGTTTAATTTATAGTAGAATCATGAAAATCTTAAAAGATCTTAAAGTGAGGCCAGGGCCTCACTTTAAGATCTTTTAAGATTTTCATGATTTTTTAGTAAGTAAACTAGGTTTGATCCACGAATTCATTCGGATGGTGGTTAGTATTTTATAGTAAGGTAGAATTAAATTAGTTAACGTTTATTAGCATCAGGTTTTTGTTCGCGTTCGCACAGACGTATATGTTGGCAACACCGAGTGAAGCTACTTCGAGTGCTGGCAGTGAAGTTTTTGAAGGAAGGAACTTCCATAGAGTATAGAAAACTTCCCGCCATTATTATTTTTCTCATGTCGCGAAGCGCGTTTGATTTTGTGGATTGTTATTATTTTCTGATTAATATATATTTGTATAAATAGCTAATACGTGTTTTAAATACCTTCCGTGAAGAAATAGTTAATACGTGAAAATATCGCGACGGGATTTTATCGTGCGCTGGATTTCAACTCTCCGTGTCGAGTCGAGCACTGAGAATCCAACAGAGCGCACTTCAGCGCATCAAAAAATCACACTGTTGGATTTTCACCTCTCGGTGCTAAGCAGTGCGTTGAAAATCTAGTGCGCGAAATAAAATCGCCGCGGGAAAAACGCGCCCGTGCGTACTTGGGTTTACTGCGGGACCGAACCTATAGCACGTGGAAGAGCGATGAAGAGGTGACCCATTTAATAGTTATCATCATAATCATAATCAGCCTATAATGTTCCCACTGCTGGGACACAGGCCTCCTCCCGGTGAGAGGGAGTGGGCTGTGATCTACTACGGTTCAATGGGTATGTAGGTACCTAATAATTTTTTTTTTCACAAATTACAGTTACAAATATTTTTTTTTATAGAATATCAAGCCACTAATATGGTCTAGAATAAACAATGAGAATAATGTGGTTGACGTGATTAATAAAGGTTTTCAGCGTCTTTTTGATACACATAAACATACGCCAAACGTTGCATTTTCACTATATCACTTTATCCTATTTATATCTTCTTAAATATTGCAATAAATTAATTGATTTGTTGACAGCTTGGCAAATAGGAATCATCAAAGTTATTTAATTATTTAAATATCCTGCGGTCCGAGATGTAAACCCAGCAGGCTCTGTATTAATGAGATACCGAATTTTTGCTCTATCAGAATTATTATCTAATAGTTGCGCCGGCTTTATCCGCATAAGTCTCGATCCCGTAAGAATATGTGGATTAAAAGTATTCTATGACTTGCATGTGTCAAATTTCATACAATTCAGCCGTTTTAACGTGAAAATGTTAAACAAAAACCAAATCTTTTCTCTTTATAATATTAGTTCAGATTGTATAATATAATATGAGTTTTTAAGCTATTCATGATTAATTCCGGCATTGAAAAACCATCTCCCATGCATGCACTGAGTTTAGGGTGTAGAATATTCCCCATGTTCTTAGTCGGTGTGATTCTTTTTCAGCATTTGTGTAGGTATTGGGGTTTATTGTTTATTGAAATAATTGATTTACATAAATATTTACAAAATAGGACCTTAATACTAGGTATAGGTAAAAATATTTGGATTTTGCCTGAACTAGGAATAAACCTGTATCTCAGGTATCTCACTCCAGTGCTTATGCATAAGTAACGATAGAAGTTGCAAGGCAAGAAACTTGCATTGTGTAGAATAATCAGTCTATAATATTCCCACTGCTGGGACACGGGCCTGCCCTCTGTGAGAGGGAGTAGGCTATAATCCACCACGTGAGCCCAGTGCGTATTAGTAGATGTCACATATCTTAATTTTTTTCGGTTCTAGGATATATCAGTTTCCTTATGATGTTTTCCTTCACCGTTTTGAGAGTAGTCTTGGTGCAATAATTTACGCAAAATAAAGCGCTTGATTGGTTTCGAACCCACAACTCGTAAGTTGCGGCCGTAACCACTTGGCCACCACTGCTGGTGAGAGCAGTGGTGTAAATCAGTCTTTAATGATGAGAATGCAAGTCACGCGTTATTACAGTTCCTAATATTATATTAAACGCCTTGCAGCAAGCGCATTACTCTGTCAAAAACCATACAAACGATGAAAAAATAAAATTACAGCTATTAAGAACATGTTAAGTTTCGGAGTTTCGATGATATTTTTGGTTCAGTGATTTTTACTTAAGTTCTAGTGCCATGTTGGTGGACGGCTCAAAGGCAAGCTGCATGGACAATTTCTCTTGCGATAAGTAGCACGATCCGTTTTGGGTTGAAGACCAGGCACATACTAATTGAGTTTAAAGTAAATACGGTCCTAATTTGGAATATTTTAAAGGTTGTTAACCCAATAAAAATTATGAAGATCTTATCATATGAATTTATATGAGAAAACAAAAATTCGCGCAAAATGTAATAATAACTGCAGGTAGATACTCAAATGTGAATATAAAAGTAATATTTCCTTCCTCAGAATAAAAATACACGTAAAGTTAATTACGTTAATACTCTTTGAACTTCAGTACCTACACGAGATGATGACGACATGCGATAATGGAAGACGTGTATTGTTAGACTAATGATAATGTCAAACAACACATCAGTTGTACAGGATATTCAAGTTTTTACTACCTAAATATGGCGATTTCATTAGGATACCTTACCTCAGATAGATATGTCATGTAGAAGGAATGTGGGCAACGCGGTAACTTGCATATATCAAGAGCTATGAAAACCACAAAAGCTACGGTTATACCAAAAAAATATTGTTGATGGCATTATTTAGTCGCTGCAAGTAGCCACTTATACTCCTAAAATATTTAATACCAATAGACCTTGGCCTAATCATCAAACGTTCTAATTAATTATTCCCCCTATGCAAGGTTATGCGGGGTCAGAAATAGCTGCAGTGATCAAATCGATGTGCACTTCGAAAGTTTGGGCAAATTGAAAGCCAAACTTCTTAAATACCTTCCTAAATATATGTGTGTGTTTAGATAAAATAGTACCTACCTTTTTTGCTTTTTTTCTACCATTTTTATATTATATCGTTATTGTCATCATCTACATTCTTAGATACTTAAGTTATCTGGTGTTTGTGATACAATGATTTTCATTCATTAGTACAGGCACCAACGATACACTTCTTTCTGTAATGTTCATTTTTTGTTGGAAAATTGTTCTGTGAACCTTAAAAAATGTGTTTTCTGAAATAAATTATTATTTATTTAAGTATTATTATTTATTTACTTAACATTAAATTAGATTAATAATATTATTTTTTTGTACAACTTCTTTATGCATGCGGAGTTTACCTGAAAGTGATTGTTGCATTGTTGCACACACACTTTCGCATGTTACATTTAGCATAGAATCGGTGTAAACAATTGTTGGTGAACCAATAAAAATAAAATAAAAAAATATTTATGATATTCATGGTTGAAAAATAATGCTAGAACCTAGTAACCAACAAACAGTGTGACTGTGTTATTCCTGAACATGGATTATCTATAGTGTACTCGTGGTTAGTGTCCCATGTGCTCTTAATTAAACCAAAAAGAAGATTAAGTAGACCACTGGCAACTGTTAAATTAATGTCTCAAATCATGGAACCGTTCAGAAACAGACGTTAAAAAAACTTAGACCATAGAAATGATGATGCCAATAAATTAGGACACGGGACAAAAGAAAGGAGGCTTAAACCCAGCAGTAGGTAAAAACGAGCTGAGAATAATAATGATAAAATGATTCAAAGTGATTTAAAAATCAAAATAAATGTGTAACTTCAACGGTGACTTTCTCTCCATACATCAAATATTAACGGTGTAAATGCGGAATATGAATAAATATTAAGGGAAATTACTTGAGTCGTTGGTTTTTCCGATGACCTTTTGTGTCCGTTTCGACTGCTCGGCCACAATTTCGTAGAAGCAAAACGACTACGTCAACATTACGAAGGAATTTGTAAAACACTAACAATGAAAGTCGCAAATTCGTAGATCCAATATTCAGAAAGTTGTAAAGGTTTAACCATGGCCGCGCAGTTGAAACGTGGAGAACTGCGCGGCCACGCAGTTCTCTTAAAGTTCTCTTAAACGGAGCTTCGTAGAGGTCCCATTCTTTTTGCTAACCACTGATACGATTTCGAAGAAATTGTAGACAGTATGAATAAAGCCCTAATGTTTGGAATTCACGACCTACAGAACTTAAATGCTATGGCCGCGCAGTTGACACGTGGAGAACTGCGCGGCCACGCTGTTCTCTTAAAGTTCTCTTAAACGGAGCTTCGTAGAGGGCCCATTCTTTTTGCTAACCACAGATACGATTTCGAAGAAAATGTAGACAGTATGAATAAAGCCCTAATGTTTGGAATTCACGACTTACAGAACTTAAATGCTATGGCCGCGCGGTTGAAACGTGTAAAACTGCGCTGTCACGCAGTTCTCTTAAACGGAGCTTCGTAGAGGTCCCATTCTTTTTGCTAATCACTGATACGATTAAAAGAAAATGTAGATAGTATTAATAAAGCCCTAATGTATGGAATTCACGATCTACAGATCTTATAACCTATAATGCAAGTTAGAAAAAGGGTGACCAAGATTTATGGTGCGTCAATCAGACATTTCCAAGCGTCGTTTTTGTACCACGTGGCCTATTATCATAATGAGGGAATAAGTATGCTTCATTGGATGGAGAAGTACTAAAGTAAGTAGATATAATAAAATAATACAGTTAGAATATACGAAACTATTGTTACCCTCAAGATGGAGGGACCAAGTCTTGGATTTCAAATCAGCCTACATAAAAGTTTAATATTGTAAATCTACTATTTGCAACCGTTGCATTAATTTTTCAGTACAATTAGTACTTTTTGAAGATTGAACTTCACCGTAAGTCATTTGCATAATCCAAAGGTAGAAAATAGGTACTAAACATGAATACTTCGAAAAACCAAAAAATACTATCTATTAACAGGCCTGACCAAATTTTTGAATCGTCATTATGGAGGGACCAACATTTATTGCCGATATTTCTCAAATGATTCATGTTAGGGACCATCAAATTGCATATTTCTAAACTAGAATTAAGGTATTGTAATACTATATAGGTAGGTTACTCCTCCGACCAGCCTATCCATATGGTCCTTTCACTTTGACGTCAAAATGGAGGGACCAAGAATTTTAAATAACATACTGTTAAATAACTACGTATACGTTGAGGTAGCTAAAATTTGTGCAAAGGTAGCAAATAGTAGATTTACAGTATTCAATTTTTATGTAGGCTGATCTAAAATCCAAGAATCCAAATCCAGTGCAGAATCACGAGCACTACACAATCCATGATGAACCATTTATCACTGCACTGATAAAGACGCGCAAGCAGAGGGTGCTCAGGCGCGGGCGCACTCGCTCGCGCAGCTCGGGAGCCGCCGAGATAGGATAAATCACCTTCTCAAAATGTCGCATTAGTAATTTAGAATAAAATTTACCCAGATCTAAAAAAAAGTTTATTTTTTTACCAATTTTTTATTAAATGTTTACAAGTTATAGGTAGATAGGTACTAATCGAATAGACAATCATTAATCCTTTTTACAAGAAAGGTACTTACCTACCATCTTGACGGTAACAATATTTTCGTATCTACTTACTTTGGTACTTCTCCATCCAATGAAGCATACTTATTCCCTCATTATGATAATAGGCTACGTGGTATAAAAACGACGCTTGAAAATGTCTGATTGACGCACCGTAAATCTTGGTCACCCTTTTTCTAACTTGCATTATAGGTTATAAGATCTGTAGATCGTGAATTCCATACATTATGGCTTTATTAATACTGTCTACATTTTCTTCGAAATCGTATCAGTGATTAGCAAAAAGAATGGGCCCTCTACGAAGCTCCGTTTAAGAGAACTTTAAGAGAACTGCGTGGCCGCGCAGTTCTCCGCGTGTCAACTGCGCGGCCATAGCATTTAAGTTCTGTAGGTCGTGAATTCCAAACATTAGGGCTTTATTCATACTGTCTACAATTTGTTCGAAATCGTATCAGTGGTTAGCAAAAAGAATGGGACCTCTACGAAGCTCCGTTTAAGAGAACTTTAAGAGAACTGCGTGGCCGCGCAGTTCTCCACGTTTCGACTGCGCGGCCATGGTTAAACCTTTACAACTTTCTGAATATTGGATCTACGAATTTGCGACTTTCATTGTTAGTGTTTTACAAATTCCTTCGTAATGTTGACGTAGTCGTTTTGCTTCTACGAAATTGTGGCCGAGCAGTCGAAACGGACACGACCTTTTTTACGTTACGGTAAAAGTAACGACACAACTTACAATGTTTGTTGTATTTTGTACCAAAAGTTATACATGAAGTTACACTGTTTCTTTTGAATACTGCCAGAGAAATAGAGTAGCTCAGCACCCCGGAACATCGTAGATCCTACAAAATTATTGGTAACCATATCAATAATAGGTACGCACGACGATACATCAAGCTATACATTTCCAGTTTTGGCTGACCTCGCATTGTATAGGACTTTCGTACAATGAGAAGTGAGCTTATACTGGAAAATTATAGCTTGATGTTTCGTCGTATTACTATAAGGTCGATATTTCTGCTACTAACAGCAAACTGCTATCAACGAACTGTGACGTCTGTATACGTGTTTATAAAGTAAAAGCAAGCAGTAAAAGTTATTTGAAGTTGTTTATAAACATTAGTTATTTATGACATGACGTGTCCTTGACACTTCGAACTATTGTATGCAAAACACTCCGAAGGTTTCCTCAAAAGAGTTATGTTTAGAATACGTACATCGAACGTAGGACAGGTAATTTTCACCTTGTTTACAACCTGGCAGGCAACTTTTACCTTTTATTTTAAGTAGGCATTAATGTGCAGCTTTCTTTGATGTGCAATCGACAGCCATAAACCTACGATTTATTTTTCAAACGTGCTTGATAACTTTGTGATCTTTTAGTTCTTGAGATGGCAGTAAACGTTTTATTCAGCGTACCCTTATGCTACTACGTCCATACCTAGTCGTCATAAGGCGAATTACACTGCACGCGCTCTCTCTCGTATACCGCTCAACGGTTCGTTGTACAACAGAGAGCGCGCGAAGTGTAGTTCGCGTTATCGTGACAGTGTAGCCACAGCATTAGAAGAAGAATCCTTCTCATTTGAAAACCTGTCAAGACTATAACTTGTTTTTTACTAGTCTACGCTGTCCCACTCCTGGCCAAAGGCCTCCTTCCACTGCTTCCATCTTTCGTGAGCTCGAGCGTCCTCCTTCCAGTTTTGATGGAACTTATCCATCTCGTCCCGCGCGTAATTTCGATTATATGTATTGGCAAATGCTACATTATAATTTTATCACGAACAAGCTTCTTTTATAACAAATCCTACCTTATTTGTAACCAGAAAGGCTTTTTCTTCATTTTGGTTTTGAGTTTTGAATCAAAAAGTCTCATGTCTTTTCTCTTACCGACATTTTTCATTTGAAGTCTTTTTTGGACATAGGATGGAAGTCCTAATATTATTATTTTTTCGCTTTGACCATGTAATAATTTGCCACGATATTGTCAATATAATTATAATGGATTGAACGACCGAGTTCTGTGCGGTCATCCAATTTATCCAAGGGTATGTTTGCGTTCCTACTAATTATTCAAAAGTTCTGATCGTTTCCTAAGTTTTATTCCATTCTTTTCTTTGTAATAGGCAGTGTTCCCGAAATTAAACGGAACTATACAGCATTTAAAACTTGTCTCGAGGCGAGTCGGGTTTCTTCATTCAGACTTGATTTGTCCGAAGACAGGGATCTTGAATTCGCCCCACCGCTAGCCTGGGACCAGATGACTGCAAGCTTCCTGTTGGGATTCGAACCCAACGCTGGTGGGTTCTGATACCAGCCAGCGAGGAGCCTTCCGACTGCTAGCCTGCGTATATTTAGTAGTTTTTTTTAGTGGTTAATATTGTCTCATTTTATATAAAACAGTCATATTATCAGGTAGCGAGGCAACAATTTGCCTCGCTACCTGATAATAGATTGACTTAATAATAATAATAAATTGTTTATTGTTCCAAAATGATTACATAAATATATTATGAGGCGGCCCCATTAAGTTATTAATAATACTTGTGTTGGGGCCGACTCGCTACTTCCCCTATTTTACTTGGTTTTTACTTTTACTTTACTTGACTTGGTGCGTTGTTACCCATTTAGGATTACCAGATATTTATTAATTGCGGGAGTCATAGGAACGTTTGCAAACGGATCGTGACCGACGCGTAATTGTGAAATTTACTATAGGGTTCTAACACCAAGATCGTCGCGTCAGCGTTACAATTTTATTCTTTAATGTATTAAGAATCGTGCTGTGTCCTTCATTAAGTTTTGTTTACAATTAAACGTGTACAAGTGAAGACCAGTTTTATTTTGCTACAGTATGTATGTATTTACTTATGATGAGTTTGGCTAGCAACTTGTTGAAAAGGACGTCCTATGTTGTATAAATTCAGAGAAACATATGAAGTCACTAGCTGAAAATGCTGCGTCATATACTTGTAATACCTAATTTTAATGATGATTCATGAAAAGTAAATTTTTCCAGGTTGGTACTTTCAATTATCTGAAAGACATTTTTGGCAACACGGATATTGTTGAAAAAAAAAGATCGTAGGCGTATTATTCGCACTTTATTGGAACTTAAAGTTTGTAAGTAGTTACTTATGTGTGTTTAATTTGTTAACAATTTTACTCGAGGCTACCGAAAGGTACTTATTGTAGCGAAATAATAAAAAATATTCACTTTATCACGTTTTAATTTTGTATAATAGATAGTACAGTAAACAAAACTTAATAAAGGACACAGCAGGGTTCTTATTAGTTTAAAGGATTAAGTTGTAACGCCGACGAGGCATCCTTGGTGTTAGAGCCCTATAATAAATTTCACGTAAATATTACGTTACGTTACGCGTCGGTCACGAATCGTTTGAAAACGATCCTATAACTTCCGTAACAAAATAGATACCTGGTCGTCCTAAAATGGGTAACTTGCACTAAGTCGATCGGTTATCAGGCAGCGAGGTAATAATTTATATCACTGTTTTAACTAAATTGAGACAAAAGTAACTACTGAAAATAAAAACAAAGCTACAAATTATACGCAAATCCGGTCTTAGGCTCCACACTGGCAGTCGGAAGACTCCTCGCTGGCCGGTATCAAAATCCTCTTGTGTTGGGTTGAAGGAAGCTTGTAGACGTCTGGTCTCAGGGTATTGGGTGGACCGAATTCAAGTTCGCCTTACGATCTTCGGATAAATCTACAGAAAATAACGACATGTGATAATCCCAGACGCAGGCAGAATCTTTTATAACAAAAAAGCTAAAGAAAAGTTAAATTAAATACCGAGTCTTCATGACATTCGCCTCGAGACCAGTATTTAGTGATGTACGTACTTACGTGATACGTTTATTTTCGGGAACACTGCCTATTACAAAGAGAGGAATGGAATTACATTTTGGAAACGATAAGAACTTTTAAATAATCAATAGCAAAGCAAAAATACTCTTGGATCAATTGGATGACTGCTCAGAACTCGGTCGTTCAATCCGTTATACACTCAGCGCTAATATTGCAGCGAATTAGTTCAATGTCAAAGCAGAAAATTATAGTAAATTAGACTTCCGTTCTGTGTCCAAAAAATCCTTCAAATGAAAAATCTCGGTAAGAGAAAAGACATGAACCTTTTAGATCCAAAATTCAAAACCCGGAGTCCGATAAAAATTGGCAAGGAGATAGATGGCATCCTGGGGAAGGATATAAGCTACCCTTTGTCCCTGTAGCACGTTCCCGTGGGATAATTTCCAACAACCACACGAACGAAGCCGCGGTCAGAAACTAATCGTCTATATCTACAACAAAGCAAGTAATATAATGTATTATTATGTTTACTGAGCAATACATTTTCCCCCGCTCTAATTACTAAAGTAAATATCCGTATTCATGTAAGCATAGGGCACTATTTGCAACTGCAGTTTGCTTTTAAAATGTTTACTCGGGACTGACGTCTGTTGTACAATAGCAAGACAGGTTTAATGATAATCTATCCGTAAATCACAATACAATGGCCACCAACGAAATACCAACTAGACCATAAAAATAACATCCTTAATTCTTAAATTCTTATTAATATAAACTAATATTATATAAAGCTGAATAGTTTGTTTGTTTTTTTGGTTGAACACGCTAATCTCAGGAAGTACTAGTTCAAATTAATTTTTGTTTTGTGTTTTGTATAGTTCATATATCGAGGAAGGCTTTTGGCTGTATAACATCACGCTGCAACAAATAGGAGCGAGCATCAATGGAAAATGTTGCAAAAACAGGAAAACTTATTTCTTTTTGAGAGCTTCCGTTGCGTGCGCTGCGTAAACAGTTTAAGTTACGCAAACATCATGTATGATTTATTTATTTATTAACTCAACATCACTATCATTACAGGAATGTTCTAATTCAATAGTGTGACCATAGTTACAGTTTTATTATTTACAATAACATTTCTGTACGTCGTGTTTTTTGTGAACTCACTCAGAGAACAAGTAAAAAGATCTATGCTGTCCGCTACGTCATTAAGTACACGCAAGGTGCGCGTTATAGGGGCTTTACTCAGTAGATTGGTCCTACTACTAGGCACCGCCAATAGACGTGGCTGTCGCCTTCGCAATACATAATTGTCGGGCACACACAGGTTTATTTCTTTAATATACCTGGGTTTGAAGTCTTGCCACGTAATAATTTAAAAATATAGGTAGCAAGAGCCATGTCCCTCCTTGTTTCCAATTTATTGTATCCCACCATGCCTATAACAAACAAAGTTAAAAAACAAAGGATAAAATGGATATACACCATACCACCTTAGGTACAGAAACCCAGTAAATTTATTTTGTATACGCTCCAACATGAGACTATATTTAGCTTCATGCAGAGCCCATATTATGATGATGATGGAATTGTTCCTCTTGAAAAGTTCAAAAAAATAGTCCATGACAGTACTTATATGTGTATCTTTTAAGATTGACTCACTATTACCTTTTTTATGGTAATCAAATTTGAAGGCTATAAGGCTATCTTAACATGCAACACCCTTAGGAGCCGACCAAAAACGAAGTGATAGCACGGGCAGGTGATACGCTGCGACTGGATGGGTCGGGGAACAAGAAATTTCACGTGGACGAAGTCGCGGGAGGAAGCTAGTTTCTTTATAGTAATGAACTTAGCATTCCTAACATCTATGCATCACAGTTGTTTGAATGTATATTTATTTGTCGTGGCAACTGAGTATTTTTAATTATGGAAATTACCATATACCTGAAGGCCAATTCTCGTAATTTAAAATGTTCAAAATTTAGTCGCAGTCTCATCTCGGTGACAAACAAATGTCAAAAACTTGTCAAAATGTAGGGAAATTAGAGATATTTTTGACAGATTGAGACTGCGATCAGACGGGTAATTCTCATAATTTTATGAACGTTCACAGTCTGATCTCTGTCTTATCTATCGTTGTACCTATGGTTTTCTTAAGTGCCTTAATTTACCTGAAATTTACCTACACATTTATCTTTCTTGTGCAACTAAAAGTTAAAGAAGATAAAGAATATATTCGCAACAGTTAGATCCTTGTCCTTCATAATTATTAAAGGTTCTTTTCTGCAGTTTCGTTGGCATCATGCTGTCAGCGTTGCCGCCTAGCATTTTGTTTCGAGCAACTCGCCTATCCAATGATTGCCTTGTGCACCTAGACAAATTTATTTAGTCATATTTCCGAGCTGTTTTAAAATTTTCATTCTTTTTAACTCAAGAGGAATTAATCTGTCTTCAGATGCAGAACTTTGTAAAAAAATCAGATGAGCTGTAGGTTGAAATAACCACCGGCTTATTGAATGCAAGGCGATACCGCGGTATAACCAAGGTTTGTATAACTATTTTACCTCTGATTTTGCATCTTTGTTAAAATCACAGTGGACTTTATACTCCTTGTAATAAGGTTACTGTTGGATTGCTGCTACTGACAAGTTTGTCAAAATCACAATGATCTTTATTCTCGCTATAATAAGGTTGCTGTTGGGTTGTTGTTGTCAGAGGTAAAATAGCTGTGAATGGACTATGACTCATACTAAATGGATTTTTCTTTTTAGTAGGAGTTAAACCAACTTTCGTACATGCATTGGTTGCAGCTTCACTTGAAAAGGGATAAATGCCAGGTAATACAGTAATTAGTTGTTAATCAAGTTTTTATTAAACAAAATAAAGACAATGATATTCAATAGTTTCTTAAAAAAATAATCGTTATGTACTAATAAACGGCACAACCGTTTGACATTTGCGGGGTAGTGAGGCGCCATTATAATATTGTTAAATTTTTGTTGATTGTTTATAAATTTAAAAATGCAATAAACATTCTTACACAAATGCAAGTCTTCTATTCTAAGAACAGACTATTCCCAAACAAAAGCACTTTGCTCAAGAAAGGAATCGAACTTGAGCTAATGTTTGGCAGCTGCGCTTGCAACCATGGGGCTAAAAGGGCTGTTGAGCAACTAATTAGAAAATTAACTGCTAAACGATTTGTTGCAACTGATATTTTTTATGGTGCCATAATTTTTTCATGAGGAAAGGTTTGTAATTTAGTCATTAGTGTGCCTAATTAAAACGCTTATTTACAATGATTTACCTAAAATGTGTACCCGTAAGTAAAGAAAGATCAGAAAATTTCATTTTTTTCAGCTTATTGTTAAAAATATTCAAAAATCGATTTTATTGCAGATTTTTGGAATTATAATTGCATCTGCCTTTTGTAACAATACTGTACCATCAGCAACAGTTGAATTACAAAATGGGTAAGTTTTTTTAAAAATATTTTTATACAAGGGTTGGATAGCATTCCTCATCATCTGTTCCGAATTATATCGTGGTCGGCTTCACGTCTAACCGGATGCAGCTGAATACCAGTATTTTGCAACGGAGCGACTGCCTATCTGACCTCCAATGACAACCCATTGACTGGGTAATATAATACCCCTTGGTAAGACTGGTTGTAGCATTCCTGTGTAATTAAATTGCCATGTAATTAAATTGGATATCGCTTAGTGCTTACGTCTGGTTTGCATTATTTATTATAATTACATTTTATATTTATTTTGAGGAATACACGAATTAATTATAACATAATAATACTAATATATAGCTTTCAATTAGAATACACTTAATATAGTTCGTTGCTTTTATGTAATTATTCCAATGTTAAGTAACATAAAAAAATCTGGAGTCTTTTAAAACGATTAAGGTAGGTATATTATAAATATCCAGAAACCTAATTCAGCAAGGGAACATGGAGCACACTAATAAATCTGTTTGTTTTTGTAGACATGTGAACAACACCTCTGAGAACATGACCACGATTATGGTTACAACAGGTAAAATACCCATCGACATACAAAGTACTACAACTACAAATTACACTACGACTATATCCAGAAACGCGACGACGCGCCCCGAAGGAAAAAGAAGAACAGTTCTAATCATTAACAGTCCTTCGTTATTACGTCAGGTTAGAGGGAGAAAAAATACGAAAGGCAAGAAGGAGAAGGGTGTTGACCCTAACGCCGCAGTTCAAAATCTTCTTTATGTGGAATACAACGAAGAAGGAGCTGTAATTGCCGAATTCATGATGCACAATCTGGAAGACGTTTCTAGGTTCTTTGAGTCATTCCTCCACACAGAACTTTGCCATGGAAAATGCTAAAATTCATAGTTATCCTAAAAGTGATGCCACTGCAGCTGCAGGCAGCATTCGCTGGCCCAAATCCGACCCCGTAGTCTGAAATTGAATAAACCAGTAGTGAACCATTAGTATTCTTATTATATACCAGCGACCCGCCTCTGTTTCACATGTTTTTATGAGTTGAAAGTTGACAAAATATCGAGATTTCACACATGTACTTTTTATAATAATGTATCATGCACATAAACTTTCCGGAATAAATTCTCTAAATGATGGTATAGTTTTGAAGAACAGATCTTCCTTGTTACATTGAGGTAATATGTACCTCAATGCCTTGTTATTGTTTTATTGTTAACATATTTACATTGTTATTTTAATCCTACAGGCGCTTCGTGCAAATTCTTATTTGAAATATTTTTTTTTAATGTAAGCGTTTCTCTTGGTATATTTCATTGCAAAAATAAAGAAGGCAAAAGGAACATTTATGTATATATTTTAGAACATTCTGAGTAATCCTACCAGAAAATATACACGTGCCCGGCCAAAAACAAGTACTTTTTTAACAAAATATATTTGTGGTACATATAATCTGTTCATTAGTACCTCAAGAACAATAAAAGAACATTAATTGATACATCTATAAATAACGAAATCGACTGTGGCCGGGCTGCGTCACAACACACTTCATCAATCACTGTTTGAAGTGTTTAGATTTAGTCATTAATTTATATTCAATTGATGTGGAAGGTCTTTTAAATTATTAGAATTCACAAAAAACTAACTGCTTATACCTACTTTAGTTACTTAATTATAAATTTAATGCTGTAAAAACTGTCTCGCAGATGTTACATTACAAACTGTGTAGAAGGCACCCCTGGCAATGAGTTTACAATTACTACACAATCGTGATTTTTGGGTATCACACCGCGAACTTCCAAGCTCCGGGCTGTTACTAAGAAATTCCCAATGGAAAAACCCAATAATACTTTTTCCGACCGGGGAATCGAACCCAGGACTGCTTAGCAGTCGCGCTTGCAACCTGAAGACCAACGGGGTAGTCACCAATCCTTTACCATACTTACCGAGTAGGGCAGAGGAGTTGCTTACAAAAAAAAAAAAAAAACACGATATGCGTTATGGGCTAAAAGGTATAAGAATTGATTTTTAATTCATTCAGTTGGTAGGTTCTTATAGGAATTTTAAAATAATAATATCTACTTACAGTTTCGTACTCTCCAGTTTCAGTAACGAATTCAATATTGTTATCCACAGTTGTACCTGCACCGTCTTCATTAAATTCTGGCTTTTGAAATATGTAATCTAACAGCTGTTTATTAACATCTTCATTTTCTGGATTATCGCTTGTATTTTTAGGAGCCTCATTGTTTCTTACAGGCATCGGTTTTGTATTGGGCTTTTGTTTCTTGTCCGGTACTGTTTTTTTAAAACCTTCACTTTTGTTATCCTGTGGCGAAACATATCTATCCTCTTGCTGAAAATCATCTTGCTCCATTGAATGTGGTATTCCACTTCTGTTTGGAATGCTTATTGGTGAAAATGAGTTGGTATTTCTCTCATAAGGCTGCCTGTAATGTTGCATTTGTTCATGGTAATTATTATCACGTGTATTCCCATGTTTACCGGAAAATATGTTTCCGATACTATTGAAAGTTTCTCCAGCTGTTGAAACTGGATTTCCCAGATCAAATCCAAATAAAGAGGCTGGTGATCTTTTCTGTCTTGTATTGGCATCTTCATTGGCAATCTCCTTTAGAGCCATACTTGTAGTTAGCAGAATATTTTCACATATTATCCATAGTGTTAAGAACTGAAAACAGTAAAAAATTTTAGTGAGTGGTGTAAGGACTAACTAAGAATAATGTAATACCTAGGTATAACATATCTAACTATTTAATCATTTGATTGAAACTATTGTGTTGGTTTGTTTTCGCAAACAAACTAATCCAATCTACCATCTGAATGTTTGTTTCATCTATCAAGGGAAAATTCCATAGTAATTTATAAACAGTATAGTTGTACAATACTAGCTATATGTGCCCTGCCCAATGCTACTTAAGTTTGGCGATTCTTCGGGCTATGTCGGTAACCTTGGTTCTCCTACAGATCATTTCATTTTGGATTCGATCACGTAGGGAAACTGCAAATAAGCCCTCTACATTGCCCTTTGAGTGACTTTCAGACTTCTAATGAGGCGCATTGTGAGATTACGTTCCATATGACACTGTGGTATGTGAGGTGAGAAGATATTAGGCAGCTTCCCGAACGCTGCCCAGCCGAGTCAGATTCGACGATTAAATCCATGGCCAGGTAAATTGGACACAGTTAATTAGTAATCAATTATTATTTTAGATGCGTGTTTACCATATTGGTGCCGATTTTACGATTCAGAACCTAATTATATTTATATTCACAATACTCTTAGGAGTCGAAATAAAGTAATTTTATTGTTTTATATAGAAAATAGCGACATGCCCTTGCTTCGCACAGTTTTTCCTTGAAAAAACGTCGAAATTTATCATCTGCCTAGGCTTTTCTCAAGTATGTTTGAGTTCGCTTCCAGTGTAACCGGATGCAGCTAAATACTAGTATGACAGCTTATCTGACGGCGACAACCCAGTTACTGGGTAATACGATACCCTTGTTAAGACTGTTTGTCAGACTTTGGGGCTTCTGACGACTTCGTGTGGGTGGTGGGGTGGGGGGCCGAAATTTACAATGAAATGGAAAAGTCGCGGGCAGAAGTTAGTGGTTTATACACATAAACCTCGAATGAATTCTCTAAATGATGGAAAAAACCGCATCAAAATACGTTGCATATTCTCATAATATTTGTTTACTTTTATTAAGTGAATTGTTTATGATTTTATTTTTTCTTTACTCTTTCACACGCTGTCTACATCTCTCTATCTATTGTCCTATCGCAGGTATGCTGGAAGAGATTTCTTATGAAACAAGCATCACCTTTTTACCTATTTTTCTGTTCTGGTTTTTATATATGTGTGTACCTACTAAATACATCGAAAATAAATTAATAAATAAAATATGTATTGCAATACAATTGATTTCTTACCTTAACTAATGCGATATCCATGTCGAATTCAGTTGCTCGATATTCCAATATGAAGATATATTCCACACAGTGCACACGTCAACAAAAATACACAACCTTTCGATAGCCCTTTGTATCTCCAAAAAGATGAAATACCTATACAAATATTATTTATACGACTGGGTATTTACGTTAAAACACTACGCAACTGATCCACGAATGAATTGGATTTACTTGTTTCCTGCTAGCTTAATGTTCTCAGAATCATAAGATGGAGTATGTTTTTTATACTCACATAATTACCTACGTCAAGTACCTATGCAAACCGACATCATAGGATAGTTAACCAATCCAAAACAAAATATGACGTCACTTTGAAGCACGTGCTATAATAGCGCGTGTTTTTATTTAGTGTGCTTATAATGCAGTGCATCAAAATAGAATGATAAATTGATGTACCAAAATTATTATTATGATGACTGACGTTTTTTTGATTGTAATGATTATAATTCTGCAACGTCATATTTGTTACGGTCGCGAATCATATTTTAATCAATTTACCTACAACCTGACACGGACCTGAAAATTGCAAAAAACGTTAAAAAAATTGAATTTCGCGGGCTACCTTAGCAAAAATCGCCTTAGTTTCTGGACTAAACATCTATGGGCAACACTAAACTTAGAAGTCTCTGAAATATTTACGATCAACCATTTATACAACAGTTCGCCCAACAGTTAACTAAATTATTGAGCTGGATGTGACCCAAGATGTTCAGGTACCGTTTGATATACAGCATCAAGCTTCGTGTTTGAACTGCTAAATAGCTAACCTATTTCGGGATAAACGCAAGTAAATGGTCATTTTACAGCTAGACTCAAGAGTGGTAAACCCACACTGCTAGTGGAAATTCATTCATGTTAAAGCCGGATAGGTCTAATTTTAGGATGGAATTTTGGTTTAATTAGTTTCGAGGACAGTACCATAATTATGAATACATTAAAATTAATAGTTAAGTATTCAAAACTGGTTAGTTTTTGTCGGCAGTTTTCAATTTTAACCGTACCTATAGTCCATTTACAATAGCATTAGAAAGAAGTTAAAAAAGGTTATTTTTAATGCACACTTTGTAACAAAAATACAATAAACATTGTTACATTATGATAGACGCCGAATTTATTATGATCTATTTTTACAGCAGCTGTCACACTTAATTGTAACCATTTTAACTATTTATCTTATGAAATTATGTGGCTTTCATTTATTTATATTATATAACTCCAATTTAAAATTACAGTGTCAATGCTAAAAACCTAACAGAAGCAGGGATGAACAATACTTGGAAGGTTATTCGTTTCACTATAATTCTACCGAATTTTATTTTAATTAAGGTGGATGCGCTGCAGTAGCCCGCGAAATCAGACGAATTCGGAGCAATTCTAATTTAAAGGGATGTATTGATGATTTTTAAGGTTAAAATTGTATTATTGCCTACATATTTCTTATTGTTGCGCATCATATTATTTTTTATTAAGATACAACCTTACACTGACCTGCAAATTGCAAAAAACGCAAGAAAATTAGAATTTAAGCATCTCCCTTAAAATTGTTTTATCATAATTTTGAAATAATATGTTTTGCATTCCTGCTTCTACGAGTCTCTTTTTTCTAAAGCTATTATAAATGGACTATAGGTTACTATGTTTTTATACTGTACCTAGGTGTAGTTTATCGACGGTTCGGTTTAGTGACAGTTCACACGTTTCGGGTGAGTAAATTCGTGCAAATCGACTAAGAAGCCGTCTTCTAATATAAACAAAAAAATAAGAAGACCTCCAATAAGTGGTGTGGGTATGTGGATAATTAATAAATCAACTTGTGAACCTCTTAGTACGTTTTGATAAAAACTTATTTGTAACTTGTTATGCAATGAATGTTATGACATAAACTTTGTCTCTTTACATAGTTCAATTAAAAACGGGACTGGAAACTGAACACGAATGCATGCAATTATTGTGCTAATAAATAGCTGTATTGTGCTTGATTGCATTGACATATTAATTAACAAACCAGGTAATTTTTTATTTACATGATTTTATGATAAGGAGCTTAAGTTGCAACTGAGGTATAATTACTCAAAGGCTCGGAGCTGCAGTAAAAAAAAAAATAGTTTATAAAAAAAAATAAAAAATAACTATCTTGATCCATATGATGTTAGTAATACACACTACTTATAAGCTATGTTAGTAACAAACGAAAAACAAGATTTAATTCATATATCTGCTGCACTCACCAGACGCACCGGGTATATGTACATGTACGTACACGTACCCAATGCGCGATAATGGTGCAGAACGGCTTATCACTACTGACCATGATCATGACTAATTATCAAGGATCTGAGTAGAAAAACTGAGGTTTCATTTTCACCAACGCAACGTCCCATCTTAAATAAACAGTTAATAGTTTATGAGTTTCTAGTAGTTTTTGACATTGAAAGAATTAAAATAGACGACGCGACTAAACGTGTTAAGGATGCGTAAACACAACACGTTTTTAGTTTATTATGGGAAAACTATGGTGGCCCGCTAATAAGGAAACCCATGAAGAAAATAGCATACATAGTAGGATCCACCTGTTTTTAGAATACAATATTTTCTCTTTAATTGTCAAAACGATTATGTATTTGATACCGTTAAAACGGTACCTACATGTTTAAAAGTGGTGATCATTTTTGGACTTGCACATATCTAATAGAAAATAGGTACCTATTCATAATATTATGAGGCACAACTAAAACGCATAAAACTGAAAACTCGTCCACTACAGCACTTTTTTGCATAGGCTTTTTCTCTACCCTAGATTTTGGAATGCTTTTGGTCCAGCAAATACTTTCCTGTGATGATCTATGTTGGTACCCGGCAATGAATATGAGATACTTTTTGAAAAGTAGATTATGACACTGTTTAGGATTAAGGTGGGCATAATACATATGAGCTGAGTCACTTCAGAAAGAAAACCAAACCACGATATATCGAAATGAACGATTACAGTGTAGCTGGGCTAAAGGATAGCGTCATCAAAAAACTATACATGTAACCTGCAGTTTTAGAAGGTACCTATTTTGTATTTCATAAGCACACCCTAGTGTCAAATTGCTATTACCTCGTCTGCGGCGCTCAGAAAGTCTGATTCCTTTCTTCTTTTTAAATGTAACTCGACTTGCTACGTTCCCTCTCTATCGCTTAAAATAACTTTGCACTGGATTTCGATGTAATAACATACGAGATTACATCAGGTTTATGTGCAACAGCGCAGCGCCTAAAAAATCTTCAATGTTCAAACATTAAATCTATGCGTTACTATTGATTATCTATGAGGCGTTCTTCAAACTGTCTTTTCAAATAGTACCTACCTGTGAAACAAAGATTCCATCGATATACCTACCTAATCGAACTACCATAGTTATGGCAATCGCTTATTTTTGTCTCTCTGCTTAGGTTCGTTTGACCTGAAGTCGCATAGTTAGACGAATTTTGCTAATGGGCCCTTAAAGTTGTATCGTTCTAGAGAACGATACAACAACTACCAGTGACCGACCGTTCTAGGTAGACCGAGCAAAGAACTACCAGTGTTCTATAATATCAATAAATATAAAAATATAATTATTGATTTCTACACACGGGGCCATATGTAGAAAAAAAAAAAACTCATATTCTTCTGTATATTGAATTTAGAACTTTATTATGTATTCAGGATTGGACGGGCACTGACTTTGTTGAGCGTTAAAATCTTCCACGGATTCTGAAGTTTTCCAGCCTTGAACTTGGTGAAGGCGTACGACTGCGTACACGCAGGACCCGCTGCATCTTGCGCTGGCGTTGTTCGCGCGGGGTCACTGACCTCGCTAGACGAGACATCTCGTTGAGTCTGTAGCGCCCCTGCTCCAGCTGCAGCAGCCCCAGCCTTACACCACGTTTTAATGCCCTGTAATAGGATTTTCTAATAACTGGTTTACTTAAAATAGTTTTCATAATTATATTACACCTAAAATCTCTTTTATAGACCAACATTAATTGATTAAGGCTGGCTACATCTCAAGCTACTTACGTTTCGTGGCAGAGAATTTGTAGATCCAGCAATTTTTTTTAGGTTTACTGACGTAGAGATAAAGTCACCTGTTTTACAAACCAATCCCTTAATATTAGTGACCTAGCTGTACATAGGTAGGCTGTAGTCTCTATACGCCAACCAAATAGCCTCAGACAGGATTACGGCGCAGTCCTGTGGTGGCTGCCGTGCACAATGAGGCTTACACGCGAGAGGAGGCCCCGTAACAGACTTTTCAGGGATTCCCCTAACAAGAGTAGCACAAAGGGGGAGCAGCTCGTTTCCTCCCAAGACTCGGAGCTCTCTACTATGTACTGATTGACTACTAAGGAAGGTTTATTGAAGTAAAAAACTTTCCATTCAATATTGTTGCATCAACATGATTCATACACTGTACGAAATATGATAGCAACTGTTTTCAACGACACATAAACAATTTCCAGCAATATTTTGATATTTCATTTACGATATACCGTGAATACCTTGTAATTAAAACAATCAGGTCTAGCCAACTTTTTTTTTTTGAATTTATTGAACTGTTTAGTATTATTTAATTAAAATATTAATAAATGAGAAACGCTGCACATCAGTCATTCTTGGCGTAAGATGCAAAAAAAACATAATGTCTTGGGTCAAAAAAAAAGCGTGATAGCTTATAAATAACAAGGTCGTTATAGAGTGTTGCAGATGAGCACTCACACGTTATATGGACCATCAAAAATGATTACCTATTCGTAATAGTAATCACGGATTAACTTTCGTAACCCTTGTTATATAATATATGTTTGTGGTACGGCGCATACACGGGACGCACTCTGCTACCGTCTGTCTGTCACTTTTAAGGCCCTTTGTATGTACACGGCTTCTTTACGGTGTGTTAATCGCATTGTAAAAAAATCGTGTGACCTTGTTTATGACACGGTTCTGTAGTATACGGTGACGGCGCTGTACCATAGTGCAACCGTGTAGTCAACAAACTTCCATAGTGATCCATACAACACTGGCGACCGTGCCTACACATGGCGAATAAACCGTAGTTTTTCACGGCTTTCATTCATCCTCTCAACATGACCAAACCATCTAAGCATACTCTTTACATTTTTTATCACTACGTTTTCTTTTAAACCGCACCGTTGCCTTATCACAACATTCCTCAGCCTATCATTCATAGTCACATCAGACATACTTCGCAAGACACAGCATTTATTCTACTTTCATGCCTCATTTGCCTCATCTAACATTCACTTTCACACATAAGCTTAGGCACCAGCACACCATTGTGAACAGCCAGTCGAGCCTTTTTGGACATGAACTGGTTAGTCACAATTGCATATGTAGCACCATTTACTTCATTTCCCGCATTACCTCTCCTTTCTACTTCCTCATCAATCTTTCCATCTCTTGTAAACAGAATCCTCAAATATACGAACTCACTTACTGGCTCCAAATTCTTATCATTTATTTTTACATCACACACCGATACACCTTCTTCTCTTTCAAACACATGGCGTTTGTCCTTCGTCTTATTCACATTTATATTAATCCTTTTCATCTTATATTAAGCCGTTTTCCCAAGATTTTTTTACATTATTTTTATCAGAGAGAATTGTTTTATTAAGAAAGAACTCCGCTGTCGAAACTAGAAGCATCTTCATCATCCTAGAAGGGCATGGTATTTATTATGCGTTGGTTATTACACAAATAACTGAACGGTCACTAAAGGTGAAGGTCGCTTAATTATTTTACTTTATGAAGTCGTAATTCTTCCATAAGTGGCTCACATTTTGGTTCTGCATTGGTATGCGGAATAAATGAACGATTACGTAAAATTATAGGTATGCATGAAAATAGTACAAGCTGGGAGACAGGCCTCCTCTCTATGAGGGGGTTAGGCCAAAATAAACGCGGGCCCAGTGCGGTATGGTGGATGTCTCATTCTTCGATTTTGTTTTGGTTTTAGGACATGTCAGTTTCCTCACGTTTTGAAAGCAGCGGTGATATAATAAATTACGCTGCCTGAGCTCGAATAATTAACCTACGACACGTCAGTCGGGGCCGCGATATATTCTTTACGCAATACAGCAAAAAAATCGTTTAACAAACATGACTTACCTGGAAACTTTTCGGCTTATTTTTGGGTCAGAAACTTGGTACTCCATCTTAATAAATTTGATAATGGTACGTGCGGTCCAACCTGTGTTTTTCATTAATTTCTTGATAGCGGTTAATACCATCTCCCCTGTGTTTGCATTGGAATACGGAGCTTTCTTTACCATGTTTACTGCAACAATAATTGGTAAAACTGACACTAAAGATGTGAATAAGATTCCTCCCAACACAAATTAAATTACTGACTAAATTCTGATAGTTTTTAAAATATTACCAGCTCTGTTTTGGAATACTTTATGATTGCTTACTCAGAAAGGCTGGGTACTCCTTTAAACGAATTAAAAATAAAGGAGAATAATCATCAAACGAAAAGAGCTACATTTACGCTATATTTTATGCGATTTATTTTCTCGTAGCTATAGATTTTTTATGAAATATCAGTGAAAAAAATTATTTCTGACATTGCTTTGGGCTTGTGACAGAATGAATCTTTTAAAAGTTTACTTAAATTACTTTTGTCTAGTCTATGACAGTTCTTTTAGAAAGGAGTTCATAGTATTTTATTGTCAGTTTCTAGCTTGTTTCTGGAGCTGTTGTTGAGGTTTTATTATTCAATACTTTTAGTCTATAACTGTGAACTCCTTCAACAAGAACTGGTCCTTAACCAGCTTTAAACGGAGAGAAGTGGAAAGAGAATAGATAGGTCTTTGCCCTGCAGTGAGGCATCACAGGCTTTTAATAATTTAGTCTATAAGCGTTTCTATGTGTTACGCTAGATTATAATGTTCTAAGGCTACGCTTCATTGAACAATTAAACCAATTGTTCTCATCATTGACTTTTTTCATGGGTGGAGAAAATGCCTGTGTGCAAACCTCATCGTCTGAGGAAACGGGCTGGTGATGGGGGGCTTGCACCCATTGAGGAATCCTATTCTTCTTCTTTTTTTCGTGACCATGGTACTCTTCTCCGTTGTTTTTTATATAGTTTCTTCTGATCAGACCATGAACGGGCACTTAGGACACTCCAGCAAGTGGAGACTTGCTGGAGTGTCCTAAGTGACCGTTCATCTGCACCTTGGGTGACCTAAAGAATGCCACTGATGCCGCTATCAACGTGACCACCTACTAGGCTCAGCAATCCTATATTAGAATAGAATAGAATACTCTTTATTGTACACCATACAAATTACAGAACATAAATATATAAAATTTTATAAAGGGTGACACAATGGGCGGTCTTATCGCTAATAGCGATCTTTTAAAGACAACCTTTGGATGGATATTATATTATTTATTTTTATTTTTTAAATTTTATTATTATTGCTATATTAGTGGGACATTACTTCATACAAAGCATTCCGGGTGGTCATCCCCGATTTAGAAACCGCTGGCTGTTGTTAGGGGCAGTGTCCGTTAGCCTTGTCACGTTGTTATTTTTCCACCTGCAATGGATTGGGACGGCCAATTGTCCTCCCTGACCCACTATGATGCCTCCTTTGTGACTTTACCGTGGCATACGAGGACTCCCTGTGACCAGCCATAGCAAACATTAGAGTAAGGAATTGGCCTAACTCAGCAATTTCATGGTATCCTGAATGCATGAGCTCGCTTTGCGTTTTAGTAGCTGATTCTGACAATCCTGGACATGGCTTGTGTTTATTTAAAGTGCAATGCTGTAGGTGCTTTTCACTTCAAGCCTGTGCTTGCTAAAAGCTGTATTAATAATAACATATTTGCATTTTAAGGAAACTGTTAAAGAAAACGACTGAAATAAAACTGAAATTAGGTCTTATTACAACTATATTTTAACAAATTAGACTATTTTTTCTATAACATATTAACCGAGGAGTGAAGCGACTACCGCCGAGGGTACAGCTCCACCTGGGCCTTGTTCGATGGTGGGCTGGTAGCCATTCTCATCGGCTATGTAGTTGACGGTGTAGTTGACGCCATCGGGACCGATCCAGGTGTAAGAACCCTTCATTGCAACGAACGCATCTTCAGAATCTGCGTTTCTCAGCTCTCCGTCCTGATTATGTCTTTGGCCATCGCTTTGGTCGAAGCTGTGGATAGAGGAGGAGCACGTTAGTTAGAAATCCATAAATAAAATCGTAGCATGTCGTTCGTTTATCATATAGGTACCTAAATAGATTTTTATTTTTATTTTGTAATGAACATGGCCATCCAGACAAGCGTTTGTGGGAAATTTGCCGGAAAAGGCAACGTATAAGGAAGAGTGAAATGCTATGAGGGAGACTTTTGCTCTGCAGCGGGGTATCACATGTTGAATAAAGAAGAACAAGGTGTTTATGCATAAATTATGATAAGGAAATGAAATTAGTATAAAATTAGTATACAATTTTTACTACTCACTGAGGTGAGTAGTTAGAGGTACAATTAAACAGAAAAAAAAATCAATAACTATTAAAACGAAGAAAATTTTTCAGCTATTTCAGGACATTCAATGCATCTTACATGAAATTGTAATTGCCAAGTCCATCGTTGTTCGAATCGTATCGCAACAGCTCAACATCCTGAACATTCTGAGGGGCGGCTATCACCACGCCCACCACAGCTACTAACGCACAAAGCACCAACTGAAAGTAAAACCGCACTATTAACAACACTTTTCACAATAACACCACAAATTAAAATAATATTTAATTTTATTTAGAAAAAAAAAAACACCACACTCATATTGTACTGACCAATTTCATGATCACTATTAAACAGTTTACCGTATCAAGTTTACTTGAACTATGTGCTCATGAATTATCGTAACTCATGTTATATACTATTCCGAATATTGCATTACAACATACTGTTATTAGTTGACGCACATCACGTTACAATGTTTTGTGTATTTGACCACTCCTACGACATGGCGAAGGTAAGCCGTGAAGCGTTTGAGGACGTCTTTGATGGGAACGTTTCGAAATTTTTATTTTTAATTGTGCGTACCAGATGTTACCTATAATTTGTTTGATTGACAGCAAGTAGGAATTTGTTGATGTCATTGTGGAACTATGGAATTGCCACTAAATGTTAGGATTCGCAATTTATGATTGTTCATTTATTATTGTATTTGTTCGTAAAATTATTAACTGCTATGTGGTTGTCTAGCCGATTTTTTATCCCAAACGAAAGTTTTTCACTCACTTTCAAGTCACTTTTACTGGCAAAGCTATCCTCACTATAGAGCGAGAATAGCTTGTGTTCAGGAATATCGTTGTTTAGGCATAAGCCTAAACAACGATATACCTGAAAATTTCAGCCCAAAATTACGTAAGTCCGAATTACTTATGTTTTCGTTTCGTGATAACTCCAGCCACCTATTTTTGTGTTAAAAGGTAGATATAAAACCATCATGAAGGCAATAACAGGGGTGCAGGCTATAGGACAATGTATGTGTCTTTAGGGCTGGCTCTGGGATTTGGCCACTTATGTACCATATGATTGAAAAGAGTTGGTAAACATACTTACTAACTTTTACTTAGAGTTACGTAGGTAGCTACTATTAAAGTAAATGTGCCTTATTAGTTATGTGATTAAAATTAATCATTCAAACCTTAAAAGCTTTAAAGATAATCAACTAATCAATAAGAAAATAATACTGCAAGATGACATTTACCTTCGACCTCTACGTGTTTGTACTTTGCGTGGTTGGCCAATGGAGATAATGATTTTTAGCAACTCGACACGCATTTTGTATGGACGAAAGGTTTCTAAATTACTGGATGATTACATTAAAGTATTTCGATAATTAGAGTAACTACTTCGCTTGCCTTTGCTAATGTTTCGTTTTCCTTACAAGGTTCGTTGCCTATTTGGGTTTATTGAAATTGTTTAAGTATCATTCAATCTTCTTCTTCTTAGCGTATCGATGATAAAAAGTTCAATCATACATATTCAGTCTATAATATTCCCACTGCTGGGACACAGGCCTCTTCTCTTCGCGAAGGACTGGGCTGTAATCTACCACGAGGGCCCAGTGTGCGGGTTGATATAGGTCACATCGATGGTTGATAGAGGTCACGTCTTCGAAATTTTTGTTCTAGGACATGCCGGTTTCCTCACGATGGTTTCCTTTACCGTTTTGAGAGCAGTGATGATGAAATAATTTATACAAAGTGAAGCACCTTTCTGGGTTCGAACCTACGACCTATAACTCGTAAGTTTTGGTCGTTACCTCTGGGCCACCACTACTCTCAGTTCAACCATCTTTGGCCCAAAATTCAGCTGCGAGAACTCCGCTCACTGACGCAGTCATAAAATCATCAAGTGCACAGGTAGGGGATGTGGTGCAAGATGGAAGGTGGGCAATGGCCCACCTTCCATCTTGCACCACCTCCCCACAGACAATGGTCTGTGGGGAGGTGTCACATACGCACTTGAGATCTGATCCGTCCATCATTGAATTGGTCTGCTAGGAACCTATTGATTTACAGAGAATTTAACTAAGCCCTTTCCACGCCTTGTGCAATTGTTTCTCAATATGAAAAGTCCCCGGAATATAGAAGAAGAGTTCTCTGCCTGCCATTTAACCTGTATTGCCCCGTGTTCTACCTAGAAACGGTCGTCGCACAAGTACACGATCAACACGACGGTTTGTATGAATTTTGACTTACAAACGCAACTTGATTGAACGCGTTACTAAGTCATATCAAAATAAAAGAGCCCGTATGTGTCGCATACTCGTGGGAGGATCGCTTTTGGTTGGGAAGCGGGGTAGTGCGTATTAAATGGCAGATGTAAGAAAAAATGCATCTTTAATCGCATTACATGTATCGTAAACATAGTCACATGCACGAACTTTATTTGCAATACAAGGTGTAATTGTAATACAATAACTGTAGTTTGACCAAAACCGCTGTACCAACGCGGCGAGACGGGGAAGCAGTGCAGGCCGCTCATTCGTCATCGCTCACGGCGTACCGCCCCCCGCCTCATCGCGCATTCCTCCCGCCTCGCCGCGCATTACTAAGGCGCGTATACAGCAGTTTTGGTCAAACTATAGTTTAAGTATGGGCAAAAAAAAATTGTGCGTATAACTAGACAAAATGAAAAAAAATCTGATGGCCCATGCCTCTGCTCGTTTTTTCTTACCTTGTACTGTTACATAGAAAAGTGCAATTAAATACCTACACGGTCAAAATGTATGGAACGGCTAATTTGTTTTTTAATAATCAACGAAAAATTTTAAAAGCGGGGTTGGTTCAAAATTCCTTTCGCTTGTATCGTACTAACTGCTTACATATAGTGCTATTTTGATTTAAGTAATGTCTCTTAAACAATAAAGTTTTTAATTTATTATTTTGGGTTTTTTTTAGTTTTTGTTTGTTACTTGTTCTTTTTTTGTGTTTATGTCCTTTCTACGCGTTATGTTTACCGCATATAAACGTATTTTTTGTTTTTATATGGGACCAGTGAGTATAGCTTCTGGATATACCTACTTACTAATATGCATATTATCTCAGCAGCAACACCAACAGAAAAGCCGCATATATGTAAATCTGTTTGTAATCCAACATTTATCCACAGTCACTGAGCTAATTGCTCACGTGAGCGTTTTGGATAAATGGTTAATTTTATTGGTCAATCATATTTTCGATTTCCATAAATCCTTCTCATAGAAACTCTCTATGCTTACCAATATTTAATCAGACTTCCAAATTACTGGAAATAGAATTGTTTTTGGAAAACACCAAGTTTGATGTCATTTGTTTAACAGAGCATTGGTTGAAAGATTATCAAGTAATGTCAATTAATTTTGAAAATTATTGTGTAGCAAGCCATTTCAGCCGACAACATATGATACATGGCGGGTCATTAATATTACTTAAAAATTCGATTAAATCCAAAGAACGTAAAGACATCATTGGGCTGTCTGTTGAACACATCATTGAATTGTCCTGTGTTGAGCTCGATAAGCATGTTATAGTATGCGTATACAGACCTCCTAGTTACCAGAATCTATCCGTGTTTGATTCTGTAATGGAAGATGTGTTAAAGAAACTTAGTACTAGTAGTAAGTCAATAGTCGTATGTGGAGATTTTAATATTAATTTATTGGAAAATAACTCGAATACTGTCAGATTATTGAGTCTTTTTGGGTCATTTGATTTGTCAAATGTGTTTATGGAACCAACCCGAGTGACAGCTTCTTCTGCCACTTGTATAGATAATATTTTTTGTAATTGCGATTACTTACACAAACAAATTGTAAATAAGTTGCCATCTGATCACAGTGGACAAATAATAACATTTAGTGCCTACATGCCTATACAAAAAATTGAAATAAGGTTTAGGCCAATTACATGTAAAAATTTAGAGAAATTAAACAATTCTTTGGCCAGTAAATTATGTGATCACAGTTTTAATAATATAGATGACACCAATGAGTTCTACGCCGAGTTCTTTTCACTATTAAACGCGCAATTTTATGACACTTTCCCACTGAAAACCAAAAGTATTTACACAAAGTTTTTATTCAGTGACTGGGCTACTCCAGGTATTCGTAAAAGCAGGGAAAAACTTTTTGAACTTTATGGTTTAAAGCAACATATGAAAAATACAAACTTTCATCAGTATGTTGCAAAATATTCAAAAACTTTTAAAAGGGTGTGCCAAAGAGCTAAAGCTCTTTATATAAGCAATAAAATAAAATCAGCTGATGATAAAATAAAAACTACCTGGCAAATAATAAATAATGAAACATGTAGGAAAAAACAGCGAAATAGTGAATTGAATTTAGAGACTGCACATGGCCCCATCAATTCAGATGTAGAAATAGCTCAGGAATTTGAAAACTTCTTTGCTAATATTCCCCTTAAGACTACTGAAGCATTAAATTCTTCCCCCACGCTTTCTGCTGCCTTACTTAAAAGGAATGTAAAGGCATGCCCTTTGGAGCTTAGGTTTCAGCATACAAACCCCCAGGCTGTTATAAGAGCTTTTAAAGATCTTAAAATTAAATCAACAGAAGATCTCTGGGGTATGTCGGTAAAAGTATGTAGATCTCTCATCGAAACCATTGCGCCCTATTTAGCTTTCATATTTAACACCAGTGTTGACCAAGGAGTCTTTCCGGATCTAATGAAACATAGTAAAGTAGTACCATTGTTCAAATCCGGTGATAGTAAAGAACCAAACAATTATAGACCTGTGTCAATTCTGCCAGTTCTCAGTAAGGTGTTTGAAAAGTTGATGCTCAATCAAATGTTACGTCACTTTAATAAAAATAACATCTTTCATGAACACCAGTACGGCTTCACCAAAGGGCGTTGTACCACTGACGCCGGTGTCACCCTAATGAAGAACATTTTTAACGCCTGGGAAGAAGCACAAGATGCTATTGGAATCTTTTGCGACCTCTCTAAAGCGTTCGATTGCGTAAACCATGAAACACTTCTGATGAAACTCGAGCACTATGGGATTAGGAAAACAGCACTTGACTTGTTAAGATCATACCTGAAAGATAGAAAGGTTAAAGTCCAAGTAAATGGCGTAAACTCATTGGGGTCTGAAATGACAATGGGCGTTCCTCAAGGTTCGATATTGGGTCCATTCCTCTTTTTAGTTTATATTAATGATTTACCCCAATTACTTCAAAATCAACCGAAGATGGTGTTATTTGCAGATGACACATCATTGATCTTTAAAATAGACCGAAGGTCACAAAATCTTGACGACGTGAATAACTCTATTCTTCAGGTCCAAGATTGGTTTACGGTAAATAATTTAGTACTTAATGAAAAAAAAACCAAATGCATTAGATTTAAATTACCTAATGTTAGAAGTAGCGAATGTGACATCATATTGAATGGCCAAAAACTAGAATTTGTTAATCAAACAGTTTTCCTGGGAATCACGCTAGACGAGAAATTACAATGGGGACCTCATATAACATCTATTGCGGGGCGGCTAAGCTCGGCGGCTTATGCTGTTAGAAAGATAAGACAGCTAACAGATGAAGAAACCGCGCGTTTGGTCTATTTTAGTTACTTCCACAGTATTATGTCATATGGCATTTTACTGTGGGGTCGGGCTGCTGACATTGAATCCATTTTTATTTTGCAAAAAAGAGCTGTCAGAGCCATTTACAATCTACGTCGCCGCGAACCTCTTAGGGAACTATTTAAAAGGGTTAATATTATGACGGTACCTTGCCAATTCATTTATGAAAATATTATGTATGTAAGAAAAAATCAACATCTTTTTAATAAAATAAGTGATAGACATAATTTTAATACTAGAAATAAAGATAAATTAGATCAACCTTTTTTCAGATTATCTAAAGTACATACATCTTTTATGGGGTACTGTGTTAAATGTTACAACAAAATACCTTGTGAAATATTGCAATTAAATGAAAGAAAATTTAAAACTTACATTAAAATTACACTTTGTAAGCAAGGATATTACAAATTAGAGGATTATATCCAAGATAAGAATGCTTGGAAACATGCTGGTCCTGCTCCATAGGACAATCTCTAGAGTCTAGACAAAATCAAACTGGTTGCTAATGTAATTGTATAATTTATTCTTCTTTTTTTTTTATTCTCTTTGACATTGATTTACATTCTGTAATTACTTAAAGTCACCCGGACTTATTACTCCTTATTATTTATTTATGAAAATAGTCTACTTTTGGAATGTTTGTAAATATGTGAGCACCATGTACCTATCACATAGTCAATTTATATGTCATGGTTTCATTAATTCATTTTAATTTTTTTTTTTTTTTTACCTATTGTGGTATAGTAATTTTATGTTTAGGTGCATCGTCTTCACATATAATTATATAATTAATGTATGCAAAATATTGTAAAACATTTTAAAAGAGTAACGGTGGAGTTTCTTGCCCATTCTTCTCCATACGAAAACTACCTTTTGGAAGGGGCGACTAGAATCAATTTAATTTTAATTTTGACGTTCAAAAGTGCCTTTTATGTGCCTATTTGAATTAAATGATTTGACTTTGACTTTGACTTTGACGAGTACCAATTTGATGATCAAATGCATGTTTCTTTAAATATTCTGTTTTGAAATCTATTGTTATCATTAATTATAGAAATCTACTTAAAAAATTGAATGCAAGATTTAAACTCCGGAAATACAGTCGAGAATCTTCCGTCGACGATTCTTCACCTTGCCCTAAAGTATCGAACTTAAACCTCAAGAAGTCAAGAGGTACTCATAATTTATTGGTGACTTATAATAGCATCTTTTAGCCTGCAGCATCGCCCTTGTAACGTTTAAATATCTCCTTGTATGCCATACATGAGGAAGGACTTGTTGTTGTATAAACATTAGTAGCTTATAAATATGTGAGTTGTAGTTGCGATCTATCAAAAAATCATAACTCTTGTAAGGTTTCGCGGCGCGTTGAGCTCTATTTGAAATTCTGATTTGAATTGGCCTTTCATTTTGAATACAGTATTTAAGTAAATAAAATTTAAATATTTTGTAAAGCAAAAAGAACCTTGGGGCACCATAACAACGACCTTGAAAATGGATTTTCTGAGACACCGTTTCAGATTCAATAATATAGGAATGTGCGTGTAAATTACCATCCAAAAATCTAGATCACCATTCACCTGCCCCTATCCCAATTAATTTGGGGTCGGCGCAACAAATCTTGTTCTTTTATACTTCTCTATTAGTCTTCACCTCGGTAGTCACCCCCTTTCTAATCATATCATCATTCACACAATCCATCCATCGTTTCTTTGGTCTTTCTCTACTCTTAAAGCCATCGACATTCACACTCAAAACTTTCCTCAAGACATTTTCTTCAATTCTTCGTAAAAAATGACCATACCATGACAGCCGATTTTCACACAACTTTTCAGTTACCGATGCCACTTTCAGACTTCCTATTATGTACTTATTTATTATTCTATCCATTCGTGTAACACCACACATCCCTCTTAGCATTCTCATCTCAGCTGCATGCAATTGTCTCACATTCATCTCTTTTGTGGCCCATAACATTCTGATCCATACAAGACAGCAGGTCTAACCACAGTTTTATATATATGTATATTTTATATTGCGGAAGTCGCAGATTGTTCCCGTGACCTGCCGCCATATCATCCATCGAGTGAACCACGATACCGAAAATCGAAGCAGACTGGGAGAAAAATATAAATGCCAGTCTATAAATGTCATAGATCAAATCAAATCAAAAGTGACGAGAATTAAGTGAAGTGATTTCAACTTGCATGTTGAGCATGTGCAAAGGAATAGTTTGTTTGCACGCGCTAATCTCTGGAACTACTGCGACAGGGTGGGTCGGTGGAACAAGAAATTTCACGCGGACGAAGTCGCGGGCATAAGCTAGTACTTACTTCCATAATGCTAAAATAAAAATGCATATTATTATTATTTATTTAAATCAGACACAGTGATCCATATTCATGTTCGTATCATAAAAACTTTGTTTAAACTTTTAACAAATCAACTATCTATAATCCCAATGTACTCAATCTTATGGAAAAAAAAACTTATTATTTAACTTATTAACCAAGAAGCGAAGCGAGTACTGCTGAAGGAACTCCCAATGGACTTCTTATCGTAGGCTGGAAGCCGTTCTCATCGGCTATGTAGTTGACGGTATAGGTGACACCATCGGGACCGATCCAAGAGTAAGAACCCTTCACTGTGACGAACGCATCGTCAGATCCTGCGTTCCTCAGCTCTCCATCCTCATTACGTCTTTGGCCATCGCTTTGTTCGTAGCTGTAAATAGAGGAACACATTTAAGCTTTAAATACAATTTTCTGGCATATGTTACACAAAACAGTCGATGGCTGTAAGAATAGGGGAAGACCAAAGAAACGATGGATTGACTGTGAAAAACGCATGTTTAAAAAAAAAAAAGTGGGCAACGTATTTTTTTTTTTTACACTAGGAATTTATCCTGTATCGTGGGTGCGTTTACAACATTAGCATATTGCGCCTACCCCAAATAAATTGGGATAAGGGTAGAAAAATAATGACGACGTTACACAAATAATTTTCATCTGAATGAGGAAGGTTCATGATATTTAACTTCTATATTATAAAAACAGAGATATAAATTGTTGATGAAAACCATAATTTATAAAAAAGAAAAAAAAAACATAAAACTAGCAAAACGATGCTAATGTGCTACATTCGTAACCGAGTTTAGTATTATTCACGTAGGCGACATACACGAAACTATAGGTCCCAAGACCATCGTTTTCCGAATCGTATCGCAACAGCTGAACATCCTGAGCATTCTGAGCATTCCGAGCATCCTGAACATTCTGAGGGGCGGCTAACACCACGCCCACCACAGCTACTAACGCACAAAGCACCAACTGAAAGTGAAACCGCACTATTAACAACACTTTTCACAATAACACCACAAATTAAAAAAATATTTAATTTTATTTAGAAAAAAAAAATCAAGAGTGTTGACTCTTCACAATGAGACCACATTTTATTAAATCGCCACAAACCGATTTCATGATCACTATATTAACGGTTTACTTATCGAATTCACTTGTGAATTATGTACTCATTATTTATTTGAACTCATGTTTTATACTATTCCGAATATACCATTACAACATAATCATGTACATTATGTGGTGAATTATTGGTTGACGCTCTCCTCTCGTTACATGTATTGTGTATTGAGTTATTGACCACTACTTCAACTCGTGTCTGAAGTTTTTGATGTTTTTTCGAAATCGTATTTTTTACGTGAGGTGACAGCAATTAGAAAATACTGTTGATTTCTCTGTGGAACTTGGAATTGGCTGAAGAATGAGTAGCTATTAGTGGTCATATCGCGAACTGTATAGTTTCTTCCAGTCATACTGGTATGATGGGCAGTGGTAGCTCAGTGATATCGGCCTCGACTTATAAATTGTAGGTCGTGAGTTCGAACCTAGGCAGGCGCTTTACTTTGTGTATTAAACTTCATCACCACTGCTCTCGGAATGGTGAAGGAAAACATCGTGAGACACCGTCATGTTCTAGAACCAAAAATTCGAAGACATGTAACATCCATCAACCCACGCTGGGCCCGCGTGGTGGATTATGACCCACTCTTTCTCTGCCTGTGTCCCAGTGCGGGATGAATATAGGCCGATTATACTTTACTGATAATATGTGCAGCACATCTAAGTCGTCGTTAGGAAAACTAAGTAAGGATTGAGAATCTGTTCATAATCCGCCAAATCGAAATCGTTCATCCAAGTATCACAGAGTCATTATGATTGTGTTCAATTCACCCAGCCCCACATTGTCACAGTTGGTGATCTAGGAGTTGTGGTTCAAAGAGGTTTTTGACGGTAAAACTTGGCTTTCGTAAAACATACTCGTATTCTTAAATTGGTTGCTTGCTTGTAAATTTTTTTCTGAGCTGTCCCGAGTCCAACAGATGATCAAGATGGTGATTCCACAAAAACACTGATCGTTATTATTTTAAAATAAAATAGTTCCTGCTTGAGCAAGGCAATAATTATAGTTATCTTTTTAACTCAATTGGGAGAATTATAGGAATTTGCATTTTAAATTGGATGCAAGATTCGTGCTCCGGAAATACGACCGTGAATCTTCCGGTCAAGCCTCTTCACCTTGTCCTCGAGTACCAGAGTCTAACGTCAAGAGATACTTATACTTTCACCTTTCAGCCTGGGGCGTTGCCTCTATAAAGTAATGTATTTATTTCTGTTTATCTAAGACTTTATCAATCATCCCATTGCTTGCAAAGAGTTCGTATTTGATTTCCAGATTACGAGTGGCGTATCTAGAGCTTATGGCCATAGTAAATCGTTCCATTGTGTAGTTTTGCCATTTTAGGCCAGTCACAGTAGACATGAAAATCGCGGTAGGTCGCAAAAAATTGCACTGTACTGATTTTTTTAAGGGTTCCGTAGCCAAATGGAAAAAAACGGAACCTTTATGGAATCGTCATGTCTGTGTCCGTCCGTATGTCACAGCCATTTTTTTTCCGAACTAGTTTCTGTTGAAACTTGGTAAGTAGATGTATTATAATACCTACGAGGTTAAAATGTATGGAACAGCAATATTTTTTTATAATAACCGACGAAAAATTTCGACGCTATGGGGTCTAAACTCATGTGCTGAATCCATGGTTACAGTTTGCGCGTTGATATCCCTGCCACCCTGTATTCTATGTCGATTTTCACAACAAACGCATACTGTGCTTGATGACTGCGGGAAAGAACATTATTTTGCAGTAGATTCCAGAACACCAAAAAGAGCAATAATAATATTAGTTAGAATACGTTTATTGTCTAACACAAATCTTCCACGTCTTTTTAGGTACGGTCAGCAACAAAAGTCGGTTAACACTTCAGTTGCTTAAATCTTAATTATTGAGCAAAATATTCTTAAAAAACATGTAGGTAGTAATAGAATATTTAAGAATAATAAACTCTTTGCTATTACATGAAATAGTGAAAACCAATGTATCGCATCATTTCGTATCAATTTAGATGATTTGTAAAAGTAACAGAGTTAATTGACTTTTGTTGCTGGCTGTACATTATTTAGGTACCTAGAACATCAATTTCCAACAGCAAGCTGCTCTTGCTGGATAACTGTTTGGTGGGCAGACGTTGGTACTGTTGGCTGTTGTGCACATGTAATGTGGAACGTGCGGTATTTAAGTTTTTATCGGTGGAGCGACCTGCATCTTTTTTAGATGAAATATTACCTATTTCTAATGACTCGTCTGACGTTGAAATTAATATAAGTACTTACAGTAATAAAAATGCTTTGTTATGTATACTATGTGATGTTTGATTTAAGACCGTTCAAAAACCCTTTTTTTTTTTTTGAGGATGGGAAATCATCAAATGACCCCTCCCGCTCTGGGTGGAGCAGAAGGGAGTGTCAGACTCTTACTGACTAAAACCCACCCGTGTTCCTTCCTTTAGCCCTTTATGTTCCAGGGCAGCGGTAACCCTTTCGGACAATCCCGCTACCCTGGCAGGCTTCGGCCCTATTGGGCCCCGTCACTCATGCTGACTTTATCGGTGGAGCGACCTGCATCTTTTTTAGATGAAATGTTACCTATTTCTAATAACTCGTCTGACGTTGAAATTAATATAAGTACTTACAGTAATAAAAATGCTTTGTTATGTATACTATGTGATGTTTGATTTAAGACCGTTCAAAACACCCTTTAATCCTACTATTTACCGCTGAGCACTGGCGGCTCCGTTGTAACAGCTGCGACTTACAGCTTGTAGATCGTAGGTTCAAACCCAGAGAGGCACTTTACTTTGTGTAGGTAAATTGTTTGATAATCACTACTCTCAAAACGGTGATGGAAAACATTGTGAGGAAACTGGCATGTCCTAGAGCTAAAAATCGAAGACATGCAATATCTACCAACCCGCACTGGGCCCGCGTGGTGGATTACGTTACGGCCCACTCCCTCCCATCGAGAAGAAGTCTGTGTCACAGCAGTGGAAACAATAAAGGCTGATTGTGCTTATGCAAATATGATTGCACTGAGGTGTTAATTTGGCAACGTAGAAGTTACTAGATTACAAATCTTTGCAGAAAAACACATTGTTGTGCAAAGAACAGACGAGACTAGCACAAAACACCAAAAAAAAAACAAGCATGGGACAACACTGAAAAGGATTTCAATGCCAAACTCCAAAAAAATTATGACACAAACCGTAACTATAGCCCATAACCGCCCGAAGTTGGGCGATTAATGTTATAGTTATTTGTGACGTCAACCCGAATTTCGCTTAACCGGAGATTTGACGGGTGTCAAAGCAATGATAATCGTTATAATTGCTTGTTATAGTTATTTATGACGTCATTATAACAATTGTCAAAATGATGCAACCCAATTTCGCTTAACCGGAGATTTGAAGGCTGTCAAAACATTGTTTATCGCTATAGTTAGTTGATGCAACTCACTCTAATATTTTAAAAGGTATCAATTGAAGTTAGTGTATAAATCGATTTAATATTAGTGTTACCTAATTGATGATTCAAACAAAAGCCATGATCAAAACGTGTAAACAACAAAAGTTGCGAAAAAGATTGTTGCATCAACTTTACTAGGCGGCATCAATTATTAATTAAAGTTTTCGCAATAACCCTTGTTATCCTATTATTTTAATGACATTGTTATTGGTACGATTCCATATTAGTTAGATATGATTGATTTAGCAATCTGTTCATAGATAGACAGATAAGATGCTGGGTAGGAATCCGCCAGTTCTTCTCCCCAGTTTAAAAAACTGTGAAGGGTTCATGATGCAACCCGAATTTCGCTTAACCGGAGATTTGACGGCTGTCAAAGCAATGATAATCGTTATAATTGCTTGTTATAGTTATTTATGACGTCATTATAACAATTGTCAAAATGATGCAACCCAATTTCGCTTAACCGGAGATTTGAAGGCTGTCAAAACATTGGTTATCGCTATAGTTAGCTGATGCAACTCACTCTAATATTTTAAAAGGTATCAATTGAAGTTAGTGTATAAATCGATTTAATATTAGTGTTACCTAATTGATGATTCAAACAAAAGCCATGATCAAAACGTGTAAACAACAAAAGTTGCGAAAAAGATTGTTGCATCAACTTTACTAGGCGGCATCAATTATTAATTAAAGTTTTCGCAATAACCCTTGTTATCCTATTATTTTAATGACATTGTTATTGGTACGATTCCATATTAGTTAGATATGATTGATTTAGCAATCTGTTCATAGATAGACAGATAAGATGCTGGGTAGGAATCCGCCAGTTCTTCTCCCCAGTTTAAAAAACTGTGAAGGGTTCATGATGTAACCCGAATTTCGCTTAACCGGAAATTTGACGGCTGTCAAAGCAATGATAATCGTTATAATTGCTTGTAATAGTTATTTATGACGTCATTATAACAATTGTCAAAATGATGCAACCCAATTTCGCTTAACCGGAGATTTGAAGGCTGTCAAAACATTGGTTATCGCTATAGTTAGTTGATGCAACTCACTCTAATATTTTAAAAGGTATCAATTGAAGTTAGTGTATAAATCGATTTAATATTAGTGTTACCTAATTGATGATTCAAACAAAAGCCATGATCAAAACGTGTAAACAACAAAAGTTGCGAAAAAGATTGTTGCATCAACTTTACTAGGCGGCATCAATTATTAATTAAAGTTTTCGCAATAATCCTTGTTATCCTATTATTTTAATGACATTGTGTTTGGTACGATTCCATGTTAGTTAGATATGATTGATTTAGCAATCTGTTCATAGATAGACAGATAAGATGCTGGGTAGAAATCCGCCAGTTCTTCTCCCCAGTTTAAAAAACTGTGAAGGGTTCAGAAGCTGTCTTTTGAAACTTTTTGTAACTTTTGAGGTTCAAAAAGTGCTGCCTTACAATATCGTGTCGTATCTATGGTAACAATATGTGGGCGTTAACACTCTTGCGCATTAATTTTATACGCAGAAATGCCAACAGCCCAATAAATAAAAGGGTTTCGCAGTTCATACGAGACAGTGATAAATTATGTCATTGTTGGTAAAGTAAATAATGTGGTAATACTTACCAGTTGAGGTAAATAATTGTTTGTATCCTTGGTAAAATTGTTTTTAGAGTCGATGCATCAATATGTGTTACTGTTGTGTTTCTATAACAAAGAACTTCAGCTGCCTACAGTGTCAAGGTCAGGTAGTGCTTTAAAACATAGAGATAAGTTCAAATTACCGTTGCCCTGATACGGACGTATTCAATTTGCCTACGTTTGTTCAAAATTATATTTTAAGCTTTTTCGGCGAACCCATAGAAGTTTCCAGGTCATCTACCATTACAAGGAATGAACAATCAAAAACAAAGTAATTTAACATTTTTTAATAGTAATAATATTATCATACATATATTTGGTAAAAATAAAAATTAAATAACAAAGTCGAATTAACCAAGGAGCGATGCTACGACCGCGGAAGGGACGGCTCCACCGGGTCCCTGTTCGATCTGAGGTTTGTAACCGTCGTCGTCAGCGGTGTAGGTGACACGGTAGGTGACGCCATCGGGTCCCACCCATGTGAAGGACCCGGTGACGGCGATGGACTCGTCTTCCCTGCCCTCATTGATAAGCCTTGACTGCTGCTCTGCCCCGGTGCCGTCAGTTAGACTATAGCTGGAAAAATAAATTTTGATGTTGGAATAGATGATGTTCTTTCGCTTTCAAAAACATCAATGCTTTTATGATGATAAACAGCCTTGTTCTATGTTATTATTAATTTATGTTTGTTTGATGACTATCATAATCATTTATTTGCGATAGGTATTGGTATAGTGTTGCTCTAAAAGTACATATATAACACACACACACTAAATGCACTATCCAGTACACACTGGGAAAGATTTTCATTCAGATCTTCATTTTTTTTTTTTCATTTTTTGGAAAGTTATTACGAATATGCATTTTTTATAAATTAATGTTCAGATACGCCCTGGTACATAAAAGGTTAGAGCATAATATACCAAGATTTACCTGTATTTGTAGTTTCCATCGACGTTGTCATTATCATAGGAGACAATCTGTACGTTGTCTTGGGGGTAGTTTATTCTTGGGGGAGGGGCAGCCAGCGCCACCGCGACCAAGCAGAGAGCTACGATCTGTAAGTAAATGTATGGAATTAATGCTTAACTTCAATATCCAAGAACTACTTAAAGATAACTAAAGATAGAGTCTGCTATATTATTATTGCATATAGTACCTACTAAGATACAATACAGAGACTTCATTATCCAAACGAAATTGTGGTATTGCAACTATTGACAATAGGCAAAAATTAAAAAAATAAACTACCTATTTATTAAATTTTTGACGTAAATTTTTTTTAGATTTAAATTTCTTAATAGCAACCCGGTGTCAGGATATGTGCCCGGTTGAGGGTAATAGGCTCACCCCTATTACCAAGGACTTAAACATAACTGGTGAAATGTGGTCGTCCTATAGGTACTCCCTTCGGGGAATACAGGCGTAATGTTTTGTTATTTTATTGTTAAGACAAATCTCGAAGCACAGATTTTTTTTATATAGCATCAGACGGTAATGCTTTTACGGGTGAACGGAAATTTGAGCGTAAAAGAAAATGCATAGTGCAATAGTAAATTAAATAGATTGTTGATAGATGTATTTTAACTGTAGGTCCGACATAAAACTTTAATATTTTACGCGAAATGTTGTTTAATTATTTTGAATAAAAGATTTAATTTAACACTGAAATCACTTTTGATAAAATTGCGAAATGCCATTTGAAAAAAGGTGCGAAATTGAAAAAATAAACTGCGCGAAAAGTACGAATCCGAACTACTTTTTATCCTTTACTTTTTTTTCGATTTTAAATATTGGATACATTTTCCACCTACGGCACTAAACACTGTTTCACATAAAATACACAAATAAAACGAACCAGTTTCATGTTTGAAGTGCTGATTTTACGGATGAATACGATGAAGTGACGAATCTCACATGAATTTCGGTCTTTATATCTAGCACAAGTTTTGATTTGATTTTATGCTAAAGTAGTACCAGTAGAAGGTGAACCGCTTGACATATACCTAATATAATGTAATTCCCTTAATGTAATGAATAAACAAATCTTTAAAGAATAACCTTGCCCAATATAATAAAATGCTAATTATTATAGAATATTAATTAGTTTATAGATCAATCTTAAAAAAATATAGTGATGTCAACTAATCATTCTTTAAAGAAATGGCTAAACGTTAATAATAACAAACTTTTATCGAACTTTATGCCACTACATAGCAAAGAAAATGCACTTTTCTGGGATAAATTCCGTGTTTTTTTAACTTTCATGCAATATTTAGTGATTTTGCAAAATTACCTTGAGACAATTACGAAATACTTCCGAATGCCAAATGTCTAAATTGAGCTATTAGCTTAGAGGTTGAGGCAGCAGATGGTTCTTTATTACATGCGGACGCTAATTTCACATGAAACAAAAATATTCGTTTAAAATTAACTCTTTTGTGTGCATGTTATAGGTACCTGCGTAATTCGCGTTTCATGGCAATTGATTTTCCGGGAGAGTGATTATCATTTTCCATTACAATGGGAAATGGATAGCAATTTCAGTTTAAAATAAAGAAGTTTATTTCTCAAAAAAAGAACATACATAGTTCACTTAAATATGAGAAACTTAACGAAAATAAAATATTATTGCATTAAACATAGTTGTCGTTCGATCTGTCGTACATACAGTGGTAGTCTCTTGTTATTGTTGGTTGGCCAAATATAACTTTACTCTATTTTTAAAAATGTTCATTGATGAGGAGTCTCTTATTTCTTTAGGCAACTTATTATAAAGCTGTGCTCCCTTAAACTGTATGGTTCTCCTTCCGTACAAAGTTCTAACCAAAGGCAGTTCTATACTATCCCTATTTCTAGCGTAGTAGTGGTAAGTTTGGCGTTTGAAAGTGATTTGTGAGTGTATTTTGTTAGTTAGAATTTTCTTTATTAGTATGCATGTGTGGTATGTATACAGGATAATTTTTTATTCAGTGCGTAAATTTTTACAGGGTGTTCTACCCATGAATATGAACAACATTCACTATGGGACCATCTCTGAAATCACGAAAAAAAAATCAGCAGATTCATACATTTTGGTCGAGTAGGTATTGAACTTTTATAAGAAACAGCTGATTTTTTTTTTGTGATTTCAGAGATGGTCCCATAGTGAAAGTTGTTCATATTCATGGGTAGAACACCCTGTGAAAATTTACGCACTGCATAAAAAATTATCCTGTATAATGTTTTAGGTTAAATAGTTTACTTTTAGTGTAAAGTTCTTTTGTAGGTGTTAAGTAATTGTAATTAAACAGAGTTTTGATTGCTTTGTTTTGCGTTACTTGTAGGCCATGAAGATGTGTAATAGCGGCTTGTCCCCATACTTGTATTAGATAGTCCAGGTGCGGTTTGATGAGAGTATTATAAATTGTGTAGCGTAATTGAAATGGCACACATTTAGCGATATTTCGCAGAGCTCCAGTCAATGGGAATAATTTGCGTCTTACGTAATCAATGTGTGGTCTGAATGACAATCTATTGTCCAAGATCAGGCCTCAGTACTTCTCATGGTTTGATCTTAACAACTGTTGGCCATCTATTGTAAGAGGAGGGAAAGCAGGAATCTTTTTGTTCTTAGGGGAAAATATTATGTATGCGGCAATTTGAAAAATATTAACTCTTAAGAACGTCAGCATCTGTGACTACAAAAACAGCTCTCGACCTCATCAAATGTCAAGTTTACGCACTCTTTATATTATATTAATATAGATCTATTTCAAGTATTGACATTGATGGCAGTGAATTTACGATCTCTCCTTTCCATTTTCGTGAAGAAGTTGACATTTGTGTGACGTACACAAATGTCAACTTTTACGACTTGCATCTTGTATTTAAAAGAAACAAAATAAATAAATAAATCCTATGCATTAATCTCGGTAAATGTTGGTATAATAATAGTAGAAGATATTATTGAAAAATACCTATCTGGTGAGGAACATTGTAGTTTTTTTTGTAATTCACATGTTTCTGGGAATTGATTTTATATTCAGTTTTGTTATCTTTAGGTACTAAGGCGTCTGAGAATGTTTCCGTTTCACAGACGCGTAAACTTATCAACTATTCGGATTGAAATACTTGATTGAATAACTGAATTCAATAGGAATGCATTCTTTACAATTAGTTATAGATGTTAGTCAAATTATATTAAGTTAGTCATCATCATCATCATCATTTCAGCCGAAAGACGTCCACTGCTGGACATAGGCCTCCCCCAAGCACCTCTACTTCGATTAAGTTAGTATAATAATATAATGCACATTTATCGCATTAGGATTATCCTGTAACGATAGATGTAAGTAGATAGATAGATAAATAAAAAACTTGGGAAAAACTAAAATGAAAATTTCGTGTTATACCTGCAACCACCTGAAATAAAAATGTATACAAAATAATTATTACAGGTCGATAGATCGTCACTTTTATGAGAGACGAATCAAAATATATTTTCCAATAAAATACTAATAAAATCCTATTCCAATAAAAGGTAAGGTAGGTAGGAATATTTTTACTGTAGGTACTTATGGTGAGCCTTCCCATTCCTCTTACAAGGCATAAATATACCTAATAAAATCTATACTTACTAAAAGTCGTTTGTCACAAGAAGATGATACTTAAAAACCGAATACTCATAACAGTTTATTCAAGAATTATGCAAATAAATATTAATCCTTAAGATATACCAAATATAGATTTTATTCTCATTCCTACCTACACAAAATAATTATATACGAATATATTATTTTTTGTTCAATAATTAATGGTGGCCTAAATCACTTAAGTAGTACATATGGGTACATTCATTATAACATAACATAACGTAACATACCTGTAATTCCCAAAGGGTAAGGCAGAGGTGCACTTATAGTACACTCCAACTTTCGTCAGTTATTTTTGAGTCCTATGGAACAGAGGGCGGGCCTGTTGCCGGGTGCAAATCTAGAATCGGCAAAACTTAATGACACTGCCCGACCTGGGGCTCGAACCCGGGAACTCAGGCTCAGTAGTAGCATTTTCGACCTCTAGACCAACGGCACTCAAGTCAGTTTTCATTGATGTAGGTAGCTAAAACAGAATAATTAAATTGCCGCTTTGTTAATTGGAACAAAACCTAATAATTGTGTAATATTTTTTTTTGTTGCATGTATCATCATCATCATCATAATTTCAGCCGAAAGACCTCCATTGCTTTACATAGGCTTCCCCAAAGCACCGCCACTTCGACCGGTTCTGTGCTTCCTGCATTCAGCGGATTCCTGCAGCTTTCACAAGGTCATTAAGTCCACCTTGCGTTATTTTTTTTTCCTTAGCCTACACTGTCCTACTGTTGAGCAAAGGTCTTCCCCAAATCCTTCCAGGCATCCTTTTCTAGAGCCACCTCGATCCAACCCTTGCGGTATTCATTTGGGTCGTTTCGCCACCTTTTTCTGGGCCGACCTCAGCGACGTTATGTGTTAGTATAATAATATGATACCCACGCATTGTTTGTAGCTTTAGAACTGAAATTTTAACAAAAAAACAAATAATTTAAAAATCAACAAACCCAAACTTTGCATGATAACTAAGTAGAAGAAACTTTTGTAAATGTAAAAAGGTGAAATGCTTTCATAACTTGTCAATGTTTTAATCAAAGCGCTATGATAGTAATAGGGGTTAAAGTATGAAATTGCCGTTTTATTGTAATAGGTTGTACCTTAAATTGACATAGTCCCTTCATGGCTTAAGATTTTTGAGTGAAACTTTTTTCACATAGTACGAAGTTCTTCTTTTAAAAAATGTGCAACATTTGATTATCGACTTTCAGTTGTTTTTTTTATTCAGCTTAGACAGGAAAGATGGATACTTCGAAAATTCGAGTTATTTTTGAATACGAGTTCCGACGCGGAACTAACGCGGCAGAAACAGCTCGCAATATCAATGTTGCGTTTGGAGAGGGGACTGCTAATGAACGCACCGTGCGATTTTGGTTTAAACGCTTTCGTGATGGAAACTTTGATTTGAAGAACGAACCACGTGGAAGACCGCCCACACAGGTGAATAACAATGAATTGAAAAACCGAGCCAAACTATCCAGTAATTAGCGGCATGGTTTAACGTTACCTTACCAACAATATTGACTCATTTGCGTTAAATCAATCAAATAAAATATCTACTGTGCCGAACTCCGAACAATGATTGCAAAACTAGCAGTGAAACAGCCCCGACTCATGAATCGATCTTCACCATTATTGCTCTATGATAACGCGAGACCTCATACAGCACGAGAAACCGTTTTAACTCTACAGGAACTGCAATTAGAAACCATTCGTCACCCTCCGTATTCGCCAGACCTTGCTCCAACGGACTACCATTTTTTTCGTGATTTGGACAATTTTCTACGTGATAAAAAGTTTTCTTCTCAGGAGGCAGTAGGTACTAAATGCTTTCACACAGTTTGTCGAATCTAGATCACGAGAGGTCTATCGCAAAGGATGACCTTCCTATAATGTGGCAGCAATGTATAGCTAATAATGGTAATTATTTTGATTAAATAAATATGTTAAATTAAAAAAAAAACGAATATCAATTTTTCAGTACAATTTCATACTTTAACTAATAGGTATATGTTGTTGATAACTAATACAAAAAATTCTACTGATTCCTCTTATTATGTTTGACCTATTTGTACAAGAGTTATATAACATTGTCATAATGTCAATAAAAACACGTGGAAGACGCTCATAATTATGTATTATGTAAGTTTGCAGTCCAAGGAGAAATGCAGTTCACTGATTCACTGATTGAGGAAACTAAGCTTTAATATTCATAATAGCTTGCATAATTATTGGAGTGCTCCAGATCAAATGGCATCTAGTAAAATCAGCCTATATTGTTCCCACCTGCTGGGACACGGACCTTCTCTCTGTAAGAAGGAGTGGGTCGTAAAGTCGTAATGGTGGTCGTAATCCACCACTCGCGCCCAGTGCGGATTGGTAGATGTCGCATGCCTTCGATTTTTTTGTTTTAGGATATACCGGTTTCCTCACAATGTTTTCCTTCACGGTACTTCACGGAGCAGTGGTGATGAAATTATTTACACTAGTAAAGCGCCTGTCTGGGTTTGAAATTACGACCTATAGATAGTAAGTCGCGGCCGTTAAAAAAAACCGCTGGGTCTAGAAGCATGTAATTTAGCACAAAAGTTCCTTTTAAAACGAAGGTGGGCACTAAAGAAGGACTTCTGAAAGTTCGACCCCTGAAGGGGAATTAAAGTTTATAAATATAGAAGTTCGTAAATTTTACCGCCGGAAAATCCCATGAAGCACATGGCTTCTATGGGAATAAAGTCTTATTAAAAAAATCAAATCAAAACTGTCACTTCATAAGAAATCTTGTCTGAAACCTACAATTTTTTTTTTTGGATTTATTTAAAGCATATTTCTGCTTTAGCTTCTACGATGTTTGTTTAGAAATTAACCCAAGTTTTCTAAGATGCCATAATATTGACCGCATCTTTGTTTTATACTCTGCGTAACTATTTTCTGTGTATTATTTTTATTCTATCCTAAAGCAGGTACTTTATTAAAGATTTGTCTCTAGCAGCTCTGGCCAGAGAGAGGTGGAAAGAGAGTAGGGAGACCATTGCCCAGCAGTGGGATATTAATATGACATTTAAACAAATAGCAGGTACTGGGTGGTGGTTACACACATTTTCCCCAATGTTATGTACAGACGCCAGCACATCAAGCTACTACAATCTGTCAGATTTCTTTAATAGATTTTCAACTTTATCGCAAATTTTCCCAATCAATCCTGAACCTTAATACTTTATATTAAGGTTCAGGGTTGATTGGGAAAATTTGACAGTTTCGGGTAGCTTGACCTGCTGGCGTCTGTACCATGACACCGTTTTCTCAGATTAAAATCGAAAAAATATAAATTATTAGCATAGATAAAATACGAGTACCTAATGTGCAAACAAAATAAAATAAATCGGCCAGGAAAATAAAATCACACCTCATGTTTATAATAATCAGTACATTTATTACCTAAAATACTACATTATAACATTAATGACTCAGCATATAAATATTATATACATCATCAGGAGTATTTACAGAGACCTAAACTATTCTACTGGAGTTTTTAACCCAAGAGGGACGCAATGACCGCAGAAGGGACTGCTCCTCCTGGACCTTGTTGAATTTGAGGTTGGAATCCATTCTCATCGGCGATGTAGGTGACGGTGTAAGCGACGCCGTCAGGTCCGACCCACGTGTACTCTCCCCGCACGGCAATCGCCTCATTCTCTGTGCCCTGATTCTGTAGTTGTCCTTGTTCCTCGTGTTTTGATCCATCTGACGTCTCCCACCTATAAAAAGATAATGTATAATTTTACAAAATGTATTGCGTTCCCTTTGCTCTACATTTCAAATATGGAACAGTTCCTTACGCGAAATTGTAAGAATCGATTCCAGCGTTGTTGTCATATCGTACTATTTGAGCATCCTGTGGGTTCTGTTGGGGAGCGGCGCACGCGGCGGCGACCAAAGCAAGAACCACAAACTGAAAGGAAAGGGTTTTCTTTAATTTATTTTCACAGTTCACTTTTCACTTCAAGATCCATGACGTCACAGGACTAACCAATTTCATTTTCTTTGTTTTTTGCGGCTGTCTTCCTCAGAGAACACTTGACGTGTGGGATGATTACGTATCCAAACGGTTCTCTTATATACCAACGTAAGTATTTCTTCTAATACCGCGTTGCAACACGACGGCTGGGCCAGTAAGGTGCTTCTTATTACCGTATACCGTATAGCACAAGATGTAGGAGCTCTCGTGGCGAACACTAGTCAACGTAGCATGCAGCTACGTGTGTTACATGCCTTTAATCGATGTAGTTTTAGTACCTTCATGTGTGTTTGTAAACATTTAATTTTACCATGCAATTTTCTTATGTAAGTAATAATAGGCGTATAAATGTCAATGTTAATATGAATTACAAAAGGTTGTTATCCCTATTTATTTTAACTTTGTACGTAACTTTTTGGTGCTATATTCAAACTCTAAAGCAGATATATGTATCATATTTTTTATAATATTTATGTACAATAGTTTCTCATGAATTATGTGTAATTTTGAATGCAGTTTTACAAACCTATTGTGTATGTTTTGGATGTATTCTAATTAGCTCGTTAGTGTAATTGATGCAGACGTTAATTACCTCATAATGCATCTCTTTATTGTTGCTATTAACAGCAGTTGCGATTGTTAATGTCTTCTTCAACAAACATGCATTAGATTATGTATTTCATTGAAACTTCATTATTCTTGATTTATATTTTGTTTTCAGAATACATAAAGAATATCATGTATAAATAGACTACCACTTTTTTATAAGTAGACTTCAAAATTAATTGGGTAAGGTAGAGAAGCTACTGACCTTTTTAAATTTTCAATATTACTAACACCTTTTCAAATGTTTCTTGAAGATGCATCTTCGTTATTTAATATGTTGTGTGATAAAATCCGCATATTTGGCTAAGGACTCATTCCTGCAATAGGTCAACGCATACATTATTGCCATGACATTCCAGACATGCATATGTGGGCGATGAGGCTATCTCGATTCACCCATTTACTTAAAACCCACGTTTTCAATATGATCATGTGCAAGAAAACCTGATATATCTGTATGTCCACATTATCACTAACCGGACATAATCCTTGTTATTGTTCATATTTGTCCGATATTTCGAGCAAGCACCATAATTTATTTATTTATAATCACAGGGTGACTGAAGAATGAAGGCGGTAAAAAATTTGGTACAAATAAATCAGTCTACTCTCTTCCGAAAGCTTTTGATTTTTTCTGTACGTCTGCTGTCAAACTGCATAAATCGAAAAGACATTCCAGTGGGCAGCTCCTGTTGATTTAGAGTACCGCCCAGCTTACGCTTACTAGGGCTTTTCGTGAAGAGGCCTAATTCGAGAGCATCTAATCACTAATCTCTTCTCGTAAACAATACTCATACAGTATTATTTATCCAAATATATTTTTTTCTATAATACTCGTTCCTAAATCTGTTTTTGAACTAATTATTTTGTTCCCTGGATTAATGAATTAATTATTTCAAATTGTTTTGTTTCATTTCCCAGGTTACAGCGCCATCAGTAAATCTAGATCACATTAATTGAAGACAGACACTTCCTAGTTAAAGGATGGCAAATCGTACAAATGTTAAAATTAATTTTGTATTCTATTTCTACATAATAACAACTGTGGGTGCATGGCCAAGTAACATTTGCCCTGGAAACTATGTTAATTTTTGAATAAAAATTACATCACAGTAGCAGAGGCAAATTAAAGCGCCTACTTGTAATGTTGTAACTGTAAGTTAGCACTCTCAAAACATTATTTTACATTATTATTTGGTGCTAAAGTTAATGTACCTAGTTTAAGATTTCATGTTCGGTACTTATGAATCACAATGTGAGGCGTATTGTAGTGAATAGATCGGATTGCAGGCTGGCTTCACTTGTAATATATTAAGTAAGTCTCACTTTTGCCTACGACTTCGCTTCTTCCCAGTCACAATTGAACTCCTAGAGAGTTCAATTGTGACTGGGAAGAAGCGGTACCTATACATTATCCACGGAAGTAGACGGCGACAACAGCATTTGAGAAACAGCTCAGACAGATAACTAATTAGCCATTTAAAATGTGATTTGTTGTTGTTTTTACAAACTGGTGAAATTATTAAACTGATTTTGAAACAATTATCTAATGGCGCATTAGTAAAAAATAGAATATCAATTCAGTTACATCATAGTTACTGTGAAAACGTCGGTGTAATACCGTCGTAAAGGGCCAGATTTACGACGTTCCGAAATGTTGTTTATGACGGATTCTTTCAAGAACATGGCATGTTGATTTGTTTTGACGTATACGGTGTTTTAAGGCAATAGGTTATCAACTTATGTCGCTACTTAGCGAAACTGTTAAGCCTTAGAATCCCTCAGGTAAGGCGTGGCGGTGTATGACACATAAGCGAGGAATAGCTTCATTAACAGCTTATAAAGAAGAAGGCATCCATGACATTACTGATACTATAGATATCGATAGCTATTACACTGTCTATAGGTATTACATAAAGCATTATAATAATTGTATAAGTCTGTGTGTGCTCACGATATTCGGATATAGTTCAGTCGTAATCGTAAGTCACCGCTTTCTTTTGAAAGTATCCGACATTGATTGGGTGGAGCGCAAAGTGTCTCCATTTATGCAATACCACCGCCTCATGGACCCATTCTGTAATCTCGTCTAGCTTTTTGAAAGACAGACAGAGTACTAGACATAATAAAGCTTGGACCGTAATTAGTTTTTCAGACGTTAAGATGTCAAGCCGATGTTTGAAGAACGTGCACTCAATCAATGTTATTGTGTGGGTTCGTTTTAAGAAACATTATGGTCCATTTACTATATAGTTTGTCGTTCAGGATTAATGGTAACAGTTATAATGAAGTTGTGTGGGTATGCTTATAGCAAAAACTAAATGATATATAAAGCAGGTCATTATTGAAGAGTTGCCTGTGATCTCTAAGCCGGCTTTTTATGCGTATAAATAGTAGGTCACTGATGTCATAGGATACACTTAGTAAAACATACAATTACTGTAGGTTCATATTACGGTTTAGTCTAGATTTTTTTTATATTTACGGACATTTATTAGATTGATACCTACATACATTGTTTTTGCATCATTGTTTTTTGCACAGTGTAAAATGATTGTGTACTTTGTATCCTATTTTCTATTGCCTGAAATATATGACATGTTTCAAGTTATACTTTTTCACACAATGCGAGTAATATCGTTAAATCTATCATTAGGCTTTGATTAATGTATAATACGAGTAAGAACATAAATAACGATAAACTTTATTAACACAAGCTCTTATATAATCGTATAGAATTCACTGGCTCCTGAGCTTATACATATAAACTGTTTTGTTTTGATTAAAAGACAACTAGTTTTAATTAGAAGAACGTGTTTCCCTTTAAAAATAAATTACAGGATAATATTATGCCATTATGTGTAGTTCTGTACCTACTAATTGTTTCTACGTCGAGATTGTCTGCTAGGAAATACTTAATTGCAGGCTAGAGTTACAAAATTACGTTGTATTTGGTAAAACTTCCGTTATAAAGCAGATTCTTTTGAATAAACAATTGGCAAATTAAAACATCTTTCACATCAGTTCAAGGTTGTTCATTAGTTCAAAGAACTTGAACAAATTATAACAACTTCTTAAATGAGTGGAAATAATTGTCAAAACAACCAATAATTTACTTAGATTGATTTAAGGAATTTGGACGCTATATTAAGGTTATAGGAATGTCAATCAGCTGGAGCCACTAAACTGGCCTTTAGCATTTTCATTGGTCGAAACTATTTTGAAGATGCATTTCGTAAAAATGTAAATGTGAAAATATATTGTAATTATGAATAAATAAAGTCTAAAATGCCTAGAATAGGCCACCTAGGAGGTTAATTTATTAATAAATGCACAAACCACGAAGCTAAGTTGAAAATTTTGTGAAAAAGGTCAAGGTTTCGCATTTTGCGCTGAACATTGCATCCAATTGGTTTCTGATGAGACTGTAGCACATTATAAAGTGCAACCTCAAAGTCTCGCATACTCATCACAATCTTATGTAATGAACTGTTTCATGACTATTTATTTGGTGCAATAACTTTTCATACTTGCGGTTATACATGATTACCTACGGATTTTTACTAATTTAGTAACGTAGGTGTAGAAGTAGCTGTGGCCTTTAAATACTAATATAAACTTGGCCTACCACAGCTATCATACCTACTTATCTGATACGTTGTGATGGCTGATGTAAAAAAAATGGGAATTCATATAAACTGCAGTACCATAGAAGATTCTTATTCGTATTTTGTTATAATAATCCCATTCGGCCTCCACATGCATCAATTCCAGAATCAAGAAAAGATATTGCGACATATTTCCACAAAAGTAGGCGAATTACAAAAGCATTTTGAATATATTTTATCCTCATCGACAGTGGAGGTTAGTTCCCAACCGGTCTGCTTACGTCACAGTCTGTTGAACCGTTGAACCATACACCGCAGACGACCTCTGACACCCGTCGCTTTCCTTACAGAACATAACGTCTCACATTTTAGGTCACACTTTTAATATAGACGCGTTTTTGAGCACCACGATGAGTTTACAACGACATAAAGCACCAATTATTGTCATAATCATATTCATAAATATTATCTAGTACAAGGTTATAATGACATAACAGTTTGTCAGCACCAAGATGACTCCTCATTATTTTATATAACTATGTATATAAATATTTACATTCCATTGAGTGGGTCAAGTTTTATGCGTCGAGAGATTATGCGTTTGCTGTGGCTTAGCCATTTTTTTACCGTTTTATTAGGTTTTCAATCTGGGATAGACGTAGAGTAATGGGTTTTAGCAGTCGTTTATTTATCATTAGGGTTTGAATGGAAGTGTTTTATGGAGGAGACATATCTTTTCATGGTTTGACAGTACAATATGAGTGTCGTAAATGTATCTATGTTTAAAAGCTGCTTGCTGTCTTTGTCACTAAAATCCGATAAAAGGTAACGTCATAATAAATTTCCCTGGCCGCGTGAGGTAAGGCTTCGTTGACTTAACCCCGTTGTTAGGTAAGTCTTTCTTTGGCATACGGTGATAGAGCAATAATTGGCAATGTGTATTTATGGTTCATATTCCATATCACATTTTTTTCATACTGGTATTCAGCTGCATCCGGTTAGACTGGAAGCCGACCCCAACATAGTTGGGAAAAGGCTAGGCAGATGATGATTCCATATCACATTTTTTGGTTCCATAGTCCATACATTCTGTATTTATTTTATATGTAAAACACTTTGTTGAGAGCTGCTCAAATACCCACAATAGTTTGTCTCCATTAATTAAAATGCCGCCTACCCATGGTCAAGTATGACCTCTTTTAATAAATTTATTACACATAAAATCACCACGTGTGACCCTGAGCTGCTGATTGGTTTTTGATTTAAGAGCCCTTGTCTATTTTAATATAAGCAGAAGCGGATATGGTGATACCTAGTCAACAAAATGAAGATGTTACAGTAACATTTTATCGATGATCTGCTTGTAAATACCATGTGTCTTCGTAATGCCAATACATTCATAGATTTGATCTTTTATTTATGAACTTTATTGGAACGTTCGAGATCAGATGCACGGATGTACTCAGCGCGTCTATCTAATATTTGATTGCAAAGAATCTGTTGCTTCATTGGCAACGTGATTCGCGGGACCATTGCGAAGATGCCTTTTTGGTCATGGGAAACTATCAAATTGTTACACCTACTGTTGTCAGAATCTGAATAAATAATCTTTGAAGGCGCTCGTGAAGTTTACATACAATTTTCTAAATTGTAAAATAAAACTAAAAACATAATGGTTTCTTTTCAAATGGTATTTTTTTATATTGTGGTTTTTGTATGAAGGAACACTACAAATATAAAAAATCAAATGTTAATTTGAACTGTTTTTTTTTTACCTGTAATGAAAGTCATGGGCATGTTGCAAAATCTGTATCTTTTAAATGTCTACATACTAGCTGACCCGGCAAACGTTGTTTTGCCATATAAATTATTTCTAGCTGCCCGGCGCTACTTCGTTTGCGTGGTATCCTACCCCCTACCCTACACTACTCCTACCCAACTCCTACCCTACTCCTACCCTACTCCTACCCTACTTCTACCCTACTCCTAACCTACTCCTACCCTACTCCTACCCTACTCCTACCCTACTCCTACTATACTTCTACCCTACTCCTAACCTACTCCTACCCTACTCTTACCCTACTCCTAACCTACTAATCCTAGATACTCCGAGTAATGTGGATATATGTATGTTGTCGAATCAAAACCTTTAATTTAATACGTGCTTCAATTCGATTGGACCCGAGTCTAAAGTACCGAAGGGACGAACGTCAAATGTTTGACAGGAAAGTAGGTAGAACAGTTTATATATGGTAAAATGAAAGTATTGTTTTTACTATCTTCCTCACAATTTTTCCATATTTTCTCACCGTTTAAACCTTCCCTGGACTACGTACAAACATTTCAAAACCAAAATCAGCTAAATCGGCCCAGACGTTCTCGACTTTTAGCGAGACAAACGAACAGCAATTGATTTTTATATATATATAAATAAGATGTGTAAATTAAATCCATACCTATATAATATTATACTTACTATTATAATATTATGATACTTTTTCACGTCGAAACCACTGAATGGATTTCGATACAATTTGTCCCGGCGGCAGCAAGTTCCCCTGGGGACATTTCTGAGATCCATCCTGGCGAAGCCGCGGGTGGAAGCTAGTCTCAAATAAAAAACTTGAGAGGTGTCAAGGGACACCCCGATGGAACGAAGTTCCTTTCGATTAATTAGTGAAGGAATTGTAATATTTTTTTTTTTAAGTTATAATAATATTTTTTTTATTATTAACAAATAAAAAAACACAGACAAAAGAAACTGGCTTGCTTTCTATAAGAGAGAGAGAGAGAGAGAGACAGACAGAGAAACACGCGCACGCCGCACGGCTTACAACTATAGCAAAAACTGTCGTTCCAACTTTTGGTCTTAATTTTTTCCGCCTAGCCCCCTTTAGCAAAGCGCGATAAGGAACTTCGTTCCAAAACCTATTAAATAAAAATTTAAGAAATTCTGTATGGAGCAAACCGTAAACATAACCAGGTTGAAACAAAAAGATGCACGACTTGTTGGTTATCTTCTGATGACGTAACGATCTTGTATAGTCTAGGCGTGAATGATAACAATCTTATGTCTCAACTAACTCCGGGTGTGCAAGAGAGTCACAATAAATTTGTAATTTATATCTATCTATGGATATATGTATACTAATATTAAGCTGAAGAGTTTGTTTGTTTGTATGCGCTAATCTCTGGAACTGTCAGTAGGATGTAAAAAATTCAAATATTTTTTCACTCTTACGAGCCGAGCAAAGATAAAAATGGAAGAAAGAGCGTGAAAACTAATTCATAGCGCGGGCAGCCGATGTGATGCGACGCGGTGGGTCGGGGAACAAGAAATTTTACGCGGACAAAGTCGCAGGCAACAACTGGTTATAGAGATAAAATATTATAGATATCATAAATATGTGATACAAATTACCCTGTCAGAGTTATGCCCATAATAATCGGGGTTAAGGCTTCGACTTATCAACGGATTGTAGATGTATGTAGATTTATCATCACACAGTAAGGTGTCGATGTTTTATAGTTTTCTTTTAGTAACGTTTCTAGCGTCTTGTTTTACGTTCTACATTTCTACAGATCTATTCTGTAAAAATCTCACCGTGAAAAGTTAGGTGAAGTGAACTAGTCATTCCACCTCATGCTGGGGATTGACACAATTCACAGCTCACTTCAACTAAGTTTTCACGGATCTTTTTGCCGGGTCATGGTTTCCAAAAAAGAGAGGACTTGTTGGGGCTGACACTTCTCTCGACCTCTTGGTGGAGAGAAGTGTCTCGTGATTTCCTATAAGAAACTCTAGCCCAAAGTGTGACTGACTATAGTCTTGCTACTTATATGAGGATCCGTGGAGCAGCCGGCTTGTTGCCTTTGTCCGTCTATTAAAAACTGTAGTGTAATCTTACCAAAATCGAATTCTTTCCATATAATTAATATTTTTCTGCAAAATTATGAGAAAAATGATACAAGACCAAATTCTGTTATATATGTATTTAATTAAAACGAAGCAACCACTCTGTCAAGTTCGTCTTCTGTGAAGCAGAGCAACATGAAGCAGTATACTCGACGTCGGTCAACATGACTATCGAATATTGGAGACAAGTAGTAAGCGTCTTCTTCCGGAGAATACCGCTCTGCATCTATTCTACATAACTAGAATCAAAGTACACATTAAACAGTGATTACGACAAGGCACGACTTACGAGTTGGTCGTAGGTTCGAACCTAGACAGGTACTTAACTTTATGTAAATAATTTCATCACCACTGCTCTCAAAACGGTAATGGAAAACATTGTGAGGAAACCAGCATGTCCTAGAACCAAAACTTCGAAGACATGTGACATCTACCAACCCGCACTTGGCCCGCGTGGTGGATTACAGCCCACTTCCTCTCACAGAGAGGAGCCCTGTGTCCTAGCAGTGGGAATATTTGAGCTTCGCATTGGTGCGCTAGTACTTAAGTACCAGCCGTCATCCAAATCGCCCTGTGGTAAATTCTGTTCAAAAACCGTTTTCTTATGGTTGCAATGTCGACAGCCAACGCTAATGCCATGTAGGCCCAGTAACTTGCAATAATGACCATCGCAGATCTCTTTGCATAAATTGAAGGTTCATTTTAAGTCATGGTAATTCATTATGTCTTCACGTGCGCAGCAATTGACGTTGGTCTAACTGGTGCCAAAGGCGGCTAAGGTTGGCTCTTAGGTTCCACAGGAATTTCTCAATAGCAGCCCGGAGTCTGAATTCGTGCCCAGATAATGGTAATATGCTATACACTCTTTATATACTTTGGTGAATAAATGCGTAATAATATTAATCTGATAGTCTTTATTTAAGGTAAACCTAATATATTATAGACTAGCTGCACCCTGCGGTTTCACCCGCATAAGTGTCAATCCCGTGGGAATATCGAGATAAAAAGTAGCCTATGTGTTAATCCTGGTTATAAACTATATGTGTGCCAAATTCTATCCAAATCCGTTCAGTAGTTTTGGCGTGAAAGAGTAACAAACATCGATCCATCCATAAAAACTTTCGCGTTTATAATATTAAGTAGGATTACATACATAGACTCACGCGTTCTTCCCGTGGGAGTAGGCACAAGCTACGGAACGCCACCTACTACGATTACATACTCCTTTTTTTTTCTTTGCCTCATTTACGTTCATACAACTAGTCGGATTACAAGTTCAATTATATAAAATAAACAAACCTTTCTATTGTCTTTATCGTAACACACCAGCTCCTCGAAATGACTGTTGATTATGTCTTTTGGGTATTTGAAATATTTTCTTAATTCGGCGTAACGACCTAAGTGCTAGGAGAAATAATTTAATTAAGATTATGTAATTTGTGACACTCTGTTTCTTGTGTCGTCAAGTAGACAAAGGACAATATTTCGTCACTTTTATTTGACTACCCACTTTACTAGAAATCTTTTGTAAAGTTAGATGTTTGTTCAGAGATTATGTTTTTGAATTAATTTTTGCTCGGCGCTTTTACCCAACCAATTGAAATGTTTGAAACTCAAGCTCATTCGCAATACAAGCACATCGTTGCTAAACTTTAATAACCTGTAAACTAGGGCATTGTGTACCTAATCATAAGTCACACTGTAAGAAATAAAGTGTATATTGTTAGGTATGTTTTTTTAATTAATTACTGTAGTTATAGGGTACAACACAGCCAACTGTCAATACTATGTAGGCTAATATTATGGTAACTTAGGGCTGATTTTTCAATCACCTGATAACTTTATTCGAGGAATAATTTTGATATTTTGACAGTTATATCATACAAAACCGGTTAAACGTCAATTTTATTCCTCGAATAAAAGTTATCTGGCGATGGAAAAATCAGCCCTTAATTGATTTATTTTACCTCTGGATCTAAAGAGCCACTTTTTCTTATTGTGTCTTGAGGAAATTCATTTGGAAAAATTCTCCTTAACTCTATATCTTCACTGAAACCAATCAAAGTATGTACATTATACAATATTTCATTGGCTATTATCCCAGTAACTACTAACAGTAGCTACTAAATTATCCAGAAAAGAACCGAAGCTACCGCTCAATCCTATTGGTTAATATTTCTCCGTTTCTCCGCTCCGCAGCCTCGCTCCTCTCCTCCGCAGCCTAAGAAGGTGGCTGGGTCAGACTGGATGCGGAAGACGGAGCACAGGGTGTTGTGGCGCAGTCTGGGAGAGACCTATGTTTGTATATCCAGCAGTGGACTGCGTTAGGCTGAGTTGATTGATCCTAGTAACTTAACAATTTACTCACTATGTGTAAATAACACAGTTACACCTCCGGATCAGACTGTTCAGGATCTATAAAACGAAATAGCGCATTAAAATTTTCGAGCTGTTAAAAAACAATTTTCCAAGTTCACCAAAATCACTTACTAAGTACGTAGCAAAATAACATGATATTCTTAACATTATGACAGATATTGTATTACAATATGAAAAGTCAAATAAATAATCAAGTATGAGCAGTAGGAAATATACTTATAGACTTGTGAAATCCATATGTCGTAAACAACATTCAATATTATTGGTGAGGGTTTACGATGTATTTGCACATGTTATTTTAATAAGATTTTCTGGCTTTGCCATAGACCGCAGTTCTCTATAATTCTTTGTGGTAAAATAAAACTACTCATCCTTTCAGAGTCTGAAAAGTATCAGAAGTTTATGATTAAGTATATGGATATCTATTGAAAAGTTCAACTCTTCACGTGACCTATTTTTTTGCCAAAAAATCATACAACGTGGCAATGCTGCCAGCCTTTTGGGCACGTATACTATTGACAGCGATGCGGACGAATTGTTTGATGCCCTTTGATTATTTCCCCTCCTTTTTATACAATTTGTAACAGAAACCCTATTGCTATCCAGATAACAGCTGGTATAGAATCACTATACATAGTTCCAACTCAAAAAAACAAAACTAAGAATAGGGTAGTTGCCTGGGTAAAAAAATAATAATTATATTTAGTCCGTCAGTTAGATTATCGAAAAATAATGGACACGTATTTTTTCTTTTGTCAATCAAACAAAAAATGACAAAGATAAAGCGCTTCAAAATTTGGTAGTGGGGGGTCGTGACGTCACTTGCTTGCAAAAGTGTCGCAAGCAAGTGACGTCACGCGGAACTTTAACGGGCGATATCTTCATAATTTTTTATATAATTGACAAAAGAAAAAATACGGTTTCAATATTTTTTGATAATATAACTGACGGACTAATTAGAATTTTTTTAGGAAAATAGCTTATTGATACCAAATTTTCGGTTTCATATGTTTCTTAAATTTAAATCACATCAAACGTGTCGCCGCACTACGTAGGTCAATAACTTTCCACGTTACTTGCCAATATTACCAAAAATCTCTTCCGTAATTTTGCGCGCCTATATTGGTTTCTGGTATCAATGTATTAAATAATCTCATAGCTTCCGAACATGTAGAGATAGGATTAAACAACCCCTTCCAACATCGTTTGATATCATCCAAAGAAGCCGTGCCCTTGGTATGTATTTACCATTTCCGTTACAAATTGTATACTTGTACTTATTATTATTATTATTTAAGCCTGTTTATTTAGGTATTAGCATACTTATATCGATAACGCTAAGCAAATATTGAAAAGTAGTATAAATAGGAAACATATGTTTGTTCCCAAGATGAAAACAAGATGGTATGTTTTATTTCTAGGTATCTTACCTTAATACTACTTTTTATCCTTATTCCTGACTAACTATGGCAGAATACTCAGAAAATGCAACGATAGAAACAAAACATTAACCAATAAGTTATTTTAAGATACCAATTCCTTTAATAAATTCGTTGCGTTTAAAATAACCACACTCGAATTGCTATCGCGTTTTCGAATGTCGTATGTTATTGCTTGTTGCTTGTAATTTAAGAGCACTTTTATTTTACATACGAATCGGGACAGAGAGGTGTAAATTAAGATGGAACAGGCACGCAAGACGCGATAAGATACACGCAGCCCTCTTAACTCACTTTGGTAGTAATCACAAAGCCATACAAAAAATACAGGGTGACAGGGAAACTTGACGTATTCCTTGAAAGGGGTTGTACTAGAGTCATTAGCAACAAATTAAGTCCAGTGAACTAGGGGTCAAAACTCTAACCTCTGGTATAACGCCTTTCAGGGAATGCGTCGAGAGTCCCTGTCACCCTGTATATTTAAGCCCCGTGGAGTAGATGCAAGATTTTGTTTATTTCGAACTTCAATTGGGAATGTGTTAGAACTTGCTTTGGTTATCTATACGAATAAATAAAATTGAAGTAATATCTTTGTTTGTAATGTCAAAATAACAGCTTTTTACTAAAAGCATATTGAAGTATATACGGTACTTATAACAATAAATCATTTTTTTTTAGTTTCTGTCTGTTTGTTCAGGCTTTGATGGGACTGGCAGATAACTGATGTTATAAGGAATAACGTAGGCTACTGTTATTTTATAAAAAGAAGTAGGGTGCCGCGCAAAAATATTAAAACCCTTATAATCCAATTTGTTTTCTGACATGCACGCAACGAAGTTGAGGTCACTGCTAGTTTAAAATAAAAAAAAGCATGCAATGGCGAGGTTATTTAGGTAGGGAGTAAACTTTCTCATAAATGACAAGGAGTGAGCTCACCTATAACAAAAAAAAAAGTTTTTTTTTGCCTGTTTGTTCTGGCTGATCTCCGAAACGGCTGGACTAAGTTTTGATGAAATCTGGTATGGGGATACTTTGGACCCCGGGAAAGAACATAGGCTAGCTTATTATCGACATACCACGCGGGCGGAAGCTAGTAAGACAATAAAACCACAGATCTTACAGTAATGTAGCATCTTCCCGTACAATACTTATCGCCTTTCTCAGTAAAGATGAAGTTACATCTTCCGTAAGAAATAAGCAAAAAACTAAACCCAAACAGTGTAAACGTAATTCAGTTAACATTTAAACTCGGAAGTTGCGTCAACAATAATGAATTAACACTGGCGAGCAAATCAATAAACAATGCATATCTAACATGATTAACTAAGACAAATGTTTAATTATTTAATATATTTACGCTATAATAATGTTTATTATTAAATTTTTTTTACGCAATCTTCGGAATTTATTTGTATGTTACTTGTTGCCCTTGTATATATTCTTATTATTATTTAACTCTATACTAATTTAGAGAGAAAAGGTTTGATTTTTCGTGTGTTTGGTGTTACGCTGTCGAAACGGATTTAGATGTAATTTGGCATATGGGTAGACCGTAACCTAAATTAGGACATAGGATACTTTTTATCCCGATATTGTCACGGGATTGAGGCTTATGCGGGTGAAATCGCGGGGCGCATATTCCCATGCTAATTTCGGCTACGGTAACCATTTCTGTTATTGACGGCCATGGGTTACGAGCGTGTGCTGATGTCGCTAATGTAGCTTATCTTGGCGGAGAACCACCATACCATTTTATACCATTCTGGTAATGGTATTGTATGTTGAAGAGCGGCTTACTCTAGTCTACCGAACGTGGATTAAACAAAAGGAGTTTGTTTACAGGGTGGCAGGGACATCGACACGCAAACTGTAACCATGAATTCAGCACATGATTCTAGAACCCCCTAGCATAGTAATTTTTCGCCGATTATTATCAAAAAAAAAAATCTGCTGCTTCATAGAAAAGTGTAACCAAGTGTGTCAAAATGTATGCTTTGTAGCAATTGCTTTTTTATAACCGACGAAAAGTCCAACGCAGGGGGGTTTAGAATCATGTACTTACTGACTCCATGGTAACAGGTTATAGTCGATGTCACTGCCACACTGTTTATGGGTCGTATTGTAGCTTCTGCGTATCCCTAAGAGAAAAAGGTGTGAATTGATGTAGGTTAGTATTTGGTTTATCGGGCTGTAGGTAAACTAAAAACATAAAATATTTGGAGATTTCTTGAATTTTAAATTCCCAACCATCATCTAGAAAATGGCGTCTGAATGGCTCAAAATAATAATATGAATACATTTTTAAATGTTTTTGTTTATAAAAATATTTAAAAATTTAATTTATAAGTATTTAAATGAAATAAAAAAGGTAAAATAAAACAAAAGATAAATCCTAATATTTTATTATCACAGCATCAAATAATTCTTCTGTCATTGAACCTTGTGTGGTCATCACTGACTCGTGGCTGGTATCCATTAGCGTCGGCTACATACTTCATAGAATAGGGCTTTCCTTTAGAGTCGATGTACCCGTACTCCCCTCGAACGACTAGCGAGCGACCTTCAGGCCCTGAAATAATTCCGCCGTCTTCCCTTCTGTAGGTACCGTCGGATGTTTCATACCTGTTAGAACAAAGTAAGTAAGTAAGTATATACTGGTATCAAGAAAAAAAGGTCCCCCTGACGGGCCATGGCAGCCAAACAATTATCACTCTTCCGTCACACTCATAGTCCGATGGTACGGCAATTCGACACGACCGTAGAGAGATCATTATGTTTACTAATGACAGGTTATTAAATAGCCAGGTCAAGTCAGGTATTTTCACAGTTGGGTAACAAAAACATAGAAATAGAAGACATTAAAAAGATGATACCAAATTCCTCTCAATGTTTTAAATAAATAACTGCTAAACAATCACTAAATAATTCGGTAATTATTCTATTCATATGCAAAATAATGTGCAAAAGTATTTAAACTTGTATATGTATTATCCGAAACATCAAATAGGTACACTCAGTAACACACCAAGCTATACATTTCCAGTTTTGGCTGACCTCGCATTGTATAGGTTTTTCGTGCAATCAGAAGTCAGCTTATACTGGTTATGTATAGCTTGATGTGTAGCCGTGTGTACCTACATACAAGCATATGCAAGAAATAATCTGATCATGCATGGTTTCTCAATAGATAGAATTGCATTTCGTTACTCTCACGCAAAAATTATGATTATTATTAGAATTCCAGATGGGCAAAGTTCAAGTCAGTTGAAACACTCACTAATGTAGGTGCACTTAACTTTTTTGATCAGTAGTTTCGAAATTGATTCATTGCATATGCATCATTTCCAATTCCTAGTGTGATTACATAAAAATTCTAAAACGTTATTTGATTGTGTAAGTGTTTATTATACGATGACTCTTTAATTTAACCTTAGACAAATAATCCCAAATTAGTTTTCTGATTACATACTCCACTTGTTATGCAAACCATCATCAACTGCCTAGCCTTTTCTAAACTATGTTGGGGTCGGCTTCCAGTCTAACCGGATGTGAATACCAGTATTTTACATGGAACGACGCTTTATTTGAAAAATGTGTTAATCAATACACATTATGCGTTAACCTAGAAGGGTTAACGCATAATGTGTATTGATTAACACATTACAAGTAGAAACTTAACACGTGTTTATTGTGATGTAAATATAATGCTAATGCAAATAAAATAATGTAAACATTGATTGTCATCCGTGTTGATCATTTAATTTTTTCGGTGTATATTTATTACTTTTGTGTATTTTTCCCGTAATAAAGTGTTATAACAATTTACACATATGTAGAAGGTAAGAAGATTAGAAGAAGCTTAGAAGGTAAGGATCTAAAAAAAGGAATGAGGTTCTAACTCTACATAATTGTTATAATTTCCATAGTTCGTATTCTGTAAATATTATTATGACGAAAAAGTAGTAAAAGGAAATCATCATAATATATTTACAGTATCTATTTCAGCACCGTGAAAACTTAGGTGAAGTGATGATTTGACACTATTGACAATTCAAGTTCACTTCACCTAAGTTTTTACGGAGAGATTGTTACAGAATAGATCGACTGTATTTAATATTAAAATAATAGACGATATTGACCTGTCATATTCTCCGTCGTGTGACCATATTAGAATAACATCACAGGTTCAGAGATTAGTCTGTCAACAGCTATTTACTAAACGGCGGTTCAAAACAAAATTAGAAAGATAAAATATTTGAATTAATTATTAGCTATAAAATCTCTCTCTTTTTATTTTTTCTAACACTATAACGGATTATCACGACAACAATTGTGAACGCAGGGCACTAGCAGCCAGATGCAACATGTTGGCTCACAGATTCGCTCGTTGTAGTAACGAGGTGAAGATAACTCTGTTTAAAGCGTACTGTCAAGTGTTCTACACGGGTAGTTTGTGGGTCAACTGCACGCAGAGGGCACTAGATGCCCTGCGGGTGCAATATAATAATGGTTTCAGGGTGCTGTTGAGGTTGCCCCGATTCTGCAGCGCGTCTGGCATGTTTGCTGTAGCGCGAATCGACGACTTCTTTGCCATTCGGAGGAAAAAGAGCGCATCCTTAATAAGCAGAATGAGGGCTAGCACCAACAGCATACTGAAAACCCTAGCCGAAAAATATGATGCACCAGTAATAAGACATGCTGTCCGGTTGCTCGTGCGGCAGAATAAATAGAATTTTTTATTTTTATTTTGATATTTTTATTTTGATATGATTTACTGTAACTTAATATAATTAAATTTAATTAATTAATTAATATTACTAACCCTTAGTTAATAAGTTATTGTTGTACTAACCATTGGACCAATGTTGTCAAATTAAATAAAATAAATTATTAATTATTATTATTAATAATTGGAGACAACAATTATTCTTTATTATTAGGTAATCATCATCATCTGCCTGGCCTTATTCCGACTATGTTGGGGTCGGCTTCCAGTATAACCGGACGCTGTTTAATACCAGTATTTTACATGGAGCGACTACCTATCTGAGCTCCACAACCCAGTTACTGGGTAATACGATACCCCTTGGTCAGACTGGTAGTCATAATTTCGGGTTTCTGACGTAACGACCGTCTGTCAAAGATCCACGAATGACAGCTAGGACCAACGGCTTACGTTAAGTTGGTCCCAGCTTTCCGAGGCACGGAGGGGTTTCGTCGTATGTAAAGGTGGTCACCCATCCAGGGACCAACCGTGACAAGCACAGCTTAACCTGATCGATCGACCCGTGCGGCTGTTATTACTTAGCCACAAGCCTCTTATTCTTTATTCTTAGGTATGTATATAATTTTTCAGGACTAAATAATATTATTTTCTTGCAAGAAGAATGGCAAAACAATTATTACTGATTGCTCTAATATTCTATAATTAGAATTACACATGGTTGCAATTGGTGTCCAACTTAGCAGTTTTTAAAAGCTATAAGTACCTACAAATCAGAATTACCCAACCTATCTACTAAACCTACCGATTACGTACTATTTTTAATTAAAAAGTTAACAAATAGCTGTTATGAAGACCTGCAAAAAATTATTAAATATTCGAAATAGGTACGCTTTTATGTAGCAACTGATATTAATTTCCAATTTGCTAGGTTAATGATCTAAATAGCTTTCCGACATTAAAGTTCAAGTCAAATAATTTCGCCGCTAAGAAATTATTGAGACATAAGCCGCGAAAGTGAAGAAACATGCAAGCATTACATATCACAAATGATGTATGCCAAAATAATCATACCTACATCGCAATAGCGGTCATTATCACACTTACTCGAAGCTGTACATGCCGAATCCATTATTGTTGTATGTGAATTTTTTTATCTGCCCTCCAAGGCAACTAGCTACAGTGACAAATGCCATAAATACCATAGGCAGGACGTAGAGATGAGCACCTTTTACCTGCGCAACAAAATACCATAATGTCAGGGCCAACGGGTCAAGCAAACTAGGCTTTTTATTATAATAATACTAGTTACGTTCGCCGTTTTGCCAGCGGTTTGTACAAAATTATTTTGCAAGTACTGAAATGATTTTGGTATCTAAGTAGCGAAATTGTTGATGGGTTTTGGAGTGAGTGATCAAACATAACTTGAATTTATAAACACATACATACATACATTAATACGTACGGCAGAATATCAATACGTGATTTTCTGCCGTAACTATGAATGTATGTATTCATATTTATTATCAATTTGGACTTCTAATGTTTGTAATTAGTGGCTTTTGAAGTATTAACTATTAGAACTTTTTGAAAAAAAAAAAATTCAATAACATAAACAACAGGAACAAAACTAATCAGATGCTCAGACAAACGCTCCGTGATAAATATATTTATATATTAGATGAAGATGGGAATGACCATGAAAATAGGTAGGTAAATATCTCCACAGTTATTTAAAAACGTGATTGACTGCTAGAATTCTAAATGTTACATCCGTGTCCCGAAGATAAGATATTATTAGATAGATAATATCAGATATCGATAATGAACTGACTTTAAAATAAGTCTGTAAGTTTGTATGCATCTGACCACAAAACAAGGTAAACTTAAACGTATTATTATGTATTTGCGGTTATAACTAGACACGATAATGGTTTTTATGTACAATGTTGATTTTGAAATTAGTCATGGTATGGTAATGGTGGTATTCCCATGATCATAGACCATCCTTATATTGACCTTATTTCAGTGAGGGCAACTTGTAGTGTTGAGAATTCTACAGGCTATGTAGGTAGATTTTAAGTGCGAGCTGTTACCTACATATTTTACTCCTAAATGTGAATCCTGAATTCTAGTTTTAGGCTCTAGGTTATGTAACGCCAAAAGTTATTAACAAGGTAGATGTTATAGCAAATATAGCTTTTTTATGGCGTAGAATTTTGTTTCGATCTTTTGTTTAATTCTAATTCATGCGTAAAGTTCCAAGAATGCAGTGTTTTTTGTCTCCGTGGACATCCCGGATACTGCTTCAAACGACCGTGTCAGATTTTAGTGGCGGGTTTTATCTTATTGTTAAAGACAAATGCAGTTTTATGATAGATATAAGTCGTAAAATGCAAATATCTAAGTGTAATAAAATAAAGCGTCTAAGAGCTTTGTCCTGTGTTAACTTATAAAGCCCAATAAGAAATGATATTGAAATTGATATAACGCATGACGGCATGACCTATTGATGATGTACAATGACGACTTATGGAGCTTCATTACAGCTGAATAGGTTATACGAGTATGTACGGACAAATGCTACATTAGGTACCTAATTATGCAGCACCGTGAATGAAGTTGCATTGGCTCTATGCCGTTTGTTTATCCATTAGTTGGACCTGTTAGAGTGGTTAGCAGAATTCTGAGGATGCTGATTGCCAGTAATAAATATAGTTATATCAACAAGGTATGGAACACCTTACTTTGTTGACCCAGTGCTTAACATCGCGAGTCCTGCGAGACACGGAAGGGTTTCGATGTATTGTATTTGACAGCAACACTTTACAGTTGCTAAACTAAAACTATATTTAGGCATTATAAAGAACCATGTAATCAAACTTATATGCGTTCTTGATACCTGTCAGTGGGACAATTCTAATAAAGATTGAATTCGCGAAACACGTAGGTATTCGTTTGTATGAAAGTGACACGTGTCAAGAATGCATTCTTTCGACGCCCGGACTGTAGTGTCTCACCTCAAGAAAATATGGATTTGTACTAAGTAGATAATCAAGCAGCCGAAAGAATAGTGGAGTAGAAAATGGCAGAGTTGTACAGGCTAATCCAGTACTAATGGCTGGAACCAGAAAGCCGTCGTAGATGAAGAAAGAAGATTCATTATAAAATCGGTTAGGTAAAACCTTTCTAAGAAATGATACAGGAATGATGTTAAGTACTTATAATAAAATAATATTCTTAGACATTTGACAGGTAAAAATAATTCTTGGAGACTGTATTGAGTCATTAGTTTATTGCTACCTACTCGATAAAAATAAATATGACTTTATACTCGTTAGTAGACATTCATTTGCAATATTTCTAAACGGATTTTCAGTTGTTTTTTTTTTCTGTTTTGTTGCAGAATTCTGTCTTGTCCCGTAGTAGTGATGACATATGACTTAGATTATAGGTACTAATAATAAATTCTGATATTGAGTCGTTTCTGAGAATTGTGGCTTAGCACGCTCAAATAACATGTATCGTCAATTTTATGTATCAACATTCCATAGCAAGAATGGATTGAATATGATACTACAAAGCCTCGATCGAACCTATGGTTATTCTTAGGCTCTCGAAATCCGGATTTCGTATCCAATCAGTTTATTAATACGACAAATTACATAACTTAATTAACATATGAAACTCGTTTATTTTGACTTACCATATTGGGCGTGTTCTTCAACAGAGCGTATCTAAGGGGACTGTGAGTTGGGGACAACTGCCCACACTTTATATCCAGTTCTTCAAGAATGTCATGTCTGGACTTCATTCCATAGTACAATGCCACGTCAAGGACAAAAGGAGTCATTGACACTGTTACATTATTACGCAAACGTGGGAAGGACCCGACTATTCACACTGTGTCTGCTAAACTGCGTAATTATTCGCTCCTGTTTTACTGGATGGCATTGGAGTCGCAAGGAGAAGCAATAAATGTTTTTATTTATGTATTTGAACTTGACACGGAGCAAAAAGCTCGTCTGTGCATTATGAACCTGATGACACTGCTTAGATTACCCAATCGGAATATGGGTTCGATATATCGATTTTTTTATCATGTGACATCTACCAACCCGCACTGGGCCCGTGTCGTGGATTACGGCCCACTCCCTCTCACAGAGAGGAGGCCTGTGTCCCAGCAGTGGGAACATTATAGAATAAGTATGAGTATGATATCGATTTTAGTTATTGCGCAACTCCATTGCAATCAAATCAATTTGCCTAATCCTCGTGTAAGACAACAGTGCACAGTAATTCTGTCTAATAGAAATGCTTATACAGGATGGCAGCGACTTCGAAACGCAACCTTTTGTCATGGATGCAGTACATAATCCTGAATGCTGCGGTGAAATTTTTCGACGGTTATTTAAAAAAAAGCTACTTCATACATTTTGACCGCGTAGGTAGATATCGTACTTTTCTATGAAACAGCTGTTCGTTTTCTGATAATCGACGAAAAATTTCTACGCTAGGAGTATCGAATCATGTGCCGAATTCATAGTTACAGTTTGCGCGTCGATATTCCTGCCACCTTGTATAGTAGTCATCTTTTATGACCCACTCACTTGCTCTTTGGTCAATTCTGTTCTAAACAAAAGGTGACAGGGACGAATATAGCACTACTATTAAAGTTATTGACTACTTCATAAGCTTTACGTTAAATTAAAGAAAGATTTATTGACAAAAAGGAATAAAAACATGTCCTTGATCTTTACAAATTATTAAGCTTCAATCAACTCTATACCATTTGTTGTTAACGTGGTTATTTTTTATTTTTCATATAAAACACTTTTATGGATTGACATGAATAGAAAGATAATACATTACCTCTCATTATTATTTAATTCAGTGTTAAGGACTTTATAGATTTGTCTACGAACCGCAAGCGATGGAATATTCATTGACTGGGTTCTGCAGATGGAAAATTTGATGCAACATTATCAACATCCTAGCCTAGGCCTAGCCTTTTCCTAACTATGTTGGGGACGGCTTCACCAGTTCAGTTCAGTACCAGTATTTTACATGGAGCGACTGCCGATCTGACTTCCTTACTTGATACAATATATATGTAATGTGTGTGTGTGAATTCATGAATAGTTAATTAATGAATAAATTAATTAACATATATAGTTATGTTACTTAGTGGTTGGAAAATAATATTTATCAGATTTTTACAGACTCCTGCCTCTGGATCGTCTATGGATAGATAAGTATATTTTGTCCCTTATAACTGCCCCGTTGGTGTCGTGGTCGTAAGCGCGTCTGCTGAGTGTGTTGTTTTGGTTTCAGTTCCTAGGTCGGACAAAGTGTTATTGGGTTTTTCCAAAAGAAATTTCTCAGTAACAGACCCGAGTTTGGAAGTTGGCGGTGTGATATCCCCGTGCCTCGGAAAGCACGTTAAGCCGTTGGTCCTGCGCCTAATCTCTCTCTGGTCGTGTCGGATTGTCGTCTCATCGGACTATGAGAGTGAGGGAATAGAGAGTGCACCTGTGTCTGCACACACACTTGTGCACTATAATATCTCCCGCACCGAAGGTCTCAGCTAAAATTGGCCGCCATAGCCGAAATACGGTCTGGAGGACCATTTTTTTTTATTAACTTTGTTTTAAACACATTTTGTCTTTCTTAAGGCGTTTTAAAACGTAGGCAGCGTAGATTCTATGACGGGTCAACATGATATAATTATCAATCCCTATAAAATCTTTCACAGTTTCGATACAACCACGTTTACGCAACGCTAGCGCAGCGCATGTTTGCCCTCTTTACGCAACGTCTTGAGCTCAATGCGAAGACATCTTATTCTCCTTCACGCAATTATACGAGAGGCGGCGAATGAGTTTGAGTCGCCCTGTAATAAGTAAATGTAAACTACCATACTTACAGTTTATTTTTGATCTCACCCGGTTTTATAATAGGAGAGTTATTTATAATAATGTTCTTCGCCATTCGGGTCTCTTAACGAGCCCTTTCAATGGAACTGTTACGGTTTTTTTTTTGTGTATTTTATATTTAATTAATGATATGACATCCGAATAATATTTTTATTCTTTTATTGATAAGTTTTTTAATATTTTCAGGACTAACTACTGTAGAAAGGTAGGTAGGTGGTTAGTCAGCTTGGTGTGATTTTAATGAAAGTAGGACCAATAACACCGATGCACAAGTAAATACATAAACAAAGAGAATATTACTGTATTCTCGATAAATTCGATCTTATCGCCGTTAAGCCATTATGCCATATTTCTTTTTATGTATAGCCTAATGAGACTCCCCGTCCAAAAATCTTGTGATGTGGTGAGCTTTTTACAGAATAGGCCAGCACAATAGCTCTTGACCTCAATCATGCCTGATGTTAAGTTGCTTTCTTCTACGTGATCTAGATTCACTGTCTATCAAAAATTCACCTCCCTTTCTGCCAAAATGAGGTCATAATTATAGCTTAGTAATTAATTTGAATGAACGGTTATAAAATCTGTAATTTTAAAGTCAATATTATTGTCTGTCGCTAATATATGTTCAGGATTACCTTCAAATGCCAAAAAAATAACCTACTCATCAACTCAAAAACCAATCTGTGTTTGCTATATGTTTTTTTTAAGTTAAGTTTTTTCGATGATCTCACAACTACGGAATTATTTTTGTCTAAAAAAACCGAGCAAAATTAAAATGTTTTAGTTAAATAATTGGAGTTCGTTAACTAATTAAGAGTTATTAAGATCGTGTGACGTATGCTTTGTACGCTGAACTATGCAGTAGTATTAAGTTATGCACTTTAAGACTGGATGAAGCGGTGATTTTTGGGGTGGCTAGTATGTACAGTTAGCAATAAAAGGCGATTAACACTATTACTTTTACTTAAATTGATACAAAATGATTCGATACATTCCAGTATTTCGTTTACATGTTATGAATATTTTGCTCACAAATAATGAATCAAAATACTGTAGTGTTAATCGCCTTTTGTAGCTGACCGTACGAGCTAGATGAGACACCGATAGAAATGATCTATGTCCAGCAGGACTGCTATCATATGCATACACGCATACACATACATAAACTCACGGCTTCTTCCCATGGGGATAGGCAGGAACTACAGAAGGTCACCTGCTACGATCCTTACATACTCCTTCCCCTCTCTCTCCTTCCTTCGTTCCTCCTTCCTCCTTCCTTCTTTAAGCTATCATATAGTAATGGTTTAATTAAAAAGATGTTTATACTTTAACATAACTGACCATTCTAGATTTATAATTCACACATTTCCCTCTCATTATCCCTACAGACATGATGATATTGTGACGTTATGTCAATGATTTTTTTTTTATTGTTCTCGTAAATCTATGAAACGAACACGTGATCCTGTCATTAAGTTCTAGTTCATGGTTCCGCATATCAACATATCAATATTTATGAGATTCGTCTAATAGACATCAAGGTTTTTAAAACTAAAAAGGATCCTTTGTCTATACACAAAATATAGATATAGTAAAATCGTGGGCAAATCAATATTTCGCTACAATCAGTGAATATTTATGAAAAAACTAATGAATAATTTATACGACGTCTGGGAATGATTCTAAAGCAGAAAATATAGTTTTAAGAATGTTTCCTGTTTGTCTGAATGTATTTTCCAGCATCACACAAATACCACCGGATACAATTTTGCTTAAATTTTCCATTTAAGTTTGGTCAGTCTATATGCTAAAAATATTACGCGGGGATGAGCAAAAGCATTATGTTCATATTCTTCTATTGTTTACCGCAAATTGTAAAAAGACGAACCCAAAAGGTTAGAATTTTTATTTAATTATTTATATACGCACAGTAAAATTAATACAGATACGACATATTAGTATTGAGTAAAAAGGTTCTGCTTATTTCTTAAGACATTTCTTAAAGCAACCTACGAAAGGACAAACGAAAAAGAAATGTAGACAATACTATGTGAGAACAAGAAGAAAAGTATTTCATTTTAAATATGGCGGCACGGTTGGCGCAGTGGTTAAGCGATTGACTGCTGCGCTGCGTGTCGCGGGTTCGATTCCCGCACCGAACAAATGCTTGTATGGCCTACAAGTAGTAGTTCCAGGTCTGGCTGTTTGTGTATGTGAGTTTAAATGTTTGTAAACGCACCCACGATACAGGAGAAATTCCTAGTGTGGGGCAACGTTTAAAATAAAATAAAAGATAGTTACTGATTTAACCTTTTAAATGATTATCATCACCTTTATGGAGCTATGCAGAAAAACATGACATTTAATTATTTATATAAGCCTTTTATTTCCCAAATATTTTAAAATTAATTACAATATTATCATAAAAAAATCAAATCTCATTCCTAATTAAAATCTAAATAATAATTGAATCATGCTTTTTAACAAACACTCGTAAATAAATAATAATTGATTTTATAAATTGAATAATATTATATAAATAATTCTATATAAATCATGACATATAGGTACATATAAGAAAGGCTATTTTAGTCAACTTTTAACAAAGCAAATAGCTTAGCGGTTAGACGATTGCTTTGCAAACCTAAGTTCGATTCCCAATCATTTATATTTTAAGTGCTTCCTTTTTGACATTTTGTTATACTATTATACGAAGATTCGTAGAAAGTACACAGAAAAAACATAAAGTATAGGCCTCTTCTGTCATCTATGGTTAAATTAAAAATTAACTAGCTTTTGCCCGTGGTTTCATCCGCGTGGATTTCGGAATATCCCACGGGAACATACTACCGGGATTTAAAGTACCCTATGTGTTAATCCAGGTTATAAACTATCTGTGCGACAAAGAAGAATGGCAGTTTTGGTATCGCTTAATTTCAGAAGCGTTCAAGAATGAAAGGATGTCAAATATATAAAAAAATTACAGGGTTTTACTTTGTATGCATTAGCTTTTTTTATTAAGTCGCACAAACAATAAAAAAGAAGAAACGAATATTACGAAGGAGTCGTGGGCTGAAACTAGTTTTAAATAAATTAGAAATCTAATATTCTCATTCGTGACGATAATTTTACGTTTGTCTGTTTTATGAAAGTTTTCCACTTACAACACTGATTTAAACGGCACCTAAGGCTATTCCACTTATGGCACCGAAACCAAATTTTATTGCAATATAGTAGAAAAATTTAGAAATATTATTTTACCTACAGGCCTTGCCGGTATTAACCGTGATTGCTTTAAACTAATATGCTCCTATCTTCGCCAATATCGAAGCATTGCCTCCATAGCTTAGCATTTTATTGGGAGTCGCCCAGGCCATAAAAGAGCTGTTTACAGTAAAAGTGCCTGCTGAACATGCAAAAAAACCATTTAAAGGCCACAATCAGACTTAAGATAGCTCAAGGTTAGTCCAGTTACAGCTTTATAAATTATACAGTCAGGGAAATTAAGTCACAAGTCTGAGGTCATATGTTTTCATGGTCCTCGGGTCGCGCCACCGTCTGTTTCCCAAATAACGGTAGGAGGGGTTCACATCGGCGTCGAGTCGACAATGAAGTACCTGGGACTCGTTCTCGACAGCCGGTGGAGCATTTCCGACGTTTGGCTCCCAGACTGGAACAGGCCGGGGCTGCCTTGCGGCGGCTCCTGCCCAATCTAGGGGGTTCAAACGCCTCCTGCAGGAGGCTTTTAGGAGGGTCGTGCGGTCTATGGCCCTTTACGGGGCATCGGTGTGGGCACGTTCCTTGAGGCGGCGACAAGCCCGCCGGTTGAACGCGTCCCAAAGGGTCATGGCCGTCCAGCTTATTCGAGGATAACACACGGTCTACGAGCCTCCTTGCCGGATTGCCGACATGGGATCTGGAGGCAAAAGTCCCACTTATGGGAGTGGCGAGAGGAGGCAAAACGCCGGGGCGTACCTCCGCGGGCTTGCGGGCGGCGAGCAATGGGCAGCTCGCCGCCCGGTAAGCACCAGGCCCGGATCGACGGTGCGTTGTGTTCCACGCGCGCCTCAAAGAGTTGACAGCACGAACTGACGGGGTCCGCTAGGGCCGATTCCAGCCAGGGCCGCGGGTTGTTCAAAAGAGATACCGTGGCCCCTGGTATAGGCAACTAAAGGAACACGGGTGGGTTTTAGTCTGTAACAGTCAGTCTCGCACGCCCTCCCGCTTCGCCCGGAGCGGGAGATGTCATTTGATGATTTCCCAATCAAAAAAAAAAAGGGGATTTACTATGTCACTGAAGTGCTGTGTGCCACTGAAGAGTTCCACTATCGTGGCTCTATCATCAGATAAAATACCAAATTATAGTTTTGTCTTCCGAACTACACATAAACACAGTTTGATTTCGATACGACAATTAGAAGTAGCTTAAAATTGACATCGAAGATTTTGTTACATACATAGTTAGTTATAGTGCAGCTAATAAGCGTGTTACAATCATAGAATAGAATACTTTTATTATTTATATCATATAAATTACAGAAATAAATGTCACAATGGGCGGTCTTATCGCTATGAGCGATCTTTTAAAGGCAACCTCATTCATTCACAATCATTCATTTTTACAGTTATTAAAACTTAAATAGATGAAGTACAAACTTCTTATTTCCCTAATAAGGTAGCCACCACATGGGAACTAACACCTCCGGCTGCTATGGTCACAGATGGGGGAATCTGAAAAAAAAAATAAGTAGGTATCTAAGCAAACGTACGTACCTTCACAAAAATTAAATATAGATAGAGCTGTTTTGCATTAAAGCAAAACAATATTATTTTATGAAAATCACACAGCATTGGGGTAATCTGCTTGCTGGTGCGTTTTGAAGATTTGCTGCAGCCATAGATTACCGCATTTTCCGCAGTAAAAGGTCAAAAGTAAAATCTGAGACTGCTTCTTCACCTAATGCGATATGTTTTAAAATAAACATAATAAGCAATTAAATCAATCTGTGCGAAGGGTGGAACGTCAGTGGGAACAAAACCAGTAAAAGCTTTCTTATTTTATTGAAACTCCGTACTACGCAACCCAGACTCAAAGTCATTATTATCACCGAGGTGCGGTCGACTGTACCTAATATTCGTGGTATTATTTACAATAAAACAAATTTTAATATCTACATAGGAGTATAATAGTTAAATGAGAAGGACGGATCAATCAATGGAGATCTTATTATGACAAGGTTCTTTGGTATCAAGGTGTTCAATTAATCAATCAACTCAGCCTATCGCAGTCCACTGCTGGACATAGGCCTCTCCCAGGCTGTGCCACAACATCCTGTCTTCCGCCTTCCGCATCCAGTCCGTCCCAGCCACCATCAAGGTGTTATTGGTCTCTAAAAACTTATTGCACGGAGTATATTTTATTCGAAAGCTAGGATCAAGAATTAGTAAATTAGTACAGAGGCCAGCACATCAAGCTACCCGAAACTGTCAAATTTTCCCAATCAACCGAACCTAATGCTTTAGCGATAAAGTTGAAAATCTATTAAAGAAATTTGACAGATTGTAGTAGCTTGATGTGCTGGCGTCTGTACCATAGATATGTAGTACCGTAAAACGGGGTGAATAGGGATGCAGGGGTGAATCGGGACGAAACTTCAAAATGGATTTTAACGTTGAAATAATATAGTTCGTTGCCAGAAAATACTCTAATGGGTTTACAGCTTTTTAAATAAAGATTAAGTGTCCTTGTTAGCAACAAACTATATTATTTTAAAGTACAAATCCATTTTAAAGTTTCGTCCCGATTCACCCCTGCATCCTTATTCACCCCGTTTTACCGGTACCCAATATATTGTCATTTAAAAGAGTGTCCATTGAGTTTCCTGCGCGTTCTTCTCCATAGGGACCTTTGGAATGGGCAACTAGCTTCGTTTTTTTGGCTGACCGACTATTCAAAAGTGCCTGGTTGAATTGAAATAAATGCTTCAAGTTTGAGCAGGCATCTTTACAGAGCATGTTTCAGAAAAGTATGGTCAAAGTTGTGGTACAGCATCCTAATTGCATAACACAATATCAATCTCAATCTGAATCATTTGAAGGATATTGCTAATCCATTGCTCCATATGTTCGAAAAATGTGTCTGCTCAACAACGTATATAACGCAATGAATGTTGTTGAACTCTCAAAATGAAAACTATTGCTACTACTATACTACGCAATTACCTCGCAGACCACCAAACTGAACAATCTTCTCAATGGAACCAAAATCGTAACCGCAAAAAAATGCTGTATTTACTTGAACTGATAACAGTCTGACCCATGGTCAAGTAGATCGTTAGGAACTTATTTCAAGATCAAGTAGGTCGCATGAAACTAGTTATTTCGCTCATACTGTGTGATTTCACACTCAAGTTTCATCAAAGTTAATTAGTCGTTATGTCTGAATGCTACAAGGTGCCTATGGTAAATATTTGATCGCTACTAGTAGTTTCGACACACGTTGAGTGTAAAGACTCAATTACGATAAACTTTTCCTCATTCGTGTGAAAATCTTAAATTTAATGAACAGGTATATCTTTCGACATGTTGGTTGAAGCTTGTTTCGATAACACCGAATATAATTCAAGCATTCAGCTAGCTGCCTTCAAGTGAAACAAAATACCTTTCAATCTATCGCATCTTCACGAGTATAAACTTCCAGTCTTTTTTTTTTTTCGTAGAACAATCTCCTTTCTAAGATAGCAAAATCTTGGTTATATCGTAAAATATTCAACACAAAGTTTAATTTAACGTTCAAGCCGCCAGAAGTAGATACTTGTGACGATTGCGATATGTTTTCAGCAAAGCTTAAAGGGATGGAGGATGGCCCTGAAAAAAAACTTCTGGATATAGAAAAAGATTTAAATTTAATTGAAGCTGATAATAGATACAAACATAAATCCCAGGATATGACTGAAGTAAAATGTAATAGTAAACACAGAGCATTAGCTGCAGATTTACAAAAATATTAACCAACTCCTTTTTTAGCAAATGGAGTTAATTTTTATAAGAGAAAACTTTGGACATTAAATTACACTATTTATGATGGTTCTGATAGTTCTGCATTTTACTTCATGTGGGATGAATCTCTCGGTGATGAAGTCTTCTCATGGAATAAGCATATTAGCAAGATTTTTATATAAAGGAGATCCATCAAAAATGCCCCAAGCCCGGTGCAAAGGAAATGTATTTCAGAATTGAGAGTAATAATACCTAGTAGAAATAGTGTAAAGTACCACTATTGCCAAATTGGGTGGTTAACGTAGTTTTTATCCCCGGAGAAGTTTGTTAAGCGATAGATGTAAAAATAATACTTTTAGGGAAAAACTGCACCCGTCTGTATTTTGCTTAGCTAACATAGACCATTTATGTATCTATTTTTATATGTGGCATATATATGTACCTATATATTTATATAAAATGTAAATAATTTATATAGATATATGTATATCGATGCCCCCAAGCAATAAGTCGGTAATGTGTTATTATGGACTTTTTATTGTTATGTCAAATTCGGAACCTATGGGTCGGGATACATCTTAGTAATTTATTTCACATTTTTCGTAGTGATATTTACGAAGATATCATGAGAAACCCTTTTATTGTAGGGAAATTAAAAAACGAAATTATGTCGAGAAAAGTATCTTTACGTATCAATACAAAAGTGTATTTCGTATTTAATTTTGGTAAGTTTCTATTACCGACTTATTGCCGTGAATGAATTTCGTGAAGTTCTTGGTAAACGCTAGTACGTTGTTGTTGTCGAATTATTTTGAGTTAGCTCAGACCGTAATGGGAACTAACATGGAATAATCCATGTTAGTTCCCATTTACAAAGTAAATAATTCATTAACACATATGGGTAAAATTGCAATACGTATCTAATTTAAACACGTCTGGTCCCGTTTTCGATATTGCTGTTTATATTTTTGCGTTCAACAGTTTGCAAGACGTATTGGTCTCTTTATTTCTATGGCAATAAGAGAGTAAGTAATAGATATTAGCCGCACCCCCAACACGTGATATTGTCGGCCGGCCGGTGCGTAATGTTTATTTACACAAACAGTAGCATATTTTCGTTTGATTAAACGTGACGTGGTGCTCTAAAATCATAAATCAAATTAATATAATTAATCTTGAAAATCAGCAAGAACCTTCTACATCGGAAGAAGAAAAACGATTGACTAAGAAACGTAAGCAGAATGTAAATGAGTGGCGTTGTAACAAAAATAAAATCTTAAAAAACTAAAAGTAGCAAAGACTACGAAGGCTGCAATTAAAAAAACATAGGTACCCTAAAAAATTAATAGGTCCTACTTGCACGTGTAAAAAGGGTTGGCGAAAAATTTACCTTATCAGAAAGACAATACAATATAATACCTATTGTCTTTCTGATAAGGTAAATATTTCGTATATTTTGACAAATTTTACAGTCTCGCTGATCGCGAACACCAACAGACCAAGGAAACTGAGCACTATCACAGAAGGGACTATTAAAGCTCATATTAAATTATTTCCAAAAGTGGAATCCCACTATACGAGAATGAGTTCTAAAAGGGATTACCTTACAGAATAATTAAATATTTTAAAAATGTCTCGCTTTTATACCGACTGGTTTGCACAACAAGGTTACACTGTTGATGTTGTGATGGTATCCAAGCGACAATATGAAACAGTATTTAATACACAGTATAACTATTCATTTTTCAAACCCAAAAAAGACCAATGTCCTTCGTGCTCTGTATATAATCAGGCTGACCCTGAAGTAACCACCCTGGAAGAAACACACAGATGCCATTTGGAGAAAAAATAAATTATTCGACAGTTAAAAAGATATTTTTGACCTACAAAAAGTTTTAAATATACCCCAATCTGAAGTTGGTACGTTTCATTACAAACGTAAATATCCAGTCTACAATTTTACCGTATTTGATGCCCTACGCAAAATAGGTTACTGTTATGGTATGGATGGCACTAGAAAATAGCAAAAAGAGGCAGCACAGAAATAGGTAGCTGTTTGTTAAGTTTCTTTAAAACTGAAAACGATAAAGGCATTATCAAATTTTCATTATATTCTGATGGATGTTATGGACAAAATAAATACCGATATATTTTTGCCCTTTACGTTAATAAATAATAATAATAATTTATTTTATTTCAAGTAACAAGACTCATAGTGTTAGTAACAATATACTTACAACCTATGTTAGTAATACACTTACAAAACAAAACTAAAAACAGAAAAACAGATTGTGACATCACTGCTGCACAGTGACAGGCCCAGCCGAAACCCTGCAGCAGTGGTTCACAAACGCACAATCAAGCCTGCTCGCTATCATAGACAGGATGCTGTTGGCGCTGCCCCGCACCCTACGGACCAAGGATGCGCACCGCTTCCGCATCACGGTGTAAAAACAGTCCACGTGAGCTTCAGCGAACATCCCTGATGCGCTGCGGTACCGGGGCAACCCCATCAACACCCTGAATGCATTATTATATTGGATGCGAGGGGCGCCGTATGATTTTTGAGTATAATGAACCCACAGACTGCAAGTATAAAAAGACGTACAGTAAGCACTAAATATAGTGCGCTTGACCTCTTTAGAGGCACGCCTGAATCTGCGGGCAATCATGTTAGCTCTCACACACAGCGCCCTCCGCTCCCTGTCAATATCCACATTACTGCTGCCACATTACTAAGCATATCTATCACGCACAGGTTTTTTGAAACTGGGCATAGCCAAAACGAGGGCGATTCTATGAACGCATGTATAGCAAAGACCCTGCAGAACAAAGTTTTATACACTCCCGACCAAATATACAGTATTGTTTTAAATTCTAAAATCTCTTGTGAAAAATATCGGCTGAAAGAATTAGAGCAGTCTGAAATTTACGATATTAAACCACTTGTAGATCCCAATCATTGGCGGCGTGATGTAGACGGTAAAATAATCCGATGGGCTGATGTGATGGAGGTTAACGTTACGCAAGGAGGTAGGCTGTTCTATAAGTACAATTTTAACGATACATATTCCGGCTTGGTTTAAATAATTCCCACACTGCCTTAAATGCTAGACGAAGGGGACGAAAGCGAACACAAGATGTATCCATAGGCTTAAATATTGTAGAGTTGCAAAATACATACCACCAACCCATTCTAATCAGTAAACCTTTGCATACAGACCTTATAAGCTTATGTAAAAGTGGAGCAATTCCACGATTTTACCATCCTTTTTATGAGACATTGTCATATGCTGATACCATGTAAGATATTATTACACTCGTAATTGACTGATTAATTAAGTAATTGATCTGATTCTTAGTTATTAAATTAAATATTTCTAAAACCTAAGGTGTTAATATTGTGAAGTTATTTTATTGCTGAGTTTAAAATGTAATTTATACGGGTGAAGACTGATTAATTAAATAATTGATCTCATTAAGATTCATAGTTATTTGAGTACCAAAATATTTCTAAAACCTAAGGTGTTAATTTTGTGACATTATGTTATTGCTGTGTTTAATTATCATTGACATACTTCTAGTTTTTAATGTTTAATCATGAATATACATGACTGACGTCCCTATAATTATTTTAATTGATAAATATTTATCTTAATTCTTCTAAAGGTTAAGATGTTAATTTTCGACTCTGATTTCATTATTATGATTATTAAACGTTATTATACTCATCACTAACAGTCTTTTCTTGTAAAACTAGACATATTACACTTTAAAAAATCGATAAAAATTATTAGCACTGGATGGTTACACAAAAATATTTTTCAGAATTTTCCTCCAAAAACAATGTTCTGTAACGATACTGTTACTGTGTCAATTTAAAATAACCACAATAACACCGCAATAACCTATTACGTATCGTCTTCAAGATGAAAAATTACGCTGGAAAAGTCCGTATTGTGATGTTACGTACCAACACTGTTTACAAATTTACTGCAATAATGGCGTAAGTGTACATTACTTAAAAAAAATACCTAATATATTTTTGTAATATTTATTTTCTTAAATTGCAAGGCTTTTTAAGCACAAAATATAATGTTAAAATAATAATTGAATTAAACATAAAATTAGCTTTCGTTTGATGTATCAATGACTACAATGACACTACTCCGACTAGTTGAAAAGCTATTCAACAAAAACAGAAAAACATTTCTCCTGTAAAATTTAAGTTTTACGATTACCGACTTATTGCTTGGGGGCGTCGATATGTTATTAAGTTTCGGTTTATACATTGTTATAAGAGTTGTCACAGTTAAGTACTTCAGTCATCCATATCTATTGAAACAGACTTTATACCTGGGTGGTCCAAAGCATGTTCACTGTTTTTAGCCTAACCCAGACAATATGTATAACACTTATCATATGGGCGCCGCTTTCAAGTGTTATTTTGCCGTGATAACAAGAACAGTAATGTTCTTTCATTAATATAATACGGTTGTGAAGCCATAACGCAGACTTTTTGTATTTATCCATGTTAATAATATTATTTACGCGCTAATTCGCATCTTATTTTATTTTCTATAAAACATATATTATAACTGCAAATAATGTTTATGCATGTATCAAAAAGTTCATCAAAATCATGTTGTTAATGTTGGTCAAGTACAGTCGCCAGCGCATCGATCTGCCAAATTTCTTTAATAGATTTTCAACTTTATCACTAAAGCATTAGGTTCAACGTTGATTGGGAAAATTTGACAGTTTCGGGTAGCTTGATGTGCTAGGTGTCATTTTTATATCTAGCGCCTATGAAACTTCTCCAGGCAAAATACTCGTACAATATTTCTACTATTAATACTCTAAAATCTGAGATATACATCTTTGTTGCCGGGCCTAGGGTTTGTTTTGTATGAAATTTGGCGGATCTCCTTTGTCATTCGATAATAAAATACTTGTAAGTGTGTATATGCTTAAAGATAGGAATATCGAAATAACAAATACAATATTTTAAGATACCTATGTTTTATTAATATTATTATAAATATTATTGCTTATACATAAAGCCGTATGGTTTTATCTTGCGTTGGTAGCGAAGCTGCATTCTTCTCACTTTCCTAACAGCGTTGCCACCACAGACGGGGAAAAGTTTCTATGTGCTGTTTGCATCTTCTGTTGAAAAATAAACGCAAAATAAGTACATACGTTTTCGTTTTACTCATTAGATTTTTGCAATGTGCAATAATATTATACTTAATATTAATTACATTATATGGTAAAATTATTTTAAATTGGGCAACTATTATAAATTTAACCTAATTTGGCGATTTTCTTTAAGTATCTTAGAGAAACTGTCACCTAGGGTAACCGTCATGCGTCACGGCGGCGTAGAAAACTACACATTCTGTCATTATCGCCACGAATCAGCGGAACAAATTCTTTTATCGATTAGGTACAGTGTGTGTATGTAGTGTAAAAAAAACCTAACACCTAATGCTCAAGTTAATGGTTCTACGTAACCAATTTTTGTTTGTTATTAATATTGCCTTCCGATCATTTGCTTTCGAAGAAATGATTAAAATGTGCAATATTTTGTCTTATTTACAAAGTATAAAACAAAGTCGCTTTTGCTGTCTGTCTGTGTGAACGCTTAAATCTTTTAAACTGCACAATGGATTTTGATGTGGGTTACCATCACTTAGTGTAGTTTAAGTGTATCTTAATATATATAATTCATCTGTATGTGTGTTTGTCACCTAACTCCTCCTAAATGGCTGGACCTATTTGGATGTTTCAATGGGTTCCTGGATGGTTTGCAAACACAATTAGACCCGGTAGGTGGCGCTGCTTTTCCGGGCAGGACAACGTCTGCTGGGTCAGCTAGTAATATATAAATATTTTACTTAGATAGCACACAATTCTCGATGTTTTGACATGTCACCATTGCAACTGAGTGAAACACCCGGTTATTAGCTAGACAGTAATGTTGAAATAAATAACAAATGCGATAAGTATTATAAAGTTTATTAAATTATTTAATAATACTGTAAGTACAATTTGTTCCTATGTTGGCAAATCTATCATGCCAAGTAAGCCTCGTTACTATTGCTTATCAAGTCGACAAGCTGTATTCTTCTTACTTCCCTAACAACGAAGCCACAGCAGCCGCAGGAAGTGGCGTACTGAGCACAGGAAACGAAGGAGGAACGTAAACATCCTAAAAATGTAAATAGATGGACCTTATTAAAAAACTTAATAAAAAGCCACGGCTTTAAATATTAAAAAATTTAATATTACTTTTTTTTTTGTTTTATTGATTCACGACAACACTCTCTTGAAGTTTTAGTACCTATTTACTGAATGCTAATATTTATGTTACTCGCCTACTAGATATCAGGAAGGTCTTGTTTCGTGAGTCTACAGAGGATCTTTTATATTTCTTTTTTTGGATATGCAATGGAATGCAGGCTGCAGCATACTGGTGATTCAACTTATAGATCTTGTTAAAAAAATCATTTATCATCTATTACTCAAATATAGTAGATGTAAGAGAAAAACCAGCCAGGCTGAAGTGAGAATAGGCTGAGAACGAGCTATTCGAGCAATTTACAAGCTAGGTGCCAGACTTTCTTTAAGAGATTTTTTTAAAGATATTGGTATTCTCATGGTTGCATCACAATTCATCTTCGCCAACATCTTGTATATTAAGCAAAATTTACACTTGTACACTAAAAACATATTCACAGTGTGACATAACACTAGAAATAAGGACAAACTACGTGCCTCTTTCACCGGCTTCATAAGGTTCATAACTCATTTGTTGGGCTTGGTATAACCTTTTATAACCCCCTTCTTTGCTAGACTTGTCATTTATTGCGTTAAAGCTTAAGTAAAGTCCAACCTTTGTTCAAAGGCATACTTTTCCATCAACGACTACTTACACGATAAGAATAGTTGGTCGCCCTAATTAACTCAATACAATGTTTATGTTCTTTCTCCGAATTAGCTTACTGACAGGTTATTGTAATTAGTATTAACTTGTTTATTCATTTTACTTCGATGGTCCTAGTTTATCATTTGTGACTTCAAGTGACAGCTATGTGAACAGAACCCAGCAATGCATAAACATGTAAGCTGTCACGCCCTTCATGCCTGGAGGCTTTTATTTAGGTAGTAAGATTTTATTTACATTTTAATTTTAATGAATTATTTTTTAGCTTGAGTGCGTATAGTTTTTATTATATCTGTTGGTATATTGGCGTGGCTAGCTGACATAATTATGGCAAATAATTTAATTTTATGTTCTGTGTCTTGTAATGTTAATCACTTAACATAAGTACCTACCTTGAATACAATCAAGTATTTTCTAACTGAACAGACTGCTGTGCTGCTGGGGAGTTTCTTGCGCCACTTCTTTTTCCCAGCGATGGCACTAGGAAGTGGTGAAGGGCGGGCGTTTTTGGGAGACTGTCTTTGTAATTTTGACGTTCGAAAAGTGCCGATTCTTAGCCTATTTTGAATAAAGTGGGCCCTCGGATCCCATGGCCTTAGTGTTTCAACCCCAAATGGCTCGAACACATAAGTTCCAAAGAAATTTGAGTATTTGCACCGTTTTTCTGCATCTGCAGCAGCCGCCTCATTAAATATTTAAACATTTATTATCTAATTTTGTATCTTCTTAAGTGCCTATTCTTATACTTATGAATAGGTACACCTCCCCGATGTCCTTGCACAGGCTGGAATTGATAACAACAAATAGTAGTAAGTACAATACTCAGCATATTAATCAAGAAGTCTATGCCAGTGAGACGCAAAGAAACGAAGGCATACGGTACTAAGATAAGTAATTTGTAGATATTCAAGGTTTTTTTTTAAAAAAAATCCTCATAACCTTAACTAACACTGTGATTCCTTATTATAAAATTCGGGGCGGCGAAAGAGCCACTTTTGTCGCAGACCACCATTCAAAGCCGCCTGTTTATACGTCATTTTGTGTCAAAGTGCAAGTAAACGGTAACACGCTTGATTTGTTCGGAAAGTGTTAATAATACCGCCTCTAGCAGCGGCCGCCGAGGCGTTTTCATGTTCTGTGTAGTCAGTACTACAGCCTCAAAAAATGTATCCATCCAAAATCTCATTTGGTTGTCCAAAATCTGTGTTTGAACAGATGCCAGCACATCAAGTTACTACAATCTGTCAAATTTTATTAATGTATTTGCAACTTTATCGCTAAAGCATTCAAGGTTGACTGGGAAAATTTGGCAGTTTCGGGTAGCTTGACCTGCTGGCGTCTGTACAATATTTTGGAACAAATATTATAGACCATTAACTGAATTCTTGTTGGTGAGTACATATTTTTAAGACTGACCTTACGCTAGCTGTGCTTGTCAAACGCTTGACATCGCTTTGAAGTGTCTTAAGTTTTAAAAGCTATTACTGACGTCATAAAAATTAATAGCAGTCCTTGCGAGTCCTTATCAAAATAATCTTATCCAAAAATTCTATAAAGCTGTGAAAAATCAACAAAAAGTGAATCCAGCTGGATGCCAAGGGGAATAATTAGATTTCAATGATAAATTATTTATTTTCTGCAAGTAGGTTTGTACAAACACTGACACATCAATCATATTTTTTGTACATAACTAGATGAGTTCGTCGTTTCCTATCTGACTACGAGTACTCTGAGATGAAAGGCCGAAACAAACTCAGAGGTCACAGTCTCTTTTAAAGTCCAGACATAATCGTGGTCAGATCATGTGAAGACCATGTAGATTGGTGTCTGAATGGTCAGACAGATTGAGTGGACCTGTCCAGTTAGTGCATGCATTTGTCAAAAATCATGCAGCTCAACTCAGAACTTACGATATATTTACACATGATTGAACCGTCCTTGTCTTCAGATGATTTAGACAACCATTAAAGAATAGTCATCATAAAGATATTTCTTAACAAGCTATAATTTTAATGCCTTATGACTAATAGTGTCCGGTAAATTGAAGGTCTTTTTTTACAAGGTACATTAGCTTGACCTGTATAAATCGTGAAAAGAGAGGATGAATCTTACTTCTACATAAAATTATCCAAAGGACGTATACTACTCAATTTATGTTATTTAAATGATTGCTTTCTACAGGGTGACTTGTAATTTGACGTATTCCTTCCAGGACGTGGTAGTGGGGTCACACTACTACGTCCTGGAAGGAATACGTCAACATTTGCAACAATTAAGCACGCCATAAAGCCTAGCCGAAAAGTCATGGGATTCGAGAAAACGTATTTTTTCAAGTTTCCCAGAATTGTCACTAAATATCACGTTTCTCTAAACTGTCAAATGGGCCTTCACTGATATTCCATTATATACTTACCTAATACTTTATGTAGAAGACCTATCGATGTAATAACATTTTCTAAAACATCAACCGTGAACCGTGACCAGCGAGTAGGCCCTCATGGAGTCATGTTGAGAAGTTAAAAGCCGCTCCGCAACTTGTGACTTGTAATTTTAAGAACGTTCACAGTCTGATCTCAGTCTGAATCTGTCAAAAATACCTCCAATTACCCTACATTTTTGACAAGTTTTTGACATTGATTGTCACTGAGACGAGATTGCAGATAGATTTTGAACGTTTTTAATTACGGGAATTGGCCTTCTGATCATGACGACCTGCACCCTAATTGCGAAACACACAATTAATCGGAATCGGTTTCATTTTGACAGTTCAACAACATTCATTGCGTTATTTACGTGTTGAGCGGACAAATTTTTCAAACTTATGAAGCAATGGATTAGCAATTTGCTTCAAAATGATTCAGATTACTATTGATTGTGTGTTACGCAATTAAGGTGCCGGGCGCCTAGCGGGTGTTGGGTTGCTGGTAGGTCAGGAAGTAGTGGGATGACATTAACCAGTTAATTATTTTTATTATCAAAAATTTTCTACATATTTCATCCATTTTTAAATTCGACCTTTTTTATGACCGACCGGTTTTTTTATGTTGTGCTTCTGCAACTCGTTATATTGCTGATTATATGAAGACGTCTTCGCCGTAATTTGTACGCTTAATAAGTACCATACTACATTTATGAGGTGTCAAAGTTCATGTACGTAGATGATATTTGAAAATGGTTAATAAACTTTTTCCTTTAACTTTAATGTTTTAGAAAATTTGGTTACGTTGAAAGGTTTATTAAAGTATTAGGTAACCAATAGATTTATGTGTTGATGGTGATCACCAAAACAAAAGGTAACCAATGGATTATCAATGAAAGCCATGCAATTTAATAGTTTAGAGAAAAATGATAATTAGTAACCAATTCAGGGAAACTTTAAAAAATACATAAATATTGGGTTTTCTCGAATTCCATGAATTTTTACCTAGGCTTTGTATATGGGGTGCTTAATTGTTACAAATGGGTCTCCCTACCATATCCTAAAAGGAATACGGCACATTACAAGTCACCCTGTATAATAACACCAGCTCGTTACTGTTCCACTGCAGAGCAAAGGCCTCATCTCATACAGAGAAGGCACGAGCATTGGTCTTCACGCTTGCCAAAGACGGGTTAGCGACTCCAGACTTACATTAACTATCCACTTATTAGTTCAGGTTTCCTGACGAGGGTTTTCCTTCATTGATGTCAGTGATGTCCAAGATAAACTCATAAAGTACACATGAATTCATAAAGTCACATTGGTAGTTGCTCGGATTTCAACCCACAACAACCTCATGCATGAGAGGCGAGGTCTTAGCCACTGGGCCATTACGATAGACAATTCTATAAGATAAATATAAAGATTTCGGTCGTGTCGTTCGTATTGATAACCTATTTTAAATTAAAATAACCTGTTACGCTTCTTTACAAATTTTCTAAGATATTTAATTACTTAATTAGTTAGTTCTAAAAATAAGTACCTATTCGATATTCGAGCATTCGTTCGAATTATGTTGTTTTAAAAAACCATTCAGCTTCTGTTGTGCTCTTTCAAACTTCAGACTTAAGGCAGATTTTTCTAACGTGAGGGACAATTATCGTAATTTTAAGAACGTTTACAGTCTGAAGGCCAATTCTCGTAATTTAAAACGTTTCAAAATCGAGTCGCAGTCTCATCTCGGCGACAAACAAATGTTAAAAACTTGTCAAAATGTAGAGAAATTAGAGGTATTTTTGACAGATTGAGACTGAGATCAGACTATGAACGTTTTTAAAATTACGAGAATTGCCTCCTGATCTCAGTCTAAAACTTTCAAAAATAACTTTAATTTCCCTACATTTTGACAAGTTTTTGACATAGATTGCCGCTGAGATGAAATTGCGACTAGATTTTGAACGATTTTAATTACGTGAATTGGCGTTCAGATGTTGGTTTATTCTTGGAATAAAATTAACTTTATGGTACAGAAAACAATTAGAATGATTCCTCGCATAAAAATCAGCCCTTAAGCTGTGGTTTCTTTTGAAACCGGTGAACAGTTACACAATGACGGATGTCCTAATACAGAGCGTTTTTGACACCTTGATGTCAAATGAAAATTACATTTTTTTTTAACTGTCGTTATAATATGACAATAATATAATATGATAAATACTGCGCTGGTTTGGTGTTTTGGTATATTATGGTTGGGTTTCGTTTGTTTAGCCCATGTACAGACGCCAGCACATCAAGCTACCCGAAACTATCAAATTTTTCCAATCAACCTTGAACCTTAATGCTTGAGCGATAAAGTTGAAAATCTATTAAAGAAATTTGACAGTTTGTAGTAGAGTGATGTGCTGGCGTCTGTACCTACCTTAAGTAATGCAATAATTACGTAATTTATAAAGAAGAATTAAAATAAACTTACTGATTTTGTTAGGACTTGATAACCATTTTCGTCAGCACGGTAATTAATTTCAACTCGTTCTCCATTAGCGTCAGTGTAGTAGAACGTGCCTAGGACTTCCACAAATTGGTTTTCTGACCCAGCGTTGATTAAGCGTCCGGTTTCTTTTCGTACTATGCCATTGGACGTTTCAAAGCTGCAATAAAACACAGTTACAAAAGCATACACTATGTCAAGTTACATGGTGTTAACATATGCTAATTATTGTTCAATAACCAATCAACTCAGCCCATCACAGTCCACTGCTGGAAATAGGCCTCTCCCAGGCTGTGCACCACAATACCCTGTCCTTCGTCTTCCACATTCAGTCTGGCCCAGCTACCAATTATTGTTGGTTAATGTTAATCAAAAACACCCGTACACAAAATACGTGCATTGATGTGGAGTTGCGCACACCTATTACCTAAGACACGGTACATTGAAATATATAATTGAACTTTTAAAGTATGTTTACCTTGTTCAAATTAATCGACTCTGGATCAAAAGTTAAAAAAACTTATTCCTTTAACAAATTAATGTTATGTTATTTGAAATTTACATTTAAAAAAACTGTTCAACAGGAGACACTTTAATTTATTCATAAAGATGTTATGTCGTTGACATTAAATTTAAATTGACTTACCTGAAGTTGTAGTTGCCTGAGCCGTCATTTTCGTTCTGGTAGCTGATAATTTTAGCTTGAGCATCATCAGGGATAACAGCAGCAGCTGCCAGTGAGACCAGTGCGCACGCAGTGATTATTCGAAACATTTTGAATGTTGCTTATCCTATGCTCTAAGAACAAGACTGGCTTGAAATAATGCGCAAGGTCGGTAGTGTGAGCTATAATTATGAATCTACGATAAAAACATAAAGATTATTCAAAAAATCCTTTGATAGAATAATTAGATATACTCACATTTAAACAACAAATGCCAGCTTTAAAAGCGTGTGTCTTATTATATAGCTTTTTGAGCATTATAATAATTATTGATTGTATTTTTAAATATGAAGGCTTTTTCATCATTCACTTATGACTGTAACATTAAAAGCACACTTTGAATGACTACCTGATTAGCACATCACTATGAATTCAGTAAATGATTAATTTGGATCTAAGTAACCCAGCTTGTACCTACATATTTAAAGCCATAACATCGGTGTAGAATCCTGTAGATCCTGTATTTTATTATTACACTAGTACATTGGCTCATCATCACACCAAGCCTCCTAGTGTAGAGATTGTTTCACCTTCAACCTCTTCCCGCCATTTGTGGTAACTGGCAGTTGACATTAGTGACAGCTACCGTTTGCCATATTTAATAACCGTTGCCATATTTAATAAATGCGTTACCATATTTATTAAATAAATAGGTATTTCCAATATAAACTAAACTTTATTAGAAAAGGTTGTAAAAGGAAATTAATTAAACGTTTGTTTGCTCCTGATACAGAAAATGTATTAATTTAGTTTTTGTTTAAAAATTATCTGCTATTAAAATCTAAACTATGCGGATCAATTTATTTCTGGATTCGTAACCAGATAATGCAGAAATACAAATTAGAAAATAATATTATATTACAACAACAACTAAAGTAAAGTAGGTAATCTAAAAATTAAAAGAAAAAAAAAAAACTTTTTAAAAATAAGCTTTTATTACTTGTTAATAAGAAGAACTAAAAAGTTAAAAATAATTTAAACCTGATAAGAAAAATACCATTATATAGGTACTTACTAAATAACAGCGTGTTACATTTTGATGGAACATTAAAAAACATTTAGCATATTACACCTTCATTATTTTTCTTTTGCAATCACAATGTAACACGCTTTTATTTTTATTTTTTTAATATTTCTGATGCGAGATTGACTATGGCGTAGTTCGTAGCGCGTAGCAGTGTTTTTCTGTTAATGAACGAACCAACTTATTTGCCCAAAGATGGGGTCGCATATTCACGTCCACCAAACCACCACCACTCACCACCCATAAAAAACGGTCCATCAATCGAGACGAATCAAACTCGACGCGGTTGTGTCGCTTAATTACTGAGTTCCTATGGCCACCTTCCAGCTCCATCATCAGACCGTGGTTACTATCTAGCACCAAAGTACTTGTCAAGACGAATCAAACGAGCCCAAACTCGATGGGGTTATGTCGTTTAATTACTGAGTTCTTATGGCCATCTTCAAGCTCCATCATAAGACTTTGGTTACCGGGGTAGCGGGATTGCCCAGGGTAGCGGGATTGTCCAGGGTAGCGGGATTGTCCGAAAGGGTTACCGCTGCCCTGGAACATAAAGGGCTAAGGAAGGAACACGGGTGGGTTTTAGTCAGTAAGAGTCTGACACTCCCTTCTGCTCCACCCAGAGCGGGAGGGGTCATTTGATGATTTCCCATCCTCAAAAAAAAAAAAAAAAAAAGACTTTGGTTACCATCTAGCACCAAAGTACTCGTCAAGACGAATCATACGAACCCAAATTCGATGGGGTTGTGTCGTTTAATTACCGAGTTCCCATGGCCATCTTCCAGCTCCATCATCAAGCCCTGATTACCATTTAGCACCCAAGTATTAGTCAAGACGGATCAAACGAGTCTGAACTCGATGGGGTTTTGTCGTTTAACTACCGAGTTCCAATGGCCACCTTCCGGTTCCATCATCAGATCAGCTCCATGTCATAATAATTTTGCATTGTCGTCCGATTTACACATGCATACAAAATTTCAGCTCAATCGGTAACCGGAAAGTGGATCAAATTTAACTTGCAAGATTTGATTACAGACAAACATCGGGACAGGTGAAACTTAATAAAAGCTTGTAATAATAAAAAGTAGACATCGATGTTTCGATATTTTAATTTGTCTTATAGAAACATCACTATGACTTTGTTAATCTATTTATATTTACCGCATTTTGATACTACTAATGGGAGGTCACGCTCTGTGTATAGGTCATTCTACCTTCGTGTATCAGCTTCCTTAAACTACTTTACTTGTAGCTACATATGAAGATACTGATGCAGTTTTTAGAGTGTTTTGAGTAGTATAATCCTGGGTCAAATAAATTTATTTTATTTCTTTTCTTTCTTTCATAACAAATAATTATTAATCTAAACAAATAACTTCCCAGAAAGTGCCTGTAGAATTACCGAATCATCATCATCATCATCTACAGTGCGACTTCACCCGCCGTCGGGTATAGGCCTCTCTTTTCTTGTGTCTTCGCTCGTTTATTTTTCTCCCGGTGTGGAAAATCCTCGTGGATGTCCGCCGCCCTGGTGTGGGCGGCGTTGTCTGTCAGACTCTTACTGACTAAAAACCACCCTGGTGTTTCATCTTACACCTACGCTGGGGGTCTTGGGAACGTACGATCCTTCCGCAACCCCCGACTGGTGCCGGCCCGCCACTGCGGGCCTCCTCGGGTCAGGGGGGAGTGCGGTGTTTTACTCCCACCGCGATGTATAAGAGGGGCGCGCGTGGAACACTACGCGCCGCCACCTCGGGTCCTGATAAAGTCCCCGCCATTTAGGCGGACTGGAAGAGGGCGTTGTCCGCACTGAGCCGACGCCCGGTGCGCCTGCTGCGGGCCGGGTGAGTGGATGAGATCTCCCTCCCCCTTTCCGCAGCCTTGCGAGATTCTGTTTCGCAGAAGGAAACCACCGCGTCCCAGGACTCTTCACTGCCGACCATCGACTCGATTACGGTAGGCATTATTATTAGGCAGTGACCTGTCGCTGCCGGCAGCGACAGGTCACTGCCTACTCCTGAGATGAGGACACGGCGCGGCTGCTCCCAAGTAGTACACTCTGCCAGCGTATGCCGCGCCGTGTCCTTCCCGGCCACGCTCCTGTGCCAACGTCATCCAGATTTTGCCCGCAATGGTAACAATGTCATCCGCCCGTCTTCCGAACTACCGAAAAGTTTCTATTAATTTTAAATTATTTACCATAGCTAAATAGATATAAAACTTAATTTACATTAGGCTATTTTTCACAGGTTATTTGTGCCCTAAACACACGTTTCCGTTGTATAGAAATAATTAAGAAGATGTGATGAAGATGAAAGAACGGAATTAAATTAAATCACTCCGTAGGAGCGTGCAAGAAAATTTTCATATGAAACCGTTGCCCTATAGGCATTGTAAATCATTGCTTGCATTTAACCTGTCAAGGTTTGAAGTTGAATTGATACCAGCATTACAAAAGATAAGGAAGAAGGTGCGATCTATAATAAGGCTTATAAATTAATTAGCACATCGCATAAAAACCGTACGTTTCGAAAACGATGCAGAAATTTTGGAATACTAAAATAGGGCTGAAAGGTTTTTAAAAGGCTCATGCACAAATTTTTAACTGTGAGTGTACCTATGCTGGGTCACAATATTCAAAATTCTAATTTATTTATTAATAATTAGATTGTACAAGAACAGATTGGATGGTAACCCCCAAACCAGGCATTTGCATGTATCCTGGGGGTTGGAATTGCGACATTTTCAGAGAGAGGTATTTTCGATTTTTATTGATTATCGCATAACAGGAAAAAAAAGCAATTAAATTAAAATAAACTAAAATGAATTAGGTAATTACATAACCAAAATAAAGTTCAAGTGTCATTGTTTAGCGTGATGTCCAACAATTGATTTATGATGTGTCACATAATGATGATGAAACCGTGGCTCGCATTGTCGAGCAAAGATTTCAATAGTTATGTAAGGTGACAGATGGGACGTCGGACCAAAGGCAACTGGCCCGTCGTGAATACGTCCTATGATTGGATTACACGCTCGTATTGCACACCCGACTCATATTGTAAAGGGTATCAATTATTGTGTATAATAATGATGCTGTCTGCATCTTTTCTTATCTTAGCTATTCCGACTGTAAGGTGTCATTATTGTTATTATTCTGGTATTGAGGTAGGTCATTATGTTATTACTGTTGTTATAAAAATTGATACTGAACGCGTATGCTTATTTGATTGAATCACCAACATCGAATTGACGGCTTTTGTGATGTCTTGGCGCATTCTTGTCACAAAAATACTTTATTAAATAATTTGTCGTTCCCAATCGAAACTTAGGAATTAAGCAATCGGGAAGTCCTAGTTGGGATTCAAAAAGTTTAAAAGCTTGAAAGTCGAGAGCTTTTGCCCAGCCGTGAGACAGTGTAGCTTACAAACAGTATTTAAAATTTTCCGACTTTCTTAAAAGCTGAAACTATAAACTGTTTTCAGTACACGCTAGTTTCAAAGCTTATTAGACAGACAAAACTATAGTGGCAGTGAGGAGGATTCACTACATAGCTTTATTTGCTACCATCTACCGGTATACTCACGTATTGCGTTGGCATTGATCTCTCTACAGTATACATTCTCTTTGTTCATCGATTTTTTAGAGTCTACATCATACAAACGTGGCCCTTACTTCGTATCAAGTGCTTACGACTTTGCACAGATGGCTCTGTATACCGAGTTTTCAGATACATTTAGGTACGTTTTGGACCTACCGTTTTATGGATAATAATTTAATATTTTTTTTATTTTGTTCTAGATTCAATATGACATAGTAATTATATTTTTTTTTTCATTTTTATTAATTTAATTTATGTATATTGTGGTATTTTTTAAACTTACTGGACTTTAAACCTAAGAATTTTTTTTTTGCAATTGCGGAATTTAGTTCTGTAAATTGACACCATGATCGGAATCACGTTTGAACTTTGGTCCAGACATTAAGACCTGGTATGGAACAGGAAAAGTTAAGGACTAGTTCTAATTAAGTAGATATTAGCATAGAGTAGGCAAGAGGCAACTAATAAGGTGGTAATCTCATCTCATATGCAATTTATAACTATGTATGGAAAGGTGTTTTCAATATTAATCTCTGTTAATAGCTTGATTTCCCGTAGAATCTTATTTCAACATTTAATCAAACTTATGTTGCAACCATGCTTTATCTGTCCATCACTTAGTAAAATTACCTCTTCGTGTACATTTGAGTAATGCTTCAATAAAATAAATAACCATAATTATATTATGATTTCAATGTACGGGAATTAGTTAAGCTGTCTAGTTTGTATGTTAATAAGGTCAACCATTATTCAAACTACGTTACTTAAGAGATACCAGTCTTGTAGTTTTTTACCTATTGTGGTATAGTAATTTTATGTTTAGGTGCATCGTCTTCACATATAATTATATAATTAATGTATGCAAAATATTGTAAAACATTTTAAAAGAGTAACGGTGGAGTTTCTTGCCCATTCTTCTCCATACGAAAACTACCTTTTGGAAGGGGCGACTAGAATCAATTTAATTTTAATTTTGACGTTCAAAAGTGCCTTTTATGTGCCTATTTGAATTAAATGATTTGACTTTGACTTTGACTTTGTAACCTTTAAGTAGTTCTCTTAAAACTTCTGTTTAGAGGAGTATGATCATAACTTATCTAAGTTTCAGGTGATTGCCCTTAAAATTGTCTGTGCTTCTAAGAAGCTTAAGCTAGCTTTAATAATCATAAATAATAATTTTATTTATTTCAAAAGTGTGGAACCTAAACTGAGCGAGGTTTGACCAGCGGGGTAATTGCGTAACACACAAAAAAATAAAAACCATTGATACTGGCAATAGCTTTCATTTTGACAGTTCAACAACATTCATTGCGTTATTTACGTTGTTGAGTGAAATTTTTCGAATATATGAAGCAACGGATTAGCAATATCCTTAGAAATGATTCAGATTGTGATTGATACTGTGTTACGCAATACGGATGCAGTCCGTAATTGCAAATAGATTTTGATATTGTTAGCTTTTTAATGGCTATCATAAGTTCATTTTGTTAATTGATATTAATTAAAAAAATGAACTATGATTTAAATTAATTTAAATCTAATATTATAATTTTTTTTTACTTAATTGTAATCTTATTATTATTATTTATTTATTGCATAATTTAAGTAAATGAAATCGTTTCTGATCTGATTTGGTTATGCAGCTATAGCTAGCTTTATAGTAACTTATTTATTGATTTCAAAATATTTGTTAATTTTTTTAATGCTCGTCTAGTGGCAACCCCTTACCTTTTAATATAATTAAATAACTTTGTATATTTCTAGAAACTGGAATTTGAAATAAAGAAATCTGTAATCTTTCCAAACAACAATCAAATGTTGCCACATTGATTTGTCATCCACCATTTTGGGGTCCATCCAACAACTAGGCTCCGGTTTACTTGTCAATTCTTATGTAAAGCTTAAACTAAACATATTACATCACCAAAAGTAAGTATATTAAAAGCCTGTCAAATAATGAAATAAACACGAATAATTCATTGGTCAACTGTGTGTATATTGCCGTATGATTTATTTGTTATGGAGATAAATAATGACAACAACATTGTGTATAAGTTGCTTAGGTAAGTTATAGTGTGTGCTAGAAGTTAGGCTGCCGCAAGGGCTCAACGTGTCAACCACACAGTATGTCATGTCATGTTGGCAGCTGCAATTAATCCAATGGGCATCGGGTAGCAGCCTACTAGCTTATATGCACGTCTTCAACAGTGTCGACAGCTATAACTATAACAAATATATCTAAGTTTCGCGTTTTGTTTTCTATTTTGTTGTCGTATTTTCAGATTTGTATTTATAAACGTTTACAAATACAAATCTGAAAATACGACCCACCTAAACACAAACCACACCACCACCACCACAACCTGTCATAAAGTTTTTGTTCAAGTACGAGTATATCAATATTTTTTTACATTACAGGTTCTTGAAGTTATATTTATCTGTGAATTTTTCAGTACTTATAATAAATCTATAGTTTGACTGATGACAAAGCGTTTATAGTTACAGTTTTGTTTAGTAGGACAAACTTTCAATTGATTATGATTAAGAGATTGATGAGAACCATTGCTGAAATATAAACTTTTCCGCCCTTTAAAAATTAATACTATCAAATAAATCGACGTTCTTATTAAGATGACTATAGATACATTTTGTTCTTATTATGTTAATTTAATCCCTACGCATTTTGATCATGCAGTAAGATGCGTAGTAATGAAATGCATTGGGTGCAACAACTTAGAAGCTACGCGTCATGCGAGTGTGTGGGCCGACCCAATGACCCGTGTAGCAAGCATACAAATGCATCAAATCGGTCATTTAATTAAATATTCCTTGAGTCACTTAGATATTGCACCTTTTTTTTGGGTGCGAAATCATCAGATGACTTCTCCCGCTCTGGGCGGAGCGGGAGAAGACTTTTACTGACTAAAACCCACCAGTGTTCCTTCAGTTGCCTGTGCCAGGGGCCACGGTATCTCTTTCATTAAATATTATATATCGTTTTGATAACTATTGTGTACCAATATTCATTTTAATAGTTATTAATCATTTTAAACGATTATCATATCATGTAATTCTGTATTCTGATAACTCTTCGAAGTATCTTTCTATTCGTTACTTTAAGGCATAAAACGTTGATGTATCTATGTATAATTGTGTAACTCTAAGCAGTTATGTTTTTCGAATGCTATATTACAAAAGGATTATTGCTTCTTCATAACTTAATATAGGTCTAGACTCTAGAGGGTTTAATAAAACAGTAACATTTTAAAATTTTGTTTTTTACTTATCGTTCATAAAAAATTATAATAAATCACAGTAACAATCGTTATAGATACTTATTCTACGTGTAACTGTACACCTTAACTATATGGTAATAGGTATAGTCGTGCATGAGTATCGTTCGACATCGTCATGTTGTTGAGCTGGGTTCAGTTAACCGCGGAAGCCTTGTTGTTGGAAGCCCTGTTGTTGGTAGACTTGTTGGGGCTGCTGAGGCTGGGATGCGATGTACTGGAGAGCGCGGGCGATAGCCTCTGGGATTGGGGGAGGAGTGGGGAGATGAGCGCCCTGGGGCTGGAATCCTGTAATAAGCAAATAAAATTGTTTATTAATACATTGTTGTTACGATAAAGGAGAATGTTCCAAGGACCAGTTTGGCTTTATTTGAAACAATTTGAATGAATTGTTTGTACTAGTCAGTCATACCAAAATATTGAATGAAATTTTTACTATATCGTGTAACTTAGCACTTTTACTTCATTGTCCATAACACTTGTTTCGGATACTGCAATTTGCGTTACACGCATTTTACCGTAACTGATTCTACTAGTTGCAGAGTTCATAAGACGATGTAATTTAATATTCGTATCTGAATGAATGATCAAATAAGCTGATGTTAATTACAACTGCAGGTGTAACATTCTTCTCAAAACGTGTGCGTATCTCTATTTACAACATTATTATTTTAACAGGCCATTAAATGTTCCAGCTGTGAACACTGAGATTGAAGTAAACCATTTAACCTGTAGTTTCGGTCAATGGGTTTTTTAATCATTTGAAGATATTTTCGTCAAGTGTGCCAAATCTTTTCTCCGAAAAACGATATAGCGAAAAGGTCTGTATCCTCAAATAAAGATTGAATTAAAATTGTGTGTGGACCACCTACGGATTAGCTACTAAAGCTACAATAAAACAACTCCTTATATGGAAAAGACGAAACATTTGGTTAGAGTTTCCACTTAAAGTGAATACTTTAAAAGGAAAAAGAGTTTTAAAATAGCTTTGAAAAGTACTTTGTGACATTTGAAACGTTTTGTGAAAACTTTTTATTTTGTCTTTGATTGCAAGAGATTTTAGGCTTAGTAAACTAAAATGAACTCTTTGATAACTGTTAAAACTTTTGGAATACGTGTGCAAAATAAATCAAATATCTTAAGAAGTATTTTTCATAGAAGCTTCTTAATAAACTAAAGAACAAAGAACAAGTATCTTTCTTCAATTAGGGATCTCGTAAATAAAAATATCTATTACCGTTCTCATCAGCAGTGTAGGTGAGAGAGATAGGGATGCCCTCAGGTGAGGTGTAGGTGAAGCTTCCCTGGGCAACTTGGGCCTCGGCGTCCTTGACTCCAGCGTTCTTCAGGTATCCCTGCTCCTGGGCGGCGATGCCATTGCCGGTTTCGTAGCTAAAAAGAAAAAATGAATAAATAGAATACTTGAATCTTACAACTCAAGTTACCGCCTTTCATGAATCTCATAGGGATTAGGTATGAGGAAAAACAAATGACGATCGATGTCAATGTCTTTCGCTGATTATGCCGACGTTCGAAATTGTTACCTTATTGTCTTTGTTTATTACCTGGCAAATAAATGAGTAAGTATGCATGACATAACAATTTCTGCAATAAGTACTGAGTACTTAGTATATAAGCTTTAATGTTTATGTTGCAGAAAGTAGAAATGTACATTAAGAAAGGTCAACTTAAGAACATCCCGGCAGTGTCGACACTAATAATTACTAAATATATAGTTTACAATGTACTTATAAGACCAGCAGTCATAAAATTATAAATGCAAGCTTAAATAAGATGAACACACGAGTTCCTTGAAATATGCTATCTTGTCCTATTATCAGATGCTTTATAGTTTTTCCTGTTCACTTTAAGGATTTCATAAATCACTTTAGATTATAACAAACAAGAATCAGCCAGTGCTCAAGGCGCTGCTACACGCTCGAAAAGATCAAATCTAATGGTATGTTTCACCAAAACGTTTTCAGTTCGTGCAATCATGACGCATTGTCAATCTATTGCTCTTGGGAATCTTTTGTTAGCATACCACGTATGGTGATTTTTGTTACAACATTCCTTTTTTAGGTTTTTAGTTGCTTAAAGGCTTGAGTCTGACATTTGCGAAAAGTTGATGATAAATTTATTTATTATGTCATTTGATAGTTTTCTAATTAATTCTGCATATGACTTCTATCTCATAAATATTGGATTTCTTAAAAACGTCACACTATGTGATCTTTTATAATGCGAAAACACCAAAAAATATTCTACATTATAAAACCCATTAAGGATGAAATTAAATTTGATAGATGGTGCCCTGACATATCGAACACAATATGTCAGGGCACCATCTATCAAATTTAATTTTTTTAGTAACAACTAATAAAGTCTTGCAAGAGCATGCATCGGGTGAATCAGAAAATATCAACGTATTCATGCATTGCTATAACACCTGAGCCAATTTGTTACGTAATCAGGGCTTGGCTGCGAACGCTTGCACAGATGCCTCCCACAAATTAAGCATTTAACACACTCGACACTGAAAGAATCCATGATCTCATCCTATTTCACAATTCTTTGACTGATATGGATGCACATTGTAGGGCTCATTAGTATGTAAATTTCACAAAATTACCAACCTTAAACCATCGTTATATGGGAGTCATTAATGAAATGGCCATTATTAACCTTTCGAATTTCATCAATAATGCAAATAATGCAATTGCTATTTACCTTTGTGTCAAGAATTCATGAATGTGATTGGATGAATATCGAGCTTAGTTTAGCAAGTCGTGCTCATTGTGTCATTTAAAACAATAATATGCGTATTGTTTTTGGCTAATGCATTTTTTAAGAACATCTTTAAAAAGCTCTCACGTACTTTTAAGGTCAGACCTGACATATTTATTATGATAGATAGGTCACACGACAAACTTTATGGCCGCCATAAATCTTGGTGGCAGATTCAGTAAAGATATATTTTTATTGTTTCACGGGAGATCATTTAATTTCACAACAATGAAGTTTGACTGCATGAAGAATGGCTCATAACAGATGTTCTTCGTTCACAATTGGTGCCTTGTAAATAAAATTTCGCTCAGTTTACCTGTATTGGTAGGAGCCATCAGGGTTGATCTCTTGTTGTTGTCTGACGATGGGAATGACTTGTCCTTGGTACTGCTGCTGCTGCTGGTACTGAGGCTGGAATTGGGGGGCGGCGCACGCGGCGGCCACGAGGACGGACAGAACGATGAACTGCGGGAAAAATATAACAATGTTATCTTTGTTGATTAGCACATTTCGCCACTAAATTAGAGACGTTAGGATTATGATGAGCTTTAACTATAGGTTGAACTTATGCATAGTTACGGATTTTAATGCAACAAAATCAGTTTCGGTCTGCTTACATTATCTATAATTTCACTTAAGAATCCATTGCACGATATTTCCCTGAGATTTCAGATGCATTGTATCTATAATAGTTTTGCAAAGTTCATATGACCGTGACCTCGGTTACAAAATGTATCCCAAAGATCGCTCGTTACAACATTCATACAGGTCATTTACATTTTTATGTGAGAATATATGAAACACTATTTTTGATGAGTTTCGTAACGAAACTGACCATTTTCATTGAAAGTGTTTCTTTAGCCTTGATGCTAAGCTTGTGACGAATCTTAATCACAAATTAAAAGTAATAGATGACCGTTACAAACGGTATAAATTTTATTCGATAGATTTCTCATATTGTGATCGAATAACTAATTTCGGTAACTTTACATTTGGCAAAGAATGGTTTTGGAATAACTTATCACATGAGAAATCTTTGGTACGTATGAGGAAGATGCAGCTTATAATTATATTAATATAATTATAATATATTAATTATGAAAATAGGAAAACGTACTCACAAAATATGACGAGCAATTTTTTTGCCTACCTCAATGACATCAAAATAAAACGAGTAAATCAAAAAGCGAATGCTAACTAGAATTTGCTTCCTGAAGATAACAATTGCATTTATGAATTTTCATCAACCGTTAATTTAGGATTATCATAATTTTATTCCTATTAGACAAGACAAAAAACTCTCTATGGCATGAATTCTGTAGCTACACTATTGTTGTGTATGTTTAAAACAAAACTGTTCTCATATTCGTCAAACATCAATTAGGTGTGGGAAATGTGAATCAAGATAATTGCTTTATGTGTGTCAGGAATTATCATACAAACGAGTGTATCATATCACCGAGCATTGTTCAAGTAATGACAAGCTACGGGAATGAGGCATTGTAGGGATATGACAGAATCTTGCGCACAGTAGAAACATATCTATCAAAGAATGAGATGTAGGTTGTTGACAAATAGATTAGAGAGATCTATATCTGTTTATGGGATAATTTGATATTGTTGAACTGTGCACTTTGATAGAAGAAAAAAGATTATTAATTAATTTGAGTTTAACACTAATTAACACCAAGATATTAAAATAGAGCATTGATCTAATAGAAGTTTTTATCGTAAATCACTTTTCCGAGAATTTAATTGATTCGATGACCCGTAACACAATATTTACACTTAGGTCACTTACCGATCTCATTTTTAGGTTTTTATAAAATGTAGGTTGATGTACAGGTGATGATCTGCGGTGGATGTGTGTGGCTCGAATGATTATTGAGATCGACCGCAGCGGCTTTTATACGAACCGGCGTCAGCACACCTCGAAATTGGAGTACGATAGCGCGGGCACAGCGCGGGCTAGCGCGGAGACTTCAAAGCGAGCGCAGCCGCCCGCCCTGACACACTCCGTCCTGTACAACACATATGTTTTATTGACATATCGTCCATGTAACGATATATTTTGCTACATGCCCATATCACCCAGTGTTTCCTTGTCATGCACCTGCTACACCTGCAAGGCTTCACACCATGAGTTTTACGACATCGACATAATCTAAGTTAGGCGCTGTTAATTTTCTAATCTTATCTATTATTATCCTATTACGTTAATCATCTGCTAGGATTCTGTTACCAACAGTGTATTAATTAATTTTAGTGAAGTTAACTCGAAACGCATTTATTGTTATTGGGCTTAGATTTATCATTGACATTTGGATATAAATCGGCATTTTTAATTAATATTAGTAATTTTTGTAATTTTCTGTATCTGTTCTTACCTGAATATCAAAGATTTTATAGTCTTCTAAACTTTAAACATTTTTCAGTTTTCATCGTTAAAGACTCGTAACATGACATCACGCTGTGTTTCCCAGAAGGGTGAGGTAGAGGTGAACCCAAATAAGCCCTTATTTCGCCAGTTATATTTAAGTCCCATATAATAAGGAGTGAGCCTATTGCTATCAACCAGGCACTAATCCAGACTCCGGGCTGCTACCGAGAGATGCCCAATAAGACATTGCCCAACCCGGGAATCGATCCCAGGGTCTCATGCTCAGCATTAGCGCTTGCGACCACTAGACCTTGTTGTCAGACAGGGTCCACAATGTTCGAAAATTATGTATATTTAATAATGTACCTACCACTTAAGTTCACATTGTGGACTGCAAGTAAATGTATTGAGTATTGAGACCAACGAGTCTATCACCTGGGCTATTCTAGGTAAATAGGTACACTTACCTACATAAGTGCTTTTGTAAATATCTTGCCTGATGAGAATGAACATTATTGTAGTTTAGAGGTAACCCACATTTTTTAAGCTTACTTCATTACATTATTCAGTTATAACAAGGTATGCCATTTAACACAAGTATGAGAAAAGAAACAAGAGGCATTTTTTGCCTAGCCTATCAGAGGATATTGCGATAGATCTTCAAACCGCAAACCAGACAGACGGACGACATTTTGGGAAAACCACTGACTAATACACATGATTTTATAGTTACTGTTGTTGGTTCCAGACATAACGCAATCTGGACACCTGTGAATCTTGAAGAGTCATACAAAATTAGCAGCTGTGGAAATACGAGAAGAATTGGATTCGTGGTAGGTACCCAAACTCTACAGATAGATTAGTATTGTGCATCTTTGCCTGTAAAGGATGGCATTATTAGATTCCATTCAATAAAATCCATACATTTCTGGACATTTCTGAGAATTTTAGCCATCTGAATAAATGCTAAAAGTTTGCGTCAAGAAGAAAATTGGAGAGCAGTGGTGGATTTTAACATACCGATCCAATTTTAATGTCAAATTAACAAAATATGACTTCCACTTAAAGAAGTTCAACACATAAAATATTGTTGGAACAAGGTTATGTGTGTAACAAAACATAATAAGTTTTTTATGAACTATATTCGTATTATTAACCTTTTGTTAGATAATTGCATTGAACTATAGTTTAGGAAGATTCATCGATTCTAATTTGATCAAAATATTAATGATCAGTAATAGATTATGGGCATATTTATATCAGAATCTTCCTGATATAAATATGATGATATTATATCCGTATTTGAAACATCACAATACGGTTTAGGAAATCATTGTGTAATGCGCATTATTTTAAGAATCTCGAGTTCAGGAGATTTGTAAACACTGTCACGAATCTATCATATAGATAAAAGGCTCAATTTACATTGTGGCGGAAGATAATGGAAGAGAAGCGCCAATTACGTACTTTCCTTCTTTAGCTAGTAAATCGACGCCTTAAGAATGCTTGAGAATTCTTTGGAAGACGCGCTACCCGTCTTTGTTCTTATGTCTAATTTGTTCATCACAAATGGAGATAAAGTTCAAAATGCAAAACGTAAAAACAATCCTTCGCTTCCCTTCTCTTCCGTCGCAATGTAAATTGACCCCTAATTGTTCCTTAATTAAGTTAATAAAGATTATGCACTGGATGGCACTAACGTAACAGTGAGCTAGATGTCGTCAGCTCGAATCAAATGCGTTGCGCTATTGACCTAAACGCATATCATCATCGTATTTAACTTAGGTGTTAAATATGATTATGATATGCTGGTTAGCGCGAATACTATTAATTCTCTGACCATCATTCAACACTTACCTAAATTCTATTCAGAATCCTCAAACTTCAATCTGGCCAATAGGGATTACTATGTATATAATATTATTATTGAAACTCACCTACTACTTGTAAACTCACTACTTGTACTCTGAAAAAATAAAACTGAGCGTTCAGTGTTGTGGTTACTAACCCTTCTGTGCCCGAACGTGAATCCACGAGAGATACAATGACTTTTTAATTGTTTCTGTAATAATGACATTCAGCCGGTTAAGGATGCTTTATTCACCAATAGACAGAATAACGGCAACAAGATACACTATTTCAATAGATGTCGAGGTAAAGTAAGGGGACAAAGAGTTTGATGATAGTCTGAAACAGCATGCATTAGGCCTAACTATTATTGTATAATGGACCCAGTGAAGGGTAGCGGGATCGTCCGAAGGGTAGCGGGATCGTCCGAAAGGGTTACCGCTGCCCTGGAACATAAAGGGCTAAGGAAGGAACACGGGTGGGTTTTAGTCAGTAAGAGTCTGACACTCCCTTCCGCTCCACCCAGAGCGGGAGGGGCCATTTGATGATTTCCCATCCTGAAAAAAAAATAAAAATGGACCCATTGAATGAAATTTCTTCAAGTTTGTTCTAGGCCTCCTATATGCTCATTTTTTGCGCAAACATAACCATGTTATTTGATTAATTGATACGTATTTGATACTCACTTTCTTAACGCACTTACATACTTGCTAAGTTCATAAATGTTACTAACTGAATTTGGTATTTTCCTGTTCATTGCAAGAGCATTGGGTATTCTACAGAGTGCGTCAGATTCGTTTATGAATATTTCTTGAAAAACGTTACATTCATGCATCAACGATATCTTAATTAGGTAATGGGACAGAAGGCAAACCGAATCACAAGGTTGACAAGATATTGAACACTATTGGGCGAAATTTCCTTCGGGAATCATAATATGTATTATGGGCGCCGTCGCTGCGCGTAACTTTTCAAGAGTCGTTAGCCATTCCTCTCCTTTCTTTAACTTTTTTCTAAACAGACATGTTTAAAAATAAATTATGGCAATAACCATAGAATAATGGCATGCAATAAAAGAGACAATTTTTTTTGTTGCATTAAATGTACTTGCGCGAACTTACTCCTACGATGCCAAAATCTTGTCAAGTTACGTGCCGGCGGCGACTGTACAGTTTTTCTTATAAGAAGTGTAGCCAACAGCAAAAAATGGCAAACAATATACTCGTAATAGGTACGCTTTGCTTACCGTGAAAATAAATGAACCATCTAATCAATCAGTTATAATTGAGTTCTATGTTATATTTTTAATAACATAGTTTTTACGTCTAATTAGAGTCGCTTCCTCGCAGCGGTGATTATCGTAACATCTTGAATATGAATGTATCAACGCTGCCTAGAGTAGGATCTCATCCATCATAGAGAGATGTCACAACTTGAACGAATTTGTTAGTTACTATAATTATTATAATGTCAGTAAAATTAAGGAGCTGATGACTATGCGGGAACACGATTTGTCTCGGTGAGTTTTGCAGGTCGATAGTCCTTGGTGCTTCTTTGACAGAACACGTCAAATCAAATATGTATAATACTAATGATAGTTAATTATAGGAAGTCAGAAGCTCAAAAGACTGACAAGATGAGTCAGTGGTAGCACCTTTGGGCTTCGATTATCTCCTGTAAATGGGCTGCAGGATATTGGTAGTACAGTACTACTGTCGGCATAATATACACTTACAAAACTCACGCTCCCTTGCCAAAGGGGTAGACAGAAACTACAGAATGCCACCTGCTACGATACTTGCATACCTACTGCTTTTACTTCGTTTACATTCATACATCTGGACATTCATTATTGCAAGAAATTCAGTCGCAGCAATCTGCGACCTACCAATGTAAGTCGGCTTCAATAAAGTCAAGACAATACAGGGCATAACATAGGGTAATATTCCTTGGCGGTTTGTTGTTCATAAATGTGGTGACTATGAATCTTGATGACACGGCTTACTCAGCTTATTAAGCAATTCTAGCTTTAAACAATAGTGACTTGAGAACTGTATAATGATTCATTTGCTAAGATCAAGCTCAGGGGAAATAATCAAGCCAGCACAATATTAAGGGTGTCACACACAAAAGTCTTTCACGCCAGCCCAACCTGTGTGCAATCAAGTACCGACTTGTTGACCGGCCTACACTGTTCTCCCATACCTATCAATAGTGTAATTTGAAAACATTGTAAAGCCAATTATTTTTAAAGGGTAACCGTGTGGATTCTTGCCTGCCCTTCTCCATAGGAAAGGACCAATTGGAACCGTGCACCTAGCTTCTGACGTTTCATAAGTGCGCATGTAGGTTTATGTGAAATAAAATACTTTGAATTTGAAATCCAAATTATTAAGGAAGATATTAGGTACACTATGTAGGTATTACAAAAAAAAAATGAAGAGGGAAAAATGTGGCCGTACGTTTTTGTAGGTTTTCACTCTACTCAATCTCAGGCAGTTCCACAACCAGATTTCGTTTCTCAACTACGAACCCACATGTCTAAGCACCTATTGCTTGAATGCAAATGTTTGTTTGAATGTTTGGCGCAATTAATTGGTTCATAAATGGGTGTTATACATTGTTTATAAAACATACATATTTAACAGGTTATTTATGATAAATAGCCACAGGACTATGCCGAAATCGTAACAGAAAATGTAATTGATTTCTAACGCAATTAAAACAACTCATAATTAAGTTTTTGTAACGTCCCTTGTTTCGCAACAGTTCAATAAAAGATTAAATACGGAGATTAAAATAATGTGGCAGTCATTCATAACAATCTGGCTGTGAATACTTTATTTATTTGATGATAGTTGTCCAATAAGACAGGCATACCCAAGGTTGTAATAATCATTAAACTCTTGTTTAAGGGGCGTTAAATTTTAATTGAATGTAATAAATATGTCTCTTATGAGATCTTGCTTATTTTGCCTGATTGTTGATAAGGTGATAAGTTCTCTGCCTGACAATGAAAGACTGCGATTTTCAGTTTAAAATAAGTGCGTTTTTCTCCATTATCTCCCTCAACTTCAACGCACTTGTTCCAGCACTTTTCCCAGAAATGAGAGTCTCGAAGACTGAAAATAAAACTAAAAGAAATTGACAATCTATGTATGGATGTTGGACCAAGTGCTGCCCAGAATGAACTCATAGTGCATTTTGGTCCATACGTCATTACTAACCTGAAAACCGATGCGCTCTAAATTCTGTTCAGGGAGTCAAGAGAAAAACAAGTTTTTCGTTGTGACCAAAAATTAACTAAAACAAATAATTCGACTATTTCTTAATAATTATTGATAATAAACTATTAATAATAGCTATTATTGATGATTTTTAATCATCACTGACAACAAACTATTATACTAATACTAACTAATTAAACTGTAGTGTACTGCAAACTGGTAGTGTGATGAGTTAGTCATTATTATGGATAGGGTCGGGTAGGTATAGCAAACAATCCAACGTTCGGACAGGACAACATCTACTAGTGTACTATAGAAAAGTAAACTAGTTTAATCATCTTCATCGTTATCTAATATCGTTGTGTCAAGGAATAGCGAGGGGCGGTTTTTAGGTTTTTAGCCCATCCTAAAAACAAAACTAGGCACATAGTATGCGCACAACAGCCAATTGTCCTCCTACCGGTGAAACATGAACAACAGTAGTTTTTTATGACCTCTGTCTATAACTGTTTACATCAACTAATACATAGCAACGATATAGTTTAAATGATGCATGTCTACTCTTCATGTTGATTCTGAAGAGATGAACATTAGCAGACGGCATATTAAATGCAGATACATCGTTGAGGGATCCGTTATATTGTTGTATTATAAATGTCTCATTATTGCGTATATGTTTGCTATACTTGGAGCGAGTTTTATTTGGTACTAGCTTCTGCCCGCGGCTTCGCCCGCGTGGATGTCGGAAATTATCCCACGGGAACGTGATAACAGGATAAAATGTACCTATGTGCTTCCCCAGACTGCCATCTATCTCACGGGCCCTTTGTGGCTAATTACAATAGAAAACCAATTGTGTCTCATTAGTGGTGATTAAGAGGGTACCTATATGATATCTAAAAAAAAAAAACTCAATAACAGAAAATTAAATACCTACCTACCTAAATAAACCTATTTCTGATGATAACTAATCCAAACTCAATAAATAAGCAAAATCCCTAAAAACTAATATCTATACGAATGACTAATCCTACCTAACAGTATTATAAAATAACCTACGGTCATTAAGTACACTATCAAATATACTACTTATACTTTAAAATTAAAATCTATACCTACGACTTATATAAAAATAAACCTAAATAACTCTAAAAACTAAAAGGAATAAAAATGAACTCCATTGCGGGTGACTTAACCTACGACAAACTTATTATTTGCGGTTGGTGCAGTAATCGGGTATAGGGATCGAACCGCAAAATTAAGTTTGTTTTTTATTGTATATACTTTTCCGGGATAAAAAGTACCCAGTGTGGTGCCCAGGATATTAAAGAATAATTATACCAAGTTTCAACGTAATCGAAACGGTAGTTTTTGCGTGATGCCTGAACAAACAGACAGACAGACAGACAGACAGACAGACCGACAGACAGACAGACAAAAATTTTTTTAATCACATTTTTGGGTTCGGTGTCGGTCTAGTAACACCCCCTGCCATTTATTTTTTTGATATTTTCAATGTACAGAATTTTCACTTCTACAGATTTATTATAAGTAATAATAATAATAATAGATATAGATGAACCTATTGCAAAAAAAGAAACTCTGTTTCGGTTCAGTCGGCGCAGGTACAAACCGTGTGTGACCGAGACAAACTATATACACTCTAACAACTATTACCTATAAGAAAATATTGTCAAAAATTGATAAGTACCTAAAACCATAAAAAAAATCCTGGGATTTTTTTTTTTTTAAGTAAATTGATCTAGGAAATCATTTGAAAATACTCCGATGTCTGGGCAGCATTTGGTCCAAACCCTGTCAATGTCCTTTTCAAATTTTTCATCAAGGGTGTCATTTTCATAGTTTTCGAGGGTGCTGAAGCCAATAGTGAGGTCAACATGAAAATCTAGGATGGCGACAACTTTTACTAGATGGCTCTGTATTAATAACGCGTCGTTCTATTATAAACGAGTGTGTATGCGTGTTTGTATCGCGTAAGGAACTTCGTTCCTGTTTGGGGTCCCCCGACCACACACGTTTTTTCTTCTTCAAGCCAGGACTCTTCTCTCGCAAATTTTGGATCCAGCTGGTCAAAACGGTTAGAGTAATATTTGCCTGTAATTATTCTACCTTTTTCAAGGTAATCAATAAACAGGCTGAACCACCGGCTTTCACCCACTGCTTTGAATGATGTTTTGTTTCTGGTCAGTAGTGGAAGACCCATGTCTCATACATGGTGACAAATCGTTGCACAAAATTGATCGGATCCCTATTGAATTGGTCCAAAGATTACTGCGAAAAACGTTTGCGCATTTGCTCTTGATCGGCATTTAGCAAATGCGGCACCCATCTTGCGCAGAGCTTTCGCATCACTAATTCTGTGTGCAAGATGTTTCACACCCTGTCTTCTGATACCCCCAGAGCCTCAGCTGAGGTTGCCTTCACGTGGGTCGTCTTCGGGGGTATGCGACCACGTTTTAATTCAGCTGACCAGTTTTTATCAATCGACATGGAAGGTGCAGAGTCTCCGTAAACTTTTGTCAACTTCGGATGAATTTCCTTAAGGGTTAATTAATCTAATACGAAGAATTTTATAACCGCACGATATTCAAGTTAATTTACATATTTTAACGCAAAACACGCAAAACGTCTACTGCAAAAATTCATGTAAACAAACTAGTAAGTGCCAAGATGGATGATATTGGCGCCCAACGTGAGTCAATTACACAAGATTCAAAAGCTATTTCTCCTGAAGTATTTATAAAAAATATGGTATAATGAACACAGTTTTTTAGAAAAACGTACTTTTATTATAAAATAGGAATTTTATCAAAGTTGCAATCGTTATTTCACGAGAAAACAATTTTTGAATTTAGCGTAAACGTAAGGCATTTATGCTCGTGATTGTACTTAAGTAAATCCTAAAAATAAAAAACGAAAACTCTGGTATCGCTTCTCATGGAGGTTATTGTAATATAAAGCCATTTTCGAAGTAGGTGGAAGAAAAAGTTTAAATTTAATTTTTGTTAGAATCAAAGTAAAAGTCAAATAATTCATTTCAAATAGGCACTTTTGAACGACAAAATTTATTTCCATGTTTTCTTTATGCTTTCGAAATATGATTTATTAAAATGTTCTATATCCAAAAAAATATAATTATGCAATCCAATGTTTGTTGGTTTAACTTTACGACGTAAAAATCAATTTTCATAGTCCACTTTAGTGTACTTTGCCACTGCAAAGTTCAATAATTAATATTGCGTAAAGCACAAGTAACAACAATGTTTCAGAAATAAAGATAGCCGTAACACATGGGCAATAAGTTGCTTGCTCATTAAAGCTGTCTACTTGTAAACACCTAAGTGATATATTCACTTCACTTAAATTGCGTGGGAAGGTAAGCACCTAGTAATTATATCTTTAGGTTACAATTTTAGTTTGGAGATAGATATTGTTTGTTTTCTTAGAAATCTTACACCGATACACAGTGTTGTAATGCAATCAAAAGTGTATTAATAGTACTTTGATGAATGGATCAATTCATTCAACAGGAAATAAAAACAAATGGTTTTCTGCAACACATCTGCCTAGTCTTTTCCAACTATGTTGGGGTCGGCTTCCAGCCTAACTGGGTGCAGCTGAATACCAGTATTTAAAATGGAGCGACTGCCTATCTGACCTCCACAACCCAGTTACTGGGTAATACGATACCCCTTGGTAAGACTGGTTGTAAGACTTGGGCTTCTGATGGCCCGTAACGACTGTCAAAGATCCACAAATAACAGCCGGGGCCAATGTTGGTGTATATTTGCAGGATAACCTAAAAACAAGAAAGTATGAACGTAAAAAAAGCAAAAGGAGTATGTAAGGATCGTAGCAGGTGACGTGCTGTTGTTTCTGCCTACCCCCTTGGGAAGAAGGCGAGAGTTTATGTATGTATGTGTGTATTTTTGGTTTTTTCATTTGAGGCTTGAACAAAGTAGCGGGATTGTCCGAAACGCTTCGGCCGTTAAGGAAACCGGGGTTTCGTAACTGGTTTCCATGAAGGCTTTTTTTATCCGTCTACGTAACTGGTTTCCATGAAGGCTTTTTTTATACTACTATGTAACTGGTTTCGAAGGAGTACTTATCCAATATCTCTTAAGCCACGTACGAAACTGACTACGAAAGAAGAAAGCGATAAAAGTTAGCAGGTACTTTCTTTTTGTCATTCTATATTCAATACAGCTGAGAGATATGAATGAATTGAAAACAATGTTGTACTATTTATAACTTGTTTTATTTAAAATATAAACTTAAAATATTAAAATAAAAATGCATAAGGTGAAATTATTTCAATGCAGTGGCCCACAGTTATTTGCCCGTTTTGCAAATCGTTTATAGCATTATCAATTTCTGTATCAATTTCTAGGTAGCGATTACTTTTCTTACAGTTAGTTTTAAAAATATTACTGACTTTGGTCTCCTTAATTAATATGTCTAGTAAATTGGCTACTGTAACATTTTTCTGTCCGATGAACCAATTAATCCGGCTATGCCAACCTTCCAAGTTGTTGGTTGTTCTGATCCGTTCCTTGCTACAGCAACAAGTTTTCTCAAAGTCAGTATTGTTTAGCCACTGGTTTCTAAAATAAGTATTGAATCTATTTATATCTTCACCAGCGGGCTTCCTACGCATCACATACTCAATACCACTTGCAATAAATTCCGGTGGTAATCGCGCTATTCCGGCACACCGTGACACATGTCGTTTCTTGACTGGTGATGAAATTTTCAACTGTTTACACTTTCGGAATAAGCATCTGTTGTAATGGAAATAGCAACCTTTGACTTCTATTCCTGGATATACTTGACGTACAGCATTCATAGCAGACTTTTCGAAATCCATTTTTACTTTAGACGGCCTCCAGCCTCGAAAGTTTGATTCAATAAGCTGAAAAAGTAGTTCGTAGGTTTTCTGGGTCTTATCTGGGAGTAGACAGTATATTAATGGAGTTACAGATGTATTTTCTTCATTATAGCCATGTATAGTGTATATTTGCTTAAAAACTTTTGGACAGGACTTGAATGTGCCATCGCACAATATATGTTTAAAGCACTTTACTAAGTATCGGATATTTTTATTACAGAATATAAGAATTCGCTTGTCATCTTCTTCACTAAAGTAATCAGCTAGAAGGAATGTTTGTTGAAACTTTTTTGGAACTACTACGGCACAAGAAGTTGGAAAACGCATTTTAGGTACTCCAAGGATTTTATTCCGATTATTAAAAAGACCCGTTTTCTTATTTTCGTATGGAGGAATGTCAGCCATCAAATGTATTCCTTCACTTTCCAATTTGTACACCATTTCACTGTACTGTTTTTGAATCGACTCAAAATTAGATCCTGTTGCGTGTTTCAGTTTATCAATTCCCTAAAAACTTTATTTTGTTCATTGTTTGGCAAACACTCATGTGAATTGTAACTGTTGACTTGGTTTTTTTCATTTAAAGTAATGCTACCATGGCATCCACGATTATAATTACAGCATAGCCAAAATGTATTACCAATCGTGTACTTTTTTTTCCGATGATATTTGTGTCCTCCATGTAGGGCAGCAACGCCTCCTCTTTTCGTTGAGATGAATTCAATATCCCTTAAATCCACTTTTAGTAATTTATCAATAGTCAGAGTAAGCTTACATTCAAGAAAATTAACTATTGACATTCTATCAATATCAAGTGCAAATTTATTATCTGATAGATGACGTCTTTCTAAATGATAAGTGGCCAGACATACGGAAGAGTTTACGTAACAGTTACGTAGAAGTATAAATAAAACCTTCATGGAAACCAGTTACATAGTAGTATAAAAAAAGCCTTCATGGAAACCAGTTACGTAGACGGATAAAAAAAGCCTTCATGGAAACCAGTTACGAAACCCCGGTTTCCTTAACGGCCGAAGCGGTCCGAAAGGGTTACCGCTGCCCTGGAACATAAAGGGCTAAGGAAGGAACACGGGTGGGTTTTAGTCAGTAAGAGTCTGACACTCCCTCCTGCTCCACCCAGTGCGGGAGGACTCATTTGATGATTTCCCATCCTAAAAAAAAAAAAAAAAAAAGGCTTGAACAAAGAGCTTCTTGCTTGCTTCATATGGTACATGCTTGGCAATATAAAATATTATTGATATCGCACCTAAAACTTCAGACAAAGGTATTATATTTTAAACCTTTATCACAATGCCTAAAGTAAGATTCTAATTAAAATTAAGTATTGAAATACCTTATAAGACGACAAAATATCTCAAAGAATGTGCAATTCATCTAATGTGGAAATGACAAATACTTGAAAGGAAATAATTACCGAAGTTTAATGTTAGTTAGCTAAACTTAATTGGTCATTCAATTAATAAGTGACCTTTAAATGTTTTGGTTTTGCAAGTTCAAATAATTCAACATGATAGGTGTACATTTAATTCGATATAGTCATATATAATAATAGGTATAACAATAAAAATGTTACACGTAACATTATGTAAACTTTTATTCAAGTATCTCGTCTGTCAGATTGCGCGGAGCAACAAATTGCCCATCATCTCTAAACTTTAGATTAGTAGACTATCAGGCCCAAAGGCAACGTTTAGTAAAGTCAACGAAATTAATTGTTAATCAAATTGACAACCAACTTAAACTGTCCGTATATTCAAATCATAACTGTCATTTGACATTTCTATTGAATGGCCTTAACACGACAAATTGACGTACGGTGTCATTTTGCCTAACAATTACTTTCTCTGACTGTACCTTAAAGCCTTACTGCATCCACAATAGAATCCTAATTACAATGCAATTTGTTGTTATTGCTTGTTAATGTGTAAGCTTGGAATATTCCTGTCATAATATTAACAGAATAATTCATTCAGTATTCAGTATCGAAGAATTAAATTAACTAAATGCAAATATATGCAGATAATAAACAAATTGCTTTTTAATCAGACTTAAATTAGACAGCGATTACATTGTAAATTCATGATCATAATCATGTATTCATATGTCTGAATTTGTTTTATGTTGTCATGATAGGTATGAAGCAAAGACATCAAGTAGGTACATACTTATTAAATATTTCTGGCTCGGCGTGCGGTGCTGGCGCTGCTGCCACTGCTACGGAAAATCTCAAGCGGCGAAAGAATAATAAACTTATCGGTAATTATACTGTCGAGCCGTTTGGAGTTAAAACGTGGAGACCAAGTGCTCATGGTTTCTTCATCGAAATCTCTAAACGGCTGGTTGACACTTCCCGTGACCCAAGGGCTGGCTTTTACCTTGGCCAGAGGCTAAGCATTGCCAAACAACGTGGCAATGCCGCCGATCTCTTGGGTACATTACCAGTCAACAGTGATGCGGAGGATTTTATTTTAGTCAGTTGATAGTTTTAGGGCTAATTTTACAATAGTCTGATAACTTTTATTTAAGGAATAAATATTGCGGTTTGACAGCTTTTGTATAGAAAATATGTCAAACTGTCATAATTATTATTCAGATAAAAGTTATCTAACTATTGAAAAACCAGCCCTTAGTTAGGTTAGGTTATTTTTATTTCAATAATTTTTAGATCATTATGGGCTGATTTATCAGTCGACCGATAATTTTTATTAGTGGAATAAAATTGATATTGACAGTTTTTGCATGAAAGAACTGTCAAAAATTCAAAATTATTCCTCCAATAAAGTTATCTGGCGTTGGAAAAGTCACAGTGTATATATTTTTATCCTCTTTAATAAATTATTCTTATTAAAACATCCATTATATTAAGGGATGGAAAAAAAGATTTGTTATTAAGTATGATTAAGGTCCCAGTCCTCCATTGCGCAATATATCTTGTCAATTCTTAAGGAAGACATCCTACATCTCCTTCGTGGTCTACAGGTGCTACGTGTCACTGTTTCAGGGCTGAAAGTAATTTCTTACAAGAAATTTCAGTTAAGGGTCCCCGAAACGATCAATTACAATTGTCAATATTTAAATGAGTGATACACATTGATCGTCTACCAAATGCAATTGAAGTGATTGATAATATTACTACAATAGCAATTGATCAATTGCAAGTGATACCGACGGACCCTTTACACAATCATCGTTAAGTAATAATACTTGTGATTACATAACTAAAGGCTTATCATACATACCTAAATAAAGAAACTCCAAATACGATTATGCACTTAGGTAGTTGAGAATAATAAAGCTTTCATTCTTCCCCGGTTTGGGCATTAACGGTTTAGTCTCCCCATGCGTAGATAAATTGTTTGAGGAAATCTGCTCATTATAATGCTCGTTTAGAATAGGTTAACTCAATCAACTGTATTTAAGTATCGCAATATTAAAACTTGGAGCACAGAGTTATGCAAGTGACTATTCTAATCTTTCTTCAATTTAAGCTTCTTTACAAAGCTCTCTTTCGGCAAGTACTACTACCATACCTATACCAAATTTTGCGCAGGCATTCCCTAAAGTTATGGGAAAATTAATCAAATGAAAAGCTTTGAAGCAATTCTTGTCTAACCGAATTGTAACACAACTGCTGTAACTCCCCGAAAATGTTGTGATGGCTCTCACACTGAACTGCTTCAAGAATCGAATGGACAGATTAAATATCTCCAAGCTACATATTAGATAGACACGCTTCAGCTAATTAGCTGCTAGTGTGTCTAACCAAATAATAATAATACGTACATATTTTTGCTGCCAAGAGGCGTTGCTGTGTTCCTGATTGAGGGTACGAGAGTAGTTTCAGCATTTCAGTTTTATCTCTAGAATAGGATCGCACCTTTGATGCCTCTGGCGTTGCAGATGTTTAGAGTCGTCGGTAACCATTCAGGATGTCCGACTGCTTCATATTCAGTCTATATTGGTCCCAATGCTGGGACACAGGCCTTCTTTCTATGAGAGGGAGTGGGTCATAATCCACCACGCGGGACCAGTACAAGTTGGTGGATATCATTGGCCTTCTAATTTTCTTCATGAGGTTTTCCTTCACCGTTTTGAGTGCAGTAGTGATGAAATGAAACACACAAAGTAAAGTACCTGCCCTCAGGACCCACTGCTCGCAAGTTCGGGCTGATACCACTGGACCAACATTGCTCTCAGACCGCAGACCGACTGCTTGTCTGCCATCAAATACAATAAAAGGCTCGGCTTAACGTAGCGCAATAGTCTTGTAACTTAATAATATGTAACAAGACAACATCACGTTGAAACATCCTTAATTATAATGTACTATTTGCTAAACTTTAATTATAACTGTAACCTTTATGCTCACGTCTAAATTACCGTAAGTTAGAAGCGTTCAATTTTAATTTGCACTTAGAAGTAAACACTTTGTTGCTGTCATTACCCAAATACCACCACCATAATAAGTTAATAAGGCGGCATCAGTGATCTTCGTGTTTTAAATACTCATGACAAATCTATGAATCTGACTAAGTTAATGTTTATTGTTAAAATTAATCCGAATTACCTAGTCTTTGAATGAATTTCTGACGACAAAGGATGCATACAACAGGGTGGTCATAATCTTTCTTTTCTTTGACCACGTAGGTATTGCACTTTTCTATGAAACAGCAATTTTTTTTTTTGCTAATCGACGAAATTGTCTACGCTAGTAGGAGGTTTACAACATGATTCTCAAGTTCTGAATTCATGGTTACAGTTTGTGCGTCGGTGTCCCTACCACCCTGTATAATATTGTGCCATGCCCTCCTGACACCAAGCAATGGAAAATTTTGTAAAACTTTTTAAATTTCTCTAATTCTAGAATACGAGGTTTTGGCTACATAGATTATTTTATGTATAAACAATGTGCGTCTTATTTGTACGGACGAAACCATTTTTCTAAACTTTCTAAAAAATAATGTTGCTAGCTTTTGTGATAGTACACCCCTCTAGTTAATTATCGTCTTACTCAGTTGATAAATATTGCATGTCAATGTATCACGAGACTCCTATGGCTAAAACAAAAAATACTACAAAGCATTGTCACGAAATCTGCATCTTTAATAATATCGAGTATTAATCATTACTGATATCAATCGCAAATAACGACATTAATTATCAAGAATACAATATGTTTATAATAATCATTCGCTTTATCTTTATCAAACCACATTCTAATGTGTGAAAAACAACGGTTTCTTACATAAATACACGTATTATGTTAGTCATTACCATAATTTTGTTACAAGGCTTGACATAATAGTCATGTAAACCGTCACGCTACATAACAAAATAGGTAGGCGCATAATACACCACTTTATCATAGAGTTCTTGCTTACATCAGATAACTCATATTCAGGAGCTTTGTACATGTTTGAGTAAGATTCTAAGGCTGAATGAAACTTTTTGTTAGAAAACTTGTGTTAAGGCCTAGTTTCAAAATCCATTGTGTTCTGGATCCCGGATCTACTAGAACTAGTGCAATGTTAGGTGAATGACGTTAAGTTTTTGGTATTTTGTAGACGAGACCAGTATTCCTACTCTGTAGCGATGGTTATCATCCAAAATGCCAAGATGTTCCGCATTGTTGCCGCCCGTCCTTCAGATAAGTTGATAAATTGGCCGTCTGCAATTGTTTCTTTTATTTTCGTTATTTATTTTGGTCATGGCCTTTTTATTGTTTTTGCTAACTCTGCATCAGATACGTGACTATTAAATGAGATTATATTTCTATTTATATTATCGTTTCAACATTGCTCGTTATTTTCAATGTGAATTATTTTATATGTTGTAGCTCTAAATTGCGAATTTTCGACTACAATAAATATAATATCCAATAGAATGGGCAATTATAGGCTCCGATCATTTTCGCCACTAAGCGTGTCTAATTCAATCAATAAAACAAACAAAAATGCTGCATTCTAGTTGTTTACTTGTTGAAAATTATAGCAATTTGTTTCGCAACACATCGGGACTTGTTCAGGCTGATGACCAACTAATTTACCAGACATTTTATCTCCATTATTGGATATTGATGTTTATAGACGGATGTAACCTTTGGCTCCAAGTTGATAATGGTTTTCTAAGTAAACAACATTAAAGTAATTTTCACTGACTGCTATGCTCTTAAATTGTACGCAGAAAGATTACTAGTAAAGTGAGTTGCGCAAAACATGTTTCCATTCATTGCTTTATTTAATCCTAGTTACTTATGAGACAAAAGAATTGCTAGAACGTTAATGTCTTCTGTGCATCAGGAGGAATTGACCTCACGATCTCTTCACTATTTGACGCCTTGGTCGGTACTATTGCAATATTATTACAGAACACAGAATACCGTGGTTGGTATGCATTATTTTGGCGGCAGGATTTCAGGGTGAGCAGACGCCTAAAAGTCTGACAACCAGTCTTACCAAGGGGTGTCGTGTTACTCAGTAACTGGGTTGTGGAGGGCAGTCGCTCCATGTAAATACTGACTTTCAGCTGCATCCGGTTAGACTTGAAGCCGATCTCAACGAAAAAAGGCTAGGCAGGTTGTTATTCAAACTTCAGTAACACATAATACCTACTTACCGAACAGTTAATAATTTTATGTATTATGCGCAAGCGAAGTAGGTAAGTACCGGCGTCGTTTAAAAATACAAATAAATTAACATACTCCATCTTGTGAGCTTTACCGCTGTCATAAATTATTTATTCACGACACTTGAGATGTCACTTGCCAAGCTTTTTATGTACGTAGGATACGACCATCTGTTATACGGTGAGAATTTCTATTAAAACAAGCAAATCTACATTTAGCACTTTTGGATGACAGAAGTACTTGTAAAATAAACTGTAGAAATAAAAAAGGCTAAGAACCTTATAAGAATCCTAAATACTCAACCTTAGACCTCATTCAAACCCTTTATAGGAAAATGTGTTAAAAGTGGTACAAGTAACCGTTGGTGGAATCTTTAGTAAAAACCTATTCCGTCTAAATCTTTGACTCTATATAAAGAAACTTGGATTAAACTTCACAATAAAACTTTAATAGAGAAGTACCTATTAAAAAAATTATATCCTATGCGTTTGCTGCAGTTGCACATTATCAGAATGTTACAGGTTGGGTAATACTTAACGATCAATAAACTACTCTTACCCACATAAAAGATATATTGAGTTTCTCTGTCTACTTATTCCTAACGTTTTACGAATAATCGAATAAGTAAAGTGGGATCAAACGCAAAAGCTTACTCGAACAAGTGTAATTTTCCACAGTGGAAAATTTCACTGCGTAAATACCAAACGTTACACATGTGGAGTTGTTGCTACTAGTAAATAATAAAGGTACTTTGAAAGTCAGAGTCAAATCATTTATTTCAAATAGGCACATAAAAGGCACTTTTGAACGTCAAAAATAAAATTGATTCTAGTCGCCCCTTCCAAAATGTAGTTTTCGTATGGAGAAGAATGGGCAAGAAACTCCACCGTTACTCTTTTAAAATGTTTACATTATTTTGCATACATTAATTATATAATTATTTGTGAAGACGATGCACCTAAAATAAAAATACTATACCACAATAGGTAAAAGAATAAAAATGAATTAATGAAACCATGACATAAATTAACTGTGTGATAGATACATGGTGCTCACATATTTACAAACATTCCAAAAGTAGAGGATTTTCATAAATAAATAAGGAGTAATAAGTCCGGGTGTGACTTAAAGTAATTACTGAATGTAATTCAATGTCAAAGAGAAAAAAAAGAATAAATTATACAATTACATTAGCAACCAGTTTGATATCGTCTGGGATACATTAGGACGTTTTATTAATTGACTCGTTAAGGACAGAGGACAAAAGCGCAAGTCGTAAAATAATAATAAAAAAGCAGCGTGATAAAGGATAAGATGACTTGGAAGCTGGAAATGCAAAACAGTCAATTTTCTTCTTCTTAGCGTGTCGATAGCAATCTAAATGGAATCGGCTTAGAATTCGGCTACTTCTTTGTCGCTATCAGCAGCGTCCATCAGTTCCTGTAACATGCAGCTGACAGGACACGCAGGACACGACATTAAGTGTCCCATCTTTTGTAGAACAGCACCACATGTACACTCCAAGGCGGAATCATCTTCAAATCTCCACATGAACATTCAATGAATTATTGGTTTCTTTAGACAATATTAGATAAAGGAAGCGAGTTGATTAAAGCTTATGTACATGGAAGACACTTTGGTTCACTGACGGGTTAACCTTCTATTGAGCATTCTCACGGTATTTTTGGTGTATAAATCAGCAAGAAAGGTTATTTATTTGTACGATTTGTAATCTTCATAATCCTGTTAGGTTTCTTTTTTTCTATAATACAATTGAGTAAGAGAGTAATATAGGCTATGTTAATATAAAACGAATAAATATTATTGTGTTTAAAGGTTTAATTAATGGTTTATTATCACCTAAGGCATTTTTGTATAGTTTGACCAAAACCGCTGTACCGCGCCTTCGGTATGTGCGCGGCGAGACGGGGGGCAGTGCAGGCCGCTTATTCGTCATCGCTCACGGCGTCCCGCCCCCTGTCTCGCCACGCATTCCTCCCGCCTCGCCGCGCATTCCTAAAGCGCGGTACAGCAGCTGTTTCGGTCATACTATAATAATTTATAGTCAATTTCATTAGTAAATATTGTCATTACTAACCGATTAATTGATTGATTAATGGTTTATTTCGTCACATTATGTCAATTATTTTCACTTTTCTTGTCATTCTGGTATTAAGTGAAATAAAAGTAGCCATTAGCCTCTATAACGTATGGCTATCCGTTAAGAAATTTTATTAAAAACAAGGTCAGTAAGATAGGGACAAATGTGTCAATAAGATTAATTCTTATGCTATAATGTTGAAACTAAGTATCACACCCAACTCATCACCCAATGTCAGGAACAGTAATATTCATAACTTTGATTAATAAGTACTGGTAGATTTCTGAATAAGAAATGGTTGTATAATATTTGAATATATAATATTTAAATTAGTTATAACCTTATGTACATACGTTAACCTTTTAAGACTATGTCTGTGATGTCAAATTTTTAATGGAAGTCCTTTATTACGTAACGTAAGGTAGGATGGTCTTTGCAAGTTGGGCTTGGCATTCAGCTCGATTCCCGGCAAGTCTTATCGTCGTTTCACCTAGCCTGAGGGCGTCCTACCTTACATTTGCCGACTCGTCGATACTTCTTCACTCAAGAACACCTCTACCCCAACGGTCATCGGTTCTATGGTTAATATGGCCGGCCGTTTTGCTGTGTACCATAACATTTTGCCGTAACTTAATTTGTAAACATTGATCACTCCAAGATGTTTATTACTTGATTTTTTTGAACTTTTAGCGTTTTCATTGTATAGTGTAAAAGGTTAACTTGGAAAAATAGTACGTACTAGTTATTCCTTATGGATACATACAATTGGTCTAGGGAAATTAGATGCTCAACCAAAAATCTATAACTTTGAATGGCCACTTAGGATGCTTGTTAGCTCTCGAGGTGACACACACTTGATGTAAAGTGGACGAAGTGACTCTATTGAAAACCAAAGAATAAAATCTTCCTCTTTTTAAAATGGCAGTTTTCGGAATATGCCACTAGGATGGGAAACTTCCAACAGATGAGAACGGCAACTTTTATCACTCTCGGAGATAGGTAGAGTCTGCCTCAAAAAGATGTATACATTGACAAGAATTCATTTGATAGTCTACAATTTGTGTTTCATGTTATTGTATCAATGTGTAGCCACAAAACATATAACAAATTTGGTATTTCATTATAGCTGCATACTGATACAGTACCCTACATTCGCACGGGCGTGTTTTTCCGGCGGCGTTTTTTTTCGTGCACTGATTTTTCAACGCACTGCCTAGCGCCGAGGGTTGAAAATCCAACAGTGAGTTTAGACGCAGTAGGATGTGCTCTGTTGGATTTTAAATGCTCAACTGAACACCGAGGGTTGAAAATCCGGTGCGCGAAAAATAATCGCCGCGTGCGTGCGTGGCCACCCAGTACAAAGATTGTTTAGTTCGTTTTTTGATCCCAGAGACTAATCTGACATTTAAGTCATTTGTGTTTGTTTAGAATAGAAAGTTGACATTACACCTGTCAGATTGGTGTCGGAGATTAAAAAAAGAACTATAGACAATTAAATGAATTCTTGTTGATGAAGCTGAGTGTATCAATTAGAATAGTGATTAATTCATTTATTATTTTATTGTTCGTACAAGTTATACAGCCGTTTAGAAATTTACAATGGAATCAATGTTACTGCATTGCACGATTTATGCTCTTCAAAAGAGTTTATTGATTCGTTTCAATTTAACTTTATGATTTTAAATGCTAATATTGACAGCTGTCAAACCATAAAAGTAACCACAAATACGACAAGGATAGCCTTAATTGAAATACTGGAGATAGGTACATTCAATAGCTTTATTGAAATCAATTACATTGCATTAACTCTTATAATTATAAATGACTTTTAAGTACTGGCTAAGAAAATTTTCTTAAATTTACGTGCAATCTAGCCTAAAAAAGGTATTATTAACCTTTAGGTATTTTTGAACAAAATAAATTCATACTGAAATTCTAACACTAATGTAGTCTGTTTTAAGTATAATAACTTGAGCAACAATTGAAAGTGGTTATGTATGAGTCCAAAGCATACATTTGAGAACAGTTTATAAAAACTTGTAGCTTAAAAATTTCAAAACCAAATCCTAACCTTTTAATTTCATAAATTAAAAAAAAATTAAAAGAACAGAAAAATCTGTTTAACTAATTAATCATGATTTAATTATTCAGATCTCGTATCTATAATATATTACACTTTCTATATTTACACAATAATTATGATAATGTGCAAAAATCGCTCATTTTAAATGTTACGCTGTTTCGTACTAGATTAAATGCGCGGTGTTCAGGTGTTAGAATCTCGGTCTTGGCTTAAAGGGTGCAGCTTGAAACTGTGGTTTGATGTTCGATGAAGCACCTTCATTGTTGCCGGGAGGAAGAGTCTTCAAGTATTCAAGAGCTTTTGCAATTGCTGGTGGGATTGGTGGAGGAGTTGGTAAATGATCGCCCTGGAAAAGAAAAAAACAATGTTAAATTAGTTTTTGGTGGACGTTATTAAGTTCGTTGTTGTGGGTGCCCGAAGACGGGCTTCTTTACCGATTATTAGCATGAACTTTTTAATTTATTTGCTACCCCTTCAAACACTTTCATGACCTTCATATAAGCCGTGGAATATTTTTAAACATGAGTCTTACGTGATTGCTCTAGTTTCAAAAGATATCTCATTAAAAAACCAAATATAATATTATTTATGAAACTATAGCAACGCGTTTATTGCAAAATATTGATTTCCTATGAATAGACATCACAGGGACGCATGTAAGTCGAATCGTTGAGCTCCTTAAGTTTTGAGTTGAGCTGCACGATTTCTGACAAATGCGTGCACTGACTGGACAGGTCCTCTCAATCTGTGTGGTTGTTTCCTCAAAAGTCCATCTCAGACATCGATCTACATGGTCTTCACATGATCTGACCAAGATTATGTCTGGACTTTAAAAGAGACTACTGACTACTACTACCTCTGAGTTTGTTTCGGCTTTTCTTCTCAGACATCTAGTTTTTAAAACATGATTGACGTGTAAAAGTGTTTGTAAATTACAAAATAAAATAATTTATCATCATTTATCATTTATACGCTTTGTACCTCGACGGTAATTCTAAGACTTTGTGCGCTTTTATAATTTCTGACGTGCTGGTATTATTATCGTGGACTTCCCCTTCCCGACAAGGCATCACGATAACACAGGGAAATAAAATGTAGAGAAATACATATTACCAAATAATTAGTTTTATGTTATAATATCCGTCTGTAAGTGTTGATGATTTTCATTTTGTTATATGCGTTGGTTCACAAAACTAGGCCGTGGCCTGTATCTTGGGGACCAGAAAAAAAAAAAAACATAAATAACTGTCAATGGATTAATTTCTTACGAAAATACTGTTTCCATTAGCTTATATATGCTAATTTATGAAGATAAGAGCAGGCGAATGATAAAATTGCAATGCTTGTAAAAGGCTGCTAAGTCATAAGTATCTACTAACACAACACACACACATACCAACACACACCAACAACACACCACACAAAACGCACACCAACATTGTGCACTTAGTTTGCAATAAACGTTTTGACTTATATTGGCAAAAGACTGCAAAATCCCGTGAAAGCTAAATAAACAGAACAGACCGTATAGGCCATAAACCAGTAACAGTTAACTTAGAAAATGGCAAAAATATTTTTCTACCATGCTACGAAACCCTCGAAGGGCGAGTCCAACTCGTTCTTAGCTAAACTAAACCATGGTTTAACAGCTAAACAGTTAAACAATGGTTTAAATAAGTTAGTTGCATCTACGCATGCTAGTATAGTAACTAACTCTACAAAAATAGATGAATTAAAATTTAACTTCGTCCTGACCAAATATATTATAACATGTCAAACAGTTGATATTATCCATTAATAATGCGCTGCGCTGGGTGTCGCGGGTTCGATTCCCGCACGGAACAAATATTTGTATGACCTACATGTATTTGTTCCGAGTCTGGGTGTTTTTCTATCTATAATATGTATGTATTTACAAAAAAAAAAATGTATATAAGTAGTTTGTCAGCCATCTTGTTACCATAACACAAGCATTAGGTTGCTTAGCTTGGGATTAGATGGCGCTGTGTGAAATGTCCAGGAATATTATTATTATTATTATTCGTTGTGAATGAAACCATAGTGCGATTAAATTCGACGCCAACGCATCTAGAGATCGGAGGTGTAAACGTTGCTTTTACAAATTTTTCATTATTTTGCGTGTTTTTATATTTGTTATGAGAAGAGAGATAATATTATGGTTATTGTGGAAAAAATAAAGATTGTATTATTAAAAGCTTTTTCCCACGGTTAGAGAAAGAATTAGTATTAATGCTACACTTGTTAACCGATATTTGGCAATTAATAGTAATAATGGTGGTGTATGTGTTTATTTTTGGATAAAAAACACTTTTAATAACCCCAAAGTTAAAAGAAAGTCTAAGTTTCGTTTTTAACCGACTTCAAAAAAGGAGGAGGTTCTTAATTCGACGGTATGTTTTTTTTTGTGTGTTTGTTACACGATTACTCCGCCAATTTTGGACCGATTTTCAAAATTCTTTTTTTGTTCGAAAGGAGATACTTCTGAAGTTGTCCCATAGAAATTTCATCAAAAACGATTCAGTTGTTTGGTTTTTAAACTAAAATTACTGGTAAAAATTACAACTTAAAAGTGAAAAATAAAAACTTTTTTGCAAAAAAAAAACAACCGACTTCCAAAAACGACACTACAAAGTGAAAAATAAGATTAAAAAGATAAGAGTATAAGATTGAAAATAAGCCCTGGCAGTTAAAAGATGACCAGTCTTAACCGACGGCGCCCGTTGATGAACATGACGCGTATCAGCGCCATCATGCTCAACCATATTGTAGGGAACCGAATGACATGCGCACCACCACCAGTAAGAAGTTAAAGTGAGTATGCACGTATTTCCATGCATTTTACGAACGTTGACTTCCACGATAACATCGTCACGTTAGAAATTATAAAAGCGCACACACACTTTGATATCAGGACCCAAAATGATAGTATGCACCACTGATTATAGTTTAAAAATTAAATTTAAAATTTAAAAAACCCCCGACTACGAGAAACCCTATAAAAAGAAAAAAATAACCTTGAAGTTATGACCCTACGTAAGTACGTATGAAATTTTTTGATTAAATGTTGTCCTGTCGGGGGACCGCTCTAATTATTAGCCTAACGTTCTGTTAAAGTTTAAAATAGTAGCGGTCCCCCGACAGGACAATATTTAATCAAAAAATGTCATACGTACTTACGTAGGGTCATAACTTCAAGGTTATTTTTTTCTTTTTATAGGGTTTCTCGTAGTCGGGGGTTTTTTAAATTTTTAATTAAATTTTTTATTTCATGCTTTTTGTAGGGACTCCTTATTATTTCTTTTCTTTTATTTTCTTGCGTTTTATGATTTAGGTAATCTGGTATTTAATCAGGTTTTTTGTAATTCGCCATTTTGTGTTGGTGGCCACCTTGGATTTGAAATTTGTCATAGTGTATAGTATTCTACTAGTCAAGCCCTTTCGTTTGATACCCATATTGAGGGAGTTGTGAAAAAAAATGTAATTTGCCATTTTGTGGTGGCGGCCATCTTGGATTTGAAATTTGTCATAGTGTATAGTATTCTACTAGTCAAGCCCTTTCATTTGATACCCATATTGAGGGAGTTGTGAAAAAAAAATGTAATTCGCCATTTTGTGGTGGCGGCCATCTTGGATTTGAAATTTATCATAGTGTATAGTATTCTGCTAGTCAAGCCCTTTCATTTGATACCCATATTGAGGGAGTTGTGAAAAAATATGTAATCCGCCATTTTGTAGCGGCGGCCATCTTGGACCGATTTTCATCAAACATAGCTAAGAACACTCCCGACAAATTCACCTTTCAAACAAAAAAAACAAAATTATAATCGGTTCATCCGTTCGGGAGCTACGATGCCACAGACAGACATACACACACACACACACACACACACACAGACACGTCAAACTTATAACACCCCGTCGTTTTTGCGTCGGGGTTAAAAATAGCCAGAGGTCATAAGGTCGCTAAAACGTGTAGAAGTTTATAAAGTGCTTGTCAAATACTTCATCGACGACCATTTGTCCTAAATCGTGTTTGTTAAAGAAATTATCGACATATGCGTAGAGTTTGTGAAAAATATAGGCAATTAACAATTTGTCAAATATTTTAACATTTTTTTTATATATATAATATTGATGACTATGGATTAATTTATAAACGATTTTGTTTGTACGTTAAACACGACGAGAAATAATATTCGTATTTGTCAAATTTAATTGTGCTTGAACCCGTACAAGGCTTATATGTATTGCTTACTAGCAGTTTATAAAATTAAACAACTTTGCAGCTATTAATTTTAATTAAGATCTCAAGAAATGAATGAATGAACTTAACGGTCAAATCTATTTCAGGTCAATCACCACCAATACGCGTGATACCATTAACATTGACATGGTTTAACTTCATTTACTTTTAAATATCACCGATACATAATTCACTGACTAGTTTTGACGTAACTTTTGAATTAGATTACTTTCAACACCAAAGTCAAGTCCATAAATTTAATGCACCGTTGAGTAAGCTCAGCTAATATGGTAACTTATTAATTTATTTGAATTGTAACATCGGAAGACAAAATAAAAGGTCAGCATATCGATCTATTGTTATCCTTACAAAATGCTTACAGAACAGTTTAATCATAATTAAATTAAATCGTTTGAAATATTGACCGATTCAATCACTTCTTGTTTAATTCCGTGCTAATTTCGTACGCAAACCATCCAATCAAACTAAGCGCAGGCGGTGGTCATTCAAAATGATTGTTTACGTTGCACCATTTCAACAAACATAATTATGTCCATAGGTGTTGTAGGTATTAATTGTATAACCGTCACTATAAGCTTGTCAAACGTTGCGCAGGCGACGATAGTGGATCACTAATTATTATTTATTTAAGTCAGACACAATGATGCATAGTTATGTTAGCATACTTAAAAATTATGTTAGTAACGATTAAAATACATGCCACAATAATGAGTCACCTTATCTGTCAGGTAGGCGAGACAGAAGCTGTCGATATTCAATGTCGACACCAGAGTCTTCCCATTTCCCAAGAGCGGGTCATGGGTCGACGTTTGATATTTTACGGCGACATTTGCACACACGTTGGCTAACTTAGACCCACATCCACGCCACTGCGGCGCGCGCGCACCGCAGACATCTTCCTAAAGCTTTACGCAATGATGATTCAGGCTCGAGACGTTTAACGAGTATTTACTAGCTATGCCTTCACACGGGCCACTCCTTGCTTTATCTCGGCATTACCCTTTATATTAATGCAGATTTTTGCCTACATTTAGTTCTGATGGCAACCGCATCGTTGACCTGTACACTTTAATATTTTCCTTACCAGGATTCGCAGAGTCTCATGCTATAAAACTGTACAAGGACGCCCAGCTAATAAAGTTACAACAGGATAGAATTTATGTGTGGTTCAGTTAACTCTAACTAGGTATTCCATCATTGCAAGCGCAAAATAATGAAGACTTTAATCGTAAGGCTGGCATTTTGAATTCATAAATATAATCAATCTACACGTTACAGAAACAAAGATGTATTACTGTCTTTGGGAACCTATGTAGGCGTTTGTTACATAACGCCATATGGACAATTACTGTCTCCTTACGAAACGGTGTGTTTTAGTATTGAATGATGTATAGTGTAAATGAAAACCTGCTGGAATCACTTTTGTAGGTCAATGCTGATTGCGCAGGTATTGTCTAGATTTGGAGTGATGTGCCGTTCGAGGTTAGTTAAAACAAAGACAGAACTACTTATGACATTACATTTTATTTACATTGGAATCCTACTAATATTAAAAAACGCAAAACTTTGTAAGGATGGATGGATGTTTGTTACTCTTTCATGCAAAAACTATTAAACGGATTTGGATGAAATTTGGCACACATGTAGTTTATAATCAGAATAATTTTTATCTCGATCTCGGGATCGAAACTTATGCAGGTGTAACCGAGGGGCGCAGCTAGTCCTTTATAAATGCGAATTAATTGAACCACGGTTATGAACATTACGTCATAGTATTACCGAAAATAAAACCCATAATCTACTTCGACGTAAGTTAAACGTGTTATTGTAAACTATTTAATATAATTGTACTTGGACTTGCCTTAACTTGTTCACTATAAGTACCGGATTCCGTGAACCGTCTGCTGAGGATTAGACAACTTATTGTGATTCCCGGTGGAAATATGTCAAGGCTTCTATTCGCCGGCGGCAACGGCAGTATAAATATAATTGCAATTTAGCAGGTGTTAAGTCGTCATTTTATTTTATTCATTATTACACAATTGTTGAAACGATGATTCAATCTCGTCGCATCCTTATATGGTTAAAGGCGTAACCAGCAGAGTTTAATTTGTTAAATTGTTGAGAGCCTTTGAGTTATAAGTACCTTTTTCGCAGATTTTTGTATCCCTTAAGTTTTGTTGTGAAATTTAACAATTTTACTGAGTGCATTAAACCGTTTCTTTATTCTGTTATTCCAACCTTATCAGATTGAAAAGGAGGAAAATTTAACTACCTGCGCCTATTTCTTGGAAGCAGAACATTAGCATAAATATTGAGTTACCTGTGGTTGGAATCCGTTTTCGTCTGCGATGTACGTGAGTGCGATGAGCGTGCCGTCCGGAGCTTTGTAGCTGAACTTGCCTTCCGCGGTCTGTATCTCTTTGCCTTCGCCTTGCCCGAAGTTCTTCACATAGCCCGACTCTTCAGCGTTGATCTCGTTGCCTGTCTCATAACTGGAAGTTGAAAAAAGTATTGTTTACTCTCTTTTTGGTCGATTTTTTATGTTGGAGAATTTAGTTTTTGTCCAAAAATATTGTTTTTGTAAAAAATATCTAATCTCTGCACCAGGTAACAACAATTTAAGATAAAACTCTGGTCCAGTCGGGGGTTTGTGGGGGCCTCCGTTCTCCTCAGACAGTATCCATCGAAAAAAAGCTACAGTGGTAAAGATAATGTTTGTGTGTCACTGACATTCTTTTAGGTTCTTTCTACTCATAAAATGCACGCGTTACCAAAAATAAAACATTATCACCAACTTGTACAGTCAGTGCAAAATATTATCTTACCCTGCAATCCCTAAAGCAGTGATCCTTATCTCTTAAGATTTAATATATTATTCAAAAGATGACGTGGTGACGTACATTATGTTATGGATAGCGTATGTACTTCACCGACATGTGTTTACCTTACAATCTTGCATGCAATCGCAGACAATGTAGTGAGTGGCAGACTTAAAATTGCTATGAAACAAATGTTAATTTAATAGCATTTTTATCTTTATTTATCATTCGTCTAAACGTCTACACATAGAAAGATAGACAGAATACTCTTATTGCACCTAAATCATGGAAAAGAACACACAAACATCATAAATGAAGATTCTCAATTTATTGCGTACCATAATGTATATAGTTGGTAGCGAAATAATTACATTAGTCACAAATTATGGACCCTGTCGGGCACAGCATATACCAAGTAGGAGAGAGGAGGAAGAACGCTAGGTGTTTAATAATCCTTTGTTGTTGATTACCCTTACTTTTTCATGTTCCATGAATGACCATTCTAAAATATAGGCAACCTTTTTTTTGTTAGCCAATTTTGTGACCCATTTCTGGGTAAAGGACTCCCATCCAAAGCCCCCTGTCTTCATCAATCATTGGACATCGCAAACAACAATAATAAAAAAAGATACATGTACAACCAAAATTTAGAGCAAATATCGGTGAGTCATATATATATTTAATTCATTTGGATTACCAAATGAATCAAATATTGGAAGATAAATAACGTAAAAAAAAGTGTAATATTAAAAATGCACATGTCGGTGCAGTTTCGTAAAATAAGTCAAAGAAATAGCTTTTTAATTTCATTTCAAATACCTATTAAATACTTGTTTGTAGTTCAACTCAATTCTGTTTGATTTAAAATTCCAATTATAATCAATAATTAAAGCAATTTTAAAATGGAAATGAAATGATTTAATGGTTTGAACTTTTGATTCGAATAACCGTAGATGTAGGTAATTCAACACAATAGTTCTGAACGCCACCTAGTAGAAGCATGTCAACAAGTAGTATTTAAGTCAAAGAGTCTTACAGCCATTTATATGAGCCATCAACGTTAGGTCCTTCTGATTCGTAACGGATGATCGGTATCGGAGCAGTCGACTGCCCCTGCGCCGCCGAATACGTCACAGCTATAAGGAGTACGAAGAATAAGGAGATCTGCAAAAGATAAAAACGATGAAATAATAATTATATGATCTGAAGTCTAGACTAGTGAAACTTTATTACGAAAATATTTCAAACATTAAACAGATGCGTAGACCTTTTCAACATTAGTTTTCATAAACAGAAAAGTGGGAAGAAAAAAGCTAACCAATCAAATCTCAAATCAAAAATTCGGAATAAATCCAATTAGTTAAGAACTGCGATACGTAATTACTACGATAAGTCAGAATTACTATACATTAGTACTACGATACGTTAGACCTACAAAACGTTAGAACTGCGCTACGTTACGACTTACGATACGTTATGTTCTACTACGCTATGGTGTGACTAACGATACCTAATGACTAATTAAACAAAACAGTTTCATTGTTATTGTCCTTTGTTTGGTTAAATTAATTAAGTAACAGCTAAGTAAGTATATTGGAATAAAATAAAAACTTTTTACCATCCAAAGTGTCACAACGCATTCGTTTATTATATCCTGTAGCCTGTTTAAGCTTAATTTGTACATCTACTTGAATTCGACCCTAAGGACCAAAATATGAAGGATAAGTACAAGTCTCGTTTAAGGCAAGAAATGCTCAATCTGTCAATATTTGTACTGAGTACTCAACAGAAGGTGCGTAAACGAGTTAAGTGCAAATATCAACAAAGGCGACGCAGGATGTTGCTTTGTTAAGAAAGATCTCATAACAAATTCCGTAATAAATAGTTGTTTCAACTCCCCCTAAAACTATGAAATGAAATAAATGTACTGACGTTAAACTAATGCAGCCGCAACGAAGTGATCCGGCAGACAACCAAAGTTGTCGACATAGCTCACAAAATAAGCAAGCTGAAGTGGCAATAGGTCAGCCATATTAGCCGTAGAATCGATGATCGTTGGGGTAGACGTGTTTTTGAGTTGAGACTGTGAATCAGTAAACGTAATGTGGGACGCCCTAAGGCTAGGTGGACTGACGATCTTCGCAGAATGGCTGGTAGCAGCTGGATGAGAGTTGCCGAAAATCGAGTTGAATGGCGTGCAATAGGAGAGGCCTATGTCCAGCAGTAGACTGCTTTAGGCTGATGATGACGACGTTAAACTATGATATACCAGACGAAAGTATCTACTATTTTGATCTCCAAGCTTTCAAGTCTCTTGGAGCGTCAAGTGTCAAGTTTGATATTGAAACAAGTGCCGATCGAAAAGGCAAACGCCTGACAGCTAAGAGTAGCATTTTTTCACAAGCATTTTTATTTGTTCGGTTTCATAAACTCGTAGGCGTCTTATTTTTATAGTGTAGCACAGAAAAGCTGAACAAAGTTACATGAAGTTTTCATGTAATAAGATGAACATGAAAATAAAAAATGCTCGTTTGAGGTGATAGATAATAATTGGACAAAAATCAACAAACAAAATTAAACTTAACTATAGATTTTTAATTATTATACATTATTATGAGTTTACCTAACGCCTTGAAACTCATCATAATAGTTACAATATACCTAAACACAACTAATTATGGTTTTAGTGATTCAGAGAAACTACCAAGAGTCTACAAATAATTGTTTAAGATGTTGATCACTTTATCTTTCCGATTACTAAAAGTGAACCAGGAAAGGATACCTCTATGATATCTTTGCCACATTAGATATTGGTGGCATCTAAACATTCACACGAACTTGCAAAGTGTCCACAACGTATATCCATCTCATGCCGGAAGGCACAAAGGTTGAAAGTGCTTTCTTCGTGAACAATGAAAATAAGTTTATAGAAATCGTGTTGAAACCGCTAACCACACTCAGTGATTTATATGCACCGTCAGTTTTATATCGTGCACATGCATCGGAGTTACACCACAAGATATAACAGGCAGGGTTTTCTATCCACTATAAAAAATTAATAGAGCATTTTGAGGGATCTACCAACGACCTAAACTATAGGTATAAATATTTTACTATCACAGAAACACGTTCATATAATAAAGAAAAGTTACCTCACCTAACATACCTACTTAGTACCACAAAGAAATATATAATTAATAGCACGAAAAAAAAAATAGTCGGTAGCTGTACGTTGTGACTGTGACAAGAAGGCTAAGCATAATGCTGTGCTCCCCATAGCACAGCGCTTATTTTCTGCTGTCACTCAAAAATAACGTACACAAATTAAATCAGGTATTTAAAATTAAATAGATCTAATAACTAAACATTACTTAAAATTTGATGTGGCTATAAAACAAACAATAGGATAAATACTACTTCTGTAAACATTTTGTAAAAGGAGCTGCACTTTATTAAAGGTGTAATGGTGCACATTTAGAGTAAGATTAAGTTCCATGAGGAACATGCGGTGAGTGTAAAACACTTAAAACTTTTGATGATCTTGATGCAAAGTTGAAAGATTCAATGGATCGGTAATTTGAATGTCTGACATAGGTAAAATCTTTTCAACGTAATAATAATCCTCCAGAAAGTATTTCGGCCCTGGCACCCAACCTCAACGGAGACTATCCTTCGCGGGGGTTATTATAGTGCACACGTGTGTGCGCAGACTCAGTTGCACTCTCTCTTCCTTCACTCTCATAGTCCGATGGGTCGACACGCAATCCGACATGACCGGAGAGAGGTAAGGCGCAGGACCAACGGATTAACGTGCTTGCCGAGGCATAGGGTTATCATATAGCTAACTTCCAAACTCGAGGTTTAACTAAGAAATTCCTATAACACTTGAAAATCGATCCCAGGACCCCACGTTCCGCAGTCGCACTTGCAACCACGACACCAACGGGGCAATTATCGCAACTTTAACGTAACTAAACTTTTCAACGTAATAGCATAATAATTATCTTTTTCTGCGGAGTTGCAATTAACGGGTTTTTTCTTGATCATTTAAATTATCAGAATAGGAACTTAAGATGAGAACGAAAATGTTGCTTAAATTGAAGTCTGATGTAATTTACAAGAGTACTAATTATTTCACACAAACCTATCACACAATCAGTTTCGCGCGGTCATTGCAATTTCAATATAACCGTTGCTGTAGGTCGCAATTGTCTGTCATAAACCTATACGAATGAGCTTTGTAATAGGCACTGTAGAAATGGCTATCACAAAGCTGATATGTTGCATGTATTGCATTATTTATTATCAAGATGAATGGTTTAATCACTCCTGACATTTCCTCGTATTACAGGTGAAACCATCTATCAGAATTTTCTCGGATAGATTCGAGTAAATAGGCGTAATAAATGCATGCATGGTTGGACACTAGCGTATGTTGTAATAATGTGTATTTAGCGTTTTACGACAAAATCAGTTGATGATAGATCACATTTTATGTCAAACAGTTAATAGATTTAAAGCTAATGAGCTTTGAACGTGTTGAGTCCTCGGTGTGGAAAATCAAGCCATCTTCGTTTTTGCTAGTTTTGTGTATAAGTATTTATCAACCGACTCGTGCTTTGCACTACACTGCTAGGCATAAACCATCAATGGCCTTTCTTTAACCTTGAAATATAACTAACACTATTAACAGTCACGGTTTGAAAACTCATCATCTGCCTAGCCTTTTCCCAACTATGTTGGGGTCGGCTTCCAGTCTAACTGGATGCAGCTGAATACCAATATTTACATGGAGCGACTGCCCATGTGAGTCAACAAGTCAGTTACTGGATAATACGATACCCCTTGCTAAGACTGATTGCCAGACATTCAGGCTCCTGATTACTCGTAACGACTGTCCACGAATGACAGCCGGGACCAACGGCTTAACGTGCTTTTCGAGGCATGGAGGGGTCTCGGTATGTAAAGATGGTCACCCATCCACAGACCAATCGCGGCAAGCGCAGCTTAACCTGATCTTCTGAAAACTATGACCTGGTTTGAAAACTATGTAAGATAATGTCCCGGAGCGCCTCACCGTACGTTGGTTCATACTACTAGCACATATTGCACGCACTGCCTCGCTAGGCATTACATACGTTTTATTTGTCAGTTACAAAAGTCCTTTGTTAGAAAACGACTACAGTATATTTTACGATTGATATTGTGCAAACTTTACTCATAGAGGAAGTTGCTCGTCTCAAAAACGTGAGTAAAGTGGGTAGAAATTGTCGGTTTGAGAAAAGAAAGGATTCCGTGATTTGACAACGATCTAAAACTGCATTGTGAACTCCTGTTCATGAAACACGTGTTGACTTCTGACCCGTGATAACGTAACGGTAATAAATTTGCATGCTAAAATTCTTTATAAACAGGTAAACGTTATGTGTAGCAAGAGAAAGCTGAAGCTTTCATAACTTTCAAAGTACAGTGTAACCTATTGCTTATCTACTGCTAATGTAAACATGAAACCAGGTAAGGACTGTGGCTACTGACTTTTTATTGAATTAGTGATATAAATATTATTTTCAAAAAGTAATAAAGATAAAATCAAAATTGGTAAATGCAAATATCAAAATCATGCAATTCCTAACAATCGTAAATGCCTGCTTTAGTCATTGCCACATTTATTATAAACTAAAGAGTGTTTCGTCTTCAAGCTGTCAATCTATTATAATTTCGCCATCTCTGTGCAACTGATAATTTCATGAGCTTGTAATATATTAGTAGCCATTATACGATTTCAAGATAACTTTTGTACCTAGCCTTGTATACAAAAAGTAATTGTAATTAGTTCCCTTTATGAAAATATAGGGCATTTACTTCTAGTCTTCCTGAAACTCAAGATTTTCAGTTATATTAATCTTTTATTTGTTTCACTGATAAGCTTATAGAGATAACTATTGATTTGCTTAAGGATTTGATAAAACAAATGATGATCAGAAGTTTTTCTTTTCAATGGTTTACATATGCTTTACATTTACTTTTCTTGACTTTTCATTTGATTAATACAGTCAAGTACAGCATCGCGAAGGCTGAAGGACGTAAAAAAATGATGAAGCGATAAGATAATTTTATTTAAAAATTACTTAATTATAAATACCGGTCTCATCATCAGCATCAGCGTCAGCATCTTTTTATCAAACGTTGCAAATATGATTCATCGGATTTAAAACGCATCTCTGATAGACTAATATTTTATGCACACTATACAATACGTCAAACAGAATGTAAAAACATGAAGGAAAAAGTCAAGCTTTCAGTCTAAAGCTGTTAGGAAAATCTAGTTATTTACATCTAATAAGTATTCATATGGGTAACAATGGGTAAAAATGTAACCCCATAATACAGGGAGGCAGGGATATCGAAGCGCAACCTGTTACCATAGATTCAGTACATGATTTTGAACCGCTGCGATGAAACTTTTACACAAATTTTGCAGAAACAGCAAATTTTCTTTTTTGATAACTGACGAATAATTTCTAACCTCTAAAGGTCAGCTAGAATCATGTACTGAATTCATGTTTACAGTTTGCGCTTCGATGTCCCTGCCAGCCTGTATATTGTGGATGTCAGTTTTAGAGCTCTTATTATTAAAGCCACTTTACTGGCACTTAGTGAAGAAGAAAGGACATAATCGAGGCGTATAAGTAATTTTAATGCGCTTTTCGTAAGAAAGCTTTCAAAAAAAGCTTTCTATGTGCGACGTATAGTCACGATAAGAATAACGAATGCATGATTGACAATTTGTCAATTACGATTTGAAAAAATAAGTTCTGGAAGTTTTTCGGTGTCTCAAAATAAAAAAATGAATGTTTCCTCACCATTATATTAGGATGTAGGGCAGGGGACGTCAGTACAAAGGGACTGGATGCAATCACAGGCACAAATGTGTGCTCGTTGACACTGCATGGGGTTTATATACCGGCGTGTTTACCTATGAACTTCGTGCGACCCGACGCCGGCGCAGGCGCATCCCGGCGATACATCTCCGCGACGCTCACTTACAAACGTGCCCGTACTCATGCTAAACAATCAGATACTAATGGAAATCGAATTATCTTAACAATTTTGACGATCGGAATGTTTATAAAATTATTTTATTCAATTAGATTTCACAATTTTGGACCCTGTTGTACGATTGAACTTTACAAAATTTTCATATCTAAACCTCCATTAAGTCTCATAAGGTAGATAGTGTAATTGCCATGTAAAATTGGCAATTATTGCCCTTAAGGACTAACGAAATTTAATGACAGAGTTCAGTAGGTTTATAGGTTCATAATTATATCTATTTAATAAAGTTTTTTGAATGTTTCTCCACTGATTTGTCGTTAGCTATGACAAAGTAGCGACGGTTTAGAAGCCATTAAAGTATGATGTATGTTTTTTGATTTACCTAGTTAATCAGTAGGTTTAACGCAGCCTATGCAATATTAATCATGTGACAAAAATAGAAGCTGAGTTCATCTTTTTACTGTCGACTCATACAGGGTGGCAGGGACATCGACGGCATGGCAAACTGTTACCATGGATTCAGTACATCATTCTGAACCCCTGCGTTGAAATGTTTCGTCGGTTATCAAAAAAACAAAAATTGCTCTTCGATACATTTTAACCGCGTAGGTATTGCACTTTTCTATGAAACAGCAAATTTGATAAATGGAGAAAAATGTCTACGCTAGGGGATCTAGAATGATGTGCTGAATTCATGGGTACAGCTTGCGTGTCGTTATCCTTGCCAGCCCTTATACTGAAGAAATTGGGAACGAATACACCAGTGCAAAATTCTATATCAAAAAGAAGGCTGCATCCCAAATTATTTTTCTGAAATACGAATTTAAGAGCATAACGCTAAAGCGGTCTTTTAATAACTGTTATTACTAATACAAGCCGAGCTGCCAAGCTTGGTTAGGTACTATTGTGATAAGGTATATAGGTACAGCACATCCTTTTCAGGTCTAAACGTATACGAATTCTTACGATTATGATTATAATCCGAGGTAACGTTATGTTTTGTATTACCCTAGCAATAGCCTGCCTTGTCGTAGGTAGGCTCTGGGGCACACGAGAACAGTCCCATGTACACTTTAACTTCTCCAGTTACGATTGTACCGACTGTACCTGCACACCTGTTCCTACTCCTTCAGTGACTACTGGCATGATGTAAAGTATTCATCAAACAAGATATGCTTTGGTTTACCGGCATTAGCTTTTTATTGGCAAAATTTTATTATTGACCTGTATGTTATTTTTTTCTGTGAAAGCTAGTTTATCAAATCGGTTGTCGTAACAATTAAGCTATTTAACCGACTTCTAAAAAAGGAGGAGGTTCTCAATTCGGATGTCTGTATTTTTTTTTTTTATGTTTTTTCGCCCATAACTCTGTCGCTTGCCAACCGATATGAAAAATTCTTTTTTTGTTGGAAAGGGTATGTATAAGGACTTCCCAAATGGTTCCATAGAAATTTCATCTACAAAAGATTAGGAAGCTAGCTAGTGAGAAGACTGCTCTAATGGCATATCATGGCTACGTAGGTTCAGTACTTAGATACGGAATACTAGTCTGGGGTAACTCAACACATATTAATAAGGTCTTTATATCGCAGAAAAAATGTGTAAGAGCAATATGTGGTGCTGGGCCGATCGATACATGTAAACCTCTTTTTAAGAAACTTAATGTACTAACTGTAACTTCCCTTTACATCTTTGAAATTGCTACTTTTGTTAAGAAACATGCAGATCTATTTATGAAAGCAAAGGAGAATAAAAGATTTTTATCGAGAGACCCCACTAAGTTACAAACACCGGCCACGTCCACCGCATTATATAAAAAAAACTGTGGATACACAACAATCCAAATTTTTAATAAAATACCAAAATCTATTCGTGAATTGCCCCTTATGCGTTTAAGACATATATTAAAGAAATGGCTTATTGAAAAATGTTTTTATGATATTAACGAATTCATGACATGTAAATAATAATACTTTTATTTTTTATCTGTTTTTTTTTTGGAGGTTATGGATCTATTTTTGTATTTAAGAAATGACTTATTGTTTTTATAATATTGCTAAATTAATTAATGACATGTGAATAATAATAATGACATTTTAAATTGTATCAATTGTAAATGAATCAATTCTGCATACCGATTATACGGTGAGACATGCTGAACTTCTACAATGTATAATGTAACGTAACACCCTGTAACCATGTTTCTGGCAAAATAAATTATTCTTATTCTTATTCTCATCAAAAACGATTTAGTAGTTTGGTTTTTAAACCAAAATTACAACTTAAAAGTTGAAAATAAAAACTTTTATGCAAAAAAAAAAACAACCGACTTCCAAAAACGACACTACAAAGTGAAAAAAAAACTTTAATTTCGTAAGTCAGTAAGTAAGTAAGTAAAAGTTTTTTATACTATTAAGAAGTTTTTTATAACTTGGCACTCGTTCACCGTAGGCGAAGCTGTAGCGTATACATCACGTACACCTTTTCGTAGACGTTGCTTAAATACTGCATCACCGCTAACAGGGCTGTATTTGATAAATAATGCTAGGGTCCAAGATAGTGTATACTTATTTAGAGGTAATCTATTCATTCGAGACCTGAAAACTTCTAGGAACTTAGGAACTCAAACTACGGGAGGGAAGATCTAAAAGAGTGACTCAAAATGAACGTATAATTAACGATACGTATTTAATTTCTAAAACATTACCATTCTAATTTCGGCAGTAGGTGAGATCTGCGCGATTCAACGCGATCTCCACTCCAACGCCAAATTCGAAGGCACCCAACGAGATCATGCCATCAATAGTTCTTTTTTAATTTATTTATCTTCTGTCTTCAATTTCATATCGTTTAAGAACACTGTATAAATTAGCTGTAGGTTTCCCGAATAGAATAAAATAAAGTAAGTTATGTTTAAGTAACAAGTACCCAATGGGGGCGAGTCTATAGCTTAGTATTTTAACCAACTCTTTAAAAACATTATTTCAGAACAAAGCGTTTGTGCGTGAAAGACTTATACAAGCCCTATCAACACATTCCGAATTAAGAATATAATATGTAGAAGTGCCATAAAAACATTTTATGGTATGCATTTTTGATGGCACACCCATGACGACGCTTGAGCAATCAAGATTTTTTTTATACAAAAGAGAAAATAAAGGATGCTTTTACATAATGAAACAAAGACGTTATAACAATGTACTTTGGAAAATGTATGAATTAACTTACTATGGCTACAACAATGCTCTTATGGGGGCATGAGGAATCTGCCTTCTCAACTAGTTATCGAACCATGGAAAGGTTTTATTGTTCAACTTCCTTATTTCTGTACGGGTTAACAAGACAAGAGATAACAATGCCTAAGTTTTCACAGTTTAGAATCCATGTCAAAGAGATGATACAAATTTATTTTTGCTTTTCTTTCAATAGGTTTTCATGTTGTTTCAGGTTTTCAGGTATCACTTCCAATGCTACCTTAGAGAGCATTTTTATTTGCAAATGGGAAGTGATACCTGCCTAATCTTTATTTGTTGCACAATTTTTTTGCTATGGCGATAATAGCACCTTTATGCAGCCTTGGAAGATGATTTATTTTGTTGTAAAAATATTTCTATAAAATAAAATTATGCGAATCATAAAAAATTGCATTGTCATTGATTTATCTTGTTTGTCAATCCTATAAAAATTACTTACGTAAGTATTTAAAACGTTTGTTAGCTATAAGGACCCAGATAGCCTTGCGGATCGCCCTATGACTTGCGACTTCAACTGAGGTGGTTATAAATAATGTCCGGGTCGTATTCTAATACTTTACTCATCGGGAATTGCAACATAATGCATGAGTAGCGTAGCGTGGAGTAGTAGGTACTGAGAAAACCAGTCAAAGATCTATCCAAACCTTGTCTACAGTAACGTAAGTGAGGATAACTTTCTATAGGTATAAGCAACAAGCGTTACATCGCAGAACATTTTCAAGTATTACTGAAACCTTAAAAATATATACAAAAAAAAAATAGTATGTTATTTATGTCTGGAAGCATTAGCATCGATGAATAAATGATTTGATGCACTGGGTTTTCCTACACAGATATGTTCGACCTGCACCGGGAAATTATAAATTGAACTCTAGGATCAGGTTAAACGTCAGTAAGAAACTAGTTTGGTAATTAAAGTACACATCGCATCGCATAACGTTAATCTAAGAACTATTTTAAAGAACATTAGGGAAATGAAAAGGTGAGTTGATGTAAGTTCACAGACCAACTTTCTCCAGTGTCCTTTGCATACATTTCTTATCAACAGCCTTCACATAAAACTTCACCCTCATGTAGCAAACTCGTTTGGTTATTAAAGTAGATAATCGCTTAACGTAAATCCGATAGAATGAGTTTTATGAACATTAAACGTAAAGGTGAGTTGATCATAAGTTCATAAGATTATGTCCATTGCCTATTAAATTTACCTTACCTGCACGGGTGGGCTAATATTTGTGGCCCGATAATATGTATGTTCCACAGCCACAACTACAACACGTGGACGGACTCCAATTTGTATAAAAATGAATAGTTATCACCACGAACCACATTTGGCCTTCAAAATCAATGACGTGGGCAATTCCGACCACATCAAGGCCACGTCGCAGCCACAATCCAACCACCAGCGAGATGGTGCACTAGCGGCCGGCCACATCGCAAACAAAACGACCTGTCTGTCTGCAAACACTAGCCACAGCGTAACCACATCGCAACTAATAGCTACAGCTCAACCACATTGAAATGTTGTAACCACTGTTTGGCCACATTTGGTCGCTGCGATACAGTGTGGTTGTGGTATGTGTGTGCGGGCCCTAACACTATTGATAGTATTGTTACATAAATTGTTTCCATCGCTAGACGGGTGCTTTCGGGAATTTTGTACCCTAAACATTTCCCCTTATATTTGAAGGAATCCCCTCCCCAGGAAAGGATCTCTTATACTCTTTCTTTGCGACAGAGCTTGGAGGACGTTGAATAATTAATCGTATTTTAAGTCTGTGATTTATTAGTTGATCCTGTGCACAAAATTGAGGAAAACATTGACTGTAATATAACATGATTGTAATACAAACAAGGACGTCTTAAACTTTTTTAGGCCTGTACTGTCCCACTGCTGGCCAAAGCCCACCCCCAAATCCTTCCAGGGACTCTTTTCCCGCGCCACATCGAACCAGCCCTTGCGGTACGCGTCTTAGCGTATAATTAGAAAATTCAACAAGCCCTCTATACCCTTTATAATGCATGGAAAGCCCGATTTTCCAATAACTAGCACACACTCTACACAATAGCTAGTTATTTTTAAATCAAAATAAATGATACCTGCCGTTTTAGAATTTTTAGACTTAATAAAGATTATAGTAGGTACTAAGTCAAAAACAAGTAAGGAGCCACCGCTGTGATCAATAGGTACACGTTTCTTCTCTGTATGACGAGGTGCCTTTACCCTGTTGTGGGAAATTTACAAAATTGTTACTACATAACTCAAAGTTATCATGATTTAATCCGTCACGATTGTGAGTTTACTACCTCACATGTTTGCCAATCTGCATTTCGCTTAAATTTTCTCTGCAACAAACTGTAATATCATTAATATCATCTTCCGTGAATAAAACCTCGTCTTCACAGGTTTAATTAAGTGTTTGCGCAAACTGATCAAGTTTCATTTGAGTGTTGGAGGGGTTCACGCTAAGGTTGCACAAAGCCGTCATACACTAGACGAGCTAATGTCCGATAAAGACCGAGGGTCCGTTGTGAAATATGTACATGTAGGTACCCACGTACATGCGTCGCGTCGACACGCACTGACCCCACCGAAGCCAGTTCTACGTATGGCATTTGATGAAACCAATAAAATATATAAAGTAATTAGCTTAAAGCTTCTGCATTTATTTAATGTCCAAGTAATGCACACTTATTGATTCGCATTTAATAAGGTCTATGATGGATTCAAAGGTTATACTATGGTACATTCTGAATTTAGAAGCAAACAGTTTTGCCCGTGGTTTCGCCCGCGTGGTGGTCGAAAATTATCCCAAGTCAACGTAGGTACTACCGGGATAAAACGTATCATATGTCTTAACCTAGGTTATCAAATTCATTTATTCAAATCCATTCAGCCGTTTTAGCGTGAAAGTGTTACAAACAAATAAAATCACTTTCGCATTTATAATATTTCGTGGTTTCATTTTCGATACAAATTAACAGGTAGTCCTTTGACCTACAAGGCAACACTCGCACGCTTTAATAATTTTATATTTATTTAGTATCGATTATTTTTAACTCGATTAAAAACCAGTATTCTACCTCCCCACTATAGGTACGTAGCCATGACAGTTCATTCTTTTTCCGTGCGAGGCAACGAGCGCACGCGCTCCTACCTTCGAGTTGTTAAGAAAGTAAAATTATTTTGATTTTCAACGTTCACGATGCCTAAAAGATCGTTCGACGAGAAGATGGAGTACTATTTCCAAAAAATGGAAAAATTAAAAGATAAACATCGACGTAAACGTCGGCGTTTAGATTCATTCTCATCTTCAGATGAAGAAAAAATTGATAATGTTCAAGGTAAGTGGTGTATCTAAAATTATATTTTCGCTAAAGAATCGTACAAATACTGTTCAATTTGAAAGTACCTTTTGTTACGATGATTTGCCATAGATTCTAATTAGAACGCGGCAAGATTATGAAACCTACCCGCCATTGATTCTAAAATGAACAAGGCGTAACTATTCATGTTCTCTAAGCAGGTTATAGATTCAAGTTATGAACTATTCCTGTTTATCGTCATTTTATTTTTGACTTACGTAACCTATTGGTCGTTGTTGTTGTCCTCTAGAAGGCGAAACTTCGACGGTGCACCTAATCGAGCCTGACCTGGTTGAAGCGGTGCCATTACCTGATTTAGACGAACATGCTATCGCCACAGCGTCACCGACAATGGATGAACGCAATACACAAAATGATTTACCACTGCCACCGGCACCAGCACCGGAACCGACACCGGCACCGGCTGCGGTGGCATTAGAGACCGAGGCTTGTCCACCTCTTGACCCAGAAATTCTATCCGCCCTGGGTGAGGCCACAGACTCGGGACCAACGTGGGGTCAAGAGATACATAATAATTTGACCCAGCTCTGGCTCCCATTGTTAAAAACCGGTATGGACAAGGAAGTTAGAGAAAAGGTATTAAAACGGTACCTTATTCCCAGCAATTGCACTTTATTGCAAGCCCCAAAACTCAACATTGAGATATCGGCGGCAGTTATAGAAATGGTCAGATTGCGTGACAAAAAAGTCGAAGCTATGCAACAACAACTTGGCGCAGGGATCACTGCTATCAGCCGGGCTATGTCGACATTGTTGACAAGCGACAATAAAATAGATGCGATTAAAATGCTCAGTGACGGCTGTCGCATTCTATGTGATTTGCATCACCATGAAACCCAGGCTAGGATCAAAATGATTACACCAGGGCTAGCAAAACCCTTTTTGAACCTGATTCAAGAAAGTGAACGTGATGAAACCTTGTTTGGTGTCAGTCTGCCAGAGAAAATTAAAGCTTCTAAGACTATTGAGAAGCAGGGACTGCAGATCAAAAAGACAGTGCCTCCGCCGAGGTCTAATCCTGTTGCTCCCAGCACAAGTGCGGCCCGTCAACCATTCCAGGGAAACTGGAACGGGCCTCCTCGATACTCAACAAACAGGGGGGGGCGAGGAGGCCACAGGAAGTTACCCACGTCATCGAGACGACCAGCAACAACCCCGTCGGCACAACTCAAGGCGTACCAGAGCAAGTCACGTGCCCCACCACATCCTTAATACAGGTACATGCAGGTCGCGTTAAATTTTTCTATAATTGTTGGCTTAACATTACAGACAATGTTAATATTCTTAGCTGGGTTCTGAATGGAGTACATATACCGTTTATAACCAAACCGTATCAATCAAATGTACCGCGATTATCGTGGTCATCAAAAGAACAGCATGAAATGTGCATGGCTATCGATAATTTACTTAAACTAGGTGCTATTTCACAAGTTGATCAATGTGAAGATCAGTTTATTTCAAGTACGTTTTTAGCCCCTAAGCCTAATGGTACTAAAAGGTTTATTTTGAATTTAAAATTATTAAATCGTTTTATACCAAAGACTCATTTTAAAATGGAGGATTATCGGACTGCTTGCAAGTTATTACAAAACAACTGGTTTATGGCAACTATTGACTTAAAGGAATCATACTTACTTATACCTATCGATACAGAATCTCGAAAATACCTTCGATTCCAGCACATCGCACCAAATTCAAATGAAATTATAACGTACGAATTTAGTGCTTTATGTTATGGCCTAGGGATAGCACCTAGGTGTTTTACTAAGATAGTCAGAGAAGTCGTAGCACACTTACGTAGTCGTGGTCACAAATCGGTCTGCTATCTTGACGATATTTGTTGCTTAGCTAAGAGCTATGATGAATGCCTTCGTAATGTTCAAGAGACGATAGCATTGTTTGAGTGTTTAGGTTTCGTAATAAATTACGATAAAAGCCAATTACAGCCACAACAAGTGTGCAAATTTTTAGGATTTATGTATGATGCCACTCAAATGACCCTTTCACTACCTTTAGAAAAACGTAATAAGATAGCCTGTATGGTTCAAAGATTTGCTAAATTACCTATTGTCACCATCCGTGAGTTTTCTCAATTAATAGGCGTCCTTGTATCAGCTTGCCCAGCAGCACGCTATGGTTGGCTGTATACAAAAATATTAGAACGACAAAAATACATATTGTTAAAACAACATGGTACATTTGAAGCTAAAGTAAAACTACCAAAAATTATTTTAAACGACCTTAACTGGTGGATGAATAATATTTACATAATACACAGGCCTATAAAAAACGAAACCTATGCTATGGAAATATACACTGACGCGTCGCGTACTGGCTGGGGTGCCTGTTGTAATGGTTCCAAGGTAAACGGTTCTTGGAAAGAGAGTGAACTTCAGTTCCATATTAATTATTTAGAACTGTTATCTATATTCTTGGCTCTTAAATGTTTTGTAAAAGATAGGTCTAATTGTGCTATCTTACTCCGCGTAGACAACACTACAGCCATTAGTTATATAAACCGCATGGGCGGTATACAATTCCAGCATTTGAACACACTGTCTCGTGATATTTGGCAATGGTGCGAGTCGAGACAGCTGTGGCTATTTGCCTCGTATATAAATACGAAGGACAATATCGAGGCTGATGAAGAGTCACGCAGAGTGAATCCTGAGGCCGAGTGGGAATTGTCAGAAGCAGCTTTTAATTGCATCGTTAAAAAGCTCGGTAACCCAGAGATTGACTTGTTTGCTTCTCGCACTAACGCCAAGTGTCTCGAATATGTAGCTTGGAAACAGGATCCAGACGCTATTAATGTGGACGCATTCACAATAAGCTGGAGTGAGAAATTCTTTTACGCTTTTCCCCCTTTTGCTTTGTTATTAAACTGTATACAAAAGATTATCCAAGATAAAGCTACAGGTATATTAGTATTTCCGATGTGGCCTGCACAGGCTTGGTACCCTCAATTAATGGACTTATTAGTTACTGATATAGTTATTTTAGGCCCTCAACCAAACTTAGTACTCTCACATTTCAGACAGCAACACCCACTCCACCGGACGCTTACCCTGGGTGCAGCGGTGCTCTCCGGTGCGCGTTCTCCCGCCGCGGCGTGCCGCCTTCCGCCCTAAATTTAATGATTGGGTCGCTGTCAGATAAAACCTCGCAGCAATACGGGGTTTGCTACAAGCTGTGGTGGAAATTCTGCCACGATAACGATTACAACGTATTTGATACCTCGGTTGCCCATATTGTATCTTTTTTATCAGAATTGTTTGAAAGTGGTGCGTCCTACGGCACACTTAATAATCACCGTTCAGCCCTGTCATTACTCCTTGGCAATAATATAGGTTCGGATGACTGTATCAAAAGGCTAATGAAAGGAATATTTAGAATAAGACCGTCCTTACCGAAATACTCAAGTACTTGGGACCCACAACTAGTGTTAGGTCATATTTCAGACTGGGTTCCTAATAGTCAATTAAGTTTAGAAAAACTAACCAAAAAACTAGTTATTTTACTGGCCTTATGTACGGCACACAGAGTCCAAACGTTTTCTTTGATTAAAACAGATAACATAAAAATAAGAACTAACGGAGTTGAGATTGTAATATCAGATATGATTAAAACTTCAGGGATAGGACGAGATCAGCCAGTTTTGTTTTTGCCCTTTTTCCGCGAAAATGTTTCGATTTGTCCGGCCACAACGATTGTTGACTACTTGTCTATGACTCGAGACTTAAGACCTTCGAGTACTGATCATCTCTTAATTTCTATGAAGCGCCCCCACAGGGGCGCGACAGCACAGAGTATAAGCAGATGGATCAAACAAACGTTGTGCGAGAGCGGTATCGACGTGGCGGTGTTCGGCGCGCACAGCGTCCGGCACGCCGCCACGTCGGCTGCGCGCGCGACCGGTCTCAGCGTTGACGTGATCCGCAAAACTGCTGGCTGGACTGCGTCGTCCCAAACTTTTGCCAAATTTTATCATAGACCCCTCATACAGGAGTCAAAATTTGCTAAATCAGTTTGTTTGCCGTCCAATAATAATGATTCAGAATAAACTTAATCTTCGTTTGATGATCAATATTGTATGGAAATAACTTAAATTATTAAGTTCTTTATAATGGTTAAATATAAGTACCATAAATGATTAAATAAATAAATAGATTTTTCACTCTTACTTCGTATTTCATTTATCGTGTACAGATAAACCTACGATAAATACTGACAAAACTTAATCTTTAAACATCTACCTGTTAATTTGTATCGAAAATGAAACCACGAAATATTATATATGATCAAACGAACTTCTCAAGTGAAGTTCGATCAATATAATATGAGTGGTTTCATTTGAAGATACAAATCTCCCACCCGCCCGTATCCCAGTTTTGTAAAATACGGGAAGAGTGAAATTAAATCGTTACTTTAAAAGAATGAACTGTCATGGCTACGTACCTATAGTGGGGAGGTAGAATACTGGTTTTTAATCGAGTTAAAAATAATCGATACTAAATAAATATAAAATTATTAAAGCGTGCGAGTGTTGCCTTGTAGGTCAAAGGACTACCTGTTAATTTGTATCTTCAAATGAAACCACTCATATTATATTGATCGAACTTCACTTGAGAAGTTCGTTTGATCATATATAATATTATAGTTAGAATTAGGATGTTAGGATTTACCGATTACTGATAAGAATTAACTTTCTTTTATGTTTTGATTGTGTGTTTTATTGACAATCTGAATGCACGGGAGTGTCCGCGCCAAGACGAACCAATAACAAATAGCGGGGGTGTTCTCCTGCTATTTCTTTTTGGTCGTCGTCTTGGCTGGTCTTCCTTCCTTTTCTCGAAGCGTTTCGTCGCATGTTCGCCTTAATGTGTGCTCAAATTCTCATGATAAGATGTGGTTATAGCAGACTTATCATATGTCTAGCTTTTATACTTTGGATTTTATGAATACTTAAAATACGTCGATTTCGTTACTGATTCACTCACTCACTCATCAAAACCTCCATGGCACTCCCCGAATTCCTAGAAAGCTGAAAGTTATGCAGGCTAGGATGTGCACACAAACGGCAACAAAAATTAAGAAATCTGTAACTTTTACACTACAACCCCTTTAAAGGAGTTTGGCTCTACATTAGATCTGATAACTTTTTAAAAGTGAAAGCGTTATACGAGTCTTGGCAACCTACTTTATACGAAATTATTTTAGTGAGTCATAATTACGAATTTGCAAAATAACGAGGAAAAAATAGGAACTCCAGTTTAAATGTTTTTTGAACCACCAGCCACCTATCCCCACCTGAATAGGTAACCTAAGTTTTTTTTTAAGTTAGAAAGATAATCAAAATATTTATATTTTCTTAGGTCCATTCCTGTACAATAGATTAAATAGAAAACTAAGTATCTATAAACTAAATTACTATAACTGTAAAAAAATTATACTTAATTATTTACTAACCAACAATTATGCACAGACAGAAGATCTACTTATTGGCTTCAAATAAAAATGCTAACACGCAATTTTACTTTTATTTCTTCAGCTTTATAATATTAGTTTGGATGAATTTGCACTAATACATCCATTACCACTAAGTATTTATTATTATCATTTAAGTATATTATTATAATATTATATTTTGAGCTTGCGGTGCGCCTACGTGTAGGTAATTCGAAAATCTACATCCTGTCGGATTTTCATACAAACTTTCAACCAACACCGCCATCCAACCACCCATTCCATTTCATTCCATTTTTATAACAAAAACACTGAAACACGTATTAAGTACTTACTTTATTATCAACCAAAAAAACAAATAAGTACGAATTTTGACAGATTCTACTTCTACTTTCTATTCTTCTACTTCTAACAAAACGAGGGATTTTCATACAAACTTTCAACCCCTTTTTTACCACCACTGCTGCACTGCTTTTATAAAATCACTGAAACACTTATTTCTAAATAATCATAATATTTATCATAAATTTTAAACTGTTTGCCCCTTCTTTACAATACAACAAAGCAATCAATACATCGATGTGATTCTGCACAGACTAATTGGAAGAAATGATTGAAAAATATTAAAATGTATGTTTGTTTGCCTGTAAGCCCACGTACGCACGGACGACGTAAAGTATCGCGCAATGGTTTTTAAGAATTTAACAGAATGCATCCCAGCGCGTCGACAAAACAGACTGTTTGGTAACTCCAGTGCGCGAAAAAAACCACCGGGATGTTTTTACGTCCCTGCGAACGTGGGCTGAGTATAAAGTGAGTGATGCTTTTTCACAGCAAAACTACAGAATCGATTAGAGCATTTTTACCAAATGGGTTCTTATATTATTTCTACTTATGGCAAATAAAACTTAATTACTAAAATCATTAGTTAAAGGCCTATTCTATTCAGATACCTATAAGCGATACTCGATAGATACGGTTGTGGGTAACAACGAAATATGAGCAGTATTCCGCCGGCTAGGTTAACAATACTTAAAAATCTAAATCAACAATGAACATAAAAACAACACAGCTGAAAAAAAATATTCATCCAGTGACAACCCTCTATAATCAATCAACTATGGTAAATAAAACTTGATATGGTTTATTGGTCTATGCTACTAATAGGTATGAGAAATATACTCCCACTAGACTAATTATTATGTAAATCCTACTAATATTATAAACACGAAAGTTTGTATGGATGGATGGATGGAGGTTTGTTATCCATTCACGCAAAAACTATTGAACGGATTTGGATGAAATTTGGCACACAGATGGATAGGACTTTTATCCCGATGTTCCCACGGGATCGAAGCTTATGCGGGTGAAACCGCGGGGCGCAGCTATTATTCACATAAATATAAGGTACAAGAAGAATGTGCTTCATAAGTAACCATTGAGCACTCAGCAAAATCACGCTGAAAACATTGGCATTTAACAAAAGAAATGTAGAAATTAACAGACGTAACCGAAGCTGTTATTACAAACAGTAATGTAATGAACATTTCAGGTTCGTTTAAAATAACTAATTTGCTAATTAGGAACGTTTAACGAAGCGTAAGTAGTAGCAAATTGTGACTACGTAAGTTGGTACATATAGCTATTGAATGTACCACTATACCTAATTGTTGTGCTAGTATAGTAAAAACTGGTTCATTCCACTGGCTCGGGCTGAGTGACAGCTAAATAGCGAGCACTAGCGTGTGCCCAGACGCATGTGACGTAACCCTGTAATATAACTTCGTATCCTGCGATTGTATAATTCTTTTTACTTTACTTTCTACATATCTGAAATTAGTTGTGCCCGAAAATTGTCAAGCAAATGGCAAACCGTGATATGAGCTAACTATCACGATTCGTCATTTGCCTGGTAATTTCATAACTGTAGTAGTGATGACATCACATAACTCTAAGTTACAGCATAAAGTCAACTGTCTGCTGAATATCGTAATCTATTGAAATGTCTGTGTTTTTTTTTTCTTTTTCTTGAGCGCAAATTTTAGAAGATCATATCGGTAGGGTCTAATACTCGCCTTTGCTAGGTTGAGTGCCTGCAATCCCATTAAAGGTGACGAAAACCTGTATCATGTAAATTGCAAAATTTAGCAGCATCAACTTACAATGTGCACCTGCCGTGCGATTCTGTAACCATCTAACCGTGAAAACTTAGGTGAAGTGAGCGTGGAGTGAGCTGTCATTCCAACTAATGCTAGGGATTGACACTATTGACAGCTCACTATAAGCTCACTTCACCTAACTTTCACGGTGAGATTTTTACAGAATCGAGCGGCAGATGTCTTATTATTTATTGGAAAGAGCTGTTGTGGAAGAAAATCTATGATCTAAGATAACGTGATGTCTTGACGCTGCATGAGCGTGTATGATCCATCGCAACTCATCAGATGTCCAGCGCGCACAGGATGGATGGAAAGCAGCACATGAAGTGATTTTTTGTTCCGTTGGTGTAATTGCTGAATGGCGTTCCAGTGTGAGGATAAATAAATAAATTATACTGGATTTCAATAAAGAGGATGGGTTTTTTGATCTATCGGCAGCCAAGTCCTATATTTTTGCCCATCCTTCTGAGGAAAGGATTTTATGTAAAAGAGGAAAGTGACTTCAAAAATATATCTTATAACATTTTTATTTAAAATAAAACATACATAGATAAGTTAATTACAATGGTAAGGTATTTACAAAAGTATAAAAATAAAATTGAACACTTCTCTTGTTGGTGTTGTATCACAAAAACAAAATTAGATCTAGAGTAATTTCCGTAATTTTATGAAACCTATTTGTTATTAATCTCAAGTCTATAATATTGAGTTCCATAAAATGATGAATACTATCCTAAGGAGTTTTATTTTACATCTCCGCCTGTACAGCAGAAATAAAGTACTGGCAACATTGTGAGAATCAAACGCTTGCTTCATTTCACAAGATACCTGTTTCTAAAGAAAAGTTTGACTCTCATAACGGCATCGTGGGTTATTAGCTTCAAGATCAAGTCTTTAAAAATGATATCAGTTACTGAACAAAAATATCGACCAGGGAACTAATAGCATACCTAGTAATTATCTGACATATTGAGTATTATATTATCTTGTAAAATAACAATTCATCTTTACTCTACACTTACAAGCCTATGACCACAATATGTGAATACTGCTTACGGCTATGAATACATTTTGTTATCATCCAACCACGGGTCACGCTTGGTCCATATTGAAGTCGTTTATTATATGATTGGATAACAAGTCTTAAGATTTTTGTATGTGACATAATGCAGGTGATAGGCGATATCTAGTCTTAAAGTATATGGCATTTGGAGGTCCTGCCATCAGAACATTCACGGTATCAACACTTAAGAGTCACTGTGAGTCACTTTACTGCTGGTAGTAAGTACCTTTGTAGTCGAGGGCTGCTCTGTCTTCCTGTTGTCTGGCAGCGCCTTCTGGGTTGTTCTTAGCCTCAATAGCATCGCGCTCCTGGAAAATTACATTTAATCCTATTAGAAGGTACTCTTAACAAGTTTAATTTTGACCTCACTGATGTTTATAACTTTGTATCTTTTTCTAGTTGTTTTCTCTTAATAACTATGCTTAGAAGAAAAATCTAACCATATATTTAAAACTTGAATGGCTGATCGAGCGTGGGACTAAAACATAAAAAAGATCCAAATATCGTTTTAAACGTCGCTGGGTGTGTAATAGTGTAGGTACTGCGTAGGTAGGACCTTTCTCTTTTGTAAAGCAGTTATTAATTGCACGCAGTCCTACCATTCGCCTTCAACACAATAAAGTGCTGTAGCTGAATAGTCAGAATATTCTCAGCAATAGTATGCATTCGAACGTGATAGACAGAATGATCTAGATATTTTGTATGTCTTTTGGAAGGTAATAACTGGTTAAAAACCTAGCCAAACTTCGCCGTATCAAAGAAGCGCATTAAAACTGACGATAACGAATATTAAAGCTTGACTTAAAATGTTCTTCAAGACCGTTCCGGAGTAAGAGTTCTGTGAGACATTACTTTAAATATTACTGACGCTGAAAACCACAACCAACAGCCGGAAAGATCTTTGTTGTATGTAGTTGAATATACTGTAATAACCGATTTCGTTCGATTTTAGCAATATCTTTGTGTAGACATTGTTATATAAAAAAAATAATAATACTTACAGCGTTAGCCTTGATTCCAGCGTAGATCAGGTCAAGACCTTTCTGGATTTCAGGGGATACGGGGGGAGGAGTGGGGATGTGGTCGCCCTTGACCCTGAATCCGAACTCGTCAGCGGTGTACTCAACGGTTATGACCTGACCGTCAGGAGCGGTGTAAGAGTAGGAGCCTTGCTGGACCAACGCGTTATGGTCTTCACCAACGGCCCTCAGGAATCCTTCCTCGGAAGCCTGGATGTTGTTACCGGTTTCATATCTGAAAGGTTTTAAGATCTAAAATTAATAATGCTGTCTATATAAAACTTTGGAAAATAGACAAATTAACGATGTGTCTAACTGTAAAGTCGAAACGGCAAAATCTATTACCAATATACTTTTAAGTCCGCCAAATGCAAAATTTACTTCATTCTAAGGTCTTTATAATGATGTTGATCCTTCTTCGAAAAACAAACACTCAATAGTAAAAAATTGTGAAGTTCATAAATTACAAAAACCAACGTGCTGTTCTTAAGAAATTTGTTCCTATTAAATGTGTTAAAACAGTATAATTTATTCGTGTTTACTTAAGTTTATATGAGTAGGTATGCGTAATCTCCGAGGTGGTAAAAGTGATGGGTCAAGGTTAATAGTCATTTGAAGAGCAAAGAAAATAAAATATAATACCTACTACAAAGGTAAGTGCACAGTGGTGATGATTCGACAACGTATATAGAAAAAAAAATACGGATATTAAATGAAAGATAAATAAGAGAACAATAATTAAGGTAACACAGTTATTTCAGGCTAATGTTAACACTGTTGTTGTTTTTTGTTGCAATTTGACCGGAGCTGTTATTAATTGACATAAATACTCACGCTGTCTTGTAGCTTCCATCGGTACCCTGCTCCTTGTCAAAACGGATGATGGGAATGTAGGTGGTGGTTTCCAACGAGACCTTGGGCCTGAAGTCGTCGATCTGCTTAGCCGGTCTGTACTCCTGCTGCTGTTGTTGGGGTGGCTGTCTGTACTCCTGTTGTTGCTGGTAGTTGTTATAGTTCTGCTCCGCTGGCTGCTGGTCCTCCACTTCTTGCTGCTCAGGCTTGAGAGACACTCTCCTCTGCGGCAGAGCCGTCGCCAGGGACAGCAGCGCACAAGAAACGACCTGAAACCACAAAACCCCATTCAAAAGATGCAACACACTTGAACTTTAAAGGTACCAGTTAAATAACGAAATGATGTCAGAGAGAAGAGCTTAATCATATTCGGAATGTCGCAAGATAAGATGGAACAGATACAATAGGCAGCATCTTGTGAAACCGGCTCATTCGACACGCAGGTTGGGCGAAAGTGGGCTCCAACATGTATTGGCACTTACATGACGACAAGCATGGCATTGTTTTCATTGAGAGCAACTAAGTTTTAGTTATGCTACGTTAACGAAAAGCATCTTTTGTTTGAGGCAATAATAATGGATGCTTTATTACAAAAGGTAGGTAAATAGAGAGTAGTTAACATAGATGTCTCATTCAATATTTAAAGTACGTATTTCGGTGGATATGTGCTAATATATACATATGTGTTATTACATATTATGTAAGATTTCGTCATGGGTGACTGGAGCAGCAGGACTAACTAAATCAGCATTGAAATAAACTACCAAAGCGTAACCTCGACAATCTTCATGTAAGTAGTTACGATCACCAATTACAAGTTCCATTGTGTCGGGCCACTTTATCATGCAAGCATTAGACAGACTAGTTTTATAGTTGATCGGTTTATTACCAATGTTTTGTTGTGTTACGTTGACTCGATGTTCACGATACACATAATTTACTAAAGAGTTTTTCTAAAGTGACACTTTGATTGAATTTCGCTGTTTAAAATAATATTTACGGGCACTGAACCGATAAAGTAGGTATTTGTCAAGCTAGACCGCATTTTGTTTAATGTGAAACCTAACTTACGCATAACTTTTCAAATAATTCGACCTAGAAAACAGTTATATAATGAACTTACGAAGAACAAGATCATTTGTGTAACCGAAAGTTCATTAGAACGAGGTTGAACTGTGAATTGAAATGTAATAGTTTCTTGTTTATATGCTAATGACTCTTTCTTCGATCATATCTGGTTTTATATCGTAAATGCGTTCGATTGCGTGATGTTACATTACCGCACGCAGATGAAAACATACGCGATTACGAACTAAACCGATTTTAATTTTATTTCAATTTGGGATGTTATGATCTAGAAATTACGATTGGTAATTGCGAAAGCTAAAATTTAATGTTATCTTGATCGATTGTTTTTATTTGTTACTCTACGAGTAGTAAACCGGTTTCTTCTATTATTAGATAATAATATCGTAACTGAATTAACTATTTTCGAACTGCACATGCATTTGATCGTGAGGGGCTTGTGGCTAAGTAATAACAGCGGCACGGGTCGATCGATCAGGTTAAGCTACGCTTGCCGCGATTGGTCCGTGGATGGGTGCCCATTTTAAAAATGGTCACCCATCCACTGGTCAAAAGGCTAGGCAGATGATGATGACATGCATTTGATCGTGATATAATTATGTTACATCTCAGGTATTTATTTGTATGTAGGTAGACCAGTACAGTTTAAAAAAATTCGTAGATACAGTCAAAAGAAAAAATATGTAGGTAGGTAGGTAAAAACTAAAAAAAAATCAAATCTGTTCAAATAATGATAAGTGATACAATTCGAAAAAGTATTTGTACCAAGATGCAAACATCTTATAATTTCAATCATAAGATACTTTCGGAGGAATTTGTTCTTGAAGATTTAAAAGTTTGTCTCTTTGACGGAAATAAAACTGCAAGAATATAATTGTTCCTATATCATATCGACAGAATACCAAAAAAACACGGGCCTACTGAAGGAAAGTTCTTGTGTTATGGGGCCAGATAAGAGATGTAAACCATTCTCTCCAAAGATGGGTAAACGAAATAAGGAGATATATTGCCTGTTGGTCACAAATAATTGACGGTTTTGACGATGATTAAATAAAGCATCAATACCTAGGTAGGTACATACCTACAGAGGAAACATTAATAGGATAGGAACACAACACAATTGAACTACATTCATTAGGACTGAAAATGATCATTATTGTAAAACATCACATATGAGAACATTAGACATCCTGGTTGGGTACAACAAATAAAAACCTATGCTTAAGGTCGCTGTATTTGTTCCGATTGCACTCACGATAAACGATAAATAGTATAATTAAATGTAGGAATTTAAAGATGAAGACATTTAAATGCCAAAGTTGAATCGTCGACATATCTGCCGACCCTATTCTGTGCCGCCGCTCACAACACACGATTGCAGCCAATCCTTCACAGAACTTGGAAATTAACGTAATGCTAATATATTCCAATCATTATAATAACCACAATCTTCTATGATTGCTTCACTTGTAGAGAAAGGGGTTTCTTTAAAATGATTGGGGAAAGATATAAAGAGATAATGAAAGGGGTAAAGAAAGAAGAAATGAGGAATAGGTGAATATATGAATCTCCACTTACCAGTAGTTTCATTGCTGTTTATGTGTGGTGTCGTGCAGCAGCGAAGTGGCACGTGGAGTGTCGTGAACTATGTCAGAGTGGTAGTAGTGCGCTCACTTTTATACCGCACCCCTGCCACTTATCCGAACTGTGAGCCATCTCACTTTCATAGCCGACTTGCCGCTGCAATACGGTGCAGCCACGATCGACACCGACGTATCGCTACTTTTCGATTTCAATTTCGATATCAAAAATCATGACATTGTTCATTTGTGTCTATATGCATATGATTGTCATGGTTCGTTAGATGTGATCTGAAAGCTTTCCAATGATCAGGCTATTGTGTAGCGTTTGATTGTGGCCACAATGCTAATATACACGTAGAGATTGATTTAGTATTATGTAAATAAATAATCATTATAGATTATACTTGACAACCGGTCGCATTATTCTTAAAAAAAAGTGGATCGATCAATCAAAACTTCATAGGTAAACTCTAAGCTATTTTTTGCAACTCTTTATACAACTAAATTTAATTAATAGCTAACCGCAAGAATATTACCATCGTCTCTAGTATTGTTTATCAAATCATTACTGATTTATTGGATACGTTATGTATGAATGTTATAATTAAATTTGTAATTTAGTCAATTTATGATTCGTTTCACATAAACTTACTTACCTATTAACTTCTTGTTCTTTACGAAGTTTCAGCGCACGATTGGAACTAGGTATACCTTTAAAAAAGGGTTTTATAATGGGAACCTGATTATTTTAATACTGTATTATATTTATAAGAATTCTATCTATTATGATGACGTTGCCAACTTCATACTTTACTCACGGGACTCTCAAAATCTCCTTTAGTCAAATTTGACGTTTGCTAAGAAGGTACCTGAATTGATGATTTAGTGAATATAACTAGGTATCTAGTTCATTTTTTGCTAATTATTTAACCCAGGTTTTTTATCGATATAAATCGATGTCTCAGTATCCACCTATCAATACCTACCTACCTGCATATTAGTATCTACTGGTTCTTTTTTCTTTAAGCATATCGTCACGCTGGCAAGCAGGATGTGAACCACAGAATAGGTATTCACAGGTTACGTGGCCTGCAATTCTTGTGCAATAGAATCTTTTTCTTCTTATTTTCGATTGTATGTCAAGAGTATGTCCTTGAGGGCCGATGTAATGAAAAACTACATCAATTTGAATTAGGTACGGGTCGTTTAGAGAGTAAGATTCCTTTACAACTGGCTAGTGTTTACATAGCGGCTTGGTACTTCAGTACTTAGTCTTACTTGATCATTAACACATAAATATACGACTTCACCTACGTATACGTTTCATCCGAGTGTTGTGAGATGCTCATTTGCTCAGTTTGTAGCAACTCGCATTGCTTCCTTGTGACATTTGTTTATACATGTCCTAGTTGCATACTTCTTTTATGACGAACATTAATGTTATTTAAAAGACGAAGTTGTGAGCCCCCACCCAGCCTCACTTTGGCTTCATGCATGGAATTTGTTCAAAGGGAGATGAGTTTCGTCTTAGCGGCACTATCTTAAGAGACATGGTGTAAGGGACATCGCTTGTGTTGCCAGTAGCTGTTACATAAATTGTAGGCGTTGTTTTCGCTTGTCAGTGAAGCAACACGTTACTATCAGTTATCAAGGCAACTTGCGCAATGGGCACGAGAGGGAGTGTGCGTGGACGCAGGCACGCCTGCGATGCGCTTCATTTCCGATCATTTTTACACCCGATGCACATAATTGATTTTAATTATGTGCTTTATAAGAAATATTCCGTATCAAACAGTTTCTTGAATCATTGTATAATAATGCCAGATATGGATCAGTTATTAATCTGATTTATGATTATCAATTGTTCTTATGTAACTATTTATGAGGTTGGTTTTCTAAATATTAGAACTTTCTCATCATAAAGATTAACACCAACCCCTTATAGTTAGAACGTTTAAATTAAATAGTAGAAACATTTGATTAAATAGATTTTTCATAATAATATAACTCCTTCATATGTCATTCGATCGAGTCGCAGTTCCTCTTATTCTACTTGTTGTAGCAATGATATTTATCAAAACGTGGTCTTACATACAATCAGTATTAAAATCTGAACATAAACTTTCTTGACGCTTAGTTTTAACCATGAACTTTACAACTAACTCTACCGAGAAAATGGCTCTTTGTCAGTGTCACTTACTTCATATGTTTTACAATATGGCTAATTATATATCGTAACATATCGTTAGCGTGTTCATAGTTAGGATTTTGTCATATAGTTTCAATTGCACGTCTTTGGCGGACGCGAGATGAGTCTGTTACGTAAGCAGCGCCTGCGCTTTTGAGGTTACTGACTCTGCTGCGTGCCGCATGGGGCACCCAATTCTAAATGTTTTGCACTCATTAGTCATTACCATCGCTTGGTGTTTTACTGTAAGACGAAACTTGACGTGCGTGAGGTCCCCCTCTTATTTGATTCGTCTAACCTTGGAATAGTGTACTAGTTGAGTAGAGCGGTCTAATGCACTTGCTTCGTAATCGTGTTAGTAGGAGAAAGATGAGCACAGTTTTAGAATGAGATAATAATATTTATGTAGTTATTACAATATTTTTAATGCGCTCTTGTAATAAACTTGAAGATATTGGCTATTAACATAATAATGATGAAGAGCACCCACATCGAAGGGTATGCGAGATTGAATAGATTTTAATCGACGTAGGCGAAACAAAAGAGGTATGCAAGGTCAATAAAATGATGAGCCGTTCTCTGCCTACCCTGTGCTAGTGGTTTGACCTAAGATTAGCACAAACTAAGTAATAAAAAGGCATCTAAGATAGCGATGCATATCAGCTCATTGAATGCAAGTCTTAAGGAATGCGGGCAAAAAAAGGCTACATTGAAATTACCCATAACCATCACGTTTAGCATGTATCAACAATGCTACCGATCTTCATGACTGAACTTCTGAGACTATTTCACGATATTTGCAAGTCGAGACAAAAACAGTCCTTTATATTTCTTTAACATAATATAGAGCAATATTTATTTCAACAAGTAACATTGGAATTGTTTAGTATTTTCACTACGATTGTAATTTACATTAGTTACATTACATTAATTTACATTACCAGAGAGCTGGCCTGTTTCTTGGCCAAAGAATTAGCTTCGCTATACAACGTGACAATGCTGCCAGCCTTTTGGGCACTGTTCCTGTTGACAGCGATGCGGACGAATTTTTTGATGCCCTATGATTATTTTGCTTATTTTTTCACATGTACATATCATTATTTTAAATGTTAGCTTATATAATGTAAATAAATATAAATAATAAAATTTTGCATATTATAATAGTTAAATTAAATAGTTCTTACATTTACATTAGTTACATCACTATTTGTAAGTAATGACATATTTAGAATTTCTTTTTGGTCGCAGTATTTTGTGTGTCAAGGCACTTCGTCTATGTTGCCTCATTGTTCAGGCATCTTATTTAGTACCTTTAATGTTAGTATTTGTCTAGGAACACTACAATAGCCATTCATCGCTCTGTTACGTAGGTAGCCAGCATTCATCAAATTCGGGTGGAAGCAACGCATGTATCGCCTTGTTAACTTTGGCAGTGACTTTGAATTTAATGCTAAAGAAAATTAATTTATTAATTTTAATCACTCATGTGTCTACCTGATAAAGCTAATTTTGAATTAATACATATTAGTTTATTAATGCGATGCGTTTCCTCTGCCACACTGTTGGCTATTCGAATGTAATATTTAATTGAAAAGCTTTTATGAATAAAGTTCGCCTTTTTCTCGATGAGATGGTAAGACGGTACCAAAGTATTCACAGATTGCTCAACCTACAGTGTACGGCGACTATTAAGTGGAACGTTTTTATCAATAGACCATTATTTGCGTGAGACGATGACCAAAACTGATTGTTAGAGTTTTTTAGGGATGGACTTAACCTATTCTTGAAGTCAGCAACTAGCATTCTTTATTTTTACTTGTAATAATATGATTTTTAAAGGCTTACGTTTAACTTACCACCAGATGTAGTAACATATAACAGACAAAAATAGTAAGTTTTTGGGGGACTGTCTTTTGTAATTTTGACGTTCGAAAAGTGCTGATTCTCAGCCTAATTTGAATAAATGACTTTTGATTTTGATTTTGAGTAAATGATCACCAAAATTAAACCCGCATTTTAATGTAAACTTATAACCAAAGTTTTAACTTCTCGCTATTCTATTTAAGCAAAATGATTCCAAATAAATCATGTTCGGTTCTCGACAGCCTGCAAAAAATAATCTCTTTTTTCCATATTTTTTTTTTTTCTATACAATCTAGTCGTTTCTGCCACTTGCCGGCCGCTGCCGCGGCACCACTCGCTTCGCTCGCTCGGCTCGTACGTAGGAGGTCACAGTTTTAACCTAACCTAACCATTTTTTTTTTTAAGTTAACCTCTTCTATCTAGTTTGCAGCAAGCCGGAGACATAACCTAATATGGCATCATAATACTTTATTTGGTAATAAACCTACATTTTATGGCAATCTAGTGGTTTATTTAGGCAGAAATAGCGCATTAATTTGCTCGCTAAGATTTAGTGATCATTTACTACATTTGGTGTTCGAATACAATTTGAAGTGCAAGAACTAAGGGTATCAAAACCTTTTATGGTGGTCATATTATTTATCCCCATTTTTAAATAACACCTATGATATAATCAGCCTATAATGTTCCCACTGCTGGGACATAGGCCTCTGTAAGAGCGAGTGGGCAATAATCCACCACGCGGTCCCGGTGCGGGTTGGAGGATGTCAAATATCTTCGAATTTTTGATTCTAGGACATGCCGGTTTCCTCACATTGTTTTGCTTCACCGTTTTGAGAGCAGTGGTCATGAAATAATTTACACAAAGTGCGTGCTTAGGTTCAAACCCACGACCTACAACTCGTAAGTTGCGACCAATACCACTGGACCAACACTCCGCTCTTAACTACTGCCACTGGTCAACCACTATATTCCTATGTTAATAAGTTGACATCTTTGATTGTTTGTCTGATTTTATAACTTTTCTATCCTTTCGCTACCTCATCGTAATTTGCATTTTAATATCAATCTTTAAGAATGTTACGATTTTATTAGCAGACGAGGCTAGAGGTTAGGGTTATGACATGAAGAGACTTTCAACATAACCTAAATTATAATTTTGTAGTGGTAGTCTGTCTTGTAAATATCGAATGCAACAAAAAATACAAACGCCGTTCATAAGAATAAAGAAACAACGATATTGTATCAGCTGCTTCATAAAAAGTAACATTATGACTAACCTATAAAAATATTTTATTATTTTCTGTCTCATTGCAAATAGTCGCTTCTGCAGAACACGATTATTCTGCTGAGACTGGAGACAGAATAAGTCATTCACTTGTGCCCTTATCGAAGAAAACCTTTTATTGCTTTATTTGTTAAAAATAAAACATGGCCTATTTAAACCAGATCAGTTGGTAACGACTTGCTTTTAAAATAAGGTTTAACCACTACACATCCTGTCGATGAACATGACATTCTCTTTGTTGCTTGATTATGAATTCGCACATTTTTTATCAAAAATACTATAAGTGCTCCCACGGGATCTTTTTATGAAATAGATAGACGGTAGTGATTAACAACTATCTGTACATCAACCTACTTTTATTGTAAACTAGCTTCTGCTCGCGACTTTCCCCGAGTTGCTGTAGGAAATTATCCCACGGGAACGTGCTACCCGGGTCAAAAGGTAGTAAATATCCTTCCTCAGGATTCCCATATTATAAATCCGTTTAGTGGTTTAGGAGTGAAAGGTAACATACAGACAGAGTTTTTTGCGTTTTATGATATCGGCTTTTACGACTTGGTAAAACATAGAGATTTCTTTATTATTTGTAAGTTTAATATTAATGTATTATACACAAACACCATCCGAAATAAATTCTTTAAATTAAGGAGCATACCGCATAAAAATCCGTTGCGTTTATAAATTGTATAGATGCAAGTGCAAAGTACAGACGCCAGCACATCAAGCTGTCAAATTTCTTTAATAGATTTCCAACTTTATCGCTAAAACATTAGGTTCAAGGTTGATTGGGAAAATTTGACAGTTTCGGGTAGCTTGATGTGCTGACGTCTGTACATGGTGAAAATTTGCGGTTTTTAAATATTAATTTTCACTGCAGGAAAAGCCAATAATACTGATGATTTGGAGATAATCCCTATAAAAATTCTAAAGTTTCGTTGATTGGGTACCTAGAAAGAAAGAAAGAAAGAAAATACATTTATTTAGCACAGCCTAAAAGACACACAATACGCCAGATACGCATAAGATAATAACAAATAAAAAGTGTAAAGTCCGATGTAAGAAATTAGCAGGAAAGTGTGCCTCACGGCTCTGCCAAAAAGGCCCAGTTCAGAAAAAACCTACAGAGCTATAATGGGAAGATTCATTTTAAAAGCACCAAAACTCGGATGTCAATGTGAAATGCGATCAAGATAATACCTTAGAGAACAATATGCGGAGACATAGACTCTAAACGGAGAAAGTAAAACTGTAACGTAGGATGTCTCGCGGCGTTTAACTTATGTAAGACGTACTAGATACAGTTTAAAAGTTTGTAATAGAGAAGACTGTAGCTAGTGTTTGTATCATTTTGTTTAGTACAAGGTCTTAGGTTATTTATTTAGAACCAGAGAAGAAACAAACAAAGAAAGAAAAAACCTTTATTTGCGGTAATCATAACGCAGAGACAAAAAAGAACAAGTTGGAGGAAAATATGAAAAACCCTGATACACATTATTCTTTACTTTCGATCCTAGGTACAAATACTGAGTTTCGAGTTAATTGGACCGCGCGATAAAATTCTTCCATACAAACTTTGAAACCCCCCATCTCCTTTTAGGGAGTAGTTTAGAAAAACATAAAATAGCCAACTTTATAATTTACTTAGATTAGTATTGGTGCCAAGTTTCAAGTTTATTAACTCAAGGAATAAGATTTTCCATACAAACAAAATCCCCCTATTTCACCCTCTTAGGGCTGGAATTTCGAAAAACCCTTTCTTAGTGGATACTTACTCTTCATTAAGAACACACCCTCGAAATTTCATGTCTCTAGGACCAGCAGCTTAGGCTGTGCGTTGATGTATCAGTCAGTCAGGAACTCAGGACTTTGAATTTTATTTATATACATAGCAGTAATGTCTAAGAAGCACCCATCTCTAATGTATCGCTCCTGCAATGTACGTACACCTGCATTGAGTTCCCCGTATGGATGATAAGTCCTAGGATGTGGCAGTAGGTATTAGTACTGGTAACCAGTCAAATCAATGGATCGAATATACATACATAGTTTGGCTCTCAATAAACACAAAACCTGATAGATTTATGTTGACAAAACGTACTCTTAAAACCCATAAAATCGTGGAACATCTACATATAAATAGCCACCTACGTATCAAACACAAGGTCAATTTCATAACCCTTCATTTTGCCTTTGCCATAGTCGGACATGATTCGATTGATTAATCGCTTAGTGGGAAATTCAGTCTAGTTTAGCTTTAAAGCAATAAAAAACCAGTAGCATACCTACCTACTTACCTAAAATGTGAGACCGGCAGAGCAACTAAACTTGAATCGTATACTAATGTCTGATGCATGCCTATTTGTACCTATGTAATTATATTCCAAGTAAATCGACATCTTCAAACAATTTGCTGATTCATTTCAGAGTGTCTGGGTATTTTTGTAAGTACGTAGTGCTCTACATTGATGATTTTCTCTTATTGATACTTTATAAAACTGACGAATCGACGAAAACTGGCAAATACTGGAAACTGTCGAGTTAATGCAGCGGTCTAATCGGTAAAACTGACGAATCAGTGAAACTGGCTAATCAACGAAACTGGCGAATTAAATAAACTGACGACTGAGGGAAACTGACTAGTGATACGCCGTAATTTTTATTTTTGTGTTTGATTTGGCAAACCATAAGCCGTGCTATGTATAATTAATTCACTCATCACTTTTGATAAAAAAAGGTTATTACATAGTAAACCAATTTCGATTGATAAAACTTTATAAATGTAGGTAATATAGGTGAGATTGCGACTAGATTTTGAACGTTTTTAATTACGAGAATTAGCCTTCAGTTTGTGGACGTTCTTAAAATTATGAGAATTGCCCCTCTAATATCAGTCTCAATTTCTAAAAAATACCTAATTTTCCCTACATTTTTGACAAGTTTTTGACATTTGTTTGTCGCCGAGATGAGATTGCGATTAAATTTTGAACGTGTTAAATTACGAGAATTGGCCTTCTGGTCTGATCAGTGACTAATAATATCTTTTATTCCAACGACTTTTTTGTGTTGTATTATTGCTTAATTATATAAAACAATTTAATTTAATTTCTAACAATAACTCTGACATGACATGATTGTGATTTCTACTAATACCACCTGACTTAAACATAATTTTAGGAGAGCCCAGAGGGTTTTTCATCAAGCATAATATATTCAACTCGTAAACTCATTTCTAAAAGCTGACTGACGTAGAGTTCATTTCATAATCAGCCAATAAGATAATGGTTTAAGACATTTATTCCTCAAAAAGAATACCTACAATTCACTTATCATGAGAAATACAAGTTAGTTAGTTAAGTCACTTGATACATGAACCGTTTAAGTAGCATAAGTTCATGTATCAAGTAACAAAATAACAAACGTAACAAAATGTTACAGAACTTTCGAGTAATTTATAAATAAACTACTACTAAACTACTAGTTTATATTCGAGTACTTTCATTGCGAAAGTTCTGTAACATTTGTTCTGCATCACAACTCTGAAACCAGCACCTTCAACGAACTCACATGACTCCCTTGACTTTTCTAGAGCATTCCAAAACAAAATTATATCAGTGCACCTAATACCTAGGATAAACGTCATTGGTTTCACAACAAAAGTGAGAGGAGGAACGCTTCTCCACGCTATGCGTCGAACACTTGAACTGATCTTGACATTTCATTGAACTGATATTTCAATTTGCATCGCTCGGTACTACATGCAAGGTGTTTTAAAGTCACTGGTGTACTTTCTTTTTCATTTTTTATAATCGGTTATTTATAACTATGCTTTATATTTCTATATGTAAGAAAATTACTTATTTCTTACTTTTCATGAACAACTATAGCTTTTTTTTTTGCTCTTTTTAACTTCAGTTCTTTATTCTTGCATGGCATCTGATTTCCTCTTCTTCTCTCTCCGAAAACTTCACAATGTATGAGATCTGTGCTTTTTAAAAATGTTCACATTTAATTTTAGTTTTGTTTAATATCACATTTATAAATACAAAGTTGTTCCAAATTATGTGTCTGTGTATTCTCTATTGCACTAAACTTGTCACAGTTTTTTTGTGTGGCAAAAAATGCGAATGAAAACCTGTACTCATACCTTACATAACCTTCACATATTCCAAGCAATGAAAATTATACGATACAACACTTTGACTACTTGCATTTGGACACACAACCTCTCACGAATAGGCGTAGGGTAATGACCGCATAAACCATTGAATCGCATAATTTGGATGCCACATAATAGCCATTGTATGTGCAAGTACTACTGCACAGCCATTAGTAACAGAGGTAGACCTACCCCATAATAATAGTGGAGCCCTTTGTACAGGAGCTTCTCTGGGGAAGAACTACCTTCATGCCACCAAGCAGGGTTGCTGCGTTCCAGTTTGAATGGTTCACTATTGTTTTATTCAGTGTTACAGACCCAAGACATATTTCAGTTTTGGCTCTAAAATAGCAAAGCATCTGAAATGCTTCTGGATTTGCAGATTTCGATAGGAGGCGTGGCGACCTACTGTATTAATTTGATATGGAAGGTAATGCATGCTGGTAAGGTTGAAGCGCCTGATGGTCGTTAAATTATTGTTAGTTTGATTCATATGTATAGCTAAATATATCGTCGCAGGCGTTTGTGTAAATGCACGTTGGAGTTAGGTGATTATTTTAATTTTTCTACTGTTAAATACTGTGACTGTGCAGATGAATGCACCATTTATTATAAACTAGCTTCTGCCCGCGGCTTCGCCCGCGTGGATGTCGGAAATTATCCCACGGGAACGTGCCAACAGGATAAAATGTACCCATGTGCTTCCCCAGAATGCCATCCATCTCGCGGGCCCTTTGTGGCTAATTACAATAGAAAACCAATTGTGTCTCATTAGTGGTGATTAAGAGGGTACGTATATGATACCTTTACCTAAGTACCAACCTAATTAAAAAAAAAAAAAACTCAATAACAGAAAATTAAATACCTACCTACCTAAATAAACCTATTTCTGATGATAACTAATCTAAACTCAATAAATAAGCAAAATCCCTAAAAACTAATATCTATACGAATGACTAATCCTACCTAACAGTATTATAAAATAACCTACGGTCACTACGTACACTATCAAATATAAATTACCTATACTTTAAAATTAAAATCTATACCTACCTACGACTTATATAAAAATAAACCTAAATAACTCTAAAAACTAAAAGGAATAAAATTGAACTCCATTGCGGGTGACTTAACCTACGACAAACTTATTATTTGCGGTTGGTGCAGTAATCGAGTCTAGGGATCGAACCGCAAAATTAAATTTGTTTTTTATTGTATATACTTTTCCGGGATAAAAAGTACCCAGTGTGGTGCCCAGGATATTAAAGAATAATTATACCAAGTTTCAACGTAATCGAACCGGTAGTTTTTGCGTGATGCCTGAACAAACAGACAGACAGACAGACAGACAGACAGACCGACAGACAGACAGACAGACCGACAGACAGACAGACAAAAAATTTTTTAATCACATTTTTGGGTTCGGTGTCGGTCTAGTAAGCACCCCCTGCCATTTATTTTTTTGATATTTTCAATGTACAGAATTTTCACTTCTACAGATTAATTATAAGTATAGAATAGATATAGATATATAGATATCGGTGTAACGTTTATGGATATTGTATAACAACAGTTTCAGGAAATCAATATGAGTAATAGAAATATTACTGCGTGTTATCTAATTCAATGTGGAGGTCAGATAGGCAGTCGCTCCATGTAAAATACTGGTATTCAGCTGCATCCGGTTAGACTGGAAGCCGACCCCAACATAGTTGGGAAAAGGCTAGGCAGGTGATGATGATCTAATTCAATGTGCATAAAGCTGGTAAGGAACGTTTTAATGAATAAAAAAGAGGTCAACAACAACTTACATGTATTTCTTACAAAATAAGCATTAGCACCAAATTAACTAATCGTTGACTTAGAAAACGTTTTATCACACTTTTTTATTATACATATTTTATTCAGCAACTCATTAACAGTTTATTCGTAGCGGCAGGATAGAAGTTTGTTCATGACCATGTATCATTGTTTCTTCAATGTTCAAGCCGTTTTAGTTTTATCTGCTTTTCCCTCTTCTTTTACAGTTTCTGTTACTTTGGCACCATTTTCAGATTCCTTGGCGGGCTTTTCATTACCTGTAGAAGGTTTATCTGCTTCTTTATATGACGGATCGGATTTCTTCAGTGAGCTCATAAGTGGTTTTTCGCTGGATTTGTCACGCTGTATAGGACTAGGAGGTGGGGTTGGCAGTGCCTGAGCTAAAGAGACGGCCTCGTTAGCGGCTTTCTCTGCTGCTTCAGCGGCGTTTCCGACTACTTGAGCCGCCTGAAGCGCTTCTTTTGCTGCGTTTTTAGCTATCTGTGCATGCGCTACTGTGTCATTATCAAACATTTGATCTCCAATTATACGCTGTTCTTTGATAGATTGTATGACCTTTTCAACAGTTTTCAAAGCTTCCATAGCGGACTGCACCGCTCCACTAGCTGATTTTTTTGCGTCTTGGGCGACACTAACAGCCTGTTTCGATATGTTTTCTGCTTCTTTGCTAGGTTTATTACTCTCTATGGCAGAAAGCTTCTCTCCTTCCTTAGTAGCGTCCTTGTCTTCTTCCTTAACCGCAGGCTTCTCACCTTCCTCAGCCACGGGTTTCTCACCTTCCTTAGCCGCGGGTTTTTCTCCTTCCTTAGCAGTAGTTTTCTCTCCTTTTTTACCAGCGGGCATCTCCCCTTCCTTAGCCGCAGGTTGCTCACCTTCCTTAGCAGAGGAATTTACTCCTGCTTTAGGTGCAAGCTTCTCTCCTTCCGTAAGTACAGGTTTCTCACCCTCTTTAGCGGGATTCTCACGATCTTTTACAGGTTTCTCCCCTTCTTTGGTTGGTTCCTCACCTTCTTTAAAAGGTTTCTCACCTTGTTTGGCGGGCTTCCCAGCTTCTTTAGACGCGGACTTCTCACCTTCTTTCACTGGTTTATCGCCATCTTTGACAGGCTTCGCACCTTCTCCCAAAGGTTTCCCACCCTTGTTGGCGGGTTTCTCACCTTCCTTAGAGGCAGGCTTCTCACCTTCTTTTACAGGTTTCTCACCTTCTTTAGCGGACTTCTCGCCTTCTTTAGACGCGGACTTCTCGCCTTCTTTAGACGCGGACTTCTCACCTTCTTTCACAGGTTTATTACCATCTTTGACGGGCTTCTCACCTTCTCCCAGAGGTTTCTCCCTCTCGTTGGCGTGTTTCTCACCTTCTTTAGACACGGGCTTCTCACCTTCTTTCACTGGTTTATCACCATCTTTGACAGGCTTCTCACCTTCTCCCAAAGGCTTCTCACCCTTGTTGGCGGGCTTGTCACTTTCCTTAGACGCAGGCTTCTCACCTTCTTTTACAGGTTTCTCACCTTCTTGAGCGGACATTTCACCTTCTTTAGACGCGGACTTCTCACCTTCTTTCACAGGTTTATTACCATCTTTGACCGGCTTCTCACCTTCTCCCAAAGGTTTCTCCCTCTCGTTGGCGTGATTCTCACCTTCCTTAGACGCGAGCTTCTCACCTTTTTTTGCAGGTTCCTCACCTTGTTTCAAAGGTTTCTCATCCTCGTTGGCGGGTTTTTCACCTCTTTTAGACGCAGATTTCTCACCTTCATTCACAGATTTCTCATCTTTGACGGTCTTCTCACCTTCTTTCAAAGGTTTCTCATTCTCGTCGGCGGGTTTCTCACCTTCTTTCAAAGGTTCCTCACTCTCTTTGGTGGGCATCTCACCTTCCTTAAACGCTGGCTTCATACCTTCTTTTGCAGGTTGCTGGCCCTCGTTGACGGGCTTCTCTCCTTCCTCCAAAGGTTTCTCACCCTCATTTGCGGGCTTCTCACCTTCTTTAGACGCAGATTTCTCACCTTCTTTTAAGGGTTTCTCATTCTCGTTGACGGGCTTCTCACCTTGTTTAGACGCCGATTTCTTTCCTTCTTTTGCAGGTTCCCCGCCCTCCTTGGAGGGCTTCTCACCTTCGTTCAAAGGTTTCTCACTATCGCTAATGGGCTTCTCACTTTTTTTTACAGGTTTCTCACCCTGTTTAGCGGGTTTCTCACCTTCCCCAGATGTGGGTTTCTCATCTTTTTTCACAGATTTCTCAGCCTCTTTGGTGGGCTTCTCACCTTCCTTGAACGCTGGCTTCATACCTTCTTTTGCAGGTTTCTCGCCCTCGTTTGCGGGCTTTTCACCTTCTTTAGAAACGGACTTCACACCTTCTTTTAAAGGTTTATCATTCTCGTTGACGGACTTCTCACCTTCCTTAGACGCCAATTTCTTACCTTCTTTTGCGGGTTTCTCGCCCTCCTTGGAGGGCTTCTCACCTTCTATCAAAGGTTTCTCACCCTCATTAATGGGCTTCTCACCTTCTTTCACAGATTTCTCAGCCTCTTCGGTGGGTTTCTCACCTTTTTTCAAAGGTTTCTCACCCTCGTTGGTGGGCTTATCATCTTCAGTTATTGTTTTGTCACCTTCTTTAGCGGGCTTCTCAACTTTCTTAGACGTAAGTTTTTCCCCGTCTTTTAAAGATTTCTCCTCCTCTTTTGTTGGCTTTTCATCCTCTCCCAAAGGGTTTTCACCATTTTTGGTGGGCTGTCCACCTTCCATTACAGATTTGTCACCTTCATTGGTGGGTTTCTCACCTTCCTTAGAAGCGGATTTTTTACCTTCTTTTAAAGACGTTTCATCCTCTTTGATGGGTTTTTTTCCTTCTTTAGCTACGGGCTTCTCACCTTTTTTTGAAGGTTTTTCACCCTCTTTGGCAGGATTTTTTGCATCTTTATCCAAAGGTTTCTTTCCTTCCTTAGGTGCGGGCTTCTCACTTTCTTTCAAAGATTCTTCACCATCTTTTATAGTTTTTTCTTCTTCTTCAGCCACAGGGTCCCCACCTTCCTTAGTGGACTTTTCTCCTTTCTTGGCGGTCTTATTTTCTTCATTATCAGGCTTTTTTCCGTCTTTTGGGGTCTTTTCTCCTTCATTAGCAGATTTTTCACCTTCTTTGGCAGAATCTTCACTTTCTTTGGCAGACTTTGAGTCTACATTAGCTGGTTGTTTCCCTTCCTTAGTTGGCTTTTCTCCTTCCTCGGCAATCTTTTCTTCTTTCGTGGGCTTCTTACCTTCCTCAGTAGGTTTCTCACCTTCCTTGGCAGACTTATTATCTACCTTAGCAGACTTTTCTGCTTTTTTTGTGGGCTTTTCTCCTTCACTAGCAGAATGTTCACCTTCTTTGGCAGATTCCCCACTTTTTTTGGAAGATTTTTCATTTTCTTCGGCGGGTTTTTCAGCTTTCAATGCGGCTAGTGACCCTTTTTTTGGAATCTTTTTTGCAAATTCCCCATTGGGTGGAGATATGTCTTCAAGTGATTCAGATTCAGAAATTTCTGATGAAGGTGTATCTTTGGGGGCAGTACTAGAATTGTCTTCTTCACTGGCCTTCAATTTTCTTGAAGCTTTCTGCTTGCGGCTGTGAGTTGGAGTACTTGGTGGTTGTGGTCCTAGGTTGATATGATTACCGACTGGCCGGAAACCATTTTCGTCTGCAATATACCTGAAAAATTGGGGAAACAAAATCTTAATTTTAAACAATATGCATTTAATTTGAATTATTTTCTATTCAGTTGTAACAAAGTGAAAATAAAAGTTAAACCATGAAGGTTTAAGGAATACGTTTTTTAATTCTAGTTATTTATCAAGCATTTGGGCATGTAAAGAACAAAAATATTACGCTGATTACAAAATCATTTCGAGGTTTTAGGTTTGTTTACCATAGTTTTCTATTTATCGCTTAAAATTATAAGATGGAGTTTATTTTAACATAAACACATAATACCACTTGACTTTCATTTGACCTCCAAATTTTTTAAATTTTTTTATTTCTTTTATTTAAGGAATTTTTATACATAAAGTACATGTCAATTCCATCGTACCCTAACTTAAATTAAAATACATCTACTTACTAAATTATGGTTTACAACTAAATAACATAAACAGCTCTTTAGCGGCTTTAGACAAAGGAAAGGACAACATCTCGTGGAACATACCCCCATTAGTTCTGCTGAAGTAGAAATTTCCTATAAAAGACTCTCGATCCTTCTCGTAACGGACACATTCCACCAATAGGTGATGAACGTCTTCAATTACACCGCACACGACACAATTTGGAGAATATGATTTCATCATCATGTGTGCGAACTTGTTAAGTGGAACGTGACCTGAGGGGCAATTCTCGTAATTTTAAGAACGTTCACAGTCTGATCTCAGTCTCAATCTGCCAAAAAATACTTCTAATTTCCCTAGATTTTGAAAATTTTTTGACATTTGTTTGTCGCCAAGATGAGACTGCGACTAGATTTTGAACGTTTTAAATTACGAGAATTGGCCTTCAGATCTTAACCTGAACGCTGTTACAATCAAATATCTACTCAACCTCACATTAATGAGCCATGGTACTCGAGGAGGATCACATTGTATTATTTTATACCAAATTCCTTATTCCAAAGATCTCTCATTAACAGTACTTTTTGTATTTAGGCAACAACTCAGTGTGATTTGGCAAAATTAGAACCTCTTTTCCATCTACTGCTGCTTTTCTTGCCAACATGCCTCCTCGTTACCTCTGATGCCAATATGTGTGAATTTCAAGTGAATGCCCTTTAGATTGCTCTCATAAATTTCAGAGAGGATGTCATAAGCTATCGATGTACCTCTGACACCAGAGGCGCATCAAGCTATATGATATAAAGCGCTTTTACTATCAGAACAAATTAGAACTTTATTCTGTTGAATTGATCGAGAACAAAAGTGCTTCTAAAATTACTGTGAGTTCCATCGACATAACTGAAAATACGTAAGTTGATTTAAAACAATTATTGTAAAAAGACTGATTTGCTACATGAGGATCATCAAAAGCAGCACCGCGACTACTTGCGCTTCTTGAGCTATCAGTAAATATGACATACCAACCGTCATACTTTTCTCTTAATTCGGATAAAACGTTGTATTTTAAAATGGTATAACCGTGGTTTTTTTTTTTTTTTTTGCTTGATCTATACTGTCTAAGTGAAATTTGATTACATTATTAACATTGATGTTAGTCACCCATGTTTTAAGAGAAAACATTCTTAATGGTGATGACGATGACATGATCTCGTTTTTCATCAAATTGTAAAAGTCTACAAGTTGAGGTGTCTTTTTCCTGATCCAATAGCTATTATTACAAAGGGGTCTTAGTTTGGATAATAAATTAATAGTAACATTGTCAGACTGAGAGAAAGCTTTCAAACAGCATGCTAAATATTTCCTGCGTAAATGCAGAGGAGGAACGCAAAGCTCCGACTCCATTACATGCATGGGTGTGCTTCTTATGAAAATACCTATAATCCGTAATATAATGTCAACTTTAGGGATGACCATAATGATGTAATTCCATGCGTAATGCAAAAATTTCGGCCTTTGAATCGATTCAAATCAAACGTTGAAAATCAATTCCCACAAAAAAATTACATCCCGAGATGTGAATGATTGTTAATCAATATAATGATAGCTTAAAAATCGACGAGAACTGGCGAACACTGGAAACGCAACTGTCTAATCGGCAAAAATGACGAATCAATAAAATTGACTAATCAACGAAACTGGCGAATTGAATATTGAAATTAGTTACTTAAAATAACTAAATCTATAAATTAAAAATATAAAGCAAAATACCTGAAAAAAACATTACATACCTACCCAATTATCGGTATTTTTCTGGAAAAACATCGAAAATAATATTATAAAACCGATACGTTAGCTAGAATAGTATACCTAGTCCAAGCAATGTTTTTCAAATAGTACCTAAAACCAGAATAATATCCAAAGTATTAGTCCATACTCAATTCGACAATTGCTTTGTAAACTATTTTCATTATTTTTATGCATCGACCACTTCAAAATCTTATTGACGCATCAATTGATCTTTGTGTTTTTATTTTCAAGGGTTACATTGGTAACCTTTTAGCACTATACAGCCTGTTTCAATTTAGATATCGAACGTAGAATCGAATTAATTAATTCATACGACATAAAACTATCTTACAATGAGTTAGTGTGCCTACAAGGTAATTTTGACATCACAGAGTTATATTATATGACTGTGAGTGTGAGTATTAGTTTCAGCTTCGGTATGAAGATGGTATTGTTCATTACAGATAGCAACTACATAGTTAATGGCAGGAGCTTTTCGTACTCCTGTCACTGTAGTTATTAACTTCTCCAGACCAAAAGATTACACTATTTATAATCACATTAAAATCTGTTTCATCTATCATTGAAGTGCCTACCGTGGCAACCACCATAATAACAATAATCAGTCCTTACTTCACACTGATGAGGGTGCCGTCGGGTGCCGTGTACGAGTAGGATCCCTGCTGTACGTGTATTTCACCGCTGTCATCATCTTCTCCACCTTCGTTGCTGCAGTCACTGTGCTTGTGCGCTGTCTTACCATCTATCACTTTGTCAAAGGATGTCTCCTCGCGCTTGATACCATTCCCAGTTTCGTAGCTGTAATCACATGTCAAAGTTTAATTAGTATATACTTAAGTAAATGTAAATCTATTAAATAATAATATATAGTTTGCTAGGTTGGTACAGTGAGCACTATACGGTATCATCCTACGTGAAACGGTCAGTAACATCAAGGCGTTGCTGGCCTTCCTTGAGGAGCTGGGGTGGACAGAATGATCGATTTTCCCACCCGTACGCAAAATACGCGCATTGTCGTGGAGTTGCGGATACCAGCCCGCTGTACCTATTACCTATTATACGGTATCATTGAGATTTTAGTTATTACATTAATAATAGACCATAACAATTTGTTTAACTTAATTTCCATTAAGAAATGAAAATTTTCAATTAGAGAAATGTGATGATAAATTATCTTATTACCTAAATTTATATTTTCCGTCAGCCTCAAACTCCTCGGACTGTGAAACAATCGGTATCACTGTAGGCTGTTGCCTTTCCGGTGGCACCTCGTCGGTGGGGGGTGCGGAAAGCACGCACGCTGCTGCCCAGCACAAACAAACTAGTTTTAATAACATCTCTATTCTAACTACTCCTGATTTACACTTATGAGTGATGCTCCAGACTTGTTGTCCTCTTATATGTAAGATTCATTTATTTACTCTATCCTCCCCCCGCGTTCCGGAGGATCGAGCCTCACCGGACGCTAAATACTTCAACCTTAACGCTTGACTGATGTGTTCTTCGGAAAATTGCACAACAACCTAGGTGTCAACAATAAGACATGATCGGTGACGATTGAACGCGATTAAACCATTGACCACAAACAAGGTCTTAACAAACTTGCTGAAACATTTTGGTGCTCTACATAATTAAGTACTACTATAAAATAATGTTTTAATTAATGAAGTTCTTAATCAGTGTTGAGCATCATACTGTAGGTATATCGTATTTAGATATTACGCCATGCATGTTGACATTCGTATCTGTTGGGGTACGTAGTTTTTATTGTGGTGCGTATATTTTATAAAAACAAGAAAATTAAACGATTCTTGCCAAACCAGTGAATAGATTACGATTAGGTACAACTCATTATGAGTTAAGTCATCTATTGAGTCATCTTCATTTGCTGTTTTAATCGCGTGCGAGAAGGATTACATTGCTCAGTAAATTAAATTGGAAAAAATGTTAATATATATATCAATATTACCTGTTTGCTTATTATTGCTTCACGGTGTGACTAGTGCAGATTTTAGTAATAATAAAAGAGTGCCTCGAAGGAATACTCGGGTCGTAAGGACATATGACGCTAATCACCCACCAATATTAGAAACTTACGATGAAATTCCAGTTGCTGTCGTATACGATGACGAAAAAGTGACTAAAGTGAGAAATAAAAATGAAAAGAAAGAAGACGTTGAGAATGAGAAAAGATACCTGGAATATGAAACTAGTGGTGGTCAAGCAACAAATCATGAGATTCCACCGGTGAATCATCCACTTTCCCGCGGTGTACACCCATTTGCTGGAGTTGACGATTACGAAGAACAATTAAATATTAAACCAAGGGCCCGGTCTATTAAAATGCCAGAGACAGCAGATTCATCTGATAAAACAAAAGCACATGATAAACCTACCAATGAATCTGAAACTAGAACAGGAATCAGGACACGAAAGAGGGTACAAAAAGTAAGAAAATTGAAAGTGGATAAAAGCCAACTTAATGCGTATGTTAGCGAATCCGAAATAACTGAAAACAAAGAAGCAACAAGAACGACTGATAAAACCCGTAGTGATGAGCCATCGGTACCTACTCCTCAAACTTTTAAGCGAAGAAAAGGATTGCGTGATCCAGTGGTTCCTATAATCGAGTCAGAAAGTTATGTTTTCTCGGATTCAGGAAGTTTTCATTACAGGTGATATATTCATACATAAGATTATTATTTTATCTGAAAGTGTAATAATGAGGGGGAGAGAGCTCGTGGGTATGTAATAACAACCGCACGGGTCGATCTATCAGGTTTACCCATCCACAGGACGGCCAGCCAGTCAGTAAAGGTCTGTGGATGGGTGACCATATTTACATACCGAGACCCCTCCGTGCCTCGGAAACGCCGTTGGTCCCGGCTATCATTCGCGGATCTTTGACAGACGTCACGGGGTGACAGAAGCCTGAATATCTGACAACCAATCTTACCAAGGGGCATTGTATTACCTATATACGTATTACGTAGTTACTGGGTCGTGGAAGTCAGATAGGCAGTCTCTCCTTGTAAAATACTGGTATTCAGCTGCATCCAGTTAGACTGGAAGCCAACCCCAACATAGTTGGGTAAAGGCTAAGCAGATAATGATGAATAACGTATAATGATATTATATTGACAACGAAATTCTAATTTTTCAGTTATGAAGGTGGTGACGGTACAAAAGCTTATGAGAGAGGTGTACAGAAAAGTTCTAATGGCAGTTCTGGCAGTTCTGTAGAAGGAAACTATTCATACAAAGTAAGTACTTTTGGAAAAATATCATATTAAATCATTGTTGCTATTAAGAGTTCCCGTCTAATTACTATCCATCTTTCAATCGTGTGCAAACAATATCTCGACATAATCCAAACCAAAATTTTAATGGATAAAGCTCTTTATTGGGTTTCAGTCAAACATAACAGCATTGCAGATGAGGCCTAACAACAGATTAGAAGGCCAATCCCAGTAATTAAAAAAGTTCAAAATCTAGTCGAAGTCTTATCTGAGCGACTATCAATGTCAAAAACTTTTCAAAAATGTAGGGATTTTGGAGGTTTTTTTGACAGATTGATATCAGACTGTGGACATTTTTAAAATTTCGAGAATTGCCCCTCAGATTCAAATTGTCTTTGAGAAAACTTCGCGGGCTCGAAAGGAATATACTCTACGCACTACTTTTGATGGTATCATACGCTTTTATTTATGTCAGAAAATATTCCGATACTTGTACTATTTTCAGGACAAAGACGGCAATGACGTCAGTCTGTCTTATACAGCAGACGAGAATGGCTACCGACCAGTGGGCGCACACTTGCCCACACCACCGCCTATTCCTCCGGCAATACAACGTGCTCTAGCTTATCTCGCCACGAAGACCACACCAGAGCCGATTACTGAAAGAATAAAAACACTATAAACATTTCAATGAAATATGTAGTAAGTATTTGACAACTTCATGGCTTTATTCGCTGGTAAGAGTAATCGAGGGTTTATCTGATGGTCTATGTGTTTAACATAAGTGATTATGACAATTAAACGGGGTAGGCAATCATATTTCACAAAATATCCTTATTTTTTATGATACAATGAACCCATGTTTACGTCTTTTTAGAAAAATTGCAGGGTGTAAATCGTATTGGGTTGCAATCGCATTTAGTCGAGTCTGTCGGTAAAGATTAACACGTCATGTCTATCGGTGTTTTTGAATAAGATTTACAATCATGTTTCGTATCCAGGGATTTGTACAATTAAATGAGATGCTATTGTTTACCGTTTTTTGCTTTCATCTGACAAAAGTCCATGATTTTTTTTTTCAAATTATTGGCAAACAATCAACAGAATATCAAAACAATAGAAAAATTTGCCCAGACGAATTACGCTATTGTTGACTCGGTGACTTCATTATTAATATGATGTAGTTATTGTGTTGTACTGAAAATATAAACGATTTGCGATTTTGTAACAATTATAGAGGTAAAGTAATTGGACTGAATATAACTCGAAACTACAACTTTATTATTGTAACCTAAAGTCACTTGCTCACATTTGCTAGCAAAAAGTAATTATGTTGTTATAATTTCCGTAAACAAAACTCAGTACACTATTTAAATAAATATTAAAAAAAACAAATATATATATCCTACTGCCTATAGTGGATAACAATACAATTAAGATTATATCAGTTGTTCAATAACTACAAGTGCATAATTACGAGCTAATACATTAATTAATACCAATTGTTTGTGATTTGGTATAACGTGTCATCATCGTCAATATGCTCGCACTCATAGCCTATCCAGTACAACAGCCTACCGTGTTCGATCTATAGATAGAACACATTGTTCTATGTTCTCATCATTGACCTTGGGATAGACGCTCACTTTTGCAAACAGGTTGGAGGAATGCAGTACACCAAGTATTGTTGGGACCACTCTTGCTTTCTATTGAAATGAACATTTTCACTGACATTTCCTTATCCAATAATTTCGCTGTAGCTGTAGGTTAAGCACGAGTTGTACCTATGCATTGATTACGTTTATTTGGTAGTAATTCTTGGCGTGTATTTCTAAGAGAATTCTAGTTTACGTATAGATTTTCGTCGCACTCGTTTTTCAATTCTCAATTGAGATGCACGGATATTTCATAGTCAACAATAATATGAACGGTTTACATTTAGGTATGATTTTAAGTAGGTTATATTGGGACTAAACCCAGTGTTCTCAAGCCTTTTGGGGAGCTAATTGTATAAAAATTAACTTGCATGTCTTACTTCGAAGAATATGCCTGTATAATTCGGGTTCTTTCTCTACAAGCAAACTTAAGCCAAAGGTGGGTCTCCCAGCCAGTATGTAGTGCTCCCCGTGATGTGGCTAACCTATTTAGGAACCACTTTAAAGTGGAACATCTTTTGAAACCGGAAGAGGGCGAAATGATGCTTGATGCTGAGAAATACGGTACCGGTGTCCAGTTAAAATAACTTATGCGGAGGTTGACAAGGTTATTAAGCAAATGACCAGAGGGAAGTCACCGGGACACGATGGTCTCAGCATCGAGCATCTCCAGCATACGGGTGTTCGGGTGTTTAATTTCTGTCTTCGTCATAACTACCTACCAGACGATCTTATGAAGATCAAAGAAGAACCTATAATTAAAAATAAGACTGGTGACGCATCGGAAAAGGAAAATTATAGACCTATATGTCTGACCACGACCCTGGGTAAGGTGCTGGATGATGTGCTTAACAGACATTTAAGCCAACACGTCTCTTTGCTTGACGCTCAGTTCGGATTCCGGTCTGGGCTGTCCATATGATCTGCAATCTGTGTCTTAAGCATACTGTCTGGTACTATACTGACAGAAGAACACCAGTATACGTCTGCTTCCTGGACCTCTCAAAAGCATTTGACATGGTGTCATACAATGTTCTGTGGAGGAAGGTGAGGCTTAACACCAGGCTGCCTGTAGAGATCATTAATTTATTTAGATATTAGTATGATAACCAAATCCTGAGGCATTGGTCGCTCATGCATGTCCAAAATAATAATTATTTTAAATTTTATAAGTATCTACCTTCTAACCTAATATGGACTTGTATCAATTACTGTGTGCTTGGTCAAAAATAAATATTTTCAATAAAAAAAAAACAATTTCTTTAGTACGAAGAACATCCGGCATGTACCTACACGTTCTAACTACCACTAAAGCCATTGATACCGATTATAGGAAATGACATCAACGTTTATCACCTGCGTGGCGGTGTGTGTAAGTTTCATGCTAATGAAAAATCACTGTATTTGGCTAGTGTCTCGTCTCTATAGGTATATAAAACCTTGATATATTATCCCATATGGATGTCAAAAACAGTAGAAGGATGTATAGCTGTATATATAACGCATTCCTCTGTTCTAAAGGCAAGCTAATTTACGCTATTTATAAAATCTTACTTTCAGACTTTTTTTACAGTGAAAATTAAGTAGGATTTTCATCTCTCATTTTTTCTTAGACAATATTGATGAATACCACTTGGTTGTTAAGGTATTGTTTGTTCTAATTAAAGTTAAGCTTAGCCCATTGAACGAAGAGCTAAGGAAGGATGAAAGTTGAAAATTTCAAAAACCACATTACATTTTGCAATGCATCTTTGGCACTGATTTTGCTTTTATTTAAATAAATATACAAACATTTTACGTAAATTCAATCATTGTCTATCACAGTTCAGTCATTGTACATTCTTTTTTATATGTTTTTTATTGCTTACTATATTATATTGTTTTAAGGTAAGTGCAGTTTTGTAAACAGAATTTAAATAAGCTTATTAAGTTCAAGTAGTTTTAATGAAGTTTTTTTTATAAAAAGTTTGCTTATCTAAAAAAGACTGGTGATGCATACAACGCACAACGAGATCTTCTTAACTATAAAACAAATGAGATTAGTCACAAAGTAACAAAAAAGGACTTACTAATTAAAACGTTAGGTTTTTTTTTTATAAAACAAAAGCATTCAATTCTGTTTTCAAAACTGTACGAGTATTCGTGGGGTAACAGGTACGTAGGATGCTCAGGTCGTCAGGGCATTGGGCAGTCACTTGGTGGAAGGTTTAGTTTCTGCCTGGTGGTGGTGGGGGGAGGGTCGCAAGGTAGTCAAGAGCCTTCTGGATTGCTGGCGGGATTGGTGGAGGAGTCGGCAGATGGGCGCCCTGGAACAGAAACAACAAAGGTCACTAAACAATTTTATTGGTCACGCGAATTAAATTGCAAGATTAACATCCTGAAAGAAAAAGCTAATGCCCGCTTTCACGAACACTAATAAACTCCTAAATGGACGCCTAAATATTATTGCACTGTAGAATTTTCAACGCTTGGCTCAGCCCCGAGTGTTGAAAATCCAACAACGGTGTCACCTAGTGTCAGTGAAAACGAGCATAATGTATAAATGATTCATGAAAATCGATAGTTATTGTGGACCATATTGATTATTAATTAATTGCCGATAAAACGTCAAAAGGTAACTGAAAATTAGTTAATAAATCTTTTAGCATCAATAATGATCATCAACGATTTTAATATAATAAAATACCTCGAAAATAGAAGATAAAATCACAGGTGAACATTTGAATGTGAAGAAAAGTAAATTCAAAATATTCCAAGATCATGAAACATAAGATTTAAATAATTACGTAACCATGCGTGTTTAAATAGTCTATTTTTACTAGGATGATCGAATCACATACAAAAAACCTTTATTCTAAAGGTTAAGAGTATTCCTCTACATTCTAAAACATAATATTATAATAACCTTGATTTTTTCTTGTTATTTTGCCTATTTCATATGCTAAGCAATAAAAAGATTCGGCGCGAATATCTATGTAAATTGAGAAATGGATCATCATTGTTTAGTTTTGCAATTTCGAGAACATGCTTCGGTTCTTTAGTATCGTGTCATGCATGGATTATGATGATATCAAATATTGTTGTATTTTTATTGTTTATTATTTGTATTGTTGTCATTTAGGTAAGTCCATCTTAAATATTCTTGAAAATTATATAACAATTTATTAGCTAAGGCAATTTAAAAAAACGCAAACGCATAAACGGCTAAACGTATTGTAGTAGTAAAAACATGTCTATATACTTGGAAATCCCAAAAACGAAGGCAACAGTGGCCAAAATATATTAATGAAGATGAAATGGACTTCATTGGTTGTCAAAAATGTACCATCTTGACATCCTATCATCATCATCATCACCTGCCTAGTCTTTTCCCAACTATGCGAGGTCGACTTCCAGTCTAACCCGATGCAGCTGAGAACCAGTATTTTACATGGAGCGGCGGCCTATCTGACCTCCATAACCCAATTACTGGGTAATACGAAACCCGTTGCTAAGACTGGTTGCCAAACTTCCGGGCTTCTGACGACCCGTAACGACTGTCAAAAATCCACGAATGACAGCCGGGACCAACGGCTTAACGTACTTTCCGAGGCACGGAGTCTTGGTATGTTAAGATGGTGACCCATCCACGGACCAACCGCCCCATCTTGACATCCCATTTAATTTATTTTATATAGGAGTAGATATCTTCCTCCAATTGATAATTAAAACATAAGCCAGTATTGAAATGAAATCGTACCTCTGGTTTAAAACCGCCCTCATCATCAGCAACGTAGTTCAGGTTGATGACAGTGCCATCTGGTGCGGTGTAGCTAAAGGCTCCCTGCGCGACGATGACGTCACTGGCATCGGGACCAGCGGCCTTCTTCAACGTGCCAGCCTCTTCAGCTTTGATGCCGTTCTCAGCCTCGTAGCTGAGGAGGAAAGAGTATTGATTATTGATTTATATTTTTGGCTCTTGTGATACAGGAACTCCTAGTAGGTACAAGAGCCAGATATACACGAATGTTTGTTTATTGAATTGTAAAAAAATCTTACTATTTTATTATAGTCCTGTTATTTTTAAGAGTAGGTGTGCATTGAAGGGTGCATTACAGTGTGGCGCTTGAGTGACGAAGGAGAAGCCACACATATACTTGAATCCAAGTAAGGCGCAATCATCGTGATCGTGGGTAGAAGGATTTCCCCCAAATAGGTACTACCTACCTTTAACTTATTTATTCCATTTGAAAATACTGAAACAACTGGAAGAATCTCTCTATGACCGTTAATAGAAGCGGACACTGCAGTGGTGCAGGCTCTTATTCAGCACAACAATACAAACAAGTACAATTTTATCGAGCACAATTGTGTTTCACCGACGTAATAATAAACATAATAATATATCGTGCAAAGCAGTGATTTGATTGATCAAGTTAGAACTTATTAAGTACTATTTACTTCGTTATTTGGAGCAAATTCTTTTTACTTAGAATCTGAAAACCCATTGACGTAACTCATTGTAGGTAAACTAGATATTACCTATTCTATCTTCTTAGCTGGCATGTCGATCGCAATCTAAATGGACTCGGCCCAGCATTCGCCTACGTATTTGGCGCCATCACTAGCGTCCAACAGTTCGAGTAACGTGCAGCTAACAGTAGGTACACGCAGGACATGATATTAAGTTTCTCATCGTTTGTGGAACAGCGCCACATTTACACTCCAAGAAGGAGTCGTCTATGCATCTCCATTTGAATAGGTTTTCCTTACTTCGGCCAACCTGGGTCCGGAGTCTATTTAAAGACTTGCAGATTACCTAAGGCAAGCCGGCCTGAACCACACTACACATGCCTGGATCATCTGGATCTGTCACCCAAAGCACGATAACGCAGTGTTTGCTGCTCCCAGCGTAAGTATAATATCCATAAACTTCCTATTCTATGAAGAATAACATTAATGTAGATAAATGTCCTAAAAATAGTCCTATAATTCCTCGCAAGGGTATTATTGTCTTCAATAACGTACCTATTTCCTAATAATGTTCATTGACAGCAAACAACAGTTAGTAGGTCACCACTGATGTGTCCTTTCTCAAGCGCGTTATCAAAATTAGGTGCGAATCGAATGGTAACAATTTTTATTGTTCGATCAAGGTTTTTACGTCTCGCGATACATATCAAAGTACGGCGTGATTTTAACTTGAGAGGAACAAGGGCTATGCCGAATAAAAGATCGTTTGTTGAATTTGAAGTAGATAATAATAGGGGAATTATTTCGACCAAGGAAACCATATTTCGGGAGGATATAGTACCCTCATTGAAAGCTTAGTGAATATAATAGATGTCTGTTCATACTTATTTCCCAGTGACTTTACATTTGTTACTTAATTTTGTACTTGACCTTTAAAGCTGACCCTCCGGCGGTCAGAGCCGGCGGTCAAATCAATGATAGTGAAGTCGCTAATGTAACATAACACTTTGAGAGTCGTTATGTAATGCTGAAGCCGAACTGCCTGTGGGCAACACGTAATAACAGTAAGTTGGAAGCATGAATTTACACTTTGAACCGACAAACACAAAAATGAAAAATCTAAAACAAAACAAATGACAAAAAAATGACAAATCGATGAGTGAAACATTTTTGAGTTCAGACCATACCTGCAGATGTGTTGGACATCAAATTATGTTAAATTCTAACCAGTCAAATGATTTTATTTTTGTTTAAACTTACGTCAATGTGTTCCTGTAATTCTAGAATATACCATTATCCTACTTTAGATTAAGTACGTTTTCTACAAAAATGCTGGTTTTGGCCACTGTCGGAAACCATCCATATTATCGTCGCCATCGTCTCGTGCCAATTATTCACGGCTAAACCATTGCATAAACAAATTTAGAACAGTATTCTTACAAATCCTAATATATAGCTAGTTATTCAAGTAATGCAAAAGTTTATTTGAAAATTGCTTCTGCTTAATGAATCGCTACGAAGATGCTTCATACGAAGTTCGTGTTATAGGTACTTATTTAGATTAACACATAGGACAAAGGTTATGTATGTCTGCATGTTGTTGTAGCTAGTACCAAATATTTGCTTCCTAATATAGAATATAAATATTTAAGTGTTTGGGGTTTCAATTTTTATTATTAGATCGATTATCACCGAACTTCTATAAGGATTTGTGGGTGGCACTTGAAAGCTACGAAACAGTCGAATTTGATTCCCAGGTCAATAAAACTGGCACGGTGATTAAAATCCAGAATTACCGCGTTTCAAGCTTCAAAGTTGTAGATATATTTTAAGCAGTTCCAAAAGCCAGCGCCTTGTAGAAATCTTACTATTTCGCTTGTTTATCAATTACTTTATAACCAAAGGTTCACGATAAAATACAAACTTGAACGATACAATAGGTTATTACACGGGTCCACCGTATACCCCAGAACAAACAAGAGTAAACAGAACAAAAAGTATATTCTCTATAATCATACCTGTATCTATAAGATCCATCTGGTTGCTGGTCGAACTCTTGTGAGAGGATTGCTACGACTTTGTCTGCAGGCCCCTGCGGCGCTGATAGTGATACTGCCACCACTCCCAGCAGAATTAACACCCTCTGGAAGGAAGAAACAGTAGAATATTTAAATAAAGACTCAGTTTAAAGTACCTAACACTAAAATTAAAGATTCTGTAAATCGCGTTTAATCATATTTATTTAAATGCCAAGTACTTACTTAATGCTACAATTTTATGCCTATACTATTCGTGGAATTTTATTTAAAATTATACCAATTCATGATTCACTTAATACTTAGTGCACGTAAATAAATAAAAACCTCGAACTACCGCCATTCCGAAGGGAGCTAGTTACTAAATTGATTTTGCTGTCGCAGCCATTCCAAACGCCTGAAATAATGAGCGAAGCAAGTAGTGTAACATTTGAGTCAAGCTTTAATAAATACACCAGACATTAGGCTGAGACTCGCGATCGATTTCATAATCATAACAGCAACCCAAATCACTTCCAAGTAATGTTAGAACAACTAGTAATGGAAAGCGGCAAAGTGGGACTACAGATCTCGAAAACTAAACTGTTGACTAGAAACGCGCATTCCAAACGCCTGTCATGAGTGAAGCAAGCAGTGTAACATTTAAGTCGAACTTTAATAAATCTACCAGGCACTAACCTAACAAACAAAACGAGAACAATATATATATATTAGACATTTGCTTGCTTAAATCACTAACTAAGAGACGCCACAAGGTTACAGAAGACACATCGTGACCTACAATTACAAGGACATAGTAATTCTAAAGACCTTTAGTTTATAGTATTTAGTCGATGCTCATATCGTTGAAAGATGTATAGCCCATTTGTAACGAATATCAATTTCAACATTATTCACAATCAACCAATTAATTTCTGTAAAATCAATTTAAATTCAATAATTTATTGCTGATGAGTTTCAGTGTGGGATTTATAATCAGTTTAGGCGGTCTTTAAGTTTTTTTTTTTTTTTTTGTGACGACAACGTCATGATGATAGTTTTAAAATGATTAATTGCGATTAATTCTGGTATTTTTCAATTCAAATATAAATATGTCTCTTTTTTAACTTTTTTTTGTTTGTGGCGACAACATGATGATAGTTTTAAAATGATTAATTGCGATTAATTCTGGTATTTTTCAATTCTAATATAAATATGTCTCTTGTTTAACTCTTTACTTTTTGGCTGTCTTTTATGGTTGCCTGTTATATGAGTTTTATCTCATACCCACGTAAGTACTCGTAAAACTGAAGTGCATTTGTAAGTAACATGTATGCACTAAGTTAAACAAAATGACATCATATTGTCAGTGACCCATTGGCGCCTTATTTTACGTCAGGCACGCATCTGTAGATAAACAAACTTATTATATTCACTTGCTATTAGCATCCACAACACAAGACAAATACAATTAACTGGCAGGCTGGTGGCCGTTAGTGGGACGCGGCCTTCACGCGACAATCACGCGAGTGACGCAGGCAGGTTAGGGAACAATTCGAGACAATACATAAGCAATTATAACATATCAACATTCTGATTTATTGAAAATTCAATACGTTTACCCAATAGAAACTCAAAGCATTTATGTTAATTACAGCCACTTTTAAATTATCAAGGAGTCGGTCAATCAGAAGACCAATATTCTCGTAATTAAAAACGTTCAAAATCTTGTCACAATTTTATCTTTCTTAGCGACAGTCAATATCAAAAACTTGGTCAAAACTGTAGGTAAATTAAAGATATTTTTGACAAATCGAGACTGACATCAGAAACGTTCTTAAAAATACGGGAATCACCCCTCAGAACGACTAAGTAAGTTGCCCAGTCCAAAGTGCAGCAGATTCTTATGCAGAAGAACGGACAAGAAACTCCATGGACACTTTTTGAAATCAAAACAATGTTATCAAATACATCATTCGAAAGGAGATGTTAAAAGGAATCCTTATCACATACCTAGGTATTTACTTCAGTCATTGCACAGGGATCTAAGGGAATTTAAAGAAGAAGACAAAAAGAATGTAAGAGAGTGAACCCTATTTTAAAGACAGATGTAGATACAGGAAACTTCTAAAACATATTACGCGATGATATAATAGAAAAAATATAAAACGTTTATTTTCTACAGTTAGTAGCTGTGAGAGATGATTCATCAAAAATATAAGCATGAGAATCATTTCAAGTTTAATACAACTAAGATAATAAATTTTGTAAATTATGTCGGTGTTTAATAACCTTTTCAACATAATTGGACTGGTTTTAGATAAGAATTTATTAATTAATATTTTAAGCGTTGATATGATCAAGTTGTAACAGATGCGAATCACTTTAATATTACACAAAGTTTTATTAACTGCTGGTGTTATAACAAAGCTATCTTAATATTTGTAAAATAATGTAAGTCCGTCCCACAGAGAGGAGGCTTGTGCCCCAGAGGGAACGTTATAGGCTGATTATGTATGTGTCTGTTTATGTATGTAAGTCTGTCACCACAGACCGCGTCAAAGAAGACAGGCTTTATGATTATGATCAATGTAGCGGCTAAGGGGTAATGCTAGACAAAATAAAGCTTGGAGCATTAATTAAACTATTGGTGGAGTGATATAATTCTATCCGTAGGTATTCCTGAAAACGCATATCTTGTAAATGAAAAACAAATAAGACTGTCTTTATTCGTTTTCTCTGTGAATTCTTAACATACATAAGTATACAGGGGTGGCGGGGACATCGACGCGCATCCCGTCACCATGGGTTCAGTACATGATTCTGAACCCCATTGCGTTAAAATTTTTCGTCGGTTTTAAAAAAAAAATTCATACATTTCCATTTGCTGTTCCATACATTTTGACCGCGAAGGTGTTGCACTTTTCTATGAAACAGCAGATTTTTTTTGTTATATGTTTGCGCATCGAAGTCCCTGCCACCGTGTATGATAATAATATTCAAGTACAGAGGCATATAAAATAAGATTATTGGTTACACAACTAAGTAACCGTGTATTACCAGTCACATTGATACTTTGAACTGTGGTTTAATCGGTGTCAATGTGCCTAGGTACAGACATCGTTTATGATCACTTGACAGTTAACATTAAACTTAAAGCAATCGATGAGGTAACAGATAGGCAGGTTTGTTTGATAAGCCGCACAAGTAATTTAACTTAATGTACTCGTACGTTACACAGTATCCTATTCAATTGTATCTTCGTGTTATGAAGTACCTAGATAAAATTCAGTCGTAGTAGTAGTATGTATATAATAGTAGTCTATGGTGCCAACGGCACCCTATTACTAAGGCTCCGCTGTCCATCGGTCCGTCCGTCCGTCTATCACATGGTCATCTTTTCAACCGTACTAGGTAGACACTTGAAATTTTCACAGAGTATGTACTACTATGGCCGGTATAACCACCTCATCGAAAACTGCACCTGCGTATGTCCTAGGATGGCCATGTTTAGGTTCTATAAGCATCAACTTTATAGGTATCAGCCAGTAATGGCGTCTGCTCATCATTAGCCTCATAACAGCCCGCTATAATGAACTACATCCAGGTAAGTATTATTATTGCCATAATCAAGACGCTTGTCAAATAGTATGGTGATTAAACCAGAGGAAACTGTTGTAGCTTTATTGATGCGTAGCCTTATAGGATAGGAAAATATATTAATTGTAAGCATTACCATACTTAGATAGATTTTACTATTGCCCCTTGACCCTCTGTAGTGTATCCAAATGGATGGTTAATTAACCACTTAAAAACCTGTATAAATGAACCTTTACATGGAAAGGATAATTAGCCCCTTGTACAATTTAGGTTTATGGAGAGAGTAAAATGACTCAATCAATTGCTCACTGTGTAAGCCCAGGTAGCACGGGCGCCTTTTTCTGCGGCGATTTTTTGTCGCGCTGGATTGGATTTTGAACGCTTTGCTTAGCGCCGAGAGTTGAAAATCCATCAGTGTTTTATTGAACACACTGGGATCAATCCGTGGCTGGGATACACTCTGTTGGGTTCTCAATGCTCGGGTCAACACCGAGAGTTGAGATAGTGTGTTCTTTACGGCCGTACGAACGTGAGGCTAATAAGGCAATAATACAACAATAGGATTTTTTGACATTAAAAACGAGTTTTGGTATTTTTATAACTTCCTATGTTAAGGCCATGACAATTATGTAACTGCGGGGTAGATCAAGGTGACAGTTTACTGTCGGTGCATTTATGGCATAAAATCGCATGATAGTTCACATTTCGTCTTATATTGACCAGCGTAGGGCTCCCTGGAGTTTCCTATTATTGCCTAAGGGTAGGTACCTACAAACAGACCGGATCGTTCGACGACATTTTTCTGGTCATTTTAAGTATTAGTGTTGATTAAACCCATCATGAGAGGAGTAGAGGCCCAGTGGTAACGGCCGCGGCTTACGAGTTGTAAGTCGCGTTGTAAGGTTCCAACTCAGACAGGCGCGTGTAAATTATTTCATCACCACTGCTCCCAAAATGGTGATGGAAAACATCGTGAGGAAACCGGCATGTCCTAGAGCCAAATTCTAAGATATGTGACATCTACCAACCAGCATTAGACCCGCCTGGATTACAGCCCACTCCCTCTCACAAGAGGGAGGCCTGTGACCCAGCATGGGGCACATTATAGGCTGTGTGTGTAAAAACCCATCATGATAAAAAAGAGTATTGACAGAATACACTCTTCATATTGACCTATTATGCAAGGATCGCGTGTGGATTACCAGCATTGGCTAGTGTTACGAAGGTTGATACGCTTCACGGACCATTAGCAGAGTCTAGTTAGTAACTGATATCGTCACTTGAAACTTAGGTCTGCTCGATTAGTGTAACATGTTAACTTTAAACGGTGTTGTCCAAAATATCATATAATCTGATTTGCTGATGATGATTCAAAATACACCTATTAATTAACAAGAAGACAATATTTTCTTCCTAAGGAGAACCTTAATTGGTTTGTAACAAAATCAATTGCCATTTATAGCTCCCTTTCAGCATAAAAAACAGTTTGTGTGAAATCCAAAAAGGAACTGCAGCTGGATAGATTCCATCTATAGACAAGTTATGAAAGAAACAATTAAGTTATAGTGTATTTAAATAAGAAATCTATCAAGTAAAGATCCAACCCTACACATTATAATAGTCATCTTGAATTTAAATTGATATTTTATAGACATGTAAATGCTGGTGGATGTTCATTGCATCATGGGCCAGTTAAGGTAAGCCATCTATCTATGTGTAAACTCCACCTACTAGCAAATCATCGCTCATTCTTAGGGACATTATTAATGTGGGATCGGTTGATGAAATAATAGAGTAGTCTTCGTAGAAACTTATATATTTTTATTTTTTCAAACTTAAATTAACTAGCACACGTCCAAAAACACATCTATCCTCTAGCCTTTCCGTTCCTCTCCCTCGCACTTTCGCATACGTTCCTTTTTGCACAAAATTCATTCCATACTCGGTCATCCTGCACACTGTCTGCCCTCAGACACAATGTTACAAGTACTAAAAATCTCACAAAATCATCACACCTTATATAAAAAAACTTTTTTGCAAAAAAAAAACAACCGACTTCCAAAAACGACACTACAAAGTGAAAAATAACTTTAATTTCGGAAGTCGGTGTCGTTGGGTTCGCATTTTCGTTGTTTGCCACCGACTTCCGAAATTAAAGTTATTTTTCACTTTGTAGTGTCGTTTTTGGAAGTCGGTTGTTTTTTTTTTTGCAAAAAAGTTTTTATTATTTTTCACTTTTCAGTTGTAATTTTTACCAGTAATTTTGGTTTAAAAACGAAACTACTGAACCGTTTTTGATGAAATTTCTATGGGACCATTTGGGAAGTATACCCTTTCCAACAAAAAAAGAATTTTTCAAATCGGTTGGCAAGCGACAGAGTTATGCGCGAACAAAAAAAAAAAAAAAAAAATACAAACATCCGAATTGAGAACCTCCTCCTTTTTTAGAAGTCGGTTAAAAACAACTTTAATCTATACATAACATTTTAAGTTTAGTCTTACATAGGCAACAGAAACATTTCAATCTTAAGCAATATAGCTTCAAACCAACATTTACTTCAGAAGGTGACAATTACAAACATAAATTAATGCGAGGTTTATATGCAAATTAAGACATGCATGCAACTGGTTACAAACGCGTCGGTACAGCCACATTAAAGGGACTAAGACATTATAATCGTCCCTAGGCTACCACGAAGAAACTTCTCATGTTGGAACTGATAAAGAAACGCTAGAATGAATAGAAAAGACAAAAGAGAAATAGACAGTTCCTGTCTAAGGAAATTGTCGTGATGCGCGTTTGTTATATAATCATATCCACCGGCTTGTCCACACAATTGTTTATGAGAAAACTGTAAAATACTAATATGGGCTAACCACTTAGATACGCTTAGGTATATACATACGTTACCGTAAGACAAAGGTTTTCAAGCAACCGTGTGTCACCCACAAACTATTCTTAGCACCGCCTAAATACCTGTGGATGCTGCGGTATGCAGATGTCGGCACACTAGCTATTTTGCAAGTGTATGGAGTTGTGGGAACATGTCATAGAATTCGAGAGTTGCCTCGAAAACAATATACTACGTGCAAAAACAAAAGGTGTACACCTAATTAACCGCTCGCACGCCTCCGCAGGAATCCAGGTACGGACTTAACAAGCGAAGGATTTGACCTTATTTGTTTTCGTCGGAATGAGATTTTTGTTACTTAATCTCAATATATACATATATAAATCTTAGAAACGGCTTTGTATATTCAGCCAATAATAAAATAAATTTAGTTTTAGCCACCCAAATAAAGATATCTGTATAATGTGACCCGAATGAATGACGCTGTCTAGGCGTATCCTATTTTATGTATAATGTATTTTTATACAAATTCATCTAAATCATTTATTTTTAGATATAAAAACTCGTGTCATATAATTTTATTCAAATGACTCATGAAATTAACGATGTTTTTGTTTTAATGGTAGTATTTTAAATTGATTAAGAGTGTGTGCCAACATTGGTCTTTGTTTTTACGATAATCTGGTTAAAATCTAATAAGTTACCTATTTACCTACCTTATTATTTATTCATAGGTATGAGTAACCGTTTAAAATACGTATTTGAAGCAAAGTTTCTTAACACGGCTTGCGGTAGGAGTTGACTGGTAGAAATCTTCAAGTAAGGAAAAACGCTATGCCTCCTCTACGTGACTTTCTCTCTCACTCGTTCTCTTTCTATTATATACGAGTGTGTGTGTGCGTGCGAGTATCGCGTAAGGAACTCCGCTCCTGACGGGGGTCCAAAAATACGGGAGTATCAAAAATATGGTTAAGCGATGTCGATAAGTATGCATTATATTATATTTTGGTAGTGAAAATGTTTTAAGATTTTTTTGTAAACTCCTTTAAAATCAGAAATACAGGCGCAATTCGAGACGGCGGAAATAATGCGCGTGCGGTTCTGTAGCGTCCGGAAAATTAAACCTCAAGCCAAGCTCGGCGATATGGAGAAACTTTGTCATGCCAGCGACCGCTACATTACTATTATAATTGTGAAACCTTATAGGTGTAAAACAATTATTAAATGAACCTAAATAAATGTTTGTTGGTTTAATATTTTACCAATTTAATACTGAATAAAATATTATTACCTCCTTTATTTCAATGTAAACACATTATCATATAAATTGTATTTTTAAACTAGCTTCTGCCCGCGGCTTCGCCCACGTGGATGTCGGAAATTATCCCACGGGAACGTGCTAACAGGATAAAATGTATGTGCTTCTCCAGGATGCCATCTATCTCTATGCCAAATCAGAAATTTAGTGGTTTAGGCGTGAAAATGTAACGTACAGTTTCAAGTTCAAATCCTCCCCTTAAAAACTGAATTACCCCTTTTTGTCCCATCAGTGATACATTTTCGACAACTTTACATACTTATTATTAATTGTTTTCTGTCAAAAGTATTAATACTGAGTTTCGAGTTACTCGGACCGCGCATTCAATTTCTTCCACACAAACTTAACACCCCTACATCCCCCTTTGAGGGGTAGTTTTGAAAAACTTATAATGATAAACTTTATTACTTACTTAGGCCAGTATTCTTGAAAAGTTTCAAATTTATTAACTTAATGAAGAAGATCTTTCATATAAACTGTATCCCTGCTTTTCCCCCCCACATGCGTGGAATTAAAAAAAAAATCGTTTGGGATGTATTCATAACTTGACTCAAAGATTATTTATATTCATTTTCAAGTTAATCTAGCCATGCAGTAAAATCCTCCCCTGAAAAATTGACTACCCCATTTCAGCCCGGCAAGGGTAGATTTTCCAAAAACCCTGATACACATTATTCTTTACTTTCAATATAAGTATAAATACTGAGTTTCGAGTAAATCGGACTGCGCGCTAAAATTCTTCCATACAAATTTGAAATCCCCCCATCTCCTTTTAGGGAGTAGTTTAGAAAAACATAAAATAGCCAACTTTATAATTTACTTAGATAAGTATTCGTGCCAAGTTTCAAGTTTATTAACTCAAGGAATAAGATTTTACATACAAACGAATTCCCCCCTTTTCACCCTCTTAGGGGTGGAATTTCGAAAAATCCTTTTTTAGTGGATGCCTACTCTACACGGAGAACACACCCTCCAAATTTCATGTCTCTAGGACCAGTGGTTTAGGCTGTGCGTTGATCTATCAGTCAGTCAGGACTTTGAATTTTATATATACAAAGTTGATACGACAAAGGGGCTTTCCGTTAAACTGCCTATTCTAGGTACCATTTTCAAGTTCTGTACCAAAAATCAATAGAAGCAGTATTTTAGTCACAAATGATTTTTTAAGTTTTTGCACCGTTTGAACACGATGTATCTTTCCTAACACCTAATTATGTCTAAGCATAGGTCATGCAGGGTAGCGGGATCGTCCGAAAGGGTTACCGTTGCCCTGGAACATAAAGGGCTAAGGAAGGAACACGGGTGGGTTTTAGTCAGTAAGAGTCTGACACTCCCTTCTGCTCCACCCAGAGCGGGAGGGGTCATTTGATGATTTCCCATCCTCAATAGGTCATGCACCTTACAACGATAAAGACGTTGCCACTTCGTTACCTAGGTATCTAAGGTCAGTCAAATTTATTTACAAAGGGTGGGTGCGTTTTATTCTGATTTGTAAGCCATTTAGTTTGTTTGAAAAAAATATTTTCTCATTTTTGGCGCTTTTTATTTTTATGCCGTATCGAATTAATACTAAACACGTATAGTATACGTAGTGTAATTTAATGCCCCTCTGTCATATCAACTCTGTATATAGATATATATATATATATAAAGTATAAAAGACATTAAAAAATAGTAGCCCACCGGTATCGGGAACAGGGTTCTATATTATTATTATTATTTAAGAAATATTTTTGTAAGTTTTTTCTCGTAATGCACTGAATTGAATTAGTGGCCATATTATTATTTTTTAATATATCATGGATTTGTATGGCTTGCTAAAAGGTAGCTAAACTACTAGGAATTCCAATAAAAATAAAACTTGCAATGTTGGCGCCACATAGATACATTATGATCTTTACGTCTTCTTTTTCTAATTATTTGGCACTAATAATGCCGACATAATCTTTAGAAAAAATAACAGGTACCTATTTAATTTTTTTACCTACCATGCGAACAACATTCAGATTTCGAGAAGTATTACATTAATTCATTGATCTCATCATCAGCCTAGCCTTTTCCCAACTATGTTAGGGTCGGTCCAGTCTAACCGGAAGCAGCTGAATACCAGTATTTTACATGGAGCGATTGCCTATCTGACCTCCACAACCCAGTTAGAGGGTAATACGATACCCCTTGGTAAGACTGGTTGTCAGACTTTCGGGATTCTAACAATCCGTAACGATTGTCAAATATCCATGAATGACAGCCAGGACTGACGGGTTAACGTGCTTTTCGAGGCACGGAAGGTCTCGGTATGTAAAGATGGTCACCCATCCACAGACCAACCGTGGAAAGCGTAGCTTAACCTGATCGATCGACCTGTGTGGCTGATATAATTTAGCCACGAGCCCCTCAAAAAAACCCCTTTTTCTGAGCAGTAAGCAGGGTAAAAAAAGATTATTTATGAAAATTGAACATGAACTTTATCGTTATAAAATCCATAAATCACATATACTAGCAATTGATAAATAAATGCGGCAAACGTACCTAACAATAAATCTGCATAAAACGATGGCACGCTTGTCACTGAGGTAAACAGCACAGTTGTTGGCAAAGGTTACCTATGTATTGTGGGTGCAATGAATGCACGACGCGTTGCATAACCAGCCGGTGACCCTATGCCCTATGCACCCACTTTGGTCACGTCCATAAAAACGAGATTAATGTAAGAAGATGTCTCGGTACTAATTAAGGGGTTAAATTAGATAAGAGCGAGAGTTATCTGCATAATTATGGTCAATTAACATGCGATTTTAAGTATTTGGGGTCTTGGCTGACTTTGTAATGGCTTCAAAATACTGTAAAAGCTATTTATAAAAACAAACATTTGACAGTGGAGTTTCGGTATGATCGACTTGAATTTGATCACAAAACACATTTTGCAAAAATTTAACCATTCGTTACTATTTTTAACAATTGGTTGAGTTTAACTACGGATAAAAAAAATCGGCCCTTAGGGCTGATTTGTCCAACGCCATGGAGGAATAATTTTGAATTTTTGATAATTCTTCCATACAAGAACTGTCAGACGTCAATTTTATTCCATGAATAAAAATTATGTGTCGATTGAAAAATCAGTCATTAGGGCTAATTTGACCAAAGTCAAATATCTTTTACCCGTGGAATAAAACTGATGTCTGGCACTTTTAGTACGGAAAAAGGATTTCTTAAGATAAGAGTTATTCTAGTTATAAAATTTTAGTGAAATTCGCCCTTAGAAGCGATTTGAAGTCTTTCGTTCCCTTTTTGCGATGAATTCTAGTCTCTCATATAGTTTTCTTTTCAAGTTTAAATGAAATTCAATTAATAAACGTTATGATGGCTTCAAAATACTGTTAAAGCTATTTTAAAAAAGAAATGTGGCAATCGGGTTTTTATATAATTAATTTAGAAGTAATTTTAAGTGTTTGGTTCTCTTTTGCAATTGATTCCAGTCTCTAATAAAGTTTCCTTTTCCTATTAAAGCTATTTTAAAAGGAAATGTGACAATAGGGTGGTATGATACACACCAAAACCAGTTAATACACCAATAACACAGTGAGCATGAAACTTTCACAAAAACTTTGTAGGTAGTTGTAATTTTCCTCCGCCAGTTACTAGCCAAAGGAATAAGTTTTCCGTTATATTGATAACATGTAAATGATTAGGACCTAACCTACTCAAAAATTTACTAAGCAATAAGAATCGTCTTTTTCTTTCTGACGAGCTATTTCGACACTTGATTTGAACTATTCGTAAGGGTTTTAAACATTAGCGGGAGAATCTCTAGGCCTTTCCACATCACTGCGGTTATTCCTATATTAATAGAAGTAAAATTATTACACAATGTGTGAATATTTCAATCTTTTTGGGCAACACAAAACAATATTTGATTTACATACAATACTAATCAACAATACTTTAAGGAAACGGAATAAACATACCCAATTTATTGACATGTTATTCATAAATAAAATAACTTTATTTGTGTCACCTTAACGGGGACATGATAAATTCCTAACTTCCTAATAAGATGACCTATCTGTGTATGTAAAGATGCCCTTCTGCACCTAAATGCTAAAGATGCAACATCCTACAGCAGGGGTCAGGAGTTCACATCCCAGTATGGGTTATAATTTACAGAATCATTTAAGTCCGTTTAAGGCTTGGTTAAATTGTTTCTAGCACTTTTAGCGTCTCTGCAAAAAGTTGAATTTATTGAGGAGCGGCCAATTACTCCTATATCCCATTTATAGTTGAGGCAGTAAGTCAAAGAATATAATACTAAATAAAACGCTTCTGATATTTTAACTCAATTACCTACTTATTTACCTAATAGACCTTATAGTTTATTTTTATAAGTAGTGGTTTAGTTTTATTTGTATAGTGCAGGGAGTAAAACCTAGTATATTTCAGACCATGCTAACACTATATTTTTTAGGTTGCAAAAGTAAGGATATTAATTAAATAGTTTAAGTTAAAAGGCACTCATTAATTACTGGTACCAAAGGACCAAAATAAAAATATTATATATATTAAAAGACAAAAATATGAACCGATGCTAATTCCCAACACGTAAAATATCTCTATTCCATCTCTATTAATCTAAAATTACGTTTAATAACAACTAAAACTTACCATTGTCATATTGAACGGAGCACTTGATAAAAATTATTCAGGATGAGAAAATGTGATAATATCCCATGTGGTTTAGTCGGCGGCGTGTGCGCCCGATTGTACTTACTCGTCTAATCACCTGTCCCTTTTATAGAGACGCGGATTTGTCTAGCCATTGCATGTAGCCGGGGGAGCCTGCACTGACTGCACAATGCAGGGATGGACTTAGGCCTACGTTTTGTAAGAAAAAAATAATATTTTCACGAAAGAGAAGCATAATAAGAGTTGAGTGGACGTTTTTGTGAATTGTCAATTTTGTAAGGAAGTTATTGTGATGAAAAACTGATTGTTATCCTCTGAAAATATGCCGACAACTTCTGAAATGTTCATACCATACATTTTCAGGCATGTGTTTATACAAGCTAGCATAGATGGAGGAAGATGGAGTAATGAAAAATATATGCGTGTTCTGGTAACTATAAAGCCCGCGTTGGCTCCTCACAATACCTCCAAAACACGTACTCATTTACAGGTATTCATCTTGACAGTATACATCTGTCTACTATCCTTGCCTGTAAGCTGTACCTGTCAGAGCTGGCGGATATACGTGAAATTAATTTCAGGAGAATTTCTAAGTCATGTAAGCTGCCTTAGAATTTCTCCTGAAATAAATTCTGGAGTAAAAAAAACGTCTATTCCTGTTGAAGAATGTAAGAAAATAAGATGAATCTTGAATCAGTCTATGCAAATTAGGTATTATGATGTCTCACCAGATAACAATGTGATCATCAAAAGAATATAGTTTTTAATAAATTAACATAAAACATACCAACTAATTTTAAAGTGATATTTATTGAAGGTTCGGCTATAAATGTGAATTTTTACGACTTAATTATGTGTCTATTATTAATTAAAGTATATGAATAAGATGATGTCTGTGCATATTGACCATCACAGGTCATAATGCAAACAAAATATTTTATAGTAATGCCCCGCTGTGTTAACTGGCAGTTCGTTATCAGTTTTACTAATATTGTTTTGTGTTTTTTGATACGCTCAGTTACTATCATTTTATTGTAATATTATTACGTAGTGTCTTAAATTACATAGTCAGTTAAATTACAGTTTTATACCTTGAGTATCTATTTTGTTTAAATAAGTTATAAAGCCTTCATTGGCATTGATTTTATTGTGTACTAGCTTCTGCCCACGACTTCGTCCGCGTGAAGCAACTTTCTTATTTTTTTTTGCGTAAGAACCTTCTACAAAGTATTAGAAAACTTTAAAAAAAAGATGGATGAAATCGGTAAAGTCGTTCTCAAGTTATGGCGTGACCAAGGGAAATAGGGATTAATTTTTATATATATAGATAACATAATCAAACGGACGTTGTATTTAAATATTCATTACGCAACGATTTGGTCGATGATTAAAGGCCCTAGTTTACGAACTCTATTTTATTGACTGTTTATACAGACAGGTGCTAATAATACAGAGGATTGTAAAGCTTTTATGGCAATAAAAGATGTAACACATATCTATTTGATTGATCATAAAATTGACAAGGAGTGTATTAATTGATAACCTTTATGAACGAACGAAATATTAATGCATTTCGTCACACACCATCACTCGAATCACTGAACGATTTTGAATCTTCATAAGCCTATGTTTTACTAAGAAAATCTCATATAAAACCTAATTCGCTCCTGTAATCGTGTCGCAAGAAATGGCTAGGATTTTTTTTTTCGAAAAGTTTCCTCAAAGTTTTGTGTTAACCTTAGGTTTGATTTCAATATGAGGTACAGATTGATATCACACTGCAGCTGAAATGAATTCCTCTGGCTTCTGCAAAAAAGAATACTTATTCGTAGATAATACAAATCATTATGGAGTTGTCATGCGTATCCCATAGTTCGTCCCCTTGTCGTAACATTATCTTGTTCAACGTACAATAGAATAACCATCAAGAGTCTCGTAAAACGATGGCCAACCCAACACTTAAATGGTACGCACGCTTTATGTCAAATGCATTGCAAATTGCGCCCGCGCCGCCTCGAAGATGCCACTGCGCTTGGCATTTTACAATTTTATTTAAACTTGGAACTTATTAACTGCTTTGACACACCAACACACTTACATACGAAACACGCAGAGTCAATATTCGCTCGTTAGCTGGAAACATTTACACATTTAGATGAAACTTTGCTCATAAATTAAAGCTAGAGAATTTTAAGAAGTAGCAAACTGAGAAGACTTACAAATTATCCATTTTATTAGTTTTCCATTAACTTTTTGCCAACAAAGCGTTCTTGACACATAAGTGCAGTTGTCGTAAGATGTATGTGTAGGTCGTCATCTTGGAAATTAGTATGTACCTAGGTACTCAGAAACTTTATGCAAACCCAACTTAATTCCGATACGCCACGATCGTTAAAGTTATTGTTCGTTCATTCGACCACACATTCAGATTATGAAATACATATTATTACTCTTTAACATGGTCTATTTCCGTAATAATAAACATAGAGTTTAAATTTCATGAGCGTTTTATGGTAATTTTATGGCTACACTAACCAGGTAAGTAATAGGTCACTTTATCGAAACTACATAGTTACAAAAAGAGTTAATGGAAACGATTTGTTGCTGTGTCTTCATTTATTTCGTTTTTTATCCAAAATAAAAACGTTTTAGAGTTATTGATTATTTTCACCAAATCAATCGAAAAAACCCCAAGAAGATTTTTTTTTCATAGTGGATAAGTTAGTCTTGATTGTTTTAGTTTTTAAGGATTTTTCTTTGATACGAACTATTTACTAATACTTTTGACCTTATATTTCGATTCTACACACCTAAGCTACATAATTTAATATTTATACCTTGATTAGCAAAAGACAAAACAAGGTAATGGCAATAACTCTCATATTTACTGAATTAGGAAACGATAAAATTAAACAAAAATAGCTGTTCTATATTAAAACTAAAACACAAACGCCTTTCAGCCATCCACCGTATTTCTACAACATTGTATAATCTTCGATATATGTTTGAAGTAAGTAGGTATTATACAAAAATAAAAACGATTGATCTTTTAGTTAGTACCTAATTAATTTTTTACACTTATTAATTTCAGATTTTTGCCTACGAGACTTGGCGTCATCATCATAAATCATCGACAATATACCTCTACTACCAAATTATTTCGAGGTCAACATCATTATTGTCCATTAGGCTTTTCCAATATCGAAAACCTACTTAAAATTCTTCCCAAATATCGATTATTACTATGACAAAGAACTAGGTCACTGCGTTCCAATATGCATGTAATATAATATTTTAATATCCAATAAATTATGTTATAAGCATTATTGCTTCTGTATGCATCGCTGGATGAATTTTAATACGTACAACATATCAATGACAATGTACATACGTTTATGATTGATCATAATATACCTAGGTAATAAACATAATAACTTATATCACTCCATAATGTTACTGCATAATGGTGTCGTACGGAAAAGCTAAACTTTAAATTTAAGGGTAAAATTAAATTAAAGAAAGGGAGGTAGAAAACAATATACGATACGAACGATATATTTACAAGCAATTAAAAGATGGAGATGGACTGAAGAGTGGTGTGTAGTATCTGGAGATGGGGTGTATGGATGACGATGCGTGATAGACGGCTGATTAGATGAGGAGGCTGAGGTGGATTTCCAGTTGAAGCTGAAGAGGTAGACCGACGCGAAGGTGCCAGCGACAGGTGCAGGTACAGGTACAGGTGCAGGTGCGGGTGAGGGCAGGAGCTGGTGCGTGTGCGGCACGGAGGACACCCGTAGCAGGAGGAAATCGAGGAAATTAGGAATTCGAGGGCCGCCTCACCTGGCGGGCTGACAGCGTCCCCGCCGTGCCTCTTTCTCCTGCTGCCGTGCTGCGTCCTGTCCTGCTGCGTGGGCCCTCCTACGGGTGTCCTCCGTGCCACACACGCACCAGCACCTGCCCTCATCTGCACCTGCACCTGCAATTTCATAACGCTGAAGGATGAATTTAAAAAAATCCAAATTATCAGTACAGTGTAAATTGAGAAGTTAACAGGCATGTCATTAATTTGTCTCATAAGGCCTGGAATAAGTTGTACCACTTAATTAAAAACACAATGCGACGGATAAAAGTTCTCATTTAAAAACGTACAATTGTGTAAACTTTAGTTTAACAGGTCATCGGACCAAATTTTAAAACAATAAAACTATTATAGTATTGTTTTCGCGCACAAAAGCTCATTATAGTAAGCGTCTGCGAATTCCAGCGGAGGTTAATCTCATTACTTTAGTAGATGGGCGATTAGAAGGATCATTTGTGTGGGACAATTTCTCACACCTTACGTTTTGGTGGTAGTGTCGCACGCTCCCACCAGTCTATTACCAACCTATTAAAAAGAACTTAAATGTGGAAACGAACAGTACTCTAAGAGTTGCACATTGAGTGCGATGTTGTAGAATCAAAAACTGCGAACAAAGGAATCTGTTCAGAAGTGTAGGTGCACAAGGTTAGACAAAACGTTTTTGTTAAGATTGATGATATTTTTATAAGGCTCCTTCGATTAACTTCAACAGAATATGTTAATTCTCATTTTAAAATAATATGCCCCACCAAAATCTACACTAATAATTATGTAAAGAGATAAGTGGTATAAAATAAATATGCAAAGTTTCCAAGCACTTGTTACGCTGAAAGGAAATGGAGTGTTACGTGAAAATGGTTACCACCAACCCAATGGAGTCTAATCAACGGCAAGAGTCAGTCATAAATGCGTGCTGTGACAACATTGAAACCAACCCACATCCAAATTAGTCTTTACCGGATAAGCCCACAGTTTTATTCCTGCCAAAAAGGTTCAGCGTTTAATCTAAAGAAGGACCAACTGCAATAAAGTAATTATAAAAGGCGGTAGAACTCAACATTAATTGAAATTATAAAGACAACGATAAAGGTGTGAACAATCCTATAGTAGCAACAGTAATTAAGTTTTGTTAAAGAAAGTCACATACAGAATTGATAATCCATTGACAAATTCAACAAAAACAATAACAATGGTATATTTGTAACAAAATTCTGGTTTCTTTGGGAGATTGGAAGTAATAACGTTGCTAACTCGCTCTTTGCTTTCATTGATCTTGACATAATTGGCACACTATTATTACAACGACACGTACACAAATCATTTGACGTTGAAAGAAAAACTGCTACTTATAACGTTTCATTGGTAGTTTATAAAGTAAATTGGAAAATGAATGATCTTTTTCTCTCAACAAGTAGATTGATTCCACTACCTATACTGGAAGTGGCGGCCTTTCGCCAAAGGCAATAACATTGAACTTGCCTGGGAATTGAACGCGATATCAACGCCTCACTGATTAAATACGCACTTAATAGGTTACACGTAATAGGTAATAGGTAATAAGTACAGCGGGCTGGTGTCCGCAACTCCACGACAATGCGCGTATTTTGCGTACGGGTGGGAACATCGGTCATTCGATCCACCCCAGCTCCTCAAGGAAGGCCAGCAACGCCTTGATGTTACTGACCGTCTCACGTAGGGTACCTGGGTTACCGAAGTACTTTGCCCTGTACGTGGCGACCACCGGGCAGTTTAGCAGCACATGCGCCGCTGTCTCGTCATCCTCCATGCAGGCCCTGCACAGCGGACTGTCTGTTACTCCTATGACATAGAGGTGTTTGTTAAATGACCCATGGCCAGTTAAAGCCGCAGTAACTGTACGCAGCTTTAGTTTATTTAGACGGAGAACCTGTTTCGTGAGGCGGCCATTAATTGTGGGTAGTGCTTCCTTGGCCTGCCTACATTCGCCTAGCTCCGTCCAAAGTTTGTCGTGTTGGTCTCTGGTGCGTTTTCTTACCAGAGTACGTATGTAACCGAAGGGAAGTGGCGCGATGGGCTCAGGTCCCACTGGTGCCATGCTCGACCCCCTTCTGGCAAGTTCATCGGCCGCATCGTTACCTCGCGAACCGCTGTGTCCTTTGATCCATTGAATGGTTATGTTATTGAGGCTACCCACCTGGTTGAGGCGCTGGTGACACTCGTATATTAGGCCAGAATCAACTGTGTTGCTGTTCAGCGCTTGCAGAACAGCCATGCTGTCTGAGAGTATGCGGATGGAGTGTTCCTTTACTTCCCTGGCCATAATGGCTGAGGCGGCCAGGGAAATGCCCATGCATTCGGCCTGGAACACTGTGTTGTGAACCCCCAGTGGTGTGGCTATATGTATGTTGAGGTCCTCCGAGAAGATTCCAGCTCCCGAACCACTCCCTGTTTTGGATCCATCCGTGAAGATACGCAGCTCTGCAGGGCACAACCCCTCGCATCGGCGATCCTCGTGAAGTTGGATCTTGTATTTTTTATCAAAGATAAATTGTTTGGGCACCCGATCATTTATGGCTTTCGTAATGGGGAACTCCTTGTGGAGTCCCCCGAGCAACGTGGTGTGTGGTGTTTCACTCTTACCCCAGAGATTGAGTGTGTTAAGACGTACTGCCGCCATTGTCGCTTCCTGTTGTATAAATAGGTGGAGCGGTGGTAATCCTAGGATGGCTTCAACTGCTGCAGTCGGAGTAGTCCTCATGCAGCCCGTAGTCGCCATGCAGGCTAGTCTTTGCATGCGTTGTAGTTTGTTGGAGGCTGTAACCAGCTTGGTGCGGGGCCACCAGACCACGGCCCCGTAGGTGATCATGGGGCGGATCACTGCGGTGTACAGCCAAAGTATAATTTTAGGGGATAGGCCCCACTTCTTACCTATCATTCTCCTGCACTGCCAGAAGGTCATGCAGGCCCTGTTTAGTTTGTTGTCCAGATGACTACTCCAGTTTAACTTACTGTCTAGTATGACTCCGAGGTACTTGACTTCGTTGGTCAGCTGGAGTTCAGTCTCGAACAGTTTTGGTAGGCGAAAAGGGCCTAGTACTCGTTTGTGGGTAAACATGACTAATTCAGTTTTAGTGGGGTTCACTGATAGGTCAAATTCCCTGCACCATCTTTCTACGATACGTAGCGCTTGCTGAGTGAGGTTGCAAATCGTGCCCGTCACCTTCCCCGAAACAAGGATTGGGAGGTCATCTGCATAACCTACTGTGTAGTAGCGGCTGGCGTTGAGTTTGGTGATGAGGTCATTAATCACCAGGTTCCACAGGAGGGGAGACAGCACCCCTCCCTGGGGGCAGCCTCTGGCTATCATGGCCAACTGCTGTTCATCCTCAAGGCGAACCACTCGTTTGCTTAACATGTTTGTAATCCAGTCAGTTAGTACCTGTTCTACTCCATGTCTGGAGAGGGCGCTGTTGATGCTGGAGAAGTTGGTTTTGTCGAAGGCTCCCTCGATGTCTATGAAAGTGCCCAGGCAGGTGCCCTTCTGATGGATCGCTTCCTCTATCTGGCTAACTACCAGATGAAGGGCGGATTCGGTCGACTTACCTGAGCTGTATGCATGTTGATTACCGTGTACCGGTAAAGTTTTGAGAGCGCCATCCCTCAGTTCTCTATCACATAGCCTTTCCAGAGTCTTTAGTAGGAAGGAGGTTAGGCTGATTGGTCGGTGGGATTTGGCGTTTGTGTAGTCACCCTTACCTGGCTTGGGGATGAATATAACTTTCACTTCCCTCCATCCTTTAGGAACGTATCTAAAGGCCAGGCACGCTCTCATTAAAGGCATCAGTCTTATTGCGACAGGGGTGCCACCCCACTGCAGTAGGGCGGGGAACACTCTATCGGGACCAGCTGCCTTAAACGGATGGAATCTCCGGATGGCCCACTGGAGTTTCTCCAGCGTGATCACCCTGCTAGCATAATGCCAGTCATTATCTGATGGTGTTTGAATTACATCCTGCCAGTCGATCGCCTGTGCGAATGTACATCCCGGGAAGTGAGTTTCGATGAGGACGCGTCTCGTTTCTTCTGGCGAGGATGTTAGTGTGTTATCAGGTTTCCGGAGGGTAGCGGGCCCAGACGTACGCTGTTGCGCTAGTACCTTCCTTACCCTGTTAGCTTGCTGGCAAGATTCAATGTTACCACAGAATTTGCGCCATCCCGAGGTTCTCCTGAATCTGATGCATTTCTTGTAACTGGATTTGGCTGCGTAATAGTTATCCCAGTCCACATCCGCACATGTATTCATGGCTCTATTTAGAGCTTTCCTTACCTTGCCGCGCTTGCGTTCCAGCTCGGCGCCCCACCAGGGTTGTTTGCCCGGTGTGCTGCGCGGGGTGGTCTCTGGGCAGGCGGTTTGGTAGCTGTCTATCATTGATTTCGTAAAGTGGCTTACCTGTACCTCAATTTGTGTCGTATCCGCAAATGTTGTCGGATCGTTTGATGTCACCAGCTTTGATTCGAGGCTGCGTGTATATGTGGCACGGTCCGTTTTACGCGGATTGCGCCGTGGTTGTGTCGGCGGAACACAGACCTGGATGTCGAAACGGATCCACCTGTGATCAGAGCAGGAGGCCTCCTCGGAGACCCGCCACCCAGTGATAGTTTCCGCTACTCCCTCTGTTGCTAGAGTGAGGTCTATGATAGTGCGGCTTCGCCTGGTTACGAAAGTCGGTTCAGAGCCCGTGTTTAGTAGGGATAGGTTAGTCGAGAATAAGTCGTCTACCAAGGCCTTACCCCTCTCGTTTTGCGTGTCCATACCCCACAGTTGATGGTGAGCGTTGGCGTCGGTTCCGATTATGACCTCGAAGCCGCAATTCTCGCAATGGCTCACAAGGCGGGCGAGGTCATGCGGGGGCGGCGCCTCCGCCTCAGGCATGTATGCCGAGGCGAGAACGATCACCATGTCCGTGGCGTCTACACGCTGTATTAGCAGCCTTGCTGCAGAGACATCTCTGCAACAGAATTCGGTTAAGAGCTGTGTTTTGAGGTTACCTGTGACATAGATACACGATCTGGGGTGATCGTGTTCTGTGGTGACCAGGAGCTTACCGCCAAGATTGGAGAGTCCTTGTATGCGGCCCGCCCTAATCCACGGCTCCTGGATCAAGGCAATGGCCGTGTGTTGAGCCTCCAACCACTTGCGAAGCTGAGCCGTCGCGGTCTGACTGTGGTGGAGGTTTGCCTGGAGGATTTTACAGGCTGACGAAAGGGACGCCATCGCTGGCTGAGCCCTCCTCGTCCCCCAGTTTGAGCCCGGCGAACAGGTCGCCCTCGTCGAAGCCGTCCCCATCCCGGTCCGAAGCCGGGGACAGGATCATGTCGTCCAGCTCCTCACCCGATGAAGGGACGGCTCCCACGGTGGCGTCAGCAGGTGCGGCCGATTCTGCCGATGCAGGTTCGGTCGCGGATGCTTCCGGGTTGTTTACAGCAGGGGACGATTCCCCCGCTGGTGCCAGCGGCTGGTTTGGCACCTCGCCCATGGTCCCCGTGGCAGGGTCCCATCCCTGAGGGGTGTCGGTGAACCTACCATTCCGACCCTGGAACTTTACGTACACCGCCCCCAATCCAATTGAGAGGCGGCGTCCGGCCTCCATAAGTGTCGGGATCTGGTCCACAGGGACACCGACCACCACGAACCATTGTGCGTTTTGTTTGTCGGCAAAAAGAAGCACCCACCTCTTGATGTCGACCCAGGGATTCTGGTAGCTGAGAGCCCGCCCGATGTTGGTCGAGTCCCCGAATACCCCCTGTTCGTCTGGGATCACGATTCCGCATCGTGATCGTTTTAAAATCTCCGACTGACTCTTGACCACCAGCGAGGTGCCGTCGGGAAGAGCTAGGTCGGAGACTGTTTTGTTTCAGCCATGCCAAAGTGTGGTCGTTACCGCACCACAGTTTCACGACGCCCCCGGCGACCAGCGGCTTGGCGTTGAACGTCGGTCCCGGAGTGTCTGGTTTGGGGGAGCAGGCCTCGAGGATGATCTGCCTCTGGATGGCAGCGAGTACCTGGTCCGATACTTCCCTGCTGAGTATACCTGTGCGGTCGCAGGTGATCGCGACGTCCAGGGTCGCACTGGCAGCTTGGGCGTAGCTTTTATGTGGGACCAGTTTGGATTGATCAAGACACGGCCGCTTATGCTCTCCCCGAGGTGACAAAGTCTCGTTGAGAGCTCGCTTGGCCGCAGCTTGACCCTTCCAATCTGGTCCCGGTGTTTTGACGGTACCTGTTGCCGGTTTCTTCGGAACGCTGGTTGACGGTTGACTGGGCGTTGGTTGGCTTGTGCCGGCCTCTGCCTGCGACCGTTTGCCAGCGGTGAAATTCAGCTGGCCGCTCGTCAATTTGGCCGACCTATCGGCGGGTACCTGTGTTTGACGACTGCCTTTACACAGCAGCCTGCGTTCTTGTCTGCGCTCCTTCCTCGTCACTCTCACCCTCTGCTTACCTTTAGTTGAGGTAGCTGGTGGACCTGAAGGGTCAGTGCAGGGGCATCGGGCTAATTGAATGCCTTTACCCTTACCTTTGCGTTTCTGCACTTGCCAGGCGCGTGAGAACGCGTCCTCGGTGCAGCCGACCGTCTCCGTTTGACCGGTGACGGCCGCTTGATGGGAGGAGGCTTGAGGAGCCATAGGAGAAGGAGGGTGTTTGTTGGAGTCCCCAGTGCCGGTGTTTGCCGGCGCCGGGATCTGTGTGGAGAGGGTCTGACCGGCAGTGGTATTAGTCGTCGCCTTTGTCTTCCCCTGTGTTTTAGAAGGGTCGGTACTGGTCCCAGTCAGCGCCGACGTCCTTTGTATATTTTGGGACTTTTTAGTTTTGGTCTTAGCTGCGGTTTTCGCCACAGCCGGACCCGTACCCGCGCTGGTACCCGCAGCGTTAGCCGCAAGGCCACCAGGGGCAAGGGAGGTGCAAGCACCTTCCTTTGGAGTCTCATTGGCTTTCGCCTCCACTCCGGTGTGTGGTTTTTTAACTGGCCTTTGAATATCCATGTTAAATTGGTTTTTAATTTTCATCTCTCTGGCTCCCACCCTCCATGGAGCCCGCACCTGGGAACGTCTTGCTACTAAAAAGCTCGAACGTTAGGACTACCAGAGAGATATAGGGGCGCAAGGCTGGTTTACAGTGCGACATCGGGCGCTCGATCGGGTTGGCGTGGAAGGTTCATAGGGCCAAACCCCCAACGAACTGATCAACCCTCACTTACACCGTCAGCATGACCTTTACCTACCGCTTTGGCCGTCCGAGAACGACCTCCGCGGACCTCACGCACCTCGCCTGTGGCCCTCTGACGGGACACCATGACCGTTTCCCTACCCCCGGCTATTGGGTAGGGCCACCGTTTCGCTTGAAATCCAGACCAAAGGGGGCGTGTTGCCTTACGGGCACATTACAGCCAGAGCCGCTCGGCTCAACCCCCCAGGACTCCTTCATCCCCGCTTACGGCGCTCAACTGCGCAGGTCCTAGCGCAGGTGACTGTTTACTCCTACCCGCCATCAGTTAAATTTTTTGTGATAGTCGGGCCCGCTACCACCCAGTCACAGGGGGTCTCGGTTAGGAGTGGAGATGGGACGATGGAGGTGGAAGGAATGTGGATGTGGGTAGGATGGAATGTGGAGGGATTGTGGTATTTGGGGCAGGAGGTGGTAGGACGGGAGAAAATGGGGTGATGGGAACTGGGCTAAGGATGCCAAGGATACGCTGGCGCCCGGTGGTTTTTGTTGCGTCTATTTCATAGGGAATTAGACCAAGAACGGGGTGGCAACCTCGTGAAGGTGCATCCACCGGACTTGCCTTGAGGATCTACACGACTGTGGCGCTCTCCCTCAAGATCCCGCCACCCTACCGCCTCTGAAGGAGGCGGTAGGGTAGGCCTGCATCTATACTACCAAGCAAAGCAAAGCAAAGCATGTCGTTGTGCAACCGCAAAAGCATAAATTCAGACCCCCCCCAAACGGTTACACGCATTATCACACTCACTTTTACACCCTATGCGTGTGTCTAAACTTTTAAATATACTATTATATATATCAATAAAAGCGAAAACTGGGACGGATTTTGAATTTTTACAAACGTCATACGGCTGACGTCCTTTTTTGTCTCGTCTTTTATCTTGTCATTGAAATGCTAGTGATTAACATAAAAATATTTAATACGAGTACTCGTTTAGTGAAAAAAAAAACAATTTAATGTATTTTTATTTGTTATACTGACAATAATCGTGTTTTTCGGCTAGGATTTCCAAGATGCTGTTGGAGCTAACCCACGTTCTACTTAATAAAGATGCGGTCTTTTTCCCTCATTAAATAACGTCGTAGGTCTATTGGTAATATGGGGACTCCTCAAGTCTTAAAATATTATACTGCTACATATAACATTGAATTTGTTACGACTTATAACGAATACTTTAAAAAAGACCACGGCTCGACGTGGATTCGAAGCAACGTATTGCCCAATGTCGCCTTTCGGGTTCGAATGTGGAAAAACTGTTTCTGGGAATTGAAACTCTCAATCATAGCCGCTTCAAGCGATCTTAAAACGCCCGAGCTAGCTAGACTTCTAATGTATCGTTATACTTATATGTGCATAGGGACGAAGCTATGACGAGTAACCGGCAATATATTGTGCAGGATGGTATGTTTGACATCTGAGGTAATATTCATCGATTTATTTCGATTACAGTTTGCAACTACGCGTTTTGCAACCAGTGCAAAATATAATTGTATTAATATCTTGATTGTTTTCACGATTTTCAAATCAAATCAAGCTTAACTTATGAAGATATCTCAATATAAAAAATACTGATAAACACTACTTAAAAAAAATCGTAACATCGATAGCACCAAAACTTAAAATTCATACCACCGCATTACTAAATCATAGACAATTTCGAGCGGCTATTGCTGTTTAGGTACATCTTTGGCGAATTTTGAAACGCCAGACTTTTAAACTAATGTAAACTGCAAATTGCTAATCACAGACATGACGACTCTCTGCGCCTAGTCTTATTCAATCAAACCATCATTAAGTACAAGGGTGACATCAAAGAGACATTCGATTAACATACCTACAGCAAAAAATACCTACTGAATAAATGAACTTTACGATGTTCAACAAGCATTCGCCGCTCACTACGTCAGGATTTCTTGAGGACAGTGTGAATTACTACCAGTAAACACATTTCTATACAACACTAATCCCTTTAAATCCCCTGGAATTATGTATTTGCCACTTAAATCAAAATCTCGAATTTATATTCGGAGTTTAAAGAACCAGTCCTAAACGGATGTCTCGTCCAGTAGGTAATACTACACGTTTATGACATTTCTTTAGTACGTTCTAATAAAAATGACATCATTCATCATCATTCTAAACATAGCCAGTTTTAGAAATACGAGGCGCACCTTAAATACTTAGTGTGTGTGATTCTAGAACCCGCGGGAGGGGTCAGATGTATTCAATAATAAGTTAAAAATCAACGATAAGTATAAAATCAACTAATTAACAATATTCCTATAGCTTATTTAAGGGTAGGGGGTTTCAGGTTTTCGAGTTCGTGCTATAAACGCACTTACGGACAAACAGACAAAGAGACGTTGCGTTTTATAATACGCACCTGAGGATTTTTAGGTTAATAAGCGGTGTTGATAAAAAATATATAATATCTAATTATCTATATAAGTAATTAATTAATTAGCAAAAGATTCAAAATACATTTTGAAGGACATCATTCATTTCGTACCCAAAAATTAAATAAAGTACCGGATAGAAAATAAAATACTGCCTCCTCATGGGAAATTACCTCTTGAGCATTTTTATTAAGTATTACAACGATAGTCTACCATTAACCCCCAGCTGCTATTTGAAATTGAAAACGCCAAAAATCATATTTTAATAACAAGTTGATAGTTAAAACAGGTTCAGGATGTTAAATTTAATTAAAAGTTAGTCTTTTTTTAATGTTATGCTTAAAACACTAATTGTTATAGAAATATGATTTATGGCATTTTCAATCTGAAATAACAGCCGGGGGTTAATTTTAGACTTTCGCTGTAATAGTAAAAAAATCTCAAGTTGTTATTTCCCATACGAAAATACTTAGTTTGTTTTTTTTTTTCTAACTGGCACTTTAATTTTTTGGGTACAAAATGTTCGACGCTTGTATGATGACAAGGATATGACAACCTTATTCTCCAACACCACTTATTCCAAGAGATTACATCCAAAATTTGTCATAATCATAGTAATGATCACCCAGTGACCGCCGCACAAAGTAAATGCCAAAACAATTATTATGACATACTGGTGTAAAACGAAGAAAATTTTATGATATTTTTTTGTTATGCTGTACAGCTTAAAAATCAGATATTTTATCAAGATTCATAAAATTAAAACAAATCAATATGAGAGATTTTGACAACATCGATTTATATTATGAGCGCTTATTTAATATCTTTCCTAAAAATTGAGGTTGAAGTAACTACAGTAAGAATATAGTATTAAGCTTTGTTGAAATACACAATTACACAATGTTTTCTGTCGGTCACCGATTGAATCGAAACATAAAGAAGGGCCAGTCGTGAACTCGTGAGTTATCTCAATACTGATGTAAAAAATGTAATAGCAGAAATTGAATCTGACATTAAGTTACCCATTTAATCTTAAGAAACATCTCAGACCACAGTATTTTGTTCAACAAATCGTTTTATCGAAGCTACAGCATGCGACGTTCAAGTATTAACCTATTCAATGCAACAACATCATTAGGAAATCAGTTAAACATTATTTAGAATATATAACTAATTATTATGTAGCAAATTTTAATAGTAGTTAAATACTCTGTCAATTAATTAGGGATCAATATTGTGGTCAATCGCAACTATATAGGCAGCTTTTTAGTTCGCGTCTTAAAAATCTCTCGCAAGCCGAACAGCACTTCAACAATGTTTTGTCACACAACATTACTTTCTTAGGTTTTTTAGGCTCATTGCACACGATATTGTATAGAACTCTGACATTAAGATACAACTAACGAACGATTACTCACAGCAATCCAAACATATGGCATTAAATGTATAACCTAGATCGAGCTTCAGAGGATAATATCCTCTGAAGCTCGATCTAGGTTATACATTTAATGCCACATTATATATTTAATGCCATATTCGCATAAAACCGCGACCTCTAAGATATTGTAATTGAAAATTATTTTAACATCACTTTATTTAAAAGGTCAGGCCGCGGCCAAGCGAGCTCTCAACGAGACTTTGTCACCTCGGGGAGAGCATAAGCGGCCATGTCTTGATCGATCCAAACTGGTCCCACATAAAAGCTACGCCCAAGCTGCCAGTGCGACCCTGGACGTCGCTATCACCTGCGAGCGCACGGGTATACTCAGCAGGGAAGTATCGGACCAGGTACTCGCTGCCATCCAAAGGCAGATCATTCTCGAGGCCTGTTCCCCCAAACCAGACACTCCGGGACCGACATTCAACGCCAAGCCGCTGGTCGCCGGTGGAGTCGTGAAACTGTGGTGCGGTAACGACCACACTTTAGCATGGCTGAAGAAAACAGTCTCCGACCTATCTCTTCCCGACGGCACCTCGCTGGTGGTCAAGAGTCAGTCGGAGATCCAAAAACGATCAAGGTGTGGAATCGTGATCCCAGACGAACAGGGGGTATTTGAAGAGTCGACCAACATCGGGCGCGCTCTCAGTTACCAGAACCCCTGGGTCGACATCAAGAGGTGGGTACTCCTCTTTGCCGACAAGCAAAACGCGCAATGGTTCGTGGTGGTCGGTGTTCCTGTGGATCAAATCCCGACGCTCATGGAGGCCGGACGCCGTCTCTCAATTGGTTTGGGGACGGTGTACGTTAAATTCCAGGGACGGAACGGTAGGTTCACCGACACCCCTCAGGGATGGGACCCCGCCACCGGGACCATGGGCGAGGTGCCAAACCTGCCGCCAGCACTAGCGGGGGAGCCCTCCCCCGCCTCAAACAACCCGGAAGCACCGGCGGCTGAATCTGCTCTGGCAGAGTCGGCCACCCCTGCTGCCGCCACCGTGGGAGCCGTCCCCTCATCGGGTGAGGAGCTGGATGACATGATCCTGTCCCCGGCTTCGGACCAGGGTGGGGACGGCTTCGACGAGGGTGACCTGTTTGCCGGGCTCAAACTGGGGGACGAGGAGGGTTCAGCCAGCGATGGCGTCCCTTTCGTCGGCCTGTAAAGTCCTCCAGGCAAACCTCCACCACAGTCAGACCGCGACGGCTCAGCTTCGAAAGTGGCTGGAGGCTCAACACACGGCCATTGCCCTGATCCAGGAGCCGTGGATTAGGGCGGGCCACATACAAGGACTCTCCAATCTTGGCGGTAAGCTCCTGGTCACCACAGATCATGATCACCCCAGATCGTGTATCTATGTCACAGGTAACCTTAAAACACAGCTACTAACCGACTTCTGTTGCAGAGATGTCTCTGCAGCAAGGCTGATAATACAGCGTGCAGACGCCATGGAGATGGTGATCGTTATCGCCTCGGCCTACATGCCTGAGGCGGAGGCGCCGCCCCCGCACGACCTCGCCCGCCTTGTGAGCCATTGCGAGAGCTGCGGGTTCGAGGTCATAGTCGGTACCGATGCCAACGCTCACCATCAACTGTGGGGTATGAACATGCAAAACGAGAGGGGTAAGGCCTTGGTTGATTACTTATTTTCGACTAACCTATCCCTACTAAACACGGGCTCGGAACCGACTTTCGTAACCAGGCGAAGCCGTACAATCATAGACCTCACTCTGGCGACAGAGGGAGTGGCGGAAACTATCACTGGGTGGCGGGTATCCGAGGAGGCTTCCTGCTCTGACCACAGGTGGATCCGCTTTGACATCCAGGTCTGTATTCCGCCTATGCAACCACGGCGCAATCCGCGTAAAACGGACCGCGCCACATATACACGCAGCCTCGAATCAAAGCTGGCGACATCAAACGATCCGATAACTTTCGCGGATACGACACAGATTGAGGTACAGGTAAGCCACCTTACTAAATCAATGATAGACAGCTACCAAACCGCCTGCCCAGAGACCACCCCGCGCAGCACACCGGGCAAACAACCCTGGTGGGGCGCTGAGCTGGAGCGAAAGCGCGGCAAGGTACGGAAAGCTCTGAATAGAGCCATGAATACATGTGCGGATGTGGACTGGGATAACTACTACGCAGCCAAATCCAGCTACAAGAAATGCATCAGATTCAGGAGCACCACGGGATGGCGCAAATTCTGTGGGAGCATTGAATCTTGTCAGCAAGCGAACAGGGTAAGGAAAGTACTAGCGCAACAGCATACGTCTGGGCCCGCTACCCTCCGGAAGCCTGACAACACACTAACATCCTCGCCAGAAGAAGCGAGACGCGTCCTCATCGAAACTCACTTCCCGGGATGTACCTTCGCACAGGTGATTGACTGGCAGGATGTTATTCAAACACCATCGGATAATGACTGGAATTATGCTAGCAGGGTGATCACGCTGGAGAAACTCCAATGGGCCATCCGGAGTTTCCATCCGTTTAAGGCAGCTGGTCCTGACGGGGTGTTCCCCGCCCTATTGCAGTGGGGCGGCACACCTGTCGCAATAAGACTGATGCCTTTAATGAGAGCGTGCCTGGCCTTTAGATACGTTCCTAAAGGATGGAGGGAAGTGAAAGTTATATTCATCCCCAAGCCAGGTAAGGGTGACTACACGAACGCCAAATCCCACCGACCAATCAGCCTAACCTCCTTCCTACTGAAGACTCTGGAAAGGCTATGTGATAGGGAACTGAGGGATGGCGCTCTCAAAACTTTACCGCTACACGGAAACCAACATGCATACAGCTCAGGTAAGTCGACCGAATCCGCCCTTCATCTGGTAGTCAGCCAGATAGAGGAAGCGATCCATCAGAAGGGCACCTGCCTGGGCACTTTCATAGACATCGAGGGAGCCTTCGACAAAACTAACTTCTCCAGCATCAGCAGCGCCCTCTCCAGACATGGAGTAGAACAGGTACTAACGGACTGGATTACAAACATGTTAAGCAAACGAGTGGTTCGCCTTGAGGATGAACAGCAGTTGGCCATGATAGCCAGAGGCTGCCCCCAGGGGGGGGTGCTGTCTCCCCTCCTGTGGAACCTGGTGATTAATGACCTCATCACCAAACTCAACGCCAGCCGCTACTACACAGTAGGTTATGCCGACGACCTCGCAATCCTCGTTTCGGGGAAGGTGACGGGCACGATTTGCAACCTCACTCAGCAAGCGCTACGTATCGTAGAAAGATGGTGCAGGGAATTTGACCTATCAGTGAACCCCACAAAAACTGAATTAGTCATGTTTACCCACAAACGAGTACTAGGCCCTTTTCGCCTACCAAAACTGTTCGGGACTGAACTCCAGCTGACGAGCGGAGTCAAGTACCTCGGAGTCATACTAGACAGTAAGCTAAACTGGAGTAGTCATCTGGACAACAAACTAAACAGGGCCTGCATGACCTTTTGGCAGTGCAGGAGAATGATAGGTAAGAAGTGGGGCCTATCCCCTAAGATTGTACTTTGGCTGTACACCGCAGTGATCCGCCCCATGATCACCTACGGGGCCGTGGTCTGGTGGCCCCGCACCAAGCTGGTTACAGCCTCCAACAAACTACAACGCATGCAAAGACTAGCCTGCATGGCGACTACGGGCTGCATGAGGACTACTCCGACTGCAGCAGTTGAAGCCATCCTAGGATTACCACCGCTCCACCTATTTATACAACAGGAAGCGACAATGGCGGCAGTACGTCTTAACACACTTAATCTCTGGGGTAAGAGTGAAACACCACACACCACGTTGCTCGAGGGACTCCACAAGGAGTTCCCCATTACGAAAGCTATAAATGATCGGGTGCCCAAACAATTTATCTTTGATAAAAAATACAAGATCCAACTTTACGAGGATCGCCGATGCGAGGGATTGTGCCCTGCAGAGCTGCGTATTTTCACGGATGGATCCAAAACAGGTAGTGGTACGGGTGCTGGAATTTTCTCGGAGGACCTCAACATACGTATAGCCACACCACTAGGGGTCCACAACACAGTGTTCCAGGCCGAATGCATGGGCATTTCCCTGGCCGCCTCAGCCATTATGGCCAGGGAAGTAAAGGAACACTCCATCCGCATACTCTCAGACAGCATGGCTGTTCTGCAAGCGCTGAACAGCAACACAGTTGAGTCTGGGCTAATATACGAGTGCCACCTGCGCCTCAACCAGGTGGGTAGCCTCAATAATATAACCATTCAATGGATCAAAGGACACAGCGGTTCGCTAGGTAACGATGCAGCCGATGAACTTGCCAGAAGGGGGTCGAGCATGGCACCAGTGGGACCTGAGCCCATCGCGCCACTTCCCTTCGGATTCATACGTACTCTGGTAAGAAAACGCACCAGAGACCAACACGACAAACTTTGGACGGAGCTAGGCGAATGTAGGCAGGCCAAGGAAGCACTTCCCACAATTAATGGCCGGCTCACGAAACAGGTTCTCCGTCTTAATAAACTAAAGCTGCGCACAGTTACTGCAGCTTTAACTGGCCATGGGTCATTTAACAAACACCTCTATGTCATAGGAGTAACAGACAGTCCGCTGTGCAGGGCCTGCATGGAGGATGACGAGACAGCGGCGCATGTCCTGCTAAACTGCCCGGTGGTCGCCACGTACAGGGCAAAGTACTTCGGTAACCCAGGTACCCTACGTGAGACGGTCAGTAACATCAAGGCGTTGCTGGCCTTCCTTGAGGAGCTGGGGTGGATCGAATGATCGATTTTCCCACCCGTACGCAAAATACGCGCATTGTCGTGGAGTTGCGGATACCAGCCCGATGTACCTTATTAACATCACTTTATAACAGTTATTAATAAAGTTCATCGCAATATTGCGCCATAAATAGATACGGACTTTACCAGAATATGAATTGCAACTCTGTCCACCCTTCGGGAGCTCTTAGGGGATTATAGGTAGAATGATGACTGTATTTATATGTATAAGTAAGCTCACGCTCAGTTTTAAGTAAATCAAATAAATTATGGTGCAAGCGAACTGCGACCTCTGACTCGCGCCTACAAACCTATTTGTTTAATGTTAGTGGTGTGCGGCGCCGAGGATGCAACGCCAACGTGTCGCCGAGCGGGTTCCACGGTTATTATTGCTCATTTTCCAGCTGGATTGAACCTCTGTAACCTAGAATAACATTATAAATAAAGTATTGAGTTATGAAACGTAATGTAAATCATAGTCTTTGCTTTTGTCTAATTGTATTGGACAGCTCGAGGGCTGCTAATCAACGCCGACCCAGAAACAGGATTCACACGTCCATGCTAATTGAACGCACAAAACGTACACCTTTTGTTTAGCCACGTTATGTGACAGAAACCATTGTATTTGGAGTGAAGAACCAGAATAACGTCGATAATAGAACCTAGATAGTAGACCACAGCAGGAAAAAACGTTGCTGAAAAGAAGCACAAATTACAAGCAAAATCTGTAAAATACATTGGATAAATTACAGAGGCCTCCAAAACTTAGTTGACATTTTTCCATTTCAGCTGTGATGCTACATTGTCAGTTAAAATTTTAAAAAAATCAGAGTGGCAATTCTCGTAACTTTAAGAACGTTCGCAGTCTGATCTCAGAGCGGCAATTCTCATAATTTTAAGACCGTTCACAGTCTGATCTCAGTCTCAATCTGTCAAAAAATACTTCTGATTTCCCTACATTTTGACAAGTTTTTGACATTTGTTTGTCACTGAGATGAGACTGCGACTAGATTTTTAACGATTTAAATTAAGAGAATTGGCCTTCTGGGTTCAATCTGTCAAAAGTACCTCTAAAATCCCTACATTTTTGACAAGTTTTTAACATTGATTGTCGTAGATTCTAAAACTTATAAATTACGGGAATTGGCCTACAGGTTATCTTGAGGGATTACTTCATTATTTTTTTATGATAAATCATAGGTCGCGTTAGTCAAAAAAACGTTATAGTGTACAGTTCAAACATTTGGAACTAGAATGTTAAATCATAATGTAGTGGAAAAATGTCAACTAACTTTTGGAGGCCAAACGCAGGGCATATTGAAACCTGGGCAAACTTATTCAAAATTCTATATATTTTCAACATTATTGTTACTAAATTCTTAATAATAGCAATAAGATGCGTTGATGTCTTTTCTGAGCAGATTTTATGAAATGTGAAAATCACATTTCATAAAATCTACAATGGGCTGTTCTGCTAATAAATTATTGGAAGACAACGGCTGATCCCAACTTATAAAATAATGTTAGATAGTTAGATATACGAATAATATAAGTGCAGTGACCGCAGGGATCTGTGTTAATTGCTGGGTTTACCTTCATAATTATTATCATTGTGTTGAATAGGTGCTCTACAGCACTACAATTTTTATTCCATTGACGAATTTAAATAAAGTTATGGAGAAAAAAGTATTTTAACCGGAAACGATTTGTTTTCGTTGTTTCGGTAATACATAGTTGATTACAATGAAATGCAAAAGTTTGCCAAGAATTTGAATGCACACTAGCTTCCACCCGCGGCTTCGCTCTCGTGGTATGTTGATAAAATGTATCTTATCTCCTTCTCTAGGGTTCAAAGTTTTCCTATACAAATTTTCATCAAAATCGGTACAGCCGTTTTGGAGATTAGCCAGAACAAACGGACAAACGCACAATTTTTTTTAAATTGTTCTTTTGTTATACATAAGTACCGTTATATCCTTATGGTTAAAGAAATTTTATTTCTCAATCAGAAATTACAAAGAACTTTCATATGCATTTAATAAAAAGCTGTTGTTTCGACATCACAAACAGAAACTCCAATTTTATTTGGTTATTATGGTCATTTTGACATTACAAACAGACATTTCGACATTAAAATTTTATTTATTTGTATAGATTTGCATTATTCTAACATCACATTATTCGGTCAATATGATGATTGAAACAGAAATATTAATTCTTCTTCTTTTTATAAATAATTATGCATTATGGTAAAACTTATTATTGCACCATAATCAAATAACATATTATTTTTGTATCATTTCAATAAATATTAATTAAAATGATATCCGGTTTAAAATCAATTTCAGAACTTTATCATCTAAAATTATGATTTACGATTTATTGTTCAAAGAAAAACCCGAGAAAACAATACAGCTAGTCTTAGTTTAATTTACATGCAATATAGGAACACGAAATCAAGCTAACTAAATTACATTTGAAGTAGACACTTAGGAGCTAGCATTTAGAGGTTTCTATTAATAAAAACTTCCTTAATATAAGTACCTATAGAAGCTTATGTAATTAATAGGCTATAAAATAAAGAGGAATCAAAACAAACTTGACATTCAATCCATAAAAGAACTTGATAGAATGCAAAATTCTTGGAGTAATCCGATCTTCTATAAATGGCAGTTAAGATTGGAAAACCTCAGACACTGCCTTTATATGGTGTCTCGCAATAAGTACATAATGATATTATTATTTTTTGCACTGAGTGTTACATCACTGTTATCTATATCTTTATCTATCTATATCTATATAAAAATCAATTGCTGTTCGTTTGTCTCGCTAAAACTCGAGAACGGCATGGCCGATTTAGCTGATTTTGGTTTTGAAATGTTTGTCGTAGTCCAGGGAAGTTTTTCCTTATTTTCTTACCGTTTAAAACTTCCCTGGACTACGACAAACATTTCAAAACCAAAATCAGCTAAATCGGCCATGCCGTTCTCGAGTTTTAGCGAGACAAACGAACAGAAATTGATTTTCCGATTGAGGTGTCCTAACACCACACGAACGAAGTAGCGCCAGGCAGCTAGAAATAATTTATATGGCAAAACAACACTGTCCGTCTGTCTGTCTGTCTGTCACCAGGCTGTATCTCATGAACCGTGATAGCTTGACAGTTGAAATTTTCACAGATGATGTATTTCTGTTGCCGCTATAACAACAAATACTATACACAGAATAAAATAAATATTTAAGTGGTGCTCCCATAAAACAAACGTGATTTTTTTGCCATTTTTTGCTCGATGTTAATAACGGCAACTGGTTGAAATATTCACAGATTATTTAGTTGCACTTTAAAGATAAATAATTACATTAAAATAAAATAAATATTTAAGGGGGGCTCCCGTACAACAGACGTGATTTTTTGAGGTTTTTTACACCGTGGTTACAGGTAGACACCGAGGCAGGTGAAACTAAGAAAAAAAGGTTATATTATAGTATCTAATATTCGTGCACGAGTCCGACTCGCACTTGGCCGTTTTTTTTTACTTTTGTTCTATGACTTAGTACAAAAAAACAGTGCAGTTCAACTTCTGCCCTCCTATAAGAGCTGGTAAGCCCCTGTGCGTGTCCCAAATAAAATATTTTTTTCTTTCTAAATAAATACAAAATACTGATTCAGCTGCATCCAGTTATACTAGAAGCTGACCCCAACATTGGAAAAAGACTAAGCATGTGATAATGATGTATGAATCACCAACTCAGAGTTAATTTATCATTATTTGTAATATCTGTCCAAAGATTTCCCTTATGTAGTGGCTTGATTATGACATATAAGATAAAGGTTGAGTACTAGTTAGAACTATCTGGTTTCTAGATAAGTAAATACAAATAAACGTAAAGTTGACGACTCATTTTTCTGCAATCAGTCATCATGCACGTTGTTCGTCCTTAACAAGTTAATAATTATTATCATGTAGGTAAAATACCTATTTATGCGAAGAAAACGTTACAGGAAAAAGTGAAAATACTTTGATAAATAATTTAACATGCATCAAGAAATGGCGATACAGTTATTTTCCAGAAACACGATGACGACACGTGGTGCATCCATTACTGTCATCACTAAATTCATATTCATAATCATAACGTTTTTATTTTCTGATATTTTTTTAATATCTTAAATATACGAATAAATCACCTTCATGCCATAATAAACATGTCAGACGTCCTCGAACAACAATAAATGCTAAAAATGTTAATCTTTGACATTTGATCGTCTCAGCGCAATTTTGCCCCATTTTATTAATTAATATAGACCTAACTAAAGAATATTTCAAATATACACATCAAAAGTGTCTAGGGATCAAATACGTTTTAATTGAGGATAATTATTTTAACTTTTTTGGATTGTTATTGATTCTCTTTAGTTTATTTAACTATTTGAATAAAGAGTTTCCTTAAATTTTCATTAAAAATAGAAAATCAACTGTCAATCAGGATTCCTATAAAAGTGTGTAATAGCGTTTTTACAAAACCATTACATTTTTTGCAACGGAACTGAAAAAAATTGCATTGATATGGAGCGACGACATTTGACAGGAGAAGAGATGATGAGCGCCGTCGGAATGTTGCAAGCTGGTTCCATGCAATGTACTATGGCTGTCGCTCTTGGCACTACACAGAGCATCATAAGCTGCCTCTGGACACCCTATCGCATCACGGGTAGCGTGGCCGAGCGACATAAAGGACGATCTCGCATCACCACTCGCAGACCGGTACATCCAAAGTACTGCTTGACGGAATCGTACCATGACCGCCATGATGTTGGCTACGAGGCTCCACAGCTTATCGGGCTTGCTGATAAGCGAACAAACCATCCGAAATCGTTTACGTGAAGTGGGTCTGCGTTCCCGAAGGCCGCTGAGAGTTCCACCTATAACACCCCGCAATAATAGGGCCCGTTTATAATGGGCTCGCGAACACAAACATTGGGAGGAAGAAGACTGGCGTTGTGTTTGCTTTTCCGATGAATCTCGTTTAGGTATGAGGCTGGATATAAGACGTATTCGAGTTTAGAGGACCTCTGGACGTCAAGAACGTTTGAAATTTTGTCAGGAAGTTCGTTCATATGGAGGGGGAACAATAATGGTTTAGGCCGGTATTTGGATCGGTGGAAGAATCGATCTCATTTGGATCAGGGGCAACCTCAATGCTCAGATTTATGCGGAGAGGATTGTTTCAGACGTAATCATCCCTTTGTGAAGCCGGTTGGGTGATTCGTTTCGACTAATACACGACTATGCACGTCCACACACGGCTAGAGTGGTAACACGCACTCTTGCCGATGCTCGCATCAACGTTCAGCCGTAGCCTGCTCAATCGCCAGACCCCAACCCAATTAAGCACGCATGGGATATACTCCAAAGAAGAGCTCTGCCGAGTATGGATGCCGTGCATACCCCACAACAACTTTTTGACTTGTTAGAAAGAACATGGTCGGCCATTCCTCAAAGTGATTTAGATGAACTGATTTTAAGCATGCCAAATCGCTGTGATTGTGTGATTCGTGTCAATGGTGGAAACACAGATTATTATCTTTTTTATCTTCACAATAAAAATTTAAAAAATCCTCATTTTTGCCTTTTTTTGCAATGGCAAAAAAGGCAAGTGTCAATTAAATGTAATTGACGACATTAACTTAGGTTAATTTCCCACAATGCGTAAAAATTTTGCAATTTTTCTTAATTTTTAGAAAATAAGTAAGAAGACGCTAAAGTAAGAAGACCCAGTCTGGAAGACTAAATTTGGTAAATATTAATTGGATATTTTTTTAAAGGTAGTTAAAAATGTACTTGATCCCTAGACACTTTTGATGTGTGTAGCTGTAAGTGTATAATCATGAATGATTAAATATGTTTATGTTCACGTGAATGAATCGTGTGATACGATTCTGCAAGGAGAACTTTATTTGACATTTTTACGGTCTACCTGGCATAAGTTAAATGAACTTTAGCCGGACTTAGCCGCTAACCAATACGGAATTTCTTGCGATATAAATAACCGCATCAACCCAAGAATGTTGATGTTTTTTGGGTGGGTAATATTGGCGCCACATTGATCCCATAAATTAGGAATTCATTGTGACGTCAATATGGCCGAAATCAGTTATTACTGGTCGTAATTGGGAGTAAAAATGGATGGCTGGAACTTTTTTATTCCCTCATCCCCATGAGGGAATAAAAAAGTTCCAGCCATCCATTTTTTTGCAATGGCAAAAAAGGCAAGTGTCAATTAAATGTAATTGACGACATTAACTTAGGTTAATTTCCCACAATGCGTAAAAATTTTGCAATTTTTCTTAATTTTTAGAAAATAAGTAAGAAGACGCTAAAGTAAGAAGACCCAGTCTGGAAGACTAAATTTGGTAAATATTAATTGGATATTTTTTTAAAGGTAGTTAAAAATGTACTTGATCCCTAGACACTTTTGATGTGTGTAGCTGTAAGTGTATAATCATGAATGATTAAATATGTTTATGTTCACGTGAATGAATCGTGTGATACGATTCTGCAAGGAGAACTTTATTTGACATTTTTACGGTCTACCTGGCATAAGTTAAATGAACTTTAGCCGGACTTAGCCGCTAACCAATACGGAATTTCTTGCGATATAAATAACCGCATCAACCCAAGAATGTTGATGTTTTTTGGGTGGGTAATATTGGCGCCACATTGATCCCATAAATTAGGAATTCATTGTGACGTCAATATGGCCGAAATCAGTTATTACTGGTCGTAATTGGGAGTAAAAATGGATGGCTGGAACTTTTTTATTCCCTCATGGGGTTAACTGAGTCCAAGTAGCTAAGATTGAAGACTCTTAGCAAAGTTGTATTTAGATATTGCACCACACTGGTGACAGGACGCAAGCCCATCGCCTATTAATACCACTAAAGTAGGCGCTAGATTTTCCTACACATAATGTTGACGTATGTCTAGCCTCAAGTAGTAACAGACAATTATATTACAGCTTATATATCGCTTCTGCCCGCGATTCCGTCCGCGTGAAATTTCTTGTTCCCGCGTCGCATCGCATCACCTGCCCGCGTTGTCACTTCGTTTTCACTTAGCGTTCTATCTAACTTTTTTTTCGTTTTGCTCGGTGCCTTGGATTTTAGCGTGATGTTACACAAAAATAATTTTTCAAATCCGTCGGGTAGTTCCAAAGATTAGCGCGTCCAAACAAACTCAGCTTTATTATTAGTATTATTATATGTATATATAGATGTCTGAGGCAAAATCATTGCAAAGAGCCTCCCTGAATATGCACAAAGGAGCCAAATAATGTTCTGACAACTATTTGTATCGACTTATTGTAAAGGTAAAATCACAAATCTGGGTGAGTTGTGACGTTGTCACTTCGAGCAGCCATATGTGTTCAATCAATCAGCTTAAAAATTAATTATATTTTTGAATAGGTCAAGACGAATTTATGATGAATTAGTTACAATAACGATGAATGTCTATTGTCTTTCAAATACATAATAAATCCATATTACAGATTTTACAACGTCAGGCATCATTAAACTATAGGTAAGGAACATAAAGATTATTCTATGAAAAAAAAATCGGACAAGTGCGAGTTGAACTCGCATGGAGAGTTCCGTACGAAGAATATGTTACCACCATAAACATTTCGTTTAAAGTTGGTTGCCAAGACTTATACAGGGTGGGCTACTTGGAGGCATACAATTTTTTTTGCCGCCATTTTGTTTTGGTGGCAAATATGACAGTTGTTTCATGGAAATTATTTGGCGTAGATACAGCAAATTTGTTATGGAGCGATTTACGACTGAACAACGTGTTTTGATTGTTAAAATATCACCCAACCAACCATCATATCTACCCAATCATGTATTGCGGAAACTCAAAGAAAAATGCGGCCAATTTTTGGTAGAAATCACTTACCTTCGCGGCTAACAATTCAAACTCGTTTAGTGATTAAATTTGAGCAGCATAGCATTGCAACAGATAAAGCAGTTTTCTTACATCAAGTGATGAATCAGTTGGACTTAGGAAACATGTGGTTGTGGCACAAGATGGGGCCACATATCATACGGCACGAGCCATAATCGAGTCATTAAAAAGAACTTTTCCGGGTCGATTAATTTCAAGAAACGGTGACATTGACCCCCAAGATCCCTGGATTTAACAGCTCTTGACTTTTTTGTAGGGCTATCTATAAGGACGTGTCTTTGCTAACAGGCCAATGAACCTTCAAGAATTAAAACAACATATCTGAGACACAGTCACTGAAATAATGCAGGAAATGTGTGAAAATGTCAGTGTTTTCCATACTGAATTGCCGGCCCTAAATACTATATTTAAATTAAAATACGTAATAATTTTTATATTTCATAGAATAAAATTTAAAAAATAGAGTATATTCCTCTTATTTGCCCATTCTGTATAACGCTTTCACTGTTAAAAAGTTATCAAATCTAAAGTAGAGCCAAGCCCCTAACTTTACAAACTTTACATCTTGGTCAAAATGTACTAAACGAATTGGAGTTGAGTGATTTAATTTCTTGCCATAAGCCCATTGGAGGTTATGGGCTTAGAGTAAGAAATTAAGTCACTGGTCTTTAATGTGCTTGTAATAGTTCAATGGAACAGCCAATCCATACATTTTGACCAAGATGTAAGAATTGTAGAGTTAGGGCTTGTAGAGTTATGGACTGTGAAAGCGTTATTGTAAGTATTGGCAACCTACTTTACATGAAATGTTTTGGTGGAATTTCATTCCTTTTTGCAGGGTGCTCTAATTTTTTTGATTTCAAAGTTTCACCTCCCTTTAGGGAGTTAGATGGAGAAAATTACAGATTTCTTTTTTTTTTTTTGTTATTGTTGTACCAAACTTCAGCTTTCTAGGACTTCGGGAAGTGCCCTAGAGCTTTTGTTGAGCGAGTGAGTGGGACTGTTAGAGACGTCTTGGAGGGGGTACTACCGTGCCCCCAGATCCCAAGAACAAACTTGACATTAAAAAAAAAAATTAAAAATTAAAATAGTTTATTTCTGTAACTTTCTTGTACAATAGTATTTATTCTGTGGCTAGAACCTCCCAGGAAGCATGTAGTAATGCTTGTGTCGGGTGGTTCTGCTCATCCCTCGGATCAACATATTTTTAGGCAACTAGATAACTAAACTATTTTAAGTAATTACAAACAAGTAGTTAAGGTTACTGGTATGGTTTCTCTTTGTGTGTGTGTGCATGCGAGTGTGGTGTTTGTGTGTGTGTGGTGAGTGTGTGGGGGTGTGTTCGTGTGTGTGTGAGAGGGTGTGTGTGTGTCTTTATGATAGTTAGAACATACTATTTCTCATATAGGCTGTGTGAATTTGACTCCTGATTAGGAGACTTCTAGCCCTACGATGTAATATCTTGGGATCGGGAAGTACCACTAGAAGTCACGAATATTGTCTAGAGTTCGAATTTAAATAATAAGTTCTCTATATCACAGTACCCAAGCCGCTCGAGCTCGCGAACGATTGTTTTTGTACATTCATGGAATTGAAGGTTGTATATTGTGTATTTGTTGTGAAGCTTATTATATAGATAGGCAGAGTGGGCTTGAAATTGACGCCTGGCAAAAAGAGTTCTACAGCGAGGAGCAGTGGTCACATTACATTTTCTTCTCCCTGTTTGAGCTATATAAACGTAAGGTAATGCTTTATGTAGTTTAAGTACTGTGTTGATGATATAAAGTTTTCGAAGTGACAATATTTTATGATTTAGGTATAGTTCGTCAGTAGGAAATCTAAATGGCTTAAAGAACATTGTTTTTATCAAGCATCTCTGGGCTCTTTCTGCTTCAAGGAATTTAATTTTAGTGGCACCACCCCAGATGGAAATACAATAACACATAACTGTTTGTGCCAATGCAATATAAGTACGCTTTAGGAGGTCTTGAGAGGTGACATGTCTCAACTTTTTAAAGACCCATATGAGTTTACGGATCCTATCATTTATGGCTTCAATTTGAGGGTGCCAGGAAAGTCGGTGGTCCAGGATTACTCCAAGGTATTTAGTGGATTTAACACGTCCAATCTCTTCGCACCCACATTGCGTAGTATAAGTGAAGTCACAAGTATGAATCCTCAATACCAAGTTTGGGGGGGGAAGTGTACGCTTATTTATAGCAAAGCAAATGTAGTTAGTCTTGGCGATATTTAGGGTAAGAAGAGCAGACTTGAGCCAGTTTGCAACCCTATGGAGACCATGCTCAGCAGCTTCAAAAACGGAGTTCCAGCAAGCACCATGAAATACAATGGCAGTATCATCCGCATATGAGAATACTTGCCCTCTCTCAATTTCGAGATTAGTTAGTTCGTTAAGGTATATCAAGAATAATGTGGGGCCTAAGACGCTTCCCTGGGGCACGCCGTACTCAATTTTAGTGTCAGAACTGGTGAAACTATCAATTTTTACGCACTGTATACGGTCTTTTAGGTAATCAGTTAAGATATTTAGTGGCATTCCCCTAATGCCCATATACTCCATCTTTTTCACAAGAATGGGGACAGAAACAGTGTCGAATGCCTTTTTTAGATCTAAGAAGACTGTCAGACACTTTTCTCCACGGTCTAGACACTGAGTTACCAAGGAGGTCAATCCTGAGATGGCATCTTCTGTAGATTTTGCTTTTCTGAATCCGAATTGTGAACTGGATAGAATATTAAATTTTTCGAGATAAGTAATTAGGCGTGAGTTGATTAGCCTTTCAATAACTTTAGAGATAACTGACAATACTGAGATAGGTCGATAATTATTGATATCTCTTTTATCACCACCCTTGTAGACTGGTGTAACAATAGATTTTTTAAGTAAGATCGGGAATATACCTTTTCTGAAGCAGAGGTTAGCAAGATGGCTAATAATGGGAGCAACGAGCGGTTTAACCATTTTTATGAACTTAGTCTGGATACCGTCCCAGCCGGGAGCACTGTCAGTTTTCAGGTTAGATATAACACTGTCAACTTCCATTGGGTCAGTCTCCAGAAGTACGAAAGAAGATGGTTGTGTTTTTGGAGTAGGTATTAGATCTCCAGCTGGCTGCGTGGATCCACTGAGGATGCTCTCCGCGAGCCGCTTGCCGACACATGCGAAAAAACTATTAACACAATTTACCGACGCTATAGGAGAACTTCGAGTATTGAGTAATTCACAGCTTCCAATTTTAGATGTGTTAAGATGCGCTATTTGCTTGATAGATTTCCATAGGGCTTTAGAGTTTTTGATATTAGTTTTTAGTAGTTCAGATTCATATTTACGTTTCAATTTTTTAATTAATTTGTTACAATAATTACGGTATCTAGTAAATGTTATTTTTAATATTACATTAAACGGATCGGACCTTGATTTTAGCTGCATTCTGTTTCTGTTCCTGATACAGCGTAATAGACCACTGGTGATCCAGGGCTTAATAATGCGTTGTTTGCTGGAGATCCTCTTTACCTTAACACTATCATCCAGGGATGATTTAAGTTTATTAATTAAATGTTCGATTACAAAGTTAGGGTCATCGCTAAATAATAAGTTGGATAGGTTTTTGTTTATAAGCTTTTCTGCAGCCGCTTCAAAGTCAATGAAGGTCTTGATAGTTGGAGAACGGTAGTTAGTTTTTATTTTAGATATGCTCAAGAAGACCGTGGCGTGATCAGTTATAGTAGTGTTCAAAACTGCAATACTCGCCGATAGCTTGGTTTTGTCAATCTTTAAAATGAAATGGTCAAGACAGCTATTTTCTCGCGTAGGAATTATGTGTCCTGGTAGAAGACCGTGCGAGGACAGCATGTTAAGGTAAGAGGCCCGATTACTACATTCGTAAGATGATTCATTCTGTTTTATAGATAGGTTAATATTTATATCACCTGAAATTATAATATTCCGATTGCATTTTATCGTGTCTAGTAAAGTATTAAGTGAGGTAATAAAATTAGACGCATTATGATGTGATGGTGACCGGTATATTCCCAGTATAGTACTCCCACAAATATTTAATTGTATGCAGGACGCGTTATCCAGGTTATGTTCAATAAAAACTGGATTTAGCTTCGCTTTAGCGTAAATAACCACTCCATCATTTTGATTACAATTGTACGTAGTAGTGTAATGAATATAGTTTATTAAAGGGGGGACGGGTTTGTTTGTGTTGAGGCGACATTCGGTAAGTATTATAACGTCAATTTCTGAATTAAGATCCGAAAGTGTGGCTTCAAAGTTATCAAAGTTGCAATAGATACTTCTTATATTTTGTTGGATTAATGTTAGATCATTATTATTATATTTTATATGTTTGTTTAAATCCACTAAGTCACATGTTACCGACGTTGCAACCACGATGTCGTCCAATTCATTTAAGTTTCTGAGGTTATCTGTCATTTATTTTTAGGGATCCAGACTGAGTTTCATTTAGCGAAGGAGTGGTCACCTGCAGCAAAAGTAAATAAGAGCGCTTAAAGTGAAAAGTAGACTTAGTTTTGTTTAGGGCTAAAGTGTATTTATAATGAGTGTTAAAAGTGTATGTTGTGTATGTGAATGGGAGGAAGTGTATACGAGTGGTTATGAATGTACTGGAAAGCGTGGTGAGTGTATTTATGGTAGAATTGTTTACAATATTACACAATACATGAAATAGAGATACCAGTATTAAGAAACAAAAAACATGGGCACTAATATTACTACAGTCTATAAATAAATCTAGTCATACAGTGTTGAAAAGCTGTTTGACTTGAGCTTCATTTGTGATAGTTATTTTTGGAGAGTTCTCATCCTTTTTAACGTAGACATTTCCGTAGGCCGTCCAACAGAAGGTAAAAGCAGTGGATTTTATAAGATCCCGCGCAAGAAAATATAATCGTGAGGCCTTGGGTGTCAATTGCTCAGAGACGAAGACAGCGGTCTCTTCGTTAACAACGAATCCCAGGTGTTTTGCGCGAAGTTTTGCTTTGTTCTTTGTGTTAAAGGCCTTACATTTCTGCAATATATCGGACTTTAGTAAGGTTGAAGTCAATTCCACAACGATAGGTGCATTAGAGACAGTCCCTTTTTTCACTCGAACTCTGTAAATGTCTTTGATGTCCAATTTCGTTATGCTTGCACCAACGGTGGTGGATAGGCTGGTAGCATATTTAATCAGATCATCTTGTGTCTCCTTTTCTAATTTTGGTACATTTTTAATTTCAATGTTGGCTTTTCTGTAGGTTTTTTGCATGTTTTCAATTTTATCTTCAAGGGTGACGATATATTTCACATCTTCTTTTTTCTGTTGTTCTAAATTCTCAATCTTCTTTTTCAGTTCTGCGTTCTCATTTTGCAAGTATTCAATAGAAGTTTCAATCTTGGCATTGGTTTCTTGAATTTTCTTCAACGTGGGGTTTATATTATTAAATTCTTGTCGCTGGGCGGCAAGTAAGGAGGCAAACATACCCCGCATTTCTTCCTTGAATGCGTAAAAATCATTCAAACCAGTGCTGGGGGTAGACAGCCTTAAGTCAGCAGGACTATCCTGTTCTTTCCTCTTTTTAGCACGACCAAAGACAAAGTTTGGTGGGGTCACATTTGGTTCACTTATTGATTGGTCGTTCAAATTCGATTCGGACAAGGATTTATTCATATTTGCTAGTACCAGGAGACCACAGAGAGGTAGGAGAAAATACGGTACGGTCACTGTACTGTATAACTTAGTTACTTTTACGATTATAAAATCTGTGGTTGCAATACGCTGTCCACGAGTACTAGGGGGAAATACGTTCGTAGTAGAAAATTAACTTGACAACACCTGCAAAATCACGGCTGAGTGAATGATGTCTCCGTAGGACTTGTAAGTGGATTGTTTGTTGGTGGTGCGAAGTTCAAATAGGTTTCAAATTTTAGGTTGTTTTAACTGTCTTCAGGTACCAGGAGAGCACAGCTCATAGAAGAACTTATCAACACAGTTCCCGGCAGAGTAATGATGTCACCGGAAGTATTGTGACATACAGATTGAGATACCAGGATCGCATAAACTTGTAGTAGTTTAGGTGGTGGCACGAAATAGAATGATTTTCAAGTTTTAGGCTGTAATAATCTGTCCTTTTGCACCAGAAGATCACAGTGCGTCGTAGTTAATATAATCGAAAACAATCAATCATTGAATAACTTCCCAATTAATGTATTTAAAACTTATGAAATGTGGTACCAGTGTCGCATAAGCTTGTAGAGGTGTAACGGTGGCGCGAGAATTCAGGTATTGACAGCTGGAGTCAATCTTGTCTAATAGTTCCATAAACTGCGGCCAGATGGCAGAATGGTTTTCTTTCTGTACTATAAAACTCCAGATTCACTGTTGCAAGTACCAGGAACGCATAGTCTGTAGTGGTTGTTATAAAATATTATTTTAATGTTGAAAATCATGCATTGGCGCGAGCGACAATGAAGTTCTCTCCACGAAGCACTGTCTAGGGTTCCAAAGTTAAATCAGCAGTACAAGGACCGCATGAGTTGGTGTTGTTGGTTCGGTCAGCCTGCCGTGGGCAGTTTGGCTAGTGTGAGAACGGCCGAGCGAAGCGGGTAGATCGTTCGTTTTCGCTCGCACCCAGATGCAGCAGGTACTCACACACGGCAACAGGAGGCGCACACGAACGTCCAAGCGGGCGTGGTAACAGTATAGCTCGTACTCTTGGTCTCTTATGCACTCCTATTATTTGCACCGATTTTATGAGTTTAAATAATTATAATTTACTATTATGAAATAAACAAACGTGAGCTCGGATACGTCTACTCGCAATCGAGGTCCGGAGGGAAGGGGAAATTGGGACAGGGGACATTGTAGTTGAATAACATGTTCACCCATACATTCCAACTGTAATTGTAAGTTTGTACGCACAATATTGAAAGATTTACCATATTTTATCTATAAGTAAAGAACTAATGGCTAAGGCTCAGAAGTATAAACTGTTTACTTTAAAATTACATGAAAACTATTATAAATTGAGACCCTCACAATAAGCGCTTTCATTTGATATGTCACACGATACAGTTCGCATAACTTTTATTTTTAATTTTCTAGTTGCCCTCCGAAAGTGGAAAAGTGAGTAAATGAATTTTGAATATGGGGGATATTCAAAATTCATTTATTTACGTTACACTTCCGTATTGGGATCACAGAAATGTATATATGTGCCAAATTTCAACTTAATCAGTCCAGTAGATTCGAAGCAAATTGACTGTGACAGACGGACAGACCCACATACAGATAGACACACTAGTGATCCTATAAGGGTTCCGTTTTTTTCATTAGGACTTACGGAACCCTAAAAATATCAATATGAACTTTGACATTATCATTCATAACTAACTTAATATTAATTCAATAAAATCATCAGTTAAATGGCTATCAAAGGGCATTCTAAAAACAGCGACTGAGAATGTGTTTTCCCCTTTTATGAGGCTTTTTGTGGAGAAGATGACCGGTTGAGAAACTGGTTTCGTCTTCTTTACAAGATGACTCATACCCAAATTGTTATTTTAATTTATGTATATACCTACTAACACTAGGTATAAGGTACTTTAGTAACACTACGGATCTCTGTTATCCGATTATCTGAAATAAATAATAATAATAAAAGAGTCTTGAAGCCTTTTTCGGTCGTCTGCTTCTCTGTGTCATTATACTGGTAGGTTTGATACTGCGCTCTAAGACACAAATCGCAGAAGTCATCCAAATAGCAGCCAAGCTCAATGAGACTAGACTGGACACGTTTGCCGCATGTCGGATACATTTTGGGCTAAGACCACCACAGTATGGTTCCTGAAAACGTTCATCGGGACCGCAGAAGACCTAGGCGTAGATAGCGGGATGAATTTGACGCCTATATGAGGGTTTGGTCCATATTGGCGCAGGATCTAGTTGTGGAAAAAGGAAAGGGGTGTCTTTGCGCTGCAGTGCAGTATACCGTAGACCATACGGGCCTAATTATTAGTATATCAGTCCGTGGTGAACAAAATAATGCTTGTCTAATGTTAATAATATTTAGATTAAATCCAAAAGTTCAAATTTTTTATCAAAGTGACGACGGCTGAACAATAAAAAGACCAGTTTTTAGCTAAAGATCACACGAGCTCGTCATGATAAAAAATGCCACAGTTATAAATCTGCTCGCTATTTCCCGCTGCGACGTCTACGAATTTAAATGTACATATTACTACAACTATGATGAACCTAAATGCAATTTCCTAAGAACACATTAATGCTTTACTAATAGGTTTATTTTCAATAGGTCTGCATAATTATAAACACATTGACGTTGGGCATCTTCTCGACCTCAGAGTTGACAAGCATTATCGACAGTTTCGTTACGCACAATGTCACTACTAGAAACAGAGCAATAGGTCAGCTATTAACCTTTTGAGTGATCGTATTGTGAAATCGATACTTTGACGAATATTTGGAGTAAAAGTGGTCATATTGAGCCATTTGTATGATGATAAGATCACGAGTTACGACATTAGCTGAGAGCCATCTTTAGCCGCGCCCATATACTTGCATAAACGTATAAATGAGTAGGTAGTTTTCTAGTCTATTTTGCCATGAACTTTTCAAATTAAGATAATAATATACTATACCTATAATAAGTATAGATAAAAAATTGTCGAAGTATCATCTGATACTCCGACAATTTTTTATCTATGCTATGCTATGCTAGTCTGCCACACAAATCTTATAAGCTATGCATCTGCATAACTTATACGATTTGTGTAGCAGACTTCAAATTGAACTCTAAAACATTTTCTATTCGTGTGATAAAATTGTTGATGACTTGTGTATAATTACAGATGTCAGTGTCAAGATTGGCAAATTTTTCCATCACACAGATTTTTTGATGATTGAATTCAATAGGTATAATGATATGTTGAAATTAATTGATTATTAAGGCGCGGTATGTAGCATTTTTAGGTATTTGATGATAGCTTATCGCGGAAACAAATAAGCTTCAAAACAACAGCGATAATTTAATAAATTTTACAATATTAATTAAATTAAAAACTAAATGCACGGCTCAGTGATATTATTATTATAATATTATTTAGGTATTTCTGTAGTAAATTAAATTCCCTTTAGCTTTACATAAAATATGAGAGTTTATGCTCAATATTTTGAGAATTGTGCGACGAAATTGTTTTATCATGATACTGTAGCGGTATCTACAATGCCACATGCGAACAACGCGTCATACTTTTTTTTTTTTTGAGGATAGGAAATCATCAAATGACCCCTCCCGCTCTGGGTGGAGCAGAAGGGAGTGTCAGACTCTTACTGACTAAAACCCACCCGTGTTCCTTCCTTAGCCCTTTATGTTCCAGGGCAGCGGTAACCCTTTCGGACGATCCCGCTACCCTGGCAGGCTTTGGCCCAATGGGGCCCCGTCGCTTTTGCGGACATCTCTTTGAGGCGCGCGTGGAACACGTACACGCCGTCCGGCACGGGCCTAGTCCTGATCGGACGGTGAGTTACCCATTACTCACCGCCCGCAGGCCCGCGCCTACGGTGGCCGGGAGTCGTCACGCGGCTCCCGACGCCCGGAGCGTCTCCCGCGGCGGCTGAGGCGTGAGGTGCGCAAGGCGCGTTCTCTCGCCCACCCCGCCACCTCCTTCGCTAGCATGACTGCTTCGCAGAAGGAGGTGACTGCCTCCCACTCCCTCTCGCCCCGGACCATGGCTTGAACCAGGGCCGGACGCGAGAGGTCGCCGCCGCTGCCGATCGCCTCTACGAGGACACGGCGGTGCTCTGCCCAAGCAGGGCAGACCTCCACCGTATGCTCCACCGTGTCCTCTGGGCGATCCTGACAGTGGTGACACCCGGGCGTCTCCTCCCGCCTGATTATGTGCAGGAACCTCCCGAAACATCCGTGTCCGGAGAGGACCTGCGTCAGGCGGTAGGTGAGAACGCCGTGACGTCTCTCTAGCCACTCCTCAAAGAGGGGTCTTATCGCCGCTATCGTGGCGTGCCCTGCGCTGGGTTGCGATAGTCGCTCTTTCCATACCGCCATGAGATCGCGCCGGAGGTTCGTCCGCTCCACCGCAGTTTGCCGCGGATGCGGAGTTTCCCCCCGGCGTAGTGCCTCCGCGCGCCAATCATACAGGCGCGCGAGCACTATCGCCTCCAGATCCCATGGCGGCAGTCCGGCAAGGAGGCTTGCTGCCTCGCCCGAGATCGTGCGGTAGCCCCGGATCAGCCTTACGGCTACCACCTTTTGGGGCGCGTTCAGGTAGTGTGCGGCTCGTACCCGCAGTGAACGCGCCCATACCGGGGCCCCATATAGGGCCATGGACCGCACGACCCCCGCGTAAAGCCTCCGGCAGGAGGCGTTTGGCCCCCTCAGGTTGGGCAAGAGCCGCTTTAGGGCGGCCCCGGCCCGTTCCAGTTTGGGAGCCAAACGTCGAACGCGTCATACTGACGTCACTCAAATCCTGCATCTCGCAAGCAGAGTTTACCGCACAATTAGCATATATACACACTTCCCAACATCAATCGTTGGGCAGTTGCCCGCCAGACACAACACGAGGATGAGTGAACTTTACACCTTGTTCCTCCTACCTCTATACTGGTGACTTCGAACATGAACGTTAGCGCAGCCTACGTGCAAATACTTCAGCGTGACGTCATCATCATCACCCCCGCAAGCTTTAGCGGAGAGTCACCCAGCCAGCCAGCATCCACGGCTTCAACAGGTATCCTGACCCTCAGCCTCAACCAACCACTCAACACAATCACCAACTACCCAACAACCAGCACAGCAACCTCGGCACAGCACACTGCACTTTCGGCCGGTCAACAAGAAGAGCTTCCTCTCCTGGTCGACGCAGCAGCCAGTCTGCTCGGAGGAGCCTCCCTTTTCTATGGAGGATGAGTGAACTTTACACCCCGTTCTTCATACCTCTAAAATACTATTTCATTTTTATGAAACATTTTTGAATAGGTATTTTCTTTGAACATTTGAAATATGTACCAATATGCCTAAACTGTGCAATAAGAAAACTGAGCGTTTTACGTTTGGGCAGAGCCTTAACTCATCAAAAAACAAAAAATCGAAATATGATGATAAGATTTTAAATAAGTACAAGAAAATCTTGAATCAAGATAAAATAATGTTCATATTAAATCAATTATTATATTTTGAACAATCAGTTCATAAATTATCATAATAATATCTGGCACAGTAAGACAAATATGTGACAATCAGCAAAGCAATAATAGCGACACCAAGTGCCGAAAATAGGAACTAACATATTTTAAACATAGATGCATACAGTCAAAATATAAATATGAAATTGAATCCGATGCCAATGAATCATAATAATTATGACGACGCAAATCATTATCATCATCAGTTGGCAATCCACTGCTGGATATACACCTCTCCGATCACACGTTGTTAGGTTTGACTGTCAGCGTCTCTCGTAAAACTCGTAAAACCAGCTGTCTTGACAAGATCGGATCGGATGCGGTTAAAATTTGAACACGTATACTAACCCAATGGTCATCAGTGCGCACATGACCAATTTGATGTTTATCAATTCGTACCTACCTGAAAGAACGAACGGACTGCAAATAATAATGTAATGTTCTATAATGTTCCCACTACTGGTCTTCGTCTCTGTGAGATCCGGCCTCTGTCCCAGAGGGAGGTGGGGCCGAAATCCAACACACGGGTTGGTAGATGTCACATGTCTTCGAGTTTTTGGTTCCAGACAGGCCGGTTTCCTCACGATAACCGTTTTGAAAACCTTCACCGTTTTGAGAGCAGTGGTGATGAAATAATTTACTTATAGTAAAGTGCCTGTCAGGGTTCGAACCAGCGACCTAGAACTTGTAAGTCGCGGCCATTGGTCATCGGCCACCACTGCTTTCGTCGCCACTGGATCGTTATTTATTTCGGTCAAATAATAGCAAACACTCTATTAAGCAAACGTAATAATCGCAATGAAACAAAAGGCGACAATAACATACGACAAGTATACCCTGGGCGAAGGTAGTCGTATAGGCCACGCTAGTCCGTATTCATCATGAAGCGACTGTGCACTGTTAAATCCATACACGCTATAAAGATTAGGCTGCAATGTTCGTTTGTTTGTTAGTCTATCTATCTTCTTCTTCTATATACAAATAAATAAAAAGGAAATGCTGTTCGTTGGTAAGTGCATCACTTGAATGGCAAGACTGATTTAGCAATTTTTTGTTTTGAAATGTTTGTTATAGTCAAAATTAGGTTTTTATGGAATGAAAAATTTTTAAAAGTTTCCCGAAACTTTTCAAAATTCCCGAAAAACTGAACGTTTTTTTTGTCCATTGTAGACCATGGATATGCGTAATTCTTTATTTTTATTTATTGTCATGAAAAAGTAATCAGGAATAAAATCGGGGAATAGGAAATATTATGCAAAACTAATTCTTAGCGCTTCTCCGTCATAAAAATGGGTACAGGTTATTATCTGTCGGGTAAGCTATTCAGGGTATTATGTCGGGCTATTTATAAAAACTACGAAGCTAATAAAATAAATAAATAAGCTTTTCATAAAAGTTCCGTTTCTCACAGACACCATTTAACACTCTCTGTGGACACTTTGTGCACAGTCATGTTTATTTAATTACCCAAACATAAAACATAAGGAGTACTACACACATGTGTGAATACAGATTTTGCCGCCCGACTACGACCGGCGACCCAAACATGTGTTGCTGCCTGGGGATCTTATCATTCGATGAAAAATCGTCATCCAAACCTGAAAGGACAATGCTCATGGATGTATGGAATCCCGTACTATGCTGCATCAAAGTCAAACTTTGTTTTTTATAGACTACCCTTATCATATTAACTCCTACAAAAGTTATTTTTGTAAACAAAACCCGGGATTCGGATATTTTCAAAAAAACTAGGTACTTTATTTTGTTTGACATGTCATACACGAACGTCCATTATTGCTCTAAAAAATTGATAATCGTTTAAATAAAAAATCTTTTCTATTTTATTCTAGTTATTTTTAATTAATGTAGAATCGGAAGTACGAAACACATCGAACGAAGTATAATCCTTTGATTGAAGCCATCAGACGGTTTCAATCAAAGGATTGAATGTAAGAAAAAAGGAAATTTTTTATTTTATTTTTGAGAAAAGATAGACATTTCTGTGCCTATGGGCTTCTACTTCGTTCACTTTTTATACCCTGTTTTTGTCCAGACGGTAAAAAGTCAGCCGGTATATTTCAGCTTCTCTTTAAGGTGTAAAATATACGAACAGATTCGAAGCCATGGCCTGGGTCTCCTGTCTTTAAGTGTACTCGTAACAATGTTTCTTTTTTAAAATATTCAATGTACAGTTTTAACTTCATTACTATTTAGAAAAGATAAAGATAAAAGAGGAAAGATATAGATTGTGGGGTTTCTGTTTAGTTCGTACGTCTACTGATCGAATAATAAAACGAATAATTGACAAATAATGTTGGGTATTGAACTCCACATAACATAATATCACTCCTGTTATCCCCACAGGGTTAAGCAGAGGTGTATCTATAGTACACCCACACTTCGCCAAGCTAAATTGTTACCTGTTAATTAAAAAGAAATACACAAGCAAGATTGTAGGAAATCACTTGTATCGTGTATAAAGCGGTAAGTGCGTTACGCTAAATGCTAAGGTCGAGTCAGAACGGACCGCATAGCATCACGATAGAGCTTCATCGAGAGGTGAAGATCACCTGCCGCATCACACGCCAAGCCTTTGTCTAACAAACGATTATTATTCACATTAACGCGTTTATTCAAAGCTTTATTTTGTTACGAAACCACACAAAAGAGATCTATCATTCGACTTTGAAGTGTCATATTAACATGATATTTGTAATAATAATTTAATCCACCACCACGTTTTGCTGTTATTGTCATTATAGTCCGTTAGATCCATTATAAATCTATGAAGAAGGACATTTGACATTGATACTTTAATCCGATCAATTTACATAAAATTTGGACCAGTTAACATATACCATATATTTTTTACTAATTAATTAATTAATTATTAATCATTAAAAAACAAGTTTCGCTTCCGTTTAGGAAGCGAAATTTGTTTTTCAATTTTGCCATTCATATTTGCTCTATACAAAAAAGGTAAAAATAAACGTCTGTTACGTCTATAATACTATCGTTATCAGTAAAAACTCTCCTTCAAAAATAAAAAATTTCACCATTCGAAGCGGGCTATCATTTGATTTATGCAAAATGTAAATGATCGCATTATAAAGTTCATAGATTCGCGGTGAGTCAATAAACAAGACCGGTGATTTTTTTTTAAAAAGCTTACAAATTTGTTTAACGAATCCTCTGAGGTCGCAACAGAAATATAAATCGTTTAGAACCAGTTCGCTGTAAAGATTGTGTAATGGTTAAATGGATGGGTTTCCCGCAATCGTGTGGGTTTAGCTGCCTTCTGTGGTCAACTGACGTTACATCAATAAAAACGTAGGACACTCAGCCATAAGACACAATGCGATCGATTTCTTATCAATTTATAGCCTCATTAGCAGCCAAATGGCTGTTTTCATACCTTAAACGTATCGTAATCAAATAAAATCGTTTACGGTTTAATCTCATTTTAATTAACTCTAAACTAAGAGCTTTGTAGGCGCTGTTATTTGATAAAATAATTATTTTAGGATACACAACTAGCATTTAAGTAAATGCAGCGATGTTATAACTTCGTAGTTAGATAATCTTAACAATACTGTAAACATGCGGTCTCTATCTCTTATTTACAATCACTTTAGAACATGTTAATTACAGTTAATTGGCACTTAACAGTATTATTTCACAGAAATAGGTAACGAAGATACTACAATTTGTACCTAGGTATAGTTTGAGGTTGTTTAGATTATAAAACACATAAATAGTTAAATTTAATTCCTGTCATTAGGTCATATTGTGCTAAAAAGTTGGCGTGGGCAGACTCGTTGTGTCGTCGTCTTAAGATCAACTAGGAAGAGGCCTTTGTCCAGTAGCGTGTCATTTTAAAACAAAGGGATTCTACCGTTTTCTAAGCAAAGAGAAACGAACTGCTATACGGCAATTTATCTAACGCCTTTTAGAAACTTCGCTACGTTTAGCCTATATTTACATTACAACCTGTTATTATTCAGAATTTATTGGAGTTCAATGCGATCATTACGATCATTCAGGAATTACAGTTTAATGAATACCTATCGATATTTAGGTAAGTAGTATAAAGATGATAAGTCTAGAGTGGCATTGAATGTTATGATGAATAGTTTTAGCAATAAATAACCCAAAATGATAATTAATGTTAATTTCTGAATAATCGATTTCGAAGTCTACTTCAAATTCCGTCTTAGGAAACTATCTATCTCATGTTATCTGTCCAAAAGGTTACAGCTGTGGTGATGGTATATATTCTAATGAGAAAAGCCAAAAATAAGTCCATAATTCTTACATACAAGAATTCCTTTGTAAAAAAATACTTTGTAAATCTTATGATTACTTTAATCATTACTGTTATCATAATAACATACAACTTCAGCCACATGTATGCATAAGGCCTTATCGCGATTTCACCCATAATCTCGCCCATATCAAGTTACTGAGAACTTTAATTTAAAAATATGCAATCGGAAGTCCCTTCTCAATCATAAAGGTCTTACGTGTAGTTTGAACTACGTAAACGACATCATTCATTCGTTGATAAATCAATTGGTTGGAAATGACAAAACAGATTTGAAAAATGTTAACAATATTTTATTTACATTTCACGTACTTACATACACACAATAGTAAGTAATTATCATACGTATAAATAGCAAATAAAAGTTGTTGTTAAAATATATCACATTTTGTTTTATTTTACTTCGAAATAATTCTAGGTTGTACTATTCATCCTGCGTTGAACTTATACTGATGTGTAAGTTTCAGTGTTTTTCCAGCTGCTTACTGCCTCACAGGTCCGCTTTTGGCGATATAGGCAAGGGCGCGGGCAATCTGGGCGGGCACGGGGGGAGGAGTGGGGATGGCGTTACCCTGGAAAAATATAATAAATATTAGCGATTTACAATAATCCATATAGTCCCGCTACGACTGAATTATAATACTCACAGAAGGCTGGTATCCGTTCTCGTCAGCGACGTATGAGATGGCGATGGGCTCACCCTCGGGGGACGTCCAGGAGAAGGATCCCTGGGCGACACTTGGGGCTACAGGGGGGTTTCCACCGAAGTTACGGGGAGTGCCCTGTTCCTGAGCCGCGATACCGTTGTCGGTTTCATAGCTGAAAAATATTAAATTGGTTATGTAATGTTTTCCATATTTCTGTCGTGCAATGATAATATTTTGGGAAGTGATGTGTACTCACAAGTAAGCGTAGCTGCCGTCAGGGTTGACTTCATTGCCGTATCTCAGGGTTTGAGCGTTGCGGGCATCACCCTGGTACCTGGCAACGGGCACGGGGACGGGGGAGTACACGCGCACGGGGGCAGCGGTGGACGAGGGGTAAGCGATGGGGCGGAACGGCGCGGGGGTGGGCTGGCTCCTGTACTGGTTACGGTTCAACTGGTTTGGGAAGGGGTTCCTGTTGAATGCTCCAGTGTTGAACTGCGCGCTCGCGGCAGCCACACACGCCATAATTACCACCTGTATGAAAAAAAAAAATTATAGTATCACTGGAGATACACACCTTATTTTTCACATGATTTCACACTGTTGATTTGATTTATATTTTAAATATTTTATTAATTCGTGTTCGATTTACTTACTGCGAATTTCATTTTGGATATCTGAGATTGTCTAGCTACGTTGAACTAGTTTGAGTGCGGGTAAAAAATCCGCGCAGGCTTATATACCGATCGCTCAAGGAGCCACCCACTTTAGGCGGCGAACTGCAATAAAATTTAAATAATTTGACGCGAGACTAGAAATTGTATTAAAATAACACTTGGGCTATCCATCCTGCTCGCTATTAAGATCTTTAAGGTCAAGTTCTAAGGTTCGTAAAAAAGTGTTGTTCGGTATAAATAATATATTATTATTTCCTTAGAGATCTATATGTTTGAGACAGGAATAATGTCACTAATTGAACTTCTGTGATAATTGGTAAGGCATCATCACTTTGAGTCCATTGTTTCAATTTACTGATTGTAATTATGATTTATCATATTTGTAAATAATGGTCCAATAAGTTTAGCATTTTTCATAGAATAACTGCCTTTTTATTTTACTTAATATTGAAAAATAACTTTACATTAAAAAAAAAAATCTGCAATCAAGCTTTAATCGCGATGAACGTTTTTATTTTTTTTAACATTCAAAGAGGTTTCTAAATCTGTAATTTTTGCAGTATATAACGTATCATTATTTAACACAGACTGTGGACAGTGTTTTTCTCCATTATTATGTACTAGCTGCGCCCCGCGGTTTCACCCACATCAGTTTCGATCCCGTGGGAATATCGGGATAAAAAGTATCCTATATGTTAATCCTGGTTATAAACCATCTGTGTACCAAATTTCATCCAAATCCGTTTAGTAGTTTTTGCGAAAGAAAGAAAAAGAGAAGAGATGAAAGAGCAATAAACATCCATCCATCCACACAAACTTTCACGTTTATAATATTAGTAGGATCACATGTACGGTCTATAGTTAAATTTAAGGTTTCGCAAATATACATACTTTAAGGTATAAAAAAACCACTATTTTCATTTTGGTAGATTGTTTAAAAGTTCTAAAAACAGAACTTTATCAGTGTAAAAGAGGCAATTAGAAAACACTGCACTCGAGCATAATGTCGTACGCATACATAAACAATGAGTAATTAATTTACATAAATATAATTAGCATATTTTTGCGGAATATGCAATATTATTTCTTCATTTCAATGTTCTACAACATATATTGCAAGTAGGAGAACATTTTCCTTAGCGTCTAATTTAATCTAGATTATAATAACTAATTTTGTGAATATGTTTTTGTAGTTTTTAGTATGTTGTAGGTAAGTAAAAGAACTTTTTATGATGGAGCTCCTCTGAGGAATTACGACATTTCGGCTTGTTTTTGGGGCGGCGACGCACCTGTCCCACCTTTGGTATGTCCTTAGGCTGTTACACTTAAACTTTCATCCAGTGAGCCTCCAGTATATTTGCCATGTAATAATAACATTAAAAAAACGGGTTGCACTTCGGGAGTTCCGGCAGAAGTGGAAATTTTTGATATTTTGCAAATGCGACCTACTCTCACTCCGTCTTACGAATTTTCGATCAGGTCACGTGTCCTGACGCGAGTTTAACATTTTTTACCCATCACAAAAAAATCTCCTTCCGTCTTACAAATTTTCGATCAGGTCACGTATCCTGACGCGAGTTTAACTTTTTTTACCCATCACAAAAAGTGCACAACGCCGTTAAAGAAATGTTCACTTCAAAATACATAATTTTTACTTCTGCTTCTTAGCGTGTCGACGGCAATTTTTTCTTTTTTTTTTTATTGTATGTGTTTATATGGGCCTTGATGCCTGAAATAAATAAATAAATGAACTCTGCCCAGATTCGGCTACTTGTTTGGCGCTATCACCAGCGTCCATCAGTTCCTGTAACGTGCAGCTGACAGGACAGGCAGAATTTCTACTTTATGATGATCATCATCATCATTCAGGCCGGAATCACCCACTGCTGGGTCTGGCTATGATGTAATTGATTACTATTATAAAAATTGTTTGCGATGATGCGTCGCCATATTATTATTAAAAGCCTGTGATATCCCACTGTAGGGCAAAGGCCTCCCTACTCTTTTTCCACCAAAACAGTTTAAATTATTTAGTTTTTTATATTAACTTTACTTTACTTAACTTTGTGAGTGTGATAGGTGACTGGTAATTAGTGACCGATACTTAAACACATGATTGTACTCATCATACTTAAATTAAACAACTTACAACGTACAACCTTTATAATCTCAATTAAGTGGGCTATATAGCCCTAATTTATTAGTTTTTTTTTTTTGTGAATCCAATTACTCAACGTTCTAAGCGCAAATGTATTGAGATGGTGGCTGAAGACGTGAACAAATCCTCTAATTTTATGGCTGAAATGAGGGAAATGCTCAACGAGTTAAAAAAGGAGCAAAACAGCAAAATAGAGAAAATCTATGATTCAATGCAGGAAATAAAATTACAAAACGCCAAGATACATGAAACTATAAATTCTCTGTCTGAATATTATGATAACTTAAAGTCCAAGATTGACGATCTGGAAATGAAACTTGATACGGAACGCAAAAATAATGCAGCATATACAAAATCCTTGGAGGAAAAACTTGAAAAAATGGAGAAAAGTGCACGATCGTCCTGTGTGGAAATCCGAAATATCCCTGTCGTTGGGTCTGAGACCAAAGAAAGTCTACTGAACAATATTGTTAAGGTGGGCGATATTTTAAATGTCTCAAACCAACCACATGAAGTAAACGATATTTACCGAGTTGGACCGACTGATTCTAATAATAGAACGATTATTGTTAATTTTACAACCAATCTGAAAAAGGAAAATTTTCTACAAAAATATAAGAACTACAATAAAGGGAAGGAAAACAATAAAAAACTATCTACTGAGCACCTAAAAATAAATGGAACACCAAAACCAGTCTTTGTTTCTGAAAATCTTACAGCGAAACTGAAAAGACTCTTATTTTTGGCTAAGGACTTTGCCAGTAGCAATAATTATCGCTTCTGCTGGGTTGCTAATGGCAGGATTTTTCTGCGCGAAAAAGAGGGAGCCCCTCATATCCTAATTAGAATCCGACATACCTAAACCGAAGAACCCTCAGTGACTATCTAACTGCGTAATCTCTTGCCTTTATTTCTATAATTTTCACTTAATTTTAGAATATTATATTAATTTCTTGTCATCTCCTAGAAGCTTAAATTTTACTACTATTAGTTCTAATTTGTACCACACACACACACAGGCACTCACACAAATAGAGACAAAAAAATACCCTAATGGAAGGAATAACAAAACCACAATAAATTCACGAGTCTTACCACTATGCACTGTTAAGCAACAAATTGCCATACCTAATTTTCAATGTCAATTAAAAATGAACATCCTGTTAATTCCTCGTAATAATGGATAGTGAAAATTTTTATATTACGGAAGATATCGAACGCTTATCAGTTTCGCAATCATATTTTTGCTCCCCTGAAGAATGTGGGAGTTACATTGATGATGCCACTCGTAGTCTAAAAATCTTTCATCTTAACATAAGAAGTATAGGTAACTCGGTTAATTTCAATAACTTACTTATACTGTTACACAGAACGAAAGTGCAATACGACGTTATCGTACTGTCAGAATGTTGGTTAAGTAAATGTCCATCACTTCCTGAATTAACTGGCTTTGAATCCTTCATGTCTGAATATACAAACCAAAACGACGGAATAGTAGTATATTGCTCACGCAAGTTTCTATATTACAAGTTTCTCTCTATTAAATATCCGAACGAAAACGTCAACGTCATGTCGCCAAGTGCCTATCCATCTATCCCTCTCCCTATCATTACGTCCATACGCGACAGAAAGAGAAAGCGCCAACCGACTACCGTTTCCGGACTACGTGGAACAAAACACCAGCAGAGGGACAGAGATTCAACTTCACTTGCAATCGAACAGTTAACCGCACCGCAAGCTAACCGCTAAGCTTCGCGACGCGCGCGCGCCGCGGAACATACCAAACCGCTTTAATTAAATTAAACCAATTCACGAGTGTCGGCCGACACAGAACCAGGAAGAAGCAGAGAAACAAAAGCTACCGGACGCCGGTCTGCATATCAGCACGGCACATGCAAAACCACCAAGTAAGTCCTTAATTGTTTCCTACCCCCTTGTGTGCAGGCGACATGACATTCGTTCCCAAATAATTACACAACGCTTATTGGTCCTTCGACAGCCGCAATAACCCAACTTATTCAATATAAGCTTTTGGTCCATTCGAGTCGGATTCAAAAAATCAGCATTCATAGGTCCCATACCTAAGAATTTAGGCAAATACCTAAGTTCGTAAAACCGCCATATTAAACGAACGCGTACTAACGTTCGTTCATTCCGCTAGGTACATATTTCATTGAGAACCATTGTGCCAACTTAATATTGCTCCTACTGCATTACAATAGCATAGGTCAATATTAAAAAACCGCTTATTATCGTGAGTTAGTTCGGCAAACTTGCCTACTAACTTATTTATAACCAATTACTTCTTACTCACTTACAATAAAAATATTTGTTGTAAGTCTACCCGCTTTTAATAATTTTTATCCGTTGTATTTTCAACAATAACCCATTATGGAAGAACTAAAAATGAAGATAAAATTACTTCAAGCTAAAAATCAAGCAATCTTTGAGCGTTTATCGTCATTGTATGAAACTTCAAAGAAAATAAATACAATTAATATTGAGCTTCGTTCGGCGGAAACGTTCATGGCGGACACTCAAATACTCTCGATCACTCGTCAGGAATTAAGTGCTAACTTAGACAAAATAAATACATATTCTTTACAAATAAATCCTGATTATACAATCGATTATAACAGTCAAATATCATTTGACGGCGTTTACACCCGTGTCGAAAGAGTTCGTTCACTTGTCGCCGCGAGGTCTGCAAGGTCAACGGATGACTCAACTTGTGATATCGTGAAACAATCTAAATACTCGATCAAACTACCCCCAATTCAGATCCCATTTTTTGATGGTAGGATTGAAAACTGGCCTGTTTTCTACGAATCATTTAAGTCAAACATCCATAGTAATATAAATCTTACAGATGCTCAACGAGTGCAATACTTAATGGGTAATCTGAAAGGAAACGCATTACAAATTACTGCCGGAATTATTCCATCGGGCGAAAATTATAAATCCATTTGGAACAGTTTGGTTCAAAAGTATCAAGATAAACGAACACTAGGGTCACATTACATGTCTAACATATTAAACATTAAACCTGCAAGTAATAATTCCACCTCTTTAAATAGTTTTATTGAAAGTTTTCACGCGTCTGTTTCGGCACTAGAACAATTAAAAATTAACGACTTAAAGGATTTCATACTATTAAATTTAGCCTTGAAAAAATTGGACCCCGCTACCTTACATTTATTTGAGATGCATATGAGAGAGGAGGAGATTCCAACTTATACGGATTTCGTTGAATTCATAAAATCGCAAGTTAAAATATTGGATAGAACTGTTTCGTCTCGAACTGTATCAGTGAACAAAAATAATTATCGTAATCAGTCACGTGATAGTACGGTGCATACCTTTGTTGCTTGTGACAATAACCAAACTTGTTCACACTGTAATGGAAGTGATCATTGGAAGCTTTATATGTGTCCAACATTTCAAGCACTATCAGCCAATTCACGTTTGGACTTTATTAAAAACAAACGTGGATGTGTAAACTGTCTTAGCTCAACACACACGGCTTCACAGTGTAAGTCAATACATACTTGCAGGACATGTAACAAGAAACATCATTCGCTTTTACATCTGGAGCAAATTACTCAACGGTCGGGATCGAGCGACGCTGTGCCTAGTTCCGCGCATTCACAACAGGTGGCGCTGTGTGCATGTTCACGCGTAGGTACAGATTTACCGCGCACAACCGTATTACTGTCGACCGCACAAGTATACGTTGACAACAGATATAATAGATATGTTTCTGTAAGATGTTTGATCGATAACGCTTCGCAAAACAACATAATTACGTCAGCTTGTTGTAAGAGACTTCAATTAAATATTATACCGCTTTCAAATTCATTTATAAAAGGAGTAGGAACCTCTTCGCGGCCTATTATAGGTTACGTTGAGATAACAGTTACTGCTAAAAATAAAAATAATTCCTTTAAAATAACCGCTCTTGTGGTTGACTGCATAACTGACAAATTACCATCTCACTTTGTTGATACCTCTGCAGTGCAACATTTGTTCAAATTACCGCTAGCCGACCCCCTGTGGCATATGCCTGGTGATGTTGAACTACTTCTAGGGGCAAAGCTGTTCCCATATTTATTACTCAACAATAAAATTATTTCACCTACCGCGCCATCCGCTATTGAAACCGTGTTCGGTTATATTCTTATGGGTGAAGTACCCGCTAGTTTATTTAATAATAAAAACGAAGTACCCACTAGTTCGTTTAATAATAAAAATAATATCGCTGATTTAAATACCGCTTCATATTTTTCTACCGCGTTGAATATAGATGATTCTCATTGTTTTCTGTCGTTAGACGAATCTTTACATAAATTCTGGAACATTGAAGAAATACCCTCAAAATCTTTTATGAGTCCCGCTGAACGGGAATGTGAACAGCTGTACGTTTCTACGGTGTCACGTGACTCCAGCGGTAGGTACTGTACTGCGTTACCATTTTGTAAGAATCCAGATTCACTCGGAAATTCTTATGCTGTCGCTTATCGACGTTTTATTCACTTGGAAAAAACTAAGCTTCGCGACCCTGCTTTGCGCGCTAGCTATAACGAAATAATCCAAGAATACCTTAATCAAAATTATTTAACTGAAACTACACCTAGTGCGGCTGATCAGACTGTAGGTTATTATACAGGGTGGCGATTAGGTTATCACATTAATTGAAACCACGTACTCTATATTAGGTATTTTATCATATTCCATTAAAATAATTTAATAATAAACAATATTATAGCCGCAGGACCCTTTTTTTCATTTTAATATTTCACAACATCATGTATTGCATAAACATAATCAGCTGACCAATAAAAGTAGGTCAAAGACCCGTGGCCGGTGAAGATAGTTCAAAACTTCAAACGTTGCCATTCCGAATTACCTACAAGCACTACTAAACTACCATTTTACAAACTATTATTACAAGAAACGTAAAAAATTCAAGCGAAAAATGTCCTTACCGCCTTCTTACGGCTAATAGTTGAAGGCGTTTTTTGAGCGCAAAATTAAAAGATGAAAAGGGACCGCATGAGAGGTATGAAAAAAATATGCAAAAATATTCTTACGGTTGACGACTTAAGGTATAAATTTCTATGCGCGAAATGCTACGGGGTACGGGGGTGTGCTTGTAGGCATTTCTTTGGCGCGTGCGACGAATGAGTCACATAGTCCGCCGCCAAAATCCTTGAGGAATAGTTGACGATTAGCGCACGCGCCCTTCGTAGTATTGTTATTGTTTTTATTTTGTGGACATTGTTTTGTGTTAACTTTATTTTAGTAATAGGAATAGGATAGGTTAGTGAAGGTGGTGTGTGTGACAGTTTATGCGAAATCAAACGCTTAAATAATAATTATTGTTAGGTAGCTATTTTCATTGTGTTAATGTTTCCAACAAGATACCTCGAATCAATTTCGCATCGCCGGAGTACACCGATATGATTTGGAGTTCGGGCAATGGACATTTAAAGAATGAGGTATACGCTACTGAAGTGACGACTATGGACGATTTAAAATCTCGAATAATTCGGGCCTTCGACAATTTAAAAATTTTAGCCGCGAAGCCTACTCAGGCTACTCTGAAGAGTCCGAAATAATATCGTAAGACGATGTCATTTGTGTGTACAGAAGCACGGTGGACATTTTGAAAACGTAAAAATTAAAATACGTAATAATTGAGCATTTAAGTGGAGGTTTTTAAAGTTAATTTGTGATTATTTCATAAAACAATATCGTAAGTATGTTGTGAAAATGTTGAATTACTGTCGCACGCACCACGCGCGCGTGCCTACATCCACAAGTAGGTACTCGTACTCGTACCTCGCGTAGGTACGGCGCGTGCACCGCCGGAGCGACGCTGCGGCGTTGCCGCTTTTACAGGTCAGTAAACTAATATTATAAAGGATGATTTATTTTTTACCAACTATAACTCCATTTATTTTGTTTGAAAAATGCATTTTCTTAATTTTAATAAAATTATTTATTTTATTATTTTAATGGACTGATAACAACTTGTAATACCTGCTGTACAATTTAATGTGATAACCTAATCGCCACCCTGTATACCGCATCACCCTGTTATTAGGAATGATAAACAAACTACTAAAGTTCGCATCGTCCTTGACACGAGCGCCAAGTCTCATAATGGCGTGTCATTGAACGATTTGTTACACACAGGGCCTAATCTACAGGCTGACATATTTTTATTACTTTTAAATTTCCGATTATTCCCTATTGCAGTCACAGCTGATATAAAACAGATGTATCTCCGAATTGCTGTTATCGATGAGCATCGAAAATATCAGAAAATATTGTTTCGGTTTAATACCGCTGAACCTGTTCGCGAATTTCAATTTAACCGAGTGGCGTTTGGCCTTAAGCCCAGCCCATATTTAGCAATGCGGACAGTCCGTCAACTATCAGAGGATGAAAAACATCGATTCCCGCGCACATCCATTGTCGCTTCGCATGAGTTATACATGGATGACTTGGCTAACTCGACCTCCACTCTGGAGGAAGCCAAGATTCTCTCCGCTGAACTTATCGCCTTATTTAAGGCTGGGGGCTTTGACCTTACTAAGTGGGCAAGTAATTCCTTGGAACTACTAGCTTCTATTCCACACTCCAACCGCTCTTCTATTAACTTTTCTGACGGGGATAACTTAAAGATTCTTGGACTCAAATGGATTCCTTCCGAGGATTGTTTCACCTTTACTACATCTAACTTGGATAAAAGTTGTACTAAACGTTCCATTCTTTCCACTGTTGCCCGTCTGTGGGATGTTCTGGGTCTAGTGGCTCCCGTGGTTTTATTCGCGAAATTACTCATAAAGGAATTATGGAAATTAAACACAGATTGGGATGAAACTCCACCCGATTCTATTGTACTTCTCTTTCAAAAGTTTAAAGAGCAACTGCCTTTACTTTCCTCTTTAAAACTGCCGCGTCATGTAGCCGTTACTATGGGTTGCGTGACAAATATAGTAGGTTTTGCTGATGCCAGCTTGAATGCGTATGGCTGCGTCATATACTTACATGTTACTGACACAAATGGCAACGCACACGTAACTTTGGTGTGTGCTAAATCCAAGGTTGCACCTGTCGAGGTCGTATCTCTGGCTCGTCTAGAGCTTTGCGCCGCTGTACTCTTGTCAAGCTTAATTAAGCTAGTTTATGACACTTACCGCTCTCGTACCGCTATTAATAAAATATTCGCATTTTCCGATTCTACAATTACTCTTTCATGGATTCATTCCTCACCGCACAAATGGAATATTTTTGTTAGCAACCGCGTCGCTAAATGTCAAGAAAACCTTGATCCTAAGCATTTTTTCCATATTAACGGAAAAGAAAACCCTAGTGACTGTTTGTCTCGAGGTCTTCTACCTGAGCAGCTACTAAATCACAATTTGTGGTGGCATGGACCTGAGTGGCTTCTACGCCCAACTGCTGAGTGGCCTATCAGTCCGTTTGTTTCCTCATGTAGCGAGCAGTTGCCTGAGTTTAATAATAAATCGCTAACCTTAGTATCTACTGTATCAGAACCTAACTTAATATATAGTGTTAGTCAAACATTTACATCATTAAATAAGATACTGCGCATAATTGTTTACATCTTAAGATTTTTGCATTTTATTCCTTATGACAAGTTAAATAAGACAATTACTGTCCGGGAACTAGGTACCGCTGAAATTTATTTAATTCGTTGCATTCAACAATTTCACTTTTTAGATATTTACGTCGAAATTAAAGGTAAAAACCTTCGCTCGCAGTTTAAAAAACTAGATCTCTTTATAGACGAGCATGACATAATAAGAATCGGTGGCAGGTTGTCAAATGCGAACCTTCCTTATGAAGCTCAGCATCCCGCTCTTTTACCTAAACATGATAATTTTACACATGTCTTAATAGACTATTACCATCGCATTTATTGTCATGCTGGTGTAAGCCTTCTTAGCAGTCTGCTATGACAAAAATATTGGATCCTCTCTTCTAGAGGTGTCATCAGACAAAGAGTACACGCTTGTAACTTTTGCTTTAAAGTGTCACCTTCTCACCCCAGCCCAAAGATGGCTGATTTACCCGCTTGTCGCGTACAAGAGACTAAAGCTTTTGTGCACACGGGTGTGGATTACGCTGGTCCCATTAAAGTCACGTTATGTAGACGCAGAGGTTAAAGAAGTCAGAAGGCTTACATTTGCTTATTTATTTGTTTCGTTACCAAAGCAGTTCATATTGAGTTGGTTACTGACGTGTCATCGGACACTTTCATTTCCGCTTTTAAAAGATTCATTTCCCGAAGGGGACCTGTTTCCAATTTATACTCCGATAATGGAACAAATTTCGTTGGAGCCAAGGCTCAATTGCAAGAACTACTTGCTAACCGCTACCGCATAGAGTGGAAAATGATTCCACCCCGCGCCCCCCACTTTGGAGGGTTGTGGGAATCTAATATTAAATCTATTAAGACTCATTTATACCGTGTTATCGGTTCTCAGCTTCTTACCTATGAGGAACTCTCGACTGTTCTCACTGAAATTGAGGCAGTTCTGAATTCGAGACCGCTCTGTGTCCTGACTGAGGATCCTTACCCAGAACCGCTTACTCCCGCTCATTTTATAATGGCTTCTCCGTTGACTTCGTTGCCTGTCGTGAACGTTCCCGAAACAACGAAGTCTCTAACTTGCCGCAAAAAATTGCTTGACCAAATGGTTTGCAGCTTTTGGAGAAGATGGCGGATAGAATATTTACATAACTTACAAGTTAGGCAAAAATGGTTGGATGCCGTGGACAATGTTAGGATTGGTGCAGTGGTTCTCATGCATCAAGATGATGTCCCTCCTTTACGTTGGCCAATGGGCATAATCACCGAGGTTTTCCCCGGCAAAGATGGGACAACCCGCGTTGCTATGGTGAAGACATGCAGTGGCTCTTTCAAGCGACCCATTGTTAAACTCTGCCCGTTGCCTTCCCAATGATTTCACCGTGTAATTAATATCACGTAATTTTAGTCGTAATTAATATATTTCAATTGTTTTCTTTTCTCTCTTTCTTTTAATCCGCTTTAACGCAATTCCTTTCCCTTTTTTTTGAGAATACTACATATCCTTAAACCCGGGCAGGATGCTTACGCAAGTTTCTATATTACAAGTTTCTCTCTATTAAATATCCGAACGAAAACGTCAACGTCATGTCGCCAAGTGCCTATCCATCTATCCCTCTCCCTATCATTACGTCCATACGCGACAGAAAGAGAAAGCGCCAACCGACTACCGTTTCCGGACTACGTGGAACAAAACACCAGCAGAGGGACAGAGATTCAACTTCACTTGCAATCGAACAGTTAACCGCACCGCAAGCTAACCGCTAAGCTTCGCGACGCGCGCGCGCCGCGGAACATACCAAACCGCTTTAATTAAATTAAACCAATTCACGAGTGTCGGCCGACACAGAACCAGGAAGAAGCAGAGAAACAAAAGCTACCGGACGCCGGTCTGCATATCAGCACGGCACATGCAAAACCACCAAGTAAGTCCTTAATTGTTTCCTACCCCCTTGTGTGCAGGCGACATGACATTCGTTCCCAAATAATTACACAACGCTTATTGGTCCTTCGACAGCCGCAATAACCCAACTTATTCAACATATATGTTAAGCAAAACATGCACTTTACTGTAGAAACGCAAGCCCTGGTGGATGCAAATTGTTTGACCATAAAACTTCAAAATGATGTTGCAGTAATGGCAATTTATCGTTCTCCCTCACACCGTAATGTCCAAAACTTTTTGAATTGTTTAGACAACTGCTTAAGTGAACTCAATACCTTTAAAACAGTAATTATCATTGGTGATATAAATATAAATATATTGCCTAACAATACTGACTCAATTTCGGATACATACTTGAATACTGTCGCATCCCATGGAATGATGCCAGGGCATCTTCTTCCCACCCGTGGTGACAACTGCATTGATCACGCGATCATAAAGTCGGACAAACCTGCTATCACCCTGGTTATTGATTCTTTTATAACTGACCACGCTCCCGTTGTAGTGTTTTGCAAACTCCAAAATCGTATTCATAAAGTTTCTATAACATCTTGATGTCGTTGCCTGTGTAGCTGAATTTGAAGTGACTGATTTTACGTCAATAACTGCTTGCTTCGATGCAAATGATGCAGCCACTGAATTAGTTAACAAAATCTCCAATGTGGTTTCGAACCACACTGTCACAACTGTGATACCTAGCAGGAAACGAATAATAAAGCCCTGGATAACACTTGGTCTTCTTCGGTGCATTCGTAATCGTGACAAAATGTTTCGTAAAACAAAGAAAAATCCTGAAAATGATATCCTAAGAGTGACTTACAGGCGTTATAAACATTTTTGTAATAATTTACTAAAAAAACTAAAAAGACTATACGAACGTGAAGAATTGAAAAAGAACCGTAAAAATCCTAAGGCTACATGGAACCTTATTAAACAATTTTCTAACCTACAGACAAGCAAATCATGTGCTAGCGAACTGCTTACGATTACTTCTGACCCACACATTTCACTTAAAATTGTTAACAATCACTTTGCTAGCATAGGAAAAACTCTCGCTTCGAAAATTACACCACAAAACGATCAGACCCACGGTTCTGATGACCCCGACGCAACTAGTTCTGACCCTAGCTCAATGGCTATTTTTAGCACGGACATTGCCGAAATAGAGAGAACAATACTCGGTCTTAAATTAAATAGTGCCGTGGGCTGGGACGGTATATCTACCGCCCTGATCAAGGCAGCCAGACAAGTCCTTGTACCAATTATCTGCCATGTTTTTAATCTATCTCTGATGACAGGAGTTTTTCCCACGGTTTTTAAAAGAGCTGTTGTGCACCCTGTTCACAAGAGTGGGGACAGAAGCAGTGTCAATAATTATAGACCAATCTCTGTGTTAACAACGCTATCTAAAATTTTGGAAAAAATAATTAATCTTAGACTTCTCAACTATCTTAACTCTAAAAATATTCTGGTGGACAATCAATTCGGGTTTCGATCTGGTAAAAACACAGAGGATGCTGTTCTCAAATTGACAAGTACTGTGGCTAAAAACTTAAACAGTAAATTAAAAACAATTGCTATTTTCCTAGACCTTTCAAAAGCATTTGACACTGTTTCTGTTCCTCTCTTGCTGAATAAACTCCAAAAAATCGGCATTAGAGGTTTATCACATGATATCTTTAGAAGTTACCTTAGTGATCGTTCTCAGGTTGTAAAAATAGGTAAATATGTGAGCAACGAAGAAAACACGAGCTATGGCGTCCCACAAGGTAGTGTTCTTGGTCCCACCTTATTTTTAATTTATATTAACGAGCTCTGCAGACTCGGCATACCTAATTCGAATCTTATAGTGTATGCAGACGATACGGCAATAATTGTTCAGGGAAGAGATTGGGTTGAAACCCGCTATCATGCAGAATCCGCATTGCGAATGGTTTCTGACTGGTTGTCAAATAATCTACTTACCCTTAACATGGAAAAAACTAAATTTATCACGTTTGCCCCACGTATAGCTTCTCAACCAGCTTCACCATTTGCTTTGACTATCCACAACTGCCCATCTGCTACCAATAACAATTGTGGCTGCAAATCTATCTCACGAACGAATAGCATAAAATATTTAGGGGTAACAATTGATAGCACTTTGTCCTGGAACGATCACATTGGGTCATTGGTTGGACGAGTTAGAAAACTTATATTCGTTTTTAAAAAATTAAGATCGTCAGCGGATCTTCCTATGCTTAAAATGGTCTACTATGCTCTGGCAAACTCCATCATTAACTATTGCATAACCGTATGGGGTAGTTCTGGAAAGTGTTTAATGCTTCGTCTAGAAAGAGCACAGCAAGCGGTACTGAAAGTCATGTCATACAAACCAATCCGTTTTCCGACTGATGAATTGTATGCTCTGTTGCAAATCCCTAGGGTAAGACACAGCTTTTTTCTTAACACAATCCTACGTAAACATTCAGAACTTAGTTTCGACCAGAGTTTTAACAGCCAGAGTAGGCGGAAACGTAGACCTACTGATGTTTGCCCTGTAGTACCAGCTAGCATTGTAATAGTTAGACGACAATACTATTTTATAAGCCCAATTTTGTATAACAAAATAAATAGAATTTTAAACATTTACCCCCTGACTTCACGTGAGTGTAAATCAGTAACTCATGAGTGGCTTAGCTCTCTGAATTATGAAGAGCTTGAACATCTTGCAAAAATTTAATAACAAAAATGAAAAAAAATAAATCCCTTCCATTCCATTGCCTTCCAAATCACCTAACAGACACACATACATATACCTACACGTACTTACACATTTACTCACTCGCATACACATACTCACACATTTACTCACTCGCAAACACATACTTACACTACACTCACATTCTCTCACTCGCATACACTTACACTACACTCACATTCACTCTAATATGAACACATTCACGTGTATTAATATTGTAATTAGTGCTTAAGGTTTTATTCAACTTTTTTTTTTTTTTTTTTGTACAACTTTTTTCTTTTTATTTCTTATTTCGAAATCGTAAACAAAAAAAAAAAAAATTAAATGTGTTTATATAAAAGCCTGGAACGCTGTCGTCTCCCTCCTGGAGGTGGGCGCTAATGGCCGCGACACAGTATTCCTTACTAAAGCGGTCGTTAACGTACACAAATATTGTAACTATTATTTTTGTTCCAATAAATATTCTAATTACCCTAGACCGACAACTAGAACTGGACCTAACTTTTAGATATCCAGTCCTTGAGAAAACCCTAGTTCGTTGATTTTTTTTATTGTTTTACCAACCGGCTTTCAGAGGCGCGTCACGCCCTGAAAAATCTAGATACATCGTTTAAAATACTAGATTTGTTTAGGTGAAAAGACCAGCTATAGCTTTCTAAGTGTAACTTAAGAATCGGTTAAGTACCTTTGGAGTAATTTAACATGTAAAACAGTTTTTAATTAAAAAAGTTATTTCAATTACTCTGAAATATATTTTATGCCTGCTCGGAAAGTACCTTGTTACTGTTTTTTAAATGAGGCAGAATGTACGTCATTACTGTCGTACAAAGCAGGTCGAAAAAGTGTATGAAAATCTATTGTTAACGAGCTGTTTTTTTTTTTGCTGTGTATTGGCAATTCAGTAGCTAACCTAATTAAATATAATGTAGGTACATTTGGATTGAGTGATCTTTTCTTATTTTGTGACAAAATGTGATTGTCAAAAGATAATAGTTATTTGTTATACAAGAGTGCAAAGTTGCTTTTTAACCGCGTGTTCAATTTTGATGACCGAGCAAGCGAAGGATTCTAAAATTGAATCACGAGCGCAGCGAGTGATTCAAAATTAGAATCCTGAGCGTTATCGAGGGAATCAAAAGAGCACGAGGTGAAAAATCTTTGCACTCGAGTGCAACACGTAACTTTTCATTCCACCTCAGCGAGGAAATGACTAAATGCAAAAAAAAAACGTTTACAATCACAAGATAGGTACACTTTTATTTCAGTTTAGGTATTAATTACTACATTATGACCGGTAAGTATTACAGAATAATCTTTAAATTATAACAAAATAATACTAAGGTATAATTAAGAAAATTTTAAAGTAACGTTGCTACAGTTATTTAAATTGAGTGTAATATTTTTGTTTGGTACTGTAATATTGGTGTTAGTCACTTGTGTACTGTTTTTCGGTAAACTATCTGTCATACTTAATAGTTGTACCGATTCATCGGATTCCCTTGGCGTGAATGTTGGAGAGAGAGGGAGATGGTTAGGTGTTTCATAACGGCTTATTTTTGATGTAGAAGGGCCAGTCCAAGGATCCGATTGAGGCTCTTTCAGTGTAATGGCTCCTACGATGCCTTCACATATTTTAGACTTATTTTGGATGGAATCTTCTATGTATCCCTCTACAACTGCTTTGGACTTCCAGCCTCCGTGGCGCTTAAGGGGCAGGAGATCAGCTCCGGAATCAGCCAAAAGTGTGGCTGTAGTTCGTCGGAAACAATGACCCGTGTACAACAGGGGTTCTGGAAGTTCAAGAAATGTTGCTATTTCTCGTGGGATACTGCCAATTTTATTAGTACCCATAGGCTGTCTAACACACTTTCCATTGTGATACTGTAGAAAAAATCGATTGATTGGAGTGTTAGGCGGGCGTAAGGCTTGATATTTCTCAACAATCGTTACGTATTCCTTGCGAATGACGAAGTTGCGGTCTCTTTTTGTCTTTGTATTAGGTAAATTAATTAATAGTAAGTCATCTGAATGTTTCTCAATGTATTTGACATTAAGTTGTGTTAGTTCATTAGTTCGACATGCTCCGCTTATTCCAATAATAAGAACAACCTGTAACGTAAAGAGTATTGTAGTAGATAAATGAATAAAATTGATATGAACGCATAATTATGCCTATCAACATCTACTAAGTATACTATTTAATTGAGATTAATATACTTAAGTAGATACTGAATGTGCAACTGACTTACTTTTGCCGCCAAATATACGGAATCGGGTGCTTCGTTAAGAAACTTTTCAATATCAGATACTGTGAAAACCTTCGATTTTTTTGGTTGATGACCAGATGAGGCTCTTTTTAAAAATGCCACTAATTTAGGATAGGTATCGATATGTTTGTCTTTTTTCATCTTTATTGTTGCTTTTAGCATCGAATACGTACTCCATAGAGTGCTTGCTTTCTTGTTCTCGGATAATTCTATAAAATATGCCAGCAAAACGTTTTCTGAGAAAGTTTTGGCTCCTTTTGCTAGTCGCCACGTGTTGAACATATCGTACTGTTTTAAATACTTCTAGCGTGATTGTTGAGGGAGAAAGCTCATTTGCGCATTATTAACAGTTTCAGTCAATTCTGTTGGCGTCAAACAAACTTCCTCGTCGCTAGAATCACTCATTTTAGTTTTTTCACTTGTTTTCAAGTTTCTTGTTTTTAATATAAGGTTTAACAATGACGTGAAAAAATGCCGCGTAAAGAACCGCGTACAAAGCAAATTGAAAAAAGAACACCAAGAAGGTTCCGAGTCTGAGTTTTTAACAAATTAAAAAAAAGTTGTATGATATATTCGGCACCATAGAGGTTGCTACCTCTATGGTGCCGAATATATCATACAACTTTTTTATATATCTTTTTTATAACTTTTTTATGTAAATAGGTTTAATGTTTTTTTTAATTCACAAACTTAGTGCACACGATGTTCTAAATTCAATTTACTTTATCCTCTAGAGAATAAAAACGGCTTTTCCACTCAGATATTGAAGATTAAAAATACTCTTTCCGAGATGGTGGGATGAAAAAAGTTTTTATGACCAAGCGCAAAATGATACTGGCCACATAGTTTCGCTGACCAATATTAATCTCCCTGGCATTACATTTGAGTTTTAATAACTGTAACAATTTTAATATAAACTTCAATTAAAAACAAAATGTCTATTCTGAATGTACATTAGAAAATTCTGTATATTAGAAATGACTGCAAGAAAAAACTCGACCTTTTATTAAAATCACTTACTTATGCTGCAACAGAAAAAGTTGTAGTAATTAACATCTCGGAAAACACACACACCACACACAGCCCACAACACACACCCTCACCCTCTCTTACTCAACATTAGGTACCCACATACACGGGACTTATCTCAAATGTGTAATTAGATATTATATAATGTTCTTTTTTGTAAATATTTGATAAAAAAACCTTTTTTATGTATTAATCTTGGAACCACCTACTCTCTCACTAAGAGTCGGCTTTGGTAACTGCGCCACAGGTTTAACTTGGAGCTATCATCGTTTAACATCGTTTGTCTTTTAATGTATTTGTTTTTTGTTCGCAATAAACGATTATTATTATTATTGAGAATAGATAAGTGCAGTACATATATACGCTCCAGTAGATAGGTAATTTTATAAGGAATCCGGTGATATGCAACATGCCTTGTGTACTTGTATATTTAAAAATGTTTAGCTATACTATGTAAACACAATAAAAATTAAATCTGGAAACAATTTGCGGTTCCCGTCAAGGTAAAGGTTGTCGGTGTGTAAGCACTTGTTCAAAGATGATTTTAGTCATTGGCAAGGTGGGTGCTTTTTACCATCTATTACTTCAAAATAGAACCCCTGAAAAGATCCGCAAGAACTTCTTGAAGATACTCGCAATCTATCAGTATATAGTATTGTATACAATCAAGTATTTTCTAACTGAACAGACAGCTGTGCTGCTGGGGAGTTTGTTGCGCCACTTCTTCTTCCCAGCGATAGCACTAGGAAGTGATGAAGGGCGGGCGTTTTGGGGGACTGTCTTTTGTAATTTAGACGTTCGAAAAGTGCTGATTCTCAGCCTAATTTGAATAAATGACTTTTATTTTTGATTTTATCGGTGCACGAGGTCAGTGCCGTCTGGCAGTCCAGACGGCACTGACCTCGTGCACCACCAGAGAGACCCACCCTCACACCGGGATTATCCTGGACAGGCATAACCCTCCGTACAAACTTCACGTCCAGCGATCACGTCCGTCCGGCACAAAAATCATCATTATCTGCCTAGCCATTGTCCAACTATGTTGGGGTCGGCTTACATTCCAACTTACGTAACATACGTACATAATCAGCCTATAATATTACCACTACTGGGACATAGGCCTCCTCTCGGTGAGAGGGAGTCCAGTCTGATTTGATGTAGCTGAATACCAGTATTTTACATGGAGCGACTGCCTATATGACCTCCACAACCCAATTACTTGGCAATACGATACGCCTTGGTAAGACTAGTTGTCAGAATTACGGGCTTCTAACGATCCGTAACGACTGTCAAAGATCCACGAATGACAGCCGGGACAAAGATAAAGATAATTTAATTTGTCAAAACATGCCAACGGGACCAACGGCTTTACGTGTTTTCCGATACACAGATGGATCTTGGTATGTAAAGATGGTTACCACTCCATAGACTGATCGCCGCAAGCATAACTTAACCTGATCGATCGGCTTGTGGCCGACAACAAGCACTTTTACAAACGGAATTGTAATATATGGATTAAATGAATTGCACTTTTAAAGAGAGATCCTCTAATTTAATAATCAAATATTTAGTATTGTTCAATAAATATGAAAAATTATGTTAGTCAAATGGCCGCCTACAACAACTAACTTTTGACGTTTGAATCATGCGCCATTATTGACAGCAATCTAATTTACAGTGTTTCCAACAAAGGAAACTTGTTTTGGATCACCCTTCACGTTGATAAAAATATGATTTGCGACAGAAACGAATATGTTTTTATACAAAACATTATCATTGACTGTGTCGTAGTAACTTCATGGTGTCGCTGGCATGACCCTAATTCAAATTTTATTTGTCTAAAACTTTGCCACTTCCACGGCGTTATCGTGGCAGCGAGAGGTTACTTTGACTGAATATTTCTGGCACAAAGGGCAGGATAGGAAGAGGAGCATAGTAAAAGTAGCGACACAGCTCCGCATCCGCACCTTGCTGCCGTTCCGTCGAGGTAACCCCAATTTACGATGTTGGATCCCCACTTGAATTCAGAGACGGTTCAGGGAACTTCCAAGTGGATCACGGAAGGCTACATCCTGCAGGAAGATGTTCGTTTGGCAGTAGATCGTAAGTGTATGGGAGAAATTTATTCCACATTTTGCAACGGGCGTCGATCGAGTTAAGCCCGTAGTAACTGCTACGAATATACCTAGATACCCGCGGGGACTTGTTGCTTTTTAAAATATTGGTTAGTTTTCAATAATAGCCTTTTACTATCGCAACACCACAAGATTTTGTGCACTCGTTAACTAAATTCGTAAATTAGCATTTTAATTATAATTTATATTTAGTATATTATTGTGCAAATTTAATATCAAATATCATCATCAATCATGAAACAATTAAAATTCATACACTTTTATTTTATATTGATGGTAAACGGAAACTAAATGTGCCGAAATTTAAATAATTCAATAAGCGTTAGTGCCTCGGGCTTGGTCTTCGCCAATTTATTTCACGTGTCCTAAACGCCATTGCGTGATGATTTATGAGTATTAAATGAATCAAACGATAGAATCTTTATTGAATAAACATGAGTATTTAAAATTCAATCTATATTCGTTTCTTTTGTAATCTTCTATTCATCTTTACATACATAATAAAATTGAAGTGTCCGTTTTTAATGTCAAAATACAGAAAATAATGTAAAAAATACGTAAAAACAGCTTTTTACTAAATGCATAATTATGAAAATATATATATACGGTCACCAAAGGAGATGGATGGAGATGTAACCAGGCTAGTTGGATATAGTTGAAGTTTAGTAAGAAATCGATGGATATTTTGAATAACATTTTATTTAATTAACAGAAAAAAAACAGTGAATTTAACAAAAAAAAATGGATTTCATTCGAAAACATCGATCGGTTTCTTATTAAACTTCAACTATATCCAACGATACTGGTTATTTATCTCCTTTGGTGACTGTACTAGATATCAGAAGACCAATAAGAAGACTCGTATTTAAAAACGTTCAAAATCTAGTCACAATCAGCGACCACCAATGTCAAAAATTTGGGGAAATTGGTCAAGATTTTGACCATTTTCCCCAAATTGCCCCCTGTTTGTTTCGGCTACGGCTTCGACGGGACTTTCACTGGTTGATAGTTGATAGGTATTATAAGGAATAACTTAGGCTACATTTATTTTAGAATTAAAAATTTAAAAAACCCCCGACTACGTGAAACCCTATAAAAAGAAAAAAATAACCTTGAAATTATGACCCTACGTAAGTACGTATGAAATTTTTTGATTAAATATTGTCCCGTCGGGGGACCGCTCTAATTATTAGCTTAACGTTCTGTTAAAGTTTAAAATACTAGCGGTCCCCCGACAGGACAATATTTAATCAAAAAATTTCATACGTACTTACGTAGGGTCATAATTTCAAGGTTATTTTTTTCTTTTTATAGGGTTTCACGTAGTCGGGGTTTTTTTAAATTTTTAATTTAATTTTTTATTTCAGTCTTTTTGTAGGGACTCTTTATTATTTCTTTTCTTTTATTTTCTTGCGTTTTAAGATTCAGGTAATTTGGTATTTAATCAGGTTTTTTGTAATTCGCCATTTTGTGGTGGTGACTATCTTGGATTTGAAATTTGTCATAGTGTATAGTATTCTACTAGTCAAGCCCTTTCATTTGATACCCATATTGAGAGAGTTGTGAAAAACAAAAATGTAATTTGCCATTTTGTGGTGGCGGCCATCTTGGATTTGAAATTTATCATAGGTGTATAGTATTTTACTAGTCAAACCCTTTCATTTGATACCCATATTGAGGGAGTTGTGAAAAAATATGTAATCCGCCATTTTGTAGCGGCGGCCATCTTGGACCGATTTTCATCAAACATAGCTAAGAACACTCCCGACAAATTCACCTTTCAAACGAAAAAAACAAAATAGAAATCGGTTCATCCGTTCGGGAGCTACGGTGCCACAGACAGACATACACACACACACACACACACACCCCCCCACACACACACACACACAGACAGACACGTCAAACTTATAACACCCCGTCGTTTTTGCGTCGGGGGTTAAAAAGGAAAATTAATAAATTCGCGGGCACAGCTAGTGTTTATTAAATTCAGAAATGTCACTAGTGTACTGTAAAGCTCTCTACGAGTTTCACGGTACACGGGACGTATAAAATCAAACACGGTTTAACTTGATTATTCCTATATAAAAATATATATTAATCCAACACACTGCGAATAGTCCTCACGGTAGGACGATTATGGCAACCGTAAAATGGGCGAAGCACGCGGAACGTTGCCTGAACAGAACACCCATTTTGATAAAACAATTTTATCATTTGCACGTGTTGTTGAACGCTATTTCCGTCCATGGTGATTTGGCAAAACAGACTAAATAAATCACAGTCAATTTGACAGATGTAGCTTCAACATTACGGCCGCTATCAACTGTCAAATTTCGGAAGTCCCTATTGGAAGACCCTTTACATCTTAAACCATTTGATGACATTTGCAGACAACCTTTACAGTACCTACGCAATAGGTTTTGGCTATTGCTTTTTTCTTGCGTCATTTATAATATTAAATAAGCTTATTTAAAATGTGATGTAATAATCATAAAGTGGTAATTATTAACTGATATTTTGTTTATAGGAAGGTAAAATATCTCAACATAAGAAACAAACATTGGATTATGGGAGGTATATTACGAAATGTGGTAACATAGTAATATACTGTACACGTATGCACCTCTATCTACATGCTCTTTGAATATAGGTGTGACATTATGTTATTTTGACCTTAGTACTTAAGAGTTAACTAAAAGAAATGAAACAGTTTAGTTATTGGGTATAACTCAATCGTGATTTTCGTTACATAATTATTCTTTATTTTGACTTTTGATCTTTACAATTTTATGATCCAAACTGACTACCCAGTTATAATACACTATAATAAGTTTTAAGATTCCTTAAGTAAAATTCAGAAGTATTAAGTTAGATTTATGTAAGCTTTACATTCTATTTCATTTTTCCGGTTCCGTTTATGATACAACTGCCATATGAGCGTTATGGTTTGTATTGAACTTATAAACAATGTATGAAAAAGTTGAATACTTTTGTTTTCATTTTCTTTTTCGTGTGGTTTTCTTTTATCAAAATTTAGTATTCCACTTATCCGTAGAAAATTAATTAATGCAGTGATTGCGTTCAGATTATTATGGTTAGGGCGTACAAATTGAATAAAAATGGTTTTGTCATATTACTTTATCTCTTTGTCATTTTGGGAAATTATAAATGTCGAACATCTTCGATTTCTGTGATTTATAATAATACGACACAAATGAGCATGACTAAATTCATCGATATTATGAATTCTTTAAATATCCTAAATATCATAATCTGGCGCAATTTTTCGTGTAGGTATTTTGAATTTGATTTTTGGAGAGAATGCTTTGGCCTCTGTCTTATTTGGAACTTATGAATATATACATTTTGCTAAATGTGGCTCAAATCAATTTCTATTAGAATTTATTGGATTTTATCACACCACGGCAAAAAGTGATCTAATTTAAACAATAAATCGTAATACTCATGCTCACTTAAATGTCTCACTGGTGGTGGCGCGTGTGTTGGATCATACGGTTCCCTACAAATTGGTTGAGCTGGGTGGTGCTGAACCACGCGTCATGTTCGTGAACGGGCGCCGTCGGTTGTGACTGGTCATCTCTTAACTGCCAGGGCTTATTTTTAATTTTATATTTTAAATTGTTTCTTTTTTTCATTGTTCTCACATATAGAAGCAATAAGAATAATGTACCCAGGATTTAGTAATAATATCTTGATTTAAAAGAGTGTCCTTGGGGTTTCTTGCCCGTTCTTCTCCAAAGAGATCTACGTTTTGGAAGGGGTAACTGACTTCAACTTTCTGACTAACTGACCGACTATTTAATTTTGACAATTCAAAAGTGCCTGAAATGGTTTAGGTAATTGAAATAAATGATTTGAGTTTGAGTTTGAAATATTTTTTTTGATTTATGGAAACCATTGGTAGCATAATAAAATATCTTTATTCGTCTTTATTTAGTCACGGAAATCAATACCTTGTTTGTTACATTTTACACCATGATAATATAAAAACCCATTTAAATAGCACATCCTGCTCACAGGTCAGAGTTATAGGTAAATATGTAGCAACGTCAGCGCTTTAGCGTCGATGTAAAGAATAATTATACAAAAGTTTATGACACTAATAAAACCTAGAGGTTGATTTACGTTTACGCCCTCCGGTTCTGGGAGTTAATAGGTCTAGTGATGGCTCCACTTAAGTCCGAAACGGTGGGGGGAGTGGGGATGGCGTCACCCTGGAAACAAAACACAAGGATTAGTCTATCTAGTGAAAGTAAGAGCAAGTATTCAATTCTAAAGTTGTATTAGCATATTTCATATAAAATAGTATATACGTGTTCCAACAAACTACCATATTATATAAAACTGACATTTTTGTTTCTAGCAACCGGCCTTCTACTGCCATGCGTCTCTTTAGATCATATATCACTGTTCCTTGAAACGTGATCAAGTGAGCACTTGATGTGAGGACATGTTTTAGATTGTTTTTGTTGCTTATTGCAGAAGGTGTGACATTTGGAGTTTTTCCAAATTATCAAAAACTCATATTCATTTTTATAATGATGAACATCAATTGACCTTAATTTTAATTAATTGACGTTAAATCTATTTTATGTTACAGTGAATCATCCTTCTTCATTTGCTATTTAAATTAATTCGTTAACTTACGGAAGGCTGGTATCCGTTCTCGTCAGCGATGTATGTGATGACGATGGGCTGACCTTCGGGGGAGATCCAAGAGAAGGATCCCTGGGAGACGACGGGAACTACAGGGGGGTTTCCACCAAAGTCACGAGGAGTGCCCTGGGCCTCGGCGGTGATGCCGTTGTCGATCTGGACACTGTAAAGTTAACAGTATTCATTAATTGTGTAAATGGGTTTATTTATACGATTTTTAATTGCTTTGTAAGAAATATGAGTTTCACAAGACCAATGGTGCTTTTGTATGTACTAACTTGTATCTGTAGCTGCCGTCAGGGTTAATCTCGTTCTCGTAGCTGATGACGTTGGCGGCCTGGTCGCTGCTGGCAACGCGGTTGTTTGCAACCGGCCTAAGAGGCGGCGGCCGACGAGGGGACTGGGCGGCGGAAATGGCTAATACGGCGGCGAAGACCAGCTAAAAGAAACAACAGGTAGGTATAGATCACCAGAAACAATTCACTCACACTAGAGAACAATGCAAAGGTAATACACTTACAGCGAATTTCATTTTGAATAATTTTTTAAGTGTTGATAGATAGAAGAGTAGATATGAAGGTCTGTTAATTAACTGATGTCTATTGATGAGATTTTTTTTACTTTTATACCAATCCAATCCTTATTTTTACGCAAGATGGCATTGGTATTTTCATAATGTTTCATGTTTGTTTTAATTACCAAGATGTAACATTTACTGTGACCATGAGGGGCAAAATACTGCATAACTTACCGGAATAAGTTCAAGCATAGTCTCTTGTACGGTCGCGATCATTAATGTAGTATCACCTTAAGGACTGTATTGCTGTGAACGCGCGGTAAAGGCCGTACCTACGTCGGTGTGCATAAAGTGATGTATCAACACATAAAGCTCAACTCATAATTCGCACACTGGCTGGCGTCGAAGGAAACAGAAAACATACCGTCGCTTTTGCACACAGGCTATGTAATTACGTATTATCTTGGTTGGTTCATACAATTGCTAAAATTGAAATCATTATATCAAGTACCGATAGCTGAAGCAGTCATGCTAGCGAAGGAGGTGGCAGGGTGGATGAGGAAGAGATCCTAACGCCTCAGCCGCCGCGGGAGACGCTCCGGGCGTCGGGAGCCGCGTGACGACTCCCGGCCACCGTAGGCGCTGGCCTGCGGGCGGAGAGGAATGGGTAACTCACCGTCCGATCAGGACCAGACCCGTGCCGGACGGCGCGTATGTGTCCCCCCCGGGCGCCTCAATGAGATGTCCGGACGAGTGACGGGGCCCGATAGGGCCGAAGCCTGCCAGGGTAGCGGGATCGTCCGAAAGGGTTACCGCTGCCCTGGAACATAAAGGGCTAAGGAAGGAACACGGGTGGGTTTTAGTCAGTAAGAGTTCAGACTCTTACTGACTAAAACCCACCCGTGTGACACTCCCTTCCGCTCCACCCTAGAGCGGGAGGGGTCATTTGATGATTTCCCACCCACAAAAAAAAAAAAGTACCGATAGCTGGTAGCCTTACGTATTGGATTATTGAACGCATAGGTCTGGGTGCCAATCTCGAGATGGGACTTTTATTTTTCTTTTCTAACAATAATCTTTATCGGTTATTTGGTTATTCGTTTTTTATAGATAATAATATAAACAAGAATCATAATGTAATAATTATTTTATTTTCATTTATATATTGCTATTGTAATACGGGGTTAAAATAAAAATGTTATATAAGTGATTTCAAAATCTTTATTCGTTATAATTTTATAAACTAAAAAAAAAAATAAACTTCTAGTCAAAATGACTATTAGTTATTAGTTATTATAGTATTTTGTCATAAAGAACAATTTATTGAAGTAAAGCATGTAATCAGGGAACTACGACCCTTAGACTTAAAATATTGTATCTTAGTAATGTAATAATATTGTGCTTTAACTACTAATGTTTGTGGGTACTCTAAGAAATCACAACTAGCAAATCTACCCACGTAAATAAAAAAAGTGTGAAATCCTTGTGCCAATACAATTGAATTACTCAGTAGTACTACTTTTTGTCTACTGCCAGTGCGTTCGTTTTAACTTCAGTTGCCTATCTCAAACGTTAAAGTTAACAAATCGTATTTATTAGGACTTATTGCGGTTATACTTAAGTATTCATTTTCATTATACAAAGACGATTGAAACTAAACCTCAAAATAACCCTTATTACGGATATGACACAACATTATTTTAATATTACTAAAATCAATTTGTAATTTATAACTTAATACTTTGTTTGTATAACCCCCATTATTATCAATGCTATCAAGTAAACGCCGCGCTGGCTCATGAACCCAACAATATTGAAACGTGTATCTGTTCCTCTTGAATGTTCCCATATTTTATTTATTTATTTATTTATTTATTTAACCATTTATGTACACACATATATAAACAGACATTGAAAGACAGAACTGAAAGAATAGGTACAGAGGTGATGCTTATTTCATAAGAAATCTCTTCCAGCATACCTGAGATAGGACAATAAATACAGAGATGTAGACAGCGTGTGATAGAGCAAAGGAGACAAACAATAATACATAGAATCAAAAACAAACAATTCACTTAAAAACTAAACAAATATTACGAGAATATATACATACAAATAAACATACTCAAATACTTCTAAAATAAAATAAATACATACACAACTATGATGAAGTGGACAGATAGTGTTCTTTCACTCTTCTTTTGAAAACTGCAATAGTTTGGCAGTCCCTAATGTCAGGCGGTAGTGAATTCCACAATCGCACCGCGTGCACTGTGAAGGAGTAGGAGTAGAAGTCGGTGGAATGGGGAGGGGACTTAAGAAGGTTTTTAAGATGCGACCTACAAGGTGCATCTGAAGGACGGGCGTAGGAAAAACGCTCCCGCAGATAGGATGGTGTTTTGGGATTGTGAAGGAGATTGAATAGCAGACATAATATCCGAGAGTTCCTGCGAAGTCGAATGGGGAGCCACTTGAGTATCTTGCGAAAGTTGGAGACATGATCAAACTTTTTTTTCATGCAATGCATCTTCAACTGCTCATCAGATCTCTCATTCCGTGCTTCCCATCGCTGTATCGCAAAATGTAAACGTTCTTGTTTATGTTTTTCAATCAAATATGGGCGAACGGTTCGTAAAGATGTGTCGAATAATTCGGCAAAATATCTCTTTGGTATGAAACTACTTATTGCTGGGGCCATCTTTTGACCCTCCGACTCACACTAGGTATTTCTCTAAAACAAAAAAGAGCACTGTTAGGCTACTAGCAAAATACAAATATTACCAATTTGACACAAAATTGTTTTGAAAATAGAAATGTTACATATATTATTATACTTAATGTTATATTGTATATTCATCATTATTTTTTTTTCTATTTAGGCTCTATGATAAATATAAAACGTTTAAAAAAATAACTAAAAGGATCAGCAGTTATACGTCAAATAATAAAAATAATCATTCATGATTTGGACGGTCGTCAGGTGGATGAAATAGACATTAATCCTGTTACTGCAAGCGTAAATGTAGAGTACTTAGTGAGAAGTGATTATGACAATATCATGAGTGAAACTGAATTCAGTCAAAAAAGTATCGGAAACAGATGATTTGTTTATGGTTCCATATTATTATTTTTTTGTTATTTTTTGGTTGTTAGATTGGCACAACTGTTTTCCATTTTGGCGCGGAGTTTGAGTTGCATCTGTTATTTAGATTAAGTACAGTGCTGTTTTTAGTTAGATCATAATATCTAGTATGTATTGCAAATTTTATAATGGACAAAAACATCGAACAAAGAGTTTGTCTTAAATTTTGCATCGCCAATGGAATTTCGTGTTCGGATTCACTGTAAATATTACAGAAGGCTTACGGTGAATCGACTTTATCAAAAACACGTGCTTATGAGTGATACAAAGCGTTCAAAAGCGGTCGGGATTTGATAGAAGATTTGCCCCGCTCTGGTAGGCCATTAACGTCTTCAACTGAAGTTAACATCGCAAAAGTGAAGGAAACACTGACTGAAAATCCTCGATTAAGTTTGAGAGAGATATCCGCTGAACTTTTTGTGTCTCACGAGTCGATCCCTAGCATTTTAAATAATCACTTGGGTATGAAACATGTTGCCGCTCGGCTAGTCCCAAAAGACCTGAATTTTCTCCAAAAACTCAATCGCATATGAATCGCTGAGGATATTCTAGAAGGAGTCAATTGCGACCCAAATTCACAAAACGCATTGTTACTGGTGACAAGACGTGGGTTTACGAGTTTGACATGCAAACTAGTCAACAAGCTTCGGAGTGGCGCCTTCCAACTGAACCGAAACGGAATAAACCACGCCAAAATCGATCATAAGTCAAAGTCACGTTGACTGTTTTCTTTGACTATCGCGGTGTTGCGCACTCGGAATTCTTGCCAGAAGGTCAATCGGTAAACAAAGAATATTATTCGTTTGCGTAAGTGTATCGTTTCTGAAGGAGCATACTTTGCAGGCGATAAAATAAATTCGGATGAATAACTAACATTTTGTGTATTATTGATCTTTTCCCGGTACTTTCTTGACAGAGTAGTACTTTAATTAGAAAACAAACCGATAAAATAATTAAATTGTAATACTCAATCATAATCATATAATTTAATCATGTACTTTTACGCAGCGCGATAATATCTGCTTTCATCTCAATATTTAAATTTCCTTGCATTTCAAAATGAACCTCAACACCGCTAATAGATTAAACACACGTCACTATACAACAATAACAACCAACCAAAAACAAATAACATTCTATTTGGTCGCGGTGAGTGAGTCGTGAGTTATCTGCATCTGTCTACCTTATTATTTACTTAATTTCTGTGGGTATAATCATAAAGTTTAACGAATTATTATGTGAGCAAGGCGAACATGATACAGAACTATATTCAATAGCGTGATTATTCGAGTAAGTAAAAACATTAAAAAAATTATCACCGCACGTGAGATTCGAACCCACGGCTCGCTACGCATGAACGTGCTTACCGACGTATGTTAACCGCTAGGCTATTATGCCATTTAACCTAATGATTGAATTTATGAACTAACAATCAGTTGCAAACGAATGTGAGAGTGTGCGTCTATAGTATAGATATTACTCATTAGAAGAAGGTCGTAACTTAAACAGAAGTTCAATCTATTGTTTCATGACACTGTCACTCCACTTTTGATCCTTACTGTAAGTAAGACAGACAGGACAGTTAACTACAAAATATTATTTTTTTACAACAACAATCCTCAGTTCACTATACATACATTGCATGGATTAGGGGTCATTCGGCCCACTATGGAACTGGGACCGCGGACCAGTTCCCCCTTTTAAAAATTGATAATGGTTAACTGGGCCCACATCTGTTTTATTAAGCTCATTGTTGCGACCTTTTTACCCGACTGCGCGACGCAAAGGAGCGGTAATGTGTTTATCAGCGTTGTTTTTTATTATTTAGGTACGAAGTTTGGTTCACTTTTTTACGCAGTCGGGTTTTTTGATTTTTAAATTATTATTTTTATTTTATACCTTTTAGTTATGAGCACCTAGCTAGCTATTTACCAGACTGGATTTCCTAGCAGCATCAGTACTACATCACAATTGCACTGGAATTTAAGTTCTCGTAATGTAAGGCTTTTATTAAATTACTTTATTTATTAATAAGTAGGTACCTGCCAATATATAGTTTTTCGACTGAAGTTGAGTACTAAATCGTTTGAAGTTGGAGATGGGCGACCGTGTCAGACATTAGATACTTTAGGTAGTCCAATATACCTACTAGATACTTTAGTATATGTCCATCCACATTCACACGCACAGTCATACGAAGTTTTTGCCTTTTTCTATTGTCTAAAAACCTCTAAGTGGGAATGGTTGTTACGCAACATTAAATCGATATAGATCCTAAACGGTCAGTCGAATCGAAAAATGTTGAGAGAAAACTAAAAATGATTTTTAAATACCTATTCAACGATACCCCACTTGACATAGTTTGTTGACTTTCAGTTTTTTCATTTTCACAATATGGCGTCCAGTAGTCGCCATATTGAATTTTCACTAACGTCATGTCTTTAGTGACACTCGCCGGACTAAGAGGAATTGATTGACGTGTGAATCATAAAAACCGACCCAGGCGTTTGGTCTGTATAGTGCTTCAAAGGAACATACATACATAGGCTGATAAACACATTACCGCTCCTTTGCGTCGCGCAGGCGGGTAAAAAGGTCGCAACAATGAGCTTAATAAAACAGATGTGGGCCCAGTTAACCATTATCAATTTTTAAAAGGGGGAACTGGTCCGCGGTCCCAGTTCCATAGTGGGCCGAATGACCCCTAACCCCATTGCATAACGTCATTCGAAATAGCTAAAACTGCGCCCTGCTTTGCGAAGGCCAGCTCAACGAAAGCAAACTTTTCCCATGGGTTGACTTCTTTCTGTCATATTTCTAGCATTCCACTCGTTTTTATTTTTTTATTTTTGTGTAAATTGATCCATAAAAATAAGATATTCATAAAATAAATCGATTCCCAAATAATCACATACCATCTCGAAAAGTTTACAGAAATTACAAATATTCAGTTTTCTCTAACAACGTTACAGGCACCCTTCTAAATTACTTAATAAAGACAGCCTTTTGAAATCAGCTGTTGGATGTCAACAGGGTAACCTTGTTGGGTCAGTAATTTTTAGTTTGGCAATAAATCCAAGTATTCGACAACTAAATTCTGAATTCAACGTTTGTTATTTGGATGACGGAACCCTAGGAGGTGATGTAGGCATAGTCTTAAAATATTTAACGTTTTTGAAAGAAAAATTTAGTTCCATGGGCCACCTTAACCTTTCAAAATGCGAAATTTATCTTCCCCAAACGACTGACGAAAGAGGGGACTTATCGCCCGCACTCTCCATATCACCATGAGATCCCTCCGGAGCTCTGCCCCACTGCCCGCTGTACCATGATTTTTTAGGGCAGCGGAGTTACGCCCCGGCGTTTTGCCTTCTCGCGCCACTCCCATATATGGGCGAGGACTTTTGCCTCCAGATGCCAAGGCGAAGGTGGGTAGGCCTCTGGTGTGGGACGCAACCTGTGTCGATACCCTTACGCCATCTCATGTTCCTAGCACGGTGAGCTGTGCTGGTGCCGCTGCTGTGGCTACTGAGACTCTCAAGTGGCGCAAATACTGTGACCATATGGGTAACTATAGCTTTGAACCACACCGATGTACAGACGCCAGCAGGTCAAGCTACCCGAAACTGTCAAGTTTTCCCAATCAACCTTGAACCTTAATGCTTTAGCGATAAAGTATAAAATCTATTAAAGAAATTTGACAGATTGTAGTAGCTTCATGTGCTGCTGTCTGTACCAATATAGAACGGTTACTGTATTTTGGATCTTGCTATGATTCTTTTCTTGAAGTTTTTTTGTGTGCGTTTCAAACGTACGAAGCAACAACCAACTTGAATTGAGTTTTCGAATAATATAATCGAGACAATCGAGTCCATTTATGACTGAGTAACATTACTAGAGCCAACAAAAGAAAGCGTGATGACAATAAGCTTGACGTGCCCTTGTCAAAAAAATTACCCAACTTTAACAAAAAGAGTTCTTCGAAGGATTTGGGGGAGGCCTTTGCCCAGCAGTGGGACAGCATAGGCTAACAAAAAAAAAAAAAACATTTATTATGAATATGAATCGGAGAGTTGGGTTCCCACGGATTCCATAATCTCTCCTCGCTTTACATGCATGACCGTACATTTGTCCACACCAAATTCCATCCTGATGGCGCTACTGAAAGTTTCAGTTACTTTCAGTAGCTCCATCAGTTGCAAATTGGTGGGAGCAAAGAGTTTTAGGTCATCCATGTAGAGGAGGTGCGTTAAATAACCTGACCACCTCTCCTCAGCCGGTAACCTAGACCTGAATCCTCCAGCAGTGTGCTTAGAGGATTCAAGGGCGATAGTTTGAGTCCGTTTTGGTTATGCTTAATAACCAAAGCGGACTCAAACTATCGCCCTGAAATATGCCTCGCTCGATCCTTACCGCTTCGCTATTCCTCTGAATATTTCGACATCCTGAATAGTGAAGGACCGTCCTCCATTGCTCCGTACATGACATCAGGAAGGTACGCAGAGTTTCATCTACTTTATACAAATCCAGCACCCTCATGAGCCATGTATGTGGCACCGAGTCATAGGCCTTCTTATAATCTATCCAACATGTCGACAGATCCTTTCAGGAACGACGAACCTGTTGGCTAGTGGCCATATCAATGAGGAGTAGCTCCTTAGTACTGCGGGACCCATTCGAGAACTATTTAATTCAAAAGTTGTGCAGCCCGTCTGGCCCTAGAGACTTCCAGTTAGGTAACGGACGGACTGCATGAGCTGCATTATTTATTATTATTATATCGTTTATTTATTTACTTGTCTTATTTTATTACATGTTTAAATATTTTTTTAAATATAAAATTAAGTATAAAAAAAAACATTTTAATTATAAATAAAATTGTGATCCTCCGATGTCGGGAGTAGGGTCCAAGCTACTGGTGGTTAGGGCTCCAGAGACAGGAACCTCCTCACAATGCGAGCCGTATCGAGGAGTACTGCCTTTTGAATCAGGCTCTTAATCCAACCGCCTAACGAGAGCCTCGATAAATGTTGGTCGAGGCTTTCGGCCATCAGGCCATTGGCTGATACGACAATCGGCACAATGACAGCCGAGCTCACATTCCACATGTCAACAACCTCGTGTGCTAAGTCGAGATATTTCATTTATTTCTCTTTCTCAGCTTTCACGAGGTTCCTATCATGTGGAATGGTAACATCGACAATCATTGTCCGGCGCGCTAATTGATCTATCACCACTATATCAGGCTTATTGGCGACACTAGTCCTGACAGTAATGATAGACCGATCCCAGTACAACGTGACATTGTCATTTATTATTATATCCTTTATTTCAATGTAAACATATAACTTATATTTTTAAATATTAGAATATAAAACATTTAAAAATACATATAAAAAATAGTCACCCACCAGTATCGGGAACAGGGTCCAAGCTACCGGGAAGGTCAGGGCTCCAGAGGGAGGAACCTCCTGACAATGCGAGCCTTGTCCAGAAGTACCGTTTCCTGAATCAAGCCCTTGATCCAGCTGCCCAACGAGAGCCTCCTTAGGTGTTGGTCGAGGCTCTGGGTTATTAAGCCATTGGCTGTTACGACTATCGGCACAATGATCGCTGAGTCCACATCCTACATGTCGACAACCTCGCGAGCCAAGTCAAGATACTTGATTGATATTATCTTTCTCGGCTTACACGAGGTTCTCATCATGCGGGACGGTCATGTCAGCAATCATTGCGCGCCGCTCTGATCGATTCACCACCACTATATTGAATCAGACTTATTGGCAACTTATTATTATTATTACAGTTAACTGATGGCTATTGATGAGATTTCTTTTACTTTTATACCCATCCCATCCTTAATTTATTGATATTGTCATAATGTTTGGATATGTATAAATCACCAAGATGCAACATTTACTATCACGGTATTATATGACCATGCTGGGCAAATACTGCATAACTTACTGGAATAAGTTCAAGCACAGCCTCTTGTACGTTGTCATGGTGATCAGTCACAGTAAAGACGGGCAGGACAGGTAACTACTATAAACTGTTATTTAGTAGCAAATTATCATTAAACAAATAAAATCCATACAATTTTATTGTCTGTTAATGGTAAGAGGATACTTAATGTTCCTTTAAATAATTCAATAAACGTTAGCGCCTCGGGCTTTGTCTTCGCCAAGTTATTTTACAACGTGTCCTAAACGGTACACACAAACTAGAATTTTGTCTGTTATAAAAAAAGGTAAAATATCGCGACATAAGATACAAACATTAGAATATAGGAGGTATGTATGTTACGAAATGTTGTAACATAGTAATATGCTGTACTCCTCTATCTACACGCTCTTTGAATATAGGTGTGACGTTATGTTATTTTGACATTAGGACTTAAGAATTAACTACAACAAATGAAACAGTTTAGTTAGTGGTAAAACTCAATCGTGATTTTCGTTACATAATTATTTAATAACTAGCTTCTGCCCGCGGCTTCGCCCGCGTGGATGTCGGAAAGGATAAGAAGTATGTCCTTCCCCAGGATGACTATCTCTTTGGCATCTGCTGACAGGCAATTTTATCGTACTTTACTCTAAAAATTTCGAAGATTTATGTTTACGATTAAATAAATAAATGATAAAGTAATTTATTTATTTAATTCGGTTCAATTTTAAAGTTTACAGATCAAATGAATAAGATTTTTGAAATAAACCTTGTCGTCCCCTTTTACCACGACATAGGCTTTGTTTTAAAAAAAACGTTTGATATGTTCCCATTGTATGACTTAAAGATTATTTATACCCATTTAGAGTTAATGGAAGCAAGCGGTAAAATCCATCCCTTAAACTTTAATGCTATTTTCCACCCCGGTAAGAGACGAAAACCCTAACCCTTTTTGAAAAACCCTTAAAACACATAGGTACTAAACCTTTTTGAAAAACCCTTAAAACACATACTTTTTGTTTTAAGTATTAGTATCGAGTTTCGAGTTAATTCGTCCGAGCGGTTTAATATTTTTTCTTACATATTAACTTTTTCACCTCCTGAAGCCTCTGTGAGATTTATTTTTTAACTAAAAGTGTCCATCTGTATTAATTTAATGAGGCAAATATTGCCAAGTATCAAGTTTATTAACCAAAGGAAAAAGATGTTTCATGTTAACTGTATCCCGTCTTTTCACCCCACTGGCGTAAGAAAACAAAAAAAATATAATGGATGTTTCCATAATTTGACACAAAGCTGTTGTATACCAATTTTAGAAGTCATCAAGCCACGTAGTAAAATACGCCCCTTAAAAAATTAATTACCCCTTTTTGCCCCGTCAGCGGTCGATTATCGAAAGACCCAAAAACTTATCATCGTTACTTTCTTGTCAAAAGTATTAATACTGAGTTTCGAGTTAATCGGATCGCGCATTCAAATTCTTCCACACAAACTTTAACACCAATATATCCCCCTTTGGGGCGTAGTTTTGAAAAACATATAATGATAAACTTTATTACTTACGTAGGCAAGTATTCTTGCCAATTTTCAAATTTATTAACAAATAGAATAAGATTTTTCATATAAACTGTATCCCCACTTTTCATCCCCATAGGGCCACCCCAATCTCTATCTATCTTTAACACATCTCAAACGATTTATTAAAATTCCACAATTTTGATAAATCGTTTGAGATGTGTTCATAAATAATCTTTGTGTCAAGATTATTTATACCTATTTTCGAGTTAATCAACCTACGCTGTAAAATCCTCCCCTTTAAAATTGACTACCCCTTTTCAACCCATCAGGGGTAGATTTTCGAAAAACCCTGATACACATTATTCTTTATTTTCAATCTTAGGTATAAATACTGAGTTTCGAGTAAATCGGACCGCGAGCTAAAATTCTTCCATACAAAATTTGAAACCCCCTAATCCATTGTTGGGGGTAGTTTAGAAAAAAAAACTGGCAATCTTCATAATTTATTTAGGTAAGTACTCGTGCCAAGTTTCAAGTTTATTAATTCAAGGAATAAGATTTTTCATACAAAAGAAATCCCCCCATTTCTCCCTCTTAAGGGTGGAATTTCGAAAAATCCTTTCTTAATGGATGCCTACTCTTCACGAAGAACACACCCTCCAAATTTCATGTCTCTAGGACCAGCGGCTTAGGCTGTGCGTTGATATATCAGTCAGTCAGTCAGGACTTTGAATTTTATATATATAGATGAACTATTCGTATTGTTTGCATACGAATAATTCATCTATATATATAAAATTCAAAAAATTCAAAGTCAGTATTCAAGTGAATCGCAATAATCGAATGCAACTATTATACGCGCGTTCGCTACGAATAACTGAATCCTTATGGCAGCGGCGCGTTTTTTTTTTATGAATGGCATCTCGTAGTTGACCTTGAGAGGTCGACTACGACTACTTAACCGGACTATCCTGTGGTTGCCTTAAGAATTCTTAAAGCCTCCAGCCAGGGCTACATCTAGACTGCGCGCTAAGGGCACCCCCTGTGGGGTACGAACCTCGGCTTAGGGCGTCGCTGGGTGGCGGGGTGGGCGAGAGAACGCGCCTTGTGCACCTCACGCTTCAGCCGCTGCGGGAGACGCTCCGGGCGTCGGGAGCCGCGTGACGACTCCCGGCCACCGTAGGCGCGGGCCTGCGGGCGGTGAGTAATGGGTAACTCACCGTCCGATCAGGACCAGGCCCGTGCAGGACGGCGTGTATGTGTTCCACACGCACCTCAAAGAGATGTCAGCATGAGTGACGGGGCCTAATAGGGCCGAAGCCTGCCAGGGTAGCGAGATCGTCTGAAAGGGTTACCGCTGCCCTGGAACATAAAGGGCTAAGGAAGGAACACGGGTGGGTTTTAGTCAGTAAGAGTCTGACACTCCCTTCTGCTCCACCCAGAGCGGGAGGAGTCATTTGATGATTTCCCATCCTGAAAAAAAAAAAAAAGGGCGTCACTGGGAGAGGGCAGCAAAGGGACAGGCTGGATCGAATTGGACAGCGGCGCGGCTCTCAGCGCGCTTTATATAACCACGGACGCGCAGGCGCGAGGCGTGTAAATGTTCGCCGTGAATCTTTAAATTGACATAGCTTTTTTATTTATAAACCGATTGACATGAAATAAACACTAAATGTTAAGTGAAGCTTACTACAGTATATTAGTGAAAACCGCATCTAAATCGAATAAGCCGTTTCTGATATTAGCGTGCACAAACACACAGACAAACAGACAAACCGACAAACAGACAAAAAAAAATTTGATTACAATTTCGGGTTCGGCATCGATATAATAACAACCCCTGCTACTTTTTTTTATATATTTCCATTGTACAGACACCACTTTTCTACAATTTTATTATATGTATAGATATAGATATAGATATAGAAGAAGATAGATAGAGTGTTTTGACTTTTGATCTGTACGGTTTTATGACCCAACCATAAAAAGTATGATTGATGATATCAGATAACGATTTAACTAACAAGTGCCTCCCGCAGTTCTGTTTGTATACCTATTATAGTTACTAAGTAACTTGGATATTGGTAGATATTGCTAAGTTCCGTGAGGAGAGTAGAAGCAACTTTTTTTCCTGTTCACTAGCAGAACCCAGAAGAACCCTCATGGAACCTTCTTGGCTTGAGGGGGGGCGATACCTTATATACCTTCTTGTAGTCCCTCTTAAGAGTCGATGAGGTGCTTATGTGGGGTCTACAAGAGAAGTTATATTCAAATATGTCGAACATATTCGATTTCTGTCGATACTAGTATTTATAATAATACGACTAAATTCATCGATATTATGAATTCATAATATTTAATGAATTCATAATATTAATGAATTCTTATCGATGAATCTGGCGCAATTTTTCGTGTAGGTATTTTGAATTTGATTTTTGGAGAGAATGCTTTGGCCTCTGTCTTATGTGGACCTTATGAATTATGCATTTTGCTAAATGTGGCTCAAATCAAGTTCTATTAGGATTTATTTAATTTTATCACACCACGGCAAAAGTGATCTAATTTAAAAAATAAATCCTCATCAACTTTTTTGATTCATGGAAATCATTGGAAGTATAATAAAACATCAAATTAGTTCGTTTTTATTTAATCACGGAAATCAATGACTTGTTTGTCATGATAATATAAAAACCCATTTAAATAGCACATCCTGCTCACAGGACAGAGTTATTGGTAATAGGTAGCAACGTCAGCGCTTGAGCGTCGATGTAAAGAATAATTATGTACAAAATGCACCTATTTACAAAAGTTTATGACACTAATAAAGCCTAGAGGTTGATTTACGTTTACGCCCTCCGGTTCTGGGAGTTCTGAAGAGGTCTATTGACGGATCTACTTAAGTCCGAAACGGTGGGGGGAGTGGGGATGGCGTCACCCTGGAAACAAAACACAAGGATTAGTCTATCTAGTGAAAGTAAGAGCAAGTATTCAATTCTAAAGTTGTATTAGCATATTTCATATAAAATTGTATATACGTGTACCAACAAGCTACCATATTATATAAAACTGACATTTTTGTTTCTAGCAACCGGTCTTCTTCTGCCATGCGTCTCTTTAGATCATATATCACTGACCCGTTCCTTGAAACGTGATCAAGTGAGCACTTGATGTGAGAACATATTTTAGATTGTTTTTGTTGCATTATGCAGAAGGTGTGAAAGGACAATGTCGAAATTGGCCCTGTGCAATAAAGAGTATCAGATTAAACGATAATTAATCGCCTATTTTATTATTTAAGTTGCAAATACTTCTGTATCACGGACTAGCTGTATTCCAAAATGTACTTTTAATAGAATTTAACGTGACTAATAACATAAGATCGCCATCTTCGCCTAATGTCATGTCGTGTCAGAAGTGAAATAGGGATGTCCAATCAATTATAATCGATTGATTGAATTATTATTCGATCGATTGTGTTTTCTTTTCTAAAGTGTATTTTTAAAAACCTAATAAGAATACTTTATGTATACAGTCATACTCCAATTTAAATAGGTAGTAAGAATAATATTATACAGTAATCAAAACTTTTTATTTTGATTATCTAATTCATTTTTACGACAATTAATACAAAAATAACATTTCTCTTTCGGCGTAAAATAAACCATTGTCATACATAGGTACTTGTAATGTTTATATGACAAAGGTGATGTAACAGACAGTTTGAAATAATTTAAGAACACAGTAAATCTTAATCGAAAAAATCGATTATTGGTGTGGTGTCGTACTACATCCCTAGTTTTGCTGTGAACGTCACGTCGCGTCGTTAGTTTAAATGCATTTTAATTTTGCACTTGCATCCACTTTTTAGAAAAACAACTGCATAGGTACCTAATTATCTAGGTAGGTATTATGATATTACCTACTTTTCAGTTTCTTAAAAATCACTCAGAGCTATGAAAAATCGTAGGTACCTACATTTAATATTCGTTGTTATGGTTAGATTATAACCTCAAAATCTGATACTTTTTTTGAAATATACCTTTTTTGCAGCTAGTCCGCTACAAATACAAGATCTTTTAAGAATCTACTAATGATAGAGAATACAATACATAATTATCCGATGCTCTTGACTCCAGGGCCAACAATGTATGGACGCAGAGCAATGTCCTTTGGAGTTTTTGCCAAATTATCAAAAACTCATATTCATTTTTATAATGATGAACATCAATTGACCTTAATTTAAATTAATTGATGTTAAATCTATTTTATGTTACAGTGAATCACCCTTCTTCATTTGCTATATAAATTGATTCGTTAACTTACAGAAGGCTGGTATCCGTTCTCGTCAGCAATGTATGTGATGACGATGGGCTGACCTTCGGGGGAAGTCCAGGAGAAGGATCCCTGGGAGACGACGGGAACTACAGGGGGGTTTCCACCAAAGTCACGAGGAGTGCCCTGGGCCTCGGCGGTGATGCCGTTGTCGATCTGGACACTGTTGAGTTAACAGTATTCATTAATTGTGTAGATGGGTTTATTTATACTATTTTTAATTGCTTTTAAGAAATATGAGTTTCACAAGACCAATGATGCTTTTGTATGTACTAACATGTATCTGTAGCTGCCGTCAGGGTTGACCTCGTTCTCGTAGCTGATGACGTTGGCGGCCTGGTCGCTGCTGGCAACGCGGTTGTTAGCAACCGGCTTGAGAGGCGGTGGTGGACGAGTAGGCAAGCGGTTCAGGTTACTGAAACTAACAGGGGGCTGGGCGGCGGAAACGGCTAATACGGCGGCGAAGACCAGCTAAAAGAAACAACAGGTAGGTATAGATCACCATAAACAATTCACTCACACTAAAGAACAATGCAAAGGTAATGTCACTTACAGCGAATTTCATTTTGAATAATTTTTAAAGTGTTGATAGATAGAAGAGTAGATATGAAGACCTGTTAGTTAACTGATGTATATTGATGACAGTTTTTTTACTTTTATACCAATCCAATCCTTATTTTTACGCAAGTTGGCATTGGTATTGTCATAATGTTTCATGATTGTTTTAATTATCAAGATGCAAAATTTACTGTGACCATGAGTGGCAAAATACTGCATAACTTACCGGAATAAGTTCAAGCACAGTCTCTTGTACGGTCGCGATCATTAATGTAGTATCACCTTAAGGACCATATTGCTGTGAACGCGCGATAAAGGCCGTACCTACGTCTGTGTGCATAAAGTGATGTATCAACACAGAACGTTCACCTCGTAATTCGCACACTGGCTGGCGTCGAACGAAACAGAAAACATACCGTCGCTTTTGCACACATGCTACGTAATTACGTATGATCTTGGTTGGTTCATACAATTGCTAAAATTGCAATCATTACATAAAGTACCGATAGCTGGTAGTCTTACGTATTGCATTATTGAACGCATAGGTCTGGGTTCCAATCTCGAGATGGGACTTTTATTTTTCTTTTCCAACAATAATCTTTATCGGTTATTTTGTTATTCGTTTTTTATAGATTAATAAACAAGAATCATAATGTAATAATTATTTTACTTTCATTATTATATTGCTATTGTAATACGGGGTTAAAATGTTTCATAAGTGATTTCAAAATGTTTATTCGTTATAATTTTATAAACTAAAAAAAAAAAAAAGAAATAAATAAACTTCTATTCAAAACGAGTTTATATTCTCATAAAAAACAATTTACTGAAGTAAAGCAGGTAATCAGGGAACTACGACCCTTAGACTTAAAATATTGTATCTTAGTAACGTAATAATATTGTGCTATAACTACTAATGTTTGTGGTTACTCTAAGAAATCACAACTAGCAAATCTAGCCACGTAAATAAAAAAAGTGTGAACTCCTTGTCCCAATACAATTAAATTACTCAGTAGTACTACTTTTTGTTTACTGCCAGTGCGTTCGTTTTAACTTCAGTTGCCTATCTCAAACGTCAAAGTTAACAAATCGTATTTATTAGGACGTATTGCGGTTATAGCTTAAGTATTCATTTTCATTATGAAAAGAAGATTGAAACTAAACCTCAAAATAATCCTTATTACGGATATGACACAATATTATTTTAATATTACTAAAATCAATTTGTAATTTATAACTTAATACTTTGTTTGTATAACCCCTATTATTATCAATGCTATCAAGTAAACGCTGGTGCATGAATCCAACAATATTGAAACGTGTATCTGTTCCTCTTAAATGTTCCCATATTTCCATGCAATGCATCTTCAACTGCTCATCAGATCTCTCATTCCGTGCTTTCCATAGCTGTATCGCAAAATGTAAACGTTCTTGTTTGTTTTTCAATCAAATGGGCGAAACGAAAACCAGCTCAAAAAGCTGGTTTTCGTTTGTTTTCGAACGGTTCGTAAAGATGTATCGAATAATTCGGCAAAATATCTCGTTGGTATGAAACTACTTGTTGCTGGGGCCATCTTTTGACCCTCCGACTAGGTATTTCTCTAAACAAAAAAGGAGTACTGTTAGGCTACTAGCAAAATACGAATATTACCAATTTGACACAAAATTATCTTGAAAATAGAAATGTTACATATATTATTATTACTAGCTTCTGCCCGCGGCTTCGCCCGCGTGGATGTCGGAAAGGATAAGAAGTATGTCCTTCCCCATGATGACTATCTCTTTGGTATCTGCTGACAGGCAATTTTATCGTACTTTACTCTAAAAATTTCGAAGATTTATGTTTACGATTAAATAAATAAATGATAAAGTAATTTATTTATTTAATTCGGTTCAATTTTAAAGTTTACAGATCAAATGAATAAGATTTTTGAAATAAACCTTGTCGTCCCCTTTTACCACGACATAGGCTTTGTTTTAAAAAAAACGTTTGATATGTTCCCATTGTATGACTTAAAGATTATTTATACCCATTTAGAGTTAATAGAAGCAAGCGGTAAAATCCATCCCTTAAACTTTAATGCTATTTTCCACCCCGGTAAGAGACGAAAACCCTAACCCTTTTTGAAAAACCCTTAAAACACATAGGTACTAAACCTTTTTGAAAAACCCTTAAAACACATACTTTTTGTTTTAAGTATTAGTATCGAATTTCGAGTTAATTCGTCCGAGCGGTTTAATATTTTTTCTTACATATTAACTTTTTCACCTCCTGAAGCCTCTGTGAGATTTATTTTTTAACTAAAAGTGTCCATCTGTATTAATTAATGAGGCAAATATTGCCAAGTATCAAGTTTATTAACCAAAGGAAAAAGATGTTTCATGTTAACTGTATCCCGTCTTTTCACCCCACTGGCGTAAGAAAACAAAAAAAATATAATGGATGTTTCCATAATTTGACACAAAGCTGTTGTATACCAATTTTAGAAGTCATCAAGCCACGTAGTAAAATACGCCCCTTAAAAAATTAATTACCCCTTTTTGCCCCGTCAGCGGTCGATTATCGAAAGACCCAAAAACTTATCATCGTTACTTTCTTGTCAAAAGTATTAATACTGAGTTTCGAGTTAATCGGATCGCGCATTCAAATTCTTCCACACAAACTTTAACACCAATATATCCCCCTTTGGGGCGTAGTTTTGAAAAACATATAATGATAAACTTTATTACTTACGTAGGCAAGTATTCTTGCCAATTTTCAAATTTATTAACAAATAGAATAAGATTTTTCATATAAACTGTATCCCCACTTTTCATCCCCATAGGGCCACCCCAATCTCTATCTATCTTTAACACATCTCAAACGATTTATTAAAATTCCACAATTTTGATAAATCGTTTGAGATGTGTTCATAAATAATCTTTGTGTCAAGATTATTTATACCTATTTTCGAGTTAATCAACCTACGCTGTAAAATCCTCCCCTTTAAAATTGACTACCCCTTTTCAACCCATCAGGGGTAGATTTTCGAAAAACCCTGATACACATTATTCTTTATTTTCAATCTTAGGTATAAATACTGAGTTTCGAGTAAATCGGACCGCGAGCTAAAATTCTTCCATACAAAATTTGAAACCCCCTAATCCATTGTTGGGGGTAGTTTAGAAAAAAAAACTGGCAATCTTCATAATTTATTTAGGTAAGTACTCGTGCCAAGTTTCAAGTTTATTAATTCAAGGAATAAGATTTTTCATACAAAAGAAATCCCCCCATTTCTCCCTCTTAAGGGTGGAATTTCGAAAAATCCTTTCTTAATGGATGCCTACTCTTCACGAAGAACACACCCTCCAAATTTCATGTCTCTAGGACCAGCGGCTTAGGCTGTGCGTTGATATATCAGTCAGTCAGTCAGGACTTTGAATTTTATATATATAGATGAACTATTCGTATTGTTTGCATACGAATAATTCATCTATATATATAAAATTCAAAAAATTCAAAGTCAGTATTCAAGTGAATCGCAATAATCGAATGCAACTATTATACGCGCGTTCGCTACGAATAACTGAATCCTTATGGCAGCGGCGCGTTTTTTTTTTATGAATGGCATCTCGTAGTTGACCTTGAGAGGTCGACTACGACTACTTAACCGGACTATCCTGTGGTTGCCTTAAGAATTCTTAAAGCCTCCAGCCAGGGCTACATCTAGACTGCGCGCTAAGGGCACCCCCTGTGGGGTACGAACCTCGGCTTAGGGCGTCGCTGGGTGGCGGGGTGGGCGAGAGAACGCGCCTTGTGCACCTCACGCTTCAGCCGCTGCGGGAGACGCTCCGGGCGTCGGGAGCCGCGTGACGACTCCCGGCCACCGTAGGCGCGGGCCTGCGGGCGGTGAGTAATGGGTAACTCACCGTCCGATCAGGACCAGGCCCGTGCAGGACGGCGTGTATGTGTTCCACACGCACCTCAAAGAGATGTCAGCATGAGTGACGGGGCCTAATAGGGCCGAAGCCTGCCAGGGTAGCGAGATCGTCTGAAAGGGTTACCGCTGCCCTGGAACATAAAGGGCTAAGGAAGGAACACGGGTGGGTTTTAGTCAGTAAGAGTCTGACACTCCCTTCTGCTCCACCCAGAGCGGGAGGAGTCATTTGATGATTTCCCATCGTGAAAAAAAAAAAAAAGGGCGTCACTGGGAGAGGGCAGCAAAGGGACAGGCTGGATCGAATTGGACAGCGGCGCGGCTCTCAGCGCGCTTTATATAACCACGGACGCGCAGGCGCGAGGCGTGTAAATGTTCGCCGTGATTCTTTAAATTGACATAGCTTTTTTATTTATAAACCGATTGACATGAAATAAACACTAAATGTTAAGTGAAGCTTACTACAGTATATTAGTGAAAACCGCATCTAAATCGAATAAGCCGTTTCTGATATTAGCGTGCACAAACACACAGACAAACAGACAAACCGACAAACAGACAAAAAAAAATTTGATTACAATTTCGGGTTCGGCATCGATATAATAACAACCCCTGCTACTTTTTTTTTATATATTTCCATTGTACAGACACCACTTTTCTACAATTTTATTATATGTATAGATATAGATAGATATAGATAGAAGAAGATAGATAGATAGAAGATTATACTTAATGTTATATTTTATATTCATCATTTTTTTTTTTTTCTTTTTAGGCTTTATATAAATATAAAACGCTTAAAAAAATAACTAAAAGGATCAGCAGTTATACGCCAAATAATAAAAATAATCATTCATGATTTGGACGGTCGTCAGATGGATGAAATAGACACTGATCCTGATAGTGCAAGCGTAAATGTACAATACTTAGTGAGAAGTGATTATGACAATATCATGAGTGAAACTGAATTCAGTCAAAAAAGTATCGGAAATGGATGATTTGTTTATGGTTCCATATTATTATTTTTTTGTTATTTTTTGGTTGTTTGATTTACACAACTGTTTTCCATTTTGGCGCGGAGTTTGAGTTGCATCTGTTATTTAGATTAAGTACAGTGCTGTTTTTAGTTAGATCATATCTAGTATGTATTGCGAATTTCATAATGGGCAAAAACATCGAACAAAGAGTTTGTCTTAAATTTTGCATCGCCAATGGAATTTCGTGTTCGGATTCACTGAAAATATTACAGAAGGCTTACGGTGAATCGACTTTATCAAAAACACGTGCTTATGAGTGATACAAAGCGTTCAAAAGAGGTCGGGATTTGAAAGAAGATTTGCCTTGCTCTGGTAGGCCATTAACTTCTTCAACTGAAGTTAACATCGCAAAAGTGAAGGAAATACTGACTGAAAATCCTCGATCAAGTTTGAGAGAGATAGCCGCTGAACTTTCTGTATCTCACGAGTCGAACCCTACCATTTTAAATAATCACTTGGGTATGAAACATGTTGCCGCTCAGCTAGTCCCAAAAGACCTGAATTTTCTCAAAAAACTCAGTCGCATAAGAGTCGTTGAGGATATTCTAGAAGGAGTCAATTCCGACCTAAATTCACAAAACGCATTGTTACTGGTGACGAGACGTGGGTTTACGAGTTTGACATGCAAACTAGTCAACAAGGTTCGGAGTGGCGCCTTCCAACTGAACCGAAACCGAATAAACCACGCCAAAATCGATCAAAAGTCAAAGTCATGTTGACTGTTTTCTTTGACTATAGCGGTGTTGTGCACTCGGAATTCTTGCGAGAAGGTCAATCGGTAAACAAAGAATATTATTTGAGCGTCATGCGGCGTTTAAGAGAGTAAATTCGACGAAAAAGGCCAGAATTGTGGAAAGCAAATTCTTGGATTTTGCATCACGGTAATGTGCCTTCGCACAGGATTATAATTGTGAACGAATTTTTGACCAAAAACTCAACAAATACCATCGAGCAAGCTTATTTACCAGATATAGCTCCAGCCGACTTCTTTCTTTTTCCTAAACTCAAATTACCACTTCGTGACACACGTTTTTGTTCGGTAGAAGACATAAAGGAGAATTCACTGCGAGAACTGAATTCAATTACGGAAAACTCATTTAAAAAATGTTTTGATGATTTTACTATTCGTTGGCGTAAGTGTATCGTTTCTGAACGAGCATACTTTGAAGGCGAAAAAATAAATTCGGATGAATATCAAACATTTTGTATATTATTGATCTTTTCCCGGTACTTTACGATTTCTGTGGGTATAATCATAAAGTTTAACGAATTATTATGTGAGCAAGGCGAACATGATACGGAACTAAGTATATTCAATAGCGTGATTATTCGAGTAGGTAAAAACATTTAAAAAAATTATCACCGTACGTGAGATTCGAACCCACGGCTCGCTACGCATGAACATGAACATGCTTACCGACGTATGATAACCGCTAGGCTATTATGCCATTTAACCTAATGGTTGAATTTATGAAGTACAATCAGTTGCAAACGAATGTGAGAGTGTGTGTCTATAGTATAGAAATTACTTATTAGAAGAAGGTCGTAAGTTAAGCAGAAGTTCAATTTATTGTTTCGTGACACTGTCACTCCACTTTTGATCCTTACTGTAAGTAAGACAGACAGGACAGGTAACTACAATTTTTTTTTTTTACAACAGCAATCCTCAGTTCACTACCTTCACCTTTCCCATGGTTGACTTCTTTCTGTCATATTTCTAACATTCCACTCGTTTTTATTTTCGTGTAAATTGATTCATAAAAATAAGTTATTCATAAAATAAATCGATTCCCAAATAATCACATTCCATCTCGAAAAGTTTACAGAAATTACAAATTTTCAGTTTTCTCTAACAACGTTACAAGCACCCTTCTAAATGACTTTATAAAGACAGCCTTTTGAAATCAGCTGTTGGATGTCAACACGGTAACCTTGTTGGGCCAGTAACTTTTAGTTTGGCTATAAATCCAATTATTCGACAACTAAATTCTGAATTCAACGTTTGTTATTTGGATGACGGGACCCTAGGAGGTGATGTAGGCATAGTCTTAAAATATTTAACGTTTTTAGGGTTCCGTAGTCAACTAGGAACCCTTATAGTTTCGCCATGTCTGTCTGTCCGTCCGTCTGTCCGTCCTCGCTTAATCTCTGTGACCGTTAGTACTAGAAAGCTGAAATTTGGTACCAATATGTATATCCATCACGCCGACAAAGTGGTAAAATAAAAATTGGAAAAAAATGTTTTATTAGGGTAGCCCTATATGTAAAGTGGGAAGTGATTTTTTTTTTAATTTTAACCCTAACGTGTGATATATTGTTGGAAAGGTATTTAAAAATGAGTAGGAGTTTACTAAAATCATTTTTTGATAATGTCAATAATTTCGGAAATAATCGCTCCAAAAGTAAAAAACAATGTGTCCCCCCCCCCCCCCTTCTAACTTTGGAACCATAAGTTTAGAAAATATGAAAAAAATCTGAAAAGTAGAACTTTATAAGGACTTTCTAGGAAAATCATTTTGAACTTGATGGAAACAACAGTTTTTGTACAAAAAAGACAAAAAGTTGTACAAAATAATTTCTGGACTAAGTTTGTAGTATAATCGTATATGCAAGCATTTTTTTAACTTCGTTTACATATTTTATTATCCTGAACGTATCTTTTTTCAAACAAAAAAAGAATTATTAAAATCGGTTCTCGCAATCCAAAATTACCACCGAAAACTTCTGGCACGTCTATGTATTAATTAGTTACCCAATTCCCCGAGAGATGGCGCTGTAGGTACTTATTACATTGGGTGGGGTATTATCGAATTGTTTGGTTGGTCTCTCCTTGTTTTAGTTATCACCGTCCTTTGTGGGCCCGTTTTTAGTGTTCCGTAATTATTAGAGTTCCGTAACAAATAGCCTTTTTTAAGTTGGGTTACCACTGTGTTCGCGCTCCTGCAACTTCTCCAATGGATACATCGCGCGCACTTCTACATGCGCTCCCCTTTGACACACTGCGCTCCCCTTTGTGTTCGCGCTAAAAACCGTCAGGAGTCGGAGCGCCTGCCGCGGAGCGTGCAATGTTGCAGGCTCCGTGTTCGCGCACGTAGGTACCCACTACCGAGAGCAGTTGCAGGAGCGCGGAGCGCTGCTGGAGCGCGAACATAATGGATACCCACCTTTAAACTTATAAGTGGGAACACTTATTGTGACGGACGGGAAACTACGGAACCCTACACTGAGCGTGGCCCGACACGCTCTTGGCCGGTTTTTTTTTAAAGAAAAATTTAGTTCCATTGACCACCTTAACCTTTCAAAATGCGAAATTTATCTTCCCCAAACGACTGACGAAAGAGGGGACTTATCGCCCGCACTCTCCATATCACCATGAGATCCCGCCGGAGCTCTGCCCCGCTGCCCGCTGTACCATGATTTTTCAGGGCAGCGGAGTTACGGAGTTTTGCTTCCTCGCGCCACTCCCATATTTATTTATTTATTTATTATTCACAAAATCCACAGCTCTTTGAAATTTTGCTTAAAATATATAAAGTCTTACAGCCAATTACGGATTTACAATTTATTAACTATACAAATACATGCAGCAGAAACAAACAAAAATGGCTAATAAAAATAACGCTACTAATGGCTAATGATGGCTATACGAAATGGTAGCACCAACTAAGCATTTCTAAGTGTACAGTGTGTGTGAGTGTGTAGGAGTGTGCGTGAGGAGTTGCGAATGGTGTGTGAATATGTTATAGTGGTAGGTATGTGGTGATTGTCTATGATATGTGAGCGAGGACTTTTGCCTCCAGATGCCAAGGCGAAGGTGGGTAGGCCTCTGGCGTGTCCACACGACAACCTGTGTCGATACCTTTGCGCCATCTCATGTTCCTAGCACGGTGAGCTGTGCTGGTGCCGCTGCTGCGGCTACTGAAACTCTCAAGTGGCGCAAATACTGTAACCTTATGGGTAACTACAGCTTTGAGCCGTTTGGGGTCTAAACGCTCGGGTTATGGGGCCCGAGTGCGCGTCTTCTTTTTAAATAAATATCTCGCCGGCTGATCGTCACTTCACGTGAACAGAGGGCTGAGTCGTTCTTGGGCTAAACAATAAGCATTGCCGTTTAACGTAGTACAGCTGCCAGTCGTCTGGGCATGTTTCCGGATGACAGCGATGCAGACGAGTACTTCGACGCCTAAATATCCTGCAGTGCTATTCTGTAAAAATCTCACCGTGAAAACTAAGGTGAAGTGACGACGGATTCCACCTGACGCTAGGGATAGCTAAAGATTGACAACTCACTTCAAGCTCACTTCACCTAAGTTTTCACAGTGATATTTTTACAGAATAGCACGGCTGTGGTTTTTATATTTATTTATATACTTAGTTACTTAGTCTTTTTTTATTGTTTTTAATGTCTTTATTTCGAGCTTCGTTCATGAAGCACACAATTAATCATTCAATCTTCTCTAGTTTTTCATTAGTCATTGTATCAGGAAAGTTCAATCTACTCAATAGTTGATACGAATACTTTTTTTTGCGATTTTTTGCACGGTTTGAAAACTCCTCGATACAAAAAAGTGACAGCCTGGTATATTGAACTTTAGCCTGATGTAATAAATATTTTTAAAGTGCATGTGCACTAATTTATATTAGACGTTGTAAACTTATCGAAAAATCATGATTTATGTTAAGAAGCAAAAAGAGAGATACTAAATTAAGATTGTATCGAATAGGGTTTCCCGAAAATTTCGGATGTATAGTCTACATCGGAAATTTTCGGGAATCCCTATACCTAATAGATCTCGTAGACAGGTCTCTGTTGGTATCTGTAACTTGATAACCAGAAAGAAGTACAAAAGTTCCATTATCTGCCCATACTATAATTGATAGGTGCCTAACAACTTAAAGCCAAATAATATTCTAATTTTCGTACACTAGGTTTTAGCTAAAAGATTTTAAAACGAAGTACCTACCCAAAACCAAAAAAAACACAATGCTGTAATTATGCATTCGTTATAATTAGTAAAAGAATCACTTAGTCTTCCATTAGAATAATATTAGATACTGAAGATAAATCAACCAACACAGACTAGTATAACTGCCAGTAAGAAGCAGCCAGACAGACAAAGCTTATGACTCAGACAACAAGAATGCCACAACAATTCGTTCCAATTTATAGTGTCACTGTCAAACGGTCAACATTCAGAGATAACGATTTATAAAACATTTTTATTTGATCATCGGTTATTTGTTTTATTCGTTCATTGGTTCATCAATGCAGCCCTGTCACCTTTCATATCGAATTCAAATCTAAAAGTTTAACTCTAAGAATACGTATAATATCTACCTTTCGATAAAATGTTGCGTCAGGATTACCCAATAAACTGAGACGAGTCTTGCTTTGTAAAGTAAATGATGTGGCCCCGCCTACAGACCCATAAAATCTCAAGTAGGGATATAAAACTTAAAATATCTCAGTTGTTGAGAGTAATAAAATAACAAGATGCTTTACATTTTTAAATTCGTGATCTCGAAATATTTTCAATCGATTTAATTTAAATATAACTAATTTGATTAGGGAGCTTTGGGCAGATGTGCTCCACTTGCTCGAAAACCGTTTTCGTCGGCGATGTAATCAACCCTGTATTTAAGACCATCATCGCCTATGTATTCGTAGAATCCCCTGACCCTGGTTCCGCCACCGACTCCATTGTGGGATGCGTCAACAATGCCGGACTCTTCAGCAGCAATTCCATTGTTGGTTTCGTATGCGTAGTGGTAATTATTTTCATCGTAGGTTCTGTCTTCCTTGATGATACTTGCAGCGGCGTCAGAAACAGACTTCTGATAAATTGCTGCAGGAGGCTTGGTACTCAAGGTGAAAGGCTTAGGTGTAGAGTACACGAACGGCCGGTAAGTTGGCACATGAGGAGCCACTGGAGTGCGGTACGTCACTGTTGCAGGGAACGCGGTGGCTTGTTCGACACTGGAACGAAAATATAAATTTAAATAAAATACGTTTAAGCATGATGAACACCAACGGCCCCGCGGTTTCACACATAAGTTTCAATCCCGTGGGAACATCGGGATAAAAAGTATACTATGTCTTAATCCTGGTTATAAACGATCTGTGTGCCAAATTTCATCCAAATACGTTCAGTAGTTTTTTGCGTGAAAGAGTAACAAACATCCATCCATCCATACAAACGTTTACGTTTATAATATTAGTAGGACTAGTACAATAAGATGTACGTTTAGTAATCTCTACCACACTGCTTCTGCATTCAAACAATGGTAAATCTGACACATTAACTCCGTTTTAGTTCTTTGTTTTTTTTTTAAAGTTTTTTGTGGAACTGAATAAATTGGATTTGTCATGTAAATAAAATTAATCATCAGGTTAATTTTTTAAAGCAGCGCAAAGACGCCTAAATTAAGAATTCGTAACACATGTACTTGAACTGTCATGGGAAACGTCACGTTGTCGCGAGATCATACGAGACAACACATATTTTAACACGATCTGCTGAGATATTATAAAAGATGGAAATTTTTAACATTTTTCTTTGCATTCCAAACTTTTAATAGACATTTTATGGCCAAAAAAGTGTTTGAGAAATATCTACGTAACACGATTTGGTGTGATTTTAACTAAAAAGTACAATGTTTTGAAGCCATACACGTCATTTCAGTTTTTATTTAGATACATTAAAAAAATATGGAGTAGCTATTAGTGACTAAACAATACAATATCATTAAGCCCCCGGCTAAAATCGACCAATAACATAGAACGGCCAGTAATTTGGTTCCAAAACGTATTTGTCACACCTATTAATAAAAATATCGTAATTGATACTCGTGCTTAATACATACATTTGCCATCTGATTAATTTACTAACAAATGGCAGATATCTAAGTATTGGAACATAGGCTCCTAAAGGCCATGAGTTCAATCCTAATCCCACTGAACTATGCAAATGTAGGTGCTTCCTGCATGACATTTAAATGCTGGGCTCATTGATAAGATTCCTGTTTTTATACATAGTGATGAGGTCGAGATAGCTTTGTTTATTTCTAAAATACTTACAACCATCGGACTGAATAAATTAAAATGTAATTTGTATTTTATTCTTCATGTCATTATTTAATGAACATTTCATGCTCATCCATAGCCAAAGTTAGAGTCTTAATCAATTGATGATTTGACCACCAATTCCATACTCACCAACAGAGCTACAATCGACACTTTATCAAGCACGTAATTATACCTAGAATAATTATTATTTCTCGCAGATCAGCTAATGCCTTTCCTAATCAATAGGTGTTTCGATAATCTTAAGACTACCTAGCATAAATGATAAGTAGGTAGTTACCTACCTACCTATCGTTCGGCTTACGCACTTGAGTAGCATATTTTTCTAAATAAAATAATTAGGAGTACCTAATTCTGCGTCGAACCGAATCGATCGAATTCTGCGTTTAAAGTTTATAAAAAGCGGTAATACTTTCGTCCATATGGCAATAAATAACACAAGTTTTTCTCACCTGTTTCCATAGCTGCCCGCTGGGGTCGAAAGGTCCCGATTGAGCGCCTGATAGTACAACGGCTGCTGGTACGCGTTGTAGATCGAACCATATTTGCCATTCCTTTGCGTCAGGCTCTTGTAACTTCCTCCATGGAGTTCAGGATGGTACCGACCGTCATTATCAGCTTGAGATAAGCTGACAGCAACCAGGGCCAGAACTGTGAACTAAATTAAAAATTAATTAAAATAAAAAAGGGTCCGTGAAACTAAAGTGTGACATTTTAGGACTGCCTAGATGATTAGTACACAAATCGTTTTGTGTTGTCGTTCGACGTAGACCGGAGAAAAAAGCTTCAGGAGGTGTTCAGTTATTACCATAAATACTACGGGCGAAGGGTATTGGATATAGGTAGGTAGGACCTTAAAAAAGAATAGGTATTCTTTTTTAAGCAACAAGGTGTAAAATTCAAAAGTGAGTGCCTTTTGAGTTGACGTGACCAGAAGGCTGGTCTATTTTTAGCCCAAAAAATCAACATTTCCATCCAACGTGGTAATGCTGCCAGCCTTTTGGGCACTTATCCCATTGATAGCGATGCGGACGAATTTTTTGATGCCCAATGAGCTGCTACCTTTTTCCTTTTTTTATGATATACTTATATATACTTATATATATATTGCAGCATTGGCAAATGCTACATTATAATTTTATCACGAACAACTTTCTTTTATAACAAATCCTACCTTATTTGTAACCAGAAAGGTTTTTTCTTCATATTGGTTTTTTGAATTTTGAATCAAAAAGTGTCATGTCTTTTCTCTTATCGAGATTATTCATTTGAAGTTTTTTTTTTGGACACAGGACGGAAGTCTATAATATTATTTTTTCCGCTTGACCATGTCATTGTAATAATTTGCTACGATATTAAAGGTATCGATACACGAGTAACGGTTTGAACGACCAAGTTCGTTCGTTGTTCGACTGGATCAAAAGGTATGTTTGCGTTCCTATTGATTATTCAAAAGTTCTGATCGTTTCCTAAGTTTTATTCCATTCTTTTCTTTGTAATAAGTAGTATTCCCGAAATTAAACGAACTATACAGCATTTAAAACTTGTCTCGAGGCAAGTCAGGTTTCATCATTCTGACTTGGTATGTAATTTAACTTTACTTCATCTCTTTTGTTATAAAAGATTCTGCCTGCGTCTCGGATTATCATTTTTCGTTATTTTCTGTAGATTTGTCCGAAGACTGTAGGCGGATCTTGAATTCGCCCCACCGCTAGCCTGGGACCAGACGACTGCAAGCTTCCTGTTGGGATTCGAACCTGACGCTGGTGGTTTCAGATACCAGCCAGCCAGAAGCCTTCCGACTGCCAGCTTGGAGTCTAGGACCGGATTTGCGTATATTTAGTAGTTTTTTTTTTAATTTTTAGTAGTTAATACTGTCTTATTTTATTTAAAACAGTCATATAAATTGTTGCCTCGCTACCTGATAATAGATTGACTTGGTGCGTTGTTACCCATTTCGGATTACCAGATATTTATTAATTGCGGAAGTCGTAGGAACGTTTGCAATCGTATCGTAACCGACGCGTAACGACGCGTAATAGTGAAATTTATAGGGCTCTAGCACCAGGGACGTCGCCCCAGAGTTATAACTTAATCTTTTGAAATATTAAGAACCGTGCTGTGTCCTTCATTAAGTTTCGTATACAATATTTTTTTATTTTACTAAATTAAACGTGTACAAGTGAAGTTCAGTTTTTATTTCGCTACAATATGTATATATATTTATTAGTGTTAGCTTGTAAATTGTTTTTGAGTGCCTTTTGAATTTCCATTTATTGGAATATTATTTTGAACTTGTCAAGAAAAAAATTACTTCCCTTTGATCACCGAAAAGGGAAGAAAAAGAATTAAAAACATAATGAAACTATCTTCGCCCCGAACCCTATTGCTTTGATATACCTATATTTATGTTACTGGAAATAAAGCACTTACAGAACATGTTTGTATGTTAAACTGGCCCCCAAGAGCAGGCTTAATTTTAGAACGAATTTACTGGTATAACCTACAAGATCCTGTAACCTTGTCAAAGGACCGCTTAGGCATATAAAAAAATAGTCAGTCTTTTAACGTCGAGCATTTATGGGATTTATGTGGTATGGTAATAACAAGGTAAAGTTTTTACTGAAGCCAATTAAGTACCTAAAGTAACTGAATTAGAAGGTGTTATTAATTTTTGTTAATTGGTCAAATTCAATTTTATCATAATAATTATTGCATTATTTTTGTATCCTATCAAGTATCGATTAATTAGTAGGTATCTAGATCATAAAATCGTCAATATAATTTTATTTGATTTACGACTTCCTATTATTCCATTATATTAGTGAAAATGTGTTGATTTTTATTAAATATTAATTTAGGCCCGTTTGCGTACTCACAGTAATCGTTTTCATTGTTTCTCGTAGCTTCTTTACAATGGAATAAAGCCTAAACACCCATCGTTTCTTTATATACGATCGTTAAATTCGAAAATGGAGTATCTATTGCAACAATACCTCCGTTTAAATAGCAAAAATGTAAATTTTATTTGTGAAGGCGTCGTTTGCGGATCTTATTTGGGTCGTTAGGTGATACAATATACGACTGACCGCGCCCAAAACTAGAATACTTAGATCAGTCGAAAACCGCCCACTGTACAAATACTTTTGCTGGAACACGAGTCACGACAACAATAGGTATCTTCTTAATAAAATTAGAACTACATTAACATAAATAACGAGGGCATATTGTTACAGATTGTTACCTCCATTCATTTAAGACTACTATGTACAAATCAAAATCAAATCATTTATTGATTTGCAAACATAGGTATTTAGTACATAGATGTTTTATTATAAGAGTATTCCATGCTCTACCGTCACATGGACATGCAAAATTTATTATTATTTAATTAACACAAAAGATATTATAATTTTAAATAACAATTAGTAGAATAAAATAATACAAATTAATATCAAATCGTTTGAATTACAGTAAAAATGTCACAATAATACAATAATGGCATGTCACAGTAATACAGCAAAAATGTCACAGTAAAACAATAAAAATGTCACAGTAATACAGTAAAAATGTCATCTAGGTTACAATAAAAATAAAAAGTCAAATGGTATAATATCATGTCAATCAGTCAGAATTGTGTAATAACTTTTTTCAATTAATATTTCGATTAGTGCCCTTTTAAATTGGAATACAGTCATAGTTTTAATAAAGCCTCGAATACACTAGGGGACCAATGGAGCGACATGTTGCGGACCATGGCCCTCGACAACTACGTGAATGTCCCGAGAGAATATCGCGGAACATTTTGCAGACCTACAAATGACGCGACACTGACGCGGGACGCGTGCGCCCGCTCTCGGAACGGGAGCAAGCAACATGTCCCGCGTCACGTAAAATGTTTCGGAAATTGTTGCGAGACACTTTGCAACGTTGCAGCGACACGTAGATTGAGTGTTGCGCGTCATGTTGCGGGACAAAATGTCCCCTAGTGTATCCGAGGCTTTATATTAGGTACTTTGTAATAAATGCGTGGGGCAATGCCAAAAAAAAAATTTGGATTAGTGCGGTTTTAAATTTAACTTGGCACAATTGATGTATATATTCAGTTCGTATTGGATCTGACTGCCGACAATTTTTGAAACAGATGTGGATTATTTTTCACAATTAGAGCTGTTTCCAGTATGTACAAAAACGGAAATGTTAATATTTTCAGATGTTTAAAATAAGGAAGACAGCTATCTTAAGAACACATTGACCTTATGCATCGCTTTTGCATCCCATAATACAAGCTCCTTATCAGTAAACTGCCCCCAAAAAATAACACCATACCGCAAAACAGAGGCAATTACCTACTCCATGGTATGTCGTTAAAAGAGCCTGACTGTTGACTTTCTTTGAAAGTTGAAAAGTGCATAATCGAATTTACTCAGTTTTTTACACACTTCTTCAACATGAGGTTTCCATGTTAGTTTGTTGTCGATTACTATACCTAAGAACTTAGCTTTATTTGCTTCCTCAATGCACGCGTTTGTAGGTAATACTAACGTTTGAGTTTTCGCAGCGTTGATTAAAGTAAATAACTTTTGTCTTACCTAGATTTATTATTAAATTATTATTTGTAGCCAATTTATAATGTCACGTAAACAAGTATTAATGTCATTCTCATAGTTATTTTTATTTGTACATTTTATTACAGCTGTACTGTCATCTGCAAAGAGAACCATTTGGTTTGATGTTACTTTCGTGAGATAATTAATATATGTATATTAAAAAAGTGGTGGCCCTAGTACGCTACCCTATGGGACACCATATCTTACGTGTCTCGGGATACATAAATGGTTCCTAATGTAGTCTTTGGACATATTCTAGCAATTCTGTACATTGAAGCCTATTACTTAAGTACGATTCTATTAGTTGTAGGATTGTCCCTTTTACACCATAACTATGTAATTTTTGTAACAGAACCTTATGGTCCACAAAATCAAAAACCTTTGTCATGTCAGTATAAATTGCACAGACAGGATTTCTCTTATCTACAGATGACATAACATTAGCCAATAGATCAAATAGTGCTATATTAATCGTGGTATTCTTACGAAATTCCTTTAGTTCTTTACAAAATAATTCATATTTTTCGAAATATGCGTATAAAAGAATGATACTAGACGACTTTTTCAAAAAAAATTGAAAAAATTGGTATTTTTGCAATTGTTCTGTAATTTTTTACATCGGTTTTGTCATCTCTTTTATATAAAGGTTTTATTATAACCTTTTTGAGATTATTTGGAAATATGCCATCAGCAATACACAAGTTAATTATATGAGCTAATGGTGGTACTAAGTATTACTTCTTTAGCAAATTTTATTACTTTCGTAAACACGCCATCATATCCAACAGTACTTGTATTTTTTAGGCTGCTTGATGTCAGTTTTTACGTTATTTTCAATTGAATCAATAAAATAATTGTTAAATTCATTTGCAATGTCCATTGGGTATGTAAACGACTGATCATCTCTTTTTACGCACATAATAGTAGGCTCCTGTGATAAACACATCTTAGATGTATTTGTTATTTGCCACGTAGCTTTTGATTTATTTTGGGCGGTATTTGAAAGTGATTATTTTAATGTGCGTGTGAACTGAGGGACCACACTTGGAATTCGCGAAATGAAAATCCTAGGATTTAGTAGTAGACTTAAAACAATTGTAGAATGAATCTGGGAATTTGTAAATAAGTATATTAAAAACTAAGACCCATAAAGTGTGGTCCCTCAGTTCTCACAGACGATCAGCCAGATCTCGGAAAATATCTTAAAAAAGAAGGTTTTGTGAATACAGACATTTAGTAAAGAATTTGTAAAGATATTTACAAAATAACAGACCAAAAAGCATTAAAGATAAAAAAAAATATAACGATTGAACTGTGGTCCCTCAGTCCACATAGCAAAGATAAATATTTTAGTAAATATTACTGAATAAAATTAATAAAACCGTTCTTTTTCTACATAAAGTTTTAGTAAAAGTCTTAAAACATTTTGTAAAAAAGAAATGGAGCAATAATATCGAAGCATTTTGAAGATAGCGATGATTAAAACTGGTCCCTCAATCCTCTCCTCCACTGACATCTGTGCGTGTGCTAGCTGCTAGACGAGAGGAATATCAGAAAGTCTAGTGTACTTAACTTTTAGTAATAAGTTTCTACTAAATAATAGGTATCTAAAACTGTGTATTTCTTACCTCTTAGCTGAGATACTATTATTTTTTTTAAATCCTTATGAAAACAGATAGATAAGTGTGACCACACAATAAAACAAAATGTAGACAGTACTATTATACTTTATTTAATATATCATTATTTAGACGAAACGAAAACAAGGTTGTATGGTTAATGTAATGCTATATTACATGGCTTATGTGTATTTAGTAAAAAGTAACGAAGAATTTAGATGTAGTGAATAAAATAATCCCACACAAAAAACGCTCGAGAGAGAGAAAACGTATAAATGTAAGTCGAGATAAAAAAAAATCCAAAAAAATTAAATCTAATATTTCTACTGGATATTTTAATGCGGATTCAATATTTTCTGATCAACCCTCTTTTATTGAAAATTGGAGAGGACAAGCTGGAATGAATAAAGAGAAAACAAATCATAATGTAAAATTATTAAAATATGGTAACTTGTGTCGTTCGGTATTACTAAATGATAAATATGTCACTTTTATGAATACTTGTGGTTTCGATTCTGTGATGTACTTTTTGAGTGCAGGATTTAACGAAAATGAGAATATTCGAGACGTTATGGCCACTTTTGACAAATATTTAATTCCACAATATATAAAGAACCTCTGCGACATGGAATCTACAGACGATGACATTTATTTAATGAGAGCAAAAATTGCTGCACAATATTTTAGCTCATTAAATGAGAAAGGAAACCATATTAGCTATGATTGCCAGTGTAATATCACATATATCATCATCTGCCTAGCCTTTTCCCAACTATGTTGGGGTCGGCTTCCAGTCTAACCGGATGCAGCTGAATACCAGTATTTTACATGGAGCGACTGCCTATCTGACCTCCACAACCCAGTTACTGGGTAATACGAAACCCCTTGGTAAGACTGGTTGTCAGACTTTCGGGCTTCTTTCGGGCAGTGAAAGCAGGTATAAATCCGGAATAAAAACTATTCCCAGTAATTCACACTGTTTTATTATACCCGTCATGAAATCGACACAACAACAACACAATACAATTTTTAACTACATAATTCCTTTCTGCAGGTTAATTTACAACTAAACGAAGTTCTCGGTGTATATAGCACTAGCTAGGCATCTAGGTAACCCAACACATGCTGCATCAAATCAAATCAAAGGTTGCCTGAAAGAGAACGCAGAAAGCGATAAGGCCACCCATTGCATATTTTGTAGTGTTTGTTTTTTTTGTTTTGAGTTTTTGTGGTGTGCATAGTATTGCGCGCCACAATTAATGCCTGGTACATGGTGACATTAGTTACCACTAGTGCCATCTAGTATAGAGTAGCAGAACTAAGTTACCACTAGCGCCATTTATTATCGAGTAGCAGAACTAATAGATCCTTCTAGAAATTTCGATGCTAGAACTATCGACTTCTTATCCTTCTAGATATTTCTACAATAGAAGGTTCTGGAACTATTTGCGGCACTATATAAGGCCGGGACTAGCCACGACCAGGCAGACTTGGATCAGCGATACATGCGAATACATCAAAATCGATCTTCAAGTGCGACTTAAGAGCAATTGTGTTTTATTATTAGTGTGTTTGAGTTATTGTTGTTAGTATGTTTTTGTTGTTGTTGTTGTTCGTGTAATTTTTGGTCATTTATATCGGCAGTTTTTATTGTCACGAACCCGAAGCTTGTAACAATAGTATACATATAATTATAAATAAATAAAATGCTGAAGGAAAAATAAAAGGTTTACACATTCTGCCCATAAACAGAGCCGAAAGCTTCATAAATATTTATGAAACAAGTAATATTCAATCTTTTGTGTTTTTTGCTCGTTATTTAAAACTAGCTTCTGCCCGCGGCTTCGCCCGCGTGGATGTCGGATCTCTTTGGCATCTGCTGGCAGGCAATTTTATCGAAATACGAGTGGTTTAGGTGTGAAAATGTAACATACAGACAGAATTTATAATTTTATATAGTATAGTACTTTGCTCGCGACTTCGTCCGCGTGTACTTTTCTCTTAAAATTTCGGTACGGTCGCGGTTATTAATGTAAGTAGTATAACCTTTACCGCGCGTTCACAGCAATACAGTCCGTATTGCTGTGAACGCGTGGTAAAGGCCGTACTTACGTCTGTGTGCATAAAGTGATGTATCAACACAGAACGCTCACCTTATAATTCGCACACTGGCTTGCGTCGAACGAAACAAAAAACATACCGTCGCTTTTGCACACAGGCTACGTAATTACGTATGATCTTGGTTGGTTCATAACATTGCTAAAATGGAACTCTACATCAAGTACCAATAGCTGGTAGTCTTATGTATTGGATTATTGAACGCATAGGTCTGGGTTCCAATCCCGAGATGGGACTTTTATTTTTCTTTTCCAACAAAAATCTTTATTCGTTATTTTGTTATTCGTTTTTTATAGATTAATAAACAAGAATCATAATGTAATAAAAATTTTCATTATTATATCGCTATAGTAAAATGGGATTAAAATAAAAATGTTTTATAAGTGATTTCAAAATGTTTATTCCTTATAATTTTATAAACTAAAAAATAAATAAATAAATAAACTTCTAGTCAAAACAGTTTATTTTCTCTTAAAGAACAATTTATTGAAGTAAAGCAGGTAATCAATGAACTACGACCCTTAGACTTTAAATATTGTATCTTAGTAATATAATAATATTGTGCTATAAATACTAATGTGTGTGGGTACTCTAAGAAATCACAACTAGCAAATCTACCCACGTAAATAAAAAAAGTTTGAAATCCTTGTGCCAATACAATTGAATTACTCAGTAGTACTACTTTTTGTCTACTACCAGTGCGTTCGTTTTAACTTCAGTTGCCTATCTCAAACGTTAAAGTTAACAAATCGTATTTATTAGGACTTATTGCGGTTATAGCTTAAGTAGTTATTCATTTTCATTATGAAAAGAAGATTGAAACTAAACCTCAAAATAATCCTTATTACGGATATGACACAATATTATTTTAATATTACTAAAATCAATTTGTAATTTATAACTTAATACTTTGTTTGTATAACCCCCATTATTATCAATGCTATCAAGTAAACGCTGGCGCATGAATCCAACAATATTGAAACATATATCTGTTCCTCTTAAATGTTCCCACATTTCCATGCAATGCAACTTTAACTTCTCATCAGATCTCTCATTCCGTGCTGCTCATTCCATCGCTGTATTGCAAAATGTAAACGTTCTTGTTTATGTTTTTCAATCAAATATGGACGAAACGAAAACCAGCTCAAAAAGCTGGTTTTCGTTTGTTTTCGAACGGTTCGTAAAGATGTGTCGAATAATTCGGAAAAATATCTCGTTGGTATGAAACTACTTCTTCCTGGGGGCATCTTTTGACTCTCCGACTCACAGTAGGTATTTCTCTAAAACAAAAAACGAGTACTGTTAGGCTACAAGCAAAATACGAATATTACCAATTTGAAACAAAATTATTTTGAAAATAGAAATGTTAGGTACATATTATATAATTATTATACTTAATGTTATATGTTATATTCACCAATATTTTTTTTTTATATTTAGGCTTTATGATAAATATAAAACATTTTAAAAAATAAAAAAAAGATCAGCAGTTATACTTTAATTAGAAAAATAACGATAAAATAATTAAATCATAATACTCACACTCAGTCCGGTTTCATCAAATATCTGTAATATAATATTAAGTCCACTTTTACGCAGCGCGATAATATCTGCTTTTATCTCAATATTTAAATTTCCTTGCATTTAAAAATTAACTACAACCCGCTAATAGATTAAACATACGTCACTAATCTACAATAACAACCAACCAAAAACAAATAACGTTCTATTTCGTCGTAAATTAACTGCATCTGTCTACCTTATTATTTATTTATATTTCTGTGGGTCTAATCATAAAGTTTAATGAATTATGTGAACAAGGCGAACATAATAGGCGGCTTCCTCCTCTCTCCTACTTGATCTATGCTGTGCCCGGCAGGGTCCACAATTGTGACTAATTTAATTATTTCCTACTAACTATGTATATACATTATGGTACGCAATAAAGAATTGCGAATTGAATTGAATGATACGGTACTATATTCAATAGCGTGATTATTTGATATAGATGAAATTAAAAAAAATTGCCACCGCGCGTGAGATTCGAATCCACGGCTCGCTACGCATGAACGTGCTTACCGACGTATGACAACCGCTAGGCTATCATGCCATTTAACCTAATGGTTGAATTTATGAACTAAGTACAGTCAGTTGCAAACGAATGTGAGAGTGTGTGTCTACGAGTATAGTATAGAAATTACTCATTAGAAGAAGGTCGCAAGTTAAACAAAAGTATCAATCTATTGCTTCGTGACACTGTCACTCCACTTTTGACCCTTACTGTAAGTTTACGATCTTTATCATTTATTTATTTAATTCGGTTTAATTTTAAAATTTACAGATCAAATGAATAAGATTTTTGAAATAAACCTTGTCGTCCCCTTTTACCACGACAGGCTTTGTTTGGAGTATTTATACCCATTTTCGAGTTAATGGAAGCAAGCAGTAAAATCCACCACTTAAACTTTATTACCTTTTTCCAACCCCGGTGAGAGACGATTTTTGAAAAACCCTTAAAACACATACTTTTTGTTTTAAGTATTAGTACCGAGTTTCGAGTTAATCTAAAAATTAATATATTTTCTTACCTATTAACTTTTTCACCCCTGTGAGGATTTTTTTTAAACTAAAAGTGACCATCTGTATTAATTAATGAGGCAAATATTGCCAAGTATCAAGTTTATTAACCAAAGGAAAAAGATAGTGGGATGAAAAGACGGGATACAGTTAATATGTATTAACTGTATCAAGGTTTTTCAACCCACTGGCGTAAAACACAAAAAAAATATTGGGATGTTTCCATAATTTGACTCAAAGATGATGTATACCACTTTTGAGCTAAACAAGGCACGTAGTAAAATACTCCCCTTAAAAAATTAACTACCCCTTTTGCCGCGTCGGCGGTCGATTTTTGAAAGACCCAAAAACTTATCACCACGTCTTTCCTGTCAAAAGTATTAATTCTGACTTTCGAGTTAATCGGATCGCGAATTCAAATTCTTCCACAAAAACTTTAACACCCCTATATCCCCCTTTGTGGGGTAGGTTTTGAAAAACTTATAATGATAAACTTTATTACTTACTTAGGCAAGTATTCATGCCAAGCTTAAAGTTTATCAACTGAATGAATAAGATTTTTCATATAAACTGTATCCCCACTATTCATCCCCACAGGAGTGGAATTTTGAAAAATCGTTTGGTATGTATTCATAACTTGATTCAAAGATTATTTATTTATACCTATTTTCGAGTTAATCAAGCCACACATTATAATCCTCTCCTGTAAAATAAAATACCCCTTTACAACCCGTTACGGGTAGATTTTCGAAAAACCCTGATACATTTTATTCTTTGTTTTTGGTCTTAAGTATAAACACTGAGTTTCGAGTTAATCGGACCGTGCATTCAAAAACTTCCACACAAAATTCAACACCCCTATATCCCCCTTTGAGGGGTAGTTTTGAAAAACGTATAATGATAAACTTTATTACTTACCTAGGTGAGTATTTTTGAAAAGTTTCAAGTTTATTAACCTAATGAAGAAGATTTTTCATATAAACTGTATCCCCGCTTTTCACCCCCACAGGGGTGGAATTTAAAAAAATCGTTTGGGATGTATTCATAACTTAACATAAAGATTATTAATATTTTATACTAATTTTCGAGTTAATCAAGCCATGCAGTAAAATCCTCCCCTTTACTTACACATCCCACATTATTCTTTACTTTCGATCCTAGGTATAAATACTGAGTTTCGAGTTAAAAGGACCGCGCGCTAAAATTCTTCTATACCACTTTGAAACCCCCAACCCCTTTTCAGGGGGTAGTTTAGAAAAACATAAAATGGCAAACTTCATAATTTACTTAGATAAGTTGCCATTGGTGCCAAGTTTATTAACTTAAGGAATAAGATTTTCCATACAAATAAAATCCCCCCATTTCACCCTCTTAGGGGTGGAATTTCGAAAAACCCTTTCTTAGTGGATACGTACTCTTCACGAAGAACACACCCTCCAAATTTCATGTCTCTAGGACCTGCGGTTTAGGCTGTGCGTTGATGTATCAGTCAGTCAGTCAGGACTTTGAATAAACAGGATAATTTTTTAAACGCACTGAATAAAAAATTATCCTGTATATGTAGATTGATCTCATATTGTCTATACTTATAATAAATCTGTAGAAGTGAAAATTCTGTACATTGAAAATATCAAAAAAATAAATGACAGGGGTGTTACTAGACCGACACCGAACCCAAAAATGTGATTAAAAAAATTTTTGTCTGTCTGTCTGTCGGTCTGTCTGTCTGTCTGTCTGTCTGTCTGTTTGTTCAGGCATCACGCAAAAACTACCGGTTCGATTACGTTGAAACTTGGTATAATTATTCTTTAATATCCTGGGCACCACACTGGGTACTTTTTATCCCGGAAAAGTATATACAATAAAAAACAAACTTAATTTTGCGGTTCGATCCCTAGACCCGATTACTGCACCAACCGCAAATAATAAGTTTGTCGTAGGTTAAGTCACCCGCAATGGAGTTCATTTTTATTCCTTTTAGTTTTTAGAGTTATTTAGGTTTATTTTTATGTAAGTCGTAGGTATAGATTTTAATTTTAAAGTATAGGTAGTATATTTGATAGTGTACGTAGTGACCGTAGGTTATTTTATAATACTGTTAGGTAGGATTAGTCATTCGTATAGATATTAGTTTTTAGGGATTTTGCTTATTTATTGAGTTTAGATTAGTTATCATCAGAAATAGGTTTATTTAGGTAGGTAGGTATTTAATTTTCTGTTATTGAGTTTTTTTTTTTTAATTAGGTAGGTACTTAGGTAAAGATATCATATAGGTACCCTCTTAATCACCACTAATGAGACACAATTGGTTTTCTATTGTAATTAGCCACAAAGGGCCCGCGAGATAGATGGCATTCTGGGGAAGCACATAGGTACATTTTATCCTGTTAGCACGTTCCCGTGGGATAATTTCCGACATCCACGCGGGCGAAGCCGCGGGCAGAAGCTAGTATTCAATATGATCTAGGATTGCTTCTTATAATCATATGTATCTGTAACATTTTAGTCTAAACGTGTTATAAGGAATGTGTTATTTCTGTTTATTGCATTATTATTTGAAGGTCGAGGCTTTATCCTGTTCGGTACAAAGTGAATCACTTATTCTTTGAAAACATTAACCTAACCTTTACAAAATTACAAGATATTTGTGTGGTTTTCTTTTTATATTTAATGTGTGTATTTCCAGAAAAACGCACAAGATATTGAAATGGATCATTACTTAAAATGTCATGCCTAATGTCAGAATGTCCCATGTTGTATTTTCTCAAGCAGCGATCAGAAGGCCAATTCCCGAAATTAAAAACGTTCAAAATCTAGTCGCAATGTCATCTCAACGACAGTCAATCGTATCCTGCGTGTCCTGCCAGCTGCACGTTCAGGGCCTGATAGATGCTGGTGAAGGCGCCAAACAAGATTTCTGGGCCGAGTCTCAGTTTAGATTGCTATCGACACGCTAAAAAGAAGAAGGAGTGATTTTTAAATTTTCAAACAGGATAATACGCGTATTTACATAATATATAAGCTATGAAATTTAATCAACTTTATGAACGTTTTGATATCTATAGATCTTATAAAGTATTAAAGTTTTGGTAATGGTCACTTATTTTAACTACTTTTATGCAAATATTATCTCTAAAGTGGACCGATTATTCCTTCATTATTGCAATTTAATTTGCCTCTTCTGATCCTTACATTTTGGTAAATTAAAAAATTAAAAAGTAAAAAATCCGTGAAATGTTTAAGTAGGTACCTATTTGCATGGTTGTAATCTTTATCCATTTTTAGATTAGTGCAATTCTTTACCGGCCCTAATAAATTGGCTTTTAGGGTGGGTTTGGACATATCACAATAAGTATAGCTACGAGTATTAAGGGGCCAGCTTATTCACAAATTCCATGGTTGACTGACTGAGTTGATGACTGTGCGGTCACCAACCCGGTCAAGTGGCTACGGGCAATTCAACCTTTGTGGCATACGACATCTACGGTACCTACAATAACATCGGTTAGCAAAAGAACATCAATAAAATAATTTTTTTTTTTCATTGTATTGTATCTGAGCACGAAACTTCAAGGAGTAATAAAACAAAAAAGATGGTAAATAAAACAATAAAGATTTTCAATTTTTACAGCTTAGGTAGGTATATTAAATTACAGCATTGCCAAATCATATAATATCATTAATATTACGGTTATAATTAAATAGGGGAGCGTAGGTATTCACTCCGTAGTCGTATCAACCACTCGAACAAATACTTCATATTCTAACTTTATCTTACTCGTTAGAGCGTTTTCCACGGTATTTAGAACCTTACTGCCTCTAAAACTGTAGTAGGAGCCGAATTTTTCGCCTTGAGGGAGCTTCAGCGTTGGAGGATACCTGAAAAAGCAAAAAGGTAACATATTAATCAAATACATTTATTATAATGCATAGTGGATATTGAAGTCAAGTACTACGATATTTATTTAAGAAAGAAAAATCATTTTTTTTTTATTGTTTATAAATCTAAAACAGTTTACAAGCATTTGATGACCCTTTAAAAATACCACACAAACCATCGCGGGTTTAACAGCGGTATGGCCAGACACGGCAACTCGGTGCCACAACATCGTGTTATCTTCTGCTTAAAGTACAAGATCATCATAGTACGTTATCATGATTTGTTCTCATATTGTTGTCATATTGATACAGTTTTCAGTGAAATCATCGAAATCGTTGTGCAAAGGTGTGGTAGGTATGATCATTGCATTTCTACATAAGGCGTGAACCGGGAGTGCTGCGTCAACTGGAACTTAGAGTGCCGGACCGATACGTGTGGAGGCGGCGACGCCCGCAACTGCTAAACGTGCCCGAGACCAGAACCAATCTACTGGCGAAAGCACCCCTCACCCGAACAATCCGTGGGGTGAACGAAGTCCATGAGAGACTGGATATTTTTTCGTGATCTTTGATGAGAGTTTTATCAAATATAGTTACTTATGTAAGGCAAAAAGTTATATCATTTGTTGTTAGGTATGTAAGGTTAAATAAGTTAATTTTAAGTTGATAACAACACTTTCGCATTAGGTTAAGGCCTGTAATTATGGTTGTAAGGTTGATAAATAAATAAATGAATCATGTAAAACTGATTCAAACTTCCATTAACAAAGTTATAATAAATTGGTTGCCCTCTAATACACACTGCCCCGACCTCGAGCCAACCTGCGCCGCTGAGCCGCTAGTTTTAAATTCGTCCCTAAATAATTCCGATCCAACCTGTCCCTTGCTGTTCTCTCCCAGTGACCCCCTTAGCCGAGGTCCGTACCCCACAGGGGGTGCCCTTAGCGTGTAGTAAGCCCTGGCTGGAAGTGTTCATTTATTGAGGAATCCACAGGCAAGCCCGGTTAAGCAGACGACAACCTCATAGGTTGAACTGCGAGATGCCATTCCCAAAAAAAAACGAATACACAGACCAAAACCAATATTTTAGTGTATGACCAAGAAGGTGCATTGTTCTTAGTTATGTCAATGTTTACTCAGGATCACATGCGCTCCTTGTGGGTAGGTATATATTGAGTTAAAGGTTAAATTAAATACACACAGATACCTAAGACTAAATAAAGAAATTACCATTAGAGTGTTAATTGTATGTTTATTTTTTAATTCTTACCAAGTCGTGCCAATTTGGTAAATGTTTTTTTTTTTCAAACCAAATGACTTGTATTGTCATCCAGTCGCCTAAGAAACGATATCCATATCATAAAGTAAAGTAGGTACAAAATAATCACAAACACCGTAAAGATTTCTAGTAAGAGGGATAAAATAAAAAAATCTGCTGGAAGAACATCATTTTGGCGCCTATTAATCAGAGAATCCAAAAGACGAATGAGTGTAAAATTATTTCATTAATAATGTAAGCATTTTTGGATCATAATAGAAACACCTACCTCACGCCTTAAATGAATACTTCATAACCAGCCTATAATGTTCCCACTGCTGGGAGACAGGCCTACTCTCGGTGAGAGGGAATGGGCAATAATCCACCACGCGGGTCCAGTGCGGGTTGGTAGATGTCACATGTCTTCAAATTTTTGGTTTTAAGACATGTCGGTTTCCTCACGATGTTTTCCTTCACCGTTTTGAGAGTAGTGGTGATGAAATTAAATACACAAAGTGCCTGCTTGGGTCCGAACTCACGACCTAGGTACAACTCGTAAGTCGGGGCCGATACCACTGGGCCACCACTGCTCTAATAATTAATCAAATGATAATAATGATCTGATAATTACCTTATCTTATGTTATCTTAATGAATACTACTAATCAATATTTCCATGTAAACGAATAACTTCTAGAGACTATCATCAGTGCAATTTAAAATTAGAATTTAAAACATTGCGAGATTAATCCATTAACAAAACCTATCAGTTATTGTTAACAAACGTAAGAAATAATTTTTACTTACTGAGTGACAAACTCCGAGTGGTTTGTCGTTGGCTCCAAATATTTGCATTTTACAGCTATCTCCTTATCAGCATACACCTTTCTGTAGTGGTCTGGGTTTTCTTCGTATTTGTTCTCAAAGATAATGGACTCGTCCGAGACATATCTGTCTATTAAAGACTTGATCACTTTGTGAATGTAGGGATACCTATTGGCATAACTCCTTGAGCCGATGTAATCAATTTTGTTTGGTCTTGGACCACCAGGGCCTGGCGGTCCAGGAGGGCCAGGTGGCCCAGGTGGGCCATTAGGTCCGCTAGGTCCGTTTGGTCCAAACCCTCCGTTTCCTCCGTAACCGCCATTTCCTCCGTTCCCACCATAACCTCCGTTGCCTCCAAATCCGCCGTTGCCTCCAAACCCTCCATTAGGTCCAACCTGATGAACATACCTGTAGTCGCCATCATCTTCTGGATATAAACCTTGTTGGTATATGTACGTGTACTTTCCTTCGTCGCCCGGAATATATTTCCCTTCATCTAACGGTCTGTAGTATCCTCCATCATCGTATACTCTATATTTCTTAGGATTGTACTTCCCATCGTCATAAGGTGAACAATGTATGACTGCCCACAGCGTAATCACAAATACCTGGAAATAAAATACATTGATCTGATTAGGTAAAAACTTAATGCATATGCACTGTTTTAAATACAAATTATTTTCTAATGTCAAATCATTATAAAGGCCTACAAGTACGTAATCTTTATCAATTATTTATAAGGTAAAAATCTGAATGATATTTGCATGTCTCGTATTAAACAATAATATTTGTTTTAGAAAATTAAGATATTTAAGGTATCGTAAAACAACCCTTCAAAAATCTGAAGAGAAGTTCAAGACCCGATAAAGAGGCCCTTGACCATAAAATTCACAAACATCTTGTATTTTTCATGTAACAGCATTCCGAACTTTTATTGTCACCTTGTTTCTAAACGATGCCAAAAGTAGTTCTAATTTTAATTGATATTTAAATATTCTACACGTTCTAAAATAAAAGTCACTGCGTATATTAACTATGATGCATACGATATTTAATTAACTGGTACTTACAAATTTCAGAGCATTCGCCATTTTCACCAAAGAATTCACTCGCAACAGCTATCAGATACTCGTCCAGATGGCCTGTTATCGCCACAAATTATGTTATTGGTCTGAAACTAGATCAAATAATGTGTCATAGGTTAGCACCTCGGAGGCAATACATTTATATTGTCAAAATTATCTCCTTCATCATTGACATTTAACTATCTAACATTTAAATGCATAATAAATTTTATTTAAAACGTACCAAAAGTGGAACAGAATCCTTAAATCAAGGTGTGACGAGGCCAGACAAAATCATTAGCATAGCTTATAAATTACAAATAGTTCCGATGCGACTAAGATGAGCGATATTAATCATTCACTTAGCACTTCAACTTTGCATTTTTATATTAAATATATTTAGTCACTAACTGAGCAATACCCGAGCAGTTTGAGACGACCGACTTGCAAGAGAGTCGTAATTCTCTTATGGAATGTTTGAAGATCCACTTCACACATCGATTTGCATAAAACAAAAATGATTAAAATGCAACAATATAGTGCCCACTGCGTTCACAAGACCTCATTCCATTTACATCTAGGTTCTTGACTTGGTTGACTTAGTTGACATACAAAATTTAGTCCGTTTGCCTTTAAGTAGGTGTTGGGATACCTACGTGTTGTGAAATAAGTCGCATCATTTTATAAAGATAAATATGCAGTCAATAACAACTTTATTGTACCATTTGCACTTTTATTTATTAATCTACGGTTTACGTCACTTGTTTTTTACTCTAAGGTCATAAAAGATTGCATCTAGAAAATGCACATGCACATTCATAGCTGTAGATTTGTACCTAAATTGGAAAATCGCAGTTGTGGCACGTCACAAGTAGGTATAGTTTTAGCTTTCAAACAATGAATTTAATAGACCAAAATTATGATTTTTATATAGGTACTCATAAATAACCGATGGGGACTAATATAATATTTTAGGGTTCAAAGAAGCTAATAAAATAACCCTTTATCTAAAGATAGACCGTTATGTGTGTCTGTTTATTACCTGTCTATCTTTTTGTGGTAAGTACTTTTTTAGTAATTTCTAAAAAAACTGGGTGAGGCTCAACAGTAATAATTTCAATACGAGTAAGTTCTAATCGTCTATAGAAAATCTTGAACTGCTCGGAACCCTCAATCGTGAAAATGAGAGTAGGAGGTTAAGTCCAGACATAGATAACTATGATAGTGTAAACTATGAGGCGATAAAAATCCAAGATTGGAATATACCACGTATTTTCGGGCTATAAAGATCAATCAATTTCTACTATCAATCAATCAAATTCTACCTAGCACATATCTTAAGATGTCCCCTACCTGCTAGCTTGTGGTTTGCTTTATGCAGATAAGTGCACCCACTCAGATGAGGCAAACCACAATAGATAAACTGATTTATTGATTGATGCGAAGGACGTGATATTTTGGCATTCATGTATTTTATTTCCTGTCACACTGTTTATGTAAAATCTTGTTTGCTTCACAATTTAAAGCGTTTAATATTTATATATATTGTAATTCGTTACAATATATAAATTTGTGTAATGTTTTGTCAACACTGCCTTGAAAATTAGACTCTATTAGATGATATAATGCACCAAATTACATCATTTGACATTTTAATAACATAAAAAATGCGCTCTTGACCGTAACCCTTACCTTATTTGATATTATTTACGACTAAATTACAATTTATATTTTTGTGGTCCAAATATGGATTTTACTCTAAATATGGGGTAAGCATTATACCTACGTCAATAATTAGGTAACTTTATGTACCTAGTAGAAGTATCAATAAATAATTTAGTTTAAGACATTTACTCAGTTTATATACGGGGTCAAATTATATTAGCTAGCGAAACTCCGCAGACGTGATGAGTATCGATATCTAAACATGATAAAAAAACACAAAAAGGATTTGAGGTTTTTTTTGAGGCGGGAGGGAGGGGGGGTCATTGACCGCTTCTAGTCTTGTTACTTGGAGTATGAGTTATTATTATCTCCTTTATTTCAATGTAAATACGAGGTAAATTATATTTTTAAATATTAGAATATAAAAAGTATAAAAACATTTAAAAAATTAAAAAATAGTATCCCACTGGTATCGGGAACAGGGTCCATGCTACCGGTAGTCAGGGCTCCAAAGAGAGGAACCTCCTGACAACGCCAGCCGTGTCCAGAAGTACCGCTTTCTGAATCAAGACCTTGATTCAGCTACCAAACGAGAGCCTGGGTGTTGGTTAGAGTGGTTGTGAGGCTCTTGGCTATTAAGCCATTGGCTGTCACGACTATTTATATCGGCACGATTATTGCTGAGTCCACATCCCACATGTCGACAACCTCGTGAGCCAAGTCAAGATACTTGATTGATATTATCTTTCTCGGCTTACACGAGGTTCTCATCATGCGGGACGGTTATGTCAACAATTATTGCGCGCCGCTCTGATCGATTCACCACCACTATATCAGGCTTATTAGCAACAATAGTCCTGTCAGTGATAATAGATCGATCCCAGTACAATGTGATATTTCCATTTTCGAGAACTGGGTCGGGCACTACTTGTAGTACGGCGCCTCCGATTCCACAAGGTTGTATTTCAGAGCAACTTGCTAATGAATTATCCTGGCTACAAGGTCGTGTCTATGCAAGTACTCTCCGCTAGCTAGATGAGAACAACCGGAAATAATATGCCTGATTGATTCCCCCGGCCGGTGGCATGCCCGACGGATGTCAACCGTGCCGTCTTTCACAATAAATCTCCGGTAATTGTTCGTCATCATAACTTTGTCCATAGTTGCACAGACAAAACCTTATTATTATTATTATTATCAGCCTGTGATGTCTCACTGCAAGGGAAAGGCCTCCCCAGTCTCTTTCAAGTATGAGTTGATAAAATTAAATGATATTTAATGTGACTACTTAGTAACAGCGGTCGAAAAACACGCAGAAACACAGAAAAAACACACACAAAAACACAGAAAAAATATCATCAAATTATTTTTTTTTTCTCATGTTTACATATCAATACTCATCATGTCTGGGGAGTTTCACTAGCTAATTTAATTTGAACCTGTATTTTTATCGTTATAAACCATAGTAAAAAGTACTGAAATATGTACTACTTATGAGTATGACATAAATAAAAACACTTAATGTAAAGAACCACCAACTAGAAATATCGACTCGCTCTTGCAAAATTGTACTCTTTTGTTGTTAAAACCAGTTCTTGCACTTTCGTCATGACTATAATACCGACAGGACTCTCCAAAGCTTAGTAAGGGTACAAAGTGGTGACACCTCCCATCCTTAGGTGGTCGGGTCAAGGGCCTGATGTTGGGAGCAGTTATCCTCGACACAGCTTGGAAGATCCGAATTCCTATACGAGTTTTATGTAACTTGAAATATAAAATAATGTATAGGGATGAAATTATGTAATGCATGCATACCTACATGCATGTTTTTTCTAAGCTTTCTAACTATGATGACCACTCAGGTATTCGTATGTTCGATAAGATCATTCAGTTTATATAAACTGTAATGACCTCTTTCTCTTTTTTTTGTATTAATTAAATAAATTATGGGTAAAGAAAAACTTAAAACAAATACTTAATTAACGAGGAGTTAGTCCCAAAAAAGAAAATTCAATATATAATAATATGACCGATCGATACTACGAACGACCTTGCAAGAAAAAAAACAAATAAAATTCTATACACACACCGAATAGTGCTACTGTTTTTATTTTATTGTTTTATAGCTATATAAAACTAAACAGGCTAGGTAGCCTGTTTAGTTTCTTATACCTACAAATCAAAACAAACAAAGAAAGATTCATGCAATATACTTAGCTACATGTAAGTACATGTAGCTAGGTAAATTCTAGGTAAGCTTTCTAAACAATGAGAAAAGTTGCTTACCAATTCCAAATTACCAAAATAATGTAGATACGTGGACTTTGTTTTACAGACACTTATAAGACTACTAATACCTGTTAAAGTCTTTGGTATTTATAAGTGTTAAAATACATTATCACCACACTGTCATTCCTTTCTTTGAATTGAAGTGAATAAAGATTTAGGTAATTCCTTGAACTTAAACAAGATGTAAATTCTATTGGTGAATTCATGTTATTTTCCTCAAATAAATGAATCACATTTCCCAGCAGATATTAGGTATTCTAATACTCAGACGATGTCATCGGTTCATTGAATTTAATCTTGATAAAAATACCCGTACCTATGAGTCCACATTTTCTTGTTTATGCTTTTTTTTTTAACTATTTGCATAACATTATTAAAAACAAAACAACTTTTTCAGGGATCTATTAATTTCCTTATAATCCTATTATACCTAATATTTCGTTAATATAATTTTATAGGGGGATTAACGTAAAATTATAATTCTTGGACACTAATAATATTACCATAAAGTAGTTTTGCTTACTCACCTTGCCGCATAAGAATTTACTGACTGGTAATAACATGATGCCTTATATCCCTCAAAGCTCAGCTCACATATGCAAAGTATATATTAATGTACATACAAGGTGCAGAAACCCGTTTAGTTTAGGTCGATAACCTTTAATTACAAAATTAAGACTATTCATAATAGTCAAAGAATGCGTGTACAAAGAGGAACTTATATCGAATCATACGTCAATGTCCGATCAACCAAACGGTTCACCAACAAAAAATATTTATTTATGTACTGGCAAATTGGCAATTACGAGTATGTTGTAGGTAGTGTTCTATAATTAACTGTGCTTTAATTATATATTTGTTTCTCCAGTTCATAAAAGTGAGCAGGTAATTATTAAAAATATACAGTTTATTGTTCTGAGTCATCTAATCATCATCATCGTGCCACCTACATGTCATTCACTTCTAAATAATTTTAGGTATTTGAGGAAATGTGGACCACATCCCAATATTTTACTGATAATTTGCTGCATTTATTATAAAAGGTCACTCCGAAAACTCGATATTCTTAAGCTCACAGTTCACTGCGCTGTAACATACTCAACTTTACACTTTTTTATAGTATCTACGTTTGTTTCCCCAATACCCGGCGTGTATTGTCCCACCCACGCCTACTCTGTATTAGGGAAATAGCAATCCCCGCATTTAATCAATCCGCAATTAATCATTTAATAATTTGAGGGACTAGCTTATTCCAAGTAACCGGGCCTATGATTCCAGCTACGTGATTCTAAAAAAAAAAACAATTGACAAAAATCCATTATACTTTACCTAACCAGAGGATCGAACCCACATCACAACCAGCAGGCACGCGTGCAACTATACTGTCGAGTCAATCTTCAACTTATTCAAAATATTTTAATTGTTTCTTCACTTCATACAGTATGTACGACAAGAGCGTGACCGGAAAAATTTTAATTTTCGATTATTACATCGTAACATATTATATTCTAGCAATAGTCCGTTCGTAAAGTAGGTTTTTAGAAAAAGGACTTCTCCCGCCATGCATGAGAGTCGCGCACGTGCCGCGCCACGAGCATTGCTCCTGTGCTCGCATCCAAAAGGACCTAAAATATCTCATGTCGATCACGAGATATTTTAGGCTGCAAAGTATTTGAAGATGTAAAGGCCATTCATGATGAAGTTCCTTACTGACACAAAAGCACACAAAAAAAATCTTGACCGGGAAATCTTTGATGTCGTGACTGGCCCTCACAGTCCCCCAATTGTAACCTGTTTTGGGGCGTTCATAAAGCTTTTAAGATTTCTGTGATAAAATACACATATCTAGCTGCCGAACTTCAACGAACATAAAATTTATAGTCGTCATTTAACCGCGACCTAGCCAAAAACGTAGTGGGAAAATGTTTCAAAGATGGCAGGCCATTAGAGACATTGAAGTATAAATCGTGAACCACTTTTATTACGATTTTTAAACGCCATTGTTATTTAAGTTAATTTTGCTGGACTCTGCACTCGACCTGGAACCAGAGGGACAATTCTCGCAATTTTAAGAACGTTTACAGTCTGATTTCTCTCAATCTGTCAATAAACCCCTTAAATTCCCTACATTTTTAACAAGTATTTGACATTGATTGTCGCCGAGATTAGTTTGCGACTAGATTTTGAACGTTTTTAATTACTGGAATTGGTCTTCTGATTTGTCACCGCAATAAGAGAAACCAGTAATGTGTTTCGTTTTAAAATATCCGTGAATTTATATCCTCCTAAATTTTTTAGATTATTAGACTTTCTGTGTGCAAAATCAAGTTTATGTAGCTTTATTAAAAGCACGTTGAAACTATCCTCCATCCGCAAAAACATCAATTTTAACTATACCTTTGTGTGGTGGGTTAGAAGTGGATGTCGCACCCAAGAGAGATACTCTGAAGGGAGAATAGCAGAAGTTTAAAGAACGCTGGAATTAAACTTTTTTATGGTAATTAAAACAACGTATTGTCACGTATTGTCTTTAAAAGCGAAAGTGAATAACAGTATGAATTTAAAACTCTTGCTACTGAAAGAAATAACTATATTCTTTTTCCTTTTTTAGCCTGCAGCTGACGTCATTATGCTGCAACTGCATAAAATATTCGAGGCCAGGTCAGCATTTTTGAAGGTTTTATTATAAATCCTTCTGATGCAGATTGCAGGTTACCTTACTTGTATTATAATGATATTGTGGCCCATCTTACAATAATAATAAATATATGATATGTTATGTGCATATAATGTTAATCCAATGCAAAAGTGTTATATTTACTACATTTATGGATCGCACAGTCAACAAAAGAGATAAGTATGCAGGGTCGTCGGATATAGTTGAAGTTTAGTAAGAAACGGATTGATGTTTTCGGATAAGATTTAATTTAATTAATAGAAAACAAACGGTTCATTTATCAAACTTTCATTTAAAAACATCCATCGGTTTCTTACTAAGCTTCAACTCTATATCCAACGACCTTGCATACTTATCTCTTTTGTTGACTGTACCTACTACCTAAAGGTCTCCACCATTCAATCTATAATTTATAGCTAATCGCTTGAGTGACATACCTACTGATATACGAGTAGTAAGCCGTATCCGGTTCTATTTAAAACCGGCCCCAAAATATTTGCGAAAATGTAATCATGGTTTTACTAAGATGATAATAAAATCACAAACTTATGCATAAATTACCCTAAATAAACCTTGACAATTTCAAAATCGTTGTAGTACACGTCAATCGACATCTAGCATAATGACGGTATAATATTCCTACTGCTGGGACTCAGGCCTCCTCTCTTCGGGTTGGTAGATAAGACATGTCTTCGAATTTTGGTTCTAGGACATGACGATTTTGAGAGCAGTGGTGATGAAATTATTTACACAAAGTAAAACTCCTGCCAGAGTTTGAACCCACGACCTACAGCTCGTAAGGCCCGTTAAATCTACATCTATAAGTTTTTAATCATAATTTTTTAAAATAAATTAAACAAACCCAATAACAAGTATAGCATCTTTATTAAACTTATTCAGGACAGGTACAGCGTAGTGTATTGCTTGGGTACATATGTAAACATATTTACCCAAAAAATGTATTAGACTAGATTTACCGGGGAATGTGAGCGCCCACGGGGACGAAACCGTTCTCATCAGCAGTGTAGTCTACCCTGTAGGTGACACCGTCGGGGCCAACGTACTCGTAGAATCCCTTAGCCCTGATTCCGTCACTTTCGCTGTCGATCTGCTCCAGTTTACCGGCTTCCTCAGCGAGGATCTTGTTCTCGGTTTCATAGAGGTAGTGGTAACCGTCGGGGTTGACCTCGGTTTCTTGGCGGATGATACTGTATTTGTAGTCGTAACCTGAACCAGAAGCAGAACCAGATCCTCTGCCATATGCGCCAGAGCCTGAGGAGCCAGAGCCGGAGGCAAGGCCGCTTGAGAGACTGCCGGAACCGGACTTCCTGGATCCGCTGCCTAGACTGCTAGCCAATCCGCTGCCAGAACCGCTGGACCGGTCACCGGTGTAGAAGCCTCCCGCTGAGCCACGGTCTCCACGGTCACCACTATGGAATATTCAGTTAAGTAAGGCCAACATCGTAAAAATAATCAAGTGTCGTCATTTAAATATTTAAACAAATCTAATTAACACCTGTTAATTTATGATTGACCTATTCAATAATTTGATAATTTAATAGATCACGGATACTAAAATATACTGCTAAGCTGTATGATAAATGATACAATCTGTTTCCTGATTTCAACTATGTATAATCGGGCTTCTGCTACACAGTAAAGGTACATAGTTATCTCTAAATATCTTTTTCACAACAGTGAGCATTTAAAATTAATCGAGCTACCTATTCATGTTTTTCCAGTTACTTGAACCGACTATTTTGAAATTCTTAAGTCTAACACACTACAACTTGCACAATTATAATTTCAATCTGTACTTAAAATACCATGAAAATTATATGTACTCACTTGTAAGCACCGCTGCTATCAGGCCTGTAGCGGCCAGCATCGTCACCACCGCTGTAGAATCCACCAGCACCGCCAGCGTTGCCAGATCCCCTGTAAGCACCACCAGGACCGCCAGCAGATCCAGATCCGGAATAAGCTCCACCGGGACCGCCCGCTGATCCAGATCCGGTGTATTGACCACCGGAACCACCGCGGTCACCACGGTCACCGCTAAACAATATAACATATCATGGTAAGAAAATGTCCCAGATTGATAGGTAGGTAAGAAACTTTTTGAACTCAGATTCCAGAGTTACATTCAAAAACATAGTAATTTATACGAATGCACGTTTGACAGACAAATCGAACCGAATCCAGCAAATTGTTGCCAAATCCTAGATGAATTCCATTTTTGTTTTTAAATATTGCTGTGTAAATAAATTCGCGGATTAGCAATAAAAAAATAAGTAACAGCTTAATGCTACTGTTAAGGTGAAAATGGTGAAAGTAGTTAGTTAATTTAATCCCATTTGGATTAGAAAAAACCGGCCAAGTGCGAGTCGGACTCGCCCATGAAGGGTTCCGTTACGTTACGATTTATGACGTATTAAAAAAAAACTACTCACTAGATCTCGTTCAAACCAATTTTCGGTGGAAGTTTATATGGTAATGTACATCATATATTTTTTTTAGTTTTATCATTCTCTTATTTTAGAAGTTACAGGGGGGGGACACACATTTTACCACTTTGGAAGTGTCTCTCGCGTAAACTATTCAGTTTAGAAAAAAATGATATTAGAAACCTCAATATCATTTTTGAAGACCTATCCATAGATACCCCACACGTACGGGTTTGATGAAAAAAAAAATTTTGAGTTTCAGTTCTAAGTATGGGGACCCCCAAAATTTATTGTTTTTTTTCTATTTTTGTGTGAAAATCTTAATGCGGTTCACAGAATACATCTACTTACCAAGTTTCAACAGTATAGCTCTTATAGTTTCGGAAAAAAGCGGCTGTGACATACGGACGGACAGACAGACAGACAGACAGACAGACAGACAGACAGACAGACAGACAGACATGGCGAATCCATAAGGGTTCCGTTGCCATTTGGCTACGGAACCCTAAAAATCCCGTATTGGGGAACCTGACGTATGACGAAGCAGCAATATTCTCCAGCAACAGTTGCTTATTAGCAATCAAGAAGCAGCTTACGAACCGAAGTTATTTCGCCTATACAGCCCAATTATAACCAAATATACAAAATTAATATCCACTTACTTGTAAGCCCCAGAGTTGTCGGGTACGTATCTGCCAGAGTTGTCGTAGCGGTCGGGGTCGTAGCGTCCCGCGCTGTCGCGACCCGAGGCGTCGTACCGCGGAGCAGCGGTAGTGTAGTACCTCAAAGGCGTAGGCTTGACCACTAGGGGTGTCCGCCGGGTCGTCGCACTAAACGAAAAGGGGTTGAAGGCAGCCCTAGGCAATAAAACAGATTCATGTTAAACATGTATTGTATATAAAAATTGTTCGCGTTGCATGCGTTGAGGTGGCATGGTTAGAACGCAGTCGCTCTTTCAATGCATTGAAAGTGTGAAAGATGTCTGCTACATAAACTGTTACGAAGGTGGTGGTTTCGCCAAAAAATGCAATGTGAGGATTCCCATACTCGGTCAATACAAAAATTTACAACAAGGTAAGTAAAAATGTTGTGTAGAATGTAATTCGCTCCTTCACATAGTATATGTATTCTCTAATAAGTTAATATTGATTTGATACACTTTTGTGAAAATTGCGAAAAAAGTACTATATTTTTGCAGAAGTTCACTCTAGTGTGGTGACACTTCATATAATAATCCTTAAATATTTTTCAAACTTCAGCAGAAAAATCAAAAGGGAAGGTTTTGATAATAAATAGTATAAAAAATCCAGGAATTACCTTCCAGTTTCAGCCGCAAGGGCCACTGTCATAGACAGACAAATCACCTGAAACAAATATACAAAACATAATACACAGCAGTTGCAACAAATTAAGTTATTTATTAAAATATGAATACTAAAAATCAAAGATCTGACACTAATAACTCATAAATTAAATTAATGCTTTATAATATCCGTAAAACTTTATTAACACTGAGTGTTTATCATAAGCTGCATACTAATGGCGAATCAAAGCCATGCATCGATGGGATAACACACCACTTGACACTTACCAAAAAGCCGCGCATTTTCGTTGTTATCAAGCGAACTTAACTACTTGAATGTGCTCTTCTATAGATCAATGCCTATTTATACCTTTTTTATCTAATTTAATAAGGTTCCTCTGTCCAGTTCGTCTCATTTATAATGTGTCGCTGACGCTAATTCATTAGCCAGCGTTTCTCAATCTTTGGGTATCATCTTCTTTGATTAATTTAGTAGCTGCGACAATTTATGATACGAATCGTTGAAATATGGTCGTTTGCTGGTAAACTTTTACGCTATAGCTAGTTATTGTAGACAAGCCTTGACTTGATACAGATCCCATGCTATCTTAATTTTTTATCGTACATAATAATATATACGATATTTTAATAATTCATTGAAACAAGTCTGTGTCTTATCTGAGTGTCATCAGAGCAACTAATAATAAACTCTAAATATCCTGAGTGTTTTATTTTTTAAGGATAAATGAATATTATTTAGTGGGAGTTAAAATATGCAGTTTTATAACCCACTTCACAAGTGTCAATTCTAGGTGTGATGCGTAAAGAAGAAGCTTCTTCTGCATTAGAGCTTAAATATTTGTTCTTTGTTCATAATAAAATATTTCAATTAATATGCCTCAGGCAGAAGGCTTGGAAATCATTTCTAATAAAGTAGGTATATACTTTATTAGAAATTATTTCCAAGTATTCCGCCTCTGGAGATCTTTCAAAGTTTATTTTTATGGAGAATACTTACTTATTCGGAAGTTTATCATATTATCTGTATTTACGCTGGCTGGGTATAATGGTTTTGCCATCAAAATAGTAGCTTGATTTTTTAAAGTCACTCTAATAATAACAATAAACTTTATTGACATTATAAAAAAATATTACAACCATACATATGAAGCTCCTGACTCCTGTGCTAGGCGAACCTGTGTTACAGGAATCAGTGTCCTCCGCCTTACATCAATACACATTTCAATTTTCATGTAATAAAATACAAGTAATAAGTAGCACTAGTAGGTATTGAAACAGTAAAACTAAACAATAAAAAGAAACAACGCGAACGTGTGATTGCGCGTGTGTGTGTGAGTGAGTGAGAGGGTGTGTGCGGGTGTGTGTGTGTGAGAGGGTGTGTGTGTATGTGTGATGATAAGCGAACGCATGTGAGTGTACATGAGTGTGTACATATATGAGTATCTTAATGTTTTTGCATAGTATACGCGTCTTTTATGGTACTGATAAAATTAACTTTTCGGTGTCGTCATAACTTAAGGACTGAAGCCAAGGTCTTAAATTCTGTTTCACCTTAAATAACGTAAGCTTATAAATCGAGATAGAATTATGAACCCGGTTGTAGATCTTTGAACTTAACGCACAAAAGTGTCCAGACGCGAGAGAAGTGCGACATTTGGTAACTTTGCAGACTGGAAAACCAGTATGTCTACTTATTGCGTCTGAACTTATTGGTAACATAGTGTGTCTACGTAGGACAGTACGGAGGATATATAATTGTCGAACTGTAAGGACTTAGGCTTCCGAATACAACTGTCTAGTGGGATAGATTTCTTTTTTGAAGGACATCACTTTAAGTACTGCCTGTTGTGCTCGTTCCGCTCTTAACATAGCTATTTTAAAAGTCCCTCCCCATACCGGAATGCAGCAGGTAATTATAGACTCGCATAACGAGCGGTAGACCATTGTTGCTGTCTCCTTGTCCGCAGAATGTCGTAAGTCTTGTCGTAATCTTACGAAGCCTGGAACATAAAGCGTCTATGTGTGTTCGCCAATCGAGCTTTTCTTCTATATGGACTCTAGATATTTGGTGTGAAGTACCAAAGTGAGGCTAATACATTTACATTGTCTAGGAGCTGTACATACATTTGGGATTATATCTGTGGTAGTTGGAGACTTAGGGCAGTTTGATGAAGAGACCTGTATGACTTTTGTTTTTGCATTATTCAGTGTCAGCATGTTGTTGCTTAGCCAGTCCATTATACAACGCAATGAAGAGTCAACTCTATCAGTTGCCTTGGACCAGTCTCTGTCAAAAATAAGGAGTGCCGTGTCATGAGCGTAAGTGAATATATCACAATGGTAGACAGGTAATTGGCAGAGGTCATTAATGTAAATTCGAAAGAGGGTGGGACCTAAAAATGCCTTGTGGTATACCCTAGCAAACTGGTTCCTCTTTACTGATAATGTCATAAATTTTTACGCATTGACTACGGCCACTCAGGTAACTTTTAAAAATATCAAACCACGCCAAACCACGTATTCCTATGTGCTCCATTTCGGCCACCAGTCTAGGGATTGAGACGGTGTCGAAGGCCTTAGTGAAGTTTAGAAAAATTCCGTAGCATTTAAAGCTTATTGTTAACCAGTTTATATATCCAGTTTATTGTTAACAAAGTGAAATGTCTAACACCGTATCCTCGGTTGAGATACCTTTTCGAAATCCGTATATACTGAAATCCGTAAATACTGAAAAAGGGTGAATAGATTATATTCACCCTTTTTCAGTGTCTTTGTAATACATTTTTTTTTTCAACCAAGGGTTACTTCACTGGTTCCAACCAGCGTGTGATAGATATTGAAGAAAACATTCGTACAAATCAATTTCATCTTTGAAGTATACTTAAACTTCTTGGTATAAAAAACGCAAATACGTTTATTTCAGGAGGACAATTCAAGACAATTTCAAGACTCAGAAAGTTTATTCGGCTTTAGATTTGGGGATAAAACAGCAGCAGAAACAGCCCATTATTTAAATTAACCCAAAAACTAAAACGAAAAAAATGCGCTATGGTAATTAGTTTGATAGTAAGTTTTTAAATTATAATTATGTCGAAAGATAAAAATAACCTATGAAAATTCTATGTTGTTAAAAAAACTCATAACGAAGTACTTATCTATTTCAGTTTACTTTTTAAGATATGCAATTTTCTGTTTAGAAGCTTTAAGTATCGAGCGGTACCTACTAATATAATTATGACAAATCAACATTTCCCGGGAAAAATCTCGAACCTAATTCCTAGCTCTTTTGCTTATTAAATAATGTTTTTGACGTTTCAACGTCTCTTAACTTTTAGCAACGCTTCTATGTAAAGGGGTAGGAGTTTTAGTGTAAAAAAACAGAATTCTAGAATTTAAGACTATAACAAGTAGTTGCTTGGTAATATTGGATTTCTCGGTAAACTAAAGGCTTTCGGGTTTAAGAATGTAGTAATTCTTTTTGAAAACCTTTTTATCTTCAAACTTGAGGAATATGATATCTTCAAAGTAATTTACGTAAGCAGATATCATATAATATATCAAATTCAGCCGCTTCTAATCAAACTGGAAGCTAAACCTAACATCGTCTGACATGAGGCCATGCCATTTCCCAAGTATGTCATACTACTCAGTAGGTAGCCAGTCTAACCAGATGCATTTTAATATCAGTATTTTATGGCAGAACAGCAGTAAGTAATGGTGATGATTTTAAAATGTATGACCTCTTGTTTTCTAGCAAACGTGTTGTAATTATATTAATGGTAAGCAATAACTGCAGGTGATGTATTGTCTTATTGCAGCGGGTTAAGATGCATGCAACTAAGTAAATTGTGGTTGATCGATTGACTGCCTGAAAACAATCGATGAACACGGTCAATTGGCAGACTGCATGATGCATAGTGGATTGGTGGTGGTAGGTGGGTGGATGGATTCAATCAAAATTCTCGATGCGACGTCTATTATTTTGAACGTTATGCTTTTCACCACACCGGACGAGTCCTTAATATGTTGCCAATCGTCATCGACCAACTGCAACCAGATTGGTTTGCACGTTTATAGTGTCAGGGTGTGATACAGATGACGGCTGCGGCAATGACGTACAAAAAGAAATAATCTCGCGTTACATTCATGGAGGACTAGCTGCGCCCCGCGGATTCACCCGCATAAGTTTCGATCTCGTGAGAATATCGGGATAAAAAGGATCCTATGTGTTATTTATTCCTGGTAATAAAATATCTGCGTGCCAAATTTCATCCAAATCCGTTCAGTACTTTTTGCGTGAAAGAGTAACAAACATCCATCCATCCATCCATCCATCTATCCATCCATTCATCCATACAAACTTTCACGTTTATAATATTAGTAGGACAGTAGGATTAGTAACTAGACAACAGATATAGAAATATATAACTAAAAAAATTTAATGATAAAGTTCAAAAAGCAAACTATGGAGGTTCAAGAGAAGGAGCAACGCGGAGTAACAGTGAGCATCTAGATGCTGACAGATGCGCGATACCACATTAGTTAACTGTTTTCGTGTAAATTAAAATTGTGAAACGTATTCTCGAAATTCTTTAAATATCAGATAGCAAAATACATAGAAAAGTTAGCTTTCCAATTTTCACTGACTACAATAATTCACACCGACTTTCTTTGTTTTTAAATAAGAAGATAACAAAGAAAAAACTTGGTTACTGGACAGTTCCAGTTTGAGAAACATGTTTGTATACTAATTAATGATATGCTCTAATAAGATCCAAGTCCCAATATTGTAACATAGATGAGCAGACGTAGATATACTGCATAATCATTGTCGCCGAGGCCAATATTAATTCAATGTCGGTAGTTAAAATCGATGCAATTACAATATCAAAAAGTTTTTTTTTTATTTCCTGAAAACCGTCGTAATTAATATATTGGTTTTAGTTGCTAAAATGTTACTAATTGCGTATTTTATAAAATAATATAACGAATTATAAACTAGCAACAAAATATATTTCCTGAATTTTATATAGCTTGCAGCCATAATAGATCGTAGTGCCTATTTTTACCCCGAAACAGACATGTGGGTAAATTTAAAACTAGAAACTAAATTTACAAAGTTGCAAAAAGGCAACAACTACCCGTATTCTTTGACATAGATACTATTTGTATCATCTCTTATTTAGTTTGGTGCGTAAACAGTAGTCCTAAGCAACCATTCATTATAACTGTACGCCTAGTAATGGCCGATTACGAGCTCTTATTGGCCTATTATGTTAATATTAAGGTTTTTTTTACTTGAATGAGTCTCTATTCATGTTTGAAGAAACTTCTCATCGTTTCTTAATGAAGCAACTAATTGTTTTTAATGATTTAAGATTTTATTGAGAATGTTAACTATGGCATACTACAATTCATGTTCTCAGGACAGATTCAGAAATATTTGTTTAAAAATCTTACATTTGTGTATCTTATTAGCCTATTTTTTTGGTTCTCTCAAACCTTACTTGGGTACATCATTTTTTAACCGACTTCAAAAAAAGGAGGAGGTTCTCAATTCGGTTGTATTTTTTATTTTTATGTTTGTTACCTCAGAACTCCGTTGTTTATGGATCGATTTGCAAAATTTTTTTAACTTTAAAGGATATGCTTCAAGATTGGTCCCATTTTTTTCAAAATCCAGTTCTGATGATGGGATCCATGAGGAATCGAGGGAACTCCTCAAATATTATAGGCAACTATATAGTAATTTTAATATTTTCATCGAGAAATCAAGCGTTTACAGTCAAAAAGTAACATTTGATGAAGTGGAACTGGTGAAGAAGATCAGATATGGCTAACGGAACTTGTCACTCGCATAGATATCACAATCAAGATAGTTAAGCAACTATGACAATACAAATAAACATACAATCCTGAATAGTTATATTGAAAATGTTATCATTGAACTGATCTGATGATCATGATGGAGCCGGAAGACAGGTACCGGAACTCCGTAATTAATCAACGTATTCTAGCCGTGTTTGGGCTTATTAGAATTGTCATGAAATGCACTTTGGCTATAAGTTACTATCGAACTGATCTGATGATGGAGCTGGAAGGTGGAAGGTTGGCATGAGAACTTCAAAATAAAACAATGTATCCTAGCAGTATTTGGGCTTAGAACTGTCATGAGATGCACTCTGAATACAAGGTGCCATTGAAAATCTAGTTTTGATGTTATCATCAATGTGTCCACAAAACAACTTCTGAAATATTAAAGGCATTTTGCTTACAATGTTTAAAAAAAATCGCTTCTATTATTTACTAAAATAAAATTGTATTCTTGGTAGTATGCACACGTTTCCACGCCACCTATGAGGTAGTGTGCTGGGCGCGTATTTTTTAATGTGGTTTCCCCGGTAGGCCTATCCCATGGCACGTTATGTGTTGTCTTGATTATCAGATGGCAGATTCCGCAACCTTGTTATCTCCGTCATCGCTCGATCATAGTGTGGTCGATTCAATAATTTATTGGCGTCTAAATCTGATAACACTATGCCTTCCAAACTTCTGACACGACTTAGCGCGACATAATTTGTCCTTTTGCAAAGTTTTTTTACCAAGGTCGATCACAGCTCTCTCGAGGGTGGTCCCTTGTAGTTTATGGACTGTTACCGCCCAGCTCAATATTAGAGGCAGCATACGACGCATAAGAATCGACAGTATTTCATGCGTCATATTATCATCTCTCTACGGGATCAAATTAAAGATCAGAAAGTAGACAGTAATATGTACCTACTTGTATGATATTGGTACTTCTTCAAAATAATATTCTATGTAGAAAAGATATTAACTACGTTGCCATTATATTATAATAAAAAATACACTAAACGGCTAGAAATAAAAAAACTTTTTACAAAAAAAAAAAAAACCGCCTTCAAAAAAAGACAAACAAAAACGTTCCTGCACTAAAAAGTAAAAAATTGAATTCCTGTAAAGAAACTTAATTTAAAGGTAAACTTATTTGACATTAATATTTTGCAAATATTCAAAACTGTTTACTTCTTTTTGGAGTCGGTGCCAGCCAAGGCAAGGAAATACGTATGGGCAACAATACCTCGAAAAACGACCTCTAACATTTACTATAAAACTACCAAGATACCTATTGCATACCTAGAATAATTAAAACACAAATACAGACTAGACTGTACTCTAAAACAAATTGACACAATTTTCACAATAATTTCTTTTAAATAATTATACATACGTATAAAAATCCCCTGCCACTTTTTAAGTACTTTAAAATTTTTGAAGCATTAAGTTTGTAAGCATCTGTTTTAAAATTTTATAATCGTGAATTGAAAAAATAAATGGCACAGGATACAACTGCTGGCACCGACTCCAAAAAGAAGTAAACAATTTTGAATATTTGCAAAATACTATTGTCAAATAAGTTTACCTTTAAATTAAGTTTCTTTACAGGAATTCAATTTTTTACTTTTTACTTTTTAGTGCAGGAACGTTTTTGTTTGTCTTTTTTTAAGGCGGTTTTTTTTTGTAAAAAGTTTTTTTATTACTAGGTACCGTTCACTTGACTGAATTTAAAGTACAGACGCCAGCAGGTCAAGCTACCCGAAACTGTCAAATTTTCCCAATCCACCTTGAACCTTAATGCTTTAGCGATAAAGTTAAAAATCTATTAAAGAAATTTGACAGATTGTAGTAGCTTGATGTGCGTCTGTACCTAAGTAGATAACTATTTTGAAATTATGATAATCTTGTTTTTTTATGAACGCTTGATTTACTCAACTAAAGAATTAATTAATGGTTTTAAATAAAAGTTATTTTAACATCTATGTATACTAACAAAGCTGAAGAGTTTGTGTTTGTTTTTGTTATTTTTGCATCTAGGTATACTAGTTATAATAAAACTGAACAGTTTTGGATTCTGAACTTTCCAGTCGGATGAAATAATATTTTTTGCATTTGATAGATTCTTGAGGAAGGCTATTAAACATCACACTAGATCCCTAGGGAGTCGAGCAAAGAGAAAAAAGTCAGAAATAACACTAAGCAAAAACTATTAGCGCGGCGATGTGATGCGACGGGTTGGGTCGGGGAGCAAGAAATTTCACGCGGACGAAGTCACGGACAGAAGTTAGTTTAAATATAACTTGTAAATGAGATCCGTTTGAATTTAATAAAACTACTCTCATTAATTTATTGACGTCAAATAGTTTTTGTTTTTGCCATCGTTGAAGTTGTGTAACCCGTAAAGGCTACTTAAAATTCATGTTTTGGGTTCATTTATATAATAGGCGGTTTCTGCTGTTGTTTTAGGTTCTTTGATGATATGTCACGTTGTATTGAATAGGGAGATACTGGAATTCGTCGAAAATACGACTTTCTTGGGGATCACACTTGACACACAGCTGCAGTAGGGTCCTCACCTAACATCACTTGCAGGGCGGCCAAGTTCAGCCGCTTACGCTGTTTGGAAAATCCGTCAATTACCAGACATGGATACCGCGAGACTGGTCTATTTTAGTTACTTCCATAGCATCATGTCTTACGGTATTTTGCTGTGGGACGGGCTGCAGATATTGATCTATCTTCATTCTGCAAAAGAGGGCTGTCAGAGCCATCTACAATCTCAGCAGACCCGAAACTCTAAGGGAACTGTTTAAAAAAATTAACATCATGACGGTTCCTTGTCAATATAATATACGAAAACATTATGTATGTTCGAAAAAATCTACATCTTTTTAGTAAGATAAGTGACAGGCATAATTTTAACACTAGGAATAGGAACAAACTAGATCAAAAATGAATCACGATCACGATGACTGGATTTTTTGTCTAAAGTAAAAACTTCTTTAATGGGGTACTGTGTAAAATGTTATAATAAAATACCACTCGACAATCTTCAACTAAATGAGAAGAAATTTAAACCATGCATGAAACGCACACTACGTAGACAAGCATATTATAAGTTGGATGAGTATATCGTAGATAAAAATGCTTGGCTTAATCCTGGTCCTACTCCACAGGCACTTGGGCTCACTAGTTGATCACAATTTCAATATTTGGAAGAGATGCTTCCCCTTTTTTTTATGTTTTTGACATTACGAACTTAATGTTTATTTTATTCAATCAAGATTTAATTCTTAATACTTCAATATTAAGTACCTCTTCCTGATTGGTAGTAATTATTGTTTTTGTTTTTCTCAGCTTTGTATAATTTAGAAGCATTTTTTAAATTGTGTAAATGTAAGAACCATGGATCCGTTTTTTATGATGACTTGAAAGAGCATGGCAGTTGAGAATATGTCATGCTCACTTAAATGTCTCACTGGTGGCGATGCGTGTGTTGGATCATTCGGTTTCCTACAAAATGGTTGAGCTGAGTGGTGCTGATCCACGCGTCATGTTCGTGAACGGGCGCCGTCGGTTGAGACTGGTCATCTCTTAACTGCTTATTTTTAATTTTAAATTGTTTATTTTTTAAGTAAAAACTTCTTTAGGCGGCGTTGTGCACTTTTGTTGTGATGGGTAAAAAATGTTAAACTTGCGTCAGGACACGTGACCTGATTGAAAATTCGTAAGGCGGAGCTCGCGTCAGGACACGTGACCTGATCGAAAATTCGTAAGACGGAGGGAGAGTAGACCGCATTTCAAAATATCAAAAATGCACAACGTTAATATTCAAGTTTTCACTTCTGCCGGCACTCCCGGAGTGCAACCCGTTGTTTTGTTTACATTGTTCTCACATATAGAAGCAATAACAATAACGTACCCAGGATTTTGTAATAATATCTTGATTTAAAAGAGTGTCCTTGGAGTTTCTTGCCCGTTCGTCTCCATAGAGATCTACGTTTTGGAATGGGAATCTAGCTTCAACTTTTTGACTAACTGACCGACTATTTAATTTTGACAATTCAAAAGTGCCTGTAAATGGTTTAATTGAAATAAATGATTAGAGTTTGAGTTTGAGAGTTTGATAGTAAATTATTAAAAGACAGGCTCAAAGTGCGAAAGTAGCCCTGATGGTTAATTTGCTCTGCTGAACTCGGCTCCTTATAGAGGAACAAGTTACCTGAAGTGTATTTTATATACCTAGTACTTTATAGTACCTTTGTCAGACTAATTTAAACCGTCAACAGCGTACTACATACTCTAAATACATACTCTAAAACCTAACAATATGAACATCCACAAAATAAAAAAACAAATACTTAATCGGAAACACAGCCGCCACCAAACTCGCACTGGGCCCGCGTGGTGGCTTACAACAACATTATAGGCTGATAATCGGAAGAATGGTCCCCAAATAATAAGCTAATGGACAACCAGGGTTATTTTGCCTGCTATATCTAATATTAGCAGGATTATGTCATAGGTCAAACTTTTGTTCTTTTTAATAAATCGGATATCCTTGCTAAGCCAATACCTAACGTTTAAAATGTCACTTGTTTTATTGATACATTTTAAATCTAGATAATATTCAAATAATATAAGCTCATCATCATCTGCCTAGCCTTTTCTCAACTATGTTGTGGTCGGCTTCCGGTCTAACCGGATGCAGCTGAATACCAGTATTTTACATGGAGCGACTGCCTAATATAAGCTAACACTTAAAATAATATTATGTACGTGTATAATATATAGATATGAAAAAAGAAGCAAAAGAATAAGAGGGCATCAAAAAATTCGTCCGCATCGCTGTTAACAGGAACAGTGCCTGTCAAAAGGATTTTTGATAGGTACTTGAATATTTATTTTTTCCACGAGTACCGGGCTGTGTCATTTTGTATATGATGAGCTCATATTATCCACAAGTACGGTGTAGCATTGCGAAGTACGAACACATTTCTAAGTTCACTGATGCGTAATTGAAGATCCTGTCATCTTCATTATGATTAAACTATTAATTGAACATAAGTTATCAATTTAATTGACACAACCTCCATTTGTAGCATGCAAATTTTCAGTTGATAACATATTAATATGTTGTTTTTATCGCTTATGGTATGGATATCCTCGGAGCACAGTCATAATCATAATCGTATTCCTATTTACTTCGTAAACAGCTTAGCATTGAATGCAGTAGATATCTAGCTTCTAGCATTTACGTAGGTTTAATAGTAGTTCCATAACCTTACCTACAAGTCATTTTTGGGCAGTTTTATTTAAAATGTCATGTGTTTATTCAAATGCCTACCTACATGCCCAAAAATGGCCTTGTATGTATTTTATTAAACATTGACATTTCAAATAAAAATAACATTAAGATAAGCAGTTAAATCTGCAATAATGCAGATTGAAAACTGAATCTATTATGACCTACTTACCTGTTTAGAACTCCTAACCTAGGATTATCTATGGTATTATAATATGATCTATGATGGGGTTAGTCTACGTCCATAGACTAACCCCATCATAGATCATATTATAATACCATATCTTAGACCTGTCCAGGTCTAAGATAAAGAGTCATGTAACTTGTATTCTAATTTTAATAAGGTTAACTACTAATTTAGAATAGAATAGAATACTCTTTATTGTGTACACCATATAAATACAGAGGTTTTACAAAGGGTGACACAATGGGCGTTGTTATCTTTAAGAGCGATATTTTAAAGGCAACCTTTGGATGGATTAAAAAAGGAAAGGAGAGACAATACTATAGGTAGTCTGTGGTGTACCATTTACATAATACAATAAATATATGGGCGTTTTTCAAAAAAGATGTACATTTGCGAATTTGAGGTGTCCTAGACTTAAGCTATTTTTCATGATTTTTGTATGCACCGCACTCAAATAAACTGCATATTTATTTAATAGTATCATATTTAAGTTTTAAAATTGACTATAATTTGCAACCCAAATATCACTGATATTAAAATATTATAAATCTAACAACAAAAAAGTGTAAAAAATTCATGTCCCACCTGTATGTTTGCAACTTTGAAGTCTCAGGTAAGATTATATAAATTAAATGGCGTCACTGTTTTAGGGTCTGTAGACGTAAGTTGAACTTATAAATACAATTTAGAGCCCTTTATTTCGAATATGTGCTTAAAATAGCTCATAATACAATTTTATTGCTGTCCCTAGAATATGACAGTACCGGAATTCCGGCAATAGTCACGGTAAATTTTTCATACTCCACCCCAATATTACCCTAAAATATGGTCGTTTTTCATTTCTGGCAACATTTATCGTATCTGTGGTATTAACCGCCATTTTGAAGCAAACCTCAGTGTCAACAAAATTGGTGACGAAAGTGGGCGCGTTACGGTGGTGCCGAATTGGAGTTCCAGATAGTAACAGGATTTTATGAGGTATGTAGCAGTTTATCAAGTTATTTGCCGTAACACAATCACATTTTAGTTTATAAATTTTTGTAAAACAAGCCGAAAGTAGTTATAAAATGGACACAACAGGTTGAATTATTTTTTAAAGTTTTGTTGCTAGGAATTCGTCACATCCAGTTCGTAACGTATTGTATAGCCGGAATCAATTTGTGACGAACTGGAACTATTAGGCTAGGGCTACATTTGGATGAATGGTATTAAAATAAATAATGCTTCTAACATTATAAATGTGAAAGATTGGATGTTTGGATGTTTTTTACCGCTAATCTTCGGAACGGTTCAACCAATTTAGATGAAATTTAAAATATACATAGATCGTGACATAGAATCAAAATATTGTGGTAAACTTGGTTGAAATTGTATGTAGGTAGAGACGCCAGCACATCAAGCTACTACAATCTGTCAGATTTCTTTAATAGATTTTCGACTTTATTCCCAAAGAGGTTAGGTTTAGGTTGAGTTTAGGTTCAAGGTTGATTGGGAAAATCTGACAGTTTCGGGTAGGTTGACCTGCTGGCGTCCGTACTTAGGTACACGTTAGTGTAGAATAAATATAGTTAACAGTGAAAAAAAACAGTTGGAACGTGCGAAGATATTTGTAGGTAGGTATAGGTTGTCTGTAAAGGAAAAAAATAAAACTAGTGTGCAAACTGTAACCTTAAATTCAACACATGATTACTGCACGATCCCCTTGCATAGAAATTTTTCGTCGGTTATCAAAAAAAAAAAAATTTTTTTTTTAATACCTGGCGAAAAGTTATATCATATCAAGAGGTGTCTAGAATCATATACTGAATTCATGGTTATCTACACGACTTTTTTTAAGTTGTTGCTCTCAAAGTTGCTGTTTGCTACATTTCAGTGAACATGGCCCTCACGGCAGCAGAAAGAGCTAAACGATACCGGGAAAAACTGAAACAAAATCCCGAAAAATTTGAAGAGCAGCGGAAGAAGCAGTTAAACAGACTTAAAAAGAATCGAAAAACAATTAGTGACTTAACAGAAGAAGATAAAGAATGTAGAAGAAAACAATGGAGGGAAGAAAAGAAAAAACAGAAACTGAAAAAGAACAAAAAAGAAAACGAAGATCACAGAGCTACCCCAAGTTCATCGAAGTCTCAGTCTCAAAATAGTGAAGCTCCAGTTTTAAAAATTCGTTACAAAAAAATATGTAGGAGTTATCATGGAGCTTTAGAAAATATTCGTAAATTGAAAGTAAAAAATGAAGCAATTCGCAAGAAACTTTACCGTGAAAAGTTAGCACATGAGGTAAAAGTTGGTGAACTCCAAAGAAAAATAGATAAACTTACTGCGCGGCAAGAAATTTTAGAAATGTCACTAAGGGAAACTTATGGCACTGCTCAATCTTTACCAGAAAAAAGGCTGCTTAAATCTGTCGCGGTAAACCAAGTGGTCAAAACCAATAGATCAGTCACAGCGGTTACTACGTGCTTGGGGCTAAAAGGCCGCATAAGGCAAAGTAAGAAAAAAGTTGTGTTAAACAAGAAGGTTCAAGAAGAAATAAAGCAATTTTATTTAAGAGATGATATAAGCCGAAACACAGCTGGAAAACGAGAAACAAAAACTAGAGGAAAGAAGAAGATGCAGATCAGATATTTAACTGACACATTACAGAATTTATATGAAATTTATAAAAAGGAAGGGGGAACGCACAGCTTTACGACTTTATTTCGCTATAAGCCGTATTACGTTTTGTCACCTACGGCCAAAAATAGAGATACCTGTATGTGCGTTAAGCATAGCAACATGGAGTATCTTTTCATTGCTCTGAAAAACAAAAATGTTATAGACTATAAAAACCTCGAAGATACTATAAATAAGTCGGTTTGTGACAAAAACTTATATGCTTGCATGTACGAAAAATGTGTAAATTGTAACAACCGAAGCTTACAATACAAAGAGGAAAAAAATGAAGACGAAATTACATGGTTTAGATGGGAAAGAGTTATGCATACATACCAAAAATCGGAAAATAGTATTACTACTAAGAAAACTGTGAAGCAAGTGCAGAAAGGAAAGGTTCGAGATCTAGTGACAGAATTTAAAGCGGAGTTTTCAAAATTTAAAAGTCACTACTACAACTGGAAAGAGCAGCAGCGGCAATACCAAATTTGTATTAAAAATCTGGCCATTAAAGAAATTGCCATTTTAATCGACTTTTCCGAGAATTACGACTGTAAACTGGAGGCGGAGATCCAATCGATGCATTTTGGAGCATCAAAAAATAGTATAACACTTCATTGTGGTATGATTTATTGGATTGATAAGTCACAATCGTTTGTAACGATATCTGATAATACATGCCACGAGCCCAATGCCATCTGGGCACACCTCTTGCCCATATTACAGTTTGTGAAGAAATCAGACCCAACAATTGAAATTATCCATTTTTTTTCTGACGGCCCCACATCTCAATACAGACAGAAAAAGAACTTTTTCCTCATCAACTTATTTACAAAAAAATTATCATTGAAATATATTACCTGGTCATTTTCGGAAAGTGGGCACGGTAAGGGTGTCGCAGATGGCATTGGGGGTGCAGTTAAAAGACAGTTAGATAGACGTGTGGCTTATGGACATGATGTGACTGATGCAGATGACGCGTATCAACATTTATCAACCAGTATGAAATCTGTTAAATGTTTCAAAGTCTCTGATAGTGATATCGAGAATATGAACAAAATCATTCCAACAGGTCTTAAAGCTGTCCCGCAGACCATGAAAATCCACCAGGTCATATCTGTCGATGTCGGTCAAATTATGCATCGGCAATTAAGCTGCTTCTGTGGCGATAAACGCGGGCTTTGTAATTGTCTGAATCCTGAAACTCATTCATTTAATTCTGACCGAAGTCAATGTGGCAGTCGAACTGTCTCTGCTGTTAGACTCGATATGGCGCCTTGCAATAAAAACCCTGGCGTTACAACGGACTTCGTAAATGACTCTGGTCTTTGCGATAAACCTGACCATCATGATGCTCATATATTTTTGGGTATCAATCAAAACACTGCTTCTATTGTTGAAAACGATCAGAGTAACCGCGACGATCAAAAAGTGTCGATCATTGATCTCGAAAATGTGCCTCGCGATGAAAATAGTGGAGGAATCGCTACAGTTACTGATATTGCGCCCTGCAGTAAAACCGACCAGAGTGACCTTAATATTGTAGACCTCACCGTTTGGCCCAGTCAGAAAGCTAATCAGACTGATTCCGTTACGGAACTGAACTTGAAAGTTGATGATATTCTGGATGTAGATGTTTTTGACAATATCATAGAATATCCTCAACCGGGGTTTGATTTAGTTTTAGATACCGTAGACTGTTTGACAAAAGACGACGTAGGCGTTTTGATGGAAGAAAAAGAGAATGAAAATAAGAATAAAAGAAAGAATAATACATTCGCGTCAGATCAAGGTCCATCAAAGAAAAAGCTAAAAGTACTTTTACCAATAAAAGCAGAAAAATACAGGTCAAGGTCACTAAAAACTATAATCAATAGAAACTTTACATGCCATATGTGTAAACTGCGTAAACTATATGTGATTACCGACATGACGCGGTGTATTGCTTGTAAAAACTGGGTATGCAGATCATGCTGCGACCAACCAGCTATTGACTATATTTGCGACCGATGTTTCGAAGACTGATTAGAACCTTAAGCGAAACGTAACTTAATACATTCCAAATAGCAATTAACAAAACCTAATTTCAACAATGAATAATGTTTCTTTATTTACATCTTATAATAATAAATATAACTGAATAATTTTCTTAACAACTGAATGATTATCTTTGCATCAATTTAATTTTGATTGGTTAGTCGTGAGAGCAATTACTATTTGGAGTATTTAAAAATTTACCTAAGTATTATTTAAAAGTAAGTAAAAAAAAAAATGTAACAGTTATAGTCAAAATATGTAACCTACCTCAAGATAAAGTTAAAACTGGTTTTGGTAATAACCTGTTTTTACTTTATATTATTATTAAAAAAAAAAAACTATTAAAATTAAAATGTTCGACCAAATATTACTGTGTAAACTTAGCTTAATTTTTTCCAGTTAGTCACTTACAATTCCAGATAGTCACTGTCTCATATTTTTACCGAGACAAAAACTAATACTATTTAAGAAATAATTAGTTATTTGGTAATATTTATGTTATTGTAGTTAACCCTGAGTTTGCTTTTTATATTATTAGTAATCTTGTTCAATTTCATTTTAAGTAGATGGTAGAAATGTAGTGTTTTAGTGGTCAAAAGTTCCAAATGTGACGATCTCGAAAGAAAAATTATTGCTAAGCGATGATTATAGTGATTTATCTATGTTTTTTAAGTTTATATTCAAAGTTATGAAGGTAATTTAAAATATAATAAAAACAAATTGACAGAAAAACTCATATTTTTCATTTTATTTACATTTTTCCTTTGTGACGAACTGGAGCAAGTTCCTGTGTACTCTTCCATAAAAACTAAGATTATCGCGTTGTTTTTCATAATACTAATGTACTTTTTTATTTTTAACTCATTTATGAATATATTTTATCAAATGAGATAAAAAATTACTGTAAAATTTCTATAACACAAAAATCTGTTCCGGTTCGTCACGTGTACATCTGTTTTGAAAAACGCCCATATACACACAGCATATTATACTATTCATAGAACAGGAGCAAAGAAAATATAATGATAGCGTTTAAGGAGTGAGGAAGTGCTTTTTTATCAGAATTTTAATAAAAATGGATAAAGATTGAGCATGCCTTACCGATAAGGGCAAGTCATTCCATAACCGTACTGCATGAACAGTAAAAGATTTGTCATAGTAACTGGTGGAATGCATCGCGGTATCTCTAGTCTCAAGTCTTTAATGTTTGGTTTTTAATTTATCTATTTTTTACTATAAAACATGGCGCAGTTGGTAGGATTTATAGGGTTATTTCGTAAAATTTATAGGTTATAACGAACGAAGCTTTTTCCAACCGTTCCCGTCACAATACGCGCGCTTCTCGCGGAAAAGCCTATCGTTTCCACTTGGTCAATGGATATATTCAAACATACGACATGCACCGTTTTGACGTTAACCATGTGACGTCTGTCAACTAGGCTGCGCACCGAAAAGGGATTCTCTGTTAAGCAATTTATTAAACTTTATCTTCACCCCGGACCCTATTGTTTTGAAATATACTCGTATATAAGTTACTGGAAATAAAACACTTACAGTACATAATTGTGTCATGGTAAATGTTAATTTTATCTTATTTATTTCCATCTAAACATATATAAATAAAAATGAATCACGGAAATGTATACAGTACGCGCATAACTTCCGATCGGCTGCACCAAATTGCATAATTCTTTTTTTTGTGTTTGCTATTGTTTGTTGACAAGGTTTGTGTATAAGAAAATTAAAAGAAAAAATATAGGACTTGTGCGGGTAAAACCGCGGGCGCAGCTAGTTTTAAATATAAGGGGTTAAAGTATGAAATTGCCGATTTGTACTGAAAAATGGAAATTCGTTTTTTTTTTAATTTAAGATATTTATTTAATCAAAATAATTACTAGTATTATCTATACATTGCTGCCATCTAATAGGAAGGTCATTTATGCCTTTGCGATAGAACTCTCGTGATCTAGATTCGACAAACTGTGTGAAAGCATTTTGTACTGCCTCCTGAGAAGAAAGCTTTTTATCACGTAGCAAATTGTCCAAATCACGAAAAAAATGGTAGTCCGTTGGAGCATGGTCTGGCGAATACGGAGGGTGACTAATAGTTTCTAATTGCAGTTCCTGTAGAGTTAAAACGGTTTCTCGTGCTGTATGAGGTCTCGCGTTATCATGGAGCAATAGTGGTGAAGATCGATTCATAAGTCGGGGCTGTTTCAATGCTAGTTTTGCTATCATTGTTCGGAGTTCGGCACAGTAGACATCTGCCGTTATTGCTTGATCAGATCGGAGAAAGCTATAGTGAATAACACCATAATGAGACCACCAAACAGTTACCATTACCTTTTTATTGGTAAGCTTTGCTTTAGGACAATGTTGCGGCGTTTAACCTGGGGTCAACCATTGCATTTTTCGCTTACGGTTATCGTAAAGAATCCACTTTTCATCTCATGTCACAATTCGATCCAATATTCCTTCATTTCTGTATCGATTCAACAAGGCAACTCAAGTTTCACCACGCGATTCTTTCTGCAGATCAGTCAAATCATGAGGCACCCATTTCTCATATTTTTTTATATAATTGATTTGACGCAAATGAGTCAATATTGTTGGTAAGGTTACGTTAAACCATGCCTAATTCCTGGGTAGATTGGCTCGGATCGGCTTCCACCATCTCATTCAATTCATTGTAATTCACCTGTGTGGGCGGTCTTCCACGTGATTCGTTCTTCAAATCAAAGTTTTCATCACGAAAGCGTTTAAACCAAAATCGCACGGTGCGTTCATTAGCAGTCCCCTCTCCAAATGCAACATTGATATTGCGAGCTGTTTCTGCCGCGTTAGTTCCGCGTCGGAACTCGTATTCAAAAATAACTCGAATTTTCGAAGTATCCATCTTTCTTGTCTAAGCTGAATAATAAAAACAACTGGAATTAGATAATCGAATGTTGCACATTTTTTAAAAGAAGAACTTCATAGGTACAATGTGAAAGAAGTTTCACTCAAAAATCTCAAACCATGAAGGTTCTATGTCAATTCGAAGTACCTATTACAATAAAAGGGCAATTTCATACTTTAACCCCTATTAATTTTGCAGGTTTCAAAAATTCTTCGATTGTCTCTTTGTGAGCTTCCCTTTACCCTTTAGTTAGGGTAATAAATAATAACTCTTAACAAACCCTCAAAGAAGCTTTAAAGCTGATTCGAGCACTGCGCGATCAACGAAATGATTGCTAAAAAGTAATTATAGGCGGGTAACGCCTCCATATCATGCATGTGCCTTAATACCTACTAAAGTGGTCCAGTTTATAAAGTGCAACAAGTCAAAATCTTTATAGATCGAATTTTCAGCCACCAATAATAGGCACAATGTCGGTGACGGGCATAAGAATGAGTAAATAGTTAGAAACAAATAACGAACGCCTGCTGCAGTTATATGAGCAATGCTATTTTAGGTGCTACAAAGCTAAAAAAATAGCAGGCATTCGAAAATAATAGATAGTAGCTAATAGTAAATGTGTAGCGGTTATTAATAATGGCGCGACACTGTGACTAAACGATGTTAATTAAAATAGGTTTTACTAGGTACATGCGGCTACATATCAAGCTATACGTTTCCAGTATAAGCTGATCTTGCAGTGGTTCGGCTGGCCATACAATAAGAGGTCAGCTTGTGCTGGAGAAGTATCGCTTGATGTGTCGCCGTGTGTACGATAGTTCAAAGATTTCATGCTGCACTTTCAACTTCATCAGGTATAACAGATAGGTATACTAAGTAGTAGATTGTCGCTAATTAGGTAGCTTCCCATTCTTCAATCATCATTTTCAAAATAAAAATCTTTAGAATGCAAGAAAATAAGAATTTTTATTCCGCTTTGGGCACTCTTTGTTCTTCTTATTTTTCCTTTTCAGGTAGGTATTCCGTAAAACAACAAAATTAATTATGAATAGGTACCTTATTATTTTGTAATCCATATTTTAACCTGTCAAATTAGCATAGATATGTTTACGTATGACATGTTTACGTCATTCTATTACTATAAATACGAATTATGGGTTCCGAAATAAATCTGGTTATTTTAATACAGTTGCTGGGTTGACGTTTATATTTTACTAGCTTCGCCCGCGTGGATGTCGGAAATTATCGCACGGGAACATGCTACCAGGATAAAAAGTATGTCTTTCCCCAGGATGCCATCTATCTCTTTTCCAAATCAGAAGTTCAGTGGTTTAGGTGTGAAAATATAACATACAGTTTCAAGTTCAAATTCCTCCCCTTCAAAACCGAATTACCCCTTTTTGCCCCGTCTGGTGTCAATTTTCAAGAACTTTACATACTTATTACTAATTATTTTCTGTCAAAAGTTTTAATACTGAGTTTCGAGTTGATTGAGCCGTGCATTCAATTACTTCCACACAAACTTCAACACCCCTTTGAGGGGTAGTTTTGAAAAACTAATACTTAATAATAAACTTTATTACTTACTTAGGCGAGTATTCTTGCCAAGTTTCAAGCTTATTAACTAAATGAATAAGCTTTTTCATATAAACTGTATCCCCGCTTTTCATCCCCACAGGGGTGAAGTTTAAAAAAATCGTTTGAGATGTATTCATAACTTGACTCAAATATTATTTATACTAATTTTCGAGTTAATCAAGCCATGCAGTAACATCCTCCCCTGTAAAATTGACTACCCCTTTTTAACCCGTTAGGGGTAGATTTTTGAAAAACCCTGATACATGTTATTCTTTATTTTTGGTCTTAAGTATAAACACTGAACACTTAATCGGACCGCGCATTCAAATTATTCCACAGAAACTTCAACACCCCTATATCCCCCATTGAGGGGTAGTTTTGAAAAACTTATAAGGATAAACTTTATTACTTACTTAGTCGAGTATTCTTGAAAAATTTCAAGTTTATTAAACTAATGAAGAAGATTTTTCATATAAACTGTATCCCCGCTTTTGACCCCCACAGGGATGGAATATAAAAAAATTCGTTTGTGATGTATTCATAACTTGACTCAAAGATTATTTATACTAATTTTCGAGTTAATCAAGCCATGCAGTAAAATCCTCCCCTGAAAAATTGAGTACCCCATTTCAGCCCGTCAGGGGTAGATTTTCAAAAAACCCAGATACACATTATTTTTTACCTTCAATATTAGGTATAAATACTGAGTTTCGAGTAAATCGGACTGCGCGCTAAAATTCTTCCATACAAACTTTGAAACCCCCCAATCCCTTATTAGGGGGTAGTTTAGAAGAAAAAAAACTGACAATCTTCATAATTTATTTTGGTAAGTATTCGTGCCAAGTTTCAAGTTTATAAACCCAAGGAATAAGATTTTTCATACAAACGAATTCCCCCTTTCACCCTCTTAGGGGTGGAATTTCGAAAAATCCTTTCTTAGTGGATGCCTACTCTTCACGAAGAACACACCCTCCAAATTTCATGTCTCTAGGTCCAGCGGTTTAGGCTGTGCGTTGATCTATCAGTCAGTCAGTCAGTCAGTCAGGACTTTGAATTTTATTATAGATTGACTTAGTAAACAAAACTCCTGCAAGTATAACATTTCATTTTTTTTTTAATAAATAAATAAAAAACAAATTTTGCACTTTATATTCTTTTTGCAACTTACTTGCTCATATTTAGTTAGAACCTTAGTAGTTGTTGCTCGCTACTTTGCTTGCGTGTATCGTCATTTTTGCAGGATGAAAATGCCTATGTCCTGCTCGAGGTCCCAGGCTGGCTATATGTCAAATATCATAAAAAGGCAAGAGCTTCTTCTAATATTAATATTGATTTAACCAATTTTACTCTACTTAGCTAAAACCCTTTATTTCCATGGAGTAATCCTTATTAAAGAGGGAGATACCCATGAGATTATGTGGGACTCCTACTGACCAACACCTCACTGTTCTTTCTAGTACTATGGGTCAGAGGCCCGGGAGATGCTTGTACATTCGCCGCACCCCCGACTGGTATCAGGTCGCCATGCCCAGCGGGCCCCATCACCAAGTGCAGCCGATCCTACGACCACTCTTGAGCGCCGACACAGCCCCAATTTCGCCGCCCGCAGGCCCCTCCTTATGGTGGCCGGAGATCGCTAAGCGACCTTCGACGCCCGACTGCCTGTCTGGTGCGAGTGGAATGAGAAGTATGCTGTCTCTCCCTCACCGCTTCCACCTTTGCATGCATTATCTTCTTGCAAAACGAGGCGACAGCATCCCACGCGCTTTTGCATCTGACCATGAACTGAACATATGTACAACAGCTCCGCCTGCGGGGTTATATAATGTCCCCGAAAGCTCGTCCTGCGGGGAGTGTAAGAGTCCACAGTCACAACTCTTCCCCTGCTCTTTCGCTGTCCCTCTAATAGTTAGACTGAGGACACTTGGATTCCAGCAGTCCAGCTATTAGTGTCATTTTCGGAATGTCAACTTCATTTCATTGTCCATGAAAGCTTATAGGAACCTTATTAGTACTCCGGATACATTCAGTTTGTCAGTTCAATGTGAAACAAAACAACTTAAGGTTGTTAGGTCCGTTTGAATCTCCCTTAAACTGTTTTTTATTTATTCGAATACATTTAACAAGAAGGCATGATAAATGAATTTAATAGTGTGAAAAGGTTATTTATTCATTAACCCAAAATGATTAATACTATTGGTGTATACTCGTATGTTGAATCATTTAATTCAAGTAACCAGTTAATTATCGAGTTTGCTGATTAGTTTAATTAAAAAATATCTAAAAGACGATAATATCACCTGTACACCACAGGTGAGATTATCATTAGTAGATAATTATTAATTAGTCGATGTCAGTAAACAGGTAGGTATCAGTTGGATGAATGGGCTAGTTAATTATGGATATAATTAACATAGATCGTTCACCTCTTGCACTTTCCATTTCCGTACAGGCTTTTTTTGTTTTTTTTTTTTAGTGTGTTTAATAACGTATTTATAATTAAGCTGCTTGAGTTACGCAATCGCATCAAATCTTATCAATCAGTTCTGTGGCTCTTAATTTTTAAAGTGTAGCGTCCAACTAACTACCGAAGCCATGGTAATAACCGGCCAAGTGCATATCGGACCACGCACAATGAAGGGTTCCGTAGTTGGGATAAATTTATCTCAAGAACAAACTTAACGTTGTAGTTAAAAACCATGTTCGCCCATACATCGATATACCTCACGGTCAATTCTCCAACTGCAAATGAAAGTTCCTAATCGCAATTTTTTTTAACGGAAAGTACTCTATTACGTTGCAAAAGAGGCATTAATAAGGGAAAGCCGATCCTAACACTAATATTAAATAATTCAGGAAAATAGAAAATTATATCAGCCTAGGGTATTTTAGGAACAGTCGTTTTTCCTTATTATGTTAATACTAGCTGCGCCCCGCGGTTTCACCCGCAGTTTCGATCCTGTGGGAATATCGGGATAAAATGTATCCTATATGTTAATCCTGGTTTTAAACCATCTGTGTGCCAAATTTCATCCAAATCCGTTCAGTAGTTTTTGCGCGAAAGAGTAACAAACATCCATCCATCCATTCATTCATCCATACAAACTTTCACGTTTATAATATTAGTTTAGATTGGCTTTCCTCCAAACGTGAGTCCATAAATCCCTGTTTAGTACTTTACTCAAATAATGTGCGGAAATTCAAAAAATTGTAAGTAAAGTAATTATAAATTCCAGAATCATAGACAAACAACAATAACTTTTCACGCGCCAATATTCTCTTTTTTTTTTACTTTTAACAGCTCTATTTGCAAGTCAATCTTTAATAAGTTACGGTCTCCTTGATTACCATGTTTCGAAGTTAAAAGTATCTACTGATACATGACCTGACTGAGCGGTAGTATAGATATGAATTTTCATAGTGATTTATTCGGCCGCTTATCAGGACAGATATGGATTTTCATACTAACATTGCCAGCCGCTGCTCGCGTGTATTTTACTATTTATCTCGAAGAAAATTGACAAAATAATGCTCTTATTTTTAGGTATTTTTGAGAAAACTTTTTTTTTTCTATTGGTAGGAGGACGTCTCTTGAAATTCTTGGCCACATCTATACACACATATTATATATTCTTAGGAATCAGAAGCCTAATTAATTTTTAAAAAGAAAATACAAACGATCTACAACTATTTATTTAAATCAGAAAAACCGTTACAATAAAATAGTTCGATATGATTATTACGACTAGCGACTAGTACGCGTCCGTCCCATCAGAGCTCCGCAGAAAAGTGAACGAGGCGAGTGAGTACGCTGCTCATGGTGTGTCATCCCCTCCACTGACACCGTCATTGCAACGACGTGATGTCCCCGCCCTCTTAGCTGTCAAATCCTCTAAGAATATTATATTTCAACAAAGCTGAAGAGTTTTTTTGTTTGTTGGAACGCGCTAATCTCTGGAACTAAGTCAGTAATAAAATACTTTTGCATTTGATAGGCTAATTCTTGAAGTTTATAGGCTATAGACTAACATCACGGTACGACCTATAGAAACCAACTAAAAAGAAAAAAGGCCATAAAAAACGGCAAGGGAAAACGAAGTAATAGCGCAGGCGGGTGATGCATTGTGACGCGGTAAGTCGGGGAACAAGAAATCTTACGCGAACGAATTCGCTGACACAAGCTAATAATAGAAAGCTAAATGAAAACGAAATACACTCGCGAGCAATGAAAAAGTTCCAGTGACATAGCACCAAATTACTCCTAAACGGGAAAGGCCAGCTTAATGACGCCGTCTGCAATATTGAAGTACATTTAACAGCGCATCAGAATATTACCAACTAAAAACGTAAATATTGTGTTCAAATTTTAAATTATATGTCTTAGGAGATATTAAGGTGTTTGTCGGCATTTTGTGGGTGGAACTTTTTCATTGCTCGCCGGAAATGTGGCTGTTATTTTAGTATATTGTGGTGTCTTACGACATCCACGCAAACGAAGTCCCGGGCAGAAGCTTAGTATCTCTATAATCGCCCTCACGCCACTAGTCGCCGCAGGAGACGCCCTGGGTGTCGGAATCCCGGTCGGCGGCGCCTCAAAGAGATGTCAGCACTAACTGATGGGGTCCGCTATGGCCGATGCCTGCCAGGGTCGCGGGTTGTTCAAAACAGTTACCGTGGCCCCTGGCACAGGCATCTGAAGGAACACGGATGGGTTTTAGTCAGTAAAAGTCTGGCATGCCCTCCCGCTCCGCCCAGAGCGGGAGAAGTTATTTGACCTCCCACCAAAAAAAAAAAGTTAGTGAATGATATACCTCCTTACACTCACGTTTATCGGATTAGTAGTCCTCTATATGTAGAAACTCTGCATACAAAGAGCATACTAAGGATTGCAGTTAGTCTTGCACGGGTTCCATACGGGATTAATTAATTAACAATTAAGATTCATAAACTGCAACATTGTATTTACACGTGGCGAGCTAGTAACACTTGCACAGTACTTTATTCCTAAGCTGCTTATTGTGTCTGTACTGACGATATTGTAATATATCTAGTTAGGTACAGTGGGTAGGCAGTTCTGTTTTACTAAAATACCCCAACGCTTCATATAGTATAATTAAGAACACAATTCTACACTAGGGGTCTAGAATAATTATGTTGAATTCATTGTTACATTTTGCGCACTAGTTAAAAATTTATCCTGTACTAGCTGCTGCCCGCGACGTCGTCTGCGTGAAGGCTCTACAGCACCAAAAATACCTAAGATGCCAGTGTCGCTATAGCATTTTATGTAAACAACTTTTAAAATAGGTAGCATTAAAATATAAGTTTTTTTTGCAAGCAAAGCAAGTGAAGAGAGTTATATGGGAATCCTGCTGGGTTCAGTCATAAGATGTGACTGAAGGAAATAGAGAAAATAATGCAGGAATACATTCCAGGACACAAAAGAGTACAAATACGTACAAAGGTGTCATACCTTACAACACTTCCCTATAAACTACGTTGGTAGTTATGCTGCCAGGAGCCAAAATGTAAAGAGAGTCAGGACGCGAGTGGAGACGCAGGAGCAAGCGACGTACAGTTGCCCGTGTGAGAAGCAACTCGTCCTGAGGTCGACACCCGCTGCCCTCAGTGTCTGCCCCTGCGACTTATTATTGATGGTCATCGCGAAGCAAACGCTCACGGGGAACTGTACGCGCTTGAACTGGAACGGGAAGTTATGAGGTATGAAGGGAATGCGTGGTATAAATACTGCCTCGCCGATGCCACAACCCGTAAGAATTTCCGCCTCAATGGTGTGTCTGTGGAGCGAGATGACTTTAAGGCGGGTCCCGTTACACAACTTCTCAATAAACCTCTGGAGGAGATAAAGAAGCATAATCGGGACACTGACCTTCAGCTTGATGGTATGCGCTGGCAGTCCACTTGCTGACAGGGAGTTCAGAAATTCCACGGAATAATGTGTGGCGTCATCTTGCTCGACAACAGTGTTTATCGAGGTGTAGACCACTTCATTCCCCTCAATTTCTGAGAGAATGCATTCGTTAATTGCTGCAGCGTGATCATATTTGGGCGTCAAAATGGCTGAGAATGGCTCGCACACCCGAGAATTCTGCTGGTGCGGTATACGACTGATGTCTCCGTACACACAGCGAATGAGTTCTTCTAAGCTGGATACCACTCTACCGAGAGACTCTGGAAGCACCACCTGTCCATCTCTCTCTTCTGGTAGAGTGCCTTCGCCAAGACTTAGAAGGACATCGGAGAATTCTTGAGTACGTACATTGCCGCCGAGCCGAGCTCTCATATTAATGGTACGAACGAACGTATGTACGTACGAACTCGTGACCACAGACGAAGATCGTTTTAACGAAGTATTCACCTCGTCAGCTCTCGATCCCCGCGTCACCACGGTAAGCGTTTGCCGGAAATCGCCACTGAACAGAACTGTGACACCACCCATCAAATGTTCGTTCCTGCGAATGTCCTGCAGGGTTCTGTCCACGGCCTCAACTCACTGCCTTCCTATTGGTCATCGTACACTCATCCCATTCGATCAGAGAGCAATCCTTGAGCACGTGTCCCTTATCGCTGTTACGTGACACACCACAAACATTTCGGCGCTCTCTAAATCAATGGGAATTTTAAACATGGCATGTGCTGTCTGGCCACCCGGAAGCAGTGTGGCAGCGATTCCCGACGACGCTACAGCAATAGCAATTTTGCCTTGCATCCTGACCTCTGAAAGTATGCCAGTGGTAACAAATGTGTTTCCTGTTCCACCAGGAGCATCCAAGAAAGACATTTACCCCGGTTTTGCCCAACGCGAACAAAAGTATTAACAGTCAATGTTTATTTTGTACTAACAACATGAAATTGATGAAGAAATGATCATCATCAATGAACTACTTAACACCGCATTTTTTTAAATTGTCTTCCTCAACTCTGCTCAAGATTTTGAGGGTTTTGTTGGAACTTGAATTTGTCAAAATGAACTATACGATACAACTTTTATGAAGAAAATGCACATTGCCATCTATGAATTTTAAGAATAACTAACTACTAACCTCGCCAACATGATCAAATTTAAATTATTAATTTCTAAAAAGTGTTAACATGTTTAGTAACTTGATTTGATTTTTATGAAATCTCATAGATGGCGCTGCTTTAAAGTTGTATTTATACTACTAACATTCATTAAACTATGTTTCTCTGCCCAAGTTACTTAAATGGCGTAGTTTTTATAGTGTAAAGCTAGATAATAGCATGGCTTACTCAAAAACAACATTTAAATATGCATCGTTAGATTACACGCTGTCACAGAATGCGTAAGAAAAATAAAGATTCACAGCTCCTCCCCCGTAGGTGATAGCGTGATAATATGTAGCCTATATGTTGACCCGACCTCTTAGTAATATTCATGCAAAATTTGAAGTAAATCCATGCAGTACTTTTTGAGTTTACCCCGGACATACATACAGACAAACAGACAAAAATTCTAAAAACTATATTTTTGGCTTCGATATCGATTGTAGATCACGCCCCAAGTATTATTTTTAAAAAATATTCAATGTACAGTTTTGACTTTCCTACGATTTTATTATATGTATATGTATGTATCCTGTATGTATACAGGCTGTTATTAAAATAACTGAAAACCGCTCAACCATTGTACTCATTATTATTAACAACTAACTTAACCCCAAAATCGCGAAAAAATAATATTAATGTTCGCATAACTCACTAAAATGATTCCATAGCTGATTTTCTTTCCGAGATTTCAGTGTTGATCTCATTGTAAATTTTCGGTTCATTGTTGAGTTGCAATTAGATTTTTTTCCTAAGCTTATTTGCTGTTCACTTGACTATGTAATGTATGTGACACTTAAATGTGAGGACTATGTGGGTCTTTTTTCTCTTTTCTTTCTCTGTTAATTTTAATGTTGGTCTGGCAGTTTGAGTACTTTAAGCGGCGTGCCAAAATTACATGAAAATGTGATTCCGATATTCTATTTACAGAACAAACAATGTATATTCATTTCATGTAGTTTTCTCGGTGAGTCTTGCGAAAATAGCTCAAACTGCTATGCAGATTGGTAGCACGATCTATGTACGACCTGGAATGCGCAGGATCGTATCTCGAGGAAGCTCTTTTAATTGACCCGATTTCACAACCTTTATTCTAATCATTATTCTATCAGACGATTCTTACTTTGTGAAAAAAAGAGCTTTAAAAAAGACTGCAGCATTATTGGGGTTAAAGAATCTGAATTCAATGAAAGCATAAAATGATTACACAGTTTCTTTATTAACACAAAAATTTCTGCAATTTAGCATCTTTATCTTCATATTTATGTAGGCAGTGTCCTTAGTCTAATCGCTGTCATGTTCAGCGATTTCTGAACTTGGGCTAGTCAAGGTTTAGTACTTCTGGGCGGCATCGCTGGGGTGGGCAGCGATGTAGGCGAGGGAGCGGGCGATCGCCTCGGGGATCGCGGGGCCAACGGGGAGGGAGTCGCTCTGAAACAATACAGGTTCAATTACTAATCGGCACCCTAAATGCGTAACCCACTATCAATCTCAATCTGAATCATTTTGAAGGATATTTTTAATCCAAAGCTTTGAAAAATTTGTCAGCTCAACGACGTAAACGCAATGTATGTTGTTGAACTGTCAAAATCCATTGCTACTGAAAGCATGTATTTTCTTCCCCTCTCACAGATAGGAAGCCTCAGTTCCAGCAGTGGAACCATTATAGGCTCATTATGATGATACACTTTCGTAAAATAACTAAGATATTTTCAGCATAGAAGCCATTCCCAGAAAGAGTTATAGTTCGGCTTTCTTGACTAAATAGGAGGCTCGTCTCCTTGCTGATAAACATAACTACAATGAAATCACTTGAAGGTATTTCATTTATGAATAAGCAAATATGAATCAGTGTTAATTTCTTCTATTTTTATTGGCTTATTATGTTGATAACACCATTTACAAACAGATAGGTTATTAAGGAAGTTCTTGGAATGAAGCCTTGTAGGTACTATAAACGTAAAAATACCTTAGGGGCCATCAATTTCATACACATACAAGTATGCTTAACTTCTCTTCCAATCTTGCCTGGTTTTAAGAGTTAAATATTGTGGTGGTTAAATATTACCTGGGCCTGGTAGCCGTTCTCGTCAGCGATGTAGTTGACAACCACTGGGGTACCGTCGGGGGAGGTATACCTGTAGGAACCCTGGGACACCTGTTATACAAAAAAAAAATATTTTTAGCACTGTGACGAAGCTCACTCTAAAATGTCAAGCTCCAAATATGCATATTATCATTCATTTCCTGCGTCTGCAGCATTGATCAACAGTAACATATCATATACATTATGAACTAAATCATAACCTTCTGAACTAGTGTGGGCGTTACCCGGCCTGCTCTTCATAATATGCATACCTGTATAGATATCACACAGTTTATGATAATAAATGGGATAAGTATGTAAAATTAGTTGATAATAAAGAAATGTACTCACAACACCACCGGCTTCTCCGACCTGCCTGTAGGTACCGACAGACTCAGCCCTGATGCCGTTCGCGGTCTCGTAGCTGGTGAGAACAGGAAATTATTATTGTAAGAGGAGACTGAACATTTACAAACATAAAAAAGCCAATTAACAGTTTAAAAATCTCCTTTTACAGGATCTGGTTCTGGAGTTAATTTGTCACTCTCTGGAATCATCCAAATTAGAACTAGTCAGTAAGAAGTGAAAACTTACGCGTATCTGAAGCTGCCGTCTGGGTTGACCTCAGAGTCAGAGCTGACGATGGCGGCTTGACCGTCCTCGGAGCCTTGGTAAGCCTTGTTGACGACCTGCTTGGCAGCCTGGTAGGTGGCGGATCCAGCCTGGTAAGCGGCGGCGGAGGCAACGGCGACGGGAGCGACCACGGCCCTAGCGGCCGCGACGGCGGGGGCAGCTACGGCGTTCTGGAAACCCCTGGAACCACTGGCTCCGAAGGGAGAAGCGCCGTAGCTCGCCGCGCTGGCAGCGCACACGCACAGAGCAAGAACCTGCAGAATTAATTGAAATTATTAGTTAATGAACGTCCTGTTTTACTTTAAATCTCATTGGAAACTATTCAAAGAAAGTTTTCATCAGTAATTTATAGTACTTCAATTATTTGAATGAGATATTATACAAATAATCTCACCAAGAATTTCATTTTAGTTGAGATCTGTACGAATGTCAGAAACAAACAGGTACCTTCCCATTGAATTCTAATCCTTTTATATTAAAATCAAAGTTAACAAAAAACAGCGCCTAGCATTCTTAGAGTATTGACACGAAAGAGTGACCTTGAATAAAACATGAATTTCTCGATGTCAAGCAGAATATCATTAAGACTGGATCTATTATCAAATCATTTCAACTTAAGAAACCATTATTTAATAACCAAACATTTCTACGGATTGGTTCCGTATTCGTATCCGTTTAATTATTGTATGATAGAAATGGATTTATTAAAGATTAATAATATGTAGGTACATACCTACCCCACACAAATTCGTGCTCGCTATGTAAATAACAGTGACAGGAAGTTATCACATCTCATCAATGGGTAGGTACGTGTATATTTAAGCTAACTCTAAAACTTCAAAACAATTTTATTCACATATAAAATCAGCCCATAAATCACGGAGAAATCTGACAAAGAACATGAATAAAAATCTTCGCCGAATGCATAACCCCCGCCTTTTTTATCAGTCGGCTAAAACAGCATAAACCTCCTCCTCCCAGAAATATGCTAAAATTAACTTTTCTATTAGGTAATATTTTCATACTTCTGGGAATGGCTTATTTATTATTATATCTTTCATGTATCTCGGGACACTCGGGTACCGGACCTTTTGAAGGCGTACGAGGGGCCGAAGCCAACTCGCAGAGGCCCGTTTGACGTTTTTATTCAAATGGGGCACCAACCGACGATTATCCGTGAACGCACTATGCAAGTGCACCCAAGGACAACCCCCGGTTGGTGTAGGACTATTGCAGGATATGGAAACAAATTTATTGGATTATGGATTTGAGTGGCTAACGTGAACTGCTTAGTACTATGGGAAGAGTATGGCCCCTGCCTAACCAATATTTTATTATTATTAAAAGCCTGTCATGTCCCACTGCAAGGCCACGGCCTCCTTATTCTCTTTCCACTTCTCTCAGTTTAAAGCCGCTAAGGACCAGTTTTTGTTGAAGGAGTCCAGCTCATCCCGCCATCTCCATCTGGGACTATTGCGATGTCACTTGCCATTACGAGGGTCCCATTTGGTCGTAAGTTTGGTCGATTGATCGTCTGACATGCGGCAGATGTATCCAGTCCAATTCCATTTTACCGTGGCAGCTTTCCAAGTGACATCCGTTTTTCTTTGTGATGGAACGGATATTCGTATTCCTATCCCGGTCTGTTAGTTTGACATCCAAAATACTCTGTTCCATAGCCCTCTGACAAACCTCGAGAATGGACCTATGCTGATTTGTCAATGGCTTACATAATGAATTTAACTTTAAAATTGGCTCTTCCAGAACGAAAATAAACGACCTTCTTTTAAATATGTTTGATGAAAATTTTAATATGATCAGTTTTTAAAGGCAGTACCTACATACATACAGGTACAGAACATACAGACAAACGTTGCGTGTTTTACGTATAAAATAATCTCAATACACTTTCAGAGCTTTTTTGGACGTTCTTGTTTAGAATATAAACCAGGTAGGTAGTACTCATAAAGGTTTCTATTTTCATTGTTCCATGACCGATTGGTTATAAATATAACTGCATTTTAATACTTAATATGAAAGAAAGAAAGAAAATACGCTTATTTGCGGTAAACAGGACGCAAAAAAGATCAGAAAACACAAAAAATATAAGAAATGGTTTGGGGAAATATGCGTCACATCCACGCAAAACGGCTATCGCTCAGCCTTATGCAAGGTCGCAGCATAATGCTGAGCAGAGCAAGGCAGAGCCCCAGCGCTAGTTTTCAGCAACAGCCGGCGCCGACGTAATGACGTCGTCCGGTGCAGCAAACAAATATAAACAAATAATATAAAGAAAAATAATATAATTTAATTTACATGTGATAGAAACAAACAGTAATATAAAAAAAGGAAATATACGTGCTAAAAGAATATCATCCTCAATAAACGTTTTACGATTTATGTAGTGGCAACATTTCGAAACGTACTACTTGACGTACCTACGTAATATGGTCTAATGGTCTCAGGATATCTAGTCTGGGATTTTTATTCAGTGATAAGCGTCTGATATTAAAACCAAGTTGGTTTAATGTTACCGCACTAAGGTTATTGCGGTAACATTAAACCAACTTGCATGATGTCACTATCGTTGCAATACGACTTATGAAGGTAAAATAATAAAAATGAAATGGGATTCTGTCTGCACGACGTACTTAGGTACCTACGAGTATTTAAAGTTTTCGAATGTGTATAGCCAACTGCGATTCAGAAACAGTATCTTGCATGGAACAGTAGATTCCATGGAATAGGGATAGCTTGGTAGTAATTCCTGAGCGAAGTTTAAGACTTCTTTTCGGAAGCGAAAAGGGTCACAGCTGAATGAAAACATCAATACATTTTTGGTGACGTTAGAGTAGAATTCAGTTGTTTGACAAATAAGTATTTTCTGGTAATCCAGAACCCTACAGTCACTTTAAAGAAACTTAAAAATTAGCAAAGGATTACGAACAGATACCTAATTTGCTACAGGATGTGGCTTTCCGACTTCCATACGGGCAGAGTCATGGGTAGCGCTAGTATATAAATAAGCACATTATTCAAAACCAAATACATACCAATCTATAGATTTATTTTCTCAATTTGTTTTGTAACGAAAAGAAGATAAACCTGAAATGATTTATTGAAGTAGTCTGCTGACAAGACTGTCTGTGTATTTGCATCAAAGTATACCTCAACATTAATCTTAAATTCCGATGTACTTACGTAATGCCTAGACTAAAATAAAAATAGGTAAATAAAGCTTTGTGTTAATATGTCAACTATGGGATCATCCTACGGATTTGTCCATATTCAAATAAAGTCTACCTACATATTCAATTGTCTTTCAAATTATACCTGTGGCCTTGAATTATAAAATTGTAGTCATTCAGTTGCTCTCTCTCTATGTAGCTGCTTAAAAGAAAATTCTAATTGGAATATTTGCAAAACGTTTAATTTCGTTTAGAAAAACTGAACAGTTAAGAAGCAATTTTTTTTTTTGCTTCAACGGAAACTATTTTAACGAGGCGTGGTATACAACGCCCACTCGTAGTCATCTTAGATATACTATAAATTAAATACATCCTAGTTAACCTTGGTGATAACACGTCACACTCTGGAAACGTGACTTCCTCCGAACGCACCACAAATCGAATGAGGGCCTCTACAAAACTAGTTTCCATCTTCTAAATGTCAACGACTATTATTATCACCTTAACAGGTCATCAGGGGCTGACCCATGCCATCTGCAGCTCACAAATCACGCAACACATTTATGACAGACATAATATGTAATTGGTGTAATAGGTTTTTTTTTTTTTGTTTTCAGATAGTTAATTCTGAATTCTTTTTCTGGCTTCGAAATTGAACTTGTAGTGGTCTGAATATAAAGATTCGCCACCGTTCAAAGTCTTTTAAATTTTAATATCGTGGAATAATTAATTACAGGATTGTCTCGTATAAATTAATCATTTTGGCGGTTTCGCTTAAAATAAAATGAAAAATTAAGTTTGACGTCAAAGGTCAATGTGAATTTAAAACAAATCTACTGTATTGCCTAGATTATAGATTTGATACCAAATAAAAAAAATAAGTGATTATTAAATACTCAAAATGTTTCAGGGGTTAATTATAGGTACTCATTTAAACAAGACACATTTATCCAAAGCCTCCAAAATATATATGTTAAAACATAATACTTATAACGAATTTTTCTAGGTACCTAATATGAATAAATTTAACCAGTTTACTAAAAATAATATTATTTCCATAAAAACTAGGCGTGGCAACGATTAGAAGATTACCTCACACCTCATCAAAGTTTTTCTAACTCCAAACAACATGTTCAGCAATTTCAGACAGTTTAACAAAATAAATAGAACTGTAACTGTGGAAATATGTCCTAAATGCATTTTTCCTGCGCATTTTTCCAATTACAAGTCTTAAAACTCCCGATTCAAAAGATATTTTCACTTGGTCCATTTCATTCTCCCTTGCAAAATTTTTACAAAATAATTTTTCAATGATGCCACATAAATATTAGGCACACCCACCTTAGTCACCGTCGAGAAAGTTCGCCATACTTCCTAGAAACGCAACGGAAATGCAAGAATGCAGTACCTACTTAATCGGAACCTTGACCTGGAAGGTAGCAGACGTGGTAACACCCCCTCCTCCGCTGGTTATAAATAGACGCTTACCTAACTTAACCTTTTTACCTTTCTAGGTGAACTATGAGTGTCTGTACTTTGTAATAATGCTCCAAGCGACAGATGGTGTGAGTGGTGGATTGGTTAAAAATAAACTACAATTATTGTGTTAGCCTTACTGCTGCCAATTATTACAATCGCTAAAAAAAGAATAATTAAGCTATTATGTTGTTTGGAGGCCTTGCAGTTTTAGTTTCGAAAGAAGCACACGTGCTCGCGCTGAAATTGGCTTGAGTATGACTATTTGATTTTTTTTTTTGCAGGTTGAAATTTTGCCGGTGCATCAAGACGGGTGCTAAAATTCTAGCGATACTGTTACCTCTCATTAAGCTGAAACAGTGTTCACAACAGGAAGCTAGAAAAAAGTTTTCATAGACTTTACTTAACTCTGGATGCGTAAAATGTATTTGCTAACAATATGACGATTATGTAACATTATGGGCCCACATGATGTTTGTTTTAGCCTGATTTTGTCTTGTAACTATACAGTTACAAGACAAAATCAGGCTAAAACAAGCAAGGCAACCTTCTTTTAGGTATCCATGTATAGGTATACACCTATACATGGATACCTAAAAGAAGGTTTTATATAACAGTATTGATAATAATGCCACGCGTAGTACAAAAGATAGACATGTTACAAAACAATGGCACAACATCTACTACAAATCGTTGATTGTCACTTGTCCATACATCAATCACTAAAATGATTGATGTCATTGAAATGCTAGATTGATGTCATTGGAGTCATCCTTTTAAGCTAAAGAATGTTGTTAGTACGAAACCAAAACCAGTTGGTGTTACCAACGAACCTATGGTACTTTAGAGACCCATCAACGCCACATACAACGTGAATATAATCGATATAAAGAACAACGCCATCTTCATATTTCTACTAGAAATAATTAAATGAAAACACAGCTTCTTGACTAAAATGACAAAGATAAGATATATTGACGTTTGATATTCAAATTCATTCAGATGCTAAAAAGTTCACACATGTGTCGCCAGATGGAGCCGAGAAATAATTATTAAAACCTATTGCTACTAGTGTTACGTTCGTTAATGAATGTTTCTTTTATAAAAAAAGAAAAATCGTCATAATCTCATTTATCTACTATAAAAGCTTGGAGCTTAAATAATTTACCGCCATACTTCCACTACACGCCAATAGCTCGATTAGTAATCGCAGCTCCCCTGATTTGTGCCCTGCTATCCATATCTCCATACTACCATCAACCGATGGCAACAGGCTCACCCCTATTACATGGAACTTTAAACATAACTGGCGAAATGTGGGTGCACTATAGGTACACTTTTGCATAACCCGTCGGGGATTACCGCGGTGTTGTTATTTCCTTATTACACATGCAGGTTCTCCTGAGGTTCGACGCTGAAGGCAACTTGAGAAAAGCTCGCATGCTGCAGATCACAGGGACGGATGCACTATGGCATGCTTCTCAAATCACTTGAAAAACTACCTCGAGAATCCATACATATTGCTATTGGATTTATAGAACCTAACCCTTCGGGGAATACAGACGTGATGTTATGCTACGTATGACCCATCAGTAAGTAAGTTTTACTTCATCAGCGTGTGTCCTTGACGAGGATGTGTTGGTCAAGGACTCAAAGAAAGGGAAAAAAATCAGGAACATTGACAGCAGAACTTCTGTACCTAAATTAGAATTGATGATTATGGAAACTTTAACTTTTAGCTTCTTTATAGTTTCAGACCACCCATGGTCATTCATAATTTTCTGTAATCATAAATGATAAAACCATGAATAATTAAAGGCCGCATCCTTGATCATTCCTCAACGCATATTTATATTTGATATCAAGTATTTCCGATTATGAAAGCTTTGCATGCACCTTTTGAATTTCATCATCATACCAATAAAAAAAAATTGAGCAGTCTTCTTGCGTTAGGGTGTTTCAGTAATTTGTAAATAATCAGGCGTGAACATCTGTATTTTGCACATCATATTTATTTGATAACGGCGCCGCGAGCCGGCGCATCTTTTGTCACTTATTTCGTAAAAACGAGAATTAAGTACGCATACCACAGACGCATGTTTATTATTGTAATTAGTATGTATTATCTGCTGCAATATTGCCTAATAAGGTTTCAAAACGCGTTAGTTGCTTTTAAAACTTAATTATAGGTTTATTGATACAACGTGATGTCAAAACTCTCAGGGTTACCTACCGGCCGCATCGCAGTTAGGACGCTTGAACATGTTCACAAACATAATCAATGTTTTATCTCCTTTACCTTTCTATAGGTTAAAGGGTTAACATTTTGATGTAAGGAGGTAAAATGTTCATTTTAATTAACATAACTGCCACCACCAATTGAATGTCAGCAATATCAAGAACAATAATTGCACACTAAAGGATGTTAGGATGATTGGCAATTAGGATTTTATTTTTCATGATCGTGATAATGAATGTGCTTAATTGTCAGGACAATGCACCAGGCATATTTATTTACTCTTTAAATAATTCAGCAGAAAACGTACAAAAGGCCCAAGGTCTTTTGAACGTTTTCTGCTGAATTATTTCCTTTCAAAGGTCAGTGGCATGTAATTAGAGAGGCCTATTTAAAAATGATTATGGTCATTAGTACTTTTCCTTTCAATGTTACTTTATAACAGGTAGTGTAAAGGTGGTGCTGTTCCACAAATGATGGGATACTTATTATCATGTCCTACGTGTCCTGTCAGCTGCACGTTACAGGAACTGATGGACGCTCATGATGGCGCCAAACACGTAGCCGAATTCTGGGCCGAGTCTATTTAGATTGCCATCGACACACTAAGAAGAAGAAGAAGACGGTGTGTCAGTTGTTTATAGTAAAATTGACTACTATACACATCCCTGCTAATAATACCTAGACTTAAGAAATTGTAACCATTCGCGTTATGCTACTGCTTTGGTGCTTAGAAGGTCAAGATGCATAATCAGACTATAGTGTCCCCAGTGTTGGAACCTAGGCGTCCAAACTCTAGTCCATAATTTATATGGCCAAAAATTATGTGGTTTTTTTACAAGACTTCTGAGGGGCAATTCTCTTAATTTTAAGAGCGTTCACAGTCTAATCTTAGTCTCAATCTGTCAAACATATCTCTAATTTTCCTAAACTTTTGACAAGTTTTTGACATCGATTTTCGCTTAGATGAGATTGAGACTAGATTTCGAACGTTGTTAATTACGGGAATTGACCTTCTGATAGAAGGTAAGGATTAAGGGAAAATGCAATCATTAATTTTTAAATTTTCATATTTACATCATACATAACAGTTTATGTACACAATAAAAAGATATAAAATACTGAATTTCTAATAGGCGTTTTAAGTATTCTATAATAGAGCAATGGACCTTGTCTATTAATATTAAGGAATACTTTATCATTTAAATTATAAGACATTGAATAGTGCTTAACCTATAGTCCAAACATGAATTTACTTTTCAGGCTGGGGAGGTGCGGTGGCGAGGTATGCCAGGGCGCGCTGGATGGCCTCCGGGATCGGGGGAGGGGTGGGGATGTGGGCACCCTGGGGCTGGAATCCATTTTCGTTTGCGATGTATGTCAGCTGGATGTTGCCACCGTCCTCGCTGGGGTATGAGAACTGTCCTTCGACCTGCAGGGCAGGCTCTTCGGCGCCGATGTCCTTCAGGGCTCCCTTCTCGTCGGCCTTAATACCGTTGCCGGTTTCGTAAGCCCACGAGTAGGAGCCATCGGGGTTGATCTCGCTCACTTGATTCACGATCGGGATGGGTTCAGTTGGGCCTTGAGGCGCGGCGAGGGCTACAGCCAAGAAACCGAGGAAGATCTGGAATAAACGAATTGTTATGAATATTTTATATTACCACTTAACTTTTACTATGAGGGGTGTATTTTATTGAAAGTTTTATTTTATTTTCTGGAAATCCCAGTTAGGTTTTCCACACAACACTGCGATCACAAGGCACTTTCTTTTATGTATCCAATGAATGAATGCACTATCACAACACTTACAATGGTTTTCATGTTTGTGTTTGTTTGTCGGTGAAGGCACTAGACAATGTTGATCTAACAGTGTTATCGGTATATATACGAACGGGTCACTATGCCGCCTACCACCTCTGGATGGTATTGCACCATTGGACACGTCAGAATAAATTCGACAAAATATGTGCGTGCCTACTGTAGTCAATGCGCTTGCGTGATATTTGCAGCATCATGTTTTAATCGGCCCTCAGTTAATTCTTTGCCTTTGGATACGATACGACGTTCAGCAACGAACTTATTAAAAATCATGAATTCCTACTCGATACCTAAATTAAATAATATCCGGATATAAAATAATATCCCGAATGGAAGTCCCCAAAAAAGTGAAAATCATTTTTGCGTAAATAATTTGAACGATCAATTGTATTATGCTTTCTTTGTACAATAATTTTAGCTGCATCCGGTTAGACTGGAAGCCGACGCCAACATAGTTGGGAAAGGGCTAGGCAGATGATGATGTAGTTGTATTTCAATTGACAGAATATAAAACAAAAACCACAGATTCAGCAGTTGTTTGTAAGTCAGCCTAATAACTAAGTGGCACATTGATTCATTTACCGTTTCTGAAAATGTTCCTGTTAAAGAACTTTCGATGTCTACACGTAACACATTACTTCCTTATAATCCCACACAACATTTTCTGTTCCTACAACGAATCTCGTTTATCTATTTCTGGGTGATTAGGTAAACTCTACAACATGTTCGTACAACGATAATTTTATGCAATAATTCCAATAAAAAGATTCCCCAAAACATTAAAACACAATAGTTTACCAGTTTTATGAATCCGGTGATACAAGGTCGTCTGATTATAAGACATTAGGTACGCAAGTATAAATAACTAATCAACTATGTTTCTACAATATATTGTGAAGATTTTGGGAGATGATAAAATAGTTTTTTTTTATAGGAAAACAGACGTTAATGCTTGAATTATAAGCGATAACGATACTAATGTTGAGCATAGAGGTAAAGGTTCCTGAATAAATTTTAATACTTACCTACTTCAAAATATCCTGCTACGAATTTTTATTTAAAATATTTCGCAATGTGGATAATCAAAAGGTCAATATCAGATTTTAGGTACGAATGTGTGTTTGAAGCAAATTACTATATTTGAAAGAATAACTATGATCACTTGCGATATTATAGGTAATCGATTAGCACGTCTGTACGAAGGCCGTGTAGGAATTAAGATAAGCTTTATTTTGTAAGACAAGGATGAGGCCAAAATTCTTAGCTAGTTCACTAATACAAAAAATTCAAACCTTTAAAAAAACACAATTGTTGTTATTATTGCAAACTTAGGGCAAGAACTGACACAACAATAAAATTTGACAAATGTAGTGCTATTGGTGATTGATTGATTGATTGATTGATTGGATAAAAAATCAATATTCAACTTATTACATAGAACCTGAAGTGAACCGGAAGCAGCGCAAGTTACAGACCCAACTCGTTTCACCACTTCTATTTTATTAAATTAATTTTAGTGAAAATATTTTTTCTTCGCCAGTGATTGAAGGGATTTCCTGAATTTATGTAGGTAAGGGACAAGGTATATTTGGAAATCTAAGATTTAATTAATAATAAATAATTCACTAAACGCGGTATATATATAAATATTAAATAACATCATGTACGCCATAATTTAATTGATAGGTACAGACGCCAGCAGGTCAAGCTACCCGAAACTCTAAAATTTTCGCAATCAAGCTTGAACCTTAATGTTTTAGCAATAAAGCTGAAAATCTATGAAAGACATTTGACAGATTGTAGTAGCTTGATTGCTGGCGTCTGTACTTAAAAGCTTATAAAACACTTATTTTGCTTTGATTTTAAATAATAACTACAAATAGTTTCCGGTTTATATTTTATGTTCTAACTAGGTTGTATTTTTATAGTCGTTAAATATTACGATAGACTCATTTTTTATTTTATTTAAACAGGCTTTCCTAACCTTTAAGTTGGTAAGCCAAAATCACATAAAACATCCTCATTTGGGCTAAAAAGAATAATCACGTGTATTGATACGTTTCGTAAGAGTTATTGCTACGCAAATATTTATTTAATATATTTTTTTATGTTTAATGATAGTACACGAGGCAAACTAAGAATACCACATGGCAAATATTAGCCATTTGATATTTTTTATCGAGATTTTACTGTATTTTACGTAAGTTTTGTTCCATACATACTCAAGTAGCTTCACCCATTCATAACAATCCAAATAAAATATTGAAGACCTTGCATGGTTTTTAGGCTTAAAATTGAAATTACTGAAAATATGCAAAAAAGGTCAGCGAAATGATTTTGCATATTCGTGAGAGATACCGCGTCAATGTTGCTGCTAAAGTTTGAAACCCGATTTACATTGCGTTACCCATCTAACATGTACTTCATTTTTTTTTACCTAAAACTTTCAAATAATAATATTCACCTGTAAAGGAATCAATACGTAATCTACTTGATAATATCCTTTCTCCATTACCTGCCCCTTACCGTTGAGGATCGGGACTCTCTCATGTTTTATTTCTGAATAGATCTCCATTTGCTTTGGTCTGTGTAATTAAAGTGGCAACTTCACAGGCACTTCCAGTTACTCCTACACCTGACTGATAGTTTTAATGAGCTGCTATGGGACAGTGGTAACTGTATTGTTTCTAACACTGCCTGTACGCTTTATTTACACAACATCTAAATTGACACAAAATTATTCGATACATTATTTCATATCTATACATATATGATTTTTTGTCTGGCTTCTGTCCCAGCTAGTACCCGAACAAGCTGGATCTATTTTGACGGGACTTTCACTGGCAGATAGCTGATTTTATAAGGCGTAACTTATTCATTTATTTTAGAGAAAGAATTAGGGTTAAAAAAAATTAAAACCTTTTCCAATATTCACGCAGACAAAGTCACGGGCACAGATGCTAGTAATGGATAAGAGGTAATATTCTTCAAATTTTACTTCTGTTTCCATTTTAATTGAATGCTGAAACTGTCTGTCTGAACGCGCTAATGTCTGGGACCACCTGTCGGAATTGAAACATTCTTTTTGCATATATTAGCCCAATTATTAACAAAGGTTATAGGCTATTTGACATCATGCTAGGACCCTTAGGATACGAGTATTTTAAAAATAAAAAACCGGCCAAGTGCGAGTCGGACTCGCCCATGAAGGGTTCCGTTACGTTACGATTTATGACGTATTAAAAAAAAACTACTCACTAGATCTCGTTCAAACCAGTTTTCGGTGGAAGTTTATATGGTAATGTACATCATATATTTTTTTTAGTTTTATCATTCTCTTATTTTAGAAGTTACAGGGGGGGGGACACTCATTTTACCACTTTGGAAGTGTCTCTCGCGCAAACTATTCAGTTTAGAAAAAAATGATATTAGAAACCTCAATATCATTTTTGAAGACCTATCCATAGATACCCCACACGTATGGGTTTGATGAAAAAAAAAATTTTGAGTTTCAGTTCTAAGTATATGGGACCCCCAAAATTTATTGTTTTTTTTTCTATTTTTGTGTGAAAATCTTAATGCGGTTCATAGAATACATCTACTTACCAAGTTTCAACAGTATAGCTCTTATAGTTTCGGAAAAAAGCGGCTGTGACATACGGACGGACAGACAGACAGACAGACAGACAGACATGACGAATCCATAAGGGTTCCGTTGCCATTTGGCTACGGAACCCTAAAAACAGTCAGGAAGAACGGTGAGCAAAACCCATGCGACGCGATGGGTCGGGGGCCGAGGGAGTTTTGTGGCTGTTATTTTAGTATTTTGTGTATCTTACGACTTCCACGCGAACGAAGTACTGAGCAGAAGTTAGTAGTAATTAATAATAATAATAATATCCCTGGACATTTCACACAGCGCCATCTAGTCCCAAGCTAAGCAACCTAATGCTTGTGTTATGGTAACAAGATGGCTGATAAACTACTTATATACATTTTTTTTTGTAAATACATACATATTATAGATAGAAAAACACCCAGACTCGGAACAAATACATGTAGGTCATACAAATATTTGTTCCGTGCGGGAATCGAACCCGCGACACGCAGCGCAGCAGTCAATCGCTTAACCACTGCGCCAACCGTGCCGTCAATTCAATGAGATATATATTAATGTCTGGCGCACGCATAAATTATCTAGTGTTTCGAAAAGCCTTCTCCTAGGCGATTTGCTCTTTTCCGGTTGTACTCACATTGCTGGTAACGAAAACAAAATAAAGCAATATCAATATTTATTCATTTATTCCGACTGTAATCATTAATGATTGTTAGTTTTTATTTTAACCTAACTTCCATTTTGAAAGCTATAACAACTTTGTTTGAAATGACCATTTAATTCGTTTCACTGGTCCATAACCAAATGCATGGTTTTATGTTTCATGTTTGTACAATGTCGAATGAATCATGTGGTGATGTTGGTGATTGTCATGAAAAGTTACAAAAAAAATGGAAATACTGATTCTTTTTCTAACCATCGTACCTTCATTGCCTTACTTACCAAAGGAATGAATGAATTAATTACACAATTTTAAGGGTTCCTAGGTATCGCGAGGGTTGGTTCGAGGTGGCGTGGGAAAAGAGTTCCTGGAAGGATTTGGGGGAGACTTTTATCCAGCTGTGGGACAGTATAAGCTAACATAAATAAAGGGTTCCTACTTAGGTGCGTAAGTGATTTTATAAAGTAATCTTATTTAAAATTATCATTCTTACGTGGTCTTATTTTCTATTTTTTGATGATATTACATTTGGACAGTTCTTTAAGGTTGGCTTTCGAATGATAACGATTTATTACCTACACGAAATGTATTTAATTTCTCATTTTACAGTTAACCCACGTGGCCTACAACTGTTTGTCTTAACTATGTGCCAATCTCATTCAAAGCCTTATTCACCTTGCGCCATGACCTTTCGATTCGACACTTAGATGTGCGTCTGCGCGAATACTTTTTAATGTTTTCTTATCTAAATCTCTCTAATCTTAAAATCATCACAATCAGTAATACAACTTGTTAAGTTAGCATAATCCTAAAATGTCAAGATTTCATAAAATAGTCATTCAGTAGGATTACTTGATCTTAGAGAGTTGTGTTGATGACTTTAATTATTATAATTCTGTAAATACATATTTGTTACGGCCGCGAATCATATTTTAATCAACGTAAAACTTAGTACTGACCAGCAAGTTGCAAAAAACGTAAGAAAATTTGAATTTCGCGGGCTTTCACCTTAATAAGGCTAGCAACAGAAGTTAGTTTGATAACTTCAAACTTTGAGCTTTATTGTCTGATTTGGTTGACATAAAAATATCAAAAAAAGTATACGACTTAGGGCTGATTTTTTCAACGCCAGATAATTTTATCCAATAATTTTGAGTTTTTGACAATTCTTTCAGACCATTCTTCCATACAAAATGTGTCAGACGTCAATTTTATTCCACGAATAAAGATCATTTTGTCGATTGAGAAATCAGCCATAAATACAATCAGTTGCCTCGTTTAAAAAAAAATCCTATTCAGAAAAAAGTGAACGCAAAAGTACACGTACTTATCGTACATATTTAAGTGTAATCGAATCCTTTGTAAACATACCTACTCATGACCTTATACCCAGAGTTGTCAATACTGTGATACAATCGAGCGCTTCTCATTAAATGCTCGTTGATTGGATTAACCAAGATAGATTGTTAACGTCATTACCAAAATGTATGCATAAACACTGGGTGTGGTGATTATACCAATTAACTGTTATTGCAAAGATAATGTCAGGGGTAATCGGTCACACTGTAATATGCTATTAATATTTGCAACGACAAATTGTATTATTGTTATCCAATTTTGAGACTTTTGCGCTCCAATTTATTTTTAATTAAATTAAAAATACGTTGCCACAAGGCGCAAGGGTAGCGGTGGAGGTCTGTCCCGCTTGGGCGGAGCACCGCCGTGTCCTCGTAGAGGCGATCGGCAGCGGCGGCGACCTCTCGCGTCCGGCCCTGGTTCAAGCCATGGTCCGGGGCGAGAGGCAGACACCTCCTTCTGCGAAGCAGTCATGCAAGCGAAGGAGGCGGGATGGCTGAGGGAGAGAACCTCACGACTCAGCCGCCGCGGGAGACGCTCCGGGCGTCGGGGGCCGCGTGACGATTCCCGGCCGCCGTAGGCGCGGGCCTGCGGGCGGAGAGTAATGGGTAGCTCACCGTCCGTCCGTCAGAACGGGAGGGGTAATTTGATGATTTCCCATCCTCAAAAAAAAAAGGCACAAGGAGAGCCCGCGAAATTCAAATTTGCAGGTCCGTGTCAGGTTGTGATTCGCGACCGTAACTACTATGTATTTACAGAATTATAATCATTAAAATCATCAATACAACCCTCTATATCATCATAAAAAAACTTGAGAGCTGTCAAGGGACATCCGGATGGAACGAAGTTCCTTTTGATTGAAGTGAAAGTTTCCTTTTGGTTGAATTAGTGAAGGAATTGTAATAATTTTTTTTTTTTTTTTAAGTTATAATAATATTTTTTTTATTATTAACAAATAAAAAAACACAGAAAAAAACTGGCTTGCTTTCTATAAGAGAGAGAGAGAGAGAGATAGACAGAGAAACACGCGCACGCCGCACGGCTTACAACTATAGCAAAAAGTGTCGTTACCACGTTTGGCGCGTTCAACGCGCGTTAAGGAACTTCGTTCCAAAAATATTAAGGAATTCCCCTAATTTATATTCTCTCTAGTGTATATTTTTGCAAATGTGTATTTATTCTGATAACCTACCAACTCAAAATTAATTAGATAGCATCCGCCGGTTTGGCCGGTTCTTCGAACAAATTGTTCTTATGCAAATTATCAGCTGACCTTCACGGTTTGGCCCGAATAAGAAAAGAGAGTAAAATGTATTTTTGATGAGAATCAACTATTCTGCGGCTAGACTAGTTCTATTAATTAATTTATCATTATCAAGTCTACATGTAGTATTAAAATTCGATTCAGTTGAGATAAAAAATTAAAAGTATTGTTTCATTAGGTTTATTGATTGTAGAAAATTATAAAATACACATCACTATATGTGATTTTGAGTATTGTTGCATCAGCCAACATGAAATCTATTGTGGGGCAGCAGCTCCCTGTGGGGGCGCGGCGGTGGCGAGGTAGGCGAGGGAGCGCTGGATAGCCTCGGGCACCGGAGGCGCGGTAGGCAGGTGCGCGCCCGACGGGTGGAAGCCGTTCTCGTCAGCAGTGTACGTGAGGTGGATGGCGTCGCCATTCTCACTGGGGTAAGAGAACTCTCCCTGCACCTCCAAAGCATCGACATCTCCGACCTTCTTCAGCTCTCCCTTCTGATCAGCAGAAATACCATTCCCAGTTTCATAGGCATACTGGTAAGATCCGTCGCCATTGATCTGGCTGTCATCCTTCACGATGGCGATGGGCTCAGCCGGGGCTCCTTGTGGGGCTCCTTGAGGGGCAGCGAACGCCACCGCGAACAGCATGCAAGCCAACACCTGTCACAAAAACTATAGTTAGACGATGCAAATAAATAAACATAGGCCATATTATCAACTGATAATATGTAATGTGCTGCGTTAATTGATGACTTCTTAAATATGTTACCGACCAAACCCGATTTTAGGATGAACTAGTTTCGCCTAGACCAAACCTGTTCTCCCTGCACGCGATAGGACAAACCAGTATAGGCTAGGCCAAACTCGTTCATCCTGTTACCGATAGGACAAACCAGTATAGCCTAGGCCAAACTCGTTCATCCTGTTACCGATAGGACAAACCAGTATAGCCTAGGCCAAACTCGTTCATCCTGTTACCGATAGGACAAACCAGTATAGCCTAGGCCAAACTCGTTCATCCTGTTACCGATAGGCCAAACTCGTTCATCCGGTTACCGATAGGATAAACCAGTTTAGCCTAGGTCGAGTCAGTTTATCCTAGTTAGAATTTTCATGCTTTAGGATAAACTGATACGTCCTAGTCTGAACTAATTTTGCCTAGTCGGAACGCTTCGCCCGCCTGCCTGTACGAACGGGGAATTTCCAAGAATCATGTCTGGCTCGCTCCTCACGCCCTTCAACCCCTCTTCGCTTGCCCTGTTCGTTAATTTGAATGGTATTTTGCATCGCCGAGTGCGCGCGTTAAGTAGCCGATTGCGTTTAAAAATAAAATAATAAAAATAAAATTAACCAGGATATTGAAATATCTTTATGGACTGCAGCCACAAAACATTCTGTTGGATCAGGGCATGGCTTCGTAGTTTTTCATGCAATGGCATGAAAAACTATACAACAAACAAATGCAATTGTAAGAAAAACAAAATACTCTGCAATTCTATTATAAGTGCCACCAGAATAAACCTTGCAAAAATAAGTAAATAAGCAAATTGCAGATAAGGTGATTTCTGTGGATGAAAGATGAGAGATGTGAAATTACTGATTAGTTAATAAATAACTTTAATAAATCACATTGACTATTTTATTTCTATTCCTTTATTCAGTTTACTTTGAAAAGCTTATAGAAGATACAAACTAGGTGAAATTAGCTCAGACTAGGACGTACCAGTTTATCTTAAAGCATGTAAATTCTAACTAGGATAAACCGATTCAACCTAGGCTAAACTGGTTTATCCTATCGGTAACAGGATGAACGAATTTGGACTAGGCTATACGTTTGTTCTATCGCGTGTAGGGAAAACTGGTTTGGCCTAGGCGAAACTAGTTCATCCTAAAATTGGGTTTGGCTGGTAACATATATATCAAAGCTATTCGAATTTGTATGTCGTTTATTCGACGAATGTAATGGTCTGTATTATTATTTTTATGATGAAGCACAACACTGAACTTGGTTTTATGCCAACAACGTTACTCTACTTATTTTAGAAAACACTATGTTTTGTTGGAAACGTAAAGGAAACTTTTAAAGCACAGAATTTGTTATCACTTACAATAGATTTCATTTTGTAGTGTTTGGTGATGGTGGAACAAGCAGTGATGATAACTGTTGTCGACTGATGCTTTCAGTCCTGAAAATTTGAGTTTTTATACTTATCACATTTTCCCACCTCACTGCATTCTAGTTTCACAATTCATTGTGGTGTCGCGAAATCTATGAGATAAGTAAACACTGGATGCATTACCTCGCCTCGTGTATGTCAATTTGGCCTGCGACGTAATGGTAAACAACAAACATAACGGATCCTCCATTTGCGAGGCCTTACTAGCGCAAGCTTCGTGCTGTTTGCACAAAAGATTTACATTCATACCAATTGGCAATTACCCACGGCCGAATTTGCCACAGTTACTCAAATTCTCAAAAGTAGGTATCAAACACCAAGCATCTAGGTATATTACTTTTGTTGGAAATCGTTTCAATAAACTGACATTTCCAAAATGAATTAATAATATTATCTATTTTTATAAGTAGACATATCATGAATAGGCAATAAACTAGTATAATTATCATACATAGGTACACGCGATCCGGCTGTTTTCGAGGTGAAGTTCACGAGGCGGGTGCGTGATAGCAGAATTTCTTCAATGGCTCGTAGCGAGCTTCTAGTACCTAGCGTACTGACGTACAACGTCATTACGTAAAGCTCTCGAGAGAATCCATGACACACCGATCCAATCAAGTCTATAGTTTCGCCATCGTTTGTGCGCAGATAATGAGCATGGCTATTAACCTCTCTACCTATTCATTACGTACTTATAGCTATATATATATAGATGTGTAACTGTAATACCTATGATTATTTGAAAGAGATACGCCATCTGGTTAATTATTAAACTCAATACGAATAAGAATAATGAGCCAAACCGTCCATCAGGCAGATACACTCCTGTTTAGTATGGAAAATAACTCTAGAGGAAATAAGCGTAACAACAATGTGCTTACAACTCTGTATAAGTAACCTATAGATAGAAGATCTGTATATAAAATAAGCTTAGTATTAATTAGCAGCTACGTCGATTTGTGAGCAATCGTATGATGTACAAAATTAATGTGTTTTTCCAGAATAAATTTAAAAAACTTGCTTGTCTAGTTCAAGATCGCCAATAAAATACAATCATAAATACTAGTAGTAAAAATAGAACAAAGACAATAAAACTATAAGGTTATCAATCTATAAAACTAAAATTGTAAATCGATAAAATAAACTTATCGGTATCGTAAGTGCTGTCTTTATTTTATCAATTTGCAGAAACTGGGATGGTACATTCTAATTTCACTAAGTGCTTGCAATATTTTCTTTTTTTACATTGAGGAGTTGATTTGACCATCTGCCTTCACCGACGACGCGCGACGGTCGTTTCAGTGAGTACGATATTTTTGTCAACAAAAATATTCAATTCATCGCCAAATATTATTTTCATATATCCATGTGGTTTACTTTATCATTTTATAAATGCAAGTTGATCCCTGTTTTTGCTCTATCTGAAACTAGGCAAATAGCATACATGTGGTCATAGTATGTATTGGTTATGTGGTCATGTGGTTATATGTATTGGAAGTAAAAATACTTAATTGTAACATATGGAATGCTTCCATATGTTACAATTAAGTACTTTTACTTCAATCATAAGTGCTTACTCATGCTGATTTAGAAAGACTTCAATCATTTGAAACTGTCGGTATTGGATCAATACAACCTACGTTATTATGCAAGTGATACCATCCATGGTAGTCTTTATGAATAGGTATTCAGACAACAAAAGATTTCACTCCTATCTCTTATGTAAATAGTATTGTAGACACTTTAGTGAATAGAATGTCTTCAGGCAAATTCTGATATTGCTGCATTAACATCTATTAGTTGGGAGTGGTCTACGGGTGACTTATGTATGGCTATGATAATTTGATGAAGTCATTTGACATTTAAAGTTCCAGTACATATTTATTCAACTAACGATTTTTTTTAATGATTCAATGTTTTTTTTTTTTGCAGTTTTGCACGTCTCATCTCGTTTCGTGGAAGCAGTAAGCTCTACAAGTCGTGCCGTGAATATCGGTCGATTGATTAGCATCTAAATGTAGGTGTACAAATAGCTGTAGTTGCATAAAGTACTAGTTTCTACTTTACTTTTCTAATCATACTTACATTACAGAATGTGGAAGGTACCAAACATACTAAACGTCATCGGTATTCAGGTAGTCGGGTTGCAACTATCACTCAAGTAATGAATACGTACAAAGTAATGTCAAATTAAAAAAAAAACAGCTTATATTTCAAATAGGCACCATAAAAGGCACTTTAGAACGTCAAAATTTACAACAAAATAGAATTGATTCTAGTCGCCCCTTCCAAAAGGTAGTTTCGTATGGAGAAGAATGGGCAAGAAACTCCGCCGTTAATCTTATAAAATGCTTTGCAATATCTTGTATACATTAATATTATATGTGAAGACGATGCACCCAGAATAAAATTACTATACCACAATAGGTAAAAGAATTAGAAATGAAGCAATGACAGATAAATTAATTACGCGATAGATACAGTCATTATGGTGTTCACATACAAACATTGTAAAAGCAGACGATTTTCCTAAAAACAAGTAATAAGTCCACTGATTATTACTTGATTTTACTCATTTCTGTCTTCGTGAGTTAAAGTAATCACAGAATGTAAATCAATGTCTTAAAAATAATAAATTTTACAAATAAATTAGCACCCAGTTTGATTTTGTCTGGTCCATGACATACGGCTGCTTGTTTTTTATCATCTATCAAATTAAGCTCAAGAACTACTTAATAGATGTTTAAATAGAGATTTGATACATAGCTGCAGATAGCTACTATTATCTAAGATTAATTTAAAGGTCATAAGATGAAATATCGCATCATCATCATCTGCCTAGCCTTTTTCCCAACTATGTTTGGGTCGGCTTCCAGTCTAACCGGATGTAGCTGAATACCTGTATTTCACATGGAGCGACTGCCTATCTGACCTCCAAAACCCAGGTACTGCGTAATTCGACACCTTGGTAAGAATGGTTGTCGGGCTTCTGACTACCCGTAATGACTGTCAAATATCCATGAATGACAGCCGGGACCAACGGCTTAACGTGCTTTCCGAGGCATCCCCACCATGCCTCGCAAAGCACGTTAAGCCGTTGGTCCCGGCTGTCAAGGTCTCCGTATGTAAAGATGGTCACCCATCCACAGACCAACCGTGGCAATCGTAGCTTAACCTGATCGATCGATCTTCATCATGAGATAAAATATCGCATTTGAAAAAAAATCCCATAACACTCATAGAGTCTTGGAATCAAGTATAGAAAAGTTCTACATAATATAATATAGATTTACTACCATGTGGAGGTATCATTACCTACCTACTTACTCCGCGAGTACGCCTGTTAAATACTTCAGTTCTACGCTAGACATCAACAAGTGTTTACCTTTGTAAAAGTGATTGGGCAACGAGATGAAACCAATTTTTCGTAGTAATAGGATAAGAATTTCGTCAATATCAAATCCTAACTTGAACATGATACAAACAAAACGAAAAGTAAAATTATCATTATGTTTATGCTAATCGCGGGTCACTGGTTGGATAGGAAGTTTTTATTATTTTTATAGATTATTGGCGACATTAAAAATTATAAAAATGTCCAACCCGGATACAAAGTCAATGATAAAACAAGTTAAGAACAAAACAATATGTATTTAAAACACCAGTTAGGTCAATGGGTTACGCTAGGACAAAGTTTAACCTTCACAATTAGGCACGATGCATAGATCAGGCAAATATTGGGTATTCTCCGATGTTTTCCTACCTATTTGTAGCATGGCGACGATGGGCGAGCGACCTTGACACGGAGGTGCAGGGAAAGTGAACAGACCGGTTGTTGAGCAAGGGGTCGCGCCGAACTAACTTCAGCCGCTTAGGACTCGACCACATGTGATGCTTTTAATATAACAGTTCAGTGGGTATTGGAATGTTGATTGTTTCAGAAAAGGTAATAGAGTTGCGTTTTAATTAGTTTTGGTATATATGAAAAACAAGCCATCCGTAGGGATGGCTTGTTTTTCCTCATACTCGAAGGTCACAATAGATTGGAAATTCTAGTGGTTTACGTAGAAGACTTGTATCTTGAGTCTAATGCCTAAGACTTATCGGCCGTTATCGGTTCAATCAAATCTTCATAGCTTAGTTAATAAAACCATTTAAGTTCTAAACTTTTACTGCTAAATTGCGGAGCCTTCTAGAGCCCGACCATTATCAGTTTCAATTTTTATGGTTTCATTATGATCTGAATAACATTGCAATAAGAAAGACCTACAAAAAACCCACTACAAAATAATTACAATTGAATCATCGTGGGAAATCAAAAATATATTATTATGTACCTATATATATGCAACAAAGTGTACAATTAATTTATCATTGAACTTATAAGCTTAAACTAAAATACACTTAGCTCCAACTCCTTATACATTTAAAATACTTGATGGTTCTCGAACGCTAAACATGTGTCCATCGTGGCGCAAGCGCAGGGTGTAATTACCATTGACAGCCAGTGAGCCGATAATCACCACAAACTGTTATTATAAACTCTAACCTTGTGAATGAACAAACAAATATTTAATCTTCGGTGTTGCGAAATGAAATTATTAGATCAAAATAAACGGTTTTTAATTGAGGCTTTAACATTCTACACTTACTTGTGCAATCATTAAACAGTTCCATATTCTTCTTATTAAACATGTTTTTATCACCAGATGATATGTTTATTTATGGGTCCTGCCTGTAGTAATTAATAATTTTCATCCAAATCATGATCTTGATAAAAATAAAAAATCTAGTTTTTATCGCAAATCACTAAACGAAAACTTTTTTTGATAGAAATTGCAATAAAACTAGATAAGCTTAACATAAAACAATAATATATTATGCAAAATTTACAAAAAATATAAAACTACCTACTTAAAACAGATATACATTACATAACATTTATTTTTTTTTTGTATTTTTCTTTTAAGACATTATCATCACAAAAGTGAATAAGTAAATCTATGACTGAGTTTCAATTGTTTAAATCCTAGTCCCTTAATCAAACCTGGAGTAAAGTTACGCCAAACTTTCACCACGAAAATGGTAAATAAACTGTAATTTTGAGGTGTAACTATATTCCGTGTTTCATTATTAAAGGTGTACATGTTTAGCTGTGGTTTAGTTCCTGGCATATTCTCTACTGTCTGGGTTCTGTGGGGGGAGCGTTGCAAGGTAGTCCAGGGCGTCCTGGATTGCTTTGGGAACTGGGGGGGCAGTCGGGATGTGAGAGCCCTGGGGCTGGAACCCATTCTCGTCAGCCAAATACTGCAACTGGATCACCTGAAAAACACATACAATTTGGTCAATGAGGAAATAAGAAATTGCACAAAACTTCGTGTGTTTTATTTATCCGAAAATGAGGCGAGACTACAGTTATGGACCCGGGTAATGGCACAGTTTCCGAAATATTGTTACTTTCCTTCAGAGTGATTTTCTTAATTACTCTGGCGTTAAATGTAATTAATTGTAAAAACGTGTAAGAAAACTAAAAAATATGGCAAAACCGCTTAGCCATTGTAATTTGATGACTAGATTAAACTAGGTTATCATAACTTGCTCAAGTTTAGACTAAGGTAAAAGAATACAGTTTTGGCTATTCCAGCGGGGTAATTGCGTAACACACTGACAGTAGCAATGACTTTCATTTTGACAGTTCAACAACATTCTTAGTGTTATTTACTTTTTTGAGCAGACAAATTTTTCGAACATATGAAGCAATGGATTAACGATATCTTTCAAAATCATTCAGAATTTGATTGATCGTGTGTCGCAATTAGGATGCAGGCCTGTTCTCCATAAATCCAATTCCATAAGCTAACGGAAATAGTAGTTCCCAACTCCATAATTAAATAATTATTGATAGTCATGACTTTAACGAAAACGTATTCCGTCATTATCGACCCATGGTCAACAATTTATGGATGGGATCTACTTTTTTATTACGATTGCCTTGATTAGTAATAATATTTATGAAGGTAATTATGTGTGTCATTACTACGGCATCCTAGTAAAAACGTTATAGTACCTGCATAGTTTTTTCAATATTCTTAAGTATACTTTCATCAGCATAGATTGGAATGACTTATTGTAAAAATACGACAGTTTCTCGAAGACTTTATTGACTATGATCACAAACAATGAATAGGTAAGGTATTTTTTGTTTGCTTGTATCTTTGAGACCTTAACATTATTTGTTTAATCAAATTGTATCCGGTCGTGTATCTTCTTAGATTTGACAAGGATATTATAATTATCATGTTTTTTCTGAAGAATATTTAATTTTAATTTCAAGAAATGAAAATTTTTATAACATACAAAAATATAACACGGATAGCTATAAGAAAATATTTGAGGTGAATTGAAGATTCAAGCTCAATGTTATCTAACCAACCAAACCCAATAGATATTTATCATTTGATTAATAGTAAAACTGACGGAAGACAGATAAATGACGACATCTTCCTAAAATTACAGATTAGTATGATTCGGTAACCACTAGTCAAACATTATTTTTAGACGTCTGTCATAAGTTTAAAATATGTGGACTTGTTTAACGATGTCAAAACTTTGTTTAAACTCATCTTCAAAGGTTCAATAGATTGTCATCTGTCTTGGTTTAGAGCCGACACGCGGTTTAACTAAGCCTGTGGAAGTTTTCGATTTAGCTGCATAGCTTATCAAAGTAAACGCTGCTATATTTGTTTGCGTAGGCGCTAACTTTACATAAATCCTAGTAGAATTCTAATATTACAAAAATATAAGTTATGACAAATAAATATTTTGATAAATGGACGATTAAATCAAAGAAAAATTAATCATTTCAGTGAGAATCATCATAAATATTAAAATGATGACAAATGGCCGAATAAATGCACATAATTTGGTTACTTTATTAAAGAGATTCGTGAATGCATATTTTGGTATTTTGCATCATGCATGACATGACTACTTGTGAATATTTGACATTAAATTATACTTAATTGGCGTAGCAGAAAAATATCAACTTGCAAAAAGCTTTTGATAATTACCTGCTAGAACGGAAAAATATGATTTCTCATACTTATATTTAGCCAATAGCATTATGTTTTTTTGTTTTCCTGTAAGAAGCAGAATAGTACATAGTGCATTACCTGTCCATCAGGCGCGGTGTACTGGTACTGTCCCTGGGCGACCTGAGTTTCTTGCTCCGGGATGCCTTGGTTCTTCACGTACCCCTGCTCCTCAGCCGAAATGCCGTTTCCTGTCTCGTAACTGAAATCATGAACATGTTATCTAGTAAACACTATAGATAAAAATCGGTTGGAAAAATAACTTTGAATTTCAAAAGTTCAGAATGGCATAGGTGTTTATTTTAAAATGTTCATTGTTTACAAAAAAAAACAGAAATAGGTAATAATGTGATTCAAATCTTCGACACAATTCAAATAAGATAAAAACACCCAAGACACGTAATTTACGAGCAAAATAAATACACTAATGAGAGAGAGTTTTTGTCATTTTGTACCTTGTGAGTATAAATCAAGAGATTGAGTAGGTTGGGTAGTATAGTATCCATTTTTATTCTCCCAAAATTGTACCGCTATCAACAATTTTTGTGCACAAAAATTGTGAATATGGCCAAATATGACCGAGATTTCTATAGATATATTCTTTTGAAATTACTACTCTCATAACAAACTTCAAATAGGGAGGACACACAAGTACTAAACATTAGAATACTGGTGAACCTTGAAAGTCACTTACTTAGCGTACTCATAAGCATAATTGATCATATAAAGATCAGCTTATCAATTAAACCAGTGTATGACACTAATTTATTTGACCCATCCACTTACAGTTGAACTGTTACTAAATCTAAACTGACATCATAAAGTGATCAAGTTGTGTGTAAGTTTGTAAAAGGTAAACTTTGATATTACTTAGCTGATTATCAACATTCTTTCATTAATAGAAAACTACGCTATTCGTGAGTAATATAGGATCTTTAGTGGCTTTTTTTGCGGTTACTGTTGGAATCTTCTTGCGAGTGAAACCACGGGGTGGAGTTAGTAGAGATAAACTAACCTCCATTTATATGACCCATCTGGGTTCTGCACTTGTTCTTGTCTTATGATGGGGATGGGTTCCGTGGTGTACTGTGGTTGTTGTTGTTGTTGCTGCTGTTGATACAAGGGCTGCTGCTGGAACTGCTGGAAGCTGCTGACGTCAGCGTAAGCTGCGCAAACCAGGAAAGCTAATAATATCTGAAAATAAAATTAGTATTATAAGACCCACAATCCTGAAATAGTTTTCGTTTTGGCAGGTTCTCTCAAAGGTTGCAGGTGCAACCAAAGGTGATTTCTTATCTGTTATATTATAATATATAATATTTGTATGCTACTTTGTTGTTATCACTTTGTTAACTTTTTTTTTATTTGTTTGAACGGCTTTACCGTTTAGGATGTAATTTATCACATTTGTTTGATATTATTGATCAAAATATTTTATCCAAATATGAATGAAATACTAAGTAGACAAAAGCTGATTGATACAAGTGAAAATTGAGAACTTCCACGACTTTCAATTGAAATCTAAATTGAATTAGAATCACTGAACTGAACATTGCATGGATAGGAAAGCAGAAAAGAAAATAATTTACACTGAACGAACACAAAGCTTATTAATATGCGTCGTAAAATGAGAACTTTATGAAAGAAAGTTAGACTAAGAAACTTTGAAAAACTTACAACAAACTTCATGTTGAACCAAGTACAAAACTGTTGCAAGATGGATGCGTGTGATACAAAGGCAATGTAATGATGCATTTTGGATTCACCCCCAGTATTTATACCGAAAACTTTTGTCGCAATTACACATCGCAGTGGATTCTGTATATATTTTATGATCATCTGTACAACGAAGGACAGTTGGGACGTCCCTTATGGTACCAAAACATCGTAAGAAACGATTGAATAAGAACTTAATTCTCTTGGTGATAAGACTTAAAAGATACACCGTCAGCTGCAGTCGAAATTGGAAATTATAGCTTTTGCGTGAAATTTTAATGCATTCATTTTAATTTTATTGCTATAGTTTTTTGTAATGTTCAAGTTGAACGGTAATGTACGTGCTAATTAATACAAGACGGGAATTTTTGGTCTTCATTATCGAACGCTGTACACCGCTCAGAAAATAATAAATAGGTACCTACTTATAGTGTTAAATTCATATGGGGTAACTTCTTCTCCAGAAACCTTCATAATTAAAATTATATGCCTATTGTTGGCTAACAGATTAAACATTATGATAAATGAATAAGTTAAGAGAGAGGCAATTTCAATATTCCACATATTTTTTTGTTTGTGGCACCTTTTAATTGAACTTGTACTAAATGGACATTCTAAAACATTAGAATGTGCCTAAAAGCTTTTCTGAATATTTCCTTATAAAACCGAAGATCCCACAATGAATTCCCAGATTTCTCGTGAGACGCAAAATGTACAAAACAATTTAAAGACTATAGCATCATGATGTAACTTGTCTCAGTAAAGTTAACCTTAAATTTTAGGCACATCAGCGGAGGCGGATCTCAGAAACCAGTCGCATCTCACGCTTGTGAGTGGTGACACACTTCAACAAGGTTCAAAGAAAAAAAAAGCCAGCCAAGTGCCATAACTTGGGGAATCACTGTAAACTACTAGCTATAAATCAAATATGCTTGAAAATACGTAACAACTCTTGAAAGGCAGGTGTAGCATCGAATCTCCAAAGATCCAAGTTCCAATTCTTAGATTGCTAAGAATCCCAATTATGATCCATATTTTTAGCATAGAGGTTCCATTCCGTTCTACATTTTACTGTTCCACACAAACAAAATATATATATATGTACTTAACGAATAATACACCGAATTGCTTATCACAGCTCTGTAGGCATGTAATTTTGGAAGAAGCTTATATCGTAACGTGAGTAAAAACCTACCTCGCTAATTAAATACATTTATATTATTTGGACTAAGAGCATACTTAGTGACATGATTTATGATTATAATTTATTATTTTTTTAGCTTGAATTGTTCCGCTGCAGGGGAAGATTCTCTCATCTGTTTCAAATCTCGAGCGCATACAGTGATAATAATGTTACATTCAGACGTCAGCGTCGGTCGTATCGTCTCTCGTAAAATTATGCTCAAGATGCGACAATAGGACATTATCATAATGGCTGTGATAAAGAAACCAGTTTAACATTTTGGGAAGCTGCGAGTGAATGTTGTAGATTTGAGTAAATTTCGTTGAAAGCTAAATAATTGGGCTTTGTTTAAAAAATATCAGGACATTAAGTTTGTGTATTTGCATAAACGGTGGTTATTTTCAAAAAAAAAAAACATTTCACACAGGTGACATCGCAGGCACAGCTTATTAATAATTTCATGTGGTTTTAATCTTTTACAAGAGGTTAACACAAAGTGAATGATTTAAGTAACCAGTACATAAAACACGAAATTGATCACTACCCCACGCCTTGCTGCATTCATACTTCTGTTAAAGTTATGACTGGTAACACGAGTATAAAAATTCTTATGCATGAACGTGTTCATGAAAAAATACGTGTAGGTATTCTGGTGAAATCTTGATGTCTCTTGTACCGGCTAATTTAATCAGCTGTGGTAGGTAGATATATTATGGTTCTGTACATTAATAAAATAATGTACCTATTCTCTGGTCTCCTGTTCTGGAATAAACTCGTGCAAGTTATCGCAAGTCATCACTCAGATAGTTTTGTATTGTTGCATATGCATAAATAAATAAGTCACTCTAGGAGTCTAGGCGATGGTCTTTTATACCTTATGTTATACTTTCTACTTATCGAATGTAAGATCAGTTCATTAGTCCGCCAAAGCCGTGTGCTGTCCCCCCCCCAAAATCATTATGTACGCATGTAACACAGACAGAAAGCGGTGTCTACACGTATAGATTCACGTTTCACAGTAGTGCAATCATCATACCTGCCTGCCTACGCTAGGTTAATACCTACATAATATACATAATTAGCCCTTAATGTTCCCACTACTGGGACACAGGCCTCGTCTCGGTGAGAGGGAGTGGGCCGTAATCCACCACGCGGGCCCAGTGCGGGTTGGTAGATGTTACATGTTTTCGTTATTTGACTAGAAACCTCATAATAGGGTCAGCTGTTGCGACTGTTCGGTCGTTTCTAGCGAACGGACAGAGACTTCTTACGTGAATATTTCGACACAGCATATTGAATACAGTTTAGTCAAGGAAATCAAAGAACTTTCCCGCTTCCAATTTCCACCAAATTTGCTTGAAAGATACGTGTTTGGTCACCGTCAAAACAATTTTGCCTTTTTTTTACATACAAAATGAAACGATAAAGCTAATGTTTATGTTCTCTGTCATAACATTAAAGAACGTGCCTAAGTTATTTTAACGATGCAGTAGGTACATAAAGTATGTAAGTGTGTCATATTGTATTAAACGTTTCGGCTATTTATCTGCAGCGCCATATTGATTAATATAAAGTGCGGGGCATTGGAATGACTGTTGGGTAACACACGACATGCAACATCTTTAAAAGCCGCTTAACATTGGTACTCGCCGGAGTAAACACTTGCAAAGGATACGAAGAACACTAAAGAGAACCTGATGTAATATATTGAGCTTCGATAACAAGGATACTATGAGGGCTACAGTATAGGTATTAATAAACGCTTTCCAGTCTAAAGTGGTACAGCTGACGCACACGTTGACGTCTAACCAAATTTTATTGCAATTATAATCAAAGTGAATTGAATGCAGATTTTAGTAAAAAAGACAAAAGGTTTCTAGTAAAAACCCAACACTTTATATCACAGGTTTTATTCATATACCATGAAAAATATACATTTCCATATCTTACGATAATACTTTTCGGTTTCCGTAATAGTTTTCATTAAAGTTTGTCAGTAGTTAAGTCTAAGCAGAATTATTTTTAGCCTCTTGGTTAGAATTTCTGTATTGGCCCCCGATTTGGTAGGGGTTGACCTTTATAGGGTCGTAGGGTCTTTGAATGTATCTTGGGTCATAAGGTCGGTTATTGTACTGGCCAAAGGTATTATATCTGTTTCGGTTTGAATAAGGATCGTAACGGTTGGATGTCGGGTCGAAGACTTGCTGGTTGACTCGGTTCACTACGGGCACGATGGGGGCAACAGCTTTTCCGTCAGCAGGAATATGCACGCCTGATGGTCTGAAACCTGCAATATTGAATTGAAATATGAATGAAGCCGCCTTAAGTTCGCCTTTGTAATAAATAATAAATGAAGAAAGATACATTCAAAGAGTATCTTCATACAATAGAGTAAATATACTCCTAGGAATAGGCAATTGATATATTTGTATATTTATACAAAAATTGTCAACTACAACGCCTTTAGCTGTATTCGTAAGGCCCTTTGCACACGGCAAGGTTTCATTACGGTATGGCGTATAAATAGTGCCGTAGAAAATACGTGTGTCAACCAGTTTTTATAGTGATCAATACAAAATTGACGAACGGCGCGGCGCCTACACACGGCGTAATAACCGCGCTGTAGAAAAAACGTGTCCGTGTAAAAGCTTCCATAGTGACCCATACAACACTGAAGACTGTGCCTACACACGACGAATAAACTGTAGTTTTTCATGGCGAGAAAAACGTGTGTGTATATAGGGCCTAATTCTATATAGTCTGCATAATGCGTACTAAGTATAAGTATGTATAGGAAGCAAGCGTGATTTATTTAAAAAATAAGTTACCATTTTCATCGGCGATGTAGCTTACTTGAATAGGCGTTCCGTCAGGCGATATGTAAGCGTAACTTCCCTGAACAACCTGAGAAAAACACCAAAATTATGAATTACCACTAAGTAGCAAACTCAGTCACGTACCACACCCTACTAACAAACAGACTGCCGACTATTGCATATGGAAAACGCATGAAGGAAAATATTTATTGTTAATCTATTTATCTTTATCGAGTTTATTTGTTAGTTTCAACGAGAAAATCTCGGATTTGAAAAATTATTTATGCATTTGATAGCTCATTTCTAGGAGGAAGGCTGTAGACTATTTAACATCACGCTCGCTCTCTTAGGAACCGAGAAAAAATTAAAAAGTAAAGAAGAGCGCTAAGCGAAAACGAAGTAGCGCGGGCAGGCGATACGATGCCACGGGCTGGGTCAGGAGAACAAGAAATTGAACGCGGACAAAGTCCCAGGCAGCTAGTAATACATACTAAGTCTAGGTCAAATGAATAATAAAAAAGCTTAGAAGTCTCATGTTATAAAAGTAATATGTACCTGAGTCCCTTGTGGATTTCCGGTATTGTCGATGTAGGCATCTTTCACGTATCCACTTTCTTGAGCTTGCTTGCCGTCAGCAGTTGAAAAACTGAAAATAATCATTAGCATTATAAAGTCTTGAATATGAAAAACATCACCATGTAGGGAGACGATTAAAGGCAAATTATTAACACCATTCTTGCAATTTAATTACACAAGTATATGAATTCCACAAGTGACAAACCTAAAAGCATAAGTCCCATCCAAGCCGTGCTCGTTAGAGTACGACAAGATGGGAACAACTGGACCTCCTGCGTAGTTGTAGTAAGGGTTATTGACACCAGGGGCAATCGGCGCGGCCCCAGGAGCGAAGGGAAGCGCAGTTGGCACTATCGGCCTGACCCCTGGGGCGTAGGGAATCGCAGTCGGTCCAAGCGGATTGACTCCCGGGGCGTAGGGAATTGCAGTCGGGACTATTGGCGTGGACCCCGGGACATATGGAAAAGGCGTCGGTATCACAGATGTTGGCGCGACTACCGGCGCTGCGGGAAATGGAAACGGATATCCCGCGGTCAACGTGCTGTACAGCAACACACAGCTGATGAGACGAAACATTCTGGAACATGTACAGATTAAAGCTGTAAAGTCATATAAAACGCCTACAGCTTTAAGAATTCGGAAATCTTCATAATGATTATGCACTTTATTATTATTCAGATTTTGTAAGTGAAAGTTTTCCTTAAAAGGAAAGCAACCCATTTCAATGAAAAATTGTCACCATTTATTTACCGCGGACCACGAATCAATCGGAAGTTTTGGAGGTTGCTTACCATACGCGATCTTTTCATGCAAGCATCCAGGATATAACCAATATCACTGCACATTACTTGCTTATGCAAAATTACCTACACCTTTTATAAATTGAAATTGAATTTTTTTTTTATTGGAATAATTGTTTTGTATGCCATACCTATTAACAAAATAGGGCCTTAAACTAGAGGTAGGTACAAAATAATTGGATTGTACCCGATTCTTTTAATCTCAAATAGGACTACTAGAGTACTTACTTGAGATTAAAAAGGTGTAGGTAATTTTAGACCAGAGATAGGTCTCTGGTCTACAATACTGGTTTCTAAGAATTAAGTATGATTTTAACGAAATTAAATTTACAACTCGTTCATTTACCTCAACAATGCTCAAATGGACTGCGCTCGTTGTACTCACAGTGTTACTGTTGGCGTGGGATCCGAATATTCCATTTATAGGCAGCAGGGTTGCTCTGAGCTGATATTTTTTGTTGTGCCATCGCTCAAACGTGAGTGTTACACACGTCTCTTTAGCCCATCAGCTGTTATTAGCCGCGTTATATTTGCCAGTACCCACCAAAGCTCAACACGAACACGATGGTTGTAATCATTTAGCAATTTTAAGTCAAAATTATGGTAAATGTTACAGGGCGCAGCAACTTTTAAACATAAACTCAATTAGGATGTTGCAGAATATCGGGTGGTCTATTAGACACAGCGGCCGTCGTGAACAAAGGTAACTAAGATCCTGGACGAGCTATCTACATAGTAGGTACTATTAGTTTCAGAAGATTATTTTGATTTCCATTTTAAAGATGCTACTATAAGTATAAAAGGATTACTATTCATTGTCAGCAACATATCTAATATCACCATCTTCTTCAGAAATATACTTACGCCTTCATAATTTTTTACTTTGACACGAGATTTTTAAATTAATATTGGCAGTCTAATTCGCTACCCTTTTTTTTTTTTGAGGATGGGAAATCATCAAATGACTCCTCCCGCTCTGGGTGGAGCAGGAGGGAGTGTCAGACTCTTACTGACTAAAACCCACCCGTGTTCCTTCCTTAGCCCTTTATGTTCCAGGGCAGCGGTAACCCTTTCGGACGATCCCGCTACCCTGGAATTCGCTACCCTTAAGTGGTACTTTGTTTCCACTGCGTGGTTTTTAATGAAAAACAATCCTTTAAAGAATCTGAAAACCTGAAGAAAATATTCGCCAGTGAATCGAGTCGCGGTATCATCGAGTGGGCCTTTCAGTGGTTACCACTATTCATATCCTTATAAACTTAGTCTCTATGAAGATAAATAGGTGGAACTGGGCCTGCAGGATTGTAACATGTTTACTGAATAGTGAAAAACGTGACGTTTAGAAAAGTTTAGAACAAACTGATAGCGTGCCAAGCCCTCTAATAAAAGATATACGCAAGCGCCTTTCCATCTAAAATTACCGTAAATGTATTTTCCTATAATGTTGTCGCTTGTAATATTAATGATGTTATATTTTAGGTCAATGTTACTTAAAAAAATACTCAATGACTACCGAAGCTTATAGGTTCGCTCTAATTTAAAACAACCGATTATATTATTAGCTTCTTCATTGATATAATTTTCTACTATTACACATTAATTATAACTATCATTAAAACGAAACAGAAGTAGGTACGTTATACAATTAAATCAAATATTTTTCTAGTTCTCCCATAACCTGCATTATTTGGTACGCGTGCAGACGTAACACAGATGTGTTGAAGCAAATGTAGCTATGGATATCTTATTTCCGCTCATTAAGAAGGCCAAAAGCCTGATTTTCATCATGCTTTACAATAAGATACAGATCTTACTGTCAATTAATTTTTCAAGATTACATCAACGTTAACTAACAAATTACACACACAGTAAGTACTTTTTTTTTGTACATTATTACGGATCTCTAAATTAACTTTGGAATAAGATTCCTATTGTGTATGGTGCCTGTAACGGTGTCATTATAATATCTACATTATCGTTATTTTTGGCTAGTTTTTATGTCTGGCTACCTAGTTTACACTATAACTAACACCCGTGTATACTCAAAAGCAAGTGTCAATCAGTAACAATTTACTAAGGGGGAAAAACGAAAATTTTATCAGCCAAGGGTAATTTAGGAACATTCACATGTGGTTACCAAAATAAGAAATAAAAAAAACATACAGCATCAACCAGTCCTTAGATAGAGATGTTAACTAAAACTTAATAGCCGATGTTTCCATTCAAAAAGTCAGGTTTTTTTTATTTTTCGTAATTAGGTTCTGTAATTTATTTTAATTCCACAAATAACGCATTATTTATACTTAGCACATAACGCGGAAGACATTAAAATGGGAGGAGGATCTTAAATTACCTAACGTGTAGTATTTCAATTCAAAGGCGAAGTGGCTGCGGAATTTTATTTTAAAAAGAAACAGTAGTATTTTTGTACTGTACTTTTTATTCTAAGGCATCTTTTGGTTTCTCATATAGCGAAAGCGTTCAACGAATGTGTAGGTTTTTTTACCTATACTGCGTATGACGTCAACGGCGTTCGATTCTAAAGTGACCAGACCCAAGACATATCATAAGGAGAAGAGCGTTGCCGTCATATTTACAACGGACGTCATGAAAATCTGTAATTTTCACCAATATTTGACATTAAAATGTCAATTACTGATGAAAAAAAAACGCTCTGTCCGAAGAGCGGACACGGAGTACGGACGCATATGGCGCCCGCCGCTCTTCTAAGAAATCGTAGCTTTAGCAGTTATAAATCTGTTATGGTACCTACATACAACCCCTGCAATAATGACGAACAGATAGCTAAAATGCGTATCCACCCGTGTTGAAATACCGCAACAAAGCAGAGCAGAGACCAATGGCAAGAATACACGATTACATAGGCAATCTGAGCAATATTGGCACATAGCTTTACACTTCATTTAGTGCATGTTTCACTAACAAGCTGTGTTTAATGACAAAATTGTTGCTATAAAATAGCGTAACGTAATTTAAGTCAATGGTACAGATGCATTATATTTAGACAACATCTCAACTATATTTTAATTAAATCCGTGCTCATTTCTCACGATTAGGGTGCTCTTAATTAATTGGTATTACTCAAGTCGGTGATTCTGTGCTATTGTAAGTTCAGAATTATGTAGCTTTGTTTACCTACTTACGGTCATGGTCTCGTTACTCGATGTCAGAAAGAACGTTTGGGGCTAAGTAGGTATATTAAGATACCAACAAACTTATATTAGGACTTATCAGTTTAAAGGTGAATATAGACTAGATCATTTTCTCGAATATTTCCATGTAACATTCTTATGAATCGGTACAATACAGGCAAAAGCTCAGTTTCCAAAAGCATTTCCATGTAATGTAACGTTTCTGCGAATGCTCGACGCTGCGTTCGACATAATACTCACCGCGAGTAAGCATTACCTGTAACATTTCTTTCTACATTGCGTTCATTCTTGAACTGTCGGACCTACAGGTACCACTCGTGCCTTCGCTCGATAAAATGTTACACCAATACGCTCGTTGGTTTTTAATCAGATTGTAACAAAACATCGAGGGTCGTGTTCGAAGTGCGGTTCGAGAAAATTAAAAACGGCGAATGCTCGATGTTCTGTTACAAGTAAACGCTCTAGTCTATTTCTCACCCTAACAAAAATATCCAATAATCTCGGCCAGCAATTAATTTATGCATCGTCATTTTATCTGACAAAGGTTTTCTTTATTGAGAGGTTAGGTTAGGTTCGCTATTAATTAATGTAGACCCAGTTTTGTTCTATTTCTTACTTCCTTGTTTATAATTTTTAAACCATCTAAAATATGACTGAGGACTTAGTCTTGGGGAAATTAACGCTGTTAATGTGTTGTTATATATCGCATGTTATAAAAACTAGTGTGTACATGAATATCATTGTTTCCGGAACTATTAAATAACATGCTTTAAAAACTTTGCTACATAATTTGTAAATAGCCCCAGAGTCTTATAAATTATAGTAGGTTGTATAACTAGTACATAAAAGAAGCGTTTTTACCCCGAGACGTTTACATCCACTTGAGCCGCAGGCGGGGGTGGATAGTTAAGTCGAGGGGTAAAATGGCTCTTTGACCTAGACGAGTCGATAGAAACCTCATGTATTAAAATCCATCCGGCCGTTAGGATGCAAAGATACAAACGTAGTATATACTCATATACGCATAAAAACATAACCCTGACTTTGCAGTCACGTTGTTGGGTACCTAAATAGTGTATGACACTGAACATCACTAGCTATTCCCCGGTTATTTAACAGTTTCATGAACTACTAATTCGATAATCAAATTGGTTTTTATTTACACACAGTAGGTGCGAAAAGTAGAGTGTTCTCCGCGGGGATAAAGGAGTGTTCATCTTGGGCGCTTTCCTTCGCTGCAGTCAGGGTTCTAGTCTTAACTCCCTCTCTTCGCTCAGGAGTTAACTCAGAGCTCCTTTGCTGCGCTCGGGAGCCCTAGAATCCTTCTTTGTGTTCAAAATTCAAAATAGCGCCTGCTCCATTAAAACACTGCTTCATCTCCTTAGTGAATAATCTACTATTAAAATGAATCGATTAATAACAACTCATTGTTGAAATTCGGTTAAACGTGCAACAACCGCCGCCGCCAAAATTTATTCAAAAACACCTTTACGATGGTTAAATGTATTTTACGCACCAATTTAAAATAGTAGATTGTTTGCCAAGGAAGCAAACAACTAGGAGGAAGGAAGTGGAGAGGAAGGAGAAGGCGAGAGTGTTTCTTTGAATCCAGAGCGGAGCAAAGGTTTCTACAGTAGAATCCCAAGCGTAGTGAGCGGTTCTATGTAGAATCCTGAGCGTAGCGAAGGATTCAAAGTACGTCACTCGAGCTTAAAATAGTGTTGCTCCCGAGATGGACACTCTACTTTTTATCACCCTTTAAGAAAAAATAAGTTAGTTTAACTTATGAATAAGAATAGTACGTTTATTTATTTCATTATCACTACTTGAAGAAGACTTACTCATTTTTTATAGAACTAAGTAAAATTCTAGTTTGAGTGAAGGCAGAATGCTTTTCGGGAGTTTTTTTTTATTTTTCACAAACTTTTTTTTTAATTTGGCTCGCGCTCGTTTTTCTTTTACAACCTGTTACTTGTTCATACAATGTTCGTGATTGATCTCTTTTACAAACAATATCCACATTCAAAATTCAAATCACTTTTAGTCCTTCGGGATTAAAGAGCTATTTTAGTCCCTGTTTACAAAGAATACACTAGCTTTTTTTGAACATAGATGTGATCAAAAGGTATATAAATAACAATTTATTACACCTTTTTATCACATCTATGTTTAGTTCAGATTGCATAACAAAAACATATTTTAACCCTTCAGTGCCACAGTCCTTTCCTTTGTTTGCGGAAAATAGTACACACACAGAGAGTGCAGTTTGTGTGTGCGTGTGTGTGTGTACTTTGTTTATTATAACATTAAATAACAAAATATAGTTTTATTATAAGTACGCTCCACGCGTTTTGAATTCAATTTAATTATTTTGATTTGGGTTAATATTCTACGATAAAAAAATAGCATTTTCTTCGTTTTTCTTCGCCTTTATATACTACGTGCAATGATAAATATTTCTTAAATAATCTTAAGATAAGTCGATAATGACGAAGTTGTTGACCATCTAGTGACAACTCAAAGTATCAGGAATCTTTTAAACTGAACAAAAAATATTTGTGTAGGTATTAGTACCTACACAAATATTGTTTGCTACATGTTGTTGAATGATTACATATTTAATTAAATAGGTATTTAATTGAGTACGGATTACTCAATTAAATACAACTAGTATCGAAAGGACAAGTATTAGAAATTAAAATAGCAAATAACTTCAACTACATTTTATTTACAATGTGGCTATTGTTGAAACAAAACAAATTGTACAAAAACGTACGTACGTATGAATATATAAGTAATTGTATACTCTACTGAATACGTCAATGCATAAACCGTTTTAGGTGTTATTCCAAAACAAACATTTAATTCGGGATTAGCTTATAAACAACCGATTAATTCATATTGTAATGGATCAATCAATTGTTAATGAGCGAGTGGTCGTTGGTAGCTTATCTCCTGGCGGGCTTGGGGACGGAGGCTCCTTCCGCGTGGTAACCGGTCTCATCGGCGTAGTAGTTGATGCTCTCCGGCTGGCCGTTCGAATCGGTGTAACTGTAGGAGCCACGGACGACGACGACGGTGTGGGGCTTGTTGTCCTCATCCAAAGCTTCCTTCAGTTGACCCTCCTCTTGGCGGTTGATGCCTCTTGCGGTCTCGAAACTGTTGAAAATACACAGATTACAAACTTGTTGCTATGTTCTTGTCATATGTCCTATCGCAGTAAAAAGTTGTTTACGTATTTAAGCCCGCCAACAAAAAAATATTGTTTTTAACAATAATAATCCTTTCTGTGCTGGTGCACACACATTAACAGGAGACCTGCATTAAATTATGGACTTAGTTAAGTAATATCTACCCAGTAATTAGTAATATTTCCAAAAAATCCAATTATAAATTGAATTACTTACACAAAGTTGTATGCACCCTCGGGTTGCTGAACGAACTCGGACCGAACAATCTGTTCGGGCTCCTCGACGGGGGCAGCGGCGACGACGGCCACGAGGGCGAGGGCGACAACGAACATCTGCACAAAAAATGGAAGTTTGAGACACAATCCTAAGACAAGTTATGGGCAGAAATACAAGTTAGGTATGAGGAATTCAATTATTAGAAATGATGTAACACACAAGAGAACGTACCGATTTCATTTTGAAATATTTGGTTTTTGTTCGGCGTGTGATGAACAACTGATGTACAATCTATCACGATGTCATCTTTTATACATGCCCCGGCGCTCCAACATAATGTCAACTGTCATGTCGGACAATGTCGATAATCCGGATTGGCCATTGATAAATAATATTAATTTAGGCAATGAGATTCAAGTCAAGTCTTTATTATGCAGTTACTACGAGACATTTAGTATTTTCAAACTGCTCCTAGTACCTATTCGCTAATTATCACATTATGTTAATAAGAAAACGATGTTTGGGTCAAAAGATAATACCTACTGTAACTGTTTGAATATTTCATAATGCTTTCGATATCTATGTGACCACATCAATATTCCAACAGTTAAAAACAAATGTCGGGATGTTGTATATAATTATGCTAGTTGCGCGGTAAACTCTGCTTGCGCGATGCAGGACTTTGCGTGACGGCAGTGTGTTGCGTAGTTCGCATGAGGCGTTGTAGATGCCGCCACAGGTATATAAGTAAATTGTTTATTTATATGCCTAATATTACTATATTACTAAATCTGCAAATAGATAATAAACAAAATGTTTTAAGTTTTTTTTGTTTTTTTGACCAACACATTTAAGTATTCTTATTTTTACTTGATAAATGCGACATTTCCTGTCTGGTCACCTCTAAGTAGAAACACAGAAACTTATTCAGAGGTCGAGGCCAGCTACTGGCTCTAAGTAAGTAATCTATTAAGTATTACGTACCATCTATTCAAAAAGAAGAAGATGTATTTTCTATTCCAGACATTTCTTATATTTATTTACTTATTTATTGGTATTAAGTCTATCCAAATAGAATCATAAATTATGAAAGAAGTTATCCGGGATAATATTTAAAATGGCCCTGACACATAGAGTGGAACTGTGCGGGCAGTTGGCACAAGTCAAGAGTTCAAGACGGGAGTAACTCTAATTATAAGAAGCTCAACGTGTCGACTGTAGGAGATGTAGAGTTGTGGTACTGTCCGGGATGATTATAATTTTCGGACGTTACCTTTGGGTATGTTTTAATCAAAGTTCGATGTATTAGCAGTCATGTTCCAGTTTTTGTTGTTTGCTGGCCTATTTTTCGCCCAAAGAAACAGCATTGCCATCCAAGGTGGTAATTGATAATGATGCCAGCCTTTTGGGCACTTATCCCATTGACAGCGATGCGGACGAATTATTTAATTCCCAATGAGCTCCTGCCTTTTTCTTTAATTTCTTATTATATATTTGTATATAATATATATATATATTAGTGTTCGCTGGTTAAATATTGTTCAGGAATCAGATGTCCTAATAGTAATTGTAAGAACTCATGCATTTTGTTTTTTCGACACGATTTTAGAATCGCGCTGTAATATATCGCAGGAAATTCATTGCGCGCACTGCGACAAATAATCTCTTAAAACTTCATATTTTAAGATTAATAAAACTGAAGTGTTAACCGACTGTGTCGCTTAATTTTAATCACAGAAATGAACTATAGAAGAAACATCTTTATGAACCGGAAACTTGGAGGAGCCTGCAAGTAATTGATAAATAATAAAGTCTACTAATAAAATTAAAACAACTATTAATGCAAATATTTAAGAATAAACATTATAAAAAAGCAAATGTTACTACAACATTTAAATTTTAGATGAGGTGATGTACAACGTGTTCCGGAATTAACGCACACCACCAAACACCCCAATATAATAAACCACCATAAACACAACACCATAATAAAATATTATGTTATAATCATGACACACACACATAATTTTTAATATTACGTATAAAATATTGTTTATTTATTAAAGGTCATTGGGCTTTTAATTTCATGTACTTTTTTGTGTTTAATATGGGAGTCAAAATTAACAGGTCAATAAAAATCAATGCTTAAAAAAGTTTACTTTTTTCTTACAAAAATGTTTAGTTAACAGTAATAGTTAATGGCGCAAAATAATTAAAAGTTAATAATAATGCCTGATTAAGAAGTTAATTTTTGTTAAAAAAATATACATGACGGGGAAGGAACAGCAATGTTATTTTTGGGCAAGCCTTCCTCCTCGTACAGACGCCAGCACATCAAGCTACTACAATCTGTCAAATTTCTTTAATTGATTTTCAACTTTATCGCTAAAGCATTAAGGTTCAAGGTTGATTGAGAAAATTTGACAGTTTCGGGTAGCTTGACCTGCTGGCGTCTGTACAATCTTCAGAAAACAGGAAATAATACCACGAACAGATAGCGTTGATTTTCTTTTATTATTTCACAAACTTTATAAATTACGATAATCACAAATATCCGCGATGGAAAAGGATGGAGGTTGTGAGGTTATCCGCTCATGCGCACGTTCCTTGGCCGAATGCCTGACAATCACTCTCTCTTATTAAAATGACATTACTTGACAGTGACAACTGACAGACAGATAGAATAACCTCACTACCGCCATCTTGTAACAAATGTTAGGACTTTCTTAATCTATGGCCTCCTGCTGCGACATACATATATAGACTTGGAAAAATACACTTTAATTTTTTTAGCCTAACAGAAAGTACCCAGTGCCCACACTAATGCAACCCATACTATAGTAAACTAGAAACATTAATTAGTCTATTCCACCCTATTTTATTTCTGTACAGCGTGGGTATAGTGTCCATACAGAACATTGGCTGAAAAGTCACCAGTTCTTGTATAATTTTAATAATCACCAGGTTGGTAGTTCGTTCAGCAGAATAAATGCTATCCATGGTGGTTCTTTAATTTTAGTAAGTAACCAGCTCAAATTTAAAGATCGTAACGATATTGTGAGCCTATCTGTTGAGCGTAAAGTTGAAATTGCCTGTATAGAATTGGAGCACTTGGTTGTATTAAGTGTGTACAGACCCCCTTCCGGATTGTATGACTGCTTTGAAAAGGTAATGGATGAAGTGTTACACAGGATTTGTAACTCAAACAAGTCCGTTATTTAGTCGTGATTTTAATGTCAATTTATTAGAAAACTCAGGTTCTTGTAGTAAAATTATAAGTCTGTTTCAGTCCTACAATCTTGTAAACCTATTTTTGGAGCCCACTAGAATAACACCTACTAGTGCCACATGCCTAGATAATATTTATACAGATTTATACCAAGCCACAAAGAAATTATAAATATACTAGATTCTGATCATTGCGGACAAAAGATTACTATTCAAAACCAAAACAAAAAAGGGGCTAAAAAGGATATCACTGTTAACCCCAAAACTGCAAGTCGCTTAGAGGCTTTTAAAGTTAAACTCATCAATAAATTACCAGTTTTGACAACTCATGCCAATCCTAATCATCTATATGATACTTTTTTTTAATATATACTGTAAACAATTTGATTCCACCTTTATTCCCAAGACTATCTTGGTTAACAGTAACGCATCTTGCAGTGATTGGGCTACCATAGGTATTCATAAAAGTAGAACACGGCTTTATGAACTGTACAATGAAAGGCCTTATGTTAACACTGATGAATTTAATTTGTACGTTAGAAATTATTCAAAATTATTTAAAAAAGTCTGTTATATGGCCAAGTCTCGTTATTTAGGTTCAAAGATTAAAAACAGCAGTAATGTAATTAATACGACCTGGACTATTATTAATAGTGAAGCGGGAAGATCTAGTAAACGAGATACTGACTACAGCCTGTCTATTAATGACAACATAGTAAAATCAGACTCACAAGTCGCCGAGGCATTTGAAAATTTATTTTCAGATATTCCCGTTTCAACTACTAAATCCCTAAACTCATCACCTTTTGTTGCTGAGTCTTTGCTGAAGGAAAATGTTAATGGTTGTGATTCGGAATTTCATTTTGAACATATTACCTGTAGAGATATAATTAAAACCTTTCACACATTAAATGTTAAAAAGACTGCAGATCTGTGGGGTAATTCTGTAGAAGTTGCTAAGTCTATTATTGACATTGTAGCACCTACTCTAGCTCTTATCTTTAATAGTGGTATTGACAGTGGGGAGTTTCCTGACCTCATGAAAAATAGTAAAATAATACCTTTGTTTAAATCAGGTAGTACATCAGACCCTACAAATTATAGACCTATTTCTGTACTACCTACCTTTAGTAAAATTTTTGAGAAATTAATTTTAGATCAAGTGCAAAGATTTTCTAATAAACATAAATTATTACATAGCAAACAGTTCGGTTTTACAAGGGGTCGTTCAACTACTGATGCCGGTGTTGAACTTTTAGGACATATTTATAATGATTGGGAAGATACATGCGATGCCTTGGGCATCTTTTGTGATTTGTCCAAGGCATTCGATTGCGTTCTTCACGAAACGTTAATCAGGAAACTCCGCCACTACGGAATCAGGAACACTGCTCTGGATCTTCTTACCTCATACTTGAGTAAGAGGATTCAGAGCGTTGATGTTAATAGAAAAAGATCTCCCGGATCTATAGTAACAATGGGAGTCCCACAGGGCTCAATTCTTGGCCCTTTCTTGTTTCTTATTTATATAAATGACTTGCCGTACCTCATAAAGGATAATCATGATATAGTATTGTTTGCGGATGACATTTCATTTTTGTTTAAACTTAAACATCAGCAGCAGGTTACTGACGATGTAAATACCGCGATGACTCTAAAGTAGTCCACTGGTTCAATGTTAATAATTTACTTTTAAACGAGAAAAAAACCAAATGCATTAAGTTTACGCTACCTCACGTTAGGCAGGTGAAAACCAATGTGTTGATAAAGGGCGAAGAATTGAATCCTGAAGACAACACAGTATTCTTGGGCATAACTTTGGATGCTGAGCTTCAGTGGGGTCCACATATAGATAAATTATCAAAAAAGCTAAGCTCCGCAGCATACACGGTTAGAAAAATTCGTAATTTAACTGATATAGAGACAGCCCGTTTAGTGTACTTTAGCTATTTTCATAGTGTTATGTCGTACGGTATTCTATTGTGGGGAAATGCCGCTGATATTCAGACTATCTTTGTTTTACAGAAGCGAGCTGTTCGATCAATTTATAAATTGAGTTCGAGACACTCGCTCAGAGACAAATTTAAAGAAATTAATGTTATGACTGTGCCTTCTCAGTATATTTATGAAAATCTTTTATATGCCCATAAAAATATAAAATTGTTTAAAAAGTACAGTGATATACATGATATAAATACTAGAAACATGTATGAATACACACATGTATGAATGTATATAAGTAGTTTATCAGCCGTCTTGTTACCATAACACAAGCATTAGGTTGCTTAGCTTGGGACTAGATGGCGCGGTGTGAAATGTCCAGAGATATTATTATTATTATTATTAAACAAACACAAATTTGTTGTACCTACAACAAGGCTCAAGAAAATAGGTGGCTCGTTCAGATGCCAATGTATACGCTTCTACAACAAAGTTCCAAGCCCCGTTCAAGATCTAAGCCTTAATAAATTCAAATCATTCATTAAACGTAAGTTGTGCCAGAAAGCCTTTTATACCGTTAAGGCTTATATCGAGGGCAAAAAGGCTTGGGATTAACCTGCTTCCAATTTTTACATATTGAATGTTTTTATTTTGTGTTTTGTTGTTGTTTTTTTTTTATATACATTTTGACATTAATGAATTTGATATATACTATGACATTTACTTACTTTGTAAAGTATTCTATTATTTTGATTATTGTGAATGTGAAAACTATGTGGGTCATTTTATTTTTTATTTTTCTCTCTTAGTTCTGTTAGTTTTTGTCATGGTCTGGCAGTTTGAGTAATTAATGTCCTTTCTTTGGTATTGTTCGTCGAACCGTTGAGCTCCTTAAGTTTTGAGTTGAGCTGCACGATTTCTGACATATGCGTACACTGACTGGACAGGTCCTCTCAATCTGTGTGGTTCTTTCTTCAAAAGACCATTTCAGACATCGACCTACATGGTCTTCATATGATCTGACCAATATTATTTCTGGACTTTAAAAGAGACTGTGACGTCTGAGTTTGTTTCGGCCTTTCTTCTCAGACTAGTCAGATAGGAAACGCCGACCTCATCTAGTTTTAAAATATGATTGACGTGTAAAAGTGTTTGTATAAACCTACTTACAAAATAAAATCATTTATCATACAACGGTGCCCAGTGACCTTATGATACTTATTGTGGGACAAAATTGTGGTCACATTATAAATCTACACACGCACACTCGCACCCGTTTATTTATGGGTCTAGCGTAGTAAGTACTTCATCCATTTTGATCTGTTTTGAACATAGATATAAGAAAAATTACTTTGAATGTACAGCAGAAGTGAAGAACGTTAGTTTTAATTATTTTTGGGAAACAAAATTACCTAAATTAAAAATGACAAATCGATTCATTAAACAATTCTGAAAAAACTACTTTCATAATATGCATTAATTCAGTTACACATTGTATACAACTGTGTATTTTATTTTAGTCTATAGAAACAGCCTTAGGTAAAGCTTGAGTGAGAATATCCAATAACAACGTAATTATTGCAACAGAAGGGACTCAACCATGTATTTATTTTACTTTTACTTCCATGCACAATACTGGCTCCTGAGGATAGACAGAGAGAACGAAAAATAGCTTTAGATTTATTCGATAGAACGTCGTGATGCGTGTTCGAGACTCAAATATCATCTAGATATACTCGTAAATGCTTTATCAAACGTTTTTCTTTCCTTGGTGTGAAAATTCTCGATGTATTGCCCCTGTTATCCAAATCCTTATCGGAGTGTCCATGGAGTTTCTTGCCCGTTCTTCTCCATAGGTACCTACTACGCTTTGGAATGGGCAACTAGCTTCATCTTTTTGACTAACTGACCCTTGACAACTCAAAAGTGCCTGTAATTGGTTTAGTTGAAATAAATAGTTTGAGTTCGAAAAAATCCTATACCAAGCCCGAGATGACAAATAATAATAATATTTTAACTTTGTTAGCTTAGTTGTCAATTATATAAGGGAACGAGTGCACCTACTTAATACCTGAAAGACAATTCTCATAATTTGAAGAACGTTTACAGTCTCATCTCAGTCTCAATCTATCAAAAATATCTTACTGTCTAACGTACAACAGACGTGCAAAGATCCAGCGACGCCTTACGCCCAGTTTCTGGAACGAAAATTACCGACACGTCAAAATTAAACGCAAGTCAAGTGATGCGATTAGTTGTTGCTTTCAGTCGACCAACCACAGCAATATACACGCGTTTGACTATTGATTAACAAATTTTTGTTTTGATTTTTGTTACAGAAACTGTTTATTGTTTAATATGGAGAGTAGAGTCTTATAGCACTACATTTTTTGGTTTCACACTCGTAAAGGAGTGATAGGTTAGTCTAGGTGACTGAGTGATGATTAGTAAAATATTAAAAGGCGCCTTATTTATGAAATTAAAAAAAAATTGTGCTGTAGCTTATTCTTTTCTTTTTATAGGTATACCTTGATAAATAGCGAGATAACATGGCCAGAGATCGCACAAGACAGGGAGGTTTGGAAGGAAAAAGGGGAGGCAGTGGGACACAATAGAGACGAATGAAAAAAGAATACCTAGATGCATACATTCTCATTCATTCATATTTTTTCGTTCTTCTTACTTTTGGTTTGTACTATGAAAAAAAGAAAAAAACTAAATGAACAACTTAGCACTTTTTTTTATTTCTGTAATACACAGAAATAAAATGAAATGTTATCTATATACTCGTATATAAAATTCAAAGTCCTGACTGACTGACTGACTGATATATCAACGCACAGCCTAAACCGCTGGTCCTAGAGACATAAAATTTGGAAGGTGTATTCTTAGTGAAGAGTAGGTAAGGGGATCCACTAAGAAAGGGTTTTTCGAAATTCCACCCCTAAGAGGGTGAAATAGGGGGATATTGTTTGTATGGAAAATCTTATTCCTAGCGCGCGGTCCGAAACTCACTATTTATAAATGATAAATGATTTTATTTGTAAGCTGGTTTGTACAAACACTTTTACACGTCAATCATATTTTAAAACTAGATGAAGTCGGCGTTTCCTATCTGACTAGTCTGAGAAGAAAGGCCGAAACAAACTCAGACGTCACAGTCTCTTTTAAAGTCCAGACATAATCTTGGTCAGATCATATGAAGACCATGTAGGTCGATGTCTGAGATGGTCTTTTGAGGAAAGAACCACACAGATTGAGAGGACCTGTCCAGTCAGTGCACGCATAAGTCAGAAATCGTGCATCTCAACTCAAAACTTAAGGAGCTCAACGATTCGACGAACAATACCAAAGAAAGGACATTTGGGTAGGCCACATTAATTACTCAAACTGCCAGACCATGACAAAAACTAACAGAACAGAGAGAAAAATAAAAAATAAAATGACCCACACAGTCTTCACATTCACAATAATTAAAATAATAGAATACTTTACAAAGTAAGCAAATGTCATAGTATATATCAAATTCATTAATGTCAAAGTGTACCTATATAAAAAAAAACATTCAATATGTAAAAATTGGAAGCAGCTTAATCCCAAGCCTTTTTGTCCTCGATATAAGCCTTAACGGTATAAAAGGCTTTCTGGCACAACTTACGTTTAATGAATGATTTGAATTTATTAAGGCTTAGATCTTGAACGAGGCTTGGAACTTTATTGTAGAAGCGTATACATTGGCATCTGAACGAGCCACCTATTTTCTTGAGCATTGTTGTAGGTACAGATGCCTGCAGGCCGAGCTACCCGAAACTGTCAAATTTTCCCAATCAACCTTGCACCTTAATGCTTTTTCGATAAAGTTGAAAGTCTATTAAAGAAATTTGACAGATTGGAGTAGCTTGATGTTCTGGCGTCTGTACAACAAATTTGTACTTGTATTTGAATACCTACGATCGAAAGTAAAGAATAATGTGTATCAGGGTTTTTCGAAAATTACCCCTGACGGGCTGAAAAGGGGTGGTCAATTTTACAGGGGAGGATTTTACTGCATGGCTTGATTAACTCAAAAATTAATATGAATAAAATTTGAGTCAAGTTATGAATATATCCCAAACGATTTTTTTAAATTCTACCCCTGTGGGGGTGAAAAGCGGGGATACAGTTTATATGAAAAATCTTCTTCATTAGGTTAATAAACTTGAAACTTTTCAAGAATACTCGCCTAAGTAAGTATTAAAGTTTATCATTATAAGTTTTTCAAAACTACCCCTCAAAGGATAGAGGGGTGTTGAAGTTTATGTGGAAGAATTTGAATGCGCGGTCCGATTAACTCGAAACTCAGTATTAATACTTTTGACAGAAAATAATTAATAATAAGTAGATATGTAAAGTTGGTCAACAATTGACCCCTGATGGGGCAAAAAGGGGTAATTCGATTTATAAGGGGAGGATTTCAACTTGAAACTGTATGTTACATTTTCACACCTAAACCACTGAACTTCTGATTTGGCAAAGAGATAGATAGCATCCTGGGGAAGGACATACTTTTTATCCTGGTAGCATGTTCCCGTGGGATAATTTCCGACATCCACGCGGGCGAAGCCGCGGGCAGAAGCTAATGTTGTATATAAATGATTAACACGAAATTGTTTTAATACAGAGAGCAATAGCAATAGCAACAAGGTCGTATTATGTCGAAAAACCATCTTTAGTTGACCTTTACCAAATATGAAAGCGCATACCTCTCTATCTTGGTATTTTGGTATGATGCGCTAACTCATACTAATTTGTTTATATATTTATACTCCTGCTAAATAAAATATGACCTGTCGTCACTTCACTGTTTAAGTAGGTAATCCGACTACTTCGAAAGAGGCCCGGGTTTTGTAAATTGTTTTTGTCAATTGTAATTGGTCGATGTCGCCATTTTTTTCGTAGCAGGTAACCCATTATCGAAGTTCTTTATACGCTTGCCTGGCTTTGAATTTATGGGCAATCTGTCAGAGGGTGAAACTACTCACGGATATAAAAGACTTTTTCTGAGCTGGTCTTATTCTTTTGGTAAAAATTGTTCATATTTTCACAAGTAGGTACCTACTAAGTACATACTTTTCGACCGAAATTAATTTAATTTAAGAAAATTATATAATAATGCCAACGTTTTTCCACTTGATTAATAAAATTATAATTGTGAGTAAATTTTAACTGATATTTCACAGTATTTTGTTAGGTCAATACGATTTTTTTAACTAGAAGTATACTTCATAGCTGATTTAGACAAATGTATAGACACTATAGTGTATAATTATGTGACACAAGATTCATATCAGTTAGTTTTATATCGACCTTAAAAAATAAGGAATGAGTACTTAATTTTCAAAATACTATTAAATTATAAGTATATCCCACAAATAAAAAAAACTTATACGTTGATTGTTAAAACTAATTTTATTTACAGTACGAATTACGCTACTTAAACACAACAGCTAATACAACATAATATGGCAGTGAGCATCAAGTAACGAGGAGCTAGTCGCGCGGCTGACGCTCCTCCGCACGCTCCTGTGTCATGGTAACCGTCCTGTTATTTGCTAAACGTCGTCAGAGTTGCAGAGCACATTTGCTGATGAACAATTGATTAATGACAATACTTTGAATCAATCAACAATTCATCGGCTCGTCGTTGTTGTTAGCTTATCTCCTGGCGGGCTGAGGGATGGAGTCTCCTTCCGCGTGGTAGCCGGTCTCGTCAGCGAAATAGGTGATGGCCACGGGCTTGCCGTCCTCACCGGGGTAGGTGTAGGAGCCGCGGACGACGACAACTTCGACGGGCTTGTTCTCCTCATCGACAGTTTGCTTCAGTGTACCCTCCTCTTGGCGGACGATGCCTCTTGCGGTCTCGAAACTGTTGAAAATACACAGATTACAAACTTGTTGCTATGTACTTGTTATATGTCCTATCGCAGTAAAAAGATTTTTATGTATTTAGCCAACAAAAAAATTACTAAAATGTTTAGTAATTTTTTTTTTTTAACAAAAATTATCATTTCTTTGCTGGAGCACACAAATTAACAAGAGACCTGTTAATATCTACCCAGTAATTAGTAATATTTACAAAAAATCCTATTATAAATTGAATTACTTACACAAAGTTGTATGCACCCTCGGGTTGCTGGACGAACTCGGACCGAACGATCTGTTCGGGCTCCTCGACGGGGGCAGCGGCGACGACGGCCACGAGGGCGAGGGCGACAACGAACATCTGAAAACCAAAAAATACCCAATTTAAAGTGAGGGTTAGATAAGCCTCACATAAGCCTCGGCAATAAATACCTATATTATCTATTTTTTATTTACAAACATTCGGAATAAATGTACAATTTAATATAAATATAACATAATCCGTATGTTACCAATTAATACAATCGTATGTTCACAACTGATTAGTTTTTTTTTTTTGTATTGTAAAGGCTAATTTTTCCATCGCCAGATAACTTTTATTCGATGAATAAATTGAGGTTTGACAGTGTTTGTATGAAATTACTGTCAAAATTCCAAAATTATTGCTCGAATAAAGTTTTCAGATGTTTGAAAAATCAGCCTTAAGAGTTATTATTGTTATTAAAATAATATATGAATACACGTACGGATTTCATTTTTGATAGGTTTTGTTCGGTGGCTGCTATGCGACTGATGCTAGATCGATCGCAAAATGAGCTTTTATACATTTATCTGGCTTCTAACGTAACGTCTAATGTCTGATGTCGCTAATCCGGATTCGGTCTTTGATAGGCAAAAATGTGCGTGATATTTATTTTTAAGTTGACACTAACCTTTAACCGCGCCAGTGTTAATAATTATGTATAGAAAACGGAAATTAAAATACGTTAGGTTCTAGCAAAAAAAGTAATGGGTATATCATCTCGATAATAGTCTGTCGAACAGTCTACCTATGTGGGTTTTTATGATAAACTAAACAAATAACTTTTGTACCTATATACCTATAAAAAAGAACATTTTTGGTAAATTAGCCACTGCAGTAGGTTGGTATTGAATCGAAATGACATAACGAGCGAAATGATTTCGATTCCTGATGTTGGTCTCGACAAGTCTCGAGTCCAGAATGAGATATATATCCTAGATGAGTATCACCATTGTCTCAAATTTTCTGTTCTTTTTTTCTTGTCTGTTTATATATGTGTGCACATAAATGGTTAAATAGATAAAACAAACGTAATTACCTACATACTTATAAACAATATAAACTTTCCATTTATTTTAATAGTACACGTAACATCAAGTAATTCCCAAAGGGTTAGGCAGACGTGTCCTTTATAGTACACCCACATTAGTTTCGCCCGTTATTTTTAAATCCCATAATAGTGAGTGCGCCTATTACCATCAACTGGATGCAAGTCTTAACTGCGGGTTTCTACTGAGAAAATGAAATGAAATTCCTGTGGTTCCTTTTCTTGTGTGTGTTCTGTTTTCCAGTGTTTTTCTGTTTCCTTTCTTTTAATAATGTGTAATGAACAACTGTATTAAGGTGATTTATTTTTTCTTTTTTGTCCTTGCATAGGTTTTCTTGTAGATACCTATCGCTATCAGCGACAACATTGACATCCTTAAAATAAACTGTACCTAGTGTACACAATACCTTATACACGAGCATGAAGACAAGTCTTAGAAAAATGTGGGATGCCTATCTATCCAAGGGCTTCCTGTAACCCTCCCAGGAAGTGCAGTAAGTGAAGTAAAAATTGGATTGCTCCAACCGTAATACACATACAATTCTTTAGTACTAGTATGACAATGAGGGGCTTGTAATGTAGTAGTAATGACAGCCGCACAGGTCGATCACACCCACACCCTCCATAGAATGCAGTGTTAATTTAATTTATTTTTGTTTTTTGTTGTAATGTTAATTTTGTTAACTTACCTGTCAAAACATGTCTTTATCTGCACTTCTTTAGCATATATTCCTATAAATTGAGAAGCCAGTCTTGTGGTACAGGAACTCCTAGTACAAAGGCCAGGGCTACACAGATGTTTGTGTAAATAAAGAATTTATTATTACTTCATTTATTCATAATAGCAAAAAACTACATGAAATACATTTAAAATTGTAAATAAATGTAGCGCACCGGTATCAGAAACAGGATCCAAGCTACAGGTCAGAGGCCTTACCACGAGCTCTTAACGCGATCCAGTTTAGGCTGTTGGAAAGAGACAGAGCTATACAAGTCGTCTAGCGCCATCTCGATCCCTGAGCGTAAATTGAATCGCGTTAAGAGCTCGTGGTAAGGCCTCAGGACTCCAGAGAGAGGAATCTACTGACAATACGAGCCGTGTCCAGAAGTAAGTACCGCTTATTATTATTATTATTATTAACTTACATGAGAATGTCTTGAAGCTCTTGAAGAGAGGTTTTTTAAATATATTTTTGACGTCTCTTCATGGGCACCTTGTATGTATGTCAATCCACAGTTGAAAATAAATGATTCATAAAAACAGAAATGTACAAATAGACTTAGTTACTTATAATTTAAAATAAAACTAAACAGCTCATCTTCAATGTGTTTGTTTCTTATTCTTGCTGCGATGCGCATGAATCTGTCGCCTTGAGAAGGAAACCTTGTAATAGCTTCCATTGAGGCCTAAGGAAAGGCTACTTTCTAATAATCTGACTGATCCTAGATCACTTTCGCTAATCAACATCACGAATGGTATCTTTGGCGAGACTCTTGTTTCAATGGATCAGTCGTGTACTTACTTTAAAAAAACATAGCAATAATCACTTTACTATCATAAACTTGCATGGACTTATTTGTAACGTACTCTTTAATAAGGTTCTAAGGAATATGCCATGAGCAATACCTAGAGGTGAATTAGTTATCGCAGTGTGAAAAACAAACAGGATCACTCTAATACATATGTGCTGCCCATCATTTTAATTTCATATCTTCAAACTATATTCAATTGAATAAAAAATACTTTTCCCTCATAATCGACATGGCAGGAAGACTGGGTGCAAAAAAATACAATTGGACATAAATGGTGTCAAGTGGCTAGCTCAGTGTATAAGGTCATTGTAAATCAAATATAATATCAACGCCGCATAAAATCCACGTCAAGGTCACATTTTCGCGCGAAAACCGCTTTTGTTTGACCCCTGATTAATATTACTATCCATCAAAACGAAAGACCAAGCTTTGCTTTAAATCACCGGCATGTTTAATTTGTACAGTTCTTCAAATCATTCTTTCATCATAAAACGATTGACCGAGTGTGATTTACTTGTGCAAGTGCTATTGCGATATCCTCTGTCACTTAGAACCTAATGCCATCACAACGGTTGCCTCTGTAATCTAAGTATTCACAACAGACCCTGTGAGTGTTTACTTACATCCATGAGGAAAGTAACTATTTAATTATTTTTTGTCAATTATTATGTAAGAAGGTATCAGTAAAAAGATATTACGATAACACACCTACAATATTGTACAGACGCCAGCACATCAAGCTACTACAATCTGTCAAATTTCTTTAATAGACTTTCCACTTTATCGCTACTAGCATTAAGGTTCAAGGTTGATTGGGAAAATTTGACAGTTTCGGGTAGCTTGACCTGCTGGCGTCTGTACGTAAATTTTGTTTTTATTTAAAACCTGCTATTTATATATTAAGTTGGGTAATAATGTTATTTTCAAGCTATTCGTGAAATCTGCACAGTCGAAAATGTTGCGGTATGTCTTCCGGAAATAGTTATCTATGCCTTTACGTTTTTGTTTTTAAATAGGTATGTGTAAAATATTATTAGTAAGAAAGGTACCTAATGTTGCAGAATAGAGATTCCTTCTTAAATGTTAACTCTCAATTACAAATCGCGTCCACAAATATTTTTGGTTTATTAAGTACTTACTTACTGCAAATTATTTCATCACCACTGCTCTCAACCTGCGTGGTGGATTTCGGCCCACTATCTCTAACAGATAGGAGGCCTGTGTCCCAGCAGTGGGAACATTATATAATCTTATGTATGAATGTAAGTATTTGAAAAATTACGTCATGATACTTATACGAGTAAGTACAACAATTCTTGGCTTTGTCTAGGAGTAGTATTCGGCTAATTAGTTAAAGACCTCGGCCTGTTTTTAGGGTTCCGTAGTCAACAAGGAGCCCTTACAGTTTCGCTATGACCAACCGTCAACAATTGAGTGAGCAAGATGTGCGATAAGCGAGGAAATTCCCATTTTTTTTTTTTACCTCATTGTGCTTCTTTTTTTAGTTACGAAGGAAACAGAGTATGGTGAGGAGAGCAAATTTAAGACGTGATATTCTAGCTCCGACCCACAATCATCATCTGCCTAGCCTTTTCCCAACTATGTTGGGGTCGGCTTCCAGTCTAACCGGATGCAGCTGAATACCAGTATTTTACATGGAGCGACTGCCTATCTGACCTCCACAACCCAGTTACTGGGTAATACGATACCCCTTGGTAAGACTGGTTGTCAGACTTTCGGGCTTCTGACTACCCGTAACGACTGTCAAAGATCCACGAATGACAGCCGGGACCAACGGCTTAACGTGCTTTCCGAGGCACGGAGGGATCTCGGTATGTAAAGATGGTCACCCATCCACAGACCAACCGCGGCAAGCGCAGCTTAACCTGACCGATCGACCTGTGCGGCTGTTATTACAATCTTACATAAAAAATACCCTTGTTTAGCAAAGCTACGCTTTGTGAGAAAACGATCATATGAGTGAACGTCCACTGGTCCGCACCAGCCGCAACACACGCACGGCACGTGTTGAACGGATTTACCGATGGCATGCGTTTACTTTATCCGGATATTATCTCTTCTTTGCAAAATATCGATGTTTCAGATTATACAATTCTTCATATCATTCTACTAGAATTAAAAGTGAGTCGTCCATTTTTCAATGTTTTTGGCGGTTATCACCTCAATTATAAACAAAGCAACGTGCGGTATTGAGCGATGCACGTTGTGTTCACTAATCCATGTGACGTCACCGGCACGCAATGCGTTTTATGTTCTTATATGCCGCCGGTGCACCCGGTGCGTGCGATACCGATAGTGGACGTAGTGCTATATTAATCCGCTAGCAGCTCCCCACGGTTTCCCGTTTCGCGTTTACCAGCATAAGTGTCGATTCCGTGAGAATATCGGAATGAAAAGTATCCTATGTGTTATTCCAATGTATAACAATGTATGTTACTCTAAAGTTTCATCTAAATCTGTTCAGTAGTTTTTGCATGAATGAGTAACAAACATCCATCCATCCACCTCATCATCATTCTCCTGCCCTTATCCCAATTTATTTGGGATCGGCGCAACATGTCTTTTTCTTCCATACTTCTCTAATAGTCGTCATCTCTGTAGTCACCCCCTTTCTAACCATATCATCATTCACACATTCCATCCATCGTTTCTTTGGTCTTCCCCTACTCTTATAGCCATTGACATTCATACTCAAAACTCTCCTCACGACATTTTCCTCATTTCTCCGTAACACATACCCATACCATGACAACTGATTTCCACACAACTTTTCAGTTACCGGTGCCACTTTCAGACTTCCTCTTATGTACTCATTTCTTATTCTATCCATTCGTGTAACACTACACATCCCTCTTAGCATTCTCATCTCAGCTGCATGCAATTGCCTTTCATTTATCCCTTTTGTGGCCCAACATTCTGATCCATACAAGACAGCAGGTATCCTCACAAACTTTCGCGTTTATAATCTTAAGTAGGATTAGTAGGATAGTAGGACTAGTAGGAAGTTGGATTAGTAGGATACAAAGCAAACCAACCCGCTGGATGCGAGAAGCACGGAACCGGTCCATGTGGAGGTGATGATGAGGATGAGGTGTGTGAAATGATGATAATGATGAAAGCAAACCAAAATCCGTCGCGAGCGGTGCGGACCAGTAGACGTTCACCTTTAGCGGATTTTTTCCTGCTTCCTTTCACAGTTTCCTCACTTATCAATATAGACCTCAAATGGCAAACTAGCCATCATTTAATTTTGGGGCTATTACAGACTTTTCATCAACATGTATACCTATATCATATCATACGAGTATATCTATATACCCAAATCCACCGAAAGGGTTTTGCTAATCCTAATTCTAGTCCTAATTATAACTCTTGTAGATTTTATAAGAGCAGTGGTGGCCCAGTGGTAACGGCCTCGACTTTCGGTCATAGGTTCGAACCCTGACAGGCGGTTTACTTTGTGTAAATTATTTAATCATCACTGCTCTCAAAACGGTGAAGGAAATCATCGTGATGAAACCGGCATGTCCTAGAATCAATAATTCGTAGACATGTAACATCACCTACCCATATTGGGCCCACGTGATGGATTTCGGCTCACCCCCTCTAACGGAAAGGAGGCCGGTGGTGTCCCAGCAGTGGGAACATTATAGGTTGATTATACTATGGAACCTGAAGTCATTGCTCCCAAGTGATGTAGTTTAAAATAATAATAATATTTGTTAGTGATACGCATGTCTTTACGGGTTCTTTGAGGTCTGATTTTTGACCTATAACTTCCCAGCGTACCCAATTGTACAAATTTTAAGGAGAAGTAGGCGGAGCTGACATTTTCTCACGCGAAACGCAAAAATGAGGTCGTCTAGAAATGTATAAATAAGATGTAAATGAAAACTAAGTTTTTAAAATAACCAACTATATTTAGTTAGAGCATAAATCACATTAGTTAATTAATCTCAGTAATATTAAACAAAAAGAGCTAAGTGCGGCTATTTCCCGCTACATTATCCTTAATGTAATTGTTATCAACGTTATCAGCAACGAAGTTTTGAACAATTGATGTTTTCAGTCCTTGGTTATTAATACGCGAGTGGTGTTGGTAGTTTATTTCCTTGAGATGACCTTGGGGATGGAATCCCCTTCAGCGTGATAGCCGGTTTCGTCAGCGAAGTAATTAATGGTGTTCTGCTTGCCTTCACTATCCAGGTAACTGTAGAATCCGCTGACAACGACGACCTTTTGAGGCTTGTTCTCTTCGTCAAGAGATTCCCTCACAACACCTGTCTCTTGCCTGGAGCTGCCATCGCTAGTCTGGTAACTGTTGATAATGTTTATGTTAGTGCATGAGCAAACATTTGATGCCACGTGTAAATTATCAAATTATTGAATGCATGAGAACTATTGATATAACTTGTAAACTACCATCTAATTGCTGAACTGTGATATACATAGGTAAACCCGGGACTCAGAGTAGAAAATAAATAATAAATGGCACATTGGGTATTACACTTTAACAAATGAAAACTTTACACTTACGCGACATTATAAGCACCACCTGGACTCAGATCAAAGTTGTAGCTGAGGGTTTCAACTGCTGGCTGCTCAGCGGGAGCAGCTGCGGCGACGGCCACGAGGGCGAATGCGACAAGAATGATCTGAAACAAAACAAGTCAACAAGTTGCAGCAGAAAAGAGAAAGAGATACTCGATACCTATAATTATTAAATTATAAGTTACCTAAAAGAGATATATCGTACCATGTTTTTACATTTTATCCCACACAGAAAGCACGTAAGCAGAAGAAACAATACTACTTAAAACATATTGTTGATGCTTTGAACTTCCGAGAAAATCGAAAGCCTTTGTAATTATTCAACCCCCAGGCATATTGAAATAATATTGGATGCAGCTTGCAACCCGTACTCGTAGCACATGCATGCATGTAAATGATGTTTAGCTTCCTTACCGATTTCATTTTGGATTGATTGGTTGGCAACTCGATGAGCAACTGATGCTTGACCGATCTGAAAGTATATTTTTATACATTTCTTTGGCAATATAAAAAATAATAATCTATATTCAAAACTCCATCACAATCTAAAACTGTGAATCACATGGCACACGTGCATCATTCTACGCGTGTGTGTTATATCCAGAACTGGAAATATCAATAAAAGTATAATTATAATAGAATTTACCATAAGCTAATTTATTTTCTTTTACAGACTCACAAAATTTATTAAAGGCTAATATTTACATAATATATAAGCTAACAGACTTGGAGTATTAAAATCTAAAAATAAAATTATAAGCTTGAAATGGAAACGAATTTTAATTCACAGCACTCTGACAAATATTAAAATTATAATCGGTCGCATTGATACGATTCCTTTTGGCCTAAATATCCATTTTTATTAGGTATAGGTATAAGTTCATTTAATTTAGTCGTACAAACGTAAAAATTACATTAAAAATATGTAAAAAATCGTAGCTCAAAGGCATCAGGACTCGGGTCCAAACTGCCGGTGGTCAAAGCTCTAGAGAGAGGGACCTCCTCACTATCCTACTGCTTTCTGTATCGAATTCGAACCCAGACAGGCACTTTACTTTGTAATGTGTAATTTATTTCTACACCACTGCTCTAAAAAGGGTGAAGGAAAATATCGTGAGGAAATTTTCTAAAACCAAAAGTTAGGAGACATGTGACACGTTAGGTCCGTAGGTTTCACATGTCTTCTAACTTATTGACCGCTGGGCCCGAAAGGTTGCCAATGTTAGAGAAGTTCACGAACTGATCATTTCACCGGCACCCATAGCTGCTCTTCATCTGGAACTCAGGAATCCTTTCTAATAAAGCTTTACTACTTACTGCTATTTCTGCTATTGGTACTGTTAGTGAGAATGCATCGAATTGAGTAAATAAAATCGAATTAGTTAAAATCAAATAACAGAGATGATAAATTAAGTTCTAACATCATGGAATTGACGTTTTATCGAACTGGTCGCTTTGATCTCAAATATCTGGCATTTGGTTAGAAATTCCAAATTCAAATTTCTTAGGCTTGTGTTTCGAATTTAGTGATTTATTTGTTTTCATGCTATTTGATTTTTCTTTGACATCATTCAGGGCCCTATTTCTCGAAACTATTAGTTTACTAGTATATTAGTTACTAGTGTAAAAATTACTAGTCCTAATATTTCCTGTTTCTCAAAAACTAATACTAACTGGACTAATAACTAATAGTAGCAGACTAATAAAAAATATTAGGCTGGCTTGGCTGAATACACATATTACCCATGCCTCTCTACTTATTAAAAAAAAAAAAATACAGAAAAGTTCCCGCCACTTTTGGATTCGTTTGATTTTGTCGTTTTGCACGTTGGCTACTGCGTGGTACTGTCCTCTCGTACCCATCCAGTGTACAGCAACTAAAATTATTAGTTTTGGTGAAAAAATCAAGCCTTGTGATTTCTTTCGGTTAACCATTGCAAACTAAGCCCGATAACAGCCATCAGGTTTCCCATTTTTATGCTCACTAAACGAATCCTTTCATTAAACTGGAATGTAGATTCGAATATTTCGTAAGTGTTTCTGGTTAAAAAGACTCGACGACGGCGAATTATAATTGTATATCGGAAGTGTCCGAATCTGACCATATTTTATAAAATTTGTTGGTAAATTTAAGTCTAATAATTTTGGTTAATATTTTTTACAAGTCTTCTGAGACTAATAGCTTTATCAGTGTAATTTACAAGAGTATTTAATAACATATATTTTTATGAAACCAAATTGAATTTACTCAGGTAATTTTAGCTAATATTTATTAGTTGGCAAACGTAGTAACTAATATTTTACTATCGCAGCTTCGAGAAACGCACACTAGCAAACTTGTAAAAAATATTCGTTCATGAATCATATTATTAGTCTAATCAGTTTCGAGAAATAGGGCCCAGGAGGCTTACCACCAGCTTTTATAGCAGGACAGAAATTGAACTGCACTTCTTTTTTGTTCTATGACTTAGTACAAAAAAGCAGTGCAGTTCAACTTCTGCCCTGCTCTAAATGATAAATGACTTTATTTTGTAAGTAGGTTTGTACAAATCATATTTTAAAAACTATATGAGGTCGGCGTTTCCTATCTGACTAGTCTGAGAAGAAAGGCCGAAACAAACTCAGTGGTCACAGTCTCTTTTATAGTCCAGATATATGTAATCTTGGTCACATCATATGAAGACCATGTAGATCGATGTCTGAGATGGTCTTTTGAGGATAGAACCACACGGGTTGAGAGGACCTGTCCAGTCAGTGCACGCATTTGTCAGAAATCGTGCAGCTCAAATCAAAACTTAAGGAGCTCGACGATTCGATGATCAATACCAAAGAAAGGACATTTGGGTAGGCCACATAAATTACTCAAACTGCCAGGCCATGACAAAACTGACAGAACAAAGAAAAAAATAAAAATAAATAAAATGAGCCACTAGTCTTCACATTCACAATAATTATAATAAAGCCAAGGATACACTAGGGGACAAATATCCTGCGACACGTGTCGCCGACGACGTCGAGTGAAGTGGCGCGACGTTCATGTCGCGCCACTTCACTCGACGTTCATCTCTTGAAGGTAGTCATTCACAATCCTACCTGTATGAGGTCGGGCATTGTCATGCATAAATATAGCATCCTCACCTAAATTGACCATAAATGGACCAACGTGATCATTGAGGATTTCTTCCACATATCTTACGCTAGTTAAAGAGCCGTTTTCTATGATCACCAGCTCTGTGCGACTTTCAGAAGAAATTCCTGCCCACACAAGTACAGACCCACCACCGTAGGCTACTTTTTCTTCGATGCATGCTTGCTTGAATCTTTCCCCTGGTCTTCGATACACTCTGTGTCTTCCATCGTGCTTGTAGAGCATAAATTTTGATTCGTCGGAGAACATAACTTTTGACCAATCTTCAATACTCCAATTTACGTGGCTCTGGGCATATCTTAGTTTTGAAATACGATGCCCACGCTCCAGTTTAGGGCCGTTTGCAGGTCTAAGGGGTTTTAAGTTAGATTCAGCAAGCCGACGTCTTACTGTCCATGCACTTGGGTTACTTCCTCCGAGGCGTCGAAACTGATTTGTGAGTTCAGTTCCTGTGAGAAAGCGATTTCGAAGCATGGTGTTCACCAAGTATCGGTCTTCTCGTGCTGTGGTACACCTGGTTCTGCCCGTTCCTGGTCTGCGTAGGTTAGAACCAGTTTCTTCGTAACGTCGGAGAACTCTTTGTACTGTTGACAGCGACACACCGACAGTCCTGGCTGTATCGCGCTGACTCCGGCCGGTTTCCAGCATTGTAAGTATTCTGGTGCATTCTTCAGGCGTAAGCGACATAATTTCAGCTTGAATAATGAATATAGAGCACTATCAACATGGTTTATGTACCCACATAAATGACAGATTACAAACAAAAGCAAAACCAAATGCTGTAATTTCGTAGTTCCATCTTCGAAAGTGGCCCTTTTTCAAATTTGATTTTTTTATGATATAACTTTACAATAACTAAGAAGTTTTAATACCTTCATTTAAGGAGTATTACATTGTCTATTAAATACAATTTATTGCATTAACCTAGCATTTTTAGTTTCCGAGATTTTTAGGATTCTTCAAGTGACCCGGATTCATTGCTCTCGAGTGTATTAATTATATTATTTATTATTAAAGTAAAGATACAACTGAGTATTTTGTGAATATTTCAAGTGCCTACCTGTTGCCATTATTGATATCGAGCAAAAAAGCGCAAAAAAATCGCGGTTCTTGTATGGGGGCCCCCCTTAAATATTTATTTTAGTTTTTAGTATTTGTTGTTATAGCGGCAACAGAAATACATAATTTGTGAAAATTTCAACTGTCTAGCTATCGCGGTTCTCGAGATACAGTCTGGTGACAGACAGACGGACGGACAGACAGCGAAGTCTTAGTAATAGGGTCCCGTTTTTACCCTTTGGGTACGGAACCCTAAAAAGGCTTCGTTACAAAGATATTTGTAATTTCATTTAATGAAATTTAAGTAAGCTATGCAGTAAGAAAGGGTATTAATTTGGCCTATGTTGCCGCATGTTGTTGTTTGGCGTATGTTGTTGTTGTTAGTTTTGACATCTTTCAGCCCGCCATATCTTATGAATGAAAATACGACGTTGCCAATTTGAATTATGAGGCATGCATATCGGGTGATTTACGTCAAGGTATTTAGTTTGTATGAACATTAACAAAAAATAAGAATTCATTGTGTCCATAATGAATAATGCGTATTTCCATGGTCTGAACTGTCTGGTCGAAGTTTATGTATATTGTCCGGAACACGGTATATATTTACTCCATTAAAGTATATATCATTGTTATCTATGCACTTTCGCCATTTTATTCCTATTGAATCCTTAGCTTAAAAAATTGTGCGAGCAAACTCAAAACTCAAACTCAAAATATTTATTTCAATTAAACCATTACAGGCACTTTTGAATTGTCAAGGGGTCGGTCAGTCAGAAAAATGAAGCTAGTTGCCCATTCCAAAGCGTAGGTACCTATGGAGAAGAACGGGCAAGAAACTCCATGGACACTCTTTTAAATCAATATAATATGGTTACAAAGTATTGGTTACATCATTCATGTTAGAAATTATGCATGTGAGAACGATGCAGAACGTTAAAAGCGTCCGTAATGAAAAGTTTAGGAAAATAAAAATAAGAACAATTCAAATATTAAATTAAATTAAAATAAGCCATGGCAGCAAAAAGATGACCAGTCCCTACTGACGGCGCCCGTTCACGAACATGACTGAGCAAGAATCAATAAAATCTTTAAAGGTGGTTTTGACTGCCTCATCGGTATTGAATTCTTTTCCTTGCAAGAAATTGTCCAAATTCAGGAAAAAATAGGTAGTTATCTGCTAGAGCAAGGTCTGGGAAGTATGGTCTGGGTTGGAGACATTCTAATGGCAGCTCCTCTAATTTAGCGACCGTCTGTTATGCAGAGTGTGGTCTAGTGTTTTCCTGAAGCAGCAGTGGGCTAGAGTAATCGACCAGTCTCAGTTGTTTAGCGACTAGCTTTTCCACCATGGTTTGCAATTGTTGACAAAACAGATCTGCCGTAATCGTCTGGTCAGATCTTAGGAAGCTATAGGGGATGACACCGGCTCTGGTCCATCAGACACTTACCAGTACCTTTTCTGAGTCAAAGTTCGCTTTGGGGTGGGATTTAGCCGGTTCTCGTGAGTTCAACCACTGTGATGAGCGTTCCCGATTATCGTACAGGATCCATTTTTCATCACAAGTAACGATACGAATCAACATCCCGTTATTGTGACGGTTGAATTGTAACGCAGCACTCGACGCGTGTTGGTTGGTGTGCTTCACACAGTTCATGCGGTACCCATTTATCGAGCTTTTTCACTTTTCCAATTTGTTTCAAGTCAATTAAAATTGTTTTATCACTAATGGATGGCGGCACACAGATCGTTATACAGATATGTAATGTGATGTGATATGTGATGTAATAACTTTTATTTTATTTTTATTTATCGTGTTTTATTTAGAAAGTGCTAATTTGTTTACTCACCTATGTTATGGATCTCTGGTCTGAAAATAAAGATTTATTATTATTATTATTTACTAACACCGAAGCCTGCCGCTAAACTCTGTCGTGATTTGCGATAGATTCGCTTCCACGATCACTTTTAATTTTTCATTGTCAACCAGGGTCTCCGGCCGTCCACGGAGTTTGACCTGTAGTCAAAGTTTCAGAACGTAAACGTTGGAACCAAAAACGCACCGTGTTTTCTTTTACAGTAGCTTCCCCATACATCTTCGTATTCGTAAATAATGCGATATTTAAAGTTTTCTTCATTGTGAACAGGGGGCTTACCAACAGCTCTTATAGTATAAAAAATATAAAATTTGTTTAAAAAATGCAGTGATATCCATAATATAAATACTAGGACCAAACACTTTGTTGTACATACAACAAGGCTCAAGAAAATAGATGGCTCTTTCAGATGCCAATGTATACGCTTTTATAATAAACGTCCAAGCCACGTTCAAGATCTTAAGCCTTAATAATTTAAAATCATTCATTAAACGTAAGTTGTGCAAGAAAGCCTTTTATACCGTTAAAGATTATATCGAGGACAAAAAGGCTTGGGATTGAGCTGCTTCCAATTTTCATAGATTGAATGTTGATTTTTTTTTTTTTTTATGTACATATTGACATTAATGAATTTTATATATATAATGACATTTGCTTACTTTGTAAAGTATTCTATTAAGCCAGGGATACAGTAGGGACAAATGTCCCACGACATGTGTCGGCGACATGTCAAGCGAAGCCGGCGATTTCGCTTGATATATCTGGCGACATCGCGCGACTTATGTTCGTAGCGACGTCAGCCGACATCGAGCGACTTCGCGAAACTTCGCCTGACATATCTGGCGACATCGCGCCACACTCGACGTCGTTGGCGACACATATCGCACCATGTTGCCGGACATGTCGAGCGAAGTCTGGCAACGTCGCGCCAGTTCACTCGACGTCGTCGGCGACACATCGCGCGATGTTGCCAGACTTCGCTCGACATGTCTGGCAACATCGCGCGATGTGTCGCCGACGACGTCGAGTGAACTGGCGCGACGTTGCCAGACTTCGCTCGACATGTCCGGCAACATGGTGCGATATGTGTCGCCAACGACGTCGAGTGTGGCGCGATGTCGCCAGATATGTCAGGCGAAGTTTCGCGAAGTCGCTCGATGTCGGCTGACGTCGCTACGAACATAAGTCGCGCGATGTCGCCAGATATATCAAGCGAAATCGCCGGCTTCGCTTGACATGTCGCCGACACATGTCGTGGGACATTTGTCCCTACTGTATCCCTGGCTTAATAGAATACTTTACAAAGTAAGCAAATGTCATTATATATATAAAATTCATTAATGTCAATATGTACATAAAAAAAAGAAAAAAATCAACATTCAATCTATGAAAATTGGAAGCAGCTCAATCCCAAGCCTTTTTGTCCTCGATATAATCTTTAACGGTATAAAAGGCTTTCTTGCACAACTTACGTTTAATGAATGATTTTAAATTATTAAGGCTTAAGATCTTGAACGTGGCTTGGACGTTTATTATAAAAGCGTATACATTGGCATCTGAAAGAGCCATCTATTTTCTTGAGCCTTGTTGTATGTACAACAAAGTGTTTGGTCCTAGTATTTATATTATGGATATCACTGCATTTTTTAAACAAATTTTATATTTTTTATACTATAAGAGCTGTTGGTAAGCCCCCTGTTCACAATGAAGAAAACTTTAAATATCGCATTATTTACGAATACGAAGATGTATGGGGAAGCTACTGTAAAAGAAAACACGGTGCGTTTTTGGTTCCAACGTTTACGTTCTGAAACTTTGACTACAGGTCAAACTCCGTGGACGGCCGGAGACCCTGGTTGACAATGAAAAATTAAAAGTGATCGTGGAAGCGAATCTATCGCAAATCACGACAGAGTTTAGCGGCAGGCTTCGGTGTTAGTAAATAATAATAATAATAAATCTTTATTTTCAGACCAGAGATCCATAACATAGGTGAGTAAACAAATTAGCACTTTCTAAATAAAACACGATAAATAAAAATAAAATAAAAGTTATTACATCACATATCACATCACATTACATATCTGTATAACGATCTGTGTGCCGCCATCCATTAGTGATAAAACAATTTTAATTGACTTGAAACAAATTGGAAAAGTGAAAAAGCTCGATAAATGGGTACCGCATGAACTGTGTGAAGCACACCAACCAACACGCGTCGAGTGCTGCGTTACAATTCAACCGTCACAATAACGGGATGTTGATTCGTATCGTTACTTGTGATGAAAAATGGATCCTGTACGATAATCGGGAACGCTCATCACAGTGGTTGAACTCACGAGAACCGGCTAAATCCCACCCCAAAGCGAACTTTGACTCAGAAAAGGTACTGGTAAGTGTCTGATGGACCAGAGCCGGTGTCATCCCCTATAGCTTCCTAAGATCTGACCAGACGATTACGGCAGATCTGTTTTGTCAACAATTGCAAACCATGGTGGAAAAGCTAGTCGCTAAACAACTGAGACTGGTCGATTACTCTAGCCCACTGCTGCTTCAGGAAAACACTAGACCACACTCTGCATAACAGACGGTCGCTAAATTAGAGGAGCTGCCATTAGAATGTCTCCAACCCAGACCATACTTCCCAGACCTTGCTCTAGCAGATAACTACCTATTTTTTCCTGAATTTGGACAATTTCTTGCAAGGAAAAGAATTCAATACCGATGAGGCAGTCAAAACCACCTTTAAAGATTTTATTGATTCTTGCTCAGTCATGTTCGTGAACGGGCGCCGTCAGTAGGGACTGGTCATCTTTTTGCTGCCATGGCTTATTTTAATTTAATTTAATATTTGAATTGTTCTTATTTTTATTTTCCTAAACTTTTCATTACGGACGCTTTTAACGTTCTGCATCGTTCTCACATGCATAATTTCTAACATGAATGATGTAACCAATACTTTGTAACCATATTATATTGATTTAAAAGAGTGTCCATGGAGTTTCTTGCCCGTTCTTCTCCATAGGTACCTACGCTTTGGAATGGGCAACTAGCTTCATTTTTCTGACTGACCGACCCCTTGACAATTCAAAAGTGCCTGTAATGGTTTAATTGAAATAAATATTTTGAGTTTGAGTTTTGAGTTTGCTCGCACAATTTTTTAAGCTAAGGATTCAATAGGAATAAAATGGCGAAAGTGCATAGATAACAATGATATATACTTTAATGGAGTAAATATATACCGTGTTCCGGACAATATACATAAACTTCGACCAGACAGTTCAGACCATGGAAATACGCATTATTCATTATGGACACAATGAATTCTTATTTTTTGTTAATGTTCATACAAACTAAATACCTTGACGTAAATCACCCGATATGCATGCCTCATAATTCAAATTGGCAACGTCGTATTTTCATTCATAAGATATGGCGGGCTGAAAGATGTCAAAACTAACAACAACAACATACGCCAAACAACAACATGCGGCAACATAGGCCAAATTAATACCCTTTCTTACTGCATAGCTTACTTAAATTTCATTAAATGAAATTACAAATATCTTTGTAACGAAGCCTTTTTAGGGTTCCGTACCCAAAGGGTAAAAACGGGACCCTATTACTAAGACTTCGCTGTCTGTCCGTCCGTCTGTCTGTCACCAGACTGTATCTCGAGAACCGCGATAGCTAGACAGTTGAAATTTTCACAAATTATGTATTTCTGTTGCCGCTATAACAACAAATACTAAAAACTAAAATAAATATTTAAGGGGGGCCCCCATACAAGAACCGCGATTTTTTTGCGCTTTTTTGCTCGATATCAATAATGGCAACAGGTAGGCACTTGAAATATTCACAAAATACTCAGTTGTATCTTTACTTTAATAATAAATAATATAATTAATACACTCGAGAGCAATGAATCCGGGTCACTTGAAGAATCCTAAAAATCTCGGAAACTAAAAATGCTAGGTTAATGCAATAAATTGTATTTAATAGACAATGTAATACTCCTTAAATGAAGGTATTAAAACTTCTTAGTTATTGTAAAGTTATATCATAAAAAAATCAAATTTGAAAAAGGGCCACTTTCGAAGATGGAACTACGAAATTACAGCATTTGGTTTTGCTTTTGTTTGTAATCTGTCATTTATGTGGGTACATAAACCATGTTGATAGTGCTCTATATTCATTATTCAAGCTGAAATTATGTCGCTTACGCCTGAAGAATGCACCAGAATACTTACAATGCTGGAAACCGGCCGGAGTCAGCGCGATACAGCCAGGACTGTCGGTGTGTCGCTGTCAACAGTACAAAGAGTTCTCCGACGTTACGAAGAAACTGGTTCTAACCTACGCAGACCAGGAACGGGCAGAACCAGGTGTACCACAGCACGAGAAGACCGATACTTGGTGAACACCATGCTTCGAAATCGCTTTCTCACAGGAACTGAACTCACAAATCAGTTTCGACGCCTCGGAGGAAGTAACCCAAGTGCATGGACAGTAAGACGTCGGCTTGCTGAATCTAACTTAAAACCCCTTAGACCTGCAAACGGCCCTAAACTGGAGCGTGGGCATCGTATTTCAAAACTAAGATATGCCCAGAGCCACGTAAATTGGAGTATTGAAGATTGGTCAAAAGTTATGTTCTCCGACGAATCAAAATTTATGCTCTACAAGCACGATGGAAGACACAGAGTGTATCGAAGACCAGGGGAAAGATTCAAGCAAGCATGCATCGAAGAAAAAGTAGCCTACGGTGGTGGGTCTGTACTTGTGTGGGCAGGAATTTCTTCTGAAAGTCGCACAGAGCTGGTGATCATAGAAAACGGCTCTTTAACTAGCGTAAGATATGTGGAAGAAATCCTCAATGATCACGTTGGTCCATTTATGGTCAATTTAGGTGAGGATGCTATATTTATGCATGACAATGCCCGACCTCATACAGGTAGGATTGTGAATGACTACCTTCAAGAGATGAACATTACTCGTATGGAGTGGCCAGCGCGCAGCCCGGATATCAACCCGATTGAGCATCCTTGGGACGAGCTAGGCAGATGCGTAAAATAACGAAACCCTCCCCCAATCACGCTTCGTGAGCTCAAAATTGCTCTCACAGAGGAATGGGAGAATATTCCCCAAAATCGTATAAGGAACTTGGTGTACAGCATGCCAAACCGCGTAAACGCAGTAATGGAAGCACAAGGAGGCAATACGAAGTATTAAAATTCTAGAAAATCGTAATAAAGTTCAAAAATTTCATGTTTCCTATTTTTGTTTTAAGGAGAGATCAGCAGTTTTTTTCTTTATGTAATTTTGTGTTAATAAAATGTATGGTGACTCATATTTTTTTTACTTTCATTTAAGGAGTATTACATTGTCTATTAAATACAATTTATTGCATTAACCTATCATTTTTAGTTTCCGAGATTTTTAACATTCTTTAAGTGACCCGGATTCATTGCTCTCGAGTGTATTTAAGGGGGCTCCCATACTACAGACGTGATTTTTAAAGATAATGGTACGGAACCCTTTGAGCGCGAGTCCGACTCGCATTTGGCCGGTTTTTTTAAGTACTATTTCCTGTGTTAGATTGGATTTGTAAAAGCTATAAAAGCTTTTGCCAAAGTTTATGGATAACGTAAAGAACACGGTGTATATATATTTTTTTTTTTTGTTGTTTTGCTTTGTCCATGTAAAACGCCAACTTCATATGAAAGGACCTAGTATTAATTATTTAACACTTGCTTGCTGTACTTACAGTTAACACGAATCAACAGCATATAATTATACATCTTGTTCCTGAGTAACTAGGGCAATGTCTACCCCAAGTCCTCAAAAGATAAAATAAAGTACCTACTCGATATGTGGTTTGGAACTATTTCTAAGGAATCTGCTATGCGTCAGATTCTTTTTGACGGTTCAGCAATGGTGAGACATTGCCATATATATTTTACCTAAAGAGACAATGGATTTCATCGAAACAGGCAAAGCCAGTTGCAGGCAATGCATTGATTTCAGTTAGGAACGAATCCAGAACTGATCAGTTTCCCATACACTTTAGTCATAGGCTGTGTACACAAGGTTACATTGGGTTTTATTTATTGTAGTATTTAGGTGTTGAACCGAAGGACGCCACAAATCTGCCATCTTCACAAAGTGTTGCCAAAATCTGTATGACATAGATTTCTATTGTATTCCATTTTACCCCTTCATTCAATTAGATGACAAACTTTTCAAATCTTAAAATAATATAAATATAAATTATTTTTAATACTTTTTATCAAAATTCTTCCTGCTCCAGCTCTCAGCTCAGGTCCTAAAAGGCATCTAAAAGTATCTACTTATAGTCTTATGTCAGGAATTTTCTTGTTGGAACATGTCTAGACGTCATGTTATCCTACTCACGCATAAGGCGATTTAGAAACTGACCATGAACTATAGTGTTACGGGCGTAATAGTTCAAATGGCGCTAATTGCTTATTTTGCTAAAAAGGTATTTCGTAAAGCAAATTACTCTTTTTTTTTGGTAATTAATTTGTGGTTATCGTGTTTAACATTGAAATGATGGAATATTACACGTATGATGGACTAAGTACTCACAAAACAAGTAAATATAATAAATTTTTCTTTATTTACAGTATGAATCACATTATTAAAACTCAACAAGTAACAAAAATATGGCAGTTAGCATAAATAACAACGAGCGACAAGAAGAGGGTGAAGCTGACGTACCACCGCACGCTTCTGTGTTGCCTTAAACGTCATCAGTCACTAGATACAGCAGCTGATGAACAACTGATTAATTGTCATTATGTTGATCAATCAATTCTTTATCGACGAGTAGTCGTTGTTAGCTTATCTCCTGGCGGGCTGAGGGATGGAGTCTCCTTCCGCGTGGTAGCCGGTCTCGTCAGCGAAATAGGTGATGGCCACGGGCTTGCCGTCCTCACCGGGGTAGGTGTAGGAGCCGCGGACGACGACGACTTCGACGGGCTTGTTCTCCTCATCGACAGTTTGCTTCAGTGTACCCTCCTCTTGGCGGACGATGCCTCTTGCGGTCTCGAAACTGTTGAAAATACACAGATTACAAACTTGTTGCTCTGTACTTGTTATATTTCCTATCGCAGTAAAAAGATTTTTATGTATTTAGCCAACAAAAAAATTACTAAACATTTTTTTTTAACAAAAATTATCATTTCTTTGCTGGAGCACACAAATTAACAAGAGACCTGTTAATATCTACCCAGTAATTAGTAATATTTACAAAAAATTATATTATAAATTGAATTACTTACACAAAGTTGTATGCACCCTCGGGTTGCTGGACGAACTCGGACCGAACGATCTGTTCCGGCTCCTCAGCAACGGGGGCAGCGGCGACGACGGCCACGAGGGCGAGGGCGACAACGAACATCTGAAAACCAAACAATACCCAATTTAAAGTGAGGCTTAGTTAAGCCTCACTTAAGCCTCACACTAAGGCTTAACTAAGACAATAAATACCTATATTATCTATTTTTTTATTTACAAACATTCGAAATAAATATACAATTTAAATAAATTAAAAATAAATATAACATAATCCGTATGTTATTAATTAATACAATCGTATGTTCACAACTGATGAGTTTTTTTTAGTAATGTAAGGTCTCATTTATCCATCGCCAGAAAACTTTTATTCGGGAAATAAAATTGACGTTTTACAGTTTTTGTATGAAATAACTGTCAAAATTCCAAAATGATTCCTCGAATAAAATTATCTGGCGATGGAAAAATCAACCCTTAGAGTTATTATTGTTATTAAAATAATATATGAATACACGTACGGATTTCATTTTTGATAGGTTTTGTTCGGTGGCTGCTGTGCGACTGATGCTAGGTCGATCGCAAAATGAGCTTTTATACATTTCTCCGACTCCTAACATAACGTCTAACGTTGGTTGTCACTAATCCGGATTTGTTAATTGAAAGCATATATATGCGAAATATTTTTATTTTAAAGTTGACAATAATTATTGTGTTTTTTAGTGTTTTTGTCTCTCCTAAATACAGATTACTCAGTGATCGACCTAGATTCGTTGTTCCTACACCATGTAATTAATAATGCATACTTTGTAAGTGCCTCATGTACCTTAATAAACTATTATTATTATTATCTTGGTAACCTGTCATAGATTAGGGAAAATAATGAAGAATTAATAAATATTCGATAGACTTTATGTATTAAAAATGGAGAATCGGGCCGACACACGGTCGTAACCTTATTTTAAAGGATTTTTCTGTTCCTTTCTTCTTGTCTGTTTATATTTGGGTACATAAATGGTTAAATATATAAACCTTTAATATTTTCATTTATCGTTTTATTAAATCAAATTACAATATGAACCTATACTTATTGATCATTCGCAATTCGAAACTTTAAAACAAAATACTCGGAATGAAGAATGAACAGAAGGCCAAATCCTGTAATTAAAAACGTTAAAAATCTAGTCGCAATCTCATCTCAACGACTATCAATGACTTATAAAAAATGTAGGGATTTTAGATGAATTTTTGTTAAATTGAAACTAAGATCAGACGGCGAATGTTCTTAAAATTACGATATTTGCCCCTCAGATCGATCGCGTCATATTGTTAAGGTACTGCCTTTTACTCTTGCAAGGTGTGCGTCTCGAAGCAGATGTAGCGAAACTTAAAAAGAAAGAGAAGGTATTTACTGGGTGAAAGTATTTTCTATCTGTCTTTAACTTCTGCTCCAGAACTATCCAAATATATACGCGTACAACCCGGGATGAATCAGTTAGTCAGGTAATCTTCATAGTCCAATAAAGGTTCGACATTGTAATGTTTACCTTATTACCTATCATAAAACTATTGTCATCACTTTTGTTTCGACACTTGCCAGTATCTACGTTGACTCAACTACTTGTGCGTATCAAAAACAAAATTATTATTAGTATATGTAATAATAATCTGTACCGGTGTTGCTAAGTTATTTTCTCTCCCTTATTGTGATAAAGTGGATGTTTCCATAAAAATAAAATGTGTGTTTTATTTTCCATCTTTTAAAGCATACAAGATGGAAACTAGTAATACATACATCTATTTTCGGCCGCCTAATGACTTGAATCTTAATGGGTATCCGTTTAATTTGATTAAATAAAATAGGAGCCTTCCCAGACGACCAATGATCGTGGTCACAAAAATGTTTAAACTTAGGTACGTATTAAGTAAACATAATGGTATATTATTTAATGAAAGGAAACTAAATATTAAATTTTACTCCTGTTCGCTTAGCCAACCAACCAACTAACCCCCCTGATGTGACAGCCTTTTATATCCAAGTTTTAAATCAATATACTACACGTCTGCCATCTATTTATCCATAAAATACGTCAAAAGTCTATTATAGCACCAGGATTTCACATATGGCATGATAGCCGCGTCACGGGTACGACAGGAATGTCGCTACGTTTGCCGGCTACGAAGCTACGGCGTAGCGATGCGTCGTAGCAACTTAGATCAGTATAAAAAAAAATAATAACTTTGTAACTATGTAAAAAAAAATAACTTAAACCGTGATGTTTAAAAAGTTGACCGGCCGATAAAGACCGTGGCGATGTGTGAAGTTTCTAATTCGACTAGTTATTCGTTGACATGCAAACACGTACGAGATCGGTCGCTTGCCATGCAGACAGTGGTGTGACCTTGACCGCCAACCGTCTCACGCGCATTCTGTTATGTACGCTTCTATATGTTATTTTTATTGCTAATAATCTTCGGATTATATAACCATCGGACATTTTTGGAACTTTTAGCCTTTTTTAACTATTTATGGGACCTACATGCAGGCCCGCACTTAGAGATCCAGGGCCCCTAGGCACTTGACCTTTGAGCCCTCCCCCCATCCCGTAGCTACTTTGGAAATTACTACTTACTGGTTTATTTAGAACCAATAAAATACAATAGTAAAGAAAATAAAATGTTTAACCGACTTTAATTATCTAAATTAAACATCAGTAATAACGCAGTCTATGCTTTAGTATGTCACCAGATAAGTCAACGATCGTCATAAATAACGTTTTTAAACTAAGATGTTGTCTTTCTTGAATTCCTTAAAACTCAAGTGACATACTTGACCCAACTTACTGTCTTCAAACAATACTAATTAAAGTACTTTTGTTAAACCTAGTGTCGGCAGTGATTGAAAAATGCACGTCGGATAGGTTAGGTTTCTTTTGACTATTCATACAGTAATAGGAGTTACTTAGTCGAATTAAATATGCCAGAAAGTTCAAGAATTAAGACTAACTAAGTTGCAATAGCGAGGGACGTAATCTCGAACGTCAAAATATTTAATCGTCAATATTTCAAACGTCAATATTTTTCACTTACTAGAATGTTATTCAGTAGACAAGTACCTAAATGATTTTACATTTCGCTTTAAACTTTATTTTACACGAATAAAATCAATTTAGTTAAGTTCCTGTTGGACTTTTGCCTCGAAGTGACAAGATTCGATTATCTCGTCTTCGATTCCTGTAAGTGTAGTAAATATTAACACAGTGCAATGCTTAACAAAGCAGCACCTATGTAAATACTAATGTAGAAGAACACAAAGGAAGGAAGGAAGTACATCAAGTGACTTAAGGCGCCACATCCACAGTTAATTATTTTTTATGTATTTATGACATATCTATCTTCTTATCTACATAAATAAAGATGAAACGCTGTTCGTTGGTAACCGCAACACTTGAGAAAGGCTAGATTAATTTGGTTGAAATGTTCGTAAAAGTCTAGAGGAAAGAAACATTGGGAAAGTTGCCCGGGAAATTGGAAACTGAAATTTCAATAATAATGTATAGTTTTCAATTTAAATGTATAATTATCAATTCAAATGTAATTCTTTAATAATTTCTAATTTTAGTTTAATTGTATGATACAAAGTTGGTTGAAATAAATAAATTAAATAAAAATTACCCAGTAACTGGATAGTGGAGGTATAAGTCCAGGTTCCCTCAAGATATTTTCCTAACTTATAGCTTACGGAATGGAGAGAAGCTTGATTGTCACTAAAAAAGATGAAATACGATCCAGAACCAAAGTAGAAGACATAGTAAAGAAAGTAAGACAGTTGAAATGAAGATGGACAGGACACATGACGAGAGATAGTAAGTTAAAATGGACAAAAATTATAACAGAGTGGCAACCACGTGATGGTAAAAGGAAAAAGGAAAACAGGCAAAAAGATGGATAGACGACATAAGAAAAATTGGAGGCGTTATCTGGTCTAGAAAAGCTAGAGACAGAAATGAATGGAAACAGCTGGAAGAGGCATATGTGTCACAGGACACGCTGATCACTAAACCGGAAAACCCGATGTGTTAGATTTAAGTTTTTTTGTAATACTATTAGATTATATTTATGTTTAGTTCTTCAGCAATAAAGGCTTAATAATAATAGTGGCAATGCTTAGCCTCTGGCCAAGGTAAAAGCCAACCCTTGGGGCACGGGAAGTGTCAGCGAGCCGTTTGGAGATTTCGTTAAACATACCATGAGCACTCGAACCCCACGACCCGAGCGTTTCAACCCAAACGGCTCTAAAATATAGGGCTATTAAATGCTTATAGTTGTAGTAAAGGAACAACAATGAAAGTCTGTCTTCAGTCTGCTATGGTAAGAGAACAATACACAAATGACAATTATAACAAACACTGTTTAGCAATGAGAGAGCAGTGGTAGCCCAGTGGTAATGACTGCGACTTACGAGTTGTAGGTTGTAGGTTCGAACCCAGACAGGCGCTTTACTTTGTGTAAATTATTTTATCACCACTGCTCTCAAAACGCTGAAGGAAAACATCGTGAGGACACCGGTATGTCTTAGAAGCAAAAAAAAGCGAAGACATGTGATATCTACCCACCCACATTGGGCCCGCGAGGTGGTTTACGGCCCACTCCCTGGAACCAAGAGGAGGCTTGTGTCCCAGCAGTGGGAAAATTATAAGCTAATTGATTATGCTTATCATTTCACATTTTATCTTTTTTTTTTTTAATCACGAAAACATGCGTAGATGTCTCTTAGTATTCGGGTATATTTTGTGTAGTTATTATGAAGACATCGAATGCGATCCTATTTATTGCGTGAGAGCCGTGAGAGGCTACTAAGTGTAGGTAAGATCTATGTTTAAGTAGCGGTTTATTTACAAAAAAGCTTAATATTAACCTTAATAATTCACAATATTATCTAGGCATGCCAATATTTAAAAAAATATTGCTTTATGTAGGTTTGAAGATTTTTTTTATGAATCCATAAAAATAAAAAGAGCACAAATGACTTCAATTGAACTTTTATTACTATGTAAATCACGTCATTAAAACACAACAAATAATATAAAAACGTACAAAATTATGGCAGTGAGCGTCAAGTAACAACGAGCAACAAGAAGTTAGCGAGCTGATGGTCCGCACCAAACTCCTGCGACACGGTAACCGTTATGTTCATTCCTTAAACGTTATCAGAGTCTCAAATCATGCTAGCTGATGCACAACCAATTAATTTATATCAATTGACCATACATCTGCGTGACGTCGTTGTTAGCTTATCTCCTGGCGGGCTGAGGGATGGAGTCTCCTTCCGCGTGGTAGCCGGTCTCGTCAGCGAAATAGGTGACGGCCACGGGCTTGCCGTCCTCACCGGGGTAGGTGTAGGAGCCGCGGACGACGACGACAGTGTGGGGCTTGTTCTCCTCATCCAAAGCTTCCTTCAGTTGACCCTCCTCTTGGCGGACGATGCCTTTTGCGGTCTCGTAACTGTTGAAAATACACAGATTACAAACTTGTTGCTATGTACTTGTGATATGTCCTATCGCAGTAAAAAGTTGTTTATGTATTTAGGCCCGCCAATAAAAAAATATTAAAAAATAGTTTTTAAAAATAATAATCCTTTCTGTGCTGGTGCACACACATTAACAGGAGACCTGCATTAAATTATGGACTTAGTTAATATCTACCCAATAATTAGTAATATTTACAAAAAATCCTATTATAAATTGACGGCACGGTTGGCGCAGTGGTTAAGCGATTGACTGCTGCGCTGCGTGTCGCGGATTCGATTCCCACACGGAACAAATATTTGTATGACCTACATGTATTTGTTCCGAGTCTGGGTGTTTTTCTATCTATAATATGTATGTATTTACAAAAAAAAATGTATATAAGTAGTTTATCAGCCATCTTGTTACCATAACACAAGCATTAGGTTGCTTAGCTTGGGACTAGATGGCGCTGTGTAAAATGTCCAGGGATATTATTATTATTATTAAATTGAATTACTTACACAAAGTTGTATGCACCCTCGGGTTGCTGGACGAACTCGGACCGAACAATCTGTTCGGGCTCCTCAGCAGGAGGGGCAGCGACGACAACAGCCACGAGGGCGAGGGCGACAACGAACATCTGAAAACCAAACAACAATTACATTACTTGTTTTTTTTTTTGGGGGGCAAAAGGTGGTAGTTTAGATGGTACTATTTTTGAAGGCAATTATATTGCTAAATGACACTGTAATCAAGACGAAAAGACGCATTTTTTATTAACCGAATCATTTAAGCACACAGAGTGAGAATGAGAGAAAACTTAAAGCAAAACAGGCATAATTATATATAAATGCTGCAGATAATCTCATCCAGATTGTAAAGATGATCCTGGCTGCAGCATCAGGTAATATTTTCCAAAAAAAATACTCTGACATGGGAGCTTAAACATGAAAATTATAACTTTCAACCAAGAGAAGCTGGTGCAATATTTACTTAATAAAAAATAATAAAAGCTTGGAATAACAAACAAAATTTGTTAACGCTTAGTATTTGTTTTTGGGATGATAATCATTAAAGTTCTAAGTAGGTACGTACCGATTTCATTTTGATAAGTTTGGTTTGTTTCGGAGGCTGATGAGCGACTGATGCTTCAGCAGAGGCGACATAATCTTTTATACATTTCTCCGGCATCTAACGTAATGTCAAATGACAGCAAACATTCGATGTCGATATTCCGGATTCGGTCATCAATGTTCACAGGCACACGCACTAGCGTACACACACATGCTCTACGAGTAAATTTGACTATATTATATTAGTGTGTAACTCATACGCGTCACACCTAGTAAACATGACAAGGATATTTTATTATAAATAGTGGTATGCCAGGACCAGTGGCATTTTTTAAATACAATATTGATATTACAGTTTGTACAAATAAACTCAGTGTGGTTTTAGGCAGAAGTCGGATCCACCCGCGGAAGGAATATATTTTGCTTGTACACGGAAGAATAAAGGGTTTTTATGGAAATCATAATAGATCAACGACAAGAAAATAAATCGGGAAGTAGGTGGTAAATATTCCTTGAGGGTCGCACAGATACAATACATAGGTAGGTACACCTACAACCACATTGTTATTGTAAAATGCGACTATTCAAATGTAAAATTCCTAGAAACATAGTTAGTAATGAGTATACCCACATACATGCACAATCTGTAATACAAATATCTTATTTGAAGGTCTAGTAATGACAGAAGGATCACACGAGCATGCCATACAGTTGCAAAACGTGTGTATGTATACTCATGTATTACCGAAACCACACAGCAGCGCAAGCGCACATTACCGGTGTCTTCAATTTTATATATTTTTATTATTTTCAACATATTAATTAATACGAACGTAATCCTTTTGAATAACAAATTAGTTTAAACTTTGAACTTTAGATATAGGTAGGTACATACCGACACTTACACGTCTGGGCCAAGGAAGTTTCTATGAAGGCAAGTGATGTTATAAAATATTTTGTCGTTATTACCCAATACCCCTAACACATAATATTATGTAGAGGTCGGGTCCAAATAGTTTGATACTGCTAACATCCGTAGGATATGCCGTCCCGTAGTCTTCGCAGATCAACGAGGTTACTACGGAACAGCCTGGATAGGAAATAATATGCACCTGTGCACATAGGAATTAGGTAACTAAATAAGAAAAACATAGGTACCATATTAAGAATTCAGGAACTCAGGACACTGAAAAACAATATGGTTTTTTGGGATAACTGGTTTATATTGGTAGGTACCACGTAGGTACCTATATATCTACTTTTTAGAACCTACCTACCTAACCTACCCTTTTGGAAACCAGACCATACAAAGGACTGGAAACCAGCGACAGTAAACACGATTTTATTGTTATCGACTTTATTGCATTTAGGCCGCAATTTTGCAGTTGGTAAAATTATTATCCCTGAAAATCAAACGACAGTTCAACCTACATTCAAGCCGAAATCATATGATCATTTCATTTACGAAAAAGACTACTATATAAAATACCTATTAGATTAGAAATCAGTACCTAACTAGTAGGTAAACGATAAAACCAAAAGAAAAAAATAAATTAACAAAATGAAAATAGGAATAAGAAACAAAAGACGACCCGAGAGGTATCCGGCGAATTAATATTCAAAAGGTCAAGCGATAAAAAATAGCTGGAGTCTAGAAACGTATTATTAGACATAGAATAAAAACAGGTGTAAATAGGCGAAAACTTGTCCTGCGGTATGCATGACACGAATAAAAGTGATGTGCTCTTAACCTTTCCAGAGGTCGGGTCCATTCTTTATATCGTGAAATTATAATTCAAGGTCGGTTTGTTTTTTTTTTTACAACACAGGTCGGTAGGAGGATGTGTATCTTGCGGCAGTTTTATTAACTACTAATTAAACAACAAGGCCTCCATGTGCCATCAGCAATATATTTGGTACGTAGTACGTAGTAGACAAACATGATAGATACTGTTTCATAGACAGGGCGTTTAACCTAGAGAACTATGGAAGTTGTCTTATTACTTAGTCATCGACAGTGACTTACTGTTGCGTGCACAGCCGTGTTTCAGACTGGTTATCCCATTAGCGTTGCGATTTCTTTGTAAATTCGTTTAAGATAGAGAGAGTAGAGACCATTTTTTTTTTAAAATATTGTGTTTGTATTATTTTATTTCCAACCTATCGTAATCCCTTGCTGGTTCTGCCGCATCCATCTGTCTTTTTAAGATCCTATATCCATATTCCTACCTACCAAGATTTCGCGGGTTCATCTCCATTCCAACGGCCATCAGTAGGTAATACGGCAGACATTACCCACTGTCACTTCAGCTTGCTAACTCTTCAAGCTGTGCCGGTAAGAGATTAGGTACATACACAGCAGGTAGGGATACCTAATGCTGCAAAGAACATTTCGAACATAGCTCTCTCCATAGTGCGCTGAGCAGCCTTAGATGCGTATACCAACCGGAGCGTCAGTGTCCATGGTCGAGTGTCTTTGAATGTCATAATGGACCAAGCTGGTTGAAGAACTCAGCCTTCAAGCATTGTGGTAAATGTGACAGGGAGACTTGACGTAGGTACCTATACTTTATTTATTTACTAGCTTCTGCCCGCGGCTTCGCCCGCGTGGATGTCGGAAATTATCCCACGGGAACGTGCTAACAGGATAAAATGTATGTGCACCAGGATGCCATCTATCTCGCGGGCCCTTTGTGGCTAATTACAATAGAAAACCAATTGTGTCTCATTAATGGTGATTAAGAGGGTACCTATATGATATCTTTACCTAAGTACCTACCTAATTAAAAAAATAAATAAACTCAATAACAGAAAATAAAATACCTACCTACCTAAATAAACCTATTTATGACGATAACTAATCTAAACTCAATCATCATCTGCCTAGCCTTTTCCCAACTATGTTCAGGGCCGGCTTCCAGTCTAACCGGATGCAGCTGAATACCAGTATTTTACATGGAGCGACTGCCTATCTGACCTCCACAACCCAGTTATTGGGTAATACGATACCCTTGGTACGACTGGTTGTCAGACTTTCGGGCTTCTGACTACCCGTAACGACTGTCAAAGATCCACGAATGACAGCCGGGACCAACGGCTTAACGTGCTTTCCGAGGCACGGAGGTGTCTCGGTATGTAAAGATGGTCACCCATCCACAGACCGACCGCGGCAAGCGTAGCTTAACCTGACCGATCGACCTGTGCGGCTGTTATTATTTAGCCACGGGCCCCTCAATCTAAACTCAATAAATAAGCAGTCTCTAAAAACTAATATCTATACGAATGACTATCCTACCTAACAGTATTATAAAATAACCTACGGTCAATACGTACACTGTCAAATATACTACCTATACTTTAAAATTAAAATCTATACCTACGACTTATATAAAAATAAACCTAAATAACTCTAAAAAGTAAAAGGAATAAAAATGAACTTCACTGCGTGTGACCTAACCTACGACAAACTTATTATTTGCGGTTGGTACAGTAATCGGATCTAGGGATCGAACCGCAAAATTAAGTTTGTTTTTTATTGTATATACTTTTCCGGGATAAAAAGTACCCAGTGTGGTGCCCAGGATATTAAAGAATAATTATACCAAGTTTCATCATAATCGAACCGGTAGTTTTTGCGTGATGCCTGAACAAACAGACAGACAGACAGACAGACAGACAGACAGACAGACCGACAGACAGACAGACAGACAAAAATTTTTTTAATCACATTTTTGGGTTCGGTGTCGGTCTAGTAACACCCCCTGCCATTTATTTTTTTGATATTTTCAATGTACAGAATTTTCACTTCTACAGATTTATTATAAGTATAGATTTATTTGCATTCCTACATCTACAATTTATGTATAATTTTCATAGGTCTTGGTAGTTATAATATTTGTTAGGTAAACGCACTCTGTAATTGTCAGTCTGTGCACTTTGTTTTTTTGTAGGTAGGTAGGTACCAATATTACTAATACAAACAATACTAATATTAAAATTTCACATCAGTATGAGTATAAGTTAACTATCTACACACTACAATAATACTGTAAGTTCATTCTTACCAACAAATAAATTCTGATCCTAATCAAGACCACAGTAAATGTTAGTTTCCCAAACGCTGCCCATCCCGGTCTGATGGTTTCTTTCTGAAGGCCTACTGCTACTGTATCCAAGTCTACTATACTGAGTAAGACGAATATCTGCAGATAGACATACCTGCATACCTACTACTTTTTCACGCGATACTAATAGGCATAGGTACCATATATCCAAAGTTTCTAGTGCTCAATCCAATCACTGGAATTCCATTAAGCAGGTATAAAAAATAAAACTAAAATGAATCTTATGTAAATGCGGCTTTGTAAACGTAGAGTCAGGTTTGGGCGATCACCCGAAATTGAGGAGCATAGCTACTAAGAACCGGTTATGTAATAAAAGAAGAAAGTGATAAAGAAGATTAAAGCAATACCTTAGTGTAAAATATTTAATAATAATGGTAATAAAATTAAATCGTTTGATAATTAGGTAGGTATCTATATCTTGTTACAATAAAACTTCGATACACTGTATCTAACCAGTGCATTGAGCTTGATTGCTGACCAGCAGGCACAGATCCAACCTTCTGAATTGGGGTCGATGTCAATGTTTTGGGTATTGCATCATACACGATTACCTAATTAGTAGGTACTAGTCTACTAGGTGCTATCTATCAATACGATATTACGGGCCGACTAACGAAATAACTTCTTAATACCACGTCCGTATCAATCTAACATCTACACATTCAAATCAACCCACGCAACGCTTGAACTTTGAACTTGAAGTGGACTTCTACGAACGATCGAAGAACTTAGATCATCTGCAAAAAATATAATGTTTTCTTGCGTTTACTTAAACGTTATATTCGTGTATGAAACACCAAACAATGTCCATGTATAAGGCAATATCTCTGTAATACCTACGCTGTTGCACCATCTATCAAAAACCTTGTTTGTTGTAACTGGAGATTTTAAGTTTTTGCGTCATGAACTTAATGATTGCGTCACTATAAGAACCTACTACCTACTTGTAATCATTGTTGTGGTGTTTGAACAGGCACGTGCATAATCGGCTGCTTATGAGTGAGTCGGATTCATTCGATTATAAAGCCACCCAGTTTTAATGATTTGACTGGCGTCGTTGGTCTTGTCGTCGTGGCGGCGACTGTCGAGCTTGGGCTTCTGGGTAGCTAAATGACATTGGGTGTGGGAACTTAGATAAACTTAAAAGTTATCTATAGTAGGTAGGTAGTTAAAAATTTCTCAGTTTCTCTTACATTAGATTTATGCCTGTTTAATGGCAAGATTCTACCTCTATTACATTAACTTACAGTACACTACACCTCCACCGCTCTACCTAGGCTAACCCTTCAGGGAATAGAGGCGTGATGACATAACATGTAATCATTACTTTACGCGACGCCATGACGATTCACTGGCGAACTGGCTTGGGCGGCAGGGACGGTCCGCCCCGGACCCCGGTCCTGCGGGGCCCCCAAATCTCGAGAACTTTTAAATAAAATCCTAACCCAAGCTTACCTGCATATCATGTTCAGTAGGTAAAAGGCAGTTTGGAGAGGAGCAATATATTATCGTCTAACGTCGATGGCTAAAATTTTCAAGCTCACTTTGCTCGCTCTTGTAACGTGTCACGTTCTCTTGTTTCTCATACGTTTCTAAAATACGAGAGAAACTCCTATTTCTGCACGAATGGTCAAAAGAAAACCTAACCTATACGAGGTAGCGTGCAAGTGTGCGAGCTCGCTTCGCGCTCTACTATCGTATGTTCTTCTAATAGGTACTCAAGCTTTTCTGCATTAGTCAACAAAGTATCTCCTATTTCTAAAATTAATGGTGGAAATAAAACCGAATCTTTCCGACGCAGGGTGCTAATAATCTTTTCGACGCAGGGTGCTAAAATTTTCTGAATACCGGGTGCAGGGCAGGGTGCTCTATTTAGTTTTGTCGCCTCGGGCCTCAGACAGGCTTCCGCCAGGCAGGCTGCCTGGATTTACCACATAATCACAATTAAAATCATCCTTTCGAGTTGCTTAAGGGAAACCTAGGCGTGTAAAAATAAATCGAAAGGCTTGATATGCTTGTATGTTCAAATGACAGAAAATAGACCAATAGCATTGAAGTCCTGCGTTCGATTTCCAGGTGTGGCAAAGTGTTATTGGGTGTTTTTATTAAGTCACGGAGTGGCGATGATAAAATGTTTTACCACAAATAAAACTAAGTAGTTCATTTTCAAATATGAGTGTTTAATAAATTAAAGGAACAAAAGACAAGTATAAAATCACCAAGTCAATCGCATCACATGATCAGTTTTCCTTTTAGATGACTTTATAAAGCCGAGAAACTGTAGTTCAGCCACTGCACGAGTGAATCTTAACCTGGAACAAAAGTAATTTTAAATATTTATTGGGTAGAACAAAAATAACTAAAAGACGGCGCAATTATTATTGCAAAGGTCACACGATCCATTTTGTGAGCCTATTGCTGTATAATAATAAGACCATTTTATCAGGCAGGCAGCTAATGTATTTATAAACGGCAATTTAACGATTATACAAAAAACATGTATCGAGACTCGTTTTGTGAATATAAACAATGGCGCCTCGATGAAAATTAAGGTACAACAGCACATTATCCATAAGAACGTTTTACATATTTCATTTCACTCTTTCAGGAAGTCTGATGACAACGACCACAAAAGCTGCAACGAGCGGGAACCGAATCGGGACACAGACGGCTTGTTATAACACTCAGAATTTGGTAATGCATCATCTGTCTAACCTTTCCCATGTTAGGGTCGGCTTCCAGCCTAACCGGATGCAGCCGAATACCAGTATTTCAAGCCACTATGTTCCACACCCCAGTTAGTAGGTAACACTAAAAACCTAGAGCCAAGACTAGTAGCATGGTGGATACTCACTGTGTATTAGGATCCTGGTGTCGTTGCTCGTCGTCTTCATCAGGGCGCAGTACCGCAGCGAATGCTTGCAGCCAGTCATACAAGTTGATATGCTTTCCGCACTCGCGATGTAGCTTGTACGCCAGGCAAACGTCAGGCAATGTGTCTATGACGCTGTCTAATGACGGCAGGTGACAACAGGAACACTGAAGGAAACAAAACGAACAATCTTCTACTTAATAAAAATCTTAAATTCATTAATTCACTGACAGACAACGCACAGCCTAAACCGCGGAGTCTAGAAGCATAAGGAAGGATTTCTGAAAATTCATGCCCTAAAGGGGACGAAATTTTATTTGGAAGTTTCGTCACTTTCGCTAATGGGAAATCCCATCGGGCACACGGCTTGTAAAATAGAACGGTCTACTACTTAACGCCATGGAGAGCCTTCGCTCTTTGCAATACAGTTAAGGGGAAGGGCCAGGGTAACCCGCGAAATTAAAATTTTTCTTACGGTTTCTGCAATTGGCAGGGCAGTGTCAGTTTGCATGACAAATGACTATTTCATGAAATATCGATCAATAGGATTATATGAACTTAGAGGGTTGTATTGATGATTTTAATGATTATAATTCTGTAAATACATACTTGTTACGCTCGCGGAATCATATTTTGTTCAACACTTGCCTGTGGCTGAATTACCTGTAAGTAATGCACAGGATTGCTGAGCGCAGTGTGTACAGCCCCTCGCGGGGACCCGACGATGTGCTTCCGTACATTCGATACGTCGCTGAAGAAGAATACTTCGTGGAACGACTGCGTGTGCGCAGGCTGCAGGCCCTTACTGAACACGTCCTCCAAGTAACTGACGAAGCGAGAACAAACCATCTCGAACTCAGACTGAACGCGGTCCACTCTTGTTGCTTTTAGTAATTTCTATAACATTTAAAATTCTTGTTAATAAATATTATTGTGATATTTTAAAATTATTTCGTGCATATCATTCGAAGAAGCATAAACAGCTGCATTAACCGTGGACAATTGCGGTTGACAACCTTTTAACCTTATGCCCAGTAATAAGGTTGAAAAGTGGTCCACAGCCAGTGGCGCCAATTCCCTTGTTCAGAAACTAAACTAAATTTAAGTTCAGTGCCTGTCAAATTAGTGAGCGCCTGACGTAAATTGACGTATTTTTAGTCGCCATGTTTTTAATCACGTCTAACTTGTCTATGGAGTATCTTAATTTGACAGGACTAAACTAATATTTTATCTTCTGTCCTTTTCTTAATGAAATTGAAAGAAAAAGATGCACTGAACTTAAATTTAGTTTAGTTTGTGAACAAGGGAATCGGCGCCATTGTCCGCGATATGGTACAGTACAGACATATTGTATAATAACCTGTTATACACCTATATTGAGGGAGGCTCCCGGAATAAAATAATTATAAGTAGCTCTACAATACTTCTCAGGCATTAAAACACCTCATAAAAGGGGAACCAAATAATGCAACTGTCCATTCATTGTTAATTATATGGAATTCAGATTGAAGTGGAGTGTAATACAAGCTTTTAATTGTTATAAAGGTCTTACCTCCTTCAACTTATATCTATTCCCAGGAACATTTTCATCAGTATTTTCAGTCTCTGGTAAAACTTTTGTCGTAACAGTTGTATCTGTATTGGCATGTTCTATTTGTCTCAAAAATGTTAACAAATGCACTCTCAAAGATTTGACGAAGTTTTCACCAAGATCATCATTGAGAAATACAGTATTCTTAATATTATTCTTTGTTGGAGATGACCGAAGAGGTCTGACTGGTGACACAACTTGTAAGTATGAGTTGACTATCTTCAGAGCACTTTTGACACTTTCAACCAACTTCGTTTGTGATTGAAATTTTAATAGCTGCATGCATTCTTTGAATGCTGGTGTGTCTGTTACACATTCTAAGGCGCACTTCGTGTAGATTTCCCGGACCTACAATAAAATAGAATATAAATTAATATCACTTAGTTAAATTAGTATGTCTTTAGTCAGATATTTAACGTTAAACAAGTTAAAAATCCAGAAAATGTTTTGTCATTAGATGCTCATATACTTTTTGCTTTTTGCAAAAACTTAAGTTATTATTATTATGCACTATGTAGCGCTATGAGGTCGCCAAGATAACTGAGCTGTGGCGGACTAATTATATTTACACCATAGATATCATCAATAAACTGGTTTGATTGCAATGAACAGTACCTATATTATAAAATTTTTACTATTTACTAACATGATTAAAATCAAGTTGCGTTACCGCACACACGCGGCTTTGTCTGTACGATTTTAGACAGGCGCTTTCGAGTTTTATAATTGCATGTGTCGTTTGAAGTATAACGAAAAGAAAATTAAGAAGAAATATCAGATACTTACAGATTTCCCAAGAATATTCTTTGGTAAATCTTTCACAAACACACTTAGCAATCTCAAACACATGTAAAAGCTGTACAAATAATCGTGAAGTCTGTTCATCTTCTTGTAAAGAGCCTCTCTGAAGAAATTGTCGTCATTAAACAGGCTGATCTTAGTTCTACAATCTTGTTCTTCTAAAAATGGCCTGAAAGACATCAGCTGTCGTATGCTCTCGAGATCATCTGCACTTAGCTCCATTATGGCTTCTTCAAGTTTGTCTCTGTCACAGCATAGCGACTTCAAGTTGTCTCCATAGAAGTGATCCATCATGCAATACTGAAACCAGATAAAACAGAATAATAAACACAGCTATGAAACACAATGTTTCTTGAAACAGATATGTACTTGAATAAAAGTATTATACTGACCTTACTATACACTGTAAAATTTTGATCGTTTCAATCCTTAAAACAGGTCATTGTACTCATTATTATGAACAAGTTTTACTCGGGGACGAATCCTGAAATCGTGAAAAAAAAATCAGTTGATCCATGTTCGCATAACTGACATAATTTACGACATGATTTTTTTTTTTTTTTTTTATAATGTATGGATCAACTGATTTTTTTTTTTCACGATTTCGGGGTTGGTCCCGAAGTAAAAGTTGTTCATAATGATGAGTACAATGACCCCTTTTAAGGATTAAAATGATCAAAATTTACGGTGTATAGTATCAGCATGAAAAAAAAGCATTAAGATATAAATAAAAGTTTACCGGAAGAACCGTAGTAACAAATCGGAAAAGAACAAAAACCAATTTTTGTTAGTTACCTTTACACTCTGAATGAGACCCGTAACAGAAAAATCGTAAAAAAGAAAGACATCTGTCAGCAGTTCAAATGCCTTGCCTGATAAATGAAATGGACTTGTGTGTGTTAAGAAAATATCCTCCAACACCTGAAATACGGAAAAAAAATTGAATCAGGAATTTTATTACGAGCCTGTTGTGTCTCACTGCAGGGCGAAGGCATTTCTTTCGTCTTTCCATTTATCTTTCTCTGCTGAAACTTTGGTAGGAGTTAACTCGTCACGCTGGATGACGATGGTTACATGTTACGGAGCCCCCAGGATAAATGGAGTAACTCTGACAGAACCGTACCCTAGAGATGGAAAACGAAATAGAGAGGACGAACTCAATCTAACAGCAGGTCCAAACTGGAGAATTGTTACTGCAAACAGCAATGAAAATGGTTATAGGAGGCCTCTGCCAAGAGCCACACTGAACTCAGAGATATACCATAACTCAAGAAAGAAAATTTTTTAACTATAAATTTTGACATTACAAATACTTTGCTTACTTTGCTTTGCTTTTTTTTTTTACCTATGTCTGTGCGTACCTATTGACTTATTTTGTTTTTTTTTTTAATATAACTTTTTCATTTTTTTTTATTATATAAATTTTGACATTATTTCTTATCAATACTTGGCCACAGTGACATTGTAAGTTAATTTTAATATTTCTACACCGGCAACGGTAGTGTATGTGAAACTGTTTAATATTAAGACCATAATGTACCATATACTCGGAAATAAATTCTTTATTATTATTATTAAAAAAATAACAGCAGTTAAATTAGCACAAGAAAGGAGTTTCAGGATAATAAAAGTACTATTGATTGATTGATTGAACTCTTTACGCTATCTCCTTTTAGACCCACCGCATAGCCAGTTCCTGTTGTTTGGAACCCAATCTGTGGGTAGTGATTAAAACGGACTTTTACGGATACAAGTTAAACATTCATAAATTAATGGGTAATTTAAGGGTGTATGAATCAACTAACCCCTTTACTAGTTTAATTCAACTTACTTGATTCATATAAACGGGTGATGCATGTGAATGGAACACTTTGATTAAAAGCTTGGATGACACATGGTAAGGAAAAGACTTGTGAAGCGCTGACACCGACGTCGCCACGCCAAACACGAATACTATGGGCATTGCTGATACATACGAACTGGAAAAAATGAAAGACTATTATAATTACTATTAATATTTTCAGGATGATATAATTTTGACCACTTAGAATCATCATAACCAACTGTTATGATGATTCTAATTGGTCATTCAATCATTATGACCTAGTTGGTGGTGTGAAAAATAGGGCAAGCTTGCGTGATTAAACCTAAATATAGGGCATGATTTCGTGATTAAACGTAAATATAGGGCATGCTTGCATGCCCATAATAACGATTCTTAGCAGATAACCTGGTGATTGCTAATGTGACTTGGTGATGTGTATATGTTGCAAATAATAAGAAAAAGACACAGCTGCTGAAGTTAAGATATAAATGTTAAGTTCCCTTTAACAACAATGGTGGTAGTTTATGATTTGAAGAAGAGTAAATAAAAAAATAAAAAACTTTTACAGCTTACCTTACAATCATTACAAAGTCTTGTAAAACATTACAGTTAAAGCTCTCAAAATCAGGAATAATAATAACTAATATTGTTTTGGTTGTGGCTGACTTCTTCATAGGTGATGACATGCATTTAGATTGGTACCAATTTTTGAGGGTTTTCATGGTACATTGATTCTTTTTTAATTTCTTTGTTTGACTGATGATGCCTTTTGATTCATCATCATAATCCTGGAATATTGAATTATAGTTGTATTATTTATCTTTTAGATAAAAAGTCACTAAACGGAAAACTGGCAATAAATAGCATGACTCACAAACTAAACGAGTCTACAATTCAAAAAAAAAAATTCCGATCGTGTGTGGAGTATTGCAGCCAGATATGGGCTGGTGCTGCAAAATGCCGTCTAGCAGCTTTGGACTCAGTGGAGAGGCGTGCGAAGAGGCTAATTAGTGATCCAGATTTGGTTAAAAGCCTGGAGCACAGGCGTAAGGTAGCCAGCCTTTCGGTATTCTACAGGATGCATTCTGGAGTGTGCGCGGGAATCACATGACTTTATTCCGCCATCACCATTCTATCATCGGACAACCCGTCGTACGGCGAGTGTCCACCATTACGTTGTGGACACCGCCGCGATCCGGACGAAGCGTTTTGCCTCGTCATATGTTCCAGCTCCATCATCAGACCCTGGTTACCATCTAGCGCCAAAGTTCTCGTCAAGACGTATCATACGAGCCCAAACTCGATGGGGTTGTGTCGTTGAACTACCGAGTTCCTATGGCCACCTTCCGATTCCATTATCAGATCAGCTCCATGTCATAATAATTTTGCATTGTCGTCCGATTTACACATGCATGCAAAATTTCAGCTCAATCGGTTGAAGATATCTGCTTCAAAATTGAGTTGCAAGAGTCCACCCGAACATACATACATACATACATAGACATAATGTAAATACATCGCAAGTTAAGCTTGTAAAAATAGTAACTAATGGTTAAATTTTTGCAAAATGTGTTTTTTGATCAATTGTCAGTTTACCTAATGGTCACTAATGGTTATTTTTTTAAGTAAAAGTTAACTATTTGACCATTAGGAATATTATATCATTACATTAGTTTACTTACATTATATTACATTAGTATACTTACATTAGTTTAGGAACTTAGTTAGTAAGGTTAAATAAAAAAGGTTTATTATTTTTTGCTTTCAGTTTTTTCGGCATTTTTTTTTTTTTTTTTTTGTTAAAAACTTTTTATTTTATTATTTTTTGTGGCTATAATCTACTTTGTGTGCCAAAGGGCAGGCATATGTGGCACTGAGTAGAGTAATAATACACAACTCAGCATTCAAATCTGTGAGTGAACAATAAATCATCCCTATTTTCCCACCCTTAGGGTTGGATTTTTTTTTCCAAATTTATATAGGACCAACTTTGGGGTATACCCTTTCCCAATAAAAAAGAACTATCAAAATCGGACTACTCTGTAAAAAGTTATGCGTGGTCATAGAAAAATATATATATATACGCGTCGACTTGAGAACCTCCTCCGTTTTTTTTCGTCAGTTAAAAATGACAATGGTGTTTAATTGATTTTATAGGTGGAGAGTTCTTTCATGTTAGGACTTACCAATATTTGATTTCCATGTATTAACTGCCAAACAGCATTTTCAACTAAGTGTTTAACGGTGAGTGCATCTTGAGAATTTACTAATGCCACATGTGGAGTGACTTCATTTCTGAAAAATTTTATGATTTTTTTTTAATGCAGAAAGCGTTCTCTGGATGTTGAAGGAAGCCTTAGGAGCCCAGTGTTTACTAATATTCTCACTTTAAAATTACAATATTATCTCAGAGAATGCATTTTCTGAATCTGAGTTTGTTTTGCCATTTGTTTTCAGGGTAGTAAGATAGGAAATGTTGACTCAATCAAGCTTATTTTTAACATGACATTTGAAAGTAGTGAGATGACATTTAAATAATTTCATTTCATTTCAATGCTATTAATTAAAATTATTAGTATGTCATGTATTTTAAAATAAAAAACCGGTCAAGTGCGTGTCGGCCCACGCGCAGTGTAGGGTTCCGTAGTTTTTATAACAGCTAAGTGTGGGTCGTATTCGCTGACTGATAGTTTCGTACCATGCTCTAACTAAAAGCCAAACATGACTACCTACCTAATTTGACTTCCTATACAAATCCTCATCTGATCCGACAATTTTGCACGGGAAGTTTTTATTTTTTGTTTTTGAGATTTGGATAAGACTTGTCATAGCCAGTGTAGCAACTGTTTTTTTTTTTATAAAACTTATTTAGGAATGAAACAATAGCGCGATACAACTGACGCTTAGCGCCATCTATCGACATTTCTGTGGAGTTGTTCGAAATTTTTGAGTCTAATACAATTGGTCGAATATTACTCTTAAACTTGTAAAGCCCACTTAAGTGTGATAGTTTTCCTTTAAACTTCGTTATATATAGGTACTACTGCCTATCGACATTTGAATTTCGAACTACAACCGTTTAGTTGGTCGAGGGGACACTTGACTCTAACGAAAATTGGTACTTTAAAGATTGGTTCATTAACGTGTATACTCATGCCAAATTACAACTTTCTAGTACCAATAGTTTTTGAGCTAAACCGCGGACAGACAGACAGACGACATGGCGAAACTATAAGGGTTTCTTGTTGACTACGGAACCCTAAAAAGGATTGACCAATAATCACTTTACCTGATAATGTCAATAAGGGATGTAAATTGGGATACATGATCTGGCTGACTGACCCCAGTCAAAAGAGTGGCACTCGGAATGATTCCCTCCAATGTTGATGATTCACTGATACCATGGTTCTTTATGTAGTTCACAATATCATTCAGTAGCAGACTGTATGTCTTTTGATGAAGTTCCTGGAAAAAATAATGAAATACTACGGCTTACTAATTTTTAAACTGAAATCATGACATAGGTACTGTATTTATAGTTTGATGTAGTCTAGATTGTTCACTACTTTTTGAACAGTTTGATTAAATACAGGGTGGCGACAACATTGACACAGCATTTTTTTTTTTTAATATGTGATGCAAAATTTCAATACAGGGGTTCTCAAATCATGTACCAAATCCATGGAAACAGGTTATATTATTTCTAGCAAAAGAATAGTATTGGGTATTATTACCAGTGATAGGAATAGGTAGTGCCTATTTGCCTAAACTTCGAAGAACAGAGACAAGAAACGGAGACTTCCTTATGACTCAATTTTTTCTGGGACATCTGTCCCGAAATTCAGGAGAACATTTTTGAATACATTAAAAAAATATGTTATATGGAATAAGTAATTTGTCTATATTTACCTAAAGTTTGCGACTAGACATAACATTTATAATGTATAACTCCATAATAATAACTTATCCTCTATGGGCTCTAAAGGAAAAATAAAACACATAGAATATTGTTGTAAGTTACAACAATATTCTATGTGTTTTTTTCGGGACAAGCGTCCCAGAAAAAATTTAGTCCTAAGGAAGTCTCCGTTTCTTGTCTCTGTTCTTCGAAGTTTAGGCAAATAGGCACTACCTATTCCTATCACTGGTTATTCATAACAGTACATAATAAGTTTTTAAGATAAATTAATAACACTTTAAATCAGAAGTACATCTGCAAAGTGCACACTTTTGTTTTCAGGTGATACATACCTGTAGTTCATTTTCAATGTAGTTCCAATTCCGTTTATATGTTTCATACCAAAGTTCTTTCATAAACATCTTTTCAAACAAAGCTTTTCCACCTTTCTTCTTACTAACTTTTCCCTTTTTAAATCCATTTGTGAACAGAAAAACACCCTGGAATTAAAGTGTCATACCATCAGAATCACCTACTACACACAATGGTATAGTAAAAATTATGATTCTTCCTACTTCCTACTTAATATCAAATATACCTGAAAAATTTTGTATAGGCTCAGTCAACTTGAACAACATTTATTGCATGACTATAATGTGAGTAATTTATCTACTTTGTAAAGACCCTTAGGGCATATTCAACTAACGGAACTCTAAGCTACAATGTTCACCTAATGGAAGAAGCTTCTCCATGATTATTAGAGGTTGTTTACTTTAGTGGATTTTTTGTAATAATATGAACTCTTTTGGCTAACTAAATTTCTACAGAAGGATGATTACACGCACAAGATAATGATTTAATAAATAAAAACAGTTTGTTTACAACAGTGGGAGCCTCATCTTATGGTTACTTAGCCTGTTCTAGGTATGCAAATTTATTCTTTCGCAATTGTCGTGGAGAACAAAGTTTGTATATGAGAAAAACTTTCTAAATACACAGTTGTAACATAAATAATAATTTACCTTAGAAACCGACACAGTTGACTCCATTCTTCAATAACGCGCGCCAACGCCGCCAATGGTCACTGATGGGAAATTGTCAATTTGATATGACATTTGACATTAACATTCAGTGACAGTGACACCTGACACCAACAGATTTTTTTTTCCTTCGCCCTACTCGGGCAAGCTAAGGTCTCGGACCATACCGCCTGACACCAAGGAATCGTTGACAGCGAATCACAGAGAATAGATGGAATATTTTTTGTGTGCTGCCAACACCAAATAAAGCCTCAAGCATAGAGCACTCATAAAATTACAGAAAGTTTAAGGTGGATGCTCCAAGGTAGCCCGCGAAATTCAAATTTTCTTACGTTTTTTGCAATTTGCTGGTCAGTACTAAGTTGTACGTTGATTCAAATATTATTCGCGGCCGTAACAAATATGTATTTACAGAATTATAATCACTAAAGTCTCTAAGATCAAGTAATCCTACTGAATGACTATTTCATGAAATCTTGACATTTTAGGATTATGCTAACTTTTAACAAGATGTATTACTGATTCTAATGATTATAATTCTGTAAATACATATTTGTTACGGCCGCGAATCATATTTTGATCAACGTATGTACAACTTAGTAGTGACCTGTCCGCTAATTATTTACCAATTACGTTTTCATAAGAGACAAGGAAGCGTAACTGGCTTTTTTTGTATTAACCAAGTGTACAAACACGCTGCGAATAGATGGGTGAAAACAAGTAGCGTCAGCCACAGAACAGATAGAAGAGGTTAGAAAGGAAATAGTTCCTGATTTGTATTAAAACGCGTGTCGCCGCCTGTCTCCCACTGCTGTCTCTCCACCACAAGCAAGACATCAATACGTACGCGAATTACGCACACAAATAAACCACATGCACTTAGATCGCGTGTTTGCTATTGGTTCTCACACTAACGCAAATACTGCTCTGGACGTACACTCACACACGAAAAACAAAATAAAAAAAAAAGTTACGGCGACCAAAAGGTCGATTAATCATATCGATAAAATTACTGTAATTTTGTTAATTAAAGTTTTGCAATTTTTTTAGTTGCGGGTACGGTACGAATAATGTGGACATCCTAATTACATATAAATAAAATTAAATCAAAGTCAATTTAAGGGGAACATCCGATACTGCCGCGAAATTTAAATTTTCTTTCGTTTTATGCTAGTTGCAACTCTGTTTTACGTCATAATAATAGAAAGAAAGAAAAATAGCATTTTGATAACATAAAACGTAAAACAAAGCTACAATTTGCAAAAAAACTAAAACGTAATTTTAAATTTACGTCAATGAGTTGTGCAGAATGACCATCCCCAACTCCAAGATCATTGCGTATGCAGACGACACCGCAGTCATAGTTTACGGACCAACTTGGGATAGCGTTATGTGCTACGCAGAAGCAGCATTAACAAGTATAATGGAATGGCTCAACCTAAATTTACTTACCCTAAACTGCGACAAAACATCGTACATCCCATTCGCGATCCGGCGTAACAACTTGCCCGACAAATCTTTTACCATAACAGCGCACACCTGCTCCAAACAATCCCCACAATGCTTATGTCCGACACTTACTAGAACTGATAATGTGAAATATCTGGGTGTCCAAATAGACGGAGGATTACGATGGGACAAACAGGTTCACGCTATTACCACTAGATCTATGAAACTTTTGCATATTTTCAAATCCCTTAGAGACTCGGCTGCGCCTGAAACCCTGAAGATGGTGTACTACGCATTATGTCAATCCGTCATTGGATATTGCATCACAGTATGGGGTGGTGCAAATAAAACCAGTCTCCTGAGGATTGAAAGAGCGCAGAGAGCCGTACTGAAGGTGATGTTACGCAAACCTTATCGCTATCCCACTACGCAACTATACGCTGATTGCAAAGTACTTTCAGTGCGCCAGCTTTTTATACTACAGTCAACTGTTAGAAAACATGCTAGCGTTCCCCCAACTGACCCTAAAAAAAGGAAGAAACTACCCTTAAGTACCCCTCACAAAACCTCCTTCGCTCAACACCAATACTACACATTAAGTACATACATCTACAAACAAATTCACAAGAAATTAAACATTGTCAATCTAAATAAATATGAAATAAAATCAAAACTAACGGAATGGCTACTAGAACAGGACTATTTTCAAACAGAATCCTTACTTAAGTACGTCTTCTAACTACCTACATATCCCCAATCACACACACACACACACACACACCCTCTCACACACCCTCACACATCACACACAAACGCACCCTCACACACATCTCGCATAAAATATATACTTACATCGGTAGATCGACACAGTCTACTATTATTCTAAGCACCACATTTTAAGCTGAATCACTGTCTCTCAAGATACAGGTTTACCTAGTTTGAGAGGCAGGGTTTTTCATAGTGTACAGATTATAGTTCATAGATTTGTATTGCATTGTGTTACTACCAAAGCTCATTGAAAACTGTCTTTATATAAAACATGTTAAATCTGTATTTTCTGTGAAATAAAGTTATTTATTATTATTATTATTAAATTTCACAGCCACATCGAATGCTAAGTCGAATTAACATAATCCACATTATACAATAATAAAATTAGGGTTAATAAAAACAAAGTCGTATTAATTGTAACATTACTGAAAATAATCATTCGTATAATACATATACTTAATATCGACATTGTTTACAATTTGGTACAACACTATCGATGCGCATAGATTTTCCTGAATAGATGCTTTGGCTCGACACACGCGACGTTCGCAGTGAACGCAATACATTGCGTGACCGCTCACGTCGTACAAGATCGTATCCATGTATTGCAAGCAATGTATAATTTTGCATCTGAATGCGATTTTATCGTTTTTGTCTACTAACTACATAATACTTTTGCAATAATTACAAATATCACTCGTATTTTAAGGTTTTTGGATTTACCGGTGATAAGAAATCCCTCCTCGGGCCACATTACACCCCTGACTTCTTTTCCGACACTTTATAATAGCGCAAGACGGCATAATTATTTTTTTCCGCGGAGTTTCTTTCTTGGCGGAACGCTGTCACAACAAGAGCGCGATTGTTGAGCGGTGATTCAAATTTCGGTTGACTTTGAGCGTCTGTTCAACATTGCGGCGCGCCTGCCCCGCCCACAAGGCCCTTCTAACCTCTTTTATCTGTTCTGTGGCGTCAGCACATCACACACACACGCACACACTCATCCAACTTCGCCATTTTCTCGGTCAGTACCAAGAGCTCCTGGGTTTACACATACTCGTACCTACATTCATAGCGTGTTTGTATACTTGGTAACCACAAGTAAAGTGCGCGTCGCTTCATTGGTATAGAAATGTAGTATTATTGTGTATTATTAAAGTTAAATTGTATTTTGACACCGAAACGTTCACCATAAGCATTGGCATGACGCTCGAATGACGTTGATAAACATTAGTGCATGGAATTAGTATGTACTCATTTGAGTTATTGTTTTGTAAAATGCTTTACAGTTAGGCATGGGTTCAATATATCAAAACGTAACTTATATCGGATATGTATTTAATATCATACCATATCGATATCTAAATATACATAACCGTTTTCACAAAAACTTCATCGAGCTATGGTTTATCCATAACGCAACAACGAAAACGAACTACGAAAACGCAAACTTCACATCACGAGCCGATATGACATCGACGGTTTTCACTCGCTTTGTCTGTCTTACCATTCAATGTTTTACTGGCGTAAAAGTGATGAAGCGAATATTACGTAACTTCGGCTAGTGGTTGGTTATTTGGTTAATAATAGTGCGTGCGTAATATCTATAGTTATCCTAACGCGCTAGTAATAAGGTCTAGTTTCTATTTATTTAGTTACAACAAAGATTCCATAAGTTAGCAACTTTCCGGCGGCTACTCGATATCAGGGAGAAATTCATTCTTTAAACTAGACCTACGTTCAATAGATTTAAGGTTGAATTTATGTTGTTAGAATAAGAATTGCATCGAATAAAAGTGTGAGTTTGCGTTTGTCGTTAGTTTGCGTTTCGTTCGTTTCAGTTACTTGTGCAAATCTACTACTAATATATAATAATATATAATTATGAATACTGAATATCTGTTACATATCCGTTAGCAACTAAATACGAAAACGCCCATGTCTATTTACAGTACATACTAATTACATATATATGGTAAAATGTCACTTGAAATGTATTCAAAAAACAAGATGGCGAAATTAGTTCCGATTTTGTCCACGCGCCAAAGAAACCTTACAGCGCTCAAGAAGGAAATTGTTGCAGGAAAGGGCGGGAAAATAAAGGCCTATTTTGTAACAGAAACACGATTTTATTGTCAACACCGAACTTTGCTCCTTGCTCTTATCGACTGATTTTATGCCACTACAATAATTATTAATATAATGCATGAATTGCTTGAAGACATAATATTTGCTTGTAGCGGGATTGTCCGAAAGGGTTACCGCTGCCCTGGAACATAAAGGGCTAAGGAAGGAACACGGGTGGGTTTTAGTCAGTAAGAGTCTGACACTCCCTTCTGCTCCACCCAGAGCGGGAGGGGTCATTTGATGATTTACCATCCTCAAAAAAAAAAGACATAATATTTGCTTGTGTTTCGCTATGGGCAAGTTTCGTAAAAAAAAACGTTTAAGTGAACCTAGAGGGTGTGAAATAAAATCACCAAAAGAGATCTTTTTTTTTTTTTGGCCTCTTCTGAAAGTCGCAAATAAATGGTATGTACGTATGGTTAGAACCAGCCATTTGGAGCAATAGTTAATAGGGCACAAAAGTTGTAGGATTACTCAAGTCAAGTAATTAATACAAGTTCGATGATTAGTCGTTTTCATACATTTATTGATTTCTGAAAGTGCTGAATAAATATAAAAATAATTATAAAATTAATGATCCGAAGTCATTGTGAGGCAAAACAAGTTCGTAGCCCGACATTTTTATACATATCTTTTCACTTAAAGTGGTACAATATGCTGTTCTATTAGAATGTTATATAACATAATTGGTAACTATGTCGCAGAGATATTGTTAGATCGTGATATTATAATAAACCGTAGGTTAGGTTATTTGTAATTATTTTCACAATTTCACTAGGATTAAGTATAATAATATTTATTTATTTTTATACGTAATCCTTAATTTTATTTATAATAATACAGATTTGATAATATCTCTGCGACATTATAACAATAACAGACATGTCATGTCTGACATGACGTCCCAAACAATCAGAGCAGTAACACAGTCATAAAATCAGCTGTTAATTATACAGAACTAGAACACACCTGAATACCCTAATTGTTTGTTTAAGTTTGAAAATGACTGTTTTCTAACTTGCCAGATAGAAGAGATAGGTAATTACCTAGTACCTACCCCACAGCTTTCACGCTACGACAATGCTTAAGATCTTTAGTTCTAGCAATATTTATCATTATTTTATGTTTCTCTGCACTTTCAGACATCAATAAAATAATGTATGGAAATGACGAATCATCGAACTTGTATAACTTGGCTGAGAGCAATCCTACAACTTTTGTGCTATATTTGGCACAAAAGTTGTGGGATTGCTCTAAAGTCAATTGTATAAGTGATTAGTACTAGTCATTTGGAACTACTACTCCAACTACTGTGACTAGTACTAACCACACATACAATTATTTTTTGATGACTTTTAGGAAAGGCCCAAAAATGTATGGGGCCTGAATGATCTCCTTTTCAAGAACATCAGCTAAGTACTGGTCTACATAAGCGGAGATTTAATAAATTATGAGTGAATTTTACGTAGCCCGAATGCTGAACATTATGGTTTGGTGTTTTCTTCCCCAGATACCCAGTGCCTGCCATTATTCTATGTATACGTACCTATAATCAGGAATTTTCAGTTGCAGTAATGAGGGGACTGTTACGCTAAGATGGGCCGTAAAAACGGGGCCGTATATATTCTATTTTAACTTTTCGTATTGGTAGAGTCTATATTTGTTTGCTACGGTGATGTTACGGAATAATGACAAGTAAAGACATAATAACTAATCAAGTCCATTCATATAATAGTTTAAGGAAACTAGTATAGGTAAATCTGTGTAAGTTAATAAAACTGAGTGCAAAATTGAAATTTGAACTATTATAATACGCAGGTATCCACTTTCGTTGATGTATATCTTATTTAGTAATACATTATTAAATCTACTAGTATTTACAATAACACTCTCTCGAAAGCGTACCTACAACATAAGTGCCTAAAAATATTTTTAAATTTCAACCCTAGCATCGTAGAATAAAAAAATATATAATTCAGAAGGCCTCGGAATCCATGCTTATTATTTAATATATTTTGCAACTATTTTAAAACTACATGATCACTGCGGCGGTGAGCGCGGTGGTAGTGAGGACTCCTCACACGGCGACTGACGCTCTGCTTCAGTGCTAAACTTGTACTCTCTTTCGCTTTGTGGGTGTTCTTGCCCGGGTGGCGTGGCTCGGCCTTCTCCGGCCGTGGCAGCTTCGAGCGTAGGCCCAGTAGGCCCGAAAGACATGCCTTCTGCGCCGTATGCTACTTCTCCTGTTCCGACGTACTCCGAGGGCTGGTAGCCGTAACTATTCAGACTGAAAAATACTTCTAGGTTTGAATTTGCTCTACATGACATTAGATACACAAATGGAAATCTAGATAGTGTGAAGAATATTATAGAGCTCATCACGTTGTCAGACGAGGTTGATGCATACCTGTTTGGCCAATAAGATATGTCCTCAATCGCATGATGGGCATACGGTGCGTACGCATGTTGGTAGTACGGTGAGTGATGCTGTGCTGGAGTTTCGTACTGTAGCGGGTAAAGGGGCGCGGGGGCGGAAGACGGCGCCGTGGAGCTGGACGGTGGAGCGGGCGCATACTCCAGGGGGGCAGGGTACGCGTGTGGAGGGGTTCGGTAAGGGGCAGGAGAGGTGTTCGGCTGCGGGGAGCTACCGCCTTGTGTTGAGTTCCAGTAGCCACTGCTGCTGACCCACGTGTAGCTGCCGGTGCCGTTCGTCGCTGTAGTTGTACGTTCTGGATTGCTGTAGGAGGCTGTGGAATAGAGGTAGATATTTGAATTTCAAAAATAATCTTAGCAGAAATCAATATCAGGAATTACTACCACCAAAGCCGGAGTATCTTATATGCACTCACAAACATTTAGATAATAATGTGTAGTTATAGAGTTATTTCTACCATAGGGATTATGTTATCTTCTTTATTCGAAGAGTCGAATCTCTCAGCTGAAAAAGAGACGAAGCTACTTACAAGGAGGTGACAATGTTCGTGGTCGTGACGGTGGCCGCGGAGGATACGGCGCTGGTCTTCTGGAAGCTGCGTTGCTACTTCCATACAACGACTGGGACGTCACAAACCATCCACCGACTGCAAGTAAAATAATATTGTTCAAGTAGGTACTTATATTTTTAGTAGGTACAGACAACCTCACGTTAGTGGTAACAGTTTGATCTTAAGCTAGGCCAGCGTAGTATAGAATAAGAAGCCAGTATATACTGGTTTTGTTACCACTGACCTGCGACCGACTGTAAAAATATAGTACGTATGTAGCTTAAACTTTTGGGCATAAAAATTACGCTACAAAAGTTTTGTATTTCGGAGTGAAGAAATACGTACGCTACGAAAGCTTTGTATAACTTTCGTAGCGTACGTTTGTTTCGTAGCGTATGAAAATAGATACGTAGATGTGCTTTTTATTGCATAAAATAAAAGCTTCTTCTGGTGGTGTAGATTGCGCTACGCCGTAGCACCGCGCTCGCGCACTTATTATTTAGATCTCCTTTATTTATTTTTGTTAATAACTCACATTGCGGATACTGATGGGGCGACGAACTCTGTTGGGGATAATGCGTGCCCACAAAATCTCTCTGATAATAACCCTCTGGTCGTTCCTTGGCGTCTAAGAAGGCTTTCGCGAAAGGATTATATTTGATCTTCAGCGAAGTCACCTCTTCGTTCTGGTAGGCGGTGACGGCTATGAACTGCGTCTCTGGGAATGGGTAAGTCATGATACGACGAAGGTCTGTACCCACTTTCACCAGGTGTACCCGAGGCTCGTATTTGTGCAAGCTATTCAACATTATCTGGAACAATAATCTAGATTAAGATTTCAGTAGCACATTTTTATTTAAAACTAGCCTTTCCCTGCGGCTTCGCCCACGTGGTTATCAGAAAAAAACCCTCTAAAAACCTTCTTCATTCAAAAATGCATATGATGTGCTAACTTTCATGGTTACCGATAGCGTTGGAGTTTATCAATATAATATACCAACATCCATTTTCATTCAATAGATTACCCTGTAGGTAATTGTCCCACTGCAGGGCTGTAGAGTAGGTACGAAAAGACAACCACTTCAGGAGTACCCTTTGTGACTAGTAGGCTACAATAGGCTACAACGTCATCGTGCAATAAAACTTCAAAAAATACTTCGAATTAAAAAAAAATGACAATATTTAAATAAGATCGATATGCATTTTCAATAAAAGCTGGCTCCAGGGCTATTCATTAAAAAAAATCATTCCAGTTACAGGAAAATCCTGAAAAGGAGCTTTGCCACGTGCCATACAAATATTGTAATAAATACAGTACAATGAAATGTGTACATCATTACTGTTAGCATAACGACCACGGGGGGCATCAGCTTATTTTTAAGATATGTGTAATGTAAACATAGCGCAGAGACAATAATTATTACAAATGATAGTGCGTACGGACAGCCGCTAAACAGTTGGTAAAGCTACAGATTTCACACCGAGCCGTCAACGTATGGATCTAGATGTATCAGATGTTTGCTTTCATATTCATTCGCACCACATACAACCGTGAGAACTGACTTCTCCGAACTAGCGGTAGCCACGAAACTGTAGCACACTCACACCTTGCCATCGAGAGCTTTCTGTTATAAAATTAGTATTCCGACAATACTGTGAACTAATTATTATGCTCGGTCAGGCACATAATCTGGCGTGGATCCCGCTATAAATATTGAATCCATAATTTGTGTTTATCCTGCTCGAAACTTATTTATGCCCATGAGAAACAATGTAAATGCTTGTAGTAAACTCTACAAAGTATCTCGTAAACAGACGTCTGATTCGCAAATGTGTTTTTATTATTTATGCAGTGGGTCTATGTTATTGAGCTATTAATTGTTAATGTTCGTGTCTCACAATTTTTCGTAACCACTGTGATATTTAGTATTTTTCACAATAATTTACTGCAACGAAAGGTCAGTCAGTAACTCAGTCGAAAATGTAAGCCACATAATAATGAACACATAATTTCAACTGTACCTGTCCATTTCCATTAGTTTTATTCGTAAGTTTAACTTTAGCGAAAGATATCGGTTCTTTCATCCAGTGCGCTCCAAAGTTTGGGCTCTCGGGATGAATGTAAATTGCGTTCGATGGTGGGACTTCCGCCTTGCCGCCGGGAACCTATGAAGAAATAATCGATCATGTATAGAGCTGTCTAATAACACTTTATAAGAGCTTTAAGCACTGCATTTAGGAAATGAAAACTCAGGTTCCAATATGACCATATTTTGTAACCTACTATCATTGTTATATAATTATACATACCCATTCTCCATTAACGTATTTCCAGCGATGTGAATCCACCTGCACAAATTCTAAGAGCACGGTGTACATCGCCGTCGGATCCAAGCCACTGGCAGTTACTTTGACTACGGGAAACATTCGTCTGAAACAAAACAACAAATGAAAACCCTGATCAGCTTTAATGAATTTATTACGTTCCTTACTTTAGACGCTAGGGATGGTTCTAAAGTTTCGGACGTAGATAAGCGATGTCAGCGAGATAACATTGAAAATGGCTTTTTTTGTTCTTATCTCTTACCGGATACTACTGAGAACAGGTAGTGGTCAAATATGGATGCTGGTAGGTAAAGCAGGTTGTACAGATGCTCTACAAGGCAAGACGGTTTGCCATACATAGATAGCCTTTTAAATTTTTTCAGAAGCAAAATAGTATCTGTGCTAGTACTGTCAGCTGGCCTAACAGTCCCTACAGGACTATATTAAAAGTGGTGTATTAAACACTGCCAAATATGATTACCATGGTCAGCCTAACCCAACAAATAACTTCAAGACAGGGGATGTCTGGAAACCATATTATTATCTTTGGATTAGATGATTGGCTATCAAGTTTTGTTTTCACAAAACTTGATAGCCAATCATGTTTCACAATGTCCTCAAGTTCTAAGTCAAGCTACACGATTACAAATGCTTGCACTGACTGGGCTGGCCCACCAAATCTGTGTGGTACTTTCCTCAAAAGACCATGTCGTCTTCAGCTTCACATTATCTGACCAAAATTATGTCTGGACTTTAAAAGAGCCTTGAGAGCCTGAGACCTCTGAGTTTGATTCGATCTTTCTTCTCAGAGTAGTCAGATAGGAAATGGAACCGCCGACCTATTTTTTTTTAATAATATTACGTATCAATTAAGTGATTCCGAAAATCCTATTTACAGAATAAACAATTTCATTTCAATGAACATAGACTCGCGATAGGTTCAAAACTTCAACGTTTAAGATTTGGTTAGATAAAATAGAGTTTTAGAACCCTCTAAAAATGGCATAAGCTGTATTTGTCGTAAGCTTATTAAAATTTATTCTTTGTATCTTTTCGTCCAGTTCTATTTTTATTTAAGTAAAAAAATACTACAAAGTAAATGGAACACACAATAGTAGTTATAAACTCGTTACTGTAGAACAAAACGTCACTTCGTCAAGGGTAAGGGTTCCGTCATTGCTCATCGGCAACGGGCGGTATCATTTAGCCACCCAGCGTTAATGAGTAAGACCTACCGCGTTAATAGCTGAAAACTAGCCGCCGGCAGGCGAACGGTTAGCACTGGCAAAATGTGACCGTGTAAGTACACCATCATTGTGTTCTGAACGTTTCGCTCTGACTAATATTTCTTGGGCAGTTTTTATTTTGACCAGACGCAAGTGAAATTAGATTATCGATATCGAAACTACGGAGACGAAAAGAAGCAGAAGAAAATAGCTGTCACTAGTTGGTCCGCAAATATAAATACAGTAATTGTGGCATCTCTTTTGCGGACCTAAACCTGCCTGCCTGCCTCCTAATCCATTTGTGTGAAGAGATCGATACATAACCTAGGCGACCTGCCAGGGTAGCGGGATTGTCCGAAAGGGTTACCGCTGCCCTGGAACATAAAGGGCTAAGGAAGGAACACGGGTGGGTTTTAGTCAGTAAGAGTCTGACACTCCCTCCTGCTCCACCCAGAGCGGGAGGAGTCATTTGATGATTTCCCATCCTCAAAAAAAAAAAAAAAAAAAAAAAAAAAAAACCTAGGCGACCGTTTTCAGATTTCCAGGTCTCACCACCTGCAACCAACTCTCCAACATAGTGGGAGTTCCGAATATTCAAAGAAAGATAGCGAGCGGTGAAAACTACGTAATAGCCATATGTGTACTTAGCCACGAGCCCTGTATTATATTACTCTAATATAATTATAACGAAAGCGTTGTTTACTTTTTGAACAGTTGTTTATATAACACTGTGCTGCTAATGCGTTGCAAATCATTCATATTTGAAAGCTATTATTTATTTTTCAGTTCTCAGTTCAATGAAAACAAGAACAAATTGCAACCTGGTCTCCGAGTCTATTGAAAAACAGGCCTAACCTTACATGTATACGTAAAGCGTCATGCAGTCTTTTCAGTTTTCAGAGTTCATATTACAAAATCAATGCCCCTGGGTGGTTCAAAAGGCCTGATGATTAAATCAGCTGCCATGCCATTTTAGTATCTATTGATTACGAAAAATGGATAACTATATTGACGAGGTGTGTGGTCTATTCATCATTACGTACGCCATCAGCATAATTTTCCAAGTAATTAAGAACTTGTCACCAGTATTAAATTCCACGATTGACATCAATCGACTACGGTTGTATGTATACACGATAAAAGTTGAGTCGAATGCCCACAGACTAGCGCCTAAAGAAGCAGAAGGGAATCTCCTAAAAAGAGCAATTCCACATACTTATCGGTGACCACGCAGAAATATTATGAGTACCTACGTCCATCGAATGAATGTTTCAACCTTTCAGTGACACGAACTCGCTTCAGTGTGATTTCATATATCATACGACCTTTATATACATAATCATTATGATTCTTACCTCCCATTCTTAGTGACGATCATTTCGTTGGTGAGGGTCTGGAAGCGCACCCACAGTTCTCTGTCGTCGAGCGCCACGTTGACTTCTCTTTCGCGGCCGCTGCGAGAACTGCCGCCGCCCACAGTCGGCTCCACAGCGCTCAGGATGTGCGATGCTGCCATCCTGTTGATGAAACAGTGTTTTTTATTATCCACCTACTATATAAAGGTGTATGTGATGACATAAACAATTACCGTCTTATCAGTCTGGTTTCACACCTGTACAAAGCTTTCATTGAAGTGATCGAGGGCAGAATAGCCGGAGCCTTCGACAAACATCAGCCTCTCGAACAGGCCGGATTTCATCGCGGCCTCTCTACCACTAACCACCTCCACTCCATCAACAGCCAGGTTGTCGTAAAATATACAGAATTTCAGCTTCCACTTTATATTGCATTCGTAAATTACTCAAAAGCTTTTGATAGCATCAGCCGTAACTAAATTTTCAACGCCTTACAGAAATAGACACCACATACATAAACCTCTTGCAAAATATTTATAGACACAGCACCGTAACTATTAAAATCAGTTCTAAGACAGGACCGTCTTTCCAGATCAATAAAGGAGTTAAACAAGGAGACCCGCTGTCTCCGAAATTATTCACGGCCGTTCTGGAGGAAATCTTCAGAAAGCTGGCAGCAGGCTGGGCAGAAAGGGGCATTATGGTCGGACAAAAGAAATTGTCCAATCTCGGTTTTGCCAACGATATTGTCCTTTTTTCGTCTTCAGTCTCCGAGCTGACTCAGATGCTAGAAGATCTCAGCACGGCAAGCCTAGATAGAGGTCGTTCTTCAAATGAATATGTCAAAGACCAAGTTGATGACGAACAGCGTGCATCGCAGGATCACCGTGGCGGGTGGGGAGGTTGAATATTCGATGAGTATCTCTATCTTGGTCGAATAGTCTCTTTCGAAGATGGTGTTATTTGCAGATGACACATCATTGATCTTTAAAATAGACCGAAGGTCACAAAATCTTGACGACGTGAATAACTCTATTCTTCAGGTCCAAGATTGGTTTACGGTAAATAATTTAGTACTTAATGAAAAAAAAACCAAATGCATTAGATTTAAATTACCTAATGTTAGAAGTAGCGAATGTGACATCATATTGAATGGCCAAAAACTAGAATTTGTGAATCAAACAGTTTTCCTGGGAATCACGCTAGACGAGAAATTACAATGGGGACCTCATATAACATCTATTGCGGGGCGGTTAAGCTCGGCGGCTTATGCTGTTAGAAAGATAAGACAGCTAACAGATGAAGAAACCGCGCGTTTGGTCTATTTTAGTTACTTCCACAGTATTATGTCATATGGCATTTTACTGTGGGGTCGGGCTGCTGACATTGAATCCATTTTTATTTTGCAAAAAAGAGCTGTCAGAGCCATTTACAATCTACGTCGCCGCGAATCTCTTAGGGAACTATTTAAAAGGGTTAATATTATGACGGTACCTTGCCAATTCATTTATGAAAACATTATGTATGTAAGAAAAAATCAACATCTTTTTAATAAAATAAGTGATAGACATAATTTTAATACTAGAAATAAAGATAAATTAGATCAACCTTTTTTCAGATTATCTAAAGTACATACATCTTTTATGGGGTACTGTGTTAAATGTTACAACAAAATACCTTGTGAAATATTGCAATTAAATGAAAGAAAATTTAAAACTTACATTAAAATTACACTTTGTAAGCAAGGATATTACAAATTAGAGGATTATATCCAAGATAAGAATGCTTGGAAACATGCTGGTCCTGCTCCATAGGACAATCTCTAGAGTCTAGACAAAATCAAACTGGTTGCTAATGTAATTGTATAATTTATTCTTTTTTTTTTTTTTATTCTCTTTGACATTGATTTACATTCTGTAATTACTTAAAGTCACCCGGACTTATTACTGCTTATTATTTATTTATGAAAATAGTCTACTTTTGGAATGTTTGTAAATATGTGAGCACCATGTACCTATCACATAGTCAATTTATATGTCATGGTTTCATTAATTCATTTTTTTTTTTTTTTTTTTTTTACCTATTGTGGTATAGTAATTTTATGTTTAGGTGCATCGTCTTCACATATAATTATATAATTAATGTATGCAAAATATTGTAAAACATTTTAAAAGAGTAACGGTGGAGTTTCTTGCCCATTCTTCTCCATACGAAAACTACCTTTTGGAAGGGGCGACTAGAATCAATTTAATTTTAATTTTGACGTTCAAAAGTGCCTTTTATGTGCCTATTTGAATTAAATGATTTGACTTTGACTTTGACTTTCCAGGCAAGACAAAACACAGAAGTTGCTTGCAACTTCTGTGCGTCTTGACGCACCGAAAATTGCTGGAAGAGCTATTGGGCCATTAAAAACTTAATGAAGGGCGATCTTCCGCTATCCCTCAAGAGAAGACTCATCAACATGTGTATTATTCCTATCCTCACGTATGGTTCTCAAACATGGTATATGACAAATCAGCAGACGTCCACGCTCGAGGTGTGCCAGAGAGCTATGGAACGGAGTATTCTGGGTCTTAAGCTTGTGGACCGGGTTAAGAATACAACAATCCGGTCCATCTCTAAAATAACTGAGGGCCAATTCTCGTAATTTTAAGAACGTTCACAGGCTCATCTCACTCTCAATCTGCCAAAAATATCTCTAATTCCCCTACATTTTGACAAGTTTTTGACATTTGTTTGTCGTCGAGATGAGACTGCGACTAGATTTTGAACGTTTAAATTACGAGAATTGGCCTTCTGGTGTCACAGCCACAGCAGATTTTAAATAATACAATACTAAAATTACTAATAAAATAGAAAAAGAGAAACGGTTAGTTTTTAAGCTGGTAACACTATTACTAATTGCAAAGCCTACATGGATAAATAGACTTTGAAATTAGGAATATGTTTCCAGCGTAATTTTACAGGCCATTTTATCACCTCTCTACAAAACTCTATAGTAGAATGAAAATAATACAGCTGCGTTGATTGGAATTTGTAAAACCTTCACGCTGCGTCTCAGCACGACTCAAACGTTGTCATAAAGCAAACATTGTTTTAAGAAACCTGTATCAATTCAATTACGGACCAAACATTACCGAGCTACTCTATTACATCAATGTTATCTGCTAGCAAACAAATTGGCAACATAAGTTTTATGTAAGCAACCGTACCAAACAATTTACTGCGTGAATTCTAGAAGGATGCTGAAGTAACATACATAACATCATTCCTATATTCCTCGAAGGGTAAGGCAGAGGTGTAGTATAGGCACACCCACATTTTTCCAGTTATATTTAAGTAATTGTGTATACTGAAGTCGACGAATAAATTGACTGAAATCATAATGATCGAGTTAAAATCCTGTTATAAATCATGCTTGAACATTACATTTTATACCGGCCTTAGTTGTAATGCTAAACCCTGTAAATTGTATGTCATACAATTCGTAAAAATCTATTGTAAAAGATGTTAGTAGGTATGGTAATGTTTGAAATGTGAGTGAGAAATGGCGGTTCCAGCATCATCGACGTATATTTTCGGTTGGTTTGTATGTAGTGAAGGTATTTGTTTGTTTTATAACTTTACAGATTCTTGACGAAATGATAGGCAAAGTCCTTGATTTTAATCAGTTGTGTTGTTATAAAACTGTCAAAATGTTACAACACGTTATTTACTTTTATGTATTTTGGAACTTCATACACTTAAACGTGCAGCATACTTTTATTGATTAAAAAATTACATATACAATTGACACATCTCGAAGCCTGGTGAAATAATACTGAAGTTACAAGTTAAATATACTCAGATGTGTACCTAAAGTTCTTGAAACTCGTCTCCAAACGGAAGGCATCACAAAATCCATCGCCAGTGGCAAATAAGCCGGATATTTTATTGTGAGTTTGTCTCGAGCACGATCTCCGTCCAATGTTTATTGTACCTATTATCACTGGCTACGTCGGTTCAACGTACCAATCCTTCTGACACGGTATTTTTGACAAAATTCAGGTTCTCGTTATGTCGCTAGAATTTTACACTTTTGTGCTTAAAATGCCATATTACTTGTAAATCGTTTGACTGTTTTAACACACCTTTATTTCTTTTGAAGAGTTTCGATTTCTAAATTGTAGTTTAAGAAAGTGTAGAATTTAATGAGATTCGGTTTAGTAATTGGATTGTCACAAGATAATGAATGTACCTATCAATTTTGTCGAGATGAGTAGCAAAAAGTCGTCGTGAAAAAGATGTATCTAGATAATGGAAAAGTTTTTTTTTTTCGTTAGACACCTTACCAAGCATGATTTTCGCTGCTAGATATGTCTAAATCAGTGTGGATTGAAATCTAAAAAAATAAATAAAACTAATTACTCCACTTAAAACTATTTAGTTTTAAATAGACATACTCACAATTGATATAATCATCTAAATACAAACAAATACCATTAACAAGGCCAGAAGGTCAATTCCCGTAATAAAAAACATTCAAAATCTAGTCGCATCTCATCTTAGCGACAATCAATGTCAAAAACGTAGGGAAATTAGAGGTATTTTTAGCAGATTGAGACTGAGATCAGAGGGGCAATTCTCGTAATTTTAAGAACGTTTACAGTCAGAAGGCCAATTCTCGTAATTTAAAACGTTCAAAATCTAGTCGCAGTCTCATCTCGGCGACAAATAAATGTCAAAAACTTGTCAACATGTAGGGAAATTAGAGGTATTTTTGAGAGATTGAGACTGAGATCAGACTGTGAACGTTCTTAAAATTACGAGAATTACCCCTCTGATCTCAGTCTCAATCTGTACATTTGTTTCTCGCCGAGATGAGATGGCGACTAGATTTTGTACGTTTTAAATTACGAGAATTGGCCTTCTGACTGTGAACGTTCTTAAAATTACGAAAATTGCCCCTCAAAACTCCGCCGATTTTAAATGGCCATGAACCCCGAGCACTATTATCCTGTGCACAGATCATGTTCAATACCTACATTATACATACACACAGACTGTTTAATGACTATTTTATGTAAAGACTTTGTGGTAATCCTAAATATTCATTGGTATTTAAACAAACATCAAAGTGTACGTTGGCTGTAAGCTGTAAAGCGTTTGGAGTAATCCCGCTTGAATATCATTGAATAGTCCCTCCGACAACGAATCATACAAGATTGTGTCATTAGAGTTACCTTTAGCTCCAGTTTTAATTTATTTTAAGGTTTACTTTATCAGAAGTATTTGGTTTTACATAGGACAACAATTCGTCGTGTTGAAGTGTCTGTATTTTTTACTGTAATTTTATACTTAATTTGTAACATTCCAATATACATAATTATAATTTTTATTAGCATTTTATAAACTTGACTCACACATATTACCTGAGTACTTAGGTTCAAAAATACACCACAGATAGCCGTAAAAATTATATCTCTCGTACAAAGTTCTTGTACTGACCCGCAAAAACCAACCACAATAACCGCGAGGAGGTTCTTAAAAAGAATAATTATCTTGGAATAGAGTCGTTAAAAACTCATTTAGAACAACCAATCAATGTGATTTTATTCAAAAACTTGTAGTCATGAACCAACATTTTGTGAGAGAATGCCCATTTTTTAGTTTTGTGTCTCACCACATCCCCAAATCAAATTCCGGAACAAAAGACATCAACGCGCGGCAAAAATTTAGGATTTATAATTTGTTTTTTTCCTCCTGATATTTATAAAGTGTTTACGTGTATGTCTTTAAGTTATCTTCTATACTTATAATAAATCTGTAGAGAGGTCAATTCTGTACATGAAATATATTTCCAAAATAACTATCAGGGGGTGATTAGGGATCGATACTGATGCCAAAAATGCAATCAGTAAAATTTTTGTCTGTCTGTCTGTCGGTCTGTCTGTCTGTCTGTCTGTCTGTATAACCGTTATAGAAACAAAAACTACTCGACGGATTTTAACGAAACTTGGTACGATTATTTTTCATACTCCTGAGCAGGTTATAGTATACTTTTCATCACGCTACTATCAATAGGAGCAGAGCAGTGAAGGGAAATGTTGGGAAAACGGGAGAAGTTACTCCATTTTTTAAGCTTCCGTCGCGTGTGCAACCTTAATGGTTAAAGCTACACAGAAATAATGTATGACGGAAATGTTCCCCTTAAAATTATATAAAAAATATCCCACGACAGCATATGTCTATCTTTTATGGTTGACTCACAATAACACGTGTAACTCCCGATAGCTTAGCAGTTCGAAGCATTCTGATTATATTTGTCTACTCTTACGTTTATAACACTCTCAATCATCCCTAATTAAAAAAGTTAACATTATTAACTATTCCATAAAAAAGAATCATAGAAATCGGTATAGCAACACCAAAGTTATACATGAAATACGCTAATAATAAGCCATCGCGCGTGAATACCGGTTCGATTACGATGAAACTTGGTATAATTATTCTTTTATATCCTGGGCACCACACTGGGTACTTTTTATCCCGGAAAAGTATACACAATAAAAAACAAACTTAATTTTGCGGTTCGATCCCTAGACCCGATTACTGTACCAACCGCAAATAATAAGTTTGTCGTAGGTTATGTCACCCGCAGTAGAGTTCTGCGCACGGCTAAGATACTGTAATATTTTATCTTAAGATTAGAGATGGGCCGACTACATATAGTATTTGCCGACTAAACGACTAGCCGACTAATCGGTTTTCAAAATGCCGATTAGTCGGCCGACTAATCGGCAATACCGATCATTCTAATACCTACTTGCTAGCTACTACCTAGCTTAATTACTGACTGATTAATACGTTCTATGTTACCTTATTGGTTTTTGAATGTTTCAAGACTGTAACTTTAGATTTAAAATCTATATATATTAAATTCAAAGTCCTTTTTTTTTTGAGGATGGGAAATCAGCAAATGACCCCTCCCGCTCTGGGTGGAGCGGAAGGGAGTGTCAGACTCTTACTGACTAAAATCCACCCGTGTTCCTTCCTTAGCCCTTTATGTTCCAGGGCAGCGGTAACCATTTCGGACGATCCCGCTACTCTGGCAGAAATTCAAAGTCCTGACTCACCGACTGACTGATATATCAACGCACAGCCTAAACTGACATTAAATTTGGAGGGTGTGTTCTTAGTGAAGAGTAGGTATCCACTAAGAAAGGGTTTTTCGAAAGTCCACCCCTAAGAGGGTGAAATGGGGGTATTTTGTTTGCATGGGAAATCTTATTCCTTGAGTTAATAAAAACTTGGCACTAATACTAATCTAAGTAAATTATGAAGTTTGCCATTTTATGTTTTTCTAAACTACCCCCTTAAAAGGAATTGGGTGTTTCAAAGTTTGTATGGAAGAATTTTAGCGCGCGATCCGATTATCTCGAAACTCACTATTAATTATACCTACGATCGAAAGTAAAGAATAATGTATATCAGTGTTTTTCGAAAATTAACAGTGACGGGCCGAAAAGGGGTAGTCAATTTTACAGGGGAGGATTTTACTGCATGGCTTGATTAGCTCGAAAATTAGTATAAATAATCTTTAAGTCAAGTTATAAATACCTCCCAAACGATTTTTTTTTAATTTTACCCCTGTGGGGTTAAAAAGCAGGGATACAGTTTATATGAAAAATCGTCTTTATTAGGTTAATAAACTTGAAACTTGGCAAGAATACTCGCCTAAGTAAGTAATAAAGTTTATTATTATAAGTTTTTCAAAACTACCCCTCAAAGGGGGTCTTGAAGTTTGTGTGAAAGTAATTGAATGCGCGGTCCAATTAACACGAAACTCAGTATTAATAGTTTCGACAGAAAATAATTAATAATAATTATGTAAAGTAGTCGAAAATTCAGCTGCATCTGGTTAGACTGGAAGCCGACCCCAACATAGTTGGGAAAAGGCTAGGCAGATGATGATGATGATGATGATGATGTAAAGTAGTCGAAAATTGACCCCTGACGGGGGAAAAGGGGTAATTCGGTTTTTAAGGGGAGGATTTAAACTTGAAACTGTATGTTACATTTTCACACGTAAACCACTGAACTTCTGATTTGGCAAAAAGATAGATGGCATCCTAGGGAAGGACATACTTTTTATTAGGGTAGCACGTTCCCGTGGGATAATTTCCGACATCCACGCGGGCGAAGCCGCTGGCAGAAGCTAGTAACAAAATAAATACATTGATTTACTAAGTAAATTATGGTAATTACTTCGAACTGCAATTAAACCATGAATGTATGTAGCTCATACAGAAAATTAAAATGTATTAGTTCGACAAATAAAAGATGGAAAACCAGTGAATAATAATAATAATGGCCTAACATCGAAAGTTATTTTTTTAAAGAAACTAAATAGTTGTGATGGGCCGACTATGGGGTTTGCCGATCTTAGACAAGCTATCGTTACTAAACCATTGGATATATTTGATTAAAGTTTTGTATGTAGAATGGAAATGTCATTAGATATACGCAATATCATACTCGTATATAGTAGTATTGTCGTCTCCGCGTTGTATATTTCGCCGCTCGGCTGTGCCAAATAATGCCGAATTATTACAACCCGAATAAGTATGAAGCAGGCCTCATTTTACCTTACAGGCTTACATCCGTAAAGCAGTAGCAGAATGTCGTAGTAGGCGTTAATAATGCGCCAACCAATGATAACGGGATTGTCATCCGCTACTATTGACTCATTATGGTTTATGATTGCAATTTGCAATCCTTTGTTAAAGAGCTACAATGATCTTTTGAACCTCGAAAAACGTTGAAATGCTGCTGGTGGTAAATATTTGAGAAATGTATTGGCAAAAAAGCAAGCCGTTTGTCCCGGCTGTCATTCGTGGATCTTTGGCAGTCGTTACGGGTCGTCAGAAGCCCGAAACTCTAACCACCAGTCTTACTACGGGGTATCGTATTACCCAGTAACTGGTTTGTGGAGGGTAAATAGGCAGTCGCTTCATGTAAATACTGGTATTCAGCTGCATCCGGGAAAAGGTTTGGCACTCGAATGGAAAAACACAAAATGGCGGTGTTTGTTCCGATTTGGGTCTCGCATCTACATTTTCTTGTAGAGTTATATTTTAGAAAACTGCCTATATCTAACAATGGCTATGGTAATGATATTAGTAATGCTACTATAAATTCATTTAAAACGGGTGAGAAAAAGAAAGTGATATAAATATGCAAATGTGAATTTAATGAACATCGAAAACCTGAAAATATATAGCCAGATCCAATCTCAGAATACATGGTAACCTATTAGGTCAGTTCTAGTTGCAAGACAGTAGTGTAAAATAGGAACCGGCTAGACTTGAAGGCAGACCCTTTTTTTTTTTTTTTGAGGATGGGAAATCATCAAATGACTCCTCCCGCTCTGGGTGGAGCAGGAGGGAGTGTCAGACTCTTACTGACTAAAACCCACCCGTGTTCCTTCCTTAGCCCTTTATGTTCCAGGGCAGCGGTAACCCTTTCGGACAATCCCGCTACCCTGGCAGGCTTCGGCCCTATGGGGCCCCGTCACTCATGCTGACATCTCTTTGAGGCGCGCGTGGAACACAACACGCCGTCCGGCACGGGCCTGGTCCTGATCGGACGGTGAGTTACCCATTACTCACCGCCCGCAGGCCCGCGCCTACGGTGGCCGGGAGTCGTCACGCGGCTCCCGACGCCCGGAGCGTCTCCCGCGGCGGCTGAGGCGTGAGGTGCGCAAGGCGCGTTCTCTCGCCCACCCCGCCACCTCCTTCGCTAGCATGACTGCTTCGCAGAAGGAGGTGACTGCCTCCCACTCCCTCTCGCCCCGGACCATGGCTTGAACCAGGGCCGGACGCGAGAGGTCGCCGCCGCAAGGCAGACCCTTGAGTTTAAACACGACAGATACTTTAATAGTTGGGTACATCGGTACCTAACTGAATAAAGTGAAGTATTCTGTAGTGGTAATTTTGACTTTTCATATAAGTAGGGACTTACTGCAAGCTTTAATTTAGTTTCACTTGATATTATGTTCACTTAGTTATGTTATTACTCGCAAAATTTTGGACCACTTAGTTGAATGAAACTTTGTGTAGGTACTCATGACAAATATGCGGAAAAGAAGACCAGTGTTAATCAAAACTTAAAAGTTTACAAGTTACACTTCACAAGGAAGTTGTTACAAGTTCTTGTAATGTACGTTTATCAAAAAAATGTACAGGGCTTGTAAAATTTAACGCTTGTATATTCTACTTGTGAGTTCTAAAATCAAAAAGGTATGCCGCCATATTCTCTTCCCGCCGTTTTTTGTATGTTTTAATATACTCTATTTAAACGCATGGCTAAATGGTACCTATATTGTCTGTGCCTAGTATGGAAAAAAGCAGTAGCGATAAAACTAAGTATTTCCGCCTTTTAAAATTGATTATTTGAAGAGTATATAATAGAAAGTAGTGGAGTAGAAGTAGTAAAGAAAAGAAAGAAAGAAAGTTAAATTCATAGGTCTTCTGCATATTCAATTTGCAATTCTTTGTTGATACGTTCTCCGGTCCGTAATTATAATTTTTTTTTAAATGTGGTCTAGTAATTCACTTGAACACATTTTTAAAAAGAAAATCTAATTTATAAATTAATTGCGGTACGACGTACACTCTCAGGATTTGCCATTATTTTCTACAAGTTGTATCTTACAAAGGATTTCTTGATGAACAAAATCAAAAATACAAGTGTAAAATATACTTGTTAAATAAATAACGCTTGTAATTTACACGTGTAATTTTGATAAACACATATTTCTAATACTTTACAAGAAAAATGCTTGTAATACATGGCTTGTTTTGATAAACGAGGTTTCGTTTTAAAATACACTTATACATAGACTATCTAAGACTGATGATTGTATACCATCAGTCTAAGTGAGTTGAGTTGTGCGTTGAGATGTCACAAGTATTCATGAGCCCATGATAAAACATTTATATAAAAATATATATCACTTGATTTTTGAAGTTATTTTTTAATTTGGGTATATTATATTATGTATGATCTTTATATCTATTATGCCTGTATGATCTGACACGAATAATAAATTTAGTGAGGAATCAAGATTCAATTTCATAAAGAAGACAATATTTTAATTTACTTCTTTACTTCTTGGGGAGGTAGATTGGTACCTAGTATTTACGGTTAGCTACAAAATAGTATTGCAAATATTGAAAGACCTTTACTTGTTGCCGAAGTTAAAGCAGACGCAAGACTTTATTGAAAATTATATATTTATCATCATAAAAGCTCGGCGAAAGAGAAAGAACTGGTAATTTGTTTTACGTCCACATCAGAGAATAGATCCGAAGGTTAGGATCGTATTCTACAACATTTAAGCATTAAACAACAAGAAAGCAACCAACGGGTATGTATAAAGGCGAAGTAATTACAACGTTAGCCCACTCGACTGCAGCGTCATTATTCATCGTTTTACGACTCCATGAGTTATAAATATTAAACTTAGTCGTATAGATGTACTGCGAACATTTTCTTTTTAATGGCGAGGTTAAATAATATGATGCGCGATGCGAATGTCGGCCCCGGTTTCAGTTCCGAGCATCATAGAGCCGGCAACAAACTGTGCGCTCGGAGCGTGCCGGACAATGTGAATAGTTATCGCCTTTTAATTACGTGTAATAACGTTTTTATCTGCATGCGTCGCATCATCCCTCGCGCCTCGGACGGCGAGCGCAGCGCGGGCGCGTGGAATGTCGCTTAATCGCGTCGCAGTGCCGACGTTTTACAGATCCTATAAAATATCAAAGATAACAACGAGTGGCTCTGGAGGCTGTTTCGAAAGGAACCAGGGTCCAGTGATTGGACGTTTATGGCATTCGCTTCGATAAATGTAAGTATTATGTGTGCGGGCGATGTCGAGCCGCAATTGTCCAGCGCGCCGAGCCGCGCACCTCGCCCGAACTCCGCGGAGGTGCTAATTATCAAATGCAAGACCAACCAAACCGATATTGAAACCATTGAAACAATACATCACGTGTTGTCTTTTCCAATTTCAAAGTTTGCAGAATGGCTGTGTAATGAAGGCCGAGAAGGCTATGCAAATGGAACGATGCCGAAAACTCAAGTAAGTATTTTAATGGTCTTGCGTCATCCGTGTTTCAAACTTGAATTTTCATTATCACTTTACATGTATACCTACCACCAGCCTTGATATGTTAATCAAACAATAGACTAAAATCAAATAACCGCAACTCATGATCAATAAGATTCGACCTTACAAATAAAATATATTTTTCTACTGTTGACCAATTGTTGACACAATATTCGATTAGTTTGTAGACGGACCTACCTGACGTGCGCAGACACATAGTTATGTACATAAATACACAATACGTACACACATGATATAGTATCCATATATAGGATGTTGTATCTACACAGTCTAATGTAATAGGTATGTACCCTAGGTATTTTCCTTATTGTTAACATTTTGGTTCGACACTATTCGTACCAAAATGTTAACAATTCGTATAAATTCGTAGTCAGACTGGAAAAACATTCACAAAAACTAGTGTTTAGTTTAGGTTTTGTGAATATTTTTCCAGTCTGACTTTGACACTTTACTAAAATATAATCATTATTATATATTATATATTGGCCATGCATGTCCCGCCATCAAAATCTTCTTCTATGTGTGAAGAGAAAAAGGTCCTGACTGATTCATTAACACAGAGCCTAAACCACTGAAGTATAGAATTAGGACAGTAACTTTCTTTTGTGACGTAGGCGTTCACTAAGAACGGATTTTTGGATATTCTAGCCCTTAGCGGGGTAAATAGGGGAGGCCAGTTCGCTGAAAATTCACGTCATCGTTCATTTTTAAAGTAAATCAATCAAAAATAGTAACTGGGCTTTCTGTTAAAAATGACGAAGCACACAATCACAGGACTTAAAAATTTTACCCATATGAGAGTTAAGTAGAAGATGAAAGTTTGTATGGAAATCTGTTTTTTTAGGAGATAAATCAATAAAAATTGTATTTAGGGTTACGGTTAAAAAAATATGAAAGACGTATTTCAAGAATTTTGGAGATCGCACACCACCAAAATAGGTAAAACTATTGTGAAAGCTTGTGTCGAGAAGTTCGAAATCCACCCGAAAGAAGTCGCTGGCAAAGTGTTACTTACGCTAGTATGAAATAAAAAGAAAAACAAAATGTTAAATAAATGTATTCCATCGTTACACTATGTTAAACACACCGTTTGATTTGCTAATAAAAGCTAGTTTTACAACATTTTGATTTATTTCGTTTATAATATTTGCCATTTCATAAAGTTTTATTTGTCTAATGCCATCATTTTGCGTCAGAACAAGTTTTATACAGAACTGTGTTTATATATTAAGACTACAAGTATATAAAAAAAAATATCATAAACCATTTGAGTGATTTACAAATTATATACAGAGTATTAACGTAACAATGTTAGGTAAATCCTGCCTGGTTTGTCTGTAAAATAAGCTCTGCTCTGCGTTCTGCGACTCATAGACAATTACTAATTTTGTTGTCTTTTATTTCAGTGTAAATATTCAAATTCGGAAGCTGATAACCACAATCAAACTTTTTTTCGGGATACATTTCAATTAAATTTTATTCCTCAATTCTGTGGCTGTCATAAAACTTTAAAGTTTGACGAGTAAAGCCCATTGAGGAACTCCGAATTGATATTAATTCAAATAACTCGGGTTAAAAAGTCAGGGTTTTATGCGCGTTGTAAAAGTTTATTGTAGGGCTTTGTGGCGAGCCGGACGCGCCGATAGGCCTTGCGTTCGATGACGGAACCTCCGCCGCCGTCAGCCACCGCCTTTGTGCCTGCGCCCGCGCCGATCCGGCTACAATACCGCACGCGTCTTCACTCTATAAATCCCGTCATCAGGTGCTACCTAACGCCGCATAGTGCACCTTTTATAGCTGCAACTAAAACCCAAACTGGAGACGAGTACTGCACCGGCGAGATGGCGGCGATGTAATTAAGTTGCGAACCTCTACCATAAAATAAGAGAGGAAGAAATCGCCGACGTAATATAAATTGATGCGTCTTATTACAAAACTTTATTATACACGTCAACACCCTCTATATCACTTTGCGCTTTGCTAACGTGGAGCTTTTATAGATCTAGGTAATCCGAATCTGGTATCATAAATAAATATGCCTTAACGAATAAATTAAACCAGAAATTACTATAGTGTAAATATTTATATTTTGTTGATCACTAATAAGTAAAAGTAACGAAATTACTTAAAAAGGGCAAGCAATCAGAGTAACCATGAAACTTAGCCACTAAGCATCCTTCCAGTGGAGACACTTACGGCCTTTAGATGCACGAGTAGATGTGTCATCATCAGGTTAATGGCCCATTACAGTTAACAGCAGAAAATAGTATCTTATCTCTTTATCCTCAATGTAAATATGTAAACAGGAATCTTAACGTGTTTACGAATACATTGTTACAGATACAAGTTTCAAGTTATTTTTACCCACCATATGTAGAAGATTGCATTGCATTTTAGTTTTGTAGTATTGATTAGATATACGTATGATAAGCCACGTTAGAATCTCCATTTTTGAGTCATTAATTGTATTTCATACAATTTCAATAACATAACATCGCGCCTGGGTTCCCCAAAGGGCTAGGAGAAGGTGTGCCTTTAGTACACCCAAATGTCGCCAGTTATGTTGAAGTCCCATGTTAAAGGGGGCGAAACTATTGCCATTAACATACATCCAGACTCCGGACTGCCACTGAGAAATTCCAGATGGATAAACCCATTAACACTTTGTCCGACCCTTAAATCGAACCCAGGAACACATGCTTAGCACTTGCGACCACTAGATCAACAGGGCAGTTCAATAATTGAAGGGAAATTAAAGGTTTTTTGTTACAGCTGTATTTCGCGGGAAAAGTAAATATTCTAAAGTTCCAAAGGCATTATGTATTTGCTTTCTCACAAAGTTTTCACCCAGCTGCTCATTTACTACCAATCATCATTAGTATTTGAGAAACGACCAAATGCAGCAAACCAACTGGCTGCTAGCCCATAACAATATTAAGTCATGTCATTAAAGATAGCAGCAGTTCGTTTTGACGGACATTGCTGCGGTAGCATGTTCATTGTTATGAAACTACAGTTCTTCATCTTCGGTTTACAACTAGCTTCTTTCTTACAGTGACCCAATACTCAGTCGAGAAGTCGAAAAGCCAGTTCAATGTTCGATTGTTCCAAAAGAATGTGATCAAAGTGTAAACAAACCCTGTTCAGGTTAAATTCTTGCGCAATCACTCCCTAAAGGGAATAGGTAATACATATTCTGTATTTAGAAGGGTATATTAACTCTGCAAAAATAATTGTTGGCAAAAGTGGCAACAATGATTGTTTGAATAACGTTATTAAATTGTAATAAAAATTGAGATTATAAGTTTAATCTCAATTGTGAAATGACAGAACCATTTTATGCTAATTTAAAATGTATATTTCTATGGTTAAAGTACCTATTCAAATAATCAAACCAAAGCACCCAATTTGTAAGGGGCACAAATACTACTAATACTACAAATTGGGCCATCCACAGGTACCTACGTTTTCTGATCCATTTGTTTTTCCATAGTTATTATTTAGATCATAGATATCCGGAGATATGCCTTCATTGCGGAATAGTAAGGAGTCCTAGTGCCGCCGCTAATCTCCCACCCAAATACTTACAACATTAACAAATAGTGTACTTACGACACACACTTAAAATTTGAACACGCATACTAAGAAGAAAGCAGCTACACTAAGTCAATTTCTAACAGCACACATGCATAGAATGGGCGGGGCATTCACTTGTAAACATTTGCTATTCAATGCACACGCATGCAATTAGGGAGTCGAAAGCGATGGTCGATAATTTGTGTCGATATTTAATTATAGCACATTCTTGTATTATAATAACTTCGTTTAATTTTCTTTAAATAATTTCTTTTTTTTAAATATAAATACCTATCCGAAAATATAGTTTATTTTTATTAAAATAAAATGGGAATAGTTTTTTAATATTGTATTACCGGTTAAATTGAACGCTTATTTAACACATTTGTAAAGAAATAAAATGTTAAACCCTCAGTATTATAGACAAAGATTTGACAAAATAGCGACGGACCGCGAATTTTCTAATTCAAATTTCGAACTTTGGCGGCTGCTCGGCCTTATGATGACATGAATTGAGTGCTTGCGATTTAGTGATCAATACAAGAATATTGCGCAAAATATTTCTTTTATTTTCAAAAATATTTATTTTTATATATTTTTTTTTTTCAACGATGTAATATTAATTTGAGTTTTTACATTTCACGAGTAACTGTAAGTATTGAAATAACAATGTCTTAATTTGGTTCAAACAACATTAAATTAATAACAAATTTTACTCTTTTACTATACATGTAATACGAGAATATCCATTGAGTTCTGTAAAAAAATATTCAGCTGCAATAATACGCATATCGATAAAATCAGTCACACGCACTCGATTGCACCTCTCTAAATTCAAAACGTTCGTTGCGTTCGGGAAGATTCGGGCTAGTTCGGGCTAGTTCGTGTCGCTCCGGACGAAAGTTAATAAAACATTTAAAAATTGATTTAAAATATAAAACAGTGACTTAATTGGTTACTTACCGGTGGTAGGACACACCATTTGTTTTCAGGTTGATGGTATTTGATCTATTTTTACATATAATTACTGCACAACTCGGCATTTTGATTTTTTACGCATCAATAGTACAATGTACGCAGTTGCAAAGCGACTGAATGAAGCGTACAGCCGCCGTTCGAACATAAGAACAATTTTGTAATATTGAGGCGCCACGTGCCACGCCCCCAAGGCATATCCCGTGATATCCGTGATTTAGATACAGCTTTACTTTTCTAAAGCACTTTCAGCTTCAACAGCTTTCTCAGCTGGTTTTTAGTGTCACATTCGGTGTTTAATTCTTCGCCTGTCTATAAGAATTTTCCACTGAGCAACTACTACAGGGACTCAATATTAATACACAAGTACAAAGCCATTGATACACCATTCCATTACACATTGAACATTGATAGACTTGAGAGTTCCTTCTTCTTCTTCAAAATCAAAGATCATATCAGCTTCCGAATGTGAATATTTACGCTGAACACAAATAAAATATAATAAAATTACTAATCCTACTAATATTATAAACGCGAAAGTTTGTATGGATGGATGGATGTTTGTTACTCTTTCACGCAAAAACTACTACACGGATTTGGCACACAGATAGTTTATAACCAGGATTAATACATAGGATACTTTTTATCCCGATTTTCCTACGGGATCGAAACTTATGCGGGTAAAACCGCGGGGCACAACGAGTGGTCTATAAAATTATACCTAAAATATATAAATAAAATAAAATAAAATTATACCTACGTTCAGGTTTCCTTACGATGTTTTATTCACCGATGTAAATAATGTCTATGATAAACTTAGAAAGCACATATGAATTGAAGAGTCACATTGGTACTTGCCCGTATTTAACCCCAAAACCTCGTGCATAAAAGACGAGGTCTTTACCACTGACAAAGTTGTTGCTTATTTTACGGACAAACAGACAGGGTTTAACATTGTTACGTTACCAAGACTGTCGATTTAATGTGTTCTTCAATAACGAACGAACAAGTACAGCTAAATGGTACCAAGTTTTTCTAACCATCTAGATTTCGATCTTTGCTTATGACATTCAGCAGCATCACCTCATACTGGCTTTTCGTCACATCCCAAGCAGGGTTCCTACTTTTATTGTAAATATTCCAATAGTAGCTGCAATATATTAAAAGAATCTCAAAATTGTTAAGCACTTTTTAATGATATTTGGTGACAATCAATCGGGTAGCCCGCACCCGCACTGGGCCCGCGTGGTGGATTACGGCCCACTCCCCGAGAGGAGGCCTGTGTCCCAGCAGTGGGAACATTATAGGCTGTTATGCTTATGCTAATCAGGTATCTAGCCTGCCAGTAAGTGTATCTCCTACACCGCCTGCAATCTTCTGGATCATCATAGATGCGTTGCCATTCAGTAACAAAGCGGAAACGTCTCATGCACATGAAATTACACCACACACTGAAAATCTGAACACAGCTACGCTGCTTGACGACAGAAATACGAATGGTGGTAGCATCATAGGTAGGCACTACCCTGGAAGAGAGCGTTCATAAAGTAGGATCAGCTCTTTGTGCAGGAGCTTGTGCTGTCTTCCGATTTTAAGGGCACGGGGAAACTGGTGTAAGTAGGAACGTATACAACCTACTAAAAAAATATGTTCTTAAACAAAGTACGAGATGAAGAATTACAAATAGCGGAGATATGCATGTGGAAGATTAATAGTAGATAAGGAAGGTGGATCATCAATTCAAAACTTCATTTATCTTTTAGTTTGGCTGCCTTCGGAACCATGTGAGAATGTAGCGACCGTAAGCTGTAGTAAAAATTGTATAATACAGCTAGCGTCCACCCGTTCAGTTCCATTCTCTTGTAAACGAATAGGTTTTCCACATCCAGTAAGACTAATCAAGTCAGGCGGTCTGCGCGATTATCTTCCATTAATAGCTAGGTGTGACGATGTTACTAATTACATTCCACGTCATACAATCATATCGACATAAAACTTAAGTATACAAAATTCATACAATGAGCTGAAACATGAAACACAAATCGTTCGATCTGAGCATCGAACCCAAAACAAATAATAAGGTAACAGCGATCAATAGGATGATCCATGAGGTTCAACCGCTAAAGGTAGACAAATCACAGGTATGAAAAACTAGATTTTCCTCCTACAGAAAAATATAAATCATGCGAATCATCACTCAAACGCTTTTCATCCATCCGTTGCACATTATCTTCCAACTTTAATTTATAAACTATAAGTATTGTGTCTTACCTGTTGTCACTGGTTATTTTTTCCTCAATTGCGACGGTTCATAAAACACATTTAAAACAATAAAGAATCCTTTATACCACTCCAATTCACAGTCCACGTTTTTTCACATTAACTCATACAAAATACATTGTAATCAGAGCTCTATTTTTTCGACACAAAATAAATTAGTAGCTAGACAGTCTATAAAACAGATTTTTCAGTAATGGAAATGCTGAAAATAAGTTCCTATATTTGTCACAAATCACAAATCAATGGTGGCGTGCCAACTGCATGAGCAACTACCGCAAACTCGACCGCACTACACTTCATTAGCGCGTATACAGCACAACATACCCACTACGATTTAGACGCAGCACGCAATAATCACTCGTAAAGTCTTACTGTAGAGCATTTTTTTCTGTAAAATGTTTAGATCTTCTACTGCAAGATGACAAGCGAGAAAACACTTTACGCCTATAACAATAGAGTTTAATATAACCTTGTGTTGGTTAAGATGACGCCAACAGGCTAACTGCGCGAAGCCCCGCCCCTGGCGTATTGACAAACAAAGCGATTGGCGGCGAGGTGAGCGCGCTAGCGAGGCAATCCTGCGCAGCATTGAGGCGGTTGCTTAGGTAACTCTCGTATTTCCATAAATTTTACCTCCAATTACATTTTATGAAATACCTACCTCATTGAATTGTTGAAATATTTAAAACATTTTTTGACATCTTACAAATAAGGCATTAAAGTCGCCATTGTGCGTCTATATTCAGCACTTACTTCTTTGATATCAAGAAGAATTTCAGATAGAAGCAAGGCTGAAAAACTTTAAAAATGAAAGCAATAAGAAAAAAAAACATAAAAATAGTGTTTTTTTTTTTTTTTTTCTTATTGCTGAAATGTGGCAATATTTAAGTTGAGTTGAATCATATGGAGTAACACTTTCCACAGTATAATCAGCCTCTAATCATCCCACTGCTGGGACACATGCCTCCTCTCTATTAGAAGGACTGGCTCATAACCCACCACACGGAGCCAGTGCAGGTTGTTGGATGTCACATGTCTTCGAATTTTCGAAAGCAGTGGTGATGAACTAAATTACACAAAGCAAAGCGCCTGCTTGAGTCCGAACCCACGACCTATAATTTGAAGTTGGGTTGGATCAACACTGCTTTCGTCTTCCCACAATGCCAGTGGCGTAACAATAGGGTGGCAGGAGTGGCAAAATACCACGGGCCCCCATTCGAAGGGGGCCCCCGGCCCGAGAGGGCCATGAGCACAGGAGGATCCTAACATAAGTATAGAAATGCAAACTTTTTTCGACCACTAGACCAACGAAGCAGAGTATTCAATATTGTAAGAGAAATTACGAAATCTACGTGGACGAAGTCGCGGGCGAAGTGCCAGTAAAAAAAAATTATAACGTTGGTTGAGCTTCTTTACATAGAGGGAGGGCCCTATCTCATGAATTTGCCACGGGCCCCAAAGGGTATAGTTACGCCACTGCACAATGCAATAGATACATACTTAAAACAATCCTTATAAGGCTGAGAATCAAACCTTTTTCAAACTAGAAGCAACAAAAGGCACAACAAATATCTATTAAAAGTCAAAAAAACGAATATCGTTAAACCAAAATCTTGACCTCTCTGTAGTTTTCCATACTTTTATTGATACTTACAGAAAATGCGAATGGAGAACAGCAGACGTTCAAATTCGATTTCGACGAAGATTATACAAATTTAGAGCAGAAAAGGAACACTATAGAGTACTCCAAGAATCAAATAGTTAACCGCCAGTCATCCAAACAATAACCTCACCTAAGTAAGTGGGAATCCACACACACTCCCTTCCGCTCCACCCAGAGCGGGAGGGGTCACTTGATGATTTCCCATCCTCAAAAAAAAAAAAAGTATGTGGGAATAGTCTGGGCTGGGCACATTTGCAACAAATCGAATGAATTGTGGGAAGACAATTGAAAACCCAGGCGGTGAAGATGAGTTGAGCAACAATGTTTTAATACATTCGGTCTCCAACCTATCTGGTGATCTGGTGAAACTCCTTTGCCCATTAATGGAATGACAAAGGGACGTTTCCCATTTCGCTACAGCGAAACCACATAGACTACTTACTGTTGAATAAATCCGAATGTTAGAAATGACTTCATCCATGTGGACTAACAGCTCATTGATAGCATTACTTATTAGTACTAATATGTTACTATTAAACATACAGAGGTAGACACCGTGGAGACAATATACAAATAAATATTCAAATAATTCATTAACTCGCATGTTCATTATATTATCATCAGATTTGTGCTAAGTGGTTTCTTCAACTCATTTCCGCTTACTGATGATGTGCCCTCTGCTATCCTCCTGCATGTTTATAAATTGTGAGACAAGCTTGAAAGTAGTAAATTCGGTTAACATAGGTTTATTCCAAGCAAAGGAGACCTCCAAACCATTCAAATGAAATCTTCAAGCAAGTAGTCCCTGAATTGCCATCAGCCTTATATTATACAGCATAGTCAGCCTATAACGTTCCCTCTGCTGGGACAGAGGCCTCCTCTCAGTGAGAGGGAGTGGGCCGTAATCCACCACGCGGGCCCAATGCGTGTTGGTAGATGTCACATGTCTTCGAATTTTTCGGTTCTAGGACATGCCGGTTTCCTCACGATGATTTCCTACACCGTTTTGAGACCAGTGGTGATGTAATAATTTACACAAAGTAAAGTGCAAAATAAGGTTCGAACTCACGACCGACCGACTCGTAAGGCGGGCCCATTACCACTGGGCCACCACTGCTCTCATTACATTACTCAGGAAAGACTAAGGTTAGCTAACATAGATGTGATGGCTTGATGATTTCTCAATTTCAAACTGCCTGCGTATCTTGAGTCCTGGGCCAGCCTCAGGACTAAAGATACGCAGGCAGTTTGAAACTAAGATTGAGGAAGCCAAATACGCACTTAGCCAAATTCAATTTTGTTAGCCTAAGTTTCTGTCAGTTATTATTTTTCTAACTGAACTGCTGTACTGCTCGGGAGTTTGTTTCGACACCTCTTTTTCCCAGCTAAAGCACTTGGAAGTGTTGAAGGGTAGGCATTTTGGGAGACTGTCTTGTTGTTATGTAATTTTGACGCTCAAAACAATTCTCGCCCTAGTTTGAACAAATGGATTTTGATCATGTTATTGTGGATAAGCAGTAACATCAGCTAACACATGGGAACAGATTTTCTCTTATCAGAAACGGGATCAGGCTTTCAGAAACTTGGGGTACCTTTACGCGGCTCTAATGTGCTATTACTTTATTTCTCACAAGTCTGCACATCACTCATGAGTCGTGCGTGCATTTCCAGTCATATTGTGTAGGTATATATTGCGTAAGAGATATTCACCTCTTGACCTGAAAAAGGATATACTACAAAAAAAAAATACTATTTCTGTTTAATGATTTTATCTAGTAAAATTAAGATTATATTGATTTATCGAATCACTACCTAATAAAAATAAAACAGACTACAAGCTTTGGCTATCAGTCGCCAAATTAAACAATAGAACTCCATAGTTCAATAATTTAACAATAAAATAATTTCCGTAAAAACTGGGTAGGTATAATAAAAGCTATTCCAAATAAAAAACTCGCCGATAAAACCCATTAGTCATCATTGTAATCGAAGATAGATTTGAAAAGTCATTTCAATTTACCTTTTGGTCTTGTGTTGTTGTAGAACTGTAAACGTACCAACTCATAAGTATCTACCTACGTAACATTCAAGAAGATCTGTAATTTTCGCGCTTTCTGACTTACTCATTAGAAAAGTAGATTACCTCCTTTTGTAGTTGCGAAAACTTTCGCCTTTTCGGGCGCAATCGCAAAATATGAATTAGACATAGTTTTAAATTTTCATAATTATAATGATTTACTGTAAAGCTCTTATATTCCGTTTACAGAAGATTCTATAGGACTAAAATAGTATAAATTCACATGGATGCTTTATTCAGCGAATCGAATAAGCAGACACTTCATAACCCTAAAATACCAATCGATGAAATCTAAAACAGCTTTCACAAGCTACACGGTAGTTGCACGTCATATGTAGGTACGAAGATAAATGTACCTCCCGCGAGGAACTGCTGTAGGCACCTAGTCAGCATTCCAATGCATCGGGCCCGCCTCACCCAGTTACGGTCTGCCGGCCGACCAAGTGCTAATTGGAAAAGGAAACCTCAAACAACGAGCCAGCTCAATGCTCTCCACAGAAATGTTTCATTTTTAAACATCTCAGTGACCGTTATAAGTGTTATAACCGATAGATAGGTACACTCATTGCACTTCTCAGAGGTGGTTGGTCGATGACCAATGATCATGCATGAGATCTAGGTTAATTGGGAACACGAATATTCCTATTCAACTGTCTAGTCTTAGAACATAATAAGTAGAGTAGTCAGGTGGTAGTATAACAAAAGAATGGAATATAATATCAAAATTCAAGTTTATTGTTTGTATCACTCCGAAGCCTTTTTTGCCTAAATACAATTTTATCAGAAAATGAACTCTTTATCTCGATTAAATATTTTCATGATCTTTTGAATTTTCTTCTCAGTATGTAACTTTTTGTACAGGTATGAGGTACGAGGTTAATATCTCGTACATACCTTTATGAATCTCAACCACGTTGTTCTGTTTTTTTAGCTTATGCTTACTATGAAAAACTGGCCGTGGCTGGTTAGTTTTAACCCTGTCCCTTCTTAGAAACTACTGAACCGAAATTCTCTGGTCCGTTTGTTTACACACCGATACAAAGTGGACAATTTCGGAACATTAGTGGCAATTAGGTGTAATAAAATTTTCCTTTATTAGATTATGAATAGAATCTTTAAATAATCTCTAAAAATAGGATTCGTAGATAACACAACAGCCTGAATATTGGTAAATTCTATTACCCAGCACAATAAATATAATTTTATATATTAAGATAACAAAGTCCTTTCTTTGCGCCGTTCGATTATCCTCCAGTTGTTTCTTGGGTGACAGTTGTGTTGTGGACGTTCAGGTAGGTTACAGTAGTCAAGTATCTCGATTCAATACCATAACCAATAAGTGGTTTGACATGCAGCATTAGTGAATTAGAATGAAAGTTATTTTTAACTAATTAAAAGATTTTCAGCAGCAGAAGCAGTTAGCAGCGTAGCTGAGCGTAGCAATTTACTTTTTTCAATTAAAACAGATAACAGATATTGATGGTTAATTACAACTTCATTCGAGAAAAATTTCAAGAGAGAGATTAGAGAGATAGAGAGAGAGAGAGATTTTTTTCCTATTCAAGATTTTCTTCCTACTGTGATTAAATATTTTGGACAGTGATATATTACTACGCGGATATTTTATTGTACTATAATAGCCGATATTTTAGGTTACTATAAATAGTACACAAACAATATTACCGAAGGATTCGATAGGAGATCTGTAGGAGTAGCGTGGACATCGCACGCGCATACCGCGGCTGCACGTAAACTCAGGCGCAGTGTTTATTCGGAGCCCCATGCTAACTTCGCCGTTTAAACACTACGTGCTAGCAGGGCATGAATTAACTTTTCATATAAATAAAATTCACGCTACTCTAACCTCCTGAAATTAACACCTTGGCGTAAATAGTATTTAGTCTCGTCATCTCGTGCCAAGTGAGGCCAAGTTGTCTTCTGTGGATTGTTGAATGGCCGTGTCATTTATGGTTCACGAGATTACGTTGGCGGTCGTGTTTAATTGCCAGCAAATACGTATAAGACCAATTAGACACCTATTCGACAAGCGTAGCTGTGACCGTGCGAGCTACTTTATTATTTTGTTGTCGTTATCGGTTTTTAAATTAATTAACAGGATTCATTTGCTTTATTTTAATTGGTTTATGTAAAGTAAGTGACTGTCTTTAGTTAGAAATAGTTTTAGTTGTTATACCTAATTAGTTTGGGTAAGTACTCAAATTAAAGGTCCATCAACGCTGCAGATAGAGACAAGCTAAGTTTGTGTGTGAATATTAAACCAATGTTCATTAACACTGATTTAATAGTTTACACACGCTTACCAAAAGTATTAGGTAGTTGTCTGCTACATAGACCTTAGGAGGCCTAAAAAAGAGATGGTTTTTTTCCTTTGTGGAAAACCTTTCACTAAAATATACTTTTCTTCAATGTGTCTCATTGTTGTCTTTGTGGGGGGGCAGAAAGAAGCAGATAGGGCATAAATAGGTAGGCATCTCTATATTTACATGTTTATTGTCATTCGTTCCTACTTAGGTACTTTCATATGGAAGCACGGAGAAGCTGGGAATATTAACCTAAGCAAAATCGCTTTCCGTTATGGTAAATACTAAAATACCTATGTAAGTCTCTTCGGTTATATAAATACGAATACTACGATCTGAAAACATATAAAATATTTTTTTATATTTGCTCGTTTAACTCTAGAAACACCTAATATTTTAATGTCATTTAAAGCGTTAACAAAACGCTAAAGATAGCAGTTTCGGACTGTCATGATAGAAAATCAACATTTACATACCTCCATTTTGAATTCTCAACTTCCCAGATGTGTCTACATACAACACAAAGATACATACAGTCTATACTTAGGGTTCCGCAGAAAATGCCATCAAGACCACCACATGTTTTTTTCAGAGACGATAAGGATGTAAGGACCTTTGACTACTTTTAAGACGGTAATAATTTACCATATTCTGACAAAAAAAAAAAAAAAATGAATATATAAATGATTATGATTAAAGATATTTTAACCATACATGAAAAAAGATAGGCAAGTCGAACTTTAGAAAGTTTTAATTCAATCTCTTCATCATATTTACTTAAACATTGTGTCAGGATTTGAAATGTCAACAAAACATTATTGTTATGTACGTAGTACCTACTACAAATAATGACTTATGTGCTTATTTAGTTAGTTATTAGCTCTTAGAGACTACAATTACTAAAACCTAACAACGTGTTTGTGGTAACTTATTATCGAGTAAATTGGGAAACGTACAGGCCCTCGTAAGGAAACACCGTTCGCTAAGTTTATTGAACCAAACACGTCGCTCTCACTGTCTCAGATTTTCTGTTAGCTCTACCTACTGCCTGCCTCTACTTTACGATTCCGTGCGTAAACTTACAAACAACGGCCCGGCAAGTATCCGCCATACTCGTCCACTTTAGTGTTTGTCCATGGTGACATGAAACGTGTTCGATAATTATTGGAAGGATCAATAACGCTACGCCAACTATTCGTCTCTCTGTCAACATGTTTTATGAGCGACGCGTCCGACGCTGGACCTACGTTTCTATTTGAATGTTAATTTCAAACTCGGTTTATTTTAACTAACTCGATAATACTGACGTGAGGGAACGTAAAAGTTATCGGAATCATAAAAATAATAAGTTGGTAAGTTCTTACGTTGTTGGTAAGTTTATGGGTAGAGCATTTCATCGTTTTCAACAACAAACTTCTTTTTGGACAGCTTCTATTTAAGAATCTTAATTTAGAAAATAAACAGGTTTTATTTATAGTTATAGTTACTCTTTTATAGGTAAAAACGAATAATTATAATTCTTAAGCAATATTAAATTACCTACCATTGTTACATGAGCCGTAATCAAACCCATTGATACCACCGAACGTACCAGAGTGCACACAAAGTTCTAGGTATGGAAACTGTCGTCATATAAATATAAATATGTATTAATTAGGTACCCACATCGAATACAATTTCGCTTTACCCCAACTATGTTTCCCAGCAATTAAATTATTATACTAGTTACTAATTACCAATTAAATAAAATCGATATCAACTTATATTGTTTACTAAAATATAACAGATATCCATTTTTCTGGCTGCCGACAAACTGTCACGCAGCTCGGCAGGTTTATGAACTGGGAACAATTGTTTGGTCCAAAATAAATTATTTATTATTATTATACTAGCTGCGCCCCGCGGTTTCACCCGCATAAGTTTCGATCCCGTGGGAATATTAGGATAAAAAATCCTATATGTTTATCCTGGTTATAAACCATCTGTGTGCCAAATTTCATCCAAATCCGTTCAGTAGTTTTTGCGTGAAAGAGTAACAAACATCCATCCATCCATCTATCCACTATTTATCCATCCATCCATACAAACTTTCACGTTTACAATATTAGTAGGATTAGACACTGCGGTGTCTACGCGGCGTGTAGGTACCAAGAAGAACATGCAAGGTATATCTAACCGTAGGTAAGTAGGTATGTGCTCAAAAGTTAAATTCATTTAGCAAAAACCAAGAGCCATTCGCCCTTTACTACCTTGCCAGCTAAAGCATAATTTTATTAAAGCGTAAAATCACCGTGGGAGGTATTATGCAAATTATTTTACCTGTAACCCTGGCAGCAACCAAGACAAATAGAAATATGCCTTATCCTGGTTTACTTAGGTTTACGATGCGTGTGTAAAACGCGATTATTTCTTTGACCATTCTTTGCCGAATGACCAAAGCGTCTAGCTACAAAATGCCGACGCGCTTTGTTTAAATAATTAAGAATTAAATAATCACCTGCCTGTCTGTGGTTTACTGAACGTTTTCAAACTAATATGCAAAGTAACGTTATCAAAGTAATAGTAAGTAGGGGGTAGGGTACTTCCTTTGTTGTTATTGTCAAGGGTCAATGTGGTCGATAATTTATTGATGGTCGACAGACAATTTTTAAAATTATATATAGGCTAGGTAGGTACTGTAGTGCCTGTGAATCATCAACATCCTATAGTTCAAATTATTTGGAAGGTACCTACTTATAGTTGAGGATCGACGATTTGAACAATGTCATATACCTAGCAGCAAAAACTTATTCGTAAAGGGTACAAAGTCTGTAGAAGTTAGAGGCCAGTGCAGAACTTCCTAAGTTTAGACCGACGACAGTTTCTCGGGCCCGACGGCAACGAGCCGGCGCGGCGGCGACGGCGATGGCGACGGCGACCGGCGACCGCGACGCGGCGCGCGGCACGGTTCAATGTGGGAGAAAAATTCTCAACCCGAACCGCACCTATTTTTTTTATTTTCAGTATTAAAGACTGCAACCTTTTTAGACATTGAATGATAGAACGATGCAACCTCTAAGATTTTATGGATTCTGGCAATTAGCGCTAAAAATATCAAAATGCCATAAGATATTACTTTTTTTTTAAGAAAAATTTATGGCATCGCATTTTTTTTCTACTATTTCGACCTGGCTTTTTTAAAAAAGTTATGGCCGACAAGCCATGTCCCAGACCAAACACATAACAGAGAACCATATTCTGTAAGCCCCACAATCCACCTTTAATGACTGGTTCTGCTGCATATAAACGCAATCGCTCGATGGAAGGTGGGGTTTAATTCCTGCATACCTAAACCATGAGCTTTTTCAATAACCGCAGTGAAGTATTTCCTTATGTAGGTTTCCTGGGGCAAATAATGTATGAAAAAACCCCCAAATAATGCATCGGGCATCTTAGGAATAATTGTTTTGATTAGGACCTAGGTACTTATATCATTGTCATTCACCTCCATTAAATATATCCAAATACCAATAGCTCGTATAATTAAGATATTTGGGGTCGGCACAGCATGACTTCTTCTCCCATGTTTCCCTTTGAGTCGTCATCTTATTAGTCACCCCCTTCCTAGCCTATCATGTTTCACACGTGGACTACGTGTACGTGATCAATCGTTCCAATAACCAGAAACTTCAGCAGTTTTCCCTACCATATAACTACATATTTATATTACCATAGATCCGGTACATTATCCTAAATGCGTAGGTTTTCGTCAGTTATTGAAAAAAAAAAGCTATTCAGTACATTTTGACCGCGTAGGTATTGCACTTTACTATCAAAGAGCAGGTATTGCATTTTTTTTTTTATAGTCGACATAAAATTTTTTACGCCAGATGGACTAGAATGATATACTGAATTCATGGCTACAGTCGAAATCCCTGTCATCCTGTACCTATAAGGGCTGATTTTTCAATCATCTGATAACTTTGTTCGAGGAATAATTTCGAAATTTTGACAGTTATTTCATACAAAAACTGTCTAACGTCAATTTTATTCCTCGTCTAAAAATTATCTGGCGATGGAAAAATCAGCCCTAAGACGACTTGCGCAACCTTATCCTATACAGTGTGGCAAGGACGAAATTTAATAACCGACGAAAATTTTCAACGCTATGGGGTCTAAACTCATGTGCTGAATCCATGGTTACAGTTTGCACGTCGATGTCCCTGCCACCCTGTATATTAAAACCTCTTTAGACTTGCAACCTCTATTTTATTTAATGGATCCTGGCAACTAGTCGTAAAAAATTACGAAATGCCATTAGATGTCTGTTTTCTTCAGAAATATGGTTTCTCATATTTTTTTTCTTGTTGTTCAGCCTGGCTTATTTATTAGTCCCTGTGTAGGATACCTAATGTAAACTTTTTACAATTAACTATCTTCAGCACACCGCACGGTGGTCCCGCCATAGGCCAAAACCCCCTGAACCTCAAGTTCGAAAATCGCTAGTTAACCGACACATTATCAATGACTAATAAACAAGCTACCTGGGGGTATAAATATGTGACCCATTTACTTCAATTACCACTACCTGTTTGACCTCGAAAGTGAAAGCATCGCAATTGTTGCAATCGCTGTTAACGGTGACTCATCCGCACGGTATTTGTCATTAGTGATATCTCGGAAATTGTTTGTTTGTTAAACTGTTTGTGTGATGGATATCCAAGAAACTGGTAAGTTTTTTTATTTTCATTATAATTTTTGCATGTATTTATCGTAGTTTTTATATAATCGAGATGCTACGTTGACAGATTTAAAAAAATAATATTACTCGTAGTTTGACTTTAGCTAGTATTTTAAAAAATTGCACCCAATTGCACCTGTTCTTACTTATTTAAAAATGAAGGTATATCTGTCTTTTATCAAATACATGTTGAAATTTTGTCCAAGCTTACCCTATGCACCCCCTAGATATCTGCTACGCCTTCGTAGTCGCAATGGTAGCGATACTACGAACTGTTCTATTAAGTTTGTTTTTTTTCTTTTCTTTGTGGATTCGTTTTTTTTCTTTGTGGATTCGTTTCTTCGAATATTTTATTCATCTCTCTTATAGGATTGATATAAAGAAATGGCAAGTAAGGTCAGATGTAGAAAAAAGCACGTTAGCGGAAAGGAAAAAGTGTGTGCAAAATGAATTTAGAAGTAAATTAGGTTTAGTTGTAGATAAGCCTCGAAAAGCATTCCATCATTCGATGTCCCGGAAGCGGGACATCGAATGATGGAAATACGGCTAGAAAATTTTTTTCCAACTCTGCAATATCTGCTGAAATTACAGGCTTGAAAAAAGATTTACTCGACCGTTGTTACGTGATTTTGCAGGCATTGTCATCCGGTTATAATATTGATGCTGAAAAATTTAGAGTATACTCTTTAGAAACCGCACGGCAGTTAGTTCAGGAATATCCGTGGTACAATCTTCCCGCTTCCGTTCACAAGATACTTGTCCACGGGTCTGATATTTCAGAACACGCCTTATTATCTATCGGGGAGCTTTCCGAGGAGGCAGCGGAATCAAACAATAAAAATCTAAAAACTTTTAGGCGAGATCATACGCGAAAATTCACACGAGAAATCACTAATACCGACTTACTTAATAGACTCTTGTTATGTTCAGACCCCTTCATCACTGGTCTTCGGAAACTCCCCAGAAAGAAAAAAGGCTTATTAAGGAAAGAAGTCCTAGATTTATTAAAAGTATAGTTAGAGTAAAGGTAGTATTTAATATAAGAGTATAATAATGGTGTAGGATAATTTTAATGTTATTTGTTTTGTAAGCTATTTATTATACCTAAGGAAATTCAAAATGAAAAAAAGTGAGAATTTTTGCATGTAAATATTGTACATAATTATCATGTTTACTTTTTTTAAATACAATAACGACTGTGAAATTCATTTTCACAATCTAGAGTATACATCCCAATATGAAAAGCTTACACTATAATAGTAAAAAGCATTTCAAAACGGGGGACAATTTTATTACATTTTTATTTAATATTTTAGACGATTCTGGGCTGTATTTTGTAAAAATAACTTCGTATTTTCATTAAATAAATACTTTTCTAATTGTAAAACAACTTTTATTAAAGCTCTGCACCATTTCCAATAAGATATAATAGCCCAATAAGAATCTAGGGGATTATGACCGCTCCGCCTAGAACGCGGGACCGCCGTGCACCGCTCTGACCCGGGGGTGGCTTTAATGTTTAGTAGCTTCGTGGTTAGTAGGTATGAAAAGTGACAAGTAAGGTACTACCTACATAATTATTATAGGGTCAATTTTATTAAGCTGGCATAACTATATACTATACTAGCTTTTGCCCGCGACTTCGTCCGCGTGAAATTTTGGCCCATCGCGTCGCGTCCCATCGCTCGCCCGTGCTACTACTTCGTTTTCGCTTAGTGTTCTATCCGACTTTTTTTTCATTTTGCTCGGCTCCTAAGGGTCGTAGCGTGATGTTAAATCATATTACCTTCCTCAAGAATTGGGCTATCAAACGCAAAAAGATTTTTTTTAATCCGACAGGTAGTTCCGGAGATTACCCCCCACAAATTTTACCTCTTTATAATATTAATATAGATAACTATTATAGTATAGACGTTGAGTTTCTATAACACACGATAAATCTAAAAAAAACCCTTCCTATTTTCATGTAGTACCAACCTTACTACACTACTTGTAGAAGTGACCCTGTATGTATAGTTTCGCCAGCTATTATAATTTGAGCCAAGATCTTAATTTTTTTTTTTCAACTACAGCGCCGCGGTCATCTGGCACTCACTAAGGGACGAAGGGGGAATGGCAGTCTCCGGCTAATGCCGCTCACCCCCATGTCTTGAAAAATACAAATCATACAAAAAGACGTTATCAACTTGATTACTACCTGAGGCACGGGGGATAACATCAGTCAACCCGCAGTATGGGAGGGTGAGAGGGGTGTGTTTGTTTTTGGCCATTCTGGTCTAGTTGTGTTTCTGTCTATAACTACATTTTTTTTAAATATATTGTACATACAAGAATTGGTCGGACGGTGACCACCAAACTAGGCATTTGCCTGTATTTATAGGTAAAGCATCAATCTAGATCGATGGTAGTGACAATAAAAGCTATAACATATAAAGACGCGACAATGTAGCCATAGCATTAGGGAATGCAATCTCGAGTCGAGAGTCGAGATATCGCATGCTAAGTCTGGGTGTCGAAATTGGCCATTCGAGACTTCGCCCGGCAAACAAGCGGCAACCCCTACTTTTTCGAAGATTTTTTAATTAATCTAGGATAGCTTCAGAATTAACGGTTAGTTTATCATTAGGTACGCCAATTACGAAGTACACAGAAAAATAAGATGTGCAGAGACTGCAGAGAGTAACATAATTATAAATATCTAAAGGTGTGCGTGCGTGTACCTATTTGTATGGTAATAATGTAATAAATAATTAACATTACAAAAAAATAAATTAAATTATTAACCAAATGTCAGCCAGCACGTCGATATAGCAACAAAAACATTAACAACTATTCTCAAGCAGAAATAAAAAAAATTAAATGTATACAGTATTTAATCTTCTATACTTATAATAAATCTGTAGAAGTGAAAATTCTGTACATTGAAAATATCAAAAAAATAAATGGCCGGGGGTGTTACTAGACCGACACCGAACCCAAAAATGTGATTAAACCGCAAATAATAAGTTTGTCGTAGGTTAGGTCACCCGCAGTGGAGTTCATTTTTATTCCTTTTAGTTTTTAGAGTTATTTAGGTTTATTTTTATATATAAGTCGTAGGTATAGATTTTAATTTTAAAGTATAGGTAGTATATTTGATAGTGTACGTAGTGGCCGTAGGTTATTTTATAATACTGTTAGGTAGGATTAGTGAGGGGCCCGTGGCTAAATATTATCAGCCGTACAGGTCGATCGGTCAGGTTAAGCTACGCTTGCCGCGGTTGGTCTGTGGATGGGTAGCCATCTTCACATACCGAGACCCCTCCGTGTGTCGGAAAGCACGTTAAGCCGTTGGTCCCGGCTGTCATTCGTGGATCTTTGACAGTCGTTACGGGTAGTCAGAAGCCCGAAAATCTGACAACCAGTCTTACCAAGGGGTATCGTATTACCCAGTAACTGGGTTGTGGAGGTCAGATAGGCAGTCGCTCCATGTAAAATACTGGTATTCAGCTGCATCCGGTTAGACTGGAAGCCGACCCCAACATGGTTGGGAAAAGGCTAGGCAGATGATGATGATGAGCTAGGATTAGTCATTCGTATAGATATTAGTTTTTAGGGATTTTGCTTATTTATTGAGTTTAGATTAGTTAACATCAGAAATATGTTTATTTAGGTAGGTAGGTATTTAATTTTCTGTTATTGAGTTTATTTATTTTTTAATTATGTAGGAACTTAGGTACGGTATCCGGTATCCGGGTCTTATCACGTATTACCCAGTCACTGGGTTGTGGAGGTCAGATAAGCAGTCGCTCCATGTAAAATACTGGTATTCAGCTACATCCGGTTAGACTGGAAGCCGACCCCAACATAGTTGGGAAAAGGGTAGGCAGATGAGATGATGAGGTACTTAGGTAAAGATATCATATAGGTACCCTCTTAATCACCACTAATGAGACGCAAATGGTTTTCTATTGTAATTAGCCACAAAGGGCCCGCGAGATAGATGGCATTCTGGGGAAACACATACATTTTATCCTGTTAGCACGTTCCCGTGGGATAATTTCCGACATCCACGCGGGCGAAGCCGCGGGCAGAAGCTAGTACCTAAATAAAAGCCTCCATGCATAAAGGGCGTGACCGCTTGCATATGCAATGCCGCATTATGTTCATATAGCTGTTACTTGAAGTCACAAATGATAAGCTAGAACCTTAGAAGTAAAATAAATAAACAGATCTACTAACGAACAGAGACTAATAACGAAACCATGGTCAGCAAGACGACCTGTCACCATAAGCAACACCCGTTCACGAACATTACGCAAAGATCAGCCATTACCATATTTGAGGGAAGGAGGCAACTCGACCCGCGACGCTACCGGCAAGCAGTGACATCCAAGCGAGCATGACGAAGTAGCTGCCAGTTGCTCGGACAAGAATAATATGATCAATTGTCGAGGTCGCTAGCTAACCACATATTGCAATACAAGTCATTATAAAAACATTGTAATGAGTGCTTATGAGTAAATTGTTTCAGTATTAAATTAAAATAAAATTAATATAAATTGACATAAATAGTCAAATAAAATAAACTATTATATGAACTCATATAAAAGGTTATACAAGGCCCAACAAATGAGTTATGAATCTTATGAAGCCGGTGAAAAGGAGCGCGTAGTTTGTCCTTATTTAGAAATAAGGACAAACTACGTGCTCCTTTTCACTATAAACAGTGATATTCATAACAGTGTAGGTACCTTTAAATGTATATTTTGCCTAATATACAAGATGATGGCGATGATGAATTGTGATGCTACGTGAGAATACCAATATCTTTAAAAAAAATCTCTCAGAGAAACTTTAACACCTAAGCTGGTAAATTGCTCGAACACAAAAACATCAAATTATTTGTTTATTGAACAGCTCGTTTTGGTACAACAAATATATTTTGAATATCAGCGGCTTTGCCCCTAGCAGAATGCCGTAGGACATAACGCTATGAAAATAAATAAAATAGACTAACCGAGCTGTATCAACGCCAGTGTATTGTCTTACTTTCCTCACGGCGTAGGCGGCCGAACTGAGCCTTCCCGCTAGGCTTGATATTATGTGATCCCCACTGAAGTTTGGCATCTACCGTTATGCCCAGAAAAATTGCCAAGTTTACAGTTTCAAGCACCTTTCGTCCATTATAGATAAAAAGGTATCATCAGCAAACAGTACAAATACAACGTCACAGATAAGATTTAAATACATTTCTTACTTTTTTAATCAAGTTAAGTGTGCGGGACAATACAATGTGTGCGGGACAATACAATGACTCAGTAAATAAGAATGAATGTAAAACAGCGAATCAGTAAATAACTTGTTAAATAGAGTCCATGTGTGATTATAAGTAATAAATAGCATGAATATCGTTATGTTTGTATTAAGTCTATTGTTATGTTTGTATACAGTCTATGTGTTACTATAAGGATCAGTAAATAACGTACGTATTATTATGATGATTGTATAAAGTCTAGATGTAACACTAGCTATTTATCAGAGCTGTGATTGGATGCAATCACAGCTCGGGATCCTGCCTCCGAGCAGGTTCAGACAAGTCCAAACCTGTCGGAAATGTAAAGTAAAATAAACGATTCTATAAGTGAAAACTTGTAAAATATGATAGGGGTACCCACTACGTGTGCCTACGTAACTGGGGTATTAATATAGGTTGATTTTGAAAATTACCACCCATTCAATCGCTCGATGTTCCTGTATAACCAACTATGTAAGTGTGCCAATATATCTTTAAAACTCTGCCAGTATTTAATTGTGTCCACCAACCCAGCACATAGTGTACATAACGTACATTAAGTATACACACCACAGCTTTCCACAATAGTCATCTGAGAAGAGTGCGTGTGACTAGGTAAGTACTTATCATAAGAAGGACGTCCGTGTTCTTGCAGGAGCCGGAGCTTCAGTAAATGTACAGAAACCTCATCGAATGCAGAAACTACACCTTTTTTAAGTCGGTCGATATGGTAGAATAAAAGGCTTCATAATAGTAATGCATATATTTTGTTTTATTATAACATGAAAAAAAAATTATGTGACAATTTGCATAATTGAATTGAGTCCGAGGACAATAACTCACTACTCCTACGAGCATATATCGAACACAACAATTTGCCCTGAGGGCACAACACAACATTCGTAACATATATTACATTCCTTCACAAAAACATTGCGTAGGAGTAGTATTGCTAGACCCCGAGTGTGATATATCAAATAGCTTACAATCTTTATCTCCTTCTCCTTTACTAACTTTACTCACAAGTGAATTTTATACACAGCCTTATAATAAATAAAACCCACTGCCGCAAAATTTAAGCCTGGATATATTTCCAAAATTGATTTTTAATCAGAACTAGCTATTACTATCCTAATCGAAAGTTACAACGTCGCGTCGTCATGGCTCTCCTCCTCATTAACATTTTAGACAAACGTGAATACAATCAAACTCCCTAATCTCGTTCATTACCAATTTTATCAGTAAATGAATCACGACCGAGCAGAAATAAGAAAGTAATTCTAGGAGCGTGCCGAGTCGACAGGGCAGTGAGCAGAGTGCAGTAGGTTTACATAAGATCAAACAATAGCATTGCCAGAATCAGTCGCGATTCAATGTGTCTGCACTTCAAAACAGATCGAAGATTGATAGCTTGCCGTCAAAACATCACGACTGCACCCGACAGTTATTATTGAATCTTACAGCTTCGAATGCACACCGACGTAAGGCCAAATTCACTGAATCCCAGTATAATTTAATTCGATGTTGCGGCTGCAACACGCTATACATATTGTGCAGCCGCCGTACACGCCACTTCATCCTAGTCCGGTTTTTTTTTTATTACATACATAAACTGAAACGAAGGTTCACGACGATACAGGGCCTACGCGAGCCGGTGAACTGCCCTTACGTCGCGGTGTGATCAAGGGACGGCGACCGAACTTAGTCCTTGGAGGACGTGTCCATAGGGCTGGCGGGCTGCATGATGGCGGGGTTGGGCATGGGCGCGGCCGACAGCGGGGCCAGCGGGGCCGGCGGGGCCAGCGGGGCCAGCGGGGGCTCCAGTGGGCCCGGCCGCGCGCCCAGCCCTGCGCCGCCTGGGATCGCCGGCTTCACGAACCTGTCGCTTGTGCGACGATTCTGTCAACCGAAAACAACGTATTTATTTGGCAGGTGAAGAATTCACGCTATACAGGGTCAAATAATTTAAGTTAGCAAAACTCCAGTAAGCTATGTGATGGATATCAATATCTAATGACCATGTAAAAAAAATAATATTAAAATCAAAATTTCATGTAACTTCCAGCAGCCGTTGATCCTGTACGAATTAATTAATTGTATTTACTGTAATTAGATACTCAAAATTAAGAGTTTATTTTTATGTCATTAGATATTGATACCTATCACGTCTGTGGAGTTTCGCTTGCTAATTTAATTTGATATAATATGTTCACACACAACGCCTTTTTATATTATACAATATGTAAAATCAAATAAAGGTCATTTGTTAGGAAAAATCTTAGAGTAACTTGCAATAAGTTAGGAAAAATATCAGATTTTCTAGCAACAATTAGTCACGTTTTTAGGCACATATTGCCATTCATTTCTGTTACCTGAGAATTAAGATGCAGTGAAGGCCGAGACAGCGGCATCCCGGCGGTATTAGGCAACAATGGTGACGCGTATGGTGAGAGAGGCCGTGACCCGCCCGGCGACGACACACTCCGCGATCGTGCCTGCAAATTGGAGATTACAAATCATTTTCATTGGTTAGGTACTGTCTTACGTAACTGGTCATGCTCGGTACTGTTTATCAAACTTTTAATAAAATCGCTTTTCGCACTCTCATGGCAACACCGTGCCCCCGCGGTTTCATTGCAAAAGGTAAAAAAAAAAGGTAAAAAATAATCATCTCTTGGTTCCTTCTCAACAATGGTGATTTTTTATGCCACATATGCATAATATATTTATTTTTATTCTTAGACACATATGTTATAGATAGTATAACATCATAACATCGCACCTGTAATCCCCGAAACGTTAGGCAGAGGTGTACCTATATCACAATGTTTGTATAGGTGTTTGTTTATTGTTTGGATAGAAAAACATTTTTGCAAAAAAAAAACAACCGACTTCCAAAAACGACACTACAAAGTGAAAAATAACTTTAATTTCGGAAGTCGGTGTGCCACCGACTTTCGAAATTAAAGTTATTTTTCACTTTTTAGTTGTAATTTTTACCAGTAATTTTGGTTTAAAAACCAAACTACTGAACTGTTTTTGATGAAATTTCTATGGGATCATTTGGGAAGTATACCCTTACTCCAACAAAAAAAGAATTTTTCATATCGGTTGGCAAGCGACGGAGATATGCGCGAACAAACATAAAAAAAAAAAAATACAAACATCCTTTTTTAGAAGTCGGTTAAAAATACGTTATAAAGTAACATACACTCAAAGCCTCGTTGAACTGCCTCTCCTCCTCCATTTCAAGCGAGGACTCGCTCTCGGACAGATGCCTGCACAGCGCCTCGCGACGCTCCACCTCCTGCTGCAGTTTCCGCTGCAAGCGAACATTCTCCTCCCGAATGTGCTTCTCTTCGAGCGCGAAGCGGTGCATCTTCTCCTTGTTCTCGTTTTGAGACACTGCCAGCTGATTTCTGTTGCAAATTGTTTTGTGTTAATGTTAAGGTGTTAAGGAAGATTATAGAGCATAAGTATAAAAAGTTATCGATCTATAACTATCAATTTAATATCAATACTTTATACTTTATTTTCCTGTAGATGAAATTAAAGTTATTATTCACTTAATTAAACTAGTGTTGATGAGATATGATATGGCAATATTCTTTATGAGTCATCTAATGTCATTTCTAAAGTGTTGACTACGTTAGCATCTGAAAAAACACACAACACCATTTTTAGCTTAAGCAAAGTTAGTGTGTCAAGGCCTTGTAAAAATTAATAATATTGACAAGTAACTTACTCACTCTATCAGTTTTAATAATTACAGAGTACAGAATTTTTTTTTTATTGATATCAGTTTAATATGGATATTTTGCACTTCGTTAGTGGACCCGAGACTTAACGCACATACAACACATGCCTGTCACTGTCCTACAGTACTTATGTAAAAAAAAATATGTATTAAATGAAATTATATGTTATTGACTCACCTTAACTTTACAACCTCAGAACGCAGGGTCTGAATGTGATTGCTTAAATTGGATGCTGTATCACCATTACTAATGTCCCTAGCAAGAAAAAACTCCATTAATAATAAAACAATGAAAATATAGCAAGATGCATGAAGAATTATTTAAAAATTAAGTGAGTACCATGCCTTAAAAACTATTATTTATCATGCGTTTAACATAGAAAATATGACATAATTTCAGGACTGGGTTCTTTAAAAATGAATGTAATCCTGAAATTAAATTATTTTACTAAAGGAGTTTCAAATCACTATGCCCCTGAGTAAAATTTTAAAGAACTTGTGTTATGGTTTACACCCCACAATAGTAACAAAATATTAGAAGAATAAATAAACCAAGTTCAAAACAACACAATGGATGGTAAATTATAAGATTTTCACCTAGGACTAGCTGGGTCGGACACTGGTTGATCAAGCCTGATCTGCAGTGATCTCTTCTCTGCCTCCAACTTGTCCATTCGCTTCCAGAGCCTGTTCACTAGAGCTTCCTGCTCCTGTTCTAATGTGTTTTCAAGTTCCACCTGGAAAAATGTATTTTTATTACTATTAAATCTATCATAATTATGATCATACATCTATGCTTGTCATTATTTATTTTTTACACATTTTATACAACACAATTTAATTTTTCAACAACACAATAATATAATTTGCAAAGACCCATTATCTTTTTCTTATCAATAGTTTTCAAACAATATCTACAATAATCAAATAGAACTTTCACCAACTCCTTGAAGCTTATTATACCAAATAAATTAAAACGCCAAGACAAGAACAAGGAGGTTACTCGAAATGAAAAAATGACCAATCTTACCTTTTCCCTACGAAGCCTCTCCAAATTCATTTGCTTGGCAAGTGTCTCAGCTTCAAGTTTTTCTATTTTTCGCATTAATTTGTTCACCAGACATTCTTGTTCTTGCTCTAGAGTTTGCTCCAACCGACATTTCTCTTGGCGTAACTGAAATTAAATGCATATTTTCTAAATCTGTAGAAACTTATAAGATCAAATAAGGAAATACATATTTTTCTAGCCCTTTCTAGATTTTTTAAATGAAAGGTCGCTTTTATTTTATTTTAATAAGTTTTTGTATTACCATAAAAAAATCATCATAATACTCGTTTCATTCATTTCATTGATTTTTTTTCATAATACTCGTTTTGTTTCATTGTAATACTCGTTCTAGGCATAATAACTTAGTTATTGAATCTTAAGCACACAACAAAGATACCACAAAGATAAGATATCATTTTAACTTCTATTTAATTTTATTGTATTGACAAGTCTCTATGTTGGTAACAAAACATTATGTAAAGCTGTCTCAAAAATATGCTCTAATGATTATGAGTTTAATCAGCAATAGTCAAAAACAAGCTTTTTTATAGTTTGATGATACTATAAAAAATGCTATATGATTATGCTAGCACCTCTTTTCACTATGTAATTGCTATAATCCTCATTATTGTGTCCCAGTTTATAAAGGAATCATCATTTCAGCTGAAAGACGTCTACTGTTGGACATAGGGCCCCCAAGCACCTCCACTTCAACCGGTTGTGTGCTTCTCGCATCCAGCAGAATATAATAATAAAGGAATAGTCCGTACAATTTTTAATACATTAAATGTTTATTTATCATACCTGATTTAGTTTTCTGGAGAGATCATTAGTAAGACATTCTTCTTCACGTTCATAATGATGTGCCAATGTTTCTTTTTCTTTCTTGAGTGCTTGAATTTTTTTCAACAGTGTGTTAGAAATATATTCTTCTTCTTGCTCAGCCTTAGCTTGCTGTGAACAGATAATCATAAAATATTAGTCATTATTGTGGGAGCTAGAAGATATTTAAAGGTAATTATATTATAATATAAAAAGTGACTTTATTAAAATCATCTGCATTAGTTCTGGAAGAGCTAGCATTTACTAACAATTGATACTGATGCTTGTCTCAAGGCACGATTCTCTTCTTGGAGAGCCTTCACCCGAAGCTTGTAAGTATCCAGCTCCACTTTGAGAACCCTGAAAAATAGATATTGTCTCATTAGTTTTTTGGATATTTTATTCTTTTATTTTATGATTTGACAGACTAGACAGCATGATATGGCTTAAAATACAATAATTTTTTTCATATAAAGACATTATGTTTGAGATGTGATCCTGTGTTAGGCTATTTAGTTATGTACGTACAGTATAGGTACAATAGAGAATACTAACTAAGCACATACCTACCATACATTTAGTAAAACACAATAGAAAAAGATGTAAAACCTTCAAATAATCAGAATCTCATGAGAATCCAATAAATGTACGACCAAAACATACCTATTTTGTTGCTGCAGAGATTCAATTCTTTTCTGTAGCTGATCACGAGAAACTGTGCTTGGAGGCAACATAGCTCCGCCATCCAATGAGCTGGAGTCGCTTTCAGACGCTGAATCTCCCATCTTATTACCTATAATGGATATGGTTAGCTATAAGAAAGTAAATATCAAAGATATAAACTTTTTTACGTGTTTTGTCTGCAGTGTACCTGGCGAAATCACTGTATCATCCATTTGCACGAGTGATGAGGACGGCAACAAAATGTCATATAAGTTGAAATTTACTTCGTGCTTCTAATTTTATACTAAGACAATACTTTTTTAATGATTTTCATCAAAGTATTGGAGTAAAAACCAAAGGAAAACGAATTAAAGTGCAATGTAATAAATTAAAACACACGAAAACCGTCTCGTTGTTGCAGGCTCAACTAGAGATGTGAATAGACTATTTTGTTTTTAAATATAGATATTTTATTTCGTAAAAGTTGCGGTTTTTTTGTATTCTCAATTTAATTTTTGTATGAGAAGATAAAATAAAATATTCTGCAATTTGTTATTCTATTTTGGTGTTATTGGAACACAGAGGAGAGTTTTCTCCTCCATGCAATTTACTCTTGGGTCAATCCAATTTTTGAGGGATATTATTGCTACTATCGAGAATACCAATCTCATTTCATGATATTTTTTAAAGAGTAGTAACCCCAGGCGAAAAAAAAAAACATTTATAAAAAAGTGACACACACGCCATAATGTAAATTGCTTCTCGATTTGGCGTTTGAGTTAAAAAATTACATTTTGATGTTAAAAATTCGTTAATAATGTATAAATAAAACATATAAAATGTCCTTAGTTAATATTGGTAAGAAGTAAATCTTTAGCCTAGATGTAATCTGTGTTAAACATTCTTCTTTCAAAGTATTTAGGTTGGATCAAAGGAATCGAAGCCATTTCGTTCTTTTCGTGTAAACGGTATTGAAGTTAAATTTCTTATTGTTCTTAATGTTAAAATCGCAAGTGGTGATGTTTAAAAGACGCACAAAAAGTTTAATTGAAAAGGTGATGGCTGAGCCGTCGCCATAGTTGAGGTGTTGGTACGATTTCAGAAGTCATTGCTGCTGTTATTGCACCGTATGTAGTGTTCAGGGAGTATGGCATAATAACTGTCATCGTGAAATAGGTGTCTCTTGCAATGTTATATCTCTTACTTCGATATAAAGTGTTAATCATGAAAAATACGAGTGCATTGTAGTTAATACTGCAGATAAAAGTTAGCTACTGACGTTTTTTTTTACCTGTTATACTTGTAAACAAATCCTACAGTGCATGTTGTAATGTCTTGAGAAACTGATGAATCCTAATTTCTCTGCAGAAATGTTAAAGTATGGGGTGGTATTATCATTTAATGGACATTAACTATTTAGTTTTTGTTGATAGTGGTAAAGAAATATAAAATTATGACACTATTGTTGATAAATATACCACTTGAAATTGGAATGTTAGCACAGTTTGAAATTATTGAAATAAAGTGAAGAATGTACATAAAAAGTATATTTTAAATTCGATATCACTGTAATTTCAGTCAGTCTCACCTTAGGGATTTCATCTTGCTCCCTTTTTTTGCTATTGATATTTTGAACCATGTAATGAAGTGTAATTTTGTGTTCTTTCTAAGGCAACATAAAAGTGTCAAGTATTAATCTTAAAATTTAAATTGAAAAATAATGAGAAACTGTTTAAAAATAAGAACATTATGAAAAAAAGATACTACCATTAGTAGTGCCATAGAATAGTAAAAATGGAAAAAAAAATATCAGTGATGCAAATATAAGAAGATATCAAAAAGTTTTGTTTCATAATTTCATTTCTTTGCAAGCAAGTATTTAGTACACTCATGGTGAAAACAAAAACATAATCAACAATATGTCATCAAGTGTAACTATTTTTTTTTTTTTTTTTAGAACTACATGAGTGCTTCATAAGAATGAAATAATTATTTTCATAATGGGTAGGGCATCCACCAATTACCTACTTTACACTTAAAAATCAAGCTGTTCCTTCATTTAGTTTGTAACATTCATCAATTTTTTAAGGTTTTTGTACTCCATATTTCATAGTAAATGAAGATATCATAGAATGACTAAGATCTTTGTGGTTATGATAGCCTACCACTAGGACTACCTAGGATTCCATTAATAAACTTGGGATTGTTGATTATAAGTCCTAACAATATCAGTGCTCACAATAACGATCACATTCTGATAACAATCTCTGCATTTTAATACTTTTTTTATCCAAAGAATTTGTTATTGATAGGCATTTCAAATTAATTTATAAATAGAGTTTTGATCTAGCATTATTTTTTTTTTGGACAACCTGAAATTTAAGAGTTTTTGTTGACATTTGTTTCTAAGGACAAAATCTAAGCGCTCAGTCTAGTGGACATATAAAACATGCTGAAGCTAGAAAATGTTGTGGTCCATCACATGAAAGCATGCATGGGTTTATTGATAAACATTGCTTAAAGTTAAGACATTTAAACATCAAAAATGTATGATTAAACAGTTGCTATTCATTACTTAACTATAAGCAACATTTATAAATAAAGGTGGCAATATTTATATTCAAAATTGTTGTTGCTGTTGTACGTAACAATTTGGAGATAATTGCTGGCATCCAGGTATTCATTAAAGCTTGTACTAGGCACTACTCTGACTGGTCCTGTTGCTATGCAGGTAACAATAAACTAACTTATAGATTTATTGTGTCAATGGAAAGAAAACACCTAACTATCTACATACCTATATTGATAGTTGTGGTTCATAGAGGGAAAATATTTTCAGTTCCTTCTGTAGTTTGTTTTTAAGTTTTTCATTCAATTTTAAATCAATTTACTACCTTATTTTATATTAAGAAAAGATTAGACACTGTAAAATAAATGTCCTTTTTTACAATAAGTATCTAACTTGTGAATTCTTCTAGGCTAAGCACTTGCAATGGCTCAATATTACCAGATAGTTGGACAAGGACAACAGTTGACTCTTGAAGATCTACAAAGATACTGTCCAAACCTATGCTTGGATAGAATAATAGTGAACCAAGATGAACAGCAATATGGACAACAGCAGGTAAGAGAAAACTTACTCTGAAAATACATCAACCCAAAATAAAATTGCATTTATATTTTTCACATTTATTTTCTTGAAAATGTATTGTGCCAACCCCAAGTAACATGAAACAAGCTCAGAACAATGATGATGATTTGTCATGCTTTTTATAATCATTTACGATGTTAATACAACACCAATTTGTTTATTTCTTTGCCAGGTGGTGGTACAGCAAGCAGATCCGCAAAATGATATTATAGTAAGTGAAGGTGTGCAGTCTCAGCTGGTTGTGAGTGATGGCTTGCAGTACCAACCCCAGTATATTATCAGACATGAAGCGCCTCCACCCCCACCACCAACGCGTGCCGACTTTCAACAACAACAACAGCAGCAACAACAGCAACAACAACAGCAGCAGGCTTTACATAGGCACCAAGTGAGTATTGCTCAAATTACCATAGCTGTAAACAAACAGAGCACGGAATCGCCGCGCCGGCAGTGTCTAAAGACGGCAGTACTAATAAAAATTTTGGCGCCGAAAGTGCATTGAGCGCACACCTGCCACGGACCGGTGACTAGCAGCGGCCGCCGGGGGCGTCTTCATGCTCTGTGTATAAACAATAAAAATGTGATATATTGACGATCCAACTAAAAAAAGTAGTCTAGCCCATTAAATTTTGGGAAATATAATGTCAACTCAAGGTTGCCATTAAAATGTATATGATATATTTAGTTCATAACAAGTGTGGCATAAGTCATGATGTGTAATTTATTTGTAGGTTTACTACACATCTGATTTACCTGTGGATGCTCAGGTTGTGTTACAACAGGCCCAACAGATCATTGATGCATCTTTGATGCAACAGGCATCTCCACAACGCCCGCAACATGTATGTCTCCTGACTAGATCATTGTGTACTACATTTTATGCACTAAAACGAAAATATTGCGTTATGGTTTTAGAACTCCTTCATATAATATGCTTAGCATGTTACTTTTTCATTTGGTTAAATGATTTTATTTCATTTGTTTAGCCAGTACATAGAATGTCAATTGAATTATGTTATTCAATAATTTAATTACTTATTATTTTTGGGGGTAGATCATAAAAATTAACATTGGGTATAGTTTAATAGGCACCCATGCCATACAAATTGCAATGACTTTTCATATTAAGTGTGAATAATTGTCAATATCCTTGGCAATCCTCTATCCTTTTGGGATGAACAGCATTTACAAAGTAAATGGTACTGGACATGTAACTCTTCTGTTCTATCTTACCAGATAGTAGAAAGAGAGAAAAAACAACTAATTCTTTCAATCTATTTAACCTATACTGCTATTTGCCAATATATTTCATAATGGTGCAAGGGTTTAACATTCCTAATGCAATACATTTATGTAACACATTAACAGGGATTTTCATTAATTAAACTTTCACTGTAGAGAGGTAGGGATATATTGAATAGATAGGAAGAAGTTTATGTTCTTTTACATATAGGTTAACAATTTTTATATATATTTTTGTTATTCTAATGCCACATTTATAATTAGGTAACAGCTTCATATTGTTAGTGCATTTTTTTACCTTTTTTTTTCTGTATACCTAGACAATTATTATTTTAATGTCTGTTTATCGTGGATGTGGTTTCTTAGATGTAAATAATATTTCTCTCTACTAATGACTTTAAACAATGAATGCTATGCTTCTTGATAATGGATGGTGCATCTAATATTTTGTCCATCATGAATTTTATGCAATAATAACAATTAGGTTCTAAGTCTAGTCATTTGTTCATGTAACATTTCATAATGTTATGGATTGATTCATTAAAAGGCTTATTTTAAAAGATAAAAAATCAGATCTGCTATTGCCATAATCATTGTTTTATCAGCATCTTGGGCCTTATTCTCTATGACACAATGAACGAAACCGCGCAAAATGAACGCGAGATTGGCGGGATTAGTAAGGAATTGTTAAGTGTCCGTTTTTCGCTCCACAAAAAATAGGACAGAGTACCATTATTCTTTTATTATTTAAATTCAAATATTATATAAACATCTATCGATCAATACTAATAATAATGCTGAAAAGTTCGTTTGTTTTTTTGTTTTAACGCTTTAATCTCTGAAACTGCCAGTCGGATTTGAAAAAATATTTTTGCATTTGATAGCTAATTCCTGAGGAAGGCTATTTATCATCACGCTGCGACCCTTAGAAGCCGAATAAAGGAAAATAAAAAGTCAGAAAAAACGCTAAGCGAAAACGAAGTACAACAACTTCCATGCGAACGAAGTCGCGGGCAGAAGCTAGTTTTAGATGAAAATGAGAGAGTTGGCTTGTTTACAATAATCACTAATCTCGATGGTTTCAATACTTTAAATCAAAGAGCTATATTGTACAAAACACATACCACAAAGAGGAATGGGAGCACAGTAATACATATTATAATTCATAGTACAAATATCATACTGTAATTATGAAACTGGGTAGGTGATGCAATTTACAGGATGCAAATGTAGTTGTTCTTACGAGGGTGAATCAAAAAATTCTTGGAATCAATATTAAAAAATGCAAAGATTTAAACAAAAACATTTTATTTTTCTATATAATCTCCCTCCAATGCAATGCATTTAGAATAACGCGTTTCTAACTTCCTTATTCCTTGTGAAACACATTGTTTTTCTTGACTCTCGAAAAACTCCTCTACGGCAGCCATAACCGCGTCATTATCGTAATATTTTGTTCCACGAATGTCCTCTTTTAATTTTGGGAATACTTAAGTGAAAATCACTTGGGGCTAAGTCCGGAGAATATGGTTGGTGGTCAAGGAGATTGAAGCCAGCACAACGGATTGCGTTGAGCGCAACTTCCGATCGATGAGCAGGAGCGTTGTCTTGAAGAAACGACACGCCCAACCATAATTTTTCACGACGTTTTTCTTTAATCGCTTTACGCACTTTCGGGATTAAATTTGCATAACAGGGTCCAGTAATCGTTTGACCTTTTGGCATGTAATCAATAAAAAGGATTCCTTCACTATCCTAGAACACTGAGGCCATAACTTTGCCAGCGGTAGTAGCAACTCGAAATTTCTTAATGGGTGGAGAGGATGGTCGTTTCCAAGACATGCTTTGTCTCTTAGTTTCAGGATCGAAATGGTGGACCCACGTATCATCCATGATGACAAAGCGACGGCAAAAACTATCCGAATCTCGCTGGAACATTTCGAGATTACGCTTACAAATTTCCAAACGTCGCTTTTGTTTTCCTCGGTTACCATTCGTGGCACCCATCTTGCCGTCACTTTTTTGAACCCCAGTGAATCAATTAAAATGGGTTGAAAGCTACCAAATGATATCTTTAGGATCTCAGCTATATGTTTTATAGTTAGTTATTCTTCTGTCTTCCAAAACCGGATTCTCAACCATTTTGACATTTTCTTCCGTAACGGAGATTGAAGGCCGCCCAGAACGCCGGTTAACTTTACAGCTTGATCTACCTCTTTTAAATTCAGCCACCCAGTACGCAACTTTAGAATAGGGTACTGCATCATCCCCTAATGTCCGAAAAAATTTCCTTCGTAGACATTTTTTTTGCAAACTGAGATATTTTATCACCGCACGTAACTCACTTTAATCCATAATTTTGGGTTTTTAGCAACTCGTTGCACAAAACAATTTATTACGTGCGAACGAACTGACAAAAACAAGTGACAGTTTGCATAAATATTGTGTGATTGACACTCTTTAATTTGAATATCGAACTTCTCCCAAAAAGGTTTCATATATATGCAATTCTAAGAACTTTTTGATTCACCCTCGTATGTATAACTCTTGGAATGGTTCATGCTTGTGCTAACGGCCCATATTTCCGTAGACACTAAAGCATGAGTTACTTACCCCTGGTTTTTGAAAGCCTTTTCAATTCAATCGGTTGGCAAAGTTTTTAAAGTAAGTTCTTCTTTTTGATTGGCTTTTGTTATTTTGGACAACCATCATAACAGCTAACCAGACATTAAAGTCCGGTCAATTTAGACATCCAAGGTTACAAAAATTCACACTCGGCTGAAAATTGGTAGGATTGTTCAAAACACTATTATAAATGAAATGTGAAAAGTCCTCATCGATCCGACACCTGGAAATAAATTTACTCGGGGTCAAAGGTCACAAAAACGGGTTTTTCGCGATTTTCAGCAAAACGGTAAGTTTTATAAAAAAAAAGTTATAAAAAAGTTGTAGTAAAGTTTTTTCATAAAATTAGCCCAGACAAAAATTGTAGATCAGATCTAAAAAATCTCAAAATACTTTTTTTCCTAAGAGCCACCGTTTTTTTGAGACAATTCAAATAGTAATATAACAATTCAAAAAGTTGAAAGAGTTGTAATCGTAATAATATGCAGACGTTTCCACGCCACCTTTGAGGTAGTGGTATTTTTGTAACCTCATCCCTATTTTTTGGTCTAATTTGACCGGACTATTAGACATAGACGTAACTGGCTTTTCAGAAAACAGGTTTTGAACCCTTATCTCTGAGTTCACATACTGTCAATGTTGATATGATCTAAAGCTTGTTGTTGACGTCAGCAGCTGGTAAGTCCGGCACACGTGCTGTCGCAACCAACTGTGATACACCCCGCGCAGCCACCGCCGCCGCAGCCCCCGCCCCCGCCTCCCCCGCCACAACATGCTGCCCAACCTGTGGTATGAAACTTATCTAATAGATATTTTATATGACTTTTCTATATGTACAAACAATAAAATAAAAGAACTATTCTTTTGTTTTTAGCAAACGCAACAACAGCAACAGTTGTCGCGAGCGTCACCTCAACTCATACAGCACTTCCAACAGCACCAACAACAGATTCATCTGCAACAGCTACAACAACAGCAGTTGCAGCACCAACATCAGCTGCAACAACAACAACAGCAGGCGCAACACCAACAACACTTGCAGTCACAACAACTACCACACCAGCAGGTTGTTATGCATGCAGCATACATAAATCAAGCTGTAAGTTTGATGTTTCATTTGGTCGTAGGCCGTGAATTTGGGTTAGACTAACTTATTCTACTCCGAAGTAGAAGTGTAACCCGGGCGTAAATACGAGACATCGATCATCAAAAAGACACTGTCACACTGGTATGAATGACAGAAATGTCACTTAAAAAAGTCGTAATTTTTCTAAAACTTTCTATGCCATATTTGCGGCCGGGTAAACCGGAATATTCTTCCGATACGTATGTAGAATTAGTCGGACTAACCCACTGATTCGATACAGCATCTGATTACGTCACTTTGAAGCGAATCTAGAGCGTTAATGTGGTGTACAGGGAGGCGCCCGCGGCGCGGCCCCGCGCCTGCTGAGCCCCGCGCTGGGCGGCGCGGGCGTGGCGCTGGTGCGCGCGCCCGCGCGGCCGGTGCACGCGCCCGCGCGGCCTGTGCACGCGCCCGCGCGGCCCGTGCACGCGCCCGCGCGGCCCGTGCGCGCGCGCCGCCCCGCGCAGCGCTCGCCCGCCGCGCCGCCGCGCATGCTCACCTCCATGCAGCCGGTAAGTCGCCACGACGCACAGGCTCCGGACCGCCCTGCCCGAACATTTCAATCGTAGATTCCCCCTACCGCGTCAAAAGATGGTAACGTTAACGATAGGTTAACGTGTCGCTTTAACACCTCTGACGCACGATGCCGCATAGACTAGACTTGATTGTCATGGAAACGCCACTATTATTGTGGAGCTCACTCTTCTCAGTATGGACAATTTTTCGCGTGACTTATTTTGGTAATCTCCACGATTTAAATCTTTGCCTGCGAGGTTTCCGCACCAGGCAAAACGTGAGGTCCGTGAGGATGCGACTCGCGCCACTCATGTGGCGTATCCACAAACTACGTGTCCGAGCAATTTCCTCGCGACGCAGCGGCGTGGCCAGTCTACCCGGCTAATACTTACTAGGCATAGGTAATATAGTAAAGCATACCATCGATGTAAAAAAAAAGACAATTAGCAAGCATATCTACAGCTAAATACAGATTGCACATCTAATGATTGATGTGGATGCGTAACAAGTGTTGTCAGTGTAGATCAGCATAATATGTTAGTTTTTAAATATTTAGAACAGCATATTATTAATGCAGTACTAAATTTTAATTTAGCTGTTCTTACTATATTTGCTATCTTCAGCAAGAAGTGCATCTTTCATCATCAAACAGTCACAACCATTCGACAGGCTTCCGAGTCGAAAATGAGTAATTTTCGGATCGGACCTGAATTACCCAGTCCCCGACAGTGCAAATATCTGTCGGAAGAATAGAGTTCGTCTATTTGGTTTACACTGTTAAAATTTGTGAACAGCGTTTAGAGGACTATAATTGTCATAATAGCAGAGACGCTGAAACCGTTAGACCAGATACTGCAGACTGAATAACTGCACTGAACCCGCTGAGGCTAGGAAAGACAGCAAGACGAAAGTCGTGTACAATTCACATGTCTTGCCGAGTCCAATCCACACCGAAGGGTTGCTTTTCAAAATCGTGAAGGAAATGAAATTATCCGAAAGTTATCGACATAGCTTGCAGAATAAGCAAACTGAAGTAGCTTTGGAATGGCCATGTTTGCCCAAGGACCGATGGCCGGTGGAGTAAACGAGTCCTGGAGTGGAGACAGCGTAGCGTGAAACCCCAGCTAGCTGGAATGGCATCCTTAAAACAGTGGCTAAGATAGACTGAATGCGGAAGGCGGAGGACAGTTTGTGGTTGCGCAGCCTGAGATGAAGTTCGATTCGACACGGAAGGGTATCGAGTGGTTGTAAATGCAGGACTGACTATCGTTAGAGCCAGCCACAGAATAGAAAAAAACCAGTGAAAGTGCTCAATACTTCCTTAGTATGGAAACCTGTCACCAAACTCGCACACTTGTGAATTAAATTGTGCATCGTACACATAAAACATGCAGTAACATAATTTACTACAAATTATAAATGCGGCTGTCGAAAAGCTTCAGAATGTAGTCCAAAATTAAACATGTGAAAATTGTTTATATTTTATCTAACAAACCAAAATCAAAAGTCATTTATTCAAATTAGGCTGAGAATCAGCACTTTTCGAACGTCAAAATTACAAAAGACAGTCCCCCAAAAACGCCCGCCCTTCGCCACCAAATTCGAGCTATCTACAAAGAGTTCAGCTACTAAACTTTAGAGAAGGATATACTTACCAGTGATACGGACACCTCTACGAGATACATCTTTTTACACTTTAAAATTGTACAATAAGACATAAAATTGTATGACGTGTGTATTGAGTAATAACTTGTATGTATGGTGCAAACTGTGAATATAAGTTGGTTATTAATAAATAAATAAAAAATGAAATAAAAATAATTCTAATATTAAATTTCATGTATGATTTCGATACGTCGAGTCGCAACACGTAGCTAATCGCGACGTACTCTTTGATCGCGACTGAGGCAATGTTGACCATCTCCGCCTATTTGTGACACTCGCGCACTAGCTGCTTGTTACTTTTACTGTTTTTTCGTTTCCGTAGCCTTAATAGTCGGTGTGCACGTGTAATTGAACTTTGAGCGTTGTGAAAATTCCCTTACTTATGTTATAACATAACACTAAAAAGAACATGATTTTGTAAATCACATTATTGGCTGTAAGAGTGTCCCACAATCCAACACGCGTATCCACGGACCGACAGGGCCAGGCATCTTCGCCGGGCGTGCCGGGTGTGACCAGCAGCGCGAGCGCGGTGGGCGGCGGGGCGGGGACGCCCAGCGCGGCGCGCGCGCCTACGCCCCGCGTGCTCAACCCGCAGGCGTCGCACGCGCAGCATCGCCCGCCCCGCCCGCGAACCCCCCTGCATCACTCGCTACAGGTGCCCGCATGAACCAAACCTATTTCGATAGCTGACCAACAGATTATATTTCTGGACTGTTCTTATTCTATCTCCGAATTTGGTAGTTAGTGCATGCGAGACCTATATTTGTACGCGCCCTCGATACTCCTCCGATTTTCCGAAGCTTATTCCTTATTTGTGTGTCGTTTTAGCAGCACCAACACGCCCAACAACACCAGCAGCATCAACTCGCACAACACGTCTTAGGACAACAGGTTCATCCGCAACAACTGAATCAACTCAAGCTCTCCACTCATCAAGTGAGACAAGTTTATCGCTTTATAATAGCCAATATGTTGTACCAAACTCTCAAATCACCGCAAACTATCATTTGATTGATATTTTTGAGTAGGAAGTGGGTCGAAGTTGCCTCGTCCCCCTCTGTCCACAATCTTTTTATTTCGTTCACTCAATGGAATCTGTACTTCCAATAGACCAAAATTTGCAGATTTTTACTAACCGTCTTCTAAAAAAGGAGGAGGTTCTCAATTTGGATGTTTGTATTTTTTTTTTTATGTTTTTTCGCGCATAATTCTGATTTCCGTCGCTTGCCAACCGATTTGAAAAATTCTTTTTTTTTGTTGGTAAGGGTATATTTCCCAAATGGTCCCATAGAAATTTCATCAAAAACGGTTCAGTAGTTTGGTTTTTAAACCAAAATTACTGGTAAAAATTACAACTTAAAAGTGAAAAATTATAACTTTTTTGAAAAAAAAACAACCGACTTCCAAAAACGACACTACAAAGTGAAAAATAACTTTAATTTCGGAAGTCGGTGGCAAACAACGAAAATGCGAACCCAACGACACCGACTTCCGAAATTAAAGTTATTTTCACTTTGTAGTGTCGTTTTTGGAAGTCGGTTGTTTTTTTTTTCAAAAAAGTTTTTATATTATAAGTTTTATATTTCATCGTGCATATTTCTTCTTTTCCAGCTTCTGAATCAACAAAACCAGCCGCATGCACAGACCACTCGAATAATAACACCACAGGGGACAATAGTGACGCAAAATGTACCTACACAAATGGCCCAACACTCAGTAGTTACGGCGAATCAGAGCAATGGACCTTTACCTCAGCAGAACACTGTCACCATTCCGCAAAGATCTTCACCCCATCCACAACAGGTGCAGCAGCAAGTCAAAAAGGTTGTAGTTCAACCTAATAACGCCAACGACATGGACGATCTCGAAGAGAGTATTACAGCCGCCATACTTACCAAACACACGGTCAGTGAAAATATGAATCAATCACCGCAGCAGTTCCACACACCGCCGCCAGCGATGCGGCCCAACCATGTCGCCGGCAACGTCGCGCAACAACACCAACAACTGAGCTTTAACTCGCAACACGGCTTCCAGTCACAGCAACTGTCATTTGAACAACCACATGTGCAACAACATCCCCAAACCCTCACACAGCTATTGATGGACCCAGACATGGAGGAGGAACGACAAGTATTAACCCTAACTAATGGTCAGAGAATAACTCTCGCCGACTATAAACGGATGCAACAACCGCCGCGTACGCCTATACAACAACAACAACAACAAGCAAGGTATGCATTGTGTCATCTATAGTGCTGTAAAATAATGTCGATGGAATCATGGTGACAACTTTGCTGACTAGCCAAATACTATAGCACAGTTCTTTATTTAATACAGAGACGCCGGAAGACAAACCTTAGTGAGAAGTAAAGAGCTGCAAAGGCCTGTACAAAGAGTACCGCCGATGCAAGTTCAACACCTCAACTCGATAGTAACCCCTCATCACGGTATTTATCTATACAATTATATTAGTTAACACCTAATAAGTTGCATTCAGTATTGATCCATAGCGGCTTGCGTCCAGATGGACCATTTCAACAACGATTATGAGATGTCTCAAAACCTTTATTCAAATTAGGCTGAGGAACAGCACTTTTTCAATGTAAAAATTCCATAAGACAGCCCAAACCAAATGCCGCCCGCCCTGCACCACTTCCTAGTGTTTTAGCTGGGAAGAAGTGACGCTACAAACTCTGTAGTCCCTGAAAACAAAACTATCTGTTATCACAATCTGATCTTTGTTGTGGTGTATTTCAATTAATAAAAAAATATGTAAAAGCAGTAGAACTTACAACTAAAATTTATTTATATTCTAAACTTAATGTTTGTAGCGCCGATTCCTAATATGAAGTAGCCCTCTTTTTAGAAAACAACGAAAACGTGTCTGGACCATCAGAGCTATTTTCGGAGACGCAATCTGCAAAAATGTTAATATTCCTCCAAAATGGTGAACAGAGATTGATCACTTTCACGCTGCCTAAAGAAAGCTGTACACTTCAAGAAGTTCTTGAACAGGTATGTAGCTCATTGTATCATCGATCTCTGCCCCCTTTTGCCTTTGTTAGCAGTAGCAGTGCCCAGAATTTACTGTTTTTTTTTTTTAACACAAAATTATAATACTGCTTACAAGGCCAACAACTAAATTTTAATGCAATACAATGATTAATGCTAATAACCTTATTCCTGGTAAACCATAATCTCTGCCTAATGTTTTGACATATTTGTTATATAAAAGTATGATTTCTCACCGGTGTAATGTTTATTTCAGGTTAATGTTCCTTTTTCGGAAGACACCCACATACAATGCATGCAAAACACGAGCAGTGAGATAGACTACTTTGTGTCTGTGGGCTCAACAATTAGAATCGAGGATATGCTTGAAAATCATCCGGTTTGTAAAACTATACATTTTTTTATATAATACAAAAATAATGCTTATTTATTTATTTTTTATAAGGTAGCTGGTTACTTTATTTAAAGTAATAGATATCATGATTAAACAACTTCCAATATCTGAATATTATAAAATAAAAAGATTTGATATTATTTTTTGGGTCAATAATCGCTGGTAGTGTTGCTACTTAGTATGAGTTGAGAAAATCTGTTTTCTTTTGTTATATCGTGTTTAGATATCGATAACAATCAAGTCTGTGAAGTTACACAAAAAAAAAAAACTAATATTTCAATTGTCTACGCTAACTGGGGTCGATGACCCGACAAAAAAACTCGTCACATTTGTATTTTTTGTTTAATCGTGTTTAGATATCCATACCTATCACGTCTGCGGAGTTTATCTAGCTAATTTATATTTGATCCTGTTTATGGAACCTAGCACAGCTAAACCTTTTGGCAGCTTATTTAAAATTTCTTAATAATTTTTAACATTATTGTTTCAGATGCTAATAGGAGCAGATATGAGTAGTAGAACTTCCCCCACAATGATGTTACACTTACAACCACAGAGTAGTGAAATGTCTACACCTGAAAAATCCCAGTGTCCCGATAATGGTATGTTTTTTCGCTCACTATAAATGTGATGAGTTACAGATTATAAATATTGATATAAGTGACCAGTCTCGACATTTGGCATGGGTGCATTTTTAGAACCTTTTTAAAAAAATCGTTAAAATTATCTTGTAAACCGTATCAAAATCGAAGTACTAAGCTAATACACAGACGTTTTTACTTGAGAGTTTTAGAGATGCACTTGTCACAAGCAGTCTAGACATTTTCTCGTTTAGTTTTGCAGCTCATGAGAGACCACATTATAATTATTATGACAATAATTGTTATATTTCCAGTAAACAACAGTCCAGAATCTCCAGGGCCGCGGTCTCCGCCGCCACGACTAGTGGACGGCATGTTAGCTGTTTGTAAATCATGTGGATACACGGGATACGACTTTAGCCGCTGTGAACGGTATGCATAATATCTACATTCACATATTTTATTAATCGATCGACCCAGTATATGGCAGTGTACTATGGGACAATGACTAAGCTCAAGCAGCGCTCCAGCAGCCAGCCTGCCGGCGCCGCCATGTCGCCGTGAGGCCGTGACTGTAGCTGGGCGACATACACTACGGTTGTCAATTTGTGGTCCCTACTCTAGAATATTTTATAAATGGCTCTGTTTTCTAGATATTTACCTCTTTATTCATAAACGTTGCTTAAAGTTTTAGCAATTAGCAACTGCTTTTTTTTTTTTTTTTTTGAGGATGGGAAATCATCAAATGACCCCTCCCGCTCTGGGTGGAGCAGAAGGGAGTGTCAGACTCTTACTGACTAAAACCCACCCGTGTTCCTTCCTTAGCCCTTTATGTTCCAGGGCAGCGGTAACCCTTTCGGACAATCCCGCTACCCTGGACAATCCCGCTACCCTGGGCAATCCCGCTACCCTGGACAATCCCGCTACCCTGGATTAGCAACTGCTTAACCATAAAATGTTTATAAATAAACCCCATGGTATTTACGGGTTTTATTATTTTTTTAAGGTGTAAACGAGTATTCACAGAAGAACCTAAAGGTGTACCAAGTAAAAAAGTAGAACAGAAAAAGAAAGAACCAGAAAAAACAGTAGCAGTCATAGAAAAACAGAGGTACGTTATTTGTTGATTGTTTAGATATATTTTGATACTATTATACTGTTTATTTATTTCTTACATATCAAAAATGTAAAGTGTAAAAAGTGTAGAAATAATAGTGCCAATGAGACACATAATAACACTTGAACAAAGTGCTTATATCATCATGTCAGACTCTAAGAAAGTGGAACGGACTTGTGTAAAGTACAATAAACATTACTACACAAATCCTTAATGGGGCCGCCTCATAATATATTTATGTAATCATTTTGGAACAATAAACAATTTATTATTTATTATTATTATTTATTATTCTAAGCTTTAAAATAATTATCACGTAATAAATTAAGTTAGAATAAAATTGCTTATTAGTCTAGGCTAGATTGTAATTAATTATTAAGAACCTGGTTCTTTTTAATAAAGGATAAAAAAAATTATAAAAATGTTTTAATAAAAAACATTAAAAAAAATTTAAAAAAAATGACTGCCTGTGCCGGGAGCAGGGTCCACACTACCGGTGGTTAGGGCTTCAGAGACAAGAACCTCATCACGATACGAGCCGTATCGAGGAGTTTGATCTGAGTCCATTTGAGTATGCCGAAAGAGTACATCGAAACCTGCATGACCCAACTGAAAGCCGCGTACCTTGTTTCCACCTGAAAGAAGGTTCTTCGGGCGACCAAAGAAGTGCTCCTTCAACGACTGCTTATGTCAGCAACGTCTAATCCATATTTGATTGGAATTTAAAACTTCTAAATTCTTGCCTGACTTCCCGAGTAATGTTTTTTACTTATAGAAAGAAAAAAATTGTTTTATGTCACAGAAACACGTGCATACAAAAAGATAATTAATTTGTAATAATAAGGAAAAATAAAAACAAAATATAAGTATAATCACAAGCACAAACAAAGCAGAAAAAGTCGATAAAAAAAAGACTAATTACTTGATAAAGACTTGTAGCCTCTAATATATTTCTCTTGTTACAGCACATGTGCGGAAGGAATTAAATTAAACTTATTAAAGACTTCAGTGAAGATGCTAAACAATAAAACAGTAAGTATGATCATGTCAAAACATTAACAATACCATTTTATAAACCCAATCGAATATTAGTTCAACCATTGTTTTCTCTGCAGCCTGTACAAGAAAAGAAGCCGCCTAGAGTAAGAAAGCCACGAGGGAAACAACCAGATCCAGAACCCGTTATATTAACTTTAAGTTCAGATGAAGAGGACTCTAATAGTTCTATGTTGAGTCAGGTAATTAACTGTTTTAACATACACACAATGAGATATATATAAAAAACAATAGGGATTAGGGCGAAGACAAAGATACGTAAAATAGTGCAATACACTTTCGGTGCGCAGCCCAGTTGACAGACGTCACGGACACTTGTCAAAAAGGGGTGCGCGCTGAATGTTTTTAAAGGAAGCTTCTAGAATGTTCTAGAAGCTTCAACTCGCTCTCATTAGCCGAGCGGGAAAAAGAGGCGTTTCCGCCAGAAGCGCATGGATTATGGCGGGAACAGTTAGAAATAGCTTCGCCTTATATCGTCTTATTATTTAGTATGAAGAATTTGTCATAGAATATCAAAATATGTAAAAAAAAACACACAAAAGTAAATTATAAAGCTAGACGAGTCAGGAAAGCAAGAACCATTCTGACTGGCACATTACGCCCGTAAAACTGTCTGTCTTTACTCTTTTCGCGCGTCCTTTTTAACCTGTCCAAAATACTCACGACTCACAAGTAGCATAATAAACCTCAATTCAATTTTATTCCACGAATAAAATTGATGTTTGACAGTTTTTGTGTGAATTGTCAAAATTTCAAAATGATTCCTCTAAAGTTATCAGATGGTTGAAAAATCAGCCCTAAAACGATAGGTAAACGTTACTAGTAATAAGATGTCTTCCAATTACTAATGAAAGAAGAAATAAATCTGTATTCTATTATCTAGTACCATACACAAAATAATCTGCTCTATTCCAGTCTTTTAAAACCAGCATTGCGATTCTGTAACCTTCTCACCGTGAAAAGATGAAGTGAGCAAGGAGTGAGCTGTCATTTCAACAAATGCTAGGGATTGACACTATTGACAGCTCACTCTGAGCTCACTTTACCTAACTTTTCACGGTGAGATTTTTACAGAATCGATCGGCTGATGATATTCATAACACCTTTCGACGCAAAATACGTGCTTTCACGTGGAATGGACCCGTTATACCATAATAATAATAATAATTTATTTATTTCAGACCATTGATCCATATAGTGTTAGTAAAATCTTAACCTATTGTTAGTACATATGATGCGTACATAAAAATAAAAAACTTAAATTAATTAGCGACATGTACGCCAGTACGCACATGCCTAGCTGCCCAGTGCCTGATGAAAGGCCCATCAATTTTGTCCGCCAGTGTAGCCAGTATGTTGTTGTATACCATACTACTATACTAACAGCTTAATCAATATCCTGTATCTTATTGAAAGTCAAATCATTTATTTCAAATAGGCACAATAAAAGAAACTTTTGAACGTCAAATATACAACAAAAACAAAAATTGTATCTAGTTGCAACTTCCACAAGGTAGTTTCGTATGGGGAAGAAACTCCACCATTAAATGTTCTCTTTTAAAATGTTTTACAATATTTTGTATACATTAATTATATAATTGTATGTGAAGACGATGCACCTAGAATAACATAACTATACTACAATAGGTAAAACTATACCTTTGTTTCTAGCATGAACATTCAATTAGTATGAAGGAGCCATCTCTGAGTGAAATAGAAGGTGGGACCCCAGACAGCGGCATTGGTATTGACGCCATGGACGGTAAGTTTGCGTGTTAATTTTTTGTCGTTAATTAGAGGTTTACACATTTTTTTTTATAATTGAGAATTCGTTATAAAGAGGTAGTTCGCAAAAAATCTTCGCAATGTAAAGGTATAATTTACATTGACTCTTATGGACAATTCAAGGGGATTACGAAGAATTTGTTATATTGAGGTACGTTATAATGTTGCACTGTAACAAATATGTATTTACAGAATCCTATTGAATGTCTTATTTCAATGGCATTAATGAAATTAGAGGGTTGTATTTATGATTTTAATGATTATCATTCGGTAAAGCCGTATTTGTTTACGGTCGCGAATCATATTTTAATCAACATACAACCTGACATTGACCTGCAAATTGCAAAAAACGTAAGAAAATTCGCATTTCGCGGGCTACCTAGCGCATCCCCACTAAATTTAAAATGCCACAGATTAAAAATATACCACGTAACCCCAAAAATATTTTGAGTTATTACTTTATTCTTCATACTTCAATGTCGTACTCGCGTTATAAATAAATAGTCAAGTCAAACGACATGTTTCGTTTTTATGATTTTTCTAATCCAAGCACGTTAGGAACAATGATAAAGAACAATTATTTGTGTACCACTGTTCCTAACAACAAATAATAATACCATTGAATAATTTAGGAATTTAATCCAATATTATTTGTATCTGATGCTCTCGCTGGTGATTACAAATCTCACGTTTATACACAGGTTTTGACATCGCTAGTGACACATTTATTTGGATTAAATTGAAACCGCACCGTCGAACAAAGTCGCTGATGTGTGTGTACCTGGCATAATGCCCGGTTGTTTTTAGGGTTCCGTAGCCAAATGGCAACGGAACCCTTATGGATTCGTCATGTCTGTCTGTCTGTCTGTCTGTCTGTCTGTCCGTCTGTCCGTCCGTATGTCACAGCCGCTTTTTTCCGAAACTATAAGAGCTATACTGTTGAAACTTGGTAAGTAGATGTATTCTGTGAACCGCATTAAGATTTTCACACAAAAATAGAAAAAAAACAATAAATTTTGGGGGTCCCCATACTTAGAACTGAAACTCAAAATTTTTTTTTTTCATCAAACCCATACGTGTGGGGTATCTATGGATAGGTCTTCAAAAATGATATTGAGGTTTCTAATATCATTTTTTTCTAAACTGAATAGTTTGCGCTTGAGACACTTCCAAAGTGGTAAAATGTGTGTGTCCCCCCCTGTAACTTCTAAAATAAGAGAATGATAAAACTAAAAAAAATATATGATGTACATTACCATATAAACTTCCACCGAAAATTGGTTTGAACGAGATCTAGTGAGTAGTTTTTTTTAATACGTCATAAATCGTAACGTAACGGAACCCTTCATGGGCGAGTCCGACTCGCACTTGACCGGTTTTTTTTTTAACAATTAGAGAAAAAAAACCGTAAACTAATGAAAACCGATATCTTTGAAATTAACGTTTTTACTCTGGCAACATTCCTCAGTCAGTCCGTCGAGAATACCAAAACATTCTATGCAAAAAGGCTTGCCACAAGCTCGATCAGTCATTGTGTTGTAAAATAAATTTTGTATCTGTGAAAATTGTGGATGGGTCGCAATGCGTCTTGACTTGAACTTTATTAAATCTTTGTGATTATTTTTCACTGAATTTACGAAATGTTCAGGGATAACTTCAAACACGGTACAGGTACATATATTAGTATTCGAGCTTCAGGGTTATTTTTAGTAAAACAGTCGCTGCTTTGTTTTATAAACGCGAACATGAAAAGTAGACACCGTCGATATCTGCCCTACTACAGTGATTTTTAATCAATACTTATTATTACTGACGGTCTAAGATGAAATTTATACACAATATGTCCCTATTCTCTACTATTACGCATTGCTGCCACTAAAACCTTTCGTATCTATAGCTTCAAAGTACATCAGAACGATCAAGGTACTAAACATGTGAGGCACCTTTATGTGTAGGTACTGCTACATAATAATTATATTTATCTAAAATGTAGCATATTGCTTAAATAGAATATGAAACATATAAAAGGTGATGAATATTCTCTTGTATTTTATAATGTATCACACCAAAGCAATAATAATTATACAGGGTGGCAGTAATAAAGTCAAAACAGTACATTGAATATTTTAGAAAAAAAAAAGTAATTACTGTGGTGTGGGAACGGGTCTGATGCCAAAAATATAGTTTTTATCCGTTTGTGTTTGTCTGGATGTATGTTCTGGATTGGCGCAAAAACGGATGAACGGCTTTGGATGTTTGGCACACAGATAGTATATAACCGGGATTAACACTTAGGGTACTTTAAATCCCAGTAGTATGTCCCGAGGGATATTTTCTGACATCCATGCGGTAGAAACCGCAGCCAAAAGCTAGCATAATACTGTAGTAATATTTTGTAAGTAAGGAAAGAAAATACTCGTATCTGAAAGAAGTGTGTGTGACAGCTAAATAATTTAGATGCAGACACCTTGACTAATCAGGTGTTCACTAATTGAGTGCTCAATAATACAGCTGCAACAATTATTTTTATTAGGCTCTGTGCAAAAATCCCAAGTTCTTAAACAAATGTGCGCCGTTTAAATTTAAGGCAATTTTGCTAAAAAAAATTCTATTGTAGCAACCTGTTGATTTGAAAATCATTAAAATGTTTTAATTCAATATTACTTAAAGAAAGCGAAAAGTAATTAATCATGATTTTATGTAGACATAAAATAATTAAGAACCCTAAGTTCTTAATTATTTTATGTCTATACTTTGTACTTAATTCCTTTCTAAAATGATAAAAATAAAACCTATAACCTAGAAAAATGAGAAATTAATGTTTTCTTACACTTTCCAAAACTATGGTAGCTTCGGAAATGGCAATAAGACTGAAAGCTGAAGAAAAAATTAACCATTTTAATGACATTTGTTACTTCATTTTGGAGATTAAGCGACTTTGGCTCTTTGAGAATAGAATAAAAAGTGTTTGTTTGTTGTGGATGAACAATAGATAATTTACTGTCTCATTAGGCAGGGATCTGTAGGTTAATAATAAAAATTAACGGGGCTTGGTCATCTAAGTTTTAAAATTAATATTCTTTCAACAGATGGCAGCAGAGAAGAAATGAGTCAAAGTTCTTCACAAGTTACATCACTCAACTGTCGAACCATTAGAATTGGGTCATACAGATACACACCAAAAGAAAAGGTACAATATTTTATACAGGATAATTTTTTATTCAGTGCGTAAATTTTTACAGGGTGTTCTACCCATGAATATGAACAACATTCACTATGGGACCATCTCTGAAATCACGAAAAAAAAATCATCAGATTCATACATTTTGGTCGAGTAGGTATTGAACTTTTATAAGAAACAGCTGATTTTTTTTTTGTGATTTCAGAGATGGTCCCATAGTGAAAGTTGTTTATATTCATGGGTAGAACACCCTGTGAAAATTTACGCACTGAATAAAAATTTATCCTGTATAAGTTGTAACAATTTAATCTTTTACACTAATAAAATAGAAACTATTTTTTTTCTAATAATGTGGGTACTAATTATAATTTGAATAAGTAGTCTTGGGCCAGTTTATGGCATGCAAATAATATCTGACTATTTTGAATAACAAGCAATTCATATTATATAAAAAATAAAATATTATAATGTTTTATCAACTACTAGGTTATATTAGGTAGGTAATGAAAAACTTAACCTAATCCAAACAAATGAGGAGCAATACCTATGTTTTTTAAGAGATGTTATTCAAAGTAGAATGTATATCATTCTAATTGGAATCTCAATCTGGCAAAAATACAGACATACATAGACTACTAGAAATAAAACCCTTCCTTTTGGCTTTGTCGTAGTGGGGTAGAAATACAATCAATTAATGAACATTTTTGACAAGTTTGTAAACATTGATTTTGAATGTGTTTTAAGCACGAGAATTGACCTTCAGATGTCTCTAACAAATTGTTTGTTAATATTGTATGTGGTGTTGTCACATGTGGAGTTTTCTTTATTTCTTATGAGCTACAAAATTACTGACTTCTGATGATGAACTCTAATACTCGGAACAGAAAATTCAAGCATCCTTGTGCTGCTAAACTTCCTGCATATTATAAATGAGACAGTTCTGACTGTGTGTGAATGAGCAATAAACTTTGGAATCCAATTGAATCTTCAACTTGAATTGTTGAGTTTGTTGTTCTTAATAAATATTTGAAATTCATTTTAATGTTTTGCAGGTTTACATATCAGCAAAAGGCATAAAAATTGTGGCACCCTCACTCAAAAATGAATCAAGAGATGTGGCTCTACAAATACAACTCAAAGAAGTTGTCAGAATCTTGGTACATTTTGGTAAAGGGTTACCTGTCATTTTTTTATACACTATGAGCAAATGTGGTGGCTATATTAGGAAAGCATTGGATATGACGGAGGAATCAGGTAATTTCATTCACAAACATTTTATACAGGGTTATTTGTAAAATGCCAACAACCTCTTAAGAGGTCATTGTACTCATCATTATGAACAACTTTTACTATAGGACCAAACCTGAAATCGCGAAAAAAAAATCAGCTGCTCCCTATATTTTGACGAGTTATGCGAACACAAATATAGGGAACAGCTAATTTTTTTTGCGATTTCAGGTTTGGTCCGATAGTAAAAGTGGTTCATAATGATGAGTACAATGACCTCTTAAGAGGTTGCTGGTGTTTTACAAATAACCCTGTATACTTTTTTTTATTTTTATTAATGTAACTTTTGTAAATTTATTATTATTTTTTATTATTTTTTATTTACAGGTCCTTATTATAATCCAATGTCAAAGATAGACCCTTTCAAAAGGATAACATTGCTACCAGAAACTATATCAGATGAAGCAAAAATTACGTTAAAAGTTTTATTTGGTAAAGTGATGGACGAATTGAATGCTCGTGAAGCCAATGATATTTTAGTGAGAACCTGTCCTAAAGAAAGCAATAATGTTGCAAGAATGGCAACAAGATTGTCAAGTGCCGCCATTGCATCTGGAGCTAAGAGGTGTGTGGCCCAGCTATTTAAATACAATTTTATGGTCAGCTTATCTATCCCACTCATGGGCAAATACCCAGTTATTAATTTCATTACTTTTAGTATTCAATTCAAGGGGTAGATTTTGACATTTATTTTGTGTATTTACAGTTCTAACCCTGCAGAAATAAGGCAAATCTTAATTTATCCACCTGGGAAAGGTGGTATACCTATAAACACTGAAGACTACATGTGCCTAGCCCAAGATCAGTTTTTAAACGATGTTATCATAGATTTTTATTTGAAACATTTAGTTCATGATGTTTTAACACCTCGTCAGAGAGAAAAGACTCATATTTTTAGCACATTTTTCTACAAAAGGCTTACTACTAAACCATGCAAAGTGAACAGAAGTTCGAATCCTCATGAATGGGATAGTAATTTGACTCCCGCGCAAAAGCGACATGCAAGAGTCAAGACTTGGACGAAGAATGTCAACATTTTTGAAAAAGATTTTATTGTAGTTCCTATTAATGAAAATTGTCACTGGTTTGTTGCAATTATCTGCTACCCAAGCTTAGACGGCTGCCGGAGTACGATAGATAACAGACTCGTTACCCCGCAGGAGATCAAAAGAAAAGGTGAGATGCAATTGATGTTTTAACTTACAAATACTCTTTTTGTCATACTTTTATCTTAAACAACTTTCTTACAATTTCAGAACGCAGATCGTCAATGCAAATAGGTAACACAACTATCACTCCATTAAATAAACAAGAACAGCTTACATTAAGTTGTGACTCGGACAATCTTAGTGAACGAGATGAGGCTGAAGCTGAGGTAACCTAAGTTTAATCATTCGCAATTCTTATTCCAACTTATAAAATACAGTTTCTTGACACAAAATCACAAATTTATTCCAGGAAAGCGATTTGGACATGCAGTGTGATTCAGATGAAGAAGAAACAGAAAAAAGTCCTGTCGAAAAGAAAGTTGAAGTTCAACCAAATAGAAAAACGGAACCTATTAAACAGTATGTATCTATCTATAGCAATGAAATCGTCGAGAACAGTGTAGTTATCATTTATAACCAATATAATAATTCTGTATCTGCTTTTAACAGCAACTTTGCAACTTTTATAGCATTATAAAGCAGCTGTTATAGTCTTATTTTCTTTCATTCTCAGATCAGCATTGGAAACATCTGTAAATCAGCATGGAAAAGATTCTATTATTAGGTGTGTTTTAACACCTATCATAACCATTCTATCTGGATTGTCTCTAGTTCTTAAGACCTTTATGTACTAAATTATGCTCAAGAATATTTTTCATTCCAGGCCATGTATACTTATATTTGATTCGTTAGCTGGGGCATCTAGATCCAGAGTTGTAGCCACATTAAGAGATTACCTCACTTGTGAATATCAAGCTAAAGTATGTATATTTGTCCAACAAGTAACAAAAACAGGTAATATCTATTACATCTTTTTAACAAATACGTTATGTTGCAGGTCTCTCAAAATAAAATTTTCAATAAGGATAATATCAAAGGAAGTTGTCCTAAAATACCGCAACAAAACAATTTCACAGATTGTGGGTTGTACTTGCTGCAGTATGTTGAACAATTTTTTAAAGTGAGTATCAAAACTACAATCACACGGTGTAAAACGACTCATCACATAGCCGTCGGCTACACATTCTGTACAGCAAACTAAGTAATGCTTTACAACAACAATAATTGTTGGGAAACGAATTTTTGGTGTGAAAAACGCTGTTTACGGCAGCGCGCAATGTAACGCACGCAAAACATTGTGCTTACGGGTGCACGCAAAGGTAAAGGGGTCGTGGGGTATTTAAAGTCAACATTAAAAACTTGTTAGTTTTGACCTTCTATATATCCATAACCAGAGGGTTTCCAGGTATGGTCCAGTACAAAAATAAATCATTATAACTGGAAGAACAAGTGACTCTTGCAAGTCTATTGATAAGATTCTCAAACTAAATGCTGATTTTGTTTTCAGGATCCTGTATTAGACTACTCGTTGCCCATAAAACAACTAGCCAGTTGGTTCGACGAAATAGTCGTAACTCGAAAACGTGAAGAGATCTCAAATTTATTAAAACTACTGATGCACAAATATAACCCAGATTCGCATTTGGCTTTGCCTGATATTACATTCCCTACTTTAAATGGTATGTATTAAGAAAGAGAATTAGCATGTAGTATTTATTGTATTCGAGAGTGCAGTTTTAAAGTTAGAAATAATATATACTTCTAAATTAATATATTATGTATTTCTAATTTATTTACTTACTTGAAACTCACCATTATAAGATGCACAAGCATGACTTGAAAGTGATAGCTTGAAGTTAATATGAAAATATGAACAGGTTTGTACCTTGCATCAAGCTCATTCGATGCTTGGTAAAACTGCTCACTTAAAATACCCAACCGCTACATTTTTTCCCTGGCGGTGTTTGTGTTAATATTCTGTTCTACTTTTTAGGTAAATTAATTGAAACTGAAGACCAACAAGAAGAAGGCTCTGACGGTGACAAAGGCAGTTCAAGCAAATCACAAAAAACGGAAGGAAAGGAGTCTGAAGCACCAACTCTCACATTAGTAAAACAAATGCCAACAGGTGACATAGTAGTGAAGCGAAACTATGCTGACTCTTCCGACACTATTCACTTGCGAAAAACTATAAGACTTTCAAGTGATGCTGAAAATAGATCTATGGTCCAAATAAAGCAAGAATTTATCAAGAAAGGTGATAGCGAAAATCAAATCTTGATTCCTATTAAGTTACATACACATACCAGTGACTTAGTTAAAGACATTCAAAATACTTTAATAGTTAATAAGAATAATAAAACTTTGGGTGATAAAAAGCATGGTGTACATAATCAGAATGTATCAAATATGAACTGTATTCGACAAAACATTGGTGAAAGTGACAGCCATCATTCATTCCTGAAATCGAGAAGGGTAAACAAACTCGACGATGCGAATGAAACGTGTAAAAAATTCAAAAAGAATGAATGTTGAAACTTGTTGCCTGTCCATATACCATGTCTATTAAATTATTAATAATTTAATAAATAAAGTGTATAGTTGTTTTATGGACTTGTAAATATTAGTAATTAATACTATTAACAATATGTATTTAATACTGTACCTATTTTATAATATAAAGATAATTGTAAAGATTTAAAATTTTACTTGTGTATCATATTAGCTTCCACGAAATACAAAACCGAAAGAAAATTAAAATGTGACTATCTTTCGTTTTGTGATTTTTTTTTTATTTAAATAAAGTATTTAATAAGCTCTTAGACGAAAAAATTAAACGAAATGAATTAAATGTTGCTATGATTATTAGTATTTCCTCTTGTAGGGCTTGACCCATAATCCTAAGTCCTAAAAACCTTTCGAGAAGCGCGAACTCTACACTCTCCTGTTGTACAGCGAAACGTCGATCGGTGTGCGAAGAGAGCGCGCGATGTGTAGTTCGCGAAGCATTACATGTGGCAACACGAGCCCACCGTCCAGCAGTTAATTATTTCCAAGCATTTCTTCGACTGCTATTAATGAAGCACCCCAATCCCCTGTTTGGAGCGGCCACCCGATACACTCCCGCATAAGTAGAATTCGCCGACAAAGGCATACTCTTACTATTTGAGAAAACTCATTTTGCTGGAGTACCGTTTTTTTTTTGAGGATTGGAAAATCATCAAATGACTCCTCCCGCTCTGGGTGAAGCAGGAGGGAGTGTCAGACTTACTGACTAAAACCCACCCGTGTTCCTTCCTTAGCCCTTTATGTTCCACGGCAGCGGTAACCCTTTCGGACGATCCCGCTACCCTGGCAGGCTTCGGCCCTTTGGGCCCCGTCACTCATGCTGACATTTCTTTGAGGCGCGTGTGGAACACATACACGCCGTCCGGCACGGGCCTGGTCCTGATCGGACGGTGAGTTACCCATTACTCACCGCCCGCAGGCCCGCGCCTACGGTGGCCGGGAGTCGTCACGCGGCTCCCGACGCCCGGAGCGTCTCCCGCGGCGGCTGAGGCGTGAGGTGCGCAAGGTGCGTTCTCTCGCCCACCCCGCCACCACCTTCGCTAGCATGACTGCTTCGCAGAAGGAGGTGACTGCCTCCCACTCCCTCTCGCGCCGGCGCATCGCGTCGCGGCGGCATAGCGATCGCTTTACAACCGAATTCGGTCGCAGTCCCGAATTGACAAGTGAAATGTATGGAGTGACAGGACTTTGCGACCGAATTCGGTCGTAAAGCGATCGCTATGAATGTCGAGACTGCTGGGCCTGGCAAAATCGATTTTCAAAAATTCGTTCAGCCGAGGTAGCTTTTGTTGCGTATGTAGTAAATGTTTGTAAATAGCAAAATTTGTGTGTGTGATATGGTTCTTGAGTTATTTAAGATTTTGCTGCGGTAATGTTTTGGGATTTCCCAGATCTCGAAAACGACTCAACGCAGAAGATTGAAAAAAATACCAATAAGAGACCTTAATTTGTTAAAACATTACTTTTTGATTTGGTTGCCGTAAACCAATGGAATTAAATGGTTTCAAAAATCAGATAAAACGGATTTGCAAGTAAACCAAAACACTTATAACCAAATAAACAACTGTAAAAAATACCCATAGTAGACGCTTAAAACATCAAAAATATTAAATTTTGTATCTTTACATTACACGATAAGAAGAAAAAAACAAAGTTGATTAATTTTTAGATTGGTCGTAGCTACTTTAGCGATGAAATCAAAGAGTATAGTAATATAGATGGATGAAATACGCAGTTCCCAAAACATTAAGAAACGTGGCATACTTTAAACAAATTAAAATTATTCATGAACATGGTATTCCAGTTAAGTAATTTCAGCTTTCAATTACGGCTGTAATGAAAGTTATATCAAAATCAAGAATATGGCGGATTATGGCGAATCGAATCACACACAACAACGAAAGCCAGTAAACTTTTGTATGCGACTATCCACAAAGTTTTCATACAAAAATGTTGTTGACTCTAGGGTTGTCCCAAAAAAAAAAAACATTATTTTCTTTAAGTTTTATTCACTTTTTTTTTTAATAAAACGAATTAATATTTATGAGTAAAAATCACAAATGAATGAAATGCTTTTTTATCAATACTGACTCGTAATTATTAATATAAATTTTTTTTTTTTTTTTATAAAACAGCTTTACCAGAAAATATTTCAGTTTATAACTGTGAGTATTGGTATAAACAAAAGGCAATCTTCTCCTGCTTCATTGCGTATGATTCGGCATTTTTTCATATAACTGCAATAGAATTAAGACTTACTTATATACAAAATCATGCCTGTAATCCCCGAATGGTTAGGTAGAGATACATCTCTGCCTCACCCTTACAGGCGATTAAAGACATAACTGGCGAAATAAAAATAAAACCAAAAATATTTTACTGACATAAAAAGGTGTAACATTTTCAATTCAAGCCATTAGGGACTCCTGTAACACATGTCTTCATCCGATATCGGAACATTAACTTACTAAGTATGCAATAAAATTAAAATATCGTAAAACGAAGGGAATTTAGTGCATGCAAGCTTCGGTTTGACCGGGTTCCAAGCTGTGTAAATTCATGCAAATATGACATTTACATAGTAAAAATATATCATAACTAAAATCAGACTAGTGACAACCTTAGACCCAGGCAAAGTTGTGTCACTCAAGTTTCCAAAACAGTGCACAACATTGCCTACTAAGATATTTTAATGAAATCGTGTCCTTTTAATAAAAATATCAAGCAATACGGAAAGTAGATAGGATTTTCTTGCCCTGGGTTGTTATAACTGCATAAAACACCTTTTCTTTAGCTAAAACTTCAAAAGTTACACGACACTAAAAATTTTCACCCGCTCGCGCTGGTGTTTGTCGTTGTCGCACAACTCATGACAGAGTAACAAATTGTTACTGTCAGTTTTTGGTATCTTCATTGTTAGTAACAATGAAGATACCATTACAAAAAATGAAAAATATGTCGCCCTAATGATGTAAAATCACTACCAAATGGTAGAAAATAAGAAACTACTAAGCAAACGCGAAATATCGTAACTGAAACGAAATAGGCAGACTTGGGCTTAGTTGGCAAAGTTGCGGCATTCTACGGTACTAAAAATGATTTTAGTGTAACGAAAGCTTGCCTTGAGCGTAACTAAGATTCTAGTTTTAGCGAGAGGAAGAAATGGAAGAATCATTCCATGAAGTGTGAGTGAGACAGATAGTGACGCTTTCGAGTCATACTGTTTCTTTAGGATACTTTCTCTTTCACTGCTCCCCAGTAAAAAAATCTAACGAATTTAGATCCCGGGAACGGGCTCGCCACGAGATCGCACCAGACCGCCCTATCCATCTGCCCGGATATTCTTCATTGAGTTACTGTGTCACGGAGCGGGCATAGTGAGCTGGGCAGCCATCTTGTTGATAGGTACCTCAGAACTCTGTTATTTATAAGCCGATTTGCAAAATCCTTTTTTTATTTGTAAGGATATACTTTCAGATTGGTCCCATAGATATTTCACCAAAAACTTCAATAAACTGGTTTTTAAACTAAAATTACCTACCTACTGGTAAAAATTACAACTTAAAAGTGAAAAATAAAAACTGTTTTGGAAGTCGGTGGTTTTTTTTTTTTTTGCAAAAAAGTTTTTTATTAATTAAGGAGAGCAACGAAAATCGTCAACACTGTCGGCACCACATGTGACTGTTCCTAAGTTACCCTAGGCTGATAAAATTTTAGTTTTTCCTAAGTATATGGAATATTACAGTTAAGATCGGCTCTCCCATGATTTCAAAAACTGAAATGTTGATTTACTTCGTCGTTGACTATACCTACCTACATATATTGTAGCGCTAGCTATAGGTAAGTCTGAACATTGGCCTCCAAGTTAGTTGACATTTTTCCACTTCAGCTGTGATACCTACCACACTATGGTTTTCTGTAGCATCTACTTGGATCGATTCTCGTTTATTATCCTTTAGTAAGGATTGATGAAGGACAGCCTTACGGCCTTGCCACGACTTTTTGGCTTAGCGAGTAGCGGCGCGATGTCGGCAGGTGGGCCGCTTGTCCATGCCACGTAATAGTTTTCAAAGTTGCTATTAGGCAATCCCTTATTAAAATTTTCGAAAATGCGTATCCTGTTAAGGTGGATGCTCCAAGGTAGCCCGCGAAATTCAAATTTTCTTACGTTTTTGCAATTTGCTGGTTAGTACTAAGGTACGTTGATTAAAATATGATTCGCAACCGTAACAAATATGTATTTATAGAATTATAATCATTAGAATCAGTAATACAACTTGTTATGGAATGCAATGGCCCTAATTTTAGATCTAAAATTAGGGCCGAATTGTTACAATTTTCTTTAATTTGGTTCGTTAATGTTTTTTTAGTTGCCAAATTTATTTGAACATGCAGAATCCTATAAGGGAAGGTAAGTAATTGCTCCCAAGCACTTTGTGAGTTCTCCTGGGTCGCAAGACGGGTACAGCATCAGATCAGCAGCAACAGATCGTCTCGCGCTCTCTTTTAATACAGGGGTAGAATTTTTTAATTTTGGTAGTTTTTTCCATAAACTTTATAGTGATGTTGATGTTGGAGATGCGGCTGGGGGGCACAATGATACACTATGCGATTTGTGGATCTTGCCATAGTGTATCTTCAGCCTCCGTTCGCCTTTAAAAAACCGTGCCTGTAAGCAATGTGGACATCTCACCAGCTGAACATTAAGCGATGTAGCAGGTTGACTAGCACAGTTTCCGGCGTCGCTACAGCCGCCATTGAACATGTATATAAAAACACAAAATTACAATAAAACTTACCTAAAAAATAATAATTAATAAACTATATACACACGCACTCAAAAAAAATTAACTAAAAACACTATTTCCATTATTTACAAAATGTCACTATGAAATTCTCATCTGTTTTTAGAGGCATGAAGAACAGGGTGTAAAGTTCACTCAACCTCCATGGAAAAGGGAGGATCCTCCGACCAGACGGGTGTTGTGTCTGGCGGGCAATTGCCCAACGATTGATGTTGGGAAATTGTATGTATGCTAAGTGCGCGGTAAACTCTGCTTGCGAGATGCAGGATTCGCGTGACGTCAGTATGACGCGTTGCTCGCATGTGGCGTTGTAGATACCGCTACATCACTCCCCTCCGGAGACCGGAGGTCGATAGTGGGCTGAGTCTTGTATCTTGCGATGCTTGCCAGGCCAGCTGAGGTTCCAGTGAGTCGGAACCGGTTGCCGCATAGTTCACGGTGAGTCGGAACTGTCTGCGGAGATGTCCCCAGTGAGTCGGGGTGGCGCTGCGTTCCAGTGCGTCGGATGTTGTACAGCGCCGGGTTGAGGCTGGCTGCTGCGTCGACCAGGAGAGGGTGCTCTGCTTGTTGACCGGCCGAAGGTGCAGTGTGCTGTGCCAAGGTTGCTGATGACGCTGAGGGTGATGACCAGGTATGCGCGGACACTGCATGCTGGTGGTCAGGATACCCGTTGAAGCCGTGGATGCTGGCTGGCTGGGTGACTCGCTGCTGAAGCTTGCGGGAGTGATGATGATGACGTCACGCTGAAGTGTTTGCACGAAGGCTGCGCTGACGTTCATACTCGGGGTCACCAGTTTGGAGGCATGAGGAACAGGGTGTAAAGTTCACTCAACCTCCATTGAAAAGGGAGGATCCTCCGACCAGATGGGTGTTGTGTCTGGCGGGCAATTGCCCAACGATTGATGTTGGGAAATTGTATGTATGCTAAGTGCGCGGTAAACTCTGCTTGCGAGATGCAGGATTCGCGTGACGTCAGTATGACGCGTTGCTCGCATGTGGCGTTGTAGATACCGCTACATGTTCAAATCTGTTGACGACTGGGTCGCGGAGTGGGTCGCAGTCGCGCTCGGAGCCTGGGGCGCTGCGCATGCAGGGTGCAGCCTTCAAACCCGTTGCCTTGGCTGCAGGCGTCGCGTCTTCGTCGTTGTTTGAGATTGTAGGTATTATGATGTAAATTAGTTGGAAAAACACAGTTAAATCCTTGATTTTATGACATAAGACTGTTTAGGCTGATGCCGCTGTGAATTAGTTTTTATGGGCTATACAAAAATTGACGGGAGGTAGGAAGTGGTATAAATCTGTTGTATTGTATTAAGCATTTAAATACAATATTTATTACATCATCATTTTTAAACAATTAAATTTTAATTTTTATAAAGATGTTGACAAGTTGACATTCCGTCATTCAATCCAATTCTTTAATGATTATAATTCTAAAAATGCATATTTATTACGGCCGCGAATCATATTTTAATCAACGAACAACAAAAAAAATTGAATTTCGCGGGCTACCTTGGAGCATCCACCTTAGCTAAAGTGATTAGTGCGGTATTAGACCATGGAATTAGTATGTACTACATAGGGTGGCTTAACGTCATAATTACATGGTAACACTGTGCTACCCGCCACCCGTTGTCATTTGACAATTTTGACAGTGACAAGTGACAACGGCAAGTCAGGACTCAACTCAAGAAGTCAAGACATCAAGTTATCAAAGAAAGCCGGAAATCACAGGCATTATTTTTAAATAAAAATACTTTTCGAATAATATTATTATCACACATGGCTTCCAATGGCAAAGTGGATATTGGGTTCTTAGAGGAAAAGAACAGTTGGCTATTACACCCAAGGTTCTTTCCAAGCAAAGTAGGAGGAAAACCCGCATGGTTAGATCTAAAAGACTTGCCAAGCCCAAATGAACTACTTTGCAAAAAATGCAACGACCCATTGGTGTTCCTGTGTCAGGTATATTTTAAAAATCTAACATTATTATGGTCACCATATGTTTTGATACTACAAAACAAACAATGTAAATATAGGTTATAATAAAATTATTCTTTGCTTTTTTTAACATTTCAGATTTATGCACCATACGAAGACAACAATACAGCTTTCCACAGGACAATATTTTTATTTGTATGCAGAAATGGATCATGTTGTCAAACCAACAGTTCAGATAGTTTCATTGTGTTGCGCTGTCAGCTTCCAAGGAAGAATGTTTTTTATTCTTTTGAACCATATGAAGAAATAGAAACTGAAGTATGGTTTGCAAGACCTGTTTTACCACCTCCGGATAACTTGTGCTCATGTTAGCTGGCAGACTATTTCATAAAAATTCTGTTGCTATCCGGACGGTAGGAAGCAAATTATTATTCATTATTGAGTACATACCCATGTATCTTTATTTCCCTTGTATTATTGCAGGATTTCCCAATGGATGAGTGGCCCAATTTATGTAACCTCTGTGGTTGTAAAGGACCTTCACATTGTTCAAAATGTAAGAAGACTTATTATTGCAGTCGTAAACATCAAATCCTAGACTGGCAAAAAGGTCACAAGCAAACGTGTCCAGAATTACAGGTGTGACATCTTTAGATCTCTAATGTATCTATTATTATTCAGTAGAAAAAACTGAAATGAACTAGTGTTAGTATTATTATCAGTAATCTATATGTTGCAGACAGCTGACAGCAAACCTAACAATTTTGTAGTCACAGATGCAGGGAAATCTGTTTTGTTTAAGGAATGGGAACTTATAGTAGATGAAGAAGATGAGGTACTATTATTTATTTATTCATTAAACTAATTAGTTAATTATTTTAACCAGTGAAATAGAAATATTTCAAAATTACGATTTTCAGGAAGATTCCAAAGATGTGGATGTTGGTGAAGAAATGGATAAGTTGAGAAAACTGATGGAAGAGAAAAAAGTTGGTACATTGAGTAATGTTAGTGAAGATGAATTGGAACAGTATACTAAGGCAATGCCTGAAGACAAAGTCTTTAATAAATTCAACAAAAGGGTAGCTAGGCATCCAGACCAAGTATTGAGATATGATAGAGGAGGGCAACCTCTCTGGGTTACTGGAAACTCTGGTGACAGTATTGTGAATGTGCCTAACTGTCAATACTGTAATGGGGAAAGGCAATTTGAATTCCAAGTAAGTTTTACATTTATTGGAAGAGCAGTATAGAACTTAGTTAATTATACAAAATAGTGTAAAACATTTTGAAAGACTAACGGCCGAGTTTCTTGCCCATTCTTCTCCATACAAAAACTACCTTTTGGAAGGGGCCACTAGAATCAATTCAATTTTATTGTAAATTTTGACATTAAAAAATGCCTTTTATGTGGCTATTTAAAATAAATGCTTTGACTTTGTTGCAACCACCCCACTTTTAGGGGCCAAAATTAACGAAGGTCAAATTTCAAAACATTGAGATTTCTTCCTCTAGATAAATTGGATGTGTTGTGTTTTGTATGTGTTTAATAACTAGCAAGTTCTGTTTTAGATAATGCCACAACTTCTCAACTTCATTGGTGTTGGTATAGAGCTCAATAGCATTGACTGGGGAGTACTTGTTGTGTACACTTGTAAATCAAGTTGTAATCAAGGACCAGCATACAAAGAAGAAGTCATTATAAAACAAGATTTGTCGAGTTAAATATTATATACTTAAATAAAGTTAAAGCTACACATTATTATTTTCCCTTCACAGGCGGCTTCCCATAGTCCTCTGATAAGTAGGTCATTAGGTCATTCAGTCCTGTAAACTCTGTTCTTGATGTTGGTGGGTTATTCTTTGGTAAAACAGGTAACATTTTACCCATTTTTATTCTAAACTCCTTTAGCTACAAATAAAAATAAATCATTAATCAACCAGTGGAGTAAGTAGGTAGTTATAGTTTTGATAACTTAATAATTTATGGTCACTTACATTTTTGGCACCAGATAGTTTCCATATCCCATAGCATATTAATGTAGTGCCTGTTATAGCGTAAACAGTGCCCCAGCCAAGAGCCCTTAACGCAAGAATAGCACCAGCATCTGCTAACTCAGGACTGCCATGTAAGCCTAGAAAAAATAAAAAGATTATAATCAAAATCAAAAGTCATTTATTCAAATTAGGCTGAGAATCAGCACTTTTCGAACGTCAAAATTACAAAAGACAGTCCCCCAAAAACGCCTGCTCTTCTTATAAAAAAACAAAATCAAGATTAGAGGATGGAAGTAAAATAAAAAAGGTGAACCATTATTACCTTTGTTAAAGTATTTAGGATCTGTTTTCTTGGCAGTAGCTACTGTTGCACCGAAGCCTACGAAAGCGGAAATCCCAGCAACTGTTGCCAAAAATGAGCCAGCTGTAAATTAAAATGATTATAATTCAACATAATAATTTTGTTCAAAGCTCTTTACAATCTAACATTTTTTTTTCTGATTTACTGTAAAGAATATACGTTTTAAATTAGACTCGATTTGCATCTGCTTCTGTAAGCAAAGCAGTTGGTGAGAAGCACGTAGTATCTTTCAGCAATCAAGAGGACATAATACTATATATTTTTGTCTGAAGTAAGGATTTTTTTAATGTTACTTTATTATATTTGCTTATCCCTTCTTGCACTATGTTTTAAATTGTCTAATGGCTATGTTTTTGGTATATAATAATGATGGGGATGAGTGCTGATAACAGAAATACAGGCATTGCCTAGTTCGGTTACAGATGCTAGTTTATATTGTTAGTACATATTATTGCCAAATTGTGTGTAACTAAGTACTAAGATTTTTTGGAGACAATAAATTATTATTATCTATGTACGGACTAAAGGTTATACTAAAACTGTTACATAATATTCGTGCAAATTGTTGAGGTCTACTTAACTTTTATTCGGTGGAGGCGTTCTTCTTTCTCCACGGTATCCATTGTTTTACATAATATTACTTTTTTATTTATATTTTCCTTTTACCGCGATCTTCGAAGTTCCCATACGTCATGGTCATTCTGTCACGGATTTAGGATTCTAGCATTGTCATTTGGTATGTCAAATGTTAAGTTTAATGTCAACCACTCTATGGAATTAGTATGTACTATGTAACACCACAGACTGTCAAAATGACAACACATGTAGAGTATTTTACAGACGCCAGCAGGTCAAGCTACCCGAAACTGTCAAATTTTCCCAATCAACCTTGAACCTTAATGCTTTAGTGACAAAGTTGAAAATCTATTACAGACGCCATGACCTGCTGGCGTCTGTACAATATTACTCGGAATCAGAATGGACAAGAATTTGGAATTAGGCGCCATAGTATGGTAACTTCTATTCAGAAAAAAGCTATCCACCGGTGTGTTTCACATGGCTATTGGAGGGGGGTACCAAAATAAGCATCCTTTGCCTATCTGAATTCAGCAAATGAATGATCGGGACATTCAAAACCACCATGGAAACCAACTAACGCTCGTCAACCACCAGCTGTCAGATTGTTATGAATCATTCAGTACCGAAAAAAAGCAGCAAGATTAGCGAAGTGTATAAGAAATAGAAAGCGATTCTGAACGTTCTAGAGTTGTATAGGAACCGGAAGGTGTCTTTTTCTTTTTTCTTTTGGGACAAAAAAAAAAAGAAAAAGCCCGTAAAGTTCAAGCGTAGGGCGCAATTTAAGAGCGAGCGCAGTGAGCCAGGAAATTTTTGCACCCACGGGCTTATTTACAAACGATGATTAAAGTGACGTCTACACGTCCAAAATGTATGGATAAACAGTCTGTCGCTGATCACTACTTTAACACGTTCAGTGCCGGGAGCCCTCCTGGAGGGCTCACTCAAATCCCATATGGGATGCCGGGAGCCCTCGCGGAGGGCTCATATTAAATGTACGTTTTTCTTAGCGAATACAGCATTATAAACTATGAAAATAAAATTAGTCTTATATTTTAACAAGATTTATCAGTATACTCGTTGGTTTGCAAATACCAGCATTTTTATTTTCAAAAATAATTGGGAGCTATTTCAGGGGTGGTCAACCATTTTGCGGTTACAAATTCACTAAAAATAAAAATATGTGTCAGTCCAAGCGAAAAGGGTCCAGTGCGCGGCATTTAGTTTCCGAGATATAAGAGGTTTTGTAAAGTTGGGTATAAAAATTGCATTTCGCGATTTTAATTGGTTATAAATAAATGCTCAATTATCTACAATTTCATATAGTAAATGACTATATACGATGTTTCTAAGTACCAGAAACTTTATGAAAAAAGTTTACTAAAAAGGTACCAGTGGGTGGCATGTCGATATTCTGGGAATAAAATACGTTTCAATACCCCGTACTGATCACTTCTAATAATTTAATTATATTTTAAGATTAAAATGTTGAAACGACCTTACAATTGTATTAATTTGCAAACTAGATCAGACGCAATCACTTTTATAAGACAGTTTGCTAATGAAAACGGTTTAGTATTGCCGGGCCGATTACCAGGCCACCAATTTAAATCTGATTTAATAATTTTACCTTGTAGTATGTCTAAAGCGTATGTGTACAACAAATATTTGGAAACTATAGCTTTACTCGATAAAACTCCTATTAGTAGAAGTAGTTGGTATGATCTTTGGGAAGATTTTTGTCCATATGTCGTTATACAGAAACCGAAAACAGATCTATGTGCAACTTGTCAGAAAAACGTGACCACGTTGGGACGAATGGGTGGTTTAGATGAAAAGGAAAAAATACAGCTTGTAGAAAAGTCGAGGCAGCACCTTGATTTAGTGCAAAATGAACGAAAATATTATAACAATGTAATCAAAGTTGCGACTGATTCAATAACGGACTCTACTCTTATTCTTGGACCTCATGAACCATGTTCTTATGATGGCGTCATGCATTACTCTTTTGATTTTGCCCAACAGGTGCATTTGCCGCACAGTTCACAACAAATTGGGCCACTGTATTTCTTGACAGGATTTAAAGTCAGTTTATTTGGTGTTGCTGCAGAGCCTTTGAGAAAGTTCGTTTTGTACGTAATTCCTGAACCCTGTGCTACTGGGAAAGGAGCTAATGTAATAATTTCAATGCTACATCATTTTTTCGAAAATTTTGGTATAGGCGAAAAAGATGTTGTTTGTCATGCAGATAATTGTGCTGGACAAAATAAAAATAACTATGTCATGCAATATGCAACATGGCGAGTTTTAACAGGCAGACACCGAAGTTTCCGTATATCTTTCCTTCCCGTGGGTCATACGAAGTTTGCACCCGACATGTATTTCGGTCTATTCAAAAAAAGTTTTAGAAAATGGGAATGCAATAACTTAAAGGATATTCTTGCAGCTGCTGTTCAAGCTTGTCCGAAAACAAAATCTATAGTAGCTGTTCTAACTGGTGATGAGAAAGGAGAAACTTTTGTGAAAACTTACGACTGGGCCAATTTTTTTCAACCTGATTGTGTAACTATTAACCAACTTCTGCATTTTAGTCATTTTGAAACAAATGAAGATAATAGAGGGCACATGTTATGTTACAAAAAATATACTGACAGTCAACCAACTGTATCAAAGGTTTTGAACCCGAATAAAGTATACGGTTTTCCTTTAGAAAAATCCCCTGCAGGCATGACGTACGAAAGAAAATCGTATCTTTATAATAAGATTCGTGAATTTGTACGTGAAGAATCTAAAGACATTTTATGCCCGAAACCCATTCCAAATGTTGATGTTGACCACAACTCTGTCCCAACAACATCTGTCGAGTACTCTTTTCAGAAACCATCAATTGAAAAGAGTATTCGACAAAAACCAACATGTTCGTACTGCAAACAGGTTGGTCATAGGAATCAGGTGCGAGGAGGAATTTATTTTTGTCCAAAACGTAAGTTGGAGTCCCAAATAGAATAAGTTTTATTTTTATGTTTGTATTGGCTTTTTTCAAATATTATTGCAACAGAATAATGATTATTTTAGCCACTGGTACCTTTTATGACATTACATAAAAGGTACCAGTGGCTAAAATAATCATTATTCTGTTGCAGTAATGTTTGAAAAAAGCCTGTCTTGTTATTTTGTTAGTTCCTAAATAGAGTAAGAATACTTAATTTTAGTTTTTTATTGTTAATTACTATCGCAATAACTAACTTTTTATTAAATATCGGCAAGTGGACCTTTTTTACTAGACTGTGTATCCTTCTTTTATTTTGATAATAATTGTTTTAGTTTTGATGTCAAAAGTATAATTATAAGTTGATTCTATGGAAAACATATCAATCTACAATAATGAATAAAAATCTACGTAACAAGCAAGTAAAAGTGTGTTTTTTTTTCACTCAAACTTTCAAAATGCTTTTTCTCAAATCAAGCTTTTTCAGAATTTCAACTTCAAATGTCTGATAAAAAAAAACGTGTGCTACTTTTTGATTATTTTTTCAATCCATACTATCAATTGACTATTCTAGATACCGAATCCAGTCTTAACTCAATACCCCACTACTGGACCCTTTATGCCTGGACTGACACATATTTATTTTGAGATTATAAATTACGAGGAAGAGTTTAAAAATAGAAGCTTTTCAGGGTTCCGTATCAAAATGGTAAAAAAGAACACCCATGGTGCGACTTCGTTTACTCTGTCTGTCCGTTCTTTTGTAACAGCTGCTTATTTCAGAAACTACTAATGCTAAGACTTGAAATTTGGAATAAATATAAATAATGCTTGTCAATGTTTATAGCAAGTGAATGAATTGAAAAAATATTACGATGCCTTTACCTACTTTGCATTTTTACCTATTTTCAATCTGCAAAAATCTTTAACATGCATAGGTTGGTACTTACAAAATCGCAAAAAGATTAAATTCAAGAGTAACATAAGCGTTTTCCCTCGTAATGACACACTGCTTTATCTAAAAACATGCATTCCTCTTACTAAATTGTTGTAAATCGTTATTGTGTTCAAACATTTAAATAAAAATACAATAAATAAACGCCCAAATCCAATAGTCCATAGACAATGTACAGACGCCAGCACATCAAGCTACTACAATCTGTCAAATTTCTTTAATAGATTTTCAACTTTATCGCTAAAGCATTAAGTTTCAAGGTTGATTGGGAAAATTTGACAGTTTCGGGTGGCTTGACCTGCTGGCGTCTGTACTACCACTAGAAATTATCAGTGCTAAGGCCCAAAAAATGCACATTTTTTTAAAAATCAATTTGCAGCCCTATTCTGTCGTATGGTTGATCACAGTAATTCACAGTATGATACGCGGTTGAAATGATAAGTACCTACTAGGTTATTTGCTGAATAATAATAATAATAACTGAAATCATTAATATATTACAATGACTCTTGAGTTTTATTTGTTTGAAAATATTATGACTATTCTGTAAAAACATGACGTTTTCCAGCAAATTGTAATAGATATTGATAAAAATATGTTAGTAATTTCTGCTAATTTTGTTCGATTTTCGTTATGATATCTTTCTTCTATCCAATCTCAGCGTCTACATTTATTTCAAAACGAGAGTAGGTACCTAGTGTCTCAACAATTTTGGACACAGCATCAGCTCATCTCTAATTAATTGTATTATCTTCGGAACGGAACAAGTAAGTATTCGAAGTAACATAAAAGAAAGACAAAGATCAGAAGGCCAATTCTCGTAATTTAAAACGTTCAAAATTTAGTCGCAGTCTCATATCGGCAACAAACATATGTCAAAAACTTGTCAAAATGTAGGAAAATTAGAAGTATTTTTTGACAGATTGAGACTGAGACCAGACTGTGAAAGTTCTTAAAATTACGAGAATTGCCCATACTTCTCTACATACACGTCGTTTGGTATGAATTTTTGTCCTCTATGATTTCTAACAGCAATCACCTACATCATATTTATTCTGGCAGAATAGCTCATCGTATTAAGGTCAGCAGAAAAAAAAACGTGTTGAATAGAGCCAGTATTTTGCATACCGCCTGCTTACACAGAGCATTTTTCGTGATGGCCAACCTTTAATTTTGCCATATTAATATACGCTGGTGTATATTTTGTTTTCAAATTTAATGTCCCCGTTGAAATATGAAATGCAATTGTAATAACAAGTGCGAGTCGGACTCGCCCATGAAGGGTTCCGTTACGTTACGATTTATGACGTATTAAAAAAAAACTACTCACTAGATCTCGTTCAAACCAATTTTCGGTGGAAGTTTATATGGTAATGTACATCATATATTTTTTTTAGTTTTATCATTCTCTTATTTTAGAAGTTACAGGGGGGGGGACACACATTTTACCACTTTGGAAGTGTCTCTCGCGCAAACTATTCAGTTTAGAAAAAAATGATATTAGAAACCTCAATATCATTTTTGAAGACCTATCCATAGATACCCCACACGTATGGGTTTGATGAAAAAAAAAAATTTGAGTTTCAGTTCTAAGTATGGGGACCCCCAAAATTTATTGTTTTTTTTCTATTTTTGTGTGAAAATCTTAACGCGGTTCACAGAATACATCTACTTACCAAGTTTCAACAGTATAGCTCTTATAGTTTCGGAAAAAAGCGGCTGTGACATACGGACGGACAGACGGACAGACAGACAGACAGACAGACAGACAGACAGACAGACAGACATGGCGAATCCATAAGGGTTCCGTTGCCATTTGGCTACGGAACCCTAAAAAAGCTTAAAAAATATATGTAAAAAAATTGCGTTAAATAAACGGCTATTTCAAAAGACTAGGATCCTAATTCGTAAAAATGAAAATTTAGTGGAAATATATTTTGAAATTCGAGTTTGTCGTTCCCGCGATTTATTTTAGGTACCTATTGCTGCTTTTGTTTAACTGTTGGTGAATCATGAGCGGCAAGTAATTACATATGTAATAGATCACTAAACATTATGTACGTTATGTAATCAAAACGTAATTATTTTGTAACATAAGCTGTTACAAAATAATTACGTTTTGATTACATAAAAAACTACTAATATTCCATAATGTACCTAATTGTTTGTTGTTCCTATTCAATACAATAAAAAATTATTACATTGCGTGAAAATTTCAGAAAGGTTGGACACCCCTGTCTCGGGATCAAAGCGAGCGATCATACTTTTTCTTAATTTTTAATATTTCAATATTTCACGTCTCCACCCCACTAGTACATGTAAATACCCCCAGGGATACTAAATATAGCAATAAGACATTGTAAAAACACAATTTTACTTCGTTTTACAGTGTTTTATAATACGGTTTATAACCTAATGCCGCCGACCCTCCTCGAGGGTTCACTTTAGCGCAAACGTAATGCCGGTGACCCCCCTGGAGGGTCCACTTGCAATATGTATGGCGGCATCCAGCATGAGCTCTATGAAAAGTGGGTGGAGTCGAAAGTGTTAAGCAACGTTTATGAATAATGGGGTTAGTCTCAGATAGGTAAAATTTTCTTTTGTTTTAAGAAATTTTAATAGGAGTTATTTTTTTAGCCTATGTAGAAAAGTTTAAAAATGAAGAAAATGTATGATGGAAGAGCGAGCGAAGCGAGCTCGGAAATTCCAGCATTTTGTTTATATTTTGCATATGTGCGCCCTTCCCCCTTTCACTAATGCTTTCAACTGCGAACTGCGTCTTCTGTTCTCTTGATTTGATTAAAAACTACTTCTCGAGATTTGCGGGCTTACGGCGCGTTCACATTTAACGTCCGTTAAAACGTGTATGTTATTAGCGTATGTAGTTGTATGAGCGAGTTCACACATAATACAGTATTCCGGATCCAGTAGAAAATACCGATCCAACAAAATAATCAGCAATCCGTTTTACAGGTCCGTTTAAACGTATGTGTTATTAGCGTATATAGTTGTATGAGCCAGTTCACACATAATACAGTATTTCGGATCCAGTATACTGATCCGTTTATCGGATCGAGCTGCGCGAGGCTTGGAACGAAAGTCCAGTAGTGTCGGATCTCTTAAAATCAGTCCTGTGTGAATACTATCTCCAGTAGCGACGGATCCGTTAAAACGGATCCTGTAAAAACGTACGTATGTATATGTGAGCGCGCCCTTACTGCCAGCTCGTATAGCAGGGCAGAAGTTGAACTGCACTGCTTTTTTGTTCTATGATTAATAAGTACAAAAAAGCAGTGAAGTTCAACTTCTGCCCTGCTATAAGAGCTGGTGGTAAGCCCCTTGGGGTCTCCTAGGGCCGGGGGCAGGGGCAGAGGGGAAATAAATCGAATAACTAAACTTTTAATTTGAGCATTTTGAGAAATTGTCACTGACAGTTACTGTCAGTGTCAAGCGTTATCAATGTTTATCCGGAAAAAAAAGCGCGGGAATCATCGAATTTGGCGGTCGTGATTTTTCTTTCGTTTTCTTTTTAATAGTAAAAAACGTTTGCGATTGGAGATAAGTTGTGTAGATTTATGTAAATATTAATTAGATTAGTTAATTTAATTGTTTGTAGATAAAATTCTTCATATTTAGGGTAAGTTTTTTTTATATTTTATTTTTTCTGGCCACAATGGACAATGAACCGCCTGATCCGGGGGGCACAGTCCCCTCGGTCGGCCACAATATCACAATCTATGAATCCAGTATGGATACGGACTCGTCTATAGCCAGATCGGAGCGGAAAAGGGCTAGAGCTCCACGCAAAATATGCAAAAACTGTAATAAAAGAAGGCGAAATGGTCACTCAACAGGAACAAATAATAATGAAACAAATTGTCATTGTGATAATGAATCAGTAGTCACATTCAGTCCAAAAATAACTTCAGACGTGCCGGTACATCCAATTTTAATTCCAGAAAAAGCTACTCCACCTTCTGTGGATGGTCCCCAGACTGAAAACATCATAAAGTCAGATCCTCCCCAGAAGGCGCCACAGGTTGCTAGGGCATTGTACGAAGCCACAGACCTGTCACCATACGTTGTACACATTCAAAAAATTTTTGATACACAAAACTCGGCTCAAACGTTACACCCAATAACTTTAGGGCACTTTCTTAAAAAACGCAGGTTCAACAACATAGTTAACGGTTCATTAAAACGCATTGGTCGAAATAGAATATCGCTAAGCTTCTCTCGTTACGTAGATGCAAACTCTTTTATAAATGACCCAAGTTTGGCCAAAGAGAAATTAAAGGCATTCGTTCCAACAATTAATGTGTGTCGCATTGGAATTATTAAAGGCGTACCTACCGAATGGTCTCCAGATGAAATAATGGAAAATATATCTGTCCCCGCTGGATGCGGGAAAGTCATCAAAGCAAGGCGTCTAAATTACAAAATACACGAACCGACCCCTGTGTGGAAACCATCCCAAACAGTCGTGCTCACCTTTGACGGACAAATTTTACCAAAACGTGTTTTTTGTTGTTACAATTCCATGCCAGTGGAATTGTATACATTCCCAACAATCCAGTGTTTTAATTGTTGTCGTTTTGGCCATACAAAGGTACAATGCAGGTCGAACCCTCAGTGTTTCAAGTGTGGGGAGAAACATTCTGCTGACACTTGCAGTATTGAAGATGAAAGTAATAGCAAATGCTGTCATTGCAGTGGCATTCATTATGCCATCAATAAAAAATGCCCAGAATTTGAGAGACAAAAATCAATTAAGCATTATATGGCCCATAGCTGCGTGTCGTATGCTGAAGCGTCACAGATACATCCACCAATTTCAAAATTGTATGCAGATGTGGTAACATCTGCCACATCACATACCACTCAAAATTCTTTCTCATCACAACCTCCGCCTCAATCACGTAACACACCAATTGTCTCCTCACAAAGGAAAACGGTATTCCTTAAACCTCGGGATCCCCCAAAAACAGCTAAGGGGTACGACCGGGCAGCTCATCAAGCATTGACCAGTAATGAAGTTTCTGTGTCAGGGAATGGTGTTGCATTCCAAAATAAAACAACAAATAATAATGAGAGTCAAATTTTAAATTTAATAATCATGCTAATTAATACCTTATCTAAAAATAATAATATTGAACCGTCCAACGTTGCCACTATAATTGATACTTTGTCTAACTTATTTAACCTTAATCATAATGGATCCAAATCTATCCAAGATTGTCCAGTGGAACAGTCGCAGCATTGTGAATAAAAAATCTGATCTGTCCTACATATTAAACAAATACGATCCCTTTGCAGTCGCTCTCTGTGAGACATGGCTTAAACCAGGGTTCTCTTTTAGAATTCCTGGCTATGCGTGTCTAAGAACAGACAGAAGCGATGGGTATGGCGGTGTCGCCATACTTATTAAAAATAACTTGTCTTTTCAATCTTTTCCTCTCCCAAGTCTCAGTGACGATATATCTGCTGTTGCTGCTATTGTAAATAAAATCTGTATAGTATGTATATATTATTCTCGTCCCACTGTAAATATTCTTTATGAAATAAGTAATCTTCTTTCAGTTTTACCTAAACCATTTTTGGTAATGGGCGACTTTAATACACAACACCAGTCCTGGGGTAGTTCTAGTTCCAATTACTATGGGGAAAAGTTATTAGAAATTCTAGACTCTAATAATTTGTGTATTTTAAATACATGTCTCCCAACACGCCAAACAAATCCAGATGAGGGAATAAGTGCCCCTGACCTCTCAATCTGCACACCTGAGTTAGCATCGACATTATCCTGGTCTCCTTTACCATCTTCTTATGGTAGTGATCATTACCCTTTAATCATTTCTTTTCCACATAAAAAATCAACTACTTGCATTCCAACACCACGATTAAAGTATAGACTTCAAAATGCAGATTGGGATACATACAAAAATTGTGTAGAAGAAAAAATTCTTGCTTTAAATAATTCCTTACAACTACATGATCCTCAGTTATTATCTAATCAAATAACAAGAATTTTAATAGAGGTGGCAGATAATACTTTTCCTATTAAGAATGGTGCTACAGGAAAAATTCCTTCACCACCTTGGTGGGATGCTGAGTGCACTTAGGCCATTAAAAAAAGAAAAGAAGCAGAAAAAAATTATGGTCATACAATGACTCGTCACAATTTTGAGATATACCTAGAAACTGCTCGTACAACTCGTAAGCTCCTTAGGAAAAAGAAATTTGAAGGTTGGCAAAGATTCTGTGCATCTATCTCGCCAGAAGTTAACACATCTCTAGTATGGCAAAATATTAGGAGATTCAGGTCAGCATTCAGTAATACAACAGCTTCAAAACTCCCATTAGAATTAGCCAATGAGTTTATGGATCATTTAGCTCCTCCTTCAGTCCCCGAACAGAGATCTTTAATGCACTTTCCCTATGTTCCTATTACTGATTCTGAGTTGAATTCCCTGTTTACACTAAGTGAGTTGAAGGGAGTCCTCTCACATGTTAAGGATTCAGCTCCTGGTGAAGATGGTATACCATATTCATTTATAGCTAATCTGTCTGACTCTGTTCTTTTAATATATTTAAATCTCATCAATACCGCTGCGATATCTGGAAACATTCCATCAAGTTGGAAATCTCAAACAATTATTCCTATTCTGAAACCAAATAAATCTTCTTCTAATGTTACTTCTTATCGACCAATTGCACTTTCTACAGTTCTTGCTAAAATTGCTGAACATCTCATTAAGAATCGTTTGGAGTGGTTTTTGGAAAGCAAAAACTTGCTAGCTACTTCACAGTTTGGTTTTAGGAAGGGTAAAAGTACGATGGACAGCCTTAGTGTGTTCACAACTGATATTCGCTTAGCCTTCTCTTCTAATAACTCTGTAATTGCTGCTTTCCTGGATATTAGCTCAGCTTACGATAATGTCCTGGTATCAATCCTAGAACAAAAGCTGAATTCATTACAAGTTCCAACAATGCTGTCTAAGTTCATAATTAACATGCTTTCAGAGAGATCTTTAAATCTTCACATTGAAGGTTATATATTTACCCGTTTAGTATGGAAAGGTCTCCCTCAAGGTTCTGTACTTAGTCCAATTCTCTACAATATTTACACTTATGATTTGGAATCCTCTCTAAATGAGTCAGTACAAGTCCTTCAATATGCAGATGATTTACTTCTTTATTTACCCGGTCATTCTGTTGCAAATATTTGTACTTCCTTAACCTCTTCTTTGTGCATACTGAAGACTTGGCTAGAAACCAATGGTCTGCACCTGTCAATTGATAAAAGCAACATTGTCTTGTTTACTAGAATGCGTAAGCCTCCTATAGTTACAGTAAGGTATAATAATATATCTATGCCCATTAAAAACCAGGTTAAATTTTTAGGTCTTATTTTGGATACACATCTTACTGGTTTACCACACTGTGATTATATAGCTGCTAAATGCGAACGAAATATAAACATAATTAGATGTCTTTCTGGTGTTTGGTGGGGAGCACATCCCTTTTCATTAAAACTACTGTACAATACCTTGATTAGAAGCGTATTGGACTATGGGACTTTTTTGCTGGAACCTGCTAATGTTGCTAGTCTTAAGAAACTGGACAGTGTTCAGTCCAAGGCACTTAGAGTGGTCTCTGTTAGAGTAAAAACTCTTTTTAGATCAATGTGACACCTTGTAAAAAGAAGAAAAGTGTTGTGTCATGTTGATATACCTTTTGACTTAGAAAAAGAATTCTGTTACTAATAAAATTAAAATATTGTTTGTGTTTCTAAGAATATATATTTGTACGATAATATTAGTTCTGCTTATTTCTGCCTTAACTGGTTATGGGCCCAGACCCAGAAGTTTGTGAAATGGAGCTTTCGAAAATTCAAATTGTGAAACTTGACGGCCACAATTGGATATCATGGAAGTACCGGATGGTAGCCTTACTGAGAGGTATGGATGGACTCATGGATATCGTGGACGGTAAAACACAAAGGCCAGCTAGACCCGTAGATGGAAGCGGTGATGCTGTAATAGAATCGTACAATAAAAATTTACGTAATTTTGTGAAGTTAGAGAGTACAGCCTTGCTCTTGATAACTAATAATGTGACAGATGAGACACTTGGCAAAGTAATTAGATTGTCCACACCGAAAGAAGTTTGGGACGAACTCCATAGATTATATGAGGGACCTAATGAGGGCCGACTCTATGATATATGTTTGGATTTCTTCAAGCTTAGGAGGGATCCGTCAGATGACATGTCGACTCATGTATCGAAATTGAAAAACCTGTGGCACAGTTTGAAGGAAGAGTTATTAAAAAAAGAGAAGGTAGAGTTACCTGAAGTTCTCTTGATTTGTAAGATCCTTGATACGCTACCGGAAGTCTATTTCTCGTTCAAGTCGAGTTGGCTGTTAATGTCAAAGAAGGAAAGGACTGTAGAAAACATTACAAGCCAATTGTGTTCACATGAAAAAGCGCTTAATGCTAAGATGGCTGATGCTGAATCAAGTGAGACAGCGCTTTATGTGAAGGTAAATAAAAAGGTTGCTAAGGGATATGACTATAGAGACCAAGGAACACTGAAAAAGTACAAATGCTTTATTTGCAAGGAACGGGGTCATCTCAAAAAGGATTGCCCAAGAGTTGGGATAAAGGAGAAGGAAAACAAAGCTCAAGGTTCTAACATGATGTTGCTGACGGTGAATTCAACAGATTCTAACAATGATCGTGATGATTGGTATGTGGATAACGGGGCCACTCACCATGTCACTATGCGAGGAGATCTGTTTCAAAATTTTGAACGTTTTGGTGAAGCTCACACGGTAACGACGGCGGATGGGAATGTTATTCAGGCTGTTGGAAATGGCACAGTCCATCTAGAAGCCAATGTTAAAGGACGAATTGAGAACCTCTATTTGCGAGATGTTTGGTATGTTCCCCAGATTAGCAAGAATCTTTTCTCTGTGCTTAGTTCACAGGACAAAAACCCAACGAGCGTATTTGAGTCTCGGGTTACAAATTGTTCCATGAAGATCAATGGTAGGATTGTTGTAACAGGAACAAGGCAAAGATGTGGCGGTCTGTACAAGATAGATTGCAAAGTCGTACGCCCTGCTGTTTCAGTAAACTTAATTGAGCATGGAGATATGCTGCAACTATATCATGAACGTATGGGACATCAAGATAAGAAACATGTCAAACGATTGATAAAGAAGGAGCTAGGAATAGAGACGCCAAATAGTGGAGAACTATGCGAAGGTTGTATCTTTGGGAAAGCGCACAGACAACCATTTGGTGTTCGCGAAAAAGCTACGAAACCTGGTGAGCGCATACACTCTGACGTCTGTGGTCCCTTCCCTTCAAGTATCTCAGGATATCGATATTTCGTACTCTTTAAGGATGAATTCACTCGGTATCGTTACGTCTATTGCATGAAACAGAAATCAGAAGTCCCTGAGAAGATGAGTCAAATGTTAGCTGAAGCGAAGTCAGCTGGACATACCATCAAAGAGATTTTAAGTGATAACGGAGGCGAGTTTGATAACGAGAAAGTCAGAAAAGAGTTGAAGAAATATGGTACTCAACAGCGATTAATTATGCCTTACACGCCTGAACAGAATGGGTGTAGTGAAAGGGATAACCGGACAATCGTTGAGATGGCCAGAGCAATGATGCATGCTCATCAGGAGCTTCCTCAAGTGCTGTGGGCAGAGTTGGTAAATACAGCTACTTATATTTTAAATAGAACGGGACCAACTACTGTTGACCTCAAATCGCCGTTTGAGTTGTGGTTTGGGAAGAAACCACAAATTAAGCATTTAAGGATAATAGGCTCAACTTGCTACGTGCATGTTCCTAAACAGAGAAGGAAAAAGATGCAGAAGAAGGCAAATAAGTGCATATTGATAGGCTATGACAACGATGATGGGTATAGGTTTTGGCATAAAGAATCAAATTCTCTAATGAGGTCCAGAGATATCACTTTTGATGAAAGACCACTGGACTCTAGTTTAGAAGATGAAGGCACAATCAAAGAGGTACAAGAACTAGAAGTACCTTTGTATGTGAGAAAGACATTTAAGGAGACACATACTACGCCTGTCACTGAAACACACGAGGAGTCACTTTTAGACAGAAGTCAAGATGTTATAAATACTCCTTTTGTAAATAGTAGTGATGATGCCGAGTTTGAAGATGCGCGGCTAGACCTGTCTGACCAAGAATCTGTTGAATTAGGGGGGGAGAATGAGGAAAATGAGAGTGAGGTCGTAGAAGAGTTGGCAAGAAGTGCCATGCAACTCAGAGATCGATCACTCCTCAAACGCCCGGTAAAATTCAACGATTATGTAACTCATGTCGATACAAGCGTTGACTGTCACACAGAACCAGTGACTTATAAGGACGCAGTTTCTTGCTCTGATAAGGATTTGTGGCGCAAAGCTATGAATAAGGAGATAAAATCTCTGGAAGAAAATGGAACGTGGGTTCTTGAGAAATTGCCCAAACATCGCAAAGCCATTCCGTGTAAATGGGTCTATAAGGTGAAGTTAAACCCTGACGGGACAGTAGACAAGTTTAAGGCTCGTCTAGTGGCAAAGGGCTTTCGCCAGAAGAAGGGTCAGGACTATGATCAGACCTTTAGTCCTGTAGCCAGAATGACAACGGTTCGAGCTGTACTCAGTGTAGCAGCTAGTGAAGGCATGAAGTTGAGTCAGTTTGATGTATCAACAGCTTTCTTGTATGGGTCTTTATCTGATGAAGAAATTTATTTGAGACAGCCAGAGGGCTATGATGACGGAACAGATCGAGTATGTCTTTTAAAGAAAAGTCTATACGGCTTAAAACAAGCTCCTCGCTGTTGGAACAAATGCATTTTGGATTTTTTCAAGAATATAGGCTTTAAGGTTAGTGATGCAGACCCATGTCTGTTCACTAGAGAGAAGTCAACGGGAAAACTTGTAATAGCCTTGTATGTGGATGATGGGCTCTTGGCTGGGACAAATCAGGAGCTTATTGATGAGTTTATCAATGAATTAAAAGGAAGGTTTGAAATAACAACCAAGCCAATCTCCTATTATTTGGGTTTGGAGATTAATGTCAGAGAAGGCGACATAAGAGTACATCAGACCTCATATGTGCAGAAAATCTTAAGGAGATTTGGAATGCAGGATTGCAGACCTGTAAGTACGCCGGTTGTGAAGGAAAGTTTTGGATCTGAGAAAGCTGAAAACAACGACGATTACTTCCTGAGTAACTACCGACAAGTAGTCGGAGCACTTGCATATCTGATGGTCGGTACCCGACCTGATATCGCGTACGCAGTGAGTGTAGTATCAAGAAGCTTAGAGAATCCAACTCTAACTGATTGCGTGCGATTGAAGCGCATACTTAGGTACTTACAATATACACCAGATATGAGCATCATATATAAAAGAAGCTACAAAAAAGGAATTTTGGAGTGCTACAGTGATGCGGACCATGGTGGGGATGTAGCAACAGGAAGGTCAACGACGGGAGTTTTATGTCTGTATGCTGGAGGTGCTGTATCATGGCTAAGCAAGAGACAGCAAAGCGTAGCTATTTCAACAACAGAAGCTGAAATTGTTGCAGCCAGCGAGGCAGCGAGAGAGAGTATTTGGCTTGCTCGTCTTCTACGGGATATAACAAATTTGAGCGATTTGCCTGTGCTAAACGTAGACAACGAAGCAGCTGTAAGACTGGCAGAAAACCCCGAGTTCCATCGCAGAACTAAACACATTAGGACCAGGCACTTCTTTGTGAGAGAACTTGTTACGAATGGAGAGCTACAGATAAATAGAATCTGCAGTGAGCTTCAGCTGGCAGATCTACTAACTAAACCGATGGCTAGGCCAAGATTGGTGAAGCTTGCAAAATTACAAGGTCTTCACATTGAGAGAAGGTGTTAGAGTAAAAACTCTTTTTAGATCAATGTGACACCTTGTAAAAAGAAGAAAAGTGTTGTGTCATGTTGATATACCTTTTGACTTAGAAAAAGAATTCTGTTACTAATAAAATTAAAATATTGTTTGTGTTTCTAAGAATATATATTTGTACGATAATATTAGTTCTGCTTATTTCTGCCTTAACTGTCTCAGGTGCAATGAAAAGCAGTCCTATTAATTGTCTTCAGGTGGAATGTGGAGACCCTCCACTTCATTTACGGCGTCAATTTTTAGCTGATAGATTTATGGCTCGGTGTTTACAATTTACATATCATCCTTTGCGAAATAAACTTTCCATTCTTTCTGAAGAAGTAATTTCATCCACTTACTGGAGGCATAAAGCTACTCCGTGTTTAGTTAAAAGCTTTAGAAAATACAATTTAATTGAAGCTCCTTGTCACCAGTCTGAATTTCTTCCTTTATTTCATTGTAATTACAGTTCATTAATTATGTCACCAAATATACATTATAACCTTAACATTTACCGAGATGACGTATGTCATAACCTTAACTTCAACTTCACTATCGATAGAGACTGGAAGGGCTGTCAGCTCTTGTTTACAGATGCTTCGAAGCATGGAAGAGACTCATGTGTGGGAGTAGGTGTATACCACTCCCAATATAATATCGTCCAAAAAATAAAGCTCCCGCCCGAATCATCTGTATTTACGGGAGAATGTTACGGGCTATTCAAAGCTGTCGAATATATACTTATGATGGGCTTACAGAATTCACTCATACTAACTGATGCAAGGAGTGCCTTACAATCTTTGGCCAGATTCCCTTTCTATTCTCATAATACGTATATTATATTTGAAACACGTGAACTCCTTTACAAGTGTTCTATTAAGGGGTATTCAGTACATTTTGCGTGGATACCCTCGCATTGTGGCATTTTAGGTAATGAGAGAGCTGACCAGTTAGCTAATGATGCTGTATTGTGTGGAGACGTTTTTCCGTACAAAAATAACACCCAAGATCTGGCAGTTCTGCCCAAGGTTTATCTACAGGAATCCTGGGGTCAGCTTTGGTCCGGGCAATCAGCGAAAGGGAAATTTTATCGTACTATTCAGCCATCCATTTTTGTTAAACCTTGGTTTAGCAAGTACAAGTTATGCAAAAAGATTACAACAATATTCATACGTATGCGATTAGGTCACGTGTGCACTCCTGCTCATCTTACCAGGCTTGGCATTGTACAGAACCCTGCGTGTGAATGTGGCGCTGAAGTGGGAGATCTGAACCACCTTATTTTTTCCTGCCCCCTTTATGACCACTCCTCACTTTTCCAAAGTCTTGTTTCCCTCCGAGTCCCTTTACCCACTTCTATCTCATGTATTTTATTTAATTTTAATGTAGATATTTATAAAACCATATCTCTTTTCCTTGTAAATAATGATATAGCTATTTAAACATTAATTTATAAACTGTTTTTATGTAATTAATTTACCATTTTGTTCTTATTTTTCGCACCGAGTCGGCCTTTTTGTTGGGCCAACTGGTGCCGTTATATGGTTTGTTTTCCGTTGTATTATATTTCTCTACTGTTATCTTGTTATATTAATATTATTGTTAATTATTTAACACCTAATCTCCTTTCCATTTCCAAATTTCCCGTTGTAATATTTTATTGTTTCGCGAGTACTTGATTCTTACGTTTTGTTTTTGTTATCAAATAAAATATTGTTAGTGGCAATAAGCACGAATAGTGCAATGCCAAAACGAGAAAAAAAAAAAAAAAAAATGTTTATCCGTATTTCCATTATTTTGATATTTTCTAGGTTAGGTTTTCGTGACCACTGTACCAGGAACCAGACTATTTAAAACACGCACAAATTCCTATAAAAATGAAGAATAAAACAAATATCATGGACTTATTTGGCGAGGCGGAGTTTAATCAGAGCTATGTTAAAGTTTGTGCACCAATGGTCAGATATAGTAAAGTGCAATTCAGAACTCTTGTGAAAAAGTAAGTTATTTGTGTAGAACGTGTGGAATAAATTCAAGTATTTTGAATATTATACTAGTAGAAATGCATGTTATGTTATGATAAAAGGAAAGTCGCAATTTATCTCTATGCTATTTGTTTCAGCTATGGGGTAGACATATGCTTCTCGCCTATGATATTAGCGGATTCGTTCTGTCAAAATTCAAAGGCTCGTTTCAGTGAGTTTGCAACTACAGCCAATGATACCCCTTTGATTGTACAGTTTGCAGCTAATAATCGTGATGACTTTGTAGATGCCTCCAAACTGGTTTATACATATGCAGATGGTGTGGATTTGAACTGTGGTTGTCCACAAAAATGGGCTATGAAGGATGGTTATGGGTGTGCACTTTTATCAAAACCTGAAATAATACATGACCTAGTAAAAGGTATTAGAAACAGTTTGCCCAATAACTTTAGTGTGTCTGTTAAAATAAGGATACTGAAAGAATTAAACCGGACCATTGAAATGTGTCAGCAGTTAGAAAAGTGTGGAGTAAGTTTCTTGACAGTTCATGGAAGGACACCATCACAGAAAAGTGGTGACAAAGTAAATGCCGTTGCTTTACACGATGTAGTTGATTCAGTACAAATACCCATAATTGCAAATGGTGGGATAAAGTCACTGGAGGAAGCAGATTATTTGCACAACCAAGTGAAATGTAGTGGTGTGATGGCTGCCAGTGGCCTTCTTACAAATCCTGGACTGTTCAGTGGCGCAGCAAGAACTCCATTAAGTTGTGTAAAAATGTGGATGGACATGAAAGATAAAGAAAGTGATAAAATTACATTTCAGTGTTACCATCATCATTTAGTTTTTATGTTAGAAAAAGTGTTGACAAAACAAGAAAAACTAGTGTTCAATCATCTAAGTACATTTGAAACTGTTGATAAGTTTTTACATGAATATTTAATGAATTCTGTAGATGATAGTATAGAGTTTAAGTTTAATCTAGATGAATTTATTGATTGTGAATTTGCAGATGAAATAACACTTAAACATTCCAGTAAATGTAGGGGTTGTGGAAAAAGTGTGTGTTATTGTATTTGTTATAAATATGATTCTAGTACAACAGATGGGAATTATTTTGTATCTTGTGTAAAAGATGATGATTCACTTGACTTAAATATTTTTGATGAAACTTGTTAAATAGTAGTGTATTTTGATAATATATATTTAAATATTTATTTTAATGAACAAATATTTGATTTATTTTATCTTTTTCATTATTTGGAATCTATCTGGCTAATAAAATTATCATCATCGCCTGCCTAGCCTTTTCCCAAATATGTTAGGGTCAGATTCCAGTCTAATCGGATGCAGCTGAATACCAGTATTTTACATCGAGCGACTGCCCATCTGACCACAATCCCAGTTACTCGGTTATACAATAACCCTTGATAAGACTGGTTGTCAGACTTGGGCTTCTGATTACCTATATGATCTGTCACAGATCCACAAATGACAGCTGGGACCAATGACTTAACGTGTTTTCCGAGGCACGGAGGGGTCTCGGTATGTAAAGATGGTCACCTATCCACAGACTAACCGCAGCAAGCGTAGCTTAACTTAATCGATCGATCTGTGCCGCTGTTATTATTTAGCCAGAATTCCTCAGGGCATTACTCTTGTTCCCATTTTACTTACTTTACACAACATACTGGTGTGTTTGGTATAAACAAAAATTTATCATTTTCTGTTTTTACATACTCAATTTTTTTAAACTTTCGTTTGGTCTGTTCTCTGTAAATCTCTTGCTAATAAAAATACATGTAACAGTTTGATCAACAAACATAACTATTCCGATTTGTATTATTATATAAAGTTTTAAATGGTTGTTCATTATGGCGGGATATCAACACAAAAACAGACACAAAGTTACCGGTTTTTACAATTACATTTCACTTCTCGTACAAAACAGTCAAAGACACAATAATACAGTTTGAACACTATTATTTGAACATTGGACACCATAAACTAAACTTTTGGCGGGAACGCCCAACGAACCTACGCACACCCACTCACAGTCGCGGTTCAAGGCAAGGGGCACTTTCCTAAATATAGTGTATAGTCTATGGGGGCACTGGTTGCGTCCCGCCGCCGCGCCGCATAGAACGGCGGCGCGCGCGCGAACACAAAGTGACGCACTGCGCATGCGTTATTCGATTGTATTATTAAAGTAGCGTAATTTGCTATGTACAGATTTAACGAGTTGCCTACAATGGTCATAGTGTAAAATCAGCCTTTTGGACTTATCATGTATGTCGCCGCCAACTAGCTTAATTAGCCTTTCAGTTAACAGCCTAGCCTTCTTACTTTACGGCTCCGAGCAACTAGCGGCCTGAATGATATTCAGCCAATGCGTCTATAGTGACTGGCCCAAGCTTAGGCCTTTAATACAATAGGGTGATTATGTGACGAAAATGTTGATATAAGCAGTTAGGTAGATAGTTCGGCAGTTCATAGGTTAGGTTATAACTGCGACCAACCATATGTACCTACATACCAAACACCACAAATATATCTCTTTTCAACTTAGAAGTTTTGCATACCTTCCAAAACAGCAATTAAGTAGGTACCTACTTAGTTAGCTTAAATTCGACCAATTTCTGAATCGAAAATACTAATATCCTTTAGCATTTTGGTTAATTTATATATATAAAGGACATAGACTAGTTTTCGTCTCAGAAATAATCCTAGGTAATGAGAGAGATTTAAAATAGTCCCTAGTCATTATTAAAATCCTCTCGATCAATATATTAGATAAGTAGATACAATTTAAAAGTCTTAAAATTAAAAATTTAAAAAACCCCCGACTACGAAAAATCCTATAAAAAGAAAAAAATAACCTTGAAATTATGACCCTACGTAAGTACGTATGAAATTTTTTGATTAAATATTGTCCTGTCGGGGGACCGCTCTAATTATTAGCCTAACTTTCTGTTAAAGTTTAAAATAGTAGCGGTCCCCCGACCGGACAATATTTAATCAAAAAATTTCATACGTACTTACGTAGGGTCATAATTTCAAGGTTATTTTTTTCTTTTTATAGGATTTTTCGTAGTCGGGGGTTTTTTAAATTTTTAATTTAATTTTTTATTTCATGCTTTTTGTAGGGACTCCTTATTATTTATTTTCTTTTATTTTCTTGCGTTTTAAGATTCAGGTAATCTGGTATTTAATCAGGTTTTTTGTAATTCGCCATTTTGTGGTGGTGGCCACCTTGGATTTGAAATTTGTCATAGTGTATATAGTATTGTACTAGTCAAGCCCTTTCATTTGATACCCATATTGAGGGAGTTGTGAAAAAAAAAATGTAATTTGCCATTTTGTGGTGGCGGCCATCTTGGATTTGAAATTTGTCATAGTGTATAGTATTCTACTAGTCAAGCCCTTTCATTTGATACCCATATTGAGGGAGTTGTGAATAAAAAAATGTAATTTGCCATTTTGTGGTGGCGGCCATCTTGGATTTGAAATTTTTCATAGTGTATAGTATTCTACTAGTCAAGCCCTTTCATTTGATACCCATATTGAGGGAGTTGTGAATAAAAAATGTAATTCGCCATTTTGTGGTGGCGGCCATCTTGGATTTGAAATTTATCATAGTGTATAGTATTCTACTAGTCAAGCCCTTTCATTTGATACCCATATTGAGGGAGTTGTGAAAAAATATGTAATCCGCCATTTTGTAGCGGCGGCCATCTTGGACCGATTTTCATCAAACATAGCTAAGAACACTCCCGACAAATTCACCTTTCAAACAAAAAAAACAAAATTAAAATCGGTTGATCCGTTCGGGAGCTACGATGCCACAGACAGACATACACACACACACACACACACACACACACACACACACACACACAGACACGTCAAACTTATAACACCCCGTCGTTTTTGCGTCGGGGGTTAAAAATAACTTTGCTAACATTTAGGTAGGTACCTAAGTAGATCGTAGGTTAGGTTAGTATGTACCTACGACAAGAGCGTGACCGGCATAATGTTAACTTTCGAGTATTATATCGAAAAACAAATGATTAACAAGTAGATGGACTCTTTGCCTAGAATGTATCGTGACAGCAGGGTCCGTTTGTAGAAGGTTTTCAGAAAAAGCACTTCTCCCGAATGTGTCTCTTACCTACGCCGCGCTCCACGAGCCACCTGCTCGTGGAGCGCGGCGTAGGTAAGAGACACTTTTGGAGACATGAGGAACAGGGTGTAAAGTTCACTCAACCTCCATAGAAAAGGGAGGATCCTCCGACCAGACGGGTGTTGTGTCTGGCGGGCAATTGCCCAACGATTGATGTGATTGATGTTGGGAAATTGTATCTATGCTAAGTGCGCGGTAAACTCTGCTTGCGAGATGCAGGATTTGCGTGACGTCAGTATGACGCGTTGTTCGCATGTGGCGTTGTAGATACCGCTACATCACTCCCCTCCGGAGACCGGAGGTCGATAGTGGGCTGAGTCTTGTAACTTGCGATGCTTGCCAGGCCAGCTGAGGTTCCAGTGAGTCGGAACCGGTTGCCGCATAGTTCACGGTGAGTCGGAACTGTCTGCGGAGATGTCCCCAGTGAGTCGGGGTGGCGCTGCGTTATACTCCAGTGCGTCGGATGTCGTACAGCGCCGGGTTGAGGCTGGCTGCTGCGTCGACCAGGAGAGGGTGCTCTGCTTGTTGACCGGCCGAAGGTGCAGTGTGCTGTGCCAAGGTTGCATCCACGGCTTCAACGGGTATCCTGACCACCAGCATGCAGCGTCCGCGCATACCTGGTCATCACCCTCAGCCTCATCAGCAACCTTGGCACAGCACACTGCACCTTCGGCCGGTCAACAAGCAGAGCACCCTCTCCTGGTCGACGCAGCAGCCAGCCTCAACCCGGCGCTGTACGACATCCGACGCACTGGAGTATAACGCAGCGCCACCCCGACTCACTGGGGACATCTCCGCAGACAGTTCCGACTCACCGTGAACTATGCGGCAACCGGTTCCGACTCACTGGAACCTCAGCTGGCCTGGCAAGCATCGCAAGTTACAAGACTCAGCCCACTATCGACCTCCGGTCTCCGGAGGGGAGTGATGTAGCGGTATCTACAACGCCACATGCGAACAACGCGTCATACTGACGTCACGCAAATCCTGCATCTCGCAAGCAGAGTTTACCGCGCACTTAGCATAGATACAATTTCCCAACATCAATCGTTGGGCAATTGCCCGCCAGACACAACACCCGTCTGGTCGGAGGATCCTCCCTTTTCTATGGAGGTTGAGTGAACTTTACACCCTGTTCCTCATGTCTCCAAACTCACGTTCATACTCGGGGTCACCAGTTTGGAGACATGAGGAACAGGGTGTAAAGTTCACTCAACCTCCATAGAAAAGGGAGGATCCTCCGACCAGACGGGTGTTGTGTCTGGCGGGCAATTGCCCAACGATTGATGTTGGGAAATTGTATCTATGCTAAGTGCGCGGTAAACTCTGCTTGCGAGATGCAGGATTTGCGTGACGTCAGTATGACGCGTTGTTCGCATGTGGCGTTGTAGATACCGCTACACACTTTTCTGTAATCGCAACCAAAAGACCCCAAAATATCGCATAATCAAGCTGCAAAGTAGGTACCTATTTCAAGAAGTAAAAGACATTCATGACGAAATAGATAAAACGTAGATAACTGGTCAGCACCCTAATTGTGTAACAATATTAATCTCAATCTGAATCAATTTTAAGGATATTGCTAATCCATTGATTCATATGTACAGACGCCAGCAGGTCAAGCTACCCGAAACTGTCAAATTTTCCCAATCCACCTTGAACCTTAATGCTTTAACTATAAAGTTGAAAATCTATTAAAGAAATTTGACAGATTTTAGTAGCTTGATGTGCTGGCGTCTGTAGGTACCTACGAAAAATTTGTCTGCTCAACAACGTAAATATCGCAATTAATATTGTTGAACTGTCAAAATTAAAGCCGCTTATCGCGGTAAATTGTGTAGGATGTGTTCCGACGAAGAAAAGGCAACATACTTACAACTTTAAAACGATACCACGGTTAACTATTCGTTATGGCTAGGAAATATTGATGAAAAAGGGTCCTAAGTAAGTATTATATTACAACATCAGGAAACGGTTAGTGGAAGCCGATTTCAAATATAGAAGTAGACATCAAAAAAACCAGCCAAGTGCGAGTCGGACTCGCGCACGAAGGGTTCCGTACCATTATCCATAAAAATCACGTGGAAACCTTAAATATTTATTTTATTTTAATTTTATTATTAAAGTAAAAATACAACTGAGTATTTTGTGAATATTTCAAGTGCCTACCTGTTGCCATTATTGATATCGAGCAAAAAAGGGCAAAAAAATCGCGTTTGTTGTATGGGAGCCCCCCTTAAATATTTATTTTATTTTGTTTTTATAGCAGCAACAGTAATACATAATTTGTGAAAATTTCAACTGTCCAGCTATCGCGGTTCTTGAGATACAGCCTGGTGACAGACAGACGGACAGACAGCGAAGTCTTAGTAATAGGGTCCCGTTTTTACCCTTTGGGTACGGAACCCTAAAAACCGTTCCTCAGCGAGACACTTTATAACACTTTTTTAGTTATAAAAACTAGCTTTTCCCCGTGACTTCGTCCGCGTGTTATAAGTTACAACAAATCCATAATTATAATTTTTAAATCGGATGAGTACCTAATTTCAGAAATTACCTACTACATGGAAACTTACACAACTTAACCTCTTTTTAATATTACCTACTGTACAAAAAAAAAAAAAATGGAAAGTAGGTACTAAACCGTGTAAGCAGAGTGGAGTTTGAGTTTTTTTTGTACCTACTCGATAAATGGCGTTACACATATGACGCGATTTTCTGAATCGCGATATCACCTGGGTTAGAACATAGGATGCTTTTTATCGTACGTTCCCGTGGAATAATTTTAGACATCCGCGCAGGCGAAACCGCGGGCAAAAGCTAGTCTGGAATAAATCTAGTTGATGGAGGTAAAGGTATGTAATTATTACAGGAAAACAAAACGATGTCACTAACCAGCACAGATTTTGGAAATCAGCAAAATCGTAAAAAAATTAAAGACGAATGGCATTTCTGATGTCTTGGTCTTCTCAACTTTGAACATGGAAAAATAATCGTATAGCGAGTCCGACTCACTCTTTGTCGGGTTTTCTTTTAAACTTTGCCCTAGGTACACTAGAAATTTCTCCTGCGTCGTGGATACGAAAGTCAATCAAGCCAATTCGTTTGCTTACCATCTCAGTTCCTACGTTCGTCCATTAGGGTATATATGTTCTGTGGTCAGTACACCCTTACTGCGACGATGTAAAAGACGCTATCAAAGTTAAATAGAATCACACCAAAGACGAGCAGCTGTGAACTGTACCTCCATATATATATCGTTTACATCATGTGTGTGACTACACGACTGACAGTTTATTTTTAGGTATCTAATTAATTTAGTCGTCTTTGGTAGTAACACAAGTCTGACATATAAACACAACTAGACAAACTTTAGAAGAGTCCAACCTAAATCGCGAGCTCTGTCAATCCTTGAGCCATTGCGCCAGCACCTTAATTGCATACACGGTCATAATCTGAATGATTTTGAAGGATATTGCTAATGCATTGCTTCATATGTCCGAAAAATTTGTCTGCTCAACAATGTATTTAACGAAATGAATATTGTAGAACTGTCAAAATGAAAGCAATTACTACTGCTATGGCCGATTATATCCGAATAAAATACTACCTACTGTTAGGGCCGATTATATATGGGTCTACCCTTTATAGCAGAACTTTTTATGTCATAATATTGTTTTGCATAACAGCGGATAGCATAAACTTCATTTCACAGAAAATCGTTTGGCAGACACTCATTTATCATACATTAAAAACTCATAATTTTACAAGTCAGAATCATCTTTTGGCATAAATTTCATATCCATAATAATTAAAAAGTAGAACCATCATATCGCAGAAAGTTCACAATCAGAATTGTCTTTTGGCATACATTTCATATGGATAGTCATTAAAAGGCAGAACTATCATACCTCAGAAAGTTTAGAGTTAGAATCATCTTTTGGCATACTCGTACATTTCATATCCATAATAATTACAGAAAATTCATTCATTCATTCATTCACCATGCATGCAGCAAGCATGCAGCATGCAAACAAGCATACACCATGCATGCAAGCAAGCATGCAGCATGCAAGCGAGCATGCAAACATGCAAACAAGCATACACCATGCATGCAGCATGTAAGCAAGCATGCAGCATGCAAGCGAACATGTAAACAAACACACACCATGCATGCAGCAAGCATGCAGCATGCAAACAAGCATGCAACATGCAGCAGGCATGGTTTCTGTCACGGCTCTGGCGCTGCGGGTCTCCGGCGGTCCCACGCGAGGTTATCGTCGCAGATGGTTTTAAGGGTTCCCTATCCATTTGCATAAAATTTTAAGACTAACTTGGCATACTTTTGTTTGTCTTAATTATATTTTCGCATAAATTATTTACGCATAACAGCTTACGCATAATTTCTCATAAAAAATGATTAAGCTCAAAAATGTTCAAATGATTAAGCATAACATTCTAAAGCACACATTTTTTAAGCATAACATTCTAAAGCATAACTTTTTTAAGCATAACAATAATAATAAGGCGTAGTCGACGGAGCCCCGCTTCGCGGGGCCCCTATTTCTGTCTGCAGGGTTTAAAGTAACCTAACACGAAGGGGATGACGGGGGCTCGTTCGCTCGCTCCGCTCGCTCACTTGAGCCCCCGTCATCCCCTTCGAACCTAACCTGTCCGAGTCGGGGTGCCCCAATTCCCGAGCTCGCTTCGCTCGCTCTTGCATCCTAAGTTCTCATTGCCTTTTTACTAAATCGAGATGTGTTAGACCTTGGGGCACCCCGACTCTTGGAAAAAGTGATTCAGAATCGAGTGAAAATAAATACGTAAAAATAACTCAAAGTTTCCGTTATTTCTATTAATTGTATACCTAAATATTACTATGCTAATAATCATTAGGCCTAGTAATGTTATGCGAATTAAATTTATGCCAAAACCTGCCCCTCAGCTCGCGGGCCGCCTCGCTCCTCCGCGCCTACGCGGGCTTCAATTACACTCTAGGGGTAGGGCAGACAAAACTACGTGGAGTCGGTTTCGCAGCGATTCTTTTCTGTCACTAACTATTGTAGCACAACATATTATTGACTTTTCACGACAGTATTTTAATTTAAAGTAAAAAATGCTATTGTATTGAAATGGCAATATGCCTAATAAAATTATTCCAAACGAAATTTTGCCATCTTCATAGTATGCAAAGTGAACGTTATGCTTAACGAAATTATGTGAAATTTTAACTTTGCCAAAGGTAGTTATGCCAAATAAAATTCTGCTATCTTAAAAATATGCCATTGTAAATTCGGACACATAAAAATTCGGCCAAACAATAATTATATTAAATGATTTTTATGCCTTAAAAATATTCGTTTAAAGAAGATTATGCCAAGTGTGTTATGCCAAATAAATTTCGGAGCATCAAGATTATATATATCCGTGGAATAAAATTGATGTCTCAGTTCTAGTATGGTTTCAGTTCTAGACTGTTTTTAAAAAACATACTTAATTTATTCTCAGGATACTTATCAGACTTCTTCTAGGTATAAAGTTTGGTGTGTTACGCAATTAGGTACCCCGCAGGTCCGGTTTATCTTTGCTTACAATAATTAATAGGTACCATTTTTACCCTACCTAAACCTAAATTGATGAACCTCTTTGTAGATCCCCCTCCCCCCCGTTAGGTATTTACATTACATTTAAGAAATTATGATAAGGCGGAGAGTGACAAACAGGCCGTCAAAATATTATATTTTCCAAAGTTTAATTATATTTACCAACCTACCCATGTTATGTGAAAAAGGAAGACAGGTCAGGCGGGTCACAGTTAGTTGGAATAGCCTTTCTAATTTAGATTTTATCTTCCTTCCTACTTAATCAGACGAAAAATAATTCCGAGAATTTGTGTAGGTAAGTTACTTCGGGCTTTAATTGCTGAGTTAAGTTACAATTACAAGTTTACGTGTAACACTGAGTGTGTAAACCGCCTATTAGAGAGCACATTAAGTCAAACATTACTACACTTATAAAGAGAAACAGTGACAATGAGAATATTAGACGAGCGTGACTTTAAGTTAAACATTAGGTATTATTCACGTTAGAAATATTAACACTTGCTAGATTGAGAGCAGTGGTGGTCCAGTGGTAACGGCCACGACTTGCGAGTTGTAGTTCGTAGGTTCGAACCCAGACAGGCGCTTTACTTTGTGTACGTTATTTCATCACCACTACTTTCAAAACGGTGAAGGAAAACATCGTGAGGAAATCGGCATGTCCTAGAACCAAAAATTCGAAGACATGTGACATTACCAACCCGCACTGGGCCCGCGTGGTGGATTACGGTCCACTCCCTCTCACAGAGAGGAGGCCTGTGTCTCAGCAGTGGGAACATTGTAGGCTCATTATTATGACAAATATTTTTAAACTTTGGCCCACATTAGGAATTCCGCCTGTACTTGCCTATCGTGGGTGCGTAAATCTCACATTTTTATTTACTACCTATCATCCAGACCGCTGTGGTCTTTGTTGCGCCACTTATTCTCAGCTGAAGCACTAAGCGGTGAGGGGCGGGTACAGGCTGTTTTAAGTAATTTTGGGCCTAGGTAATTTGAATAAAGACTTCTAATTTTGAGAGCCGGAAGAAAGCTATATGAATACTTAATTTTATCTGATTCGAGGTGGCGCAGGAAAATAGTAGACACCTGCCTGAAACTTGGGTGAAGACTTTGCCCAGGTTCCCTACTTGAAATGGAATGACGTTTGATCGAATAACAAATGCTTGAAAACTTAATAGGTAGGTACTTGAAATCGATAAATTATGAGCGTGACAGTTCACTATTTCAATGAAACAAAGTCTCAAATATCTTAAGTTCGAAACATCATTTCTCGAACGACCATTAAATCAAATTTCCATAAACCCCGTGCCCTGCAGTAGGATAGAAAAGATTAAATAAAAATAAAAACTTTTTTGCAAAAAAAAAAAACAACCGACTTCCAAAAACGACACTACAAAGTGAAAAATAACTTTAATTTCGGAAGTTGGTGTCGTTGGGTTCGCATTTTTGTTGTTTGCCACCGACTTCCGAAATTAAAGTTATTTTTCACTTTGTAGTGTCGTTTTTGGAAGTCGGTTGTTTTTTTTTGCAAAGAAGTTTTTATTTTTTCACTTTTAAGTTGTAATTTTTACCAGTAATTTTGGTTTAAAAACCAAACTACAGAACCGTTTTTGATGAAATTTCTATGGGGCCATTTGGGACGTACCTATACCCTTTCTAGCAAAAAAAGATTTTTTCAAATCGGTTGGCAAGCGACGGAGTTATGCGCGAACAAACATAAAAAAAAAATAACAAAAAATACAAGCATCCGAATTGAGAACCTCCTCCTTTTTTAGAAGTCGGTTAAAAAACTTCAACCCGGGCCATGGCCATGGCAGCATGGGGCTCCCATGTGGCACAAAAAAAAAAATATCCAAAACCTAAAATCCTTATTGATAAGTAGTGAGCCTAATGAAAATATAAAAATTGACGTACCTAATTTGCTTATGGTTTAAGAAGAAAAAGGCACTGTCTAATTCTAAAGCTTTCTTTCATTCATTCTCATCGATTCTTGCATTCAAACAACACAAAATCTAACCAATCCGACTCAAGATGCTCCAATTATCGAGCTTGCTATGCTTGGCATTTTTGCATTCTATAAATAAAATGACAATGCCAGTTTCATCTTTCTCCTGCCCTTATCCCAATTTATTTAGGGTCGGCTATACTTCTCTATGCAATGACAATGACTTGCATTCTCGTAGTGAAATCACACTGAAAACAATAAATTACCGCCCAGAATGCTCCAATTTTCGAGCTCGCTTATCAATAAAATCTTCGCGTATCCGAAATATCTAAGCTCCAATTTTCTAGCTTGCATCACTCGTTCTTGCATTTCTTAGCAAGGTCACAATGACTACCAAGACCTCCCGCGACTCAGAATGTAGGTAATTTTATTTACTTTATAAAAAAACAATACCCTCTTAGCTTCGCCGCAGTCGGGTAAAAAGGTCTCCCAACATATTTTGATACAGGCCCTTTAGTACTAGCTATGTCACTGACCTGGGGATAGAAGCCAGAACCTCATGCTCAGCTTTCGCGCTTGCTGCCACTAGAAGATCGAGGCGGTCAGTGTATTTATTGCCCTGAGCAAGAAATAAACGATTACAGTAAGTAAGTAATTACTAGTTATTTAAAAAAACTTAAAAAATTATACTCAAGATGCAGCCCTTTGGCTCCATTAGATTTCAAGAGTACCCATACGTAGTGGGTGGTGCAGTCTGGTGTTCCTACTTACCTAGTGGGTTTATACATTGCGGAATTATTTTACTTGCATTTTTTTGCCTTGCAATAATTGCAAGGCAAACAAATGCAAGTAAAATAATGCTTTCTGCATATAATTATTATACTTATATGCAGAAAGCATTGAAAGTCGTAAAAAATAAAACAGAATGGGTTAAAGCCGAGAAAGGAAGATAAGTTCGCTAAGTAAGGAGGCTAAGTTCTAAAGGTAGGGTCTTACCTACTTCTCGATGGGTGTCAAAGAAAAATATACCTGTGCTGTGCACTTAATAACACCGCGTATTGTATACTTAAACGACAAAGTAACAACTAAATCTGTATGATTAATATCTATAACTGTATGTTCCATGAATGTCTCGCACATTTGCACGAATTTGCATAACGAGTTTTGAATAAAACTGAAAAGCTCTTGTTGGAAATATTCACAAACAAGAATCTAACTATTATTTAGTTAGTAGGCAATCGAATATTTTTGTTGAAAGTCCATTATACGGGTTTTGTTGGCACACGTAAAGTATGGAATAACGCATGCCATTACAAGAGGAAGCAGTATGGTCAGCGGTAACACACATTGGAGCATGCATGTTGGATACCGTCAGTGTAGAGGACTCACGCGCAGACATTGGTTCGGTCCCCTGTCGGTGAATTTCCCGCGCTTTTGGACGAAAATATTTATGTACATATGTGGAAATTAAATGTTGGAGATTTCAAATCGCTACAGTAAGTCTAATGGAACTTCCTTGTTTTTTAAATCGCAGCGAACAATTATAAGATTTTTTCAACTTTTTCTGAAAATTTTATAAGATATTTTTGGTATATAAATTCGTGTTCTTAATTAATTTTTTATTTATACGTAGAAGTGGATAATTTATAACCTGTGTACTTTCCTAGTTTATTTATTTTTCAAAGAAAGGGTTTTTCAGTAACCGTCACTTTCAGTTTTTTCTGGTCATGGGTAATTAACGAACCGAACGCATACTACTTAATTATTAGAAACACGTAAAAATTAAAACACAAAAAAAAAACATTTAAGAATTTTTTACAAAAGCAATGCTCTATGTTTGTAGAAATCCGGTAAATCTCATGTTGTTGTAGGTGATTGTGTATGGTAAAGCTATAATTTTCTGACTTAGTATCTAAAGTTACTCAAGTGTCTACAGTGGAATGCATTTATTATGATTCTACCTTATATTGACCAACAGCTTAATTCGTAGTAATTGCAGTACGAAGTCTGGTTTTCATATAAAATTCTTTATAACAAAGTTTAATAATTTCGCTTATAGTTATGTCGCAGATGAATTATTTTTAAGACATGGGTGAAAAAAGTGACATCTACGTGACACACTACGGGTTGAATTTTCAATCACCTGATAACTTTATTCGAGGAATAATTTTGAAATTTGTACAGCTATTTCATACAAAAACTGTCAAACGTGATTTTATTCCTCGAATAAAAGTTATCTGGCGATGGAAAAACCAGCCCTAAGAAGAAATAAAATATATCGAATGTATCTCTGTATTACAATTTTTATTCTGTATGTTTTGTGTCAGCTCATGTTTCTTTTTCATGTTTTTTAACATACAATTTGTAGTTTAAGAAATATAGCAAGTTGTTTATTTCCGTAGACTATACTTTGTATGACGTGTTAGTCACTTCCCTTTTATGTCATAAAGAGGATTCTACTGTACAATAGACAAGTTAAACGATTTCGTTTTCATTCTTATACTAGTGTACCTACCTACAATGATAGTACGTTTAATTTGCTCCAACCTTCTATTTCATTACGTGTCAATATTGGCTTGAAGCTATTTAAAGCTCTCTACCATAGAATCTGACCATTTACTTAGTTCTGTGATCCTACATGTCGGTTTTAATTTTATGTGATAATGTGGGACGCATATCCATCACTTTTGGAAGTTCTTTTAAAGCACGAAGCATTGATGTCTCCAACTTTCTTATTGACCGTTTACATAGTGTAATGTTTATCTAAAATATTTTTTCTCTACCATAGGCCTAGGCAGTAGAAATTATTACCTATAATAATTTGATCCGTCGACGTGTACGGGTTAATAAATTATTGCGTCCAACAAAATTAACCGAAATTGCTTTATTTTGATGTTTCACCCCTAATCGAATAATAAGTTTTTAATTAGTACTTTAAAAACATTACCCTCGAGAGGCTTGTGGCTAAGTAATAACAGCCGCACGGGTCGATCGATCAGGTTAAGCTACGCTTGCCGCGGTTGGTCCGTGGATGGGTAACCATCTTCTTCACATACCAATATCCCTCCGTGTTTCGAAAAGCACGTTAAGCCGTTGGTCCCGGCTGTCATTCGTAGAACTTTGACAGTCGTTACGGGTCGTCAGTAGACCGAAAGTCTGACAAGTAGTCTTACCAAGGGGTATCGTATTACCCAGTAACTGGGTTGTGGAGGGCAGATAGGCAGTCGCTCCGTGTAAAATACTGGTATTCAGCTACGTCCGGTTAGACTGGACGCCAACCCCAACATAGTTGGGACTTTAAAAACATTACTCTCCTTTTGGCCTTTGCCACAGTCGGATATAAAACCAAGTGTAGGTATTACCTATTCTTTTTGCGACCGAATTATTCATTGTGACGGTCATTCAGATTTCTCAGCTTTCCAGCAAATCAAGTATACCAGCTAAAATGGCGAAAAAGCGATTCAGTATCTATTTCCGTTAGAATTGTAAAAGTCAGCCAAGTAAGAATTTTGTAGAAGTTAAGTCTGATGTGCTGAGTGAACAGGGAGCGCTGTAGATAAAAGTTAAGTCTGATGTGCTGAGTGAACAGGGAGCGCTGTAGATGAAAGTTAAGTCTGATGTGCTGAGTGAACAGGGAGCGCTGTAGATGAAAGTTAAGTCTGATGTGCTGAGTGAACAGGGAGCGCTGTAGATGAAAGTTAAGTCTGATGTGCTGAGTGAACAGGGAGCGCTGTAGATGAAAGTTAAGTCTGATGTGCTGAGTGAACAGGGAGCGCTGTAGATGAAAGTTAAGTCTGATGTGCTGAGTGAACAGGGAGCGCTGTAGATGAAAGTTAAGATCAAATATAAATAAATCAATGTTTGTTTTTGAGTCCAATAACTTCTATAGTGTTTGCAGTAACAAGAGGGAAGTAAGAACTAGAATGTAAGAACTAAACAAACAAGGCTGTCTCACTCTGAGCCTATGTTATTACAAAACTACGAGACAACCAGTGATGGTCTGCATCAGCCTCTTTATAGCAACCTTTTGGAAAGCAGGTCGGCGGTACATCTCATACCTATTCAACTGCTCTTCTGTGAAGTTGGAGTATACTTTTACGTTTGGAAAAATCAAAAAAGTATTTTGGTTCTAATTGGTATTTGGTGCCAATTCACCAATTCAACACATTTAGGGGAAAAAAATAACATTAAATAAAATAATATTCTTTATAAGCTTAAACTTAGCTTTTTACATCTGCTTTTAGAGATTATAATGAAACGTTTTCTTTTTTCTGGCCGTAGCATGGTAATGCGTATGAGTATCGGTCATTCTTGCATTTCTCTTCTGTGAGATATTATACTCTTACTGTCCAGTTACCTACTGCAAACAAGTAATACACAGTTGTAAATATTGGAAATTGCCTGAAATATTAGCCATAGATATCCGCTAGGTAAACAATAGTCTCCAGTACAAGTAGGACAAGAAAGAGGCTGCCAATGTTTCATGGATCACGGGTTATTAATCTTAATCTTAAAATACCTTCACGAGTTAATTGATATCGGCGAATCGGTAATTAACGTTACAATACGACAGCATCGATAGCATGTGTATTCTGGTTACTGGAATATGCTGTAGATAATTGATAATATACTAGAAACTACTTAATCTGACCCTAGCTTTCTACTTTTAGTAGTAGGTAGGCAAGCATTGTTGGAAAAAGCTTTTTAAAGCTATTTACATATTTTTACTCAGGTATTTTTACAAAGACATTATTTTTTAGCAATGGTTAGGTCTTGTACTCGACGTTGTGATTTTTAGTCTATGAAAACGTGAAGGAGCTTCACATGAACCATGTTTAGTATTTGAAGTGAAGCGCTACACATTTTATCACCTTACTGTGGGCTTGATCTCGGCAGCAATGTGATAAACCAATAAATCAGCGAGCTCACACCTACTTCATTTGGCATTAAATACTCGGACAATTATGAGCTTCATGCACGTTAATTGATCTTGTAAATCTGGTATAATTGATACAAAACTTAAATTAATGCTAATGAATAGGCTTTCATACAAATAAAACATTGCATACCAATTCCATTTGCTCACTTAAATTATCGACGTTTTGGGTTAAGTATAACTGTCAAGTCAGACGTAGGAAGTGTATAGGTCGGCGAGATGATGCTTCCAATTTTCTTCTTGTTTGATTAGACCTATTTGCTCTACACTTTCACGAGTGGTGCTACTTTAAAAACGTTGACCTGGTCGGGTGTGTTTGGATAATTTAGCCTTTACTGGCATGTGAGACATCGGGCGTGCATGTCACTGCTACAGCACAGATACCGAGCAGAGGCATCTATTTGCACGATCGGCGAGGAATTAAAAGTGTGCCACAAACATAGCGTGTTTACAGACGTCCGAGTTTGGTTCCGTGCTCTCCGGATCGCTGTTGAAGCCCCATCCAAATTACTCGAGAATTGCGTGAAAGAAATTTTTAAATTATTTCTCTAATTCATTTTGTAACGGTGTATTTTCACAGGCTATTATCAAGTGTGTTGTAGGTGTGTTATGGTTGTTCTATTGTAAATGTTTAAAGTACTGTTCATGGTCACTGCTTTTCCACAACTTTTTATGTTAAACATATTCAACCCTTCTTAAAATCTTTAACTTATAGGTAACTAAACTATGAGTAAAATGAGAAAATTATCACCAAAGAAAAGTAACTGACAAATTGATATTTCAGATGTGTGAATGGCTATCGCGCGGGGAGTGGTGCGATGTGAAACTCCTGTGCGGCGGGCGCGCATTCAGCGCACATCGCGCCGTGCTCGCTAGTGTTAGCACTTTTCTCAGAGTAAGTAAACACTTCCCACTGTCGTGTTCTTCAAAGCTTTTATCAACTCTATACATGATTGTACAATGACTAATTAGCAAAATTCTCTTACAGCGTCTTCTCCTTTCTTGTCCCACAGATGAGTCGCCGACTTTTATCGTTTTGCCAGATTTTGACCTCGACGCTATGTCATCTGTGCTTTATTACATTTATAATGGAGAAGTCATTGTACAAAAAGAAAAAATTGAAATGTTTCTAGACATTATAAAAGCCATGCAAATATTTGTCGACTGTCAATATTTGCGGCAAATGTCGGATACACTGGAGTACAATAATTTCGACTCAAGTTTTCACTATGAAACTGATCTGTCAAAAAGAAATATATTTACTTTAGGATTTGAAGGCTGCAAAGACCAACGATACATTAATATAAAGAAAGGCAAGGAAATCCAGGATGTATTACATTATTCAGTTAGCAACTCAGATTGCAAAGATACGCTGGTACGTAGTCAGAATCCAAGAGGAGAGCGTCAGTCTTCTTTAGGAAATCTGAAATCGCCATATGGAGACCGACAAAGGAACTCTTTTCTACGTGATTTATTTATCGAGACATATCCTCGAAACGGTAATGTTAACGGTCTGACGGCAGGCGTGCTAGCAATATCAAATGAATGCTATCGTGCTCCGGCATCTGTGCTCTTGACGAATGCAAATGGCAAACATCTCAGCGCCGACGGTTCACTCTTAGAACCATATAAAAAAACGAACGAGCACATCAGTCATTCGCCTACAGTATTTCACCTTCGTAAGCAGCAGCGATGCACTCGAGATGAATCAGATTACAGTGAAACTAACAAAACATTGTATGACCAATCTTGTCTACAATTTTGTTCGGCTGAGAAAAGTAACAAGACAGACGTTTATGCCACTAAAACAAGTAATTTACCGATGAATATATTAATGAACCATGCCCCTATATCAGCTAATCCTTTTCTTCAGTTGGGGATGCAGGAACAGATCCTATCAGGATTTTATGTTCCTTCCTTGGACTTTAGTATCGCACCATCAGTGTTTGATTCGATAAAATCGATGCCAGTTCATAGAAATAGATCCGTCATTGGCAATGCTAGTGATGAAAGCAACAAAGAAATAGACGTGACAACGTCTGCTAAAGTAACTATTTTAAATCATGTATTAGAGAGTCCATGGAGCCCTCGGATACCTAACAACTATAAACCGTTCCGTAGAAAAACTGAACACTTGTTGCAGTCGCCATCCTCTAAACAAAAAGTAAGTATGTACCTTAGGTATTTTTTGTCATATTTATTGTTGGCAAGGTTTGACGATAATCTAACATTACTTTTCCAGACAAACGAAAATAGCATAGTAAACGATAGCAATAACAATGTTCCCAAACCTAATCTATCATCAAGTTCGGATGCGGTTAGCGAAACCGAGCCTGCAGGGGACGTGAGCAAAATCACAACAGTGGCATGTCTACCAAATACCAGGAGAGATGACTTCAAGTGCACTATTTGCAATCAGGTATACTTAACATATTACTTATATGGTTACAGGTCAAAATTAGAAAACATTGCTGTATGGTGTTGCCCTCGTTCTGTTAAAATATAACGACCCATTTTTATCTTTAGAAAGTACTAATTATGTATGTGGGAGAGATGATCAGGGTTGAAAAATCCCAGTATTAAGTTTAGCAAGAAAATAGGCAATGAACGCATCACCGTTGAGCACAGCATCAGCTGTACAACCTTGTGGTGGATCTAGTTCCTTGGATTCTGGCGACAGGCCGAACTGCATTCACGTACTTACGTAGCAACTATGAAAACCGGCGTAGCATATTATGAATGGATGGTTTCGTGCATGCATCGGAATAATACCTATTATTAAACTGGAATTAACAATATCTTGAGGGTTGTTTTAAATCAAACACGTCTTCTTGAAGCAATACCAATAGCGTTTCCTTAATACCTACGTTTGCTTTCACCACGCTGAGTGGAAATGTTTTACGCTAAAATGCATTTATATTCATGTAGTCGTTTGCATTCGCGGTTGAAATGCTACGTCCACTAAGCTGTTATTTCTTGGTCTATAGTAAAGTGCCTGAAGTTGGGATGCCTGTATAAACAATATATTTACATGTTATGTATTATTTTATAGTCATTTTATGTTATTTGTTATATGTGAAGTCACGTAACTAATTTGTAATGTTTCTTCGTAAGCACATAAATTATTGAAATTCCCATTATTGTGAAGAAAACGGTTTACTTGAACAAGCCAAAGTTATGAACTATAACTTACACATAAATTAATATAAATAGTGAAGTTGCGTAGGTCCTGTATATTATCTTCCGTTCTATAACTGTAAAGTGTAAGTTTATCAACATAAACAAATTATAAGTATCAAACTGTCGGAACTAGAACCACATAAGTAATTGCATAATAAAATGCACCCAAGTTTAGAGCTCCTTCAAATCTGCGAAGTAAATATAGTAAAATAACAATGCCATGATTCCAGCTTTGGGCGACCACGCCCACTTTTCTCAACTTTTATTCCATTCGATGACTAACATTTCACTCATAATGATTATTAAACGTTTTCCAATATGTGCTATTTCCAGGTGTTTACGAGTAGCGAGTCGCTCGCGGTGCACATGCGGCGTCACTCGGCGATCGCGCGGTACTCCTGCGGCGAGTGCGGCAAAACATTCTCCCAGCTGCGCAACTTCAAGTACCACATGTCCATACACCGAGGGACCAGGGAGTTCGCAGCCACCTGCACCGTGTGCGGCAAGTACTTCAATGACAGAGGATATCTCAGCAGCCACATGAAGATCCATCGGTGAGAGATTATTGTACCTTACTGTTTTCGGAAAAACTTGTATAGCTTCAAGATAATTTCAAGCTACGTAATAAGTTCTTAATTAAACTTCAGAAGCTTGTAAAGTATTGATTTATTAATAACTAGCTGTTGCCCGTGACTTCGTCTGTGATCCAGGATGACAAGTAGCCTATGTCCTTCTCCAGGTCATGGTCTACCCATGTGCCAAATGTCATCCAAATCCGTTCAGTCGTTTTAGCGTGAACGGGTAACAATAAAAATTCAAATATTCAAAAAGTCAAATCTTTTCCCTTTCCGTTTTCAGGAACCGGAAAGAGTACAAGTGCACACTCTGTCCCAAGTCCTTCAACCAACGCGTTGCTTACAACATGCATGTGAGGATCCACACAGGTAAATTGATAATATGTCACATAACGCTTGTAATCCCCAAATGGGAAGGCAGAGGTGTACCCTATAATGCGCCCAAATTTCACCAGTTAGGTTTCAGTCCCGTGTAGTAAGGGGCCTATTACCATCAATCGGGTACAAATTCAGACTCCGCGCTGCTACTGACAAATTCCTGGTGGAAAACTCAATAGCACTTTTCCAGACCCGGGAATCGAAAGTGGGGCCTCAGCAGTAGCGCTTGCGACCACTAGACCAACGAGGCAGTTAATAGATATCCTGTTGATAATATTGCGGAAGTTATAATATCTTTGGTCGTGTTTGTTGCCACCTGTGGATCTGCCACATATCATTGTTATGGGACTAAAAGAGTGTTTACTTACCGGTTGTTTAATCGGTTTACCACATTGCTATATGCCAAAGATTGTATAAAGAAGAACAAGGGGATGCTTGATAACAATGATGACCCTAAATGATCTACAATTTTTTTTTAAGAAGCGTACAAAATATTAGTACCTACATATAATAGCGCCAATGTTATGAACCAAAATAATATTCAAGTAATTATTTGTTTATAATACTAATCACCGGTGTCGAGACCAAGTACACCTTAAATTAGTTACGTAGTGCTAAGTTTGCACTTTCCCCAACGTCCACGATTTCTAGATCCCTCAAATAGATCTACAGTTTCTTAGAGAGGTTGTCATAGAAATCTGATAATGTTTCTTTCATTGTAAACATTATTCTTAATATAAATTTTTCGATGACCAAAATATGTTTCTTATTGACATGGAGTATTTATCAATATACTACATATGTACAATTGTACATAGTAAAAAACGTAGTCGCTTTTCGTGGGTGTCTATGTGACCGCTTAGTTTTTCTAAGTTACGCAATGGATTTTGATGCAGTTCTGTTATTTAGAGAATTTATTCCGATAGGTTTATGTGTATCATTACATGTAGCCTTTGCACTAGTAAGAAGCAGGGGAAAGTCGCTATTGTTCCCTTATAATTTTACATATTTTTATAAGGTGTCAGAACTGCGAGGGGAGCCCACGTAGGTCGCGGGTGGTCTTGCACTTGAGTTCTAAGTTGTTCACGCCAAAAATCAAAAAACTGTAACGAACCTCAACGTTGCTAGATTCGACAGTACCTTCTAAGTATTCTAGCATGTATAGACTCGGAGCCTTGCTTTATCCCTTGTATTTAGGCTACCTCTGTTTTTGTGGTTTCAGGTGTAAAGCCCCACGTGTGCGAGGAGTGCGGCAAGGCTTTCTCCCGCAAGATGCTACTGAAGCAGCACCAGCGCACGCATTCGGGCGAGCGTCCGTACGCGTGCCCGCACTGCGACAAGCGGTTCGCAGACCGCTCCAATATGACGCTACACTTGCGACTACACACAGGTCAGTCAAACAAAGAAGAGAGAGGTGATAATATATGGTTGACATTATTATTTTGCTGTTGTTGGCTGGATGCAGGTAGGTATCTCCCTAGTCGTAGGTACCACTACCACCGATGCTCTGCCTTTTAGCAGACTAAAATCAACATCACATTTACCTTTGGCGATCTGGTTGGTTCGAATTTTCTGGTTGACTTACATTTATGTATAAAGTTTCAACGGAGGAAGACGTTCCGTAGATTAACCGAATAATATTCGGTTAGTTACATATTATGTAAAATATATCGAGAAATGAAATTTAAAATGAAAATCTAGATTTACATTGTAACTAAGACTTTCGACTTCTAGTATAGATAACGCATAATTACTTCCAGTGATATGACCTTGTGCTCGACATTCATGATCAAAGCTAAATGAAATTAATTAGATACCGTTATCACGTAATTAGGTACTCAATACATATATTCTAGACTAGATTGGAAAGTGCATCACACGAAAATTCACACAGTAAATATATGACAATTAAATGATAATTTATTCAAATAATAATAATAATACAAGTCTATGACTGTCATCTTCGTTTCTTCTCATAGAGAGAAGGTAACATATTACCTTCTCTGTATGATACATTTATTATAATATTTAAAAAAATGCTAGCTTACTGTAGCTCATGACGTTGTTGGCACAAAGTTTAATCAAAAATCCTTTCCAGTTCGCTCGCTACGCTCTCTTAAGTTAATAAACAGACGGTGCGTTTCTTCATAATGTAGCCAGGATTTTGTAACAATATCTTGATTTAAAAGAGTGTCCTTGGAGTTTCTTGCCCGTTCTTCTCCAAAGAGATTTACGTTTTGGAATGAGCAACTAGCTTCAACTTTCTGACTAACTGACCGACTATTTAATTTTGACAATTCAAAAGTGCCTGAAATGGTTTGATTGAAATAAATTATTTGAGTTTGAGTTCTGGTTTTTTAACTGATAACAGTTAAAAATCGATTATTTTGTGTTATAGGGGTGAAGCCGTTTTCTTGCACTCTGTGCCCGAAGTCTTTTACAAAGAAGCATCACTTGAAGTCACACCTTAATTTCCACACTGGTTCCAAGCCGTACTCGTGTCCTCGCTGCAAGCTGGCCTTCACCCAGTCCTCGAACATGAGGACGCATCTCAAAAAGTGTCGAGCGCCTGAAACAGCCAGCAGTGACACTCCTCAGACTGGAGATACGACAGTGCAGCTGCAAACGCAGTGAAGTGACGAGCTTAAAACGAAACGAACGATTGAAACGTAACTTGCCTGTATTTTTATTTTATTTAACCTTATTTTGCTCCTTGTTATACATACCACTTAAATAAATGAAGAAAATATAATTGCTCTATGATACTTTAATATCGGTATTTTGGGACGACAGTGTAGGCCTGTCAACAAGTCCTCCAGACCGTATTTCAGTCATGGGGGTCAATCTCAACGGAGACTAGCTTCCGGTGCGAGAGATATTATAGTGCACAATTGTGTGCGTAGACACAGATATACTCTCTCTTCCTTCGCTCGCATACTCCGATGAGTCCGAAAGAGATCAGCCCCGGCAGTCTCGACATTCATAGCGATCGCTTTAAGACCGAATTCGGTCGCAAAGCCCTGTCACTCCATACATTACACCTGTCAATCCGGGACTTTACGACCGAATTCGGTCGCAACACAATAACACTTCAACAAGTACCAGGTACTTAACAAAATAGGAAACCAAACAACAAATCGAAGCATCATGGTTTGGAGTCTACAAGATCTTTTTAGTCAGTTAGAGTCTGACTCTCCCTTCTGCTCCACCCAGAGCGGGAGGAGTCATTTGATGATTTCTCATCCTGAAAAAAAAAAGTCTACAAGATCTTCAAAGTTCTCATGTTAACAAAATGGAAAATAATCTACATAAAATCTAAATCTCAATAAAATAATAATAGTAAAAAAATAACCAAATGACATGATTGTCATTACAACTGTAGCAAATCTGAGGGGCAATTCCCGTAATTTTATGAACGTTTACATTCTGGATCTCAGTCTCAATTTGTCAAAAATACCACTAATTTCCATACATTTTTGACATTGATGGTCGCTGAGATGAGATTGCGACTAAATTCTGAACGTTTTTAATTACGAGAATTACCCCTCTGTAGTTAACCTGTCAACAAAATCCAGAAAAAAAAGAGATGAGAGAAAAGAGTATATGTGAGAGAAACAAAGAGTACATGTCAAATATCAAATAATTGTAAGGCTGTTTCACTAGCTCGCCCCCTATTACATGGAACAAACATAACAAACAAGGCGTGATGTTATGTTATGTATAATCTGAGTACTCGATGTGTTATGAACGACTCTACTTTGCGAAACTTTCTATACTTTGATTACAAAATAAACTTTGCCTTTAGTAAAAAGCATTTAAAAAGAAAACATATTTCCGTTTCCCGAATTCTCCAAACAAAACAAAATCGGCAATAATGTAATATGTGGTTAGGAAAACTATATGACATTGCCGTACAACGTGGCAGTGCTGCCAGGCTTTTGGGCATCTTTTCTGTTTATTGCGATGCGGACGAATTTTTTGTTGCCCTATGATTCTTTTCCTTCTATTTATATATACATGTACTTACATATTATTAATGTTATTTTGAGTCTGTTAGCTTATATTATGTGAATATTATCTTGTTTGAAAATAAAAGCTCTAGGAAATCTATTGAAATTGGTGAAAAGAGATCGAATTCTTTACTCAAAAGGCTGCTATAATTTTGTCAACGACTGGTTGATAGTTGTAATAAAACAAATAAATAAATGTGTACCCTACTACGCACAGACCAAGTAATAACCCTATGGTACGGGGTTTGTTTGTTAAAACATGTATGGTTTTAAATTAATAAACTCATCCTCCTGCTTATAGAGAGAGCAATCCTATCCACTTTCACATAATCATAAACCATAGATATCCGTGTCATAAACCAATTAAACTGTAGGTAGGTAAGCAGTTAACTTAATTGGATTGGTCAAATCTTAGCAGGTACTCCCAATAGATACGAATACCTGTACATCAATCGAGACATACTGTATCAACAAGATCCTTACATTAAGGGCTGATTTCTCCAAAAGGAATAATTTTGAATTATTGACAGTTACAAAAACGTATCATACAAGACGTCAATTTTATTCCACGAATAAAAATTATCTGTCAATTGAAAAGTCAGCCCGTAACCATTTAACTCAACATGAAGGTAGATGGTCATTTACATTCCTTAAATTAATTATCTGGTGTAAGTGAGGAACCAATTTCAAAGAACACTACCAAGTTCAGCGCTATATAATGAAACTGATAATGAAACTGAAATTGGATCCGTAGCTGTATCTCGAGATGCGTTGTAAAGTCCAAGAGAGTTTTATTTACCAACGAGAGAAATAGAAAGTGAAAGTCATACTTACGATATTATATACTTACTCTTTTATGACACTGATGTTGTTATAAATTATGTAATTTTTCTGCTATACTTATATGCTTCTTTGATTTAATATGCTTTTTTAAATTATGAACCCAGCTGTCAGCGGGATTGTGTTGTCATACAAACGTCTTTTTTATTTTAAATAAAGACAATACACACAATAAAATGATTAAGGTACGTGTTGTTAATTTTATTGATAGTGTTAGGGGTACTAAAATATAATAAAACCATGATATATATTTTTACTCCCGTTTTAATGAATTTGGTGTTGTAAAATAATTATTATCGATCAAGGTGTACAAAATTACAGGCCTTTACAGTATGTAGGTAAGTTTCTGGCGCATTAAGTAGTTACAATATTAACTATACTCCTTACGAGGTGTATGCGAGTACATTATATTTATTTTATACATAATAGTAGCAAAAGGTATTAAATACATACAGTGATAATATTGCTTACCTTGTAGTACCACAAGTAACGTATTGTACTTACATTATTTATTATGACCATCAATCTCTCTTAGGTGTCAATTTTATACATTATTGAAATATAGTTACAATGACGTAGGTAGTGACTGATATATCATTAAATGTAAATAATTTAAAAATATACCACATTATTTTATAATTCATCGGAATTATTTACAGTGTATTTAGTTGCTAAGTACCTGTTCGCGCTTTACAAAAACTATGAAAATAGCCAATATCCAATAAAGAAATAAAATAACATGGTTTATTGTACCTACGTACTGTTCAGCATACTTAACATTCTTTAGTTTTGTCTTAGTGCGAGAATTGTGCGATGTTTACTTATTTTGTTTCCATATTTTGGACACTGTTCGAGGTCTACTATATTATTTTCAGTTATCAAACAAATATATATTTTTTCAATAGAAAACAAATGAGTGTTTCAAATGAAGGCTTCAAGAAATTAATGATTGTTAAGTTCTTAGACAGCACTGTGATACGACGTGAAAGATAAATAAATATACTATAATTAAAAATCTAACAAAATACTATAACTATAATATTCAATATAAGGAATGGCGAGAAGTCAACGAGTTTATATATGTAACAATATCGTAGTCAACATGCTGTGCTCAAGTTACTCAACAATAGTTAATTTCCATATTCAATAATTAAAATAATTACATGTTTACGTACATATTTCTATAAAAAGTGTAGATGTTGAGATGATTATCGACAAAAGATGATTTCGACGTTTAAAAGAGATTTAGTAAAAGATTGTGAAACAAGTAAGAAAAGTCAAACAAAGTGTCAAGTAGGTAATTGGGACATTACATTTGTAGTATTTCCCACGTAATTCTGTAAATCGATTACTTATTGTGACCTCTGATAGGTCCACAATATTAAGAACCCTGTAGTTTTACTTTTATTAGAATATATAAATAGGTACTATTTAGGATATATATTTAAAATAGATAATAAAGTTTTAAATCAAGGAGGATACACATGTCAGTGTACAGGTGATCTTTTACGGATTAGGTTTAATTTCCAAGATGTAAAAATACCTATGGTACTTATTAAGGTTTTAACGTATTTAATAAAATCACCCTTATACATATTACGTGCACAAGAATGTTTAAATTAATTACAATTCTTTTAACTTTCAAAAGTTTGCTTAAGATTAGTAATGTCCTTAACGTTAAGTATGAATAAAAGGTTTATTTTAAAGAGTTACCGATTTTAGTCAAATATAAATTAAGAAGTGAGAAAATGTACTAACATTATACATATTTATGTCTTCAAGATAAAAGAATTGTAACTTTAAACTGTAATAACAAACGTTAACGTCGAAACCAGCGAAAATTTTAACACGATAGTGGCATTAGTACAAATTCTTTTGCCCTGTAAACAGTAGAAAATATACAGTTAATAAATCTACTAAGGATTGCGTGTAAAAATCTTATTCGTATGAACAATAGAAATATACAAAACGCTATCGTTTGGTTTGACATCACGTATAAGCTGTGAATACATAACATTACACACAAACTTTTACTTCCAAGCCACGTTTACACAAGTTACACATCATGTAAACCAATACTTACTTACGTTTAATATTTGCCAAACATTACATTACATTTAATTATCTCAGCCTTTTCGAATAGGAGAATCATAATTACTTGGGAATATAAAATAGTAACTAGTAGACTCGGTGAATTAACATTACAATGTAGTACATGTCCATCGGCGCGCGCGCAGGCGGCGCGTGCGATACCAGCGACCACTACTCTACGATGTGAAGCACCATTTGTTCTAGCGTAGGGATAATGTACACAATTTGACAATTTTAGTCTAAATAACATTAGAATTACGTTGTTGCACATATCATGCGCTTACTTTCCGATTATTCATTAGGAACAACAATTTAAAAATACTATACGCTCATCTCTTTAATTTTAACTTAAAAATAAACGTGCTTTTGGCACTTACCGCTAATCAGTTGTTTAATAATGTGTTTCGGGACTGATTTGAAACAATTTCACAAAACAGTATTCACTCGGCACTTTATTGCTGTTCAGATATTCTTTGGTGAAATTTAATTATAGTAACACTTTTATGTACGTGCTGATGACACTACTTGTAATTGAACAACAAATTATTAAGGATTATCTTCAATCACGACAACACTGTTATGAAGACTTTTATATCTGGAAGAAGGTACATACATCTGTAATCGAGTAAAAAATTAAATAAGTCGATGTCTCAAATCCTATTTACAATAGAATTCTAATTATACATATAAAATTGAGCATTAGTATAAACAGAGGCTAATGAAATCTTGGATGTAATATTTAAATCCTTAACTAAATATGATACACTTCCCGAAGGGACTAAAATTACTCAAGTACTTAGTACTTATTAATATCGCATCGCATTTACAAGTAATATTCTTACAAATGTACAACTTAAAGTTTATATCGTAATCTCATAGCCACTGCAAGGGACGAAATCCTCGTCCAAATGTTTTTACGAAATACTTTCGTTTGATCACAAGACTGGAATCACATGATGCGGCGGGGAAACACGCGTCCGGCGAGTGCGTGCTGCACCGGAGGGCTCAGGTGCACTCGATGATGAGCGGCTGGCTGGACTCGATGACGGAGGCGCGTGGCTCCGCGGGCGCGGCGTAGTGTTCGTGCTCGGGCAGCGCGCGGTAGGCGTGCGGCGAGTGCGCGCCGTGCGTGGCCAGGTGCGGCGTGGTGGAGTGGGCCTGCGCCAGCAGCTCGCCGTGCGACAGCGCCACGCGCGCCCCGCCGGCTCCCACCAGCCCTCCCTGTGATGGAGAGTGCACCTCGTATGCCTCGTGCCCCTCTCTTTCGTGGCAGTCTTTGTCGACGTTACCTGCAAAGTGCACGCGAAAATGAAATCGGCCGCGTTCAGCGAGAGCGCAAGTGAAAGTTGCGGTTCACCTACGAAGAGAAAGTGCAGCGCGCTACAGTTGCTCTCGCGACTGCGGTCGCGTTAATTCTCTTTCATTTGATTTAATATTGGTTTAAATTCAAATTTTGTTAATAATTAATTTTTATTCAAAAAGTGATGAAAAAAATAGTTCATCAGTGATAAAGGTAACTTACCAATGCATTCAGTGTTTGCTGCATTCGTTATTGCTAACACTTCTTCAATGTTGTTTGGCTTACAGCTAGTAGTTTTCCAGTGAGTGCGTAGCCCGGAAGCACTGATGTACTTCTTGTCGCATCCTTGGCAAACGTATGGTCTGTCATTCGTATGTAACCGCTTGTGAAGTTTTAAATGTACAAATTGTGTGAATTTCTGCATACACAAATCACATGCGTATGGTTTTTGTCCTGAATGCAGACGTAAATGTGTTTTTAAATTCGACGTTGAGGAGAACCGTTTTTTACAAATATCACATTGGTGCGGTTTCTCCCCGGTATGTACTAGGTGATGTTTCTGTAGATGTGCAAGTTGCGTGAACGATTTACTGCATACATTGCATTTGAAAGGCCGCTCACCAGAATGCGTTCTCAAGTGAACCTTCAGATTCGAAAGTTGTCCGAACGTCTTACAGCAAACATTGCACTCGTAGTGCATTTTTCCGTCCTTTTTCTTTAGTGGGTAAGGCAAGCTCCTGTATCCCCGTGAGGATTGCGAGCCAGGACTCATCGGTGCTCCCATGAGTCCACACGAGCCGTCAGGACTGACGCTGCCGTGTTGAGGAACTATTTGACTGTTCACATTCGTATTTTGTATTAAACTTAACTGTGAACAGTTTTTGAGCGTAATCACACTAGTCGACGATGGATAGTGGTGGTTACTTTGAACATTCTGTGATCTCTCGTACTGATGAGATGAAGTCACCGTTGGTGAGTAATTACTGGGTGGAGACCCTAGTTGAGTGATTATTGTAGAGTTTGGAGGAGAGTATAAGTTATAAGAGTAGTTGGGGTAGTGACTTTCATATCGTGTTTCGCGAATCTCTCTTATTTCTCTGATTTCCCGGATTTCAGTTGTATGTGGAATCGTGTGTGGTGGTGATGATGAATAAATTGAGGCAGCGCTGGGTGTAGGTAGCTGCTGTGGTAATGGCAGTAGCGATGGTAGCGGGGTCAGGTTAGAGCTGGAGTCTGGACTGCAAACATTGCCGTACCTCTGACTCTTCTTATATGAATAAGCCATTTCAGTTGGAGATGAGGGCGGCGGTGTGGCATTTGGTTGACGGCGGTTAGGATCATTATTATTTGTATCAATTCTATTACCAGTTAAAATGGTTTCCAGTATTCTAGTATCTGGTGGAGAATATCTCATAAAAGCCGGTTGTGGCGGAGGTGAAATCGCACCGTCTTCATAGTATGGTTTGTTTAGAGGCACCACCGTATTTTGAGACGATTCCAATACTATGACAGTCGATGTAGCTGGATCACGTCTTGGTGGTGATAAATTTTGTGGAGTGTTGGGAATTTCTTCAGCTATTACTAATTCCTTTTCACTTTCACAGTCCATATCTTTGTGATTTTGATACTGGTATGCTCTTGGCATTTTTATTTTCACTTTCCTGTATTCATTGCGATGCATGTCTTGGTCATTTTTTTGGACTATAACTGTCTCTTTGGGTTCATTGGTTTTATTGGAACAGTCGAGAACATAATTTTCTACATCGGAATCACTTGAATCTTCAGGAGGTGTGAATTCATCGTGGTAGCCGTTACTATGGTATCCTTCATCTGATCGCACCGATCCATCATTAGGTGTCAGTTGATGTTCGTAGTGTGGTCCTACACAATGAGTGAGGATTGGAGATTTATTTCCCAGCTTTTCTTGATTACTTTGTGCCATTGGAGATGGTCCACGCATATCTCTCAAGTTTTGGCACTGGGCAGGCGACCTATTGCTCTGCATTCTTGGATTCTCAAGTTGGTGTATAACCACTTGAGATGTGCTCTCTTTGTGTTGATGGATTATTAAAGTAGGGTTTTCTCTATGCATTTTTACCGGTGAGGGTGAAGGCATTAGGGTGGTCGGCGATAATGATCTTTGTTCACAAACAAGTGAGTTTTCCGTTTTGTTATGAATGATGTTGGTAGAAATATCGGCCCTCAGAACCACCCTATCAGTTTTGTTCATACATCTCGGGTCCTCACGAAGTATGGTTGTTGAATTTTCATGAAAAGGCTTATCAGTTGCTTCTCGTTTTCGCCGTCGGCTTGGGATCTCAGCTTCTAGCAGTTCCTTGGTGTTTGTTAATCCAAGAACATATTTCATGTGATTGAAGGCAATTTCAGGATGCACTGGTGCAGGTGGCAAGCCATAAGCTTTTTTGATCGTTTCTTCTTTGCCTATAATAGAAATATTCCGATTATTAAAATTGAAAGAAACTTGATATCTCTTAAAGTAAAAAGTGGCTAAAACATACTAATACTTACAGATAGAGTAAGTAGCTCTTTCCGGATCGATATCATAGCCCAACCTCGTTGCAAAATCTTTGCAATACCATACCATCAACTCTTCGTTTGGCATAATGTCTCTGAAACGACAAAATTTTAAGATTATTAACTTGAAGTTAAAAAATGGAAAGTGATCATAAGTGTACGTGTTGTTGTTATGAAGTGAAGTTACCTGATCGTGTAGAAGTATATGTGTTCCTGATGTTGACAAGCCACGAGGTTCATCACGGAGAGCGAGTAGGCAGACGCGACGTATCGCATCCAGTTCGCCACGCTCGTGTCGGACCCGTCCAGGTAATAATAGTCACTGTCCTTGAATATCTGTAATATGTTAACAACAATTATAACACTTGCGCTCAGTATACATATAAACATAATTGAATACGGAACTATCAATTAAGACAAAGTTTTTTTTATTGGGTTATAGTTTTTACAATGCGACTGATTTGTATGAATATTCATTTGAATGTAAGTTACTTTGACTAAACGCCTTGTTAGTTACTCTTGTAAAAGTAATTACTTGCTGTTTGTAATCATTCGCTAACAATACCACTTACGCTCTGAGAATTTTCTCAATTAAATTATAATGCAATCAATTGTTTATTTGCTTCTATTATTATGTATGTTTGAAATCAAACTTATATTAATGAGCTAAACACATGTTATTTGTGCACGTGGCACGTGCAGGATATTTACAGTGCGCGTGCAACTGATAGCGACACGCTTACATTATAGTAGTGTAGTGGGGAGTCAAGGACGAGATGCAATGTCACTCGAGAGGTAATATAGGACGCGGAAGATAACGCGCGTTTCAACAATGATTTATATTTGAACAATGCAAGTGGTTTCATCTAGTGCTGTGAACAGGGATATCAGCAACATGCATTGTGATACGATCATGACATTGCCTACTACTAGTAATTTTTATTTTTGTTCAAATATTTGTACTAGCTAGGTTGAGAGTGACGGTAAGCTATGTATTCGAATCAGTTTCTTCATCATACACACTTTTATGACATGAATGATCATGTGTGTTACAAAAATTACAGAAAACAATTTTGAATCCACCACCATTGCTATTGAATTTAAAGCCCAATCTCACCTTAATATTTCCGTAAGTATGATGTCTCACAGTTTCCTGTACCTGGCCCAAAGAGAGAGTTCGGTTAATTGAAGAAGAAAATAATAGTGCATTGTAAACAGATAAATTATAAAATACGCCAGAGATATTAGTCTAGGAGTTTGCTTAGTTGAGGATAGTCCGAATTGTGGTCTATAGGTTGTGCTGTTGAATATACAGATACAAGCCTCAACCAAATTAAAATAATAAAAGCCAAGCGGGTTGCGATTACTGGGTCATATGATTTGATCATTATGGATCTATAGTTACACTTACCCTCCAGTAATATCTCCAGGAGACTTTGTCGTTAGGTTTGTTCGGTGTTCGGGTGCCTTCGAAGGGCCCGAAGCGTGTTCCACGTGGTATTACACCTATACTCCACACACCCTCAGTCTGGAAAAATTGGAATATGTTATGATGTGATACACTCGCTGATCTGTCTGTTATGATTAAGTTCGCCGTTCGACTTCAGTGAAATTTTGCGATAGTTATAATATGGAGTTGAAATGGTTACGTACCGGTGTATTTGGAGTGGATAATACTGCTGATGGTCTGAGCGCGAGGCTGCGCGGGAGTGTCCTCTCGGCGCGGTTAGGCGTGCCACGCTCGCTCGGCACGTCGGGCACGATGTACACTGTGAGCCTCTCGAACTCTTCCTCGCGCATGCGCGTCACATCGTATGCGCCCGCGCTGGACACGCCGCTCGCCACATCTGCGCCACCGGGACTCCCGGTGCGACCCACTACCGTTGTACTTGGAACTTCCTCGCTTGTTGACTGTTGACAATACGTTCCAGGTTAAACTAAGTCCCGCTCCGTAACACTCAACTTATATTCAAACTGAATTCACTCTAAAATATTTCTCAACAGTCACAAGAAATGTACCTACAGCCGAAATGGTTTCATTAGACTGTAGATTTAGCACTGTTAGTCCGCAAGTCGGTCATTTTCAGACCCCAAAAATATGCAAACAACGTCGTAACGAAATGCATTTTCCCTCTTTACAGCCGTGTGCATTTCCCGCCGTGTCGTCTAACTTTGAGTGTTATTTTCGTCGAGAAAGAGTTTAGTTTCCTAAGTGAGAGGCGAGAAGCGACGTTCGATAAAGGGGCGGCGCCACTACTGACCCAGTTTTGTGATAAGTGCGCACTTTCCACTGCGCACCGACACTTCCCCTTTGCCTATTTATATTTTCAACAAAATTCAATTGAATACTTAGATATTTCGTGGAGGAATCAGCCTCCAGTGACATTAACATGCAACTCAATTTGGCGACAAACTAATTATACATTTAACTTACCAGTCTCATTTTGATTGATTTCTATAATGTCCTTTAAATTAGTATTCTCATAATTACTTTCTGCGTATTGAAGTAACTTGTACCTGGAACAAAATTAAAACATTTTAGTTTGTATTTACACGTTTAAGTAGAATTTGAACCGAAGCGTTCATAGAGTGGAGGACTTCAAATGTGTTTTTACAAGAGCTGATGGAAAGTAATGGGAAAAACTTTGTCGATTTTTTAAGACTTTTTTGAGTAATGCTATAAATAATATACCATTATTAAAAATAGCTAAAATTAAAAATTAAACAGAAATACAGATGATTTACGACCACTCTATAACTAAGTAACTTTTTTAATCATCATCATCTGCCTATCCTTTTCCCAACTATGTTGGGGTCGGCTTCCAGTCTAACCGGATGCAGCTGAATACCAGTATTTTACATGAAGCGACTGCCTATCTGACCTACACAACCCAGTTACTGGGTAATACGATACCCCTTGGTAAGACTGGTTGTCGGTATACTGTTGCAGTTGTTAATATAATAACGAAAAACATACTATAAAAGAATATTAGTAATAAAAAAAAAATCCTGATCATTTCTTAGAAATAATTAACAGTATTCATAGATTTACCAAACAGATACAATTAATGATTGAAAATGCTGATGTGCCGCGTCTAGAGACAGCTTTTCATTAATAATATTAAACCTGAAGATGTTATCAACATAAATAATTATGTCAAAGAAGATGATTTAGGTGTTTAGGAATGACTATGGAAACGGTAAAGCAGATTTATATTGCTCTCTTGCCGGTAGATGCATTGAATATTTGCCAAATTGGCACTACTCATGTGGATTACGGAACATTGAATTGGTCACAAAATTGAAATTCTTTGTATTTCTAACAATCGTTACTTTTAAAATAAACCTGCAAGTATGTTTCTGCCAAAATTAAATTAAGTATCAATGGAAACAGATTGTGAGAAAATGACAATTTCCTTTCGTTATGGTTTGGTTAGTTTTTTTATTCATTAATTACACCATGCAGTTTACTGTGAAATAAAGTACAATTTATTTTCAAAAAATAAATTGTTACGTAATAGCGACAGAAGTGTTTTAAATATGGACAGGTTCGTAAAAGAATGCATTCCCATGTTGGTGCAGTGAGGCAACATTGAAGTTCAACATTTCATTGCATAATTGCGGAAGCGAGGCGGCTTGCGGCCGACGACTCCTCTCGATGAGAACGAAAATTTTGTTTTCCAAACCGGCCCCATTTGACATTCAAATAGTTGCGCAAGCGCCGGCCCAGGTCCGTATTGTAAACATTATGCGCTGCATTTGTAATGGTTTTATGTATAAGTTTTGTAACCAATGTAATGCATCACTAAGTATTTATTGTACTTATGTACATAAGTTAATATATATTATTATTTAATTTAGTAATGCCTTGAATAATACAGGGTGGCAGGAAGGTCGACGCGAATCCTGTTACCATGGATTCAGTATATGATTCTGAAACACCACCACATGCGTTGAAATTTTTTGTCGGTTATTTAAAAAAAATACTTAGTTTGTCATTGAATATTAACATCTCCATAAAATAATTTGAGAAAACGATGCATGCAAATATTACAACAGTTTTAATCAAATTTAATATCTAATTCAATATCAACACTCTTTTATTAATTATGTTAAAATGAAAGCAAATAAAGTAATTATGAATGGGCCGGTCACTTTCTCTGATTTGGCCTGAAGTCTGAAAAGTATCAACGATAGCGAACGAATCATATATTGTATGCTAATTGTTAATTGCGTAAGGGCTGATGTTTACAAAGTTACGTCAGTAATGGCGGCAGTACCGTGTGAAAAAGTGGGGGCTGTGGGGAAGGGGGGGGTGTGCACGTGACCGTGAGTGCAAGTTGCGCAATGCGTCCGCGCAATGTCACACATCGCACGCACCCCCGCCCGGTAACCACTAGGTACTTATATTGCTGGTACTTCTCGTGATAACACTGACACTCGCATAGGAACTAGATTCGATTTTGTTCTATTTATTTATTTTATTCTAAGTAAACATTATGTGAATTTGCTTTTCACTCATAGAATTACGTAAACCGTTCGGTGAAAGTTATAGATAATGATTTTATGTTCTAACAATCTAAAGTCCTATGGTTATTAGTATTGAATATTGATTGTTTTTCGAAATGGTAAGACTTATTTTCCAAATTCACTGAAGTCAAGACAAATCAGTTCAGTTCGTTTGATAAGATAAGAAAGAAATATGGAAGTTTTTCATGTTCACTCCAAGAAAAATAAATCAGTGTATTGTATGTTAAAAAAAAAATGCATTTTGGGCAGTAGCAGCAAAATCAATCACAATTTCTGAGAAAATATAATGTTACTTTTAGATGAAAAGCATCCGTCCCGCTCGCGGCGCACAGCGCATAGCTATCGCACGGTAGCGCACGGCCGCGCATCGTCGCGCGCGCACCAGGAAGCAACCTTGGGCACGCGCATGATGCGCTCGCTCTTGAACTTGCCCTTTACGCTAGCACGTTGCAACCACGCTAGGGCTACCAGCGTTAACTTTTTTTAAAAAATTTATTTATGAAAATGGGTTGAGTAGATGCAGTAGCACTTCTTAATTTTTTTTATTTTCTGATGTTAATTTAATATGCATGATTAAATTAAACTTTGTGCATCCTATAGAATACCACTTATTCGAATTTCTGAAGCAATGCAATATTCGAAATATCGTTTAATATTTGTATAACATTATCATCAAGTTTAAGTGTTTTTAACAATATTTTAAAATATGTTTGGCTTTGGTATGAACTAAGAAGTTTTTTAGACGTAACAATTGTACTGGATTGTTTTATGGACACATTGACGATTTTAGTAAAAAAAGTAGTATGGTAGACGAAATTGAGATTTTCCGGCGCGATGTTTGTGTTAGGATGGGATAGTAATTTATAGGATCATGCATGCGGAAGCATCTCTTATGCGGTGCATGCGGGCCAGCTCGAACAGCCTTCTGAGCGTGTTTGTGTTGTGGATTTGTTGTTGTATGTGCTAACAATAGTTTTTAAAGGTTTTTTGTATTACTAACAGTATGTGGACTTCGTCTGAAATAAATTTCTTATACTATTATAGGGATTTTGAAGACACGCTACACACGAGAACAAACTTATCTTAAAATTAGGATGCATAATCTACTTTGTAGAAAACGGTTGGGAATGATTCTATGCCAATAGGAAATTAAAAATTACCTATAAATCCGGATCATTGAAATATTATATATGATCCTGAGAATGCGGAACCCTACCAGCTAGTGATGCGCGTTGACGCTGAACGTTATTATTCAGTGATTAATGTGATATGAAGAATCGATTGTTTTGATCTATTATTTATTTATTTATATATACCTTATTGTACATCACAAAAATACATAGCATAAAAAAATACATGAAACACTACAAAATATACAATGGGCGGCCTTATCGGCCTATTCGGACTGTACAAGGTCCCTTTATCTATATTCTTATTTCCCGATTGAGTTTGTAATGATGATAAGTACGCGGGTGAAGTACTTCTTAAACGCGGAAGTTATTAACTTCGTTTGTTTGACGTTATTGAATCGAACACTTTTTCTGATAAATAAGATTGATAATTACCAAATAACGTAATGCACACATTGTAAGTATATGGTTTTCGATTTCTATGAAAGAAAACGTCTGTATTGTAGTTGTCCAAGCCAACAGAGCAAGGTCGCGAATTGAAAAGTGTCACTAATAAGAGTGATGTTGTAAAATAGCGATGAAGACTGCAACACATATGTTACGTAGCCACGCGAGAGTGCAACGGGAACACTAACCTTGCAGGCTAATAATACATTTAATACGTAGATATTTCCACTACAAATAGCCGCGAGTACCTATCGGCTAGATGAAGCATAATATGTTAGGCATATGTTATATAAATGCGGAATTGAATTCACAAAATGTAAGAAATCTGCTAATTTTATAATTACAACTTTTAACACGGAATTAGCCATATTTAATTATTTCCTCAATTAGCCCTTTAGTACATAAGTATTCTTAGTAACGTTATCAACCGACCTAACAAGCGTTAATAAGCTAAAGTCGGAGTCTTCGATACTCAGATTCTTAAAATTACTTTTCACAACTTCCGGTATAACAATATATTTACACGTATGTTACTTCACCAACTGTTTTGATTTCACATAACTTAAACGTTTTAGAGTAAACTGCGATAAATAGGAAAGTTTATAGAAATTGACTAAAATATAGCAATACTTACAATCATAAATATTCATCGTTCATGACATTCTTCAGATACCGGTTATAGTTTGCGCGTTTAATGATAGTTCTACCGCGAATAAACAAAGAGTATTATCGTCTTTGGTGCATAAATAGTGTGATGATGGGGTGCCTATGAGGCGGGCGCGAGGTGCAGCGACTTGAGGTACTCGAGCAGGATGCGCAGCGCCAGCAGAGGGACGAGAGGCCGCAGCCGGCGCGCCGCTCTCATGTCGGGGGGGGCTCAGCGGGCGCGCGCGGTCGCCGCGGGCTGCCGTGCGAGCCGGCGGAGCGCAGCGCGCATTATGCAACGCGGAGGCCGCCGTGCCGACCTGCCTCACGTCTAGCCGGCGATCGCCGAGCACTAACCCGACAGCCGCGCCGCTATGCCCACCGACCTAGATGCACTTTTACGACGCCGAGAATGCAATCGACACACATATTCGCGTCTCGTTCCGATAAACGCATCGACGACGAAAGCGGCCTGTGACGGAGAATGCGGACGAATTTGACAGCAAATGCAGTGAGTACGTCACGTTCGCGCCTCCTATTCTCTTATTAGAGGAGAGCGGGACGGCACAGCGCATTGCGACCGCGGACTGCATTCAAGTTCATTACTTCCGTAGTGTGGCGACCGCGGCGCGCGCCGTGACCGTGCTCTCGATCCCACGAACACTGACGATCGCAGCGAGCGGAGCCGCGGGAAATGCTCACTGTATGTCACCAACAAATACGGAACTAATATTGCTATCAAGCAAAAACTCTTAGAAATATATCGATGATAAAACCAAATCTAAGATAAAATAAATTTGAATAAAATTTACCATCACACTGCTCCGATAGTTTAGCATCACATGGGGAATAAATCACTGAAATGAGTACCTACCCAACTCAACACGTTTTCATTAAATATTGAATCACACTACAATACAATCTATCAATACGTTAACTCATAATCACAGCTCATAGAGCGCTAATTAATACAAGTTGAAAACAACGTGGCCGCGGGTGTCGTGAGAACGGCAGCGAAAGCCATGCAGGGCGGGCGGCGGCCTGCGCGCCTCCCCGGAACACGCTTTCACTCTCACGGGTCGTCGACACAGCCTGCACACGCACCCCAACCTCTGACTCTCGATCGCACCCTTAATAAAACAACTGTTCAAATACTTTTGATCGACTTACTTTGAAAGTTTGAACAGAGTGTAGATTTTCTTTTAGATTTGAGAGTTTTTCGTCGCATTATCGAGTGTAAAATCCATGGTAAGGGCGCATCTCACTCTCCGCCACCACCGCACCCTGCCACCTACCATTATCCAATATTGATTTCACTATTTACAGCCTGTAATCTATTAACAGCTGCAAACTGCTGGGGCTGGTATAAAAGAGCAGGTGGTTGACTGACGACACTCCAACACTGCCTTTTCAATTAGTTTGAATGAATCGCGGCGTACGTAGTACATTTTTATTCAGCTTAGTTTTGCTTTTCAGTGTGAGCATCTGAACATACGAGTACATACATTTTCGTCCACGTTCTTCGTGGAACCCATTCGTGGGGTTACGCTTGATTTTTAAAGTACTGTGCTTTGACTTCACTGTTATATAGATACTTATATAATTTACTACGTTCTATTAGTAATAGATGTTTAATTAAAAGTAAGCGAGACAAAACACGACACGACACAACCACGAAGACTCTTCGTAAATGGTATTTTTCCGACTTTGAACGTGATTTAAAACACCCTTTATTATGTGTTTGCAGTGGCACGGCACCCCTCCAGCAGCTATATTTACGTGGATATGCCCTTTACAATGGCGACCTACGATAACGTCTGGCAATTTCCGATCATTCGTGATCTACCCCAAAGCGTTACGTTTTTCAGGCTCGTTGGCTCACTGAATGTCTGTGTCTACACTTTACACTCTGCACGCACTCGTCACAACCTCTATCGATTTAGTCAATTGTAGCATGTAATAGATACTGAAGGAATATGGGTGTAGCGGGATAGGTTTTATGTTAGTGTAACTTCTTTTGTAGGATTGTTGATAATACTCGTAACTTATTTAATATACTTTTGGTATTAGAATTGGTTCTTAGATAGAATCATTTACGAATTTTATCAAGTTATTTATATATTATATATTATAATACTTGGCGTTACGTATTTAAATTTAAATTAATATAAATTTAATTTAATAAAATATATCTTAAATGACAAAAATTGATAAGTACATCTTTTAATCAAGTATGTAAAAATAGCCAACTCATTTCTAAGTTTATTTCTGTAAAATAAAAAACACACATCATTAATACATTTTCTTAGCCTAATAAAAACCCATGAGACAAATCGTTCATTTAAAAAACGAAATTATCCGATTGTCGGTCAATTAGAGCGTGAAAAGCGAAGCGCATCAAAGAAAATGCAGTTTTCCAGCGGCGGCGGAGGCTTGAGCGGTATCAAAACACTGAATCTTCCGGGGTGAACGGCCGCGGCGCCTCGTCCCACTGCGAGCGCCCGCCGCCCGCGCGAGCGAGACGCCGCGCACCGCACGCCGCCCGCACCCGCCGCGCGAATAAATCGCACGCTGCGCTCGTGTGCGCCGGGAAATGCGTTTTCTGTACGAGTATTGGGCACACGGTCGTTGACATCACATCACAAATTTTCTTTGGGCTTGTAATAGAAACTTAAACGGCTTGTTATTACGTAACTCCGTAAAAGGGTTTTTGAGATAAAGAAATACTTCGATTACATTGTTAATTGGTAGTTAATGAAGTCCATTATTTCGAGGAAGGCTTTGGTGCATTCATGGTCACTCTTCATAATAATAGTTACTCTATTTACTCTCTTTTAAAACAAATTAACGGCAGCAATTGCTTATTTTACTTATTGGATTTACCATATAAAAAATTCAAAAAAGTATTTATTGAAAGTACAAAATAAAACTGAGTATGTCCATTGATGTTTGTCTATTTGGTAAATTATTCTGTGTTTCTGTATGAGGTTAGAGCAGGAGCATAACACGTTTCCTCTAACTTTAAGTTATGTGATTAACGACCCCGTGCATCGTGAATTGTTGTGTTTGACTGTTATGGCTGCGGCTAGGTTTAAGATGATAATATTATAAACTTGAGAGGAGTTTATGATTTTTGTTGACGCTATACTTTAATTTAAAAGATTTGTTGAGTGCTTTTATGAACATAGTGTATAGTGTGTTTCTTAAGTAAGTTTCTTATCTATGTATACTACTTACGAAGATTAAAAGTTCTCGCTGGTTCCGTGGTTCCGTTAAAAGTGTTGATGGTAAAGCACTATTGATCTTATTTAGTATAATGCATAGGGCTTGTCTATATCTGTGCAAGTACTGGTGCCCGCAGTGCAAACTCGATTTCCCCCTTCTTGGGGTAGGCTTCAATACTCATTCATGCGTTTTTCCCGCTCTGGCTGCGAGCGGGCGCATAGCGCGCTCCCGCTCGCCGCGCTTCCGCGTTGGTACCGCTACATACGCGCATGCACTAGACCTAGCCCAATGCAGCGAATTTTGCGTAGGGTCGTTGTCCTCTCGTACATCTCTATCGGTATAGCTAGATGTAACTAAATGTCCCGATAAGTCTGGCTAAATTTCTAATCCCCCGACACCCGCTACCGCCTCCCTTCTCTTTCAAAGTTTTTACAATTTGTGAATAATATTCGCTTTTAGCACAAACTGTGCAATTCCTTTGTCGGCCCATTTGTGGGATTGTTCAATACAATAATGAAGGTCCCTGAGATAGGAAAGGTATTTAAGAAACAAGAAACTGTCGAGTTTTATGGCCAATTACGTCAGTAATAATAGGATGCACTAAAAAGTACCTTTTGCACAAATTGCATTTCTTGCTTTTAGCAAATTGAATAGTGCGTGTTTTTTAAGAAAACATAAAGTGGCAACAACAATGCGTCTGTGCCGTTAAAAAAGCGCAAGTCTAGGAAGGACGAGGAACAGTTTGAAGACAATCGTTCGCAATAAATAAAGCTGTGTTTTTTATTTACATATTTATGTTTTGACGAAAGGATATTCGAAGGTTTGTGGGTACATTTTTACCCACAATTATTATTGTCTGCACCGTAGTAGGCTGTGATTGCAAAACCTTATTCATCAGGTTTGAACAAATGATGAATAAGTTTTTAGAATGAAAGGTAACATACATTTTATGCGAAAAAGCTTTTCAATGTTGCGCTTGAGTGAATTATTTGTAACAGTGTACAGAATAATAGTGAGGTACTAGATGAATCGGTGCACAGAGGTGTTGAAGTACTAGACTAGAATGTGGCTAGGGTCAAAAGCCGCGCAGTATGTCAGCGTTTAGTATTCCGTGAGCCCGAGCTCGGGCCGGCTAACGGGACTGCTCGACCGTCTACTCAGGCCTTTACTTTCATCGATCGAACAAACCGCATCGACGGTTTACTTTCCTTTGTTAGTTTTGGGTTCCGCCGACTACCAAATCTACATGCTTTATTTTATGTCATGTAAATCGTTATGTAGATGACATTAACCACAAATTCGTAATAATTTGAAAGGCATTTATGCCAAAAAAATCAAATAGGCTCTTAAAACGGGAATTTTTAATAGGGACACGTTATAAAGTGATTATCTATGGTAACTACATAGGAGAAAAAAAACGAAAGGGCCGTCAAGTGTATGGTTAAATCGCAGGTAGGCCCCGCATCCGGAAAAAAATAAATAAGACGGGACCGCAGAGCCTTTGTATAGGGAAGTACCGTTAGATCTGTTTGAGACTACTATCAACAGAATATGAAATATGATCATCTATTTATTGTTGCTCGGTGTTTAGTTCACCTGCAGCATTATTTGCTAAAATGTTAGACATATCCTGTTATACTCGCACAATTTACGGCCACAGTGATTCATAGGTTGTGAATCAACACGCATAGGAATATACCGCTAAGCAAAAACAATGTGCTGATCAACAGGACTCGGATTACAGAACTGCATATGTATGCAGTTGTGTTATCCTAGTTTCCCAGAATGTAGAGGTAAAATGTATAACTGGCTGGTAAAGTGAGAGGAAAGCTTGTGTTGGTCATCAATAAGTAGGTAACTGATATGGGAAAGAAAATATTAACCGACATGTAGATGTTTATCTTTACATATAAATGGAAAGAGCTAAGTAAAGGAATAATTTATTGTCATGGAGGCAGGCGATGGACATGCAATCTGTTACTCTTGCATTCTTTACAATACCTTGTTGATAACAGTTTACAATTTCTCTATTACAATGTAGCAGCCCGTCTTGATACATATGCATATACATGTTTAGATAGACATGTACATATGTAGTGGCAATCCGTCACAGTATAAGGTTTAACACATGCTTTTATTCATGCAGCACCAATTGCATCCAACTACCGTTAGGTCGAGTCGATAAAAAATAAAAATAGGAGGGTGAAATCAGAGCCCGGGACGCACCATCGTCGCCTGCAGGCTTAATTCCGACGAGGTGTAAAGAAAAACATTCTCTAGACGAAAATATTAACTGCGTTTTTCAGTTTACATTTCTGATAATTGCTTTTTGTAGAGTTTTATTCATTTCGATGATACTATTTTTAACGGTTTTATAATAGTATAGCTATGTTGTAACGAATGAGAATGCTTGTTGGTTCGGAAAAGCCTTGCCTTTGGAACACATCTCCAGGGAAATCTATCGAAGTGTAAATCGATCCACTTTATACGTTTCTAAAAAGCCTCGTGGTGTAGGATGAATTTAGTCCAACTTGTAATTTTGTGAATAATCCCAATTATTGTAATCTCGCAAGGGGGGTGCAGTCTCAATGCACGGGGGTCCAGAATCATGTACTGAATCTATGGTAACAGGTTGTGCGTCAATGTCCCTGCCAGCCTGTATAGGTAACTTTGCTATTTTCTGATCAGTGATATAAATAGATGATGAATAAAGCTCACTTGTTTTCAATGTAAGAATGTGAAACAGAATTTTTCCTAGAAAGGCATATTCTGAAAACCTCTTGAATAGTCTTGATACTAGAATATCGAGTGCCCGTAGCAGTGACGAATAATAGATGGACAATGTACTATGTAAGTCTATTTGCTACGAATTATGGTGCGGTAACCGTTGCTTGGCTGCCACCGGAAGGCTGCTGGCATACATATTATAGCTACTCATATGCATGTGGGACACACTGTCATCGATATTTTTATAAACACGTGCTGTTGCACTTCCTGCAACTTTACTTTCATAACTAATACAGAATAATAAATTGTTTATTACGTTAAGCGGCTGGGAACACTTGCATTGCATTGCAGAAGAGCTTAAATAAATGCAAGCCTCGCCTGCTTTGCGTGTACATTTGTACGTTGATATCTCTTTTTCTCGGTAGTTAAAGCTGTTCGTTTCTATTGGCTTACTTTGATGCTAGGAACAAGTGAATCATTTAGTATTCAGGCGTTTAACAGCGCATTTTATCCAAATGAAGACTTTGCTTAGTAAGCAATACTGTTTGATTAAAGTTTTATTGATGGAAGGTGTAAACCTGAGTCACTACCGACAAAATTGGACAGAATCAGAATCAGAATTATTATTATTATTATTGAATCAGAATTGGGCATTCAATGAAAAAGCTACCATAACGAAGAACTAAAAAAAAAGGTATCTTGTGTGCACGTAATCGGGTTCCCCTATGTTTAATAAAAACAAACAAATCGCTATTGAAAGTTAAGGTCACATGTTGAAGGGACGAGTCAGTCGAGCGAGAAAAGGTTATTACTTATTACATAATGGGTGCGTGTGCGCCCGGGGCACGATACGGAGGTACCGTTGTTCGAACAGGTTCCACGCATTACAGCGCCCTCCCCCTCCCCCCGCCCCGACCTCCTGGCGCCCGCGCACTCCCCGCCGGCCACGCGCGTGTGCTGCACTCAACATTTACTTTCTACCCATCAAGGACCTTCCTGGCTCACCCATGTCAACACTAACTAAATCAAAATGATGGCGGTGACCTCGAGTTTTCTGTCCATCCTGATTAGGGTTACTAATATGCAATGCATTCGTAGAATACAATATCACACTTTTTGTTATTGAACCACGTCATAGGTTTCTTTCAGCTGTCTATGTCATCATAATAGGGTTGTACTGGAATCAGTGTCACCTACTTTCATTACAAGTTGCTCTTTCCAAATAATAACGAAGCATAAATAAATGAAGATCAAGAACGTCACATTTATGCAATCCTCAAAATCCAGAAAATACGTTCTATTTTTGAGGACAAGAGTAGAGCTATTGGTTTTAAAAATGTGTCATTTTTCCAAACCTTCATTGTTTATGTAATTAGGTTCAACTCCTTTAAATTATATGAAGGAGAACATTAACATATACTTCCGTCACGAATTTTCAGTCTAAATCTTAACTGTATATATATTTAGATTACTGTCAAATCAAAATTAACTTTATGTTCAGCAGCGTAAATATAAAAATCGCATGAGCGAAAGCGTCAAGAAGTGGGGCTGAGTCGCAAGCGCGCGGTTCAATGACCGAGTTTTCACGGGTTTGACAGCCTTCTGTTATATCATCGGTCGTTGTCATTGTCATTGGCGAAACCGCGGCGGGTGGCCCGCATGCTAATTTGTAACTTTTGCGCTTGCGATTGGGACCACTTTTGCTTGTCGTTGTGCTCGTTTAAATAATTATTTTTTCGCTTCCATCTACATAAGTGTGCGTGTTTCATGTAATACGCTAATACTTATTTATACATGGCTGCGATAATTTGTTTTTCTATTCAGTATATATGCTTAAAATAAAATAACTTCGATGCATTCTTGTTTCGAAGGTCAATTGAGATGAACATTATACATATAATAATATGACATAATTTTAAGAATGCGATTCAGTGCTTTCATAAAAAGTAAGTAATAGTATTTAGATTATTTTGATGTAATAAAGTTTACGTAGTGCATATTTGGTACTTGTACCTATGGGGTTACTAATTTGAACATGATAACGTTTGTAGAGTTTCGTTTTAGGAACAAATATTTATTTTTACTTTTCGTATAAATGGCGTACACGTTAAGATAGGATTTTATAATGTGTTTTTTCATCGAAAGGACTTTAACTGCTAACAAAATTTATAAATCAGATAATAATCTTAACATACAGAAATGACTTCAGAATTGCTGTCAATAAACAAATAAATCGATTGGCTGCATTACATAAATCGCTGCAAGGATTACGTAATTTTGGCGTAGGAGGTAGACCACGTCACGTGTGCCCAATGTTCGCCTTGAAGTTGAACCTGACAAGTTCAAGGCTTTGTTTTTGCGCAGCCAACAACAATACGCGCGCATGTGTGCGTATGGCTGCGCATGTTATGATTTCTGTAATTGTCGTCCAAAAATCATGGACTCTTCTTGAAAATTACCTCGGCCATCGTGGATTTATTCATCATTGTGTAATGAATGCAAGGTCTTAGGGATGCATATAAATTTTTTTGAGGAATAACATTGTTTCAATTTAGTTTGGTGTTAGTACCTATATTTATTTCGCGCCATAATCAATTAATTAGCATACCACATTAAGGTTATTTATGATTGGAAAATTAAACTATAAAGGTTAATTTCAATATGTTAGTATAAGCGTTAGTAAGTAGTTTCAATTTTAAAATGTGCAATATCAAAAATTATAGTATCAAAAAAAATAGTAATATTTTCTAAATTGGATTAATTTGGTTCTATTTGGAATTTTGAATATTTTTATATCGTTATCATCATTTAAATAAGTTCTATTTCAGTGTATCAGTGAGTATATTAGTATACAAGGTTACTGTAATTACCAACTAATTACGTTAGCAAAGCCTTGAAAAAGTTAATTTATTATTTGATCTAGTAACTAAGACGCGCGTTGATGTCTTTTGATGGCGCGAAGAAATTCGTAAGTAACATGATTAGTAATGGTTAAAAAACTTAATTCTGTGTTAATTCTTAATTTAAAATTAAATGTTTGTGTACTAACCATTAGGCTTACAGTCCCGATGTGATGAAGAATTAGAAGAAAATCCAAATTGTAAAATCCTAATGGGAAATGTTTGTTTATGTTTTCACTAACACTTAAAAATAAATCCACACCTCACATAAAACCGCCACTTAAAAATAAAGAAATTTATAAAAATAAGTCTTATCTTGAGATCTAAGTTGCTTTCAGTCTAGTTATAAATGCAAAACATCACTGAGTATCGTAATATTAGAGGGTCATGTTGGAGCGTACTGCGACGCGGCGTGGCGCACCGACACCTCCGGATAACTGATAAAATATAGCTCGGTTCATGGTCGGAGACGTCCTTCCTGCGCGACTACCCGTGTACAGCGTCCGCCCGCCTCGGTACCTGCGCCCGCGCAACGTTGCTCTTCCGCACTCGACGCGCGGGCGGGTGAATGAACTGCTGCGCAAGAGCGAGATGGAACACCATGCCTCACCTCCTCCCGCACACTCCATCACCCCCCCGCACACTCCAATGCCATGGTCGGAGCTGACAGTGAATCTTACCCCTGTATCGACAAGATAATCTAGCACAAGTGTCAAAATATTTTTTTGCCTAATTCACACTTCGTTTTCGCTGAAACTGAAATCAGTCCAGAACGCTTAAAAACATAGCCACCGCAAGGTGCTAATTGAATTCTGTGCTCATATGACTGCAAGAATTCAAGAAGTCAGTTCTGTAGCTTGCCCATCAACTGTACTCGTTACACTTTACTACATATGAAAAACTATAATTCATATTATGCAGTTACCGCAAACAAAACTAACCAAATAAGGCAATGTAGATTTTCCGATTAAATCACATGATTAGAAAACTTACTCGTGAGATGGACATAATAGAGTTACTAATAGGAAAAAAGACAATATGTGGAGGTATCTGGATTCATGATGTAAAGGGGGGTTCTTTTGACTCAACTTCACACAGATTTTCCAAACAGAGATTCAAAATCACTGCACACGATGACACTATACGCATTTCCTTAAAGGCTGAAGTAGATCTCTTCACAATACTGCAATACTTCAAAATTAGACGTTATGTATAACGTCTATTAGACGTTATGTATAACGTCTAATTTTTAAGAGTCAAACACCCATTCGGTGTCATAATATTTAAGCATATATAAAAATATTCAAGCGAAAGAAAACAGGTATACTATCTAGATTTAAGAAGTAAAACACTCACATCCGATACAGGCATGTTACACAAGCTGATCTAGTGTCAACGACAGGACACACACGATACCTCTGAAGGTGTGTGATGTGACAATCATCTTACGCCCATGAGTACTGCCGTGACATGTGTCTTGTTACTTCCAAAACATTCATGTAAGCTTCGAGAAAAATTTACATTGTACCATCAGTTACTTGAATGCGTTTTTCGAATTATTTATGACACTATGTTTTCATATCTGGAATTAATAACTAAAATTATTATCGAATGGCTTCTGTTTGATAACTGCTCGATCGCCTCTTTGCATCTTCATCATACCATGTCTACCACTATTCAGCATCTTTACTGCAAAATTCTCTGAAGATGGTAAAGCGCGGTGTCTTCTGAAGATAGCGATTTATAATCTATTTATAATCTATCAGAAACCACATGAAATCTTAATTTTTTTCCTTTTGATTTATATCAGGCGTGTGTTCGAGATTATACTAGACGTAACCACTACCACCATCATAATGCTGGCTGATGACATCATAATGCCAAAATTCAGCTCCACGCCAAATATTTATAACATAATGACAGCATGAAATGTAAAACATAATATTAAGCAAAATTACAGCTGAGGATCTTATTATTGCTAATGATGCACTTGACCCTGAATTAAAATTAATAAGGCATAATAAGCTCGGCCACATATCGTAGGACTTTATATCATTGGCAAAATGTAGGTAGTCGGGTACACATGTGTGTATGATACTTATTATTTGTATTTCTACGAAACTTATAATACTCGTATATTGTATTAAAAGTTTAGCTTGCTAAGCTTAAAGTTTAAAATTCATCGCAAAAAATAATTGGGTATGGTACATAATTCTTAAACGTTGAATAGATGATTAGTTGACTGCTTAAGGTCTTTTTTCCTTTTGTGTTTTGCGCCACCTTGTCCACCGCATCCAGATGTGTCTAGCAAATTTTCTCCAGGTTGAATATTTGGGCAGATCATCAGCCATTCACGTCACATCCACATCCGCATACAAGTTGTTAATATTCCGTGTTCAGTATGCAAAGTTCAGAATGTGATCTTTTGAATTTTTTAATAAGGAAAAAATTGTTCCAAATTTCGTAGAAAAATACAATTTTCGTAGTTTTTCCCGAGCTTTTCCCATTAAAATAAGTCATGATGGTGAGCAACGATGTTACATAATGCAAGTAGAATTATAAGGATCTTCACGGCAAACCGTTCGAGGCTGCTGAAGGTAGTCGAGCGGTAAAGAGCAACGATCTCTACACGGATTTTCTAGTACTCAACAATTTCATACTTTTTCTGTAAGAGAACGTCTTTCGTAAATTATATTTTCAGGTTCTATAACATTATGTGGTAATCATCATGCATCACTTGGATATTCAAACGGTGTCGAAGAGCAAATTTGCGATGATTTACTATTGAAACAAATGAATTCGTTTTCGAATAGGGTCCGGTCATTTCAGTGAGAATCGAAGTGAACATTATAGAATGCACTATAGAAAGTACCTTCTTATGATGATTAAGGTTTTGCCTGTTTCACGTTTGCTGGACTGAGGTTAAATAACTTATACGACTTAATTACCTTCTATTGCTCACCCATACCATCAGTCAGGGTTTAAAGCTTTTCAAAATCAATTTATCCTAAAAGCCTTGGTCAGTTCACAGGTACTATAGCGCACTATGTCACACTTAAGAATAATTGTTTTGTTTATGAACAGCACATAGTTAATTTTGAATATTCTTTACTTTTGGGTTATCAATTCACCTGAATGTGAAAAACTGTATCTGCTGCCGAAAATGAAGGACTAAGTCACGGTGGAGAATTGTAGTACCTATTTGTAAATTTTCCCTTGGGCCATTATTATACAGATTATATTATATAGAGCAGTCGTGGCCTAGTGCTATCGGCTCTGGTTTACGACTTGTAGGTCGTGAGTTCGAACTCAGCCACGCACTTTACTTTGTGTATTTAATGTCATCACCACTGCTCTCAGAACGGTGAAGGAAAACATCGTGAGGCATGTCCTAGAACGAAAAATGTGAAGACATCTGACATCCACCAAACCGCACTGGGCCCGCGAGGTGGATTACGGCCCGCTCCCTCTCGCAAACAGGAGACCTGTGTCCCGGCAGTGGCAACATTATAGGCTGATTATGCTATGCATTATAATGAATGTTATCTTATACGATCAGCCATATTTGTAACATTTTTCAATGTTTTAGCAAACACACGGGAGGCAGTCATCTGACATATTATTTGAAGTTGATTTTGTTGCATGGTTTTCAGTAAAGGCATGTAACAAGGATCCCACCATGGCTGATTTCTAAAGCCCAGGTTATCCCCTTAACTTAAATTACTAGCTTGCTAAAGATATTTTGTGTAGCTTGAAGGATAAAACACTTACAAGTGGTGAGTTGGTAAAAGCCAGGTCGTTTATTTCCCTTTACTGAGTGAAGCTGTTAGCAGCACCGACCGCCTGGCAGGTCTCCAAGCCACGTGTAGCAGTTACTGCTAGGATAAAGATTAAAATACTATACGCATCCTTGTCATTGGTACATGGCCAATCTTCTACGATCACTACATACATTTACAAAACAGTGAGAGAATTATCTAGTCTTTTCTTGTAAAACGCGATAATTTTCTGAATTTTTATATGAACAGCAATGTTCTTTCGTAACAGGGTGATGGAAATGGTAAAAAATATTTGAGATTGATTCACTGATTGTTGGTAAGTAAAGTAGCTTAGGGCACCACCTAGACTCGGTTATTTATTTTGTTTTCATAAACTGAACAGTACGTTTTATGTTCAAAAATACTGTAGTTATAAAACTAGAAACCATTTTCGGTCCTAGTTTGTAACCGGAAAGATAAGTCAAGATAAGTTTGCCAAGCAGTCGATATTGTAGCGTGACATGTATAATCCTCTTTTTTATTTCTGAAGTCAAAATAAAATACAGTATCGCACATATGCATCAACAATAAAATGTTGCATATGCCTTCCACCGCACAGCTATCAGGCGCAATCAAAGAAACGACAAAGAGGTAAATGTTTGGATTTATGAAATGAGATTTTACAGTTACGTAAGGGGCCCATTACAAAAATTTGGAACATCTGAACAATAAAAACTCTACATTATATATGCTCAATCGCAGCGTTAATCGCAGGCTTCGATCAAAAGATTTGCTCTACCTGCCGAACCCTTAAGTTTTTTTAAAGGGTGGCCGTTATAATGGCGGAGTCAAAAAAATCTAACGGTCCCTTTCCACCCAAACACACATTGCAATGACAAAAACACAATGACATAGAAACTTTTATGTTTCCTGCGACAAAAATACTTGCAATTTGAGAAATGTAAAAAATATGTTTCGTATTCATATTGTTTTAAAAAGTATGGAACGGCTTATTTGTTTGTTTGGAGATTTTTTGAAAGTGATTTATTGGTGTCCTTCGTTTTTCAATTGCAAAAAATCTTGGGGACGGTTAGTAATTATTGTCATACTTGCGGCTCTAATAAAACACCGTTTCAGTTTCATTAAAATAGCTTAAAGGGAACCATAAAGCCAGCGGCCGCTGTTCGGTTTACTGTTGGCGGCTTTTCCCGAGTTAAATTAAATTAAGCTCTCTTTACAAAAATGATTAAACGTGGAATTAAAAGTAGCAATGTCAAAACCCGCATATTCATTTGTTTTTATGAAAAAAAAGTTAAGAAAGAGTTTTATTACGCAGTAGCCGATCGTAAAAGAAAGGGGTGCGCTCTCGATTCATGTCATTGTTTAGCCACTAGCCACCCTGAGGGCGGAGAATGTAGTTGTAAATTGTCAGATGACTTTCTCATTGATTTATTATACTGTAACAGTAGCCGTTTAGCACAAAAGACCTTCCTCTTCTAGTGCGACTAATTGTTACAGTTTTTGTGTTAAAATCTGTAAAGAGAAGTCATGCACACAGATTTTTGTATAAAACTCGAATAAAATTAGCATTTCTATTCTTTGTTCTGGACAAAAACTTGATAAACATCTAGGAACGTAATTAAAATTCCGAATCGCATTTAACTTTAACGAACACCGAACTATACGATTCCTTGTGTGTTATGTAAAAACCTGACCAAAGTACCTAACATAGTGTATAATAGACGGTATTAGGAAAAAAAGAAGTGAACGCCCAAACTGGCCAGTTGGAGGCTCCCCTCCACCGGCGGCAGGACGCAATCAGCGATTTGGGAGCAATGTCCTCGACCTTGAAAATAGATGAACTTATGTAACCGCCGCCGCCCGAGGGCACGGAGCCTCCTCCACCAAATATTCCTTGAGTTTTTGCACGTCCCGCCAGATTACATCAACCTATGCATAAAAACTTTACCATCCTAATAATTATGATGCTTTACTTCCAGACTTGTAGGTTGTTGGTATATCTTGCCTTTGGCGATTACCTAACTCGGGACGATGAGTTTGGGTTTTCTAAAACTTCACCATTGGGTTTTGTTTAGCGTATTTACTGGACAATCCACTGCGTCATTTTCTTGTGAATGAGCCAAATTTCAGATCTTTTTTTATTAACCAGATGTAAATTTAAGCGAATTTATGTTGAAATATGTGTTGTTATAACCTGTGTTTATGTTATCAATTAGGTTTCGAAAATAAGAATTAAATTTATTTAGGTATGCTTTATGTTTTAATAAGTACACGGGTGTACCACATCTCTATAACGACTAGGAAGATATTCGATAAAAAACATTTTCAAAACGATGTTTGGGTTATGCATTATTTAGCTAAGTATCGGCATTTTGTCCGCAGTTAAATAACAGTCGTTCTTTGAAATTGTGTAACCAAGGATAAATAAGCACAATGAGTAATAAATGTTTAAGAACCACTGCTTACTGTTATTGTTTTGGTGATGTTGTTATTATTCTTCGACTGTGCACCGTAAGTTTTAAGTTTCTCAAGATAAAGTGATTTGTAAACTTTTGCGAATATGTGATAATTTTTTTTTAACTCAAAATATTTTGTGAAGTTATAAAATATTTTGAGTTAAAAAAAAAACTATCTAAACTAACTTCTTCGCTTCAGAGTTAAATATTTAATATTAAGAGTGCATTTGAAACACTTATTTAACTTATACTAGGTACAACGCAAGTTATGAGTTATCCTGTTCTTTGTTCTTGAACTAATACTTATATAGAAAATAACTACCTACTTAAATAATACTTGTATAAGTTTACAAAAAAAAAATATTTCGTATTTTCCAACATTCAAAAAGAAATTGAAAAAGAAATGAAGTCACAAAGTAAAATCATGTTACACACATTAATAGCCCTGGAAAGTGTGTCTAGAGAAACGGTTTCAGCAGTTTCAAGTTTTTGTGCAGTAACTTAGAATAGCTTTTATTACATGTTTCATTACATTGTGGCAGCGCGCACATAAGGTACCACATAGTTACTTTGGTTTGGTGTGTTTTAAGTATCCATATAATATTCTTCTACAAATATTTGGTTACTTTTAATATTCATTACGTAATTAAAAAGAAAATTCGTGAAAACAAGTTCAACGACTTCTCCTATGCTGAAGGCTGTATAAACAGACACATTACTACATATAACACATGCTTATAACTTGTACCTAAAGTAGCGTCAAGTTGCTAGTCAGGGTGATGTCATAACCAAAAGCAAGAATGCACAAAAAAGCCATTGTGTAAAGAGTCGTGAGACTAGCTAGCTCAAGTCCACGAGCGTTGAACTCTTTTGAGTGCCGAACAGAGTCAATGCCTGCTATTAGCCAATTTATATGACGAACTAACGACGTTTGAATTGCTTACAAACTCCTTATAACATCCTACAGTAAATGTGAGCGGATATTTTTGACAACCCACTCGTACTGACATGAAACAAACTTCTTCAAAGGGAGCACAAAGCGTTCAAGTTATTTTCCACACTTGTAGCCAATCTGTTATGTATTGTTTCAAGATAACATGCATGTAACCCGCATAACTAGAGGTTTTTGACACTGATGACAAAGACCGTGAAAAATAATGGCATATTAAAACACAAATAACACTTATTTTTGTATCTACTGTAGAAATTAGTATTGATTTTTCAGTGAGCACAGTTGTTACATACACTTAAGTACATAGTGATGCCATTGTCTAATGAAAAGCAACCAATTTGTTTGAACTCTTTGTTCGGCTGTAATATTTTGTTGAAAATTAATAAATTGATTTATGAATTAAATAATACGTCATTCCATTAATACATTTATATCCAGTAGTTTTTCATATTAGCTATATAATGGCTATCACATAATAAATATCAAAATTTGATGTTTTTCTAGCTGTGGTGAAGTGTTGTTGTAAAAGGTCTTAAATTATATATCCAAGAAGTAGTGTATTTCCTTATTTTTATAAAATGTCTATTATAAATGTATACGTAGACAAGTTATGATATGGACTCGTGAAACAACATATTTGTATAAGGTTTATTTTAATTCAATATGTTTATGAGGAAAGTTGTACTCACTTATAATTATAATTCATTAATCGTCGTAATTATAATTCATTCTACAAAGGAGCCAACTTACTGAAGATAAAGTAAAGCTTCTGTTTTACTTATATATTAATACGAATAATAAAATGTAGGTAGTGCAGAAAAAATGTAAGTTCTGCTTTTCTGTCCATCAAGCACATTCCAGAATTAGAACGAGGCGATTGACAGAGCTATCCTGTAGCTTCTTACTGTTGAGAAAAAATTGAGTAGTAGTCAATTGACATAAAAAGAAGAAGAAGATTGGCCAAAGACTTGAATGCGTCTAATGTAGTTATATTGTATGCACACTGAAATATACATATAATAAATAAGAATTATAACTTAAAATGATAGTCACGTAGAGTTTTTAACAATACCGCTGAAAACACTGTAGGTCTTTATATGATTTCGACAGAAAGCAAAATTATACTTAGGTTGTGCTTTTTTAAGTTTCAGTAAAGAATAAAAAAGAGTTGCCTAAAATAAATAAATTATTATAACTTTACGAAGAGACCAATTTTTAATAGTAATATAGCTTTTATTTGAGAAATAAATATTGCGGATTGACATCTTTTATACAGAAAATATAGTAACTATCATATTTATTCTTCAGATGAAAGTTATCTGGCTATTGAATTAGCTCTATATCACGGTAACATTGATTATCCTGTAGTTTAAGACAGTCAAACGTAATCTATTCATCCTTCAGTACCTGAAGAATGGAAATATAAGTTGGGTGGTGCCTCTCATATTCATGATAGCTACTGCTCAAAGGAGATATTCCCTTAATGTTAAAAAAACTGCATTCGATGGTTCTTGATTGATGGTGTTACTGTTGGGAAATAATAGATGAAGTGCAAATTCAAATACTTGAACTACAACAACAACGAGCGAGTGTTGGGATTACAACCACATTAACAACAACAATACATATGAGTCGTTTTATTTGTAGATCAGATTTACATAATTTAAAAGCTAACAGTCTAAAAATAATAATAGTGAAATGTACAAGTTTAGTATAAAAGGGAGGGTAACGAATCATTGGACATAAAAAAAAATCGTCCGCATCGCTGTCAACAGGAAAAGTGTAAGTTCTTCTTGTCTGCCCATCATGTACATTCCTGGAATTAGAAAGAGGCGATTGACAGAACTGTCCTCTAGCTTCTTACTGGTCAGAAAACATTGAGTAGGTAGTAGACAATCAACTGGTAGTAGTAGACTAATAGTGTCCAAAGATTTAAATGATTAAATTAGCTGATTGAATAGAAATAAGTTGACTGCAACCCTGCAACTACATTGGCAATTTTAAAATATAGGTATGTAGCTTAATTTTCATGAGACAGATTCTTCATTCACGGTTCACGGTTTTTGTCACGTCCCTGTTTCGGGAATTACCCGAATAGGTACTACGCACTGGAACTAGGTACTAGGTATTGGCTACTGTAATCGCCATGCATTACAGTAGTTTGGCTTTCTCAAAAAAAAAAAGGGGAGTGCATATATTAGAAACGATAATGATGTGTTTACCCAGATGAGATAGTTAACTGAAACAGTCCATAATATGTATGTATATGTATTTATATATTTGTAGAAAATGTGAGCTAAAAATTCTGTCAGCACTAATTTCATTTAAAAAATCTAGAATTTTCGATGACTCCTTTTTGCAGCGATCTTGTTTGTATCTAAATGACTTAACATTTGTTCAATGCTTGTTTGGCCTACATATAGATATGCTAATATTAAAGTCAACAAGACTGAACTAAGTGGATTGAAGTTTGAAAAATATGGCGTGGTATATTAATCTGGAGTATACTATCATTTCTTGTGCACTTTTATAACGTTTTAAACTGCCAACAACCCATTATAACATGTTTCAAAGATTTCTAACACTTGCATAAAACTGTCCAAAATGAAAGTAATAAATTTAAAGCTTGCACATTTACTTGAAATTCAGTACTAAGTAAGTTAATTACTAAATATATTTTGAAAACGAAGAAGTAAGAACTTACATTAAAGCTTTGACTCACTCAACTTCAGACGACATGAAAAAATACGTCAGTTTCATATCCATGTACAGTCAAGAGCAAAAGTATGTATACACTCGGCTTTATTAAAAAACGATTTACTCCTTTATTTTTTTATGAAATTTTATGTTGTTATGAACATAGCATTTTCGAACACATAGGTTTATGTAGTATGTCGTATTTTAACGTTGCATTCGTTATTTCACGAAAAAATCGCAGTTGAAAATTGCCAAGTGTTGACATACTGGTGCTCCTGACTGTATATAAAATAAAAATAATTCTGTTCTTTTTTTAATTATTATTAATCCTGGCTAACTCAGACATAATTGGAAGAAGAACTCTGTATCTTGTAAATGGAGGGTCCATTTACAAGATAGAGAGTTCTTCTTCTCAGTCTGTATCGCCATTTACATTTACTTATTGTTGACTTATCAGTTCTAGGTAGTTTTTTTCATAATTTGAGCATCTTAAATGATCTGATGATGTAGTCTAAAAAGAAGAAAGTATTATGTGACTACTGGCTATGTATTGCGACCGCACGTAGAGACGCGAGGTTAACGCTTTCCGACGCAAGATTAATGTTTTGATAAGAACTAAGTGGATCAAACAGCGCTACGTAATTGTCTTATTATGATGTTGCATTTGCAAAATGATATTGTTGAGGATGTTTGCGTTAGAAGTTTAAACCTCTTTATTTTGTTACAGATTTGATCTCAAGGCAAACTGCCATAATATGAGCTACCCGTGTGGCCGAGGATGCATGTCTGAGGTAGGTTGCTTTTGTTTTAACATAAGTAATGCAGAGAATGACATGTTGTCACGTAGTTTCGTCTCACGTCAATTCCACGTCGCTTTTGGGGTTGCGACATTTGTTTATCGTAATATCAGATGAAGTCTCGCCTTTATAAATAAAAATTTTGACTAAATTCCTTCCTGGATTGAAGTTTATGTAAATAAAGTTCTTTCTCAAATATCTAAGATTGAGTTTAAGAGCCCAATTCACAATAATATTCTAAGTCAATATCAGACAAGAATGAAGGCTATTCGCCATACAAAGTAGATCTGATGTCATAGATCGTTCTCGGTAATCTGGTCAAACTAGCTAGACAATACAGTACTGGACGTACGGTTTGCGCATACAATTAAGCTCCGACCCCCTTTGTATATTTTTCAATATAAAATGTGGAGTGTGTCGAATCATCGAGTGCATGTGACTATTGGTGGATAAGATATGCAGTAATAATGATTAATACATTGTACCTATAGTGAAATGAGAAAAGTAATTGTATTGCTTTCAATATTTTTTATAAGAATTCTGGTCATAATTATGATCCAATTCCTAAAAATAATTAATACATTTCAATATTTTTATTATATTTTGGGCGCAGTTATTTCGACTTTTTGTTGAAATGCAGAATTATGCCCTTTACGACCAACAATACTTTTGGGGGTAGTTAAGACATGCTCAAAAAGCCAAAGGGGTTTGCTTTTACGACGTTAAACCAAATATTACTTATGGTATGGGTTTGTATAGTAGCCATCTTTCTACCAAAAATCGTACGTGAGACAGACGCAACGACCGTTACATTAAAATAATTGCAAGAAAATGTCGGACGAGGTATTGCCTAGTTTTCTATGCGTCGAAGTTGAACGCACGGCGGCGGTGCCGGCGGTGGTGGCGGCGGCAGCGGAGCTGTGCGTCGAGTCAAGGTAAGTGTGCCGACGGCCGGGTATGACCTAGTGCGGCTCCCCCACCCTGCTACTCAGTTCTGCACTCGCGAAAGTTCAACGAACCTCCAGCAGAATTCTTACAGGCATACGCGACGGTTACATTACCGGAAAGCAGTTGCAATCACCTACATGCCCGCAGCATCGGCCGCTCCGCACAATAGGGTTTGACTCTGTCTTGAGGCAAACAAAATCGCGGCCAAGTATTCGCTAAGCATAGTTGGATAATGAGGATTCTGATTTGTCTGCATAATATGAATATAATTAAGTTATTAAATAATACGGCGCTAAAATTATTTGAATTTGATAGTATTTATGTAAGACTTTGAAAATAACATGATTTGTCTTTACCTATTTTTCTAGATCCAACACATATTTTTCAGGTAATAATAAAATATATACCCAACTAAAATATACTACCTAGTGTTAAAGTGTCATTCAAAACAGCTTCTAATTGATACGTGAGCTACATTTACAACAATAGAGCTGAAAAACGTAAAAAAAAAATATTTTAGCAGAAAACTTTATTACACGTATCAAAATTATTATAGCACGATTGCCTATTGCCTATACAATCAGCGTACCAGATTGACCTTTGCTTAGCTTGCACTTGACAAATAGAACAGCGCTAGAACAAGTTTCCTTAAGTTAGATAAACCAATGACTCGTGCAGTAAACAGTATGAGTAAGAGTGAAGGAAAGGCTTTAGCAGAAATTCGCAGCAGAAATATGTTAATTTGGCGTCTTATGTCACCGAGCGGGCAAGTTTCGTGAATCATGCGCTCACGCACGACACGTATTATACATACACCGTTATTACTTTCTACGAAGCTGATGAATTTTCTTGATTTCCTGTTTCATGCTCGAGTTTTATTGCCAGCACTTCTCATGTTTAAATCATCTTGGAGTACTAAATTGAAGATTTTATTACATTTTTTGTTTCATAATTCACTTAACGCTAAGCTGATGTAAGTTTACCAGAGAATTCAACTGACATTTATTTGAAATGCAATTTTACTTCTAAATGAAAATGCAGACAGGAAAAGTTTCTATAAATACAATATGTCGAGTTGTATATTTTTATATGATGTAAGTATGAGGCTTGCAGTGGCGAGTGTCGTGGTCGGTCCGGCATCGGCAGTGCGCGCAGTAACGGCGCGATCGGGGCCGATGAACGCCGCTGGCCTTATTCCGGCAAACTATCGCAAGCGAGAAACGCGACGTGTACTTTCATTGTCACCTCGCTGTACGCACACCACCGCTCAACATTTAAACCAGCCTGTATCAGTCAAGGTTGCACTGATAAAAAAAAACATGATAAACTTGTTAAAGGTAATTAACGTCACGTAAAATTTGACGTCATCATTCTATTAGTAGTCCAGATGTAGCGAAACGTTTTCGATTAATTGTTAAATAACTAGTAAATAACGTTTCCTCACCTAGCTACTTACCTACAGAGATGTTAATGTTAATGTTTCTGGGTAAATAAACTGTTGCTAATCTAGTGTAATTTGAGTCATTGGCAGCATAAATGGTAGGTACGTATGAATACAGTCATGTTATCGGAGAAGCAAATCTTTCTGGAGAGGTCAGCTACGGTATACGATTGTACGTTTCGGCGGCGCTCGGCGGCGGCGGTAACAATGGCGCAACAGTCGCGCGCTACGTCACTCAGTGTCAAGTGCATCGAGCTCAGATAACACTTTGAGCTTTGGTCTTGAATACAATTTTACTGAAAATGTATGAATTTTCCATATGAATATTATACGTACAAAAGTTTTAGATTAGTAATAGAATTACACTACTCTTCCTGTGGGTGTCATGATGATGTTGACAGAATTACAGGCAGTGTCATTCGATTCGTTTGATCATCTTTATTTCCATTGGTTATTGTAGCTTTTGAACGAAGCTGGTATTTCTGGGCCTCTAGCTTCAGCTGTGAGTGATAATAATATGATAAATTATAACGAGTAAACGAGCAAAATGTTACAAATATCTGCAGCCGTATTGAATTTACGCTGATAATGACCTGCTCTACATTAGTTCGTATTGATGTCAGTGTTGATGTTTACGTTTGGGTGACGATAATCGATTTCAGTTTTTCTTTCTCTGTTACGTCTTTTTACGTGTTTCGGAGTGGAGATCTCTATAGACAAGGGTGGTCACCTTATGATCGATGCTTTAAGAAGATTGACATGTACAGTAGAATGCACGTGGCGTCACGACTTTGAGCTGGCCTATTGTAGTAAAGAGTTGAAATAGAATGCGAGGCCAGCTAATTTTGTTAACTGACGTGCGGCCTACTGCGCCCAAGAGGATTCGCTGTAAACTTTATTCCAATGTAGAGCCAGCTCCAGTCACTCAACCAGGCAATCAGATATGTCAGTCCTCTCTTAATAAAATCTTCTTGTCTCCTTCTAGGACGCGTAGTTACAATTATTGATTGATTGCTTAATTGTCTCTCCCCTTTATGTTGTTCGGCAATATATGTATGTCGCAGTAGTTGAGAATATTTAGATTTCCCAAAATTAGTCAGTCTATGCAATAGTACCTTAAACTACAATTAGGAACCAATTTATATCTCCTAAAACTTGATAACCCGTCTTCATCCCACTTAGGAGTTGATTTTTAAGAAATCCAAAACTATGACATAACCGCTTCTAAATAAAACGCACCTTTCGAAGGTAGTTTTATAAAACTAAAAATGTCAAGCCTTATAATTTATTTAAGTATAAATTCCAAAGTAATAAGATTTTTCGTACAAACGAAATCCCCTTATACACTACTGTATAATTTCAAAAAGTCCTTTCTTAATTGATATTGACGTCATAAAAAGAACCTACGGATTGCCTGGGTGGATTGACTAGACGATGTGTCAGTCGGGACACTTGCCTTTATATGTAGATAGAAGATGGGGTTATCATTTATTTACAATACAATCTTTACATTATATAAGCTAACATTTAAAATAATAATACATATGTACATGTGAAAAAATAAGCAAAAGAATCATAGGGCATCCAAAAATTCGTCCGCAACGCTGTCAACAGGAACAGTGCCCAAAAGGCTGGCAGCATTGCCACGTTGTATGGCGATGCTAATTCTTTGGTCAAGAAACAGGCCAGCCCTCTGGTCACGTGAAGAGTCGACTTACCGCTTGGCGATATCTCGAAAAACCAAGTGGGCACTCGGACCCCATGGCCCTAGTGTTTCAATCCCAAACGACTCGAAGATATAACTCCCAATCAGGCTGGAATATTTTTGCCGTTTGAGGTTTTCTGCACCAGCAGCAGCCGCTCCAGCACAGCCCACCGTGTTAGGAAGACGGGATGGCGCAAGGGTGTCGACACATGTTGCATCCCACACCAAAGGTCTGCCTAACTTCCAGGGCATTATGGTCATTCCATACGAGGGGCAATTCTCGTAATTTTAAGCACGTTTACAGTCTGATCTCAGTCTCAATCTGTCAAAAATACCTCTAATTTTCCTAAATTTTGATAGGTTTTTGACATTTGTTTGTCGCCGAGATGAGACTGCGATTAGATTTTGAACGTTTTTAATTACGAGAATTGGCCTTCTGGTCTCTTCCCATTTCTAAAACTGGTGACAAGAGCACGACGGATGATGTCATTAATGCTGCCGTTTTTTTTTTTTTTTTTTTTGAGGATGGGAAATCATCAAATGACTCCTCCCGCTCTGGGTGGAGCAGGAGGGAGTGTCAGACTCTTACTGACTAAAACCCACCCGTGTTCCTTCCTTAGCCCTTTATGTTCCAGGGCAGCGGTAACCCTTTCGGACAATCCCGCTACCCTGGCAGGCTACGGCCCTATGGGGCCCCGTCTCTCATGCTGACATCTCTTTGAGGCGCGCGTGGAACACAACACGCCGTCCGGCACGGGCCTGGTCCTGATCGGACGGTGAGTTACCCATTACTCACCGCCCGCAGGCCCGCGCCTACGGTGGCCGGGAGTCGTCACGCGGCTCCCGACGCCCGGAGCGTCTCCCGCGGCGGCTGAGGCGTGAGGTGCGTTCCCCCGCCCACCCCGCCACCTCCTTCGCTAGCATGACTGCTTCGCAGAAGGAGGTGACTGCCTCCCACTCCCTCTCGCCCCGGACCATGGCTTGAACCAGGGCCGGACGCGAGAGGTCGCCGCCGCTATTAATGCTGCCGTGCCGTGCTATCCGACCTGCGCTCCTACTGCAGGATAAGCCATGGTGTCCGAGGCAGTCGACAGCTTCACCGCACTGACAGCGATGCGGAGCCCCACAAGGAGCGCCCAAACGCAGACAGGTAGCGAGCCGGAAGGTGGTGTCACTCAGCATAGTGCCTATGTTGGGTGAAGGGAGTGCCCCGACTCCCACTCACCCACAGCCAGCAGGCGGTCACGCTCAGCAGTATTGGTGGATATATTGATAAATTTATTCCGTACCAACCTGCAGAGCGGCTCATCCCACTGTCTCTGGGAAGATGGGTTTACGGGCCGATCTGTATCCGGGCAAGGCACTTCAGAGTCAACCAGGCAGGGGGCTAAAATTTTCCCGGTCAACTTTTCGGTGCTGTGGACAGAGGACAGGAACGCCGGTAAGCTAATACTGGTAATTTTGCGGACGCTGAGGCCTCCAAAACGAATGTATAGTGCGGCTTGAAGCCACGCTCGGTCGTCCAAGGCCACATTTAAAATGGTTGTTAATGTGCTGCGAATAATATGGTCAATTTTGTCCAACAGATGTGGTTGCTTCCAAAAAGGGGAAGAACGTAGAAAATATATAACATTTGAACCAAAACAACAGTATCTAATTAGGGTGAATGCCGAATGTAAATTAATCTTGGAGGGACTGTCCAAAATGTCATTGATTTTTTTATTGATGAAAGGTGAAAAACTATCTTCTAAAATTGGGGAACCTAGGAGGTGTAGTGAACTTTTGTCTAAAATTTTGATTTGTATAATATAATATTGCATTAAATTTATCTAGAATCAATTGTCTGTCGGTAATGTCAGAAAGGTAAAGTTCACAGTTTGGGGGGTTAAGGTCCATGCCAATAGATTGAAATTCCTGTTTGAGGAGTTCTAAATCTTCCAAAACAGTGTCTACATCACCTCCTAGCGTTCCATCGTCCAAATACGACACATTAAATTTTGAATTTAGTTTCTGTAAATTGGATGAATAGCTAAACTGAAAATGACTGGCCCGATAGGGTCACCTTGTTGGCATCCAAGATGGGGTGGGTGATCTGAAGATTAATTAAATAAATAAATAAAATAATAATACTAATAAAAATATTAATAAAATAATTTTAATTTGTATTTTTACGTAGGTACTTAAATGTTATTTAACATATTTTTAATTCACCGGCATCATGTAAAATGTTAATAATCGTTTTAGTGTCATTACAATCCTATGTCAGTTTATTAAAGAGGTATTTTGTAAGCACCAGCATTACGAGTAATGAAGCCAATATATAATGGATATAGTGTAATTCATTTTATGTAAGACAGATCTTACGTCAACTAACATAATACGTTTTTTTTTAAATTATTCATATCTATTTTTAAATTGTGTGAGGAAAATATCGTGAGGAAAGTTTTAAGTATGAATGGATGGACTGTGTGAAAGATGATTTAGCTAGGGGGTGACTACGAGATGACGACTAATAGAGAAGTATAAGAAGAAAACTGGTAATGGTTTTAAATTATCTGAATTTACGTTTTCATATTTTTTATTACTTTTTATGTTATGTGTATTCGATTTTTGTTTATTTTTTCGTCTTTAATGATTGCATGTCTTTGCTTTTCTTCAGCAGGTGTCGTGCTCATTATCCGCAAGGTGACACAACTCCATAAATCGTCGAGTTCGAAATATGCTTAGACTGCAAACTTCCAACTGGCATAGTTATCTCTTCCGGCCGGTTTTTTTAGTTTTTACTGCGTTTACTTTTTCTTTTATTTCCACAAGTAGCAATCAACCACGCTGTGCTACCATGTTGATATTTAGGTGGAAATAAATAAATGATTACTACGAAAATGCAACGAACGTAGGTATATTGTTAGCACATAGGTTACAAGCTTACGAGTCAATCACAGATTTAGACAGATTAAAGAAAACAATGTTGCCAACTTAAGATAAATATGGTTGCGTTCTTATTTGCCAACAAAATTAACCCACTAGTTACTACATAAGAACACATCATCGACCCATTTCCCACAACCGATACACTATGTTTTTCTCCAATTCCCAGATCAATATAGAAACTGAAAAATATTGAGAAAGTGGCATACTTTCGGGGAAAATGCAGAGTGCAAATATTACATATTTTCAGTACCCACTCTATCTATTGCTAGGAACATATTACCTTACTAGATAAATGTGCTACCGATTATGAGGTATCTTCAAGGAACCAGGAACCTAAAGCTATTTTTGTCAAAGATGATTCAAAGGAAATAACTAGATATTGTGATGCTGACTGGGCGAGCGACCCAGTGGATAGACGATCGTGCACGGGTTATACTTTTCTGTTTCAGAATGCTTGTTTATCTTGGAATTCGTGTAAACAGCAAACCGTGACACTCTACGGCGGAGGCCGAGTACATGGCGATGGCGACCCAGGAGGCCCTGTGGCTGCGGCAACTGCAGGCCGAGCTCAGTCAAGGCGAGGACAGCGCGCTACTCATCCACTGTGACAACCAAAGTGCAATAAGACTGGCATCAACAGACTATTATAAACCAAAAACTAAACATATACGTATTCGTTTATATTTTCTTAGAAAAAACACTGTTAATTCTAAAGTTAGATTTAAATTTGTAAATGGTTGCAACATGGTAGCTGATAACTTGACTAAACGTACTACTTTGGAAAAACATTTGTTCTGTATCAGTAAAATGGGTCTGCGTTCTGTGAGGAGTGTTGGCAAATAAGAACGCAACCATATTTATCTTCAGTTGGCAACATTGTTTTCTTTAATGTGTCTAAATCTGTGATTGACTCGTAAGCTTGTAACCTATGTGCTAACAATATATGTATATATTGTATTGTAATGTAATGTATTTTCATAGTAATCATTTATTTATTTCCACCTAAATATCAACAAATTGGTACATACTGATTGATGATCATATTCTAACAGGCTGCCATTATTTACGTGCAAGGCGACACCTTGTTACTAAGTGGGCCTTAGAGCGGTGCTAAATACTAAAGGCACAGACTGTTAGTGATAATGTTCAGTACTAACTATTATTATTATTATTATTCTAGCATGGAGATAAAGAAACGTTGTTAGGGTAAAAGTGTTGTTACAGTCATACTTACTGCTTATTCAGAATGAGAATCTTTTGGCCGTGGAAATATGAAGGTTTTTTCTCGATGACTGTGTCAGTTGTAGTATGGAAGTAGAAGTGTCTTGTGAGTTTATTTCATGGTTAAGTGGTAACACATTTACATTACTATTAGGTGAAGGTTGGAAATGGGTCATGAAAAAATCTAAATGTTTAAAAAATATATTTTTACATTGTTAACTACTTGCATTTGCAGTAATACATTACACAATACATTCTTACGTTTACAAAGTAACTTCATATGACAACGATGATTCTGTAGGTGATACAAACCTTAGCTATTTTCTAACAATCTGTTTAAAGCTGGCCTTGTTTCTCACAAGCCTATATAAAATTAACACGTTTTTCCATTTCTCTCTAAGTTCGTGTCGGTGAGTGAAAACCGCATGGCCGCGCGGACGTCATTCCACTTTTCCGAGGCGTCGTCGGTGATTTATAAGGCAACCGGTGTTACTTGAGCTCCGTCATTGAAGCGAGTTTTCCTTTTGTTATGTGATGGTGAGAGAGCGCGAGGCGTCGCGGGAGTTCTAATGACGTTGGCTAGTCTAGACGTATCCGCAGAAGCGACGACGCGCCGCCGATGCATTTCGCCGCTGCAGTGTGCAGTAGGTAAGTGTGTCAATGCACTCTAATCCCCCCCATCCTTCTCTCTGCAATCACTCATGACAAGTTCAACTCGTCTAGTCTCCCCGAGCCCTATGTGGAACAAACTTACCTCGCAAAAACTCTTGCTACTCACAGGTATTAATGCACTAATGATTGATAATAGACATTGCTTTCTGCATAACGTTCTCAAATTGAACTCAAATAATAATAGATAACGTAATGTGAAATATGTAGGTAAAGGTTTTAATTCAAAATAAAGAAACGCGTTTTACGTTTTAAAGCCTTCTTCCTATGAATAAGGACTACTTATGTTAGAAAGTGTGACACTTAATTTTCTTGTAAACTAAACAGCGATTTTCCAACAAAGTGCTTACAGTGAAATAAGACTATTTTAGTACTTGCTAAATTGCGTGGCCGATATACCTAAATAGTGTTGTTTCGCTAAAAATCTTGAAACTTTTAAAACGTTCCGAAGAAAGTTGGAAAACTATCTAAAACAAGTTTTCTGTATTTATATTTATGCTTGTAAGTTTTAACAATAAGAGAAAATTAATGACTAACGTGTTGCAAATAAAGTAGTTAAGTGATAGGCGTCAGACATTGGGAGATGCAATAAGCGGGTTCGTTAGCCTGTCTCGTTTTCATTAGCGTGCGCTGCCGCGCCGCCGCGCCACCGCGCCACGGACGCTGGTTACGACTGAAAAACTTTCATGTTACATCGCACACGTCTTTATCAGCTATCTACCGAATGCATACTTGGGATGAGATCAATATTTTAGAAATTCTTGGGACGACAAGAACTATTTGTGGTATTTTATGGCTGTATCAAATACTGTAGGTGCAGTGCACTCTTTACATCGTTTTATAAGATGAATAACCTGTCTGAAATCATCTAATGTCTTCAAATTCACTAACCTACTTATTTTTTTAGTATGCTTTAAAGGTAATTGGACAAAGCCCACTTTTTGCTCAATGCTCGATAAAGTTTCAAAGTAGCATAAAAATTACATTAACTTTTAACAAGGCTTAGGTATTTCTTTTGTCTTCACACAGTGTTGTAAATCATGGTGTTGAGGGTTACACGGACAGGTGGGTGCGAGCGCAGTGCGCCGAGTTTCCTATCCGTATCTAGGCGAGTGACAGTAGCGGCTTGCGAAAGTGCACATAATTGGATCGGCGCTTTAGAAAGGGGGTTATGAGTTTGTAAGTGCAACGAACTCGCGTGCATTTCATCGGGAAGATGCAGTTCAGTCAGCATGCGTGGAAAGCGCGCGCTTCCAGGAATCGGCGGCTCGTCGACTCGTCGTCGCGCGCTGCTCTCGCGCGCGCTCCATAAGGCGAAAAGTGAAAATAATTATACTAAACACCATCACCTCGACAAACACATAACTCTTTTGGCACTATCATATACTTACATTGTTATCTCATTTATAAGATTATCTAAGCACACATGACGTATCAAAATATGTAAGCGTTATCTACATCTATGCCAAATAAGTAGAACACATTGTGGACCTTGTGTAAAAAACACATCACCTGGCGCATATTGTTGTTCTTCATCGTTATCTGTAAAAAACGTCAGCTATTATAATCATTATGCAACTGTTAAACAAACGCGATATAACGGGGCCAAAGGGTTACGCGACCATATGGCCTGGTGCCGGATATGGGTTAAGTAATCACAGGCGTTTTTTTGCATCCTCTCTATTAAACCCCTTTCTATTGTTAATGCCATAACAGTACAGTTTATACAAAAAGTCGACGTTTGCACGTATGGGCGGTATGTTAATTGAATCGGTTAGAATCGATGCCATCCCAGTTTGGTTCGTGCTAATGTCATTTTTTGCTCATCACTATAGATCAACAGATGCTTTTTTCGTTAATTATATATTTACTCTTCCAACGAACGGATACATAGTTTCTAAATATGTTATTTAAGTTAAAACAAAACGAGGGATTCGTAAGAGATTTATTCACAGTTGCATTCGCAGTTTTCATATAGCAACTATAAGTATCTTCCAGAAGATTCATAAAACGAAATAGAATATATGTATATCTATCAGATAAATCAATCAGTATTTATCTGGAGGTGGAGGAACAGGCTTTAGGAGTTTAGATCTGAGGCTTTGATATGCTGCAATATTTGATTGATTTGCAACTGGACTTGTCATATAATAATATCAATACTGTCGCGTTGTTCAAAATACAAAAAGAATGAACGAGAACAAGTAAACTGAAATTTACCTGCATCTGGTTATCTACATCCACTGTCAGCAGATGCATTTGAATACCGTTATACTTACCCTAATGATATAAAGATAGATAAAAAAATACCGATAGTTTCCTAATTCAAGTGTCACTCACAATCAAAAGTTTACAAACAAAAACTTGAAGCTTTTCGTTAACTGTCATTTGTTTAGGCTAAAATTAACAGTGTGGAAAAAACACAACGCTTAGATATTTGTTATTATAATTTATAAACAATATTTTGTATGTCCTTAACCACAAATACTACCTGAGTGGCGAACATAAACAAAAAGTGTACCACGTGGTCCAAAGATAATATGGTATTTAAACCTCAAATTGGTCACAGACCGGAGGAAAAATGAGCGGTCATATATCTTCCTAATCTTTTGTACTTAAGGGTCCGTTGGTTCTGAGAAACAGCTATTACTATAGATCCCGGTTCACAAGAGGAACTGTTACTTTGTAGCGGGCACTGCATGACGGCAAAACTGCATTTTTGTTGGAAATGCAGGCAGTGACGTCACAGAGAGTACGTCACAGGTGGGTTGGCTCCCGTTAATCGCACAAAGGGCTCGTAAACAAAGGACCTCTAGTTGGACCACAAAGTAGCTGCTCACTGCACATTGTTTTGAGCGTAAAGCTATAAATCAATCGCTAACGGGAAATCTTGTTTGTTTGTTAACATCCATATGTAACAGACTGGTTTGTATTGATGTTAAATAAGTACAGTACATTATTTAAATTTTATGTTTCTTTAATTACCAACGTTTTGTTGGTCAAGATAGAGTATTATGTGTAAGAACACTTAATACTCCTGTATTATCCTTATCTACAAACATGGAACTTTCAGACTCTGTAATTTACGTGATTCAGAATTGCTACAAAAACTAAAATAAGTCAATAAAAAGTAACGCTCTTCCTGTTACAAAGAATTAAACTAAAATATCATAATTAAAACGAACCGAAAAAATATCAGTGAAGCGTCATTAAAAGTGAACGCATGCCGATGGGCCGAGGTTCTAAAAAAAGTAAAAAGAAGGTACATGTCCCGTTAGAGGCCGGTATCCCTCGGCATGCGGCAGTGGATGCACCGATAGATAGGTCGGAGACTCGCTGCGCTTCGAGTTATTACCTGATGGGCCGCCTTCTATTACGTAATGAAATATACAGTAACATCGCCGACGCATGCTCAGATTTTGTTGATAGGATCCATTACTTTACTATATTATGTGAGCATAAAGCACAGAAAACTTGCATTAAGTATTTCATATTTTTTCCACTTCTTTGGGATAACTTTTGAACCGTGCGAACATTTACAAAAGCAATCATAGTCACAAAACCCAGTCCCGGAACAACTAATTTCTCTAAGCTATTCACATGTTCTGTATGGAATCAAACTAGAAACTCGTGGCGGAAACGCCAATCGCTCAGCTACTGCACCAATTGATTAATAATCTATAATTAATACCAGCCTATAACTGTTCCCCTGCAGGACAAAGGCCTTTTCCCATATAGGAAGATGATGATGTACTGATTGCACCACGCTTACTGGGTTACCGATTTCAGACCTATATTAATTGTATGTCTAGGTTTCCTCACGATGTTTTTCTAGGACTGTCATACTGAATTTCGACAGTTAATTATTTCGACACGTCCCAATTTCGAAAAACAATAGTTCGACTACTCATGGCTTCGACAGAACATATATTCGATTAGCATTAGTCCGACAGAACATACTCGTACTTCGACAACACACACCTTCGAAAAACACTACTTAAACAGAACCCTTCTTCGATATGCACTTGTTCGGCAGATCTCATTTCGACGGAACATACCTATTACATTCGACATAAAACGAAACGTGACATTAATAATAAAATTGAAATTCGCTTTATGATTTTAGGTACAAAATAAAACATAAATAATCATTAATTATATTGTTTAATTAACCAGTAACAAATCTTTGTACAGTTTAATCATTTCTTCAGATAACTTAAATCATAACTAGGGTAACCGATCATAACAGATTTCTCATTTTAAGGAGCAACAGCGTTAAAACTGAAAAAAAAAAACAAATAAACTCTGCATATATATAACTTCCAATAGTCAGGAATATTTATTGAATTTTCTATTAAATGTTAAAAAGTCATCATTGTTTATTTGCAAAAAGGTTGCATTCGCTCTGCATTGGTTTCTCTATCTTTCACTGGCGTAGGAAAAAAATAGCCTAGCCCTTACTTATAAATTCGACTAGTTTAAATTTGGAAATTAAAAATCAACACACAAAACAACAATCAAACACATTGAAGGGGCTGGACTAAATTAAAAATACATAAATGATAGTGAATTTGCCCACAAGTTAAAACATAATTCAGCTTTGCTATATGTACCAGCGTCTGAAATCCCCGCAGTGTTTAATGAAATCCAAGAAAAAGTTTAACTCGTTCATGCAATTAGCGACTGATTTTCGAAATTTTATGTCACTGGAACATACAAAAAAATAGAACAAAAGACACGTCCACTTAAAGTTACATATTCAAAAGTACCACCATCATATCCACCAGAAATGTGGTCGGTTGCAGATTCCATTGAATGTGGATTTCCTTCGACTCAAAATTCAATCGAAAGCTGGCACATGAGGTGGAATACTCTGCTCAATAGAAAAAAATATCATTTTTAAAACTTTGGCCGAAGTGAAAAAGGAAGTAAAAAGCACGCAGAACGAAATACAGATAATTTTGGCTCAAATTGAGAAACCAAAGAGAAAAAACAATTACAGCAGAACGAAAGGATGCAAAAACATTTGATACTGAAAAATGACATGGATATAATTTACGTTACTCACATGTCTAATAAATAATCAAGAAGACTTATTAATATTATGTTACGATTTAAGTTATCTGAAGAAATAGTTAAACTGTACAAAGATTTGTTACTGGTTGATTAAACAATATAATTAATGATTATTTATGTTTTTATTTTGTACCTAAAATCATAAAGCGAATTTCAATTTTATTATTAATGTCACGTTTCAGAACAGTATTATGTCGAATGTAATAGGTATGTTCCGTCGCAATAGAGATCTGCCGAACAAGTGCATATCGAAGAAGGGTTGTGTCGAAGTAGTGTTTTTCGAAGGTGTGTGTTGTCGAAGTATGTTCTGTCGGACAAATGCTAGTCGAATATATGTTCTGTCGAAGCAATGAGTAGTCGAACTATTGTTTTTCGAAATTGGGACCGTGTCGAAATAATTAATTGTCGAAATTCAGTATGACAGTCTTTTTCTACACAGATGTATGTCCAAGATAAACTTAGAAAGTCCATATGAATTGATAATGTTACACAGTGTGGCAGAGACATCGACGCTCAACTTGTTACAATGGATTCAGTACATGATTCTGAACCAGAGGGGCAATTCTGGTAAATTTAAGAACGTTCACAGTCTGATCTCAGTCTCAATTTGCCAAAAAAAAAAAAAAACAAAAATGCCTTCCACATGTGTAGGTATTGCACTTTTCTATGAAACACCTTTTGTTCGGATCTAAGATCATGCGCTGAACTCAATGTCCCTGCCACCCTGTATTGGACCATTTACCACTTGTCCGGATTTGAACCTACAACCATCTATGTATAATATTGCATGGACCATATTGCAGGTCTACCAGAGTAGGTCCAATAAACTATCGTAGCTCGAATCAGTAAAAAAATTAGATGAAAACCACCACCCTTTTAACCAATTAAAGAGGCAAAAGAAAATAATCATTTTGAGCGCTATAATGAATCAAATCAATAGATAGATTGACGACCCTGATCGAAGTTTTCACCTGACAACCACTTCATTTTACACATTTTATAGTAGCATAATTCAGGATTTAGTTGTATTTGTGACATGTTATACTCGTATTTATAGCATTTTATTTATTACATTAGGCACCTATCCAAAACAAACAACAATAACGTACCCAATATATGTATGAATTTCCATCTTCCATCAAAATCTTCGTATCGCTATTCCGCCACACACAGTTCTGCAACTTCGCACGATGCTGGACGTAGGACTCTTTTCGATCACAGCGATGACAGCTACGCCGCACCATAGGGCAGAAGACACAGGTAGACCATTGTCGACTAGTAGATATAAAACTTAATGATGAAGATTGAATTGTACACTTTCACTTTACCAGAAATTTATGGTTTTATGTGGCAGTGCTACAGGCACCCATCAAAATTATTATATAAAGAGAACGTTTTAGAATCTGCAGTCGGTTGCCAACAAGGTGATCCTCTCGGGCCAGTCATTTTCAGTTTGGCTATCCATCCCATAATTCAACAATTAAATTCAAAATTCAATGTATGTATGTATGTATGTGGTATTTAGATGACGGAACACTAGGAGGTGACGTAGACACCGTTCTAAAAGATCTTCAATTCCTAAAACAGCAGTTCCAATCCATCGGCCTTGACCTCAACAACTCAAAATGTGAAATTTACATTTGTGACCATACTGACAGACTATCGACTATACAGAAATTTAATTTAGTAGCCCCAGACATCAAAGTTTTGGAAAAAAGTTCATTGCACCTCTTAGGTTCCCCAATTTTAGAAGACAGTTTTTCACCATTCGTCGACGGAAAAATTAAACATTTTAACGATATTTCGGATAGACTTTCTAAAATTAATTTACATTCGGCATTCACCCTAATCAGATATTGTTGTTTCGGTCCAAATTTTATGTATTTTCTCCGTTCTTCCTCTTTATGGAAGCATCCACAAAGAGGAAGAACGGACGGAGATTTCACGGACAACCTTTTGGACAAAATCGATCACATAATTCGCAGTACTATTACATCCATTTTTAATGTGGCTTTGGACGACCGCGCGTGGCTGCAAGCCACACTGCCCATTCGTTTTGGTGGGCTCGGCGTCCGCAAAATTTCTAGTGTAAGCCTACCGGCGTTCCTATCCTCGGTCCACAGCACCGAAAAGTTAACCACACGAATCTTGGTTCCTGCTCAGGTTGACTCTGAAGTGCCGTGTTTAACCGACGCGGTGCACGCCTGGAAAGTGGCTTGCCCGGACACGGTTCAGCCCGAGAACCCGTCTTCCCAGAGACAGTGGGATGAGCCGCTCTGCAGGTTGGTACGGAATAAACTTATTAATACGTCCACCAATACTGCTGAGCGTGCCCGCCTACTGGCTGCGGGTGAATGGGAGTCGGGCCTCTGGCTTCAGGCGCTACCGTCACCCAATATAGGCACTATGCTGGGTGACACCACATTCCGGCTCGCTACATGTTTGCGTCTGGGCGCTCCTTGCGGAGCTCCACATCGCTGTCAATGCGGTGAAGCAGTCGACTGCCTCGGACACCATGGCCTATCCTGCAGCAAGAGCGCTGGACGGATGGCAAGGCACGCCAGCATTAACGACATCATCCGTCGGGCTCTTGTCTCCGCCGGGGTGCCAGCTGTTTTAGAACCCAATGGCTTGGCACGCGACGATGGAAAGAGGCCCGATGGAATGACCATAATGCCTTGGAAGTTGGGTAGGCCTTTGGTGTGGGATGCAACCTGTGTCGACACCCTCGCGCCATCCCATCTTCCTAGCACGGTGGGCTGTGCTGGGGCGGCTGCTGCAGGAGCAGAAAACCTCAAACGGCGCAAATATAACAACCTTATTGGGAGCTATATGTTTGAGCCGTTTGGGGTTGAAACACTAGGGCCTTGGGATCCGAGTGCTCATCGAATTTTTCGTGACATCGCCAAGCGGTTGGTTGACTCTTCACGTGACCAGAAGGCTGGCCTATTTTTAGCCCAAAGAATCAGCATTGCCATCCAACGTGGTAATGCTGCCAGCCTTTTGGGCACTTATCCCATTGACAGTGATGCGGACGAATTTTTTGATGCCCAATGAGCTCCTGCCTTTTTCTATATTTTTTCGTATTATATACTTGTATATAGTGTATATTAGTGTTAGTTGATATTTGTTTAACTTGAAATAAAATATAAAATACGAAATTATATTTTACCGAAAAGTCATTCTAAATTAAAAGTAAAAAACCATTGTACACCAAAATTGATGATTGCAAGATATATTTCCAAAAGAACGCGATCTTACGTTTACTAACATTAAAGTTTTATCATAATAAAATTCCCTGTATAATAAATGAAGTGACACTTCATCATCGAGATAGGTAACTACTTAACAAATGAATAGTCCTCTCAACACACAAGTAGATATAATCATACTCACACTATTCATTTGCTCAGTCGTAATTATACCTTTATGATTTGAGTAAGCTTAAAAATATAATCAATGTTCCATCTTTACGAACAAAATATAAAAGCCTTACAAATTGAATTGCACTAAAAGTACCTGTCTAAATGGAATTTTGAGGTATACAACGTCCATTAAATTCCAATTTGAGTAGAGGGACTAAGTAGCTGGATGGCAACGGCCTGTTTATGTGGGATACCACGGACGCGTTTCCTGGACGACCTTCGTTCATACTTAAGACCATAAACGGATTACAGATTATGATGATCTGATTTCGCCCTTCATGAGCTCATAATTATATTAGTTATAACGTAGATCATTAATGCAGCCATCCATAATATTTCTGTCTAAAACTAGAGTATATAGATCTTTCAATATTGTGGAAATTGCAGTGCACATTTACCCATCATCAAATAAGTTTTAACAAGGAGTAGATTTGACGTATTCTGGGCTTTTCTATACACCAGATTATGAAATGGATAAACCTCTTCCTGGTGGAAGTTTAATGTGAAATATTAAATTATTAGGTATATAAATAAATATCTCAAAATAAATTAAAATTATGTGTTACGGGAAACTTATTATTTATTGATAAATCTGTGACAACTTTCGTATTTTCATTGCAACAAAAAACAACTTGTAGGTATCTAAAAGGGTATTTGTTTAGCTTTGATACTTAATCATATCCAAAATATTTACATCGTCTCCAGGATGAGATAAATTATCACAATCTCCAAAGGGAAATGTGTCATAACACGCTATAAATTCATGATCCATCCTTTTGAATTCTGTTGTACTAAAGTTGTGTTATAACACACAAAACACATAAACGTAACATCACGCCTGTAATCTCCGAAGGGTTTGGCAAAGGTGTTTCTGTTTCACACGCTCATTTAAATTGAAAATCAACCATCCAACTTATTACAGACTTAAAAACTCTTTAAATAAAAAAGTTGCAAAAATCTGTGACAAAATCTTAGCATTGAGCTTGAAGTGGGTGTATTCCAAATAGAATAGGTCTAGTTTTTATGCAGCGTGAGGTAACAATTTCTAGGTTACCGGCTCATAGTCTGAATTCTTATAGGTCTAATAGGTTTCGATGCTACTGACCTGACCAAACAAGATTAGAAATGGATCAGCTCAATGCTTTCACCTGCCAGATATTTTCAGCCATCAGCAATTAATAGTGTGCGAAGCAATGTAAAGAAAAGTCATAGACGTAGTATAAATTAATTATTTTTCTAGAAAAGTGGCGCACAATAATTCTCGTGGGCGGCGTGCGCGACGCGTGGCGCTGGCGTCGCAGCGCTCGCGCATTGCTAGTAGGAAAGTTGTTTATGACGTCGGAAAGTGTCACGTTGAACCATGGTGAACCGCGACCGGTGTCTTCCGCGGTGCCTGGCCTACTCACCAAATTGTCATTCTATCAATCCGTCACCATGACTTTATCTTCGCCATCTGAAGAGTACATTTGCAGAGCTCCAAGACGTGTCGTGCTCTTACCGTTGAACGATATTACCTGTCACATTCACCGTAACTCTTCTTTGTCCTAATGAGATTTGGCAAATGTAATGGCACTGTTTCGTGTCTTATTTTCGAGTTCGTAAAGCTTAGCCTTATCCTACTTATTACAGCATCGACAAGATAACGCAGAAATATCTTTAGGAAGCTTATTATCAATGTCCATCAGAATTATAGTTTACTGTCACAGTTGCAATTATGCATGCAGGTTTTGTATTTCTAAATGGGTGTCTTTCTATGTCTACTAAAAATTTGTTGTAATTAATAATTATGTATTATTAATCAAAACAAATTTTTAGTATTAAATTATTCATGCTATGCTCCTTAAAATCAACAAAAAGTTTGCAATCGCATTTAATTAGGTAGATATCATACTTTTTTAGAAACTTTTATAGTATTTAAAATTGTCACCATCTTGCTTATTTCCTCTTCCTTACATTATACATATATTTTTTTAAACATTTTTGTCCAACAAAAATACCATGTATAATATTTTAATATAGCCATATATAGTATATAGTATATAAAATGTTATAAAAGTGATGATGGCCGTGGGCCGTGATAGTTTAGTTGTAAGTGCTAGTTTGGACGCGCTGCCGCCGCGGCAGGCGTGACGCGAATCATCGACCTCTCTCGCCATTTGTAACGTTCGGTGGCGAAATAGAGGTCATTGACAAGGCCTAGCTCGCACCACCATTATACCATTTTAATCAACAATGCTTATTCAACGCTCTGTTCCCGCTACATCAGTTTTCTTTCTAATGAAGAGTAATGGAAACGTAATACGTGTTAATGAAATCCTTCTTATGGTGTTTTTGCATTACATCCGGTTTTTGCAAAACTGACAAGTATACCATCCATTGTCATAATTTTAGTTTTGTTCTTTCCACGAGAAGGGTGTAATTTATATCCTGAATTTCATCAATATTTGGATTTCTTTCTGACACGGTCGTGATTGACGTTGTCTAAGAAATATGAGTTTAGCTGACATGTTGTCGAAGCATTGAATTTTTTGTGTGTGTATTAACAATGACTTGTATAGCTAGTCGTGATCTAAGTTGGTGGAATGGGGGGCTTCGCTCGCAAGAGGTAGGGGGAGTGGGGAGGCGGCACGCACACTACGCCGACGAAACGAAAATTTGTGAGGTGAACGAACGCAAGTGGCCGCGCAACCAAACGTCAGGTTGATTCACTTTTCATCTACGTTCACTCTGTTATGGATATTGTAAACTCCTTTATTTTTGATATAAAAAAAAAAACTCACTTTTTACATCTTAGCTGTTTTCATTTGTTTTTTGTTTTGACGCACTGCTGCACTTCATCTCTATTGCTTTGGTGAGCTTACCTGTGTTAACGAGGAACGCATCGTTATACCATTTTAAGCTTAAAATAATTATAGATTCAGGCGTAACTAAGCATACGAATTCAAAAAAGTTAGTATATTCCAATGGTAGGTTATTCTAGTAGCAGAAAATGTAAATTTTCAAAGAAAATGAGAAGTTTCTAAGTCGTCACTCCCTTCTGGCGGAGACTTATAGTTGCTATGTGCAGTAGCGCACCGCAAAACTGAGACTAGCTGTTGATAAATGTATCATATGCATGTGGTTACACTAGCAGGGAGCTTTACAGTTATCCAAACATAAAATAAAACAAAAAACTGGGTAGGGTACAGTACGAAATCTGAATTTCTGCCTTTATAGAAAAACCAAACAGAAAGAAATTGTTCTTTAGGAAAAGTAAACAGGAAGGTGCTGGTTACTCCACTAAATAAACGTTGATTGTAAATAATTCATCCTGTAATCTGCATTCGCGCACTGGATGAACATTTAACATTTTTTAATAACGTGCAAAGTATGAGTTTTTACTTTTATCGAGCATGTGAGTGGCGGTCACCGACCCCGCGGTGTCCGCATTTGGCGGGAATCCACAGTTCGCGAGCGCGCACTTTTCTGACCAGCCACGTGACGAAGGCTGATGACGACTTTAATCAGGACTACTTAACTGGGTTTTTACTTCTTGTTATTTCACATGTGTGATTCATCGTTAAAAACAATGACGAAGGAACTTTTGCATTTCACTAAAAAATAACCATGAACCACCAAAAATAATGCCAGTTATAAGTACATACAATAACAATAAATATGTATTGTTTGCTAATTGAGTAAATTTACTTTAGATAATGTCTTTATAACGGCAGGTGCATACAAATAATTATTCAAGCATTCATTATACATGTAAATCTTGATTAGCGTTAATAAAACATTATAAACGTAGCACAAAGCGTGCAATAAAAATATTCGCACTGTGAGAAAAGCGCTAAGTAGATAGCAGTGAATGACGAAGTGAAGTCAATGACTGCAGGATCATAGAATGGGCGAGGAAGTGGCGTATATTAATACACTTATAAATTATGAGTGATAGCAACATTTAACTGTTGAGGTAATCAGGCGCAAGCGCGGGCGCAGAGCAGAGTGCTCCGCGCCCGTTGATGTCGTTTGTTCTAGCATTTGCTTCGGCGCGTATTGTGCGACTTGGGTCTTTGTTTAGAACCATTTTTCATCTTACTGTAGCCTATTACAACAGTTTTATTCTATCGCAATGCCTACAAAATTTTTTTTAGAGCTGATGATCCAAAAGTTTTTTATTGAAATATTAACATGGTAAATCTATTTTTAATCCACGTTAATGAATAGTTTGACGAGCAATTATCAATGTATCATAATCAATCCCTCGATACGGAAGTAAGCACACATAATGTAGAAACATGGCTGAACTACAGTAAGAGCTTATCAGTAAGCTTGGTGGGTATAATACCGTATATAATTACTGTGTTTAGTGGATACAGCCTCTTGGAGACATTAGAAACATGTTATGGTGTGGGATGACGCTATTTATAAAACTAATCCACAGGACTACGTAAGATTTATAGGTTCATCCATTACGTATAATTCACTTCACTTTGCAGGATGAGCTACATTTTAAATAGGCGCTCATAAAAAGAACAACGACCCTGTAGTCAACATTATTCTCTATCCATTTATGGTTTTCATAAGCCCAAGGGATTTTTTCAACGGATGGCCAGCAGTTTGACTTTCTATATGCTAAAAAGTTCACGACAAGCTGAAATCACCATAAAGAAAGAAGCGATCATATTATTACTGCGACCACTAATTTATTTACCTTCTTATTAGGGACGGTCTTACATTTAACAGTTAATGTTTACTGATAGATATGGAAAGCAGCACACTATATTTTAATTTTCCGTGATAGTAAGGCAGGATAAATAAACGTCTTCTGACTTCAAGTCTTTCTCACAAGGGAATTAACCTGTAACAGTTACTTTTCCGAGACGACTTTCTTCGTGAAAAACAAACGCATCTCAGGGTTTGGTAGATTTTATTTTTACTTGAAAACTAACAAAGTTACAGTGTTGGTTGTGTTTAGTGGGCGATTTTGGTAAGATAGCTAGAACATTGCATTTTCATCTGCTCTGACTTTAAGCTCTAGAGTAAGAAACCTCTGTCAACTTTCTTCGCCATAATAAAGTGATTAGTAAATGCAACTTGACGTTAGATACTTTTTATTTTAATTGATAGCCTATGCCGCTGTGGTTGTGTGCACGCCGGCGCAGCAAAAAGCTGAGTTTCCGCATTGCGCGCGCAGATCGCCGCCCGCGCCGCTGCAGCCTGCAGGGAACATTTCCGCGCCCGTTGTCGAGCCGCCTGCAACACGAGCGGAGGGAAACCTCAACATTTTTTGTTAGTTACCAACAAAGAAAGCATAGTTACTCTATTGACGATAGTCTAGAATGGTTATAAACATGTAAGATTCACTTTGAAGAGGTTTTCGCAAACATTGTTAATTTTTAAAAACATTCTGAGATCCTGATTAATTTTACAGTTCAGTTAAAGTACAGAAAAATAGTAAAACTAACTGAAACTAAACATTTCTGTTAGTTTTGCTATTTGCCTAGCAGTGGAACATTATGGGCTAATTACATAGACTAGAACCTAACCTAACCCACCGTGGGTTAGGAGTAATTCCGCTTTAATTACCATGCGAGTGTACTTTATGATAAACTCGACCTTGTGATCTTGTGTGCTAATTTCGTAGAATGGACAAGTTTGTTCAAAATAAGAATCAAATGCTAAAGATTTTATATTTTAGTGGTAATACAAGGTAGGTTCAAAGTTTTTTCAGTTCAGTTCAAGTTCAGTGGTTGAATTACAAGTTGAAAAAAAAAGAAGAGTATGATGCAACGGACAAATACAAATAGAAATTTTCTGTTGCTCTATTTTTCCACAAGCGTTTATCATAATAATAAAGAAAACATAACAAATCAACATAATTATTATGTTTGGTTTTGTACGCTTAGGTAGTAACTATAGAATCAAATAAGACCATAAATGGTGATGTTGCATTTCAAATATCTGAACTTTTTTTATTCACATTAATTTATTTAACTGTTACTGAATTATTGAAGCTGAAACGGCGATGAAATAGCGGTACATGTATTGTATTGAAAAAAAAGCCAATTTTCAAAACGTGTTTGCAAACCGCAGGAACGTTTTAGTTCTCGGTAGACCTATAAATAGCGTTCGATTTTACGACACGTGTGGTTGACGGTGAATAACAATAAAGTGCATTGCGTGGTGCCGCAGGTTGACGACGCCTGTCGCCATCGGCGGCTAGCGGTTCGCAAGGTTTAGGTTCATTCGGGTTCATTGCCATAGTTTTGTAACCCTTCTTGTGTAACTCGCTCTCGGCCCTTCTCGCGCACCTCTCACTTGGACTCATTATTGCACTTATTTACTTTTCTCGAAATGCCCATTCTATGTCTCACAGTATGTGCTCTGTCAGAACATCTTACGGTTCAATCTCGATGTTAAATAATATAATTAGTAACTTGAGTAAGACGTGTGACAGAACAATTCAATCTGTAGGCCAACCGCGACGTAGGTGTTTGATTAATCGCGTAGGTTTGTCACCATTTGTTTAATTATATGCCTCTCCATTTATCGTGAGCTATTATTCATATTTTATAATATTCATTATATTTATGTGCAGCTACTACGACGTTACAGAATACACAGACAAATTATCTTTGCCATACATAAGGAAGTGACATCACAGTTGTGCGGCTCTTGGCCCTATAATTGTTTAAATATTTCACATGTTTAAATTTTTATAAAATCTACATAACAATACTTACAGGCAAATATTGACATTATAACAATATGCATATTTAACATAATTCCTTGCATTTATTAGCAGGTCTTTGACTTATGGAATTAAGTTACATTCGTCACACGAAACTGTGACAGTGTCAATATAAAGTGTGATCAGTGATGTATTATATCAATATGATTGTTTGAACGTGATGATGTTCCATGGTGTGGGTATGGGTATAATGTACATGCGGAATGTTTAATTGAGCAGTCGTGTAGGCTGCGGTTCCGCGTCTAGCGGCCGTCGACCCCGCAGCCTTTCGAGAGTATCGAACCGCATGGATTACGTCACCGCGCAAGCCTCCCCCCCATGCCGGCCTGATCACCGCGCCGCGACGCCTAGTGCCAACTGACGGACGAGCCATGGAATATTCCTACACTTCTCTATTGCCCAAAAAAATTATGAACTTTTTGCTGAAGGACTCAAGTTCAAAATCGATAGCTCAAATTCAAGGTTGATTTTTTTAAGGCATGGAGATTTAAAACTGTCATGTATTTTTTGCGTTTAGAAATTAATAAGTATCAATATAAGTTTTTTTTGGGAAGGTTTTTGTTGGCAACCGCAATTAAACTCGCATAGACAATGTAATCGTAGCAAACTAATGAACGTGCTACGCCGTAGTCGTTCAAACTCATGCAATAAAGCTGTACGCTCTCAAAAATTTTTAGGCACAAAATTTGGCGCTGGAGCTTTCGTTGGTTACGCTCACTCAGTCGATAAGGTAAACATCATCCAGTCAGCAGTCATCGACCCGCGCGCTCGCAAGGCCACTCGCTTACACAACTCGCCACTAAATTTTTATTGACTTACTTCTTTTGGACCCCTTTAATTTGTTTAACTTAACCGATCTAATCGACTTTTATGCGCATTGCGTAAGATAGTTGACTTGACAAGTGTTAAAGCGATGATAAATTATGCAAATGGAGTTGAAAGATATAACTGTACGAGTAACTGAACTTAACATTCTCCTTACTACCATTTTATTTTGAAAAGCTCTTTGTTTTGAGCGAACTCATACTAAACAACGACGTTGTTCTCAATACAGTGAACTCGAGCGCTCGCTCGTGTGGCGCGGTTGGTGCGACTCGGAGCAACCAACAAAAGTACTTTCGGCCGAGTAACGGTACCGCGCGGAGAAATGCTCTACGAAATCGAAACACGCGGTGCCGTTAGCCGGCCCTCGCCCTCAGAGCCTGCGGGATAATCTTGGTAAATCACAGCCGACGATCCGCCGTTACCTCGTATTAGTGCTCGTAATTTCCGCTGTACTACTGGTTTAGTGCATAGTTTTCGTAGTTGGCAGTAATTTTGCCAAGTAGTTAAAGTCAATTTTAGGTCTGTTCAATTTGTTTGTGAAACTAGAAGCACGTTCCGGGACAGGTTCAATGATGATAATGATGAGGGCTGTGACATCCGCTTCTATAAGATCACAAACACTTTGAATTTACCGTTAATTTGAAAGTTTGCGAAGAACCTGAAATGCATTGTCATGTAATAGAGCATTTCTAAAACTCCTGTACGCATCTCTTTACAGTAAGAAAGTTAATAAGATTCGCCTGACATAATTGGTTCGCTCAACTTTAATTAAAGCATGTTATATATACGAAAGTATTCTGAAAACATAAAAAACTCAAATAACTTTCAATCGTGAACTCTACATAGGTTGCCGGACGGAACTCTCCATGTTGCCATCTAGGGGCGCTTACAAAAACTACTACTCGACTCTTCATAGTCAACTGTTCGTGACTAGTGGTAGAGCTGCTCTACACTATACAGTAGCTTAGCAGTTGTCGTTACATTCACCAGATGGCGGCACTTCTAGTTTTAAAAAAATGCTTGTGTTACATATATTACGGTATTTGAAATATTCAATTTTGTAACACCCTAAGTATCATAATGTGTACTTGAATATAACAAAATACTTTTTCTTACTAATTAGCGATTAAAAAAGCGATCAATTGTTGATGTTTTGATATTAATTATTTTGTGTGAACGCTAATATTATGTATAGTCAAATAATAGAAAAATGATGCACTGTTTGGCAAAGTAATTATGTAATGGACACAGGTCCACATAATTTCTTTATACATAACAGATGCATAGTTCTCGAAGCTTTGGTTATGAAAAAGCAACAGTAAAAATATTAAGCAGGTACTTACATTATACCGTTCTTTGGTTGCACAATGATTCATGGCATTTGGATGGAGATCGATTATATTATTTTGTTATGTTGATAACATGTCCTAAATATTCTTCAACATCCGCAATTCCGAATATTATGTAATTGTGAAGAATGTATTTTCTTCTTAGTTCTGTTTTTTTGGTTGGTATTGATCGTATTTTTCTCTAGAACATTTAGTTGCATGTAGACTATCAAATATGACTTTCTTAGTCTTTGATTTCGTGAAAGTAGGTATTTTCTTGTTTTATAATATCTAATGAATTAAGGGGCTTGTGGCTAAGTAATAACAACCGCACGGGTCGATCGATCAGGTTAAGCTACGCTTGCCGCGGTTGGTCCGTGGATGGCTGACCATCTTTACATACCAAGACCCCTCCGTGCCTCGGAAAGCATGTTAAGCCATTGGTCCTGGCTTTTATTCGTGGATCTTTGACAGTCGTGACGGGTCGTCAGAAGCCCGAAAGTCTGACAACTAGTCTTACCAATGGGTTTCTTATTACCCAGTAACTGGGTTGTGGAGGTCAGATAGGCAGTCGCTCCATGTAAAATACTGGTACTCAGCTGCATCCGGTTAGACTGGAAGCCGACCCCAACATAGTTGGGAAAAGGCTAGGCAGATAATAATGAATTATTAAAATAATTTAGACATTAGCAGAGTTGTTAGTAAATGTGTAGTCTTTCGTTCACTTGATTAAAAAAAGACTCAAGCAAAGGATAAATACTATTCACGTAAACGGCGACAAAGCAATATGTTTCCATATTGTCCTAAACCCAGTTTGATACAAATAAAGTGTAATTAAGGCATTTATTATAATCCTACCTTGGGTATGAAACATTTCTTACCATGAACGGTGAAGAATCTTATACCCGTTTTCACTAACACTAGGAAGCTCCTATATGACATACCTAAAAAAAACTCACACATTGTTTTTAAGCAGAAACAACAGAATGTCACCTGCCAATCGATTCCGTAAAAATCTCACCGTGAAAAGTTAGGTGAAGTGAGCTTAGAGTGAGCTGTCAATAGTGTCAATCCTTTAGCATTAGTTGGAATGACAACTCACTCCACGCTCACTTCACCTAAGTTTTCACGGTGAGATGGTTAAATTTTGCTTTGTTTACCTTCATACATTTGGTCATACACGCACGCCGGCTGCGAGTACACACACCTGACTTTTAACCAATAATGTCTTTCCAGCCATATTGTAACGAGCAATATTGTCTTATAACAAAAGCTCATATCTCGAAAACATTCCGTAAAAGTTCTATAAAAGCGTTAAGCATGATCGTTTAGATCTATAAGTGTATAGGACAGAAATGTGTTTTCGTGATACATAAACGTTTATATCAGCACTTTATACAACCGTTATAGTCAAGTACTATATCGGACTTAACTATGGCTCCACAATAAAGATTCCACAGTGACTGCTTTATAGCAGTCACTGTGGACACCTTGGCGCTATGAAGATGCTGGAGATCCAACAATATTGTGATTTCGTGCTGAAGAGATTAGTGGCAGCCCAGTGCTAACGACCCCTACTTGTTTTTGTGTTGTGGTAACCTACACCACGTTGTAGGTCGTGGTTCGAACCCTGCCAGGCGCTTTACCTTGCGTAAATAATTTAATCAGCATTGCTATCTCAAAACGATGAGGGGAAACATCGTGTGAAAAGCGACATGTCCCAGAAACAAAAAATCAAAGTTATGTGAAAATATGACATTATTATAGGATCTGTCAACGCACACTTTGCACGCGTGGTAGATTACAGACCACTTCCTCTCGAAGAGAGCAGGCCTGTGTCCCAGCAATGGGAACATTGTATGCTGAATTCGGGGTCGATTTCGTGATATATTGACGGTTTTCGTGTTGCTGCCAAAGTTGTGTTTTGTGTGTGTTAGTGTCTTAGTGGTCACAAGGACTACAAAGTCACTGACAGACACACATAACTGTAGAAAAAAGGGTACAATTAAATATACAAATTGTCCTACAATCTACAATTATATTTGCTTAATAAACTGACCCCAAGGAAAATTGTGATGTTGTGGTACGAACCTAAATCCCTATACAAGGCTCGGCGCCCTACTTTAAGAACTAGTACAATTCTTGTCCTGTAGTAATTACTTAAAGGACAGTGGCTATGATCGTAATTTAACAACCATGTTAATAAATAAAACTGTGCTAACTTCTGCCCGCGACTTCGTTTGCGTGTTAATTTTCGAGTTGGAAAAATAGTAGTTCAATCGACGAAACATAAAATAGAATTGGAATGTCTGTGCCCTGATGTAATCCAACCAAAAATGAATGAATGATTAATGAACAGAAATTGTATACCCATCTCTTTTACACTACATTACGATGCGTAATTCTTTCTTGTCTTTGAGTTTCATAATATGACATTTCATTTTAATCGTATTGTATGTGGTTTCCATGTTATTGATTGACTAAAACGTCAGACAAGGAAACAATATAGTTCAGTATTTTTATATTTTTTAATTTTATTTTGAAATTAATTCATGAATTAATGCCTGCTGACCAAACTGTACCAAATTTTCACTTACTACAACGTCGAACAATACAAAACAGTTAAGTATCAGCGGTACTTTATAACGTGAATTTATTTTGACGTTACTAAAACTAACACAGAGTTTAGCGACTTAACTCTCCCACATCGGTGGGTTAAATATTTAAAAGTTAGTTTATTACCTCTAACTCTTGGTGGCGCAAGATGAAATATTTGATTAACCTTAAGTTAGCTGTTAAGATTTTTATGAGTTATTTAGGATATCCCTTAAAAGGGCTTAAGTGGGCCTTAAAAGGTTAAATCTTTAACTATCTGATATATTCATTCCCTATTCAGCCCAGTGAAGTAATGTTTTAATTCTTACTGAGGTCATACACTGGTATATTGTGTTCTCTCTCGTTTCCTACGAAATGCTAGGGATTTTTTTGCGATATCCAACTTTCTTATATTAGAAAGTTGGATATCGCAAAAAAATCCCTAGCATTTCCCCAATCCCTAAACAACAACTAAACACATCTTCCAATATATAAATATAAAAGGATAATAAATGTATTATATAAATCCTTATTATACGATTGCAGATAAGATCATAGCAAATAGCCTGATAATTTATAGCCAACAGACTGACCAGAATTGTAGGAAATATCTATGCAAATTTTGGACAATTACGAAAACAAAATCACAAAACAGAAATTAGGACAAATATACAAAAAAGAAAAATCGGTATTACAATAGTTCGCAGACCTCGTAAAAATTAATTTAAATAAAAAAAAAACAATGTACAGTTTTGACTTCGCTACGATTTTATTATACGTATACTCGTAGATATTACCTACATAATAGAAAATGAAATTTGATACATTTATTTACTACTATTTTTCTTGTTTTCTTATAAAATAAACCAAATGTGTGGATCGAACAACGATGGATGACTTGAGGGTAATGGAACCCCCAAAGGTGGTAGCCGTAAGGCTGATACGGGGCTACCGCACGATCTCGGGCGAGGCGGCAAGCCTACTTGCCGGACTGCCGCCATGGGATCTGGAGCCGATAGTCCTCGCGCGCCTATATGATTGGCGCGCGGGGGCACTTCGCCGGGGGGATACTCCGCATCCGCGGCAAACCGCGGCGGAGTGGACGAACTTCCGGCGCGATCTCATGGTGCCATGGAAGGAGTGACTATCGCAACCCAGCGCAGGGCACGCCACGATAGCGGCGGTAAGACCCCTCTTTGAGGAGTGTCTAGAGAGACGTCACGGCGTTCTCACCTACCGCCTGACGGGAGGCGGTCCGCAGGTCCTCTTCGGACACGGATGTTTCGGGAGGTTCCAGCACATCATTCGGCGGGAGGAGACACCCGGATGTCATCACTACCAGGATCGCCCAGAGGACACGGTGGAGCATACGGTGGAGGTCTGCCCTGCTTGGGCAGAGCACCGCCGTGTCCTCGTAGAGGCCACTATCTAGAAAATGTACAAAAAAGGCGTTGTGGTGAATATAATTTCATCGCTTGGTGATATGATTCACTGTTACTACACCAACAACAAAATATAGGTGAAAAATGTCACGTTTAAAGCCACTATAGAAATATTATATCGCCGATTGGTGATGTACATATCTGCGCCGAACCTCAGGTTTGTAGTACGGTTTTCTAATACCAAAATGGTTTTTGAGAGACATTCTATGAAACGTTAGGCAGTTTGTACATGGCACGGTTTTACTGTACGGCGTATAAAACGCGTCGTAGAAAAAACGTGTCCGTCAACAAGCTTCCATAGTGATCCATAAGACACTGACGAACCGTGCCCACACACCGCGTATAAACCGCACAGTAGAAAAAACGTGTCCGTCAACAAACTTCCATATTTCTCCATAAGACACTGACGAATCGTGCCTACACCCGGCGTATAAACCGCACAGTAGAAAAAACGTGTCCGTCAACAAGCTTCCATAGTGATCCATAAGACACTGACGAACCGTGCCTACACACCGCGTATAAACCGCACAGTAGAAAAAACGTGTCCGTCAACAAACTTCCATATTTCTCCATAAGACACTGACGAATCGTGCCTACACCCGGCGTATAAACCGCACAGTAGAAAAAACGTGTCCGTCAACAAGCTTCCATAGTGATCCATAAGACACTGACGAACCGTGCCTACACACGGCGTATAAACTGCACAGTAGATAATCGTCCATCAACAAGCTTCCATATTTCTCCATAAGACACTGACGAATCGTGCCTACACACGGCGTATAAACCGCACAGTAGAAAAAACGTGTCCGTCAACAAGCTTTCATATTTCTCCATAAGACACTGACGAATCGTGCCTACACCCGGCGTATAAACCGCACAGTAGAAAAAACGTGTCCGTCAACAAGCTTCCATAGTGATCCATAAGACACTGACGAACCGTGCCTACACACCGCGTATAAACCGCACAGTAGAAAAAACGTGTCCGTCAACAAACTTCCATATTTCTCCATAAGACACTGACGAATCGTGCCTACACCCGGCGTATAAACCGCACAGTAGAAAAAACGTGTCCGTCAACAAGCTTCCATAGTGATCCATAAGACACTGACGAACCGTGCCTACACACGGCGTATAAACTGCACAGTAGATAATCGTCCATCAACAAGCTTCCATATTTCTCCATAAGACACTGACGAATCGTGCCTACACACGGCGTATAAACCGCACAGTAGAAAAAACGTGTCCGTCAACAAGCTTCCATATTTCTCCATAAGACATTGACGAATAGTGCCTACACACGGCGTATAAACCGCACTGTAGAAAAAACGTGTCCGTCAAAAAGCTTCCATAGTGATCCATAAGACACTGACGAACCGTGCCTACACACGGCGTATAAACTGCACAGTAGAAAAAACGTCCATCAACAAGCTTCCATATTTCTCCATAAGACACTGACGAATCGTGCCTACACACGGCGTATAAACCGCACAGTAGAAAAAACGTGTCCGTCAACAAGCTTCCATATTTCGCCATAAGACATTGACGAATCGTGCCTACACACGGCGTATAAACCGCACTGTAGAAAAAACGTGTCTGTCAACAAGCTTCCATAGTAATCCATAAGACACTGACGAACCGTGCCTACACAGGGCGTATAAACCGCACAGTAGAAAAAACGTGTCTGTCAACAAGCTTCCATAGTGATCCATACCACACTGACTACCGTGCCTGCACACGGCGAATAAGCCGTACTTTTTCACGGCAAGAAAAACGTGTGTGTACAAGGGGTCTCGCTGACATGATAAGCGATTGTTAGTTGGGCTAATAAGGTCACCTATATAAATGCCTAAATAAAAGCGCACTGTTGAATTTTCAACCCTCGGCGCCGTGCCAAGCGCTGAAAATCCCATAGTGCACTTTTATTGGGACATTTATTATTTACGAGTAGGTGTCCACTAGTGATAGTCAAAATGGACTTTAATATTCTCTCTATTAGGATAGTTCCTAGCGACTCTATACAAAATATAATTTAGAGCGGAACAAAATAGTCAAAATATTAGCTTTTAAAATGGATAAGTGAACAAAACGTCTAGTCGCAAATTAACTTTCCAATTTCTGTTTGATATTGATTAATCTGCATATATTTTGAAGCATGTCCAACATAGACAAAAAATATTAAATATTTTGGTGTAGATATAATTTTACTGAGAGCAGAGACCGTCCGTAATGGTTCAACTTAGGGGGCAAATCTGACAAAATATGTGTTTATCGAGAATATTAAAAAAATAAGATAAAATGTATGAGTTGGTAGTATAGTCAGGGTTACCATACGACCAGATTTGTCCGGACATGTCCGGCATTTTGGCCCAAACTTTTCGAAATAGGGATTTTTTCAAGAAAATAAAAAGTATGATTACCTATTGACAACAAAACGATTAAAAAGTCCGATTATTTATGTAAATGTCCGGCTTTTTGTAAGGACTTTTCAAATTTCAAAATGGTAATCCTAAGTATAGAACCACAGTTTTTAGAAAGAATGGCTTAGTTGAAAAACAATTGTCTCGGATCGTGGTTTTTTGTTTTTATTTAGATCTATTTTGTAAAAGTATGAAAGAGGTGCGAAAGATGAAAAATAATGTTTAAACATAATGAAAACAATTATGTTGCATTTAAGAAATATTGTTAACACACTCATTAAAATAAAAAATACCAAAACGCCCATCCCATAATTGACCTCATACGTATAGTCTAAAAAACAGTGAGTACGTAGCCGTATCATCAATCACATATTACATAAGGGTTCATGCAACGAGTGGTTCGTAAAACGCGGACGTTTTTTATTATTTTTGTTCTTTATTTAAAAAATAAGCGAATTGATTGGCTGCGCGGGTCTCGCAGCGAGCTCGCGCTACGCGCAGCGTCCCTCCGCGCACCGACCAATGGCGGCAAAGGACCTCGCGAGGGTGCTCGCCCTTTATCATTATACAAAAAATAATTTCGTTCTTCTATGCCAAATTTTGGCAACGAAACAAATTGACAGGATTATTGATATTTTCGGTGTAATTTTATACTTTATATGTCTCTGCAAGGCTAACTTTGACCAGTTAGCTAGGTAGTCCACATGATGAATGGTAATTTCATAAAATTGGGACACAATTGGGACCCAAATATTATTCATGCATAGGTATAAAAAAGCCAAACCTTTCAGCCCTGATTAAAGAATCATAATGAAACCTTTTAGTTTTAGAACTTCCTAGCTTAACAACTAGTTCCAAGTTGTTGGAAGCTTTAGAAAAGCCATTCATAAAAGCTAGTCTAACCGCGTTTGGAAATTAATCTCTTCAGATTGATAGCTTTGGTATAAAGGATAGGTATTATATCATCCTTTTAAACTATAGCTAGTTTTTGAATATGTCTGTTGAATATGACTACCTACTTATTAGGTAAGACAAGGATTCTAGTTAATGCATGTAATATCTTGTACAAACTAAGTGTACCTTTTGAACTTTGTACACGAACATAATATTATTACTTAAGCTTATAGAAGTGTTTTAATTTGATCCAAATTTAGTGACAGTTTTTTTTTAAATAAAACTTTCGTAGATTCATGAGCTAACTTACACCCAAGTTAGCTCATGAATCTACAGGCAAGGAATTCAAATAGGTTATATTGTTATGACTCTGCAATTTTTTTTATGATAACTTTATTCCGTACCGAATAAAGTCAAACGTCTCTATTGAAAACACGAAAACACCCTAAGTATTATCAAATATTAGTGTTAACCTACCAATAAACAAACTCACCATGACTTAAACATGTCACATTTTGATTCAGTCATTGTTTGCAAGAGTTTGTTTCGCGAATATGTAAACTGTGGATGCGACGCGATGATTGAGCGAATGAGCTATATTGTGTGTGTGGGCAAAAAGTTGTTAGTACGAGGGTGCACAGCCCCGCAGTGCACACCCCCGCAGCCCTCTGGGATGAAGAGCTCGCGAGTGTGACTCAACGAGATGATGACTTGTCAAAAATACTATGTAAAAATGTAAAACTGGAAATTACATGCTTGATAGCTTTATTTTCGTAAAATTTAATGATTGAATAAGTGACTATTTTCGGTCAATAAACAGTGCAAACCTGAAACTAGACAACATTTTTATTTTTAGAATGCGCATGGGATTCAGTATGCTTTTGCATGATTATTCAAGATTTACTAGTACTAATTGTTGAGGTACATAAGAAAAAAATGAAACACGATTAATTCTTAACAATCATGCTTTAGTTGTAGCGGACGTTTACAATTATTGTTTCGGATATAACGTGTGTCAAAAGATGCTTAACGAAACCGAGAGTCACTGATATTCCCCGTCAATGTGTTAACTGTTTTGTATAGGGCCGTAACTGCGAACCTTCTGGTTACGGAGATATTGAACCTTTTTTTAAGTTTTTGTACGAAAACAAGTTTTATTATTATATCTTAACTTTAAATACGCACACAGCTCCGTACCGTTGCGCTGTCATAAACAGGGTTTTTTCAAACCAAAAATAATGGTTGTTTCCTTTTTGCTCAATGTTACTTAGTTTATTATACAAAATGCGCGGCTATGTGATGGGTTTTCTACGCCCTGTACAATCGTAGAGCTTACAAAGATGTGATCAGCATAATTAGCTACATACATGAATATGGATGGACTATTAATAATTGCTTAACTAGACTAAAAGATCACACAGATTATGTAAAACTTAAAAAATCTCATTTATAAACATTGCATAGTTTATAAAAGAGCTTTTTAAAAGTTTAAACTGTACCTATGAATGTAGTCTCTTTACCAGAAATGGATAAGATCTGATAGTGTTCACATTTTTCGTAAAAGTTTGTTAACTATTTTTGTCGCTGTTGTTATTGTTGTTGCTATTAATTACTTTGATGACTTTTAATAACTACTACTATACGATATTTAGTTCAATTTATTTAGTTCTAAAACCTTTCAAAGCTTTATTGCAAAAAAAAATGTGGTCAATATAAATCAGTGGTCGAATCCGACATTTGCTAATTTTAAAATATATCACGTTTTATTGGCATGAGGGTTGGCACGCGACTCAATCCTAGAGAATAGTCCTTCTTTTAATATGAGGGTTTATTCGTAATCCTCAATTTGGTTTTTTGGGACTATTGTGATTTTTTTTGGCTTTTTTGGACGGTCAATGAGGGGTCAGTTTTTTAGATCGGCCCCTGCCTCGTTGAGATTGATTGACAGGCAACGGTCACTCGCAAATTGCCATCTGCATTTACGTCAAAATAATAAAAATAATTCCTAGTGATATCAGGAAAGGGGCTTTTTTAAATGCAGGAATCGTATTTCAATATTGAATTAAGTCAGAATTAAAGCCCTAAACGTGCGCATTTTGATTGTATTTGCTGAAATTTTTTATGTAGATGTCCACTTACAAACAATATTGCTTGTCTGTGCCAGAGCACAGAAAAGCAATATTGAAGTGCGTTAACATTATGCATATGTCTCTGGACTTATGTATAATGTTAACGCACTTCAAAAGTTATTCAGAAACAAACCAATCTATCTCAGAATAAAAACTTTATACAAAAGTAATTTCACGTTGATATGGATTTATTATTTATTTATATTACTAATTCATTGTATACGGTCTCATTATCGTGCACAGTGTGTCCATTGTCCACGCTGACACGCGTCCGATCTCTATTTTTTGTCACATTCACTTTTTCACAGCTAATATTTTTGCATTAATGGATAAAAAACCTCCCCTATTAACAAATAACAGGGACCTTTAATCCGGACGCTTATTAAATGTAAATATTTCATGAAATATTATCGTGATGGATTTTTATGGCGTTTTTAGTATTGTTATTCAATTATCATTTTCTGGTACAAAAACATCGATTGTACCGGGTTCTTGAATGGCCACAAGTTAGCAATCAGTTGGCAGTCATTCATTGATAGAATAGAATATCCTGCCGTTTTCAAACAAGTTAAATTGTTATTATTCAAAATCTTAACGCGGCTTTACCTACTATTCTTTTTCGTGTCGGAGTGATCTCGGGATTAGTTTAACTCGTGGTATATTTAGTCAAGTTGATAGCGAGGTTGACCAGTGAATCTGAGTTTGAGTGCAAAACAATGCTCAGTACCATTGTTTCGTACTAAGGCTCTATCTTATCGACAGTTTTTTCTTTAACCTTTTATTGCACGGTAAATTGCTGATTTGGATTGTATATAAACAATACATCAAATACGTTAAATTTGACTATAGAAAGAAAGTTATATAGCTATGAGAAAGTTGAAATGTGCAAATTATCGAAATGTGCATATCAAATCGCATAACATTGGTTTTGGTAAACCGGTGATAGAAAAAATTGGAGCATTGACGTACGCGCGCCTAGAGTCGCATGGGTCAGGTAATTGTACTGTGTCCCGGATTTTGTATAATAAGGGACATTCTTGTATCGGCTGCCATTGTGTGTAGTTATTTTGGGAATAGGAAACATTACTTTTGTAAGTAACGTTTCTAACACCATAGTTTAAAAAAATAGAAAATAAAAGGAAAGTTAATTTGATTCGCTTTAAATAATAAATATTCAAGTTCAATTTTAGAGTGTAGGTTTAGAATTAAAATGATTATAGTGGTTGGTCTGAATTCTCGTACGAATTTTCTCAAGTACAAAAGACTTAAACGCATGAAATATAAACTTTCGCTCGATCGATTAATCTATAAAAAAATATGTTTTTAAATGTGTCTCTGATTTATTTTAGCATGGTGATTGTAGTTGGCATTGTGTCCACGAGCTGACCAGCAGATGTGCGGCCGGCTGTTTGTATTCACTCGTCGCTCTGCGCATGCGTGCCCTCCACGAACTTTCGCAAATATGGCCGCCGACCAACATACTCATTTCATTAATTTAATTTTTCTAAATAATAATAAACTAAATGACTTATCGTAAGGCATATGTGGCGTTAGTAATATGTATAATAAAATGTTAGATCATTTTTTTATTTACATTCGAGTTCAACATACTATTAAAAACGTTTAGGTTCAACATTTTTATTATTTTTGACGAAAAGGACCGAGGAAACGAAACTCGCTTCAAATATCTGTGATTAATATGAGTAGGTCTTCTACTTCATTGTAGGTTCCTATACATTTAAAATGTTCACTTTGTAATTGTATTCTATTTTTCTTGGTTCAGTCAAATGTGAAAGTAACACTCGTAGACCGTATGGAATAGGTCGAGCCTGTCATAGAAAAATAACAACCCAAGTTTAGTATCGAAGCACATCTCTACACAATATAAGCACATTTTTTCTTAATAAAAAAAATAATTATCTCATCATTATTGAAGAAAATTATTTAACTAATAGGAATTTAACTCGTTAATAACAGCACAATTTATTTGGTAAACGACACTTTCATTTTCTTCAAGAGACACAAACAAACACCGTATGTAAGCTTGTTTATTAACCTAAGGTGTTATTGTACCACCTTTGAATAAATAGGTGTTAAATTAATTTATTTCATCATTTATTCACTAATAAACCGTTTTGTAACACTTTTGTAAAAAAAAGCCGCGTCTGGAACGCACCAAACAGCTTGCAAGTTATTCAGGTCTTGATCACATCTAGGTTACATTTAGGTTTTGGGATTTTTTTTGTATTTTAAACCACAAATGATTAATTCTGAAGCAATATATTTGGCTCGTATCAACGAACTGTTACTATTGTATTTACTTGTAGTAAATGTAGGCAGCATCCCCCGTCCATGCGCGTCACCCCAAATCAAAACGCACCACGCAGTCTTTCGGTAATCGCCACGCGGGCCGCAGCTCGAGCATGTATACCACTCTCGTTTCACAATTACGACACCATAAAAAACCTAATAAATATTTCTTACAATCAATAAATAGGGTCTAAAGAACATCGGCGCGCGAATTTCATATCCTTCCCTTTCGGCTTTTGTCGCCAAGTAACAAGTGCGGTGTTATTGTGTGTTTTTTATCGAATTATGTTCGACAATATAAGAAGGCCTATGTATCAATATTTTTAAGTAGTAGTGCGTATGTGATACGCTCGTTGGGGTTTCTCTTTAGAGGGGCGGCTCGCGGCGTACATGAAGGGTGAGATACTTTTATATACCTACTTGCTTGAAAACGATGAAATCTAAAAGTGTAAATCATAAATACGAGTATTCAGTTTGTTGGAACTGTAATGTCTACTGTTTGTCATTATTTATTTGGACCAAAACATATGTACAAATATGGATGCCCCAGAAAATGGATAAACAATACTGATAAAAACTATCCTAATATAATTCCAAAATATCATTGCGCTTATTCATTTAACCCAAAAAAATACTGAACGTATGGGCATCATATGCGATAACCTAGGTATAAAGTGCATACTGATATCTATTAACCTAAAGAAGATGTAGGTTTGGCGCAATATTACCGAGATGCATTGCATACGTTGACCCCAAACTAAAGACATAGATAAATATATAGACACGTTATCTCTTATATTATTATGATAATTGGAATTTCCAATATTGTTAATGATTCATGTTTAACGTTCGGTTTGTTTTTTTTTTAATTTCAAATAGCTTGTTGTTTTTTAAAGGCTAAATCCTAACAAGATCAGCTCCAAACTCTTTGGAGCAAAGTAGAGATAAGAAATAGCCTTATGATAATATAAAAATTAAAAAATCTGTTATCGCCTTTTAAAAACAATTGCAAATCACTTGTGCCAGTATTAGACATAACAACATTTTATCAACTTTGGAACCCATTATGTATTATTTTTAGGTACATGACCTTCAATGTTCTTTGTCTTGATGTAGGTTTAGTTTGGAGATATTATTAATAAAATATCTATTATCCAATTTATTTTTCCTAATTTTATTTAGTATTTCCATATTAAGTTTTCTTAAATAATTACTTGGTTTCTTTATGATGAATACTGTGTATATCTAATAGGTATAATATATACCAGTACTGTTATTTTGTCACTGTTCTCAGTTTTTATATAAACTGTACCAAAAATAAATAATGAAAAAAAATAATGTTTTTAATAATATTTACATTTATTAGGTCCGGATTTTGTTCAACCTACAATGTTTGAATTGTATTTAATTGTTTGATCTGCTTTCGAAATACTTTGACAATGTTTTTTCTGTACTTTTATGTATGAACTTAAACCGTCTTTTAACAGGTACGTTTAAAATTAAAATAAATTATTTTTATTGTGAGGACAGAGAGTTCTATATCTAGAACTCAACGAGACAGCCTCAAACGTTAAGATGTAAAAATACTTAAAAAATTTAAATTATTAGTGGACATTACTCTATCTCGCTTTTAAAAATCCACATAAACAATAGATCGAAGCCGCATAAATATAGCTGCGAACAGAGTTTAATTTATATCTAGGTACTTTATTGTACACCAGAAAATACATTGAACTCTACAAAACATATGTACAATGGGCGGTCTTATCGCTTTTTGACTAAATTAGTGTCAGAGAGTTCCTACTTTGACTTGAAATTAATCAAAAGCAAATTGAAATAATCAATCAACCCATGCTACGGGATTTTCCGCTGTATGGTTTAAAAACATCTGTTTTCTTATTTTACTACGTCAGAAGTTGGCACAAACCATCAAGCATAGGGTAGATATCCCTAAATAAACATTGTGTATCTTTTAAATACGCATATTCTTATTAGAACGGACAACATATTTTGTTCTTCATGACAGCCATCAAGAGTGGCAACAGACTAATTTATTGAATCTCCGTTGGCTTCCTTGAGCTAATTTCTAAACACACTCTGAACCCTTTTAAAGTGCAGTTTCTAACTGCGTTAATTACTAGATAATTCTTATTAGTTATAAGATTCTGTTTATGAGTCTACCGGCTGTAACTGAAATGATGTAATGTTGTATTCCAGAGTGCAGCGTATGCGCAGCGGCAGCGGCCGCAGCCGCAGCAGCAGCAGCGGCGGCAGCGTCGTGGGCAGCCAATCACGCAGCAGAAATAAGCAAGTCTTCGACACCCATCATCATCGCCAACGGCAACGTTAACGGAACTGCACAGTATAATGGAAACTGTAAGATTACAAAACTTAACGAAACAAATCATTAGAAATAAGATAATTTATTTAGGTAAATCGTGAGCGAACCGGCTCACGATTATGCTCTATAATCAACAAAAAAATTAAGATATGTGACATCCACCAACCCGTATTGGACGCGCGTGGTGGATCAAGGCCCACTCTCTATCACAGAGAGGAGACGTGCTGTGGCAGCGGGAACATTATAGGCTGATTAAGATTTAGATAAATTGTCATATTTCTAACTACCGACCCGATCTTTATTGGCACGGTTTTTACGACTTGTCAAACGCCGAGATTACTTTATTATATTTTTATATTAATATGTTATGAACCTAAACCTTCCGAATTAAATTCTATAAGTGATAGTGAAAATTGTATCAAAATCCAGTGAGTTGTTTAGAAAAACAACGCGGTCACAGAAAAAAAACGACTTTAATTTATAAATTCAATTTCAATTCAATTCATTTATTGCATCAAATATGGTAGGTACATGAAGTTCTTATATATAATATTCAGTAACACACATTTGGCCAATATATAGCATGCAATAATACAGGTCTTTACAGTTAATATATTAATTACTAAGTAACTACATTTTGTCAATTTATCTACTTAACAGTTAAATATGTCTGTGCTTTAAAGTATAAAATTTACAGGGACACTTTTGAAAGAACTCATCTATCGAATAAAAACACTCTTGTAACAACCACTTCCGCAACGCAACACAAAACTTATTGAAGGGTAGTTGAGTTACCGCACGATCTCGGGCGAGGCAGCAAGCCTCCTTGCCGGACTGCCGCCTTGGGATCTGGAGGCGATAGTGCTCGCGCGCCTGTACGATTGGCGCGCGGAGGCACTACGCCGGGGGGAAACTCCGCATCCGCGGCAGACTGCGGCGGAGCGGACGAACCTCCGGCGCGATCTCATGGCGGCATGGAAGGAGCAACTATCGCAACCCAGCGCAGGGCACGCCACGATAGCGGCGGTAAGACCCCTCTTTGAGGAGTGGCTAGAGAGACGTCACGGCGTTCTCACCTACCGCCTGACGCAGGTCCTCTCCGGACACGGATGTTTCGGGAGGTTCCTGCACATAATCAGGCGGGAGGAGACGCCCGGGTGTCACCACTGTCAGGATCGCCCAGAGGACACGGTGGAGCATACGATGGAGGTCTGCCCTGCTTGGGCAGAGCACCGCCGTGTCCTCGTAGAGGCGATCGGCAGCGGCGGCGACCTCTCGCGTCCGGCCCTGGTTCAAGCCATGGTCCGGGGCGAGAGGGAGTGGGAGGCAGTCACCTCCTTCTGCGAAGCAGTCATGCTAGCGAAGGAGGTGGCGGGGTGGGCGAGGGAACGCACCTCACGCCTCAGCCGCCGCGGGAGACGCTCCGGGCGTCGGGAGCCGCGTGACGACTCCCGGCCACCGTAGGCGCGGGCCTGCGGGCGGTGAGTAATGGGTAACTCACCGTCCGATCAGGACCAGGCCCGTACCGGACGGCGTGTATGTGTTCCACGCGCGCCTCAAAGAGATGTCAGCATGAGTGACGGGGCCCGATAGGGCCGAAGCCTGCCAGGGTAGCGGGATTGTCCGAAAGGGTTACCGCTGCCCTGGAACATAAAGGGCTAAGGAAGGAACACGGGTGGGTTTTAGTCAGTAAGAGTCTGACACTCCCTTCTGCTCCACCCAGAGCGGGAGGGGTCATTTGATGATTTCCCATCCTCAAAAAAAAAAAAAAAAGGGTAGTTGAGTAATTGACCTAGGCAAAGCATTGTAAATTAGGGGAGCCATATAAACGCAGCTCCGCCGAAAAATTTCTAGCTTTGGAACGGGCATTTCAAAATCTAAATGTGTAGGTTTCCTTTTATTTGTGTTATCTTTCCGTTCAGACAGTTCAAGATTGGACCTCACAAACCTGGCAACTTCGTAAATATAAATGCATGGGACCGTCAGTAGATTGTGCGACTTGAATATAGGCTTGCATGAATCAGACCACTGCATTTTGAATATTGCACGAATACACTTTTTTTGGGCAATGAAGATCTTCGTTATTTCGGAAGAGTTTCCCCACACAACTATACCGTATCGTATTACTGAGCAGACGTATGCGTGATACACCATTATGGCGGTGCGCAAAGATGTAATTATTTTAATTATTTTCAAAGCAAATACAAATTGATTGATTTTTTTAAAAATTATTTCAACTGATTCTTCCAAGTAAAATGCTCATCAAGTGTTACACCAAGGAACTTTGCTTTCAACTCAACTCAACTCAAATCATTTAATTCAACTAAACAGGCACTTTTGAATTGTCAAAGGGTCGGTCAGTCAGAAAGATGAAGCTAGTTGCCAATGGGCAACTAGCTTCATCTTTCTGACTGACCGTTTCTGCCCGTTCTTCTCCATAGGTACCTACGCTTTGGAATGCCAAAGCGTAGGTACCTACTTCTCCATAGGTACCTACGCTTTGGAATGCCAAAGCGTAGGTACCTATGGAGAAGAACGGGCACGAAACTCAACGGACACTCTCAAATCATAAAATTGTTACAAAATATTTTATTACATCATTCGTGTTTAAATTAACCATGTGAGAACGATGTAGAAAGACGTGCACGTTAAAAGCGTCCGTTATAGAAAACATAAAAACAATACAGAAATTAAAAATTAAAATAAGCCGTGGCAGATAAGAGATGACCAGTCCCTACTGACGGCGCCCGTTCACGAACATGACGTATGGATCAGCACCATTCAGCTTAACGATTTTGGAGGGAACACAAACCATTACGTACCTGTTCTATATTATTATTGTTAAGTGCAACATTAAGGCGTACAGGTTTACTTTTAAATGTTTTGCAATGAAGCAGATTAGTTTTGGAAACATTTATTTTTAATTTATTAATATCTAACCATTGTATAATGTCGTTTAATGTTTGTTTAATTTCAATGACAAAGTTTTGTAAATTTTTACATTTAATAATAATTGTGGTGTCATCGGCGAACAATACACACTGATGTTTTCTTGACTGAGGCAAATCAAGGAACGAAGGAACAATAGTAGCCCCAAGATACTACCTTGTGGTACTCCATAGAGATTAATCCGTGCTTCAGAATCAAAGTCTTCTAAAGTGTTACTTAGTTTGTTTAATTTTGTTAACCTCGTTACCTGTTTTCTGTCAGTTAGATAAAATTGAAACCACTCTTTTGCTGGACCTCTGATACCGTATCTTTCAAGTTTTTCTAGAAGCCGCGCATGATCAACACGATCGAAAGCCTTACTTAAAAGTAATGCACCAGCAGGTATTTTATCATTAATATTCGTCATCATTGCTTTCACTAACGTAAATATTGCCAAAGTAGTCGATTTATTTTGCCTAAACCCGTATTGCTGGTCAACAAGAATGTTGTGTTTAATAAGAAATTTCATCACTCGCCTGTACATAATTTTTTCAAAAAGTTTTGATATAATGGGAGTGAGAGCGATAGGTCGGTAATTGTCAACGACTGATTTTGACCCTTTTTTGTATAGCGGCTTTATCAGAGACCATTTTAGTCTATTAGGAAAGCGGCCCTGTTCCAAGGATAAATTGACGATGTGAGCCAATGGCGATGCTTTAAGTTGAGCTATTTTTTTAACGAGGTCAGTTGTGATGTTATCATACCCAGCCGACTGCGTGTTTTTTAAAGACAGTATAATACGAAATATTTCAGAGGCGTTAGTAGGGTCTATAAATATACCTTTATAATTTGATTCTCTTTTATGTATGTCAGTTTTATTATTTTTCTGAGTAGAGCAATTATCATTATTATTAGAAATGTCAACAAAGTGATTATTAAATTTGGTAGCAATGTCAGATCCAGATGTCAACGTAATACTACCATCAATAATTTTACGAATATATTCCCTAAACGGTTCGTTACCCATATTGCGCTTCACCACCTCCCACGTGGCCTTAATTTTATTACGAGAAAAAGTAATGTGTTTTTCATTACACAAGGACAAATGTAGGTTGGTCATGCACTTCCATAATACCAGTAATTTAGAATACTTTTTGTACTTACTCTTATTTTCATTATTTTTATTTAAGTAATACTTGTACCTTAATGACCGCTTTGTATTACAACATTTTTTAATGGCTTTTGTTGTCCATTTCGGTTTACTTCTATTGTGATTCATTTTAACTTTAATACAATTTAGGGGTTAAAGTATGAAATTACCGATTTGTACAGAAAAATTTAAATTCGTTATTTTTTTAAATTTAACATATTTATTTAATCAAAATAACTACCATTATTATCTATACATTGTTGCCATCAAATAGGAAGGTCATTTATGCCTTTGAGATAGAACTCTCGTGATCTAGATTCGACAAACTGTGTGAAAGCATTTTGTACTGCTTCCTGAGAAGAAAACTTTTTATCACGTAGAAAGTAGTCCAAATCACGAAAAAAATGGTAGTCCGTTGGAGCAAGGTCTAGCGAATACGGAGGGTGACGAATGGTTTCTAATTGCAGTTCCTGTAGAGTTAAAACGGTTTCTCGTGCTGTATGAGGTCTCCCGTTATCATGGAGCAATAATAGCGAAGATCGACTCATGAGTCGGGGATGTTTCACTGCTACTTTTGCTATCATTGTTCGGAGTTCGGCACAGTAGACATCTGCCGTTATTGCTTGACCAGATCGGAGAAAGCTATAGTGAATAACACCATGCTGAGACCTCCAAACAGTTACCATTACCTTTTTATTGGTAAGCTTTGCTTTAGGACACTGTTGCGGAGTTTGACCTGGGGTCAGCCATTGCATTTTTCGCTTACGGTTATCGTAAAGAATCCACTTTTCATCACGTCACAATTCGATCCAATATTCCTTCATTTCTGTATCGATTCAACAAGGCAACACAAGTTTCAATACGCGTTTCTTTCTGCAGATCAGTCAAATCATGAGGCACCCATTTCTCATATTTTTTTTATTTTATTGATTTGCCGCAAATGAGTCAATATCGTTAGTAAGGTAAAGTTAAACCATTCCGCTAATTCCTGGGTAGTTTGGCTCGGATCGGCTTCCACCATCTCTTTCAATTCATTGCTATTCACCTGTGTGGGCGGTCTTCCACGTGGTTCGTTCTTCAAATTAAAGTTTCCATCACGAAAGTGTTTAAACCAAAATCGCACGGTGCGTTCATTAGCAGTCCCCTCTCCAAACGCAACATTGATATTGTGAGCTGTTTCTGCCGCATTAGTTCTGCGTCGGAACTCGTATTCAAAAATAACTCGAATTTTCGAAGTATCCACCATTCTTGTCTTAGCTGAATAAAAAAACAACTGAAAGGCGATAATCAAATGTTGCACATTTTTTAAAAGAAGAACTTCATAGGTGCCATCTGAAAAAAGTTTCATTAAAAAATCTCAAATCATGAAGGTTCTATGTCAATTCGAACTACCTATTACAATAAAATGGCAATTTCATACTTTAATCCCAATTAATATGTATAGATGTTCAAAAAAACTGCAGAATATCTCGTGCTTCTTTGTGTTTCCTGAAACTGATCAATTGCGCGTAGCGTAGCACGCCTAGTGCCTAACAGCGAACTTTGAATTTATATAGTAATATAGTTTAAGTTGGTCACTGTACAAACCCCTAATTGGATTGACATACTATGTTTTAATTAAATAATAAACCTTTTACCCATTTCAAACCACTTCTGAGTAAAGTTAACTCGTGGCATTTGAATGCCACGAGTTAACTTTACTTGGATTTGAATTTTATTAAAATATTTAACGTTTGTTCCTAATGTACAAAAGTAAAAGTAACCTAATCTAACCGAACCAAACAAGATGGGCGTGACTCAACTGTAATTTGATCAAAAATCTTTTCCTTCAAAAATATACTTGTGTTAGCTATGTAGCTAAATAATGCAATTGTTACACAAGTCAGAACACTATTAGAAAAAAAATATAACGAAAAGTAATGCGCCACTTGGAAAACGCTTTTTAAGTTTTCTAATTGGTAAATGTATAATTTAGGTAGAGTCTTACTAGTGCAGTAGGTTTATTAATTCGTTTAGAAATAAAATTCAAGCAGTTGTAGCTGTAGAAACTTGACAATCAATGTATGATTGACTTTTAGCACCAATAATAAGTTTGTGTCCTTTTGGCAGTTATAAACATATTGATGACTTGGCCAACTGACCAGGAATACCGAACAATCTTATTTTGCTAGCATTTAAAAAACGTTTTACAAATTTGCAACAGCGTCGTAGGCCCGATGAAGCGCTAAACTTCTACGGATTTTTCCATCTTTTTAAAAAGGTAAAAGTAAAAACAGTAAACAGGGAGACAAAACGATCCTTTTGACAATCATTTCTTAAAATTCGCAATATTTTGCGATTCGTAGCAGCGGCGTAGACCTGGCGTAGCACTGCGTGCAATGTTTTATAATTTTTAAGCGTTACGTTTACGATAGACAAATTTTTACATTACGTAGCTTTCTTGAAGAGAGATTACAAGTCCGATACGTAGCAATAATGCTAGAACGTTGCTAAGTGATTACTAATTAAATATTTGTTGAACTATCTTGTTAATATCCTAATCCTAATATCTAGTTATTAAAGGATAGTTAAAATAAAACAATTGAGTTACTATTGAGAAAGTGACACATCAATTCCCTTTGCTAATCTGGTTTTACATCGCAATCCAAATTAGAAACAGATAATTTCTTTGTACAACTGATCCTTTCTTTGAACTAGCTACCTGAGTCAAGACCATTTTTTTTCATCTCACTTGATCTGTAGTTGCAGTACAAAAAAGGTTGTTGATATGAGTATGTAACTCTTGCATTTAGAAGTACAGTTATTAATTTTGCAGTGCTTTTGCTACAAATTAATAAAATACATTATGGTACAACCTGTCTCATCGGGGCAAAGTCGATTCGGTTAATAAAACCACTTATATTATTGAACTGCGTCGCTTCAGATTTAATTTGAATGTAAAAAGAGGAAAGTAAAGAAACCCAAACATACCTATTTTTAATTTGAGGGTGCCAGTAAGCACCACCCCTCATAGGGCACGCCTTTAAAGCAAAATTAACATAACACATTGGGGTCGATTTTCGGACCACTGTAACTTCTGTTTCGGCGTGACTCTCGTTTTAAAGTTCCACGGTACCTATACAGATGGCGGTACGATTGACAAAGGCAATGCCATCTGCAGCTAACTTGACGAACTACCAAATTGGGAAGCACACCACGGAATATTTTCGTACAAGCGTTTAACACCTACTTATTAATTCCATGGATTAACACTAGAGGACACTTTCAGACATGTTTGAACGATGTCGTGTTAACTGTACGTATTTTTTTACAAATTGTAATAGTTTTGCTAAAAAAATTCTCATCTTTGTAGTGCTCGAAAAAAATATCTGAGAAATGCCTTTTAAAGTTAACATAAGGAAATGGTCTATGAGTACGTGTTACTTTGATCATCACTCAATAGTCCAACTGCCCCTTACAAATGCTAGTACCATTTGAATTATTAATATTTCCTCCAAGTTTATACATTGTATTTGATTGACCTTTTTTGTAGGCAGAATGATCAGAAGTAGCTGAATCGTTATTATGTATTTGAAGGTCATCAAACGATTTCTTTAAACCCTTACGATCTACGAATGTGTTACTCATCTTGTTTTTTAACATTTTCGATATAATATGAATCACATTTCAAAGAAGGGAAGTCTAACAATCGATTAATCAGTTGGTTTTAAATTACAACCGAGTCATAGAAATTAAAAAAACTTTAACTAGCTTTTGGTTGGGGTGAAAAGATCAGAGAAAGTGAATACGACAATTGGTCGAGTTTCATTATTTCCAAAACGTGTTTTTCCTGTGAGGCAACTATTGTCAAATATTGTTGATGCATAATCATACGTGGATTAGATCAGTAACAATGGGTCCGGTCGGCCAGGTCGGCAGCATGTGACGTGTCCGAAGGGGACTCCCTCTAACGGTTGGGGAGGATACGCTCTAAATTTCGCCATACCTGGTTCTTAACCGAAATTCAGAAATGCAAACGTGAAATTGTCACACTTTTAACAATGAACATCAAGCTTAGTAACGAATTTAATAAGAATTCGGAGGGGATCGCGGATTTAAATAACCAAATGAATAGTTATTCATTGATTTATTTATTCAACTTTCTGACTTTTGTACAAGCTTGGGATCTTTCTTAAAAAATTCTCCCTTAAGAAGCACTTTCTAACGGAGTTTATCCGTTATTTGCAGCCTAGGAATGGGCTTCAAATACTTTGATGCAATTTAGCTGAATAAATTGAGACGTTTTACGATAAACTCAAGAAAACTGAACAGAATTTGATTGCAATATTTGGAATTTACATCGTTCACAACACGACCTAGGTATTTTGTTTAATTGTTTCAACTTGGTTCTTATGTGCATTTAGTTTATGAAAGCAGTCTTATTGAACTTCTCTCAATTATTGCGATAATAATGATTTAAATAAGGAAAGTACTCTTGAACGAACTCATTTTCAGTAAGTTTTATTCATAACTGTTTTTACAATGTTCGGGTCCATTCCATTCTGCAACAGTTAATTGTAAACTTTATTGTAAACTGCACCCTATGAGGTCAAAATATTAAAACTTATACCTATTAGAGATAGTTAGAGGGCTCTTTCAATAAAACTAACTCCAATCAGTCTCAGTATCGACAGGACTGGGTATCTCGATTTAATGCATGCCATAAACTTGGACGCGAACTCTGCATTCCGATCAAAGTTGTCTCTCAGAAGCTACGGTGACACACACGTTTTGATACACGTTTGAATTCTTTTGATATCAAATAGTTTCGGAATTGGACATACTTTGCACAACTACTTTGTTTTACCTAAGTCGTCAATAAAAATCGGGCTCTCGCTCTTTTATAAGCGAGTCGCTGTAATTTTGTGTTACAAAAATTACGAAGATAAGGTTTTAATATTTTTTTAAACGAAATAAGCAAGTCCAAGTCCACCCTTTCATTCTGTATATTTCATGACAGGACATTTGTACCTATGTGAAATCGTAAAATTTAAACAATATTCAAATAATCTGATCCACGTTTAAAGTATCCATGTCAGAATAATTCTTCAATATCCGTTGAAACGATAGCAAAGACATTTTCTCATGCCTTTTCACTTCGTAACTCTTAGATGTCTAAAGTTAATTTAATTCAGGTCAAACAATTCGTACCTTTAATAAGGTCTAAAATCTCGATAAAATTCTATCATATGAAGGTAGAACCTCGAACATCCTCATACATTTAATTATAGTTATAAAACCAGTAAAAGCTCATTCAATGGTTTTTCAGCGCGAACTTTTTACTACTTACACCGGAAATCGCAAGTTACACTTTACGTAACACGGTTTATTTCGGTACAATTCTGAAAATAGTGTTACGAAAACCATTTATCGTTTTTGGAAACTAAAACAAAAAGACTTGAAAAGTTGGTCATTCCCAAAAGATCCCTTTTGCGGTCGGTCGTACGCGGCTTCTATTGAGTATATTTTTTGTGAGGTTTGAAGATGTTGTTGGGTGTTTGTAAGCAATATGTGAGGTAGGTAGTAGAAGCCGTTCACCCTGCAGCGTGCTCGTGTCTGTTGGGAACGTTCGTGCTCCTCGCTGCGCGCTGCGCCGCCGCCGCGCCAACAAGTGACACAATTTGGTTTGGGGTAAAGCGGTCGGCGCTTTCGGGCGGTGTACACGTTTCGTTAGCTTCTCTATTTTAAAAACTACTTGCTTGACGATATCCGGGAAGGGACCGACCGCATCACCGCGGCGTCGACTCTACACCACTGTCACTCATTTTCGATGCAGTCGACCTGCGTACGCGTCGTTGGTCGCTTCGCGCGCACGCGCGTCCGCCTTTATGCACTTAACACATTTGATAGTTAATAAGTTTTAAACGTGCAAAGGTAAATGAACTTATTATAAACAAAGTGCCTTTTTTCAATCAGAGGATGTATGTTACGAAGAGGTGATATTTGTGGTGCCAGTTCATAATTTTTAGTTACCATGACCGGGAGGGAAGGCGGAAATGCAGTTCCCTCTTCAAGTAAGTAGATACTTAAGATTATTTTTTCATAGATTTTAAAAAATATTTTTTCTTTTGTCTTGTTGTTTACGCCACGTTTAGATAAAACGGAAAATTTAGCGGGAACACAATCGAGTCACGTCAAAAAGCTGTTTCATGTGTTGGAACTTGACATGGCCCTTATCGAACGGATGTGTTGTACGCAGTGCCCAGGGAGGCAATCACAAACAGTTCATCATTGAAATTATTCAAATTGAGATTAATAGAGTCTCGTTTTACTGATGTCACACATATGTGTGCCATGTTTACTGGGTATCAAGTTGATCAACAACAAGATATACTAATTATAAATTCGTACTTCCTAATTAGAGAATGTCTTGTATGGTATGACGTCACGTTATACGCAATAATTTGTATTTTTTGTGATAAAATCATTTGTATATATTTTAAGGACTACGGATTTTAAAAACATAACAGTTGAATTCAGTTTGATATGAATTGAAAACGAAGTGCGTATATTCATGAATGAACTTACCAGCAGTCCTTGTATAACACGAGTATCAAGTATTGAATTGGAAACATGTGACGTGAACATTTTATCAAACAAGGTCTACGCATCGAGCAGTTAATTGTTTACTATTCCTACGATACCGTTTTAGTTGCTCGCATGCGTGCTGCCTGCGACTTGGCGCCGCTGCTGCGCTGTTTTCGACTCTAACAACACTCTAATAAGTTTTATACTACCAAAATACTTTCTATTTATACATATCTGTGTGAGTGATAAAAGCTTGAATGTGTTTAGGTAAGCCGACTGCATTTTAGAAGGACCTTAATCTCGCTCCCCACTACTCTTGCACTACGTGTTTTTGTCGTCGACATACCAAAGTTATAGTGAAGAACGCACTATCGATATTTTTATGCTGATTAGAATATTGTTTACATTCTTACGCAACAACATTATACAGACCGAGGTGTTGTAGTACATCCTCAATATGCGTAAACCTTTTGGGCTTGTATCTACTATGTTTTGCGTCGTAGTAGTTCGAAACAGGAAATGGTTTTTTTTTAATAGAAAACGATACAAAGTTTTGCTTGATCTGTTAAATTAATAAAATTCGTTTGTACAAATCATATACACAAACATGGCGAGATCATTCTTCGAAACAGGAATTATCATAGAGAGTTATTGAAGTACCATCCGGAATTTTTAGAAAGTCGATGTAAAGTGAGGTGCCGTCCCTACAGCAGGGTCCGAGTTCGTAACCAGTCAATTAAATCCGAATGGTGGTACACTCGGCTGTCTCTTTCCCTCCTAGTTCAAGATACCCAAGCACAAGCGCCACTTGAAGATGATTCACGTTCAAATTCCGTAACTACGATTGATAACAGCAAAAACTGGTGAATGGCACAATGTTTTAGGTCATTTCATTTGCTTGCTGGACATGTGTGCTACAATCATATTGGTATGCGTTTTGTTTACTACACGTGTGACTCGTTCCATTCAAATAATGAATGAGCATTTGAACTTATGAAAATTTGTATTTATATCCTAAATATGTATAACTTACATCAAGTTTGTGTCATTGAGGCACACTACACTATTTAGATTTTTAAATAGTTAAAATAATAACAAAATAACTGTAAATAAAGTCGATTTTAAATAAACAAAACCTCATACAGATAAATAATTTTGTCGACGTCCATGATGTAGTGTAGTACCATTTAATTAAAATATCACGGTTTGTTATTGATAGGCGTTTAATTATTTGGAGAAAGATAATTTGTTTAAATTAAAGTATAATAAATAGTAATAACTAATCGTAAGTGTCGGCTTCGTCCCACGCGCGGCGCATCACTTGCATCTGATCGCTGATGTGTCACTCTCCGCGTGTGATACGAATCATCGCCCGCATCCCAGCACACTGCCACCACCATATGAAAGCATACTGGAATAAATATTTCGTATATTAAATGGCCATTATACTATCCTATAGCTACCATATAATATCAAATGCCGCACAAAAGCTCTCATAAACTTCGTAGTGCACTTTCAAGGCAGGTCCCATTTTTCCCACATTTCTGAGAATATTTCCAAAAGATAAGACGATTGTGCTCATACAAGTATGAAAATACCATTGAGAAATATAATGTCAAACACGCAATACTCATAGAGACCGAGACAACAGATGCGAGAGTCAACACGTGTTCGTTTATTGACTAAACTTTATTTTCATTCATGGAAGTGATCCTTTACCTCGTGACGTAGATTGATGAAAAGGTTTTTAAAACATGTTTTTTTCTAACTTTGATGATTGCAGATGTAAAACAACATTGGTGAAAAGTAATCTAGATAATCTAGGTTTTATGTAATAAACTTCTTGCACCCCCGCAGGTGAGCCTAAGTTACAACGTCTATACGTAAATTAACGTACCAAGACATCGGGGTGCGTGCGAGCAGCAAATGTTCCACTCAAAATATGCGTAGAACTTCCCCTTCCTTCTTTTAAAATACCACGTGCTTAAATTTAAATTCCAGTTTAAAAATAGTGCACCTAATCACTTTAGGAACTGACAATAAACCAGAAACGTCACGATTTCTGTCTCGTGTTTTGTTATTAGCGCGGAGAAGCTAAACATTTTTGTTATATTTAGTTGAAACTGGGACATTTTAATCTGCACCACAACAGTTCGTTGCACAACAGTTATGGTAATTTGATACGAAGTAGAAAAAGCAAAGTAATGATTAAATATTTGAAGAGGCGCGTCAGTGTTGCACTAGACGTATACCGTGTAATGCATCTGGGGCATAGAAATTCCGGCGCATGTTGAAGTGTAGCGTGGAATGTGCGTAGTTGCGGGTTGAGCGCGGGCGCGGGCGGCGCGCGCGCACCATGCTGAGTAAACAAAACTACAAAACAGGCACATAGTACAGCAGTCGGATGCGCCTGAGTGCTACCTCACTCGGTACATATACGTATATAAATAACGTGCTGCTACCGCACTAGCGCACTAATACCATGTATTGTAATGAGCGAACACCCCGCTACACTTTAATCCAACACGATAACAAGCTATAGAGCTTTAAGCACCGTGTTATTAATAAACGCGTAGTAAACTTATGCCAAACGTAAACTTCGAAAAAAGTGCATGTGAAGTTTATACTGGTTGTCACTTTACTCCGCGTTTTTATTATTATGACAACATAAAATATAGGAAACTGATAAAGTATTGAAATCTCCTAAGGCTTTACCGTATACAACAATTTAATTTCAGGGATGGAATCCAAATTGGATTGATAGTTTAGCCGTAAAATCATAACAAGCAGATTTACGCATTTGTATGAATGAACAAACAACGCGGTGCGGCCTCTACTTTCACTGATTGTAAGCTTTTCAAAATGTTTTCATGTTATTAATGAACTACCTACGTAAGTTCTCTAATGAGTACCTACTATGGTTATCGCTCAAAATCTCTAAGAATTTACCCGTTTCTCATGTAAACACTGAGTTCACTTTAATAAATATTTAAATACTAAGAAAACAAGTCTCTACAAAGAAAAAACATATTTTTTGTAACGGCAAACAGTTAAGATACAAGTTGATTTTGGTATACATATAAAAACTAAGCGTCCGATAGAATTTAGTTATATGAAACATGTTCAAATGGATCCCACGTTATTTAGAAACAAGTCTAAAAGCATTCTCATTAATATGGGATAGGGAATAATAAATATTGAGTATGGTGAGCAAGGTAGTACGGCGGCGACGAGGCCAGCTAGGTGCAGTGTTACGGCAATGAATGAAAAAGGTACCACAAACTTAACCTAAATACCGAACATTCTTCCAGTCCCCACCGCCCGTCGCCTCGCCACGTGTGCTGCGACCACGCTTTTACCGCTGCCGCCGCCCGAAATAATATGCTTAGCTTACATACCAACACATGGAAATGTATATCGAATTAGCAAACCCACTAATAAATTCTCATATAACTAACATTTGAGTAAGTCTCCGCGATTCTAACGCTCGATTGATGAGAGAGCGTCGTGAGAACTTTTAGCTTGTTTTATTTAAATGTCGGTTTGTTATGGTCTAGATTGGACTCACTTAATACATATTTATAACACTCGACCGCTTATAAAATACTTTAGATATTTTGTTTATTATAATTCTAGATAATAAATTGAAGATATTATTTTAATTAAAATAAATTGCAAAGACTTAACATTAAGAGAAATTATAGCCGTGTTTTGAATGATGAACAAAAAACACAACTAGGTATTTGGAGATAAGTCATTCACTACGAAGAAATAAAAAATACTTGGTGCTAATCAGTGTGAGTATGAGAATCGGTGTTTGTCATCTAAAGTATTTCCGGATTTTTCTAGTAAACTTGTTAGTCACTACTTACTTATATTTTTTTCATAGAAGTAACATTACATTAACATTAGTCATCGCTACATTATTGATGTTTTTGATAGCTTATTTACTACCACCATTCAAAGTTATACTCTCTTATAATTTGGTTGAAACTTAATATGCTTAAATATACATGGAATTAATAGCTATAGTGTAAAAGGAGTTGTCTTTTAATTCATTCCGTTCCCACGTTATTTGTTGTCTCGGTGCCCGATAAGGGGAACAGTATACCCTTTCTTCGTCCAGTATACGATTGTAGGCCCTTATTTATTGCTAATAGATTTCCGAACGTTGAAATGTCTATGCATGTGTTTAGAAGGAAGGGACTACGACCCACTTAATGCAATTTGATTATTAGTGAATTCTTTATGACCTTTCTATTCAATAAAAACATGTTAATGCAGTGCCGGTATTACTTATTTTTATTTTCCTATAATGCTTCTTGAGAAAAGAATGATAGAAATACCATCCGGATACAGCATGTTGTCGTACGTTTGGAATACTATTTGACACGATTGTAACTTCGTCAACTACGTCCTTTTTGAATGCATAACTGCGTCCTCCTACCCTTGAACGCTATAACAAGTATAAATAAGATAGCCGTTAATTAAAGCATACAAGTAAAAGCCTGATAATATCGGTCGTTGTTAAACCTTTGTACCGGAAACGCAGGCTTTATGTGTGAAGGAACTAAGTTGTAAAAAAAAAAAACACAATTAGATGGTAGATTCCGTAACAGGTAAGAAGGGGAGCGTTGCGCGGGCGCACGGGACTGAAAGGACTCGCAGGAGTGACGGGAGCGGGCCGCGGGCGCCGTGCTGGTGGAGCGATACTTACAAACTGAACTGTATATTATTTGCAGGTGCAGCGGGCGCGAGCGGCAGTGCCGTCACAGGGGTGACGCGCCGCGGACGATGTAAGTGGTTCAACGTCGCGAAGGGCTGGGGGTTCATTACCCCTGACGATGGCGGGCAAGATGTTTTTGTGCACCAGGTGATTGTTATCATTTTATTTCACGAAGCACGCACTCAACGAACACAATTTAAAAATTAGATGTGACGCAAAATGTTAGACGCATACCTATGTAGTTGATTGAATCGCTCCGTTCTCTGCAATAGTTAAAATAGGAAAATCAATCCATTCAAAAAAATATTGTGGCATATCTAGCGGTTGACCCGATAGTGCGCTTATTTGTTTGCTCGGCTTATCAAGGCCGGATGTTTTTTCTATACATTTGCGCCACCAAACTTGTACTTCGTTCGGCTGCAGCGACGCTAGCGGTAAAACTTATATTAGGTCAAGATTATGTTACTGGATGCCGATAACGTTGATTTTTTATTAATAGATAAGTAAATTTGTAGCCCATTGAAGGGACCCACAGTCAATAATAATAGTTTGCAAGAAATTGTTATTTTTATACTGAACTAGCGAGCGCCTCGTGCGCCGCTGTCGCACGCACAAATATTATTACAACTTTGTGACTGCTCCACCGATATTATTTACTTTTACAATTCTCAATACTTTTTGAACTTATGGTTGTGCTTTTACACTTGAAACCAGATTATGAACTAGAAAAATTAGAAAACAGTCATTATGGGTATTAAATACTGATGATTTTCCACGAAACGACTAATTCCAGTTTTTTTCTCAACAATATTGTTGGTTTCCTTGCGTTTTTATATATTTCTATCGTAGTTTTCGTTGTCAGGACCAAAGACGCCCAAGAACTGACACATTCATTTGTTTCTTTCCAGAGCGTGATCCAGATGCCAGGATTTCGGTCACTAGGAGACGAAGAGGAGGTGGAGTTCGAGTGCAAGGAGTCAGACAAGGGGCTGGAAGCGACACGCGTTTCCGGACCCTCGTCTGTGGACTGCCAGGGATCGCACCGGCGCCCACTCTCCAAGAAACGGTTCAGAAAGATACGGTAATCTTCGCTAAGTAGAATAGGAGGAAGTATCCTATCGCCTGTTTGTATAGACGATACTTCCTAGCTTGCGGTTTGATATTGCTGAACATAGAACCGTTCAAAAGCAGTTAGCAGAGTAGCAGTAGGTTGCATCTCAGGGCGAAGCTTAACATTATTACCAAGATTTGTAGGCTGGTTCACGTTTTCCCGAAGTTTCGATAGGAAATGCAATAGTTAATAGCTGATTATGTAATTGATGAGCTAGAAAATGCAGAATGATAGTGCAATGCTGCTTTTATTTTGATAAATGCAGAACGGACCAACCGAAAACAATCTGCGAAGGGCAAACCCTTCGCATATTTTTTTCCATGACGTTACTTACGTAACGGAACTTTATGTATTTTCGTACTAAACTGCTCTACCATAGCCAGTAAAACCCCTACTATATTGTACTGCAATCATGTTGTAGCAAAAAAGTACACGTGTTATTTTAGAGAACAAAAAAACAGAGTTGAAAAGTTTTATTAACTACTAAAATATTTCTATTAACTAAGAAACACAGACTACAAATCTAGTTGGTATGCCTCCTCTATTAAATCATGTCAAACGTTTATAATTAAAAGGCGAACATTCAGTTATCAAACTATTAAACAATTTCATGAAGTACCTAATAGGCAAACGATAACCTATTGAAATTAATATCGTATGATTACGACATGATTTGACTATTTCAATGATATTGTAGGTTTCTATTTGCTATATCGAATGGTTAACAACAGCCGGATATGAATACATAGGTACAATAAAATATGATAACATAAAACTGCTATTGCAGTTTCAAAGTGTGTCTCACTTCAAAGGTGCACGTGGTGTCACATTTCATATAAATATGAATATCATATTAGATTTATTCTATCTGCTTACTTGCTGCCGAGTCTGACACTTAGTCGGAGGGTTATCGCATTATCTAACCATGGGAAAATATCGAACCTACGAAGCTACCAAGCCATATTAACTTTCTTGGAAATACAGTTGAAATATTTTTACTACACGGCATAGGCAGATGCTAGATAAAATTCTATTTTGAGCAGTGTTAAATAGATAAGGATTGATCGTAATGTGTTAATTGGGTTTAAAATGTAATAGAACATAAATGTGTCTATTATCTGCTAGAAGTTTTGTCAGTTTGATTTTAAAAGAAAACATAATTCTTGTCGCGGGATAAAACAATGTGCAGATGTAGGGTTGAACCTTACATTAAGATACAAGTAAATATAAATTCATGTTAATGGTAAGTAGGGAGCTTAGTACGGCCAGTCTCATAAGGAAAATCCAAGAGGTTTTGGAGGTCTACTCCGATTTATATTGTAGAATCTTTTGTGTTTAATTCTTTACATCGGCGGCTTCTCAATAATTTCAGGACACGTCGGCATTCAGTTATAAGTTATAACAGTTTTAAGTCATGCAACTGACACAATTCAGTATGTAGTTTTATTTAACAAGCATCACAAAAATTTAATTATTTTTAGGTGCCAAACTAAACAGGTCATAAAATGAACCCTGAAAACCCCATGTAAACGCCTTAGAAAAATGTGCGTCGTAAATTGTAAATGAAAGTATTAACAACTGTCTGTACTCGTACATTATTAGTTAATGTTTCTTAATGAGGTTTTTTTTTACATATAATTTTACCTAATGTTGATGTCAACCTTAGTAGGTCCATATAACACATTATATTAGTATCGGTAAATAAGATACTTATTGGTTTTGCTTTACCTAATTTATTGGAGCTAGTTGCATGCTGCTTTTCAATTTTAATAATTGAATTAATCTTTTCAAAGTCCAAGTTTATTACGATTTTTTAAACTAAAAAGTTTTGTTTTGGTCATGGTCGTTATTATGGCAAATATCCTAAAGATAATAATAATATTTGCTTCTTTCCAGTTGCTATAATTGCGGTGAGTTCGCCAACCACATAGCCGCTAAATGCAGCATTGGCCCACAACCAAAGAGATGTCACAACTGCAAGAGCGAGGATCACCTCATCGCCGACTGCCCAGTAAAGTTTTATTTTAAATACGAGTGTATTCCTTCTTTTCATCTGCTTTTTCTTAAGTATACTCAAGGACATCTGAAGGCCAATTTTCGTAATTTGAAAAGTTCAAAATCTAGTCGCAGTCTCTTCTATGTGACAAACAAATGTCATAAACTTTTCAAAATGTAGGGAAATTAGAAGTATTTTTTGACAGATTTACTGAGACTGAGATCAGCTGATTGATTCTGTAAAAATTTCACCGTGAAAAGTTAGGTGACATGAACTTAGAGTGGCTCAAAATCCCTCAAAAGTAATTTATTCAAATTAGGCTGCGAATCAGCACTTTTCGAGCGTCAAAATTACAAAAGACTGTCCCCCAAAAACGCCCCCCCTTCATCACTTCCTAGTGCTATCGCTGGGAAGTAGAAGTGGCGCAACAAACTCCCTAGCAGCACAGCTGTCTGTTCAGTTAGAAAATACTTGATACTTGATTGTATACAATACTATTTAGGTGTTAAGTAATTAACATTACAAGGCACAGAACATAAAATTAAATTACTTGCAATATGTCAGCTAGCCACGCCAATATACCAACAAATATAATAAAAACTATACGTACTCAAGCTGAAAAATAATTAATTAAAAGTTAAACAAAAACTTACTACCTAAATAAAAGCCTCCAGACATAAAGGGTGGGACAGCTTACATATTTATGCATTGCTGGGTTCTGGGCCGTCAATAATGTCAATCCCTAGCATTAATTGAAATGACAGCTCACTCCACGCTCACTTCACCTAAGTTTTCACGGTGAGATGGTTACAGAATCGCACTGCAGACTGTGAACGTTCTTAAAATTACGAGAATTGTCCCTCTGGTCTATCCTTGTCCGTAAGCCTATTAACTTTGCTGATTATGGTAGTCTATTGAACATGATTGTTAGAAGCTATTTTTCGTTGTAGTTGACTATTTGTTATTTTATACCAGTATAACTAATTCTTCTTCTCTCTAGCAATTTGCTGGTATCTTATTACTATTAACTCCTTTGCTAGATGAACTTGGAGATTAATATAACCACTACCCCAGCAGTCCAAATTAAGATTACAAGACACCAAGGCCACCAGGGCACATGCATTATTTGTCTCAAGCAGAGGAAAGTTTCTATAACAGTTCATGGTGGTGCTGCTAATCAAGGGCCAACTCGATAAAGAGGATGAGGATAGTGTTAGTCATCGCCAGGCAAACATATTGACGATCGTCGTATCTGGTTACAAGGAAAATGACGCTGCCAAAGCTCTAGACGAAATATCTAGTACCCTTTAAAAGTATATTGAATATAAATGGGGACTAAGACTCAGACCTCTCGATCAGCTCGCGTGACATTTTCTTATTTTACCTTAGTATCTAATGCTAGCAGTCCTTGCCTTAGGATACCATGTTAATATAGCGAGAGAACATAGAAGAGATTCAGCTCCTAGCATTTAATCGGCGGCCCGCACCCGGCTAATACCAATGAGAAATGGGTTTCAGGTCGCCATCTGATATGACATCTTCAGTTGTATCCAGCCCATAATCACTGGTGCTTACCGGAAACCTGATAGACCGACATTTGAATATCTCTGTAGATTCGTCTCTTTATAAATATATTCAAATAGTTATGTAATATTGCGTATTTGATTGAGTGGAATCATTAAACTCCAAATTTTACGCGCTGATAAGATTATTAAATAAAACTTTTGATTTGTAGGTGGAGAAGAAGAAAGACGATACGAGCAAGAGTAGTTCGAGCAGCTCTCAGGGGGGGCAGCAGGACAGACCGCCAGACGCGTAACTCCGTCAACACACTGTATTCCAAAACCCGACGAAACTTGTAGGCTTTCTAACGGCATTTCTTCACTCTTACTTTGACTATGTTATAACGTTTTATAAGTTTACACAAAGCTTATTTTAGTCTAGATACTCCATTCCAAATTGAAACGACTTAATTGAATTAACAGGTTTGACTTCAAGAAATACATATTTTCTCCACGACCAGCTATCATCAAAAACTTAACATTGTAAGAACGCATCTACCTCAATATAGTTACAGATAAACTATACAAATAAGTACAAGACTGATCGGTACAAATCCATAATTCTAGTACAAACTATACAATATACTTTTTACATAATAATTTTAATGATAGTAATATTACAACCTAAGTTTGCAAACGTAACGTAAGTACAAATTTTATGTGTTCGAGTGACCTTAATTATTTTACGTATATTGGTGTTTATCCAAAGTTAAGTGTGTGTTTATATTATTATTATTTTGTTGCTATATTATATTATGACAAACTTTATGTTAATTTTAGCTCATAATCAAAGAGAAGTTAGAAGTATTATACCTGGCTATGAGACAAAATGAAAATTGAGAGGGTTTACAATATACGCTTACCAATAAACGTGAAAAATTAAAATGATACTTCAAAGATCAAAACAAATTAATAATATGTAATACCTATATCGTAACTTAAAGTACAAAACCTTTAAGGTAAGAGTACATCCTGTATGTACTTTGCTGAAATAGAAATAAATGTAAGCCTCTAATATAATATTAGGCGGTTAACTTAGGAAAGAAAATAAATATCAATTTGATTTGAATATTTTTCAGATGCTTAATACAATGTAAACGTTGAAGTTAATGTGCCAAAGTCAAATTAACATTGTTGCAATAATTGTAAAAATATTTTTAATTAAGTGTAGATTCAGTACGAATTATATTTCTATTACTTGCCGTAGCATACTAGAGTGCTATTCTTTATACGGATAACAGACAAGAATATTTCTAAGAATATTTTTAGATTAACTTTGCCATGTATAACATTTGCGATTTATGTTTGCTCAAGAGCCTAATCATAATTAAGTAGAAGAAGTTGTGAGTATAGTGTGGGTACTAATTCAATCCTGCAATGAGAGTATACCATTTTTTTCCCAGTTTCTAATGCAAACTAAACTTGGATCGTGATATATCGACTCATGTAGAGCGCAATTAGCGCATTTTAACGATGGGACAGTCTCCTGCAGTGTAGGTAACTGACAAGTTACTGCTGTCATTTGTCAGTAATGTACAGCTATATGAATCACCTAATGGTAGGAAGCAACGAAATAAAAAAATCGCAGTTGTTTAACTTTTGCTGCATCTATTATAAAATAACACCCATGATCGATTATTATTCATCTTCAGAAATTCAATTAAAATGCTGATAAACATAAAGAATAGCGAAACAAAATGCACAGGTGTGTCCTTACTGCCACTAATTATATTTAAACAACTATCGAATTAAGGGGGTAGCTAACTTTTAGGGTGCAGTACCCATGTTCTAAAAGTATTCTATTACTAAGCTCACATAAATTCATCATTTGAAACAATGAGAATGTGTTCTGATTTTTTTAATATTTTTGTGCTATTGCAGAATGTTCATCTACCCATCGATGTTAATTTAAGACTTTGTTTTTTACACACAAAATCTTTTAAGGTAGTTTAGATTCAAATAATAAGGAGTAATAATCTACCTCAATATTTATGAATATGACTTAGTTATTGTAGTTAAGATATTTTACTGTATTTGTTTTTAGGTTATAAAACTGACTGTCGTAACGCCAACAAGTTATTAGGATCATTACTCACAGGCCCACTGAAACTGTTTCTTAAACTTTTTTACTATAAACTGTAATATATTTTGCATACTTGTTCTATGATTGTAATATTAAGAAACAAAATACCTAGACGACACATACACGAGGTAATGTACAATTGATCTAGTTAAGGAATAATTAATGAGTAACGTCCGCCTGCGTTAGATACCAATGAATTTAAGATTTTGTTTTAAGAACCTAAAGCTTTCAACATTGTATAAACAATTATTAAGAGTTGTTTTAATTATTATTAACAAAGTCACGTTTTAACATAATACAGCAGATAATGGCTCAGTTCACAGTGGTGCCCACGCATTTCATATTGAAATTGAAATGGTTTGATGTGTTTAATTGGTTACGTTCTCTTTTAAATATTTGGCACAAATATAATTGTGTTGTTGTAAAATTTAGTAGTCATACCTATAATTAAGTCAGTTATTTTATTTGTATTTCAGGTACAGTTAACATCAGAAGCCGATCAATTATCATAGTTCTAATTTTTGTTCAACAGTAGAATTAACATTTTCTAATTGAAAATTTGTTAATGGAACTTTTAAAACTTGTCACTTACATTAATTTGATGTTGGCTGTACGTTGTAAAACGTAATAAAAATGAAGGTTATCAAATTCTACAGGCAGTTGGAACACCAGCATGCGTGTTAAACTTGACCTACTTATTCCCAATAGCAACTGAAATTTAAAATTCTATCTTGACTTTAAATAATTCACTGAACAAGTAAATAACATAATATTATGTAGTAAGTTTAGTCATGTGACATCACAGTAGAGGCAGATCGGTTTAGAGATATTATACACTACGGGTCTTTTTGCATTTCATTTTATGTAGCAGTAGTTGTAATGTAGTTTTAATTTATAAGATTTTAATGAAAGACTATTTGCAAACATCTACCTCATAAATTAATTACGTTAAATAGAGTTTATTGATAAGTTAATTAACATTTATAAATTCTAGCAATTATTTTTTTTTCCATAATTATATCTTTGCTGAATGCCGAATTTCTTTCTTAGAGTTTAAATTTTGTTTTTTATTATTATTCAAAGAGAAATAAATCATAAAAAAATGTTGTAATTTTTTTCCTACCCTATTTAGACCTGGAAATACAGGTTAAATAATATTATGTGGGGCCCATATACTCGTACAGCAGTAGAACTTTAAGCTTTTCTATACAAAACCTGCTAAAACCTTGAAAATGGTTAAATGAGTTTTCGGCATGGTTTTGTTTCAGAATGTTATAAAAGTTACCAAAAACAAGCGTTACAATAACAACGAATTCTGACACTGATTTTACCAATCATAGAAGTTTTTTGTGAATAAACTTTATCCTAAGCTAACTCATGTGTAAATTGAAAAATTCATGCCTCATTATAAGTAAATAAACTAATATAATGGGAACCATACCCGTAATTGCATCTACGTAATGAGTTTCTACACAAAATGACCACGAGTGAGTGATGATAAGGTCTTTGGAGAGAGATGGAGCGGTGCGGGGCTGGGGGCGCGCGGGGAGCGGTCGGCGCGGAGCAGAGATGTCACGTTTTTCAGCGAAACCGGGCGAAGATGTGCGCCCGGAGGATGCAGTAGTGCGGGGCTCCCCTCCCCCCCCTGCCCCGCCGCGGCCCCGCGCTGACGTAACGCTGCCGTGTCCACCGCCCGCCCTAGTGTGTGCCGCGCCGCGCTCCGACCGGGCCATCACGCACGCCGCGCCCAAACGACATCAGTGCTAATCACTTGACGTTTCCCATTTTTGCGCTCAGGTTCTGAGCTTTAAAAGTGAATGAGGTGCATGACGAGGTTGTGCATACGCTTATGTACGTCCCCTAGCTTTTATCCTAATTTGTAATTGCCGTAAACACTCGACACCGCCCTTAAAGTCCGGATGCATCGGTGTCATTCTCAAATGAGTTATCGCGTTGCAAAATCTCGGTTCTTTAATTTTTCTAAGGCGTTGATTTAAGTTACAGAAAATTAGGTGCTAATGTAAATAATAATTAACTTACTGTAATGCTTTTAAAAATAAATGACAGGGTTAAAACAGTTTCTTAAGTTGAAGCGTAGTAGGGAAATGAAATGCATAGGAGTATTGATGTTATTTTTTGTAACAAGATTTAGACCGTGAAACAGACCCTTAAAATTATTGTCGAATTACAGAAACATAGGATGTTTACAAAAAACAAAGTATCAAAATTAAGTAAAAAGATCAATTTAATTTCGGACTTTTAGGAGCAAAAGAGATAACTACACGACATTTCCTTCTAGGTCTCATGATATCCGAAGTTGTGTAACATTAAACAACTAAGCGGGTAATAATATCTGATCGACTGTGTTGTCAGCAGCAATGTGTATCACATAGACCAGCAGTCAGCTCATACACAGTATTGATAGTTGGATAATAGTTCCGATTGATATGATCATACGGTAAGTTAGATGTGATCGATCCTGACAAGCGTATGTAGTGTAAACATTAAGCTTTTTAGTGATTAGAAGCATCATTTACTGCATTTTATATCTTCGAGCTTCCCAGAACGAGTCATCTGGTGACTGCCTCGTGCATACCATCATCCATCTTCATTGTAGTTTTATTTATTCCAGCAGCATCGATGGCCTTGAATTTAGATGAATGTATTCGTTATTTTTACAAATGTAGGTATATGCAGCAGTAACTCAGCCACTCGATCTGTTACTTCGAGTGGAATACGTTGTAATATAGGTATAGTTACAACGATATTTGGAGTTAAAATGCAGCGGTGAATACGTTGAGAGCATCGAGATTGCTAACATAATATCGATCTGTATATAATTAAAAGCAACTATCCATTTACTAGTCAGAGGAGAATAGGAACATCGTTTGTGGTAGCTACCTTATGGTTTTGAAGTACATCACGACTTGTTGCACTGACTACTGTCATGGTAAGCTCATTGTGATCATCGATTACTGGTTCATCATCTTTAATGTACTTTTACCTAATACATAGTTATTACGTCAAATATAAAAGTTGTGTTTTCGTTTTTAGTAAATGCGGTAATATTTTTGTTTTATCTAAGCTTTTTTGTCTAAGGGCTGATTTCTCCATCGCCAGATAGGTTTTATTCGAGGAATAAAATTGACGTTTGACTGTTTTTGTATAAAATACCTGTCAAAATTTAAAAATGATTCCACGAATAAAGTTATCAGATGATTGAAAAATCAGCCCTTAATTGAGCTTTTGACCATCATTTTATTTTACAAGAAATTAACGTTATTAGTCACAATTAAACATAAATACTACCCACAAATATCGTTTACTTTAACATTGTTTTGAAAAATACCAATTAAAATAATATTACGTTACTAAAACATTGTGCAAAAGAAAATGTATTCAAGTAATACTTCCATTCCACTTACGAAATTGGTTGGCAAAGGTCTAGAAGTTCTCGAAGCTTTGGCTGCGCTTCACTCTTGATAATTAGACTTAGATGCACTCTGTGGCGAACTAAATGTAAGAACTTACGCTGAAAAGGGAAAATATTCTTCCTGAACAGAACTTTCAGTCAATTATCATTAACATTCGTGGTAAGGTTTTTAGATTTGTTCCTGAAAGTATATTTTAGTGCGCCATCTGCTAGTTAACGATGTAACTGATGTCGTTTTGTTTATGTTTTCGAAGGTAGAGGTCGCTACTAGCAATTACCAATGACTTGGTTAATTCATAACTCGCTCCTGGATTGCTTTTGTTTTCGTTTCGTTATTATATTTTAACCTTAAATCATCTTTTTGTATTTGTCAACAACAGACGAATGAAATAGGTAGGTATCTACCTAAAACGAACGATATTATAATTAAGTATGATCATTGTTTTAATGAGTTTTCAAGTTAGTGGGACTTAATAATTGTTTATATATTTTTATTTATTTAAACAATTTCAACAATTCGTTTTTGACTTTTTTTGATGAGATTTTGGACGTAAAACAAAAGCAATAGAGATTTACGAGTACCTAAACAAACAATTGCAATAAACTGAAATATTATTTAGCTTTAAATTTTAAAGCCTATTAGCATATGGCTAATCGTTTCAGTTTCAGTAAATAAGGAGTAACACAATTCTGAGATCTTCAGATCCATACCAGCTGTAATTATGAAAAATTATGGCACTGTTAAATTATGGTGTTTCATATAAATTCCATAAAAAAGCTCAGAACCACACAAACCTACACTATACACTTCACTTACTATTGGACCAACTGCACTGTGCTTTTAAAAGAGGCAAAGTTACTACACATTCGGTATCTCTAAAATAATCGCAAATGTTTTTCTACTCAAGAGGATAGATCACATACCTACATTCGCCTAGGCAAACGCATTCAGTATTATAATCAAATTCCTAAATTGAAATATAGAGATCATTAGACCCTTCAAAATGACTACAACTGCAACGACCGACGTCTTGTGTTGTTAAGGTTTATAGTCAAAAGCAAAAATGTGTGTATATCTTTAGCTAAATTAAAACACTATTTCCCCAAAAGATTGCACTAAAAAGGATGGTTAAAGGGAAGATACCGTTTGATAAATAATTTGACTGCCCAAGTGCACATGCTATTCTTGAGTTACATATCACAATTATTTGCATTCATTTCCTAAAATTAAAGCCTTATTACATGACTAATAAAGCATACAATGGCCAGTTATAACAAAACCACCACACTTGGGACTAATGAAAACTATACCAAATTCTGCTCTATATTAGTTCAGACTTCAAAAATCATAAGTTTCATATTCAAAGGCATTATTTTGGTATTTATCTATAAAGAATGAAAACCATGCCTCATTGTTTAAGTTCAGTTTATAAAAACTAAACTTAAACAATGAGGCATGGTTTTCATTACTGTCAAGTGCCATGGTAGTTTTGTTATGACTGTATTTTAGACACAAACTTTGGGTAGCTGTCAATCTATATACAGTTATTTTTCTCTTTTTAAGTTATAAGTACATTCAAAGAAGATTTTCGTGGTATTTATCTTTACAGACTGAACTGCCACAATGAGGCATGGGTTTCATTACTGTCAAGTGCTATGGAAGTTTTGTTATGACTGTATGACTGTATTTTAAACACAACCTTTGGCTAGCTGTCAATTCATCCACAGTAAAAATATTTTTTCTCTTTTTAAGCTATACATTCAAAGAAGATTTCTGTGGTACCTATTTATCTTTAGGTACAGACTGAACTGAAACAATGACTTATCTCTTTTAATGTTACTTATTCAATGACAATTTTATAGTATTTTATCTTTATAGACTAAACTAAAACAGTGAGGCATGGGTTTCATTAGTGTCAAGTTCCCTGGTGGTTTTGTTAGGGCTGTATTTTAGACATAACCACTAGCTAGCTGTAAATTCACTAACAATTTTTATGGTATTTATTTTTAAAGACTAAACTAAAAGAATGAGGCATAGTTTTCATGAGTGCCAAGTGCCATGGTGGTTTTGTTATGGTTGTATTTTTGTCACAACCACTAGCTAACTGTAAATCCGTCTCCAATTATTTAAAGTACTATAAAAGTAGTAACGTAATACTATAAAAAATTTCATTGAATAAGTAACATTAAAAGACAAAATAAACATTGGAAATGGCCAGTTGTTGTCTTAAAAATATTGTTGAAGAAAGTTGAAGATGACCAAAGCTAATCAGTCTTCATCAAATACGGACTTGCAGTTCATTGAAGTAAAGTGAGATTGAGGATCGCAAGTTATTGATGAATCCCAATTTTAAAAGTGAAGTCAGCTTCCCTTGACTTAAATGTGTTTTTGATTGTAAGCTGGGGGTATGAAAAAAAGTAGATTTCTAATCTTGGTTTAATTACCTAGGTACTATGAAATGAAATAAACATTTATCTAATAGAAAGCATTGCTTAAAAAAACAATGTGTTTAAGACAAACAATAAATGATTTGAATTTGAATTTGACATTTTTTTATACTAAGTGTTGGCCCAGTGATGACGGGCCCGACTTAAAGCCGGAACCCAGGCAGGTGCTTTACTTTGTGCAAATAATTTCGTCACCAGTGCCACGGTGAAGAAAAACATGGTGAGAAAACCGGCATGTCCTAAATCCAAAAATTCCAAGACATGAGAACCGCACTGGGCCCGCGTATTAGGTTTTAGCCCACTCCCTCTCGACAAAGAGGAGGCCTTCGTCCCTTCGTCCCTTGTGGGAACATTATAGGCTGATTATGCTTATGCAAGATATTTTATGTACCTATTGGCTTTAGGTATTTGTGTTTATTTATTAAACTTCTAGCTCAATATAACTCTTGTGTTGAAATCACACTGAAGTAAATATTATTCAGTAAAAATAATTCATTAAAATAAATGTAATGTTTTATTGAATTGTCCTCAGAAACCATTTCTGTAAATTTAAAAGAATGATTATAAAGAGCAACCCACAGTACCGTTAATCTGGATCTCAATCATTAATTAATAAACACAGAATGCAATCGAGAATGACTATGTAGGTGCCATACTGTATGAATCTGTATTGTTACTAAACATAACCATTAGCCATCGATCTGAAACTGATCTTTCTATGTTGATGATTTAGTTTTGCTTTAGGAATTTGCACAGAAATTCACACTAATGTGAATTCAAATACTTATTAGTATATTCTAGTAGTTGGTAGCTATAGTAGAAAATATTCAGTAGCTAACTACATCTTCAATGCAGTAACTAGATTTGTAATTGGAGGTAATTATGAAACCAATGTAGAGAGAGAATGTACCCTAAAAACGTTGGTACTGCAACGTTTTTGTAGTGAGGTTCTAGATGAGCACATGAGTAAAATGATAGGGACATCTGAGCTAAGTCTTGCGGAAATCGATACTAGTAGCCAGACCTGCAACTCACACATATTTATATCTCCTCGTATAAGCGAAGAAATTTGAAAGGCTGCCTCGTAAAATGTATCCACCTCTGTCTGCGTAGGTATTCATAATACTCGGTCATATTTTGTAGTATTGCCAATAAAATAAAGTAGTCGTATTTTCAATAAGCATTCATGTGACATTATTCCTTGTGCCTGCTGATTTTTTTATAACCTTTCTCGAAACATTAATACCTATTTAATATGGTTCATCAGATGACTTATTATTCGTCCTACGTTTAATTGATATTTTTTTCGAACAAAGTGGCAAAATCTAGCAAGACTGGCAGCCGACCTCAACGTTGGGTTGGAGTTGGGTAAAGGCTAGGTAGGTAATGATGAGAACAGAGTTTTTAAAATTCAATTTTAATTATTACTGATACTTAAAATGACTGAGTTTGTTCTGAATGAGGTACATAATATTAGATAACCATATATCTGTAACTTATCAAATGAATAGTTCAGCAGCGGTATGTATATTTGACATAGTTTTATTTAGAGATAGGTAGACATTCAATTAGACAGACATTACCAATTTACGGTTATCTATGATAGACTGAAGATCGATGGACGCTACAGATACGACAAAACTTAACATCGTCAACGTTGATAGATCTGCACCCTAATTGCGTAACACACAATCAATCGGAATCGGTTTCATTTTGACAGTTCAACAACATTCATTGCGTTATTTACATTTTGAGCAGACAAATTTTTCGAACTTATGAAGCAATGGATTAGCAATTTGCTTCAAAATGATTCAGATTAAGATTGATTGTGTGTTACGCAATAAGGGTGCTGATCTTCTATTCTGTATTTCTTGATTTTTAAGATTCCGATCTTGAAAGGAAAAACGAAACCTTTATAAGATCAGTTTTGTCCGTCTGTGACAGAGGTTTTTCTAGGGATCTACGAGTATGCAACGTAGGAATTTGAATTTTGGCATAATGTTACGTCTCGATGACGCACACGGATCGCTAAAGGCCAAGAAATATACCTTTTTTAGACTTTATTTATCATGTTTTCTAATAATCTTCTACCTGATAGCCACACCATACCACTAACTTCACGGAATTAAATTTTGTTTGTTGCTTATGTTGCTTCACATAAGAAGGGCTAATCCAATTCATGTGTCGGCTTCGGTATCCGATGGCCTAGTATCCAGATTATGATAAAGTACTTTTAAACTCCGTGGGAACCACAAAAACCTAGCTAGGTAAGTTAGCAGCCGTTTATAATAGTATCGAAATATCGAGAAATCATTTTAACAATACATATATCACGGAAGATATCCCGTAACTGACAATTTATTTATATACTGTGAAAGTTCTAAGTGCGGTGTTTTAGTACCTATCCTACCTATAGTTTAGACAACCCACAGCTACTTTTCCATGTGTTTCGAAAATATGTAGTGTTTCGATTGTTGCCAAAACACTCCTAACCTCATTCGATACAAATGTTGTGGGTTAATAGTTGACATATTGGAATATGAAGTGATATGTTGCCAAACCATCGTCTAACGACACATTAATGCAATTACAAACCCCTTCCCTCGTGTGTCTTCAACATGTCTGAATAATGAACAGCTGTGTTTTTTTATTTCATGGATTTTCATAATTTCTTCAATATCAATCAATCGAATTATTGGGGTGAAAATCTTGCTAACGACGTTGACATTTGTTTTGGTTTCTAATAAGATCTTTAAAATAGGTGACTATTTTTACTTTTACTTTATTTGAATAAAGTAAGCAAATAAAATGAGAAAAGCTTGCTTTTTCTTATGTAATTTTATCTGTATCCAGTAACTATAGAACATAGTGTTTCCGTATTGTGTTGTACGAGTAGGTAATAATAACGAGAATTTTAGTTGAAGTGAAGCGTCATATACATACAATTGTTAGACGGTTGGAGTGGCCGCAGCGTTCACATATAACTTCATTACACTACATACAGCGTTACTTAATGGAGAAGTTGGAAATTAAATTCTGCAGGTGTAGGTATGTATATTAGGTAAATTAGTAATTGATGTAAGATCAAGTTCATCCCAGTAGAATTAATTACTTACCACGAATTAGCACAAGTAGGTAGGTACCGACATAAAGTTTCTCTAAACAACTTTATAACGTGAATAATAAGTACGTTTGTTAGTAAAGCGTTCATGTATGTTTTTCCACAATGATTATAACTCGGTACACAGAGCATGACAGTAGCTACTACTACAGTCTGTCAAATTTCATTAATAGATTTTCAACTTTATCGCTGAATCATTAAGGTTCAAGGTTGACTGGGAAAATCTCACAGTGTCGGGTAGCTTGATGTGCTGGCGTCTATACATACCGTTCGGAAGACGGCCTTACATGGGTGGATCCGTTGCCTGATTCCTCTAGAATAAAATAGAATAGTTCTTTATTTGCACAGAAAGTAGGTACAAGTTACAGATGTTAAGTTTAAAATGATCCTTATACTAACTACGTTAACCACCATCTTTAAACATTTTTTTTTTAAATAAATAATTTTGCAATAGGCATGGGCACATAAAATCTAAAACGTTATGTAGGTATCGCATTTTGTATGAAATAGTATACGGCGAAATACGCAAATAATTAAAATGAACTCAGTTATTTCTCTTTTCATGCACTTTCCTGCTTCCATGTAATATAAGAATCCGAGAACAATAATTGCTTTACAAGTTTGTGTTCTAATTATTTAAAGTCTAAATTAAATGTTTGTGAAATAAATGAAATGAAATTAAAGTCTTTGGCACAAATTAACGTAGAATAAGAGCTGCATATTATGAAATTATGTAGTTTTGTATGCGAGAAGTGCAATAATACCTATCTATGGGTAAGTGAAAGAGAACTATGCCCGTTTATATTTCTACAAAAACAAATAAAAAAGATTAATGGAGAACATATCAACGAAGCGCGTTTGATTAACGTACTTATGAATGAGTGAGTACTTATATTGATTGAAAATATGTTCTTTTAATTATTCACAATTGAAACGATTCTATTGACATCCTTTTTTTTATTAGTTACTGTTGCCCGCGACTTCACCTGCGATCCAGGATGAATGAAGAAGAAAAGAAGCCTATGTCCTTCTCTAGATCATGGTCAACCCATGTGCCAAATTTCATTGAAATCCGTTCAGCTGTTTTAGCGTAAAAGCATAACAAACGAACAAACTCACATTCACATAGGATAAGTAAAAGCATAACAAACGAACAAACTCACTTTCACATAGGATAAGTAACGCATTGGGCTTGGTGGCACCTGCAACCTCGAAAGTATTACAACGAATTTAAGCTTTGGGTATATTCAGACATCTTAGGTTTAGTGACTGAATTACAGGAGACTACCTCTTGCTCAATGGTCAACTCAAGCACTGCTTTTATGTTTTGGGTAGTTTATCAGTTCCTTAGCGGCGTCCTCATACATCAGGGTCCTTTATGCGTCAATAAAGCTCTGCCTCAGTGTACCCATTCTGGAAACCAATCAATCTGCCTACGCGTTTCCCAACCATATTGGGGTGGGCTTCCAGTCAAATTACAGCTATTTTACACAAGCCATTTACTGGGTAACGCGATCCCCCTTCGTTAGACTGGTGCTGGCCTTTTGGGATTCTGACTACCCGTGATGACTGCCAACTGGACACTAGTATTTTAATTAAATGTATCTTAATATTGTACCGGTAATAGGTACTAACATTGCCGTATATTATCCTAATGTACTAATATAGTATTAGTACTAATTACAACCTGTCAATATACTACTAATTACGGGCTGTGAGTCGGTAGTCGTTGGGCCTATGGCAAACTAAAGATTTCCCACAGCAAGAGTTCACCCACTGCTGCTGCTGTGTTTATGCTCATACTTCTGTGCTAGCCTTATCTAGGTTCTATCTGGGGGTTATATCTGGACTCTGGACTTTTATTAGGACTTCACCCTCTTCAACCTCGTTATTTCAATACTACATTATTTTTTGTTTACTTAATTTTTGTCCCACTGCTGGGCAAAGGTTTCCCCTTTTTCTTTCCAAAGCTCCCTGCCTTGTGCGATATCTGGACATGTTAATTGTGATTGTAATTTAAAATTTATTTTATTTATAAAAGGCTAACCAGCAGCTTCTATATACAATATATCTTATGTAAGTATAGGTAGCAATTAGCCTCAGACTTCATAGTCGCCAATTACAGGTGAAACCAGAATTGAAAAGTATTTTCCTTTGCCTTGAGACTCAAGACAAAGGAATATACTTCTTAAACTTAGGGTAATATCAATGTATTGTTAGAAAGCAAATAATTGCAAACTATATAACTAAGGCGAAGACGTAGGACATTATTAAAAGTAGAAAGAAAAATCAGATTTAAAAATGTAAAGCTACTAATAATTATATTAACTCATAATTATATGAGTATAGGTATAAAAGCAAAGAGTTAAATAAAATACATCCTAATATCCCTACAAATCTTAAACGTTAAGCGGTTTTCTTCCTATTTGTTTTAAATCTATGATTATAAAAGTATCAAAGACAAACAAGGCACAAAAAATAAGGTTGCAAAATCCTTTAAATATTAAATACTTAAATAAGACAAATATGTCACGGTGTCACGTACTGTTGCTACAACGGAAGTGACGTAGTGATCATGTCTACGAAAGCGTAGCAGGGGGCGTAGCAAATGTCTACGATTGCTACGATTGAATGAGTCACAAGTATTTGGAATATAAATAGATGTACATCGTACAGTATTTCGTATAGCATAAGCATAATCATCCTATAATGTTCCCACTGCTGGGACGCAGGCCTCCTTTCGTCAAGAGGGAGTGGGCAGTAATCTACCACGCGGGCCCAGTGCGGGTTGGTAGATGTTACATGTCTTCGAATTTATGGTTCTAAGACATTTTTGGGTCTAAGGCGTTTGTCGCGATGTTTTCCTTCACCATTTTTGAGAGTAGTGGTGATGAAATTATTTACACAATGTAAAGAGCCTGCCTAGCTGGGTTCGAACCCACGACCTCCAAATCGTAAGTTGGGGCCATTACCACTGGGCCACCACTGCTTTCTGTATTTCGTATATGTCTGTTTAATTTGTAATTGCATTTAAGGAAATTGTAAGATCACCATTAGTTAGAAAACATGTAAATAATCTTCATCCAATTTCATTTTTATGAATATGGCTAACATTATATTAACGAAAATTTTATGTACAGTTTGTAAAAAGTATGATCCTTTTTAAAATAGTAAAACATAAAAGGCGTGTTATTCGTTAAAATAAAAATCGATAAAATGAGGAAAATAATATTAAAGTTTTATAAACAATCGCCATTTCAAAACTTTGAGTGAATGATTTGTCTATTATATACTTTAAGATTGACCTTCATTTTACTGGCATCATCATCGTGAGGATGTTCTAAAGGTATCACGAGAAGTACCAGGAGAGTGTGGTTGAAAGAGCCGGTTTTCAAAACAAGCCAACAAAAGCATTTTAAGCTGATTACTTATAAATGAAAATACATTTTCATTCAAGTTTTTCAATTGTTAAAAATGTCATACAAATCATAAAACCTTTTATCCAAGATTTCGCAGCTAATCAGATTGAAATGATGATCTTACACATTTTTTTTGGAAAATATTTAAGTGCGCGTCAAAAAAATTTTGGAACTTCAAACAATGAGAATCTTTTTAATTATTGTGCTTCTTTTTTAATTGTTGGTCTTTTTAAAAACTATCTGAACTTTTTAAGTTGGTCAGTGAAAACTTATTCCCATTGTTTTTTTTTTATTACCTGGTGGTATTACCACGGGGTAATAACGGAATGCAAAATGGTCGGAATGGAAAAAAAAATAATAAAATGCCAATTAAAAAAAAAAAAAATCGTAAATAAGTTATCTATTCATACACGAAATATTTTAAGAATAACATCTATAGGTGATAAAGAAGCCATAGCAACGATTTTTTTTACGTAATTAATTAAAATAAATATTAATTTTAAAATTACTTGACATTTTGCATAAAATCTTTACTCCGCTTCAATGACAGTAAATATTACGTAGACCCTAGCGTAAAGGATGTGAAAAATAAGAAGGAGCTAGTATTTATTATGTGTCAAGTATTTTTTTTTTTAAATAATGGACTTAATTTTTTTTTTATTCGTACTATGGCTTCTTTACAACCCATGATCTTTCTCTAAAAATATTTCGTGTATGAATAGATACACATTATAATATTAAATAGTAATGAAGTCAAAACTATACATCAGCAGCAGAAATATCGACCTCGGCCGCTTTTTTTTTCTAATAGTGTCGAATGCATGTTTTTGTGGTCTGAAAGATTAACAGTATTTATGGTATATCAAAAAGACTCATCATCATTTAAGCTGAAAAACGTCCACTGCTGGACTTAGGCCTTCTCTACGCATCGCCACTTGGGCCGGTTATGTGCTTCTTGCATCCAGCGGATTCCTGCGGTCTTCCCAAGGTCGACTCGGTCCACCTTGTAGGAGGCTTTCCAACGCTACATCTTCCGGTACGCGGTCGCTACTCCAGAACCTCCCGTTCTGCGAGCAATGTGCCTTGCCCACTGCCGCTTAAGTTTGGCAATTCTTGGGGTTATGTCAGTTAGCTTGGTTCTCCTAAGGATCTCTTCATTTCAGATTCGATCACGCAGGGAAACTCCAAGCATAGCCCTCACCATTGCCCTTTGGGTGTCTTTCAGCCTTCTAATGAGGCCCATTGTGAGCATGTCAGTGCCATAACTCATCACTGGCAACACGCACTGGTCAAAGACTTTCGTCTTGTGACACAGTGGTATGTGAGACGACAAGATAATACGAAGCTTCCCGAACGCTGCCGAGCTGACTCGGATTCGAAGATTGACCTCTTTCTCAAAGTTGAACCTACCTAACTGGACAGTTTTTTCTAGGTACAATCGTCCACAACTTCGATTGTAGTCTCCCATATTCATGAGGGTGGGTGTTCATGGGCATTTGACATGATCTTTGTATAGTCCATGTTCGGACCCACTCTTTCGGAAGCTCTACTGAGGTCATCGAGCATTGTACTGCTGTCCTCCATAGTCTCAGCCAAGATTAATGTGTCGTCGGCAAACCGAAGGTGAGTGATGTAATCGCTATTGATGTTGATGCCAACTCCTTTCCAGTCCAGAACCTTGAAGACCTCCTCTAGTGCAGCGGTAAACAGTTTCGGAGAGATAACGTCTTCCTATCTCATACCTCGAACTCGACCTTGACTATCGGTAAATCGAGGTGCTGAAGTGTCTGTATGAAAACGCTACTATGTCAGTCCGACTCTAGGATCAGATCTCGAAACCTATCCTCCTGCAGCTAGGTGTGATATAGGGTACCAAAAAAAAAAGCAAAATTACAATTTTTATTTCATATGTATTAGAATATTGAATGGGTCAAAATTTCAAGTTGGCTCTTTCAAAGCATTTACTGTTGGTTATTTAAAAACTTTATGTGATTTAGTCACACAAAATAAATAAATTAAAAGAAAAAAAAACAAGCTTTTATTACTTATTAATAAAAAGGACTAAAAAGTTAAAAATAATTTAAACCTGATGAGAAATAAATAAAAGCGTGTTACATTTTGATGGGACATTAAAGAACATTTAGAATACAATGTAGCACGCTTTTATTTATTTATTATCAGGTTTAAATTATTTTTAACTTTTTAGTGCTTTTTATTAATAGATAAGTAATAAAAGTCTGTTTTTAAAAAGTTTTTTTTCTTTTAATTTTATTTTTAACTTTTTAGTATTTTTGATGCGAGATCGACTACGGCGCAGTACGTAGCGCGTAGCAGTGTTTTTCCGTTATATGCATTTACTGCACTTAAGCTACCTGTTCATCTTTGGTCCCTGGCTACATCTAGCACCAAAGTACTCGTCAAGACGAATCATACGAGCACAAACTCGATGGGGTTGTGTCATTTAATTACCGAGTTCCTATGGCCATCTTCCAGCTCCATCATCAGACCCTGGTTACCATCTGGCACCAAAGTTCTCGTCAAGACGGATCAAATGAGTCCAAACTCGATGGGGTTGTGTCGTTTAACTACCGAGTTCCTATGGCCACCTTCCGGTTCCATCATCAGATCAGCTCCATGTTATAATAATTTTGCATTGTCATCCGATTTACACATGCATGCAAAATTTCAGCTCAATCGGTTGAAGATATCTGCTTGAAAATTGAGTTGCAAGAGTCCACCCGAACAAACATACATACATAAATCGCAAGTTAAATAAAAGCTTGTAAAAAGAAAGAGACAGGAAGTTCGAAATTGGATTAGATGGTGAAAATCGCATCGGCTCTTTCGAAAGCAGTCTGTTTCATGCTGGAAATTGGCAATTCTTCGGGCTATGTAGGTTACATTGGTTCTCTGGCGGAAGTCTTCATTTCTGATTCGATCACGAAAGGAAACTCATAGCACAGCCGTTTCCATTGCCCTTTGGGTGAGTTTGAGACTTCTAATTATTTTAATTATTGTGAATGTGAAGACTACGTGGGTCATTTTATTTATATTATTTTTCTCTTTGTTCTCTTAGTTTTTGTCATGGTCTGGCAGTTTGAGTAATTAATGTGGCCTACCCAAATGTCCTTTCTTTGGTATTGTTCGTCGAATCGTTGAGCGCCTTAAGTTTTGAGTTGAGCTGCACAATTTCTGACAAATGCGTGCACTAACTTGACATGTCCTCTCAATCTGTGTGGTTCTTTCCTCAAAAGACCATCTCAGACATCGACCTACATGGTCTTCATATGATCTGACCAAGATTATGTCTGGACTTTAAAAGAGACTGTGACGTCTGAGTTTGTTTCGGCCTTTCTTCTCAGACTAGTCAGATAGGAAACGCCAACCTCATCTAGTTTTAAATTATGATTGACGTGTAAAAGTGTTTGTACAAACCTACTTACAAAATAAAATCATTTATCATTTAATAAAATTCAAAATTAAATCAATTATATATAATATCAATTTTTAAAACTTTATAATAGGTTTAAAATATAAAAAAAAATATTTTTTATATTTTAAACCTATTAAATTATTAGGGTGCCATTGGTACTTTTCGAATTCAAAACAGTTCTAATGCTGTGGAAAAATTAGCCTGTTGGGAGATAACACTTGTTTGTCCTATTGGCCGTTCTGATTACTCGATATGTTTATTGATTTGATCTCGTCGCCTGGAAATCGTGGAATGCAATAACGGGATCTTATATAGTATTGTTTTACCACTACAATGAGCTCTACATCTATTTTAGACATCAGAGGCTTTCATTCTATTAGTACTTAGAAGTAAACCTTAGGCTGGTATCTTTAAGCTGCATGCTTTCATACAATAAACCTATTTTTTCATTTGAAGTTGCATTGGCGTAGTGCAGATTCGATGTTAGAAGATTACTTATCTAAGAGACTGCTAGTATTTTGAGCAAGCAGTATTAGAGCATGAGAGAGGTGGCACCACTTTGATGAACTATTTTTTTATATACTGTTTTATACACTGTACCCATAGTTCTGTCATTATAAACGACTTCTAAATTCAGTTACATTTTTTTTGAGATCTTGCCGTGAGATTCATTAGTTTTTCTCAAAGCACATTTTGAGTGATTATGAAGATAAGTTTTAGATTCGGGATACTTCTCGAGGAATTAAGTAACGAAGAAGGCCCTTAGGCGACTTACTGCTCCTTGATAATTTGGGAAATGGGGACTATTCTTTGATATATATACTGTAGCAGTTTTGTCTTTTACGAGAGTAGAACAGATGACCGAACACAATATAGTGCTATCCGAATTGCCATTAGACTGGGTTACAGATAATTGTTTCTATTAGAATTTTAAAGCATTTTCAATTTAACATCAAAAATATTTTCAGTTTTTACATTACTTGGAAACCAAGCATTGGGAAAACCCAAAAAATGTTACAACATGTTAAAATAGAGAACTAATTATACTGATCTGGAATATTTTGGTCACGGCTACACTCGAATTGTGTTTATTGATAGCACCGTCATGTTATGATTATATTATAATGGTCACCTTAGATTAGATCATTAATTTGCGGGCTTCAATACTCAGGGTTGAAGAGTTGCCATTGTTTCCTGGTATATAGAGGGTTGGCTATATGAAAATCATCATCATTTATCACGACTAAGTGCGTCGTAATTCCGGAAAAAGTGGTAAATGGAATATGTTCCAATTCGTAGAAGTAGCTATTTTCTGAGGAAAGGCTATTTTAAAAGAATGGATTTGGTTCCAAAATTTATCTCTGTCTGAACCTATGAGTATATGCACAACCTACGCTGTTCATATTGAATGTACCTAAGGTGATCACTCAAATAGGTGCCCTCCCAAGTCTCTTAGTGTACCACTAACATCACCATACGTACATACTTCCAATAAGTACATTGAACTACAATTTTGATTTATACCGCATATCTTTTTTCTATGCAATTGTCATTTATACATATCAACGAAAGGGACTCGTGACTCAGTAATAACAGCCGCACGGGTCGATCGATCAAGTTAAGCTACGCTTGCTGCGGTCGGTCCGTGGATGGGAGACCATCTTTACATACCGAGACCCCGGTGCGTTCCCGGTTCGTGCCTCGGAAAGCATGTTATGCATGTTGCAAGCATGTATGTTGTCGCAGCTGTCATTCTTGGATCTTTAATAGTCGTTAAGGGTCGCTAGAAGCCCGAAAGTCTGATAACCAATCCAACGGATATCGTATTACCGAGTAACTGGATTGTGGAGGTAAGATCAGTCATTCCATGTAAAATTCTCGTATTCAGAGCTGCACGCGGTTACGAGTAAACAGGAAGCCGACCTCAACATAAAATCGAAAAATATGTTAATTAAAATAGCAACAACGAAAATCACATTTTTTTTTATCCTGTTAAAAGTATCTGCAAGTGTTACAAGATATTCGAGTGGGCGGCAAGTAAGTCAAAAGTTCGCCCTATCTGGTAAAGTCCGAAATTATCTTAATATTTGACAGGCCTAACCGACACTACTGTCGTCTAACGAGACAAATGACGTTTATACTGCTCATTTGCTACCCACGAGTTACTTGGCCAAGATAATACAAAGTTGCCTTACTGCTTTCAGTTATCATAGTTAATGTTTGACCTACTCACGCGTCTGTGTGTATGGGGCGAGTGTCTTGAGTGCTGCCTCACGATATCATGAAAACAAAGGGGCGAACTGTTATTTGTTTGATATTATTATATCCTTGCTATGTCGATGCACTTGCAGGAGGAATTCAAATATTTGTAAATTCGGAAATTCGGAAATTCGGTATCGTCCGTGAAAATGGTTCTTTCAAACCTTGATAATATTTATTTTACTCTAATATTTATGTACACACAGTGAAATATATAGGGATACGACATAATTATAATTTGAGTATTAAGGTGCTGCTTATTTCTTAAGAAATTTCTTTTAACAGACCTACGAAAGGAGAAGTCAAAGAGAAATGTAAAGAATGAATTAGTCTTGTTATATTATTTCCATGTTCATAAAATAGGGAAGGAAGAAAATAATTACAATAAAGTTTAATTTCGCACATTTTACACCTTTGTATCAAAATAAAACATTTATAAAGTAAGCCAAAATGGCTGTCAAGCAAAAAAAAAAAAAACACAAAATGAAACGTAGTAGGTATGTAGCTCTCGCACATAGTGTATCCTAACTTTGTCCGCAAAAGATCGAGCTGCATCAAAGATGAGAAACGGATTTAGATTAAACATTCGAAATGTTGCAGACTCCTTTAACCGTCGTTTCTACATCACGAGAAAACCGTATACACCCGGTAGTTACCATGTAGGTTAGACAGTTACTTTTTGTTCAGTAAATCGAGTATCACGTTAAGCCCTTTGGAGACTGACATGCCTTAATCAAATCTGATTTTGTGGGTGAACAGATGGCATGAGCAGTATCAGAGTTGAAAGGTAAAGAGGAGAATTCATATCAGATCTTAAAAATCTTCTTCTACTCTTTATTGAACGAATTCATAAATCAGTACAATGCATTTAGCATACTATCTATACATAATTCTCCATATTCTGAGGACAATTCACGACGTACATTTACTTCAGCCACTAAAACAGGAAAACACTTAGACTTTATTCATTTAAATTGTATATAATATATCTGAAAGCTTATTTGTGAGCTTTTAATTTCAAATTAAATAATGTCCAATAATAATAATAATATCATTAATTCAATAATCCGGATAATGAATTTAAAAATATTAGTGTCCGACCGAAGCTTCGGCTTCGGCTTCGGCTTCGGCCACCTTCGGCCAAAAAAGCACCTTCGGCCAAATCTTCGGCTTCGGCCAAAATTTGCCGAAGGTTTGGCCGAAGCCGAAGGTTTGCTAGTTGTCAAAATTTGAAATTTACTGAACGATGCTAGAGCGAGACGGAGAGTGTGCAGAGCAGCAGAGTTTCGCCGCACCGCCGCACCGGACCAAACGAATCGCAGTTAGTAAACTAAACGAGTCAAAACAAGTTTGAGAGCGCAAAAATGTTTAACTTAATTATCCTAAGAAATTACTTACAAATATTTAATTTTCTCAAAAATTCCAAAAAATTTATGTAAAAAATAGATATTGAAAAACCGGCCAAGTGCGAGTCGGACTCGCCCATGAAGGGTTCCGTTACGTTACGATTTATGACGTATTAAAAAAACTACTCACTAGATCTCGTTCAAACCAATTTTCGGTGGAAGTTTATATGGTAATGTACATCATATATTTTTTTTAGTTTTATCATTCTCTTATTTTAGAAGTTACGGGGGGGGGGGGGGGGGCACACATTTTACCACTTTGGAAGTGTCTCTCGCGCAAACTATTCAGTTTAGAAAAAAATGATATTAGAAACCTCAATATCATTTTTGAAGACCTATCCATAGATACCCCACACGTATGGGTTTGATGAAAAAAAAAAATTTTGAGTTTCAGTTCTAAGTATGGGGACCCCCAAAATTTATTGTTTTTTTTCTATTTTTGTGTGAAAATCTTAATGCGGTTCACAGAATACATCTACTTACCAAGTTTCAACAGTATAGCTCTTATAGTTTCGGAAAAAAGCGGCTGTGACATACGGACGGACAGACAGACAGACAGACAGACATGACGAATCCATAAGGGTTCCGTTGCCATTTGGCTACGGAACCCTAAAAAGCGTTAAACTTTGCTCAATTATTTTATAGAAATATTTTGTGTTCGTCTGATAATTAAAAAAACGTGACTGATTATTTGATTAGTTTTGTTAAAATTACTTTAAGTAAATAAATATTTAATTAAAATTGTATATTTGAAACTTTTATTTTAGACAATATTTTATTACCTACTTGTATATGTTGGTCACTCGGCTCGTTATTGGGCTAAATCTCTAAAGCTCTCACAATATGTATCTAGTATATTCTGAGATCAAAGTAACTATCGTATTTCTCAAGGTCAATGACACCTTCGGCTTCGGCTTCGGCTTCGGCCGAAGGTTTTGGTGAATACCGATTAATCGGCTTCGGCTTCGGCCAGAATTGCACCTTCGGTCGGACACTAAAAAATATACACTTACAGTGTATTCGACATTGTTAAACTGTCACAATGAAAGATATTATGTACCAGTGCGTTACGCAATAGGCTGTAATTTCTCCTTTCATTCGCGGAATCGACACCTGTAAAGGAAAAAATATCATAGTACAAACATACGGTGTGCTTTGAAGTTTATTAAATGCCTTTATCCTAATTTATTTGGGGTCGGCGCAACATGTCTTTTTCTTCCATACTTCCCTATTAGTCGTCATTTCGGTAGTCACCCTCTTTCTAATCCATCGTTTCTTTGGTTCTCCTCTACTCTTACAGCCATCCACATTCATACTTAAAACTTTTCTCATGATCTTTTCCTCATTCCTCCGTATCACATGCCCATACTATGACAACCGATTTCCACACAACTTTTCAATTACCGGTGCCACTTTCAGACTTCCTCTTATGAACTAATTTCTTATTCTATCCATTCGTGTAACACCACACATCCCTCTTAGCGTTCTCATCTCAGCTGCATGCAATTGCTTTTCATTCATCCCTTTTGTGTACCAACATTCTGATACATATTCTACAATAATATATCCTGTTAAATACACCCTCATATAACTTGTTTAGATTGGACGGCTAGTGATGTTGTTGTTATTATGTGTTTACATTAATTCTTCATGGGTTTTGCTCTGATACAATGGGACGAATGCTGATAGTACGTTTTTCTCACATTTCATATGTATTCTTACTTAATCTGTACACTTTATTCTATTACTTGCATATTATACCGATCACATCATACACTTCCTTCAAAACACTAATTACCGAAAATGATAACGGCAAGTTTCTTTGCGTTCAACTCTCTAAACCACAAAAAGTCAACCAAGACAAAAGGGAATAAAAATCTCAATTATAGTAATAATTTTTAACGTTTTTAACTACGCATCAATTTGCGGACGCACGTGAAGTGAAAATAGCTGCCATTTTAAATTGTTTTTATTAGCTTTTCCATTGAAAACTGTTGTTTTTCACGACAAAATGAGAACCATTTACAATGTAATTATATACTTAACGACGTAATTTTTTTCAAAGGTATCTGCGACGTAAGTATAACTAATGTATTTTACTTAGTAGCAATTAGGTAACCAATGTAGGAACATAATACCTTATAATTTCATAGAGATATGCAACGGCCAGATGAGAATATTGGATATTCCGACCCAAATTTCATGTTTAATTGGGCGTCTTAACAAAATAACCAGCTGAGCACTAGCCTGACCCAATTTTGCAAAATTTTTGCTTTTCTCACGAAACCTTCCCCAATTTCCGTACTCATACCTAACAGCTGACTATCAAAACTGCTATCAGATAGTTTGCTGCATGAAATATTGTTACTTTACTGTTAAGCAATTATAGACGTTATTAGGTCTCTTTATGTTTTTGGTATTGTATTACCGTCCTTGCTTTGCACATGTTTTCGTTACCTATAACATGAAACTAATCATTATTAGGTACCTTATGCTAAGACTGCATTGGCGATACCTGTGTCTAAAAATCTGTGTTTATTATTTGTAATAAGATAATGATGCTTACAGACTAACTGCGCATCATGAGCGTCAACATATTACATTGACCCCTAAACCATTATTGAACTTTATCTGACATATAAAATTTGTATAGTAAAGCTGATGAACCAGTTGGTATGATTACTGACTTTCTGTAATTTGATGTAAATGTGACATGTCGTGTGTTTCAGTGCATATGTAAGTAACAGGGGGGAAAGCTTACTGTGTGTTCTTATGATAGAAGGTTAAGTATTAGTATTAAGATTTTAAATGTAATAAGTTAAAATGATTAAATTGTCGTGTACTCGGTCGTAGCCTAGAATGAACTATTAAAGCCTTGGTTGAGCCACAGTAAGCATCCAACAGTCATGGACCAAAATCGAATGTTGTCTCGGGGAGAGTGCGCGCGCAACTCCCGCCCCACGCCGCACCGCTCCGAACGTCCATTGATGATCTTCTTAATCTCGATACATGTTATTAATACTATTCGTATGCAAACTCGTATAAGGCGTACATCTCCTCATTTTTTCACTAAAGATTGATTTTATTGAGGAAGTGAGCCGAGATAAAGTTAGGAAAATACGGGGACGACACATCTCAGCGAGATGGAGGGCGCTGGCCACCGTATCGTTTGCTAGGTTTGGGCGTCGCTGCGTCTCGGCTGGCGGCGGCGGCGGTGCGCGGCGGCGGCGCGGCGTGCGCACACCGCGCGCCACGCACGCTTGTATCGCGACCCAGTCTGCTCTGACGTTTAGCCGAGCCGCCGGTGTCGCCCTGCCGCACCGTTCGCAAAAACGTATCACCGCACATTATATTCTGCGCACTTTGAGATTCCCGGAGATAATCGAAAGTGTTAGGTGTTGCCGGTGTTAGTGAGGTCGCGCGTAGGGCAGTAGGGTCGCGGACGGTGCGGCCAGTGGCGAGGGTGCGGGTGAGCTGCCGGTCGCAGAGCGAGCGCGCCGCACAGCAGCTGGCGGTGTTTACACGCGGCGCCTGCATCCGCCGCCCCAGCGCCCCAGCGCCCTCAGCCTCCCAGCGCCCGAGCGCCCGAGCGCCCCGAGCTCTCGGTGGCTCGTGCGCGTCGTGTGCTCTGTGCGCTCTGTGCGCTCCGTGCGCTACTCGCTGCAACATACAACACCCCTCATTTACTATTCAACGCTGTGAATTTTTAACTTTGCGAACGACCGAAGATAGAGGTATTTAAATGCTTATCAAAGCTGACTCTCACAGAGAGACCGGCCGTAGTGCACATTAGTGTCACGAGCTCAGAGCATTCGCATCGAAACAGAATTGTCATAGTTCATACGAGTGATTTCACAACTTCGTAAATATGGGTGCTAAAGAAAGCGTGGAGGCTGCTAAATTTTCTTCGCAAAATTGGAACAATTTCGAGGTTCGTAAATACCTTTAAATTGATTTGCACATGGAGTGTTTGTATTTCCCTACCTCCCTCGTGAATGTCTGTATTATGGGGCGTTTGTGCCATTAAAATAATGATAAATTAACGTTATGTGAAATCATAATTAAAATTTCATGCACAGTAACTTTATATCGAGCAATCAGTATATGCATGTTCACACGTTATGTTTAAAATACCTATACGTAATATTTAAACTGTAATAACAAGATAAGCCTATATAAATTAAGTAAGTATACCTAAATATAATATTGTGTGTATAAGTATATGTATTCAATTACGTTTTCGCTATATAATATGTAGTATATGCTCATTTTACTATAAGTATGCTAGACGATCCTAAATATTTAATTAACGTGTAACACGTAATCTATACGCTGACGGCAGCGGTGCGCACCTATATGCCAGCTGGGGTCACGCAGATAGATCTGGACATCGTGTGTACGATTAACCTAACGTTTATTACCTGAGATAATATTATATGTGAACAGATAGAGATAGACTGTATCATATTACATAGTGAGATCTAATTGACACCGTTAGAATAGTATCGTGCTAACTAACGCCTTCATGCGATACGATCGTCGCATACCATATAGTTAGATACGCTGCTGTAGCTAGACCATTACAGTATACACTTAGTAATAAAATCTATTATTTTATAGTAGTTTCTTACAGACGAACATAATAATAGAACCATTGAATGTTGACGCTTATATTATCACTTATGAAGGTGAATTAGTAATCAGTCAACAAACGCACGACATGAAACCAACAGTAGGCGGTCAGTTGACGAAATGTTTAATGAATACGAACAAGTTATCTACGAGTAGGTGGTATATAGCCAGTTTTAAATAAGAAGCCAAACTAAGCTGACCCACATACAGTCGGTCTAATTTAACATGATTGAAGGCACTGCCGCGGAGATCGAAATGCGGCGTTAGAATTTTAATTACCATTTGATAGGATAGAGTTGGACTTGGACGTATCGATAACCCAGATACCAGATTTAATAGGAATCTTCTCAATTTAACTAACTAGTATAATATTTATTTATACCAGCATGAATTCGGGTAAAGGTATCTCTCTCAATTTAGAAGGCAATGATTTAAAGAGTCCATATTATCATGATTCAGCCGAAAAAAGTCAATTTCAGAAAATATGCCTCTCATATGCAGCTATACCTGTAGGTAAGTTAATAAACATGCACCTGCAAAAAAGGCAGTCTCAATAGATTTCAAGTATTATATCAATAGTATCTGTAACACATAAAGGATGCTCGTAAATTTTGACTCATGTGGCTTCTGTACCAGCTATCAAAATATTTTCAACATCAACATGGAGAATTGAAATAGATATTTTATAATATTTTTCAATATCGTCCCACCTTTTGAGCAAAAAGATTTAGAATTCCCCTCAGCTAGAATTTTGGACACCCTAGCAATACCACCTGATCCGTATCTAATGAAACTTGGTCCATGAAACTTGCATCTTAATGAAAAGAGAGTGACGATGTATATCGACGTAGGTGGTCGAAAAGTTTTACTTTATGATCAAGAACAGATAAATATTTAAAATACTGGGTACTATTACTTATAAGTTTTTTTTTTTTGATAAAGGATCTCATAGAATAAAAAAATGCATTCTAAAATAAAATGGCGTAATATGAGATGATGCCACCCATGTAAATTGTATTTAGCTAACTGTTCAAGGTGTGTTAGCTATAGGTGACTTAATATTATGACTCACATGTCCATGTACAACTTAGATAGATACAACGCTCTGTGTTGATTCAACGACACTTCGATTGCTACGTCTTGCGAAAACTAAGCATCTAACGTCTTTTTCTTGTTAGTAGAAATAGTGGGAGACGAAATGAAGTTAACTATAGACAGATGAAACCTCAGAGTAAGTCAATTTTCACACTTAGAAATCCCAGTGTGTACAAATATAAAGTCATGATGCTAATGATCCCACAAATATAACATCGACTTATTAAATTAATATAAACGCTGTGTTGTGAAATTTTGTGGCCACGTTTCAATGTATAATAATATTTTTGTAGTTTGTATTTATATATTTTTTGTTTTCATGCATGTCTTTCTATATCACTTTAAATCCCATTCCTATCGAACTATATCATCTAAACTCATACCTAAATAAGCATAATATAAAATATATTTTCCTTTATATTCCTTAAATCAAAAACTTCTTAAATATATTTACTAATATTGGTTGACAGGCTCGTATGTACACTTTCGATACATATATTTTGAATACGGTAAGTATGCAACGAAACTTTGGATTTTTGGGGATCAGGGTTGGGGGTGAAAGTGTCAAAAATGTAGATAATATTGGAGAAGCTACCTGTGTGATGTGTGTTTAACGTAGTGGTAGTTTGTGTATGAATGCAAGAAGCTTGTATTGTGGTTTGCAGCACGCCACTGTGAAGCACCCGTATCGACACGGCACGCAGCGGTCGCAGAGCCTGAACCGCGGCCACTCGCTGTCGCGCACCGATGGCACCTGGTGACATCACGGGACCGCGGGTGAGTGCACGCGCACTCATGTGCAGCACTATCTATGAGTATTTATTGAAGCGTACTCGACGCCTCCGAAGACTAGTTTACGTGGGTGGAGTAGGTCGATACGGACGTACGGTACGTACCTATGACGAGGAACTATCTAAACAATATTCTCAATTTAAATTCTTATCTGGATTTATAAGAACGTACAGTATGGTTTCAACAAGAGCCTAATACTTAATCTAGTCCATTATGTCTATATTGGTATCGTATCAGTCCACTACTAAATGGTGCCTGCTGATTTCAAACTTATTTTAGATATAAATGGTCTTGGTATTTATTTACTTGGCAGTTTTTCTCAATTAGGCAATCAAGGCGAGCCTTGCATTCATGAACAATTTCAAATACACGAACGTACATATTGCCAAACCGTTTGCTATTTATACATACCTACATCTTGACCAACAGAGTATTTTGGACTGTAAAGTAATTTATAGAGAAAAATAGTATTAAATCATTTTATTATAAATATTGTCGATAGTTTGATGTATAATCATAACATCTTTCATCAGTAATGTTTATTAGGTTAATGTTCTAAATATCCGACGATTGGAGTCTGAAAAGTCTACATGACTGTTGTTGGAAATACATAATGAAAATTTTGTAAGGCAACAGAGTAGCAATTTGAGGATTTAGTGGCCTTGGAAATAATATATTGTATTTTTCACTTTCAATCTAGTAGTAAATTTAACTGTCACGCAAAATTTTATAAACCAAGGCAATTATAGTAGATTTGGGGCTGATTTTTCAATAGTCAGATAACTTTTATCTGAGGAATAAATATTGCGGTTTGACAGCTTTTGTATAGAGAATATGTCAAACTATCATAATTATTCTTGAGATAAAAGTTATTGAAAAGTCAGCCCTTAGACATATAACATTATGTAGTCCACAACTGATGTTATTTTATTTAAATGGTAATCGAAAGTATGACCCTCATCCTGCAGTGAATTATAAAAACTTCTTATAGGTTAGCACCGCATGCTCCATAAGTTAGAATCACCAATGCCTAACCAACGTAAAATTGTATAAATCAAATTACAATTTAATGCCTAGGGTGGAACGAACTACTTTTTCCTCGATATGAGACCTAGTGAACACAGTCTCATACGTAAATAGCTTCCTAAAATGGAAATATGAAATAGGAACTCATTAGGGCAGACAGCAGCCCGGAGAGTCTGAATGATGATTAGTCTAACATTAGAGAGTACATCGATATTCACTGGAAATTAGGTTGCAGAGGTCAGGTGGAAGTGTCTGAGCGATACTTTAATGTTTTGCTAGCTCCCGACACATCTAATTAAGCCGTGGGAACATATTTATAGTGAGTGTGGTTTAAAAGTTCCGTCAATTTATGTGACTAGGTGTTTTCATCCTAATTTTTAGTAGACATATACATGAAAATGTGTATTTATTAGTTCGTTAGATAGCCACTTCACAACATGTAGACTGTTTTAACTGTGACGTTTTACATTAGTATATGACAAACCATTTCACGTGTGGCGTTACTTTGTAAATCCATATTCGACAACACAGATTAGGTTACAACTAAAACCATACCTTTGAAAATGATGTATTTTTAGAAATTACATACTTACTTAAAAAATTATGGTCGGTCTCCTCAGAACATTTTCCTGAAGCTAGCCAGCCACCTTAAACCTTTCCTGCCCCCTCTCAAATGTAGTTGTTGTTGTTGTAGTTGTAACGAGAGTCTGTTTGCAGGCAGCATAGTGCAGTGCGCCGAGTGTGGCACGCGCACGATGGGCAACAAGCTGTCGTCGTGCTCGTGCGCGCCCATCCTGCGCAAGGCGTACCGCTATGAAGACAGCCCGTGGCAGAACTCACGACGAAGAGACGGACATTTGCTAAGGTGAACTGAAGGACATAATTTCATTCTGAGAAAAAAAAACCATGAAGTTCTGTAGTCTATTTCAAACTATCTGATTAAAATGTAAACAAATGGATCTGAAAACGTACCTGTGGATGCCTATTTTGCAGTACAAATCGACTGCTTTAATTAGATTTTTGAATATTTAAACCCGAAATTCTAATATTAAATCACCTAAAAGATGTTTTTCATTTGCCAATTGAGGTAAATTTTATAACCTCAATTTTTCAATTACAGTTTATAAATGCTATTCAAAGAATAATTGTTGGAAAAAGTCATGAGGCATAAAGTTGAAACCTTCTGAATACACCTGAATGTGTTACAAATTACCTCTAGTGAGTGATTACGTAAGAATTTAACCTGGACAGGGTTTTTTACACTTTCAACTTTTGGTACAGACAATAGACCAAGAGCCTCTAGCAGAGATGGTACTAAGCGTAACGGCGCACTCAAACCAGTCAGCCATGCTACCATAAGCTTCTGACTGGCTTTACTATGGCATGAGCTAATATTTACGTACTTACAGCTCGTGCCATCGCGAGAGAAGAAGAAGTATACTTATTGATGCGATAAGCAGTCAATAATGGAATTAGGGAATGCATTATATTGCTAGGTAATGTTGACATTTGCTTCACTATCCATTTGAGAATAAACTTTAAGTGATGCATTCAATTAATAAAATATACCACACCACCTAAGTACACTAAATATAAACAATATTAAAATTGTTAGGTACTTAACTGCGTCAAAAACTAACGAAAAGTAGTGTTCAATAATTATTTACTTAAAACTACTCATGTTCATGTAGAACACCACAAATATTGAGAAAACTAAAGTTTTAAATATTTATATTTATCGAACTGTTGTGAATATTAAATGTGGTAAAGTTCCAGTAATTTTCTCAAAGCAACTCTGTCGTTGATCTCTTGTACATTCACAGTGTAAACACAATATATCACGTTTAGTTTATTGGTTGCATCAAAGCAAGTCGTTCTAATTTTACTTACTAACATGTTTCTAAGTAAACTTTATGCAAGCAACCGGGACGGCAGAAGTTTTAACGACATTTTATGTGAATGTTGCGACAGTACTTACCTTCTTGTTTATTTCAAAGCAAATGCTTTCTTTTTGTTACCTTCTTTTCGGTTTATTGTATCTAATGATGCTCACAAGACATGCATGAAGTTACCTAAAGAGATAAATAGAAGTGAGTGAGTGTCGGTGTGATATTGCTTAGTATCTTTTAACACTGTGGACACTAAACATATGTAGATATTTCTTCATGTGAGGAAACCCTTCATCTAAATGATAGCCAAAAAAGTGTAATTCGAAATGACTACTACAACGCAGTCTAATTTATTTCAATAGTGTACCTATTTGAACATGCTCCATTTTTTCAGTGAGATTATTGTGTTTACATTATACATTATACACACACATTATACAAACATAAACTTACGCCTTCTTCCCATGACATGATGATGATGATGAAACAGAAACTACAGAACCCTACCTGCTACGATCCTTATCTACTCCCTTTGCATCGTTTATGTTTATATAATATCTGGTCATACACCCTCACCGGCGTTTCCACTCTCTCATTATTGTATTTCCGAAGTATGAATCGCTGCAGATTATGGGCGGAGGTGTTCCACGTGTCTGCGAGCGGCGCAGGCACGGTGAAGTGGCAGCAGGTGTCCGAGGACCTGGTGCCCGTCAACATCACCTGCATCCAGGACTCGCCCGAGTGCGTGTTCCACATCACTGCCTACAACTCGCAGGTCGACAAGATCCTCGACGTCAGACTATTACAACCCGGTACGTTATAAATAAACTTCCCTTTGCTGATAAGTAAATATGGGCAGATACACATACATCCGCCAACCCGCACTAGGCCCGCGTGGTGGCCCGCGTGGTGGCCCACTCTGTCTCTCACAGAGACGAGGCCTGTGTCCCATCAGTGGGAACATTATAGGCTGATTATGTAAGCAATACGTAACAAAATATCTCGAAATATGATAACTTATAATAACTTATGATAACTTTGATGATAAGAAAATATTAAGTTACTCCTGAAGGGACTACTAAATCAAAGCCAGAATAAAATTATCTTATAGGGTTATTTTTAGTAGCACATACGTAATAACGGATAAATAAGTATCCTAATTGTTTTAGGTTCCAAAATTGGCAAAATATAGGTTTTTCTATGTACAAGTTCCTTTCGGATATTTGTATTTTTTTCTACGCATTCTATCATGAGCGCCCTTTTTAATATGTTTCACGTAGTTCAATATTATGTAAACCAACATCAATACTGACGTTCCTTGCTTTATAACAGTCAGCTAAAAATAGTCGTACTAATGTAATATCGACATAAATCTCCTGTCTGATAAATGGCTACAAATTGTGGGCTACTAATAATACCACGTGTAGGCTAGCCGCCTACTGAACGGTTTAAATGTGAGCAGTGGGACTTTACAGCTGTCCGTGTCATAATGTTAGCTCTAAGTTATTAATCCATAACACTAGTAGGATCAACACAACAAAGATGCTTGCTTGTGCTCTGAAGATTTGGCAATCATGTTAAAAGTATAAAAAATACATTAGGTTTTTGATGATGGAGTAGTATTCAATTAAATTGGTTAATGTTTAGAGACGTAATAATGCACATTTAAAATGACAAAACCCTGTAGTGAAATCTACATATTTGGTTTCAAAATCAATCTCACTACACTATTCCATTTTAACGCCGTATTTATGACTGACATACATCATCGTACATTATGGACGTAAAAAATAGTTCCCGAAATAAACAGTTTTGTAACAAACGTGGAGATTACTGACAGTGCAACACCTACATTTTACGGGGGCAATTCGGCAGACACGACGTGAGCGGCTCTAACCTAGTTTTAAATTTACACTGGATAGTTAGACGAGTAATCGGCTGAATTCACCAACACGTACAGACGTCCGATACATTACTTCCTTCACAAGCTCACAGTATTAAAACTGTTGCTGAACCCGTTAAGAGTAATATGAAAACAACTTGCGTCTCCATAACTATTGATTTTATTGCTAACTCTACTTCTGGTCATGCAACCACTATTTTATTTACATTCATTCATGGCAAATTCGATTTACATAATGCAACACCAGCTATATGGAGTTATTTGAAAACAACAACTGAATAAACAAGTTCTACCCGACAGTGATTTTACGTCTTGCAGAGATCGAAAAATTTACCAATCATTTCATTGCTTAGTTTTACGAATACTAAATCTCTCAATCGTACCAATGATGGCGTTGAAAAGTGCTCTGGCCCTATTTCCTAATTTGCATATTTGTTCTCGAGATAAGATAACATAACACACTGTCTTCGTGCCCTAATATCGGCAACTTTAGAATTAGTACCATAGATTAACTTCATCGAATACATCAATGAATTCTCGTTCCAGGCACTCGCATCGGGCAAGCGTCCGAATGTTTCGTGTACTGGAAGGATCCCATGACTAACGACACATGGGGACTGAACTTCACCTCTCCCATTGATGCCAAACAATTCAGAGAATGCTGTGTAAGTATCATAACTGTAAGTTGACAAAGAAAAATACGGTCGTATAAATTAGAAGTATTTATTTACTGATATAATTCACGAAATTTATGTAAATTAATGAATTCTTAAAAGTAGAAACCAATACATAACTGAAAACAAACCTTAATAGTCAAAGGATTCAATTTCATCATGCATGTTGTCAGTATAATGACAGAACAATAGAATATACTCGTAAACGAGCTACAAAACAATGAAGTGTAGATTCTTGTTTACTTGTAATCAATTATCAATTTTTATCATTATAGTCACCATCATTCAAATTCTCCCGCAAGGCTTCGTCGAGCTACAGCCTCAAGCTGGAACCGCCGGGCAACAAGCAAAAGTTCAAGGCTAAGAGGAAGCCGCTCTCTACACCCGCCAGCCCCAATCGATCTAGGTAATGTAAAAAAAGTAATTCGATCAATAAATATAAATAAATCGATTAGGCTGGATTTCCACCAAAAATACAATAAGTGCATTGCTCAACACACTATCTGCTTCCATCCACGAGCAAGTTAATTAAACCGTTGCATCAAGCTATGAAAGGATCTATTACAATATATAGTTACGAGTGCCTACAAGTCAGACGCCAGAAAGATTTACTAATATAACATTTAGGATATTATCAGTGCTGTTCTGTAATTGAGTCTCTAAGATTACTAAATTATTGATACTCAGCCACATCTATTCCAACTGAACCTAAAGACCGGTATATTATTGTTGATCCCAACATAATTGGCAATAGGCTAAGCTAAACTTGTTGTGTGATTTTGAAACAAGTGTGAGTCCATACTAGTACAATGCAACGCTGCACGCGACTATTGCATAAGCTTAGCTCTAACCATAAGTTCTGTTACTCACAGAATGCACCTTTGTGATTGTAGCCTGAACTACCGCGAGCCTCAGTGCACATGCATGTCGCAAGAACAGTACGCACGACTGAGAGCACAGGACCCTCGCTACCGTGAGTATATTTTGAACTATTGAATTTAAAAAATTATAAGTCTAGGTTTAATGAATAATTAATAGAAAAGTAACCAACACCCAGCACATTGAGTTTATTTTATACCACATCTAGAGAACATAATATTAATGTAGTATATTCCAACTGTAGGACGATGTAGGTTTTTCAGAGAAAGGAGATTTTGAGAAACGTGAAGAGTGGAGTCAAATCATGAGAGATATTACGATTGCAGTTGGAGTATTCTCTTGTGGGATTGCACGGGACAAATACTGTATTTTTGCGCATTATAGGGACTGAGGACATTAGCGATTGCAATAAGGTTTCCAAACATAAGGTGCGTTGTTTTTTGCGGTTACCAAGCATCATTTCATCATCATAGTTAAAACTCCACTCCAAAGACCCCCGCACCACCTGACCTCTACATACCCCCGAAAAAAATACATGAAGTGAAGTGATCGCTCGGCGATACCATACTTCTCGTTTTTACCATTTAATGATACTAACTGGTATAGGTTCATCGACCCTGCCCCGAACCACGACTCGCGCAAACGAAACAGAGGGAGGCGCGGCAGCTGGTACTACTGGACGCTCCGAGAAGGTTGCTGCCGCTACATCGTCAACCTCGCTGTATGACAACGTGGCCAACGCGCAGCCCGCACACCAGCCGCCACCAAAACGTCAGTATATTTGATTTAAACATAACTTTTAAAGCATTTTTAATAATGCATTGCTTTTACAACATCCCACGGGCTAAAACCGTCAAAACTGTTTAGCCATGAAAGCTTTGCAAACAGGCAGTCCGACCTTTGTATTAATAATGTTAGTGTGGATCCTTGAGTAACACGGGAGGGGCTTAAGGCTAAATAATAACAGCTGCACGGGTCGATCGAAGGTTAAGTAGCGCTTGCCGCAGTCGGTTTGTGGATGGGTGACCATCCATAACACATCGAGGTACGGAGTGGCCGTGCCTCAGAAAGCACGCTAAGTTGTTGGTCCCGGCGGTCATTGAAAGGTCTTTGTGTAGTCAGAAGTCTGAAAGTCTGACAACCTGTCAAGCCAAGGTTTATCATGTTACCCAGTAACTGGGCTGTGGTGCTCAGATTGGCAGTCATTCTATGTAATACTGCTGGTATAAAGCCGCATCCCGCTAGGTAGATTGATTGGGTCCATGAGTGACACAATCATTGTATAATTAAAACACCTTATTTACTCACAAACATCATCGCTGTTATAAGGAAGTGGTCCTGCGCCTATCTAATAGTTTTTCTCTCGATTTCAGCGGCATCACGACAGGCTGACGCATCGCAGCCTCCAACACGACCACCAAAGTCACAAGAGACGTCTACCATGACCACTAATACTTCCACTGCGCCCAAGACTGTCACTGCTTCAGTGGGAACACATGGCACTAACGTAAGACAAACATTAGCAGATGATTACAAAATGCTAAACCTATCATTATTGTAAAAGAAGGAAGTCTTAAGTTATTAACTTATTAGCGGTTTTGGACGTAAATTTCTTGCAGACATGTAAAAAGTTATGACATTCATCTTTGTTAGGCGGTGGTCAACCAACGGTCATTAGTAAGATGTTTGAAAATATTCGATCTCAGATACCAATTATGAGGCTACTATTCTGATAAAATTCTATATAGTTTGTGCTGGTGCAAGGTAAGAAGAATGTTGAGTTGTTCGAAACAACAAAAAGTACTCAAAAAATCCCAAGATACCTGATAATCATGTTCCTCTATCATCAGACAAACGAAGAATCACAGACAGGCGGTGTGGGTGCTGCAGCCCAAGCCCAGCACACTCAAGACCTGAAGTCGGAGGGAGTGCAGGCTGGCGGGACCCTCACGTCTTCCAAGTCCTCGGCCACATCCACGCGCTCCGGCAAAGAACACCTGCAGCACATGCCCAAGAGCATTGACTACGGAGATGGCAATGAATCAGTACGTTTTACTCATTTAGAATACCTACTATTTATTTATTGTGCAGCTGTGTTCGGTACAGTACTTTTTATGTAGGTGTACTATAGATGTATAGTACGCCTACATAAAAAGTACTGTGGCCTGTATTAATAAACAGCTAAAATATTCAAGACCAATATTCTGGAAAACTTAAGGAAAATTGAATAAAGCAAGAATTGGACACGGCTACTTCTAGTTGTATTGAACCAGAACAAAAAATATGATATGTTAATAATCTCTTTGGAAACTCAACAGGACTGTATGAATTTTCAGTCCCGTGAATCGGACAGGCATGCTGCTCATCATCACAACGTGATCAATAATAACACATCGGGATCGCGACGCACAAAGTCCAAGAGCACTGAAGACATGAATATGGGTGAGTATATGGTTTCTTCATCAAGCAACTTTGAAAACGAGTTTAACAGACAAACAGACAGACAGATAAACAGACTAGGCTGCTTTAACCGATTCCTAATAATAAGTATTTAATGACAATTTAACGAAAAATGGTAGGAAAGCGTTCAGCACCCCCTAAAAAAAACCCTCGGTGTATAACTAATGTGCACACAACACACCGCGCATTTTTTTTTAACAATGCTATTAATGATATCATTGCTTATTACAATTTAACTATTGAATATAGCAATGATAGTAAAAACCATAAGTTGCTTGATGCTTTAAACGAGTGGAAAATCCTTCGATTCCAAAATCTGACATACTCTGATTCAATGCGCCTATATCATAAGATCATTTTTACCGATTGTCTACCAACTACTCTTCTAGACCAATTCAACGGAGCTACGGTTTATAAGGCCGAGTTTCTTGACCACCTCTCTGCTCCAAACATCAACCAAAAGTCATTTATCTAAAATAGGCTGAGCACTTTTCGAACGTCAAAATTACATAAGACAGTCCCATCCTTCACCACTTCCTAGTGCTTTCGCTGGTAAAAAGAAGTGGTGTGACAAACTCCCCAGCAGCACAGCTGGCTGTTCAGTTAGAAAAACTTGACTCTTTACAATAGTAGTCTATGTTCTTCATCTCTAATTCAACAAAGTATCAAGACCCGTTGAATGAGCCCAAACACGATATGTTTGCTGTAAGTTGTTGAAGAGTTGGTTAATCCTCAGACTTTCCTTGCTGCAGAATCAGGTCAAACTATTACAGTAAATTTTAAGTTGATCGGACGAATGAAAGTTATATAAGTTACCTTTGTGTGGCTAAGATTCAATCAGAAAAGACCTGATTGTCTTCAAAATAACTGAACTGATCTTCATGAAACATAGCTAAGAACGACTCCGATTAAACCAGCCTTCCAATAAGAAAAACTGAATTGAAATCGGACTACCCCTTTAGGATTGACGATGCCATAGACAGAAACGATCACAGAACGTCGTAGCCGTAACTTATAACACGCCTTTTTAACGTCGGGAGTTAAAAAGTATTTCAATGTCAATTTATCTAACCACGTTTTTAGCTTTACGAGTAGTGGATGTTTACTACTCGTAAAGCTAAAAACGTACACAGTCGTAAATAGAATCCAAATTTGCCTACACGTTTTAAGTAAGGATCGCTGCTGATCCATACAATCATGTAGAAGTAATGTAAGAGTTATTTTAAACGTGTACATAATAAAAGTACCTATTTATGGAACGGTTATATCCTTTATTTCATCTAAGTACTTATAAATTACATTTTTAAATATTTTTATAAACAAAAAGATAAAAAACGCCTTTCACGAGGTTCTCATCATGCGGGACGGTTATGTCAACAATCATTGCGCGCCGCTCTGATCGATCCACCACCACTATATCAGGCTTATTGGCAACAATATTCCTTAACAGTTATACTCGTATATTATTACGTTTATTAAAACACGAGTGTTACTATGTTTGATTTCATAATTAGAAACGATATGAGAGTAGATAAATAGCTTTATTTTACAATTATCATCTTTCTTTCAGACGCCAACACTCTCAAACGTATGCTGAAGCCGATGCCATCAACAGAGAGTCCAGTAACATCGCCAGAGATGGGCAGGCGAAGGTACGGTGGCGCGCCCCCGTGCCCGCCGTCCTGCGGGTCGCACAGCCACCGCCAACCGCAGCACATGCACCACGGACACTACTCGCACATCGTCAACAACAACAGTCGCCAGAGCTCGCAGCGGTACGTACTGTAGCTAGGTTAGAAGAGTGGGTTTAATGAGTAGGATTCGGATCTTTTCTGGTTACCACTACTGCCGTGTGCCTTTAAACGTTGTCACATCATGGTAAGATTGGCTCCACCTAAGAATACGAAAATATACTTAACTTTAAAAAAAAAAACCAAGATAATCAACATAACATAGATATACATATTTACAATACATGTATTTTATACGTAATAGTCGTGTCGGGTCTCTTTAACAAAAGCATACAGACTAAATTATCGTTTACTAAATTAAAACCCAACGCCCGAGCTGATTTTCTGATTTTACCAAAAAGTAGAATTAAGTATGGGAAAAAAGTTTTTAAAGAGCGCAATAAAAGATAAGTCCAGACGCCAGCAGGTCAAGCTATACCCGAAAGCTGAATGCTTCAGAAATAAAGTTGAACATCTATTAAAGAAATTTGACAGATTGTAATAACTTGATGTGCTGGCGTCTGTACAACAAAATTCCCTCATCTATAAAAACAAATTACACTCACAATGCATTAAAGACTCAAATATTTGAATATTTAATCGCAAATAAGTCCTTTTCTGAAACTAAATGCATTGAATGGGAGTCATGATAATTGATGCAGTGATGGTTGTGACGAACTTCATATTTATAATTTAACTTAGAAACATTGTCCTCATGTGTGGCTTTGTGTAAAGAAAGAAAATTTATTTAAACCAAAACCAAAGGTGATTTGCCCAGTACAGATGGGTGAAACGTAATATGAAACGTAAGACACGTTGAACCATATTCGCATAGTTATTGTGTTATAGTTCACGTTGCATTGCATACGTCTGGACGGCTCATTTGCGTTACATTTCATGTTATGTTTCACCAATCTGTACCGAGCATAAGGTACTTTGTCACCAACCAAGTACAGCAGGGTAATAGCGTAACACACTATTAGTATTATTGACGTGTAAAAGTGTTGGACGAACCTACTTACAAAATAAAATCATTTATCATTTAATATGGCTCAATGGCTTTCATTTTAACAGTTCTACAACATTCATTGCGTTATTTACATTGTTGACCAGACAAATTCGAACATATGAAGCAATAGATTATCAATATCCTTCAAAATGATTCAGATTGAGATTAATACTGTGTTACGCAATTCCGGTTCAGATTGCTTTTGTTTCTTTCCTGCCCATCTCTGCGAACGGTAAATGTTTCCTCAAAACAACCTGTTACAAGAAAATGTTTTGATCAGAAAGCTATAATTTACGTCTTTTTCACAGTCGTGGCGTTGGGGTCGGCGCAGCGCCTAGCGGTTATCCTGGCCGTGGCTTATATCTAGAGCTGGGTGGAGGAGAGCGCGACATGTCTCCACCGTCTGATAATGTGATGTTCGACAACCAGTGCTATGCCACCACGCCATCTTCGTCAAATGGAAACTCAGACCAAGAACCCTGTCAACGCCGCGATTCGAGACAGCCGCACCATCATTCGGTGAGTATTGAAAGTTCTACTAGGTACACTAAAATACTGATAATGTTGTTTTAATAAACATAACAAATGTTCTCGCTTAGCTTCATTTTAGTTGAGATCGAAAGTTAGTGGATCTCGTAAAAATATGGTCAAATGTCAAATTGTATTGTAGCGTTCCAAACGGTAGCTAAGAACGTAGCTTGTTGTGCTAAGACTGTATATATATAAATCTTTGATATTTGTAAATATCTGCTTTTAAAAACGATGTGCATTTAAAAAAAAACAGAAGTCATAATAATCAAATTAGGTCGAGAATCAGCACTTTTTGAACGTCAAAATTATATAAGACAGTTCCTCAAAACGCCCGCCCTTCACCACTTCCTAGTGCGACAAGGTGAAAAGAAAAAGTGGCGCAACAAACTCCACTGCAGTACAGCTGTCTGTTAAGTTAGAAGAATTTGATTCTATACTTAATAATAAGTATATAATTTGGGTCTTTATAGTATGCGAAGTAATTAACATTACTATACACAAAAAATATTAAATTATTTGCTATATGTCAGCTAGCACAAGCCGGCCATATATACCAACAAAAAAATTGAAAACTATACTCAATCAGAATGAAACACGTAGACAGAACTTAATACCTTCATAAAAGCCTCCAGACAAAAAGGGCGTTTTAAAAATTCTGGGCGGAGTTTTAAAAACTCAAAACATTTATTTCAATTAATCCATTTTACAAGAACTTTTGGCGTGCCTGCTTACGCATGTGCAATGCTGGATTATATTCATAATAGCTATAAAACAAACCTTCATTTTAAAACGCAGAAATTTATTTTGCTGACTTACATGTTTTTGCATCAGAAGCCATGCTTGTCTCGTCAAGCTTCCCAGTCGAGTGCTACTCCAGCGCCAGGGTCGCCCACTTCCCGTCTGCTGCTGGAGTACGAGATGCATTTGAGGAACACCCTCGCCAAGGGCATGGATGCTGAGAGTTACAGCCTGCACACTTTCGAGGCATTGTTGAGCCAAAGCATGGAAGATTTAGGTAAGTTATTCTTATACGAGTTTTGTATAAAAGGTCTTTATAAAAAAGGGTTTAACCAATAAGTTGAGTTTGGCGTATTCTTATAGTCAGATAAAAAATACAAGATCTTGCAACAGGCTGCCTTTCTATGAATGTAAGATGGGTCTTCCTCCACCTTTATTATCCATTTCGGAAACACGAAATACCACTAATATTCTTGAAACGCTGTCAATATGATTTGATGTGTTCTATTATCGGATTTCGATAAGGATACCTTTAGAATCCCGGTTTTCTACCCTTCAGGAGTCCTTATGACCTGAACCTCCACATTATTAGAAGTGCTCAATGTAAAATTTTTATGTTATTGTTGTGTATTGAGGTAATGGCCATCGCGGTGTGAAGAAAGAAGCCGTTGTTTTCTGCAATTTAATATGAGTTCATACTTATCAGACTGTTGACAGCAGTGGTGGCCCAGTGGTACCGGCCGCGACTTACGGGTTGTAGGTCGTAGGTTCGAACCTAGCGAGGCGCTTTACTTTGTATAAATAATTTCATCACCACTGCTCTCAAAAGGGTGAAGGAAACCGGCATGTAAACCTAAGAACCAAAAATTCGAACACATGTAACATCTACCAATCCGCACTGGGGCCGCTTGGTGGATTATGGCCTACTCCCTCTCACTTTGAGGAGACCTATGTCCCAGCAGTGGGAACATTATAGGCTGATTATGTATGTTATATAGACTATTGACTTATATTTTATCATAACATGAGATAATGCCATGCAGTTCGTGTCGACGTGAGAATATTTCATATTCGTTTTGAGACGTCAAAGTTTGGTTTTAATTTTCAAAACAAACACTAACGGATATATTCATGTTGACCTAGAATACAACGACAACGTGTCATCTTCCAATCAACGAAGTCCTTACCCACCGAGACGACGTGAGTATATACAATGAGTAAACAAGAATTTTACAATTACAAAACTTTGGCTTTTTGACACTTTTAAAATTTTCAAAACAGCATGCAACCAACTTTGATAAATCTGACTTTAATATTAAAATACATTTTTTACAAAATATACTGCACACGATTTAACTTTGTTTGTATTTAATTTGAACCCTGTTTTTGTTTTGTTGAGGACCGACCCAAGAATCAATTCTACAGTCTTTGAGACACCTTAAGGAGGCAGCGTTAAGGGACAGAGGTGATAAAAATTTATTATTTATTGTATGATTGGTATCATTGCATTATCGTGTGTATCTATGCAATATGTACCTATGTTGGAATGTTAATGACTATGTATCCTATTAACCTAATCCGTTAATTGTTTTGTTTGTTTTCTTTTTACCATGAACATTTCATTTGGTTCTTGTAAAAGGAATAGCATGTTACCCACATATCTATATTTTTCACATACTATAATTATTTTTTGCCAGCTATGGGATGAACCAATTAAACGTTATTCTTAACAACTCATAATTTAAAAAAAAATATGAATAACTTAATTGATTCATTTAGTCCATAGAATAATTATCTGAACAACACACAGTATGTTTTAAACCCATAGTTATATTTTTAACCCACGTAGATTTTTAAGTTACCACGTATCATTTATGTAGTCAGTCAAACAAAGAGATGCGTATACAGGCAGCTAACTTCCAACTAAGTAGGTACTTTTAAATATTAAATTGCGTATGCTGAGCAGGTAGTCAAGTCGTTGTCATCACTCTTCAAGTGTGTCCTACTGTAAGCTTGTAATTCCCATAAGCATACCCTAAGACCTCGGGGTATGCATTGTTTAAAAAGTTATTACAGACGCCATAATAGTGAATATAGAACATGTAGTGGAAAGTTTTTTTGCCTGTGTACCTAACTAACTATTTTGTTGACTCTACATATTAGTAACACCTCTCACGGTATCTACTGATTATACAAATCAAAGTCATATTATTATGTTCCTGTAAGAAAATGCAGTCATGAGTTAAGTACAACAACATTTACTTACAGTACAACAACTTTAAACTAAATTTTAAATAACATACAACCCTGTATAGCATTGTGACGTTAGTAGTAGGTATCATTTATTATTATACGGGTCCTCAAAAAAAAAAATGGTGAAAGTAAAGCAAGCGACTTCTATTTGCCAATATGATTATCTGTGCGCGGTTGTTACAAAAAATCCAACTAAGACCTATTTATTTTTTATTCCCAACAAAATGTGAATTTTATTTGACATTTACATATGTATAGAATTATGAAGGAAAAAAGAAGCCAAAATAAGACACAAATAAAATAAATCTAAAAAATAAAAAAGCATACCTACATAAAATAAAATAATATCTATAATTTAACAAATGCTGAATATAAACCGTTTGTCACATTTGTCAATAAAAAGTTTTCATTCAATAGGTTGCATGATAAAAAAAAGTTTTCTTATTGGTTGCAAAATGAGTAAAAAATTATATTAGGCCAGAAAAGCACCGAAAAGAAACAAAAATATTCGTTTTTATTTTACTTAAACGGCTACACGAGCAATGGAATGATCACTTAAAAATGAAATTCCTAGTGTGGGCAACGTTTTATGTAAAAAAAAAAAAACTTAAAACCTTATTTAACTAGAAAACAGGTTTTATACGAAATGTGTGCTGGAAATGTAATTTTGACTAATGAATAAATCTTGGTGTCCGGAAAGAAGCAGCGTCCCAGTGTTCGGGAGGAGGGAGCCGATCTTCAACATTACCGCTGCCGCATCGCCTTGGCGTCGAGAGACAGCATAGCGCGAGGTCTGACCGCGATGGATACTACAGGTTTATATTATTTCCTACCTTATAGTTGACGTAAAATAAGTAGACACACAACCCCTAGTTGGGCAATATTAAGAGATATTTTTATATCAGTTAGACCATTTTTACACCTCTAGAAAAACTTTGATGAAATAAATACTAGTTCCATATGCAAATTGCAAGGGTGCAAGAGTTGAGTTTTCAATATTCAGATAATTTTATTTCAAGGAGCTTAAATAAATCGATAGTACATACTAATTCCATGCTTTTAACTATGGAACTCGTGGGTTTTGAACTTTCTACCTATTTACTCATTATCAATTGCTGGCCATTTATAACGATGGCTATAAAACGAAAATAAAAATGACAATATTTTTCGCGCTATGAATAAATTCAGTACTTTATTTTTTTCTTAGAATCTTGGTCATTTTATTTTTAGATGGTAATGAATTTGTAAAATGCAAAGAATTTTAATGATAGTTATATTTTCAGTGATCGCAATGAGCTGATGCGCGAACGAGAGCGGGAGCGAGAGAGGGGTTACTTGAGTGATCACAACACCAGGTTTGTTGAACTAATATTATGAGTTTATGAAGGAGTGAATAACAGAATAAGAGCAACAATAAAAACAGCTCGGAAAATATTTGACTCATTGTATTTTCCCACATTTAAACCTAAATTAGTATTGGTATGAATAATCACCGAATAAACGCAAAACAGGAATCTTTGAAGGTACTAATAGTATGATGTGTTTAAACAAGCATTGCTTACAAAATTGCTCGTACAGTTTCAGTCAACGTTATCTGACCCACCCTAAAAACAAACAACTTTGGACTCCCTGCCTGTAACATTAAGGTTTATTCAATTTATATGAGCTTAACAGACAAGTGCTCGAGGACTCGATGAACAATACAATAACAATTCAAATTAATTTATTGGTGTAATTTTTGGTACATTTTACATGAGATCTTAATAATAAAAAATCAGTTCCTCAAAAATCTACCTTAAAGGTGTACACTCTTTCACTTTCACACAATTCGTATTATTATAAAAAAAAGAACAATCAACATATTAAAATAAAATTATTACAACAAAACACAACATAACATAATTAATGGAAATAAAGATAATAATAATACAATGTCAAAATTAAATAAATATCAATGTCAAATAACTTACAATTTATCATTAAGGAATTCGTCAATAGTATAATAACATTTTTCCAATAATAGATGTCTTAATTTGTTTTTAAATTGAATATTATTTAAGTCCTTGATTCTATTAGGTAATTTATTAAATATTTTTGGAGCCATGCAAAGTATGCTTTTGTGCATCAAGGCGGTCTTTGATTGTCCAAGGTATAATTCATGTCTATATTCTTGTCTAATCATTTTATAGCGATGTTCAGATGCTTTTCTGAATAGATGCATGTTATTTTTAACAAATAAAGCAGTCTCAAATATGTACAAGCAAGGTAAAGTCATTATTTTTAACAATACAAAATAAGGTTTGCAACTATCAGTTATTTTTATACCGGTAATAGCTCTAATGCATCTTTTTTGTGATTTGAAAACCATGTCCCTATTGCAGGACGAATACAGACACGCAAATTTGATCTTTATAACGTTAGCATTAGGTTATATGTTATAACTACTTGTTATAATATAATTAATGTAATAGCTTATTTTAATGATTCCGTTCAAGTAATTCTGGTCTCGTGATCTGTGTATAAGACAGAGAAAAACAAGGTGCGGGATCAAATCCTGCGACGATAATATTGTTTTGCTTTCAATTTAGAATTTATTCCAAAACTATTTCTTGTATTATAATAAAGAACTATTATAGACGGATAATCTTCAAATATAAACTTTGTAAAATGGTAATATTTTCGCTTAACTTGTAATAAGTGGGTAGTTGAAAAATAAATATTATTTATTATAAAACTGGTATTCAAATGCTACTAAGGGTATGCAGTGACTACGCTCAAACATATTTTACCTTGCCTTACTAAATTGCAAAAACAACGTCTCTTTACCATTTTTTATATAGATGAATTTATTATCTACCTCACGAAGCAAATATATTTTTTACTTCGTATTCAATCATTCTTGGTAAATATAAATTCTGTCAACTTAAAGTTTATCAATTTACCCACCTGTTTACAAGATAAGTTATTAGGCGTAAATCATATTGGTCGTTCTTTAATAATGCAAGTAATATTGTAGAAATGAAAACAAATTAAAAAAGAAACTGATAATATAGGTGGACTGTATTTTCGAACCCACATGTTGTTCGTCGCCAATCCAGCATCAAACCGCTAAGCCACAAGAACTTGTTGGAAATACGCGAAATTAAAGATTGGGTTGTAATTATGTAGTTTGACTTATAAGCTTTTCAACTTTAATGTCAACGAGATAATGATTAAAATAGCTTAACAAAATGATATATAACGCCGGTGGCTCCGACAATGTTGGGTGGGTTTACCTTAACGTTACGTGTTAAAGTTGAAATTTGCGTGTCTGTATTGATTGTATTTATTCATCGAGTCCTCGAGCACTTGTCTGTTAAGCTCATATAAATTGAATAAACCTTAATGTTACAGGCAGAGGGACCAAAGTCGTTTGTTTTTAGGGTGGGTCAGATAATGTTGACTGAGACTGTACTAACCGAAAAAATATTCTGGTTACCGTTACTTTTTTTTCCTGTATGGCATCTCGCAGTTCAATCTATGAGGTTGTCGTCTGCTTAACCGGGCTTGCCTATGGATGCCTCAATAAATGAAGGCTTCCAGCCAAGGCTTAAAAAACTTAAAAATTAAGCGACTACACGCTAAAGGCACCCGGACCCCGGACCTCGGATTAGGGCGTCGCTGGGGGAGGACAGGAAGGGGCAGGTTGGATCGGAATTAGGGCACCGTTACAATAATTCTCCATAATTTTAATTGCTTTTCTGTCTGTGCGGGCCATAAAGACTATTTATGACATAACAGTCCTAACAATCGATTATAGTAACGAGACGATATGCGGGGTGAACCATAAAAATATCTATAGATATTTCCTTTTCTGATCCATAAGTAATTAAGAATGGAATATTATTTCTATTCTTAATTACCTACTCCATTTTTTACTGTTTTTTCGTTTGTCAGGGTGGTTTCGAGTAAACAACCTTGACTCAGCATGACGAAGTGCTAACTCGCTGTATAGAACTACTAAGATTTTCTCTACAAAACAAAAACAACTTGCAAAGCCTCAAAAAAACCAAGCAATATGGTTTAAACTTAGTGTTTTTTCGTTCTGTGTACTCGTATAGGTAGAAGTTTTTTCTAAATGTCCACCTGTTCACATAACAGGTAGTTATTTTTAACCTGTATTGATTTCTCTCTCTCTGATGAGTGTTCCCTAAAAATTATTAACCTTATTCCAATTCAGCTTGACAGACTCATAGTCTTCACCGACATTGCTTGTCGTAGACTGTTGTATAGAGGTGTTTCTGGTGTGTTTTGTGAGCAAAATATCAAGAACACTACGTCTGATCGCCCTTTGGCAAACCTGGAGTTAGGATAGTCAGCAGGACGAAGTACGGTAGCATAGGCAAACATTTCGATTAGTTTGTGCTATACAAACTAATCGAAAGATATTAAAAAATCACCATTCCTTAGCAGCTTTATGCATAGCAACCAATAGCTTTTCCAGTAATTTTCAGTAGTTAAATATACACTCGAGAGCAATGAATCCGGGTCACTTAAAGAATGTTAAAAATCTCGGAAACTAAAAATGATAGGTTAATGCAATAAATTGTATTTAATAGACAATGTAATACTCCTTAAATGAAAGTAAAAAAAATATGAGTCACCATACATTTTATTAACACAAAATTATATAAAGAAAAAAACTGCTGATCTCTCCTTAAAACAAAAATAGGAAACATGAAATTTTTGAACTTTATTACGATTTTCTTGAATTTTAATACTTCGTATTGCCTCCTCGTGCTTCCATTACTGCGTTTACGCGGTTTGGCATGCTGTACACCAAGTTCCTTATACGATTTTGGGGAATATTCTCCCATTCCTCTGTGAGAGCAATTATGAGCTCACGAAGCGTGATTGGGGGAGGGTTTCGTTGTTTTACGCATCTGCCTAGCTCGTCCCAAGCATGCTCGATCGGGTTGATATCCGGGCTGCCCGCTGGCCACTCCATACGAGTAATGTTCATCTCTTGAAGGTAGTCATTCACAATCCTACCTGTATGAGGTCGGGCATTGTCATGCATAAATATAGCATCCTCACCTAAATTGACCATAAATGGACCAACGTGATCATTGAGGATTTCTTCCACATATCTTACGCTAGTTAAAGAGCCGTTTTCTATGATCACCAGCTCTGTGCGACTTTCAGAAGAAATTCCGGCCCACACAAGTACAGACCCACCACCGTAGGCTACTTTTTCTTCGATGCATGCTTGCTTGAATCTTTCCCCTGGTCTTCGATACACTCTGTGTCTTCCATCGTGCTTGTAGAGCATAAATTTTGATTCGTCGGAGAACATAACTTTTGACCAATCTTCAATACTCCAATTTACGTGGCTCTGGGCATATCTTAGTCTTGAAATACGATGCCCACGCTCCAGTTTAGGGCCGTTTGCAGGTCTAAGGGGTTTTAAGTTAGATTCAGCAAGCCGACGTCTTACTGTCCATGCACTTGGGTTACTTCCTCCGAGGCGTCGAAACTGATTTGTGAGTTCAGTTCCTGTGAGAAAGCGATTTCGAAGCATGGTGTTCACCAAGTATCGGTCTTCTCGTGCTGTGGTACACCTGGTTCTGCCCGTTCCTGGTCTGCGTAGGTTAGAACCAGTTTCTTCGTAACGTCGGAGAACTCTTTGTACTGTTGACAGCGACACACCGACAGTCCTGGCTGTATCGCGCTGACTCCGGCCGGTTTCCAGCATTGTAAGTATTCTGGTGCATTCTTCAGGCGTAAGCGACATAATTTCAGCTTCATCAACATGGTTTATGTACCCACATAAATGACAGATTACAAACAAAAGCAAAACCAAATGCTGTAATTTCGTAGTTCCATCTTCGAAAGTGGCCCTTTTTCAAATTTGATTTTTTTATGATATAACTTTACAATAACTAAGAAGTTTTAATACCTTCATTTAAGGAGTATTACATTGTCTATTAAATACAATTTATTGCATTAACCTAGCATTTTTAGTTTCCGAGATTTTTAGGATTCTTCAAGTGACCCGGATTCATTGCTCTCGAGTGTAGATCGTGATAACAACACTTCGTTTCATTTGTTTCAGGGACAGGGTTCGAGATCGTGATCAAGGATATCTAAGCGATCACCAATCAAGGTTAGTACCGACACAGTTTCAAGAAACATTACCCTCCTTTTGGTCTTCCCTGCAGTCGGGTAGACGGTATTACACCACTAAATAATAATTCAGGTTTTATAAATTTGTTTAAAGACTCACCCTAAATTGGGTAGAGGTGAAAGATTTTTCAAATATAATGACTTTTTAGAGATGCGCGTTTGTTTCAAGCCCAGTGTTACTTTATTTAAACCAGTTTTATTTACAAGTTGTGTAAAACTTTGGTTAGTCACTTAAATATGGAAGTTTTAGAGTGCCTGAGAGTTATGGGATTAAATTAAATATCAAAAGAGATTTCGCAACTTTCCGGTACCAATTACATTTTATTTTTAAATCAATACTTACTCAGAATATTTTGCAATATTGATTAATTAGTTAATTAGTGCTTACCACACTAGGCATGTATACGTGTATGGCTTTGTATACCAAGTAAAAGTGAAGACAACCTATTTTAATTTAGGGCGGGGCTCAGAAAACTTGATCAATCTTAAACTTCATCTATTTTGAACTTAACGTGTTTACTTATACCAAACTTAGCCCCTAGAAATACTTTCAAAGCAATAAGAAAGTACAAGCATAGTTAAAGAGCATACTAAATACTAAATGTTGCGTTCAATATAATGTTTTTATATGTAGAGTAAGTTATTTTGGGTCAGTTCCAGCGAGGTAGGTAGGTAATTGTTACTTACTATAATATAGGTATAAACGCAATATAACTGTACTAATAAAATAGTAGGTACAGTCCTTCTCACCGTATACAGCGACAACGATCCAGGCTACTTTTTTTCTTTCGTGAGCTCTCTGATGACTAGCAATTGGATCTTGAAAACTGCTATTTACGTTGTTGAGCAGACAATTTTTTCGAACATATGAAGCAATGGATTAACAGTATCCTTCAAAATGATTCAGATTGAGTTTGATAGTGTGTTACGCAATTAGGGTGCCGGTCACACCGTGTACAAAAGCGCTGAACATTGTATATATGAAGACTTTGGGCAACTTTTGCATATTTAACGCTTCTTGCCTAGGTCTTCGAGATAATTTGTTTCAAAGCCTTCAGTTGCTTTGTGGATTGAAGTACGCCACGTTTCTCGGTTTCGAGCAAGCTGTTGCCACCTATCAACGGGTGTGCCACTAGTGGTAAGGTAACGTTAGAGAAGGTCTTTGACGCGCAGGTATTGCCCACCATATGCACGTTTTCCTTGGGTGAGCTCAGAATAGAAAGCGCTTTAGGGAGCCTACTGGTATCCATGCATTGTACATGTTCACACCATCTGAATTGGATCTATACTAAAATCGCCGCCATGCACATTATTCCAATGCGCATTACCTACCTACAAGTTAAAAGCTATTAGTGTCCTTACCCTCGTCACTGCAGGTTGTGTCCTAATTTAAATTTTGAACCCCGTCTCAACCATAGAACTTCCAACTTTATTGTTATCTTAAGCTAGTACTCTTATCAACATTACCAGCAAGACCACGTCACTTAGTTTTATAGCATGCAACTAGACGGCTGTATGCAAATTGTCTACTAAGTTAGGTATATAAATTATAAAGTTACTGTAAAAGTTTTATCCCTTAGGTATAATTTTTCGTGTTCAACATAACATTGCTGACTATAAAATATGTAAAATGAGGTATCAAGGTCAAGGTAGATTTATAGCCATTTGAAATCATATCGATAATTGTGTCAATAATTATTTTATGCCAATATCGGAATTGAAACCTTTTAGCAATACCATAATACTATTTAAAATTAATATGTCGTTATTAATACAACGACCCATACATTACACCTGACACGACACGACACGTACATTATATCGACGGCAGCAAAGTACAAAGATTCAACTGCACTTTTAACATTATTTGACTCAAACTTTGTTTTATCATAGGATTTCTTTTTCTGTTTAATTCTCAATTTTAAAGACCACTACACCTATTTTGTAGTAGACACGGACGTATATTAGGTAGGTGCCTACCATTAGTACGTGTATACGTCGGACAATCTAGATATTGGTAGATATTGGTATTCTCACGGTTGCATCACAATTCATCTTCGCCAACATCCTATATATTAGGCAAAATTTGCACTTGTACACTAAAAACAGTGATATTCACAGTGTTAACACTAGAAATAAGGACAAACTACGTGCCCCCTTTCACCGGCTTCATAAGGTTCATAACTCATTTGTTGGGCTTGGTATAACCTTTTATAACAAGATACCCTCTTCTTTGCTAGACTTGCCTTTTAATGCGTTTAAAGCTCAAGTAAAATCCAACCTTTGTTCAAAGGCTTACTATTCCATCAACGACTACTTACACGATAAGAATAGTTGGTCGCCCTAATTAACTCAAGACAATGTTCATGTTCTTTCTCCAGAATTAGCTTAGATACTGACAGGTTACTGTTATTAGTATTAACTCACTTATTTATTTCACATCGATGGACCTAGTTCATCATCTGTGACTGCAAGTGACAGCTAGGTGACGAACCCAGCAATGCATAAATGTGTAAGCTGTCACGCCCTTTATGCCTGGAGGCTTTTATTTAGGTAGTGAGTTTTTATTTTTATTTTAATTAATTATTTTTTAGCTTGAGTACGTATAGTTTTTATTATATTTGTTGGTATATTGGCGTGGCTAGCTGACATAATATGGCAAATAATTTAAGCTTCTTGTAATGTTCATTACTGAACATAGGTTCCTAGTATTGTATACATGCAACTAACTATATTCTAACTGAACAGACAGCTGTGCTGCTGGGGAGTTTGTTCCGCCACTTCTTCTTCCCAGCGATAGCACTAGGAAGTGGCGAAGGGCGGGCGTTTTTGGGGGACTGTCTTTTGTAATTTTGACGTTCGAAAAGTGCTGATTCTCAGCCTAATTTGAATAAATGACTTTTGATTTGATTTTGATTTTGAATCGTTCAACTGTTGTAAACAACGATATCAGTCACATAGCCCTTTTTAATGACAGTTTTTTAATGCAATACCAATAATAAGTCACGTCGCCGTTGGAAATAATAGTTAAATGAGGAAAATTATTACATACCTTTTAATTAGAAAGTCCCGCATAAAATCAGATTTTATCGGATATGTTATAGGAGTTGACTCGTTAGTTAGTTTACATATTTTTTTATACGAAGTAGATAAAGACACTTACCGTGTTTTTTTACAGAACCTAATAATTATTGGCCTTAATCATTTTTTGGTAATGCCCTAGTAGCTACATGCTGTAGAATAGAAGAAGATAGTTTTGTTTTTCTATAAATTATCAAAGTTTCACGTTTAAAACGCTCTCTTGTAAAATAATGATTTTGTAGATAACCGTATCTATATTTGTTTATTTGATTTTGTATACTTTGCTGCGATCGATATTAAAGTCAAATGGAACCTTAATTTGTTAACATATTAATATTTGAGTTAATATTTGAACTAAATGACTGATGCACGTTTCGATGACACAAACCGCAACCAATATAAATAGTGGTATCGGTATCCTTATTTTCAAAAGCAAAGTACATTAATTCAATTGCATTCAATTACACGTTAGTACAAATAGTTAGTACATCCACTAATGAATTGCCTGCGTTACAAAAATATACAACACAAAATGTTGGTTACAAAATTAATTGGTTTAATTAAAATATCTCATTACAAATGCATTTGCAAAGATTAACCTGTAATGTATTGGGTTTATTGGACTCTGACTAATTTTGATATTTCATTTATTTTTAGAGCATTTAAGCAAAATAACGATACTAAATGAGTAATAGCTTAAATATATGTTAGCTATGGCTATGGAAACCTTTTACACATTTACCATACCCATTGTTTGACTACAACCTACGTAGGTTTTAGTCCGAATAAGGATTCAAAAATGGCCGGAACGGATTTTGGTATCCCCGCAGCAGCTTCTCTCAGTTTTCCATATTTTGCAATATGAAGAACTAAAAAGAACCAGAACGGTAATGGTGGACTTTTTTGTTCAATGTTAATCATATTATCCAATGAGCCAGATATGAATACGTTTAAATAAAAACTTACATAATAATGTATATCTATGTGACCGCTCTGAAATTACCATTTAATTCATTGATTGCCATTGCCACGCATGATAAACGGATTGGTGATCGATTTTTGTAATGAGAGCAATAACCCAAAGCCCGTGGATGTTTTTATATTGTTATTTAAATGAGACATTGTTAAAAAACATTGTAAAATGTTATTATTCTCGATGATAACTGGCCATAATGATTATTTTAACTGCATGTTATATTACAGCTCCTACTGATTTTCACTCAAATAATGTAGAGTGAAAAAAACAATTCACTTCAACTACTTACGTATGCAAACGAATAAAAAGTAAATGGTGAAACGTAGGTACCTACACAGTGAAATTGACGGTGATAAGCGACAAAACAATAATTAACCCATAGAACTTATGTACTTAATACCTACCTATAACTAATTAGGAGAAATCTACTCAAAACGATAAAAAAAGCAGATGAGTGTATTTAATTTAATTAAGAGAAACAATGGCGCCGATTCCCTTGTTCACAAACTAAACTAAATTTAAGTTCAATGCATCTTTTTCTTTCTATTTAATTTAGAAAAGGACAGAAGATAAATTTTAGTTTAGTCCTGTCAAACTAGTCAGCGCCTGACGTAAATTGATGTATTTTTAGCAGCCATGTTTTTAATCACGTCTAATCTGTCTATGGAGTATCTTAATTTGACAGGAGTAAAGTAATATTTTATCTTCTGTCCTTTTCTTAATGAAACAGAAAGAAAAAGATGCACAGAACTTAAATTTAGTTTAGTTTGTGAACAAGGGAATCAGGGCCATTGTTTGATGATGTATCTGTTTTATTAATTAATTGGCCAATTTATTATGTAAGGTTCAAAAGTAGTCTCGAATAATTAAAGAAGGATTCAGTTGAACCATCCACGTACTGAGAATTACTCGTAAAATAGGTCAATTAATGTTTTTCCCGAACGAATGGATCCACGAATTCATTGGAAACGGACAATGATAAAATTCGATTTTGAACAGAGCTCCAGTTGTCACATCTGATCTACGTGTACAAATGCACACAGATTGAATGTGACAACCGGTCCTCTGTTGCACATACGCATTAGTGCGAAAAAGCTTTTACGGAATTCCATTGCATGAGCTTCGTCATCCCTGTCAAGTAGGTTTTTGTGTAGAGGGTTAAAGCTGAAAAACTCGTGACTACGGAAAGAATGTGTCGGTATTCTATCAACTTGTACGTCTTTCACATAAATATATTAACGTGAGACCATTGAACCTACAATTTAAATAGAATTAACTACATTCTGCAAAATCAACTGAACTAATTAGTAATGCGGTTTTAGAATGGAGCTTATTTGCAAGAATACTTACTTTATAATAAGGCGTTCTGATCTCGTCGACTTTAAGGAAAATTTAAAAATAGTACCTGCTTTTCATATTTGAAAACATAATAATACCTACTTAAGTATGTTGTTTTCATAATAATGATATCTAATCACTAATCACAAGCGAAAGCACTAGGAAGTGGTGAAGGGCGGGCGTTTTGGGGGCTGTCTTTTGTAACTTTGACGTTCGAAAAGTGCTGATTCTCAGCCTAATTTGAATAAATGACTTTTGATTTTGGATTTAATAATAACAAAGACAATCTGATTGGCGGAACAAAGGGAATAACATCGTAATCTACTTGCAATAACCAACTGGTTAATCTTCGCTCAGTCTAGTCTTTGGCTCGTGTCATACGTGGTACTTACATAACCGGCTTGTTTGCTATTTGCTTATTTTCGTAGAAAATATGCACATTGTGAGATTGTAAATATCGTAATGGTAAAACGACTTTACTTGACTACGGTATATTTTCGTTAATGTTTTATAATTAAAGCCAGTAATTAGACACATAAATCATTTTCTTAGATGTGTCAAACAATCTGACGGTTGGTAATCAAACGATGAAAAGATGGTGTCGGTAAAAGTGTAACTTGTGAAACTCGATATTATGAGCAATCACTGAGACATGGAATCACAGTTTTTCTATGACGTTTCTACTGATAGTCACTCTATATACAGTAGTTATCCTAAATCTCTTTGAGTATTATACCCAAAATAAGGATAAAAAATGGTATTTTATAATTGATTCATCTCGAAACATACACACGAGTAGGTATAAGGCGAAGAAATTCCGAAATCTTGATTTTCCAACAAAGTAAGTAGGTACTGGAATGTGTGAAAATTCCGTCACCGACTTTTTCTCGCTCGAGTTATGGACTATCCTTACGATATTTAGGAGTCATACAATAAGTTAACTGCGCATAAATAGTTATAGTACTCATTTATGTTCTTAACCTATTACAACATTCCCGGTTCGCGAAAAGCAGTAATTCATTCCACACCTAATCAATGAATTGTATATGTCACCGTACAATTATCAACATTTTTAGTTTTATAATATATCTCGCGAGATCATAAACTATCGAAGAACTGTAAACTGCAACAAACCATTTACTTACAATTTAACGCATTATTTTTCGATAGTTTATAATCGGTCCATGGCAAACCGATAAATTGTGAACTGAAGGCTTGGAATTCTCGTAATTTAAAATGTTCAAAATCTAGTCGCAGTTTTATCTTGGCGACAAACAAATGTCAAAAATTTGTCAAAATATAGGGAAATTAGACGTATTTTTGAGCGATTGAGACTGAGATCGGACTGTGAACGTTCTTAAAATTACCAGAATTGCCCCTCTGTTATCAAACTTGCACGTGATAAATCGCACCTTGCGCTAATACTAAATAGCCAAGTAACTGCGACGAACTTGGAAGTACTTAACGCTCGCCGGCCGCTGCCGCGGCATCGCTCGCTTTGCCCGCACAGCTCACGCGCGGTCACAGTTCTAACCTAACCAACCCATTCTGTCGGGGTACCCTGGTTTAGTAACTGCGACCAATTCGGCTACCGCTAAGACCGACAAGTCAGGGACGGTTATAATTTTACGGGTGATAAAATCGGACAAATTTTAAACCCTGCCGGTACGTGCAGGTTCGTTCGTTCGTTGACGGTTTGACATGGATAGATTATAAACTATCGAAATATCTATCGTTATATTGGAAGCAGTACGGTACAATTCACAATTTATTAACGTTTTACAATCTCGCGAGATATATTATAAAGTAAAGGTGTTCACAATCATATGGTAATTCGACGTATATCCGTCAGGGGCTGATAAGGGGGCCAAAATGCAACAAATTGAACCCCCCATATGTATGGCCGAAATTCAATAGTTTTCGAGATATTTGAATTTTAAGGGTTTTTCGATATTTACCCAAAATTTGACATTTAATTCCAAATTTAAAAAAAAATACATATTTGAATGGGTACCATTAAAAATGATGTTATAGCTGGCACTTCAATTAAGCTATGAACATAATTAAAACTACTTAATTAAACAAAATAATTAAAATAATGAGCGATATGAGAATAATAGCTTACCAATATTTTCATTTTACGCTTCAAAAATGTTGTCTCGTCACAAAAATTTCTATGACATTAATCGTACAAATAACTAAAACAACTTGCCTATTCTGTAAGCTTTCCAAAAGGGTATAAAAGTCAATTTTAAAATACATAATTCGTGGCATGGCATGTGTTTGAACCGGCGCGGGGAGAGAAATCATCTGTGTTTTTAGTTTATGATCCTCGCTAAAACAACCGATTTTACTGGCGAAATTCTTGTTGTTGTTCTTGTGGCGGGGTGTGCGGGCGGGGGACTAAACGGCGCCTGCTGCGCTCGCGTCGCCTTCCTAATTCTTAGTAAGTTTCGACTCTACGCCGCGCAAGCACGTGTGTTGTTATCTTGCTATTAACCAATCTCTCATCGCGTTAAATTGTTATCGATCATTATTGTTAATTCTTGTTTCTCTTGTTATTCTTTTTGTTATCATTGATATTTCGGATAACATGGCTTCGTATTCTAATAACGAATACGCAGACATAATGTTTTGTTATGGTTTTGCCGATGGAAACGCGGCTGCGGCTCGGCGAGAATACCAACGCCGCTTTCCAATCGTCGACTTCCCCACGTTACTGTTTTCGGGAGCACCTACCGACGATTGTCTGAAACTGGCAGTGTTCAGAGAGCACAATTCAACGCTGGCAGACCTCGACGGTACACGGCTGACGAAGAGGACACCATTCTTCAGTGTTTTATTGATGACCCAAATATCTCAACGAACATTGTTGCAAGACAGCTCGGTATGTCCCAGTGGAAAGTGTGGTCGGTAGTTCATCTATCAGGTAGACACCCATACCATTATCAACCTGTCCAAACATTGCACGAGGGAGATCCTGCTAGGCGACTCGAATTTTCTCGGTTTATGTTAAACGTTGACGCTGACCAGGAACATTTCCTAAGAAATATTTTGTGGACTGACGAGTCAAAGTTTAACCGGGATGGTATAACGAATTACCATAACTTACATTTTTGGGCACCTAAAGCAGGCAGGAATCCAAAAAAACTAAAAGAAACTGCGTCGCAAATGAGATTTTCCCTGAACGTATGAATGGGTGTCGTTGATAATTATTTGGTGGGCCCTCATTTCTTGCCCCAAAATTTGAACGGCCAAAATTACGAGGAGTTTTTGAGAAACAACCTAGACGATTTGTTGGCGGATGTTCCCGAAGAAATAAAAAACAACCTCATGTTTCAACATGATGGTTGCCCAGCACATTACCGGATTACTGTCCGACAGTGGCTAGACGAGAGATATCCAAACCGATGGATTGGGAGGGGAGGGCCCATTCCGTGGCCAGCACGAAGCCCTGATATCACACCACTTAATTTTTACGTCTGGGGTCTGAAGGAATTAGTTTATGTGACCCCAATAAATTCAGTCGAAGAACTTCGACAGCGAATAATAAATGCGGCGCAACAGATGAGAACAACGTTCACATCAAGAGTGACGAAAACCGAAGTTAGGAAGAGAATTCGAACCTGCATTCGTAATCGAGGGGCTCATTTTGAACAAGATGTGTAAAATTTTTAATAAAATTCGACGTACATTTTTTAATGCATTTTATTTCATACAAATACAAATGACCCTTTCTCTCCCCGCGCCGATTCAAACACATGCCATGCCACGAATTATGTATTTTAAAATTGACTTTTATACCTTTTTGGAAAGCTTACAGAATAGGCAAGTTGTTTTAGTTATTTGTACGATTAATGTCATAGAAATTATTGTGACGAGACAACATTTTTGAAGCGTAAAATGAAAATACTGGTAAGATATTATTCTCATATCGCTCATTATTTTAATTATTTTGTTTAATTAAGTAGTTTTAATTATGTCCATAGCTTAATTGAAGTGCCAGCTACAACATCATTTTTAATGGTACCCATTCAAATATGTAGTTTTTTTTTATTTGGAATTAAATGTCAAATTTTGGGTAAATATCGAAAAACCCTTAAAATTCAAATATCTCGAAAACTATTGAATTTCGGCCATACATATGGGGGGTTCAATTTGTTGCATTTTGGCCCCCTTATCAGCCCCTGACGGATATACGTCGAATTACCAGTAACCCTGTACATTGTCGAATCAAACATGAACTCATGTTATTAAAAAGCGCTTTCAACTTTTCAAATAAGTTGAAATACTTATGTACGATACTACTATATCGATTTAAGTTAATTTTCGATATACTTACTCAATAAAATGCTACGACTTATCCGTTTTAGCCTGGAAAAATAAAGCACCGTATTTTCTATTTCCCAGCTAAAAATAACAAGCCTGATATATGAGCCCGTATAAATCTATTATTAACTAGCTTCTGCCCGTGGCTTCGCCCGCGTGGATGTCGGAAATTATCTCACGGGAACGTGCTAACAGGATAAAATGTATGTGCCCCAGGATGCTATCTATCTCGCGGGCCCTTTGTGGCTAATTACAATAGAAAAACAATTGTGTCTCATTAATGGTGATTAAGAGGGTTCCTATATGATATCTTTACCTTAGTACCTACCTAATTAAAAAAATAAATAAACTCAATAACAGAAAATAAAATACCTACCTACCTAAATAAACCTATTTATGACGATAACTAATCTAAACTCAATCATCATCTGCCTAGCCTTTTCCCAACTATGTTCAGGGCCGGCTTCCAGTCTAACCGGATGCAGCTGAATACCAGTATTTTACATGGAGCGACTGCCTATCTGACCTCCACAACCCAGTTATTGGGTAATACGATACCCTTGGTACGACTGGTTGTCAGACTTTCGGGCTTCTGACTACCCGTAACGACTGTCAAAGATCCACGAATGACAGCCGGGACCAACGGCTTAACGTGCTTTCCGAGGCACGGAGGTGTCTCGGTATGTAAAGATGGTCACCCATCCACAGACCGACCGCGGCAAGCGTAGCTTAACCTGACCGATCGACCTGTGCGGCTGTTATTATTTAGCCACGGGCCCCTCAATCTAAACTCAATAAATAAGCAAAATCTCTAAAAACTAATATCTATACGAATGACTATCCTACCTAACAGTATTATAAAATAACCTACGGTCACTACGTACACTATCAAATATACTACCTATACTTTAAAATTAAAATCTATACCTACGACTTATATAAAAATAAACCTAAATAACTCTAAAAAGTAAAAGGAATAAAAATGAACTCCACTGCGTGTGACCTAACCTACGACAAACTTATTATTTGCGGTTGGTACAGTAATCGGATCTAGGGATCGAACCGCAAAATTAAGTTTGTTTTTTATTGTATATACTTTTCCGGGATAAAAAGTACCCAGTGTGGTGCCCAGGATATTAAAGAATAATTATACCAAGTTTCATCGTAATCGAACCGGTAGTTTTTGCGTGATGCCTGAACAAACAGACAGACAGACAGACAGACAGACAGACAGACAGACCGACAGACAGACAGACAGACAAAAATTTTTTTTAATCACATTTTTGGGTTCGGTGTCGGTCTAGTAACACCCCCTGCCATTTATTTTTTTGATATTTTCAATGTACAGAATTTTCACTTCTACAGATTTATTATAAGTATAGATATAGATATAGATTTCAAGAACCTTATCTTAACTTACCTTATTTCAGTACATGTAGATGATAATGCGTCAACATATTTTGTTAGACAGCATTCATCATTTCGCCATCGTAAAAATTGCTAACTGGTAGTGTACTATTGCAAAACCATAGTAGTGAAGCTGATATTTCCCCAGAGGGTTGTGTTCGCCTACAATGTGGAAAACGCAGTGTAACAATAAAGCCTATTCACAGAGGTTTAGTAATATGTCCTCATAAGCCAATGCTTATGAGGACATATTACTAAACCTCTGTTATCTAAACGGATTAAGGAGATTCATTCCGAAAACAATAATGCCCAGACGCTCAGTAGAATACAAGGAATTCCCCTAATCGGTATACGAAATTGTACCTACGTGTTTACGATACATTTACAGAGATAACGATTTCGATTCATCCCTCGCTCAACCACTTAGTAAAGGGCTTTATTTGAAAAATAACATTAGTTAGCGCGAGGAAAAATATCTCTTACAAAGTGGTCAGCTTACTGGGTTCGGCGTGTTGGGCTTTCCTTTCACTCTCTCACATAAAAATAGATGACCAAAATAACACTCCTAGGTGTTCTTAATTGAACTGAAATAATTATATAGTATATAACTAAAAATAAACTAAAAATAACTAGATATATAAAATAGAGAGGATTGAACAATTGAGTTACGGTTTAAGACATTTATTTTCTCAAAACATTACATTAATCACTTACAGAGAAAATACAATAATAAGTAAACAAAAGACCGATTAGCGTTTTTAGTACGGTAGATGTTAAAAATGTTAGTGGAGATTGTGTATAGTGCGCGCATAAGCTGCGGCGCGAGCAATGCTTATTTATTAAGGGTTATGGCATAGTGCGTTTGAATAAGCGAGAATTGAACAGTTTTATACATTGTTTTAGTATTTTACAAATAAAATGGTGCTTTTCGTAGGGAGTAAGTGGGTGTAGGTTGCTTAGTTTAAGGTTAGTTTTCGTAGTGTTAGTAAAATTACAAGTTTATCCTAATCGTTCTATTAATGAAATATACTTCAAAATGTGGCGTTTTAGTAGTTTTTTAAAAATTGATAAGCTTTTAGCCTCTTTTGTGCCTATAGATAATTTATTATAAATCTGGGCTCCTTCATACAGAATGCTCTTTTTTCCGTAGTTAGTTCTAGGTGGTTTCAAACGGATACTCGTATCATTTGCCTGTCTAGGCAGTATCCGTTTGAAACCACCTAGAACTAACTACGAAAAAATATAACGAAGGATATTCACTAACAAATAACATTTATAAAAAAAAAAAAAAAAAAATATAGACCGCCATAGACGTAATACCGTATTACGTCTATGGTGGTCTATATTTTTGGTAAATGTTATTTGTTAGTGAATATCCTTCGTTATATTTTTTCTAATCAGGATGCAGGTGTTGTATTTATAGCTTTGCAATAAATTCATTGGTTCAGTTTCCTTATAAATTTTTTTGGTCGGTGTTAGGTAATCATATCGAAATAACGTTTTAATTTATTTATTTTGTGATCTCTGTAGTTTATTTAAGTTGCTTTTAGTTGCTCCCCTAACTTCAATTAGGTAATCCAGATAAGGCTTGACCAAAGAGTTATAGATTGTGTACCGCACATGTCTGGGCAAGCATCGTGATATGGGCCGTAGGGCAAATCATGTTGTGCTTCATTCATAACTACATCTATCGAGTCACCAAAATAGAACAGGCTAGTATCGCCAGCGTACAATAGTTATTTGTTATACAAGAGTGCAAAGTTGCTTTTTAACCGCGTGTTCAATTTTGATGACCGAGCAAGCGAAGGATTCTAAAATTGAATCACGAGCGCAGCGAGTGATTCAAAATTAGAATCCTGAGCGTTAGCGAGGGAATCAAAAGAGCACGAGGTGAAAAATCTTTGCACTCGAGTGCAACACGTAACTTTTCATTCCACCTCAGCGAGGAAATGACTAAATGCAAAGGCGTCAAGCAAACTTCCTCGTCGCTAGAATCACTCATTTTAGTTTTTTCACTTGTTTTCAAGTTTCTTGTTTTTAATATAAGGTTTAACAATGACGTGAAAAAATGCCGCGTAAAGAACCGCGTACAAAGCAAATTGAAAAAAGAACACCAAGAAGGTTCCTGGTCTGAGTTTTTAACAAATTAAAAAAAAGTTGTATGATATATTCGGCACCATAGAGGTAGCAGTAAATAGGTTTAATGTTTTTTTTAATTCACAAACTTAGTGCACACGATGTTCTAAATTCAATTTACTTTATCCTCTAGAGAATAAAAACGGCTTTTCCACTCAGATATTGAAGATTAAAAATACTCTTTCCGAGATGGTGGGATGAAAAGTAATTTCTCCCTTTAGCCCAATTTCTTGTATACTATTTATATAAATTAAGAATAGTAATGGGCCCAAAATTGAGCCTTGGGGCCCGCCACAGGCAATAAGTCTAGGTGTGCTTTGATGGTTACCGATTTAAGTAATTTGGGTCCTATTTGTAAGATATGATTTGAAAATATCATATGCTGTATCTGTAACACCCAAATCTTTCAGTTTTTGTAATAGTATTTTATGGCTGACGGTATCAAATGCCTTTTTTAGACCAATGAATATTCCTAGGCCTATTTTTCGATTATCGATATTGATCCTTATATTTGTCGCTAGGTCAACAGTCGCAGAGATAGTATTGGACTTTGTTCTGAAGCCGTATTGTTTTTTAAATAGAAAGTCAGTGATAGTTAGAAATTGGTTTTGACAGCACGCTATTAGGTCTATAATTACTTGGATCCATTTTGTTTCCAGATTTAAATATGGGACTTACTTTCGCACGTTTAAGACAATTAGGAAAATACCCTTCGCTTAAACATTTATTGATGCAATTTGTTAGGATTTTTGCTATTAAATCTTTAACACATTTTATAGTTTTTGTGTTAATCCCACCTAGACTAGAACTAGTGTTTATTTTTAGCTGACTCAGTATTTTTATTAGTTCATTTTTACTAGTTGGATTTACTTTTGATAATTGATCATGGTTTGTTTTAAGTTTACTAATTGTTAGAGTCCGCAATGCGTAGTTATTAGAGTTTTTTGGTATTTTGTTAGCTAGATCGCTTCCTATTGTTGAGAAAAAATAATTAAAACACTCACAAATTTCTCTGATGTCTGTAGTTTCACCCAAGACGGTATTAATTTTTAATCTAACTTCCGTTTTGTTTTTTGAGAATCTGTTAATTAATTGCCACATTTTTAAAGGATCCCTCTTAGTCTTCGAAAGATTTACTATAGTACCTATTTTTGTCATTTTGGATGTTGATGAATATAGTATTTCTTTTATGTGTAAATTGTTGTTTCAGGAGATTTTCATCAGAGGGGCAATTCTCGTAATTTTAAGAACGTTCACAGTCTGATCTGTCTCAATTTGTCAAAAATACTAATTTCCCTACATTTTGACAACTTTTTGACATTTGTTTGTCGCCGAAATGAGATTGCGACTAGATTTTGAACGTTTTAAATTACGAGAGTTGGCCTTCTGGTGTTTGTTTTAAGTAGCATTTCCTCTTTTTTTTTTTTTCAGGATGGGAAACCATCAAATGACTCCTCCCGCTCTGGGTGGAGCAGAAGGGAGTGTCAGACTCTTACTGACTAAAACCCACCCGTGTTCCTTCCTTAGCCCTTTATGTTCCAGGGCAGCGGTAACCCTTTCGGACGATCCCGCTACCCTGGCAGGCTTCCTCTTACTTCTAGTTTTTTGGTGATTGTGGATGGTTCTGTTGTTTTACAATTTTAGGTATTCCTTTTTGATATTTTATGTTTAAATCCTTCTCTCCATTTTCTACATGTTGTCGCAGTTCCTCTCGTAATTTTAGCATCGCCTGCTTTTAATTTGGGGTCTGATTAGAATAAATTTTGATGTTGTTGTCCTTCAGATTTGCTGTTTTCTTAAGTATAATTTGTGCCATTTCTTGAGTTGACAAGCAAACTTCTACGGGACGTATTTTGTTTTCGTTATATTTTCCTAAACGTATACTTAATTTTTCTGGTTTAGGACAAACAGGGTTTATAGCTAATGTGATGTTTTTACCCTCGTTTTTATCATCATCTTTATTTTTCTCCATGTTATCGGAGTGAGGTTCTCCAAAGCCAATTATTACGATATTTTTGCTGCGGTACGCTCCTTGATTTCAGTAATTATTTTGCCGCATAAACTAGATATTGCGTTTTCCAACGATGTTGAACACGAGTTGACATTACATTGTAGGGTATGAACATCGTTATCTAGACATTTGATTTTTTCTTGAGTATTATCAACAGTAGTAGTTAAGCTTTTGATTTCCGATATAAATTTTTTTTTTCAGTTATTAATTGTTCCGTTGTTGACTTAATGTCCCTCAACTGTCCTTTTATAGAGAATATATCTTGCTTTAAAGTGCCAAGACTATCAGCCTGGGATTTTCCAAAATTATTAAGTAGGTAATCCTATAATTTCCTTTTTGAATTCGCCGAATTGATGTTCAAAATCATCCTTTGGTGTTTTTCTCTTTCGTATTGATATAAGTATTTCTGGACTCAGACTCTGTATGCCCGAGAGTTGATAGGTCAGGCTGAGATCTACTAGTTCCAGCATTGAAACTAACGCCATCATGGTTCGTAGTTGTATTTGTAGGCGAATGTAAGACATTCATGTTCTCAGATACTAAAACTGTATTTTCTGCTCCACTTAGTTAATATGTGCACAACTTTAATGAGTTCTTGATTTATTTTAAATAGTATCCGAAGTAACTATATAAAGTAAAAGGGTTTCTTTGTAGTCTTGTAAAAAAAAAGTACAATTTGCAGGATGGCACGTTGACCTTTCTAGTAATTCATCTGCCAGCAATCACACTCGTAGACCATTGATTTATTTACCGACACTTTGTATTTTGTCTGGCGGAGGGATATTAAAGTTGAACGCACTTCATGCCCGGTCACCGTTCATAGATTTTAATATATATTTTTTTGAAGTTTTCGAATTGCTTTCTGATACTTACAAAATATTGGTTTTAAATTGTTGTTACGAACTATCTAATTGAATTTGTGAATTATGTAGTCTACTTAGTGACAATGACTTTGTGGGAAAGTTATGTAGGTTTAATTTCTGTCAATTCCTAATCAGTGACACAAAATCTACGTTTCCTCTCTATCTAGCTCTACTTCCACTTGTCTGGTTGTTGTTTTTGTGAGGTTGTGAGAATCTTATTATTCGAATATAATTTTCAATTCCTAGACTTACCACCTAACATATCAATAACTTTGTAACCAGCCGCTAGTCCCTTGCGGTCGAGCAAAAAGTCAACGCGTACTCTTTTATCAATTACATTGAGGTAACATATGTTATTTTGGTAAAGAAATGTTGATATTTCGTCCCACAAGACCCATTGTCGTGTAAGTAGGGTAGTAGTATCGATCGCGCAACTCAGTTATTGTCATAGTTATCGTTTTTCCTGAGTCACGTATGCTCCGGGGTATACTCTTGGGACAGAATTAGCTATTCGCGATCCAAGCAATTTTTGTAATACTAAAGGGCCGACAATAATTTATGATGCTTTTGATAATATTACACAATTTCACGATCTATAATCCTGTTCCTCGAGGTCTATGAGGATATTAAGTCTGGCAAGTCGGATCTTATTAGATGATTGAATGATGGAAACGTTGAAGATGCTTTTGCAAATTATTTGAAATTATTTTGCATTGTTGCGAGAGCGATGTTTAATGAAGTGCTTGACAAAAATTCGTTACAGTATTTTTTCTTTGGTCTCGAACACAATGATTGATTAGGTAAAAGAATCCCTCGTGCCCGTATGAAAGACGTAAGTGAAAAAGGTATATCATATTTAAATCCTCCCCTGACGACGTATTTAGAAAATAAAAGACCTGTGCCTACTGCTTTAAAAACTGCGGTATTTCAAAGAAAGGTATTTATGATCCTGTTATTACAAAATTGATTTTTCTGGCTTACATTAAAGCTTTTTCTACTGTGACTATGAATAAATACATCCACGTAACTATTTGTTAGGATTCTTCAGGAAAACAGCATAGTTTTCTTGTTGCAAAAACTCTACTTAACCAGATTTACACCGCTTTATAAATTCAAATATTATGTATGTATGTGACACACATGACCAAACCTGATTTAAAAGAGTACCCTTATATCTCCTTGCAAGAATAATACCCACTCTTGAAATTATTAAAGCCGGATTTTATTTTACTTTATTCAATATGAATGTTTCCGCAAAAGGCCACAGTAGGAAATTGCCAAAGATTGTTTATCATGTCATTCAATTTCTTGGTTGCTGTTGTAAAAGGTTCATGTGCAGTTTTATTTTCGTAGACGTCCCCTTAGCGTACTGTTTGCCTTCTATTGAGCTCCTGTATGAAATGTGACATTTACTGTTTGCTTTAAAACTCCAAGCCAAAAATCGAGTCGCTAATAATTTTGTATCAACAATACGTATTCAAAACAATATCAAAAACTAGGAGCCGTTAATCTGACACGGAATAATGGCGCCCAGTCCCATTGGTCGGTCCGTCCCAGTCAAATTAGTTTAACTTTGGACGGTTTGGTTGTGTATTTTTCACTATCTGAGGCACGGAAAACGGAACCTTTACTTTGTAGAGCTCAGTTGTTTTAATATGAAATAACGGATAGATGCAATTTTTATGCAAACATTTGTACCAGATTGAAAGTTACTTTTTAAAAGTAACTGTAAATATTTGATCATACGTTCAGTTTTAGGTCGTTCGTAGAATAAGTCAAGTTAAGTAATTAAGTCATGAATTTGGTTGAGGCTTTAATAAAGGTTTATAGATTTGATAACACAGATTATGTTTGCTAACTTTAGTTTCGAACGTAGAAATATTATTTGAAACGTAGGTTACGTTTCACGTGTTTTCAGAGTACCGTACCTGGAAATGAAAACACGAACCCATTACAGGATCATTTCAATTTGTATTCAGCGTAAAATAGCGCCTGCGTTAATCTCAGCTACGAGTATTAAAGGCAGCACGACAATTATAATGTACGTTATGCACAGTTTCGTGAGCGCATCCCGGTGCGCTTCATGCATCGGTGAGTCGGCCCGCGCGGCGTGGTACCGCCACTCAGACGGGTGGCGCGGTGCCCCGCCCCCCGGCCCGCGCCGCTCCCCCTGGGACTCCCTCCCCAGCCTTCGTCATGAAGGCAGCCTTAACGACTCCGGCTACAGGAGCAACAGGGCTGACAGCTTCGAGCAAAGGTATAATATATATATAAATATAGTTGGTTCTACAGTGGATTTTATTTCGAATGGTTTTACGGCACAAACATCACTTGACGACGGCGAACAACACCGTACTGAGTTTCTAAATATTTAAGTATTTTCACTCTCCTTTTCTTACTTTTATCCTTATGCAGTAAATAAAGTAGAGAAAATGCACTGAACACATTATCTTCCGCATGTCATCCCTCACGTTTTAATTATTTACTTGCAAATTTCATGTAATAAATACGGCCTCAACCGAAACTCAATGTTCATTTTAACAATTTATGTCACTGAAGAAGATTGGCAGTGAAATCCGAGTCCAAATGAAGTTCTCATTACTTGCCTGTCTATCGGAACCCGGCCCGAAATGGAATGAATGGATTGTGATTCCCCTTGACAGGCCCATTTTTAATACTTAATTCATTAGGTAAAATCGAAAAGTTTCCAATACGAATAACTTTAACTTGTTCTGAAAGTAAAATTAATCGGTCGATTCCGTACTTACCTATGTGCCGGCGACATTTTTATGTTCGGTCTTTACATTTGATTATAGTGCCGAATTTCTAAAGTACTATTTTTTTAATTTAATCTGCTGGAATCTTATGTCAAATGATATAATTGTTAACGTATGATTTGACTAAAGATTTACTCATACCTAGCACTCAAAGTTATTTAAATACGTAATAGCTTTCTTAGGTAATATAATTTAACTGAACAAGTGTAGGAACCAAATTATTTACAGAATTCAAAGAATTACTTAGTATAAGTATCTCAACTCGCGACTCCAACAAAATGTTTCATTATTTTACAGGATCTGACCTACAAACAAAATTAACTTTACTACCATAGGAAGTAAATTTTGTTTATAGGTTCATTCTCTATACAATAAAAAAGTTTTGTAATTGTACGCAAAATCACGATTACAATACCAAAATGTTTGTTTACTTTAAAGTAGGCAGGCAAATATTACTGAAGACCGATGTAACTATTCAAAAAACATTTTCTAATTCTCGCGGGAGGATGAAAATTGGAAAGTTGGCCCAAAACGTAAGCCAAAAGGTATTTCATGTTTTTTTTTTCAAGCAATGAGGGTCCCATGTGTCTTTATTTCCGCTAAGGATACATGAATATGTACATTTCCACATTCTATCAAGGCTGTCTTGCCAAGTAACGTGCTGTTGACTAACTAAAATATCGTTTTATCATTCGATAAAAGATGAATATTTGGCAAAAGTGCCAACATCGTCAATCAAATCTGTTCTTTTATTTCCATTTTAATTTAAAACCCCGCGTCAAAGTTCAACACAAATCCGTTAATCAAGTAGGTAAAGTTAAGAAAGGGTAAATATTAAGCTTCTGTTACAGAGGTGTTTTCGACCGCCAAGACAGCGTTCGTTCGGAATACACAAGCGATCGTGAATCTACCCGCTATGGGATTGTTCAGCAAGCTTCCATTGATAGCACCGACTCCAGGATTTGCTACTTGACATCGAGTGAGGTAAGTTACTCTATTGATTTCTTCGTCCTCCTCATCCTATTGTTTTTATTGTCTATAGCCAAGACAAGCTTATCTTAAGAAAAGGAATTTATATATGAAGTAAGTACCTGGTTTATTGTCGACATGCCATACGTTTTATTAAATTAGTAGCATACATTTACACGTATTACGATCATTTGGTGAAGGAAACCAGATTTTAAGTGTTATCTCTACATTCATCTACCATAATTCACTTAACTTGCTAAAACTAAAGGTTTATCCTTATAAAGATTCTCCCAAGAATAAGAAAGACTTAGGTAGTTAAGACTATTTAGGTAGGCAGCACCATGGGCAAAGGATGAAGATCTCGGCACTCTCGCCTCTGTTTGTATTAATTTGAAGTTAGTAGTAGCCCGATAGTTTTTAATTACAACTACCCGAGGTTAACAATTTCAGAAATTACTTATGGACTTCAGAAAAGACTTATGCGGTCTAAAACTGCCAACACGCAGCGTGTAAGCGTGGAAGACTCAGTCGAAGGCAATTGCTGAATCTATAGTAAGACAGTTGCAGGATGCTATTTTAAAGTTTATCTAAATCAATTAATCAACTCAGCCTATCACTGCTAGACATAGGCCTCTCCCAGGCAGCGCCACAACACCCTGTCCTCCGCCTTCCGCATCCAGTCCGACCCAGCAACCTTCTTAAGGTCGTCCGTCCATCTAGCTGGAAGGCGTCTCACACTACGCTTGCCGATACGCGGTCTCCACTCCAGTTATCTAAATGAAGCAGAAGTATTTTACATTGGTTACTAAAAGTTGTACCTAAAACGTTCCTTACCCATAAATAAATTACAACAAATGAAATTTTGGTGGTGGTGGTGGTGGTGGTGCAGGTAAGGAATGGTGGTGGTAGTGGTGGCTGATTCTTATAATTTACGGACCGTTATTGGTTAAAATATTGACTCTTGTATCTTTACCAATAAGGAAGCAAAGACTTCATAGCTATGCATAGTAGACCCTCCCATATGAAAGTAGCACAGGGAAAATTAGCTTACGAATCTATTTATACGCCCAGTTTGGCAAAAAAAAAATGTTACCAATGGTAAGCAAAAGGATTCGTTTTGTTTTATAGGACCCGAGCATTAGTCAATTAAGTCAAACTAATGGAAGGAATATATAATACACGTTGTGATTTTCATAAAATTATTGCTGAATCGTTCCGAAATTGTCTGAAATCTAATTGTGAATTCTAAGGGGTACCTACTCTAATACACGTCTTACCAAATCTATTCACGTATTTTAAAGCCAAAAGCAAATCAATTTACTGAAGCAACTTTCATATACAGTTACCTATTCGTTTTGTTTTCACGTAGGCTAGAGGAAAGCATTATGAGAAATAATTAAAATGTATCGCTAACTTTATCAAGACCCCTCATTACCTTTATTAATTAGCCCTTATCGCCCCTCTGTTAAGCAGAGGCCTTTCACTAAGTCTTCCACTACGTATTAAAGGCGCCGAGTTTTTCTCTCTACCTTTTGCAACGTCTACATTACCACCCAAAGGTTTTCCTCGTTTATATTTTTGCCAACAGATTTTCCCGGTTTTCTTTCATTTTGATGCAATGTCTAAAAATGACACAATCTTAATAAACTAAATTTTTGATTAATTTCCGATTTATAGATACCTTCCTGTAAATTTTTCAGGAGCCTAGAAAAATTAAGTCTTACTTAAAAAACCGCGATTATTTTAGATTATGGTGACATTAGCCTTCAAATCCTATAAATTATAGCTGAACGCACTTCCAAGCTTTAATAATCTCACATCAGTGGGCAATCTATATGTAAAGTAGGTACCTGGCCTACTGGTATTTTGAATTAATTTTATGTTTTTTGAGCCATTATGTACATAATGAAACAGTAATATCTCATTTGCCTATGCTGCCCTGCCCTGATTGACGATCTCAATAAAGTTGAACTAATTTTTTTCATAACAACCTTCACTACGGCACAAAAAACTGGACTTTTGATGAAACCCATTAGTCAAATTAATCTATGTACCAAAATTCTTTAACTGTATCTTTACCTGTATCTGAATAAGTATATGCAAAAAGGTGACGAAGTGTTATCTACTCAATTAGGCGTGTAAAAGTAGCCTTTGTTTGCAAGCGATTTAATTGTAGACCTAAGATTCGCTAGTTATTTATAGCATAGTGCATAAGCCAAACAAAATGTAAAATAGTGATGGTCGACAGTCCGGAGGAGCGAGATCTGGGATGTTCGCCCGAGTTCGGAAGCATTCGGCGGAGCCTGCGCGGCAGGCGCGCTGCGCACTCAACTCCTCCAATCGTATCCTGAACGTAGTATTAAAAATATTATTTTGAGGTTAACTTCTCTCTAGTATTACAATGAATTGAGGCTAATCGTGGGTTTCAAACACCTAAGTTTGTTGCAAAATAGACGTGTCGAATGTCGCGAAAGAGAACATTAAACCGAAAATTGAGACGTTTTGTGTGTGTAAATACAAAGCTTTTACTGTCAAGTGCACGGACAAAGAAGAGTTGCGTCGTCCTCGCTACGTTTAGCTGCGATACTCAGTTGTAATTTCATGGTTGTTATAGTTAAACTAAAAATCGAATGAAACTATTGTGAAAATACGTAAATTATCTATAAACATATCCTACGTGTTAAAGTGAAGTCAATTCAAAGGCCTACCTACGCACGAGTGAATTGTTGACTTATATGAATGTTCCATTTCCATTAACAATAAGGAGATAATTAATATAATTAAACATATTACATGTTGCTAATCAAGTAGAGTTCCTGTCTGTATATCGCTTGATCCACCTGTGATATTTCGTCTTCGTAATGAATGTTAACCTCTGTGTGTAGGTGTTTTCTAAAGCTGCCAATTCTAAGTAAATATTCTATTGTAACTCACAGAGTATTCAATGTTATTTTGTTTATATTGTAAAAATCAGTCATAAATTTATATAAATAACTCAGACTCGTAAATATTTACTGTTGTTAGATGTAATATAAATAAACAAACAAAAAGTAGACTTACTTCAAGACAATTGCTAAGCGACATTGAATAATATATAATGTTTGTACTATAACTTGCATGGGGGCCATCAAATCTAAGAATGCTGTATTCTTGAAGGTATATTTTTTTATATTATACATATTTTAGAAAAATCTTTTTTAAATTCTCAGCATAAATCAACAACGTGTTCACATGTTTTAGAAACTATCATAAGACTCCTGTGTTGTGAGCTAAGCATACAATATTTCACTTTATAATAAGAAATAACTATTGAACCAGCAACAAACATTCAGAATTGTCGAATTGACTACTTGATTCGATTGTTATTTTTTTTGTTGTGCTTACTTATTTATCTCAAACAATTGAATACAACTTTACCATTAGATCCATAAATATAAAGATGTACCTATGACCTTGCTTAAAAATGAAAATCCTCGCTTCTACACTTTCCTTGGGGAAAGGCAAGGTTTATTTTAGCTTGTTTGTTGAGCCACCCTCTCTATTTCACTGTAATGGGATACTGAAGGCCTAATGTTTATTCTTGAACGCGGCCGCGAAGGTACGGCCACTGTAAATTGTGTCAAGGTCGAGTTTCTATTGATCCCCTTCTTTCGTAGCGAGAGCCAGCCCGTCCCATGTGTTTTCCGGTTTATACATTCTGATGTGATGTATAATTATTTCAAGACCCAGCGGACAAATTGAATAAAAAAGGGTTGGATACTTGGAAGTGATTTTTTATTGTACAAGTTCTTTTTTGTTCTTAATGTTCATTATACGTTTTTTATTTGGGTCCCTATTATTTTATTTTCCTTTTATTTTAAAAGCCTAGTCAATTTCTTTTCTGCTTTATTATATTTACTTATAGATGGAGTCTTTTAGAAAATATTCTAAACAGCTGCATCTATAGGTGTAATAATTGTTGCCTGTAAACAATCAGGTACCTAATAAGTATCTAATAAACAGCAACAGAAATCTCTATAAATGTACAAGGTAATAAAACAAAAACTTTTAGTTTACAATCAGCTTCATGAAACAAAATATAACTTCTTGGTGTTAAAGTGGACTTACTTTCTTCATTAGTTGTGTTTATGGTTGTTGATTTTTTTTTTATTTAGCATTCTCTTCAGTTTTATTATACGCTATATTTTGGGTGGACCTTTCACAAAATAAATATTCACTGCTCAGGTACCAACCACATTTTTGGAGTTCTTAATGAAAGGTGTTCATTTTGAAAGTCCCTTTGAACATTCTGAAAAGTTATAACTGGCCATTTGTGTTGCCCAATTTTAAGCGGTACACACGGAGTAATTATGTTGTTAAGCCATAATTCATCAACGGTTTTATAGTTTTCACGAATTGTTGAAAATTAATTAAAATGCGAACTGTTATATATAATGCTCAATTTCGTTTCTCTATTTTCCAAAATAAACCTCTTATTTGCCCTGTAATAAATATTCCAAGATTCTAATCCATTGCTCATAAAACAGCGTAGTTTCGCTTTTTCCTCTAGTCAAATCATAAAACAGTAGATGCCATTATTCATGCAACATAAAAATAACACAAGAATGATAACAAAAACATTTATAAGTGCCAAATATGAAACATTTTTCGCTAGTGACTAAATAAATGGCTGAGAAAACAGCTCAACATGATGTATATCCGCAGGAAACATGTAATACGTTGAAGACAGGTTATATATCGTAGGAAACGCAAACCCCATTTGTTCTAAAAGCTTTTAGAGGTGACCATAAACCTACAGCGTTTTTCTTTTTACAAAAATTGTATCAAGTTTAATATTTCCATAGGAAATTAACTCTCAAAGACGATTGTAAATGTAGAGTAATTTATTAATAATAACTTTTTTGTTACAGGTAAGTCACTTTTAATTTATTTCTCCAGTACTCAACATTGCGGTAAGTACTTAGTTATAATAAATAATCAGTTAGGAAAATGAGAATTTATGTAGATGAAAAAGTTTGATATTTTAATTGACACGGCATCTTTCTGTTTAATTTTAGGATCACATGGCAGTTTCACACTGCAATTTTTTTTTATAGTATCAACCATAGAAATGTATGAACAGTGGGTTTTCGACGAGTGTGTGATGCCTACTTTTTCCGTAAAGTATCTTACTGAAAACCACCGAGTGAACGGAGAGTCACCGAGGGGTAACGATTGCAAAGTATAATTTTGAGTTTCATAGCATGGATTGATGAAGAAAAAGGAGACACTTTGTAAGGATTAAAAAAAAACAGACATTTACGCAATTGCTTATTCAGAATGTTATATTATAAGAATTGTTTTACAGCTTGATAAATTGACTGGATTGATTGTTTAACTGGGTTTCCTTTTTAGCTTTCTTGTTGGAAATATTTATTAGGTCATAAGCCAGTGCTTATGTCAATAAGCAGGCTATACCTTCGTAAAACTTTTGAAAAACAACCATTTTTTATATATCAATTCATTCATGAACACAATTTACTAACACCCACAAAGTAATTTAATTACTAACATCGAAAACCAAATCAAAACACTGACCTAACTAACTCAATTTTGCAAGTAGAGCTCTGAACTGCAAAAACACAGGTCACCCATAACGTAATAGCTCAATAATTTTAATAATGTTTTTATCATCATTTTAGGATATATACAACGATAAAATCAAGTTTAAAACCCTACTATAGGCATTATTCCTGTAAGCTTACCCTGTGGAGTAACTACAAACATTTCGGAAATTGCTTTCTCAGTGTAATTGCAGTGATAGAAGAAAAAAAAACATAAGTCTTTCCTTTCTCAAATACGGTCCGTATAAAAATACATTTCAGAGCCATTCCGCAAAAGTGGCCCGTCTGATATTGTTGCTATTTATTTTATACAACTCGGCACGGCAACTACTGTAAAATACGTTCTCCCCTTTTTCCTTGCCCGTAGGTTTCAAGTACGGTTAAAGCCAGTTTTTATAGAGTTGGAGCCATTAAAATTAAATCGTAAGTTACAATGTTAGTACAGTAATTTAAACTTTAGTGATATCCGCTTGACGAAATATCGATGGAAATGTGACAAAGAGATTGTGATAAAAACTTAGCAATTTTACAGAGGGTTTTACAGTCAAAATTATTTTGTACGAATATAAGAGTCGTGAAAAGTTAGGAATAAAAGAGTTTGATTGTTAAGTAGAGACCCATCATTTGATTGTTAAGTAGGTTTGTCAATGTGTCATTATAATATATCGTTAACCTGTAGCTTTATGGTTGACAAGTATGTATATGTAATTGTTCGGTAAAACTAGTTTAAATTCAGAAACGAAGCTCGAATACAAGAGATTGTTGTATCGATCGTACTGGCTGTCATTATTCCGTAATTGAATAGTCTGGACAGTCTCTCAAAATTCTTGTGAAACGGACGTTTCGTTGGAAATCAAATTGAGAACACGTCGTGCACTGGTCATGTCAGGTCTTGTTGCAAGCCGACGGCCCTCGGTCGCCTCGGTCGCTCGCATCGATGTCGCATCAAGCTCTGCTCCGCTTCGCTTGCTACGTGCATTGGCCAATGCACGTAGCAAGCGAAGTGGTAGCGGGACGCGCGCGGGGCGGACGCATGACGCGCGGGGGACTGTAAAGCCTTACGCCTGCGCCCTGCCGCCAGCGCCATTTATCCTCTTGTAACATACTCTTGGTTCGTTTGCTAGGTCAATTATCTTTAACGTATTGAAGCTAGGATGGAACGTATTATAGTTACAGGTTGCTATAAATAAATCTTGATTTAGCTACAGTTTCACATGGAAGGTAAGCTTCGTGCATGCAATAATCGTTTACCTTTTAATGGGATTAATAAAGTTTGGTATGTACTTACGTCGGTAATCACATTTGTTCATAAAAGCTTACCAAGTCATTTATAATATCGTCCGATAAATTTTGAAAAGGTAGGAGTTTCATTAAATCGATTGCGATGCTCAGCCAGACAAGCAATCATAATTTATGATTAATTAACTTTGCTTGTTCACTGCGTGATTTTCCAACTTCCTCGAAAATACAGATAGACGATGGAAATACCAATTATTCTAACTGATTAAGTTTAAATGTGTTTTGAAGCTGTGGCGTAATGGGGAAGAAATTAATTAATTATTTTAACTTAACTACGTTTTTACGAAACTTCCCCAGAGCATTTCTTTATGGAAAAGGATAAACCTGGTTATTTACAATATCTACTTCTATAACAAAATATGTTCTCCCTTTAGCACGTGTGAAACACATAAAAAATAATAGGGAGTGAGTTCCGGGCGTCCAGCAGGCTTCGGGGGGAGTGGCTCTGATGACATTTTGTTTGCTAATGATTGATCGCTGGACAATTACGTATGATGGAGGATATTTATATCGCAAACAAGCTCGTGTCGACAAATAATTCTAAAATAAATCTACCACATTGAACAACAACAAAAAGCTGTCATTTTTGTAAGAACTTTTTCTCTTTTTCTTCTAAGAAACAATTTAAGAAAACTTAGTACTCGGTAATGCCTAGATTGTTGTGCCGTAACGTTCACTTACCGCTAATGTTATTAGTTTCCCACCGCGTGTTTTACAATTAAAGGAACTCGTCTATATTACCGCGCATTTACCAATGTCTCACAAATTAATTAACTACCTACTTGCACGAAATAGGTGCGATATTTTCTTGCTCTCCAATACCAATGTAATATATTACTGGGAGAATACCTAATCAGTAGGATTATAGTACCCTTTTCAACCCAATACAGGTACAATGACTGTGAATATATGTATTAAAAGGTCGACCGTTTCCATGCCTCCGCTAAATAAAACAAAAAATATATTCAATAGCATTTCATGTAGGCACGAATTCCATTTACTGCTTATGAAGGCCCACAGTTTGAATCTAAATGAAAGTGTTGAGCTGCTGAAAGATTGACGAGAAGATTCTGGTATCAATGAAGAGTGCAATATTCCCAAGAAAACTATCGACATTATTTAGGTAATCGATAGTATATCATTCACTTTGTTTCATAATTTAACAGACAGTTTTATTATACATATTCTTGAAAATATTTGATTATTACATCTTCAATATTTTTATTGTTTTATAATAACAATAAAAGACAAACGATATCTTGAACAATTATGTGACTTTGGCAGATCAGACAAAAACTTGCTTTCAAACTCGAGCAAGAAGTTAAATTGTATCGATTACGATAACTACTACAGATCTAACCCTAACCTACCTCCCACCGCATACCTCGGATTTAAGTAGCATCATACTAAAGCCCACTCATAATCTGAGCAGGTAAGTTGGTTTGGTGATAGCACTAAACCTTACCTCCAAGATTATGACATTAACCATTCCGTCGTCCCCTGGGTCGTTTGCTTTGCAAGTCTACGAATATACCGAAGTTTGTAGAGTCAATGAGTGGCCGCTTACCGAGCAGGTATTGTTATTAATTTAGTCGATGTTTTATAACATGACATGTTTTCATACAGTTATTTGTTTGTGAGATTGTAATTACAACTCAAAAGCAAATAATTTACGGCATAAGGTCTCGCTTAGAGACGGTATGAAAATGTCAAGAAAAGGCAATGAAGTATAATTATTTAGTATTATGCATTTCCTTGGCTTGTGAGGTTTATCGGTTGTAAGTGAATATGTGAACAATGAAAGGTAACCTCTATTAAAAATTAGTAAAGTTTGTTATTATAAGTAGCTACTTATTAGTATATAGATATTTAAACCTTACCATAGTCTTCCCATCATAACAAGGGTGTGTTAAACAAATGTTACAGTAAACTTCCATATACGTAAGTCATATAAGATGTAAACAGTATCAAAATAACATGAATAAATACTTAAAGTTGTGAATTAGGAAGAAGGCGCCGAGAGCCCCTCACCGCGCTTCCCATCCCCAGACACATTATTATTTGCTTCAATACACAATCCGCTATCAAAACGTAAAAATTGCCTCGAGGTAACTTATTTTCGTAGTTTTACGCTCCGCTAACGAATATTAAAAATGATGGACGACTATCTATCACTAACGGACCGTACTTCGCTGTTGATATTAACGAAATATACGGGCGACATCAAAGCGGGAAAAAATGATATCAATCAATAATATCCCATGGCGTGCCCTACAAATCACACACAGAGTAAATAACCGCTGGAAGTGCATTCACCTCATGTACTAGATGTAGATATAAAGCGCACGTTTTATGTCTTTTTACTTCTTCAGCGTAACACGAAGATGGCAAGAATATTTTCCGCGTGGGAAAACTCGTAGCGAAGCGTGACAGGCGCGCGATAACGTTCTGCAATGTTGTACTCTAATTAGATTAAGCCGGCGCTGAGCAAAACTTCGTCTGCATTATACTATTTACTTAGCCTATATCTTAGTCTATTTAAATAAGGAAATCTGCATTTACAATGTTACTTGCTTATACGCTTGTAAATTAAAATAATTAAATAAAGAGTGCAGTAAGATTTTGGATGCCACACATAAATACGCCGTTTTCAATTTCGACGTAATAAAAGTTAGGCTTAATTAGTTAGGCGTAAGTAAAGTTAAGCTTTTTATAACTTAAATAAAAAATATAAAATTTTTTGACTATGTTGTGTTGTATGAATCTCCGTTATCAATTTCTTTTTGTATAAAATGTCCTGTAAACTCCAAACACATTCATGAAAATCCCAAAAACCTTTAAACTGGATTTATGACCATCCTTATTATTGTTCTCTACAATAATTTAATTAATCTCTTTATCAATGTCAACACTTATCGAGAAATATCCGTTAATTCTAGTAGAAATAAATTTAAACACTGGATTGTTATATCGTGTGGTAGGCGGGCAGAGCGGGGCACACGGGCGCCGCCCGCCCGCAAGCGCGCTTGCTCCGAGAGCGCCCGAGGACTTACGATCGTTTCATTCCGAATCGTAACGAAGTTCGACGATCGCGACCACCCTCCGTTGACGCGTGCTGGCTCCAGTCGCAGCGAGGGCCGCCAGGGCGTTGGAGCGGCTCTGTGTGTGCCTAGTGCTTGGTTATGTAACCCAAAAAACTTATTTATTTATTAACTTAAACAAATCGACTCGTGACTTGACTGTAGGCGTGCCTATAAACAATGGTTAAATAAATAAATATTAATGTTCGTGCGCTCCATTTACGTATTCTGTGCAAAGTGATGTGTACGCCTATCCTCGAAACGATTGAAAGTCTGTACAGGTTTATCGTTTGCTTAAAAATATTCGATTGCACCTAGTGCACACATGTTTTAAACAGAGCACATAAAAAATGTTTAAACCATTGGTGATTATTTGAAGTGTGATATTTAAGGCAGTTGTTCTAAATTTTATCAAAGAATAATATTGTTGTTGAAGGATTATAAATATGAAACGTGTCGAACGTCAGGTGAATATTGGAACAGCGTAACTTATTGATACTTTACTGAACAAGGCAACAGAAATATAAATGGCAGGTCACGCTTGTCGTTGTTGTTCCAATTAAAAGAACAAATAGAATGAAACCAAACTGAATTTGGCGCAATGCAGGGCGCTTGGATGGAAACGTCCACGAGTTGCGGTGACTCATTCCGAATCCATAATTGCTTAGTGGATTCAACATTCAATGCAATTTCAATCACACACGAGTATTGTACACACACCGATGGGACTGACTATTTCGGCAATATATCTAATTCCTTTCATACGATATAACATTATATAGAAAAGCTTTTATCTTAGATTTTGTGTTTACCGATATTCCCGTCGGAACGGGGAGGAAAGAACTGCAATACTGTATATATTTGAATACGATACAAACAAAGCCGCTTATAATGTTTAATATGAGCTCATGTAGAAGCAAAAGAAGATTCAATAAAACATGACATTTTCCATTTTCAATATTTCATATCGCGCTCGGGTTGAAAGGTAATGCAAGCGAGATACGATTTGCGGTATTGTCAATGCCAAGTTGGTATTTCGACTTCTACTATTGTCGACGACAGACGTTTAATATTGATATGTTTTTCTACTTAGCGATAGCTTCTACCTGCTCCATATTTAATTGGTTTTCAGCTATATCGTTTGGAAATTCATTCTAAGTGTTGAAAATTAGTTTAAATGAATCTGTAATACATCTTTGAAAGATCTTATCATTGTTTATCTTGTTCAGTGACAAATACTAAATATTAATATCAGTCTAAAACAAGATGGTTCTGCAGTCTATCAATTATTCAAAATTTTTTTACTTAAATGTATTCGGTAATAACAAAAGTAGCAAACAGAAGGTAACGGCTTAACGAGGGCAATTTATAATATCCAATTGGAAATTAAATTCCATTACTTTATCGCTTTGCGTTATTTTCAAGTGATTTGTTGCAATAGCTTTTACCGTTAGATGTACAAATGAATGCCGACCGATGTGTTGACTATGTATCGTGGGAAAATCATTTTAATCATAAAACTTTGTCGGGTTTTTCAAAATTGATTCAGTAACTATTTTTCTATTTATTAGGTTTTAATCAAGAATCTAATATTGTATTTCATTTGTGTCTTTGGAGAGATTTACGGTCGCCAAAGTGTAATAAATAGAATAATACACACTAGTATTATCAGGTGTACGTAATGACCATACAGCTATCTTTGGAAAAATCATCACAGAATTTTTTTCTATTTGTACATCAAAAAATTATCGTCAAGTTAAAGCAACGCTTACCGAACTAGGTCGGTGGATGAGTGATCCGTACATACCGAGGTTGCAAGTTAAGAAATTGGTCCCGGCTGCCAGTCGTTACGGACAGTCAATAGCCCGACAGTTTGATAACCAGACTTGCTATGAAGTTTCGTTTTACCCAGTAACTGGGTTGTGGAGGTCAAATAGGCAGTCGCTCCATGTAAAATACTGGTACTCAGATGCATCCGGCTAGACTGGGAGACAATTATTTGATATTTTTTTTGACTTGTCACTATCATTATGTATATAATCATAATATATTAGTATATAACAGACAGATAAATCATACAATAATATGTCACATTTTTAGTGTTCAATTCATAAAATAGCCCAGTAGCCCATCGCCCAAACGGGATGTCGCTTTGCTGTGGTGTGTCACGCCCTACTTCACTTGGAAAAGTTCGCGCCAGCTATTAGCGTAATTAAAACGCTACCAAACTACAAAAAGATTCATCACTACCATGCCGTGAATACGTCCAACTTATATTTTGTTAAGAGAAAAACTTACAGATTCGCTGCATCGAAAAATTTCGTCTTCGTTAGGTACTTAGCAAGTACAAAACTGAAGTTATAATTAAAAAGAAAGTTTTGTTACTTAACGTGTACATTTTTTTCTCTTCTGATATATCGCCTAATCAATGTTGGAATAAAACTAACTACGACAAGATTCCACAAAATGGTATAAAAATATCTGGTTAACAATTATTCTGACAGCTTGTTAACGTCTCTGCCAGGAACAAGCCACTTCAAACGCAGAACGTTTTATCGGATTTCTATTATAAACGCCTACCTATTTACTTATCATTCTATGCTTTCCATATTCTCTCATAAATCTGTCGTACCAACCGCGAGCACACTTAATCTTTTAGGTACTACTATCTAGCTTTATTAAATCTTATTTAAGTAATGCAAATGCAGAAGTTTTGATGCTTGTTACTCAGTCAGACCGTTAAGGTGGCACTTTAGGTGTTAGCTAGGACTTTCATTCATTGGAGAACATAGCTTTTTCTACATCTTATGTATATCTATAGGACATGCATATGTAACATAAACTTATAGCTGTTTCACACGCAAACAATTTCAACTAGCCCAATTCTGTAGAATTACTGCCCTTCATATCACACTTCTTCTCATTAACACTCTTTCTATTAAAAACTAAACCGAAAATGATATGGAATGATATGAATACAGACGATTAAAGATAGCATGACGTGTATCTGTATTATAAAACTTTGAACATTAGTGAAAATATTTGAAGTTTGAATCGTGAAGCGATTCCGATCAATCTTCAAAATGACTTTAAAAAGAATTAAAGTACATTAATAATGTTCGCAATAACATAATAGAAAAATTAAAAATTGTGGAGTAGGCGGACGCAGAGAATAGCGGAGTGTGGTGGACGCGTGATGAGGTGACGCTCGCGCGCCGGCCGCTGACGCCGCTCCTTGCCAATGATGGTGGAGACGCACCGCGCGCCGCCGCCTCGATGTGCGCGCGCGCTCGAGCCTCGCACCAAACCCGCCTCAGCCTCGGCGCCGCCTTCGCTGGCCGGCAGCGGAACTGTCATGCACTTGCGGAGACGCCGACACAAGACTGTTCACTTCGGCGAAAATTTGTTGATGCAAGTTTGCGCTGACCGCGCCCATCTAGCAGCGCTTGGAGCGAGGGTTCCCGATGTTTCGTTTTGCCACAAAGCACATACAGGACTTGGTCAAGGCGATGCCCGCTTTTGCTGTGTTGCCCACCATTGCTGTCTAGCCGCAGGAGCTCTTGTAGCGTTAACGTCGAGCGGTCGACCCAAACCACGCAGAGAGCGCAGTGTTGATTCGCATTCGAGCGGTGGTGAAACTGGGGATAGAGGGGACGGCGGTGGCAGCACTTCAGTGACGAAGGAGCCGAAACGCAAATCTAAACATCATCACCACCACCACCACCACCATCACCATAAAATTCACAGCTGTCCCTATCACGACGTCGCGCCACCGCTCGAAGATGAGCCCGATGAAAAGGCCATTGTTCCAAAAAAAACCGTTTCGCCTTATCTCTATATACCTAGTAAGTTAGAGCCCAATGTGCAACAGTTATTTAGCTTTATAGAGAGCGTACTGAGTGCCTGGGCAGCTGAAGAGGGTCTCACGAGCACAGGTGAATATTCAGAGCCAGATGAAAGCATGGTGCGTAGGCGTAAGCTGAACAAGTACAAGAAACGCACTGATGTGCTCAACATAAGGCGCATCGTGTATGATGTATCAATTCTGCGCGGAACAAGACTGCTTGGCAATGTAAGATTTCGACATTATCATTGGAAAGGAACGGCACAAACCTGCAATGAAGCATTTCTCAGGAAGGTGAGGTATTAGGTCCATTTCAAAATTAACATCAAAATTACTTTTACCATAAAGATACTTATGTAACGTATAATGGTTTGTATTGTAATAAATAACAACGCTGGAAGTAAGACGTAACAATAGGGCTGAGAAGAAAATACGGTGAAGATACCTAACATTTTGACCTTATTTTAGTTTCCTCTTAGTGGAAACTGCAATTTCCTTTTTGCTAATGAGGGCTTTTATTTTCTTTACTCTATTTGAGCTATAAGGCTTTGTGGGTATTGTTTCTTTTACATTAATTAGAATTTTTTGTTCTTTGTTCACATATATTCAGATTAAGTAAACCTTAGACAATATAACAATAACTCTTAAATATCATAAAGAATATTTTTTTTATAAAATTTTAATGTGTTTACATGGAAAATCTTCAAGCAAGGAGTCCTGGCAAATCAATTGTCTATAATTGTTAATTTAATTAAAATAAAACGTTGCACTTCTCTATTTATTGTCATTATTATAATTATGTTCTTAAAATATAGTAGGTATTAAATTAATACTGATTGTAAAAATAACTTTTTATTCTGTACTTGGGAAATGTGGAAGTTCAGTAACTGCAGTCTTATTACTCAGTAACTTCTTACAATATTGCCCTACATATTTTGCTGTTTTTTTATTATACCAAATAAAATATCTTTACGCGGTTAGTAATGTCTTGCTTTCATAATCGTAAAGGAAAAAAAGTCTATAATAACTTTAAAGGTTTTGCAGGTATTACTTCCTCTTGGAGTGAATTTATCTTTTGTCTTCAATATACACTTCGTCTTTGAAAAGATCTGGGACAAAAACTATTCAAACGAAACGAAAGCTTTCGGACTTATTAAATGCAATGCTCAAGATTTTATAGATAGCTAACATGCTTATGTTCAAACACGCTCCGGGCTGACCATCTAAATATCCTACGTAGTAAATGCTCAAATAAGAAAAACTTACTGACCTATGTAACGTCATTATCTACCTTTAACGAGAAACGACGAACGGACGGACGTATTATGAAATTATGTATGTAGGTATTACGCTAAACTATACCAAAGTTAAAGTTTGTTGCGGAGTTGCGATTCCTAGTTAACTAAGCGAGCTGCAATTAAGTATTATATCTAGGTAGAGCGGAGTTGCCCGGTATTAAGCTTTGAAGTGACAAAAAGGAATTCATATTAAATGCAATTTCATTTAATGTGGTTGTCCAACTCACAACATCAAACCTTGCAGTTTATTTTCATCTGCAAGAGGATTTTAAATTAATTTTAGACACCTTTTTGTAAAGCTGCAGAAGAACTAGATTTGTAAATAGTACTTGCTCTTAGGAGGTTCATCATGCAGAAATTGTGAACGTTTGAGGGAACATATCAAAGCGTAGGTCTGCTTCAAAGGAACATGACTCAATTATTGTATATTTTATAATATGTGGTGGCATATAGTCTTCTTTTTTTCGTGAAAGGCGGTGGCAAGGGCGCTGTGCGGCCTCAAGAGCCATCGAGCCGAGAGCGCGCTACCGCGGTCCGCATGCGCCTCAAAGCAACTCTTTTCTTGTATACTGTGTTGTGATCAAAAGCGCAAGATACAATATCACAAAATGTATTTTATAAAATTATAATGTCTCCTAAACCAAACCAGACCTATTGTTCGCTGATCATCAAAATAGGCTTTCGGTTAAATGAGAGAAAACAAATGTTGAAAAGTTTGTTACACAAACTTAAAAGTTCGTTAATAATTAATGCAAGAATTATCAAACATATTATAATACTTGTTTTTGAATATATTTTCCAGTTTCCAAAAGTAGTTATCAATAAATATTAAATATACACCGATGTAATAACACTACATTACACAAAACTTTTTAGCAGCTCTCTAAACAGAAGACGATTCTTACTTGGAAACTTGCATATGACATCTTTAGTACATACATACAATTTATCTCATACAATGCTACAATTTGAACATACCACGAGTTTTTCGCTTGTTGTACATTATGTCATACTAAACATCATTAAATTTTTCCTAAAATTCCTTCGTCATTACAGAACAATAAGTCACCGTCTCTTCCTTTATACATGATACTGTGATACACTGTAGATTTAGTCAAATCTCTTTACAATCAGTCACGTCCGTTTGAGTAAATATAAAGTACGAAAATTAAGTGGTCCAAGAGGCTTTTAAATATAACTGAATTAATAAATTTCATCCTAAAAGCAATCAATTTCACAAAAAGTTGATAACATCATTTTGAAGTTGTCTAATTACTTATTAAAAAGTAAATTTCGTCTCAAAATAAATATATTCCAGGTAAAGTAATGAAACAGTCTCGTTTAGCACTCGTTCTTGTGCTTTGCACCACTGTGCACCTAGCCTCGTACCTGAGAGGCGCGGTAACAATTTCAAAAGTGGAAATGAGGGTGGTCTGGAGGTGAAAACTGCGTTACACTGTAAAATGTTGAAAGTGTCCAAGCTTGAACTTATGTTGTTTGCGCGAGATTTAAATGACGTCAGAACTGACACTTCCACCATCTTATTTTAAAACTTTGCTTGGATTTCTATGTTGCGTACTATCTCGCGCTGTAAACTGAACATCATTATGTTGTTGCGGTTTAGTCATAATCCGGTATCATTATTATAACTCTTTTTAATTCTCAATAAAGGACACCTATTCATGAAACTAATCGGCCTAGCACAGTCCTAATGCCGATTATTTATAACCACCATGATGATAATAATAACCCAGAATAAAATTTCAGTATTAATTAATTTAATTACACCTAAATAAAAATTAATTGTAATTAAATGTTTAATTTATGTATAGATATCGGATGATGATCGCATGTCGTTAACGACGGCGGTGTCTGACGAAGAGGACCCCGGCGAGAGCGCAATGAATTCTCCATACAAAGGAAAGCAGACGGGCGCTGCAGCCGCATCCTTCAACTGCACCGGAGCTGTCAGGAAAGCCGGGTAAGTACTTCTATAGCCTTGCAAAGATCCAAATGTAATTTTCTACTTAGCGTTATTACGGTTGGAGCAAGAGCTCGCTTTTAGATTTGGTCTGTTTCACTCTAGATTGAATAAGAAAAAATAAGAGATTGAGATTTTACCTCCCTTCCTAATCAATCTGAAATTCTATTATTAAAATTTCTCAATAAATTTGTTTGATGATTATCTCTTATAAAAACTCACTAAAATATTAGTGACTCAACTAATTTTGATATAGGTAATGAGATTCTTAATTATCTAACTTATGACTTCTCATAATTTCTGTGTCCCGTTTGGAATAAAGCAATTAATTAATTATGAGTTGTGATCCCATTTATATTTCGCGTGCCTAAATTAATAAAGTAAATGATCACCGTGGTACTTAGAGACTCAACTTATCTAATAATGATAATCTGAAAATTCTTAAAATTTAAATTTAGGAAATGTTTGGGTCGTAAATTATATTCGAAAATATGAGGTTTTCGTATTTCTCTGTTTTAAGTTCGATGCTTCGTTTCTTATTTGCTACTTACAACTAATTTTCCTCTATGAAAAGAAATCATGACATAATATATTGATTTTCACTTTACATAAACATAAGTTAGCAAAGTTAACATTTGTCTGACTGTAATAATAATTGAGACCAAGCTCTCTTCCATCAAACCAGGGTTCGAATAAAAATGATATATTACGGTGAACGGAAGAGCGCAAGCTAAAATATTGGTACATGCTAAATCTATACAAGTGAAATATAACCTTCGTCTTCGCGTTCCTCCGGCCTATTGCCAAGGTCCTCCTTGCTCAACGGAAATGCGATATACATAATGTCCAATAAAATACTTATACGTATAGAATTCATATAAATCTGCATAATATATTATGGGAGCGAAGTTATAGTTTGTGAGCGGTAATATTTCAAGACGGTGTCTGAGTTATTTGGTTAAGTCTAAGGATATTTATAATCCAATAAACAGGGAACATGTGAATAAACATGTTACATGATATATATTATGTGTGACTTAATTTATTACTTGGTATCTACGGTTACCATACAGTAGTTACACTTAGGTGAACCGCAATTTCACAACTGACAGTTTTGGTTTGCACCTAATTGAAGTTGTGCGAGATTTTTGTCTTTATTATACAATCTATCTAGTCAGAACTCAAATTGAACTCACGCATTTAGAACATATGACACTTTTTCAATAAAAAAATGTATTCATCTGAGTTGTTGAGATAACCTCGTAAAGAGATAAAAGGCATAGATTTCCCAAAGCTCTACTGTTACAATAATACCCACGAGAGTACTAGTCAAATGGACCATTATCCTCATTATAGGCATTTGCTTCACTCTGCAGACAAAAGATATTTTGTCTTTTTTGTAACCGTTTTATATCCTTTACGACTGAAAATTTTATTCAAAACCTACATAGACCTAACAATATCCTTGTATACTACTTGATAAAATTATTTCCCCCATCGTACATAATTCACATATACGAGTACCATGTATTCACCGTTCGCATCGTGTGTTTACATCGACACTTCATTGTGCACTGTAGCGCCCGTATGAACAAAACAAAGACTTAATATTAAAACCTGTCCTTTGTGTCGTTTTCGAGAAGCCTTAATAAATGTAAGCGAGATGTGAAGCGAAGTAAAGGAAGATGACGTCGTGTGTCGGGCGCCTTCTGTCGAGTGTCATAGTCTCTATTAGGCAAAGCCTACGGCGTCCTTTATGTTCCTTGAGGCTACAATTCGTCTTCCATGAATTCCAAATGACCGGAGGGAAATCTTAGCCGTGACCTATTCAACGTCGTAAACGCGTATAGCGAGCAGACAAGACGGTGGTACTGCTTGCTAAGCATCCTTACAAATCCTACCAGGACATTGAGACAGCTTTTGTTCTCACTTCCTATTCTCTTTTATTCGACTTATGATTAATATTCAAAATTCATTAGCAGTAAATAAAACCCAATTGTAATTAATTTTCAAAAGCATTCATTTATTTAATAGTGTACAGCAATTACAGTGACGCAAGCTCAGCATTTAGCTTTTAATGAACCAAGCTTATTTCGTAGCACTTTTATTCTATTTGCAATGAATACGAACTCAGTCTATAAATATTTATAAGAGGCAATAATTCTTGGGTACCTATCAAAATATGATGATTAATTTCCGAAGCTTTCCTTGATTGGTTTTTTTATTTGTTATTCGGAAATGAACCAGGATAACATTCCATGATTCGTTACCTATGTAATATAAAGACTTATTTTTTATTAGTGAGTGGACCAGAGTTGTGGTTATCGTATTTTCTACTGCGATCAATAACGAAGATATTTAGTCTATAAAATAAAACTTACACACGTTTACTAAACTGCAATTAAGTAAATATATAAAAGTTTAATTTCCTTATAATAATAATATATCAATTATTACAGGTTAGAGTACTTAAAGACTAATAACCATAATAATGTAATATTTCAAGCACAAGTGCTTCGATTCTTAGTTTTGGCCGTGCTTCCCAAACAAACCGAAACACCCAAACCGAACCGAACCATAGGCACCACAAAGGCACCTTCATAATATTAGAATTTGGGTGCACACCTGCACGAGATTTGTCGTTTATATGAGACGAACCTAGAAGAAATCCATTGTCACTTATAAACGATGTTACAATATATAATCACAGAGTTTATTTTAGGTACCTACTGTAATACAAAGTGTTCATTTTCAATGAATTTTCTATGAAAACCAAATATTTTGACTCGAAAAACCTTTAGCTAGTAAAACAATTTCCTCTAACACGTTACCCTTTTATTACGTTGTCACCCGTTTCTGGTAAACTTATTAACAAACTTTCTACCAGCCATGACTTATTTACTGTAACGAAGCCCGACTACCCGTGTACCGATATCGGATATAATTTTGGTATACGCGTGCTTATAATATACTACATATTATCATAGTTATGAATAATTAAGTACTATGGTATTTTTTCAGAATCCTTGTTAAACAAAGCGCTTTTTTAAAGAATAATAAAAAAGGTCATGTTTCTTTTTTTCTATTTATCATTATTTATTAAAAATTCATCCGGTTATCCCACAGTGTATACGTACTCCATAATCAATGACTAACAATAATTACATAATAAAAAATCTTGGTTGCTAATTCGTGTACCTGTAGTGCAATTCTATAAAATTCTCACTGTGAAAACTGGTGAAATGAGCTTGAAGTAAGCTGTCCTGTCACTAGTGTCAATTCCTAGCATCAGGTGGAATGACAGCTCACTGCAAACTCACTTCACCTAGGTTTTCGCGGTGAGATTTTACAGAATAGTGGCTCGATCGATTCTGCAAACCACAATGCAACTAACTAACTCTAGAATTATGTATCAAATAGCAACTGGAATAAGGATTACATTTTGTTTAGGTTTTTGAGTGTGAAGAAATGGTTACTCCGTAAGAAGCACCAGATTGAATTAGCACGCAAACGTGGCTGGAAAGGCTACTGGGTGTGCTTGAAGGGCACTACACTGCTTTTCTATCCTTGCGATTCCCGCGAAGGACGCTCCGTGGAGGCGGCTCCCAAGCATCTGATCATAGTTGATGGAGCCATCATGCAGCCGATTCCGGAGCACCCCAAACGCGACCACATATTTTGTCTGAGCACCGCGTTCGGTGACGCTTACTTGTTCCAAGCACCGTGCCAAGTAAGTGTAACATGGAAAGACTGCAAATTACTTTCAGCATTTTTTCAACATGATTTATTTGATAATAATTATAAATAACCTCGTAGATTGAGCTCGAAAACTGGGTGAACAGCATACATAGTGCTTGTGCCGCTGCGTTCGCTCGTCATCGTGGCAAGACTGGGACGCTTCATTTACTCCAGGAAGAAATATACCGCCTTGAAAAGGCTATTGAATCTGTAAGTATATAAAATGCATATTCATTTACTAGGTTGTACGTCCCTTTCAATGTAGATTTTAATAATACATAACTCAACTCACAAACACTTTTAGAACTTCGTTATAGAATAAACGTTTGATTAAAAGTTGATATTGTTCGAATATCAACTGTTAAATACTGTTACTGTTTAATCGTACAAACTTTTATTCTAAACATACCTACAACAAACAATGTTTATGATTATTCATAGTTTGGATTTGTTCCGGGCAAAATTAAGCAGTTAAGCTGTCAGGCGTAGGGCCGATTTTTCAATCTTCAGATAACTTTTATCTGAGAAATAAAATTTGCCGTGTGGCACCTTTTGTATCGAAAATATGTCAAACTGCAATATTCATTCTTCAGATATTAGTTATCTGATGATTATAAAACGGTCGTCACTAACAAAGTTGAACGCTAAGTTAATATTGTTCGCAGCTGAACAAATGAAAATGTGCTGAGGCACAAAGTGAACTCGCTGAGAAATTATGCACCGCTCGACCCAAACTGCGCATCGCATGACCTAAACCAACAGGCTATTGTTTGAATACCATGAATCTAGTTTCGTCGAGCGATTTTACGCTCTGCCCATAACACACATAGTCATAAAGACCAATTTCACGTGCCTCGTCGCGCTTTTGTGTTGTGAATCCCGGATTTATCACAAATTCCGTGAATGAAACAACCCTGATCAACTCGTACCTATAGAGTGAGGTATAGTGCTGACGATGAAAAAGAAAACTCTAAACGCCGATCGGCATTTTATAGGTAGGGGCAAGCAGGAGAGGGCGGGCAGGTGGTATACAATTTAAGTAAGATCAATGTCTAAAAACTAACTGACATGTGTTATGTTAAAACTAGATAGAACATCAAAAGGATCAAAAATAAGGAAAATTACCCCCTTTTATTTTAAAACATATTTACAAAACCGAAGAGTGCGTGACTGGGGTTTTCTCATTAAAGTAGATACTTGTATGGTTTTTATTTTAAAAGTCATATAAATGTAATATGGTTAGTAGCATTACATAACACTAGCTCAAAGGAAATTATTAGACAGCAGCATTTGACTTGCAAGCTTCAGTTAGGTACTAGCGATATTATGTATTAGCTGAATACATATATGGACTCCGGCCAGAGTCGGCGGCGTGCGGTTCGAAACGTCCCTCGTGTAAATCGCGCCAATTTCTGACCCGCACCGGGTGACCGCAGCACGCATCAAAGCCTTTGTGGCCACCTCACACTACTACATATTTACCACATGCGAATATGCTCTGTCAGACATGTTTTCGATTAACTGTAACGGAAATGAAGCAAATACAATAGGCTAGTTTCCTAAAAAATTCTAATTAGTCCGTCAGTTAGATTATCAAAAAATATTGGAACCGTATTTTTTCTTTTGACAATTATATAAAAAATGATGAAAATATCGCCCGTTAAAGTTCCGCGTGACGTCACTCCTTGCTACACTTTTTAGCGGCCCCCCACTCCCAAATTTTGACGCGCTTTATCTTTGTCAAGTTTTGTTTGAATGACAAAAGAAAATGCATGTCCATTATTTTTCGATGATCTAACTGACGGACTAAATATAATATTTTTTTTTTAACCAGGAAACTACCCTATTGTCGGGTTGCAGTGTTGGGAATGCATTGGCTAAGATGCAATCAAAGAGCAATACAGTTTAAACTAAACTAGTTTTACAGTATAACTCAATATTATAAAGGTTAAACCGAGCTGGTCTGAAAAATAATAACACCTAGCTGCAATTTGCCATCTTAATTACAAGTCACAAAGTTTTATGACTTTATGAATTTCAAATGACGTCTTTTGTTGCAAAATATTCAAAATAGATACCGTAATTAAGATCGGAACACATGCTTGTAGTTGGAAACAATCTATTTTATCACCGTGATAGTTATCACGGGCAGGTGGAAGCACGCGCTCATTAATATTCATAGCACACGTCATCCTCGCGCGAGTTCGAGGACCGCGTCCGGACTATTCGAATTATGTTACACGTATACTTAACTTTAAGCCCAGTTGCCTGTAAGTAACACATTTTTTGCATAAGTAACGCTCTTTACAATTTTAGGATCACAAGCTAAAACATATGGCAGACCTGCAACAATCAGTAGTCTCTGATCCCGAAACTCGGGCACAACTGGCTGTCCAAATGCTCCAGTGGGAAGAAAATCTCGAACGTCTACATTGCGAACAATTCCGATTGCGTTGTTACATGGCAAGCCTTCAGAGCGGTGAACTCCCCAACCCCAAGGTAAATATTCAACGAAATTGAATATTCCGTTTCTTTCTACAAAAGTGACCTTACCTAATGAAGTAAAAATCTCCATAACTTTTTATTTGTTTATTTGGTGTTGGCCCACAACAACTTTGTTTGTAGCAGTAGTTCGGATTCATTCTTGCGATTCACAACTATTCTTTAGTGAATATGATAAGTTTGACAAAATTGACTTTATTTATTACTTTCGACGTTACGTAAACGTCACCTCGATAAATCATGCCTGTTGAATTTTATTTATGCTAACTCACCAGTCGTTCATAATCCTGTTTTCCAAATATTATAACGAAAACAACGCGCTGATCGTAATTTATCACCCAATAATAAGACAAGAGAGGGGTGTTGAAATTGTCAAGTGATTTCATCGAGGTGTCAGAGAAAGGAAATTTGTTGGCTTCGCTATCAAATTGACAGTTCCGTTGACCGGGGAACGGGGTTGGAATCTGTTACGCCACGACCCATGTCACGGGACGTCATAATGGTCCCCAACATGCGAATAATAAAAGTTGCTTACAATTTTGCACAGAAATGGGTTTGATTAACGGATATATCAATATCCTTTTGAGGATAAAAATGTCCATGTAAATATGTTATGAACAAAAGATACGAACTAAATGAAAAAATGGAACTTGCAACATAGACTATACGGTAGTTATTATACCCATTAAAGTATGTAACACTGTTTTGAAACAAGCCATTTTTATTTCCTATGCTTGAATTCAAGTCCGATACTCATAGAGATGTTTGTGACAGTCCCTGCTGACGCACGTGTCCCGTGGCACGAAGAGTACACTGAACAAGCTAGGCGTGTTCACCGTGTCGTCTTTCCACGCGTTTATCTGCGCGCGGTCACCGTCGCTGCTGAACAACTTGCTGGCCGGGCGCGGCGCCACCAAGCGACGAGCGCCACAACTGTCGCGATCCAACTCTGGATCCAGCAGACGATCCATGCAGGTTAGTTTTTTTTAAAAGTTAAAAAGTCCTAGAATATTTTACTAGGCCCATTTTTATAATTTATTGTGTTTTCTAAAGTGTTGCTTTTTAGGTTTTAATATCTCTATAATAATGTATTTAGGTGAATTAATCGGAGAAAATCTAATCGAAATACTCGATTAATCCTTACACTTCTTGTGTCGATGACTTGTGTTTGGTCCAACCAGTACATAGCAACCTAAGTGTTAATAATAGTAATATTTGCAATTCACTACTACTTATATATAAATATATTATATGTAAAGATTGCCCAAATATTTCCACACTCAATTCGACAAACAGCAACAAGAATTCAACAAAGTAAGAATATCGCGCTTAAAGTTCGTTATTCTTGAAAATCTGCTAACATGCAATATGTTGGTATTTCATCGACATGCTACTTTTATATCAAATATCCTGGAAATAAAACGTTTGAATTCATGAACTATTTCGTAGACTGTGCTACGCCAGCTGCTACGGCTGCGTAGAGGGTCTGTAACTTACACATAAACAACTACCTGCAAATGAATGTATTGTAGTCTAAAAATATCTTATTTTCTTCTTAAGTATAGGTGTACTTGGTTATGCATTCTTGGTAATCGTGACCCATGGATGATCTGACGCTTTAATTGTAAAACTACAATATAAAAGTTAGATATCCAGTACAGTTTTTCCATAAAAGATACTTAATTTGGTAATAAACTAAGCTTTGTGTGTGGCAAGAAAGAAACTAAGCGCTCCCTACGTTAAAGAGCTATAAAAGCAGTTGTATTACTGAATATGGCCGTACGTAATATACGTGAGCGCTTTCCCCTCAAGTTACTGAGTCATTAGGAAGTGTACAAACGTGTCTCGTACAAAGCCACATGTATAGCGAATGTGCTTTCGTAATCATTTACTCGGTTTAATAGCTATAGGAGAGCACGGAACGAATAAAACGAATGGAAATGTCACCTGAATGTTTAAGTGCGATTTGTAAAACAGAAATATGTCATCAAATGCAAGTTATTGATGTATAAACAATAACAATATAAAAAATCATCCGTCTTCTCTGACTCCAATTTTTGCAATGTTAGTAACCACGATAATATACCCAACAATATAGTTCCCAAACGTATTCTAATCGATGTACCCTCTATATTGTCTCATAAAGAAAGAACATAAAACCACAACAAAGCTTCCGAATTGGAAATGCCGATGTGGCGTGTCACCTAATCCTTGGCGAGGACGTAATACAGGACGTCACGAAAAAAGACTATTACTCGAAACAAACTGCTCGCCGCCGCTTACTGCCTGTCATTACTTAATGTTGTTGTTTCAGCACTCCTAACGTAATAATTTAATTATTGACGAGCAGATTGGATATCGTTATTAATTTTCCGAAGATAGACTTATTGAAATCATGGGAAATACTCGATAAGTTCAGCAATAAGTTTTTGGAATTTTTTAATATTTATTTTACATCCGTACATTCAAATAAATTGAAATAAAAGTAATATCAATAACGGTAAATGGGTAAATTACCAATTTGCATTCATCGATGACCTCGCAACACATTCTGGATTTATTCAGCCGTGAATATGGAGAGGTACCTATTAAATATTTCTGTTAATGCATTCGGGAATTCAGAAATGAAAAACAATGTAACTTTTGAGAATTTAAAATTGTTATTATCGTGTCTGAAATTCATGTTCTGAAAGTGACATAACACATTCGTATGTAAAAAACAGGAGTACAATTAAATGTTATACATAAGTATTTACGCACATAATAAAAATTAAATTAAAAATTTAAAAAACCCCCGACTACGTGAAGCCCTATAAAAAGAAAAAAATAACCTTGAAATTATGACCCTACGTAAGTACGTATGAAATTTTTTGATTAAATGTTGTCCAGTCGGGGGACCGCTCTAATTATTAGCCTAACGTTCTGTTAAAGTTTAAAATAGTAGCGGTCCCCCGACAGGACAATATTTAATCAAAAAATTTGATAGGTACGTACTTACGTAGGGTCATAATTTCAAGGTTATTTTTTTCTTTTTATAGGGTTTCACGTAGTCGGGGGTTTTTTAAATTTTTAATTTAATTTTTTATTTTATGCTTTTTGTAGGGACTCCTTATTATTTCTATTCTTTTATTTTCTTACGTTTTAAGATTCAGGTAATTTGGTATTTAATCAGGTTTTTTGTAATTTGCCATTTTGTGGTGGTGGCCATCTTGGATTTGAAATTTGTCATAGTGTATAGTATTCTACTAGTCAAGCCCTTTCATTTGATACCCATATTGAGGGAGTTGTGAAAAAAAATAATAATTTGCCATTTTATGGTGGCGGCCATCTTGGATTTCAAATTTATCATAGTGTATAGTATTCTATTAGTCAAGCCCTTTCATTTGATACCCATATTAAGGGAGTTGTGAAAAAATATGAAATCCGCCATCTTGTGGCGGCGGCTATCTTGGACCGATTTTCATCAAACATAGCTAAGAACACTCCCGACAAATTCACCTTTCAAACAAAAAATACAAAATTAAAATCGGTTCATTCGTTCGGGAGCTACGATGCCCCACACACACACACACAGACACGTCAAACTTATATCACCCCGTCGTTTTTGCGTCGGGGGTTAAAAACGCTACCAGTCTTAAAATAATAATATGTACATTTATATAAAAAGGAGGGGAAATAATCAAAGGGCATCAAAAAATTACGTATGTTGTATGTTGAGTAAAGTTTATCGCAAAATAAATAATTTTGCTTATTCAAATTTATATACGGAGGTACCTATCAAAACAAAACTCTTGTAGGTCCAATCTAACCCCAGCTCGGGGGCTATTTGAATAGAAGTGTCGGCACTAGTGAACAGAGTACGAGATTTGCTCTCCCTGACTCACTATAATTTAATTTGAAATAGGGATTTGCTTCCAAGTGTTGATTCAGTTTAGTTATGTCGTTTGTTCTAAGTTGTCTTCGAATTTTCTGTTGAGAAACTATTTTTATATAGGAAAGAATAACTTTTTTATTGTAATGAAAGTTTCAGAAATAGGTTGTTTTCAGTGTAACATTGCAATGAAGTTTAGTTTTATCAACCGAATGGTTAAACGTCTACTCTATGTAGATAAATGAGACAAATGGCTGGTTGTCAGGTTCCAGCCAATTGCAATCTGAACTTCAAAACCTCAATAATATGGTACTAGATGTCCCGCGAGGATGGCGAGGCCGCGGTGCGCGTGTCTCTTCCAGAGGGAACCACTGCGACGGTGGGCGTGCGCGAGGGCATGTCTGTCGAAGAATTCCTCGCCGCCGCATGTGCACGGCGCTCGCTCAACGCTCTCGAACACTTCGTCAGGGTGAAGAAAAGGCGCGACATGGAAGACCATAACTATTTCGTTCCCCATCGCAGCGATCTCATTGAAACTTATGTAAGTACTAAACCTTTTATATCACCCAATCTACGAGATTCAGCCACGTTAAAGTTTAGAAGAATTTGTCACAATAGTTAGTTCACGTTTTAGTCAAGTCTTCCTCTCAAAAGATATTGTTCGAGCCACCAAGTAATGTAACAGTTCTCTCATAAACACTTTGCAAACTAGAAGAACATTCAAACTAGCTAACAATCTCCGAAACAAAATCCTCCCGCTTGAAATGTCCGTAGCCATTTCGTAGCGATTTTGTAGCCAACCTTATTTGTATTCACAAAATAACACAAGATATCATTTAAGATAACCAACGTTATAATTTAAAATCACGATAGTGTTAAACGTAAACGTGTGGTTACTTTAAAATTATACAAATATGCCACACATTCATGGAAGTGAAAATAAAAGTATAAATGTTTCGTAACCGAGGCTGACATGAGTAGGGTCTGACAGGGCCCATTCCGTCACAGGCTTTGCGCGACACAGCGTGGAAAGGTTATCATAAAGTTATATTACTGTTACTTTAGGATCAACAAATGCGGAATGCATATGACGAAGTTAAATCCCATTTCGCTTGTTGTTCGACGAATTCAATTTGTGGAAAGATCTCGTAATCCTTTGAGTGCACTGAGCACAACAAAATTCGTAGTGACAGAAATTATTATTACACATATTATTATCAACATTTTCAGACTAACTTTAGCTATTTATTTACATTATGATAAAATAATAATTTTGTAAGTACAAAATAAAAAAATGTGAATTTAAGTCAAATGAAATACTTCATTTACTAAGTTCGTGCTTAATCCACCTAATTATATTTTAAACCAAAGCTTTTTAGTTGTGCGAGAAAGGCTTTGCCCTGATTGAGGTCCGACAGTATGAGGATTACATTTATTACTTACCATGTATGTAATTCTCCCTCATCATGTTTTAAAACAAAAGGCCATTAAAACTCTGTTACAGACTTCTTGGCTCAGAATAAAAATTAGTAAATTTCACGAGGTTTTTCGTTCATTACAAGCAATACCGGTTGGTGATATTTTGAAAAGATAATGACTTAATTACCAGCTCATAATGAAAACAGAACCACACAATGAAATACTTTTACGCAAATAAATTACAATGCGCAGGTAGGCTTGTAGGTAAATTTGCTCTACAAACAAACAATGCAAATGCCACCAAATTTTGTAAAAGTTATTAAATTTCAAGAAGATGTAATTTTTTTCAAATGAATTAATATATTCGTTCTTTTCCTGTGCGAAAACAATGTAGGTACTCAAAGGTACATTTGTTGCATATACTCACACATTCTGCTAAGGAATATCTACGTCTAATTATCTCGTGTGTGTCCCACAAGGCCGTGTAAGCCCATCATCAATTTTCGGACCGTGCTCCATGTGGACGGGTTGTCACTTTGTCTTCAGAATAAACACAACTGTTCCTAAATATTATAACTACTGCTCTCACTATTTATTTAGTCCGCTTTGAGCTACTATGAAGTAGAGAAGAAATTTACAAGCCTGCGTTTGACACATGTTTTTAAACCACCATCGTAATCCTTTGAATTGCAGTTTGAATAAAATGACGCACACCACATTTCAAATAAAACTTGTTTGTAGCTACCAGTTTTTACTTTGAGCAAAACTAATTTCGAAACACGATAGGAAAATATACATTAAGCACATATCTAATTACTACAATCTAATTGTTATATAGTTGCATACCCACGAAGTAGTGGAAGTGTGCGCCAAGATCCTGTATCAAGTAGAATTACAACGCACAACGCTGGAGCAAATGTGGGGCTTCAGTGTGGAAGCCGAGCTCATTGAGAACGCGGAGCGGCAAGACGAACTCTGCTGCTACGTGAGCCGGGTTGAAGACAAGAGCGTCGCCATGCAAAATGGTAATTTATCATCGTTCAACGTTATATTTTCATCTTTACCGCTTGCATTTCGCTGAAGTTTATAAGTAAAATACGTCATAATATTTCTTATGGTAAAACTTCTACGAAATCTGTAGCTTGCATAATATATTTTTCAGGCAACGCTCCCGCTAGCCGCATTCCGCTATATAAATCTCAAGTTCTTCACTAGTTCTCTCACTCTTTTTTTAACTAAATATACCTAAATATACAAAATGCACATGCATTTTAAATGACGTCCGCTCCCAACTCGTAGCAATGCAAAAGATCAAAATCATATGGAGCTGGTATTGACATTTCAATCTACATTGTGTACTAGAAACCCTGATGTGAACAAAATAAGAACATTCATTCCGAGTACAGTCTTTTTCATTTTTCTGTCAGGTATAATCAAAGGCGACGAAATAATGGTAATCAACGGAGCGATCGTATCTGACCTAGATATGATGTACCTGGAGAGCGTTCTGCAAGAGGAACTGTCCCTCGTCATGATGATGAGGTATTTATGCACGTCGACGCCATTTATGTTTACTTCTGTGGCCTTCAGTGTGTGTTCATAAGCCCACCCATTTTCACCCTATTGTAGCTACGTAAACCAGAATTTTGATTAATCTTTATGAAAATCTTTCAAACATCGATATAAACAGTTTGTGTTCATTAATCGTCGGCTACGAGGGCTCGTTAAAATAGAATAATTCATAGCAGACAGCAGCGAGAATATTTCTTAATATAAAAAAGGTCGAACAGCGTTCCCATTTAGCGAGGTTCGAAGTACCACTGACAAACAGGAAAACGGGCGCCTAGCACCTAATAAAACGGAAGTTAAAGAGCGTGCAGCCGGGGCAGGGTGGAAGGCCTGTTCATCGGCATTTCCCGCCCTCATACACCTGACCTTTCGCGGCCGCGACAAGTTTACTGAAGCGCTCGGTGCGACCTATATAGTCGGCCGCCTGCAGCCCTGCGCCGGCCTCCACCTGGCTCGCAGCCTCTCCGTCGCTCGTCACCGCGTCACCGCGCCACCGTGCCGCAGCCATTGTGAACGACCGCAATTGAGCCTCTCGACGTTACCGCACCCGCACCGCGTGAAATAATGCTCCCCAACAAATGTCATCTCGAAACAAGCACTCGCGACACGATATTATTATTGTTGTGAGTTGTTTCATCTCCCCGTTCATATAAAGCCTTTCCGGCTTCAAGGCGCTCGGCTTTATTGTCTTGTTAAACCTGGTGAAGTTTAAGAGAATAATTAAAGCATTACGTAACTTACATTATACACCTCGGTTCGCATGTTATCCGTATTACCCTATTATGAAACATTTCCATCCGGAATAGCGCAAAGGCAAAAAGTGGAAGGAATATTAAAATACAATTTACCTAACTTTTTTACTACAAATTGTATATTGCATAAAAGGCTCTTATCGATCCGGCTATTTTCATTTGGTAGTTGCAATGCCGTTGCCTTGATAATTGTTGAGCTTTTCATGTCTCCGTCAGAAGAAATAAATCGTTTTCGTTTCATTTTGATGATCGCGGCGCTGGAAACGAGTGATTCGTATACTTTGATATTATCTTTTGTGCCAGCGCGGCGTTCCTTTCCTTTCAAGTATCGAGGCGCTCATATAAAATCTAGAGTAAACACATCACGTGTTGTTTCTGTAAATCGAGTAATCCGTTTTATTGTTCGGAAGAAGATTGTTATTTAGATAGCGGTTTGAGCAGCGATTTATACCCAGGTCGTCTCGCACGGAGCCTCCGGAGCTGACGGGCGTGATGCGCGCGGCCACGGACGACATAATCGATTCCCTCGTGTGCCCGCCGCCGCCCAGCGAGCCGCCAGTCATCTCCGACGACATGATATCCGGTCTCATCGTGCCCGCACCCGCCTGGAGTGAGTACTCAACCACATACCTCTTCAGCTATTTTAAAACCAGCAGTAAATACCCACTTTGTGCCTTTGTATGTTGTGCGTCTCCACAGATCGTCAATGTTCGGCTTTTTCACTTTTTTAATGATTATTATTAATATCAATCATCCATACACGAAATGGTTAATAGGGGATGATTTAGTAAAACATTCAAATAAACCGTATGGAGACAAATAAGTAGGAACATGATATCGTGTATTTATGAACACTCCTAATGTTTTCATAAGGCCCACAGCCTATTTTTCGCTTTCGATGACGACGCAGATTGCTTAGCGAAACGTTTTTAGCTTACGTCCTGTATAGCTGACTATTGAAAAGTAACTGCAACGTCATGATGATAATTTGAGTAATGCAGTATTTAACCTTTTGAATGGTGTATACCTAAAAACAGCAGTTTCCTTAGTTGAATCATTCACATTACATTTACAATTTCAGTTTTTAATCTAATTTAATCAATGCACTGCTCCATCAATCGTTTATGTTTGTGAAAGCGTGGGCTACCCAATTAACATGACAAGTACTCATGGCAAATAATGTAATGAAAATATGAGTACTTATTATTTAAGTACTTGTTGTACCATAGCGTCTAACAAGCAACTTTTCAATATTTCCTTTTACGTAATACTTGGCATCGTTTCGGAATCACTCTGAATCTTCATTTTCGAAATGTGGCTGTCAGCCAGTAATGCTTTGTGCATAACAACTACCTACTATCGCACGATGCGGATTATTTATCGATCATCGTTATAACTCCGGGTTCCCGCTTATTGTCGTTATTTATACCTTTGCTAATTATGCCAAGGCTTTGTTTACCGTATACACAGTCATCAGATGCTCTGAAAGCCACAATCAGAATGCGATACGATAGCGATGTAGATGGAGCAAATAAACCTCTACAAGCCGTAGTAAACGGAAGATATGCCAGTAGGTACTCTCATTGAACGTTTCACTCGCTCGTCTGATTGTGTCTTATTAACTTTGTAACAATAGAACGTTTATATAGAGAATGTCTTCCGCTCGTGTTCGCAGTAAACACCTCATATACAAACACCTAATGGTGCCCGAATACATGTATTGTACATATTGAGAATATTAAATAGTCATAAAGCTTGACCTATTTAACACAGGACGACCATTTTTAATCCCCGAAAAGGCAGTTAAAATCTGTTTGGGTCATATTTAAATTTAATTCATTTCGAGAAAGTCAGCCTGGTTTTCCTTATGAAAGAAGTAGGTAAATTGAGAATTATTATTTCCTTACGAATTTTTTTCCACCCCTTTTTTCATCCTCGTTTCTGGCTGGAGACATTTATGCGGTGGGTGCCCGGTCATTATTTAAACTTGCCGATCCGAAATTGCTGCCCTCTCTAAAGGTTTGCAGTAATTTATTTCACGGCTCATGCTCCAGCCGTACAAGAGGCAATTATGACGACATATTGACTCGACGTGTAGTTGTTGTTTGTTTTATGACGGCTATAGGAGTATCGGAGTGCGGCTTGACGCGGCCTGACTTCGAATCGCGGGTGGTCGTTACAATAGGAGGCTTTCACTATCGCAAACACATTATTTATTACGACATTCCCGACTAATGAAACTACTCTTCTGTCTTCTTACATAGTGGAAATGTGAACAGAAAAATACTTCATTATTTATAAGAAGGTTACGGAATATTGTTCATGGCATACATGTATATTTCTGATTATTAGATTATATTACTATTTGTACATATGTGGGTAGGCGGTGGGTTTGTATATACCCAATATGTAAGTGTTGAAATGTAACTCATATTTTTATTCGTAACGTCAATTGAATCGCTTATCCCTTAGGAATTAATGTTCGGAACATAATTTTTAGTTTTGAAACGTACTGAGGTCTTCATTAAATCCACATTGACAGATAAAAATAGCAGCTTACAGTGTTGTGCTAATTCTGCAACTAAAATACCGGTTCTCTAAATAAAGGCCACGACCTCGCCTAGGGCTATTTGCTTGTGCCCGATGTTGACTTACCGCGGCCAAAAACTCATTGTGTGACTTCTTGTCATAAAGCGGCCACAGAAAAAGTGAAAGTTTCATCACGAACAGTGTAATTTCCTCTCATGTTATTGAAATCTGAGCATCTCTTTTCAAACCAGTTTTATTGAACATTTTGATTTCGCATTTCTCAATCTTTTCGTATTAAAAGAGGATTTGTGGAGAGATCGTTAGTATTATATTGACTGACTTATATTCCTGTGTGAGTATGTGTGCCAATCGACATATTTTTACAGCTTAAATCTATATCGGGTGAGTGCAAATATCAAAGACATAAAGGATATGATTTATTATAGCAACGTTTATGCGTAAAAGGTAAAGTAAAGTAAGGGCAGGTCCTATGTACACAATGAGTTGTTCAATTTTGATTTTGATTTCGCGGAAGCTCTTACAAATGTTAAAATTTTGGTTTAGAATATAATAAAACTCCGTCGGAGCGTCTCTATAATAACATCTTCCGTATTTATCATGCCGAACCAACATTGTATACCTGATGTTATCCGTCTACTTGAATGATGGATATTCATAAAACTTTTGCAATTTCTTCGTTTGTTATAGATACGTTTGCATACCTTGATTTACATACCTGGAACAATGAGTTTCAAAATTATATTCTATTATATTCTAGTTATTTTTAATTCATGTAGAATCGGAAAGTATAATTTTTTACATTTTTTTTGAAAGACGTGATCATGACACTTTCAAAATTCAAGGTTATATTAATCATATCATTTGAATTATAATATTTTGATCTTGATGCATCTGACTTTTTGGTACGACTTTTGGTCATTCTCCTTTAGGTGTGATTTGCATAACATGTAACATTAAATGCGGCACAGGTAAGGAGTTGTACAGCCCGGACACGGACGCCCACGGCGGCGACTCCGTCAACACCGGCCCGCCCAAAGTCAGCTCCCGAACTAACTCGTTCGAGATCGAAAATCTACTAAAGGTATTTTACAAAATAACAAAAAATTACATTACTACGCTCGTCACATGCACGCCTCTGCGAATTAATCCCCGATTCAATTATCTAGCTCTTCGAGAATATTCCCGTTTTATTTCGTTAGCGTAACCGCATGGTAATGTCTCTCTCGAAAATAATAATCGTCTCTAGAGATTCAGCCAGCGTCCCCTATTATATCCCTTCCTCTACCTTTAAGAATTGTAGATATCTATTGATTTTATCATTGCCGAAAGTGTATCTTTGTTTAGTATCATAATATTTCAAGTTCATGCTTAGATGATGAGTCATTGATTAATTTGTTTTGAAATTGGTATTTCTTGGTAGGTGAAATTGGTATTCCTTGGTAGGTGAAATTGGTATTCCTTGGTAGGTGAAATTGGTGTTTCTTGGTTGGTAGTTCTACCAACTGTGGTATGTACATACGTTTAGTGTAACCTTATTTACATACCACATATACTTATTCGTAAATTAGAACCCAATGATCATAATGACGCCATTAGCACAGTTTAGTAATGTGTGTGTACCCGTACAGAGCGCGGAGCAGGTGACGGGTTGGTGCCGGTCGCCGGCGGAGACCCGGCGCGGCAGCCCGACCGGCAGCGTGGCCAGCGCCGCGGCCGGCACGCCCTCGCGCCACCTCTCCGACGCCGACAAGCTGCGGAAGGTGCTGCTCGAGCTCGTCGACACTGAACGAGCCTATGTCAAGGTAATAAATCGTTTATTAACCAAAAAAATCTTACATTTGCAAAAAAAGAAACTAAAATAAATAAACTGCTCGAAATCTAGTCTCCAGCCGCACGATACGGAATAACGGTCTAGTTTGGGGCTCACTGACAAATAATTCTTTGTAACCTAGCTGTAAGGAATATTTCAACTCATCGTGTGTTTTACCTATGTTGCTACTTACTCTATTACCTGGACAATGAACTTTTTCTATTTCTACTCTTCAAATTATTGTTACAAAGGACATATAATTTTAATATTTTAACTTGTGGACTTCGAGCCTGTCCCGTGGATAAAGGGTACCAATAAGAACTAAATATAATAAGTAGGTAGGTTCTCTTCACAACGTCCAATCAGATCCTAAGCATATTTACGGATGAAATTGAATAATATCAAGACAAATAATCTTTAACTATATTCTTGAATCTAAATCAAATCAAGGTATAGGTACTAAGGGTTACCGCTGCCGAAAGGGTTACCGCTGCCCTGGAACATAAAGGGGTAAGGAAGGAACACGGGTGGGTTTTAGTCAGTAAGAGTCTGACACTCCCTTCTGCTCCACCCAGAGCGGGAGGGGTCATTTGATGATTTCCCATCCTGAAAAAAAAAAAAAAAGGTATAGGTACTTACTGCATTATTCAATTAGGATCTACTTATTTGTTATTTACGTACCTTAGCGCTTACTATGTATTGTTTTCAGCAATTCAGCCTCCATGTTTTTGATAATTATCCGGTAAATCACGTCAACATTTCATCGCTGCAACGTTTAGATGTGTATTCTCAGGTTCCAATTCAAGCTAACTGCATTGACTCCACAACTAGTTACCCTTATAATATCTACGAACCAACAAGTTCGAGACACATTCGCGAGTAGTTACTCGTAGTTCATTCGGAACTCATGAACTCAAATAACTTCAGCTGCGGGTAGGCTGCTTCCTAACTTAATAAACGCCGGCTGTTACGATTCCTGAATCAGATTTCTGCCGCACGATTCAATCTTCGGATTCAAATAGAATGAATGATAAAGTAATAGTAAAATTCATCTCATTCCATATAAATATTCAACACCGGCCAAAAGTTTTGATGGATTTATAAAACGTATTTAAAACTTGGTAAACCTGGTCGCACCTGCTGAGCGATATAACTACCTGTTCACGATTAAAAAGTTACTTTTAAAATAAATCCTAAATGGGGTTAATCCAAGATTTAGAGGTACATTGCGGTATTCATAAAAAACTTTTAACAGGTGCTTATAAAAATAATGGATGAAGCAAATGAAGAAGTAAAGCTATTAAACCTCTCAAAATTAATTTTTATTTCCTGTTAAATAAAATATCGTCCTAATCATTTTGCGATAACTTGGTGTACTCTTTCTAACCTCAGCTTAAGGAAAGAGATTTATCTATCTTCTGGCCTATACTTCTTTTGAATGATAGATTTTACAAACATGATGATATACGGACAAGGGATTTAGTGTTTCCTTAGCATAAACAAAGGCACCGTTCGAATACCTCTGCCTACAACACAAGGATATTAATAACAGAGTACTAAACTATCCCAAGCATACCTTTACGAAGTTTCAGGTATCAAACAAGCTCTCATTACTCGAGAGAATACATGGAAATCCGGACAGTATGCAATAATACCACCGCAACGATGTAGTCCACTACGAGCATATATAGGCTATAAATACTAGTTGCTATATGAAACAGAGCTATCCAATGTCAAAGCACTAATTATTATAGGTAACCCTTTGTGCAGTATTAAGTCTCAAACAAGCTCTTGGTATCCGAGAAAATACATGGATAGTAAACTCATCCAACTTAAAACGTTTTACAGGGTACACAACACAATAACGTTGTAATACTCGGTTGAATCGAGTTTGAAACAAAAAGTTTAAATGTTAATTCAGACACGCGTAGAATGTAACACGGAGCGTTATTACTTCCAGCACCTGAACAACTTACTGGAAAACTACCTGGAGCCGCTCAAGAAGGAAACTTTTTTATCAAACGCCGAGATCAACGCTTTGTTCGGCAATATACAGGAGATAGTGACTTTCCAAAGACAATTCCTGCAAAACTTAGAGGAAGCGCTTGAGGCTGAACCTAACTTCCATCACTTTGAATTTTCAAACCAGTTTAAGGTACACAATAACCATTTCTTTTTTGTATTAACGTGAAATTCTTCTCAGTATTCTATAGCGCCTATATTTTTTGCAGAATGTGCTCTTCTCAGTAGGGAATGCTTTCCTGTACTACGTAAACCATTTCAAATTATACAGTTCTTTCTGTGCCAGTCACAGTAAAGCCCAGAAAGTGTTACACCCAAGTAAGTATATGTATAGTATTCGTATATTCAGTACATATTATAACATCGAATGTTGTTTAATAATTTGTTTTACCCTCGTATTATAGATGAAGGTAATCAAGCTTTACAAGAGTTTCTTGCGGCTCGAAATCCAAAACAGCAACATTCATCAACATTGGAGTCGTACTTAATAAAACCCATTCAGCGGATATTAAAATATCCGCTGTTACTCCAACAATTGAGAAATTTGACTGATGTAAATTCGGAGGAGCATCTCCATTTAGTGGGTAAGGCACTTGACATTTAGATTTATTATTTATTGTAAGAGTTTCTTAGGATATGAATTACGTCTCGAATATTTTTTATAATTTCAGAGGCTCTGAAAGGCATGGAAAAAGTTGCAGAGCACATCAATGAAATGCAACGAATACATGAAGAATATGGTGCTATATTTGATCACTTGTTTAGACAACATCAAAAGTCTTGCAAGCAACCTATAGATCTAAGTCCTGGTTTGTATCTGAAACAAAAACATTATGGAACAAATGTTAACCTTGACGGTGTACTGAACTCGTCTTATTTTTCAGGCGATTTGTTATACTACGGTGGAGTAGAATGGTTAAATATTTCAGACTTTTTAGGAAAAATAAAAAAGGGATTGGAATTGCACGCGATGTGCTTTGTATTTAAATCGGCTGTTGTCTTCCTCTGTAAAGAAAGACTGAGGCAGAAGAAGAAACTTATGGTATGCAGCCCTTACCTTGATCTAACCGCAAGCAGTTTTTATAATGTTTACTCCTAAATACTAATTCTCAAACCTTTTTAGGGTGTATCATCTAAGAATAGTTCCAACGAGGTAGAAATCATTAGGTACCAGGTACTGATACCAGTAACCGAGGTGCAAGTTCGGGCCTCCTCTGCCAAAGACATGGACAGTCACTTCCTGTGGGAGCTTATACATTTGCGGAGCCAACTGCAGCGCCGCTCCGAGAAAGTTTACGTACTGTCTAACAGGTGCGAGTTTGAAACTATGATTGATTCGATTACCATTCCAGTCGAACTTTAGTTTTGAAACTATTTAAATGTTAATGATGGATAGAGGCGTCGTGTTGTATAATCAATTTGAGTTAAAGTTGTTTTAGTTCGTGTTTTTAATGTTCAAACTTTTATATTATATTCTTTTAAAATCGAGCTTCTGAAGGGTTATTAAAATGGCACTCAAGAAACGAAAGTTATAAAAGTTGATCACCTTAAGCTTAGCAATCTTCACTAATTAACACGGGTTATAAAATCTCGCCAACTTCAATGTACCGTATCTTTCCTGCCGCGTATTTTCCTTTGCCTTTGGAAGGAACTATAATAAAAAATCAAGATAGTATTTTATATTTACCACTGGTTATCTTCCAATAGCACGGCGGACTTCCGCAACGCGTTCCTGAAGACGATCCGTCAGATCATCCGCGAGTCGGTGCGCAACATGTCGCTGCCCACCACGCGGCCCGCGCCTGCGCCGCCGCGGGCCCCACACACGCTTGATCGCGATAGACCCAAGCACCAGGTAACTTTGATATTCTTATTAAATTTTGCTTTGGTTTTTTTCTGTATCGTGAAGAAAGGAGATAAAAATATACTTTTTATTAACATACTAGCTAATGCCTTGCAATGCGTTGCAATGCCTTCTTTATTAATTATTTTGTTAGGAACCTTCCCCGGCGCGTACTCAACAACATCCCAAAGGTTTATCCTAATCGGTCGAGCCATATTCGAAACTAAAGAACCACAATTGATTTTTATATAGGTACAACATTGGCTTCTTATATGATTGGCTCTGTATTTAAAAGATAAATATAGTACTCCGCGTTCATATAGCACATCAGGTTTTAGAAAGATACTTGCATAGTTATAATAATTACGAGCTCTATAAACCCGAACTTTTTCTAAAGCTCTTTGCCATACTAAAACTGTGCCATGTACGAAAAAGGTCGTGACCATTGTTTCATGGCCTTTTTGACAGTGCCATCTCGTCATCCGGCAGATGATCTACCTGACAGTTCAGCTTTCGTTTGGATGCTAATGTTTCGGTCCTAAAAAGACATAATGTTTGCACAGGTGCAAGTGATGCAAGGATCACAAACCCTCGGCAAAACTAAGAAGCCTAAAATCACTGGACAACGACTTTCGGCTGGGAATATTGAGGTACGTGGGTATTTGATTATCTCAAGTTTGTCTTAATTAATCTTAAAAGTTATGACTCGCTGATTTAATTGACATACTTTTAGTTATCAGTTTAAATGAAAGACTTATTTTTATTTTTTTAAGTATTTACTATAGTGCGTATATTACAGCTGAACCATCAATAACAAGAATAACTGCGAAACTCCAAAAACATTTCAATATCCTTAAATCTTTTTGCGAAACTCATATAAATACCACCCCCTTGCAGGTGGGTGACCTATCACGCGAGAACTCGCAGGATGCTGAGGAGCCGCCGCCAGAGCCTCCGCCCGAAGAGCCCACCTTCAGGCACCGCAGCAAGACGCTCGGCGATGCCACCGGTTAGTACCTACTAGCTTTTTAATAAGATAAATTTTTAGTTATATTTTAACAAAGTAAAACTTGATTCCATAACTTATCGTTTTGTTAACCGCTTTTGAAGCAATACTTGGATGTAGCAATAAAGGATTAACAAAGTACCTAAACTCATATTTTTTGTACACATTGACATCTTCAGCTTTACGTTACCTTAAAATTATCTACCTGCTGATAAATGCAGTAACGCCTCAGGTGTTTGGGACTAAGACAATCAGCCTCCTATCCGTGGCTTGTTCTAACAAAAGCATGTGGCACCACTAACAGAGAGCGTGCCGAAGCGCGCGCCGCCGCCGCCGCCGCCCGCGCGCGACGCCGACAAGTGCGACCCCGGCTGCAAGTCCGAGGGCGAGGACGAGCAGCCGCCGCCGCCCGCGCGCCGCGGGCTCGGCCGCACGCCCAACCATCTCACGCTCAGGTACGTACGCGTGGCCTACTGCACTCTCTCAGGAACACTGACGAACATTATTGTCAACTGATGGCGGTTTCATTAAAATTGGTGATCCACTCGACAATTACCTACTCGTATTTGGCGAAAGAGAAGTGACAGTACTAAATAAAGTGCTTGTATTTTCCACAGCACGACGTCGACGCTGAGCGCAGGCAGCACGGGCAGTCAGGCCCGACTCATCCAGTCGTCACATCAGCCCACCCAGTACCAACCCGCCATGGTTAAGGAACTAGGTAAGCAAGAATCGCAGTCTCTCAAATCTTCTCCAGAAAGGAAAAGTTCCACCGTACCCGAGAAGAGGATTAAAGTCATACGATCCTGCAGCGGCAGTAGCATCAATAGAGATAGGTCACCCAATCGTTCCGTCGACCACACCTCACCGGATCGGGATCGAGTCACAAAAGTGATCGTTTGCAAGTCTCCTAACAAATCGAGCCTGAAGCAAACCAAAACCTTGCATCGGTCCCCAAGAGGAAGCTTCGACCAAAGCAAATCTCCCCGAGGATCCATCGACAAGTCGCGATCTCCGCAGCAGAGCTTTGAAGGATCTCGATCACCGCGCGGAAGCATCATGAAATCACGTGAAAATAGCGTCGATCGTTCACGATCACCAAAACCTGCCCCAAAAAAGGGAATAATGCGAACCCCGCAGGCCAGTTTCGATAAATCGCCCTGCAAGTCACCAAATCTAAGCCGAAGATCTTCTAAAACCGGTGGAGAGAAATTAGCGCGACTTGGGACGAATTCGCTGGATAGAATGACTCATTATTCTCAACTAGCTAAAGCTGAAGATAAAGCAATCAAAATGGGCATCGTTGTCTCGAAATCAACAGAATCGATTGCTAAGGCTATTGAACACCCAACTTGTGTGCAATGTTACCTTTCCGGAAAAAAACAGAGCAAAACCTCCTAGCATAAGGGGAAGGGCAAGTCGCCCAAATCTCGACGAAAGTCAATGACTGCTCAATCGATTCAAACTTCATCAGACCGAAGCAGCGTCGAGACCCTGGACGACATGCCCCAAGAGCGGGCGCGCTGCACGCCCACTCGCCATCACGAGAGATATGAGTATGATCAAATACATGTATAATCAAATTCTACAAACTCCAAATAACATCAGGAAAATGAAAATCTCGGATGATACATTTTTTCTGAAAGTTTTCAATACAATTTCCATTCAATAACATACAATCCTGCTATATCAGAGGGGCAATTCCGCTAATTTTAAGAACATTCACATATGTATAGCGTTTACCTGCATTTTTGACATTTGGTTGTCGCCGAGATGAGATTGCGACTAGATTTTGAACGTTTTTAATTACGGAAATTGGCCTTCAGGTTCTTCAGTAACATTTACTGCAAAAGACTTTCACATAGTGGGATTTTCATTGAATGCTTTCAAAAATCAAGAATATTATAATGCCAAATATATACACCACTTTACAAGACTGTTCTACCAATTTGTGACTATCAGACTACCAAAACGTTAAATCAATTGTAAACGTATAAGGCATGACTCACATTCTCGAGCCCCAAGACAAGATTCAATCAATTAGACGTTCAAATAAATGTATACGTTAAAAAAATTAAATCATCGTAAATTCAATGTCACAGTTGTAGGAAACTGTACTAGACACATAGAGTAATTCCACGACTCTCAAAGTAGAAATAAATGTACCTCCGTAAAATATAAGTAGACACAATAATAATTAAATCGTATATTATAGCATAATATATTAAAGTTACTCAATCCTAATTCTAGATAAATCCAAGTGCTAAGTGTTACATAATAATGGCTGTGGTATCGTACTGATGTTAATCCCTTTATCATCTTCGTCATAGTATTCTTCTTGTTAATTTATACTGTTATTATACATCCCGATAGATTTAATGTATTATTGTGTAGATGGCCATGGATTTGTATCGTTAATTAAGTCTTCCAATTCTAAGTATGTATAAGTAATGATATTAATTTATTTTACTCCTCGCATCTCTTCAGTACCTGCTCAATTTAGTATTAAACTTATCAATTTATTAAGTATATTCCGTAAATATTTTACAATCCAAACAATATTTACATGCAATTGTACGCTATACGTAATCATTACAAATATTATTTATTGCATGATTATTTCGTTCGTTGGTGAATATATATATATATTTAGATAGGTTATTTCCAAATATTTGCACGAATACATTTAAAAAATATTAATGTGGCCAACTTTCAAAGCTTCGTAGCATTATAGGCTGGTTGTGCATTGTATTATCGAAGCAAAATATACTTAGCAACAATTATTATTGTTCATCTTACTCTAATAGTAAAATACTGAACTACTTTTATGGATACATTTTACAACTGAGGACTGGAACCTAATATCCTGGAACTGTTCAAGTAGCCAAAAAGTGTTTCAGATTTTTATGCCTGTAGTGAATCATTGTAAACCGTTATATTTAAAGTACTCGTCGGACTACATAATATTATATGCATTAATAAACGATATTGACATATATGGTAAAATATAATGCTATACAATTTACTAATAAATAGGCTAGCTGTGTATCCAAATTATAATCTAACCAAATCAATGTAGGCAAATACACTCTCTATGTTCACGTAGTGCTTTACCTTACCTCTGTAGCGTTGCACAGATTCTCTGTCAAATTAGATGATGCACCCACGAGCAGAAATGAATGTCATCGTATATAAGTACCTAATCAATAGTGAGTAAAGTAAATATATTCAATGCATAAATAATGGATCGGTGCACCGTAGATTCTATCGTCACTGTGTGTATCTAGGCTACCGCTTAAGTAAAGTAAGTAGATGTTCTATCTAAAATAGTGGACGCCGCCAAAGCTCTGGAAGCCCCCTTGAACCGCTTGAATGTTCGATGACACGCGACTCGGCGGCGCCCCCCGCCCCCCACACACTCATCAAACATTCAACTCTTTGCTCGCGCGCGCGACTTCCCGGCGATCGGTCCCATCCATCCAAATTCCGTTGGCGCCCCGCGCGCCCTCTGCCGCGAGATGATGTAAGCCTAGATCACACGGCACTTGTTTCCTTGATATTGCATACGCGGATGCCACAGTACAGTAAAACATATTAAAATTAATGGTTCTTACGGAGATGACTTTTACAAACTTTAATTACTTCATCGAATAATATGTTTTTTTTGCGTCTGGAAGTTCTGCTAATTGACGATACATACCACATTTTATGACACGGTGAGAATCAGAGAATTATTTATGATCATTTTCAACTATCAAAATTCATTTACGGTACGACAGAGGTCGTTACTGTACTGTGGCATCCCCGCATACAATTATCTTTGGAGCAAGTGAGGTGTGACGTGGGCTTTCTAAAGAGTTCGGTGTTTGGTGTGTTGTAGGATCGCCCGTGTGGAAACCGCGTGACATGTCGAGCTCGGCGGGCGGGGGCGGGGGCGCGGGCGCGGGGGGCGCGGGCGCGGGCGGCGCGGCGCCCACCACGCTGCCGCGCTCCACGCGCGCGGCGCCGCGCCCGCACCACCTGTCGGCCAGCCGCAAGTCGCTGGCGCCCGACCACCGCCACTAGCGCGGCCAGCTGTACCTGCGACTGTCGCGACCCTCCGGCTGTCCGGACGGAGCCCGAGTTTTGTTACCCGCCGCCTACCGACCCCACAATAGTCTAATCACTTGACCGTTCGATGTTTGTGTACCTCTTACCATCTTTCCTTCAAATTTCCCTCAGTTTTATACCTATTAGTTTGCCTAAAATTTCCCCTCTGCCCTATGACCTAACCTGTGTTTAAATCAGTCGACCTTTCATTATATTTTCATTGATTGAGCTCAAAGTATTTTTGTGTTAGGTGCATAATCCTGTGCCCGTAACGAATAAGACTGCGTGCGGCTCTTTTGTGAAGTATAGTGTACCTACCTAATTATATTAAAAATAATTTGACAATACCCTCATTAATGCAACTCATAATATCGTGAAATCTTTCTTTTGTAAAATAACGGCATTCTATTTAATGAAAACCAGACACTTCGTCTGAAACACGAAAACTACCTGAGGGCTCTACCAGGTACATGTGCCCTGAAGATTCATTTGTAATTGATAAGACGTAAATATATCGCAATGCATTTGTTATGGGGTTTGAAATGTAAATCAACATGTTGACTCATAATGCGCTACAATACAGTGTCGCATCCTGTTATTGGTTTCCACGTCGAATATACTCGTAATTTGTTGTTTCAGAATATAAGTATCCACTGGATATGAAAGTAAACCTCATATTAATAGAAAATAAGTTTTATTTAAAATCGACCTACATGACACTGTTTATTTAGGTAGGTCTATTTTATAACTACAAATAAATGACAATATCAATAGAAAGTCGAAAAAAATATTGAGTCACTTTACATAATTAGTTTCAGTGATGAATTGTTATTGGACATGTTACTTTTTTATGGAAACTGATTGTAACCTTCGCGTAGAACGCAAACTCGTAATAGCGCCTACACCGTAAAACCGTCAACTGTACACTGAAGGTACTCAGCTTGCCACCACTATACAGAGATATCTATCCTCGTAAAGACTTTCTACTTTAGCTTTATTTAAGGCATTCCTTTAATATCTACTTGTTTAAGCATGCGAATATTCTATAGATTCGTTTTATACGGACTGCTCTGTGCCAAATTAGGTACTCTCTACACCTCCTTGTGCTTGAATACTTATCGTGAAGATATTCCTGAATAAATAAATATATCGTGAGAGTAGTTAGCTGTAATGTATTTGCGTTTCATTTTCGTCACATTGGCAACTCACTACCCTATAGTTCAAAATGCACTAACCCAAAAGGAAATATACACTAGGTAGTTTTGATAATAATTTCTCTTCGTGATCAAATTCGAAAGTTCTATCATAGGCTAGGTGAATGATATAACATGTATCCACAAATTGAGTTTTACTATAATTGAATGTATTATAATAATTATAATATATATGATTGTTTATTTGCTGTAATATATTGTAAATGTGTTGACTGCAGTCGCGGAAAACTATAAACTGGATCGACGAAATACTTTGAACCCGTGATATTTAGACCGCTACGACGTAGCCTTTTGTGATATATTATTACCGGAACTTGGCGCAGATGGACGGCAGTTTGAACCTTCTGTAAATGTATTAATACTACTACTGATCTATACTGGTAAGAGGAAATGTTGGTAAAAGATTCCGACTTGTAATAATATATTATGAAAATGTTGACGACTTCGACATCTCGTTGTTGTTAGGCGAAGTCGAGTGTCTCGTAGCACTTTGGTAGTTTTTCATGTCGGAACATATCAACGGCGGTGGAGCTATCTCGTTCAGCTTATAAGTTTTCTCGTGATCTAGTAACTGTTTATTGTTTTACGAGTAGTTATTTGCAGTTACCAGGAGTATGTATACACAGTATGCACTATGATGTTTAGGTAATACCTGTGTAATATGTATGTATATTATTGTGACCACATTATATTTTGAACTTTAAATATTGTTTAAGTGTTTGTTTTGTGACTTATTGAAATAAAACAGTTTATTAATATACATATGTTAAAATATTCGAATTTAATAATTACGAACTTATACAATCAATTTATAGATTATTATTATACTAAGAAAATTATAATTAATAAAATGAATAAACAAATATGAGTGAAAATTAAATGAAGGATGAACTCATTAATTACGATTGTATTTCATACTTCAATGACATTTGAAAGTAAAGTAGGAAAATGAATGAATATTTAGAAAGACTTATTGAAGTAAAATACGAAAGTAACTAATGTTATAATAAGTATTGAACTTTTATAATTTGTTGTTGACATGATTTGCTAATTCCGTTGTTTTGTCATTACTTTCCGTCAGTGTATTATCAAGAATAATCTCACCTGTATACAATGTATGTATTACCGTTGTCGAACTACTTTACAGATTTTAAGTACGGACCTTCACATCTCAATGAATCACTTTTGTGCACAGTTAAGTATGATTTCCCTATATGTATTACCGAAATGTATTCCTAACTAATCATATCTTCTTTCATTCTTAGTTTAGTTTCAAATAAACAAAACATTTATGTTGTAGTCACCACATACCTAATGGTTTATATCTCTTGGACTGAATATATATACTTAATCGCGTCCCATTTCTAGGTAACCATTTTGTTCGATCACCTAAATTTAAAGTGCCTTCACATGTTTAAAAAAACGTGCACGTGTGTTTTAAGTTTCATAGATGAATATACTAAAATCTTTGAAGTAGTTTGGCAATGCCTGCTAAATGGGAAATGTTATTAGTTCTTGTATCCTTTAGTGGCTTCCAAAACAACTAGTCTAATTTACAATTTTAATGATGTACCTATTTATTGTTTTCAAAAGTATTTGATATGTTCAATTTTGTGACACGTATGGAAATTACTTTTTATTGCTTATGAATAAACATAAAATATGATATAATCTTATTACTTATTTAACTACCCTGTAGCAATTTCTCAGTTGGTTCCTAGGTGTAATTAGTTCCTGGAGATTAGATCCATCTTTCTCCTGTGTGGAGTTCGGCTCTTCTTTGTCTATTCGCCCAGAAAATAGCAATTTACAAGTGATTGTGAGGTGAAAATCACTATTTAATAACTTACGCTTGGCCAAAAGGAAATGTATTTTCTATGACAATTAATAAAACGCATGCATATAATCGGTACAATGTGTTTATTAAATCGTACATCGACGTCCATAAATCAAACATTTCAGTGTTTCCGGATTCAAAACCTTACAATTTGCTAATAAAACAGATTTTCTAAATTGATATGAGTGAAACATTCAAAATATAATTAATTATGTATTTACAAGGTTAATAATAATTATAACTAGATAGGTACACAATATTTTATCATAATATACTTTTGTTCAGTAATTTTAACTGCCTCAACAAATATACATAAAACTTACGCATCTAAATTTTGTTGGCCTAACATTTTTAACGAATCTTGAAGAAAACTTAGGGAACAATTCACTCATACCTGACCTCAACATTAGGTAAAAAACTATGGAGGTCTAATAACTACAATATTTTAAAACGATTTAAGTTCATTACACAGTCATGTTTATTATTTATTTATAAAGATTTTAGCTATTTGATTGTAAAAGAAAAGGAAATATTTTTTGATAAACTTCTACGTGAAAAATGCTCTAGAATCTATTTGTGGCAAGTAGGTTAGATTAAAAAATATTATTTTAGCAATGATTTAGTTCTGAATCCTATGTAAATTCCATAAATAAGTGCAATAAAAACAAATAGGTACACACTTACGGACAAAGGGGCCAATGACAGCTGAATTGGGAATTCTAAAACGTAAATGCATATGGAACATATGAAAGAATATTAATTCGAGAAGCGGTAGGTTCAAAGGTAATAGATTCAAGATTAGGTAACACAGAAAAACTTTCTTGGTAGACAAAACTGTGATTTACTCACTCGGGAAGCTCTATTTGTGAACACCTATATAATGTATATCGCTTTAACTTTATATTACGATCTTTACATCTCTCTACATTAGAAATTATATTCCTTTCTAATATTTAAACAATAACAATAAGACTATCTAAGGAAATGTATATATCATAAAATACATAATTTATGTGGCACTGGCTACATATGTAGGTATTATACTATCATAGTTCTGATGATCACCTCACTGGGTATGTCTCAATGTTGTTGTTGGCTTTCAAGACTGAAATGTACAACATTTGCTCATATTTAGTTTCTTTAAATGTAAGCCTTGCAGTAATATATTATGTATGAAAGTATAACGCACCTTCTAAATAACGCTCGAAATCGGAAGAAATGGTGTACACCCTAGTTACACAGTCATGCCTAAATTGATTGCACTATAAACAAATACAATCGGAACAAGTCTAGTAATTTAATCTTAGTAATAAACACTAGACGCTAAATCATACTTCGTTTCAACTACTAGTTATAAACAACAAAATATTAGAAATTAATATACTTTGCAATAAAATAATTTAGTGCACACCACGATTATTTTAAATATTTAATAGATATTTATATTATTACATGTAAAGATAATCATTTAATAACTCTTATTAAGTTTATTACAATATCTATCAATTAATGAAATATTCGATCTAAAAGAAGTTTCATTACGCTATTATACTTTATTATGGTGTTTCATCAAATTATGCTAGAATAAAATTCATCCATCCTAATTTCATATCATATTAAATACGTAAGGCACTCCATTTAATTTTGCTGTTTTTTTTTATCGAAAAAGACCGAAAATACTGTCACACAAGTTTCCTCTATAAAAATGAAGACCACTGGAAGTTACTGTTATTCATGCACCGCACATTATAAGATAAATTTATTTAAATATTAAGCTCGAAACAAAGTAACTAACATCAACTTTAGCTTCTGCTATCAATCGAATAGATCTAACAACAAATTTGACAGGCGCTATACAAACGTAGTCACTTATTCTGTTAGTGGAACAGCTGGATTCGTTGTGGGTTAAAAACGGGTATGAAAAAATTCGGAATATTTAGGTTTATCTACTCTTACATTAATTTAGTTTCCTCGTAGAGGTTCACGAAAGCTCTTCACCGATAAATAAAAAATCATCTGCAGGTGGATAATTTGATGTCTAATAAATGACAAAATTTTAACAAAAATGCCAAATTTTAATTTTTAATTATGTTGGACAAAATTTACATAGCAACCTATACTAAACATATACATACACAAACAACTCTATCACAGACACTAATCATTTACAAAACTCAATATAATTATATACTCATTTTCTAAACAAGAAACGACATTGGTTTGCGACACCAATCAACCATCTGATTAACTAAAAATAACAGATATTATGTTGAAACATTAAATCAGGTAGGTACTCAGTAATCGATGACCATTTATGATTATCTACACGATGTATGTATTACTGCCATGTAGCTATGATTCTAAATGGGAAATTAAACTCACGACAAACTCTTTACATCAACGTTGTTGGACCCCTAAATATTCAATTAAAAAGCCATATTTATTCATAAGTAATCTCTTTAAAAATTTTATCAAATTTAACTACCTATATAAACCTACACACATGACTTGTTTCATTACTTCCTGAAAATTTTCGAATGTTTATAATAATTTCGCGCGGCGTCTTAAAGCCCCTTCAAATATTTATAATATGAATATTTTTCTAAGTTATATTATGTAGGTATGTGCCAATAACGGAATAAAAAAAAGTATCGAATAGTCTTTACCTCAACACGTCATGATAAACTTGTTTAATTTCAAAATGATAAAGGATAGCTTAAGAAAGTTAATATCGATTTAAGGGAACTGTTTGTTAGTATTGAAAGATCAAGATTTATTTATTTTATTTAGATAATGCTAATTACAAGCTACTAATTTGTCTTTATTGATTTTTTTATAATTTATAAGTTATTGTTGTTATAATTTTCATTAAAACCCCAGAACATTCATAAAGTGTTTCGTTGAGCTTATTGCGCATCGAGTGTGCACGCGACCGGGTCGTGTATATTTGTCTAAACGTTGGTCCCTATAATTGCTATTGTAATTTTATGTCGTACATAGCAACGCAGAACGGGGCGGACGACACCGCGCGAGTAGCGGCCGGGCTCTCCGAATAAAGGCACATTGAGTCATGATTCATTTGTTATCCTATATGCAGTACCTAACCATCCCACTTCCTCGTCATAATATTTCTCATTTTTTGAAGGTCGGCCTAGAACTAGTTAAAGGGAATAACTAATTAATATTCTACTTTATATATGAATTAAAAGTCACACCACTATTTATCCGGTCGATTAAATTTTCGTACACTTTAGTAATTTTGACATCACATCATAATAGTCCTATGACATTAACTCCTCGTCTCAATTCTACTCATTTTGGCAACATGGTGGTGGAACTACAATTTCTCTAATTTAACTAAAAGGCATATTTGCCTACAAATTAGAACTAGGGCAAAGACCACTTAAAAGTTATCTTCGCATTTAATCTCCCGTGAGCTGGGCTGAGAGGCAGGCTGGGAGGACCACTGCGGCTCGGCCGGTCCATCCCAGTCGGGAAACGAGTCATACATAAAGTTATCGGCGGGAGTGTCATCAACCGCGATCTCGGTCCGACTAAACGCCTCGGCGAACTTCCCTATCTCTGTGGAGCCGAACGCTTGTTGGAAAGCGGGCAGCGGGACGACAGGCGGGCGCGGCGGACGCTTCTCTTCAGGCGGCGAGCGACGCGGCTCGGTGACGGGGAAGCGCTCGCGAGCAGCGCGGGTAGGATCGTTCTGCGTCACACTCGGCGGGAATTCAGGCGTATTTCTCTGTCTCGAGCCAACCTCTCCGTTGAAAGGCGACTCTTCATAAACAGGATAAGGCGTGGATCTCCCATCTTGTTGACATGCCTGATTCTGACTATGCAAATGAGCACCCTGTAAATATATAAGAAAAACAAAGTTTAAAATTTAGAAACACTAGCTTAGTGCGCAGCAGTCGTATATCCAAGCAAAATAAAAAGGTTATAGATCGCGTGGAACAAACAAGTGCAACAAGAAAATATTGTGTATAATTTTTGTGTTTTTTTTTTTTTGTTCAAAGAAAACTTTATTTTACGCGGAAAGCGGGTATGTTATCGATTTCAACATATCCTTTTAATATTTTGAGTTAAGAAATCACCACACATCAAGTTTTAGAAAAAGTTCGATTTTGTAGAGCCTCGTCTTTGTCACTCCTAGTGTAGAAATATTTACATAACAAAAAGAGTATGTCCAGTAATAACCTTCATTGGTCGGCATTCAGCAGGATACCGCATATGGTCACGCGAGCACGCACTGCGCGGGGCCCAGCCGGCATTGGCTGCGTTAGCGCCACTCCATCCGCCGCTGCCCATAGCACCCATCTGCTAAAAAATAACAAAGTCACGTATAAAAATGGAATAATTTACTGCTCGAAAAGTTAATCAAACGAGTCCAGAGTGTTTCCTAAATTAACGTAAGGTAAAACCTGAAATACCCTTCTAATTTTTTGCTAAGAGTTCTTCGAAGCAGACTTATGTTTATTAAGTAACAAAATTGATATTTGTAAATAATAGAAGACGTATAACGATGTTATACCTGATAATGTGGCCACATCTGCGGTTCGCAGTACGCGGGACCCCGACCGTTCATACCGCATTCTAGCGGTGGCTGAAAATGAAAACAACAATATTATTTACCCCTTTTTCAATTCCAAAATCGGAAACTCGATAAACTAGACACATAAAAATTATTAGGGTTACAGAAAAAAGGTACGCTATAAAATTAAAGAGGACTAGCAACGCTCCGTGGCTTCACCCGCATAAGTTTGGATCCCATGGGAATATTGGGATAAAAAGACTATTATGTTAATCTTGGTTATTAACCATCTGTGTACCTAATTTCATTCAAATCCGTTCAGTAGTTTTTGCGTGAAAGAGTAACAAACATCCATCCATCCATACAAACTTTCACGTTTTTAATATTACTAGCTGCGCCCCGCGGTTTCATCCGCATAAGTTTCGATCCCGTGGGAATATTGGGATAAAAAGACTATTATGTTAATCTTGGTTATTAACCATCTGTGTACCTAATTTCATTCAAATCCGTTCAGTAGTTTTTGCGTGAAAGAGTAACAAACATCCATCCATCCATCCATCCCTACAAGCGTTCACGTTTATAATATTATTAGGATTATATTGGAGGTATATTGGGTGTATCCTATTTCCCTGCACGTCACGTTTTTAGCGGATCTTTATATTCTACTTTACAATTTGCCTTTAAATGTATCGCGACTCTTCAAACATCATGAAAGTATCGCTTCATTAATTAACAGTTGAAAAAGTTCCCCTATTATTTTACAAAACCAAAAAAGAGTTGGGCGTTATTGATTACTGACTAGGGGACCGTCTGTCCCACGCGTACTTATCGATTCAGACAGCTCGGTAACAGACAGCTTACAGCGAATTTGAAGCTAAGATTGCTTCCGATACACCCTGACTTTACGGTCTGCAAAGTAAGTCTCCGTGTTATTAACTTTGTCTGTTGCTTTTTAAATGAAAAGATATATTTTTGAAAAGTGATGGAATAATTCTCGATACTTACGATGTCTAATAAGTTTATTTCATATGGCAAACTTTAAGTTTCAGAAGCCTTGGATTTTTTCATATATAAATAATAATATAAATTTTTATTTATTCATGCAACATAATTATATATTATTTCGCTATACAACTATAACACCTTTCGAGTACTTTTCGTAACTAAACCGTTTCTTCTCAGAATGTATATATATAAGTACATTAGATATTTTTATTGAAAAATCAATAAACTTGAAAATCCCCCTGTTTATGATATGCTACACATACTCGTAACGCCCAGTGTGGCGTAGCCCTTGATATTGATACGACAAGGGGTTCTGCGCGCAAAGCTTTCATTTATTTTTACGTGAAAAAAGCCATACGTATTTATATTCATACCTATTGCCTTTATTAAATAATATAATTGGCTGTTGGCCGTTTTGTCTAAAGTAAAATAAAATAAATCTCGAGCAGGTATATCACTTAACGTTTCTATATTATAATCGTCTAATAAAAGTCAAAGATGTTTTTAAGTTTCTACCAAACGGACCACAAAACGCAACGATTATAGTGGAGCGTGTCCACAGTATCTATAACAGATTCGTTACAGTAACGTCTGATACAATTTCAGGTGGTTAGTACCGCGGCATCTGTATTACCGGAAGACGTCTCGCTGATAGTTTACATCAGACACTCAGACGTAAAGCAATCACAGTACAAAAACGTTTTTAAAATAAACAAAAAACATTATTCCTGATAATACCTATTAAAATTAAAATAAATTTACTTGATTTGTCATAAAATATAACACAGTCATAACAAAATTGTTGACGATATACCGCTATGGCGTTTTTGTTTGTCAATATTTACGTTTAGTGGTGAAATATGTGCACAACCTGTACACGAGATAATGTTTAGTGTAGCGCGAGGGTATGAGGGGGCGGCGCAGGGTGGAGGGGGGTCGCGCCTCCGATCGATGTCCGTTACTCCCTGTGCAACGTTGCGTTGCACCAACTGCATTCATCATCACACATCACCACCTTGACGAATCACAACCACGACCATTTTACCTCATCTTTTTATTACAATTTGACGCTAATCCTAGTTTAATAATATTCCTAGTAATCATTTTCAAAGAATACTTAAATATCCGGAATTTTTTAAACTTCAAATAAATAGTGCTACGGTGCTACGACGGCGCTACGCGCTTCTACACGATTTTAATCCCAAAACACTATGAAGTATTTAAGCGTCCATCCTAAATCAACAATATCCCTAGCAATCATTTACAAATAATCTTTAAAAAATAAAAATAAAAATAATTTTTTAAGCATCAAATAAATAGTGCTACGGTGCTACGTCGCCGCTACGCGCTGCTACGCGGTTTCAACTTTAAAGAGTTATTTTTGTTCCTATAAAGGATTTTGTTTTCTTTTTAGAATATTACTTTTAGTTTAATATGTTGAGATTTTCTTTGCTTTTATAAGTTTTTATTTAAGAAATAATTGATTACGTGCTTTACTAAAAAATCGAAATAATCTTTTTTTTTATTTTTTATTTGGTTATGTCGTCCTGAAATTATTTTAATTTAAACATATTTGGCACATGTAACTCAATTATAAAATAAGCCCTTATCAATGTGTTTTTGCTGCTCTAAAGCACTACAAAGTACCGACATAAAATAATCCTTACGCTAGGTATTTCAATCGTTCAGTCGTTATATAAACTGGTAACGGCCTGAAAACTGTTCATGTGTGGGGGAAGTAGAATAGTTACGGGAGATTTGCAGAGGCTAACTAACTATCGAGCGGCAAGCGGCGAGCGCGCGAACCACGTGACTTATCGATCAGCGCGGCGCCCACGACACTCGGAAAAATCAACCGCTGACAGCTTTCATAGGCCACCTCCACCTCTCGACTCACGACCCCCCCTCCCCGAACATGCCGCGCCACCCCTACCCGCCCTCATTAGCGCCTTTGTGACGCTCACTTGTCTCGTAATATGACGCCGTAATGATACCACTTACGACTCGATTATTCGTTAACATTCCTACTAGTTGACTGCCTAAATCAGAAATGACTTTTAATTTTAGTTATCTAATTTTGGCTTATTTTTATAATTTAAATATACCCACGCCAACCAAAAAAGAAAACTATTTCAAACTTCCTCTAAAACGGCCGTAACACATCCACAATAATATATGTTACTACGTTAAATATTTATAAACAACTCGTCTCATTTACCTAATTTGTAACGTCTGAGTAGAAATGACAACAAACTTTTGTTTTCAATGAGCAGTCATTTCAGAATTTGCACAACAAACTTTCCCTGACTGAATTTTATAGTGAGTCGGTTGAATTTAAACTCTATCTGCTTTGCTTACGATTGATAATGTATGTATAGCACCGCAGAGGAGTGAACGTTAGTAGCGAATGAGGATGTCAACTGTCCTCTGACACTGACCTACATAATTTTAACTTGTCTTTTTGTATGCCGACGACCTATTCCGCCGTAATTCAATAAGCAGTGGACAAACCATCATCAAGACAACTCATTTATTTAAAGTGTTCATGTTATCTAGTAACTAATAGTCTTTGGATGTTTTACTTATTTAAATTACCGTTGAATGCTTCTATTTTTATACAAGCGCAGATAATGTTTGTTTTGCATCATAAAGCCATCGAACGGTATCGCTTAAGGTCCTCATTTATTTCATGTAATAATAACATTCATAATTTCCATGGTTCATTGTAAGTAACAAAATATTTACATACTGCTCTAGACAGACTGGATAATAGATATGTATCAGTTGCTTGGCGTTCTTGAGCATATTGTAAAGATCAGCGGAGGGGAATAGGGCATTTTTTTGTATTCGTTGTTTGTGAGTCAAGTACCTCAGACACTTATGTTCTATTCTATTCAAATTCAATTATCTATGGCTATGCATTACTTCAAATGGCCTCGACACAATACAACAAAGACTTCTTATTGGGTTGCTTACTCATGAGGAAGTAAATGTAACCAATATTATGTTTATACAGTTATACTTACTTGCATTGACAAGAGGAAAGTTTTGCATTTATTGCGAGTTCATAAAATACTTGTAAGCAGTTTTCTGAGCTGATACTTTTACTTGCGAACTATCAGGTTTCCGCAAGATTGCCGCAAAGTACATTATCCTTGCGAATTATGTGACATTGAAGTCACGCCGCGTCCCCGAAGAATTCTGGAGTGGTTTTCTAAGAATCACGATACGCCCACATCTACAGCATTGTTATAATATTTTATGAGCTGTTAGATAAACTTATCTTCATTTTCCAGATGAAATCAATTAAATTTTACTAGCTTTGAAATCGAACTTTTAACTAAAATTAAATCAAAATTCGCATTTTTATTATGCTTAACCTTTGAATTTCTGGATTTGTGCCCAGTTAATGGCAATAGTGTCCCATTTAAAAAGATATGAGAATAGGTACTGAACACTTGTGCCTTCCATTTTTGTGAATACAGATTCGATATATTATTTATATCAATTAAAATAACAACGCAAAATCTCAAGTACAAGACTTAACCCCTTTATTCACCCCTAAAGGTTTTATAAATATAACAAAGGACTGTTATGTACGAATCCCTTTTCTACAGACTGGTAACACTTTCTGACAAATTGTTTGTGGTTGATATGGTTTCATCTGAATTATATAAAAGTCACATGAAGGCCTTACTCACCGTGGGCGGCAACGGCAGGTGTTGTGCGGGGGTGTGCGCGCGCTGCTCCCGCCGCGCCAGCGAGCGTCGCACGCGCGCCTCCTTCGACGCGTACCCGCCGTAATCTAAACACGCATTGTTTATCATTATCTCTCCAACTCATTATAAGAGCATGCGTCAATATTGATCAACAACGTCATTCATATCGTCTGACAAATTCCTTTCATCTCTACGCGATACAAAAGTCAACAGGTTGTGCTGATATTTTCAGCAAGTTACGCCATTTTTCGATTATTAAAATTATTGTTTTAATTACTTTTCCTCCACCACATTATTCCGTCCCAAAAAAACATTTAGGTATAAACACGGTTAACGGAAATCACAGAAAGGTCGAAAAACACTGGACTCATAACGTACAGACCTACTCTTAGTTTACGTTCGTACTGACTTTGCTGAAGTAGCACTCATGGCTCCTACGTCATAGTAGGTGCCATTCCATTTAAAAATCGATCATAGGTGTTTTATGTATATAGCGATGCAGCTATAGCAATCGAATCCGTGACCCTGAACATAGAGAGTTTGTTCATTCGACATTTGTTCATTTTGCTGACTCAGACCGTCCTACATAATTATTATGACTGTAAATTAAGGTCGGACATTTTCGAAATAAGCAACGTTCACAGAAAAACTATAATAGGAAAAACTTTTATCTTACCGTAAATGAAGTACGACATATCTACAAAAAAAAGGTTGGTCTATTTAACGATTTGCAATTTAAACTTTTCGGTATCCTACACCTACAAAATACTGTTGCTAAGCATGTCTGCCAAACGTTGTAATTATTTCCTTCACACCACATATAATGTCCCTTGTTCTGTCACCATTGTAAATGCAGAGGTCATTGGAAGATTCATGTTCAGTAAGTAAACATCTATGGGCTGATGAGAGAGATTGACGTACTTTCGAGTTTGTGGTTAACCCTAACCGTAACGATTTCCTTTACTTTAAAGAGTACGGGACCAACAGTAAGAATACTCCGGACATCTAGGAAAGTTTCCCATCATAAAATGCAGCTTAATCAACTCTCAGAAATATCGATCTGAGCGATATCTACATCGCGATATCTATTTTTGTAAATCAACGAAAGAATCGAAATATTATAATTAAGAAAATAAGATAATATATTAAATAAATTAATTAATTAGTTTATAGTCATTGTCCTACTCATTTTAATTTCTTCAGGAAACTCGTGAAAAACGAACACAACAATTTGCTATTTCATATGCTCATCTAGAAACCCAAAGAAAAAAAGGATTGACGCATAAAAATGCTATAAGTACAGGCCACGGTATGATAAATGGTAAATCTACTAAAGTAACGTTATTATCGTCAGGTAAAAAGCAAACCGCATAAATGGTTGTAAATTGTCAGATCTGTAAACATCACATTATTGCTCCACATAAGTTAAACTATCGCGACATAAATAATTTCATGATGACATAGCTCAACTTACTCCGTCCGTACTAGTAATAACTGAAACTCATTTTATTTTTACGGTATCGTTAACATCACTGAAACTCGCTATAAATTCAGGAATAGAGTAGTTATTCTACAAATAATTCGGTAAAGTTTAATAAAAAATTAAGGTATCATTCAATTTCCCGAAAATATACTTGGCACCCTAACTTTTTATAAGTTTTATCAAAGTATACGCGTAACATTAATGTAAATGATAACTGTTACGCATAACTGTCAAATTGGAAAATTAATTTGACAAAATTAAAATACAAATTGTTTGTTGTCGGGTTAAATTGCGCAAAGAACTCCATCTGCATATTCATTAATCGCTGACCTGGCGATGACGACTTTTTTAATGATGAATGTATAAAGTAGAATTGGTAAACAAGAGAATTTCTGCTTGCACTGTACATTTGTAAGTAGGCTATATGCATGTTATATTAAAATTGATGATCGCCCCCTATCGTCGCGTCAGTGCGAAAGTCGTTTCATGTTTTACGTAGCATTTATAAGGAGTTGAGCGTGGATAGCGGCACGGGTGTTAGTACCCCGGTCAATATGTAGAGTGGCTGTGCTGTGCAGGCGATCAATCGCGTTGCGGCGTGGGGGCGGGCGGTCGGGGGCGAAGCGGGGCGGCGGGGGCGAGCGACCACCTGTAGCGCTCCCCGCGCTCCCCGCTCACCCCCACGGCCTCTGACATCGACACGTGACGTAGACACCGAGAAATCCGCCCAAACGTAAACATTAATTCTTACTTCATTCTTCATTGTTCAGAATGTCGCTTCGCGCCACGCGCGCGGATTCCGATCTCTCTCGTATTGGTAAACAAATTCAGGTCGACGCACACTACGTGTAGTCGCCAGGCATGTTATGGTGCTGACTAGCTCCACTGTTATACAATATACGTGAAATAGTTCAATACTTGTAATTCAATTACGTTCAAGGAATTAGTTACATATATTTTGCTGCAGCACGTGTATGCCTGAGTATTATGAGGGTTTATTTTCAAATGATTAAGTTCAACACGAAATTTAACATATAACTTTTGTAAACTTTTAAACTAACAAGTAGATTTCCGATTGACTCTTTATTGAGACTCAAAATAAACAAATTTTACTTTTTCAGTATGTGTGATGTAGTCATTCAGTAAAGTTTCAATATACATTAGAAGGAACTGGACGAGTTTCAAGAGTAGGTTCTGCAACTGTACTTTTATGTAGTGACATCTTCGTGGAAATATAATTTTCTGAGTGATTCTTATTGAGATTGGATTGAACTAGAATAGAAAAAAGCATTTCCTATGCATTCGTTCAGTTAGTGTGTTTTGAGCCAACCAGATCCGAAATACACAGTCGTGCCAATGACACGAAGAAGAACAAGAGTTCAATGAATATTATTAGGACTCGACACCTACGCAATAATAAAAAGATCTTTTCAGAAGTCTTCGAACAACCATGCACTGTCATAAACGGTGCTAAGGGATCAATATCCTTAGAGGCTGTACACAATCACCACTCGAAGAGGAACGGATTAATGATCCTCACTATGAACTCATGAATAGGGAAACCGATCAATAATTTTAAATTATTATAGGAAAATGTTACTCAGCCTTTTCAATACATAGGTTTTAAACAAACATAATTTTCAGCCGCAATTCATCCCCTTCCCTATTTTCAAATACAGTAGTTTATAAAAATTATTCGTGTGATTTTCACTTTACCCTATCGCGTCCAAACGTAAAAAACTTTTCTCAAAACCCCAAAACAAAAAAAAGAGCATATACCTAGGTAGACCTACTCCAATTTATTGATTTTGTAAAATGTTTGTTTATGGATCATCTTTTCTTGTTCTCTCAAAATTAAAATTAAATCTTTCAGCTCCTTATCATCTACTAGTAAACGTAGGTAAGTCTTCCATAAACCATGCATTGTCATAAACTGCGATAAGAGATCAATATACCCTAGTGGCTGTCCACAATCACTACTGTCAGAGAACGGATTGGTGATCACTAATCCGTTCTCTGACAGTATCATAAACTAATTAGTAGGGGAAACGATCATTAATTTAAAAAATATTGTTGAAAAATTTAACCCTGTAACCCCAAGTTTAGCCAATACCTACATAGGGATTTAACATTATAGCCACATCAACGTAGCAGACATTCAACGACGTAATTTTCGGGAGCAACTTATCCCATGATTTTCAATTCCAGTGGTCATAAAAATCTTTCAGTGATATTAATTTTACAACATCGCTTTGAAATAAGAAACTTTTCTCGCGAGTACGAAAATATAAGATAAAGAAGGACATAGAGACCTTTTACTGATTCACCCCTTTATTTATAAACGTTGCGTAAAGTTAGGTGGTGATTAGCGACTGTTTAACCATACATTTCTGACGTTTAAACATCAGTTAACTTTAATCATCGTTTATAAATAAACCCCTTAATGATTATTATACATTTTGTGATTATGAATTATTTATTTTGAATGTCAAATCTCTAAGATTAGATTGTATCGAAAGAGTTACTTGTGTACAAGGATTCAAATCGCTTATGTATAGATGTTCTGCAATTAGGCAGAGTATTGCACTAAATTGTGTCGTTTATCATAAATAAATTTACTATTCAACGTCATGAATGTTCAGTTTACGTATTTGCTACTTCGGAATTTCCTACATAAAAGTGCACTGAAATATACTAGTGTTTTCTATCTGTAAATACCTGAAATATAGATATACCAACCCATAGGCATAACATGTTCATGGTGCATGTGGTGACTGGGGTAGTCATAGCGGTAGTAGCGCGCGTAGGGATCGTGCGCGTGCGGCGCGTAGTACGCGTGTGCGTAGGGCGCGTAGGGCAGCGGCGCATACCCGTAGCCGTCCCATGCGCCCGCGCCGTACGCCGCGCCCCCGCGGTACTCGCCATAGTTGCAGCAGTCCATGGCGCCGGCCCTACGCGCCCGCCAGCGCACGCGCAGGCCACGTCCGACATCCTCGCCCGGCTGCGCACCGCCACATCACCGCACTCTTACGCTCAACAACCCTACCAACTATTTAACTAAACTCGACAAGTTCATGACTATAAACCCACTCTCCCAATAAACAAACAAAATATTACATTAAATCTACGACCGTTTAAATAAAAACTTTCAACCAAAATTTCTGTATAATAGTTTTGCTGAACTCTGAAAAATATTTCAGAGTGCGATGACTACGCGTAGAGATCGAGCGCAGTTTCGCGGCGGGAATCGGACGCGGGTGCGACGTTAGTTAGCGAAAAGAGGTCGTTCGAGTTTGCCGGCGACGACGAGAGATTCGATGGACGAGGGCGGTTGAGGGGCGCGGGCCGCGAGGAGGGGCGACGCCCGCTCGCCGGCGGCTCGGCGCAGCGCGGCGCTCGACGGACGCCGACTGAAGGCGCCGCGGAATCGATACGCCGCCGCCGCCCGCGGCCGCCCGCCGCGCGCCCTCCCGCCCGCACTACCTGCCTGCGCCCGTATTGCGCGCGAACTTTGTCTTCCCCGACGGAATTTTATATTTAGAACCATGGTGAAACGATTGATCGATACTTTGCACTATTAATTAGTACCTACACACTTTCACTAAATATTCCAGAGGGAAAATACCCGCTCACTTTGTTGCTACTTTCTAATCACTTTATTCAAGTTTCGGTGTTGGAAGTCTTCCTGCACGTTGTTCGCTGTAGTTATTGATGTCTGAAAGTGGTGTTTCCGCAGATTCATGCGGTACATTTTGAATTTGCTAGCAAAAAAGTTTGGTTTAGTTTGAAATACTAGCGGTGCAAGAGTTGCGCTCTGTTTGTAGTCAGGTGGTGGATACTTGCAAAGTTTTATCGAATTGCGCGTAGGCGGCAGTGACCCACATCGCGACAATCATGTGGCGCATCACCCGCCCTTCGTCCTTCGCCTGCCACTGCCGCCGCCGGCACCACCGACAACTTTCAATAAAGATCGGACGTTATTGATGTACTTACTTCACTTAACATTGCAATCACATTATTTTCAGCCAAATCATAGGCGCCGATTGCAAGTACCCTCACTGCACAACATGCATTTTTTTTGTTCCTAATTATTGATCATGTTTTAAAGTGTGTGTGTGTTTTAAGTTTAACTGTAATCAAATTGTGATTACAGTTAAAAGTTGGTTTCAATTTAACCATAAAAAGAAATTATTTCTATACTTACATGAAAGAAAAATACTTATAACAAGAAAATTCTTGCATGAACTAACCTGTATATTTATTTACAATATATATATTTAATAGCTACACGAACTAAACGCATTTATAATATTAAAATTAACTGAGCATTTTAATTAGGCTCCTAATGCTAAGGTTAAAACAATTTAGCATTCAAACTTAACTAGAAGAACATTAACTTTACAGTTAGCTTAGCAATCTTATGCCAAAGATAGCCAAACTTGTGAATCTATAGACGGAGGAAGTTACAAAAGTATGTAGACGCGTTAACCTTTACGTTGGCGAAGAGTTTTTGCGCTAACTCTGTAAATAAGCTACCGTGAAGATAAAAACAAAAATTATATAAAAAAAATAAATCATGAATCACATAGGTAGATGATTTTTTGTGGATATATTGAGTTTTATAAAATTTACACACACATTTTATTAAATGATTGTATCTACATTGGGCGGAAATCAATAGTTGTAAACAGATATTTTACAAATTTTGCAAAATATAACGTGTAAGCGTCAAAAAAACTAATAAATATCACCTAATAAACTATTATCCAGACAAAACTACCAAAAATCGTTTGAATCGACATATTTGAGTTCTGCGCAACTCCACGTTGAAAAAAGCGTGATAGTACGTAGGCCGGTCGCCTGTGTGATAGATCCTTCTAAAGTTATGTATACATAGTACCTATGTATCATGTTACTTACAGGAGTGAGTTCACTCCATGTGGCAACTACGCCGGCGCGAACATTCAAAATTCTCTTGCAGATCTTTAAGGCGCGTATTTACAGTTTTAAATTTGTTTTAATATGAATAAAAGGGTATATTTATACGTCATTATGTATTTGCTAAGCCCACCACATGATTTTCCTTCGGTAAGTAAAGAATTTGACCTATAAAACTGTAAGTACCGAATAATGTGTTCAGCGTAGCATTCTCGTAGCAAAGATTCGTAGACTTGCTACGCCTAACATTTTTAAACACTGATTGTCCCTAAAATGTTAGTTTTATTAAAAAACTATATTTAAGTGAATTAAAATCACTAATATGTAACACAGCAAGAAAGCTATTTGCTTCTCGACATTAACCATATCAAGTTATACGCTAAAATTGCTACGAGTAGATAAAATCCCTCCAAAATGGGAAAGTTAATTTTAAAACAAACTTCAGTGCAGACCTCTTTTCTAAGAAAAGTGATTTTAATAGTGCGCCAACTGATATCAACGATGTGCACATTTGTCTTTTTGAACCCCTTCGGTCAGCCAGACATCCCGCAGTTAGCAACAATATGAGGAAACAAAAGTTGTCATACCAGTACAAGTGCTTCGCTTCGATAACGTATCATGAATGTCGTCTGTAAATGTGTCTCGGTAATTGTGTTCTAATGTATGTTGTGTAGTAACTGTAGAGAAGCCAGGCGCGGGTTATCATGCAGATTGCGGCGAATCAATAGGGGCGCCTCGGCCACTGACGGCGGATGACGATCAATAGCGTCCCAGTGGAGCTGTCTCCGCATTAAGGGGCTTCCTCGAACGCCCTTACACCTACCCACAGTCTACCTACACTTCGTACATAACTTAGTGTTACAATACGAGCAATGTGCCGACTGTTTGTGTCGAACGCGTGTGAATATTATAGATTTCAACGATAATTTATATTTTATGATTTAGGATTTGCGCGCTGAAACCTGAAGCAGGGTAGTTACTGAATTTACTATCGAGTTCATTTCCCACCTTTATGGACATATTATGCTTTGTTTAAGCGGTCTTTATGTAGTTTATAGCTCATATTTTTATCAAAGATCATAAATACGTACCAATTAACACAGGTATACCATAGACGATAAAAATAAACTTAATTTCATTTCGACCGAGGATCGGGTTGTAAAAAAAATTAGTAAACCATAAATCTGAACCGTTGATAACAACACGTGATCTCGAAATCCGATTAAGCGTTACATAGTTAGGTACATAGACAAACATAGTTCCCAGGCTGATCAATAGCAATGGAATGAAAACATGGAGTGTGTGAGCAGAATCCCATCCCGCGGAAGTTGTAACAAACAGCTATGGGTTGTTGGCGTTGTTGCGATGAGCTAGCAATCCGTCAATATCTATACCTACTACACTGTTAAGGTATGCGCACATTACGTGGGCGCATCAGCGGATTATTCAGTGACGGAATGTCATCATTGCGACTGTCTGTATTTTTGCGTGCCGATTCGAAAACCTCCCCTCCTAACCATTGTACCGTCGACAAGAGGGGCGGGCAGGATCCCACGCTTTGATACTTCACGCAATGTATCCGACTACTATATTCGTACCTAAGTAGGTATTGTATGCGCATTCGTTTATATAAAATCGTAAAAAGTGATTCGTGTAGATTCCTGTGCCGCAACCGCAATGCGACCCTCTATAGGTTGGCATAAATGTGCACTCATCTTTTAGTAGGCAATGTAAGCATACTGGTTCTGCAAATCTTTTGTACCTGTCTTGTACTTTGTGGAAGTTACGAGTTTTTGGAGATTAGCTCATGCCGAATGAAAAATATTCATACGAAAATAACAATAAAAATCTGTTTGTAGGTACTTAAAACGCTATTCTTATCTATAAAACAGTCAGTCAATTTTTGCTTGTTAGAACCCTGGCTATCCTCTTTATTATATTATGTAGGTACCTACCCAATAATTAGGTCGGTACCACCTATCCTAGATGCCATTATTTACTCCCACAGCTAAATGGCTTTCTTGCTTACGAGCCAACCCAGCCTCTTTGGGGTGTAGAGTGTAGACAGAGAATCGAGCGGCTGAGTTTCCCATACCGGGTAGGTAGGTAGGTAGGTATGCATTCAGTTGTCTATCTCTACATTCATAATTCATTTTGTTCAGACTCGTCGGTTAACCTCGGTTCGTTTGCGTGATATTTCATATGAAAAACCTGAAATATTTTTTTCCTTCACAATCTACGATGTCTACGAGGTGTGAGTCTGAGTTCGCACTGTGCGTAGACGTTACATGACCTATATATTTTATGTTAATTATTTATATTTAAATTTTATATGCCATACCTATTATTCTACACTAGGTTCTGTCCGCGACTTCGTTCGCGTGGAATTACTTGTTCCCCCGACACCCCCGTCGCATCGCATTGTCAGCCCGCGCTGTTACTTCCTTTTCGCTTAGCGTTCTGTCTGACGTTTTGCTCGACTCCTTTCGTAGCGTGCTAGATAGCCTTCCTCAAGATCAAATGCAAAAAGATTTTTTCAAATCCGACTTATACTCGTAGGTCCAGAGATTAGCGCGTTCAAACAAACAAACAAACTATTCAGCTTTATTATTAGTATAGATAGATATTCGTTTATGAATATATACCTACATCTTATATTCAGCATTCGATATTTTTGACAAGGGAGTACCTTGAATACAAGAAGCATCTCACGATCTTTATGAATCTCCTTCAGGTCATCATCATCACCTGCTTAGCAATGTCCAAAATGGGGTTGGCTTCAAGTCTAACCGGATGCAGTTGAACACCAGTATATTATACATGTAGCATCTGCCTATGTGACCTTCACAACTCAGTTAGGTACTGCATAGCAAGATACCCCTTGGTAAGACTGGTTGTCTCACGACGACGACCACAAACGAACCTAACGACCTTCAAAGACCTACCAATAACCGTAATCGACGGCTTAGCCGCTGATCAGACGATGGACTATTTGTCCGCGACGATAAAATGTATGGAAATCTATGCAATAACGCACTCGAAGCACAAAGCGACCGCGCCGCCGATGCTTACCGGATGAGCGCTCTCGCCGTCATTTAAAATGTCCGCCATCTAGTGAGCCCCTTAACGTGGTATCCGAGACACGGAAAGGGGTTGATATAAAACGAATGATCAACCATCCACAGACCAACCGTGGCGAGCGTAGCTTAGCCTTGATCGATCGACCCGTTCGGCTTTTACTTGCACGACACGACCATGCCACGAGACCCTCTCCTTCGACAGCACGTCCTTGATGATCTTACATTGATAGCGACTTTTACGCCGTAGCAATAAGAGTAGCTTTCGTAGTACCAAGACTTACCACTAATTAAAATAACTACTGAAAAATCATGATCGCCACAATAGTACTAGGAATATTTGTCTATTTCATTATCAGTGTTAGAAAACGGTTAGGAAAAATAGAAGAAATAATACATTTTGTGTATAAAGCATACTTTTTATTTATAACATAATTTAAAATCATGTAAATCGTGTAAAATCTGAATAAAATATCCAACAATATTATATCAACGCAAATATAATATTTAATTTCATCTAACTATATATTTATAGTTAGATCTATAGGTAATATTCCGTAAAATAATTAACAATGTTCACTAATGGCATTCGCAGGAGTAATTCAAATCAACAATAAAATTCATTCTATAAAAATATTTGAGATAACAGTAAGAAATAGAAATAAGGACTTGTCATAGCTACTTACGAACTTCAGTTAACTTTATCATTAAAACTAACAAATAATAATATGAAACGACAGAGAATTACAGGTAACTTATTTCAATTCCAAATATAATCCTACTAATTTAATAACTTATTAAAAAGAACATTTTGGCACAATAGACCAAAATAAAAGAAATTTCAAAATACTTAATACCTTATTTTTATTTTTTATATGATATACTTATCAATAGAACATCCACAGAGTATGTGGCCAAATTATATTCGAAAGTAATAACTTAATTAAACATTTATCAACAATAAAAGGACAACTTACAAAGTAGTAAAGGAATATCAATCTAGATTTCAAGACATTCTCTAACAATTTTTGTTTGGCATTATGGACTTCATTTACGGCTTCGATAACAATGAAATTCATATTAAGGATCAACCGATTGTAAGCACCTATTTATTTGTAACTGCAACTTTAACCCTTTTCTTATTAACAATAAAGATCACTGATAATTGTATCAGCTTTCAAACAATTACAATCTAAAAAAATTCCTTCTACGCTAACATATTTGTAAATCAGCGTCAAAAATGTATTTTAACTGAAACTATAAAACTAAGATGTTTGAATTATGAACTAGAGCATTCGTTAACTTGTCGCCTCTGTTGACCGATATGAGAATGCTGCCTCACAATTTATCCGGCTCTGGCTGTACTAGACAACCTTTCGTAATATCCTTAAACTAAATACAGCCAATTATATCTATAATATCACTTACTTCAATGAATCTAATAAACAGACGCTACTGTATCAACATCTGCACCTCATAATACGCTGATTAATGACACACAACAGATAATGAGTTTTGCCACCATTACACAGTACAGTTCCAAGATAACTATTTATTTTCGAAATGTAAGTTTATTTTTCTTTTTATGTTCTTCCATTTTCATGGAAATAGAGCTACACTGGATCAGAACGTCAATTCTCGTAATTTAAAAAATCCAAAATCTAATCGCAGTCTCATCTCGGCGACAAACAAATGTCAAAAACTTGTCAAAATGTAAGGAAATTAGAGGTATTTTTGACAGATTGAGACTGAGATCAGACTGTGAACGTTTTTAAAATTACGAGAATTGTCCCTCTGATTAATTCTTAAAATACTGAACTGGGTGATACTACAAGGCCGAAAATGGCCCTTTACAATGTTATAAAAATTTCAATGTTTTAACAAGCAAAAGCTATCAGTCTCTTCCACTGCATAATTTGACCTAGTATTTTAGCAAGGCATTGATTTTTGTTCAACAAGGCACATTAGCTTTCCATATCACCTATCAAATGTCATACCGTAATTGACAAAGAACCTAAGGCACATATTTGCAGGATAATAAACGAAAATTAATTCCTTTGACCATGACTTGTCCACATATGCTCTTTGAATGTCTCACGCATAGTGAATGACCTTGGACATAGATAGCAACACAGCCTATTGGTCAAGTCAGAGTGCATTAACCTGACGTGATATTTTAAGGCTGACTGGTTAGAATACTTCATGCCGCAGTGGGGGCAGTCGCCGCAGATGGCTGCGTGGTTCGACTGCTGGTGCGCGAGTCCCTGCGACGTGGACGCGCCGCCGCCCAGCACGGGCACGTTAGACATTCCTGCCAGCATCAGAAGAGCTTGAGATTGATCTTGATTATAAGTACTGTCAGAGTCTGCACCATCTTGATGTTCCGACAGTAACACTTCTGGTTCATATTCAACATCAGATTTTGGTGACTGCTTTTCTGGTTTCAAATGCAGTTCTTCAGTAAATACAGTTTTAACAGGACTTTTAGATGGTGCGTTGGTGAATGTAACTGTGTCCGTGTTAAGATCCTTTGCCCGTGTTGAACAATGCACATCCACCATGACATTTGACACTTTCTTGAGAGTTGAATTGTTGGCACTAGCTTCACTTTTCGATGGATTAATCCCTGCAATGAAAACACATAAAATAAAATTAAAAAGAAATGTGACAATTTGATTGGCTATAAAAATACCTTACAAGCAGATTAAGTGCTAAATCTAGGTAAATTTTGGGAATAACTTAAACAAACCTGAAAGCAGGGATCTGGCAAGCATGCTGTTTTCATAATCAGGAAGACTATCATCATTTTCAGAGTTGGCAGTTATTGATAAAGGGGGTGAGTTGTTGTCATCTGTCCGTTCTGTTTTGATTGTTATCGGAATGTTATCTCCTTGAGCAGTCACCTGAAAATGGTTAAGAAGTAAAATTAATGGCAAATCAGAGAGCACAACAAATTCAGTTTTTTTTTTTTTTGTAATCATTGAAAGTGACAAGAAACTATTACTCAGTGTAATTATATTGTAGCTATGTAGCAGTTTAACCAGATATTAATAAAAACACTAATAAATATATTGGACAGATAAGACACTTAACAAGGCCGAGAGCCACTTGTACTCCTCATCATTCTAATCAATCAACCTTTACTGATGTTTTTTGTCCGCCCAATCCCCTGTACTGTTGCAAGCAAAATATTTTGTGCACTAGTGCAAACAGCAAATTTTTACACCAAAAATAGCAGTTGTTTCCTAGCAATTATTCTTTTATTTTGATCACAGGTCGATCGGTCAGGTTAAGCTACGCTTGCCGCGGTTGGTCTGTGGATGGGTGACCATCTTTACATACCGAGACCCCTCCGTGCCTCGGAAAGCACGTTAAGCCGTTGGTCCCGGCTGTCATTCGTGGATCTTTGACAATTGTTACGGGTAAGCCCCGAAAGTCTGACAACCAGTCTTACCAAGGGGTATCATATTACCCAGTAACTGGGTTGTGGAGGTCAGATAGGCAGTCGCTCTATGTAAAATACTGGTATTCAGCTGCATCCGGTTAGACTGGAAGCCGACCCCAACATAATTGGGAAAAGGCTAGGCAGATGATGATATACAGAAAGAAACTATCTACACTCTGTGTAATACACTACTAATAATATCATGTATAAATTTATAAATTTTACCTGAGATGATGCAGAACTTTTTCCATTAGCCGTTATTGTTGCCGGTTCAATCTTGCCCTCACATTTCTTGTCAATATTATTTTCTGGTAAGAACACTGGATTATCAAGTTTAGTTGTTTGCGAAAGATTACTTCTACTATAAATATCACAAGTTTCTAAAAATTTACTTTTTTTGGGGGCCTCCCCAATAGTAACATCATTAGGTTTGTCAGAAGTACTACTTCGTCTCTTCTTCAAAGCGGGCAGTTTTGCTTCCTTATGAGCAGCACCAAAAAGTGGCTTTGATGAAATAGTCAGTTGTGTGTATAGTTTATTTGATGTGTTAGGAGATGAGAAATTTTCTTTCTGTAAAGAAGAACGAGGTAATTAGTAAAAATAAATATTTGCCAACACGCATTTAATTCCTAAGGCTAATTCTGCATGCTTTTAGTTGCAGTTCTTATGTATCTTCAAAGATATTTACCTGCTGTGTCACACCAGTTAATCCTTTCACTTGTAAAAGTGCCGCTGTGTGCAGGAATGAAGACAGCTTGCTCTCTTCAATGAAAACTTCTCCTTGGTACATGTATGAGAGCAGACTGACAATATCATCGGCTGACACATCTTTTAGTATTATTACTGGATGCTGGCACGGATTCTCCTGCAATTGTAAACCCTTTAATGAAATAACTGCTTCAAAATAGTACTTTCTTAATTACATTTTATTAAGTTTTTTTATGTTTCATTTAGAACATTTTCATTGATTGAAAAAGCTAAATAATAATAATGCAATAGTTACTATTTACATATCAATGAATCAGTTTATTTAGAAGATTTTGTACTGATTGTAAGCAATATATATGTATATCATAATGTTGACATAACATTTGATGCATTTTAATGCAACAGCTTGACAATAATAGGGTCAAACAGAATAGAAAACTAAAAGTATGTGTACATGTTATGTTCATTGGTATAAATATGAAGGTTATTAATGTCCTAAGTCATTCACCTTGAACACATTCCTGAAGTACGGGCTGCACGCTGACAATATGACTTTGTGGGCCTTGATATTTCTGCCTTCACAGGTGAGCGTAACGTCGACCAAATCTTCTGAACACTTCAATGAATCCAAGGCACTCACTATGTTTGACTGGAAGTTGTTCCAACGTAAACAGAATTGATCAGCCATCCCTATGGTTTCTGTCTAATAATCTGCAAAACAAAATTATTTACGCTGACTTCTAGTTTTGACAAATGACAGTGTAACGAAACCGTTCAAACTACACATTAAAGAAAATAACAAACCTGTGGTAGAACGATCATTACAGTAAAATAAAACATTAGTTTTAGTTAAATATTGCTATTTCAAGATTCAATAACTTTGTAAAATGCATAAAAATGCAAGGCATGACCTCCATACGCTTGACACTGTCTTTTTCTTTCACTTTCTCGCAAAATGCTTGGTCTATGAAGCCCATAGATTAATTATTCTATTTCTATGGAATAGTGACATGGCAATCGACTTTCACCACATGTAATGTATCTACTAAGAATTAAAATCTTAGTCGACTTAATTTAGTAGGGGACCCTAGAGGGTTTTATAGCTAGCACATGTAGGGCGAAAAGTTGATAGCTATGTCATTGCCGCATGTAGAGAGAACAATGAAAGTCTATTCGAAAGTTTCAGATGTGAACCCCGTCCCATGTGTACCCCAATTTCAGATTTCCAGAATGGACAAAAAATTATTTGATCTTGAGCGCCGTTAATTTTCGTATTCGAAGGATCCAGTTGGGTTGCTACATGTCTTCGAATTTTTGGCTCATGGATATGCCAGTTCCCTCACGATGTCTCACTTCACCGTTTTGAGAGCAGTGGTGATGAATTAGTTTACACAAGGTAAAGCACCTGTCGGGGTTCGAAACTACAACTCGTAAGTCGCGGCCGTTACCACAGGGCCAACACTGCTCTTTTACCACTCTGCGTCATGACATCGGCGCCGAAACGTGGACACTGACGGTCAGGCTGGTCCACAAATTCAAGGTCGCTCAGCGCGCTATGGAGCGAGCTATGCTCGGAGTTTCTTTGAAAGATAAAATCAGGAATGAAATTTTGCGGAAAAGAACCCGAGTTACCGACATAGCGTGCAGATTATGCAAACTGATAGTGGGCTGGCCATGTTTGTCGAAGGATCGATGGCCGGTGGAGCATACGGGTCCTGCATAGCTATTTACAACCACTCAATAGGCTTCCGTAGTTACCGCATCGAACATCAATCAAAATTATCATAGGAATCCTCAATGCTGTTCACAAGTCCAAAACCCAAAAATGTTGTTAGTTTTTATCAATCGTCGCTGTCCGCTATTCTTCCGGAGCTAAGCTATTCTGCTGTCGTACGGTAGCCTGTCGGATTTTTGTGAATAGCTATGCTGGAGTGGACTAGTGGAGACCGCGTATCGGCAAGCGTAGTGTGGGACGCCCCCCAGCTAGATGGATCGACGACCTAAAGAAGGTGGCTGGGACAGACTGGATGCAGAAGGCGGAGGACAGTTATGGCACTGCCTGGGCGAGGCCAATGCTCAGCAATGGACTGCGATAGGCTGAGTTGATTAATGTACAGGGCTTTTCTTCATGTCGGAAAACTATTGATTGAGCTCAATGTAGTTAGGCTTGTGATACCTTGCAAGGCGTGGTGGTGATACATAGATTTGGGCGTGGATGAAGCAGAAGGATCGAACGTTCGGCGGCAAGATGGGTGGACGAAGTTGTTTGTTACCAGTGCGGGTAAGCCATGGATGAGGTGTGCACAGGAGCGTGGAGATTGTACGGGCACAAACGCCGAAAGTCTCAGAGGCCAATGCTTAAGCCTGCTCTACACTACTCGCGAAGTTGCCTCGACGAAGTACTCGTCGAAGTTGATCGAAGTCCGAAGTATGTGACTACACACTCGTGCAACCTCGCGAGGGACACTTCGAGTCCTTTGACTCGGGCGCAAAAACCGACAACGACTGGAAGTTGCCCGATGCGAACCGAGGTTGCACGAAGCGAAGCGAAGTGCTCTTCTACACTATCGTATTCGCTCAACTTCGACCAACTTCGCGAGTAGTGTAGGACAGGCTTTAGAAGTGGGTGAAGATGGACTAGTGGAATGGATTATGTTGATTGTGATCTGTGGACTGGTCTGACGATATTTTCACTTCACTTCTGCAATGTCTCTCTCTACAAGAGAGACTGCCAAAAATCTCTGTGAGGTTGGAGAGTTTTCGTTCATTTCAAATAAACATAAACATTTCCTCGCAATGACAGATATTTCAGAAATGCAATAGTGTTAATTTCGTCATCTCACTGATGTCAGAAAAAAGTCCTGGATGCCTCTTACTCAAAGGGAGCCAAAAAAACAGATATGGTGCATCTATAGCTCAATCACCCAACACCATCCAAACATATTTCATTTCCATGCACTTACCACACGAATGTCACCAACAGGAAGGAACTTTGTATTGAGTTACTGTCAAGTGTCAATGTCAAATTCAAATGTCATCTTTTTGTCAAACTCAAACATCCGAAAATTTTGTTTGTTCGCGACGCCGTGACTCGTGTGAGTGAAGGCAAAAAAACAACAATATCTTTGTTTTCGTGAGGCTCTTTTGTCTGTTCTAAATCGATATAGAATCTTGATACCTAATATTGCTTAACAATGGCTAACGATCCTGAAAGATTCGATTCCATGCTGTTAGCGATGGCCCAGCAGCACGAAGGTGGTGTAAAGGATGTAAGTATGATAGTAATTTAGCAGTAAACCTTATTTCGTTTCGTTTTCCCTCGTTTAAAAGGCGCACTTTCAATATTCCAGTCCAGATTACCCCTAAAGTTAAAAGTAATTCAAGTTCTCGATTGTTCTACGGAGTTCTCTTGGATTATTGATCACATGGTGACTCAACATTCTGGTTTGCTAGGTTACCGGAACAATATTGAATAACACAGCAAAACGCGCGGTCACAATAAAAAAAAACTGGTACAGTGGGTAGGAATTTCGAATTGACTTATATAAATATAAAAATACAAATTAAGCTTACTCTTTATTGCCAGTGCCAGTAAATGATAAATTACCTGAGCAATATAGTAAGAAATCCTTTACAGAAATAATACATCCTAGCAACCACTTTTGCCAAGGATTTCTATTTACTCTTCCCCAGGAATAGTACCCATCAAAAAACTGATTGAACATAATATTATGTCTTGTCCCTACTGCTTCGTATATTGCTCTGTTTAGGGTTAGATGGTATTGGGCATTCCTTATAGCAACTTACTAATACACAGTCCCTACTAAAGCTAACTACAATATACTTAATGCTTCAGATCAGGGATAGGGATCTTTCAAAACTTTCTTATTTGCAATCAATATGCCTATTATTTACCAACCTGCACTGGGACCCCAGTGCGGATTGGTAAATAATAAGCAAGCAGCGTGGTGGATGAGAGGTGTGGATTTTGGCACACTCAGAGGGAGTCCATCTCCACACCTCTCATCCACCTCTACATAGAGAACTGTGTCATAGCAGTGAGAACATGATAGGCTGATTATGCATTAATATGCTAAGAAGAAGAAGGGATATAAACATTCTAGAAACATAATTTAGACTGGTCATATTAAGAGAAGGCTTTTGCACAGCAGTGGGGCTATATATATACAGCAAATTTGCTTAAACCTGTGGAAATTACTTTATTGCAGTATTTTATTATTAAGAATTGGTTTCATGTCTATTTCAGTTGCTGGCTACAATAGTCAGCTTTCTTTCAAGGAAGACGGACTTCTTCACTGGGGGCAAAGGAGGTGAATGGGAGCAAGTAAGTCATCATTAATATTCCCTAATCCCCATCTACCTAGCTTTCTCCCAACTATGTTGGGCTCCAGTCTGGTTAGACTCCGAGTTGCATCCGGTTGGACGCAACTGAATACTAGTATATTACATGGCCTGCTTATCTGACCTTACTAGCTCTAACACAACAGACATTGTCGTGTACAAAATTCACTAGTTCATACAAAAATCCCAAATAAAATAGGAGGTAGACCAGTTTTTACTGAATATGAACTTTTCCATTTTTCTTTTCATAAAAAAATTATTGTACTCTATACCTATTACCTAGCTACCTATTGCATTCAAACTACTACAAACATTTTAAAATAAAAATAGCCCTATTTGTCCAGTTGTGGTCAAGTGATGCACTGCATTTCATTTTTATTAGGGTTCTGTACCCAAAGGGTAAAACGGGAACCTATTACTAAGACTTTGCTGTCTGTTCGTCCGTCTGTCTGTCACCAGGCTGTAACTCAAGAACCGCGATAGCTAGACAGTTGAAATTTTCACAAATTATGTATTTCTGTTGCCGCTATAACAACAAATACTAAAACAAAATAAAATAAATATGTATTTAAGGGGGGCCCTCATACAACAGAAGTGATTTTTATAGATAATGGTATGGAATCCTTCGTGCGCGAGTCCGACTCGCACTTGGCTGGTTTTTTTAAAACAATTTCTGTTTCCTTTCAATTCTAAGTACAATTATTTATTTTACAGGTGGTGAAAGATACATTTTATGCTCATGCCAAGAAAGCAAAGGAAGAGGCTGACAAAATTAAAAAAGAAAAAGAAGAGGCAGACAGAAGGTTGAAAGAAATCCAACAGAAGAAGGATCAGGAGAGAATGGCTCAGGACTTTGAACCTGCTTCTGTTACTGAATTAACAGAGCAGGAAGCTGCTAAAATACAAGAGGATATTGACCAAGAAAAGAAAACCAGTGAGTAACTAGTTAAATTAGTTTTGTAACACACATGTGTGTTGTTGCTCTTAAATATTTTCAAGGCACTTATTTTGTCATTGAAATTGGTTGTCTTTACAAAAGATCGCCATCAAGCAGTGATATTATAATAGAAGAAATAGGTTACCTAACCAATTTTCGATCTTCAAACACGGCACAATGTCATTTTATTAGATGACACATGGAGGTAGGATGTCATAATTATCGGCAGCAAAACTGGCATTTCAAAACTTGGCTTATTAGCCAAGTTTTGAAATGCCACTTGCGGAACGTGTATATTATACACACTCCGCAAGTGGCAATCCTTTTTGCACCTATCTACCCCTATTAATTTATAATATCATTGCCTTCAAGCATAATAATATTGTCCTAGCTGAAAATGGCATTTGCAATTATTAACTATGACAAGGTGTTGTTTTGCAATAATTGCTTTGCATGTCTGGTATATTCATAAGGGGTAAGAAGGCACTAACTCTGCATAAATTTCTGGCCCTGGCCTTGGTTTGAACAGTCCCTGAATTTTTCACACTGGCCTCTGTTGTGATTGAATCTTGCATGGAATGTTTTTATAATTTGCCTATACATAGCTATTCTTTGTCTGCTTGCTTGCGTTTGTGGAATAGTATTTTTCCTTGATATTAAAGAAATCGGAGGATACTTACTTTTGCTTTTAATATTGTAAAGAATAGAATTTCTAAACAATCATATTTTTAATCGAATTTCTAATCAAATCATACAAGCCATGTTTCCGACAGGATTTCTTATTGGCAAAAAATACGAAGTTCCATACAAACTTTCATCCCTTAATTTTAACCACTTTAGGGGATGTAGTTTAAAAAAACCTTACTTAGTGCTCACATTCGTTATAAAAGGAACTCTTATGCAACATTTCATGCTTCTTGATTCAGTGGTTTTGGCTGTGCATTGTCTGAAAGTGAATGAATTATTATTTATTATTTTAAGAATTTTATTAAGAGAGACAAGCCGTTAGCCGTGTGCCCGATGGGAATTGCCATCGTCAAAAGTGACGAACTTTCAAACAAAATTTCAAGTCCTATTTAATTCCTATAAGGCCTAGATTCTCAACCTTATTTTGCCCAACACCCACTTTGAGAACATTTTATTTGGGGTTAAATATAATGACCACCATAAAATGCTTTGATACCCTCAGTTCTTGCACTTCAAATTGTATTCGAACACCAAATGTAGTAAATGATCACTAAATCTTAGCGAGCAAATTACTGTGCTATTTCTGCCTAAATAAACCACTATGATTGCCATAAAATGTAGGTTTATTACCAAATAAAGTATTATGATGCCATATTAAGTTATGTCTCCGGCTTGCTGCAAACTAGAAAGACGAGGTTAATTAAAAAAAAAAAATGGTTAGGTTAGGTTAAAACTGTGACCTCCTACGCACGAGTCGAGCGAGCGAAGCTAGCGGTGCCGCGGTAGCGGCCGGCGAGTGCCAGAAACGACTAGATTGTATAGAAAAAAAAATATGGAAGAAAAGGGATTATTTTTTGCAGGTTTTCGAGAACCGAACATGATTTATTTGTATTCATTTTGCTTAAATAGGATAGCGAGATGTTAAAACTTTGGTTATAAGCTTATATTAAAATGCGGGTTTAATTTTGGTGATCATTTACTATTTTGGTCTGTTATATGTTACTATATCTGGTGGTAAGTTAAACATAAGCCATTTTATTTCAAAAGCCCCCCATTTCTTTTTACTTACCATCTGTCGCGAATCTGAACCAGCTATTGCCACGATATTTAAACGTGTAACGTGTGTATTTTTTCTGGATCTTTTACTGCCCTGAAAGTCAGAAACGCCCATGACGCATTGTCGCCCAAGTTGAAGTCCTATGCTTTAGGGGGATGAATATTTAAAAATCTCTCCTTAGTGCTCACATTTCCTAAATAAGGAACTATTGAGCAAATTTTTATGCATCTAAATCCAGCTGTATGTTGCAAATCAGAGAATAAAAAAATTAAGATTTTTACTAAGTAGATTTTTTCAATTCAAACAGAAACTGAAGTGGGTAGTGGAGATGGTACTTCAGGTGAGCCAGAGCCAGTACCAGAGGAGGAAGATGATCCTAAAGAGAAAGGCAAACTGAAGCCCAATGCTGGCAACGGTTGCGATCTTGAAAACTACAGATGGACCCAGACCCTTGAAGAAGTTGAGGTAAGTGTTGCCATCATTTTAGCGACGTTTATTGCATTTCAAAATCTGAAGCAGACTGCCACCACACCACCATCATTATATATCAACCGAAGGGCGTTCTCTGTTGTATAGTCGAGGAAATGGACCTACGTCAATTTGACGTGCGTGTGATCCCTTTTTTATACAACTGTTAATAAATGGCAGTTGTAATTTGTTGTAATTTGCATTTACAGATAATTTTACGTTGGTAGACAATTTGCTTTTACAATTAATTTGAACAAATTACTTTGCGTCGCTACAGCAACCGAACCGGCAATGCCCGCATCTAGCAGATTTTCTCGACCTTTACTAAGTCGGCAGTCCACCCGGTGTGAAGCTTACCCACGCAGACTGGAGTAAGTCGAAATAAAAAATTGCGAATATGCAACCTGTGCGATTTTGCGACTGCATCGAGTGAAGCATAACTACAAAGCATTTCTCTCACGTGTCTGCATGAGTTATTCCTACGACTTAGCTCATGTCGCAGGATGTTGGTAGTGCTACTTCTTCTTAGCATGTCGATAGCCTTCTAAATGGACTCGTTCTAGAGTTCGGCTACGTGTTTGGCGCCATCAATAGCGTCCATCAGTTCCTGTAACGTGCAGCTGACAGGATATGATGACATGATATTAAGTGTTCCATTGTTGCTAAAACAGCATCTCATTTAAACTCCCATGGCGGAGTTGTCTATGAATCTCCACCTGAACTGGTTTTCCTTGCAGCGGCCAATCCGGGTCCGGAGTCTGTTTAAAGACTTCCAGGTTATCCAAGGCAACTCATGTCCAGGTGGGAGATGATGGTCTGATAATCGCCACTCAAAGAGGATCTCATTGAATGATAATATAGGAAAGTACAGCAGAAGCTGATATGGGAAAAATACATAGAACTTGTCGTTTTGTCGTTTATTATCACAGTTTGTCGATAACAATTGAATTAATTTACCTTAAAAAAACCAAATTAATTATGCCACTGCCTGATTACAAAATAATCCTATAACAAAAGTAATGATGTATAGGCAAATACTAAAGATGCAGATTTTCATGAGACCTACGAAAATTTGCAACTTGTACACATTCAATCCTGAAATCTAAATAATACTTAATTCATAAATTAATCACGTTATAATTTAAACTATTATTCTACAGAATTCACTTAAATCATTTAAATAATTTTAATTACTTAATATGTATTCATGTTATTAATATTTCATATAATTTAGAGGAAACCAATTTAGCCTTCAGATTATTACAAAAATAATATGAACATCACAGCTTAATAGCTTATAAGACTTATCAAAAATAAATAGAATGTTACTTATATTATTCTTAATTTTAAAGTACTGGGTAAGAAAGATATTGCACTATTTTATTGTCTATTTGTCTAACTATTGGTATTCAATGTAGAGCAAATTGCCTAACAATTTTAAATAACTGTATCTCGCTAAATTAATGTTTTGTTACTAACATAATAATTGATAAGTAACATTAAAAATAGCTAGTTAATTGTAAACAATTAATACTTATTATGCTTATCACATCTTCTCATTTTCTAGTTTCTATGAATATTTGTACATTCCGGTCTCCTTACGCATTCGCACTGAAACAAAAAAAGAATCGGTTAATATTTATAATTTTATAGCACTCAAATACGGAACACTGTGGTTCAATTATTTTTGGCCAGTGTTATTTTTTATTTTATAAGTTCTACTTTCGCTAATGGCACGTGTCCTTGTTTTCTTTTGGTACAAATCTCGACCGAAAGCAACAATTTTGTATTTTATTATTAACGACACGTGACCTTAAAAAGACAAAACTTTCAAAAGGAATCCATTGGCGTTCGGGTTTTTCCTTAATTCTGACTTGTACTGTATTGGTAAATATCGAACTTCACTAATGAATGAATGAATACTCACTTTCAACGAAGCATATGGCTGCGAGTATACACGCAGAAAACAGTATAGTCATTGATATAACCAGAACTGTTATCTGGTGCGAATGATTGCAGCAGCAGGATTTGGGTTCTTTGCCTGTGTGGTGCTTCGTGTATCCATTGACGACAGTGAAGTGGGTCGAGCTTGCCACTGACTGCGTGTCCTGCCCAGGGCCCGAATTCCGCTTAACGCCATTCCAAACAGAATCCAAACCGTCGTGCGTCTCTTCAGGAATGGCGACTACTGCCTCAGAATGTCCAGAATTGCGTCCATAGCTTCCTAATTTGGTGTGGTAGCTGCCAAGATCGTCTTGCTCTGAATTTCTGCCGTGCATGCGTGCTAAATGCGCCGCACTCAGTAGCAGCGAGCCGGATGATACACTCTGGAATTAAAATAAAGATATTAACTAATTTGAATCTTACAATAACTTGATAAATATTCTTAAAGACATGCCTACAATATAAAATATTGTGCGGTAACAACGCGTGCGTAGTAAAAGTAAATTCATTGTCTAATCGGTTTGAACTCGTCGACATTAAGTGCTATGGAGTGCTGCGTGGGACGTTGTTACCATGTGTTGGTTATGTCACGATTCTTCAACAAGTCACTTCTTTCGTTTGAAATAATTTGGGTGAGATCGAGTTTCGTAATCTTGAGATAAAAACTCTGAAACTCTACACTTGACACCCAACTCGTCAAGTTTCTGCGTATCGGAATCTACATTTTAAAATTAATACTTCGTGTTACATTAAAACATAATTTTGTAATGGCGCTCATTAGTATTATAAAATTCCAACCCATGTAAATTCACAATCTCTGCATAAAATCACCCAGCAATATATTAGCTAGCTAGCATCTCGCTTAATTTAATTTAAAAAAAAAAACGCCACTAGCTTATAAGATTTCTATGAGTCTCAAATTAAAGAACGCTAAATGACGACGAGACCTCTCATTGCAAAATTCAAAGCCTGCTTTAAAAAACTACCTACTTACATAAATTGAATAGGTACGTTGGGATTTTTTTGCAAATCAAAAATATCACGCAATTTCAAAAGTTTCAAAACGGTTGTGACGCCAGTATGACTGAAAGTCTCCACACGACGAAATGTTTCGCCAATCGCGAAATATTACTCCATCAAATGACATTTAAATTCTTCCGACCTACCTATATCAAAAAGTATTATTATTGCTATTAACTATTTAATGCTACCAGAAAACTCATAATAATTTAATTGATATTATATGTCCACTTTATGCAGGGATTTAATGAAAAACGTGCATGAGAGCCTTTTTGCAAAACTAAACTTTACAAACGATTCTTGATACTTTTGTATCTAGCTAGAAAAACATGATTCGATTTTGATAAATTGTAGTTTTCTAGAATATAATGTTTCCTTGGGTTTCCTTATAATATAGAAAATATTCACCAATGCTACTGCTAAGCAATAACAAAATCTAGGCACTGCTAAATTGACTTGTTTCTTGAATAATTAATTAGGAAACTACTATGGAACAGTATCATTTCTGATGTGTTCCTACACTTTTTAGAGTTCTGTTTCTTTGTAAAGAAGGTTGTGTTTAATCCGTGTGTGACAAAGCTGATGATATTTATTTACGTATTTTGTTTGCATATTATCATATTGGATACTGATAATGTTAAATCATTATCAGTATCCAATATCCAACAATACTTGTTAACTATATTTTCGTGCGCCAGTCTTGCACCAGTAGTCAGCTCAAATTAAGCAATCTTCGGAATGCTGTATGAGAACGTACAAGTTTAGTGGATCCTGTACAGGACACGGCAATATCAACCAGTTTTTTGACCCCGTCGATTATTATCAAAATGTGTATCTAATTTGCATACAAAAACACCGTCAAGTTATTATTCTAATAAAAAAATACGTTTTTATTACTAAGGTGGTTTTGACTCGTTTCTAAAGGTTACAATAATAACGAAGCTGAAAGGTGGATGGTGCATTTTTTGTGACAATTAACTGAATCTCATGAGGAGATTGAATAAATTCTAGGTGCATTAAATATTGAATCTGCTTCATCAACACAGCGTGATTCTTGACTTAATAATTGAAGCGGAAACTTTGTGTGTAATCGTTGTGACGCACGATTTAGAAGGTCGCCTTACGTGGGTACTGTGGTTGCTTGCTGAGCCTTGGCTGGAGGCGGAGCCACCACGAGATCTCGAATCGCTTAAGCTCCCAGCAGCGCTGCTGCCCGACAGAGATGGCCGCGGTATGTGCCACTCTTGAGTTGAGATCTGAAATGTTCACATTAATAAACATGAGATCGTCATTTTCAACACACAAATCTGATTCAGATAAGGCGAAAACTAGGTCTGCTCAATCGAAATTTTAGACTTCTTTCTTACATGCATGTTTAAAAATATCTCCGACGCAACGCAACGCTAGTGCCGTGTCGATAAAAGTGGTCAATCAGCATAATACTTCTGAATATATTATAGACATTGATTGATGAAAGTACTTTCAGTTTGTTTTTAACTTTCATTATCTCCATGATAAGCAAGACATGTTTTTTTTATAATAAGTTCTGTTCAGTTCAAACACTACTACAGAAAGTATGTTGAGTGGTCACAAGTATGTCATAGAATATTTAAAATATTCAAATCAATAGATGGTCTGAGTTTCTATCTAGTCGTCTAGTTGTCGAACAATGACGTGGCGTTCTTAGTACTAAAATGAATCTTAATGTTCTGTACAGGTCCTTGCGTACATATTCATATTACAGTAAAAGGACGACATGTTGGACATTCTCTTTCCTTTCTATCTTGGCAAATACCTTCAAATGCATATTTAATTGGTATCAAATCAACTTGATCAGCGCGTAAGTTATAAACATTCACATATTCTAACAATGGACAAGCATTTACTTAGACACATTGTAAAAAAGGGCTTTTTATAAGCTTCGTAGAAGAATTGTATGACCCTGGTCTATTGTACAGCTGTTGCAGCCATTTGTGTATTTAAACACATCTATTTGGTAATTAAATTTAAATAAATAATTAGTAAATTGTTTGCTGCAGTTAAATATGAACGTCAGTTACACCGTGGGTTATCAAATTATAATTTTTCAGTACGCTTCTGTAGTCTGCTTCTTTTGTTCCGACAGCACATTGATTCAGGCATACCAATTTAACAAATCAATCGATATATCTTTTATTGACTTTTTTTTACTAACACCTTGTCACGTAATGATATTAAATTATTATTGACAGTAAATCGAATCAAAGAAAAATTTTCTAATAATCCGTTACGTTTTGTAATGGACATTGCATAAAGGCAAAAAGCACTGTTAACCTAATTGTCCAAAATTCATAACTCTTTTCAGTACAAAGCTGTAGCTGTCACGTTTTATAATTTTCGTATTCTGGTTCTTGCAAAACTGCTTCATGCCTTGTTTCGTCGACTAAAGAGTCTGCTATTGATCATCAAACAAAGACGTCGACATAAAAGTAACAGGCACACACATCTACACATTCTGTAGTGTTGTTGTGTTGTGCAACTTTGTCTGGGTGTTACTGAATGCGTACGGAAATCATTGCAGCGCTCTTCCTTGTCGCGTCTTTGGAGATTAGTTTCATCAGATCGCCTTTCAATCCAATACATCTCTTTATGTAACTGCTATGAAGATGTTTTACACAAATAGAGCTTTTAAAATTGCTGTTCGTTTTGTACATTGATATATGCATTTGAGAATCTGCCTTACGTAATCGATATAAAACAAACTCTTCCTGTGATTGTTCTACAGTTAAGATCTAATTCAGTTCCATCAATTACATTTTAGGTCAAGTTTTGTTGGAAGTCCGATTGATTTTGTCAGATACGGTATTCAAGGTCCATGTTCTCTTTATTTGCGGTCTCGTTTCGTCGGCCTCTGATGCAATAAATCTTAGCTTTGCTTTCGGCTTCATGGTCCTCTTTGTTACTCTGATAACATGATGGATAAGCATTTTAGGTAGTCATATCATTAATTTGTTTTACTTTTTATTGTTATAAGGCAAGGTCGGCGCCATTATTGTGATATTTTAACAATCTTTTGTTTATCCGAGGGTTACGAAGTGTCTGCTAAGGTATTTACTTTGTGCAGTTCAAAAATGTCATTGTTAAAACTTCAAGCAATATTGTTCAGTCAGCTGTCGGCACTAGAGCTTCGTCTCAGATCGGCGATAGAGGCGGTGGGCGATGTTGCAAAACGTTTCGCCAAATGCAAAGAACCGGTTCCGGGGTCTACGTCGATGTGGTTACACTGTAATGTTCAGCAATGTCTTGACAACGTGCAGAATGCATATACTTTCGCTCTTTGTGTGAGAATTAATTCTGCACTACAAAATAAAGTAGATTATGATAAGATGTAGCAAGTGGGAACTCGGTCGATTTGTTTAAGTTCTATTGTGTGTGCCTATGAGGAAACGGTATCTAATTAGAATGTTGCCAGGTGTTAGTCAACGTGATAATTACTTACTTTATTTTTAAATGAATTTATGTAGAGTTAAATGTTATTCTTAGGAATGATGTAAAAAGCATTACTCCACGTGATGTGTGCATAAAGTAATATTGATTTAGTTCCTGTCGATGTCTTTTTATCTCAGTTCATTTGAATATAATGCATTTTGTATATATTAGCGTTCTGTGTTGCAGCGAGGGCACGTGCATACTTACGGATATGCTCACATGAATCAACTTTTAATTGCTATCAACACGTGGTAAGCACACGTTAAGAAACCCGTGAGAACAAGACAGTATTGAATAAACGTTTATGTTAAAATGGTATTATGCGTACGTCTGCTCGTCCACGTGTATAGAAGCACGTGCTTACTGACATGTAGTGGGCTGTGTGCTCAAGTCTCAAGTCATAACCATTATCTGTCATACCAATTACAAAATAACGTTTATTGATGCGTCTAAGAAGGATTTGTTCATCTTTAGCAATGTTAGGATCATACGAATCATTTATCTCTGTTTTGTGACACTCAACTATTAATTACAAGTTTTATTGTCGTTCTTGTTGTTGTTGTGTTGTGAACCAACCCATTTAATGACGGTGGATATACATTTCAAGCTCTTCATTAGTTCTGAGGTTAATGAAGACGTCAAACTTAATAATGTTAAAATTCGTTTCGGACACGACATTGTATCCATATAAGCGGTTGTTATGTTCAGTTGGGACGTTAATGTCATTACTAACCGTGAAGATAAATCTGACTGCAAGTACACTTCTGTCCTATTTGGATACATCTCGTTATTTTTATCTTTACAATATGCTTGACTTATCGTACCATTCATCTTCAGAGTATCCAGCTTGGTTTGCTACATTTATAGGGCGCTTATGTACGTATGCTTTATTAGTTTAAAAATAAACGTCCCTGAAAACTATTGTATTAAAGTTTTGCTAACTGAAATGTATTTATAACATTTGTGTCATTGTAGAGTCTGTAATTGTGAATAATTAACGGTAACGAGCCAGTTAGCGCCAGAACTACAGGTGCATGTCGTAGAACATGTTCGGTCGGTACGTTGCGGTCGTTGACGAGGCGCTCTAGTTATGCAACATGTAATCTTTACGAATCAACAGTCAATGCGTGCTCACGCTGCGTGCTCATAACGGTTCATTGTAATCGCGGAAATCATTAGATAGTATCCAAGTTATGTCTTGTAACACTTAGATCTAATGACACTTTCCTGACAGCAAAGTACAGGCTGGCGGGACATCGACGCGCAAACTGTATCCATGAATTTAGCACATGATTCTAGATGTAGACCTAGCGTAAAAATGTATAGTCGATTATAAAAAAAAAAAACTGCTGTTACATAGAAAATAAGCGCCAACACCTACGCGGTCAAAATGTATGGAACAGCAATTTTGATTTTATAACCGACGTAAAATTTTAGCTGAATCCATGGCGACATGGTTGCGCGTCGATGTCCTTGCCACCCTGTATATATCGTGACATTTAAGTACGTTATCTGCCTCTATCATCATTAAACATTTCATTTTTTGCAGGAGGTAATTAAAATAGAATTACTGACAAACATAATTGGTTTTACTAACAAGTTTTTCAATAACGGAACTTCTTGCTTTAAGTGTTTTAAAGTCACGAGCTCACAACATTGTTTTTTCTTAGAGATGGACTTGAAGTCAGGAGTGACGCCTCCGACAACTTTCATAATCTCGAACAATAGTCGCTACACTTACTATGATAATCAGTTAAAGACTAACTAGACTGTTCCCCTTACAAGAGAAAGCGTACATTCCTGATGCATGGCTCTTCTTAGAATAATTTCGTTACTGCAAATGTCACAATGGATAACGGGTCGGTCCACGATTTCGATACTTTTAATTTCACGTCTCTCTGTGGTCAGGCGACTGAATTATGGCGTTGCAATATTGATCTCTATCAACGCTACCGGCGATACGGGCAGGTTGCAAACTGTGTTTAGTTTCTCCTGAAACGCCTCTGTATGTACTTACTCAGCTTTGTGTAGTAATAAATGAGTAAGTAGTCAATTTACATGCATCGCTGTGTATCAGCAGTTATGCTAAAAAGCGATATGGCCCTCGAAAATATGAGTCGTCTAATTGTCTTTGACAATGCGAAGTTCAGTTATGACTTTAGGTCAACTGAAGCAAGACGTTATTGAGCATCCAATTATCATATTTTATACGCGATTGCATGAGGACGGCGCAACATAACTCATTGTTCACGCTGGTCACAAACATTGGCATGATGCTTATGCTCGTCCTTGAACTCAATTGCAATTGCTTGTATTTATGAAGCTAACGGGATTTGTGTCAATGGAAATCGCAGAAGATTTTTAATTTCATATTTTACAAAACAAGTTCAAACTGATTCAACGGTTTCGTGAAATGAGTACCTACTTATCGATAAAAAATCCAATCAGCGATTATTAGTTTGTTTTATGTAAGACGTCGATATAACCAATCAGTCGTTAAAAAAACGTGGAAGGTTGATTGAACTTTGGCTTGAAATAGATTTTCCGGAGTATATTTAAGATGATTATGTAATTAATTAATGACTACGTTATTCTTCCCTGTATGTTAAGTAATTACTGCATTCTTTAAGTGGTTATCTATTAGATTGTTGTTCGTATAAGTATGTAGTGTCTATACAAAGAGTAGGATGTTTTAATAGAAAAAGTGGCCATGAGATAGGTTACTTAGCCGGATTCTCCTATTATTTAGGTACGTTAGGATGACATCATTTACTGACGTCCGTGATTTGCTGTTATACTCCGTAATTGGACATCCCCTACTCGTAATCATTACGCATCAATCCTTATTAATATATTGATGTACCTACTTCTATCACCTCTTTTTTCAAATAAGACAAATAGGACGTTAGATCGAATAGGTACTTAATGTAATTGCACATTTTAATGCCAAAGCTTTTTACCTTGACAGATTGGACTTTATGAAAAACTAGTAGCCACGAAATCATTTCCTGTCTTTGATGTTAACTGTATGACAAATATAACATCGCACACTGTTACTTGTGTCAATTGAGTGTAAGGTCAGTATTGGTAAATATCGTAATCTGGTAACTGGTAACATTTTTATAAACACAACAAACGTGTATGAAGTGTTTGATTTGGACGGTAGCTTGCTATGATAAATGACTTTATTTCTGTAAGTAGGTTTGTACAAGCACTTTTAAACACCAATCATATTTAAAATAGTTGAGGTCGTTGTTTCCTCTCCGACTACTCTGAGAAGATAGGCCGAAACAAACTCAGAGGTCAGTCTCTTTTAAAGTCCTGAAAATGAGTATGAGTATGTAAAATATTCATGCCATAAACATTCTACCCTTTGCGTAAAGACAGACAGATTGATGATCTATTGTGACTATCAATGACCGACATTCCTATAAAAAATAAAACCAATAAAAGTGGAAAATACCAAATTACAGCTATTGGGAATGAGGTCTCGTAACGTTACTTATAAATTATAAAAATCCAACATTTCGTTCGTCTCTTGAATTTGAATGCGACCGGTTGAAATTCCTAAGTTACTTTATGGTATATTTTTCAGAAGAGGCTTTTACCATTAACAATGCTGCTGTCTGAACTTAGCTATTAATAATAAGTTCATTGGTTATAATGACTGTTTTGCAGGCTGCACGATAAATTGCCAAAATATTTCACGTTTCGGAAATCAAGCCAAGTAAATCGAACGACCTTAATTATTTGTTGTGTGAAGAACATTCAGCGGCGCGAAAAATTTTATTTACCAATTATTTCGTAATCCGAAACTTGTTCGGCACGATGTCGTCATTACACTTTACGAAGCACTGTGCAGAGATAAAAATATAAACATCATATTGTTCAATATCTACATACTTCTTTATAAAAAGAGCATTTATTTTACAAGTGTGCTTGGTACTAGAATATTAACAGTAATTCCTTAGAAGTGTTTATTTAAGCCATATATTCGGGCTTCATGAAATACCTGTATCAATTACATCATACAAGACTTTGTTGTTAGATCCGCTTGTAAGTGGGAAATCCTAAGTATACCCAGTATTACCCATTCCATTTGTGACTAGGATCTTATTTGAATAAAATGTCGTTGACTTTCGCACGATTCACAACTGCTTTATGAATATTACACATCTCGATGCAAAAAACATAGTCCTTTTATCACGCGAAGGATAGAGACTAATGTGTCTTGTTGCTAGCCTGACCTACTCTTACAATAAACTTATGACATGTGACCCAATGACGTTTTGAGCAACACGTTGCGTGTGACGTAATGGAAATATCTTACCTCCCATTGGCGTGGTGTTCAGAAACTACAAGAAGTCGTTAAGACTTTAGTTTACTAGATGCTAAAAGCGATTTGAACCGTGCATAAACATTGAAAATGCCATTACAGGTTTATCTACTACGTTAAATTTTCGGTTGTTTTCGTTTATTTCCGAAGTCGAGTTAATAAATTATCTCGTTGGTTCACGGATATGCCCCCCCCCCCCCTTCAATCGAAAGTATATCTGACCCTGTTTTTTCATGTTAAGTTTTTTGGATCTAAAGTAAGGTGCAGGATATTCAGATTACAGCCAATTCGTCGTCTGCGTAGCCTTTCTCCAATGGCAATTATTATTATTAGATTACAGGCAACTACATGCAGAAAATGAATTATCTCTATAAGTCTGATACACTGCCATTTTCGAACGTCATTCTCGTTCTGGGCTTGTCGTGCTGTGCCAAATATTTCGGCCGTTGTGTTAAGACTTGACAGTCGACATAGACGTGTTATTTTGCCTTAAGGATCTTTAAAATTGAGTTTTCAAGTACCGTTGATCTATGGACTTCAACATGACATGTGTGAATGTATACAAGTATGATTTACTCACTACCAGCGTTACCATGTAAATTGAAAATAATACAAAAGAACAAAAGATGTTCGTGGAGGCAATGAATATTAGAAATATTATAATGTTATCGGGTCATTATTCATTAGCTGTTGTGCAAACAGTTGACCATGAACTACTATAGCACAGTGTGGCCAAGATTTCATTAATTTGCTGTGACACTGCTGACTTATAAAATTAGCATAACGGAAATTTCCGCCTTAAGGCATAATATAATCGTAAATATTTATTTGTATTATACTTAAAATGTGAGTATTTGTAGGCATATCTTCTTGTAGTTCCGGTTGAAACTAAATTGAAATGAAAATCATCAGGTAACGTAGGCCATGGACTGTGGTTACTTTGCACGTAATAAATAATTATGTAAACCTAGAATATGTAAATATCGTGAAAGGAAATTACCTAGATTGCCAGTAATATTAAAGTTAACTCATAACTTTAATAAGCGACGGTTCAAGCGCCACCTGTCACGTTTGGCATGCACTACCAAAGGAATGCAAAAGCACGAACAGAAGCATTAAAGCATTCACAGATTAACTCTCTAAGAATATGATACTATTTGCTTCATAATTGTTTAAGGTATGCTAAACAATGAACTTCTCGAAATCCTTCAATCTGTTCAGAGATTTTGTATAAATGAATGCACCGCAACCGTTCGGACCGGCTGGATGTACACTAAGTCCGGGTGTTGTGAAATGTGAAGGCCGCGCATCGAGGGCAATTTTAGTTGTCAGTCCCTGTGCCATTTACCTCGGACTAATAGAACTAGCCCTGGCGCACGTAGCCATCGAGACTCGATTCGGTTTTTACAGACGTCCATATTGAAAAGCCAAAGTGCTTAAGTACTTAAGTATTGCGATACTAATTGTCTGGGATTTTTTTATCATTTTTAATATATTCCTGTACAAAATATTAAATGCAATCTCTAGAACGAATGCTCAGTCGCTTTTCACGACATTTCAGTTCTTAGTTATTCTAACACGCGGAAGGGATGTATGAAGACTATTCTTCCGGGTTTTTAACCTTCAGTTTCATAATAGGATATACTATGTAAGAATATATTGTTGTCAATTCAATTGAAGTGATTCACAGACGTTATTATATAATAGTAATTTACATATAAGCTTGTATTTGCCAAACAACTTTAAGTCGCTTGATGGCTAAGGAGGAAATGCTATTGCATTTTTATAGTTCAAAAGATACAGGCTCTACAACATATTTTTTGTCATTAATACGTCATTAGCATACGTCAATTCTATGTAGGTACCTACTTCCAAGTTGATTTGCTGATTTAGGTAATCAGCAGTGCGATTCTGTAACCATATCACCGTGAAATCTCAAGTGAAGTGAGCGTGGAGTGAAGTGTCAGTGTCATTCCACCTGATACTAGGGATTGACCAAGCATACATTTACAATCATAATCGAGATTTTTATAATATTTTTATGCTAATTCTATTGCTCATTTTATATAATTTCAAAACTAGTATTTTAGTAGTCAAAACGTTCCTATTTTGTGGGGTTATAAAATAAAATAGAAAAACAGAAACTCAGTCAAGATCTCAATGTTGTATTTTTCTCTTTTTTTCTAGACTAGTCCTTATATAGCTTGAAGTGCGACCGTGCACAGCTACTAGACTGATGTAAATACGCATCGACATTGTTTGTTATTATGAGCGATTGTAGATGAAGTCTAGTAAAGACTGCAACGATGTTCAGCGCTGATAATAACCCAAATCTATTCAATTAGAAGAGATAACCGAGTGTGTCAAGTCATCGAGTGCTAACGGTGTGCCTGGCTGACGGACCAGACTGAATTCAACCCGACGACGTAGTAAGAGTGGCGTGATCACTTCACGCGATTCATGACATTTCGCTCGTGAATCGGGTGAAGTGATAAGATCACGCCGCGCTTGCGCGTTAGGCACTGCCATTTGTTGCACTGCAACTTGTTTTTTTTTTTTGCTGTCATTGATGACCATGTACATATTATTATTATGTCTGTTCGTATTCGAGTTCAGTGACATAAATTAGTTCCTAATTATTTTAATGCTTTTAGACATTTTATTGTCTAAATCCACTGTCTTTTATCTGCCTAGCCTTTTCCCAACTATGTTGGGGTCGGCTTCCAGTCTAACCGGATGCAGCTGAATACCAGTATTTTACATGGAGCGACTGCCTATCTGACCTCCAGAACCCAGTTACTGGGTAAGTAATACGATACCCCTTGGTAAGACTGGTTGTCAGACTTTCGGGCTTCTGACTACCCGTAACGACTGTCAAAGATCCACGAATAACAGCCCGGACCAACGGCTTAACGTGCTTTCCGAGGCACGGAGGGGTCTCGGTATGTAAAGATGGTCACCCATCCACAGACCAACCGCGGCAAGAGTAGCTTAACCTGACCGATCGACCTATGCGGCTGTTATTATTTAGCCACGGGCCCCTCCTCTAAATCCACTGTCTTTGTACATCTAAAAAGTTAATTTTATCAGCCTACAATGCCTACATTTGGTTTTCAACAAACTGATATTACTTACTTAGGTAACCGTGTAGTTCGGAAGCGCCTCAGATTGGTCCCTAACACACGAACCTCCGTCGGCATGTGCGTTAGTTAAGACAATTGGTATAAGGCTCCTTTCATAATTAGGCGCACAAGTTTAATTTACTTACAATATTCAACTCTGTAAATGCGTTAATCGCCATTTTCATGATAGTGGTGGTTGAGGCTAAAAAACATCAAAATTGGGGATTTCGAACATCCACACCCCACTACAGGGGCAGTGAATAATACATCACTTAATTATTTGACGAATTCATCCATTGTTCAAATTAAATAAGAAGTGGTAATGAAGTGTTTTGCAGTTTTGTTATTCAAAGTCGAAGTTTCGCGCCAATCTTGCGTGTTTACATTTTTACTTTTCACAAATATCACACACACTCATATAGATACGATTTGAAATGTGTCAAATGTAATTTAAAATGTTTTAAACAACAAGAAAGTGCCCATCTCGTAACGTCTTAAACAAACACAAGTTCAATAATACAATTTTCATTACCACTAGGTACTCAACTCAATTCGTGTTCAAAATCGCAGAGTTCGCCGACCATTATTGTTTTTTTTTTATTGTGTTGATGTGCGAAAGCGAAACGATTATTATGCCAAACGATTTTTTTTTGTTTCAATCTATTCGAGGAATTAATATGACGAATTTCAGAAATCGATTATTACAAATTGAAATAAACTTATTTTAAGCATTATATACTAATCTATTAAAAGCATTACACATAGATTGTATCCCGTAAACATAATAAAACCCGTATTTTTGATGCTAGTAACCCTTATATGAACAAGTAGTTCGTGGCACTGGCAACCCTACGCCGAAGTGATGTTGCCATGGGTTACGAGCATCGCGTGAAGGGAGATTTTGTACATTCCGAACTACGCTGTAATCAATTTGTGCGTGCTTACACCTCTTCCGAATTAGCGTGTCATGTAGCGTGTGATAAGGATGTCCCGTGAATCGAAAAAGATGAAGTCTTATGAGTGAGCGCTGTCAACGGTTGTGATCTAATCGGATCTAAATCGGAAGGGAAATTATACAGGATAATTTTTTATGCAGTGCGTAAATTTTCACAGGGTGTTCTACCCATGAATATGAACAACTTTCACTATGGGACCATCTCTGAAATCACAAAAAAAAAATCAGCTGTTTCTTATAAAAGTTCAATACCTACTCGACCAAAATGTATGAATCTGCTGATTTTTTTTTCGTGATTTCAGAGATGGTCCCATAGTGAATGTTGTTCATATTCATGGGTAGAACACCCTGTAAAAATTTACGCACTGAATAAAAAATTATCCTGTATATTGTTGAAGTGAGCGCTGTGGGCGATGATGGCCTAATTCGGAATAACCTAAATCTCCCGCCGCGCAAGCGCGTTAGGCACTGCCATTTCCAAGAAGTGAACTTGTTTTTTTTTTTTTGCTGTCAATTGATGACCATGTACATATTATTATTATGTCTGTTCGTATTCGAGTTCAGTGACAATAATTAGTTCCTAATTATTGTAATGCTTTTAGACATTTTATTGTCTAAATTCTCCTATGTCTGTAATTTAAATGTAATTTAAAATATTATAAACAACAAGAAAGTGCCTATCTCTTAGCGTCATAAACAAACACAAGTCCAATAACACGTAATATTCATTACCACTAGGTACTCAATTTACGTTCAAAATCGCAGAGTTCGCCGACTATTATTGTTTTATTTTTTTATTTTTATGTGTGATGCGCGAAAGCGAAACGATTATTATGCCAAACGATTTTTTTTATTTCAATCGATACGAGTAATTAATATGATGAATTTTAGAAATCGATTCTTACAAATTGAAATAAATACCAATCTAATCTAATAAAAGCATTGTTTATAATGGTGATTTAAGGCGGGAACACATTGTTAAAACCCCCCGACAGGACAATATTTAATCAAAAAATTTCATACGTACTTACGTAGGGTCATAATTTCAAGGTTATTTTTTTCTTTATATAGGGTTTCACGCAGTCGGAGGTTTTTAAATTTTTTATTTAATTTTTTATTTCATGCTTTTTGTAGGGAATATCTCGTTATTATTTTTTTTCTTTTATTTTCTTGCGTTTTAAGATTCTGGTAATTTTGTATTTAGTCAGGTTTTTTTAATTCGCCATTTTGTTGTGGCGGCCATCTTGGATTTGAAATTTATCATAGTGTATAGTATTCTACTAATCAAGCCCTTTCATTTGATACCCATATTGAGGGAGTTGTAAAAAAATATGTAATCCGCCATTTTGTGGCGGCGGCCATCTTGGACCGATTTTCATCAAACATAGCTGACACTCCAACACAACTGAACTGAACACTCCTGACAAATTCTCCTTTCAAACAAAAAAAAAAACAAAATCAAAATCGGTTCATCCGTTCGGGAGCTACGATGCCACAAACAGACATACACACAGAGAGAGAGAGAGACACGTCAAAATTATAACACGCCGTCATTTTTGCGTCGGGGGTTAAAAACGCGACGCGACGCAACGTGTCGACACCCGATATGCACCGTGCACATTACTAACACGCGACGTCACGACATACTAGCAAATTCTGAATCCAATTAGCTAACAGCAGTGGAATCGTATGGACTTATGTACTATTAATTAATTGTTCGTCGGTCATTTCGCTAAATAAATACAAAAAATTATATTAAATTAGCATAAACTCCGTTTGACAGTTTGAAGAATAGGGAACGCATATAATTGCTCTGTGACAGTTCTCGAACGGCTCACGCGTGGCGTTGGGTGTTGTCTAGAAACATAACGCGCGCGCCGCGTCGGATGGCGTGTTTACCCCCACCATGGGCAACACACCGACCTGGCACGTCTGGATCGAGTGGCGTGTGCGCGCATGGCGTCGCGTCGGATGTTCATAGTGTGACTCTGGTCTATAGAAAACAATACATTTGATTCGACTCAACACGCATCGCGTTTCATCGGGTCGCGTCACGTTTTAATAATGTGTTTCCGCCTTAAATCACCATTATAAACAATGCTTTTATTAGATTAGATTGGTATTTATTTCAATTTGTAAGAATCGATTTCTAAAATTCATCATATTAATTACTCGAATCGCTTGAAATAAAAAAAATCGTTAGGCATAATAATCGTTTCGTTTTCGCACATCATAGCAATAAAAAAAAAAAAAACAATATTGGCCGATTGGCCGGCGAACTCTGCGATTTTGGACACAAATTGAGTAGTGGTAATGAATATTACGTGTTATTGGACTTGTGTTTTTTTATGACGCTAAGAGATAGGCACTTTCTTGTTGTTTATAATATTTTAAATTACATTTGACACATGTTAAATCGTATCTATATGAGTGTGTGTGATATTTGTGAAAAGTTAAAATGTAAACACGCAAGATTGGCGCGAAACTTCGACTTTGAATATCAAAACTGCAAAACACTTCATTACCACTACTTATTTAATTTGAACAATGGATGAATTCGTCAAATAATTAAGTGATGTATTATTCACTGCCCCTGTAGTGGGGTGTGGATGTTCGAAATCCCCAATTTTGATGTTTTTTAGCCTCAACCACCACTGTCATCAAAATGGCGATTATCGCATTTACAGAGTTGAATATTGTCTATGTAAATTAATAAACTTGTGCACTTAGTTATGAAAGATTTATAATGGCGTTAACATATGAGCTTTTTATCAACTGTCTAACTAACGCACATGCCCGCGGAGGTTCGTGTGTTAGGGTCCAATCGGAGGCGCTTCCGAATCCGAACTATACGGATAAGTATTATCCGTTTGTTGAAAACCAAATGTAGGTTGATAAATTAACTTTTTAAATGTACAAAGACAGTTTATTTAGACAGTAAAATGTCTAAAAGCATTAAAATAATTAGGAACTAATTATTGTCACTGAACTCGAATACGAACAGACATAATAATAATATGTACATGGTCATCAACTGACAGCAAAAAAAAAAAACAAGTTCACTTCTTGGAAATGGCAGTGCCTAACGCGCTTGCGCGGCGGGACATTTAGGTTATTCCGAATTAGGCCATCATCGCCCACAGCGCTCACTTCAACAATATATAATTTCCCTTCCGATTTAGATCCGATTAGATCACAACCGTTGACAGCGCTCATTCATAAGACTTCATCTTTTTCGATTCACGGGACATCCTTATCACACGCTACATGACACGCTAATTCGGAAGAGGTGTGAGCACGCACAAATCGATTACAGCGTAGTTCGGAATGTACAAAATCTCCCTTCACGCGATGCTCGTAACCCATGGCAACATCACTTCGGCGTAGGGTTGCCAGTGCCACGAACTACTTGTTCATATAAGGGTTACTAGCATCAAAAATACGGGTTTTATTATGTTTACGGGATACAATCTATGTGTAATGCTTTTAATAGATTAGTATATAATGCTTAAAATAAGTTTATTTCAATTTGTAATAATCGATTTCTGAAATTCGTCATATTAATTCCTCGAATCGATTGAAATAAAAAAAATCGTTTGGCATAATAATCGTTTCGCTTTCGCACATCAACATAATAAAAAAAAAAAAAACAATAATGGTCGGCGACTCGGCGTCCCGCGAACTCTGCGATTTTGAACACGAATTGAGTACCTAGTGGTAATGAGTATTGCGTATTATTGAACTTGTGTTTGTTTAAGACGTTACGAGATGGGCACTTTCTTGTTGTTTAAAACATTTTAAATTACATTTGACACATTTTAAATCGTATCTATATGAGTGTGTGTGATATTTGTGAAAAGTTAAAATGTAAACACGCAAGATTGGCGCGAAACTTCGACTTTGAATATCAAAACTGCAAAACACTTCATTACCACTACTTATTTAATTTGAACAATGGATGAATTCGTCAAATAATTAAGTGATGTATTATTCACTGCCCCTGTAGTGGGGTGTGGATGTTCGAAATCCCCAATTTTGATGTTTTTTAGCCTCAACCACCACTCATGAAAATGGCGATTATCGCATTTACAGAGTTGATTTAATGTAAGTAAATTAAACTTGTGCGCCTAATTATGAAAGGAGCCTTTTATCAATAAAATTGTCTTAACTAACGCACATGCCGACGGAGGTTCGTGTGTTAGGGACCAATCTGAGGCGCTTCCGAACTATACGGTTATGTAAGTAATATCAGTTTGTTGAAAACCAAATGTAGGCATTGTAGGCTGATAAAATTAACTTTTTAGATGTACAAAGACAGTGGATTTAGAGGAGGGGCCCGTGGCTAAATAATAACAGCCGCATAGGTCGATCGGTCAGGTTAAGCTACGCTTGCCGCGGTTGGTCTGTGGATGGGTGACCATCTTTACATACCGAGACCCCTCCGTGCCTCGGAAAGCACGTTAAGCCGTTGGTCCCGGCTGTTATTCGTGGATCTTTGACAGTCGTTATGGGTAGTCAGAAGCCCGAAAGTCTGACACTGGTTGTCAGACTTTCGGGCTCTTCTTACCAAGGGGTATCGTATTACCCAGTAACTGGGTTCTGGAGGTCAAATAGGCAGTCGCTCCATGTAAAATACTGGTATTCAGCTGCATCCGGTTAGACTGGAAGCCGACCCCAACATAGTTGGGAAAAGGCTAGGCAGATAAAAGACAGTGGATTTAGACAATAAAATGTCTAAATGCATTAAAATAATTAGGAACTAATTATTGTCACTGAACTCGAATACGAACAGACATAATAATAATATGTACATGGTCATCAATGACAGCAAAAAAAAAACAAGTTCACTTCTTGGAAATGGCAGTGCCTAACGCGCAAGCGCGGCGTGATCTTATCACTTCACCCGATTCACGAGCGAAATGTAATGAATCGCGTGAAGTGATCACGCCACTCTTACTACGTCGTCGGGTTGAATTCAGTCTATGGTCCGTCAGCCAGGCACACCGTTAGCACTCGATGACTTGACACACTCGGTTATCTCTTCTAATTGAATAGATTTGGGTTATTATCAGCGCTGAACATCGTTGCAGTCTTTACTAGACTCCATCTACAATCGCTCATAATAACAAACAATGTCGATGCGTATTTACATCAGTCTAGTAGCTGTGCACGGTCGCACCTCAAGCTATATAAGGACTAGTCTAGAAAAAAGAGAAAAATACAACATTGAGATCTTGACTGAGTTTCTGTTTTTCTATTTTATTTTATAACCCCACAAAATAGGAATGTTTTGACAACTAAAATACTAGCTTTGAAATTATATAAAATGAGCAATAGAATTACTTAGCATAAAAATATTATCTCGATTATGATCACAGAACAGATAAAACCTCTTTTATCTGTTCTGTGATTATGATTGTAAATGTTTGCTTGGTCAATCCCTAGCGTCAGTGGGAAGACACTGACAGCTCACTCCACGCAAGATTTCACGGTGAGATTTACACAGAATCGACCGGCAGGAGCTGCATTGATGAAATACGACATGCAAGTCAATTGATGTTAATGAGAATCTTATAAGGCTTTACATTCTTTCCACACACGGACCAAGATTGATCGCTTGAAAGAAAATCGCATACGTTTTCTGTTTAAAACATTTTGTTTAATTGCACTGACGGCGACCATCAAATAGTTTCGTCGCAAACGTAATTACGTACATACGAATGGTCAATCACAGTCTAAAAATTATCTGGGTAGATATAATCATAGGACTGAAACAAACATTATGTCTGTTTTATAAAATTGCTAAGTCAAATAAACTTAGATACTAGTAAAACATTTTATTGCTTGAGAGGCTGAATTCAGATAATTATTTATAATTTTAATTACGTTCATAGATATATACAGTTTCAATTCAACTTGATTTAGAGGTTATACGTTTTTTAATGACTCTCGAAAGAGATACCTAAATGTAATTTCGTAATATAAAATTATTAGATCATAGACTCGCCAATCACCTGTTGAATAAATGGTGGCGCTATTGTCGCTAAAGGGATGACAGTTAAAAACTGCTCGCTTTTTTAAGGGAAAACAATGATTCATTAATCAAAGAAGGTTTGGTGAGTCTGGATATATGTATTAGTGCTTAGTTGCATCAACCTTAAATTTGAATTTATTAAAATAAATAAATGTTTCACTTACAAACAGTGGAATTTATACTAGGGAGGGATATTAAAATGATATTACTAGATTATGAATTGAATAAAACTAAAGTATACACATTAAGGAAATCCTTATCTTTAAATGGCAAAAGTAGTGTGTCAGAGTATTAACAGGTTTGGATTTAAGTTTAAGCTTTCTGCAAGAAATGTGCTTTCCCCTTAGCTTTTTAGGATTTTTAATGATTTTTTTGCCTCGTTCAACACGCTTGTAAACTATTGGCAGCCTACGATGCAATCAATATACAATGACTCCTCGCTAAAGTTGAAAGTCTAGCCAAGACATACCTACCTAGTCCATATCTTAGTTAAAGTTTGGTGTGTGTGCAGCATCCATGTATACTTCCTAACGAGAAAACACTAATAGTGTTATCAAAAGAATGGTGTCCCTCCAGGGAGCATACTGTTACCAATATTTTTGTTAATAGGAAGAAAATGATTGCTGTAAATTTTTAATACTTACATTTTTTTCAAATAAAATCATAATGACTATGAGGTCATCATAATCATTAAGGGCAGAACTAATTATATCTGAGAGATCATGTACACTTAACCGCACACCAGTGGTGGCACGTGCACTACGAAAATTCTTTTACATACGGTACTACTGCGATACAAAAGGCACAGCCGCTGCTGTCAATGTCAAATTGTTACCTCTGATGTCCGGTTGAATGTACATAGAATAATTAAGAAACTTTCAGTTAGTACGTATACGTACATTTTTGACTAATTTTGTAAATCTTCTTTCTGTGCAAACAACTTAAAATGTGTGTAATCAATCGATGTCTTCAATCCCCATAGATACATATTTTATAGCAGCAGTTTGTAATCATGCATAATTTAGAGGTTGAATCAAGGAAAATGAGTTTCATAATAAATAATATTGGAAAAATAACGGCGTATTATTGCACATGGTAGTAACCTTATGATCATCATTCTTCGAAGAAGTCTGATTCAGTAGTAGAAAAGACGCTTGATCATTCCATCACGCAAGCTCTGTGTGTTGGCGATTGAAGTCAAAGTCAATTTTCTCATGGCGTAGTCTGTCATGCCCCAGGTTAACTACGATGTCATGGCATATATGAATAAGGCAAATAGTAAAAAATTAGATGTCAAAGCAGCTCTAAGGAGTGGGTCTGTAACCTTTGGTACCAACATCTGATTCAAGAATTTGTGAAACAAATCAAAATGTTACGCGCGCCTAATGCGATTCTAAATATTTATTCCAAAGTTTACGACAATCCAATTTTTTTATTCAAGTCGATGAGCTGCTGAATTGGTTCCTGGTGACCTTCTGCACATTCATAACAGCTTTACTAAGTGTTGCTCCACCCATATTGGTAAGGAAAACTCATATATTCACGCTATAAGTTTGCCTGATAAGCAAAAAGCAGTATCACACTTTGCATCAACAAGTTTTGTTATGTTTGCTCTTGCTTGGAATTCAATATTTTAGTTTTTTTCTCATACATAGGCGTTGAATGTCAATTTTGGTTTTGCTGTTTACATGTACTGGCTACTGTGTGATCTTATAAACCTCTTAGTTCAATATTCTATCTCAACAATAGAGTTCCTTGTTTTATAATGTGATTAAAGTATGATTTATCTAAATAAAGGTCACGGACAATATCTATTCTAGTGAGAATCTAGTCTTATTTATAATAAGTACCTACAATAATGTCAACATTATTGATGTTAACCACAATAATCCATTTTCCGATAATGCTGTAGGTACAGACGCCAGCACATCAAGCTACTACAATCTGTCAAATTTCTTTAATAGATTTTCAACTTTATCTTTGAAGCAATAAGGTTCAAGGGTGATTGGAAAATGTTGACAGTTTCGGGTAGCTTGACCTGCTGGCGTCTGTACATTTTAAGTTATTTCTTGTGCTTACAACCACAATTAATAAATTAGATATCCATGGATAAAGCTGTTCTGGGAAATGATCACTACTAAATGTGCCTTAATTATTTATAATCCTTTATGCAACAATAATTAAGCTTAACATCATAATTCATTAGAAAAAACACTACGTAAAGTTCACTTGTTTGTTTTTATTATTGATGATAATTCAGGTTTTTTATTAACTGAACCACTTTAAAAGTGATATGGTATACTTATATATAGTATAGTGATTAATTATTCATGAATGCGGATCTCAGTTGCTAAAAACAAGATGTTTTTTTGGGATTCTTTCGCGATAGTGGGTTCTTTTTATGAATCCTACATCCTTTTTGGTAAACCTATACATATTTACTGCTTAACTTATAACTAACGCGGTAATACCAACAGTTGTGTCTTCTGATCCTTAAGTTCACTCATTTATTATACAGAAAACCATTAGGCAATAAAAATGCTAAGGATTTGCAAAGAGCGAACCAGCTGATTAAGTTTTTAACGTCACTTAGTAAGATTTTTAACAAAAACTGCTTAGTTTTAGCCACTATTCTGACAAAAATCTACTGGCTTTATGGGATAATCATCAAGATAAGCCATTGTTTCATTTAAAAAATTTGCATGCACACTTACCGTGCTTTTGGTATCCATTGTTTACTATTGCCACCTCCACTGTATTATTGTTGTTCTCTTAAGAGCTGTTCACTAATGTTACGTCACTGAACACTGCATTCACTCGGTCCACATGTCTGTCAAAATTGCGTTAGGTTGTAGTTTCGAGTTAAACCTCTCTCGCCCTCTCCGTGTGGCCGGCGTCGTGTAACGCGCCTGCTCCAAGCGGCAAAGCGACTAGAGTCGTACTGAGAGTGTTGCAACAATCACCAAGGTTTATATATGAGGTTGCACGCTGCCAACTTGTATACAGATTTTTTCTCATAGTATTTTGAAAAATATTGCCTTTTTTATTATAATTTTGTAATCGTGTTAGGTCTCAGACTACTTTCTTGTATTTCCAAAAATCATCGATCAAAGTGTTTTTTTTTTCTTATTTAGAAATCGAATTCGTCATCTGCTCTAAATGTTTGCGGTGTTCAAGATGCGTTTGCTAAATAATTGATGAATCTATTGTAAAGGATTATACCAAACGTTCATGGATTCAATAATATAAAACAATCAATTTCGCCAGTAGTGAGTGTACAGAGGCTTATTTGTGGGTTTATTAGATCAAGGTAGATCTTCATCTCGGAGCGCCTACTATACAATAAAAAATATATGTATGCTAAATTCTTTTTCTAAGAAACCTTAATAAGTTTTCAACTTTGTAAGAATATATTTTTAATGATTTTAAATCATACCCAAACAATATTAAAAGTAAAGTTAGTTTCGTAAGAATCTATATCCTGTATAAAAACTTTAAATCAAATAAAAATGCAATCAAATATCAAACCACAACATTCACGAGTAATTTTCAAAAAGTAATTAAGTATAAAGAAAAATAGCAACATTAGCCTGACTTTGTACGGCTGATGGGTGTCAATGTCCTTACCAGTAAAGGTGCCACTGCCATTTTACAATTGTAATTTTTTGCTTGCATTAATTTAACACATCAAATTAATTAAATAAAAAAACACAACACCAGTGGTCAGGATCAGGACAATTTTCGTGTGGCCATGTACGACGACTGTCGATAGCCTCTAGCCCACAGGAAAATGGTAAAGAAGCAATACGGTGGCTATGTCACGTTGTGTGCATCGGTTTGTGTCAAGTCAAGTCCGTATGACGTATCCATTGCCGATGCCAGGAGTTGCGTAATCGGACGCGATCGCGAGGACGAACTCTCCGCTCATGGAATTTCATTACAGGACACCGATGATTCGGCTACACCTATTCTGATCGCCAAAAAACCAACCACGATCACGACATCAACCGGACGTTGCGCTAAGCAACGAAATTCTTACAGGTTTTTTATTGGAAAACTGATTACACCGCCGCTAATGGTGATAGATCTCCCAATTTCATTTGTGTAATTTTTTAGACAAACTGACCTTCGATTAACTTTGAAGAAGTCAATTATGGTATCAATCCTAAGCGATTAAGTTTTGTGAGGTTTTTTCTAATTATAGTTTTTTTTTGCCACATATTTGTTCCGTATAGTTTAGATTTATGCTACTACTTTTAGTACGTACACATGTTTTATAATTAAAAGGTTTTTGTCATCATTCGTCTTTTCTTCGATTTTATGATCTTTGTCTGGTTCAGTCTCGATTGGAGATACTCAAATTGCATAGCAAAGCATTTATTTCAAATAAACCAATTACAGGTAAAATACTGGTACTCGGCTGCATCCGGTGAGACTGGAAGCCGACCCCAACATAGTTGGGATAAGGCTAGGTAGATGATGATGATGAAACCAATACCAGGTACTTTTGAATTGTCAAGGGGTCGGTCAGTCAGAAAGATGAAGCTAGTTGCATTGGGCAACTAGCTTCCTAGCCAAAGCGTAGTAGGTACCTATGGAGAAGAACGGGCAAGAAACTCCATGGACACTGTATTGTAGTCTTCATTATAGTATCAGCCCTAGCTACTATTAGGATTATTACTACGGGAGGCTAGTTTGATTTATCAGGACTTCAGTCGTATTTCAGAACTTAACTTTTAAGCATATTTTCAAGTCCTGTCAAATTTAGACACTCCATAGCAAGTTTAGACGTGATTATAAACATGGCCACTAAAAATATGTCAATTTACGTCCGGCGCTGACTAATTTGACAGGACTAAACTAATATTTATCTTCTGTCCTTTTCTTAATGAAATAGAAAGAAAAAGATGCACTGAACTTAAATTTAGTTTAGTTTGTGAACAAGGGAATCGGCGTGAATATCATATTCATTTATTTATTTGCATGATATCATCCTAACATATATTTATTTACATAAAGATATCATCAGATAGTTTATATTTTACCACAATACTTAGGCGACTAGAATCAATTCTATTTTACTGTAATTTTTGACGTTCAAAACTGCCTCTTATGTGCGTATTTGAAATAAATGCTTTGACTTTGACTTAATATTTACACTTATGAAACGTCACAAGCTAGGTGAACGACCGTCCACCTAGCTTCTGACGTTTCATAATTTGAATTTGTAATTTGATCACGTTGTAAAAGCCTAGCAAAGCAATTTGAAGAGAGTAACCGTGGAGTTTCTTGCCGGCTCTTCTTAAATTGCTCTTCTTCTCTTAAAATTGCTTTGTTCGAAACATTTTAAAATTACAGTGTTACAAATTACATTAGGGACTGATTTCGCAGAAGAAGACAACGTTTTTGTTACGTTGTAAAGATATTGCGAATAAGTTTCAAGATGACGACACTAATGACGTTAGAGGAAACTGATGCACTTGCGCATAACAATGTCCGTATCGACGAATAACTTGACAACGATCTAGATTCTCCACGACTAGGAAGAAAATAAAATGCCTTAATAAGCCTACACGTCACGCTAGCAGATTCCGGTCTTTATTCGTGTTGCATAAATCTGCTATATTCTTTTATCTGGTAGGTACTAGTAGAAAAGATGATTTCGTCAATGAATTCACAAACCTACAGACTTAGCAAACTTAATAGATTGAATTTATTTCCTTGCATAGGCTGGTTGGCTGCCGTTGTCTTTTATCAAAGGACGACAGCGCGGTTGAGGTGACCGTCAGTCATCGGTTTTAGAGTTTCGCAGCCAAATGGCAAAATCAAAACCTTTATAATTTCGTCATGTCCGTCCGTCCGAAGAAAATTGGAAAAAAGGTATTCTGTGCAAACAATGTGCTTAACAATGGTGTAGTGACATTGCAAAAAAATCAATTAGGGGTGACTCTCCCCATACATGTAACCGAACGACAAAAAAGAGGAATAAAAGAACAATGCACAAAGGGTATATCATAATTAAAAAGATTTCCAGAAACTTTTTTATTTACGCCAATAGATTTATTTTACCACCGCAATAAATTAGTTTTTCATAGTTTATACTGTGAAATACACACTCATTTTGACGGTCCATATAATCAATTGATATATGCGTAAACATTCATCCCAACTACGGAACCCTTCACTATGCCGACACGTCCGACACGCACTTACCGGATTTTATTTTTTACTTATTTGAACAAATTAAAAACGCCGTAGCAGCTACGAGCTACGCGGCGTAGCAGGGCAACAAAAGCGCAATGCGGTCATTATTGATTTTAGAAGTTACAACTATAACAATATAAAATTTCTCATACACGTTTGACACACACACTTCACGCTGGTATTTTAGAAGGAAGGCATAGTTTCCGTACAGTCAGCAACAAATAGTAAACCACACTTCCTATCCAAGGTTTTCAGAAAGGATTTATAGATAAAAACTTACTATTTGTTTCTAACAAATGATTGTTGTTGTGCTTTCCATATCTATCGGCTTGGACCATAACCCGCCCGCCGCGCCGCGCTGTTATTGGACGGAGAAGGCACAGCACAAGGAAAGGTGGAAGAATATAGGCGAGGCCTTTGCCCAGCAGTGGGCTAACTGAAAAAAAAAAACAAACTATTAATAGAGAAAACATTGATTATTATATTATGCCGTTTACTGATTTGTTTGCTCAGTTCTTCTGCGTATAGGTACCTACCCACGGATATCACGGGATATGCCTTGGGGGCGTGGCACGTGGCGCCTCAATATTATAAAATTGTTCTTATGTTCGAACGGCGGCTGTACGCTTCATTCAGTCGCTTTGCAACTGCGTACAGTGTACTATTGATGCGTAAAAAGTCAAAATGCCGAGTTGTGCAGTAATTATATGTAAAAATAGATCAAATACCATCAACCTGAAAACAAATGGTGTGCCCTACCACCGGTAAGTAACCAATTAAGTCACTGTTTTATATTTTAAATCAATTTTTAAATGTTTTATTAACTTTCGTCCGGAGCGACACGAACTAACCCGAACTAGCCCGAATCTTCCCGAACGCAACGAACGTTTTGAATTTAGAGAGGTGCAATCGAGTGCGTGCGACTGATTTTATCGATATGCGTATTATTGCAGCTGAATATTTTTTTGCAGAACTCAATGGATATTCTCGTATTACATGTATAGTAAAAGAGTTAAATTAGTTATTAATTTAATGTTGTTTGAACCAAATTAAGACATTGTTATTTCAATACTTACAGTTACTCGTGAAATGTAAAAACTCAAATTAATATTACATCGTTGAAAAAAAAATATATATAAAAATAAATATTTTTGAAAATAAAAAATTATTTTGCGCAATATTCTTGTATTGATCACTAAATCGCAAGCACTCAATTCATGTCAATCATAAGGCCGAGCAGCCGCCAAAGTTCGAAATTTGAATTAGGAAATTCGCGGTCCGTCGCTATTTTGTCAAATCTTTGTCTATAATACTGAGGGTTTAACATTTTATTTCTTTACAAATGTGTTAAATAAGCGTTCAATTTAACCGGTAATACAATATTAAAAAACTATTCCCATTTTATTTTATAATAAAAATAAACTATATTTTCGTATAGGTATTTATATTAAAAAAAAAGAAATTATTTAAAGAAAATTAAACGAAGTTATTATAATACAAAAATGTGCTATAATTAAATATCGACAAGAATTATCGACCATCGCTTTCGACTCCCTAATTGCATGCGTGTGCATTGAATAGCAAATGTTTACAAGTGAATGCCCCGCCCATTCTATGCATGTGTGCTGTTAGAAATTGACTTAGTGTAGCTGCTTTCTTCTTAGTATGCGTGTTCAAATTTTAAGTGTGTGTCGTAAGTACACTATTTGTTAATGTTGTAAGTATTTGGGTGGGAGATTAGCGGCGGCACTAGGACTCCTTACTATTCCGCAATGAAGGCATATCTCCAGATATCTATGTACCTACCTAATCCTTTCTTCGAAGTGATACTCAAAGCGGTCCGCTCCATGACTTGGTTTAGTTTGGTTTCCAAATCTGAAAAGAGCAAATATACTTTACTAATATGAGCATACACACGAGAATAAAGTGCTTATTTATTCTATGTTGGTAGTAGTCACACATACAGAAACGTGTGTGTAGTATAGTGATTTTGTAATTACCTTAGGTGTGAAGTTTACGCTTCTATGTAATGCCCTCCCATGACCATGACGTATTTGCAATAAATCTACGCGTGGAATCAAGAGTTCAATGATGTTACAATATGATAAATGATAATTGATTTTATTTATGTAAGTAGGTTTGTACAAACACTCTCACAAGTCAATTAAGTATATTTTAAAAACTAGATGAGGTCGGCTTTTCCTATGTGACTACTTGGAGAAGAAAGGCCATAAAAAACTCAGAGGTCACAGTATCTTTTAAAGTCCAAACATAATCATGGTCTGATCATGTGAAGACTATAGATTCGCGATTTCCTCAAAATACCAGTTCAGTATTTTGAGGAAAGAAACACTAAACACACAGATTGAGTGGACTTGTCCAGTAGGTGCACGCATTTGTCAGTAATCATGCAGCTCAACTCAGAACTTTAAGGAGCTTTACGATACGACAAACAATACTAGAGAAAGGACATGGTTAGGCCACATAAATTACTCAAACTGCCAGACCATGATTAAAACTAACCTAACTAAAAGAAAAAAAAACTATACGATATTACTACAGAATCCAGTGCCTTCAAGCGTTTCATTGTCATATTGTGTGGAATGATCGTTATCAATCTATGTACGAAACTACCAATTAATATTCCAAGTCATTAGCACTCATGTACTGAGTATCATAAATGTAATGCTATTAATTCTGGAGGGGCTTGATTGACTGCTGAAATCTATATCTATATCTATACTTATAATAAATCTGTAGAAGTGAAAATTCTGTACATTGAAAATATCAAAAAAATAAATGGCAGGGGGTATTACTAGACCGACACCGAACCCAAAAATGTGATTAAAAAAATTTTTGTCTGTCTGTCTGTCTGTCTGTCTGTTTGTTTAGGCATCACGCAAAAACTACCGGTTCGATTACGATGAAACTTGGTATAATTATTCTTTAATATCCTGGGCACCACACTGGGTACTTTTTATCCCGAAAAAGTATATACAATAAAAAACAAACTTAATTTTGCGGTTCGATCCCTAGACCAGATTACTGCACCAACCGCAAATAATAAATTTGTCGTAGGTTAAGTCACCCGCAATGGAGTTCATTTTATTCCTTTTAGATTTTAGAGTTATTTAGGTTTATTTTTATACTAGCTTCTGCCCGCGGCTTCGCCCGCGTGGATGTCGGAAATTATCCCACGGGAACGTGCTAACAGGATAAAATGTACCTATGTGCTTCCCCAGAATGCCATCTATCTCGCGGGCCCTTTGTGGCTAATTACAATAGAAAACTAATTGTGTCTCATTAGTGGTGATTAAGAGGGTACCTATATGATATCTTTACCTAAGTACCTACCTAATTAAAAAAAAAAACTCAATACCTAACAGAAAATTAAATACCTACCTACCTAAATAAACCTATTTCTGATGATAACTAATCTAAACTCAATAAATAAGCAAAATCCCTAAAAACTAATATCTATACGAATGACTAATCCTACCTAACAGTATTATAAAATAACCTACGGTCACTACGTACACTATCAAATATACTACCTATACTTTAAAATTAAAATCTATACCTACAACTTACATAAAAATAAACCTAAATAACTCTAAAAACTAAAAGGAATAAAAATGAACTCCATTGCGGGTGACTTAACCTACGACAAACTTATTATTTGCGGTTGGTGCAGTAATCGGGTCTAGGGATCGGACCGCAAAATTAAGTTTGTTTTTTATTGTATGTACTTTTCCGGGATAAAAAGTACCCGGTGTGGTGCCCAGGATAATAAAGAATAATTATACCAAGTTTCAACGTAATCGAACTGGTAGTTTTTGCGTGATGCCTGAACAAACAGACAGACAGACAGACAAAAATTTTTTTAATCACATTTTTGGGTTCGGTGTCGGTCTAGTAACACCCCCTGCCATTTATTTTTTTGATATTTTCAATGTACAGAATTTTCACTTCTACAGATTTATTATAAGTATAGATAAGTCGTAGGTATAGATTTTAATTTTAAAGTATAGGTAGTATATTTGATAGTGTACGTAGTGACCGTAGGTTATTTTATAATACTGTTAGGTAGGATTAGTCATTCGTATAGATATTAGTTTTTAGGGATTTTGCTTATTTATTGAGTTTAGATTAGTTATCATCAGAAATAGGTTTATTTAGGTAGGTAGGTATTTAATTTTCTGTCATTGAGTTTTTTTTTTTTAATTAGGTAGGTACTTAGGTAAAGATATCATATAGGTACCCTCTTAATCACCACTTTTCTATTGTAATTAGCCACAAAGGGCCCGCGAGATAGATGGCATTCTGGGGAAGCACATAGGTACATTTTATCCTGTTAGCACGTTCCCGTGGGATAATTTCCGACATCTACGCGGGCGAAGCCGCGGGCAGAAGCTAGTATATCATACGTTTTGACCATGTACCGCTTCTTGCTTTCCCCTAATGTGCAGCTTGGTAATAGCAGCTAGCCTGTGCAATTATTTATTTCACAGTAAAATGCTAAAACAAACAAACCTAATATTTAATGGAAAGTGAACGATGTAATCAATATTTTGTAACAATATTTTCATTTAAAAGAGTGTCCGTGGAGTTTCTTGTCTGTTCTTCGCCATAGACCTACTACGCTTTGGAGTGGGCCACTAGCTTCATCTTTCTGACTGTAATTGAAATAAATGCTTTGAGTTTGACCCACTTTATAATTGCCAAATCAAGTTAATCACTAATAAACCATATTTGATGTCTAAAAATGTAGGATATAACAGTTTTTAATGCAGGATGTTTCTTTCTTATTTAATTTGCATGAACTAGCTGGTTTTTATAATTTCGGCCAGTTTTCTTAACATCCTGTTCTGTTAGTCAGAATATGTAGAACTTCAGCCATAATATGATATGCCACGCTAAAACACCTACATAATTACCTACAATTTAAGATTTGTTTTGTTTCAACTATTGCGTAAGACTATAAATATTCCAAATATGTATCATATCGATTGACTCAACGGACCGAAATGAAGACATTTTTTTATATTAAATCTAAGATGACCGCCGTTTAAATATCAAGTAGTAAAATTAAGGCGCGTTGGTATCTAATCTACTGAGAATTTCGTGAGGCGACAACAAGGCGCCTAATTACGGTTCTGGTTGAATACTATTATCATGTGTTTGGTGCAGAGTCTCCGACGACTTCGGCTTCCATTAGAACGGGGCCGTAATCGGCGCGTAATCGTGTGAAGGTATTATAACACTACGCTATTGAGCGCAGTTACTGCAAGGTTCTTATAAGAAGTTATTCGTTAAAGCAACAAAGGATTGAAGGCTTGCTTAATTTCTCAGTCGCACGCACGACTCGAGCTTAATTGGAATGCAATTATATCATTAAGTTAGCTGTATCGTTGCCCAATTATCAGTCGCTATGAGTTCTGATAACTAACGCCCACTTCTTGACACATCAAAGGATAAAGGAGGACAGTTTTGCAAACATTGACCAATTTGTTCTAAGATATAGTATGTCAATATTTTGTATATGTTTAACATAATTTAAATTTACTGTAAGGACAAAAGTGTTAAACACTCCAAACGGTGGCATATAACATGTTTTATTTGATTAGATTATGTCACTGTAATGACATAATGAACTGAAGCTTGTACTACATCATAAAATGTAATACACGATTGACATTTTCAATGTAAGGAGGCTGAAGATTTAGCAATAAAAGAGGAAAAGGCGTTATGTAAATGGTTTTTGAGGAAAAACATATAGAATTGACAATAATTAGTAGTACACAGAATTTCTAGATAAGGTTAACATTGAACCGGGTCGTATCAACTACGCTTAATCATTTTATTATGCATCATCTTAGCATATCTGAATAATGATCATGGTCACGGATCACCTAAAGATTATGTTGTTTATTTTAGATATTAATAGACCGAATTACTAATTACATATTTTGTGTCAACGCAATTTCATTATTCAAATTGTGAAGGCCAAGGTTAAAAATCGTACTTTGTTTACAATTAAAAAATAGTTCCCTAGGTGGTTTCACTTAGTGCAATGTTACATTTTAACTACTGGGTTGAAATGTATGTAGAGACACCAAAGAAATAAAATGCCTTTACACGATAATATTGAATATCTAGCCATTAAATACAGAAAGATAAACTTGTCTGAAGCCCAAATAGGAAAATGAAAATTGCCATCCTCATTAAAACTTGTTTCGCAGCAGCTGGTCATCATTTCGGCATCTTAATTTCAACTGATGGTCACTATGGATGGGGTCACGTTAATGATTCACAAAGAACGTACATTGTCCGGTGCGGTCCGGTTGTGCGCAGACGCTGGTATATTCATGCACATCGTCCTTGCCAGGAATGCGAGGTCATCACGCCTTCGTTCGAAGAACGCGTTCTGTCTTGGCGGTCCTCTTGTGAAACATAATTATTGTTGTTTTTAGACTTATTCATTCCGTATTCTATGCATGTCATTATGATGTCAGTTCGCGGCCAGCACCTTGTTACTTAGCGAGTTGTCCTGTTCAGCCTAGCAGCCTAGCTTGATAATTGTACTTAAACGGTTTACTACGTGACTCGTACCTCTACATTATTTATAGTGCCTATGGGGTTTGACTTTCATTGCATAATGTTCTATTTATATCCAAAGAAAAAAATTGAATGCTAAAGTTCTTTTTAAAGCAATTAACTTGATAATGAGAGGCTGTATCTATGACAGTTCTTCCAGCCGTCTCGAAACATTAAACTCTAATAACAAATTCGAGTTGGAATTTTCCTAAAAATAACTTGTTTTATTATTGTATAAGTTCACATTTATGATGATATAAAAATATTGTTATTTAAAATATTCATACATACCTAATATCTTGGATTCTCCTTAAATCATGTTTGTTTATTAGGCTACGAAATCAACAGGATGCTCAATGAGAATTTCCCACAGACGAACTCCGATACATCCTGATATCCGATACTTTGATTTTTGCTTTGAATGTTATTTTGTCCTGGTTTTGTATTCGTAACGCTTCATTTTATAGACTCAAACAATACAGTTTTACCTACTTCAAAATTGCAGTTTCTTAATTTTATATTCGATTCAGTACCAAACAGGACATAACGTTAAGTTTTAAAACAAGGTGAAATAAACGCGCAATCATGTGTGTGAGTATTAATTGGGTTAAACACTCGTAATTTAATTATTTTCTTGATAAAAATTAATACGGTTACTTTTTGAGTACGACGTCACACATAATATTCGTAATTATGACGCAATGGAACGAATTGTCGTGTTACTTACATTTTCCAAGTGTTGAAATGTTAAGGTGTCAGTTTGACCTTTTACCTTTACTTTTGTACGTATACTGAATGAAACCCCCACTGATTTAATAATATTGTTTATATCCGTTTACGCAAATAACCAATTAAATGACAATTATGACGACGTGAGGTATGTCGTTTACATTAATTGTAACTACTTCAATATCCTGCACCTGTAAGTCGAGTTTTGTTGCAACAACTAACTTGTTCGGTGCTTAGTCAGAACCTTACGCTAGCTAACCCTAAACTGGCTGCCCTAGGTTTCCGCGTAGGACTGGCGGTCCGTTGGCGTGGAACTTAGTAACTGAATAATAAAGTCATAACTTGTCTTAATGATACCTGTGTTCGTACGTAGAATGTAATTTATGCCGAAGAACGACCATCTTAGCAACGACTTTATTAATAGTTCTAGGCTAGATAGTTTTCTATGAATTTAAACATTTAATTATTTTTACCTACTTGTGATAAAATACTGCCTCATTAATTTAGAATAATTTAATTAATTATTGGACGCCAAGAATGTTGCATACCTTTTACTAATCTAAAGTATGCATTTTGAAACACCTGATTCAGGTGTTGCATGGCGGATAACATAATCATAATGTTCCCACTGCTGGACACAGGCCTCCGCTCTGTGAGAGGGAGTGGGCCGTAATCCAACACGCGGGCCCAGTGTGGGTTGGTGGATAACATAATTATTAAGTTTTATTTATTCGCAGCTCCGAGTGCCACTGCGTCAAGTTCTGAGGCCACGTGACTTAACTGTGATCATCAGCAAGAAGCATCTCAAAGTCGGCATCAAAGGCCAGCCGCTTATCATCGACGGCGAACTGGATGCCGAAGTCAAGATTGAGGAGTCGACGTGGGTGTTGCAAGATGGACGCAACTTACTTATCAACTTAGAAAAGGTGCGTAGCTAGCTCTACGTGCGCGTACTTTTAGACATGAGTAATATAAGTTTATCATATTCAATCGTCTGGCTCTTGGAAATGGTAATTTTAAGTCAATGTTATGTTGATTTTACCGTTCAAAAGCATTTACACATTTCAAATCTATATTTGGCAATGTTGGTTCTTGCTGTCACATCAGGCTACAATAAACAGCTGAACATTGGCTTCGGAGGAGAAAAGGAAGGTAGTTTGATCTTTGTCGGTAACCAACCATTGCTCGTCTCTATATACCTGAGTAAATAAGTGAGCCAAACATTGTTAATGCTAATGCGTGAGTTTTTTTTTTCTAAAATGTCATAAACAAACCTTGTAACACTTCTAAAATTGCTTTGTACAATTATTTAAACATTTTAATGAAGTTGTCATTATGTAACGTAAAACGCTGGTTTTTTTTTGTAGAAACCAATTTTAGGTAATGATGAGTTTCTTAGTGAATAATGTTGTAAATTTTTATTATATCTTGTAGGTCAATAAAATGAATTGGTGGGGAAGACTAGTCAGTACCGACCCGGAAATATCCACGAGGAAGATCAACCCAGGTAAGCATTTTGGTGAAGTTAAAGCATGTATTTATGGTAATTAATTGCTCATGCAGAACTTGCTCGGTACTTGTGGTGTTTTATACGTCAGTTAAACTGTTAAATAGACAGTTGTTAAAATAATGGAGTCTGTTTTATTCTTATTGTTTTTTTTTTGGGTATTTCCGGAAACTGCATTCAATTTGCCAATTTAACGGTTATCTTGATATACGTAGGCATGGGTTTTATTGTGTGGCCTTAAGATACTGACTGAGACAGACTGATACAGACTGCTTTGCAATTTAAATTACCTACGCATTGTTTTAAACACAAAGTTTAAGCATTTAATTTCAAGGGGGTGCCAATAGGAAATATTTAATTTTTCCAGACTAATTAGTAATCAAATGTTTCAGAACCATCGAAACTGTCGGATTTGGACGGCGAGACTCGCGGCCTAGTTGAAAAAATGATGTACGATCAACGACAAAAGGAAATGGGTCTACCCACTAGCGATGAACAAAAGAAACAAGATGTGCTCAAAAAGTAAGTCTCATAAGTATGTACTATATAAAAATGCCTAATACGGAAGTTGTGATTTGTGGATATGGCAGAATGATGTCTTACAGACGAAAAACTGTTTTAGTACAGATAGCAACGTGTCAGAAGTAGTGTAGCCAATAACAAAAGTGTTTACTATAGAGTGGAGCCGGTTCCTATACGTAGTAAGCAGACTGCATACTTTATAAGTGCAGATATTGGATAATCTGTAGGGTTTTTCCGTTTATCTACCCCAAGAATCCATCCTAAGCCTACAAATTTCGGTTATCAAACTAGATAAACGGTATTTGTAGGCTTAGACTGCATTCTTGGACATGCGATTCCGCGAATCCACCATAGGGTCTGAACAGGTCCACTAAAATCTGTATGGTGCTTTCCTCAAAATCAGACATTAATCTGCATGGTCCTCATGGGTTGACCAACATTATCTTTGGACTTTAAAGGAGACCGACCTCTGAGTTTCATTCAGTCTTTCTTCTCAGGGTAGTCAGGAAACACCGAACTCAACCGGCCTTATTACAAAACAAGGCTTATCTTTAGACCCAGGTTTAAACCATCGAGCCATTTTTAAATTTCGAACCATAATCCGACAAAGATAAAGTTCTTATTACAAAGACTATCATTAAACCCGAGTCTGAGTTGTCAATTTTGAATTAAGAACTTTACGTCTGTCGGAATAAATTTTAAAATACAGTAACTGGCTCGAAGTTTTAGGCTAGGTCTAAAGTTAGAACTCATTTTGTAATAAGACGAAATAAGTTTTAAAACATAATGTGATTTTAATGTGTAAAATGTTTTTTTTTAACCAATTTACTGAAATAATTATCATTTATCATTAATCTGTCAAAGCATCTGTGTTGGATTCCTTTCAAGATTTGACGTTATGATTTTGTTATTCCACGATGTCTGTTTAAAAATATTTAAAATTTTACGGAGAACAGTAGGTAAACCAGTTCAAAAAGTCGGTGGTTTATAAAATCTTCTAATCTGTTTTCTCTCTATTCACAGGTTTATGGTACAGCATCCTGAAATGGACTTCTCAAAATGCAAATTCAACTAAACAAAATAGGAAATCCACTTACTTACTGTTACATTCTTACGTCAATAATTTGCGGTGTTAATGTCAAGTTTAATTTACCTACAGCAAATTAATTTAATTTTACAAGTCTTTTTCATTGCGCGTTCTTGTTTGTACCTCGATGGTGTATTTAAACGTAAGATTATTATAGGACTTGCGGTTGCTGCACGTATGATTTTTTTTATTCTTAAGAAAGCGTAAATGTTGCACTGTAAGACAGATGGCGCTCTAAGCGACTAGGCCGGTGCGACCAACTTAACGTACAGTACTCGGGCGATAATATGGCAAAGAGTTAAAAAAAAAACGGCTTTGTAATGCCCTCTCTGTCACTTATACCTGGGTTAAAGCTCTATGAATCAAACGCCCGAGTACTGTATCAAATGTGATTACTTTAGGCTTTGGGTGCCTTTTCCCGTTGGATTAACAAACGCATTCGTGACACGGTCTAGCTGCTTAATGCATTACCTGTCGCTTAAGCGAACTTTAGTAAACTAGCATATTTACTATTGTATTCTTATTGAATAAACAACAATTGTGAAAAACGTTTTTCTTTTGTATTTTATGTAAAACTTCCCGAAAAAAGGATTTAGTAGCTCTTACGTGTGATTTCAATTGTAGGTAAAAGCGTCATAAAAGAAAAGCTAATATCGATGTGTTTATATGACAGTTTTAATTTTTAACGTGACGGTATTATCACACTTCACTGTATTACGATAACACACGGAAGTAAAATGTAAGAAAATATATGAAGAAGCTTTTAAATTCCCGTCAACCATAACGTGCACGTATTTCCATACATTTCATGGACGTGGACGTCCACGATAATATATCATCACGTTAAAAATGATAAAAGCGCTCCAATCTGTTTGGTGGTAGGTAGCGACGCCAGCGATATATATCCGTATCTTTTTGCATCCGCATTGTTGGGTGTGCACCATAAAAACGAGGCTATTTGCAGCTGTTTACGGGTCATTGTGTTGTTAGTGAAATTATACGTAAATTGATCGCCCTGCACTAGTGTTGCCACCCGAACCATGTTAAACAGGTTGAAGTTGTTTAAAAAACCTACCAAGTCTTAGATACTTACCTAACAAGTTAATAACTTTTCTTATTAATAACAACTATACGTATCGACTTGGGAACCTCCTTTTTTTCGCCGGTTAAAAATACTGTACAGAGACGACGATCTGCATTTGATATAGGAAAATGGTCGGCCTAAACTGGGGCTTGAACTGGCCTCTTGTGAAAAAGGAAACCTTTGTTTTAACCATGTTGTTACGTGGCAGTTACCGACAAGGTCATAAAGAACAATTTATTATTTCTTAAGGCATTGACTGCCCCTGCGGTCACCGGTAACCGCCAACAATAGATTTTTTATTGTGTCTGTTAACTTCAACTTTCTACGATTTTGATGAAACGCAACGAAATTTCTTGTCAAGAAAAGAACAAAGAAAACTTTTCAGCAATCACCTTGAAGAAAACGAGCGGGCAGGCTGATGGAACACTCGACTACATCAATAAGTTTGCTGTCGAAAGAATCTAATCTTAATTTAAAATATTATTTGCTAGTTCATAACGAAGGTATGCAGACGCACGGCTACACATTAAGCTATATACATATAGTATAAGCTGACTTCTGATTGTAAGAAAAACCAATACAATGTGAGAGGCCAGCTAAAACTGAAAATGTATAGCTTAATGTGTCGTGTGTACTAAGAAAGGATTTTGCGTTAATCAACTCTTAGTTAAAAACCGACCAAGTGCGTGTCGGGCCACGCATAGAATAGGGTTACGTAGTCACCCATAATGGCACGTGGATTTAAAAGGGTATTTTACATGTTTACTTATTATTTCGTTATTTTTGTACGAAATTGTGCAAGTAGGTAAGCGCATTTTACAAGTTAGGCCTCTTTAGCTCCTGAACTAACAAAGTTATCTAAGCCGTTAAAGTTTCCCTTCAAAGTTCATCACATGGACTACCATCTGAATTTTTTCAGATTTTTCGAGCCAGCCATTTAGCCTATAGAGGGGGGACGCCCTATTTTAACAAAAAAAATGCGCTATAAAGTGGATATCTCGCAAACGGATACCTAAATAAAAAATCGTCCTAGCAAGTTCTCAATGTTTTTAAAAGACCTATCTAATGATACCCCACATTATAGGGTAGACGCGAGAAAAAAAAAATCATACTTACCCACTTTACAAGTGGGGAGATAGCCCAAAAAAATTTTTTTTCGTGATTTTATTTTAGTACTGTCGACGTGTTAGATACACATATCCATGCAAAGTTTATCTTTCTAGCACTAACCGTTTGGAAGGTAAGCCGAGGACGGACATGACGAAACTATAAGGGTTCCGAGACGTGAACTAGGAAACCCCTTTGTTATTTACTAACGATACTTAACAACCCAAGGAATAATATTTAATAAACCACAACAAATTTCCCCCTTTTTAGGGTTCCGTAGTTCACGTCACGGAACCCTTATAGTTTCGTAATATCCGTCCAACGAGAAAAAAAATCATCCCTACTTTACGTGTAGGGGTACACGTAAAGTAGGGTCATTTTTTTTTACCATACCGCGATTCAGAAATTTGGAATAAATGCACAACACCATCTATCGACTGTCGTTGTAAACTTTATTAAGCCCCTAATTTTATTTATCCTCTTTAGAGGATTCAAATTTAAATAAAATCGTGTCCAATAGATAGTTGTTATGATTCTATTTTTAATACTTTACATGTTTACTTATTATTTCGTTATTTTTGTAAGTACGAAGATTTCCAAGTAAGCGCATTTAACGAAACCATACCGCGAAAGTAAAGTAGAATTTTAATGGCAAACCTTGACTACGAAACCCTATTCTATGCGTGGCCTGAAACGCATTTAGCCGTTTTTTTATTAATGACTCCTTTCGACGTTTCGACTTAGATATAAAAAAAAACACATCTATTGTCTTTAGTACACCATCCATAAACAATATTTTTGTTGACACTGACAATAGTTAGTGACAGATCGGAGAGATGACAATGACATGACAAGGCAGTAGAGAGAGAGAGAAGAGGCATTTGCTCATGTTGTAAATCTCAATTCTATGACACGACAAAACAAAGCTTGCAATTCACTTTTATTCTTAAAATTAAGCTAATTAAACGGAAAATCTCAAACGTGTTGTGGTAGCATATGCAACCAGATCAATATAAATTGTAAAAGATGGTCCGGACAGTGTATTCTCCGGAATATTGCTTGCAATATTTAGAGCAATATGCTTCTAAAGAAATATTCGTAATAGGATTAATTCTTGGTCAGGTAAGCCATATTATGTTATTAAATATTATTGAACAAGTACTCCTACAATATTTCATGCCTGTGTATGTTGAATAGCTGAAAATTTGTAGGTATATTCACATGCTCTATCAGTGTAAGTTTAGGTAGGTATCTATCAGTCTGCCGCTTCTGTAAACACTTTTAATAATCATAATCTTTACAAATCCTTATCACTTAATATATACAACTACTATGCACAAGTATACTCTCCAAAATACACCAATGAATACCAAGAAGCTTTTATCTATGATTATAATTTCAAGACAACTGGCGCTCGCGAGAATGTGATCCACCTGGCTCGGACACCCGACGAGAAAAGCTCAGAAAATGTATCAGAAGCAAGTTACGAGTTGGACAAAGAATCAAAGACACTATTGAGTGTGTCTGAGGCATGGGTTGCCGACCACGCTAAACATGTTACTAGAATGCTTCCTGGAGGCATGTTTGTTCAAGGTAAGACAGCATTTTTTAGATCTGTTTTGAATAAATAGGTATTATGAACAAAGTTCACATAATATTACATCATGAGCGATTTGCATGCACATATGGATATGGATTTTTTATTATATTACATAACAAAATTAAGTCGCATAAATGAATAATAATATTGTTTGGAGCTAACATCAACTTATTTAATTATTTCAGGCATCTTCATTACAAGCGATGAAGACATATTTGAAGACCCAAATAGTTTCAGTAAAGTGAAATCAGTTGTGAATCACATATACAAAGTTATGAGTGCCAATCAGTACATGTTTGGGAACTGTCCATATTCAAATGAGAGACTTATTTTACATATGTCCACAAGCACAAAAGTGCTTACTTGTAAGAGTATTGAAGTAGGCATCCCTGTGAAAGGCACAGTTATTAAGCCCGTTGAGTGGAAGTTCTTGCCCAAAGCCCAGCAGTGGCAGAGGTTAGACTGCTACTATGAGTTTGATGATGTCTACCCTGTGATAGTGAAGAAGAGTGGTATATCCGTTAAGCAACAGTTTCAGGTATCTAGTCTATGAATATTTCACATATAGATAATTTTCATTATCTAAATAAGTCAAAAATTTGTATTCAATGTTGCTATTATCATCAGCATGTTGCTGTTATCATCTCAATTGATTAATATGCTTGGGTAGTCTATTTCAAAGACAAAGACATTTATTTACCGAATATGGTAGGTATGGTATTCCTGTGTTAACATATTCACTAATATATTTTCAGCAAATCCTGGAGTCCGCTCACAAAACAATTGAATCCAGTATCATGTTCATAGATGGTGAACTGAAAGATAATGCAGAGGTCCTTGAACAGCTCTTTAAAAAGAAGAAACCTAAGAGTAATACCAAAATGCAGCAACAAGAACTTCCAAAATCAATGAATATTTCTCTATTTGTGCCATTTGTAAGTGAAAACAATACAGTACCTATTATTATTACATAGTTCCCTCATCTGTCATGCATTGCATTATTTGCATGGCATTCAGGACTGTAATAATTCCTTACATTGAAAGATAAATGTGTTATTATACTTAGTTACGATGAATAGTAATGGAATTAGCTATTATGTTTTTAAATATTTACTAAAACTAAATTAGTCTCATCAGAATTAATGCCAACACAGATACATATACATTTCTTATAATTACAAATTTGTCTATACATTTCAGGAGAATTCTCTCCCTGAAACAGTAGAATACTTGGAATGTGATGGCAGCATACACTTCAGTGGGGTGGTATCTTCAAGCGTGTTCCTGTACCCCAAGGCAACAGTTAGCGAAACTATTGCGGCTGTGAAACAAGACATAATACGGTCACTAGCATCGAGGTTTACAATGCACTGTGATGCTTTGATTGATGACAATTTACTTCCAGAAGGTAAGAAATAATATAACAAGGGATTGATTAAAATAGTAATTATAGGCCAATTCAGTTACAAAGTTTTTATTTATTAATTTAAAAAAGCACAGCCACATCGCATACATTAAACTTAAGCTAGAAATAATCTTAATTACTAAAGGACTAATGTACTATTGCCAAAATCTATATCTCACCACCCCGTAAGGACTTCCTGCTTGTAGCGTGTATTATTCGTCGACCTAAAAATGATCCTCTTTTGTACTACATACGGACGCAGCTCTGGCCTAAAAAAAAATGCAGAAAATAAAACTAAGTAACTTGGAAATTAATTAATAGATGTAAAATAAACTTCCCCCCAGAACCCATTGAAAATATAGTTGTTCGAAATGAGCAAATAAGTGACCCTAAAGTAATAGCTTCAGTATTTAATGACTATTTTATAGATTCTGTTCAACCCAATGTGAATAATAATTGCACTGGTGCTGTATCCTCTGTAAATTACTATCACAAATCACTATTTATGACACAACAGATCCCTTAGAAATATTCCATTTTTTTTTTTAAACTTTGCCCCACCCTTGGAGGCCATACAAATATTTGTTCCGTGCGGGAATCGAACCCGCGACACGCAGCGCAGCATTCAATCGCTTAACCACTGCGCCAACCGTGCCGTCGTAAATTATTAATTCTTTTTATAACACGAATAGTGCGGGTTATAATAGTATAACTTCTAGCATTTTAAAATCTGTATCTCATATAATTGCGCCTGTATTAAGTTTTATAATAAAGGTATGCATAGAACATGGCCTTTTCCAAATGCGTTAAAAACTACTTTAATTAAGCCTTTGCACAAAAAACGTGAAAAAGTTACGGTTTCAAACTACCGTCCAATTGCTCTCATACCAGTATTATCTAAAGTTTTGGAAAAACTTTTTTTTAAATCATTATACTCATTTCTTGAATTAAATAATCTATTTGCAAAGCTACAATATGGTTTACGAAAAAATATAAATATTAATAAGGAATATATGAACTATTTACTGTAATTGTTAGTAATGTAGATAAAAAAAAGTCCTATTGCAACAGTACTCATGGATATGTCCAAAGCGTTTGACCATGTCAATCATGAAATATTATTAGGTAAATTAGAGTGATATGGCATTTGAGGGAATATTTTAAATCTACTTAAAATTTATCTCAGTGACCGTAAGCAAATTACTGTTTTAAAAAGAATATGCTCTAAGTCTAAAGTAGAGGTTACTGGCATGTCTTCACCTAGATATACATCATGTGGGGTACCGCAAGGAAGTGTCCTTGGCCCTTTGTTGTTTCTCATTTATATCAATGATCTGCCAAAATGCACAAAATTTCATCAGTTTTATTTGCTGATGATAGCATACTCATTATACCATGCAAACATATTGAGACTTACCAAAATGATATAAATAACTCCATCCATTGTAAAATGAATGAATTAAAAATAAACATAGAGAAAACAAAGCTTATGACATTTAACCAAAAAACCGTTACCCCTAATTTGAATAAAACGTATGCTAGTCAAAGAATCGCTGAAACGATCAATGCTAGATTTTTAGGCCTTCAGCTGGATAGTCACTTGACCTGGAAATGTCATGTAGAGATCATCTGTAAAAAATTACACCAATACTCATATGCACTCTATAATTTTGCAAAAATGGCAAACGAGTCTATAGTTCTCATATCGTACAAAGCATATGTTACATCTATCTACATTACGTTTTGGAATTATATTTTGGGGAAATTCCACAGAGATGTTAACTGTGTTCAAAGCTAAAATGAGATGTGTGCGTTCTGTATTTAAACTTAAACCTACTGACAGCTGTATCCCATATTTAAAAAAAATTAAACTCCTAATATTTCCTTGTAAGTACATTTTTGAAACAGCGATATTTGTCAAATCCAACTTTCATATATTTAAAACACTGAAGTCTAAACGTCGGAACAGAGATTCCATGATCGTTATTAGTTTTTTTTTATTATAATTTTTTTTTGTTTAATTGCTGTTAGTAATCAAATTACTATATTAAATATTATTAAATTATTGCCTATTGTTTTAAATATTAACAAATTATTGACTACTATACCAATTACTATTAAATTATTGACTCTTTTTAAATGATTGATTATTATTTATTATTATTGACTAATATATTAATTAACTTTAAATTATTGACTACTACTGTAATTTTGCAAGTCTTTTAATTATTGTATGCCTAAAGGCGGATCATAGATGTACTTGACTTTATAAACTTTAACACTATATTGTTACCTGTGTACCACAATAAACAATTTGAATTTTGAATTTTTGTGGTCGTCATGTGCACGGGATTTTGTTTTCAAAATGATCAGATATCGGTTTTGGCAATAGTACATAACAATTACGTCGTTTACAGTCTTTAGCACACAAGCCTATTGCATGTTATTCAATCAATATTTCATACCAACGCACACTGTGGAATTTTGCTTCAATTGCGGTCACCTATATTTTATCCCTTCATCCTATAGATCCAGCGAAGAACTAAAACTTCTGGGAAGGAATCATGATTTTATTTTGTTTAGTTTTGAAGTTATTTTGAAACTCGAGAAAACTCCATAGAAACCATAGAAATGCATTATTTCGTCTCAAATGTATGATTTTGCAATTGTTATATATGAGGTCTTAAAAAGGACTGTTATATCTATTAGTTCAGTGAAATAAAAAAAAAAAAAAAAAACTAATCGTAAATAGAAGGGAAAATCAAGTTTTCATCAAAAACTAAAAATATTTTTTATTTGGTTAATCTCATTGTATACGCATTTTTGTTTAACATGAATAGTTTCATATTATAATATGCTTTATTATAAAAAAAAATCAGGTGTGGATAATGCGGGACTTCTGAGTTATTGAATTTTTATTTTTGAGGTTAGGGCTGTCACCTACTTTACTTTGTCTATTCCTGGATAACTTTCACTGCCAATTTACTATTTTTCTTGATGTAAAATGAAATGTAATGGTTTTCTTTGGTATGAAATAAAATAAACATGTATATGCAATTTGACAACCCTATTTCCATAGAAATTCTATGGAAACTTTAGAAATGTAATATTTCCGAAGTCCCACTGTTAACTTATTTGCTTTTTATTTTGTGTTGTTAATAACATATATATGAATGCTCAGAGTTAAAATCAGATACGGAATCAATAGGAATACGGAGAAAACTGCAATTTAGTGAAAATTGAAAATAAATCAATTTCTCTTTGAACATTGTAGATACAATACCTAAACTTTGTATGGAGTTAGATATTGTATTGTTACTGTAATAAAGCAATGATTTATGTGAATCATATTATTATTTTGAAATTTACAAATAAAAACAGTTTTTTGCTGACGTCAGCATAACTTTAAATAACTTTAAATCCATAAATAATAAAATCATGGTTCTTTCCCAGAAGTTTTAGTTCTTCGCTGGATCTATAGGATGAAGGGATAAAATATAGGTGACCGCAATTGACGCAAAATTCCACACTGTGCAACGCAACCTGCCAGAAAGCTGATATCGACATTTTCAATACTAGTGTTGCTAAATTGAAGAAAATTTTATCTAACTGCTTCTTCGAGCGTAAATAGTTAGTTTTCTGTTTTTTCTGGGTTTTTTTTTCTGTTTTCTGTCTCAATGATTTATACTATAATAGTGGAGACTTGTGATTGACCATATTTTGTATAAACTATTATTTACTGTATCTGTTTAGCTGTAAATTTTCCTAAAATAAATAAAAACCAATGCACCAACGTGCAAGAAGATAAATAAAAATAATTGTCGGAAATTTACAAACAAGACGTTTTTACCTGATTGCTGAATTTAGCAATATATAATATTAACTTCTCAAATGAATATTTCAGAAACTATTATTATTCTAAATATTCTATAACTCTGTTAACTGCAGAAAAAGTTTGCTTCAATGAGCCACCACGCCGAGTGCTAGTCCCTGTGGGAGCCCTGTACCTATGTGATTACCTGTTTCCTGGCGAAGCACCCGCCGAGGCCCTCCTCTCAGTGCGGGAGTTGTTAGACCTTCAGATTACGGAGGCCGATGTCGTCTGCGATGTGGAAACTCCTGCTGGTAAATATTGACGCTTCTGTTTATAGTTTTTATAGAAACAAGAAATAATTAGCCATTATTTTGACTTAACCACGTATTTTATAAGATTTTCACTTTTTCTGTACACTGGTGTAAGGCAAAAGATGCAGTTATTAATGAGTTAATTCTAGCAAACTATTGTTATACAAAACATGATGCTCAAGAGTGTCCTTGGTAGCATACTTTATTATTTTTTAGTACCTAACTATTTACTTAAACCGCCATTTCTTCCCCAGATACTTCTGAATTCGATGCGTTAGACCGGGATGCGAGCAGCGAAGAGCTACTGGCGACACCTCAAGAAGCAAGCCAGTTTATGTATATCACAGGCATTTGTTTTGCCATGTTCGTTCTAATTGTCTCCATCATCATTCACTACTACGACGGCATTGCCGAAGTTTTCAGTAAAGTCTTCTCTAAATCTAGTTTGAAATAATATTTTTATTTATGTACAAGACAGATTCAAACTTTAAGGTGGCTCTGAAGTTCGCTACTCGCTGCGCAGTACCTTACCCGAATTTGTTACTGCGCAGCGACTTGCCTCATGTTTCGAGCCGCCATAAAGTTTGAATCGGCCCGTCACTGTTAAAGCTTAAAAGACTTATTATTGTTGTGAATGACTTGTGTAAGGTTCGTTGTTTTAATTTCTTTTGCGTAACAGATTGTAATTTTGATTTATTATGAGAAATAATTATTTAACACTTATTTTTATGTGCAGACTCATCATGTAATTTGAACTGTCGCATTTTAATAATTAACCATTTTTTTTACTCTATCTTAAGTGTTTTATTATTACCTCAAACTCAAACCATTTATTTCAATTAAACCATTTCAGGCACTTTTGAATTGTCAAAATTAAATTGTCGGTCAGTTAGTCAGAAAGTTGAAGCTAGTTGCCCATTCCAAAACAAACATTCAAACTGCTTTATATTAGGACCAGCTTTTGCTTGCGGCTCCGCCCGCGGGGGTGTTGGAAAATATCCCACAGAAACGTACTAAGTACCGGTATTAAACATATCCTAAGTGTCAATCGTAAGTACTTACTGGTTGAAGTGGCGGTGCTTGGTGGAGGCCTATGTCTAGCAGTGGTCCTCTTTCGGCTGAAATGATGATAATGTCACGTAAAATTTCGGTCCCGGACCCACCCACTCGCATCGCGTCACCTGCCCACGATATTAATTCGTTTTCGCTTAGCGTTCTTTCTGACTTTTCTTTTCGCTTGGCTCCCAAAGGCCATAGCGTGATATTAAGCAGCCTATTTAGCCTTCCTCAAGAATTGGGCTATCCAATGCATAAAGAATTTTTTAATTCCAACGGGTAGCTTCAGAGATTAGCGGGTTCAAACAACTCTGCAGCTTTATTATTAGTATAGATATAGATGTAAAAGATATCGATTATATAGTGGGATCAACACTACACAACAAACAAAACATAAGCAATGAAAATTGTGGGTGTAACATACAATACAACTTTGCCTAACCCTTCAAAATGTTACATGCTGTGTGCCCTTCAGGGAATATACGCATAAGTTTACGTTATTTGTCAAAAGTTGAATCTGAGTTACAAAGATAGATAACTCATAAACATAATACAATTTTGCTGCTAGTTGCGATAAGACATCTTAGCACCCTAGTCCCTGCTCTCACTTCCTATGGGTTGGCAAAATACACACTGCGGGTTCAAAACTTAGGGGTGAATGGTGCTTGTAACTACAATATATTATTGCTCTTTAAGGAGCAAAAGTTTCTGCTTACCCACATGGGAAGAGGAGTGAGTGTTTGTCCTCCCTGCCCTTCTATGTACCTACCTATTAACTCCGTCCAGTGATTGAAATTATACTATTTGCATACATACTAAATTAATTTTAAAAAATGTTTACCAGGACTAAGCTAATATTTATCTTCTGTCCTTTTCTTAATGAAATAGAAAGAAAAAGATGCACTGAACTTAAACTTAGTTTATTTGTGAACAAGGGAATTGGCGCCAATGTTTATTGATTTAGTTGCGCCATCTGTTGTAACAAAGTAATAAAACTACGTCCACTAACAGATGGCACTGTTACCACACGGCATTGAGGGGTTAGCACATTCATGTCTCTTTTTTGTGGCGCTAGTATAGCGGCAGAATGCTAATGTTAGAAAGAGAGATCCGATTGTTTCCAAAGTCTATGAATGCATCATTCATTGTACAATTTGACAGTGGGACCAGTGACACTATGGTGAATGGTGAGTATGCGCTCATCGTAAGTCAGTCATATTCATACATAGGTAGCTACAGAGTTGTATGGGTTTACTTTGAGTGAGTTTTATTATTGTCGTGCAATGGTGTCCTAAACTCACGGTGTTGTGTTGTGTTTAATAGATTCTGACGACTTCATAAGTGACAGCGAGTAGTTGTGATCGTGAAACGATGAGGTCGTACGATATCGATCGTATTGCGTGATTAATTATTCAGTAAAACCGGTTTAATGCGAGTGTGATACGTGATAGTTAGCAACGAGAAGACTTTGTTTACAATGGCATTTTCACTTAATAAACTGAAGAACATTTTGAATACGAATCGGGACAGTCAGCTGGCCGGCAGTGGTAGTTTGGAACCGGAGATAGGATTCAAGTTGGCCTTGCACCCAATCAGTAAAAATTTATATGTGACCGTTATCGGCGCCCGGCACCTTCCGTCCTTGTTTGGGTTGAGTCGCGCCCATGGATACCTTGCTAAGGTAACTTTCAACCATTGTTTACACTTAATTATAAAATACTAACAAAATGCTAAGTACGCCTTCAACAATTGATTCGCTACTGTAACATTAAAATTACCAAAGAGACAAAGACAATATAATTGTAAACTTCCGAATGTTATTCGAGAAACTTATGTAGGTAGGTACTTACCTATCTACTTTGTCTGTAAACAAAGATTAAGTTTTGCCTAAGGAAAAGGGTAATCAATTTAGAATATAATAGAGGTAAGTACCTGCCTACTGCCTACCTACTTACCCTACCTATCTATTAGATCTACCAATTAGGTATATCCATATCGTTGATGTCGTATACAAATAGGTAAATTGCATATTATGTAGGTTCGTAACTAATACAAGCAGGTGACATGACAACATAGATCTCACAAACCTGTCAGGCTCACAGGCTATCATCTTATTGGGGAATCTTGCAATAATATTAAGTAGGTTAATCATAATTAAATACGGCTACGTTGAAATGTTGCAATAGCAGCTACACAGGTCCTAGCATTGAGTTCAGCAAATTCGTTTTCGAATAGGTGCCTAGTTCCAAATAGGACGAAAAGATAGACTTGCACTACGGTACTATAGATAATATTACCGTGCTTGCACTAAGGATAGTGCAAGTCTATCTACTTAGTTGTCCCAAAAGCAATGCTAATCTTTAAACATTTTTGTCAACCCCCCTTTGTTTAACAGCCCAGCATTGCGTTTCCCGCCTATTATATGTATTTTGTATAAAAGTTATGATCTGAAGTGTCGAATCGGCGTAGGTATACCTACCTACATGCTACGTTAATTGACCAAGCAGAGTGAGAACGGCGGTACCTACCCACATAGGTACATTCTTTGTTAATCTTGCAATTAACAACACTATCTTCATCAGTGCGTCATACGAGCGCTGCCGCTGGTCGCTGACACTGCGTCTACCTACATTAAATCTACTATTTAACATCCGTTTTATTATTTTTCTAATTGAGGCCAACCCGGCGTTACCGCGGCAAACTCGTTCGTTTATCTGCACTAAATTGATATTGAGGCGAAAACTGCAGTTAAGTAAACATAGTGTTCGGAGGTGTCGTGTAAATAGTGTTTAACCGCTGTCGTTTCCCATGGCGGTTTATAAGTACCTACCTACTTACCTAAATTCTGAAGAAAATGGGGAACTGGGAACATTACGGCTTATGTAGGTAACAAGATCTCCTAAACTGACACAATGTGTACATAATTGAAATAACTGAAAACCTCTTTAGGGGTCATTGTGCTCTTTATGAACAGCTTTTAGGTGCTTTGAGGTTTTCAGTTTTTTCGATTACAGGTGTACTTACCTATCACACACTACACGATATTTAGGGCCCGATATTAGGGTGATGTGTTTTTTTAATGGGGACCTTTCCTCCCTTTCTCTTATTACAAAGGGTCCCTGAATATTCCGTCGTGTAATATGTGGCTTTTAGGTTGGGTTAAGCACGTCTAAAAATCGCGCGTGTCAATACTGTCAACTTACCTGGGGCTGCAGTCTCGACATTCATAGCGATCGCTTTACGACCGAATTTGGTCGCAAAGTCCTGTCGCTCCATACATTTACACCTGTCAATCCGGGACTTTGCGACCGAATTCGGTCGTAAAGCGACCGCTATGAATGTCGAGATTGCAGTCCCTGAGCCAATAGATAACATTACCGTGCCTGACCTGCGGGGTACCTAATTGCGTAACACTCAGTAACAATGGGTTTCATTTTGACAGTTCAACAACATCCATTGCGTTGTTTACGATGTTGAGCAGTCACATTTTTATTTAGAATTTTTATTCTTATGGATATTATCTACCTACATACATATGTATATATTGTTAGGTGCGCATCAAACCTTCGAGATAACAGTGTCGGCACACGTTTATAGTTTCCCGAAGGTCTCCGGTCTTCAAGACTTGCCTAAGTTTGTAGTAAAGGCAATCCATCAATTTGATATAAGTACTTAAATTGTTGATGAAATAGCTCTGCATTAGTGATAGATCAGTCCCTCCTGAAGTCGCTAATGGACCCACGCGAACACGACAGTATTGTTTTATCCTGTTTGTGATTGGCACGAGAAAATACATGTAGAAACTCACCCTTTTTCCCCATGGGGTGAGGGTAGGTTGCAATGACGTAAGCTCTGACGGGACCTTCCCGTGTTACAATCCTGACCTTTATAAATATACTTACAGACGTGTCAACTTTATTTTTAAAATTGATATTATTTCAAGTTAAACAAATACTAACTTTATTTCAATAGAAAAGTTATAAAAATGTTTGAAGTTATAGCGTAAACTGAACTTTATTGTGTAGAAATTAAAGTTATTTTTCTATAAACTTATATTTGTTTACATTTTTGGCAAATAAGTCGTGATTTCAGAATAGGTTATTTATAATGGTCAGGTCAGGATCAGGTCAGGAGAGAAGAGGTCTTCTCTCTTCTATTTCGTCTATGTTCATACAATCATGCGTTTATTCCTTTAGCCCGCGACTTCGTCCGCGTGTTTCTTGTTCCCTGACTTACCCCGTTGTTGTACTTCATGTTCGCTTAGTGTTCTTTCTGACTTTTTTTGCTAGGCTCCTAAGGGTCCTAGCATGATGTTTTAAATAGCTCATAACCCTTCCTGAAGAATTGGGCTGTCAAATGAAACAATTTTTCCTATCCGACTGGTAGTTCAAAAGATTAGCGCGTTCAAACAAAAAAAAAAAAAAACAAACAAAAGCTTTATCTATCTATACTTCTATACTTTTAGAGAGATATTTGGTTGTTTGTTTATATCTATGTAGAGGGTAATCTCCGGAGCTAATTAATGATCCAATTCTAAAAAAAAAACACTGGTCACAATCACATTTTTTTTTATAAATAATATTTATATCTTGCATTTTAGCTGAGTTATCACAATTATTACTATATAAATATATATAGATTAGTATAGATATACATATAGATTAAACGTATTTTAACACTGACTGTGCTAAAATAAATAAATTACCTACCCATGGACATCGTGTCAATAAATATCAAATTGATGTTGTAAGCCAGCCATATGCCTGTCTTTTTTAATGGGTGCATATATATATTTTACTTTTTGGCACGCACCAAATATTTTGACAGATGAATAATATGTTTGTTAAAATGATTAATGGGTCCTGATAAAAGGCCTGCCTATTTATTTTGTACAGTTGATCATAGTAATCACAACAAACAGCAAACTACACTGGTGGTTATTAAGTTAGCAACGGAGAAAATGTTTGAATTTATGCGAAACTGGGGTACGATGCCCGATTCCGGTCATTAATTTCGCATAATTTCCGAAAATATCTTAATTAAGGCTCACATATATGCGTCCGGTGCATAAAAGAAGCAGCGCATGTAAAAAATCACAAGTTTCTAAACCCATTTATACGTTGATAAAAAATTGTTAAGTAAATAATTTAATGTCTAAAAAATAACCTAGTTGTTGTACCATTGTTAATTGTGGTGGATGTTTATCAGTTACTTCCTGCAAGTATGGTCAGCATTTTTATTTATACCTAAAATTAATCAAGCACCAATTGTTCCGTTCATGAATTAACAATGCAGTAGAACGGCACCCTAATTGCGTAACACACGGTCAATCGGAATCGGTTTCATTTTGACAGTTCAACAACATTCATTGCGTTATTTACGTGTTGGGCAGACAAATTTTTTGAACTTATAAAGCAATGGATTAGCAATTTGCTTCAAAATGATTCTGATTCCGATTGATTGTGTGTTATGCAATTAGGGTGCTGATTAGCCACTTATAAAACTTATAAGTAAGATGTCGTCCAACGTGTTCAAAAAAAATTATGTGACATAGTTATATCTTATTACTTTTTCACCAATCTGCAATGTAATCAGTGAGTGTTAACTCAGCCTGAATGCAAAATTCAAGAAGAATGCATACATAAAAAAAAAATACGCGAAACTGTGATCATGTGAAATGGAATCATCAATACGAAGAAGAAGAAGCCTGTCATGGTACCAGCAGATATGATGGATATGCCGCTCGAAGCCTGATCATCTGCATACAACTTGCATCACCCACCTATCTCCAAATTGTCGGTCCAAGAACTTTTATGCAGTCACTCTAGAACCCTTCTGCACCCCAATTGCGTAACACACTATCAATCTCAATCTGAATGATTTTGAAGTACAGTGGATTTCATTTATTACGACCTTGGTTATAGCGACGTTAAATATAAGACCCTTGAATTTAGAGCAAACTTTTGTACAGTTTTCATATGCCTATAGCGATTTCGAATTTAACGCCGAGTTCGGGTGTAACGACTGTTTTTAATTAGTGATTTTTGACAAATTCCTAGAAATCCCATCCCAATGTTACGACGGCAGTTCTGTTGGCTTTCATATCTTTTGTTTATATCCGCACAGATGGTCAGCAATTGTGGTGACCTTTTGTTTATAGTTATTAGCTAGGGACGCGTACTACGCAGGTAAACGTGTACGTTTCGGAGTTAAAATGATTCAGTTACAAAGTGATATTCTGAGTGGCAACTGTTTTAGACTTGAATAAGTATGGCTCCTAGACGCTCATTCACTGTTAAAGAAAAGGCGGAAATCAACAATAAAAAATGTAACTAAACTGTGTGTGGTGTGACTGTATATCTTTACCTATGCCTGTTACGACTCCCGGATATAACGACGAAATTACGCGGTCCCTTCAATGTCATTATATCCGAAATCCACTGTATATTACTAATCCATTGCTTCATATGTTCGAAAAAAATTGTCTGCGCAAGAACGTAAATAACGCAATGAATGTTGTTGAACTGTCAAAATGAAAGCCATTGCTGATAGGGTGTTACGCAATTACCCTGCTGCTCTGGCCATCAGTCCTACACTACCTACAACGTATCATTTACAACACTGTCATCATTTCAGGCTCCTAATTCTGCAAGCTATTAGGCACTAATGGGTGTATCTAGTCAGCCTATTACCTAAGTGTTATCATTCTAAATGTTTAAGGAAAAGTCAATGGCACTCATTACGCTATCGCCGATAAGTGCGACCTCGGTTTTTATCAATGAAAGTCACAGTTATTGTCCATGTTATCATTCTGCTATGCACCTGAAATCATTTGTATGTATACTTATCAACTTCGATAGCCATGCTATTTCTTTTTATAAATTCAAACAAGTCAATCTGCCTAGCCTTTTCCCAACTATGTTGAGGTCGGCTTCCAGTCTATCCGAATGCTGCTGAATACCAGTATTTTCCATGGAGCGACTGCCTATCTGACATTCAACCCAGTTACTAAGTAACACATTAATCCATGGTATGGTTGGTAGTCAGACTTTCGGGTTCCTGACTACCCGTAACCACTCAGATCTACAAATGATAGCCGCGACCGACGGCTTAAGGTGCTATGCGAGGCACAGAAGAGTCTCGATACGTAATGAATGGTCACCCATCCACGGACCGACCTCGGCAAACGTAGCTTAACCGTCGATCGACCCGTGTGGACGGTTAAATAACACTATTATATAGCCACGAGCCCCTACCGAACGCAAATGAACTTGATCAAAGTTTATTTCAATGTCTGAGCATAGCTAGGGTATTCAATTGAGGTTCGATCACACTGGTCATTTTTAAGTACATAAAAAAGGTTATCTGTTCTTAAATGGCTCGGATCGAAAGTATTTATTAAATGGCTCATAGGACCGAAATTCGCCCACGAAGAAATAAGTTAAATTGGTAAAAGACCTTTGACAAATTGTCCAATTTTATGAGGATTATTGAATCACAGTCAAATTTTCCTGTCATACTTATTACCCTAAAGGGCAATAAGAAAATGTTGAGAATTTTTATTAGGTTTTTTTACATTAGGTACCTTCATGATACTGAAATGATTTTTGACATGTACTAAGTAGGCACCTTATGTGCTACAAGATCTAATGTTACTATTTCTAGAAATTGTGCAAAGAGGATAAAACTAAAAACTTACATTTATTAATTGATCAATCAGAGTACTAGTCGGAAACCATAATCACGAAAGCATGAATGAAAGCTAGGTACACTATAGGTAAATTTGTCACCGAAATAAATTACATTCTTTTAATTATTAAACTGGGCCCGCGTGGTACGGTACACCCCCCCTCACAGTGAGGAGGCCGGTGTCCCAGTGCTGGGAACAATATAGGCTTATTATGTAACTAGCTTCTGCCCGCGGCTTCGCCCGCGTGGATGTCGGAAATTATCCCACGGGAACGTGCTAACAGGATAAAATGTACCTATGTGCTTCCCCAGAATGCCATCTATCTCGCGGGCCCTTTGTGGCTAATTACAATAGAAAACCAATTGTTTCTCATTAGTGGTGATTAAGAGGGTACCTATATGATATCTTTACCTAAGTACCTACCTAATTAAAAAAAAAACTCAATAACAGAAAATTAAATACCTACCTACCTAAATAAACCTATTTCTGATGATAACTAATCTAAACTCAATAAATAAGCAAAATCCCTAAAAACTAATATCTATACGAATGACTAATCCTACCTAACAGTATTATAAAATAACCTACGGTCACTACTTACACTATCAAATATACTACCTATACTTTAAAATTAAAATCTATACCTACAACTTATATAAAAATAAACCTAAATAACTCTAAAAACTAAAAGGAATAAAAATGAACTCCATTGCGGGTGACTTAACCTACGACAAACTTATTATTTGCGGTTGGTGCAGTAATCGGGTCTAGGGATCGAACCGCAAAATTAAGTTTGTTTTTTATTGTATATACTTTTCCGGGATAAAAAGTACCCAGTGTGGTGCCCAGGATATTAAAGAATAATTATTCCAAGTTTCAACGTAATCGAACCGGTAGTTTTTGCGTGATGCCTGAACAAACAGACAGACAGACAGACAGACAGACCGACAGACAGACAGACAAAAATTTTTTTAATCACATTTTTGGGTTCGGTGTCGGTCTAGTAACACCCCCTGCCATTTATTTTTTTGATATTTTCAATGTACAGAATTTTCACTTCTACAGATTTATTATAAGTATAGATTAATAAATAGGTAAGTTGACATCACAATACACGTGTAGGTAGTTCAGCTAATTAAAAATGTAATTATTAATTAATTTAGTTATTACAGTAACACTGATAGCCAATTTGATGCAGGGTTTAATATTGGTTTTCAGCCAATAATTGGACCAGCTCACAATATTTTAATGATTAAGTAATTATTAACTTCCTCGTTGGTCTAGTAATCGCAAGCATGACTGCTGAGCGTGTGGGGTCTTATGGGTTCGATTTGATGCCGAGGACGAGCAAAGTTTGTTTCCACTGGGTAATTCTCAGCAGTAGTATTTCTACTAAGGCATAGATTTGTGGCCGGTTTTTGGCAGAAACTGACTCTCAGCTCTGTTAAAAATGAAATTTTATTATAGGTTTATTACAGAGTACCTACTAATCTTGCCTAATACTTCAGCACATTCTAGGGTGATGTTATGTATTCAGGTATGTGGTGAGAGGGAGCAAACTTCGTCGTAGGTCCGTACCTACGATGAAGTTTGCTCCCTCTGAGGCTTGTGTTCCAGGAGTGGGAACGTATAGGCTGATTGATTATGCTATATATACGAAGCCAGTTATTGAAGATAGATATATTAAATATTTACACAAGAAGGTACCCAATCTGTTGTTAATTATTTATTTGAAGAAAACGGTTTCCCAAAATAAAATCCTATTCAAATAGAGGACCTTCCCCGGCGGAGTATTGTTGGTACAACTATACAGAGATGGGCCATTAATTTAAATTCAATTTGCTGCTAAAATGAGCGGGGTCAAATGGTCTGACTCCGAATTCCGGAATGGCTTGTGTGCCAAAGGCAATCAATGGGTTTCTATTTGTATTGCTAGAGTTTAAAGCGATGATTCTAGGTATAAAGGTATTTTCACTAACATCGAACCGCAATGAGGTATGGGGACTTGATTGATGATTCTTGTTTTCTGCTGACAGTTTCGGTCGTTATAACCCTTGTATGTAACACTATAAATATTCAATGTTGGCGAATGGACGAAGTATCCTCAAAACTATCAGAATCGGAGACTCGGGTTAAATAATATTGAAGATAACAAATTGCTTACATATGGCTTAAAACAAAAACCCTAACATTCAAATAACTTGTCCAGTCCTCCCTAAACGGCTTGTTTTTGCGCTCAGGATGAAAAGTTATATGCGTAACACTTTTTGTGGCTTAACCGCCTAATAGCCACTAACAATGTCACGGATACTTTATATCCTGGATTGATCCGGGCCCGCTTTATTATATGGCTGGCTGGCTTTGACAATTTGCCGTTACCTATTTATCTGCCCAACCCCAAAATTATATCGTAAACGAAAAATGGTATTTTGCGTTGGTACGAGTACTAACGTTGTAGAGACTTTAATAATACTTGAATGTGATACCTACATTCTGAAATATCGTAGACACAATATTGTCGTCATTAGTATTTACTTACCCAAGTCAAACTATGTAGTTGTGAAGTCATTTATATTCTGGTTGAAATAACGACATTTTAATCTTTTCAGGTCAAAGTATTTCCCGGAGATAGCAGATTTGAGACATCATTACAGGAGAGTTCGTGGCCCGTGTGGAACGAAGATTTTAAATTCCAATTGAAACAAAAAGATGCGAAGAAGGGATCAGAAAAAACCGACCTTCAAAGTTTACTCGCCGGTCATTTTTTGTCGCTTACCATTTATGCTATTTTAGAACCTCCAAAACTAGATTCAGATAAACGAAAAAATAGCAAAACATTAGACCCGAAAAAAACCGCCAAGGTGGCCGAACAGGAAGAACCAAGACCTAAGACTGGATTTTTCGAAAAAACATTTAGCAGTTTTAAGTCGACGAAAGCCGAAGCGATGGCACAGAAGTCAATTTTGGAGAAACGAAGAACAGTCGGAGCTGCAACGTGGAACTTCGACTCAAAGTTGTTTCAAAACGATCTCAAGAACGGCTTGACGGGGACTCCTGACATTTGGCGGCCAATCAATGCAATCACGAGTGGTATCACTGCCGCTGACTCACGGGTACGTACACACACTATTCAAGTGTAGGGTAATTAACAGCAACATTATAAGTCACTGTCACGAGCGATGCTAATCATTGGATGATAAAAATAGTCGTAAATGCGCAAGTAAAATATAACAGTCGCTTTATGGTAAACCTATTTCTGTTCATAATAAGCTTGATAACTGCCGATTGCCGACAGAGGAATGATTATTTATAAATGTAGTTTCAACTTCATCATTCGCAAAGTATTTTTCTATCTATAAATGAGATCATTATTTCGTGTTGAGGGTTTATTTCTGTTAAGTATTAGGTAAGTAGAAAATAATGATGACTTCAAAGACTTCAGTAAATATAGCTCATAACGAGAGCGAGCTTCATTGTCTTTTAATTAATTACCTAATGTCGTAGTCTTGGCTATGAATAAGACCGCCCCATAATTTTCCCTGGTGTCGTAAAAAGGGGCTCAAAGTGGCATATTTTGTGAGTGGGTATAATAAATAACAAGCGATGAATACCGTGGGATGACCATCATTGTTATTATGAAAAGTGTCTCTCGATTGGAAGCTATAGAAAATTTCTACGTTGAAGATAACGATGTCAATTAATGTATGAGTCATAGTTACTACGTCTGATTAATACGCGAAGAGCGTGCGTGTGAATAAAATCTTATACTGAACAGTACAATAGAATAGTTTTGACCTCGGCCAGTCCCCATCTGATCGTCTACCTACGTTTATTGCGATGATGTAAGGCCTTAAGTATGCTTCATCTTCGTGCACAGATATTCGGAATAATTATGTTTTATAGATGTTAATATACCTACTGATAAATCTTTGATTTCTCTTGCTAATTGCTTATGCGTATAGCTACGTTACATACCGAACTTGATTGTTTTATAGTAACAATGATGAGGAACTTTGAATTGGGCCAATTTGCAAACGTAAAACTTGTACTAATTAGTGGCGGCTCAACCCAGTAACAGTGGCCATAGTCACGTTCTTGATACTTAAGAGCTTTCTTGTAGTAACGTTGATTAAAATCCAAATAAGTACCTACTTAGTAAAATTAGTTCGGAATAATGGCAATAAAACTGTTAAAGTGGTTTATGTAGGGGTGTCTGTCAATTTCAATTTTAATCATTTTGAAGTATTGTATTGCTAATCTGTTGCTTCATATGTTCGAAAAATTTGTCTGCTCAACAACGTATACATATAATGCAAAAAATGTTGTTGAAAGGTCAAAATGAAAACTATTGCTACTGATAGTGTGCTATGCGTTTACCCCTCTGACCCTAAATCGCCAGTCCTTCCTAATGTGTTTTGTTTTAAACTACATATAGGTTAGAAACGAAACATCAGACAACCTTGTTAAAGGGTCCATTTAGTGGTGGTCGGGTAGACCTTAGTCCTGAGTACAATACGAAGCACTAATCGCGTCACAATAATACACATACGTATGACGTAACTAGGTTTTTCTGAACAGTTTTACATGAAATGCAATAAAAATACACTGCCGAGCGTTATCAGTGTCTTATCTTGTAGGAAGAAAAACTAAACAAAATTGGTTTCTGAGATAAAGGCTTACATGCACACGGCTTACAATTGACTTTATTCAAATAACAACTGAGGAAAAACGATCTAGCCACGTAATAGTTCTCAAATAGGATAATAAAATTCGTTGTTTGAATCACACAAACATGAGGTCATGCAGTTTTTATACCATTTCACTAATATTATTACTACTAGTAATACAACGCTTCCATTTATTCATACTCGTTTTACTTGTTTTGTTTGGAGCTCTGCCCAGTTTCCTTCCTCAATGGTCTAGTGAAATACATCTTACATATATCTCGGTACATTCCAAGGCAGTTCAGATATGGTTGATTGTGTACAAATTGCCCATGCGGGCCTCTAATCTGTGGCAATTAGCATGAAAACCGTGTAATTTGTGTCTACAGCGGGAAAACAAGAAGGGCCAGTTGGAAGTGACGTTACTGTACACAGCGAGCGAAGATGGGCTGAACGATATAGTGCAGCTGACGGTCAGCAGGCTGCGCTGCAGTGTGCAGACGATGCAGCAGCAAGAACAGTATAAAGGTAATTACTAACTATTAAAAATTAATTTTACGATTTTTTGCAGTAAGTAATCAAATGGTAATGAAGAAACACTTTTTGTTATTTTAGCTCTTGAAGAACTCGAGGTTAACTTAAGTAGTAACCATTTAACCTGACTGATGGCCAATTTTTGTAATTAAAATCTAGTTGCAATCTCATCTCAGCGACAATCAATGTCAAAAACTTGTCAAAATGTTGGGAAATTAGAAGTATTTTTGACAGATTGAGACTGAGATCAGACTGTGAACGTTCCCTAAAATTACGAGAATTGCCCCTTTGTTATTATTAATATTTGTCATTGCTAGTCAATTTTTATTACTCAGCGTGGACTCGAAGTAGCTAACCAGCTACGTCTTTCAAATTCAACATCAAAACGAAGAGTGCCAGTTGTTTTGACTCCGCTTATTTCATAACAGAAAATACTCCGAGGTTAGACCCGTATCCGTATCACAACATGATCTCTTAAATAGCACTAACACATTACACCGATACACATTGTTCGATAACACGGCGCTAATTACACACATTTCGTCCAGTACCCGATACGACCGGCGTTTTATGTTAACCGGCATTATGTTGTACTTATCGTGTTATTTGTAACTACAGGAAAAAGGGCAAAATAACTGCCGCTTCGAGTCGAATCAATTTCGCACGGGCGTAGTAGTGCCTTAATATGCCATGTATCTTGTACCCTCGCCTAATGATATAGAGGGAAGGGATCGATCTATCGTTAGTCCTTAAGATATATGGTTACGCTATACGGTTATACTATAGGTGGTATCCCTTTTACGAACTACTTGCTGAAACAATGTACTTGAGTTGAGGGTTGAATTGAAGGAAACGTTCGTTACGTACGGTTACGTTCTAAATACATTTATAGGCACAGGATGTTGACATACCTACTCGTAGATAGGTGTTTCATACGGTAGCTTTTAAATATTCAATACGAATGACCTGACAGGATCCTCAACAAAAATAAAGTCACCGAAAATATTATCATGTAGGGGAAATGCTGCCATACATTCAGATTGGTGTCACGATAAAAATGGTTACGAATACGATATGGTTAAGATGTGGTTATTCTTTGTAGCAGTTTATATCAAGAATAATGGAAACATTTTTCGTCCAAAAGTAACGTAGGTAAATATGTGGAGATCTTCTAGAGATATACAATACAACATATGAGGGAACCCCACTTGCACAATGTTTACACGAGAAAGGTGTAATATTTACAAAATATTACAAAAATATACCATCTTCTGTTTGTTCTACGAAAATAAATATGACCTGTGACCCGAATAACTGAAACAACGAACAATATTATTATTTGGGACACTCAAGTGGTCTTAAGTTAAGATTTCTCCATAATTTATTGCTGGGTTATATAGGTGTCAACTCTAGACAGTCTAAACACCACTACACTGAGAATGGACCTATTTTCTGTCAGCCAAGCAAGAACCAGAATGAGTAATGAACCATTTGCTGACGTGCGAGAGCGAACAAAAAATGTTTTCCTAACGGGATGTCAGGACCTATTTTTTTGTTGGGTCATCCTGCTTCGATTAGTATCCAGGTATATTTCATGAATATTTGATCAGTTGAACCTCGAACTGTTTAGAGATTCATCAGGCCGCGTCCGTAACTAAAAATTCATTCATAATATTATTTATCTATAGAGACAGCCACTCGAGGCGACGGACGCGGCGGCCCACGCTATGCTGTTTGCTTATTAAAGAGGAGAGAGTTACGCTCAAGACAAATGTGCGTTGAATCACAACTCAAATAGCTAAGGCCACGTTTACAGCGAAAGATTCTAAAATCTGACGTTTTCTACGCAGATTTTTAGCATTTTTATTCAAACATAGATCACATACGCCACGCATGACCAAGTAACGGTTGATTCATATAAGGTTCGTTTTGCAGTTGACCGGAGCCCAACCTTACTGGCTTTTGTCCGGCCACCAGTAGGTGCTATCCTATAGCGCTGCCATATGATATGACCCGTCTGTATACGTTGGATAGCTTCCGCATGCTTCCATACCGCGCGTGTCCGCTTGCACAAGTGTTTTCACGCTATAAAAGTTATGTATAGACATGTGCGCAAGCCCTACATTCACGTCTTTATGTCAACAAATAAACAGAAGACAATCGACTCAAGATTAGTAAACATAGTGGTAAATAATCCTTCAGAACAAGATGCTAATACTCCAAACAGATTGTCGGTATTCCGTCATTACTGATTTTCCACAATCGCTTTGTGTACATTGAGACTATTCAATTACCTGCCTCACTTTACAAAGTCAGGTTGATTTACACCACAAGCGAAACAGGACTCGATCCTCGTCATAATCAGACGTCAGCTGGTAACATACAACATCAATGGAAGTAGGGATAATCTGATAAGAGCACTAATGCGTCTGTTAATAGGTACTATCGATGTAGCACGTGTAGATAACAATAGAGTAACAATGGGCCAGTGGTTGGAAGCGCTACTCCTAAGCATGAGGTCCTGGGTTCGATTCCCGGGTCGGACAAAGTGTTAATGGGTTTTTCCATTTGGTATTTCTCAGTAACAGCCCGGAGTCTAGATTTGTGCCCGGTTGATGGCAATAGGCTCGCCTCCTATTACAAGGGAAATGCCTAGCGAAATGCCTAGCGAAATGCCTAGCGAAATGCCTCTGCCTAATCCTACGAGGAATACAGGCGTGATGATATGTTATGGATTATATAAGCTGCTGGGGAGTTTGTTGCGCCACTTCATCTTCCCAGCGATAGCACTAGGAAGTGGTGAAGGGCGGGCGTTTTTGGGAGACTGTCTTTTGTAATTTTGACGTTCGAAAAGTGCCGATTCTCAGCCTAATTTGAATAAATGACTTTTGATTTTGATTTTTTTTTTTTGATAAGTCAAATCAAATCAAAATATTTTATTTCACATAAACCAACATGCGCACTTATGAAACGTCAAAAGCTAGGTGCACGGTTCCAATTGGTCGTTTCCTATGGAGAAGAGCCGGCAAGAAACTCCACGGTTACTCTTTTAAAAATAATTGGCTTTTACAATGTTTTTAAATTACAGTAGGTATGGGAGGACAGCGTAGGCCTGTCAACAAGTACCAGGTACTTGATAAAATAAAAAATGGTCTACAGACCTTCTACGGTTCATGAGATATATATGGCAGATGGACGGACAGTGGAGGCTTAGTAATAGGGTCCCGTTGGCACTATTTGGGTACGGAACCATAAAATCCTCACGTTTACAAAATATAGAAGAATCCATCAAAAGGACAGATAAAACATAAAAACCTATTAAAACCAAGTGACATGACTGCCATTACAACCACTAATAAAGAGTTGAAACTAGAATTGTCTGTATTTAATGTCAAAAAATAAACATCGTAATTTGAGAGCAGTTAATAGACATTTACGTAGTTATGCCGTTAATGAGGTGCCAGGGAAGTCACATATTGCCAAACTACCTTGAGAGAATATACTAGGTAACTACTTGGTACATTTACTTAGTAGTTAGATTAAAAAATAGTTTATTCACATTGTTATCGGGATTTGCAAATTTGCTTTCCTTGTTCAATAACTAACAGAATTTCCTTATTCGGCTACTATGTTGATATTATTGTTGAGCTGAGTGTTTTTATACCATATTTTAGGAAATCCCTAGATTCAAATCTTTTATTTATTTATTTTACCATTTATGTACATACATATATAAGCAGACAACAAAAGAAAAACAGAACAGAAAAATAGGTACAAAGCTGATGCTTATTTTATAAGAAATCTCTTCCAGCATACCTGCGACAGGACGATAGATAGAGAGATGTAGCGTGTGAAAGAGTTAGAGTATTTTTCTTTAGTTAGGAACGTGATTCAGGGGTATATTTATGAAAGTTGCTGTAAACGTTAACAATGTATGGGTAAACGTCAAAAATAAACCCCTCATTGTTGAGTTTTAACTTTACTAGAAACTTGACTTGTCAAAGTCAAGTTCGTCTCCAACTCTAAGCGATTTAAAAAAATGGAATACAAATATTCACTTGCCTTGTTCAGAAACTAAACAGAATTTCCTCATTCAGCTTGTATAAACTAGAGTGTGTCTGTAGAACATCTCAAAGAATCTAGATCTTTATCTATGCGTGATTCATCTTAAGTTTGACAACTCTATTGGGTTTTTCGTTTTACTTTATGTAGGACTGATTTAAGATAAGTTTTTCATGGTCATATTATAAGTATAAGCTCATCAGTATGCCAGAGATGCGACTTCTGCACATCTAACATGGAATGACATCCATAATATAATTCTTAACCCTTCTCTACAAGGGCGGCCTTCAACCATCAATACGAACGTGCCATGAATTACGCCATATGAAAGTATGCTTAGATATTATTTCATAATATGGGTTCTCGCCCAGTACATGAAGGCTAAAATATAACTAGTGTGGGTATACCTACTAAGCATAATCAATCTAGTCTATAATATTCCCACTGCTGGGACCACAGAAATATAAAACTTTCTTATATCTATGGCATGGGACACAGGCCTCCTCTCGGTGAGAGGGAGTGGGCCGTAATCCACCACGCGGGCATAATGTATGGATCAAATGATTTCCGAACGATTTCCGGGTTAGTCCCGTAGTAAAATTTGTTCATAATGATGAGTACAATGATCCCTTTTAAGGATTAAAACGATTAAAATTTTACGGTGTATATACTAAACTATAGGTAAATCTGCCTACCTCTACGAAAAATACCAGCTTGATGAAGTGTATAGATACTCGCTATTATATAGTAGACAGCCGGAGGTTAATTACAAAACAATTTTAAAATCCGATGCACATTAAAAGATCGTCAGTAACTTTTTGATAGGTACGTTCTCAACAAAGAATTCAAGTAGAGTTTACAAACAATAGGACGTTAATCAAAGCCGAGTGAAAGTATGGTTTTACGAGCCTTTTTGCGTAAAATATTATGTTCCAATTCATTAACCGATAAAGTAAATGAATAACAAGGATTTACAACGGTAATCATACCTTGTCTGTAGACCGTTTTCGGTTTTATTATAATATGTACATATTCTGCTATCCTAAATCGGTACATAATTTCCATGCTACTTTGAGTATCCTACTAATATTATAAACGTAAAAGTTTGTATGGATGGATGGATGTTTGTTACTCTTTCACACCAAAACTACGGAACGGATTAGGATGAAATTTGGCACACAGATAGTTTTTAACCAGGATTAATACATAGAATATTTTATCCCGATATTCCCACGGGATCGAAACTTATGCGGGTGAAACCGCGGGGCGCAGCTAGTCTATTATAATTGTAAATGAAACTGCCCCGTTGGTCTCGTGGTTGCAAGCACGACTGCTGAGCGTGGGGCCCTGGGTTCTATTCCCAGGTCGGACAAAGTGTTACTGGGTTTCCCATTAGGAATTTCTTAGTAATAGTCCGGAGTTTGGAAGTTGGCGGTTTGATACCCCCGTGCCTCGGAAAGCACGCTCAGCCGTTGGTCCTGCGCCTGATCTCCCAGGTCGTCTCGAATTGCCGTCCCATCGGACTATGAGAGTAAATGAACAGAGAGTGCAACTGTGTGTATGCAAACACTTGTGCAGTATAATATCTCCTGCGTACTTGGCTAATCTTCGTTGAGATTGACCACCGTGGCCGAAATCGGTCGGGAGGCAATTATAATTGTAAAAAATAGCTTAAGCCCAGGTTCGCAGGGGCGTGGTTTTCCTGCGGCGATTTTTTTCAAGTACTGGATTTTCATCGCACTGCTTAGCGCCGAGAGTTGAAATTTCAACAGTGTGTTTTTTTGACGCACTAGGATGCGCTCTGTTGGATTCTCAATGCTCAGCTTAACACCGAGACTTGAAAATCAAATGCGTGATAAAATATTGCCGATCGTGGACTAAGTCAGTCAGATCGTCTAGAGTTCATGTATCACAAACAAACATATTTTGGTAAATATGTACGTTTGTAGACAAATAATCCCATAGGGTAGCTTTAACTAATAAACTCTCTAAAACCGTTTTGTGTTCAATTCCATGTAAAATTCATATAAAACTTTAAAACCATAAAGTTTCAGCAAATATAACAAGTGGACCTGTCCACTCCGGGCCCCACGATTCAGACTAACTGTCTAGTTTGGGGCTCACCACCAAATAATGTATTGTAATGTCATAATTTGCTGTTAACCAGTGAACCTGCGTATTACATTACCTGGACAATAAATATTTTCTATTTCTATTTGAACCAATTAACATTTTATCGTATCTCTGTTTTCAGCCCCGCTGTACCTGAAAGCAACGATATTAGAGGCGAACAAAGCCGAATGCTATTGGAAAAGCGATAGATTTGCCCCCGCAATATCTGCCAGATGGGACCCAAAATCTGCTACAGTGAAACTGACAGTTTACAAGGCTAGTTTGAATAAAGTCAGTATTTATATTAGCCTCGGCTGTAAGACAAAGATGGCGAAGAAGGAAATCTTGGGAAAAGCGACGATAGACGAAAAATCCGCCTACGCAGACAGTTGGAACGAGTGTCTCCGCCAACCAGGGATACCAAAAAGTTTTTGGGTCAATTTCGAATAATGGTCTCATTTGTTTTTGAAGAGCAACTATGACGAACTTAGATTAAGTCGAGGGAAAAACTTGTTTGTGAATATTTTTCGTTTTGTTTAAGCTAATGACTACACACGTTGTGAATTTTTGTTATGCTTAAATATTTTATGACAACAATTTATTTTTAAATAATAATAATTTAATGTATTACTTTTTATATCACAAAGCTTAATGGATAATACACAGTACTGATATTGTTTTATAGTTTGATTCTTTTTCTTGAGAAGGGTTTTATACCAGGTGACCGGTTCACACATGAAGACAATTTAATGGATTAACCTTAACGTTTGTATTAATATCGATCGCTATGGGTTAGTACGAGCAGGTACTTTTCCATCTTCGCAAATATTATGCTGTCTTTAGAGTTAGCATAAATGAGAACTTTAATTCTTATAAATGGCAAGATAACTTTCCCGCACCCTATTTGCGTAACACACTGTCATTCTCAATCCGAATCATTTTAAAGGATATTACTAAACCATTGCATCATATGTTCTAAAAAAAAATCTGCTCAACAACGTAAATAACGCAATGAATTTATTTGAACTGTCAAAATGAAAGCAATTACCCCGCTGGGCCTTGATAATGAACTCGTAAACTAATGACTCAACCAACAGCTGGTTACTATCAGCAGCAAAATGATCCGTTAAATATGCGTATAGGCGTAATTTGAGTCATTCGAAATTAATGTATTTTAAACGAAGTATAACAGATAACTTTATTCGCAATTTCTGTCCCCTCGAAACTTTTGAACAGTTTCAGGACTTCGTTTAAAGGCATTAAACATTTCTTTGTAACTGTCACCTGTCAGGAACATTTTGGAAGTCCCTAACTTGAATGTGTTAAATAAATTGTTTACCAAAGGTCGAACGTGACAGCTTGATTAAATAAACAATTAGAACAAGTAGGCTGATATGAAACAATAATAATATGTATTTAAAGTATTTTGGAAGTCAGGAAATGTGTTGCCTATGGATTGTATTGTTCATGGGAAACTTCAGGGAGTGTAAAATGATTAAATATTTAATGAGTGTGTAAATAAAGAAACAAAGTTTCGTTATGTGGTTGCCACAGTGCAACCGATTTCAGAAAAATAAAGAGTTTTTTATTGAGCACTAGCTTCCGCCCGCGGCTTCGCCAGTGTGGTATTTCGATAAAAGCACGTAGTCTATATTATTCACCAAAAACAGTCCAGCCTTTTCAGAAATTTTGCCGAAACAAACAGACAAAGATTTTAAAAATTGATTTTTTTTTATAATTACCGCATATACTTTCATATGCATTTAATAAAAAGCTGTTATTTTGACATCACAAACAGACACTTCAATTTTATTTATTTGTATAGATTGCATTGCCATTGGTACCAAGGCTTCCAATAATAGATCAAATTCTTCCCATTACAGTTATGGGAATGTATGATGGACCTATGACAGTTGGATGGAGAGACTGAATACTGAATGAGGAGGCTCCTCTCTGATCCACGTCAGAGAAGAAGTCACGACCATGACCTTCTATGGAACGATTTGATTGATATAATGTGATTATGAATACTAATGTGAAAAAATACCGCGGAAAAACTTGTTCGACGCATTTATCTTGCCACTTAGATATGCGACATACGGCCTTTCCGTATCCAATCGCGTATGTTTATAGTTGTGCACGTGTGGACATGTTTTACAATAAGTCGTAAAAAGAGCTGGTATAGTGGCCAAGGACAAATATCGGATCGCGACCTTTGTAGAAGATTGTCACAATGCCGTGTTTCGGAATTTATTCAGCGCGGAATATGAAACGAATTATAAATATGGGTATAAGGTAGGTGAGGAGGTTTTTTTTTTGTGGATGGTACATCATCAAATCAGAGCGGGAGGGAGTGCCAGACTCTTACTGACTAAAACCCACCCGTGTTCCTTCCTTAGCCCTTTATGTTACAGGCAGCGGTAACCTTTCGGACGATACTGTTGTAATTGTCATTGTAATTCTATTAAATCTGCCAGTGTTGTCAGATATTTAGGCGTTCAAATCGATGAGTATCTGAGATGGGATACACAACTTAAAAAAGTAGTGGCAAGGTTGAGATCCATGATCTGTTTGTTTAAAACTCTTAGAAAATCAGCCTCCCAAGAGCTCCTTTTAAAAATATACATTGCTTTGTGTCAATCCGTAATAAATTATTGTATTCCTGTGTGGGGAGGAGCCACAAAGACGAAGTTTCTGGTCCTGGAGCGAGCTCAAAGAGCTGTCCTTCTGAAGGTTATAAAAAGGAAGCCTTTTAGATACCCAACTAGACAGTTGTATTCCGAATGTCATGTGTTAACTATCCGACAGCTTTTTGTGCTCGCATCAGTTCTAAGAAGACACAGATCAGCTATCGCACCTCCTGTTACTGGTAGGCGTAGAAATCCAGCACCTTGTCCAAATGTTCCACACAACACACAGTTCGCAAAACGGCAACACTATGTACTCAGCTCTTTTTTATATAATAGGCTAAATGAAAAAACAAATATAATAAGTCTTAGCAGTTACGAAGCAAAGAATAAGTTAAAAATGTATTTACTACAGCTAGACTACGAAGATACCGAAAACCTAGTGACACCTGAGGTATAATCCTATCTTTCACAGTAACACATAACACTCTCCATAACACTTTCCTCACTCACTACACCACACACACTCACAAACACACCCTAACACCTCCACATGCTCACTCTGACATTACTCACTCTTTTACAGACATATTAACACACATCCACACCTTATCAGTAAGCTCACCAATAAACTTACGCACTTGTAATGGTACCCTACTTATATAGCAGTGACACACAAATGTCCTAAGATGTACAAATATATCATCTAGCTGAATCCATATCCCCTGAGATACAGGCTCACGCCTAGTTCAGGGGGTTTGGTCAATACCCTGTGCATTTTTATAAACCACCACAGAAAATTAGGAATTTTATCATTCATTCATGTACCTCTAGTGTAATTTTTTTAATGGTGAGAAATAAACTATTTTTATTTATTTATTTATTTACTGCTACCCCGGCAGCCCTCGGCCCTGTCGGGCCCCGTCATTTGTACATATCTTTGAGGCGCGCGTGGAACACATACGCGCCGTCCGGCACGGGCGGTCCTGATCGGACGGTGAGCTACCGATTACTCTCCGCCCGCAGGCCCGCGCCTACGCCGCGCCCGGAGCGTCTCCCGCGGCGGCTGAGGCGTGATGTTCTGTCCCTCATCCATCCCGCCACCTCCTTCGCTAGCATGACTGCTTCGCAGAAGGAGGTGACTGCTTCCCACTCCCTCTCGCCCCGGAACATGGTTTCAACCAGGGCCGGACGTGAGAGTTCGCCGCCGTTGCCGATCGCTTCCACGAGGACACGGCGGTGCTCCGCCCAAGCGGGGCAGACCTCCACCGTATGCTCCACCGTCCTCTGGGCGATCCTCGCAGTGATGACACCCGGGCGTCTCCTCCCGCCTGATGATGTGCAGGAACCTCCCGAAACATCCGTGTCCGGAGAGGACCTGCGTCAGGCGGTAGGTGAGAACGCCGTGACGCCTCTCTAGCCACTCCTCAAAGAGGGGTCTTATCGCCGCTATCGTGGCGTGCCCTGCGCTGGGTTGCGAAAGTCGCGCCTTCCATGCCACCATGAGATCGCGCCGGAGGTCCGTCCGCTCCGCCGTGGTTTGCCGCGGATGCGGAGTTTCCCCCTGACGTAGTGCCTCCGCGCGCCAATCATACAGGCGCGCGAGGACTATCGCCTCCAGATCCCATGGCGGCAGTCCGGCAAGGCTTGCCGCTTCGCCCGAGATCGTGCGGTACCCCCGGATCAGCCTTACGGCTACCACCTTTTGGGGCGCGTTCAGATAGTGGGCGGCTCGCAGCCGCAGTGAACGCGCCCACACGGGGCCCCATATAGGGCCATGGACCGCACGAACCCCGCGTTAAGCCTCCGGCAGGAGGCGTTTGGCCCCCTCAGGTTGGGGAAGAGTAGGTGAGGGGCTTGTGGCTAAATAATAACAGCCGCACTTGTTGATTGAAGGTTAAGCTACGCATGCCGAGTTCGGTTCGTGGATGGGTGATCATTCAGTACATGTCGAGACCCGTCCGCGTCTCAGAAAGCACGTTAAGCCGATGGGCCCGGTATGATGTCATACGTAAAACTTTGACAGTCGTTACGGGTAGTCATAAGCCCAAAGTTACTGGGCTGTGGAGGTCAGATAGGCTCGCTCCACGTAAAATACTGGTATTTAGATGCATCCGATTAGACTGGAAGCCGACTCCAACATATTTGGGAAAAGGCTCGGCAGGTTGATCGAGGTACTAGGTATAAGCAACTTCTTAAAATAGTAGGTACATAGAAATATAATTATATGTATGAGGTACCTGCACCCTAATTGCGTAACACACAATCAATCGGAATCGCTTTCATTTTGACAGTTCAACAATTACCTACATACATACATTACATTTCGTTATTTACGTGTTGAGCAGACACATTTTTCGAACTTATGAAGCAATGGATTAGCAATTTGCTTCAAAATGATTCAGATTACGATTGATTGTGTGTTACGCAATTAGGGTGCTGGTCGTTGGATGGCAATGCTTATTTTAAATAAATAATCACACTATAGAGATTGAGATATTTTAGACATGTCTTTTATTAACTTTATGCAACTTTGAACGTTATATCTTGAATTATAATATGACTCAAAGAAACAAATCATAATATTATTTTGATTTGTTGCATTTCTTCTAGTTAGTTGATCTTGGCTGTGCGACATGATTCTATCAAATTCCAAAAAAAACATTTTAAAGTGGGTTTTGATGTTAAGTAGCCTGTAGCCTTCCACAAGAATTGGTATATCGAATGCAAAAAGAAGTTTTCAAATCCGACTGGTAGTTCCGGAGATTAGCGCGTTCAAACAAAAAAGAAATAAACTCTTCAGTTTTATTCTTAGTATAGATATAGATGGGCCAGCGGTTGACCTCGATCTCGCCTGGTGGATAGATGTGAAGCGATAGATGAGGTGTATGATGGAAAGAACAAGCCCAGAAGATGTCTATCTGGATCCTCATGTACCTAACTAAGTGAAAAAAAGGAATTGTGCATTCGTGATAGAGCGGCAAATATTGCCGCATCGTCCGTAAAAAGGTTAGCTATGGAATCAAAAGGTAGACAAATACCAGTTGATCCTTACTTTGTTAAAAAGTTGATATTGATTTTGTCAGAGGGAAACAATACAGTGTCATATAATTTTCTTGTATAAAATTGTTAAACTGGAACGCGCCCCAAACATAGTTGGGACAAGGCTTGGCAGGTGATGATGATGAATAAAACACAATAAATAGTTTATTCATAGCTTGTAGAATTAAACTCTAAATTATTTGACTTTACGTTTCATATTAGAACATTCGTTTAATCGGGTGTCAAGTAGACACCAAACTGATGAACGAAATAAATTGGGGTCCCTCAATCTTACAAGACCCAAATAAATCCTGCTTCTAGACATTGGTAGATTGAGCAGTAAATGGACATCTATCTACTTTTGCTCTATTTCGAAGACTCGATAAGTACTTTTCTAGTCTCTGTGTGACAGTCAGACAAATGAGTAGGATGTTTAGGTTTCTACGATAGTAATTATTTGAGTTCAGGCTCGACACTCGCCTATGTTGCTTTTTTATTTATACGTTTGTTGGACTTGATATTTCAAATAAAAATGAATACGTAAGTATCATTAACACTGTTTTAATGTATTTACTAAACGTCAGTTTTTTATTTATTCCAAATGGAACAAAATGAAAAAAGTTAGATTCATGTCACACAATTAGAAATCGTTCAAAGAAATCTATGGAATTCTTTTTCCAATGTGGTTTGTGTTCTATAAACACAGTCGGTCATATACCTAAATATCTGTACCTACATTGGCAGATTGTTACAGAACAACTAAGCAGTAGGCAGTTACGTTAAATGAACGTTAATAATAGTCATCAATGTAGGTAAATAATAGCGGTAACCAGGGCTGGATCTAAGGCTGGGCAGGGGCTCTAGCCCCGGGCCTCCACAAAGAAGGGGCCTACACAATTTGTTTTTATTTTCATTAGAAAAAAATACATCCTTTGCGTCCATCAAAGAGAAAAAGAATCATTTACATGGTACCTTTTTAAATTTTATTTTCATGTGACTCAGGCTGGCTGAACAAATCTTCAAAATAGCTCGCATTTAGCTAGGTCAACACTTCATGTGACGGCTAAATACCCTTATTTCAGAATTTGTAACACTACATAATCTTAGATAATCGATCGAAAACGTGTTCAGCCAGCTTGAAAAACCACTTTTCATTGTGATTTTGACGACTTTTTGCATATCAACGGGCGTCACATAAATTTGTAACAGGCATCGAGCTAAAAGTTTTGTGATACGTACAGCGGTTTAGTAGAAAAATGCAAAAATCTGTGTCCAGCCAGCTTGAATTTACGTTTAAAATTTCTGGCTGGCACTTCCAAATCTCAATAACGGGAGCGTTTTCGAATATGGTTCCTTTACTAACATTTAGTGACGCAATATGTAACAGTAATAACGTTTGATTTATGGCGTCGCGTGAAAAGGTTTACGAGAAATCAATAAAAACTTAATGTCCAGCCAGCCTGAGTTCAAGCTGGCTGGACACATGTATCTCCGCTGCCTGATGATCTACGGACCTTCGAAATGTGTTCAAAATCAAGTTGTGACGGGGACGATAATGAAAGATGTTGATCGTTTAAATTTTCCCATACAAACCATTAATATTGTGAGTGACCATAATTTTTACATAAATAAAGGATTTCTTTGTAATCGACTAATCGGCCGGACTAATATAAACTTTTACTATAGGACCAAACCTGAAATCGCGAAAAAAAAAATCAGCTGCTCCCTGTATTTTGACGAGTTATGCGAACACAAATGTAGGGAACAGCTGATTTTTTTGTTGCAATTTCATTTTTGGTCCCATAGTAAAAGTTGTTCATAATGATGAGTACAATGACCTCTTATGAGGTTGCTGGTGTTTTACAAATAACCCTGTATATGTAAATGGTTAATTTCGGCCCGCTTCTTAGTCCGCGTGAAATGTCTTGTTCCCCCGACTCACCCCGTCGCATCGCATCACCAGCCCGCGCTAACACTTCGTTTTCGCTTAGCGTTCGATTATTTCTTATGCTCGCTCCTAAGGGTGATGTTAAATACCTATAGCCTTCCTCGAGAACTGGGCTATCAAATGCAAAAAGATTTTTTTCAAGTCCGACTTGTAGTTCCAGAGGTGCCCAACACACAAACTTACAAACTTTTACGTCTTTATAATATTAGTAGTAGTTTAGATTATAAACTGTAAAAAAATTAAAAAAACCCCGACACAAAATAATAATAAAAATAGTATGAATATAAAAAGCCAAAAACAAATTTAAAAAAACTATTGAAAAAATAGCCACAAATAGAACAAAAAATGTATAAACGTGAAACCCTATAAAAAGAAAAAAATAACCTTGAAATTATGACCCTACGCAAGTACGTATGAATTTTTTTGATTAAATGTTGTCCCGTCGGGGGACCGCTCTAATTATTAGCCGAACGTTCTGTTAAAGTTTAAAATAGTAGCGATAAGACCGCCCATTGTGTCACCCTTTATAAAATTTTATATATTTATGTTCTGTAACTTGTATGGTGTACAATAAAGAGTAGGTACTCTATTCTATTCTATTGGCAAATTATAGTTTGTTCCAAACAAGGACTACCATATTATTTTACAAAATTATTTGCAGTAGGTACTTATTACTAAATTATTATAAACATTTTAATTGCTTTCATATTGATATGATATCTATTCTTTTTTCCTATTTACCCCTGCAAAATATTCATCCCATTTGAACGTATTAAAAAAAAACAGTCGTGGCAGCCACTCTTCGTGGAGATTTTTGTTTGACAAACACAGGATCGCGTTAAGAAACGCCCCGATAAGTAATTACTCAAACCACAGAAATGATTATTATAAATGATCTTAATGTGCACTTAATTTAGGAATTGATCCTTAAAGTTAGAAAGCCAAAATTATAGGTAGGTACCTCACCCATATTTCTCATGCATCCCCAAGATTCAACTTCCTCGATGGCGTCTCCACCATATTGATACTCTTGGACCCAGCTCATGACTTACATTATTTAAAACGTGTGCTTTTAGTTGGTAGTCAGACAGACGGAGGATATTTACGAGGATTTCCACAGGAAAAACTTATTTTCCTGCTCAATATTAATATCCTTCGCATTGCGTCATTCATCATTCTTGCTAACCTGCTAGCGCTGGCTCTCATATCATCTTATATAATGTAACAGTAAAGTACAATATCAAGAAAATTACGAGTTGCTCGTCCCTCCCATCAAACTCCTTGGTAGCCCTTTCTTCAGATAAGGGATATATACGACAAGTAATAAATACTGCCCAGGTACCTACTAATCTCACAATAGATCTCCTTTCTGAAACGCGACATTAAAATGAACAGTCTCGAAAAATAATAAATTCAAATTACAGGAGCAGTAACTCATTTTATTTGTAAAGAATTTACAACGCGTCTGTGATATGTCGGTGTTACATTTTGGGATATATTTTACTGAGATGTGAGTTATGAATAGCCAAGTTTTTTATAGAAGAATTGTAAGGTATTCGAGTTTTACAATGGGCGACCAATATGAAAAACATTCGTGTTAGACATAACCAAACAAAATAATGAAATATTATAAAATATTTATTTAGCTTGTGTACATACATGAGATGTCATTTATAGAAGAAAAACAAAAGAAGATCTATACATATAATAAAATTGTAGAAAAGTGGTGTCTGTACAATGGAAATATATAAAAAAAAAGTAGCAGGGGTTGTTATTATATCGATGCCGAACCCGAAATTGTAATTAGATTTTTCTTTGTCTGTTTGTCGGTTTGTCTGTTTGTCTGTGTGTTTGTGCACGCTAATATCAGAAACGGCTTATTCGATTTAGATGCGGTTTTCACTAATGTATTGTAGTAAGCTTCACTTAACATTTAGTGTTTATTTCATGTCAATCGGTTCATAAATAAAAAGTTATGTCAATTTAAAGAATCACGGCGAACATTTACACGCCTCGCGCCTGCGCGTCCGTGGCTATATAAAGCGCGCTGAGAGCCGCGCCGCTGTCCAATTCGATCCAGCCTGTCCCTTTACTGCCCTCTCCCAGCGACGCCCTAAGCCGAGGTTCGTACCCCACAGGGGGTGCCCTTAGCGCACAGTCACTTAGTTTTAATCTAGATGTAGCCCTGGCTGGAGGCTTTAAGAATTCTTAAGGCAACCACAGGATAGTCCGGTTAAGTAGTCACGATCTCTCAAGGTCAACTACGAGATGCCATTCATAAAAAAAAAACGCGCCGCTGCCATAAGGATTCAGTTATTCGTAGCGAACGCACGTATCCTGGAGAGTATAATAGTTGCATTCGATTATTGCGATTCACTTGAATACTGACTGTTTGCATAGTTCATCTATGTATATCTATACATATAAAATTCAAAGTCCTGACTGACTGACTGACTGATATATCAACGCACAGCCTAAACCGCTGGTCCTAGAGACATGAAATTTGGAGGGTGTGTTCTTCGTGAAGAGTAGGCATCCATTAAGAAAGGATTTTTCGAAATTCCACCCCTAAGAGGGTGAAATGGGGGATTTCGTTTGTATGAAAAATCTTATTCCTTGAATTAATAAACTTGAAACTTGGCACGAATACTTACCTAAATAAATTATGAAGATTGCCAGTTTATTTTTCTAAACTACCCCCTAACAATGGATTAGGGGGTTTCAAATTTTGTATGGAAGAATTTTAGCTCGCGGTCCGATTTACTCGAAACTCCGTAATTATACCTAAGATTGAAAATAAAGAATAATGTGTATCAGGGTTTTTCGAAAATCTACCCCTGACGGGTTGAAAAGGGGTAGTCAATTTTACAGGGGAGGATTTTACAGCGTAGCTTGATTTACTCGAAAATTGAAATAAATAATCTTTGTGTCAAGTTATGAACACATCTCAAACGATTTATCAAAATTGTGGAATTTTGATAAATCGTTTGAGATGTGTTAAAGATAGATAGAGATAGGGGTGGCCCTATGGGGGTGAAAAGTGGGGATACAGTTTATATGAAAAATCTTATTTTATTTGTTGATAAATTTGAAAATTGGCAAGAATACTTGCCTACGTAAGTAATAAACTTTATCATTATATGTTTTTCAAAACTACCCCCCACAGGGGGATATATTGGTGTTAAAGTTTGTGTGGAAGAATTTGAATGCGCGATCCGATTAACTCGAAACTCAGTACTTTTGAAAAGAAAGTAACGATGATAAGTTTTTGGGTCTTTCGATAATCGACCGCTGACGGGGCAAAAAGGGATAATTAATTTTTTAAGGGGCGTATTTTAATACGTGGCTTGATTAACTCAAAAATTGGTATACAACAGCTTTGTGTCAAATTATGGAAACGTCCAATATTTTTTTTTGTTTTCTTACGCCATTGGGGTGAAAAGACGGGATACAGTTAATATGAAAAATCTTTTTTCTTTGGTTAATAAACTTGATACTTGGCAATATTTGCCTCATTAATTAATACAGATGGTCACTTTTAGTTTAAAAAAAAATCTCACAGAGGCTTCAGGAGGTGAAAAAGTTAATATGTAAGAAAAAATATTAAACCGCTCGGACGAATTAACTCGAAACTCGATACTAATACTTAAAACAAAAAGTATGCGTTTTAAGGGTTTTTCAAAAAGGTTTAGTATGTGTTTTAAGGGTTTTCCAAAAAGGGTTAGGGTTTTCGTCTCTTACCGGGGTGGAAAATAGCATTAAAGTTTAAGGGATGGATTTACTGCTTGCTTCCATTAACTCTAAATGGGTATAAATAATCTTTAAGTCATACAATGGGAACATACCAAACGTTTTTTTTTAAAACAAAGCCTATGTCGTGGTAAAAGGGGACGACAAGGTACAATTCAAAAATCTTATTCATTTGATCTGTAAACTTTAAAATTAAACCGAATTAAATAAATAAATGATAAAGATCGTAAACATAAATCTTCGAAATTCTTAGAGTAAAGTACGATAAAATTGCCTGCCAGCAGGTGCCAAAGAGATAGTCATCCTGGGGAAGGACATACTTCTTATCCTTCCCGACATCCACGCGGGCGAAGCCGCGGGCAGAAGCTAGTCTATAACATTTTTCTAACAATTCCTAAGTATAATTTTATTTGGGTAGTGCATGTTATGCACACGTTCGACACGTGTGCATAATATTATTCACTATCGTTATTTTCAGCACTTCATTAATTTCGTGCAACAATAGACTCGAGCTGAGGCGTGGGTGTTAGGCGTTCGAGGGAGCGTGGGTGGCAGGTTGTCGAGAGGCTGTGAATGAGAGAGTTGTTTCATTGCTGTGGTAAATATTCTAGTTAGATCATATTGTTGGGTCACAAAGGGGTTGAATGGAAGGCAATTGCATGCAGCTGAGATGAGCATGATGTGATGCATTTGATGGGAGTGACCATAAATTGTCTATCCCTTTAGAGTATCGACCCATCGGATATTCAGGAAGCATTTATGTACTTATAATTTTCTTTGTGAAAAAAAAAATGGCTTGTTGGTATTCAAACAATACTGCGAGTAATGTACATTCTTATTCTAAAATTATCATTTACTTCAATTAAACCATTTCAGGCACTTTTGAATTGTCAAAGAAATTGTCGGTCAGTTAGTCAGAAAGTTGAAGCTAGTTGCCCATTCCAAAACGTAGATCTCTGTGCAGAAGAACGGGCAAGAACTCCACGGACACTCTTTTAAATCAAGATATTATTACAAAATCCTGGGTACATTATTTTTATTGCTTCTATATGTGAGAACAATGTAAAAAACTAAACAATTTAAAATATAAAATTCAACATTCAAAATAAGCCCTGGCAGTTAAGAGATGACCAGTCTCAACCGACGGCGCCCGTTCACGAACATGAAGCGTGGATCAGCACCATCCAGCTCAACCATTTCGTAGGGAACCGAATGATCCAACACACGCGCCACCACCAGTGAGACATTTAAGTGAGCATGACATATTCTTAACTGCCATGCTCTTTCAAGTCAACATCAAAATATCGCAAAAAAAGAAACGAATCCATGGTTCTTACATTTACAAAATTTAAAAAATGCTTCTAAATTATACAAAACTATAGTTTGCAATTTATTTAAAAGATGAGAAAAAAAAAATACTACCAATCAGGAAGAGGTAGGTATATAATATTGAAGTATATTAAGAATTAAAACTTGATTGAATAAAATATACATTAAGTTCGTAATGTCAAAACATTTAAAAAAACAAAAAGGGGAAGCATCTCTTCCAAATATTGAAATTTTGATCAACTAATGTGCCCAAGTGCCTGCGGAGCAGGACCAGCATTAAGCCAAGCATTTTTATCTACGATATACTCATCCAATTTATAATATGCCTGTCTACATAGTGTGCGTTTAATGCGTTTTAAATTTCTTCTCATTTAGTTGAAGAATAAAATTTATGCAACTACAATCAACTTATATTCTAAGTGGTGCATGAAAAGCAAGGGGGCAAGGGGCCCGTGGGAGACGGTTTAAGTGAAATAAAATTGAACATTGAGACATTGCTTCAATGAGAAACGCTGAAGTAGTACTACTATATCATCAGCAGTAGTGGCGTAACTACTTAGGTTCAAAGTGGTACAGTCAGTTCGTAGGTACTTGGGCACAGAGGTCTGCTATGTCAACAATGCACCAATGAAAAGATTTCAGAATAACATATAATACTAAAAAGATAGCGCGGTCTGAGGGACCAACGCGCGTCCAAAGTTTTTATACAAAAGAAAAACTAAATTGTGCTAAATTTATTGAGCTCGTTTCGGTCACTCTTGTAACCCAGGTTATCTCAATTCTCTCGGCCGTTGTCGCACACCCGAACTCATACTTTTTTTTATGTCATTGAAAAATAATAAAAACAGCATAGCTAGATGTGGGAGACACTTCTTGGACTGTCTGGCCCATGTGCCCGCCCCAGAAATAAATCCTGGATCCGCCCTTGGTCTGTAGGTACTCGTAGTATGTAGAACTTAGTATATGTATACACAGTCACTATGATGACTTTGCTTACCAGGTTCATCAATATAGAAAGTCGAATTATATGTCGACTGCCGCAACAAACACTATCGAAACTACAAATCACGTACTTCATAGGAGAGCAATTCAAAGTTGTAATTCGATGCAAAAGATTTAGTATTATGAACTTCAGTAAAATGATGTATGGAATAAATAGTAAATTTTATACAGTTTTTATTTCCTTGATAACAAATTTCATATTTCATATACTTTTCTAAATATTTCACTTTCGATAATGTTTTACGCGTATAATAGTCAGAATTTCATCGAAAGTGCCAAATTCGATAGTGTTCTTACACATGTGAGTATCGAATATGGTACTTTCGTTACTGTTCTAAGAAAGTTATTACTTATAGAAAGAAAAATGTGCACTTTCGATATCTTGCTTGGCACTCACTTAGGTCTGTGTTCATCCGATTTAGTAAATAAAAATGCATTTTTCGTTAGTTAAAAAAAAAGATATTCAAAACCATCATGTAACAAAAAACTTAAAGTCGAATTATTTGAGACACGTTTGGTCTTATTCCAATTAAGTGCAATGAAGAAGTTCATTTCACTTAATTGGAATAAGACCAAACGTGCCTATAATGACTATTAAAAACTAATCACGGCCCATTGGGTCTGTAGCGGTATCTACAACGCCACATGTGAACAACGCGTCATACGACGTCACGCAAATCCTGCATCTCGCAAGCAAAGTTTACCGCGCAATAAGCATACATACAAACTTCCCGACATATCAGTCGTTGGGCAATTGCCCGCCAGACACAACACCCGTCTGGTCGGAGGATCCTCGCTTTTCTATAGAGTATGAGTGAACTTTATACCCTGTTCCTCATGCAGCTCAATTTTAACTTAAGGAGCTCAACGATTCGACGAACAATACCAAAGAAAGGACATCTGGGTAGGCCACATAAGTGACTCAAACTGCCAGACCGTGACAAAAACTGAAAGAACAGAGAGAAAAATATCGAAAATTAAATAACACTGCGCTGTCTACATCTCTGTATCTATTTTCCTATCGCAGGCATGCTGGAAGAGATTTCATAAGAAATAAGCATCACCTCTGTACCTATTTTTTCTTTTCTGTTTTTTCTTGTCTGTTTATAATGTGTGTACATAAATGGTTAAATAAATAAATAAAATGACAAAAATGAAACAAACTTGGTGATTGGGATTTGGAATTATCAACAGGCAAAGGTAGGTAGTATTTAGTATACCCTGTCCATTAGGTTAACCGTTTTTCGAGAGCTGTCTTAGAATGTACATAATTATTCCAGATTACGTAAAAGTTCATTTTAAAATCCGTAATAAAATAAATAAATAAACTGCCTTATTTTATTGAATTATCTTATTTATGGCTTCTTACAGACATTATAATACCGTACTTGTATCAATCAATGTATTATGTGTTGCTGCAATTACTAGTTCCATCTGTCAAAAAACGGTTTACCTAATGGACAGGGTGTGTAATTACGCATAGACGGTCCTTCGGTGGTTTTCCTGTTTTTTTCTACTCTTTTATTTGTTTATGTACTCCCATTATTTTGTGTGCTCTGCTAGTTACCAGTACTGTTTAAAATTGTTGTTAGGATATCATCTGTAAATTTGTCTGAACATTTGAGCTTACAGGAACGCGATTGTTTTAAGCTGATAGGTGCAATATTCTTTCCACTTTTAGAAACAACGTTTACCGGAATTAGTTAGTAACTTTCTTTGAACATCTGTCCATTGCTCAATGTGTCGCTTTCGTTTTCTACCAGGGTCAGTTTTCTAAGTAGATTTACGTTTACGTGTCGAAGACACATTCGGAGAAATAGGATTTTCATTTTCAGATTCAGTAATCAACGAGTTCACACTCAAGATGTTGCTAAGTTCTTCAGACTGCCCTGATTCAGTGCAAAAATCATTCTGAGAAGAAGGCGATGGGACAGGCGTAGCTTTCTCACTATCGAGTATAACTGTGCTCCAGTCATTTGGTAGACAGTCATTCTCTTTTTGACATTCCGATTATTATGTTGAATTCACTTGCTTTGATAAGTGAGTCAGTATCTTTGTCACCATCGAACAATTAATTATTTAGAACCCTCCATTCCTCATCATTAAGTTTGTTAGGTGGCACAGGTGATTCTAAAATAAAAACGAATAAAAAACATTATAAAAAGCACAACATTTGTAACGTATAAATTAAAAAAAAATACTTTACTAATCGAATCTACCAACCAAATTCGTATATAAACGTAAAACAAAATCGAATGTGGTAGATTCGATATATTAACTAACCAAAAAAAACATCGAAATTGACAGTTTCGATAGTTACACACCTGTACATATTATAAAAATTATACGGATATTATGGAAACTACCACTTTCGATAAATTTGCAGATTTATTTATCATCACAATGATCGAACATTATCGAAACTACCACTTTCAATAATGTTACTTATTAAATTCGAATTACGGCCACGTGTCCTAATAATAAAGTAAAAGCACTATATTTCAAGTAAAACAAAACAGTACTGTTGTAACAAGCACATTAAAAATACGCAAGAGACAGTTCTATTTCTTGAACTACCATTATTTAGAAAATTTGCACAACTTACCAGAATCATTATTATCGTAGTTTGTTTCATTTGTTGAAATTTCAATGGGTTTGATAAAAATTAACGAGTTACAAATTCTTAAGAATAATAATAACGAAAACTGAATACGAAACGTTACTAATTTATCCAAACAAAACTAACGCAACATCACTCCGTCACATCGCGGCGAACACTGACGGTTCTGGCAGTTTCGGGACGCTCGCGCAACACGCTCGCACGGAACATCATTGTAAGTACCACTTCCAAAGATGTTCGTCGCGCAACATGTTCTGTATCGATTTTGTTCAGTTAAAATCTTCTTTATTAATGAGTTTTTAATTATATTTTTTTATGTATCTGACATTGTTTCAAATTCTCTTTTCAATTATGTAAAAAAGCAAAAATCGTTTTTTTGCAGTTTCGATAGTGTTTGTTGCGACAGTCGATGTATGAATAGACTCATCATATTGAATGTGTACCATTGGCTAATTTATAGATGAAATAAACGGCTTTTTGGAATTGATATTCCAAGTAGCACACCAAATACCGATAAGTGGAACTTTTTAGTTTCAGAGAATTTTCATTTACTAGAACTGCATTTCAACCAATATGAAATACAGATCTGTTTAAATTTAGGCTATTCCTAACTAAATTAGTGTCCGGTCTGTCCAACTGCGGCGGAGTAAATCAGCGACCGCCATATCCTGAAGTCCGTAACCCAATTATTGGAGCTACCAATAACCAATAACCAGAGGTATCTGAGTGTCTACTTCCTAATGTCACTACGTGTACAGTCACGAGCAAAAGTATGTATAGGTATACACTCGGCTTTATTCAAAAGCGATTTACTCCTTTATTTTTTAATGAAATTTTATATTGTTACGAACATAGCGTTTTCGAACCCATAGGTTTATGTAATGTGTCGCATTTCAACGATGCATTCGTTATTTCACGAAAAAATCGCAATTGAAAGTTGCCAAGTGTTGATATATTGGTGCTCGTGACTGTACCCACCACTACTACATCGATCTTTACTTTTCATAGAAACCAAAAATGAAATCAATCAAAAACTTGTATTTCGAACAAGAATCCATACGGGTTAGTAGCGAGCACTTAGGAGCTATTTTAGTAAGATATTAAAAAAAAAATGAAATGGTTTTTCGGTGTCCTATAAATACGTAAATAAATTGAAACAATCTCTCCCATAGCTACAGGGGCTATGGGAGAGTTTGTTTCAATTTATAATAAGTAGTTGTATATCCGGAGTGTCCTAACTATTATGACCTCTAGCAGTTAATCACATACTTTCTCTTGTATATAAAGCCACTGTGGAACACATCGAATACGACCACACATCCGGTCATTGTGGAACAGGCCTTTAAATTGACGTATTTACACTTTAAACTTCAGCTAATTCATTGTTGCCTAGGATTGGGTCTTAGGAGTTTGGTACACAAAGTGCCGGGATACCGAACCTTTTAATAATGTCGTGAGAACATTTGACTTACCATATTATATTCATTGTTAAACAAACCAGGGTATATAGTATTAGGTAAATAAAACTTAAACCTTTAGTAATAAAGCTTTGAAAGTGCTTTTGTTTGTTTTCAAATCTCGTATTGTTGATCACAATGTAATTTGATTTAATCAAGTTATTAGGTACCTAAATATGTGATTTAATTTTATATTAATTACGCATAGCCGGTTGCGGTTACGGTTACGGTTTGCGAGTCAAGAATAGGTTCTATTTCTTTTGGGGTTATAATAATATTCGTCATTGGGAATTTAATAGAGAAAGCTCTACAGAGAACAGTTACGAGGAAGTACTTAGGTATTGTTGGTGTAATCACTCCCTCAACATTTAGCACCTAATAACAGACAGAGCTACTACCTATGTAGATAACGCATACATGATGGCATTATGAGAGAGAGCACAAAGAACATAACGAAACGTCTAAAATCAAGTCGTAGACTCGTAGCTCAGAGCTACGCGATTGCTACGAGCTCCGACCTACGAACTAATGTGACCTCAGCAATACCAATAAATCGAATGTAAGTCAGCAAAACTCGATTTTATTATGTCGAAAATTCCGTACTCGGGATTCTTGATAAGACCTACGAACAGCTGTTCCCAGGAGATTCGAGTTCCCAATGTAGGTATTGTAGAAATGCTATCTACGTTTGAACGAGCCGTAATTGCGAAACTGTACGAATGTCTGCTAGAGTTACTGCGGCTACTGTGTCCTGCCAAACAAGAATTCGAATATATCTCTGGAGGGCACCGACATGCCGAGTAATTACGATAATGACGTGGTATTGTGTGAAAACATTGGAATTACTTCGAGTTTTGTAATTACAAGGAATGGGGTGACTTTCCAAAGTATTGAAGAATGTTATTGTGTTATTAAATGAATGCTTCAGAAATGATTATTTTACTACTTGCATTACCAACCTAAGATTAATCTTATCAAGAAGGCACTTGTCAAGAATAATAACCTAAATTACCTATTCAAAAAAGAATAACGGCAAAGCCAAACTTCAGTTTCCAGAAATACTGTCTAGACTAAAACGCCGCTTTTCGCTACTGGCATTAATTTGGCTTCGCTGAAAACCAGCGCTGGGGCTCTCTCTCGTATATCTCGCTCGGTCTTAGCCATAGGTCTTAGCATTATTCTGAGCGATGGCCATTTTGCGTGGATGTGACGCATGCTTTCCCCCAACTTGTTATTTTAAAACGACGGGGTGTTGTGCTGTCTGTGGCATCGTAGCTCCCGAATGGATGAACCGATTTTGTTTTTTTTTGTCTGGAGTGTTCTTAGCTATGTTTGATGAAAATCGGTCCAAGAGGGCCGCCGCCACAAAATAGCGGATTACATATTTTTTCACAACTCCCTCAACATGGGTATCAAATGAAAGGGCTTGACTAGTAGAGTACTACACACTATGATAAATTTCAAATCCAAGATGGCCGCCACTACAAAATGGCGAATTACATTTTTTTTTTCACAACTCCCTCAATATGGGTATCAAATGAAAGGGCTTGACTAGTAGAATACTATACACTATGATAAATTTCAAATCCAAGATGGCTACCACCACAAAATGGCGAATTACAAAAAACCTGATTAAAGACCAAATTACCTGAATCTTACAACGCAAGAAAATAAATAATTAGGAGTCCCTACAAAAAGCATAAAATAAAAAATTAAATAAAAAATTTAAAAACCACCGACACAAAATACGTAAGTACGTATGAATTTTTTTATTAAATGTTGTCTCGTCGGGGGACCGCTACTATTTTAAACTTTAACAGAACGTTAAGGCTAATAATTAGAGCGGTCCCCCGACGGGACATTTTTTTATGCTTGAGTACGAGTCTTTTGACTATGTGTAGCTTATGTCTTTTTTATTATCTTTATATATTTTTTTTTGTTTGTGCAGACTAAATTATTTTTCTTTCTTTCTTTTTCTTTACTTGGGGCCGCATGGCCCCTAAGTTCCAAGCTCCTCGGTGGCCGGTCTCACCCTTGCCGACGTGTAGGTGTTGGCGACGTCGGCGGGGAAAAATATTCACCACTCGAGCTCGACGCAACTGCCACATCCGGTGTCACAGCACTCTCGATGGGGCTGGGTTGCGGCGGCGGTGGAGCGGGGCTGAGCGACGACTCCGGAGGTGGTAGGCGTACACGGCGAGCAACATTTCCTCATATTTTTTGTCATTTTTACTTTTTCATCGGAGGTGACATGACAGATGTCATCTCTGGTACGGCAGTTTTTGATGAAATTTTATGGTACTATAGTTCATTTTATTTATTTCTGAATGTCCTAGAACCAAAAACTCGAAAACATGACATCCGCTAACCCGCACTGGGCCCGCGCGGTGGATTATGGCCCACTCCATTCCTCTCACACAGAGGATGCCTGTCTCCCTGCAGTGAAAACAATATAAGCTGATTATGCACTGAGGTAAATAGTAATTATACGACGCTGTGAATCTAACCGCGCTGTGTCATCGAAATTGAATTTATGCAAAACTTATAAACAGCGGAAGAGCAAATATTTAAGTAGGTACAAATCCAAATAGGAGGCAAATATGAAATGGGCGCGAATGTCGAATTACGAAATCGTTCATATTCGGTCGGGTGTCGGATAGGTACTCGATTATTGTTGTCATGCCTGGTATCTTGACACGCTTGTAATTGTAGCGATATTGTGCGGCATTGTGGTCCTTAAAACAATTAATTTGGGAATGTTAATGGTTTCCGGTGACAATGTAGTTACAGATCTGATTATTTTCGGACATTGCATCGACATTGACGATATTGATTCCACTGTCTATTTGGCGATAGTTAATTAATCATCAGCGTAAGCGTATCCAATTTCGCTGCGGTCGGCTTGCAGCTTTACCTACAGGTAAGGACAGATCTATTTAGATAGGTGTGTTCTCAAATTGTTACCGCAAAATAGACTCGAATCTGTTCAATAATGTGTTCAAACCGCCAATGTTCAAAAACACCTAGTGTCGTAAGTTTTTTTGCACAAAAAGATTAAAGATTGGAATAATCGTAGGAAACTTTTTGTTATGGGGTATTAAAACAGTGAGTTGCTGTTGACTAACCACGGTTAGGGTTACCCTCAACTCGAATGTTTTCACTTTAATTTTAATTAAACTGAGTTTTGCAACTTTATGTGGTGAAATAGGTAGGTATACCTACTTCTGGCAGTTCTGGCATATGTTCGACTGAGTGATTCCGTTCGTATATTTAATTATGAGCTGGCAATGTTCCAGTTCCAGTTTATGTATTAGCTACTGTGACAATGTACCTAGTGGGACTTGTGTCATTTGAAAAGTGGCCAAGATGAGCTTGGCAAAAATTGATAAGTATATGAAGTCTAAGGCGCAGCATAAGGCGTCAAACGGTATGATTGTAGCACGAATTCCCCTATAGCTAAAAGCATCCAAGCAACGTTATGAAAGTAAGTGAACCAGAATGGCTAATGACGAATGTCCGGGTTAGGTGCAGACGTGATTTAGAATGTCTTTCTGTATAGGATAATCACTGAAAACGCCTAATATTATAGGAAACGCCTAATATAGAAGAAGCATCGCAGTAGAAGTATCGAGGTACAATCCTACAGTAAGAATCGTTACTGGTTATCCCGAGAAGATGCATGTAGGGGTTTGTTGCCAGATAATTTACTTAAGTATCTATGGTCTGTTCCAAAACTATTCGATGAAAATGTAAACAAATGTATCTGAAAACGTACCAATATGCCAATTGCTACTTCCAAATTGAGTGCTTTGATTTGACTATTTGAATAATTAACACAGGCGCTTTAATTTTTGTAAATAATTTCATTACCTGCTCTCAAAACGGTAAAGGAAAACACTGTGAGGAAACCGGCATGTCCTAGAACCAAATAATCGAAGAAATGCGACATCTGCCAACCGGCATGGGCCTGCGTGGTGGATTACCGCCCACTCCGAACAACTCGTAACCAGGCTAGCATCATGATAGGTAAGCGTTACTTATATGAAAATTTTAAGGTACCTAACTTTTATAATAATTTAGGTCAAGTCCGTAAAATGATCTTAAAACGTTTTACGGGATTTAACGTTAGAACATTCATAATTTTTAGCAATAAATGTATTTATAAAACCATTAGACCGGAATAAAATGTTCTCGATTAATATCGCTGATAGAAAATGTTTCTGCGGCTGACAGCAGTTGTTAATATTTGAAAGGGAATAGAAAACGAATTTTCTTAATATTCACGATTATTTTCATTAATTCTGTAGTGTTTCTTGGAGTGGTTATTGATGTAAAATGTTACAGATTTTATGAACAAAAGGGCTCCTTCATAGATTAGCTAATTGGTTTCTACTAATTTCAAAATCTTTGGATCTACCAATAACCAGAGGTACCTGAGTGTCTACGTCATATTGTCACTACGTGTACCCACCACTACTACGTCGAACCTTCCTTTTCATAGAAACCAAAAATTAAATGAATAGTGGGTGCCCAATATAAATGCGTAGATACCCTGTAGCTGTGGAAGAGTTTGTTTCAATTTATAAATGTTGGATATCCGGACTGTCCTAACTATTATGACCTCTAGCATTTAATTACATACTTTTCATGAATATAAAGCCACTGTTGAACACATCGAATACGACCACATATCCGGTCCTTTTGGAACAGGCCTTTAGATTGACGTATTTACACTTTAAACTTCAACTAATTCACTGTTGCCTAGGACCCAAACCTAGCCAACAATGAATTAGTTGAAGTCTTAGAAGTTTGGAATACAAAGTGCCGGGTTACCGAACCGTATAGTAATGTAGTCAGAACATTTGACTTACCATATTATATTTATTGTTAAACAAAACAGGGTGTATAGTATTAGGTCAATAGAACCTAAAACTCTTGTAATAAAGCTTTGAAAGCGCTTTTGTTGCTTTTCAACCGAAATCTCGTATTGTTGGTCACAATGTCATTTGATTTAATCAAGTTAGTAGGTAAATATGTGATTTATTTTAATTACTCGTAGCCGCAAGGTTTGCGAGCCAATAATAGGGTCTATTTCTTTTGGGGTTATCATAATATTCGGCTACTAAACATTGCGAATTTAATAGAGAGAGCTCTACGGTTGTGAGGAAGCAAGGTATTGTTGGTATAATCACTCCCTCAACATGTTGCACCTAATAACAGACATAGCTGCTACCTATACAGGGTGGTAGGCACATCGACGCGCCACTTGATACCATACACTCGGTACATGATTCTGAACTGGAAAATAGCAATTTAAAAAAATGTAATGCAATTTGCATACGATCGTATTTTGACCGCGTAGGTATTCTTTTTTACTTTTCTATGAAACAGTACATTTTTTTTTTGATAACGCTCGGTAAATTTCTACGCAACGCAAATGTCATGTGTTGAATTTATGGTTACAGTTTGCGCGTCGCGCCACCCTATATAGATTATGATGCCAGGTACCCAATCATAATTGACGACACGGTTGGCGCAGTGGCTGAGCGATCGACTGCTGCGCTGCGTGTCGCGGGTTCGATTCCCACACGGAACAAATATTTGTATTGCCTACAGGTAGTTGTTCCGGGTCTGGCTGTTTGTGTATGTGAGTTTAAATATTTGTAAACGCACTCACGATACAGGAGTTGCCTAGTATGGGGCAAAGTTTTAAAAAAATACATATATTATTTTAAAATTGTTCTTTACATTAAACGGTAACATGATGACATTATGAGAGAGAACACAAAGAACACAACGCTGGTTGTGTAGTTCAAGAACTTTTCATAATTTTTGATAAATTATAGATATGGATACTACCTGAGCTATATGAAAGTAACAGTACCTACATATGGTCAGTATCTGACTCACACTCTACATCGAACATATTTTTCCTTCACTCTACGTGATACGAATAAATAAAAAATTGGGTACACACAGCTACAGCAAACTAGAAACATCTAAAATCAAGTCGCAGACACGTAGCTCGGAGCTACGAGATTGCTACGAACTCCGTTCTACGAACTAATGTGACCTCAGCAATACCAATAAATCGAATTTAAGTCAGCAATCTTAGATTTTATTATGTCGAAAATTCCGTACTCGGGATTCTCGATAAAACCTACAAACAGCTGTTCCCAGGAGATTCGAGTTCCCAATGTAGGTATTGTAGAAATGCTATCTACGTTTGAACGAGCCATAATTGCGAAACTGTACGAATGTCTGCTGGAGTTACTGCGGCTACTGTGTCCTGCCAAACAAGAATTCGAATATATCTCTGGAGGGCGCCGACATACAGACTAAATATGATAACGATGTGGTATTGTGTGAAAACATTGGAATTACTTCGAGTTTTGTAATTACGAGGACTGGGGTGACTTTCTTTTCTTTCTTTATTAATCCTGTCAAGAAGGCATTTGTCGAGAATAATAACCTACTTAATACCTATTCAAGAAAGCGTAATGACAAGGCCAAACTTCAGTTCCCAGAAATACTGTCTAGACTGATAAGTCGTTTGATTCATCGCTATTGGCATTCATTAACACAGCTCTCGTTCGTCAATCATCTAAAAATAGAAAGAGTGCCGCTATCAATAAGGTAGGAGTAATTTTTATCAACTCTCTAACGGATTGGTCCATGAGAGTAGGTATTATCGCTCACAATAATCTGACATTGATAAATGTATGACTTTATCATTAACTGAGCGAAGTGTCTCGTGTGGGGAACCTACCGTCAGTCGGTAGGGTAGTTAGTCAAAATTTATTTATTATTTATTTATTCATGTAACAATTCGCATTGTGTTTGAAATATGTAGTACATTAATTAATACATTACAGTTAAAAATAATAAATTATTACCTTCAAACAGTTTTCATTAAAATAATCAATAACATAAATGATACCTAAATGTTGTGTCAATTAATTGCAAATAGTTCTTATATAAATGATTGTAAATATTATTATATCAAATGATTATAAATTTATTCTATAAAAAGCAAAGAAAAAAAATAATAATCTAATACTTAATGTGTTGAATATATTTAGTGTCATAAGTAAATGGCAGGTACAAGAGGGTAAATTACTAAATATAATAGTTATTTGTTATACAAGAGTGCAAAGTTGCTTTTCAACCGCGTGTTCAATTTTGATGACCGAGCAAGCGAAGGATTCTAAAATTGAATCACGAGCGCAGCGAGTGATTCAAAATTAGAATCCTGAGCGTTAGCGAGGGAATCAAAAGAGCACGAGGTGAAAAATCTTTGCACTCGAGTGCAACACGTAACTTTTCATTCCACCTCAGCGAGGAAATAACTAAATGCAAAAAAAAAGTTTACAATCACAAGATAGGTACACTTTTATTTCAGTTTAGGTATTAATTACTACATTAAGACAGGTAAGTATTACAGAATAATCTTTAAATTATAACAAAATAATACTAAGGTATAATTAAGAAAATTTTAAAGTAACGTTGCTACAGTTATTTAAATTGAGTGTAATATTTTTGTTTGGTACTGTAATATTGGTGTTAGTCACTTGTGTACTGTTTTTCGGTAAACTATCTGTCATACTTAATAGTTGTACCGATTCATCGGATTCCCTTGGCGTGAATGTTGGAGAGAGAGGGAGATGGTTAGGTGTTTCATAACGGCTTATTTTTGATGTAGAAGGGCCAGTCCAAGGATCCGATTGAGGCTCTTTCAGTGTAATGGCTCCTACGATGCCTTCACATATTTTAGACTTATTTTGGATGGAATCTTCTATGTATCCCTCTACAACTGCATTGGACTTCCAGCCTCCGTGGCGCTTAAGGGACAGGAGATCAGCTCCGGAATCAGCCAAAAGTGTGGCTGAAGTTCGTCGGAAACAATGACCCGTGTACAACAGGGGTTCTGGAAGTTCAAGAAATGTTGCTATTTCTCGTGGGATACTGCCAATTTTATTAGTACCCATAGGCTGTCTAACACACTTTCCATTGCGATACTGTAGAAAAAATAGATTGATTGGAGTGTTAGGCGGGCGTAAGGCTTGATATTTCTCAACAATCGTTACGTATTCCTTGCGAATGACGAAGTTGCGGTCTCTTTTTGTCTTTGTATTAGGTAAATTAATTAATAGTAAGTCATCTGAATGTTTCTCAATGTTTTTGACATTAAGTTGTGTTAGTTCATTAGTTCGACATGCTCCGTTTATTCCAATAATAAGAACAACCTGTAACGTAAAGAGTATTGTAGTAGATAAATGAATAAAATTGATATGAATGCATAATTATGCCTATCAACATCTACTAAGTATACTATTTAATTGAGATTAATATACTTAAGTAGATACTGAATGTGCAACTGACTTACTTTTGCCGCCAAATATACGGAATCGGGTGCTTCGTTAAGAAACTTTTCAATATCAGATACTGTGAAAACCTTCGATTTTTTTGGTTGATGACCAGATGAGGCTCTTTTTAAAAATGCCACTAATTTAGGATAGGTATCGATATGTTTGTCTTTTTTCATCTTTATTGTTACTTTTAGCATCGAATACGTACTCCATAGAGTGCTTGCTTTCTTGTTCTCGGATAATTCTATAAAATATGCCAGCAAAACGTTTTCTGAGAAAGTTTTGGCTCCTTTTGCTAGTCGCCACGTGTTGAACATATCGTACTGTTTTAAATATACCTACTTCTCGCGTGATTGTTGAGGGAGAAAGCTCATTTGCGCATTATTAACAGTTTCAGTCAATTCTGTTGGCGTCAAGCAAACTTCCTCGTCGCTAGAATCACTCATTTTAGTTTTTTCACTTGTTTTCAAGTTTCTTGTTTTTAATATAAGGTTTAACAATGACGTGAAAAAATGCCGCGTAAAGAACCGCGTACAAAGCAAATTGAAAAAAGAACACCAAGAAGGTTCCGAGTCTGAGTTTTTAACAAATTAAAACAAAGTTGTATGATATATTCGGCACCATAGAGGTAGCAGTAAATAGGTTTAATGTTTTTTTTAATTCACAAACTTAGTGCACACGATGTTCTAAATTCAATTTACTTTATCCTCTAGAGAATAAAAACGGCTTTTCCACTCAGATATTGAAGATTAAAAATACTCTTTCCGAGATGGTGGGATGAAAATAGTTATTTGTTATACAAGAGTGCAAAGTTGCTTTTTAACCGCGTGTTCAATTTTGATGACCGAGCAAGCGAAGGATTCTAAAATTGAATCACGAGCGCAGCGAGTGATTCAAAATTAGAATCCTGAGCGTTAGCGAGGGAATCAAAAGAGCACGAGGTGAAAAATCTTTGCACTCGACTGCAACACGTAACTTTTCATTCCACCTCAGCGAGGAAATAACTAAATGCAAAAAAAAAAGTTTACAATCACAAGATAGGTACACTTTTATTTCAGTTTAGGTATTAATTACTACATTATGACAGGTAAGTATTACAGAATAATCTTTAAATTATAACAAAATAATACTAAGGTATAATTAAGAAAATTTTAAAGTAACGTTGCTACAGTTATTTAAATTGAGTGTAATATTTTTGTTTGGTACTGTACCTAATATTGGTGTTAGTCACTTTGTGTACTGTTTTTCGGTAAACTATCTGTCATACTTAATAGTTGTACCGATTCATCGGATTCCCTTGGCGTGAATGTTGGAGAGAGAGGGAGATGGTTAGGTGTTTCATAACGGCTTATTTTTGATGTAGAAGGGCCAGTCCAAGGATCCGATTGAGGCTCTTTCAGTGTAATGGCTCCCACGATGCCTTCACATATTTTAGACTTATTTTGGATGGAATCTTCTATGTATCCCTCTACAACTGCATTGGACTTCCAGCCTCCGTGGCGCTTAAGGGACAAGAGATCAGCTCCGGAATCAGCCAAAAGTGTGGCTGAAATTCGTCGGAAACAATGACCCGTGTACAACAGGGGTTCTGGAAGTTCAAGAAATGTTGCTATTTCTCGTGAGATACTGCCAATTTTATTAGTACCCATAGGCTGTCTAACACATTTCCATTGCGATACTGTAGAAAAAATCGATTGATTGGAGTGTTAGGCGGGCGTAAGGCTTGATATTTCTCAACAATCGTTACGTATTCCTTGCGAATGACGAAGTTGCGGTCTCTTTTTGTCTTTGTATTAGGTAAATTAATTAATAGTAAGTCATCTGAATGTTTCTCAATGTTTTTGACATTAAGTTGTGTTAGTTCATTAGTTCGACATGCTCCGTTTATTCCAATAATAAGAACAACCTGTAACGTAAAGAGTATTGTAGTAGATAAATGAATAAAATTGATATGAATGCATAATTATGCCTATCAACATCTACTAAGTATACTATTTAATTGAGATTAATATACTTAAGTAGATACTGAATGTGCAACTGACTTACTTTTGCCGCCAAATATACGGAATCGGGTGCTTCGTTAAGAAACTTTTCAATATCAGATACTGTGAAAACCTTTGATTTTTTTGGTTGATGACCAGATGAGGCTCTTTTTAAAAATGCCACTAATTTAGGATAGGTATCGATATGTTTGTCTTTTTTCATCTTTATTGTTACTTTTAGCATCGAATACGTACTCCATAGAGTGCTTGCTTTCTTGTTCTCGGATAATTCTATAAAATATGCCAGCAAAACGTTTTCTGAGAAAGTTTTGGCTCCTTTTGCTAGTCGCCACGTGTTGAACATATCGTACTGTTTTAAATATACCTACTTCTCGCGTGATTGTTGAGGGAGAAAGCTCATTTGCGCATTATTAACAGTTTCAGTCAATTCTGTTGGCGTCAAGCAAACTTCCTCGTCGCTAGAATCACTCATTTTAGTTTTTTCACTTGTTTTCAAGTTTCTTGTTTTTAATATAAGGTTTAACAATGACGTGAAAAAATGCCGCGTAAAGAACCGCGTACAAAGCAAATTGAAAAAAGAACACCAAGAAGGTTCCGAGTCTGAGTTTTTAACAAATTAAAACAAAGTTGTATGATATATTCGGCACCATAGAGGTAGCAGTAAATAGGTTTAATGTTTTTTTTAATTCACAAACTTAGTGCACACGATGTTCTAAATTCAATTTACTTTATCCTCTAGAGAATAAAAACGGCTTTTCCACTCAGATATTGAAGATTAAAAATACTCTTTCCGAGATGGTGGGATGAAAATAGTTATTTGTTATACAAGAGTGCAAAGTTGCTTTTTAACCGCGTGTTCAATTTTGATGACCGAGCAAGCGAAGGATTCTAAAATTGAATCACGAGCGCAGCGAGTGATTCAAAATTAGAATCCTGAGCGTTAGCGAGGGAATCAAAAGAGCACGAGGTGAAAAATCTTTGCACTCGACTGCAACACGTAACTTTTCATTCCACCTCAGCGAGGAAATAACTAAATGCAAAAAAAAAAGTTTACAATCACAAGATAGGTACACTTTTATTTCAGTTTAGGTATTAATTACTACATTATGACAGGTAAGTATTACAGAATAATCTTTAAATTATAACAAAATAATACTAAGGTATAATTAAGAAAATTTTAAAGTAACGTTGCTACAGTTATTTAAATTGAGTGTAATATTTTTGTTTGGTACTGTACCTAATATTGGTGTTAGTCACTTTGTGTACTGTTTTTCGGTAAACTATCTGTCATACTTAATAGTTGTACCGATTCATCGGATTCCCTTGGCGTGAATGTTGGAGAGAGAGGGAGATGGTTAGGTGTTTCATAACGGCTTATTTTTGATGTAGAAGGGCCAGTCCAAGGATCCGATTGAGGCTCTTTCAGTGTAATGGCTCCCACGATGCCTTCACATATTTTAGACTTATTTTGGATGGAATCTTCTATGTATCCCTCTACAACTGCATTGGACTTCCAGCCTCCGTGGCGCTTAAGGGACAAGAGATCAGCTCCGGAATCAGCCAAAAGTGTGGCTGAAATTCGTCGGAAACAATGACCCGTGTACAACAGGGGTTCTGGAAGTTCAAGAAATGTTGCTATTTCTCGTGAGATACTGCCAATTTTATTAGTACCCATAGGCTGTCTAACACATTTCCATTGCGATACTGTAGAAAAAATCGATTGATTGGAGTGTTAGGCGGGCGTAAGGCTTGATATTTCTCAACAATCGTTACGTATTCCTTGCGAATGACGAAGTTGCGGTCTCTTTTTGTCTTTGTATTAGGTAAATTAATTAATAGTAAGTCATCTGAATGTTTCTCAATGTTTTTGACATTAAGTTGTGTTAGTTCATTAGTTCGACATGCTCCGTTTATTCCAATAATAAGAACAACCTGTAACGTAAAGAGTATTGTAGTAGATAAATGAATAAAATTGATATGAACGCATAATTATGCCTATCAACATCTACTAAGTATACTATTTAATTGAGATTAATATACTTAAGTAGATACTGAACGTGCAACTGACTTACTTTTGCCGCCAAATATACGGAATCGGGTGCTTCGTTAAGAAACTTTTCAATATCAGATACTGTGAAAACCTTCGATTTTTTTGGTTGATGACCAGATGAGGCTCTTTTTAAAAATGCCACTAATTTAGGATAGGTATCGATATGTTTGTCTTTTTTCATCTTTATTGTTGCTTTTAGCATCGAATACGTACTCCATAGAGTGCTTGCTTTCTTGTTCTCGGATAATTCTATAAAATATGCCAGCAAAACGTTTTCTGAGAAAGTTTTGGCTCCTTTTGCTAGTCGCCACGTGTTGAACATATCGTACTGTTTTAAATATACCTACTTCTCGCGTGATTGTTGAGGGAGAAAGCTCATTTGCGCATTATTAACAGTTTCAGACAATTCTGTTGGCGTCAAGCAAACTTCCTCGTCGCTAGAATCACTCATTTTAGTTTTTTCACTTGTTTTCAAGTTTCTTGTTTTTAATATAAGGTTTAACAATGACGTGAAAAAATGCCGCGTAAAGAACCGCGTACAAAGCAAATTGAAAAAAGAACACCAAGAAGGTTCCGAGTCTGAGTTTTTAACAAATTAAAAAAAAGTTGTATGATATATTCGGCACCATAGAGGTAGCAGTAAATAGGTTTAATGTTTTTTTTAATTCACAAACTTAGTGCACACGATGTTCTAAATTCAATTTACTTTATCCTCTAGAGAATAAAAACGGCTTTTCCACTCAGATATCTATACTTATAATAAATCTGTAGAACTGAAAATTCTGTACATTGAAAATATCAAAAAAATAAATGGCAGGGGGTGTTACTAGACCGACACCGAACCCAAAAATGTGATTAAAAAATTTTTTGTCTGTCTGTCTGTCTGTCTGTCTGTTTGTTCAGGCATCACGCAAAAACTACCGGTTCGATTACGATGAAACTGGGTATAATTATTCTTTAATATCCTGGGCACCACACTGGGTACTTTTTATCCCGGAAAAGTATATACAATAAAAAACAAACTTAATTTTGCGGTTCGATCCCTAGACACGATTACTGTACCAACCGCAAATAATAAGTTTGTCGTAGTTTACGTCACTCGCAGTGGAGTTCACTAAGGTTATGCTCTAAATGTAGTGCTGAAGGTTGAATTTGGCTTGCACCGTTCGCAGTACACGCGTGGCGCGCGGTCGCCACGGATCGCTACCGTATATAAGGACATTTTTTGAACTTTGATTTGAACGGACGTGTTGAGTGGCGAGCGTTCGTTCTTATTTTAACTGCTACTTGCAATTCTAAACCGTGTTTTTCAGTGCGACCTTTTTATTCCTATTAGTTTTGAGAGTTATTTAGGTTTATTTTTATAAGTCGTAGGTATAGATTTTGATTTTAAAGTATAGGTGGTATATTTGATAGTGTGCGTAGTGACCGTAGGTTATTTTATAATACTGTTAGGTAGTCATTCGTATAGATATTAGTTTTCAGGGATTTTGCTTATTTATTGAGTTTAGTTATCATCAGAAATAGGTTTATTTAGGTAGGTAGGTATTTTATTTTCTGTTATTGAGTTTTTTTTTTTTATTATGTAGGTACTTAGGTAAGGATATCATATAGGTACCCTCTTAATCACCACTAATGAGACACAATTGGTTTTCTATTGTAATTAGCCACAAAAGGCCCGCGAGATAGATGGCATCCTGGGGAAGCACATACATTTTATCCTGTTAGCACGTTCCCGTGGGATAATTTCCGACATCCACGCGGGCGAAGCCGCGGGCAGAAGCTAGTTGAAGATTAAAAATACTCTTTTCATACCACTTGCTTAAAAAAGTGACATTCTATGCCACAAAAAGCGAACATAACAATAGTCATTTTTAATCTGTTAAAAACAGGGAAAGAAAATTGTACTGAATTTCATTCATCCTCTAGGGGTAGAATGTGATTTAAATTTGGAATACTTACCGAAATTTATACTGAACTACATCTATGTTTACACCATTGAGTTTGTATATAAAGCATTATACATCTTTTTGAAAAAGGAATACGCATTTATTATGCAGTTATGATTATTAAATAAAGTTACGAAAACCGACGAGGCCGTATGAGCTTGATGCCTTTGCTTTTCCGACAAAAAAATATTAGTCTAGGAATTTACCGCGTTTTTGTTTTCATCAAATACATAAACGTTAAGTTTATTTTTTCGCAAATGGTACGAAAAGTAGAGTATTTTCCTCGGTGATAAAGCTGTCTTAGTCTTGGGTGACCTTAAATCCCTTGCTACACTCAGGACTCGTCTTAAATCCCTCGCTTCGCTCGTGATTTAAGCTTTTAACACCCTCGCTACGCTCGGGAGTAAACCTCGAGTCCTTCGTTACGCTCGCGATTTAAATCGTCACCCGCGACAGAAGACACTGCTTTATCCCCTTGGTTAATAATCTACTATTCCGAGATGGTGGGATGAAAAACTATTTACCATCATTTGTCACCAATTCAGATATAGAATATAAACATTTATTCAAAAGGAATGCTTTAAGTCTAGCTTTGAATAGAGTACCTTTGTAATTCAACGATCTTAAGTCAGTAGGCAACCTATTAAATAATTCTTTAAGTGCTATCTTATTTTTTATTAAAAGGATTTATGTAACCCATGGAAATGACATGAGCTCATTGTTGTGCGTTGGGTTGCAATGATGAGTTTTCCCATGAACTCCGGTTCTCGCTATGATCCTTTTCATTTGGTGTTCATCTTTGGTGATTTGAAAGCACTTAACTTGATCCCCGTATGCATTTGAGACGGATTTCTGAGAACATTTTGATAATGAATGGGAATGGTCAGATATGTCCGGCGGCCGGCCGTGTAGAATATTTCAGCAGGCAAGTTACTTGCTCGGTGTCTATGCATGTACAGCCGGCACATAATGCCGTCAGCTCACCAACCGACTGAAGTCCAAGAGACCGCAAAACATATTGTAAGTAAATAAACATGTTCAATCGAAAACCTAATTGGTCCCTAAAGTGCATTTTGTTGATTTTCTTTGGTTATATTTTTATGCCGATTTTTGTTTGCAAACATTATTTTCGAATCTTGTTAACGCAGTTGTTGTGTCAGTGTAAATATCGACGACTGTGAAAATAGATGACTTGCACTTTGATTTTTCAACGCCTCACATAGGTAAAGCAGTGGTGGCTCAGTGATAACGGCCCTTATGGGTTGTGATCGTGGGAAGTAAATTATTTCTTCACCACTGCTCTCAAAACGGTGAAGGAAAACATCGTGAGGAAATCGGCATGTCCTAAAAACAAATATTCGAAAACACGACATCCGCTGACCCGCACTGGGCCCGCGCGGTGGATTATCCACTCGCTCCGTCTCACACAGAGGAGGCCTGTCTCCCTGCAGTGGAAACATTATAAGCTTATTATGCACTGAGGTAATTAGGTAATTTAACGACGCTGTGAATCTAACCGCGCTGTGTAATCGAAATTGAATTTATGCAAAACTTATTAACAGCGGAAGAGCAAATATTTAAGCAGGTACAAAGCCAAAGAGGAGGCAAATATGAAATCCAATAATTACCAAAAATTTGGGCGCGAATTTCGAATTACGAAATCGTTCATATTCGGTCGGGTGTCGGATAGGTACTAGATTATTGTTATCATGCCTATTATCTTGACACGCTTGTAATTGTAGCGATATTGTGTAGCATTGTGTACCTTAAAACAATTAATTTGGGTGACAAATTTCCGGTGACAATGTAGCTACAGATCTGGTTATCTTCGGACATAGCATCGACATTGAAGATATTGATTGGGCTGCCTATTTGGCGATAGTTGATGGTGTCCTTAATTAACTAAACATCAGCGTAAGCGTATCCAATTTCGCTGCGGTCGGCTTGCAGCTTTACTTACGCACTATGGACAGATCTATTTAGATAGGTGGTATGTTCTCAAAAAGTTACCGCAAAATAGACTCTAATCTGTTCAATAATGTGTTCAAAGCGCGAATGTTTAAAAACACCTAGTGTCGTAAGTTTTTTTGCACAAAAAGATTAAAGATTGGAATAATCGTAGGAAACTTTTTGTTATGGGGTATTAAAACAGTGAGTTGCTGTTGACTAACCACGGTTAGGGTTACCCTCAACTCGAATGTTTTCACTTTAATTTTAATTAAACTGAGTTTTGCAACTTTATGTGGTGAAATAGGTAGGTATACCTACTTCTGGCAGTTCTGGCATATGTTCGACTGAGTGATTCCGTTCGTATATTTAATTATGAGCTGGCAATGTTCCAGTTCCAGTTTATGTATTAGCTACTGTGACAATGTACCTAGTGGGACTTGTGTCATTTGAAAAGTGGCCAAGATGAGCTTGGCAAAAATTGATAAGTATATGAAGTCTAAGGCGCAGCATAAGGCGTCAAACGGTATGATTGTAGCACGAATTCCCCTATAGCTAAAAGCATCCAAGCAACGTTAAGAAAGTAAGTGAACCAGAATGGCTAATGACGAATGTCCGGGTTAGGTGCAGACGTGATTTCGAGGTGTTTCTGTATAGGGTAATCTCTAAAACGCCTAATATTTTAGGAAATGCCTAATATATAGAAGCATCGTAGTAGAAGTATCGAGGTACAATCCTGCAGTAGGAATGGAGTTACTGATTATCCCGACAAGATGCGTTTAGGGTTTTGTAGCCCGATCTATGGTCTGGTTCTGTTTCGTGTCGCTGGCACGAGTTTATTTCAAATCTTGTTTTCCCAAAACTTTGCCATCTCCACGGCGTTGTCGGTGGCAGTGCAATGGTCACTTTGACTGCATTTTTTTCATTCGTTTCTCTGAATATACGTAGCAAGAATTCTTTTTAATGATCACAACGCGGCACATTGACAACTGATCGCGTCGGGCGAGTCCTATGGAACAAGCAGGGGAAGTGAAAGTTATTACTAACAAATTGCTTAAATGAAAGTGAAAAAAACCTTACACCTAAAGCATCATGATAGGTAAGAAGGTACTTAGATGAAAATTTTAAGGTAACTTTTATAATAATTTAGGTCAAGTCCGTAAAATTTTCTTAATACGTTTTACGGGATTTAACGTTAGAATACTCACAATTTTTAGCAATAAATGTATGTGTAAAACCACTAGACCGGAAAATGCAATATGAAATATCTAATCAAGCTATTGAGCTGTATTAATCAATGATTAGATAAGTATTTAATCAAGTTATTGACAAGTTAAATACTATAGCAGTAGTAGTATCAAGTTATGTACATAATTAAGTAGGTATTTAATTATGTACATAATTAAGTAGGTACTTAATTATGTACAGACGCCAGCACATCAAGCTACTACAATCTGTCAAATTTCTTTAATAGATTTTCAACTTTATCTCTAGAACATTATGGTTCCAGGGTGATTGTGAAAGTTTTACAGTTTCGGGTAGGTTGACCTGCTGGCGTCTGTCTACATTACGCTATCTACATATTACGTACCTAATATTAATATCAAATTAATGAGATTTTAGATATTAATCTTAGTAAGTAGGTAGGTAGATTGCTACATACCTACTAGTTTGTTAACGCCCAATGAAATAGTGTTAAATGTTAATAACACAATACAAATAAAACTATTTTCACGGATTCTGAGGATATGCTTTATCAGGATCATAGATCCTATAACTTTTTAAGAACATAAAACTGAATAAGTAACTGTACTTCATATATAATAAATAATAATATAAAAAATAAAAAAAGCCTTTTATTTCTTGCATGCACTCTAAAGTTTATGTTAATTTGCTTATTCTAGTGTTAGTTTATTAAATTTATCATTTATTCTCCTTGTTAGCAAGAACCCCGTCTTCACAGGTGAAGGCCTCCTCCAAAGTTAGCCAATTGTCTCGGTCTTGGGCTACTTCTATCCAGTGTGGGCCGGCGACGTTTTTAATTTCATCTTCCCATCTACTCGTAAGTCTTCCTTTGCCCCTTTTGCCGATCGGGCCCTTCCATGACGTCACTCTTCCGGTCCAGTGTTGATCTGGGAGTCAAGCTATATGGCCGGCCCACTTCCATTAAATTTTTTTCGCATATTATAGAGCATCTGTAGCCTTTGTTAGTTTCCTTATTTTTGTATGTATTTTGTTTTGTATTTTCCTAAAACTAAGCAATCATGCTCCTCTCCATTCCTCGTTGACAAGTTCTAATTTTATCCTCTATGTTGTTCGTAATAAGTTTTTGAAAGTTTTATGCCTATACTGAAAGACTCAAGATTTTAGGGATATAATTATAATAAAGTACATGAGAAACCTTACCAGTAGATTTAGTTCTTCAGCTTCAAACTTTCATGAAACTCGAAGAAAGAAGTACAAAGATGTTTTTGTGAGATGAGAAAATAAAGTCGTGTAAGAAGGATAATTTACAAAGCGCTTTAAGCGGTTCATGAATCTTAAACCGCTGAATAAATCATATCCTATAACTTCATAGTAGTTGGTAATCAAACGTTGGGCTTTTTAAAATGAGATAAAAAACCTTTTACAAAAAAAAAAACTTAAATGAATAAATTGTCTTTTAGAAACTTACCTCAAAATGATTACTAAAGAAGACTTTCCTTTTGAGAGATTAGAATAATATTATAACTTCTCAAAAGCTATGACATAGTAACAAACCTTAGGTAGAAAGAAAGAAAGAAAGAAAAAAACGTTTATTTGCGGTAAACATGACGCAAAAAAGAACATAAAAACAAAATAAAGAAAAAAAAACAATAAGAAATGGTTGACATGCGTCACATCCACGCAAAACGGCTACAAAAAAAAAATACATATTACAATACGAAGTATTCATAAGGAATTTATTCCGAAACTGACATTTGGGAATTATATTATCCTCCTACAAATTTAGCAAGACAGGTTGTGTAATAAGCTGATTTAATACCAACATGAAATCGGAAAGCCTTATTAAAATGTCAAGATAAGATTTGGGAAACCTTATAGGGTCGGGTTATTTCTTTGAATTAGAATCATTTTGTAGGCACGCCCACATTGTTTTCCAAAATATTACATACTAGCGACGCGCCCTTGCTTTGCACGGGTACAATCTACTAATTTGGTAAGACATCAAAATCTCTTCTTAAATAAAGTCGCTAAATGATGGTGAAAACCCACGGATGAAAACCGCATCAAAGACCATTGTGTAATTTAGAATTGCTAAACAGGCAGATTTGTAACATCTGTAATTGCAATTGCATGGCATTTGTATTTAAAAAAAGAGAGGGAAGCGCCACGCCAGTCCGCGAAATTCAAATTTTGTTACATTTTTTTGCAATTTGCACGTCATTTTTAATAGTATCCATGTGTCTATATTCTAGTGTTGTTATCCAACATTGTTAAGAATTTTTATGCGACCAGTGACGAAAGACAAGCTAGAGATACATAGTCGTACTACTCGTAGTACGAGTATGTATCTTTCCAGAATCCAACGAATGTGGTTCCTCACAGTCCCAGTGTTCAATCTGTCATTTTATGCAAAAAGTTGCCAATAGAATTTTATTCGAAAGCATGAAGAGCATACATTTATTTAAAAACAAATTAAAGACATACTTATCTATCGAGGAAGGGCTATTACAGTATCGATGAGTTCATGGTAGATATGAGCGCCGCGCCGGCGCGCCGCCGTCGCCGTGAGTTCACGTCGACGCGTCGTCGCCGAGTGGCGCACGCGGCGCGCCGTCGCGCGTCGTCGCGACGTTTCGCAACTAGCTTTTCCGCACGCACGCGCGGCCCGCCCGCATTAGTTCGTCTAGTCGCCTCGCCACGCTCGTCGCTCACTCAGTTGAGTCGAATATTTCACCAAGTGAACGTGTGTTGTTGTTTAGTTTTAACAATGGCAGCAACTTCGACTACTATTGATGTTTATAAAACGAAAATAACTGCGGTGGAGACGTTCTACAGTACTGCAAAGACAGGAAAACTTCTGCCTGCACTGTATGCTCTTACATGCCCAATTTTGAATATACCAGCCAACAGCAGCACGCCCCGTGCGAGAGTCTTTTCCACAGCTGAACTCATGATAACCTCGAAACGTTCACGACTAAATCCTCTGAGGCTAACTAAGATAGTATTTATTTATCCATGACAGCTATGTATTTTGCTTTTTGGTGTAAGTATGTAGGAATAAAGTTACGTCCGTCATATCTTATTATAATTACCTATGTGCTATTGTTATTGAAATTTTGATATTTTATTTTTTCTATATCAAGAGCCAGCAATACCTACTCACTTAGATGATACTACTTTAATTACTTATATATGATTGTTTTATGTTCTTAGTTTTTTACATTATTATAGAATTTACTTAATTAAGTATACATATTTAACAGTTATGTTGATAAATATTTTCTTCTTAGTTTTTATTATATGTATAGATACATTATAGTGATGTGATTAAAAATTAAAAACGCTCAGTGTCTCTTCAACTGAAAATAATGAAATGATTAATTTTCACTAAACGTGATCTCCAGTATTTAGAAGACTGTTAAATTGTATTTAACAAATACGTTCCTATATGGAAAAAATATAAATCTCTCCCTGGTAAAAAAAATATCTAAGGCCCACAGCCGGCCACGCCGCGCCGCCGTGACGCCGCCGCCGCCGTGGAAATTTTCAGGCCACGCCGCCGCCGTGGAATTGGCCATCGGCGCTCATATCTTCATGGATGACATGATTTGTGAATTATTATATGTGTTCGATGATTTTTTTTTTTTGATACAGGGTAATGAATTTATTATTTAAATTTAAAAAAATATTTTTACTGAATTATTGAAAGAAGAAAGAAAGAAAAAACGTTTATTTGCGGTAAACATGACGCAAAAAAGAACAAAACAAAATAAAGAAAAAAAGCAATAAGAAATGGTTGACATGCGTCACATCCACATATTGACATAAGTGACATTCATACATTTGAAACACGTAATAAATTTTAAATATAAATGTAATGTTGTTTTTCATAACTGTATCTAGTATTTTATTATGAAAAAAATGACTTATAACTGAATTAGTTTATTTTATTAATCAAGATAATATTTACATAATATAAGCTAACATTTAAAATAATAACATGCATATGAAGAAAAAAAATCACAGGGCATAAAAAAATTCATAGTGCCCAAAAGGCTGGCAGCATTACCACGTTGTATGGGCGATGTTAATTTCTTATAACTTATGTCGTGGCAGACGTGGGTAGATATTGTAAATATCCATAGAGGAACAACAATGAAGGATGGGGTGATATTTGATCAGCAAAGGGACACAATCATTGGCATTCGATTGATGGGTAAAGTTACTCATTGTGGTGGGAGACTACACGTGGCCAGTTCGATCGATTTAGGATCTGCCGACCGCAAGTCGGTAGTAACACTTTGATCCGGCCTAGCATAGCACGGAGTCACTCAATTTAATAAGAGGCCAGCTTATACGGGTGTTTTTACCATAGACATGCGGCCTATTGTAAGTACATACCTACAAATGTACACAGCGGGGTAATTACGTAACACACTAACTGTAGGAATGGCTTTCATTTTGATGGTTCAACAACATCTCTACGTTATTTACGTTGTTAAGCATACAAATTTTTGGAACATATGAATCAATGGATTAGAAATACTTATCCTTCAAATGATTCAGATTGAAAGTGTGTTATAAACCGAAACAGTTAAGTTTTGCTGTCAATGGCAGGGTCGAGACTAGTATTTTGAGATTGATAAATTCGTTCAGATAATACTTACTCAAGTGAAGCATTTGGTAGGTTTGGTTTATGCTGTGCGGTCACGATAACAGGGCCCCAAGTCTGCTAATTTCAATGTCATGTCCTACTGTTACGATTCAATCGAGAGTATTTAATAATAATAATAATAATAATAATAATTCAATTATCATTGTGACAAAATGCGTATTCTGCTAAAACTTAAATGTGGTGTCAATTGAATTGTAATAGAATCGTAATTGGATTGCAATGGTGTCAGTTGAATATTTCGCGGTGTTGCCTATTAAAATCTACCTCGACACTGAATGAATGAATGAGTTATAGTTTATTATAAATAAAGGATTTTTTTTCATTTCTGTGATTGAATTACGACTCATAATAAATATATTGTCTATAATGAAATGCCTTCCCAAGTAGCATTGCAAGCTGTATACTGTATTTAAGTTGGTTTTTATACTAGAAGCTGCATATTCAGGCTGTATATAGGCTGTTTAAGAGGCCGGCGGAGCCCGCTCGCAAATGCAATTCTAGGCGACGGCAAAATTCGTCCGAAATACTGCTATCTCTGTTTCGCAAAAGTAGGCGAGTGAGGGACACGGTGCGCAGCCGTGTGTGAGTGTATTCATTCATAACGACTAACGATAACGACATAGTATAAAGAGAGGAAGTAGGCTATCTCCGGCACAATCCGCGACATAATTGCCTACTGTCTTAGGGTTGTCACTTTTTGTTAAATTTTAATTCAGTGCCAATAAATGGGCAAGGGTCAGGATGTTGTATTTTTTTCTTGTATTGTCTGGGTACCTAAACGATGATGAAACCTTTCACGATGAAAGAAAGAGCGACGGGCCAGCAGACGGGCGGCGCGGGGCGGTGATGAGCACGAGTAAACGGTAGGTTACTGATAGTACTGTCACCAATTCATTAGTTTAAAGCCCGGCCCTTGCCAAAGATAACACATATCTCTGTATAACTAATTCAGTGATCATTAGTCAATAAAGTTCAACAATGGTTTTCCTAACAAACACAGAAATTTATTCAAGATTCATAGCAGTATTATTTATAAAAAAAAACATCGTAAATCAACATAAAAAAACTAACGCCTGTCTCTTAGACTATAATCAAATTTTTATTCCGCTGTTATGATTCGAACTTTGCTCTATTTATCTGATTCACAATTAGTCAATTACTTATTTTTTAAGTACGATTTTATAACTGTAAGTAGGTACTTAGTTACTATACCTACAATAGGTACTGAGAAATCGGCATGACTAAACATAAACAAAGCAATAGCGGCAAATCAATTATACGTTCTCCTGCGATTATCACACATTTTTCATTCATTTAGCGGTGCCGAAAAGCCGTGACGCGCGAACCTCGTGCGATGTTAGCCCCGTCTGGCGCGCTGCGAAACCCGCCGAGATTTGTGTAAGTGTGCGTGCGGCGACGCATAGATACTTTGGCGCACACATACAAGCCGCGCGCGGTGCGTTTGTATGAAGATAACGTACTTCCTCTCTTTATACTATGATAACGACCTGAAGGCACTGCAAAGCATTTCTATTTATTAGTAAGTAGGTAATTATAATTAGGTATGTTCATTGTTTGCTTTATTTTTGTTGACTACTTTGGGGAATCGTTAGTGAATGTACAGACTAGTAATGCGTTTTTTGGAAATTTCTTTACTATGCCAATATCTCAACATATTAGAATAATTATCTCGAAATCTAGGGCTTGTAGAAAAAATGTCGTCATAAACAAGGTACTTGACAGTTTTTTCAATTATCCTATACAATCTTTTATGATTTTTATTTTTTTATTTACGAAAAAACAAAATTAAATAGGTTATGCAAAAAAATATAAGAATGCAAAGACATGTGACATCTGCCAACCCGCACTGGGCCCGCGTGGTGGATTACGGCCCTCTCCCTCTCACAGAGAGGAGGCCTGTGTCTGTGTCCCAGCAGTGGGAACATTATAGGCTGATTATGTAAGGTTATGCAAAGTATTAGTAAACGACAAATACTCCAATAATTTAATATTTATGCGATGTGCGTATACCACCTAAATGTAAATAACAGCGTTCTGGGGTATGAATAATAAAAATTAAAACCCAAGGATTTCGAATAAACATTTATTTTATTATTTTCATACTTCATAGACATTGGCACATTTATCTATTTTTTAAAATATGAAACGAAACGTGATAAATTCGTGTAGGGTGACTATATAATATCACACCACAACACACAGCAGAACACTGGACAACACCCTACACATCCTCTTACACATCAGACACGTACATTCCCATCTCACACAAATAAGAGGCCCTGCATGCGAACACTACACATACTCTTTTTCTTTTGTTTTTTCCCTTTCTCCAATGCCTAAGTAAGTTAAATTTATTATAAAGACTGTACAAAATTCAAATTAAATTTTATGGCTATAATATATATTATATATAATACTCGAGGGGTTTGGCGCTGATAGTCGAAATACAGGCTCTGCCTAGTTCGACTACAGATGACTATACCATTTATATTATTCCAAATTAGCCTGTTAAAATTTTTTGTAATTTATGTCTTAGTTTCTTCAATAAACATTATTATTATTATTAATATGGAGTAAACCAAATACGAAAAATACAAAACTAGCAGTAATGCCCTTTACACATTATGCCGCAGCTGCAGCGGCACCGCCGCTGCATCATCAACACACGGTGCCGCGGCGGCGAGTTTTGATAAGACCTATCAAAACTCACTGCCGCCGCGGCGCCTTATGCAAGAGTTCATACAAATCCAAGGGTAACCAATACCGCGGCAGCGGCGGCATAATGTGTAAAGGGCCCGAGGAGCGTTTCAGCCGTGTGTATAATTTAGACGTTTTACTGCCCCTTTTTGCTTGTACTGTAGTATCTTAGTAATAGGTAGGTTATACCTACTGTGAGATACATTACAACGTTCGGAGTCCATGTCGGCAACCAAACCAAATCGTAAATAATTATATACAAGTCCGTAGACAAAATAAAGGTCGTAAGAATGTAGGTTACTCGATAGCAAATCACAAGGCAAATCTAAATCCAAGTCCGTAGCATATGTCAATAGTGTCAGAAATATTACAATACAATTATTATTTAGCAAACAAATAAGTACCTACGCACGCACAGCACAGTAAAGTAATCGTCTAACACTGACAACAAAGAAAGTCCCGAACGAGTCGCGAGGAGTCGCGTGTCGGCGTGTATATGCACACACACTAGCGCATCGTGAGTGAGCAGTGCCACCCCGCGTACTCACAATTTCTTGACGCGATAGCACTCAATCCGTAATCCCAAAAATGTTGAATGAAAACTTAATATTTTTCTAATTTTTTTTTTATAATTTGTAACTTGATAATGTTAGCTATGTTTCTGCTCGAACAATATTACGAATATTGTTGTTTTTAATACAGAAAAAATAAGAAGAAAACATGTCATTTACGCTGTCAATATGCGCGAAATGCAATTCGTTTAAATTTCATTTTGGGCAAGAATTTTGGAAAAAAAAATAAACAAGAACCTAGATAAATTCTGTGTAAATCCGAATATCAGCATAATATGTTGGAAATATGCTCGAATTGCAAATGATTTAAGAACTACGTTTGTATGGAGAATTCATCCTCCGCCGGCCTCTTAAGCGCTTAAACAGCCCCTGTAAGTAAAAAAAGGGCCCATATTATACAGCTTTTGTCGTTAGTAGAGCTGTATAGTAGCTGTACAAGCAAAAGAGAAGCTGTACAATAGCTGTATTAAAGCTGTTATTCGGTGTACAAAGAAACCATTATACTACAGATATTATCTTATAATTCTTTTGTAACGAAAAATGTTCTAAATAGGTTTTTGAAGAGGATTACAAAAGAATAAAAATAAAACAAAACTATTTTCGATGACATTATGCGTGTAGTAGAAACGGTCTAATAATGGCGACACTATTATTTAATATTTATTACTAGACTTGTATATCTGATGTTGTTATTTGGTGAATTGAAAGTGCAAATTAAATTTATTGTGAACCTGTGTATGTTTTCCTTCAAAATATTCACGCGCCAGCAAAATAATCGAGCTGACATAAAGAAAAATACTAAATACGGTAAGTAAATGTTTGTTTTTAAGGTTAGAATAAAAAAATAATTTTAAAGTAATAGATATAAGGGCACAGTGATCATTATTCAAGCTGATTATCATGATGCGGCTTAAGGTTTTGTAAAAAAATCCTTTAATTATACTTTAAATTTTGTTATTAAACATTCGAAAATGGCGACAATTAGCTGAGCAGCCTACACGATATTTGGAGAGTATTATAGTCTGAATAGCTGTACTAAGTAAGTTATGGATTACATTGTACAGCTATTGGCTTTTAATCAGATTTATAATAGAATATGTTTATTACTTAGGCTGTATGCATAACTTATAATGCTCTTTAGAGTTACTTAAAGAAATGAAAAACCCTGAGCTCAAAATTACTTTGATCCGTTCCTCACTTTATCAATAATATTTTATTAAAACGCACTTGTGATTTGGCAGTATAGTTCTCCTACACACAAGCCTAATGTTTATTTACTCAGGTAAAAAAGTTGAAAAATTGTTCCAAAAATTGTTAATTTAAACTAAAATATATGTTAACTTGCTATATCACTGTTTGATTTACTCGCAATCGAAGTGAAAAGTAGAGTTTATAACTCGTTCATATAAAATACATTGTTTTGTATGAACATTATTATACCTAAGTAAACTTATTGCAAAGTATTATTAGTGTGTTGTGTATATTATATCTGTTTTACTTTATTTTCAGGAAAATATGCCGTTTAAAATCATAGAAACGTCTTGAAAAATTCTGTGAAGAGGAAACTCAGTAAGAATGAAAGAGCAACTAAAAGGATGAGAACCAAAAAAGATGCGCTTAAAAAAAAATATAGCTGAAAATGAATCAGATCAGGGAAATCGAGAGGAATCAAAATAAAATGGATACAGATGAAAAAGGTAAAATCGACAAAAACGCTACAGGCGAAAAAGAAATTATTGAAGAAGAGGAGGAGGAATCTCTTTGTTAGTTTTACAATAATGAACTTTTATAGGGTGATCTTTTCAAGTGGTTAATTTACTTTTTAAACCTTTCATAGAGAAACACTTAATAATCATGTTAATTTGATTGTCCATTGTCCTTAAGTCACAACGTTTATGTAAATGTTATTTGTTATTAAATTTTGTTTCTACAAGCTTGTTAGTATTTAAGAGAAATACGTAATCTCGTGGCTGTGGTTGTCCCGGAGACTAAAAATTCTATTGTTGTTTTTGTAGCCTTCCTAGTCATGAAAGAGGAGAATCTTCCACCTCTGAAGTGGAGACTAGGAAGAGTCATCGCCATACATCCAGGTACTGATGGAATTGTCCGGGTAGCAGATATAAAGACCTCTACTGGAGTCATCCGGAGGGCCTTCAACAGGATATGCCCATTACCAGAATCGAAGTCTGGTTGAAAGCTCGACTTTCAACGCTCGGGGGAATGTTGGAGCGCACGTACGCACATCATTCATGTGTCACTTTTACTTGTTATTAAAAACTCATACACGTTACATGTGCCTGTTGCCTTTTTATTTAAAACACACTAATTTTCGCACATAATGAAAAAACTTCATTATCAGGTTCCGAAGGTTGTACTAAATCTAAACATTTGATATAACTGTTATGATCATTATTATCACTGTTTAATGTTTTTGCTACAGAACCTTCTTCGTTGGACGTCGATGGAATTGACGCTTGACTGTAGGTTGTCCGATTTATTAATGATTCTCTTGCTTCCTCAATAAATGATGGTTCACTATCATAACTGTTACTTGGTTGATAATTTGTAATATTCAAATATTCCCTTTCAATCCTCCTCTTGACTGCACCAGATCTTTTTCTTTTTTTCCACATGTTGCATTTCTTCACAGTGAAAACATTAATTTTATTCGTCATGCAATCAAGTGACTGTGTCAGTAATACAAACTAAAGCTGTACTATAGCTGTCATTTATTTTTTTAGTTTTAAAACACCCTCATAGACAGAAGTCATAAAACCACTGTATTTAAAATAGTGTACAATTAGAATTACGCCATAAAAATAAGTTTGAGAATGGAGTTTGCATACACCATTGTACAGAAACAAGTATCAAGTGATACTGTAATAACACTTAGAGTTGTAATAAGTAAGTGATCACATGTAAAATACAGCCTGTATACAGCTTTAACGATGAAACCAGATTGAAGTGTCACAAAATACTTAAAGCTGTATAGTAGAATTTTAATATTCTGTTTAAGCACCCCAAGCTTACGCAGATCCCTCAATAAAGATTTTATACAGTTTGCGCTGTATAATAACTCATAAATCACTCTTATAAAGACAAAAGCATTTTATGACACTCTTGTACGTCTCTAAAAGAACTCTAAGTTCTAAATAGGTTGGTATATTGATGTTGAAAACGCTTGTGTGCTGCTTGGGTTCTCGATAGAATAAGACCAAATGTTGTAAAAAACACTACTTATAATACGGGAACTGTGTTGCCAAAGTAAAAAAATTGTTGCTGTCACGGAAATGTCACTTTCAATTCAACCAACTTGTCAAAATATAAAGTGACTGTTGATTGTGTTTTAAATGTTTCTATATAGTACTTGTAAAAAGTTTTTAAAAGTTAAAAACGAGTATTTGCAAAATGACAAATTAAATAAGTAAGTACTTAAAATCTTTGTTAAAGTTAATTCAAATTCGTTGACTGCAATTATTTAATATTTCAATTTGATATTACAAAAATTTTATTTACTTAAAATAGAATAGTTACCTATTCAATACTTAGACAATTTATATCTAAGCACCACCTCATTGTAGCTCGAGATTTGCGACGTTGCCGAGCCAATTCTAATATCGTTGTCGTCGAAGGCGATCATTAGAATTGGCTAAAGCCAAAATACGCCAACGTAAACTTGGTGATGGCCTCATTATTATTTTAAATTAAAACAATTATACAACAATTCAAACGCTACGCGTGACGATCAATCGTGGTTGAATTGTACTTCAATGGTAATATTGTCATTGAGAGACGATTCACATAAATGTCAAATAACGAGCGGACTACCAATAATTGTAAGATCGAGACACAACAGTGACACGATTGAAGAGCAGAATAGCAAATTGTTCAATGGCGATTGAGTGGCAGTTCGATGATATGTCAATGGAACACCATTGATTGGTCTTAAATAAGTAGTAGAATACCAAATGTGCCAAACTATTCAATCGAGATGCAATTGAGATTCATTTGAAGCATTTGTAAATTAGCAGACTTGGGGCCCAGTCCGATTGGTGCCAGGGTTCAGCCATTTTTTGCAGCACTACGTGTCACGGGTTCGATTTACAAGCTGAACAAATATTTTTGTAACCTGCAGATCTTTTATTCAGGCTCTTTGTGTTACCGATGTAGCACATATCCGTAGTGTGAAGTAACTTTTAATAAAATATAAAAATGTCTCTGTTAGTCCCCGGCAACAACAAAAAAGAGCGGCATAAAAGGCTTCCGTATCATAGGTACGCTTCCGTGACGGCGCGCGTCGTCCAAACTTGGTTCGAGTGGTCCGAATGACCCCGGAAGGGATTTTCAAAAAGTTCGACGGGTCAATGTACAAACATTTTTAGAATGAAATCAACTATGTTTTGGCTTGATTCGGGGACGAAGAGGACGAACGAAGCTGGTACAGCAGTTATTACAAGTTGTGTCTTTTATGTATCTATTATTTGTTATTATTAATAATAAAATAAACAATTTTACTAAAAATAGGATAACAATTGGCACGACATACCCTTGATAATAAGGCACTAGATACAAACTTCATCACAAACTTTATTGTTAGCAAACAATCACAAAACACAATTATGAATTAAGTTTAATGTTGTTAAATACTCAAACGAAAAAATGGTCCCTCGGCTAGAATGTTCATTGTTATTCATTTATTTTGATTGTGTACCTATGTTTATGTTTCAAATACGTTATGTATAATGTAAGTGTGATTTAGCAGTTTGCAAATACAGTGCCCTATGAGCACCATTTATAGAATTTTTAACGCAGTTGTAATCATCTTTTGATATTTTGTTCGAAATGGCACATCATAGGTTCGCTAGGCAACATAAGGTACTCAACTGTTATCCGAGCATTCGTAACCTTTGATGTAGATAAATCTGAAACGAGCTTTGATGTGGAAAACCGATAATATTAATCGGGAAGTACTAATCTGTAACACATTTGAGATAAAACGGACCCTTAAAACATTTAATATAATTATTTATTTACTAGCTGCGCCCCGTGGTTTCACTCGCATAAGTTTCGACCCCGTGGGAATATCGGCATAAAAAGTATTCTATATGTTAATCCTGATTATAAACCATCTGTGTGCCAAATTTCAACCTAAACCGTTCAGTACCTAGTTTTTGCGTGAAAGAGTAACAAACGTCCATCCATCCATCCATCCATACAAACTTTCACGTTTATAATATTAGTAGGAAGTAGGATTTTACCAAAAATAATGCAATGGGTTATAACATGGGAGCATCTGTAGCTGAACAAGGACGAGTTCTGTATCTCGTACATTGGTCTACGTGCTCTAGAAGACGTTTTCTTTATTACGTTTCATGATCACTCGTGTGTTTGTCTGTCCGTCTATAACAGCAAATTTGCCACGAATCTAATGAACCGATTGAGTTGAAATGAAAAGGGGAGTGTAACGTAAATAAATTAATTTTGAATACGGGGCCACTTTTGGGCGCCAAATAAGAAAATTAAAAAAGTTTTGTATACTGTTCCATGGGATATCAAATGAAAGGGGTACTGTGTAGCCGGTAGTCGTTGCCCGGAATGTTACCACATCATATATTTTATGTTTATACCATCTTTTTGTAATGTTTATTTTATTTCATATTTTGATTGTTGTTTTTATTTATGTCTAATCGTATGCTGCACTGGTTGACGTCATTACGTCAACGCCGGCTGTCGCTGAAAACCAACGCTGGGGCTCGTCTGTCTCGTATACGGTTTTAGCATTATGCTGAGCGATGGCCGTTTAGCGTGGATGTGACGCATGTTTGCCCTCAACTTGTTATTTTTTTTGGTGTTTGTGTTAAATGTTGTTAAATAAATGTATTTTCTTTCTTTTCTTTTTCTTTTTTTGAGGGTCTTAAACATATTATAAAAAAAAAAATGTATTAAAGTTATTTTCAGAAAATAGGTGAAGATCTACCATTTATTCTCTTTACCACTAATCTCGGAAACTATTGAGACCAATATTAAAAAAAAAAATCGGGCCTTAGTTCTAAACTTGCAGATTACAGAAAAAACCTTTAAAAAGTCCATGGTCTTAAAATAACATGGTAAATCTCTCAATATTGGGCGTATAAACTTACATTTTCATTTGGAATGTTTCGGAAAACATGTTTTTCAATTACAATGTTAAGATTGTTCTCAGGATAACTAACCACGGAATCCTTCATTTTTGCTGGTTTTTTGCTCAAACTCTTTGATTCTTATTTTGCCTGTCCATAAAGGTTGATGTTGGCTTACCAAGTTATTTATTATGACGGATAAATATAAAACATAATATTTCATTCCGGTTAACAGCAGTGATTTATCTAAATAACAGTCTTGATCATAAAAATATAAAGGTATTTTTTCGTTGGCATTAATTTCACTTCCGGTCCATTTATATAACTTTTAGAAACGTATTTCTACGGCCTTTTGTATTAAATTTATACCTTTAAGAATAATGAGATAGGAAGATACCTTCTTTGAGTAAATATTGCCATTCTACCCACACACCACCCACATATGTTTAGCCTACCTACCTACCGAATTTTCCTTTCCGTGGCATTTGTTTTTCACCTTACCTAATCATCTACTTTAATATTCCAAACGCATTTCACGCCCTTTACCTGCTAGTAAATTCGATTACATTCTTCAAATTTTCTTGCCAAGTTTCAAATTGGATGAATTGCTTGCAAATACGAGTATATCAGTGGGTCAAGCCGGCTTGCTTACACGGGGCGAAAATCTGATTGAACTTCCTAAACCGGTCATCTAGATGAACGATTCGCTAAGTCCCTCTGAACTTTATACGGACCTATGAATACAGCAATACTTTAACAGTACAGTAAAGTAACGGGATGAATACCTTACAGTTACGCAAAATATGTTTTCTCGTGAAATAAAAATGGCAACTTCGAGAAAAGACCTATTCCATTATAGTTTGGTTGCGATAATACTAAGTTAGTAACACTATAAAAAACAAAAAAATCTCTTAATAATTTAGGAGGAAATCGCTTTTGAATCTTGCGTAAGCGTAAGGTATTTATGCTCGTGACAATACGTTCCCAAAAAAGCGAGTGAACTTTGAAACGTACAGAATATTCGTGTCAGTCCAACAGCCGTCGATATTGTAAATAGCAAGCTGTATTCATATGTTTTATAGCTGTAATAAAATACGAACGGCAGCTATGCAGTTACTGTTTCAGGTATTAAATTTCAGTGAGTTGTGCTCTTGTGAGCCTGTCAAATTATAACACATGTCGCGCTTAGAACATGGAGGTAATTACTGCAGCTTTGACTTAGTGTAGTGCCTTTATAACTGCTAATAACCAGTACGCCTGCTGCTTCTAAATAGCAAGTCGTTCCATTCCAACTAACCGAGCTAATGTTATTTTTATAATTCAATCAGTAAAGTTGCTTATACAGCAAAAGACACAGTTTCGACTGTAACTTTCAGGGGCGTCACTGAATTCCCGAAACCAATACTGGGTCACAAAAAATATGTCAAAAAAAAGAACTGTCAAAGTGCTTTTTTTGTACAACATACATTGTACTCGTATGTACTGAAAAATCTAGCAAGGCGCAGTGATGATAGGTGGAGTAAGACTGTGGCAGAGTGGCGTCCAAGGAATGAAAGACGAGATGTCGGTCGTCCGGCAGTGAGATGGGCAGACGACATTGTTGCACATCCTGAATGAGGGTGGCACAGGAGCATGGGGATTGGCACAAGAAAAAACAGGCCTACGCCCAGCAGTGGGCGAAGTCGGACAGTGGATGATGATGATGACCGAAAAATCTTCGATAAGTTGGTCGGGGCTTAAATCATACATACAATTTAAAAGGACAAACAATTGTAAGAACAAAAGTTGTGTACTCAAATACACAACTTTTCTACCTATCTGCCAAGTATGTAAGAGCAAATGAAGTGTAAATGCTTGTTTTCCTACTTTCTGATACGTAAGTACTTGATTTATTTTCGTTGTTCTGTAGTATCGGCCTGTAACATATTGCAAATAATAGGTCCTACTGAATGTAATGTGTTAGAAAAGTTACAGTACTATTAGTTTCGGTCATCTGCCGGCCGCTGGTGTGTGTAACGATCTTTAAATATTTATGTACCAATCTATCTAGGCTCAGTTTTAACCAGTTCTATAGAAAGCGGCCATTTTACGTAATTTCGATTAGGTATATTGAAGATTTATCGGTCTGCATTTTCGGAGAAAGGGTGCCAAGCGAAAATGTAGCTAGGTATTAAGGCTAGGCTTTATAAGTGTTTAAAGGCTTCAATTCAGTTTAAACGAGCGATTGATCACGCGATCCAACGTTTCTCTAAACGAAGTAATTTTAGTTAATTTCCGAAAATTCTTGAACGGTCTTTTAGTTTTGCCTTTGTTTCTAATTAATGCCAAGAATGTATACTAATACATAATATCTAAGATTTCGGCATCTCAATGACTATCATAACAAACAGCTACTGTGTTTATAGAAACTTGACCATATCGGGCGATTTGAGGACAGGCTAACAGTCCATAATTTTAGTTTAATCTTTAAGAGTGTACCGTTTATATTCAATTAACTGTAACACTTTCTGTCTTCATAAGGCAGTGAATGGCGTGGGTTAGAGTGTAGCACCTAGTCACCCACGTGACGTGGTAATAGTTTCACTAACGAGGTATAATAGATGTTACAGACGTTAGCCGAGATAACTCTCACCAGGTTATTGGGTCAGGAGTATTGTTAGATCCTTTAGTCATCGGTTTTTAGTCGCCGTCCACGCAGAGATAAACGTATAATTCTACTTGGGTGGTCTCGCTCTTACCAGTTTTTTTTTTTTTTTGTGTAAGCCCCAAAAATAGAGTTGTCGAAGCAATATAAATTACGATATGACATAATGAGAGCAGTGGTGGCCCAGTGGTACGAGTTGTAAGTCGTGGGTTCGAATCCAGGTCTTAACTTTGTGTAAATAATTTCATCACCACTGCTCTCAAAACGATGAAGGAAAACATCGTGATGAAACCAGCATGTCCTAGACCAAAAATTCGAAGACATGTGACATCTATCAACCTGCACTGGGCCCGCGTGGTGGATTGAGGCCCACTTCCTCTCAAAAAGAGAAAGGCCTGTGTCCCAACAGTGGGAACATTATAGGCTGATTATGCTATGACATAATTATGAGGCTGTTGACAGATGTGATTAAAAACTGCTTCTTCATCCTATAGCAGTTTACTGTTGGACACATGCCTCTCAGATACATTTCCAATAGAATAGAATAGAATACTCTTTATTGTACAGACGCCAGCACATCAAGCTACTACAATCTGTCAAATTTCTTTAATAGATTTTCAACTTTATCATTAAAGCAATAAGGTTCAAGGTTGATTGGGAAAATTTGACAGTTTCGGGTAGCTTGACCTGCTGGCGTCTGTACACCATACAAATTACACAACATAAATATATAAAATTTTACAACGGGTGACACAATGGGCGGTCTTATCGCTAAGAGCGATATTTTAAAGACAACCTTTCGATGGATGGAAAGTTAAGGAGAGACAAATATAGTAGGTAGTCTCTGTCACCATTTACATTATACCATTAATATATACATAAAGTATATTATATAAGTAAAATTAGTATCTAAATCCTACTATATAATAATATTATAAACGTGAAAGTTTGTATGGATGGATGGATGGATGGTTGTTACTCTTTCACGCGAAAACTACTGAACGGATTGGGATGAAATTTGGCACACGAAATGGTTTATTTATTATTATTTATTTATTTTATTGTCTTTGGGTGGCTTACAGCTATCAAATACAGAAGTAGTAGTGAGGTAATGACCAGGAATAACATACAGGATACTTTTTATCCCGATATTCCCACGGGATCGAAACTTATGCGGGTGAACCGCGGGGCGTAGCTAGTCCAGCCATAAACTGAGCATATGTCTATCACAGCAGGATTAAGTCACAATAGGATCAAGTTATGAATACGTTATTATGTTCATAGGTCAGCGCTGGGCGTACGCTGACTGGCAGGTTGGTAATCGCTGAGCTGTTTTCACGCACCGCTGATTTTTATCAAGCGTATAATTTTCACAAAGCGTTGATTGCTTAGATAAGATTTCACATGCTTTAGTTAAGGGCCTATACCTATATAAGGTTTTGTTTAATATTTATTTACTGGAGAAACTTCTAATACTAAATAAACTAACGAACGATTAAAATAAACATTATAGGGGTGTATTTATAAACGATGATTAAAGTTAAGCGACGTTTACACGTCAGTAATGTATGTGTGGTCATCATATGTCCCTATACATATTGTAGTCTTTGTGTATGGTTAAACAGTCGCTAATCACTACTTAAGTTTAAGCAACGATTATGAATAAAGGGGAGTATTTATATTCTAAACTAACTAAAATATGGCGTCAAAAAATTCCTCCGCATCGCTGTCGACTAGTAATGTACCCAAGAGACGGCCATGTTGTATGGCAATACTTAGCCTCTGGCCAGGGTAAAAGCCAGCCCTTGGGTCCCGAGAAGTGTCAACCAGCCATTAGTAGATTTCTTTGAACAAACCATTAGCACTCGGTCCGCATGGCCCGAGGGTTTCAACCCCAAACGGGTCGAAAATATAAAATATTTACACCGCTTCAGGTTTTCTGCAGCCGCAGCAACAGCGCCAGCAGAGCACGCCGAATAGAAAGCCTATATGTATAATATGTAAGTACATATGTATGTTTTTGTAAGAACGACCGACGCGTGAGTTCTAAACAGCCGGGAGCCAGAAATATTCACAGGGCAACATAACATTTTGTTGAAAGTATTTATAAAAAAGTGCGTTTTCACCGAGGTAGTCAATGCATGTATGCATTTTTGATGCTGAAATTGTACCACAATGCGTCTGACTGAAGTGATATTTCAGCGTGTTTGTATGGAGAATGTGTGGGTGGAAGTGTAAACATGTGCAAAGGTATACAAACAGCGCCAGTGTGGATGTATCGGGTACATAGTATTATTTTTGTTTCGAAAAACGTTTCGTGAAAATATCGTGTGAACAGGCCCTTAACAGTACATGGTCGTATTTTATTTCCAGCTCGTTACGTTCGTTTGTTTTAGAACTACGGCCTGTGATTATAGTACATAAGACGTCCATTTTAATTGTATGTTACTGAAGTGTAAACTTTAGTTACACAAACAAGTTTATAATGGATATTATAATTAAGAGTTAGGGTCTTAACTCACACGTTGCTTAAATTTAAATTACAAACCGCTGTATGGACTTATGGAGTTTTAGACGGTTCATGGCCATGTCCATACTCTGAAAATATTTTTTTAAATTTATCAAGTAAAAACAATAAATTTTTCACCGACACCCAAATTACATAACACACTCATGTATAGCCATAGCTGTTAGTTAGACAATATGAAAAGTATATTACTTCATGTGCTTTTGAAATTCATCTCCTCGACAACGCACATGCATTGGAAAGCTAATGAAAACAAAAGAAAGCGGTTGAGAATCTTTTGAAACCTGAGGGGCAATTCTGGTAAATTTAAGAACGTTCACAGTCTGCTCTCAGTCTCAATCTGTCAAAAATACGTCAAATTTCCCTACATTTTGACATTTGTTTGTCACCGAGATGAGACTGCGACTAGATTTTGTCGTTTCGTATCGTTTTAAATAGCGAGAATTGGCCTGCTGTTCAAAATAAAATTAAAAAAATATGAAATAGAGAACTTAAATTTATTTAAGATACACAATAAACATAGGTACAGAATAAAATTGTAGTAACAGTATTTTGTGCCTAGCGGCTACGCCAAATAGGTCCAGTTTAGCATAAATGCTCGAAAATCTGACGCTGGTTTTCAACTGAACCTCAGTAAATTTCTGACTTGGCTGGACAAACATGATAACAATGTGTTCTATTTCCATTCATTCTATGCAATATTATGATTAATGTAATCTACATATGTACATACGATATATATAAAATTCAAAGTCCTGACTGACTGACTGACTAATACATCAACGCACAGCCTAAACCGCTGGTCCTAGAGACATGAAATTTGGAGGGCGTATTCTTCGTGAAGAGTAGGTATCCACTAAGAAAGGGTTTTTCGAAATTCCACCACTAAGAGGGTGAAATGGGGGGATTTTGTTTGTATGGAAATTCTTATTCCTTGAGTTAATAAACTTGAAACTTGGCACCAATACTAATCTAAGTAAATTATGAAGTTTGCCATTTTATGTTTTTGGGGTGTTTAAAATTTTGTATAGAAGAATTTTAGCGCGCGGTTCGATTAACACTAAACTCAGTATTTATACCTAGGATCGAAAGTAAAGAATAATGTGTATCAGGGTTTTTCGAAAATTACCCCTGACGGGCTGAAAAGGGATAGTAAATTTTACAGGGGAAGATTTTACTGCATGGCTTGATTAACTCGAAAATTCGTGTAAATATTTTTGACAGAAAATAATTAATAATAAGTAATGCAAAGTTGTCGAAAAATTACCCCTGACGGGGCAAAAAGGGCTAATTCGATTTTTAAGGGGAGGATTTGAACTAGAAACTGTATGTTACATTTACACACCTAAACCACTGATCTTCTGATTTGGCAAAGAGATAGATGACATCCTGGGGAAGGACATACTTTTTATCCTGGGAGCACGTTCCCGTGGGATGATTCTCACATACACGCGGGCGAAGCCGTCGGCGGAAGCTAGTTAATTATAATACTGTGTGTAACAAGGTAAAGTCAAGCATTTCTTCAGTTTTCAGTATAAAATCAGAACTTAAAAGTTCAAGAGTGTTTCAAGCTTCAAGTGCGAACGAAGTAGAAAAACAAATAATGGAACACTCTTCAGTAGGTAACATTTACAATGAGCTGTATTCTGTTCTCACTCAAATTCCGGGAACACAGGCAGCAGAGAGTAAGTACTTACAGTGAATCGAGAACAGCATACTTTGTCGCATAATGAAGTAGCAGGTATCAAAAGCAGCTTTTGTAATTTAACACAACTCATGTAAGGATTTACTTAATAATTAACTGTGCTTATTTTTTATAGGCGTTACAGCTGGACTCAAAGCTAATGGCGGCTCGTAACATGAGGCGAGTTGCTGTGTAACAAATGCACGTGTTAGCGGGGGTGAGGGGTGAGGTACTGTGCAGCGAGTAGCGCACTCCACGCCCACCATAAAGTTTTGAATCGGGCTGTACCTCATTTAGAATTTACGTAATAGACGTATTATGTAAATTTTAAATGAGGTACAGTCCGATTCAAGCTTAAGGAGACCGCCTTTTAGTTTATTTCTATTGGTGTCCAAAAATATAGTGTGGGTAAATTACCGTACCAGTTTACGTTTCCTAATTAAAAATAAACTTGTAACTTTCAAGCAGTAAATTTAAATAAGCTTATGGGCTAATGGTATTCGCAAAAGGGAGGGAGAGCTAAATAATGCAACTCTTGACACTTGGCATTTCATAAGTACCTACCTAGTATTTTTAACGAAATTATTTCGCTTTATATTTGAATTGATATTGACATAGGAATAAAAACAATATGGACGATTTTCATAAAAAAAAACTAGGTAAGTACCTATTTACTTAGCTATAACTCGGCAGGAACGAAGTTCAAAATAAAAATCCAAGATGACGGCTGCGAATGTTTGAAACTTTTTGCAGGCGTCATCTTGGATTTTCATTTTCAAGAGTGCTGAAGCCGATTGTGAAGATAATTCTTGAGGGGCTTCAGCACCCTCGAAAACCATGGAAACTATCCCTCTCTCTCTCAGACTCTCTTTATTATTTATGTAATAAAAAGTAGCATGGAGGGGGCATAACGCTCTTTCGTTACGTGACGATTTCTCCATGTTTATCCTACCGTAAGCTCCGTTAAAGAACTTCGTTCCTAAAAAATCTAAGAAGTTCTTGAAGACTTCTGTACCTGTTCGCCAAAGTGACTGAACTCTTCAGTTTATATAAGCCACTGTCCTTTCATTATAGAAGAACTTCACCAAAGTTTAACACCAAGTTATGAATATTATACTTAAATGAGAAAGTTAGAATTTACGTTACTTTGTTACTCAATCTCTCTGTAGCAGCGGTTGGACGGATTGAAATCAAATGCTAGACACAGGTAGAATTCTGAATTACTGAACTGTCGAAAAGTTTCCAGACGGGCGGAGTCGCACGCGCAGACCGTACTTAAGAACTAATGTTTACTTTAATTAGCATAAAACCACATGTATTGAACATGTAATGTTATTCGACTGGTGAGTACAGTGACGCCGATGCACTTCTTTTTCTGTCTGACATCAATACATATTAATTAAAATAAGTGCATTAATTACTTATATGCAGGCAGTCATGCATATGTTGCAGCCAACTGGTTTAATTAGCCGTTTAGTTAACCGCCTAGCCTTTTAACTGTGGCCGTTCAACTAATGGTCTGAATCATATTCAATAAATTAGGTTGGAACTGTAACCAATCACGTGCGAGTCGAATTGATCCCAGTAACTAAGCTAAGGCACCCCGACCAAATGGGTTATGTTAGAAGTGTGATCAACCGCATGCGAGCCGAGAGAGCTTCCAATGGCCAGTTGACTAAACCAGTTGGCCACGACACATATATTACATATACATGACAAATCCGTGATATGTATCTTGTTACAGCTGTAGCGGTATCTACAACGTGTTGCTGTAACAAGATAAGTAGGTACTTACTTGTCACGGATTTGACGCTTTTCACATACGAATACCGATTAACTTATCAAGCTTATACAAATTTCAATTTAACTATCTGTTAATTTGAACAGATTGAATACGACACGTGCCCGATACCCGTGTAACGTCTAGCTTACGTAATATCTAGGCATTAGGTAATCAGTGGCATCGGCGACACGGTTCATTAAGAGTAGGTCGTTAAACAGTCAATATGAAATATCTTCTAGTGTGTGATTCAACAGGCCACGATAGTCGACAAGATACGAGTATATGTCACGGTTTTAAATATTTCCATCCACAGTAGTACTACATTTTACACAGTTTTTTTGGGATATTTTCCATAACAAACGGATCAACTATGAGGCGGAAAAAAATATTCTACGTATGGCGATACTTCAATGCACGTTTGATGGGTCCTGTGTTGTAATTGCGTAACACACTAACAGTAGGAATGGCTTTCTTCTTTTAACAGTTCAACAATATTCATTGCGCTATTTACGTTTTATTGCGTATTTGCGTTGTTGAGAAGACAATTTTTTTGAACATACGAAGCAATGGGTTAGCAATATCCTTGAAAATGATTCAGATTGTGATTGAAATTACGCAATTAGGGTGGTGTATCCGTGTATGGGAAATCAATTCTGTTGCCACGTTGTTGATTGACAAATATTTTAACCATGGTATGAGCTATTCTCCTAGTGTTCTGTCTGATACGAAACAAGAAAAAGAAGGCGAAATTAATTTCTGTGGGTTGTCTATAGGTACTATACTTAATACTCAATTCTTTATTGCATTCCACAATGTAAGCTTAGATGGTAAATATTTTCCAAAAGAAACAATCATGGACCCTGTCGGGCACAGCAAAAGAAAGATATGTGGAGAAGAGGACTTCTCTTTTACGTATCTTATAATCTAACATTCTAACTTATTCTAAACATACTTTTAGAACAATAATTAATTTATAATAATAATAATATAACATTTTGCTTATTATATACTTGTACTTGTTATGTGTTTCAAGGATTTATCATTTAAATATTCGTTGACACTATAATAACATTTGCTTATAAATAGCTGTTGTAATTTGTTCGTAAAAAGACGGAGTTATTTTCTTTTCTCATAAATTCGGGTAACAAATTGTAAATTTTTATTGACATAACTACAGGGATTGTTAAGTGTATTTTTAAAGGGGATGTTGGTATGTTGAGTCGTGTTTTGTGTCGGAGTGTGTATCTTGTTTATATGTCTTCTCGTCTAGTGTAAAAGTCTTTGTGTTTGTGAGCGAACTTGCATATTTTAAGTATATATAAACAAGGCAGAGTTAAAATATTCAGATTTACGAAATGGTGTTTTTAGGTATAGTATGTAACGAGGGCAGTTTTTTGACTTCACGAAAAGCGTATAAACATTTTAAGTTCAGATTTTATTTTTTGTACGTGTGACTTCCAATTTATATTCTTGTCTTGCCTAATAATGTGAATTCACCGACTGTTTTTAATGTATGATTATTATAGGAAAACAATACATTTAGAGGATTCTTTTGGTGGGGATGTAAAGTTATTTTGTATATTTGAGATAATTTAATTCTTATGGTTATTATTTGGATAAAGATTAGGTTTATGTTGCCATGGCATTGGGTGAGAATACACCCAGGTAAGCACCTACCTGGGTGTATTCTCACCAAATGCCATGTACACCCCTGCCCAACCCTTCGGGGAAACAAGGCGTGATTTAATGTTCTTCTTCTTCTTCGTGTAGCTGGCACGACTGAATTTCAAATCTTGTTGGTCAATGTTATTAACTTCTAGGTTTTAGGCAGGTTACTACTCATTTTGTTTATTTGAGATAATTTAATTCTTTAAAAATTAAATTGTCTCTTATTAATTACAATTTTGTAGTAGTCCAACACTGGAAAGTGGAAATTCCATATGTAGAACTATTGCGGTGGCCCGTGGTCAGCAGTAAATGCCGACAGTTAATTAGCTAGGATACAATATCTAGTAATATGCAACCCACTCAGTAGGTGGGAATTTGGCTACTAATGCGGTTTACACGGGTCGATTTCTAGCACAACAAGAATTATACTAATCGGCCGTGTAAATATAAAATCGTACAAGCCGCAGGTGACTAGAACGGCTGTTATAGTACCTAGTGCGGCCGCAAGTGATAGTCGTTCACCAAAATAAAGGAGCATTGTTTTTGTAACAGAATACCAAATTTCGATTCGATCGGACCTATGGAAGATACTCACATCCACGCCGAAGTGATTTTGTTGAATCATAGCTAAGAACACTCATTCAAGTCACCTTTCAAACAACATAAAAATCTAAATCGATTCAGCCGTTTGGGAGCTACGTTGCCACAGAGAGACACACAGATATACACGTTATACTAAGCAACCATCTTTTTCCGTTGGGGGTTTAAAACGAATAAACAAATGGCAATCGACTGCCTAATGATGTGGCATTATGGCGATTGTGACGCGATTTGGTAGATAACTATATACGTGTGGCGAAAATCGACCCGTGGGAATGTGTTAAAACGGTTGTTTTTCCCTATTGAACTGCACGTAATTGCTGTATTTCGCGATGTAATTGGAACGTGTGTGGACTATTCGCTACCCGGTAACATTGACACTCCATTTAACCACAGTTTTGCAGTAATTCACACACAATTTCTTTGATGCATGTCTGACCAGCACTTCGATGAGCATACATTACATACATTGTACCTTTTTTTTTTTGTCGCTGAGAAATGCTTTATGCATCCCCGCCTCCCGGGGGACGAGACGGGGTATGTGGGACTCCCTGTCGGAATGACAGTATACCCACTAAAACTCAGCGGTGTTCCCGCGTCGCCGTGATGGGAGGGCCATGGGAAACCGGCATAGCCTTTACTTCCACAGCCCTCCCGGCGCACGCCCGCCTAGATGGTATGGCGGGCCCCGCATGCCCCCCAGGTTGGGGGGCTACGGGAATGGCCGGGAACACCTGGCCATTCCCGTCCCATAAGGTGGAGGCCTGTGCAAAACAGGCAACGGTGCCCCCGCACCCGTTGCCTGCTGGCCTCCACGCCCGCCTGACAGGCGGGCCCCGCATGCCCCCCGCGTTGGGGGAGCTACGGCCGCAGAGGATAGGGAGAGCGGCAACGAAACACTGACACTCCTCTTCCCCTGCGGCCCCGCCGCGTCCGCCATCTCACGGTGGCGGCCCCGTCAAGGCCGCGGAAGGAAGGGAGAACCCCTCCCGCCGCGGCCTCTGTCCTCAGCCGCAATGTCTCCCTCACGGGGGACATCGCGGCCCGCCTCAGGTAGGTCGCGATGTCGCGGCACCGCAACCTACCCGTGGGCCGCTACGTCGGGCTAAACCGCACAGCCCGGACGAGCGGCCCCCGCTGGGGTTCCTCTTAGCTTCACCGTGGCCCAGCTCGCCACGGCTACTGAGCCCCCCCGCCTCGACAATGCGGGAACCCACCGGGGGGGCATACATTGTACCTAAGTTAACTAACTGCTTACTGCTATGCGTCTAAATGCTGAGTGGTCGGATTGAGGAAGAAGGCGTAAATTATTTATTACTAGCTGACCCGGCGAACGTGTTGTACCGCTCCAGAGTCAAAAAGAGTATGAGAAAATCTTAATTTTTTTTCGTGAATTTTTCCCATGTTTTAATAGTTATTCTGCTATTCGGAGTGGAGATAATCCAACAAATCAAAGATTATAATAATCGGTCCAGCCGTTCTCGAGTTATAAATGGTGTATCTAACCCGACTTTATATAAATATATAAGATTTTACGGTTGTACGAGTATCTTATACTTGTATAAATTTGACTTATATCTAAAAGTAATGATGTGGCTTGTAGGAATGTAAGAATCTTTTACCGATAAATTATCATGACATCGATCAGAGGTTGTTTTAAGCTTTTTCATTTGATCTAGGTATTCTTATGAATAAAATGGTAAGATTAACTTTCGACGAAAAAAAAACGAGTTCGCGATACTTAGGGCTGATTTTTCAATCATCTGTTTACTTCCTCTTCGAGGAATAAATTTTTGAAATTTTGACAGTTATTTCATACTAGCTTCTGCCCGCGGCTTCGCCCGCGTGGATGTCGGAAATTATCCCACGGGAACGTGCTATCCTAATAAAAAGTATGTCCTTCCCTAGGATGCCATCTATCTCTTTGCCAAATCAGAAGTTCAGTGGTTTACGTGTGAAAATGTAACATACAGTTTCAAGATTGACTGAGTTTCGAGTTAATTGGACCGCGCATTCAATTACTTCCACACAAACTTCAAGACCCCCATATCCTCCTTTGAGGGGTAGTTTTGAAAAACTTATAATAATAAACTTTATTACTTACTTAGGCGAGTATTCTTGCCAAGTTTCAATGCCGATCATTCTAATACCTGCTTGCTAGCTACATACCTGCTACATATTCAACAACCAAACATACCACAACACATACAACAAAAACCAACAAGGTAACATATTCAAAAACCAATAAGGTAACATAGAACGTATTAATCAGTCAGTAATTAAGCTAGGTAGTAGCTAGCAAGCAGGTATTAGAATGATCGGCATTGCCGATTAGTCGGCCGACTAATCGGCATTTTGAAAACCGATTAGTCGGCTAGTCGGTTAGTCGGCGAATACTATATGTAGTCGGCCCATCTCTAATCTTAAGATAAAATATTACAGTATCTTAGCCGTGTGCAGAACTCCACTGCGGGTAACATAACCTACGACAAACTTATTATATGCGGTTGGTACAGTAATCGGGTCTAGGGATCGAACCGCAAAATTAAGTTTGTTTTTTATTGTGTATACTTTTCCGGGATAAAAAGTACCCAGTGTGGTGCCCAGGATATTAAAGAATAATTATACCAAGTTTCATCGTAATCGAACCGGTAGGCGTCGAGCGTGATTCAGTATTCACGCGCGATGGCTTATTATTAGCGTATTTCATGTATAACTTTGGTGTTTCTATACCGATTTCTATGATTCTTTTTTATGGAATAGTTAATAATGTTAAATTTTTTAATTAGGGATGACTGAGAGTGTTATAAACGTAAGAGTAGACAAATATAATCAGAATGCTTCGAACTGCTAAGCTATCGGGAGTTACACGTGTTATTGTGAGTCAACCATAAAAGATAGACATATGCTGTCGTGGGATATTTTTTATACAATTTTATGGAGAACATTTCCGTCGTACATGATTTCTGTCGAGCTTTAACCATTAAGGTTGCACACGCTACGGAAGCTTGAAAAATGGAGTAACTTCTCCCGTTTTCCCAACATTTCCCTTCACTGCTCTGCTCCTTTTGATTGTAGCGTGATGAAAAGTATACTATAACCAGCTTAGGAGTATGACAAATAATTGTACCAAGTTTCGTTAAAATCCGTCGAGTAGTTTTTGTTTCTATAGCGGTTATACAGACAGACAAAAATTTTACTGATTGTATTTTTGGCATCAGTATCGATCCCTAATCACCCCCTGATAGTTATTTTGGAAATATATTTCATGTACAGAATTGACCTCTCTACAGATTTATTGTAAGTATAGACGAAGAAGATAAAAACTGTCAACCGTCAATTTTATTACTCGAACTAGCTTCTGCCAGCGGCTTCGCCCGCGTGGATGTCGGAAATTATCCCACGGGAACGTGCTACCCTAATAAAAAGTATGTCCTTCCCTAGGATACCATCTATCTCTTTGCCAAATCAGAAGTTCAGTGGTTTACGTGTGAAAATGTAACATACAGTTTCAAGTTTAAATCCACCCCTTAAAAACTGAATTACCCCTTTTTGCCCCGTCAGGGGTCAATTTTCGACTACTTTACATAATTATTATTTATTATTTTCTGTCAAAACTATTAATACTGAGTTTCGAGTTAATTGGACCGCGCATTCAATTACTTCCACACAAACTTCAAGACCCCTATATCCCCCTTTGAGGGGTAGTTTTGAAAAACTTTATTACTTACTTAGGCGAGTATTCTTGCCAAGTTTCAAGTTTATTAACCTAATAAAGACGATTTTTCATATAAACTGTATCCCTGCTTTTTAACCCCACAGGGGTGGAATTAAAAAAAAATCGTTTGGGATGTATTTATAACTTGACTTAAAGATTATTTATACTAATTTTCGAGCTAATCAAGCCATGCAGTAAAATCCTCCCCTGTAAAATTGACTACCCCTTTTCAGCCCGTCACTGGTAATTTTCGAAAAACTATTTTCTTTACTTTCGATCGTAGGTATAAATAGTGAGTTTCGAGATAATCGGACCGCGCGCTAAAATTCTTCCATACAAAGTTTGAAACACCCCAATCCCTTTTTAGTTTAGAAAAACATAAAATGACAAACTTCATAATTTACTTAGATTAGTATTGGTGCCAAGTTTTAAGTTTATTAACTCAAGGAATAAGATTTTCCATGCAAACAAAATACCCCCATTTCACCCTCTTAGGGGTGGAATTTTGTAAAACCCTTTCTTAGTGGATACCTACTCTTCACTAAGAACACACCTTCCAAATTTCAAGTCTCTAGGACCAGCGGTTTAGGCTGTGCGTTGATATATCAGTCAGTCAGTGAGTCAGGACTTTGAATTTCTGCCAGGGTAGCGGGATCGTCCGAAAGGGTTACCGCTGCCCTGGAACATAAAGGGCTAAGGAAGGAACACGGGTGGGTTTTAGTCAGTAAGAGTCTGACACTCCCTTCCGCTCCACCCAGAGTGGGAGGGGTCATTTGATGATTTCCCATCCTCAAAAAAAAGGACTGAATTTAATATATATATATAGATTTTAAATCTAAAGTTACAGTCTTGAAACATATTCAAAAACCAATAAGGTAACATAGAACGTATTAATCAGTCAGTAATTAAGCTAGGTAGTAGCTAGCAAGTAGGTATTAGAATAATCGGCATTTTGAAAACCGATTAGTCGGCTAGTTGATTAGTCGGCTAGTCGGTTAGTCGGCAAATACTATATGTAGTCGGCCCATCTCTAATCTTAATATAAAATATTACAGTATCTTAGCCGTGTGCAGAACTCCACTACGGGTGACATAACCTACGACAAACTTATTATTTGCGGTTGGTACAGTAATCGGGTCTAGGGATCGAACCGCAAAATTAAGTTTGTATTTTATTGTGTATACTTTTCCGGGATAAAAAGTACCCAGTGTGGTGCCCAGGATATTAAAGAATAATTATACCAAGTTTCATCGTAATCGAACCGGTAGGCGTCGAGCGTGATTCAGTATTCACGCGCGATGGTGTGTATTATTAGTGTATTTCATGTATAACTTTGGTGTTTCTATACCGATTTCTATGATTCTTTTTTATGGAATAGTTAATTATGTTAACTTTTTTAATTAGGGATGACTGAGAGTGTTATAAACGTAAGAGTAGACAAATATAATCAGAATGCTTCGAACTGCTAAACTATCGGGAGTTACACGTGTTATTGTGAGTAAACCATAAAAGATAGACATATGCTGTCCTGGGATATTTTTTATATAATTTTAAGGAGAATATTTCCGTCATACATGATTTCTATGTAGCTTTACCATTAAGGTTGCACACGCGACGAAAGCTTAAAAAATGGAGTAACTTCTCCCGTTTTCCAAACATTTCCCTTCACTGCTCTGCTCCTATTGATAGTAGCGTGATGAAAAGTATACTATAACCAGCTCAGGAGTATGAAAAATAATTGTACCAAGTTTCGTTAAAATCCGTCGAGTAGTTTTTGTTTCTATAACGGTTATACAGACAGACAGACAGACAGACAGACAGACAAAAATTTTACTGATTACATTTTTGGCATTAGTATCGATCCCTAATCACCCCCTGATAGTTATTTTGGAAATATATTTCATGTACAGAATTGACCTCTCTACAGATTTATTATAAGTATAGATATATATATATATAGATAGAAGATAAAATTTCATCTGGTGATGGAAAAATCAGCTCTTAGAACAAATGTATAATGGATTGAGCGAAACATGTTGAATGAAACAAATGAAAAAGTACTTCGAAGTTTTAGCAACTTTTGGCAAAAAAAACCGAAATATTTAATTCTATAAAGGCAGATTTTACAATCCTCAAATAATTTTTATCTGAGGAATAAAAACTGCGGATTGACAGCTTTTGTATAAAAAAAAAATACGCCAAACCGCCATACTACTTTTTCAGATAAAAGTTATTTGGTGATTGAAAAATGCGCCCTAAGTATTGTACGTGAGGTACATAACGGGAAAGATTTTATGATTTATTATAAACCATCTTCATTATTTCAAATAAATAAGAAACTGAAGCCTCTAACGTTTCCCAGAGTCATAATTATCTAGTAAAGGAGTGGTGTTACTGGTCGTAAATCTTGCATGAAATTCTAACCAGTGCTAACTTATTGGCCTAGTACTAGTTAGATCGCAAATGTAGTTTAGCGCAAGTAAATCAAAACTTTGATTAATATGCATTTTATGTTGGAATCTTGATTTATCAGATTTGATTTAAATAGCTGTTCGATTGGATATTATTAATCGAATTTTGACTTATCCATTCAATGAACATAACATACAGGCACAGATTACACAGATACACACACAGGCACAGACATAGACACACACGCACACACACAGAACACAGGTCTGTACCTGTGTTCTGTGTGTGTGCGTGTGTGTTTTTGCAAATCTCGTCCAATGTAGAAAAATCTGTATTTTTCTACATTGGACGAAATTTGCAAAAACTTATCTACTTTTGGAAGTAAAAGTTACCAAAAATGTGTCACCATTATCCTAAAATATTTACACTAAATGGGTGCAAAGTTTTATACGGGAAGAAAAGTATTATTATATGAGTCTGTTGTGTCCCACTGAATAAAAGTAACGAGTGAAATTTAACCCCGGACACAGTTTTGAAGCGCTGGGAGGTAGGTATATAAGCGTAAAGTTTTTGGTTTAGCACAGTTATCACAGAGATTTTAGATTTTATAGCAAAAGTAAATCTCAACTTTCACCAAAATACCGTCATAAAAGTCTGAAAACTCAATCCATTAAGCTTTAGCTTGCCGCATGATTTTCGCAGACCCTAAAGCTGTGACCACACATCCGAAACATTTCGATCTCGACGTAAATGATAAATAATTGGGAGATCACGAAAACTGATGAAGTTCATGTTGCAAGTGAAAAAAAAAATGTGCTAGGTTTTATGAATTAGTTTGAGAGAAACAAGTTCGACAATGGCGCCGATTCCCTTGTTCACAAACTAAACTAAATTTAAGTTCAGTGCATCTTTTTTTTTTCTATTTAATTAAGAAAACGACAGAAGATAAATATTAGTCTAGTCCTGTCAAATTAGAGAGCGCCGGACATAAATTGCCGTATTTTTAGTAGTCATGTTTTTAATCACGTCTAAATTGTCTATGGAGTATCTTAATTTGACACGACTAAACTAATATTTATCTTCTGTCCCTTTCTTAATGAAATAGAAAGAAAAAGATGCACTGAACTTAAATTTAGTTTAGTTTGTGAACAAGGGAATCGGCGCCATTGTCAGAAGTTCTTAACTCATTGATTTCACAGATGATATGACTTTGTACCTGCTTAACTACGTAAAGCAAGTTTTCTTCTGAGGTATATATAAGTTAGCCAGCAGCCATAGCCAGCAACTATGGCAACTATGGTAAGTTTAATTTTGTTAGGTGACTTAATATGTTGTTGACTGTACGAGCATGCAACTTCAGGCAACGTTTCTACAAGGCCACCGAGGCGAACAACACAGGTAGTAATAGCCAATGAAAGCGCTTATTATTTATTTATTAATTCATTCAATAGTACATACGTATACATTTAAGTTGCATAATCAGTCTATAACGTTCCCACTGCTGGGACACATGCCTCCTCTCTGCGAGAGGAAATGGGCCGCAATCCACCACGCCGGGCCCGGTAAGGATTTGGTCGAGGACGTGTAAATTGATGCAATAATAAACTCATTGGAGTTTTACTGTGCCCCAAAATCATCGAACACATCATTAAGAGAATTAAAATAACTTAAGTTCAAAAAAATTACAACGAAAGAATTAGTGAAAGAAGCATGGTGCAGATGGAGTAGCAGGTGGTCCAGTGAGTGGTAACGGCCGTGACTTACGATTTGTAGGTCGTAGGTTCCAACCCAGACAGGCGCCTTACTTTGTATAAATTATTTCACCAACACTATTCTCTAAACGGTGAAGGAAAACGTCGTGAGGAAACCGGCATGTCCTAGAAAATCGAAGATATGTGACTTCTATCAACCCGCCCTGGGCCGGCGTGGTAGATTAGAGCCTACTCCCCTCTCGAAGAGAGGAGGCCTGTGTCCCAGCAGTTGCTACATTATAGGCTGATGATGATTGTACACGGGTGGTTTTATATTAGTAAAACAGTTATCTACTACTAGCGAACATCGGTGACCGATCTGACGGTCCTTAAAACAAAAAGTTGTGGAGGAATGTGTTTGAAATTGATACAGGTTGTTCCTAAAAGCATATTTTTAACGATAGTTTATTTTCCTATTTTTTGACTTGACAATGGTTTTGACTACAAGTGAAATAGGCTTTTAGGTACAAAAGGCAGTACCTATTTTTTATATAGAAAGTTAAATGTGTGGTGATAATTTAGTGGTCCATTTGCGTGCAACTGTTGCTAAGCAAGTTAAATTAAATTGGTAGAAATAGTCGAGTTAGGTTAGGTTTCATGTAATGTAGCTACCGATTGCATTGTAATTAATTTACTTGGGAAACACAATTAATATTCAATTAATGCTGTTTGGGTGCGATTGATATAGGCACTAAACCTTGATTTACACTAATATACTAAACAACTATTACTTGTTTAGTATATTAGTGTAAATCAATGTAATTTTTAGTCAGTTAGTTAGACACAGGTAATAAAAAATAAAAGTCCAGAACTTGAGATTGTATTTTTGACCACTCGCGAAGTGAGGGCGACATATAGGTATACCTCTGCCTAAGCCTTTGGAGAATACAGTGATGTTATGTTGCTATTTAAGACAGCAACCAATTGTCAAGATTTTGTTCAGTGAACAGTGTACAAGGATACACTGGCCATCGGATAGGTAATGTTAATCTTTACTAATGGTTCATTACCACTCAGATTACAAGACGGGCGAAACTTCCTGTTTCCTACTTGAAGAATTTATCTTTTTTTGCCTCTTGTCTATGTGATATATTGTCTTTGGAGCTTTATTTTTGGCTTCCATGTAAACCTCCTAAAAGCCTACATGTATGTTCAGAAACAATATCAAATTCCGAATTAATGTTGACATTCGAATTGTAAACAATTATCGGCGATTTGTTTGTCTGAAGTAGGTCATATTTTCATCATTAGGTAAGGGCTGATTTTTCCAACGCTAGGTAACTTTATCGGAGGAATAATTTTGAATTTTTGACAGTTCTTCCATATACAAAAACTGTTAGCCGTCAATTTTATTCCACGAATAAAAGTTATCGGTCGATTGAAAAATCAGCTCTAAAATGTAAAAGGGTTTATTTTTGGATTCTTTTTCTAAAAATACTTAGTCGTGAAAAGCATGATCTTCGTAGCTTCTTAAGAAGAATTGGATCACGCAATGTGAACATTAGATACACGAAGCAGTTCGGTTTCTTACAAATTGTGTTTTATTTATTGAAGTTTTTAGGGAGATTTCTTTTCTTAGGAGCCGCCCGGAGTCTGAATTTGTGCCTGATTGATGGTATGACTGTTCTATAGTACACTTCTGCCTAACCCTTCGTGAATACGGACGTGATGTTATGCGTTATATATAAATGGTGCAGTGTTTATCTAATTACATACAGAAGGTACAAGGAGTAACTTGAAGGCTTAAATAAGAGTCTTTTATAGACTCTTATTTAAGAAAATCTGTTGATACTCGTAATAAAATTAAAATGATAACCTCCTTTATTAATCCTACTAATATTATAAACGCGAAAGTTTGTATGGATGAATGGATAGATGTTTGTTACTCTTTCACGCAAAAACTACTACACGGATTTGGATGAAATTTAGCATACATATAGTTTATAACCAGGCTTAACATATAAGATACTTTTTATCCGGGATAAAAAGTATCTTATGTGTTAATCCTGGTTTTCCCACGGGATCGAAACTTATGCGGGTAAAACCGCGGGGCGCAGCTTGTTGATAATAAAATTAAAATGACATTTTCATTTTAATACCGTAACAAAGGAAAACCGTCATCTTGACAAGAGCTAAACCGTAGACATTGAAAGAGACTTTAAGGATTAATTAGATAAATTGCGTTGAAAGAAGGGATTTAGGATAAAAACCGAATCTTACTTTGTTTAAAAAATCATGTTTATATATCCCAGTTCTTTCCCCCAACTTGAATGAAAGTAACAGACGGTCTTTGTAAGTAATCCCTAAGGAAACTTTTACGGACACAAAAGGACGTACTTATGCAATGTGTTATTCAAGGGTGAATTTTCGGACTAAGGTAGAGTTTTCTACCTGTGTGCCAAAATTCGGCTAAATCCGTTAAGCCGTTTCGGAGAAATTTAGTAACAAACAGCGAAACTTAACGAATTTATTTATTTCAGGCGACACTGGCCCATAGATTTAAATACCTTAACCTAAACATACATATTTTTACTATAAAACTTCACATCACTAGCTTGTTCTTAAGGTGTTTTGTGGTACTTGTCTGCGGAAGTGACGGAACACCACGTCCTGCAGCCAGAAGTGTTCTTCCATGACGACGGACAGATCGCAATTCGGTACGCGAACCAAGGGCGCCTTGAAGTTGACGTTGCGGTACCCTCGACGAAACCTACCTAATTTGTAATTAGTTTGGTTGGATGCAGTGTTCATTTGTCTCTTCGTGGCTTTCTGAATTAAGATATATCTGTATACTAGATACACTTGCTTTCTTTAGGGTTGCCGATGTTCTGCAGTTATACCAAGGTATTAACGTTTTTCCACAATTACTTTTTGAACGTAATACAAACTGTTAAAGTGCGGTCAAGGATCGGTAATGATAAATAATTTTTATACAAATTCCTTTTCCACATAGCGGGCACATGTCACCATTTCGAACTGTTATTTTCATTTAAAATGTTGACGATGACGTAGTCGGAAAAATAATAAGGTGCAAGTAAACGTTTACCTTAAGGTGCCATATTAATTCTTGACTGTATAAAATCAATCTGCCTAGCATTTTTCCTAATATCTTTGGGTTGGCTTCCAGTCTAACCGGATGCAGCTGAATACTAGTATTTTCCATGGAGCGACTGCCTAGTTGAACTTCACAACCCATTTAGGTACTGGATGACATCATACCCCTTGATAAGACTAGTTGTCAGACTTTTGGGCTTCTACCCGTAACGACTGTTATAAATCTACGAAGCACAGCCGGGACGGTAGCGGATGGAATGGAGGGGTCTTGATCTGTAATGGATGGTCACCCATCCTCGAACAGACCGCGGTAAGCGTAGCTTAACCTTCGATCGATCCGTGCGACTGTTATAGTTTAGCCACGAGCTTCTTGTCTATACATTGGTGTTAATTTTATCACTCAACTTTGGCCAAAAATACCCAATAAAATAATAACAACGTCTTATTCTTTGCTTACATTCTTCTAACACAATTTAGTGTCTGTTTAGTTAACGTAAAGGACAATAGCTTCTCTTCTTTAGTTCGTATCAAGTTGTTGATTAAGTTGACTGTACACTCTACGGCCAATCTCCGGAGCGTCCTAAACACCGCGATTGCTTAGGATTTTCACACAAGTTACGGTGATTGGAGTTTGTCGCAGGCGTGGCTTAGGAGCAGGGATGGCCCAGTGGTAACGGCCGCGACTTACCAGTTGTAGGTCGTGGGTTCGTACCCAGCCAGGCGCTTTACTTTGTGTAAATTTTTCATCACCACTGCTCACAAAACGGTGAAGAAAAACATCGTGAGGAAACCGGCATGTCCTAGAACCAAAAATTCGAAGTCATGTGACTCATATTCTCGGACACCTACTCGTACAGTCACGAGCACCAATATGTCAACACTTGGCAACTTTCAATTTAAATTTTTTCGTGAAATAACGAATGCAACGTTGAAATACGACACATTACATTTACCTATGGGTTCGAAAATGCTATGTTCGTAACAACATAAAATTTCATTAAAAAATAAAGGAGTAAATCGCTTTTGAATAAAGCCGAGTGTATACATACTTTTGCTCGTGACTGTACCTACCTCAGCTATCAACTTTGCGCTGGATATGCTTGCTCAAAAACCCCATGGGCTCCTGCCTCCTGCTCTGGCTCTGAACTTAAAATATTTTTTAAAATCTTTTTATAGGATTGAATACAAAATACAGAGCAGATAGGTATATCCCTTCACTAATTCCCAGTTTTTATGTTGAAAAGATGAAGTTAAAAAAAGGTGTTCGGTCAAATTCAAAAGAAATAGCACCTAAAAATCATATAGGTACCTATGATTCTTAGGTACTTCTATAAAATAAACGGTAAACAACACACGGATGGTAGGTAAAAAGTAAAAAAAAAATCGTTTATTTCATCTACAATATGAGTATCGTTGGCCAAAACTAGGCACAGCCTGTATCTTGGGCACCATTACATATGTGCTAAATTTTGATAATTTTAAATAAGCTAGCGAAACTCTGCGGATGTGATCGGTATCGATAACTATAAAAATATATTTGATGACTTTTGAGGGGGTCATCCACTCGTCGGGTTCACAAATAACGGTGGGAGGGGTTCACATCGGCGTCGAGCAGACGATGAAGTACCTGGGACTCGTCCTCGACAGCCGGTGGAACTTCGTGGAGCACTTCCGACATTTGGCTCTCAGACTGGAGCGCGCCGGGGCTGCCTTGAGGCGGCTCCTGCCCAATCTAGGGGGACCAAACGCTTCCTGCCGGAGGCTCTATGCGGAGGTCGTGCGGTTCATGGCCCTTTACGGGGCACCGGTATGGGCGCGTTCCCTGCGGCAGCGACCAGCCCGCCAGTTGAACGCGTCCCAAAGGGTCATGGCTGTCCGGCTGATCCGAGGATACCGCACGGTCTCCGCTGAGGCGGCGAGCCTCCTTGCCGGATTGCAGCCATGGGATCTGGAGGCTAAAGTCCTCGCCCACGTATGGGAGTGGCGAGAGGAGGCAAAACGCCGGGGCGTAACTCCGCTGCCGCGAGAAATCACGGTACAGCGGACAGCTCTGGCGGGATCTCATAGCGGCATGGAGAGTGCGATTGTCGCAACCCAGTGCTGGGCACGCCATAATTGCGGCGATAAGTTCCCTCTTTGAGGAGTGACTAGAGAAGCGCCACGGCGCCCTCACCTTTCGCCTGACGCAGGTCCTCACCGGCCACGGTTGTTTCGGGAGGTTCCTGTTCAGGATAAAGCGGGAGGAAATGCCAGGGAGGACACAGTGGAGCGTATGTGGAGGTCTGCCCGGCTTGGACGGGGCACCGCCGTGTCCTCGTGGCCGCGATCGGCGGCGGCGATCTCTCGCGTCCGGCCCTGGTCCAGGCTATAGTACGGAGCGAGAGTGCATGGGAGGCCGTCACCTCCTTCTGCGAAACAGTAATGCTCGGGAAGGAGGAGGCGGAGCGCGTGAGGGAAAGGCAATCACTGCGCCCTCACGCCCCTAGTCGCCGCAGAAGACGCCCTGGACGGGAGTCAACAGCCGACTCCCGGCCACCGTAGGCGCGAGCTTGCGGGTGGCGAGCAATGGGAGCTCGCCGCCCGGTAAGGACCAGGCCCGGGTCGACGGCGCGTTGTATTCCACGCGCGCCTCAAAGAGATGTCAGCACGAACTGATGGGGTCCGCTAAGGCCGATGCCGCCAGGGCCGCGGGTTGTTCGAAAGAGATACCGTGGCCCCTGGCATAGGCAATTGAAGGAACACGGGTGGGTTTTAGTCAGTATAAGTCTAACACGCCCTTCCATTTCCACACACACGGTCATTTGATGATATCCCACCCAAAAAAAGGGGGTCAACGACCGCTGAAATTACTTGAAGTATGAGTTGAGAAAATCTGTTTTATTTTGTTTTATCGTGTTTAGACATTTATCCTTATCACGTCTTTGAAGGTTACAAAAAAAAAAAACACATATTCTAGAAAAAAAATGCAACTATTGGTTTTGTCATGAGTATTGTGAAAAGCAATCAAATGAAAAATGACTTCTAAATCAAGATGCTGGACAGTTCCCTGTAGTAATTACTGGTGATTACAACAGGGAACTGTCACGTGTAAGCGACAGAGGAGGACACCGTGGAGTTTTAATGGGTTAGAGTCCCACAAAGCTGCACTATCTCCCCGTGGTAGTCCAGAATGCATGAGCATTTCTCCACGATAAAAACAAAAACAAAAAAAAGGCGCGGTCCCCCAATGTAAAAGCTGCATCCCTGAACCTGAATAGCATAAGTAATGTAGAGCTGGACATGTTCATTAAAGTTAACATAACGCCACGCCTTTAATACCGGTTAGGGAGAGGTGTAGGTACGTACAGTAGTACCTACACCCGCATTTCGCCAGTTATGTTTAAGTCCCATGTCATAGCGGGCGTGCCTACTCCGACCTACTGGGCACAAATCCCGAACCCACGCTGCTTCTGAGAAATTCCTGATGAAAACAACCTAATAATACTTTACCCGACCTAGGAATCGAACCTAGGACCTGATGCTCAGCAGTAACGCTTGCGACCACTAAACCAACGAGGAGGTGTACCTCGCTAAAAATATTCCCCCCCAAATCTTGGGCTGCGACCGCGCCTGACGTGTGGACATGGCAGACATTGTAATACAATCCCTTCGCTATGTGTGTTAATACACGGATTGCGGGAGGCCCATTTGAATATATCTTTCGGTACAATCATAATCTTGTCATGTAACAGTTGTTCACATAGAGATCTGTGATAACCATAATCCCCTTTATTCATAAACGTTGCTTATATTTAATTAAGTAGTGATTAGCGACTGTTTAACCATACATTTATGACGTTTAATAAACGTCACTTAACTTCCATGTTTTGTCTCTGTATCACCCTAAGGTCGACTGGTAGAAAATGCCTCAGGCATTAAGTCCGCCTTTGTACTTGTGTTTTTTACTTGTGCATAAAGTTTTAATAAATAAATAAATAACTTTAATAATCGTTTATAAATAAATCCCAATAAACCAAAAAAATATATTATGATAATTATATTATAATTTATGGTTTAAGAAACTATAAATCTTGTATGATAAGTGCCTATTCATTATTTTCACTGACGATTAGTGGTTGGCATCAATTATTGGTTTTAATCAACAAAAGGAGTTACAAAAGAAAAAGTTGAACAGTAATCGCGTCGCCTACATATGGTAGAAGCTGTTTCAATATTTGATTACGCGGTCACCGCCCGCGCTGTTATCACTTCCCGTAGTGAAATAATCTGCTAAGGCATGGTTTTATTATGATATCGTAGTTTTAATTAGCTACAAAAAGTTCTGTGAGATTTATCAAAGACCGGGCCTGTTCTGTGTGTGTTCTGAGAATATATTTATTTTGAGATTCAATTAACTAAATTCTCTGACAGTTATTATTTCTTTATCCAGAATTACACAATCTTGTAGTTTTAGCGATGCTAAAAGCGGGCTCGGAAAAAATAGATCTCTTGATTATTTTTACTAGTAAACTATTTATACGTAGTATATGAACTAGCTGGACAGTATCTAGATTCGTACGTTTGTTGAAATTAATCGAAATCCGATTACGTAGACTAGACGTTAATTATTTTCAGCACGTTAGACAAACTACTGAAGAAGAAGGTGAGTATCAATTAATTTACACTGTTAGTACCTACTTTATCTATAGCAACTAGACAGACGGCTATATAACTAATATTCTGTTCAAACAAACTTACTTTTTTTGTTAGGCTTATCTTGGGTTTGTATCAAATATGTACATATTTACAAGGAAGGGAACACCAAAGGAACAAGGCAAGAGGAGGAGGGGGAGGGGGGGGTTCATTTACAAGGGAATATCAAAGAAATCTGACGCCGTATAAAGTTTTACAGATCGATAGACTTTACATTTTACCAGTCGAAAGTAACATTTTTGATGAAATGGTGATTCACAAGATTTGTGTTAGGATTAAGGTCCCAATTAAAACAACGACTAAAACGCCGTTTTTTGTTTTTTATATCTACATAAATAAATAAAAAGAAAGTCTAACTCAAGAACGGCTACACTGATTTTTATGATATTTGATTTCTTGGATTTGTCTCCGCCCCGAATAGCAGAATAACAATTAACACATGGGAAACATTAACGTAAAAAAAAATCTGAGGCGGTACGAAGTCAGGTCAGCTAATAGCATATACATTTACAATACTTACCTAATAGTAAATGGTAATTAAAATTCTAAATCGCGACAATACGCAATCAAATTATCGACATGTGCTGTACGTAATTGAAAGAAGCAAAAGCGTAACATTGAACTCTTAGGAACAACAATGTTAACAGAGATCTGTTATGTTAAATGGGCTATAGTTTAGTTGAGCGGGTAGACGGCAAGCGGCGCGCGCGCAGCTCCAGTGTGCCTCTAGTCGTGAACGCGTTGCCTCGATCTCGATATCTGTTGTAGTGTTGTACTTGTTATCACCGAGCATCTATGTTGTGCGTATCTCATAAACAGCCGAACGTTTGAGGTAAGACTTGTTTTATATTACTGAACTGTTAATCAATTAATTGTAAGTCAGAAATATGGGTTTATAACCGTTTTTTCGACTTACAGAAGTATCCAGTTATCTAGGATTAACTTGATGAGTTGAATCTACCTAGCATCAATTTAAAACCAAAGTTAATGTGTTTCTAAAATACATAAATAAACTTAATTATTTTTAAGACTTATAGGTAACTGTTTTCAATCTAGTTTCTTAGTTTTAAAAGTATCCTTAAAATAATATTTGTGAACAGAGAATGGACAGCAGAATACGATGTCTTCAATAATTTAATTTAAAAATATCAAGATGCTTTCCAGTTACTGAAAAGTCTTGGTTTTTAGGGATTCGTTGGACGCTTCTTGAATAATCATCACATGTGCAAAATTATTTATCCGAAACCAACTTGATAATTTAACTACGGCATATTATTTTTTTTATCAGCGTCCTAAAAAATATAATTAAGTAATGAATTTAAATTAACTATAAACGTAGCTCAAGAGGTTGCGAATTTCGTGCAGCTGTGTTCACAATGTAGGTATAGTTACTTATACTAGAACATAAAAAATACAGGTTTTAAAATATTTCTCATAAAACAAAAATCGAAAGAGATAACAAACAATTTCTTGCATGATAATAATTATTAGTTTCGCACAAGGTCATAGAAAATAGTTTTGACGATTTCTAGGGTCAGCTGGTCCCATTATCTGTGTATCATTCTCATTAGAGTCCGACAATGAAAGATTATTCACATTCATTGTTTTTTTCTGATAACATATAAGCTGACTTTTGATACATTAATCTACAGAAACATTGTGATAATAGTGTCTGGCTTTTGTATAGTAAATGGAATATGGTTATCGAAAATATTGGGATGTTTGTATTGAAAGTGTTCAGTGCAAACATCACGATATTTGCGAAGACCTAAGTATTATAGAAAGTTGTATAAAGTCTAGGAAATCCGATGTCGTGAGTTGAGTGGCTCTCCTAATACCCACGTACCTAATTATTAAAAAAGAAAACATTTCTAACTAAGCAATTACAATTATTATATATTAATATTTTATTAACTAATTAGTTAGTTAGTCATTTAATTTAGTATCCAGTGTAAATAGTTAGTTATGTGAAATATTGTAAAAGTTATTTAAGTAAACCAATAAACAAAGGAATATTGAAGGATTCTAAATGTACTTCTCAACGTAGCCGTCAAAGTGTTTGGGAAGACTTCTAACTTTCCAACTACAGATTAGTCTATTAAATTTAATTCTCCATTATTCCTCACATTGCATAGCACATTTAGCTTAATGTGTCCATCATAATCAATTGCTTGTTATAAAAATTCTGCAGGCGATTCAAAGTTTTTAGGGCCTCACAATTTACGAAATGTTGCGGCTGGCTACTGTTAGGCAACGGTAAGTTTTAACTTTTTAAGCCTTTGAAATAGTAGGTTTCCAAATTAATCCAAAAGGAACGTTAGAATTTACCTTTAATACAATGATTCTAAACCTTGAAACTGTGGAGTGTTTAAAAGCTATAATTTTAGACAAACGAGAAAATGTAGAGTACCAGATTTATTACATATATTCCTAAGGACCTCTTCGAATCTATACTATACGACATCATAGGGGCAATTCTCGTAATTTTAAGAATGTTCACACAGTCTGATCTCAGTCTCAATCTGTCAAAAATGCCTCTAATTTCCCTACATTTTGACAAGCATTTCACATTTGTTTGTCGCCGAGATGAGACTGCGACTAGATTTTGAACGTTTTAAATTACGAGAATTGGCCTTCAGATTATAATTGCGAAAGTAACTGTATGTCTGTCTGTTATGTTTTCACGTGTCAACAACTTTGACAGATAGGTAGCCTAGGATCTGGAGAGGCCATACGATATTTTCATCCTGGATCACAGACAAAGTCGTGGGCAACAGTTAGTATAATATAATTCTGCTATCTCACAGAATCCCAGAGTCCAGATTTCTAAAAATCTGAACAGAAATAATATAGTAATAGTGGAGCACTTAACTTCTGTTATGGCACTTAACACCAGACAAGGGTTAAAAAAATTAGAACATTTAATTTATTAAACAGATAAAAGAGTCAATTGTATAATAAAAAATAGTGTTTTAAGACCTTTAGAACGATGTTAAAAATAATTTTAAACAGCTGTCGCATTAGTTTCTGGACCCGTAAATATAATTCTTAATATGAATAAATAAATAAGTATTACCCCCTAAACGCAGACTTAAGTTGCAACCAGAATAACTTTCAGATTTTCCATACATTTAAGTTTGGCATAAAAATTACCAACTCCGCGATTCCCCTCCCCAACCCTTCGTTTCCGTGGATCCACGCGAGACACGGCTTTTTAATTGTTTTTGTAATTACGGCATTCAATTCATGAAAGTAGTAATTAACTAAACTTAAAAAAAAGAAAAGAAAAATGTGTACGTAAAACATAATCTGGTAGTCTGTTAATTTTTTTTTTATAAAGTCAACGGTTTAAAAAAATTCTGTACCTGTTTAGTTTGATTCTTACGGTCATTTTATCAGTTATTTCAATGGACATAACGTAAACAAAGCGTTGCGAATCTAATTGATCAATGGATTGGGCCGTGAAAATGGACGCTGATGTGCAATTAATAATTGTTATAATCCTATCAGCACTCCTCTACATTTTCCGCCAAACTCGCTGTTGCCAACAGTATTGTAATACTAAAATAAACTTGTATATACTTCACTCATCCGCCAAAACATTAGTTGATTGCACTTAAATCAAATATTCATTATTTTTCGGAAGATACTGTTTTTGTTGGCGCACCATTTTGATATGTTTAAAATAAATATTTGAGTTTAAGTACAGTCACGATCGACGGTCGATAACAACACTTAGATAGTTTATGAGACTAGATTTTATATACATGATGATAAAAATAGATATAGTATTCTTTAGTAACCTTAAACTTGGAACTGTATCGCTCAACTCTCAAGAACGAAACTCGCGTGAACGTATTACGCAATTATGTATTTGAACACCTGGATCATTAGCTTCATATGCTCTCAGAATAATTACGGTAAGTACGGTAGGTACTAGGTAGGTAACCAGGTAGAAGTTACGCGATTTGCAATCATTTTTTAGTTAGACTATGTTATGAAATCTTATTTAAAATTAAACGTAACCTAGTTTAGCGTAACTATTGGTTTAGTGTTTTTTTTGCCGTTGTGAGACCAGAAGCTTTAATTAATTAATTAAAAGCGGACAAAACTAACGTCGTGCTGCTAACGTGACTCTGATGTTTTTAGCAGTTCATGCAAAAAGTTTCGTACACTCAAACTTCCTTTTGAAGCTGCGAAAACTTTAATGCAAACGTCTGTATGTTTGGAAAGTTTAAGAACAGTCCTATAAGTTTTAATGCATTTCATGAAGATCAAGAATTGTAAGTTCTAAATATTCCATTTCAGTTATTTGCATCATCTTCAAGCTCGATGGAAATGTTGTTTTGAGTTTAATTTTATGTTCTCATTATAACTGTCTCCTAAGCTAATGTCTTATAGATATTTGAAATACAAAACTCCGTCTGTAAGAAAGTATCAAAAGTAACTTACCTTCGTAATGGAAACTACAAGCAGGGTAGTATCAGGTAGCTACTTCCATTATCTGAGTTCAGAACTATCTGCAATGGTACCTATTTCAATCATCACATCGCATAGCTTTAATCAACATTGGCCTTATCGGCTAGTGGAACGTGGGCTATTGGAACTTTGCAAACACTAGCTCAAAAGTTAGCCGTTATGAACGAACGTCAAAGTGCCCAGCCGTCCATCGAAGCGTTTTAAGGTCAGCCTTGATGACAGTTATGTTTGTGTGTGTAAAACTGACTTTTATCGGGAACTCATAAATTCAGTGGGAAGTTTACAACTTCAAAAACAAGAATAGGTTCTTCAGGAAGTTAGAGTAAACGTGAACATAACATACATAACCGGCAGTGAAGTAGTCATAAAGATGAAGAGCCTTTTAATAGTAAAAGGCTGTTCATTTTCTTTTTATCCATATTTTGAAGTCAGTCCATAGGTTCTCTACATTGTGCTCAGTTATGCAAACATAAATGTATGAAGCAGCTGATTTTTTTCCGCGATTTCGGTGTGGGTCTCTTTGTAAAAGTTGTTATTTTTAAGAGTAGGTACCTACTACATTTCTTTCAAGAATAACCCTCGTTCAACCTAACACCCTGTACAGAAAATAGTAAAGTGATGTAATGTAACAACTATCCCGAGAATAACAGTTTCCTGGTAATATTTTGATAATTCGAAAACCACAAACATTCCGGGAACCAAGTTGCGTTCAGCGGGACATGGCTAAAGCCGTGTTTATGTGAATAATCAAATAAATGAAAGAAAAACGTGAATCCGTGAATCTTATTCGAAATCCAACAAAAAGATTTCGGATACCGTTGGATATAACGATTTACTTTTATCTAGGAGCACTGCGATTTTATTTCTGCTCTTAGTCCAGTCGAAGAAATTCGCTCGTTTGCCAAGATTGCGGTTTACCGGTTTCTTTCAGAATGGTTTCCAATGAATAGACGAAGTTCTCACTGAATCCCTTCTACATCACGGCCGCTGATTCACTTAGGTACCTACTTCGTGTTATTTAACTTTCTTGTTAAGTACTTAGGTATTGGAGTTAGGTTCAAGCTTATTTTTGGTCTGCTTCCAATTATCGGAATTGGCTGATTTATTTATAGCTCTCTGTAGGTTGATTCTCGAAGAGTTTTTGAAGTTTATAATAGGCTTCTTTTTCTGTATTCTGACTTTTAAAATACCAATTTGTCAATTCTTTAGCTATAACAAATCGTAGTTGGATGGCGTAGGTGGTATTTGTCATTCCTCCTATAAAAAAAATTTTAGTTACAATTTTGTTTTAATTATATCTGTAACCTAGCTGGTCCTGCGTCTGTCCTACGTCCAAAATGAACTCACTAAACAATAAACATTTATACATAAAATTTAAAAAACGCATGTATTATACAAACATTAAAGCTGCTCATGTAATTACATAGCTAAACAAACACGATCGTTTATACAATAACGTTGAGTTTAGCAAACGGTCTGACTGTAGAACGTGGTTACTTTAGTATGCCAGTATGGACTTGTGTAGTTTACTAGTTTAGCACTACACGGTGCAAATTCAAGACGGAGAAGGCACGACAGCTGTCGAAACTATTGTGCTACGTCAAAGTTCCTAACTACACAGATATGGGCTAGAAATGCAATGAACAGTGGAACGCTACGTTATTGACACAACACACGCCTTCTAGCGGTTGAGAGTTAATTGGGAACTTGTGTTCTATCGCGACTTGTCGAACACGACTGAAACAATTCACTGCATTTGGTGTGTGCTTGTTTCCATTGAAATGATTTAAGTAAGATGCACAAGGCTTCTAAAATTTATTTTAGTAGAATATGTTTGGTTATCTTCTATACTTAAATGCCATTACCATTAATAAAATAAAGGTACAGCGTTATTTCTAATAGAAGTCACACCGTCCTTTCTGATGTTCTACCTACGATAGCACTTTTAAAACAGCGGGGTAATTGTGTAACACACTATAAGTAGCAATGGGTTTAATTTTGACAGTTATACAACGTTAATTGCGTTATTTACGTTGTTGAGCAGACACATTTTTCGTTCACATGAAGCAATGGATTAGCAATATCCTTCAAAATGATTCAGTTTGAGATTGACAGTCTGTTACGCAATTAGGGTGCTGATCTATTTGCGATATTTAACATATTTCAGGTTACACGATAACCTAATTTAGTTAGTTACAGTACAAAATATGTTACGTCTTATATTCTGAATATTGTATCAAAGTTGGCGGGCATGCCAAAAAGGCATGGTTCCAAGCGTCATTCAACGCCGACTGAATTGTAACTTAATCTCGGCTCCACTTAGCTTTTATACCTACCTAAACCTACTAGCTAGCCGCCCCTGCGGGCTGATTGCGTAACACTATCAGTAGTAATGGGTTTCATTTTGACAGTTCAACAACATTCATTGCGTGATTTACGTTGTTGAGCAGACACATTTTTCGAACATATGAAGCAATGGATTAGCAATATCCTTCAAAATGATTCAGATTGAGATTGACAGTGTGTTGCAATTAGGGTGCCGGTTTTTACGACATGATAAATATACAAAAGGATTCCGGAATAAATTCTCTAAATGATGGTGAAAACGGCATCAAAATCCGTCGCGCACTTAGGTTGGAAAAACAACTCTGCCAGACAGAAAAAAAGACGAAAAAAATTGATTATCTTATAGGTTTAGGTAAGTATATTGATTTATTTAGAAAGTATATTTACTTAAATATAAAGTATTTTTTAAAGCTATTAATGTTAATAGTGTAGATTGAGTTACCAAGGTAAATATGTTTTTAATGAAAATAAGGTGGTGGTGCTCCCAGGTTTAAGAGTAAAGTGTAGGCTTATCAAAATATTGTTCGTTATTACATTTGGTTTGCTATTATGTAAGTATGTAATTGAAAGAAAAATATCTCAATTACATTACGAATGCGCTCAAATATTAGTTGGTAAGTGCTAAAGTTTAGGTGTATGTGACGTTGCACAGAATTTCTTTTGGATTAGCACACAAAAGACAAAGCTGCGGAAAGTATCTTGGATAATCTTTTCAGTTGACGATGTTTTAAGGCAAAATAAAACAAAATCTACATTCTCGAAGTTTCTTCTTATCAATTCCTGACTAATGACGGAAACAAAGATATAGTCGGCATAGATGTAGCAATTAGAAATTTATTGAAGTCGAGGAATAATTGCTAACAGTATTTAATCAGCCACCCACGAGCCTCTATTATGTTGAAATCGCAATCAAAGCCAATGATAAACAATTTGCGGTAATTACATCAATAAAATGGAAGAGTTCCCAAAAATAAAGATGTCTAATTGGAAATGTTTATTATCATTGATATCTTTGTTAGACGCCGAACTTTATAGGAGCTTTTAACAACTCTTACACACCTAAATTAACTAGAAAATTATGAGTTGCTTACGATACGCAGTAATTTTATGGAGCATAAATTCATTTTAGCTTGTTATAGATAGTACAGTTATGGGAATAATTAATTTATGACTAATGTATGCAAGAGGGGTGACGGTATGGTATTGTTCTGTTCCAAGGTCTGTAGGCCTAATTTTGAAGATGACATGTAATCAATGATGCGATGTCGCAATTTTAATCAAATTTTTACGCAACTGTTGTTGTTGATTGTACGAACATTTTCATTTAGGTATTTAGCCTTCATTAACACGTACCTATGCCTACTCTACACGGGGTGACTGTGATGCAAATTAGTGTACACTTGAATACTAGTGATGAATGTGATCAGTTTATGCATGATATCCGGGACCGTCGAGTTGTCAAACGATAAGTCATGTGTTTGAGGCGAGAGATTGGTCACAGTTTAATCGCTAACCTCAAAGATCGTATTATCTATCTGTGAGTCTGGCCCCTCATTTCCACTCATAAATGAAAGAACAGTTGCATGTTTATCTCTTTTGCCTTACAACTTCTTTTAAATAATGCCCGCATACTTCCAGAGTCACTGAACCAAAGTTTACAGCCAACGTTAAAACTGCTAAGAATAAGCGTTGCGATTCCTTAAAGTTGTTTTATGAGTTACTTTACGATACATCGTCGTAGTTTGAGTATATAACAGTTATGTAAGTACAGGTTTATTCAATATGTTATGTATAACTTGATGACATGCTTATGTCAAAGGTCGTCTGTCGAATGTCTGGCGAAAACATGTGTATCCAAAGTACGATAGTTTGGGCAAAATATTGACATACAATATACTAGTCGTGTTATATGTCAAGTAGACTTTGAGTCGCAACTAAATCTTTTTGGGTTTAACTTTCAGGGAGAGGTACTAAGTTACTAACATATTTTTAAAACTGAAATAAAATGAAAAATGGTTTATTATTTTAACAAGTAAACTTTGTTAGCTAGTGATTGGAGCCTCCTTTTAAGCAGGTAAGCCTGTGTTAGGAGACTCCGCTCTTCCATAACTTAATTAAGTATTTAAGTATCATCTTAGTATATTTTTAATGCGGCTAAAAGTTTAAATAAGCAGTAGTTAGGCTACGGGCCCTGGAAAATGTATAAGATGACAGCGTCTCAAAAATGTTTTAAATCTTTGATCCTCCAATTTTATGCAGGGAATAAACCCAATAAAGTCAAATCTAAATAAACAAGGAATAAATAATGAATCGTTAGGTTGAAAGTAATTTTATCGTCTGCCTTTTGTTTCTGGCACTGTAGCCAGGGGCTGTTTGTTCAACTTAGTCAAATAATTAAACAAGGTTTGATGTCTCACCAGATTATTTAGTTCCGACTCAGTTCCGACTCAGTCTCGGGGGGCAGTAGAGCGCGCCGTGTGTTATGATCCGCGACCGGCAGTTTGTAGGTCTGTACTTTTAGGGCATAACATAACAATATACATATATTTTGAGCCGACAAGTGCCTGTGATTTATTGTTATTGCTAGTATTTGTATAGTATGCCACGCCCGTTGTGTTGTATCAAAAATAAATCAGATTTGAACCAAACAGTTAAAAAAAAAATAACAGATCGATATTCAATGCTACTGCAATTGAGTAAATGAGTATAGGTAAATAATATAAACTAATAATATTAGTTTATATTAATTACCTATATGTTTATTATTATTTATTAGTTTATATTAATTGAGTATAGGTAATTAATATAAACTAATAATATTACACTCAATAAAAAAATAATATATGTATATTACCTGTTTATAATATTATAATAAACAGGTAAAATTTGTTTGTTTTTAAGTAGGGGGTAATATCTCTGGAACTAACAGTCGGACCCGTGCACAATCGTCATCAGCCTATAATATTCCCACTGCTGGGACACAGGCCTTCTTTCTTGGAGAGGGAGTGGGCTATAATCTACCACGCGGGCCCAGGGCCCGTGTGCAATAAAAACTATTTTTATTTACCGGTGTATATCAAAAGACAATAAACACAACAAAGTAGTAAATACCGAAGTGGTTTTAAATCAAAGATTATTGGCACAGTTACGCCTTCAAGTCAATCACATCGCCAGTAAAAAGACACAGTAAACTCGACAACCGGACAACTAAGAGATATACCTACAAAAAAGCAACCTTGTTTGAGAAATATCACACATGTTCACCAAAAGATTCGATTTGGGGTTACTCACTACAGAAACGCAAATAAAATATCAATGCAATATATTATATTCGATGGTTATTCGAAAGATATTTTCAGCATAATATGATTCAACGGAGAAATATCTAAGATATCTGGGATATAGTAGCACGGAAATGCCCTTTGATAGTGAACTATTTGTTATTGTTTTAATAATAGAGTTCTAGTTGTACGAGTAACATCTGTTTTACGCGATTTAATGAGAAGGTTGGTTAACCTAAAATAAGTATTAAGGGCAAGAATTTACTCATAGAATTTAAAATGGACGTGGGAACTACCGTTTTATTTATTATTATTTATACAATGCTTTTCGCCCACTGCTGTACAGTATACCCTTATAATGTCACCCTTAACCCTAATAGATTCTAATAACTTGACTTGAAAAGAGATAGGTATGCTGGAAGAGATTCCTTTAGAAATAAGCATCACCTTTGTACGTACTTTTCTGTTCCTTTCTTCTTGTCTGTTTATATGTGTGTACATAAATGTTTAAATAAATAAAACTATGCAAATAGAAGAAGTAGGTGCGTTGACCTTTGCCTCGTGGCCAAAACAGCGGCTTTGTTGTTAATTTTCTTTTGAGTTAATCCGGTCAACCTCCTTTTGACGCTATCGAAAACGATGGGGTGGTTGAATACGAAGCGTGGAACTGGCAACTCTTGATTGACTAATTTAAATATCGAATCGAATCAATTAAAATAATGAAAGCGACCAACAAACAAGAAGCAAATCCAATAAATCAAGATTACCGCCTAATTAACCACATTGTATTTTAATTTATTTTCAATACATTTCCAATTTCGTATACTCATTTAAATAATATAAAGGTGAATGGTAATAAGTTAAATTAAGAACATATTGATTTCGCCACACGTGTCTCGCGAATGCAATTAGTTCCATATTACGCGTAAGTACGTACATTGTTTACGCACAGCTGGATGCCAAGGAAATGAATGTTACTTAGATGAGGACGAAGACATTCGGTAGGTTTGCATCACGGCCGCCACGCCTGCTCGTAAAACTGTGATATTATGACATTACCGAACACGGCGAACACACACGTCTGCCCTGTTTATGCCACAACCTTGTGTCAATGCAGATAAAAAATCTCATTTTACACTTTTTTGGGAACTTAATTAAGGGCACGTATGGGTCATTCATTATCATGTACCTATGTTACGGTACAAATTTTAACATACATCAAGCTTATGTTTGTCGCCAAACAGGTTTACTATCGTAGGTAACGTTATGATAAAGTTGTCCTAAACAGACGTCAAGTAACGCAAAACTTAGTATTTATTACTGAAACTTGGATAATATATTCTACCGTGAGTCCGTGACTTATTTGAATTTCTGCCTAATCAGCCTCAAATAATAATATTAATCTTCCGACGGATGCCATATTATGCTGAATCATAAGAGTTTCGTTAACGATAATGAACAGGCCTGTGAACCTGTAATTAGTCGCTTTTTCATCAGCCCTAAATGAAAACCGTTGCCGTTTTTCTGCTATTTGATACATATACCATCGGCATATTTATATAAAAAGAATAATACAGGACGAACTTTTACAGCACATGTATTAGTTTTCAGAATGTTGGTAGGTACAGTAAGGGTCAAAAGTGGAGTGACAGTGTCACGAAGCAATAGATTGACACTTCTGTTTAACTTACGACCTTCTTCTAATGAGTAATTTCTATACTATAGACACACTCTCTCACATTCGTTTGTAACTGATTGTAGTTCATAAATTCAATCATTGGGTTATATGGCATGATAGCCTAACGGTTATCATACGTCGGTAAGCACGTTCATGCGTAGCGAGCCGTGGGTTCGAATCTCACGCGCGGTGATAATTTTTTAAAATGTTTTTATAATTACCTACTCGAACAATCACGCTATTGAATATAGTTCCGTATCATGTTCGCCTTGTTCACATAATTCGTTAAACTTTATGATTATACCCACAGAAATCTAAATAAATAAATTATAAGGTTGCTGCAGTTAACTTACGACTCATTCACCGCGACTAAATGGAACGTTATATGTTTTTGATTAGTTGTTATTGTGGATTAGTGACGTGTGTGTAATCAATTAGCGGCGTTGTAGTTCATTTTGAAATGCAAGGATTGAGATGAAAGCAGATATTATCGGGCTGCGTAAAAGTGAACATGAAACCGGACTGAGTGTGAGTAATATGATTTAATTATTTTATCGATTTTTTTTTCTAATTAAAGTATAACTGCTGATCCTTTTAGTTATTTTTTTAAACGTTTTATGTTTATCATAAAGCATAAATAGAAGAAAAAAAAATTGATGAATATAAAACATAACATTAAGTATAATAGTAATATAATTCTATTTTCAAAATAATGTTGTTTCAAATTGGTAATATTCGTATTTTGCGAGTAGCCTAACAGTACTCTTTTTTGTTTTAGAGAAATACTTACTGTGAGTCGAAGGGTCAAAAGATGGCCCCGGCTAGTCAGTGAATAATGAAACAAGTGGTACCAATGAGATATTTTTCCGAATTATTCGACACATCTTTACGAACCGTTCGCCGTGCAAACGAAAACACGAAAACCAGCTTTTTGAGCTGGTTTTCGTTTCGCCCATATTTGATTGAAAAACATAAACAAGAACGTTTACATTTTGCGATACAGCGATGGGAAGCACGGAATGAGAGATCTGATGAGCAGTTGAAGTTGCATTGCATGGAAATATGGGAACATTTAAGAGGAACAGATATATGTTTCAATATTGTTGGATTCATGCGCCAGAGTTTACTTGATAGCATTGATAATAATGGGGGTTATATAAACAAAATATTAAGTTATAAATTACAAATTGATTTTAGTAATATTAAAATAATATTGTGTCATATCATAATAAGTTAAAACGAACGCAATGGCAGTAAACAAAAAGTAGTAGGTACTACTGAGTAATTTAATTGTATTGTGACAAGGAGTTCACACTTTTTTTATTTACGTGGGTAGATTTGCTAGTTGTGATTTCTTACAGTACCACACACACATTAGTAGTTAAAGCACAATATTATTATATTACTAAGATACAATATAAGTCTAAGGGTCGTAAGTTCACTGATTACCTGCTTTACTTCAATAAATTGTTCTTTATGAGAAAATAAACTGTTTTGACTAGTAAGTTTAGTGCTCCAATTATAGTAAGTAAGCTCCAATTATGTAATTAGGTTCTCAATCAAAACACACTCAGAAAGGTTTTTTGTACATTCGAAGCAACAGTAGAACACTGACTCTTAAGTCACAGGTTTCCCCTAGTTTAGGAGGCAGGGTTTCCATTATTTAAGCTACCTTTAGTATCTAAACGTGTAACCTAATTTTTAAGTATATTTGTAAAGGTTATCTGTTTTCAATAAAGTTATTATTATTATTATAGTTTATTTATTTTATTTTTTTTAGTTTATAAAATTATAACGAATAAACATTTTGAAATCACTTATAAAACATTTTTATTTTATCCCCGTATTACAATAGCAATATAATAATGAAAATAAAATAATTATTACGTTATGATTCTTGTTTATTAATCTATAAAAAAACTAATAACAAAATAACCGATAAAGATTATCCGGTAAGAGTTGGAAAAGAAAAATAAAAGTCCCAACTCGAAATTGGAACCCAGACCTATGCGTTCAATAATCCAATACGTAAGACTACCAGCTATCGGTGCTTGATGTAACGAGTTCAATTTTAGCAATGGTATGAACCAACCAAGATCATACGTAATTACGTAGCCTGTGTGCGAAAGCGACGGTATGTTTTTTGTTTCGTTCGACGCCAGCCAGTGTGCGAATTATGAGGTGAGCGTTTTGTGTTGATACATCACTTTATGCACACAGACGTAAATACGGCCTTTACCGCGCGTTCACAGCAATAGTCCTTAAAGTGATACTACATACTAATGACCGCGACCGTACACCGTTGAAAAACAAGTTAACTTATTTAAAATGGGTTTTAATTGTCAAGAAAAACTGTTTTTTCTCGAGACTAATAAGTGAAATAAACCGGTCAAGTGCGTGTCGGGCCACGCGCAGTGTAGGGTTCCGTAGTTTTTATAACAGCCAAGTGCGGCACCCTAATTGCCTAACACACAATTAATCGGAATCGGTTTCATTTTGACAGTTCAACAACATTCATTGTGTTATTTACGTGTTGAGCAGACAAATTTTTCTTCGAACTTATGAAGCAATGGATTAGCAATTTGCTTCAAAATGATTCAGATTACTATTGATTGTGTGTTACGCAATTAGGGTGCTGGTCGTAATCGCTGACTGATAGTTTCGTACCAACTAAAAGCCAAACATGAGTACCTACCTAATTTGACTTCCTATACAAATCCTCACCTGATCCGACAATTTTGCACGGAAAGTTTTAATTTTTTTTTGAGTTGGATAAGACTTGTTATAGCCGGTGTAGCAACTGTTTTTTTTTTATAAAACTTATTTAGGTATAAAACAATAGCGCGATACAACTGACGCTTAGCGCCATCTATCGACATTTCTATGGAGTTGTTCGAAATTTTCGAGTCTAATACAATTGATCGACTATTACTCGTAAACTTGTAAAGCCCACTTAAGTGTGATAGTTTTCCTTTAAACTTCGTTATATATAGGTACTACTGCCGTAACATTTGAATTTCTAACTACAACCGTTTAGTTGGTAGAGGGGGGAGCACACTTGACTCTAACGAAAATTGCTACTTTAAAGCTTGATAAGTTACGAACGGTTTACTTAATCAAAAACGGTCTTCCCAAACCCCCAATATTTTTGAAAGACCTATCCAACGATATCCCACACTACGGGAAGGACGAAAAAAACATTATCATCCCCACTTTAGATGTAGGGGAGGTACCCTAAATAATTATTTATTTCAAAATTTTATTTTACCACTTTTTTGGCGTCATTAACGTGTATACTTATGCCAAATTACAACTTTCTAGTACCAATAGTTTTTGAGCTAAACCGCGGACAGACAGACAGACAGACGACATGGCGAAACTATAAGGGTTCCTTGTTGACTACGGAACCCTAAAAACCTAGAAACTGATTCAGTAAGAAAAAAATTTTTGCTAGGCTATGCAATTCAAAATAGCCAAATGTTTTCTTATAGCTTAACAATGATTGACGATGATCATTTGCTTAAAATTAGTTAAGTTCTTATTGAGTGTAGGAAGGCAGATAGATTACCGAAGCAATCGATGTGGGAACAAAGTTTTTACCAGTCCGCGTTGAATGACGTTGAATCAATGACCTAACCGTGAACTCAAATGTGCGCCATAATGATCTGCAGCATGTTAAGTGGGAGGTTATTAAACCATCAATCATATAGTTGAATGACTTTAGCCATAACAGACCGAACGATTTAAAGTGAAATGAGTCTCCTTTTTGTTATGACTGTAAATCTATTTTTAGGTACCGTTAAGACTTGTATTACGCAGCGATGGTTTTCTTTTATCTGATACCAGCTGCGCCCTCGGTTACGCCCGCACAAGTCTCGATCCCTCGAGAATAATGGGATGAAAAGTGTCCTATGTCCTAATCCAGGTTATGGTCTATCCATGTCCTAAATTTCACCCAAATCCGTTCAGCCGTTTTATCGTGAAAGCGTAACAGACAAACATACAAAAAATCAAATCTTTTCTCTTTATAATATCAGCATAGAAATACAAATTGACTTTTATGTTATGAGCTTTTCTACTACCGATAGTAATAGTAAGGTAGTGATATAGCAATAGATTACTAAGCCTTTTTAAATCATTCAATCTGTCAAATGTGTTTTTGGAACCAACACGAATAACTACGGCTACTGCTACATGTATTGATAATGTTTTCTGTTGCTGCGAATATCTAGAAAAGGGCATTGTAAATTATCTCCCTTCTGATCACAGCGGTCAAACCGTTTATTTTAAGTACAACACACCAATCCAAAAAGTGCAGATTCAAACTAGGCCAATAACATCGAGTAATTTGAATAAGTTTAATATAACTTTAAATAGCAAGTTAAGTGTTCAGGGCCTAAGTATGACTAATGGTAATATTTTGTATAAAGAATTATTTTCATCGGTACAAACAGAGTTCAATCATTATTTTAAGAAGAACTCTAAAACCATTTGCCCTAAGTCTTTATTCAGTGATTGGGCAACTAAAGGAATCAGAAAAAGTAGGGATAGATTATTTGAACTGTATGGCCTTAAGCCGTATATTAACACGGATACTTTTACTAAGTATGTTGTTACTTATTCTAAAACTTTTAAAAATATATGCAAAGCAGCTAAAGCATCTTTCATTAGTAACAAGGTTAAATCAGCAGACAGTAAAATAAAGGCAGTTTGGAAGATTATTAACAATGAAACGAACAGGAACAAAACACGTAATACTGATTTCACACTTAACACTCCCCGCGGTCTCATTAGCGATAACATGGATGTTGCTCAGGAATTTACAACTTTCTTTACCAATATCCCAATTAAAACTACAGAAACGTTAAATTCCTCGCCCGCACTAGCTATAGAATTATTGAGAGCGAATGTCTCAGCCTGTACTGTGGAATTTAAATTTAAACATATTAAACCTATAGATATTATAAAAGCATTCAGGCAACTTAAGATCAAAATTACCGAAGATCTGTGGGGCATGTCTACTAAAGTTTGTCAATCCATTATTGAGACAATTGCACCCACCCTACTTAGCTTTTATATTTAATTTGTGTGTAGATCAAGGGGTATTCCCGGATTTAATGAAGTTCAGTAAAGTTATTCCACTTTTCAAATCTGGGGACAGCAAAGACACAATAATTATAGACCCGTATCGGTTTTGCCGGTTTTCAGCAAAGTGTTTGAAAAAGTAATGTTAAATCAAATGCTCAATCATTTTAATCGTAACAACATCCTACACGATCAACAGTATGGTTTCACCAAAGGACGTTGTACAACTGACGCCGGTTTCACCTTATTAAAGCACATCTTTAACGCATGGGAAGAGGCACAAGATGCAATAGGCATATTTTGCGATCTATCTAAGGCATTTGACTGCGTGAATTACGAAACACTGCTCTTGAAACTTGAGTATTACGGACTGGGTAAATTAGCTGTTAGCTTAATAAAATCATATTTAAATGATAGATTTCAGCAAGTTCAAATAAACGGTGTGAATTCATTGGGTTTAAAAGTCAAAATGGGTGTGCCGCAGGGCTCAATATTGGGGCCGTTCCTATTTTTAGTATATATAAATGATTTACCTCATTTACTAAAAACCCGACCACAAATGGTGTTATTTGCTGATGACACATCACTGATTTTTAAAGTAGACAGACGTGCACAGCAGCTTGACGACGTAAATAATGCAATGCTTATGGTCCATAATTGGTTTACTGTAAATAATTTAGTATTATATGAGAAAAAAACTAAATGCATTAGATTCGCTTTACCGAATGTTAGAAGTAGTGAATGTCACGTTGTATTGAATAGGGAGATACTTGAATTCGTCGAAAGTACGGGTTTCTTGGGTGTCACGCTTGACTCAAAGCTGCAGTGGGGTCCTCACCTAACATCACTTGCAGGGCAGCTAAGTTCAGCCGCTTACGCTCTCTGGAAAATCCGTCAATTAACTGACGTGGAAACCGCAAGACTGGTCTATTTTAGTTACTTCCATAGCATGTCTTACGGTATTTTGCTGTGGGGACGGGCTGCAGATATTGATTCTATCTTCATTCTGCAAAAGAGGGCTGTCAGAGCCATCTACAATCTCAGCAGACGCGAATCTCTAAGGCAACTGTTTAAAAAAATTAACATCATGACGGTTCCTTGTCAATATATATACGAAAACATTATGTACATTCGAAAACATCTACATCTTTTTAGTAAGATAAGTGACAGGCATAACTTTAACACTAGGAATTGGAACAAACTAGATCAATCGCGCTTCAGATTGTCTAAAGTAAAAACTTCTTTTATGGGGTACTGTGTAAAATGTTATAATAAAATACCACTCGATATTCTTCAACTAAATGAGAAGAAATTTAAAACATGCATTAAACGCACACTATGTAGACAAGCATATTATAAGTTGGACGAGTATATAGTAGATAAAAATGCTTGGCTTAATGCTGGTCCTGCTCCACAGGCAGTTGGGCTTACAAGTTGATCACAATTTCAATATTTGGAAGAGATGCTTCCCCTTTTTGTTTTTTTTTAGTGTTTATTTTATTTAATCAGGATTAACTTTTAATACTTCAATATTAAATACCTCTTCATGATTGGTAGTTATTTTGTTTTCTCTCATCTTAATTATATTGCAAACTATAGTTTTGTATAATTTAGAAGCATTTTTGAAAATTTTGTAAATGTAAGAACCATGGATCCGTTTTTTATGATATTTTGATGTTGACTTGAAAGAGCATGGCAGTTGAGAATATGTCATGCTCACTTAAATATCTCACTGGTGGTGGCGCGTGTGTTGGATCATTCGGTTCCCTACGAAATGGTTGAGCTGGGTGATGCTGATCCACGCGTCATGTTCGTGAACGGGCGCCATCAGTTGAGACTGGTCATCTCTTAGCTGCCAAGGCTTATTTTAAATTTTATATTTTAATTTGTTTTTTTTTACATTGTTCTCACATATAGAAGCAATAAGAATAATGTAACCAGGATTTTGTAAAAATGTCTTGATTTAAAAGAGTGTCCATGGAGTTTCTTGCCCGTTCTTCTCCATAGAGATCTACGCTTTGGAATAGGCAACTAGCTTCAACTTTCTGACTAACTGACCGACTATTTAATTTTCAAAGGTGCCTGTAAATGGTTTAATTGAAATAAATGATTTGAGTTTGAGTTTGAGTTTGTCCGTTTTCCTCGAAAAAAAGCCAGGTAAGCAGAAAGGCGATACTTTATGATCAGAATCTATATAAACCAGTCTTCGTTTTAGATTTACTCAGAATGATAATGATAAGTTGTCACCTCCAATTCCTTGGTGCCTTTTCCCTCTCATATTGGAAATATAACGTTCTCGAAAACGAGGTATAGATTTCAGAGAATGTCTCGGATGTATTCTGATACAGTATTTTTAGTACTTATAGGTATGTCTCAATCTCGAGCTTGTAAAGTGTCCCAGCTTTACGACATACCGAATTGGCAAGAAAAACTATAACAATGGTCAACTTTCTGCCGTGAACTATGATCAATGACATCAATGTCAATATTACTAACGTGCAAAGAATTCTCACACATCACAACAATCATTGAACCAGATGAAACTGATTCGTTTTTATTGCGAACATTAACGGATACAGTTTATTATTCCACTGTTCGTTTAACAAGACTTAATGGAACAGTTTGAAATTAAAATCAAAGTGTAAAAATTTAATTAACTTTTAATGAAAGAATTCTTCCTCGGAGACCTTAGTTTTATGTTAAACTAAATGTGAACGTTTTTATGTTGGAAAGACTAGAGACAAAGACTCTTCCATTTTTCATTTCCGTAACAAATGCTTTTGTGCATAACCGCAACGCAAACTTTCAAATGCACTGAGCTATCCCAGTAGAATGTCTATTCTACTATGATAGCTAACAGCTGTTCTATTCTATTTGTATCCTAATCTACTGTAAGAGCAAAACGAAGTTAAAACGAATACGGGAAATGGTGTGGAACAGCGGAAAGCTGCCGTTTGACAGTTGAAGGGTTGGACTGGTCTATAGGTACAATAAAATCATGTAAATGGATGAGGGTGACTAATGGGAAAGCTGACAATAAACGGAAAATAAACGAAAAGACGCATATGTGGCTTTGTTTGTATTACATGATTTATGCCATATTTTATTCTGTTTTGTTCTGATTTCTGAAAAAAGCTGCGAGAGCTATAATTTCCTTTTATACTGGTGCAGGAAAACAGAATAAATAATTCATACGAAACGTTACGCACTCAGGAAATACCGTTGGAAGCTTTTAAGTAGGAATAAAATGGTTAAAATTTTTAGTTTTAATAATGTTTAAAAGAAAGCTCTTTAATGGCTTCTGAATGTTTTATGTCCATGTCTGGATTTATGAGCTTTTAAATCAAAGTGTCGCTGACTTAATTAAACTTTATGCATATTTTAGTACCTATTTAAGAAAATAAAATAAATGTTTTTCTACCAACATTTTATGATGATAGGTATAGCATCATGTATGCTCACACTTTCTTGACTTTGGACGCCATTGTTAAATTGAGAGATCGCCAACACCCAGTGAATTTGTAGAGTGATCATTGTTCATACCTTTTTCGCATGAGAAGGGACCATTGTCCTGCAGTAGGTTAATAATAGCCTGGTAGGTATAGGTACCTAATAGTATGATTCTTGACTTATTACCATTTTAACGTTTATAACCGTGCCATGGATTTCGAAATACAATGACATTAAATGTAAGGGTCCCAATACGGTATATGTAGATGTGAATTGTTAGACATATTGAGACACCCATTAGCAGTTTGTCTCTAATTGCATTGTTCGTGAATTAGAATAGACACAGACGGTCCATATATGACAGAACTGTCACTGCAATAGATGCTATTTTGACGAATATGTGTTTTATTACAGTCTAAAATTAGTGCACTCTATTGTTCTTTTTATTTTCTAAGTTATGCCCAAAATAAAAAGGTTGATTGTTCCTTAACTCACCTTAACTTTTTACATCATGTTTTGCCAGCCTCAAACAATATTATATATTCCCTTATTCATGGGCTAAATTCAGTTTAATAAGTAGCTGTTTCATAAAACACCAAAGGGAGTAGCAATATTTCAAACTGTGCTTCAATGATATTATAAGTAGTATAATATCATTGCTGTGCTTAATAATTTATATAAAACTGATTTAAATTTTAATATAACTACAATGAAAATTTTATATTTTCATAATTTCCACTAGGTACTAAATTAAAAAACTAAGTAACTATATAAATAAATGTACAAAGCCGTACCAAGATGCTTCACTTTGCTAGGTGTTTTAGCAATAAAACAAGACGATGCTGTTTTTGGGTTATTTAATTAACAAAATTCGGTTCCTTATATCTAATCGTTGGTAACGAAACCATAGCCTGCTTTTAAACAGCGCAAGGCCATCTATCGAGCTATGGGTCAAACCTTTGCGATTATTGACTTTAACATTCCGCCCACCATGGACAAAATGTGATATTACCGCCCACCTTGACCTAATATCTTGTCCATAATAAACTTTATCATACACTGAAATATGATACTGATCGATACAAAGCTAACTGAGACGATAGTATAACCAACTAAATTCACACAATGTTTAATTAGTAAGGATGAAAGTAGTTACACACTTTACAGAACACTAGAATATTGAAATACTTTAAATACATTACAATAAAAATCAAGCAGCAACTAAAGACGCGGTCGCAGCCGCTACAATAAAAACAAAAAATAATAGTTGCTAGCAAAATAACAAAATAGGTATAACTAAAATAGTAAAGTTTCCTGTAACTATGGTTAAAACATACAACACAATAATAACAAATTGTTCGTTATTATTTAAATACCAATAATACTTATACATAAAAACTCTCCCTTATTTGCTAACTGGAAGTACACATACCTTGGACACTGGTCTTTTAATTTGCGACCCCTTACATCTTAAACTAACCACGCGCGTAATTCCGTCCAAACCCGGGTGTTTTTGAGTGATGATACCATAAAGCCACCTAGCTGGCGGTAAATCGTCCTCTTTCACTAGAACAATATCACCAATGGCTGGTTCCGGAGTCTGATATGCCCATTTATAGCGATTCATGAACTGAGTTAAATATTCTTTCGACCAGCGTCGCCAGAAATCTTGAGCCATTCGCTGGGTCAATTGCCATCGCTTTAGACTAGTTAGGGTCGACTGTTCATAGTTAAATTCCGGTACGAGCACAAGAGGCTCTCCGACTAAAAAGTGGCCAGGAGTTAAAGGAGTTTGGTCTTGAATATTGTCACTTAGCTGTGAAATGGGACGAGAGTTTAGACATGCTTCTATTTGAGACAAGACGGTAGCCATCTCCTCGTAAGTTAAAGTGTTGTTTCCAACAACTCGCTTGAGATGGTTTTTTGTGGACTTTATACCCGCTTCCCACAGTCCACCAAAATTTGGAGCGTGGGGTGGGATAAAGTGCCAGTTAGTCCCATTATTCGATAACCAATCTGCTATTTCTGTTGTCACGCTTGATTTTTCAGCAGCCAGCAGTGCCTTCAACTCTTTCGCAGCACCCACGAAATTGGTGCCGTTGTCACTGTAAAGATCAGCACACTGTCCACGTCTGGCCACAAATCGTTTGAATGCTGCTAAGAATCCTTTGGACGTTAAATCGCTGACCGCCTCGAGATGTATGGCTCTTGTCGCCATGCACACAAAGAGGCAAATATACCCCTTGTATGAATGATGACCTCTCCCTTTGGACGTTCGTATATTTATTGGACCGGCATAGTCCACTCCGCTTTGGTGGAAAGGTCGGCTAGCATTGACTCTTGCTTTGGGCAACTGACCCATGAGCTGTTCTCTTATACGAGCTGCATGACGGACACAAGATACGCAATTGCGTACATAAAATTTAGTGCGATTTTTTGCATTAAGGACCCAATATCTGGACCTTAAATAATTGAGCATTAGTTGGGGTCCTCCGTGTAACGTCTTCTGGTGAGTATCTGCTATTAACAAGTCAGTAAAATGACACTTGGCTGGTATAATAATCGGATGTTTAATATTTTCATCGATTGTGGCTCTTTCCAAGCGTCCCCCCACTCTGAGCACCCCTTCGTGATCGACGAATGGATTAAGCGAGGTAAGTACACTTTTCTTTTGAACCTTTCCTGTTTTAACGAGGTCTTCTATTTCTCTACTAAAATATTGCATTTGACACTGTTTAATACAAACTGTTAACGCTTCGTTAAGTTCTTTAGCAGTTAACCATGAAGGAAATCGTTCAGAGTTGTCGCTTCTTCTCTTACAATATATAAAGCGCCTGCAATAAGCGATTACTCTGATCAACTTCCTTAATGTTGAGAATTTTGCCCATACTGATAACGCTAAATATTCGTCTGTTGTAACGTAGCTCACCTTTTGTGCCTTTTCTTCTAAAACTGTCTTGCATTCAGTCTGTTTGTTGTAATCTATGTTTTTGTTTTTCAGCCATGCTGGCCCTTCCAACCATAACTGATTAGAGATTAATTCAGTTGATCTTAATCCCCGTGAGGCGCAATCAGCCGGGTTGTCCGCTGATTTCACATGAGCCCACTGGCTTCTGTCTACTACTGTCAAAATCTCTGACACTCTGTTGGCTACAAATGTTTGCCAATTTGATGGATGTTTACTCAACCAAGCGAGTACTACTGTCGAATCTGTCCACCCACGAATCTTCTGCTTGTCAATTTTCAATACCTCGGCTACTTCACTCAACAATTTCGACAATAAAACTGCACCACACAGTTCAAGTCGCGGTATTGAAACTTGTTTAATTGGTGCAACCTTCGTTTTGGCTGTCACCAGGCGAGAATAAATGACCTCCTGCTGATCCACCACACGTATGTAAACTACTGCTGCATAAGCTTGATTCGAGGCGTCACTAAATCCATGCAGCTCCACTGAATCACCGCGGTAGATTGATAACCACCTAGGAATCCGATACTGTACAAGCTGTTCAAGTTCGCTGCGGTAAGTAAACCATTCCTTTAACAATATCGATGGTACCTCATCATCCCAATGAATTCCAGACAACCACAAGTTTTGAATTAATATCTTAGCTTTTATGACTACAGGTGCTAGCCAACCCAATGGATCGAACAACATCGAAATATGCGAAATAACACTTCTTTTAGTTACAGGTATCTTCAAGGGAGGCAGCGTCACCGTGTATTGAAATTCATCAGTTTCTCTGGACCAGGTAAGTCCCAATATTTTCATTGTTATATCTGTTTTTAATTCTAGGTTTTCTTCTTCTTTATCTATTCTCATATGGTTCCTTAATTCTGAATTATTGGTGTTCCATTTTTGCAGCTCAAAGCCTGCTTTTCCTAATAATTGTGTCATTTGCTCATATATATCTTTTCCTTCTGCTATATTTTGACAGCCAGTCATCAGGTCATCCATATAAAAATCCGTCAGAGTTTTTTCCCGTGCCATAGGAAAGCGTTCTCCCTCATCTAGCGCTATTTGGTGCAATGTTCGGACGGCCAAATATGGAGCTGACGCCGTGCCAAATGTTACTCTCAAAAGCCGCAGGTGTTGAATTTGATCCTTAGGATCTGGTCTCTGGTCTAAAATATATCAAGCGAGTCAGCACAATCGTTACTTGTATCCAATAATTCCTTAAGAGATTGTGCTGACTCGCTTGATATATTTTTCTGACTAAGAAACCGTTTAAGAATACAACTTGCCATATACTTTTTATTGTTGTAGCGCTTGTTTAATTGTTCCCAAGAAGTTTGATAATTTGAGCTACAAATAGGTATATTTCTCAGAAGTTGATCAGCTTCTCCAGATAAATGACTTTTTAAATACTGAAGTCTCTGAACATCATCTAACGACTTATTACCGTGTATAAGGGATAAAAATAAATCACGGAAGGTGATCCACTCCGAGTATTGTCCAGAAAACATAGGTAAACTAATTTTAGGTAGTTTTATATTGCAAGATTCTTCTGAGTTTTTTCCTGCACAAGACTGTGATACATTTTGAGCAACTTCTTTTTTACACAAGTCAGTAAGTATTTCTTTTAACTCCGTTTTATAGTCCAAATACAATTCTTCCGTAACCTCATACACTTCTGACGAACAATAATGCGATTTATTATAATCAGCTTCCTTTATTTGAGTTAATATGTTACGATGTGTGTCGTAAAATGATGTCCACTGTGACTCTAAACTCTCCAGTCTTACTTCAACATATGCCTTAGTAATTCGCTCCTTGGGCGACTTTTTGAAGTTAGACCTGGCTCGCGATATGGCCTTATTAGTGTCCATTTGAATTTTATTGTAGGCTTCCATGTTGTGTAGATATCAATACAAAAAGTTTACACACATAAAATGTCTACCAATAACGCTTTGATAGATGGAAACACTAAGTCCAATCGTAAACTCTAAAAAGAAATGCTGTCTTTTAAGACCCAAATTATTGCAAATTTTCTAAGTCACTGTAGAGAGGTTCCTCAAATATTTTCTAAGTCGCTGTAGAAACACATCTTCGAAATTTTCTAAGTCTTTAAACTTAAACTGACTTGTATTTTGGGCATGGATTCCCCGTCACTTCACTTTTTCGCAAAATTTTCTAAGTCCGTGCGAAATGCTTCTAAACCTCAAAGTTAATTTCTTCAAGAGAATAAGGCTTAAAATCGAATCGGAAAGTACTTACAGTTTTATGTCCGTTCACTGATACACGTCACTCACTCACGTACGACGTCACGTCACCGTTCCCTGCCGCCAAATCACGCCGCTAGGTAGCACCGCGCTACTGCAGATTCGCTTCCCGCTGGGTCGCTCTTCTGGTCACCAGTCTGCTGCTCATACTGGCAGGTTGCGCCCCGAGCAGCGATCCACTGCCCCTAGGTGCGCTGGTGACGACAAGGTGGTTCTCGGGAACCCTCGCTTCACTGACTCTAAATCCAACTTCGAAGGACCATGTACAATGTTCGGACGGCCAAATTGTACTGTTTCAGTTCTTTCCACAGTGGGAACTTTATTTTATTAGAAGGAAGAATTGACGTCAATTTTTTTTTTTTTTTTTTTTTTTTTTTTTTTTTTTTTTTTTTTTTTTTTTTTTTTTTTTTTTTTGGGTTATTTAATTAACAAAATTCGGTTCCTTATATCTAATCGTTGGTAACGAAACCATAGCCTGCTTTTAAACAGCGCAAGGCCATCTATCGAGCTATGGGTCAAACCTTTGCGATTATTGACTTTAACAATAAATACAAAAACAAAAGGATATTTAGGATATTTATTTTTTTATTTTATAAAACTTATGCAAAAGATTATTCTGGTAACATGTCTAAATTATCCATGTCTCGAAATATCTTGATAAAAGGGAGGTATTTAGATTGGAACGAAGCATGTAAAAATAGATTTAAATCTTTGGTTTGGTAGAAATACTCAGTATCTCCCGGCCTTCCGGCTCTTGGTAATGGTAGAAACCGTAGGGTTTCAGTCGGTAGGAATCCAACATAACCCTCCGTTCTCCCCAGAAGCCGGTATCCATGAGGATTTCCCTGCAGCAAAAAAAGGCAGTTTCGTCACAGATGATAAAAATATTAGGGGTTAAAGTATGAAATTGCCGATTTGTACTGAAAAATTTAAATTCGTTATTTTTTTAAATTTAACATATTTATTTAATCAAAATAATTACCATTATTATCTATACATTGCTGCCATCTAATAGGAAGGTCATTTATGCCTTTGCGATAGAACTCTCGCTGATCTAGAATCGACAAACTGTGTGAAAGCATTTTGTACTGCCTCCTGAGAAGAAAACTTTTTATCACGTAGAAAATTGTCCAAATCACGAAAAAAAATGGTAGTCCGTTGGAGCAAGGTCTGGCGAATACGGAGGTGACGAATGGTTTCTAATTGCAGTTCCTGTAGAGTTAAAACGGTTTCTCGTGCTGTATGAGGTCTCGCGTTATCATGGAGCAATAATGGTGAAGATCGATTCATGAGTCGGGGCTATTTCCCTGCTAGTTTTGCTATCATTATTCGGAGTTCGGCACAGTAGACATCTGCCGTATTTCTTGACCAGATCGGAGAAAGCTATAGTGAATAACACCATGCTGACACCTCCAAACAGTTACCATTACCTTTTTATTGGTAAGCTTTGCTTTATGACACTGTTGCGGCGTTTGACCTGGGGTCAGCCATTGCATTTTTCACTTACGGTTATCGTAAAGAATCTACTTTTCATTACATTTCACAATTCGATCCAATATTCCTTCATTTCTGTATCGATTCAACAAGGCAACACAAGTTTCAACACGCGTTTCTTTCTGCAGATCAGTCAAATCATGAGGCACCCATTTCTCATGTTTTTTTATTTTATTGATTTGACGCAAATGAGTCAATATTGTTGGTAAGGTAATGTTAAACCATGCCGCTAATTCCTGGGTAGTTTGGCTCGGATCAGCTTCCACCATCTCTTTCAATTCATTGTTATTCACCTGTGTCTGTGGGCGGTCTTCCACGTGGTTCGTTATTCAAATCAAAGTTTCCATCACGAAAGCGTTTAAACCAAAATCGCACGGTGCGTTCATTAGCAGTCCCCTCTCCAAACGCAACATTGATATTGCGAGCTGTTTCTGCCGCGTTGATTCCGCGTCGGAACTCGTATTCAAAAATAACTCGAATTTTCGAAGTATCCATCTTTCTTGTCTAAGCTGAATAAAAAAACAACTGAAAGTTGATAATCGAATGTTGCACATTTTTTAAAAGAAGAACTTCATAGGTACCATGTGAAAAAAGTTTTACTCAAAAATCTCAAACCATGAAGGTTCTATGTCCATTCGAAGTACCTATTACAATAAAACGGCAATGTCATACTTTATCCCCTATTATTATAAGCACACGCAGGTAGAGCTGCGGGAAAAGCTGGTTTGATAACTTTTGGTCTGGTTTAGAACATTTTAATAGTTGTCAAAGAACATATTATTATTATTAATAGTTTAAGCAGCTGTTACCGCTTTAGTGGCATTTCTCCGAGTTTTCCGAGACTTGATTCAATCAAAACCACTAAAGTGTGTTTAATGGCGTTTAATTTTGTTCAAAGGTTCTCAGGTTCTATTTCGAGTTCATTTTTTCAGAATCGTGCACTATATCTGACATAATGTATTCACAAACATACGTTGTTAGCTTGTAATGGTGTTTGTCTATCACAACGATCCGTTTTTAGATAAAACGGATCGGGGAAGTATTTGTAGACTTTACGGTAAATGGGTCCACAAGACATGTATTTTTTATTCTTCACAAGAGCTTAATGTTCTATTATTGCTTTTTAGACTTTTCCTGGATATACAGGAAAATTTCGTCAAAAGTTTTTCATAGCTGTAGCTGTAGAGCGATTCTCACACATCTCGCGTTCGTTATTGACGTTGGATTCGTACTTATCCCACGACAAAATCAAGCCGAGCTATTCTCACCATGACGATTCGAGCATTTCTCGCAGGAAAGACACGCGACATGCCTTAGTTTACATGCGGCATGCAAAGAATAGTCATGACCAGTCGACACGTGACGTATGATCTGTGTCGACCACCGTACGAACTTCAAACAGTGGTTATGTCAATCATGTTTGTGTCAATTGCGAAAGAAAATAATAAATACCTATATTTTAACAAAATGTGTTCATAAACATCTTAGAAGACTCTACGCAGCCTAGCGTTCGTTGGAAAAGCATGTAGCAGGACGGTCCGGTGCAGTACCGCACTCTTTAAAACAACAACACTTCTCCTCTTCTTCTCCATCTTGACAAACTTTTATGACGTTATTGTGCTGGTCATCAGCTTACTTACAATATCATTAGCTCGTTCTGTTTTATTTAATTACCTATTAGTATGTAGACCAATGTAAACAAAAAATATAAATAATTGTATTTTGACTTTACTTTGACGTGACAAATATCGATGACATGACTTGACAAATCAAGATGAGCTATGCATTCCGTAGTACGGAGGTCTTATATTAATGTTAATAATAAAATAAAAATGGAGTTATGGAAACAATAATGATTATTAAATTGATAAATTTTAATGAAATACCTTTATAATGCTGCTCAAAATATGTTTTTGCCTTAAAAATCATTTTTAAAGATGGTCAAAAGTACATTAACGATTACGTAAAAAAATCGCATCGTTATGTGGAAGGGATTACTTCGTGGGACGCATAATGGCAACATTATTGTCCCTAGATTCGTGATTTAAGATCGACTTGTAGTGAGAATAGCTTTTTCAGAATATCTCACCGTTTTATAAGCGACATACGGAGACGAGCGGCAATGACGTCATGCGACATGAACGCGAGTTTCCGGAGAATCGGGCTACTGTTTCGTTTTTTCAGCATAATAGGAAAAGTTTCAATAAGGTAAAATTTGAGTTGAAAGTATTTCGCAGAGTTGTATTATTCATGTTCAACTAGGTTAGGTAAGCTACTATGAACTTGAGTTGTGTAAGTTGTCTCAAGATGTTTTTAGATAAGGTATTTTAGGTAAACGTGTTTTCTTAGCAATATGATAGTTTATAAACTGTCCTAAAAATACGCTTACCGTATAATAATCATCATCTGCCTAGCTTTTTAACAACTATGTTGGGGTCGGCTTCCAGTCTGACCAGATGCAGCTGAATATCAGTATTTTACATGGAGCGACTGCCTATCTGACTTCCACAACCCAGTTTTTGGGTGATACGATACCCCTATTCTTACCTTATAATGTTACATTAAATAAAATAAACTTACGGAGCTCAAACAATGGCATGGAAATTGAAATTTCACACTTTAACCATTATTTTCGCAAACGGTGCAATTGTCTTTGTTCATACGATGCTCCATAATGAGAACTATCCGCGAAATGAAATTCAAAGAATTTAAGAGTTTCAACATACAATATTATGACTGTTTCATGAATCTATTGGTTTAACGTGTTGGCTTAAGTATTTCGGTGCACGTTTTCTAAGACAATTTTCAAAGCTTACACTGTATGAACTTTGTAAGTCTCGTAAGCTACTCGACCTAATAAAAGCTTAGTAGGTACTTATCTAATATAATTAGATCTACGAAACATGATGAATGTTTAGAGACCGAGCTTATGCGAAATTCTATAAACCGGTATTTGATAATTTCATCTGTTAGCGCTGTATAGAGCAGTACGTACCTATAGGTAGGAAGGTAAGGTTGACCTCATATTTGCTTTACTACTTTTGACAGCAATTTCTCGTGAATTGAAACTTTACTATAGTTAAGATTACCTAGAAGTGGCCACCACATAGCGTCCACAATTTACCGGCTAATGACTGAAAAGTTATTTATAAACCGGCCAAGAGCGGGCTACGCTCAGTGTAGGGTTCCGTAGTTTCCCGTCCGTCACAACAAGTGTTCCCACTTATGAGTTTAAAGGTGGGTATCCATTATGTTCGCGCTCCAGCAGCGCTCCGCGCTCCTGCAACTGCTCCCGGTAGTGGGTACGTGCGCGAACACGGAGCGTGCAACATTGCACGCTCCGCGGCAGGCGCTCCGACTCGTGACGGTTTTTAGCGCGAACACAAAGGGGAGTGCAGGGTGTCAAAGGGGAGTGCATGTAGCAGTGCGTGCGACGTATCCATTGGAGCAGTTGCAGGAGCGCGGAGCGCTGCTGGAGCGCAAACATAGTGGTAACCCAACTTAAAAAAGGCTATTTGTCACGGAACTCTAATAATTACGGAACACTAAAAACGGGCCCTCAAAGGACAGTGATAACTAAAAAAAGAGTTATATATTCCAACCACACATGGAAAGTTCGAGAAAATGTTGTGTCTATTTTACAGAACCATCTCTCGGGGAATTGGGTTACTAATTAATACATAGACGTGCCAGAAATTTTCGGTGGTAATTTTGGATTGCGAGAACCGATTTTAATAATTCTTTTTTTGTTTGAAAAAAGATACGTTCAGGATAATAAAATATGTAAACGAAGTTAAAAAAAATGCTTGCCTATACGATTATACTACAAACTTAGTCCAGAAATTATTTTGTACAACTTTTTGTCTTTTTTGTACAAAAACTGTTGTTTCCATCAAGTTTAAAATGATTTTCCTAGAAAGTTATACTTTTCAGATTTTTTTCATATTTTCTAAACTTATGGTTCAAAAGTTAGAAGGGGGGGGGGGGGGGGACACATTGTTTTTTACTTTTGGAGCGATTATTTCCGAAATTATTGACATTATCAAAAAATTATTTTAGAAAACCCCTATTCATTTTTAAATACCTTTCCAACAACACGTTAGGGTTGAATTTAAAAATTAAATCACTTTCCACTTTACATGTAGGGGGGCTAACCTAATAAAACATTTTTTTTTAAGTTTTATTTTACCACTTTGTCGGCGTGATTGATACACATATTGGTACCAAATTTCAGCTTTCTAGTGCTAACGGTCACAGAGATTAAGCGAGGACGGACAGACAGACATGGCGAAATTATAATGGTTCCTAGTTGACTACGGAACCCTAAAAAGTAAGGAGCCGTCTCCACGAGCGAGCGAATTGCGGCGATATTATCATCGTGCCATACAATTCTCGCCGCGATGACATCGCCGTGTGAAGACACGTTCTAAGAGAGTGTATAGAAATACGTGGCACGACGATAATATCGCCGCGATTCTTTCACTCGTAGAGACGGCCCCTAAGTTGGGGTGTTTTCCTAGAGAGCATGTTTTGACACCATAAAGTCAAATCCGCTGCCATTATTTTCATAATTAGCGGCCGTAATTTGGTGGCCATCGATCTTCTAGAAACCCAGAGCTTAAGTCACTTAGACAAATAGACCTTGTCGGTCTTTGACATGCAAGTGACATTCTAGTTTAGGGTGGGAAAGCAATAACAATGTTACGTGTACGGTAACGACTACGCAGTTTATTTATTTATTTAATACACACAAATGTACAGAGGCGGGATTATGACATAGGCATTTTCTACTTAATAGTGGTAGGTGCAATTATGAAAATTGAGGAAAAAAATCTTTTTAAGTATAAAGACGATATGCAAAAACCTATTAAACTATAAATATAATATATATATACCTAATTATACATAAATATAAGTGCAAATAAATTTACATAAATATACGTATATACTAAAAACAAATAAGATACAACAAGAAAACATTACCGCTGTGATGATGCTACCAGCTTCTTGCGAATGTGCTCTTTAGAATCGGTTGGTACAGTTAAACTTACCATCGTTTCGTCTTGATATGAGATAGATATGCCATGAACCGATCGATCATACCGAATTTGGTAATGCTATGCATGATATATCACGGTCACGGTAACGGTTATTTGGGATGTCATGATAGACATATAGGTGATAAATTTTATTATCAACCATCACAATAGAACGACTGATTGGACAAAAATACAATTATTGGCCTAGTCAGACTGTACAGCTATGTTAGTAGACTGTATAGCTAACGATGAGGTCTCAGGTTTCATTTCCAGGTCAAGCTCAATGTGCCTTTATTTGGGATTTATTGTTAGGAAAACGTTGCCTCTTGGAACATCAATATAATGATGAGCGGATGGATCATCAATTACGTACAATAGGAGGTTTTTAGTTACATTTTATTCTTTTATGTATCTTTTTGATAGATTATTTTATATTTTGTGAATGTGAGATTTGTAAACCATTCCCTTTTTTTATAAAGTACCTACCTGGTACTTGTTGGCAGGCCTAGATCGCTCTTAGCAATAAGACCGCGATTGTCACCCTTTGTAAAATTTCTATATTAATGTCTGTAATTTATATGATGTACATAATAAAGAGTAATCTATTCTATTCTACACTGTCCTCCGATACCTATTTACACTGTAATTTGAAAATATTGTAAAAGCTAATTATTTTTAAAAGAGTAACCGTGGAGTTTCTAGCTGGCTCTTCTCTATAGGAAACGACCAATTGGAACCGTGCACCTAGCTTCTGACGTTTCATAAGTGCCGTTTCTGTAATCAAAATATTTTATTTCACGTAAACTTACATGGCTTATGTGAAATAAAATATTTTGATTTTGGAGACCAATAGGCATCAGTCTGTTGTGGAAGCAATGTGGCGTTTTAGTTAAAAAAGAAAGTCGTCGGAAAATACTGAGGCATTATAAACTTTTCAGCAAATGAGCGCCAGTTTATATTTATACAATAAGGTAAAGAAAACGCTTTTACTTTTTATTCCGTTCGCAGATTTATGTTATTGTTTTAAAAGCTCTTTTAGTGCCAATTTAGGTGTCGCTTTTCTCTTCTTTCTCCTTGTTAGTGGCATTGCAAGCGTCATTTGTTGGCTGTTTTATTTGCACCACCACCCAATTAAGTTTTAAGGAGAAAATACAGCGCGTTTCGCGGACAGAGAAGTTGGTATAGCTTTGTTAAAGCTAGCAAAAATACAAGTGTGTAAAATGTTTTGAACAAATGATTGGTAATCGGTATGGGTTGATTCGGATATAAGCGTAAAAAACAGCCTAAAATACGTCGTTTAGCTATTTTTTTAAAACTAAGGAGGCATTAACTGTTATTGCTTGCTCGATAATTCCTTGTATAGATATAGCACATTATTCAGTGAAGTTAAAGTCTGAATTTCTCTTCGGGTCAATTAACTTGTGATTGAGTTGTCAAGTTATAAGTTGATTGCGGGGAGTTAGTCAGACCTTTACATAAGAAATAATTTATGATAACGTCCCTTAGAACTTTTAGATTGTTAGAAATCGAGGCAATACATTCCTGGAACTGTGTACAGGGTTTAAATTAAATTAGCCGGGTCAAACTTACAAGACATGATGGATATCGATATGTAAACACCAAAGCAGTGTAGAACAAATAGATGTTCATATAACATAGTATAGGTTGGAAGGTGGATTCAAGTTATGGGTTATAAACCTAGCTTGTACCTTTAACCAATTTGATTTTTTAATGTTAACGCGTCGTCAAGTTTCAATATACATTTCATTTCGGTAACGTTTTGGACGCTACAGCCTTTATTTACCTTCATCACAGCTACCTGAACAATAGGAATACTAAGCCTTAGCGAGTAATAACGAGGTCACGTGTTTCGGATTTGCTCCTAAAAAGGGATATTCCTAAATGAACTTTGCTAACAGGGAAAAACCAGTCATTATTTATCTATCAGGATACCATTTCCCGATTACGAGAAAAAATCGAGATTGGATTCTAAAATAATTACTTGCTTTGATTTTGTCTATTATTTTTTATCTTTTAGATGCCGAGTTTTGACGGAGAGTTAGTTGCCAGGACTGAGGAATATGAAGTGGCTATGTCCTGTCATCATTTTTAGCATCATCATCATCGAAACCATTCCGGGACACGAAGTGAGTATCATTTTGTCTAATAAGTACAAGTACATAGTACAAACTTAATACTTCTTCTTGATAAGTTTTTGCAATTTGTGTTATTGGAAAACATTTAGAACTTATCTGGACAAAGTTTTTATGAATTTACAAATAAAGTGCATTTAAGTATCTTAAAAGACGAAGCTCCACAAAATACCTCAAGATGGTTAGTTAGACCGATTCTAGTACAGATTGGTGACGCGAGAATAGAGGTGATCCCAAAGCTGTTCTTCCTAGAACTCGCGATAAAAATATTCCCAATACCAATAAACTTTTGATATTATATTAAGGAAGATCTAGACTCGGCTCGCTTTTCGTAGACATATTAACTAAGTAAGTATTTAAAAACTAGCTGGATCTCTGTATAAGAAGCTTTGTATCGAGTTTTCCTGGAACCCGTCAAAATTACCCATAAAAATGCATATGGAAGCATGGCACAACATGGAGGAGGCCTGTACTCTGCTGTGGGTGGAACAAGGCTACCAATGATGATAATGATGCATTTGGCCCGGTTTTAGGTCTACATAATTTGTATGGTATTTTCATTTCCGCTATACCTAATTGTCAATGCATGTAATATTGCATTATTGCACACGGACGCCGCAGATTTGAAAAGTTCTAGATCCATTACTAGCATTGCAACTGACAATGCACTTCCGATCACAAAAAATATCTGGCTCACCGCCAAATTGATATAGGTATGTCTTGGTTGATTGCAGCGACTGTATAGAAACTGTGGCTTTTCAAAGGATTGACCCAGTTATCCATGTAGGAAACTGATTGTTATCTCAGCTATTATGTATTGTGAGGATATTGATATATTGTATGAGACTTATGCATTACAGATTGAAAACGAGGCGACAACACAGCATGACATCGCACAGATGATTTATTCCGGAGATACTGACGATTTAAAACATTATGGTAAACATAAGAAAGGTTGGTATTTATTTTAGTATTGTCACATGTATCTGATTGTAACACAAGTAGTTCTCGATATTATTATCTTTTCCAATTCCAGGGTTATATTTAAAGCAGTCTTCATATTCTCCGTGGGGTCCCTGGGGCGCGTGTCGCGGCCGGCACAGGACCCGACGGCGACACTGCTTGCGTCGTCAAATATGTGGAGACTCACTCCGCATAGAAATCGCAAGGTGATGTTTGAATATTTTATCGAAACGATTTTATACGTCGTTGTGAATAAAGGTACACAGAATGTGACGATATGATAGCTTTTGTGAATTTTCCGAATAATATTTTATTATTTATACGCTGTTATGAAACAAAAATCTGCACTGAATATAGAGTCGATACTAGACAAAGCTAAAGTATGACTCATCACAAAATTCCTCGTAGTAGATTTGATTTGTTTACAAATAATTGACCAGAGACGTTCAGAATTGAATAAGATCATTCAGATATGACTATCTAATTCTGCTTAAATATGCGAGTATAAATAACCACAACATAAACGTAAAACAAATTAAAATGGGCAGAAACTTTTTGTATACCAATCTGAAACGTCTGCATCTATTTATTACATCTTTCAGTTTTCAGCCGTAATCACGTAATTTTCTCAGAAAACTTTAGGTACGAACTGACTCAAAATAATATAGCATGAGTAATATTATTTTGTTTACAGTTGTAAAGAATCATCCCACCCACGCAGACCGAACTCGACGACGGAAACGCAAACAGAAGAAAATCTTGCTGCAGTACGTACACAAGTAATACCCTGAAATAATTAGGACTGGGAGTGCCATAAAGCTTTGTACCACAGACCACAGCCATCAAAAATATATGAGGATTAATTTTGCCTTTACAACTCCCTTGTACAAAGTCCTTCTCTGTGAATAATTTCCCGAGACGCTATGAATATTCAGATAGATGAAATTTTAGTTAGTTTAATGGGTATGTATCATGTTTGTTTATATAAGGCTAGATACGTAAAACAAACAGCGTAGACGTCTGAAGTGGTTTGTGGTGAATACCTAACTAATAAAGTATTGCGTACTGACTGAAGTAACTAGCACCGGTAGGCGGCGTTCAGTGGCGTAACTATACCCTTTGGGGCCCGTGGCAAATACGTGAGATAGGGCCCTCCCTCTATGTAAAGAAGCTCAACCAACGTTATATTTTTTTTTATTGGCACTTCGCCCGCGACTTCGAGCGCGTAGATTTCGTAATTTCCCCTACAAAATTGAATACCTGACTACTTCGTTCGTCTAGTAGTGGAAAAAAGTTTGCATTTCTATACATATGTTAGGATCCTCCTGTGCTCATGGCCCTTTCGGGCCGGGGGCCCCCTCCGACTGGGTACCCGTTGCATTTTGCCCCTCCTGCCACCCTATTGTTACGCCACTGGCGGCGTTAGATAGATAGATAAGAAAGTGTTTAGAGTTGAACGTTTGATAATATATATTGACTGTTTTGTTGGTCTCTAGTGGTAGCGAGCGTTACTGTGCAGCATGAGCTTTTGGGTTCATTACCCAGGTCGGGGAAAATGTTACTTTGCTTTTCGGTCTGAAATTTCTCAGTAGGAGCCCGAAGTCTGGATTTGTGCTAGGTTGATGGATATAAGCTCGCCCTCTATTACATGACTTAAACATAACTGGCAAAATGTGGGTTTACTATAGATACGTTTCTGCTTAACCCTTCGGGGAAACAAGACATGGATCCTCGGGTTCGCAGCCCTGGTACCTACGGTCAAAAATTCCAGTTCTCAGAAACAGCTTGGAGTTGAAAAGTTGGCGGTGGACTCCCCTGTGCCTCGGAGAGACCGTAAAACTGTGGGTTTTGCGCCTGATCTCTCGTATCGCATTGTTATCCCATTGGATTATGAGAGTGAAAGAAGAATTGGACCAGTGTTTACGCAAACACATTTATGCACTGTAACTGTAACGCGTGTAACTACATAACGATGAAACCAAACTTTAACATAATATCAACTCTCAAAAGTCTCTGTTGAGGTTTCTACGAAAATGATTAATGTGTTGACAGCCGCAAGTACGACAGCTGAAGGGTGAAGATGTGCAAAGGAGGTTCCGGGGATTCTCGCAGTGGAGCTCTTGGAGCGCTTGTTCTAGAAAATGTACTACGACGAGACGGAGGTGAGAACATACCTTTGTTCACTTATCTGATTTATTTTATTGAAGGTCACATTTAATGCTAATAATGACGATTTTCTTTTTTCTTTCTATCTACTTATCTGAAAATCAAAAGAGGTTAGGTCAATAAAAAGCATAAGTATTAGCGTCATTAATGCGAAAGCAGTGGTGGGTGGCCCAGTGGTAAAGACCCCGACTTATGCTTTGTAGGTTGTGGGTTCGAACCCAGACAGACGCTTCACTTTGTGTAAATAATGCCTGTGTCCCAGCAGTGGGAACATAATATGCTACGAGTATGATGGATGCAAATATAATGTGACCTTAACCCTACAAAGATTGTTGAAGCAGCGTAGGTACGGAAGTGCAGCCCAGAGCACGCACGATGCCTTTTGGCAACTAGAGGGCGTAGAGCATGTTCTGTATTTTGGTCACATCCGCGCGTAGTCGAGAGAATCCGCTAGCGTGCGCAGACATTCCACATTCTGGTAGATTCTATGCATTCCCTAGAAGACGACACGACCGGAGGTGATCGCAAGTTCCGGGAATACATATTTTACTAATTCTATAAAGCACATGCAAATGTGCACTTTATTTGTCGTGGATAAATATCAAATTTCCTTTATTGCGTTGTAAATATTACTTATGTCCGCGCCATTGCGCCCGCTCCGTAACGCGCTCGGATAACTTTTAATTAAAATTTTAAAGTGGATATCTCCTCCACTTTTGAACTTTTCACAAATACGTGTTGCCAATCATAATCCGTTTTAAGAGTGGAATACGAATACAAGTGGAATGTGTTTCTAAGTATCCAGTGACATCATTAATTTCAAAATAAATCGCTGGTCTAGTGGTCGCAAGCGCTTCTGCTGAGCATGAGGCCTTGGGTTCGATTCCCAGGTCGGGGAAAATGTTATTGGGTTTTTCTATCTGAAATTTGTCAGTAGCAGGCCGTGCCCGGTTGATGGACATAGGCTCGCCCCCTATTACATGGGACGGTGTACTATAGGTACGACTCTGCCTAACCCTTTGGGGAAACAAGGCATGATGTAAATCAAATAAACGGTTTAATAGACAGTTCGCAGAAACCATTATTTGTTTCGGATTAGTCAAACTAGCTGGGGGCCTAAAAAGGCCACTTTAAGCAATACCTCTAAAAGCTATTCCTTTATTGAGTTCCCATCAGATCATTAGCAATTCCTCTAACGTAAAATTTCATTTCATATTTGGTGTAAACATTGCCGCATGAAAAAAATAAAATCCGTAATTTTATCGGTAAATTTTTCATTACAGTTTTTATTAATCAAATTGGTTTTTTATTTTTATTTCTACAGTTTAAATGTTATTTCATTGTGATATGAATTGTAGACAGATCATTTTATGAATTGTCAGTTTGTGACCATTTTACGATTTTTTATATGATTCATATTGTTATCCTATTATGATTCTGCCAAAGTGGCATTTTTAGGCTTAATTATTTCGACACGGTCCCAATTTCGAAAAACAATAGTTCGACTACTCATGGCTTCGACAGAACATATATTCGATTAGCATTAGTCCGACAGAACATACTCGTACTTCGACAACACACACCTTCGAAAAACACTACTTAGACAGAACCCTTCTTCGATATGCACTTGTTCGGCAGATCTCTATTTCGACGGAACATACCTATTACATTTGACATAAAACGAAACGTGACATTAATAATTAAATTGAAATTCGCTTTATGATTTTAGGTACAAAATAAAAACATAAATAATCATTAATTATATTGTTTAATTAACCAGTAACAAATCTTTGTACAGTTTAATCATTTCTTCAGATAACTTAAATCATAACTAGGGTAACCGACCATAACAGATTTCTCATTTTAAGGGGCAACAGCGTTAAAACTGAAAAAAAAAACAAATAAACTCTGCATATATATAACTTTCAATAGTCAGGAATATTTATTGAATTTTCTATTAAATGTTAAAAAGTCATCATTGTTTATTTGCAAAAAGGTTGCATTCGCTCTGCATTGGTTTCTCTATCTTTCACTGGCGTAGGAAAAAAATAGCCTGGCCCTTACTTATAAATTCGACTAGTTTAAATTTGGAAATTAAAAATCAACACACAAAACAACAATCAAACACATTGAAGGGGCTGGACTAAATTAAAAATACATAAATGATAGTGAATTTGCCCACAAGTTAAAACATAATTCAGCTTTGCTATACGTACCAGCGTCTGAAATCCCCGCAGTGTTTAATGAAATCCAAGAAAAAGTTTAACCCGTTCATGCAATTAGCGACTGATTTTCGAAATTTTATGTCACTGGAACATACAAAAAAATAGAACAAAAGACATGTCCACTTAAAGTTACATATTCAAAAGTACCACCATCATATCCACCAGAAATGTGGTCGGTTGCAGATTCCATTGAATGTGGATTTCCTTCGACTCAAAATTCAATCGAAAGCTGGCATATGAGGTGGAATACTCTGCTCAATAGAAAAAAAATTATCATTTTTTAAACTTTGGCCGAAGTGAAAAAGGAAGTAAAAAGCACGCAGAACGAAATACAGATAATTTTGGCTCAAATTGAGAAACCAAAGAGAAAAAACAATTACAGCAGAACGAAAGGATGCAAAAACATTTGATACTGAAAAATGACATGGATATAATTTCGTTCCTAAGCGGATTAGCTTACGTTACTCACATGTCTAATAAATAATCAAGAAGACTTATTAATATTATGTTACGATTTAAGTTATCTGAAGAAATAGTTAAACTGTACAAAGATTTGTTACTGGTTAATTAAACAATATAATTAATGATTATTTATGTTTTTATTTTGTACCTAAAATCATAAAGCGAATTTCAATTTTATTATTAATGTCACGTTTCAGAACAGTATTATGTCGAATGTAATAGGTATGTTCCGTCGCAATAGAGATCTGCCGAACAAGTGCATATCGAAGAAGGGTTCTGTCGAAGTAATGTTTTTCGAAGGTGTGTGTTGTCGAAGTATGTTCTGTCGGACTAATGCTAGTCGAATATATGTTCTGTCGAAGCAATGAGTAGTCGAACTATTGTTTTTCGAAATTGGGACCGTGTCGAAATAATTAATTGTCGAAATTCAGTATGACAGTCGTTTATTAAACACAATTTATTTCATTAAGCTAGAATTCATAATTTCCGAGACTTTCAGATAAGTATCTTTATCTGACCCTAATTCATTGCTCTCGAGTGTATTATATTGAAGCATTTATAATACCGACAAAATTCAATCACCTGTTTTCGTCACAGGAACTAAGTAAATATTTAGTTTTAGGAACCATGTCGCACTTTACTTACTGATAGTAAATTAGCAAAGTATTTCCCACAACTTAGTTAATGTTTCAATGTTTTATAGATAGGTAAACGAAATTGGAAAAACAAAGCTTGATCACGATGAAAATGAGAAAACCATAATGTCTGAAACTTCCAGAAAGAGAGCTGAACTGACAGTTAATTAATGTATCTAATAATATTAAATCAATTTAAAATATTTTAGATTTTCAGCACAATATTTAATTAAGAATTCGTTCATTAACGTGAAATTTCACTCTACGTTTATTTTCATTAATCATCTTGAAGCGCGCCACTGTGATGTTTATTAACTTTTGCAAACAATCGAGGAAGTTGATGACTTGTACAGACAGTATTGGCGAAAGATAACTATACAGGATTAAATTAAATTAGCAAGCGAAACTCTGCAGACGTGATTGGCAGTGACTATCGATATCTAAACACGATAAAAAAAGTTTTTTTTTTGTGCTGGTGTTTTTGTTACTGGAAGTATGAATTGAGAAAATCTGTTCTTTTGTTTTATCGTGTTTAGATATCGATCGTTACCCATCATGTCTGTGAAGTTTTTAAAACTGATTTTTCAAATGGTTCACTAAAAGCGGACCCCACAAAAAAATCATCAATTTTTTTTTTGTTTTATCTTATGTACACTTATATATCTTTTATTTTATGTTTAGATATCGATACCCATCGCGTCTGCGGATTTCGCTAGCTAATTTAATTTGATCCTGTAAAATATGTATTCATTTAATGAGTAGTTGTTAACTTTGCAGAAATGGGACCATAAATAGCTTCAAAACATGTTTTCTCTATAGGTTCCTATATCGAAACAACTTTGGCCTTTATGTCAAATTATATGACGCAGATTTTTACGTTTTTTTCTTTCTGACATTAGCTGTCATCTCGGTGTGATCCTTCTGACATTGTAATCTATAAAATGCGAAATAAGCTGCTCTATGGAAATTAGTGTCGTATTATTATGTAATAAGAGCTGATTTCTCAATCGACAGATAATTTTTATTGGTAGAATAAAATTGACGTTTGACAGTTTTTGTATGGAAGAACTGTCAGAAATTCAAAATTATTCCTGGAGCAGTAGTGGTCATGTGGTAACGGCCAGACTTACGAGTTGTTGGTAGCAGGTAAATTATTTCATCACCACTGCTCTCAAAACGGTGAAGGAAAACATCGTGAGAAAACCGCCATGTCCTAGAACCAAAAATTCTAGGACATGTGACATCTGCCAACCCGCACTGGGCCCGCGTGGTGGATTACGGCCCATTCCCTCTCACCGAGAGGAGGCCTGTGTCCCAGCAGTGGGAACATTATCGGCTGATTATGCTATTATGCTTTTTATTCCTCAGATAAAATTATCAATTAGAAAAATCAGCCCTAAGACCATAACGCAGCTATCAAACACCTACCATTATTGTTCCTAATCTAAACTACTTACTACTTTAAATGTTTTTTTGTTCCGCTTTCACGCTAAAAAGACTGAACGAATTTTGATGAAATTTGGCACATGGGTAGACCATGACCTGACCATTTTTATCCCGATATTCCTACGGGATCGAGACTTATGTGGGTGAAACCGCGGGGCGCTGCTAGTTCCTAATATACTGATAAAGAATTACCTCACAGGCACTGTCTAAGACGAACCATATGTGGTCGGCAAGTGGTGAAGCAGTCAGCCTACTGCTACATGGAAGGCAGCTACTGCCACCTCTGGATCCGTAGCAGGATGCAGAGAAGAAAGGACCCAGGTGATCTAGCACATAGGTACTACGCTAACAGTATTTATTCACATTAACCAGGCTTCTATATTATCCAGGCTTTTATATTCACGTTTGTTCCATTAATACCTAATCACTGTTGAAGTTTACAATTTTTTACGATTATTTGGAAATTCTATCAGCATGTGTCAATAATGTATGAAGAACAATGTTCTTGTCTACAAAAGTGAAAACCTTTAGTCTTTTTTTACCAGTACCTATTATTTTACTTTAATACCTTATTTATTTGCGATTTTCATTGTATATATCTACGTGTTTGTTTTAATTGTGAATGTTATGATTTTTTACAACATATTTATCGTCTTGTGCGCTGGAATGTTTTATGTATACTTGAGGCAAATCGAATTTGTTATGTAATGAACAGCATGTCCAGTACAAACTTGGGTAACTGGTATATCGATAAGTGGGCATTGGATAAATAACCTAGACGAGTAGATACGCGTTTTTCGTAGCGTAGGCCGGGTAAGAATGTTGTTATAGAAATTCCTACCTTGAGGGTCTTGAGAGTAGAGGCATAAATTCCTATCAGATGAGATAGGATCGCCGAATAAATATTAAAAGTTGAACGGCCGCTAGTAATTTATCTTAACTCGTTATGTAATATCTAGTTATTCGTGAGGTTAGCCTTTTCGTAACTATTTTGGGGTCGGTTTCCAGTACCTATATAGGAACACGTTGAGATGAGTCAGAATGGACAAATCTGAAACTATGTAGTAGACAATTTTATACTTAGGAACTTTAGAACTATATCGTCGAAAAGTAAAGAAAGGTATCTTTTTTTAAGCAAAATTGCTTTTACACAGGCTAAATAATTAAAAAAAACTGGTGGAACCACTGGTGCAGTACTAAGTGTTAATTTAATTTTATCAAACTCAAAATTGTGGCAGACGCCCTACAAGATGGCGGGATGAGCTAGAGAAAACTAACGACCAGTGGTTCACTTTAGCCTTGGATTGAAAGAGCTGGAAGTCATGTATGCAGGCTAACAGTAACACAAAACTCTCGGTATTTTATATATTAAACAGTTTCGTGAGTGCCAACTTGGCATCGAGTCGAGAAAGAGCTAAGATAAAGAATATTGAAATATCTGTAGGCTATTTGTATATGCCGCACGCTTTCAAACTTTGTACAACAAAACTTAAGACGAAGTGGTTGCGAGAGGCAGTATTTATGTCTGACACCCGACACATGCAGAGATTATAACTTGATTTCTGCAAAATACATTATGTTCAGTTTGTGGCTTTGTGGTATGTGTATCCTTTGCTGATAATGTCATTCCTATTCAGTAGCGCGTTAAGCGTTTTCATTTACAAATCTAACAGTTATCGTAATTTTGAAAGTTGTCAATTAACAAAAGTTACCCATCTTTTACCAAAGTTGCAGCATTCTGCCTAAGTAAATACAGAAAATATTACATTCATATTATTGCTGTTTCATGTAGGTACCTACAGTACAGTGGTTCCTCTTATTCGCTCAAACGTAGCGAAATAACTTGACAAATTGAAACAACGATGTGTGCAGGTGTACTCGAGCTTACAAGGTCATAATCTATACATATAAAATTCAAAGTCCTGACTGACTGACTGACTGACTGACTGATAGATCAACGCACAGCCTAAACCGCTGGTCCTAGAGACATGAAATTTGGAGGGTGTGTTCGTCGTGAAGAGTAGGCATCCACTGAGAAAGGATTTTTCGAAATTCCACCCCTAAAAGGGTGAAAAGGGGGGAATTCGTTTGTATGAAAAATCTTATTCCTTGAGTTAATAAACTTGAAACTTGGCACGAATACTTATCTAAATAAATTATGAAGATTGTCAGTTTTTTTTTTCTTCTAAACTACCCCCTAATAAGGGATTGGGGGGTTTCAAAGTTTGTATGGAAGAATTTTAGCGCGCAGTCCGATTTACTCGAAACTCAGTATTTATACCTTATATTGAAAGTAAAGAATAATGTGTATCAAAGTTTTTTGAAAATCTACCCCTGACGGGCTGAAATGGGGTAGTCAATTTTTCAGGGCAGGATTTTACTGCATGGCTTGATTAACTCGAAAATTAATATTAAGGGTGAAAAGCGGGGGATACAGTTTATATGAAAAATCTTATTCATTTAGTTAATAAACTTGAAACTTGGCAAGAATATTTGCCTAATATAAGTAATAAAGTTTATCATTATAAGTTTTTCAAAACTACCCCTCAAAGGGGGATATAGAGATGTGAAGTTTGTGTGGAAGAAATTGAATGCGCGGTCCGAGTAACTCGATACTCAGTAGGTATTGATAGTTTTGACAGAAAATAATTAATAATGAGTATGTAAAGTTGTCGAAAATTTACCACTGACGGCACAAAAAGGGGTAATTCCATTTTTAAGGGGAGGATTTGAACTTGAAACTGTATGTTACATTTTCACGCCTGAACCACTGAACTTCTGATTTGGCGTAGAGATAGATGGCATCCTGGGGAAGCACATACTTTTATCCTGTTAGCACGTTCCCGTGGGATAATTTCCGACATCCACGCGGGCGAAACCGCGTGCAGAAGCTAGTATATTATAAATGCCAAGTTGTTCACACAACAGGAATTTAATTTTGAAACTCTTTGAAAATGTACCTGTTTACATGGTTTTTGTTGCCTTAAGCACGAAAGTAACTGTGCATAAAATTTTCTTGTTGCTCCAACAAAAGTAAGCAAATAGACTTTGACGAGGGAACAGGCCAGGTGTTGCAACACATGGCGATGATCAGAATGATTATTATTATTATTTATACCTCAATGAAAATTGATTGATTGCTCTTCGCTTGTGAACACTTTACTAACTCTTTTATCATAATCATAATACAGCTTTGTTACGCAGGTGGTCTGGATTAATTAGAAGTTATTATTTAAACAATTTTGATGGGTGTATTTTGGATACAAATAATATTAGCGATTACGAATATCTTTTGACGAGAACGTAGTTTCAGTAAGAAAGTTTGTGGTATCAACAAGCTAGTTCCATTAAAATAAAAGTTAAATAAACCCTTTTAAGGGTTCAGATAAATACTTTATCTTGTTGATGAGACCCTTTTCCGCTCAATTTCAATAGTTTTTCTCTGCTTTTCAGGTACTAAAATGCGCAGCTTCCTTTGCTTGCCACACAAAAAATCACGCAAAGTTTAGAAAAGTCTTCTTCAACTTACAGGGTATACAGTAGAGAGAGTAGAGTCAATGGTGACTCCGGCGCCTGCGATCCACCCTGAAGACTCCCGGGCGATGCCAGCACCTCCACCATGTGGCAGGCTCGGCCGGTATCGTGGCTCTGCGTCTGCGCGGCTTCGACAGCGCATGCGCGACATGGTTCGCATCATTGGTGGACGGCCCGCGCCGCCCGGCAAGTGGCCCTGGCAGGTCGCTGTGCTTAACCGATATAAGGTAATTTTATTGGTGTAAGGCAAGTCTTCAAACATAAAAGTAGGTATACTTTCACAAATATACTGAATTGGGACATGAACATAACTGTTCTGGCGAAATGTGTGTGTACTAGGTACACCTCTGCCTAACCCTTTGGGATTACATCCGTGATGTTATCTGGATCAATGCCCTGGGATCTGGACGCGATAATCATTGCGTCCCTATATCGCTGGCGGAAGGTCCCACGGAAATTCGAAGCACGAAGGACCGAACTTCGTCAGATCCTAGTGGCTGAGTGGAGGGAGCGACTTGAACAACCCAGGTCACCAAGCCACAATAGTGGCGGTAAGGCCTGGCTGGCATGGCGCCCTCAGATTCCGGCTGAAGCAGGTGCATACTGGACACGGATGTTTCGGAAGTTCCTGCGTGGCATAGGTCGGGAGTGGACGCCCGCTTGCCATCACCGTGTCGATTGCGCTGAGGACACGGCGCAACATACGCTGGAAGAGCGCTCAGCTTGGGCCCAACAGCACTGTGCCTTCGTCACGAACTTGGTGATCTCTCGCTTCCGATCGTGGTCCAGTCCATTTGTCCACTGCTGGTCTTGCAAGGGTCACGTAATAGCTAGGTACCGCTATAGGGAACGGGTTTTTCTAATTTGAACGGCAACTTGGATTACGCGCTAGTTACTTTTATTTTTATTTTTTGCAATAAAAAGTTTTCAACTTCACAGACCTCAGTGGGTCGAGTTTGAAATTACTGAAGTAATTTTATTCATCACTTTGTAAAAAGTAGGTACGAAGTTATTTATTACATAGACAAACGAAGGGGCAATAAAATTTTAGCTGTTTAATAATTACTTAAGTATTTCAGGCAGATTTAGGATTAAATTCTCGGCGCTTAAAGAAGGGTGAATGAATAATGAAAGAGTAATTAATCGCATGTGTATTTGAACATAAATCATACCTGGGTCGAAGTTTGGGTTGTGTTCAAAAATATAAATTGATTACAAATATTTTGGTAATACATTGCTTACATGCATTTGTTTTCTTAGTCAAAGAAATCGATTAAATAATGACTGTAATTGCTGACACGAAATGTAATCAAGTGTAGGTACATTTGATTACAAACGGACGTAGGTACGTCCAAGCTTCAAATAAAAGTAATTGATACAAAGAGAAAGGCGCGGTCAAAGCACAGTCACGCACACAAGTATTTGGCTTAATTGTTTAACTAATTTGTTGGGGAAATATTGCGCACGATTTAGTTAGTAGTTAACTGTAATTTGCATAATCACACGAGGTAGTTCTAAACACGGTTGTAGATAATTATATGTATACCTTCCTTAACGTAAGACGTTCCGCAGTAGTTATGGGTATTGAGAGTCTTCAACAAAATCGAACAGCACCTGAACATCTAAAATGAATTGATTTTGGGGTCTGTGACTAACTACTACTATTAGTTATTAAGTACTTTATTATTTACAAGCTGCGGCCCATGGTTTCACCCATATAAGTCTCGAACCTTTGGGAATATCGAATAAAAAGTATCCTATATCCTTATCCAGGTCATGTGTATCCATGGGAAAAATTTCATCCAAATACTTTATAATATATTATTATTATTAAAAGTCAAATCTTTTCTCTTTACAATATTATTTAGACTAGCTTCTGCCCGCGGCTTCGCCCGCGTGGATGTCGGAAAGGATAAGAAGTATGTTCTTCCCCAGGATGACTATCACTTTGGCATCTGCTGGCAGGCAATTTTATCGAAATCCGTTCAGTGGTCTAGGCGTGAAAATGTAACGTACAGACAGAATTTATAATTTCCTTCTTTTCCACCCCGGTAAGAGACGATTTTTGAAAAACCCTTAAAACACATACTTTTTGTTTTAAGTATTAGTACCGAGTTTCGAATTAATCCGTCCGAGCGGTTTAATATTTTTTCTTACCTATTAACTTTTTCACCCCCTGAAGCCACTGTGAGAATTTTTTTTAAACTATAAGTGACCATCTGTATTATTAATATTGCTAAGTATAAAGTCTATTAACCAAAGGATTTAGGAAAAGATTGATTAAGGAAAAGATTTTTATACAGGAATATTTTTTAAGCAATGCCCAAAAATTTTTTGGTGGTTCAGTATCAGTAATAGAACACATTTCCATTATTTGTTCAAAACTTTTTTATATATTTTTATCCGACTTTAAATCAGCAAAATATGGACACTATCTATTCGTAATAATATCAATGAACGCGGGCGCCGTGCGGCTTACGAGTGATGTTGCAGAGGGGGTGAAACCCCCTTCCGGGCGGCAGGGTGGCGCCAGGCGGCGGCGGCCGGCCGGGCGCTCGACAGTCTGCTCAAGGCATGCGCTTGCGCTGTCATTACGTCGCGTCTAGTCGCGTACTCGTGTGTCGTACATACTTACGATGTCGGATTTTCGTAACCGCGAGTTCTATGTGATGGTGCGGGTCTATTTATTATGTGGTGAAAGCCTACGAGCAGCTCCCAGAATGTATGCTAGGGGGTAAGGGGTAAGGACCCCACGGTCCCTAATGAAAGGACCATTTTAGCAGCCACTCAGAGGCTGCTTGATCACGGTCAGTTCAGGACCCCAAATCACGCACTAGGGTCTGGCAGACCTCGACTGGCGGTAAATGTAAGTATTAAGTTTTTAAAAGTGCCTTAATTTAATTGATTATAATGCGTTATTTTCTGCATTTTGATGGTCCTAAGCCCATGAAAGTATGAAGGAAAAATTGGAATTACTCTTCAAATAACTTCAGATCACGGCCTAATCTTAAAAAAGTCTAATTCGAACCTGATAAAATCAGCGATCAGTACATTGTATTCATCATCATATTCATTCATCAGTGTTGTATGTAACCCACGTAAATATCTATCTACCCACGCCTATGCACGAAAAAACACCGAGCGCTGCCACGCCGGGCGGCGCGTAGTGGCCAGAAAATCAATTTCAAAATAGACATCTTTCGTTAGCGATAACTTTATTTTTTTGTACTAAGACTTATCAAAATAAAAAATAGGTGTTTAATAAAACTCATTTAAGTTTAATTTGTCAAAGTTTGCGCACTGAATAAAAATTATTCCTGTATTAACTGTATCCCGTCTTTTCACCCCACTGGCGTAGAAAACAAAAAAAAAAAACCATTGGGATGTTTCCATAATTTGACTCAAAGACGATGTATACCAATTTTTGTGTTAATCAAGCCACGTAGTGAAATACGTCCCTTAAAAAAATAATTACTCCTTTTTGCCTCGTCAGCGGTCGATTATCGAAACACCCAAAAACTTATCATCGTTACTTTCTTGTCAAAAGTATTAATACTGACTTTCGAGTTAATCGTATCGCGCATTCAAATTCTTCCACACAAACTTTAACACCCTTATATCCCCCTTTGGGGGGTAGTTTTGAAATACTTATAATGATAAACTTTATTAATTACGTAGGCAAGTATTTTTGCCCATTTTCAAGTTTATTAACATATAGAATAAGACTTTTCATATAAAGTGTATCCCCACTTTTCACCCCCACAGGGGCGAAATTTTGAAAAATCGTTTGGGATGTGTTCTTAACTTGACACAAAGATTATTTATGTCAATGTTCGAGTTAATCAAGCCACGCTGTAAAATCCTCCCCTGTAAAATTGGTAGATTTTCGAAAAAACCTGATACACATTATTCTTTACTTTGAATCTTAGGCATAAATACTGAGTTTCGAGTAAATCGGACCGTGAGCTAAAATTCTTCCATACAAACTTTGAAACCCCCCAATACCTTGTTGGGGGGTAGTTTAGAAAAAAAAAAACTTCTTCATAATTTATTGAGGTAAGTATTCGTGCCAAGTTTCAAGTTTAATAACTCAAGGAATAAGATTTTTCATACAAACGAAATCCCCCTATTTCACTCTCTTAGGGGTTAGATTTCGAAAAATCCTTTCTTAGTGGATGCCTACTCTTCACGAGGAACACTCCCTCCAAATTTCATGTCTCTAGGACCAGCGGTCTAGGCTGTGCGTTGATATGTCAGTCAGTCAGGCAGGACTTTGAATTTTATAATTATATACCTAGATAGATGTAATGTATCCCTCTTATACTTTGACAAATATATATTTCAATTAATTTGGCTTCCTCATTAGCTTTCAATAGAATGGGTACATGCTGAAAAGCCAATGGGCTCGGTTCTCCCTTCAAAATTAAATATCTTAATTTTGTTTATATCATTGATACTAAGTATATTTACTTTGCAGAGTACATGTCTACAGGATGAAATTATACAGGTGCGACCAAATAAAATATCTGATTCGACGTGTTATAAAGTAAATTTAGAGCATGGTCATTACGGAAAGGGATGCACAACGTGCCCGTACGCGAGCGATTTGGCAATGTCGTGTTCGTGCGGCGATAATTCGTGTCTTCTTGAAGGCAATATCTTAGTTTGCACTATGTAAATCTAAGGCGATAATACACGATGCACGATTTTTTTTCAAGAATTTAGATTTGGGAAATGACAATTTATAATGTTCCACAAACGATGGAACACTTAATATCGTGTCCTGTGTGTCCTGTCAGCTGCACGTTACAGGAACTAATGGACGCTGGTGCTGGCGCCAAACAAGTAGCCGAATTCTGGGCAGAGTCCATTTAGATTGCTATCGACACGCTAAGAAGAAGAAGAATTTATAATGATTATGTAACAGTTACTGCATCTCCTATTTCGATTTGTCACAAGTTTTCAATTTCATCCTGTATATGATCTAATAAGTAAATATCAAATTGAGTTTCGGAATAAATTACTATTTGTAGATAGGCACTTAATTTCGTCCCCGTATAAGTAGCAGGATAACGTTTTAAGAAGGCTTTAGGGTAGGATAAATTTATTTTCTTTGAATAAATCCTGGTATTTCGATGGATTAGATAAACTTTCATTGGAAATAAAAATACAGTTCGTTTGAGAAACTCAGTAAGCCAGAGATAATTCAATGTAATCTCTTAAAGTCGCTGTTTTGTCAGAGCCATACCTACGAACGTATTTACTAATTAAGGTAAATAAGGAACCTTCATAATTACTATGCAGTCGCTATGAGACATTTTTTTGTAAAGATCTGGCTCGAGAGAAGGGCTATCGGATAACAGTTTGTTGTTCATATTGAGTAAATTGGTAATTACAATATAGACTTGAATATTACTGGATAATTTCATGCTAAAGTTTAAAATGTTCAAGATTTTCTATTCATCATTGTAATTTTAGCCGAAGAATGTCCACTGCTGGACTGAAGCACCGCTACTTCGACCTTCGGTTCTGTGCTTCTCGCATACAGCAGATTCCAGTGGCCTTCACCAGGTCACTAGTCCACCTTGTGAAGATGTTTTATTGTTTTTGGAACGAAGTTCTTTTACAGAGATTGCGGTAGGAGTAAAATTGGAGAAAACGTCACGTAACGAAAAAGTGTTATGCCCCCACCATGTAACTTTTAATTTATGTAATAGAAAGAGACAGAGAGAGAGATAGAGATTGTTTACATGCTTTTCGAGGGTACTGAAGCCGATAGTGAGGTCAAAACGAAAACCCAAGAAAAATGTACAAATTTTCGTCATTTTTAAATTTTCGTAGCCGTCCTCTTGGATGTTTATTTTGAACTTCGTTCCTGCCGGGTGTCCCCAAACGCGAGACTTTTAAAAAAAAAATTCTAGTGCGTTTAAACAATGTTACGCCATCCATTTAACACGTTATCAAGGTAAATGTGAAATATTCAACTCCAAAAACGTCGTAGTAAGCTACTACAAATGGGCTATTACGGCTATTATGGCTCACAAAGGCCCTTGTGTGCAGAAAGTTATTTACTGCACCTGGATGGACGATAGCCAAAGGAGTTATTATAGAACACTATTTTGTGCTTTGAAAGTTACAATAGCGGATTTGATTTTGGGTTTGCATCACTTTTGACGTGCTTCCTACACCTACATATTCAATATGATTCCTCCGGTTGCACAAACACAGTATAATTATACAAATCTACAAAGTATTTAATAAAAAAAATAAGTATAATTCTGTAATTCTACAAAAATACTTATATCAGATGTTAATTTTTAAAGGATTTTTTTTATTATTTTCTTTATTTGTACAGTCACATTCAAAATGACGCACGCGTACCTACATATTATGTACGTCAAAAATGGCGCTAACTATCGTCAAACCAAAAAAAGCGTTTTTCAAATTCCAATTACAAACTTATGATCTTGCCGTAATGATGTGATGAATTGATGATGTTACGTTAACCAACCGTTTGAAACAATCGGACCTAAGAAATGCGACTCTGACCGTTAAATTTAAAAATAATATAATAACATATTTCATAAAATGACCAAGCCATTAAAAGGATCAATATACCTTTGAAAAATATCGAGTGGATATGAACCTATTTTGATCTTTGGTATTAAATATAATCAATAAAATGTATGAATAACTGTTATTAAATTAAATATAAATTTCTATGCCATACTCTGCTCAGTCCCGTAGCCTCAAAAGGTATTTTGTGTCCTGACTTGATAAAGGAAACAATTTGAAAAGTAAAATACTTGACCCTAAGTAGATACGTATAGTTCAAAATTCGTGGGTACTTAAGCTAAGCAAACTCTTAAAAACTAGCTCCAACTCGAAAAGTGTATTATCACTCGGACTTGTTGTACACATGTGCTCGTCCTAATGAAGTTAAGCACAAGTGAAAAACTCCGCCGAACTAACAAGTTTCATGCCAGAACACTAATCGTGAGGTATTAATCGTTTCCCTAACTGAAAACTTAAATCTTTTGTTCTACCTTTGTCTTACCGGCGCAACTTTTTTTAGGTATTTTACTTTACAATATTAATTTTGTGATGGACGACACCGCCGAGATCGGTCCAGAAGGAGCAGGCAAGATGATTTCGCACCCTCGCGTCGAAATCATCTTGCCTGCTCGTCGAGGTGGCGCAGGGAAAAAGTGCCTCAAAACCTTTGCCTAGAAGTGGTAGAATAGGTACAACTGACGGCACGTCTGTGGTAACTCTTTGACCTTGAGCTGGCCTAGCGTAGTTGCAATAGGACTATTGGATTTGTTATCACTGCCACTGATACGCGGGCTACTGTACATTGAATAAAATTATTTATTCATTTTTGTAAACAATGAAGGTACAAAGGCGCATTTAATGTTTTTGAATATTTTGTTTTTCAGGAAGCATTTTGCGGCGGCACCCTCGTCTCACTCCGGTGGGTAGTGACAGCAGCGCATTGCGTGCGCAAGCGGCTGTACGTGCGCCTAGGCGAACACGACCTGCTGCTGAGGAACCGCGGCGAGCTGGAGATGAAGGTCACGGAGGCCGTCATCCACCCCCGCTATGACCCTGATACCGTCGTCAACGACGTCGCTATGTTACGGTAACACTTAATTGTACTTTGAAATATTTTATTTCACATAAACCAACATGGACACATAAGAAAGAAACATAAGACGCTTGGTGCACGATCCTAATTGGTCGCCTATAAACAAGAGTCGGCATAAAACTCCACGGTTACTCTTTTTTAATAATGAATTAAACCGCACCGTGTAAATGAAAGCACTGCTCGTCGGTTCGTGTTTACTTTGTGTGAATAATTTCATTACCAATGCTCTCAAAACGGTGAAGGAAAACATCGTGAGGAAACTGGCATATTCTAGAATCAAAAATTCGAAGACATGTGACATCTACCAACCCGAACCACGCTTCTACACGCTTTTGGGACAAAAGCGGGAACATTTCAGGCTGATTATATGTATGTATGTATGTGTAAATCAGGCTTTATCGTACAGACGCCAGCACATCAAGCTACTACCATCTGTCAAATTTCTTTAATAGATTTTCAACTTTATCGCCAACGTATTAAGGTTCAAGGTTGATTGGGAAAATTTGACAGTTTCGGGTAGCTTGACCTGCTGGCGTCTGTACATAGTTTACGATGAATTGTCTCACCCTTATTGTGTCGAGTCCGTAATTTGACCCTAAATGGTTGACAACTGACCTGACTTTGCAATGTTGGGACATTAAATTCGAGTTATAACATTCTTCGTCGTAATGGATTATAAAGTGGATAAAACGAAAGTTAATTTTCATTAAACGGGTAACTTATCAGATTGTTCTATACAAATTCCGTTCCTCTTTTAAATTATTTGGTGTTTATCCGGACACTGTGAAACAGGCTTTCAGTATTTTTAACGATTATGTATATGGGTGGAATTTAATAAAGACTGACTACAGCCGATGATTAATTTCCATTAGGCTTAAACAGGCTTATGTAGGTGTATATTAATTTGGAGTACGTATGCTATTTTGGGCCAGTATATAACTTTATAGACATACATATTTACGGTTCTATCACTTCTGATACAAGGGAATTTAATAGCGTTTTCATTTCCTCTTAACGAGGAAATTGATAAGGTAAGTAACGGCACAGTACCTATCGCTTTTCCGTACGGGTCTAATCTTTAAGGCTATCGCAATCTATTTTTCTCCGAGGCGCTTTAATAGCGAGTTATCAATTTTATGACGGACTGTACTCAAGCGTCGACCCTTAGCTTTAGAATTTAAGTGTTTTGTTTGAGTTATAAGTATCATTGTATAATTTTTGAGCACTATCGATTAAAACACCTTGACCGACATTGCTTATACGTCAATCATTTTTCAGCAAACACAAAGTAAAAGTTTACTGTAAATCTAATTGCCAAGTCAGAAAAAATACGTTATTATCACGAATGTTCTAAGTCAGCGGTCGGCAACCTTTTGGCAGGCAAGAGCAACAAGGTGGCAAAATAACCTAAAGGCGGGGCCGCACTTGTGATGTTAGCCCTAGAAGCCCAATATACGAGTACCTACGTATAATTAGTCATATCCCATAGAAAAAATTAAAATGCTATTAAAAATTGTTAAAACCGATTGTCCGCATTATACGGTTTATATGTCTGGGCTTTATAGCTAGGGACTGTCGAAGCGCATTCTTAAGAGGCGCGCTTACTCATTAATTAATGCATTTATTTGGATATTTATAACTTATTTACAAAACATTCACGGGCCGCAAGTAAGACGTCCGCAGACCACAAGCGGCGCGTGGACCGCGTGTTGCCGCTATTCTAAGTTATTATATATACACACGTAGACTTACTACACACGACGACTTACTTACACGTAGACTTACGTCTAAGTTATTAAGGAGTCTAGAATTTGTGAGTGAAAGTCGGTGTAGCGTATGAAGGGTCAATTAGGACTATTAAATTATTCCAAGCGGTTAATTTTAGTCCTAGGAAGCTTTGACTTTTAGGCAAGGACACGTAATGTGACTTTCCAACACAACATCACGACTTTATTCCACGAAGGAGTAGGGCGAATATTTAATTAAAAAGTAAATAAACAAGAGCAGCCGTCTTTAATCACATTTCATCTATTAAATCGGTTAGGGTAAATGATATTGACCAGCAGTTATTAGCACTTAAACTGATGTGGGTCGTCTCTATGATTGTTTCGGGCGATATTATTCAACCCAGCTTGCGTCGAAATACATGCCATGAATAAATATTCCACTTGATGGCAAATATCTAAGCCATCAAACCCCTTTTCAATATATCTTATGCTTCTATCCGATCCAATAAAAGAAAGTAAAATATTTTCCTCCATCTTTTACTGTTTACCGTCCTATAGGTACCTATTTGATTGAAAACTAGCGACCAGCCCCTGAGGGTCTACTCTCTTAGTCCGTCAACGAAGGTATGGGTCCGTCTGAAAGTAGTTGATCATTCAAAACAAGTGAAGAAGGATGGCTGCTATTTGAGTTGAAAGTCCCAAAAATCATATTTTTGCCAACAATATTATGGACACAATCAGTTATTGATTCGCTGGTTTTCAGTCCTAAGCCTGTTACTCCATGGCAAAAATGGACATGAGCGTTAGGTATACATAATAAGTAAGTATTAAAAAATGATGGGGAAAATTGGGGGAAATGTTTTTATTATTTTTTAATACAAACTTCAAAGCGAATTATATTAAACTAGCTGCGCCCCGCGGTTTCACCAGCATGAGTTTCGATCCCGTGGGAATATCGGGATAGAAAGCATACTATGTGTTAATCCTGGTTATAAACAATCTGTGTACCAAATTTCATCCAAATCCGTTTAGTAGTTTTTGCGTAAGAGTAACAAACATCCATCCAACCATCCATCCATACAAACTTTCACGTTTATAATATTACTAGCTGCGCCCCACGGTTTCACCCGCGTAAGTTTCGATCCCGTGGGAATATTGGGATAGAAAGTATCCTATATGTTAATCCTGATTGTAAACCACCTGTGTGCCAAATTTCATACAAATCCGTTCAGTAGTTTTTGCGTGAAAGACTAACAAACATCCATCCATCCATCCATCCATACAAACTTTCACGTTTATAACCGCGGGGCGCAGCTAGTAGTGATCTAAGTATGATTCGCGGCTGCAACAAATATTTATTTATAGAATTATAATCATAAAAATCATCAATACCTAAACTGTCTAAGTTCATATTACCATATTGAATGACTATTTTATGAAGTCATACATTTGAGGCCAATTCAAACTCAGGAGTTGTATTGCTGATTATAATGATTATAATTCTGCAAAGCCATATTTGTGACGGTCGCGAATCGTATTTTAATCCTCCTTAATAAGATGGTCAGTAGCTACGAAAAGATTGACAGTAAAGTAGGTTTAAATAAAGGTATGCGTTTAAAAATTATGAAACCAAACAACCGTTAATTAATATGTTACAAACAAACTGTTATTGGTAAAATGCCGTGGTTTGGTTGTCATTGTAGCCTGCCACGCTTGTGGTCTTCCAAGGCAAAACCAGCTCGTTATAGAATAATATTCCATTTTTTACCCTTTGTCGAGCATAGGAGAGAGCTTTTTGTGCACGCAACGCTATAATGTACACGCTATTTATTTATTATTTATTTATTGCTATAATTGCTTCGATAGAGTCCTCACTCTAGCGAATTCTTATGGCGTTCATAATATAATTTTATTTCCTCCTACGTAGGTTACCAAAGTTCGACAGTAATAAAGTTATTATTGGGAATATTTCGAGTGCAGAAAGTAATGCATATGTGAAAAGCGAACTGTAACTGAAATGTGCCCTTTGTGGCTAATTACAATAGAAAACCAATTGTGTCTCAGTAGTGGTGATTAAGAGGGTACCTATATGATATCTTTACCTAACTACCTACCTAATTAAAAAAAAACTCAATAACAGAAAATAAAATACCTACCTACCTAAATAAACCTATTTCTGATGATAACTAATCTAAACTCAATAAATAAGCAAAATCCCTAAAAACTAATATCTATACGAATGACTAATCCTACCTAACCGTATTATAAAATAACCTACGGTCACTACGTACAGTCGTACACTATCAAATATACTACCTACCTATACTTTAAAATTAAAATCTATCCCTACGACTTATAAAAATAAACCTAAATAACTCTAAAAACTAAAAGGAATAAAAAGGTCGCACTGAAAAGCACGGTTTAGAATTGCACGTAGCAGTTAAAATAAGAATAAGAACGAACGCTTGCCACTCGACACGTCCGTTCAAATCAAAGTTCAAAAAATGTAATGCCATAGGTAAGGATAAGTACTAACGTAATGCGCGCGCGGCCGCGCGCCACGCGTGTGCTGCGAACAGTGCAAGCCAAATTCAACCTTCAGCACTACATTTAGAGCATAACTTAGGGACACTGTACACGGCTAAGATACTGTGACGTAACCTACGACAAACTTATTATTTGCGGTTGGTACAGTAATCGGGTCTAGGGATCGAACCGCAAAATTAAGTTTGTTTTTTATTATATATACTTTTCCGGGATAAAAAGTACCCAGTGTTGTGCCCAGGATATTAAAGAATAATTATACCAAGTTTCATCGTAATCGAACCGGTAGTTTTTGCGTGATGCCTGAACAAACAGACAGACAGACAGACAGACAGACAAAAATTTTTTTAATCACATTTTTGGGTTCGGTGTCGGTCTAGTAACACCCCCTGCTGTTTATTTTTTTTATATTTTCAATGTACAGAATTTTCACTTCTACAGATTTATTATAAGTATAGATAACGGGTGCTTTTCTCGTAAATCATGCCAACCTAATATTAACTTTAGATAATATATTTCTGTGCTGTTTCGTAGTCTCATACCATTTTAGCGTGCTGTTTTAACAAAATATGTTATTCATTATGTGGTAAATATATACAAGACGTTATCTGCCCACTTATATTGAGTAGGTTGCTTGAAATAACAAAAAATATTTAAGTATCTATCTTTAATAAGGTAAGTAAAGGACTGTTTATGAAACGATAACACCTACTAATGGTTTTCAAATGTAGCAAAATCTATATTTTAAAATATTTTATAACTAAGTTGGCATCATAATCAGCCTATCATGTTCCCAATGAACAGACCTCTTCTCTTCGAGAGGGAGGAGGCTGGCATCTACCTTGCGGGTCCAGTGCGGGTTTTTTGATGTCACATGTCTTCGAATTTTTGGTTCTAGGATATGCCGGTTTCCTCACGATGTTTTCTTTCACTGTTTTTGAGAGCAGTGATGATGAAATTATTTACACAAAGTAAAGCACCTGTGAGTTCGAACCCACGACCTACAAGTCGTAAGTCAGGGCTGTTACCAGTAGGCCAACACTGCTCTCAAAAAACTTTGCATGGTAACACGAAAATAAATTTTCTTATAAGTACTTGATTTTAGAGGTCAGCGAGTGATATAGATGTGAGATTATATTTTCATTTAATTAAGCGTTCTTTACTTTTAGTACCTCCTAATTATTTTTTTTTGTTAATTGACAGGTTGCCGGGGCCTGCGCGACCAGATTTGGGGCACGGTGTGGCGTGTTTGCCCCCACCCCTTCAACCACTGCCGCCCCATACCTCCTGCATTATACTGGGTTGGGGCAAGAAGAGGCCTACTGATGTCCACGGGACCAGAGTGCTGCATGAAGCTCAGGTTTGTTCATATCTCAGAGCATGGAGATACCTCGGCGGCCGCTGGTAAAGATGGCATTGTCAACACTTTCAATACAATTCAAAAGTCACCGTTTACTTGCACTATGACAAAAATGACGTATTCGTATAGGTACTGACGGCTTTGATTTGTGGTCCGCGATAAAAGATTCAACGCACTTTTAGCGCCACGAATTTCATTAACCGGTACTAGACACTGCCGGCACGATTCCGTGCTCTGTGGTTCATGTCCATGCTTTACTTGAATCGAAGTCGTCCTCAAACGTCACCTTACGAATTGTGGCATACCCGTTGATCGATGGTAGGAGCTTACTCGAAAACAAGAAAAGTGGCGTAAGTAGGTACTTCAATCCACAAAGCACATATTTTTTTCAAAGCACTGCTTTGAAAAAAATCATCTTGAAGATCGAGACAAGAAGCGCCAAACCCGCAAAAGTCGCTCAAAGCTTCATATACTCGTACCTACACATACAATAATGCTGATCAGCTCTTCTGTACACGGTGTGACCAGGTTTTCAACAACAAATTTTTTGCTAGTCATCAGAGTGCTCACGAAAGAAAAGAAAAGTAGTGTGGGTTGCTGCCGCCGGATACGGTGAAGGGTGGCGGGGGGGGGGGGGGGCACATGTGGAAGCAATAAATATATTGAGTATTGAGTATTGATATCGACTCGCAATATCCGGTGTAAAATTTCAACGCAGGTATTTCAAATATGTTATTTTAAAAAAATATTCGCTGTTCCATACATTTCGACCGTGTACGCATTCCACTTTTTTATGAAACAGCTGTTTTTTTTTTGATGACCGACGAAAAATTTCTTCGCCCAGAAATTTGTCCAAAATCATGTGCTGGATTCCTGGTTTCAGTTTGCGCGTCGATGTCCCTGGCACCCTGTAAATATTCACCGTTTGGTATTGGCGTTTGTTGTAGCCTTATATTGGTAGTAAAAAAAAATATTCTAATAATTGCTACTATAAATATTGGAAAATGTTCACGGGATAACCTCAAATAAAAGACCCTTAGATTTTTAGGGATGGCTTATATACGCACACAAACAGCTGAAAGACTGCGTGGGACAAGCTAATAAATAATAAGTCCCTCCTGCTACACAATTGGACAGCATAAGACCTACCCAAATATATATTTTTAAGAACAAAACGTAATCGTGTATTCCTTGAACGGGTAGGCAGAGATCTATGGTATCTACGCCCCCATTTTTCGAAGAAAATGTTAGTATTTGTAGAATTGTGTCTTTGTAGTCCCTATTCATCTTACGCACCATTATACTCGTTTTATGTGTACCCCAGCAATGTCGTGAAACGTTAAGAGCTTAATAAGCCCTACATACTGGTTCGCTACCAGCATTATAATCTGTGGTTATACATAGAGTTACTGCGGATCGCAAACTTCTCAATTGACTTGTGCAACTTGTACGGCACACAGTGATAAGGACTTGATACACTTTGTGTTTCATGTACACAGTTTATCTACGAGACACTCAGTTTAAACCACAAGAGGCGAATAAGACTACGAACTCGTAAGCTTGTGTAAGTTGTTTTAGTCATTTCGCAAATATTTAAGTAAGTGCTTTAGCATTTAGTAACATGTTTACATTTAATTGTATCGCTGAGTGATTCCTATAATTTACTGGTCGTTAGCAGTCAATAACGGTGCTCTCAAAAAAGGTGAAGGAAAACATCGTGAGGAAATTGGTATGTCCTAGGACCAAAAATTCGAAGACATGTGACATCTACCACCCCGCACTGGGCCCGCGTGGTGGATTACGGCCCATTCCCTCTCACAGAGAGGAGGCCTGTGTCCCAGCAGTGGAAACATTATTTTATTTTATTGGGACATAAAACAGTAACACGATGCAATTACAGTAAATAATAAGCTAGGGTAATAGAGGTAAACATGTAACCCACACCAATGTCCGCGGAATAATCTACTTGTATTATGGAGAAATATAGGCTGATTATGTAGCAGTCAAATAAAGACTAATCAGTTTCATCTTTAAAAACTATAGTAAATATAAGACCCAATATAACTTTATTATAATGTAAGAAGCCGTTAGAGGTTCTTAAACCTACTGGTTTAGGTACCTCTAACGGCCTCTTAACCTTGTACAGGACTTTGTTTCTTTTTTTTTATTTTTCTTTTTTGTGTTTTAATATTTAGTCTGTGTTCTTTCTGTGTGTGTCCCAATAAATACATTTTCTTTCTTTCTTAAACAGGCCATTTTAAGGCTCAGTTTTGAGTTTAAGATTTAATCCTCGGTACGCAAAAATGGAATTCTGATGAAGACATGAAGAAATGAATTCTGACAAATAACGTATTTGGTACTAAATATAAGTTTGTTGAAACCTTTTCTTGCGAGTGGGCTCAGTCAAGGCTTCTCCTAGTCCCCTGGGGCTCATACACTTTTTGTCGGGATAATCCCGTATCTTACAAAAGAGTACCTACTATTTTCATGTGAGAATCCTTGTAATGTAGGTATGTTAGGTAAAGCCATTGTATACAAATGTAGGTATGCTTTAAATCCCCCAATTTTACGCCGGATTTATTGACCTTATCTCCTATTGAAACCTTCCTTAACTCATCACGTTGTACCGCAAACCGCATATGTACCTATGTACGAACATACAATATTAATTAGGTTACTAAATCTACATACGGCACTATATTAATTAAGATCGTGAGAGCTCATCTTAAATAAATTTTCATTTAAATCTCCCTTCTTAACTTCGTACAGAAATGATAATTGAAAGAGCGACGTATATTAATTTATGATCACACATAGCAATTTTCGTATGTGAAATTATAGGGTAAATTCTAAATTGTATGTCATATCTGTGATTATCATGACTATAGAAACTTGCTTACTAAATTAAATATTTTTATCTTACTGATGAAGTAAATTCTAAATTGTATGTCATATCTGTGATTATCATGACTATAGAAACTTGCTTACTAAATTAAATATTTTTATCTTACTGATGAAGTAAGATATAAATCTGTCACTGCCTAACCTTTTCCTAACAAAGTTGGGATCGGCTTTTGGTCGAACCAGCTGAGTACAGTATTTTACATGGAGCGACTGCCTATCGTATGACCTCCATAACCCAGTTACTGGGTAATACAAGACCTCTTAGTAAGGCTGGTTGTCAGACTTTCGGGCTTCTGACGACTGTCAAAGACCCACGAATGACAGCTAGGACAAACGGCATAACGTGTTTTTCGAGGCACGGAGGAGTCTTGGTGTGTGTGTGGGAGGTGTGTTCTTGTGTTCTGCCCGCACGTGTGCGCTGGATTGGAGGAGACCGCCGTGTTCAATAAAACTCCTGGTTGATTGAAGTCTATTTATTTTCTTATTGTTCATGCGAAGTCTTGATTTTTACTGATTACAAATTTTCGAAATCACTCTACTAATATACAATTTTACGTGGGCGCAAGTAGTGGTAGGGGCTATTACTTTTACAATTCAAAAAATCAATCATAATCATCTTCGATCGTGCTCCACTATCGATCCACCAATCACGATCGTTTGCCTGTATGCAGGTTCAAGACAGGTTTCGACAGGTTCGAACCTGTCGATAGTGGAACACGATCGTACAAAAACGTAAGTACAAATCACAACTAAGATAAACTTATACGCTATTTACATGTTATCTTATAATTATGACGTTATGTGTGTGGACGTCCTGCACATTCCTCCCGCCGTGCGTCGTCATCTGCTGCTGGCGTCGCAGTCGTAGATGGGGCAGGATCGTCGCTCTCGATCGGTAGCACTATTATCTTCTTCACTGGACGTCGTAGGGTGCCTCCTTTCGTGGTGACGTCCACCGTGCGCACAACTCCATCTGGGCCGGGAAACGTGGCACAGATGCGTCCTCTGACCCACATGTTTCGTGGGAGGTTGCCGTCCACGATGAGCACTAAGTCGCCAACTTTGGGGATCTGGCCTTTGGTGTGCGGTTCTCTGCGGTTCCGTAATTCTGGAAGATATTCCTTAAGCCATCTGGCCCAGAATATGTCGGCGAGTCTCTGAGCTGCACGCCAACTGGCTCGTAGATGTAGGTCACTGTCGCAGAATTCTCCTGGTGCCGCGACGCGACCGGGACCACCCAGAATGAAGTGATTGGGTGTTAGAGCTTCAGGATCTTCGGGGTTCACGGACACGTGGGTAAGTGGCCGGCTGTTTACTGTGTGTTCGGCTTCGGCGAGTAGCGTGTGAAGTACTTCCTCGCTCGGGAATCGCTCATTTAAGGTGGCGGCGAGTGCGTTCTTTACGGACCTCACCATGCGTTCCCAGGCGCCTCCCATGAATGGGGCACCAGGTGGAATGAATCGCCAGTCGATCATTCTTTTTGAGGCTTCTTCTGCTGTGGCTGCGAAGATGGCGACCCGTAGTTCCTTTTCAGCGCCGTGAAAATTAGTTCCATTGTCGGACCACAATTGTTTTGGGCATCCTCTGCGTGCTATCATGCGGCGCAGTGCCATGATCGCCGAGTCTGTGTTGAGCGAGGCTACAAGTTCCAGGTGAATAGCTCGCGTCGTGAGACAGGTGAACAGGGCAACATATCTCTTTTGATGACTCCGTCCCGACGTGATGGTCAACGGTCCGAAGTAGTCCAGCCCAACGAAGGTGAATGCTCTCTGATGGTGTGCTAGTCGACAGGAAGGGAGGTCTCCTGTCATTGGCTGTGCTGGAGAGGCTGCTCTTATACGACACCGTAGACATTTGCTGATTATGTTCTTGACTGTCGGTCGTAGACGGAGTATCCAGTGTTGCTGGCGGCATTCGTTGACTGTTGTCTCGGTGTTCGCGTGATGCAATTGGCGGTGGATATATTCGATCCACAATCGCGTCGCAAGGTGATCTCCGTCAAGAACCATTGGATTTTTCAGGTTCTCTGTGATGTCTGTCATGGCGGTTATTCTGCTTTTCAGGCGAATCTCTCCTTCTGAGAGTTGTATGCTGATTGCGTGCAGGCGACTGCTTCGAGGTAAGGTCTTCTTGTTCTTCAGGGCTTCTATTTCTTCCTGGAAAGATTGCTCCTGTGAAGCTCGTAGGATCAGATTTTCGGCCTTACGTAGAAACTCAGCGGCGAGAGGAAGGTAATTGTTCGTGGTTTCTCGCCTCTCTTTCGCTTTGATTGGCGGTGTTTGTTTGTTCTTTCTCCAATCAGGGTCTGCGCTGCTATTTCTTTTAGTTCTTTTGTAGTTGACGTTGTGCCTTGATTGATGGCAGAGGTGTAAGAACTGCAGGATTCGTGCAGTAGCTCGCAAGTATCTCTCCCAGCGTGAGAATCTATTGACGTTTGGTATTGCTTCGCTGATTTGTTCGCTCTGGATTTTGGTAGTTACGCTACAGGTTCTCTCTTCCCCTGTGATTATGACAGGGTTCTTCTCATCGGCTGGCCATGTGTCTGGGGGTCCGAGTAGGAAGTCTGGACCTTTGAACCATCGATGATGTTGACTGTAATTCTCTGGAACATCTCTTGTAGCGTCATCTGCTGGGTTCAATTTGGTCGGTAGCCAGCGCCATTCGTTGGTCGAGCTGTGCTCCTCGATTGCTGCGATGCGATGAGCGACGTATGGCTTGTAGGATCTGGCTCCGGTTCTGATCCACGACAGTGTAGTTCTGCTGTCGGTCCAGAATGTAGTTGACTCTGGCGCTCGTTCGTGTTCTTCTTTGACTGCTGATGTCATGCGTGCGCCAAGTACTGCCGCTTGTAGTTCCAAGCGTGGGATTGACATTAGCTTCAGCGGGGCCACCTTGGCTTTGGCAGTGATTAAGCAGACGTTGACTCTTCCATCTTTCGTGACTGTTCGCCAATAGATTGCAGCTGCGTACGCGGACTCACTCGCGTCTGTGAACACGTGCAGCTGTAATGATTCTGCAGCACTGAAGTCTGGGTAGGTTCGTGGAATGGACATGTGTTCCAACTCTCTGAGGTGGGTGAGCCATTTCCTCCAGCTTGCGGCTAGGTCGCTGTCCAGGGCTTCATCCCATGATGTTCCACGTCGCCAAACTTCTTGTAGTATTTGTTTAGCTCTGATGGTGATCGGTGATACGAGTCCCAATGGGTCAAACAGGGACATTACTATTCTGAGAGCTTCTCTCTTGGTAGGCGTGTCGTTCTGTAGGATGTTCTGAGGTACGCGCGCCAGGTTCAGATTGAAGGTAAGCGAGTCTATTGTCGGCTTCCAGATTAGGCCGAGGACTCGTTCTGTCTTGACACTGTCTTCTAGTTCGATTGAATCTTCGGTCTTGGTATCTTCCCCTAGTGCTTCAAGAAGGGCGGTAGAGTTAGATGACCACTTCTTGAGTTCAAAATGTGCTTCTCTGTGAATGTCGCGCACGGCTTGTGAGACTTTCACGGCTTCTTCTATTGTGTCAAAACTGTTTAAATAATCGTCCATGTAGTGTTTTCTTTTGATGGCTGTGACTGCTTCTGGATGTTCATGTTGGAATCTCTCGGCGTTCGTGTCTTTCACGTATATTGCCGTGGCTGGTGAGCAAGAAGCTCCGAAGATCAGTGACTTCATGCGGTATTGTTCTGGTGGTTGGTCGTCTCTTCGGCCGCCTCGCCACAGGTAGCGAAGGGCGTCTCGATCTTCGGGTCGTAGTTCTATTTGCAGGAACATTTCGGTGATGTCAGCGGTCACGGCGATTGAGTGCTGACGGAAACGCATTATTACTCCTGGCAGTGATTGTAATAGGTCTGGGCCAGTGAGTAGTTGGTCGTTCAAAGAGATTCCTCTAGTCTTGGCCGCAGCGTCGCAGACGATTCTCAGTTTCTCTGGTTTCATGGGGTTGAAAACCGCGAAATGAGGCAGGTACCATGTTCGATGCTTTGATGTCGTGACTGGAGCTGGTTCGGCGTATCCTTTCGATACTAGTGCTTCCATTTGTTCAGCGTACCTCTTCTTTAATTCGGGTTCTTTGTCTATCTTCTTCTCTACGCTCATGAGTCTGTTCAGAGCGCTGTCATAGTTGTCTGGCATCATGACGTTTTTATCTCGCCACAATAAGGCAGTTTGATATCTTCCTTCTGGAGTTCTATTTGTGTATTGCTGAAGGATGCGAAGTGCCTTCTCCTCAGGATCATTGATGGGTTTCTTTGGATTGATTTGCATGTTGTCCATCGTGATGTATTCCTTCACCAGTTCATGTAGGTCGTTGTCTGTGTTGGCATGTCTGATGAAGTTCACTCTGTGGCCAAGTGTTCGTGTGTGGCTACCATGCAGGACCCAACCTAGTGGTGTTAGTGAGGCCACTGGTTGGTTCTTCTTTCCTGTTCTGATCTCTGTTGCGATGAGTAGGTCCCAATTGTCTTGGCCAATCAGAAGCTTTGGTCTTGCATCTTCAGTTACTATGTCTCTGGCGATGTCATGAAGATGTTCACAGTCCTTGACTGCTTCTCCAGGGATCTTCTGTGCAGCCAATTCTAGCTGCTTGATCGTTCTTGCATGTAGCTTGCGTTCAGATGTGTGAAGTCCTTTGATGAAGAAGTTCACTCGTTGAGATGACACGTCGACTGTGGGTTCGCCGTCGAAGGATGCTATTCGAAGTGGTTCATAGGATCCTTCTGCTCCTATTTGCTTGGCTAGGCTCTCGTCGATTAGTGTTACGGTGGAGCCGTCGTCCAAGAGTGCGTAGGTGTCTGCAGCTCCCGCCGGTCCAGAGAGGTGCACCGGTATTATCTTGAGGAATGATACCTTTGGTGTCCACATCGAATGGACCTTCTCTTGTTCTGGTTTGGGGCTGTCGGCTTCTTCTTTCTTCTTGGTTGCTGCACCAGTAGCGTGTAGCATTTTGTGATGTAGATGCACACAGTTGTCTATCTCACATTTCTTTGGTTTACAGCTGTGTTGTTTCGTTCGGAATTTGAGGCAACGAAAACACAGGCGATGCTTCTTTGCGATATCCCATCTTGCGTCAGTAGTCGCCTTCTTGAATTGGTCGCATTCTACGATGCCGTGTCCTTGTTGTTCACATAAACCACACTTTGATTTGTTTGCTTCTTGTGTGGCATGTACCCGCTGCTGACGTCGCTGCGTGTTCTGATTGGTTTGAGTTGTTGCAGCGATGTTCTCAGGCAGTGCATACGGGCTGCAAATCTCTGCTTCGATCTTGATGAATCGGGTAAATTTCAGAAGATCAGGTTCTGTTCTGGATTGTGCTGCCGAGAACTGGTACCACTGTCTTTTCAATGTTGGTGTGAGTTTTTCAACAATGGCTTTTGTGACCTCTGGATTGAAGAGGTAATGTTCGCAGTTGAGTGCTTGCAAAGTCCCAACGATGTTTTCCACTTTGGTAGCGAAGGTGCAAACATCACGCGGAGATTCTGTGAGGCGTGGTAGGGTTCGTAGTCGTTCTATTTCAGCCATTGCGATAGAGTCTGGTCGGCCGAAACGTAGTTCGAGTGTCTTCATGACTTCGGTCGGGTCTGCGTTCACGATTAATAGACCCTGTACAGCCTCTTTTGCTGTACCTCGAAGGCTTCTTCTAAGTCTTGACATGTTCTCCACTGTTGTTAGTCGATGCGCTGTTTCACAGTAGGCGGCGCGGAACGTGAGCCAATCTTGATGAGCTCCGTTGAAACAGGGTAGTTCTGTGTATTTCATGGGCTGCTGATACTGTGCGGCGTGCACAGCTTGCGTGATTGCGGCAGCAAGTTCCTTCATGTCTGTCCTTGTTTCTTGGACGGCCAGTGTTGTGGGCTGTTGCATGACATGGGCTGTTGTTGTAGACGGCGGCACCCAGGGCGCGGCGGTAGTTCTCGTAGGGTAGCTGTGATGCGGCGCCGTAGTGTAGATCGGTTGCCATGCTGTGTTCGATGCCATGTTCATAGAGTTCTGTGGCCAGGATTCGCTGTAGTTCACCGGTGCTGGCGTCTGTTGCGGCTGTGCAGGCGCGGAGTTCTGTTGCCAGGCGGCGATTACTGGCGGCGGCTTCGGATGCGGCTGTTCAGTCGCAAGGTTCGGCTGCCAGGGGGCGGGGGTGCTCACTGGCAGCGTAATGTTCATGGGTTCAGGTTCGGTGTTCAGGTTTTCAGGTGGCGGGTCCATGGTGCTGACTCCCGCCGGTAAGGTCGCTGGGATGTCCCAGGCTATGGCGGCGCTGGTTACTGGAACTGCTGGTTTGCTTGACGACTTCACCTCGGATTGATAAGGTCTGTTGGCAATGGCGAGTAGTTGACTTGATTGGAGCCAAGTAGTTACTCGTTGATCGTTTCCGTTTTCCGAGGCGACGGAGGATACATCTTCATCTGTAGATTCAGCTTCAATTTCGGCGAGACGTGCGGCCGCTAACTCTGCTAATCGTTTTGCTAGCTCTGCCTTAGCCTTGGCTATGCGGCGCGCTTTTGAAGTTTTATCACTCTTCTGTGACGTAGGTTTGCTACGGCGACCACTTTCTTTGCGATCAGTTGTGACGTCTTGTTGTGGCGCGGCACGTTTGACTGTAGACGTGGTAGTAGCTGGTGCTTCTGAAGTCGCTGCTGTAGTCGTCTCTGTGGTAGCTGTTGTTCCAGTAGCTTCCGTAGTACTCGTGTCGGTCGTAGTCTCTGTAGCGGTTTCCGTAGCAGTTTCCGTAGCCGTTTCTGTTCGTTCTGTAGCTGTTTCTGTTCGTTCTGTAGCCGTAGTCGATGCCTGGCCACCCCTTTTACCCGTAGACCTCGTTACCGGCATTGTTTCGGTAAATAATTCTTCTAAATATTCTTCAATAAGTTCGCTGGAGTCTTCTTAATAGTGATCTTCCTCGAATCCGGCTCGAAGGACCAATGTGTGGGAGGTGTGTTCTTGTGTTCTGCCCGCACGTGTGCGCTGGATTGGAGGAGACCGCCGTGTTCAATAAAACTCCTGGTTGATTGAAGTCTATTTATTTTCTTATTGTTCATGCGAAGTCTTGATTTTTACTGATTACAAATTTTCGAAATCACTCTACTAATATACAATTTTACGTGGGCGCAAGTAGTGGTAGGGGCTATTACTTTTACAATTCAAAAAATCAATCATAATCATCTTCGATCGTGCTCCACTATCGATCCACCAATCACGATCGTTTGCCTGTATGCAGGTTCAAGACAGGTTTCGACAGGTTCGAACCTGTCGATAGTGGAACACGATCGTACAAAAACGTAAGTACAAATCACAACTAAGATAAACTTATACGCTATTTACATGTTATCTTATAATTATGACGTTATGTGTGTGGACGTCCTGCACAGTGTGTAAAGATAGTCACCCATCCACGGCGGCAAACGTAGCTTAACATAATAGTTTAATTCAAATGAACCTTATTCGTAGATTTTACACTTCATTGCACTCTTGTGATAAAAAGCAAATGCTAAGTCGTTAAAATCGTGATTTAGCGTTGATTGTAATGTGACAGAAACTATTGGCTATGTAAGTAGGTACGTATAAAGGTCAGGCTCGTCTTGAAGAACACAGTAATAAATAAAAATTGTCTACATAATTTATGTGATCAATACTGGTTACGCGAGCAATCTAGTTAGTTACTGCCGTCAAAGTTCTAGGAAAATATAAAGTGCTGCAAGGCTATCAACATGATTCTGTAACGGCAGGTTTTATCACGGAGAAAGCCTGCGGTGAGAAGCGGTTAGGTCGTTGACGATAAGAATCTAAGTGGGCAGCGTGAAAGTAATCTCTATTTTTTCACTAATAGATTTCTTTCTGAGGTATTTTTATCCGGAGATTCTGTACTCAATAAACATGATATCTGATATCTCGATATTTTGACACGCTGAGTCTCTGAAGATTAAGTTATAGGAGAGCATCTTCGAAACATCGAATCAATAACTGTTGAAAGTTCATCTGAGGAACTCAGAAACCGGGAGTCCCGAGTTCCAGAACTCGGATTGATGCAGGAAATATAAATGTAAATCGGTCATCCGTCACCATACACAACACTACCCCAAACCTCACGTATCACCATTTCACGGGATTTTATCACTCTAATCCGGGATTCATTTTGTCACAACCACAATCCTCATTTTATATACATTTTTCACTGAGACATAGGCAATATAGTTTGTTATGGCGTGCAATATTAAGGCGTTGTCGCAGATGAACGTATATTTGGGGCACTCTACCAGATAGGAAATAGTCTGTCCGTCCAGAAGTACCGCACTCAATCAATCAACGCAGCCTATCCGATACCCACTGCTGGACATAGACCTCTTCCAGGCTGCGCCACAACACCCTTTCCTCCACCTTCCGCAACCAGTTTGTCCCAGCCAACTTCTTTAGGTCGTAGGTCCATCTAGCTGAGGAGCGGCGATGTTAGCCTTCTTGTATCACATTGATTTCATGTGATGTGATGGGACGTGTAATAGAATGTTATCAGATAACTTAGTAGCAAATATTCAATCAAATATTTCAGTTATCGAAGCGAGAAGTGAAATTCATAGTTATGAGAATAATTTAATATATCCGAACAGTTAAGGCATTTGCATAGCTGTTAAACAGCTAAAAAGTCTTGCCGCTATTAATTATAAAGTTTTGATCGTGATTGCTTTAACTTTGTTTTTAATTTAAGCTTTACTTAAATAGCAATGTGATTGAAGGATTAAAAGGTATGTACCGTAGTTGAGTTGCTTTTAGGTAGAGAAACGTCTATTGTTTCCAATATTTTTCTAGGTAAAAGAAAAATAAGTAAATTCTTTACACAATTTTTTTAGTTACTCGTAGGTAGAAACCTAGTCCTTTGTACTTGAAAATCTGTAAACCTAATTTGAATATTAATACCGGCAGCGAATAATATATATACCTGTTGTGGTAACAGAAATTGTATATAACGTGAATATGAACACTCCATCTCCAGGAACTGAAATACTGATTATATTCGATTATGACCGTCATAAGGTTTCATATTTGAGTGTTTCCAAGAAACAAATTGACGTTTGATACGATTCTCGTCGAATTTCCATGTGGGTATCTATATATATAAAATTCAAAGTCCTGACTGACTGACTGATAAAAACGCACAGCCTAAACCGCTGGTCCTAGAGACATGAAATTTGGAGGGTGTGTTCTTCGTGAAGAGTAGGCATCCACTAAGAAAGGATTTTTCGAAATTCCACCCCTAAGAGGGTGAAATGGGGGATTTCGTTTGTATGAAAAATCTTATTCCTTGAGTTAATAAACTTGAAACTTGGCACGAATACTTACCTAAATAAATTATGAAGATTGCCAGTTTTTTTTCTAAACTACCCTCTATCGAGGTATTGGGGGGTTTCAAGCTTTGTATGGAAGAATTTTAGCGCGCGTCCGATTTACTCGAAACTCAGTATTTATACCTAGGATGAAAGTAAAGAATAGTGTGTATCAAGGTTTTTCGAAAATCTACCCCTGACGCGCTGACAAGGGGTAGTCAGTTTTACAGGGGAGGATTTTACAGCGTGGCTTGATTAACTCGAAAATTGGTATAAATAATCTTTGAGTCAAGTTATGAACACATCCCAAACGATTTTTCAAAATTTCACCCCTGTGGGCGTGAAAAGTTGGGATACAGTTTAAATATCTTATTCATTTGGTTATTAAACTTGAAAATTGGCAAGAATACTTTTTAAAAATAAGTTTATCATTATAAGTTTTTCAAAACTACCCCTCAAAGGGGGATATAGGGGTGTTGAAGTTTTTGCGGAAGAATTTGAATGCGCGGTCCAATTGACTCAAAACTCAGCGTTTATACTTAAGACCAAAAATAAAGATAACATATATCAGGGTTTTTAGAAAATCTACCCCTAACGGGCTGAAAAGGGGTAGTCAATTTTATAGGGGAGGAATTACTGCATGGCTTGATTAACTCGAAAATTAGTACAATTAATCTTTGAGTCAAATTATGAATACATCCCAAACGATTTTTTATACTCCGCCCCTGTGGGGATGAGAAGCAGGGATACAGTTTATGTGAAAAATCTTATTCATTTACTTAATAAACTTGAAACTTGGCAAGAATACTCGCCTAAGTAAGTAATAAAGTTTATTATTATAAGTTTTTCAAAACTAACCCTCAAAGGGGGATATAGGGGTGTTGAAGTTTGTGTGGAAGTAATTGAATGCGCGGTCCAATTAACTCGAAACTCAGTATTAATACTTTTGACAGAAAATAATTAATAATAAGTATGTAAAGTTGTCGAAAATTGACCCCTGACGGGGCAAAAAGGGGTAATTCGATTTTTAAGGGGAGGATTTGAACTTGAAACTGTATGTTACATTTTCACACTTACACCACTGAACTTCTGATTTGGCAAAGAGATAGATGGCATCCTGGGGAAGGACATACTTTTTTTCCTGGTAGCATGTTTCCGTGGGATAATTTCCGACATCCACGCGAGGAAGCCGCGGGCAGAAGCTAGTTGATGATAAAGCTGAAGAGTTTGTTTTAATGCGCTTATCTGTAGAACTACCACCGGGATTTGAAAAAATATTTATGAGAAAGATGCTATTTAAAATCATGCTATCCTTAGAAACCGAGCAAAAAGAAAAAAGTCAGAAATAACGCTAATCGAAAACGAAGTAACAGAGCACAGATAAAGGATATATTTTATGTTAAAACAAGAAAATTCACGCAAACGAAGTCGCGGGCAGAAGCTAGTGTCTTTATAAAAAGATCAGCACCCTAATTGCGTAACACACAATTAATCGGAATCGGTTTCATTTTGACAGTTCAACAACATTCATTGCGTTATTTTGTACGTGTTGAGCAGACAAATTTTTCGAACTCATGAAGCAATGGATTAGCAATTTGCTTCAAAATGATTCAGATTACTATTGATTGTGTGTTACGCAATTAGGGTGCAGGCTTTACAATTTAGTGATAACAAAATGTCATAGACTTTATTAAGCTATGTTCAAGAGGTTATATTATTATTTGGACTTGGATTCTTAAAGCAATATAATAATATATAATAGTATGTGCTAAGCTGTGGGACCCAAAACTCGTAATAGATCTCCATTGTTCATTCTCCTGGCCGTGCAGTTCCTGCATAAACCATCTTTAATTCAAACGATAAGATCATCGTCTCAGCGTGTCTTAGGTGCGAAGTTGACTTACTCCCCATACATAAGAATACAAAAGATAATAATTATTACAGTCTTCCTTATGTCCAGGTGTCGACGATACAGCAAGGCGTGTGCCGACGTTCGTACTGGCAGTACGCCATTACTGATGACATGGTGTGCGCGGGGCGAGGACGAAGAGACTCCTGCGCCGGCGACTCTGGCGGCCCGCTGCTCTGCAGAGATCGAACTATGAGATATTTCTTACAGGTAAAAGCTTTTAATGACGGGTATAAAAAGATGCTTGCTGAAGCCTAGAGTCACTTGTATCCACTCCCCGGCCATGTGATGATATTTTTTTTGTATTGGTCCATATCTAGGATTCTTCTGGTTACGGAGATATTGAAAGACTAACTTTCAACTTATATTCACTTTTTTTCACTAAATCAGTTTTAATTAAATATTATAATTTAACTTTAAATACACCCACAGCTCCTGTACCGTTCGTTACATATCCATACACATTCGCACAATTTTTTACAGCAAAATCGCTGTTTGTTCGTTACTCCCTGTAAACTTCTATACTAATACTATAAAGACGGTAAGTTGTTTTTGTGAGTTTGTATGTTAGTAAAATACTAATCCCATTACAAACTGTAACATAGGACAGGTATTGTAAGCTGATGAAACCGTTATATCGGTATACATGTTATGCCAATAATAACGTAACCAAGCTAACGTCTTTTGTTACGAAAATCGAGAAAGCGTGCCAAAAAAAAATTTGGAGCCTCTTTATTTTCTTGGAAATTGCCATAAAATAGTCTCAAAGAGAAAACCCTTTGACAAATATATAAAAGGCAGCTAAAGTTTCCTCATAATATTGCAAGTTTTATTATAACTTTGTGGATTCCAAGTAGGTACAAACGGTCTCAAATGCTTGATAAAAACGGGCGTTGACGCCCGTTTTTATCTTTAACAAATTTTGTATTGAAAAAGGAATTTATAGCTCATCTTTTATAAACTGTAGCCCTAATATTTTCACAAGAAACAATCACAGAATCCACAATTACGCTAGTGAAGTTTTCTTCCCTCACAGGAATTAAAAAAAAAGTTTTTATGAACAAAAAGTGTTCCACAGAAAGAAATGAACTTAGAACAAAGATGACTAGAAAATTAAGGAATTAGCGGTAGCCGCGCTGTAATCACGGCCGACCCTTTCATAAGGACTGTTAATAAACTTGAGTTATGAAAGACTACGGGAATTAAAGAAAAAGAACTATTAAATATTCAAGAGGCAAATATGGCGAAAAATCAGGGGTTTTACAAATGTTGCTGACACATTTTAAGCTTGCCTGACTGCGCCACGGGTGGGCTTCTGTGTGATTTTCAATCTACATAACGTCACGTCTGTTTTTTCCAAGCGAGCAGGCAGAGGTACAGTCACCAAAGGAGATAAGTAACCAGGGTCATCGGATGTAGTTGAAGTTTAGTAAGAAACCGATGGCTGTTTTCGAATAAAATTTCATTTAAATAATAGAAAACAAACAGTAAATTTATCGAATTAAATTTTATTAAAAAACATCCATCGGTTTCTTACAAAACCTCCAACGGTTTCCTATCCATTTGCATAAAATTTTAAGACCTAATATAACTTGGCATGCTTTTGTTTCTCCTAACTATATTTTCGCATAACATTAGTTACGCTTACGCAGCTTACGCATAATTTTTTTAAGCATAATTTGTCTAATCTTAATAATGATGAAGCATAATATTCTAAAGCATAAATTTATTTACGCCTAATGATATTAAAACATATTTTTATAGGCATAACAAATAAGCATAATAATTAATTCCTAAAATGTTAGACACTAATACACATTCTTATACAATATTGCTCTAATGAAATTTGTAGGCACTTTAAATTGTAGCTAGAATAAATATTTTTTTATTTATAAGTGGACGGTGGTGTCATAAAACTGTTGTGTCACTATTGCAAAGTTGTTATTTAATCATTAAAATAAAAACAAAATTCTGTAACGAATAAGTAAATTACCAGGAAACATCATACTGTTATAACCTCATCTAACCCAAACCACAACCCACAACACCAACAATAGAGGGGATCTGGCGCTCGGCGGCTGCTGTCGCGGCACACTCGTTTCGCTAGCTCGCCTTCGCGCGTTAATGGTCACTGTTCTAACCTAACCTAACCCATATGATTCAATAACAGTAGTAAATATCAGGAACCATCATATTGTAATAACCTCATCTAACTCAAATGATTCACCAACAATAGAGGCCATCTGGCGCTCGGCGACCGCTGCCACGGCTCGCTCGTTTCGCTCGCTCGCCTTGCGCGTTAATGGTCACTGTTCTAATCTAACCTAACCCATAAGATTCAATAACAGTAGTAAATATCAGGAAATATCATACCTAATAATTGTATGCCTAAATACTATTATGCTAATAGTCATTAGGCCTAGTAACATTATGCGAATTAAATTGATGTCAAAAAAAATTAGGCTTCAAGATAATTATGCCAACATAACCTGTATCGTCGCTGATACTGCAATACCGCGTAACTAATAACAGACAATACCGCGTAACTAACAACAGACAATACCGCGTAACTTCGATATGGCAAATTTTACAGGAGAACGAAAAAACTCGGCCAATCGGCTCACTGCCACGAAATCTAAAATTTGATACTTTTGTACTTCCGCGGTATTATCCACTGTTAGTTACGCGGTATTGCAGTATCAGCGACGGTATGCCAAAAAAAAAAAATATGGCAAAGCATTATTATGGCAAAATAAATTATACCAAAATCGTTGTGCCAAAGTATAGTAGGAAAAAGAATATTATGCGAAAAGAAGGGATCCCATATCTGACGACCCTGGTTACTTATCACCTTTGGTGACCGGACCTACATTTCACATAACTCATGTAATACTATTGCCAATAATAGGGAATAAATTCAGGTCTGCACTGCTTATTGAAATACCTAAGGAAAACTCCGGTCCGGATCTGCTACTTAGATACTAAGTGCTAATAAATAAGAGACGTGACAGACAGCAAACAAACGAATATTTTAAAAAATCTGAGCATTTCCGCTTGGGGCCTTTACAAGTCACGTTCGTCTTGAGGTCGCAAGCGCCGAGCGTAGGGGTCCGGCCCCTACAGCAGCCCCTAGCAGTTAATTTTATTCCCGGGCTTAATTTATATTTCTTCAACACGTATTTATTCACGCAAAACATAATTTTCATCCTTTATTGACAGTCTCAAGAGGATATCTTAATTTTCTCGATCACTAATTCTTCTTCAATAAATCTTAGAAAATATAAGTACCTGTTAATTTTTTTGAATGGTAGTATGGTACTGTTGACGCTGTGACCTGACATGGTTTTAGCATGAAACCTCCGCGAGCCCGATATTATTATTGAACAATTGATTTTATATCTCCCGTGTATCGTGAAGCTCGTAGAGAGCTTTACAGTACTAATAAAAAGATGATGAAAGTTATTTGACCAACTTTCGTTTAACTTATTCATCCTGGCACTGTGAGCTCGCAGAGAGCTTACAGTATTTACCTACTCGTATATTGCTTTTGAATAGGGCATGCATACATAATATTTATAAAAAAAAGCCATGTGAATAAATGTTCTTTAATATTTAAATGGTTTGCGGGTTTCTTTAGTGCTTGTGGTCTCATAATAAACACAATTAAATACTCAGGTAAATGTTTGCTTCTAAAACGAATGGCTCTTAAATTCAGGATACAAGTTGGTCACTTTAATGAGGAAACAATAAGGAAGATTTTATTTCAATTTGAGAAGTAGATTCACAATGAAATGGACAATAATTATAATGGACAATTAGGTATAATGGAATGACCCTGATGCCTTTGATGAGTCTTATGGTGTAATGGGTGTAATTCATTTCTTGTCAAACTGCTAATTAGGATGCTCGTCCTTCCAACTTCGAAACGCTTACAAAAACAGGAAACTTTCCGGAAAATATAAAATTTAAATATATCAAAGAATAGCCTTGTGAAATTCATCCAAGTACGAGTTTCCATATAAACATTGCTCAGAAAGAACTGAACACAGTCGTGAGTCGTGCACAGAAAGAAATTAATTTCTAAAACGTTTTAATAAAGGTGAAAGACTTTTTACCCACAATTATTTGAACATCTCGTTTAGCTTGCTATTCAACTCGGCACAAATTATATGGCACTAAAGAATAGGACGCTCTACCGTTGAGTTTTGACGTTTGAGTAAACTTGTTTACGATTATCCCGTTTTGTATTGCTCCAGTTGGTAGGAATTGAAAAATCCAGCCGTAGGTATACTGGCGGTACAGGCCGTGTCTCTTTCTATCCGAATTTACTGGTTAATACGATACCCCTTGGTAAGACTGGTTGTCAGACTTTCGGGCTTCTGACTACCCGTAACGACTGTCAAAGATCCACAATTGACAGCCGGGACCAACGACTTAACGTGCTTTCCGAGGCACGGAGGGGTCCCGGTATGCAAAGATGGTCACCCATCCACAGACCAACCGCGGCAAGCGTAGCTTAACCTGACCGATCGACCTGTGCGGCTGTTATTATTTAGCCACGGGCCCCTCTCGGGAAGACATGCTGCACCGAAATCCAATAAATTGGGATAGGCGCAGATGATGATGGTTCAGATGAGGTCAAGAGGAAAGTTCAATGTTATTTTTTGAACTGCCATAAAATATTTTCCTTGAATTCCTACAATATTCAAATCTTCTGCACAATATAGAGATGATACGGTACCTCAACTAAGCCCTTTTGGCAGCTTCTGACGTTTCATAAGTGTCCATGCTCATTTATGTGAAATAATATATTTTGAATTTTATAGGAAAACATCAAAAGTTATGGTTACGGTTTTTTGTAGCCGATTTTCTAAATGAAAAGAATGAAGGTACCTACTTATGTAAATTTATGAAGGAGTTCATACTTTTACGATGAAATGAGCAGCCCTGCAAGACCCCGGTGTTACTTCCGTGAAATAAATAGAAACGTGCGCTTTCATAGAAAATGTTTATTTATTTATTTATTTTATGTTACCATTTATGTACACACATAATATAAATAGACGAAATATGTTGTTCGAAACGGGTAGCTACCGGTGATCTCTACCGGTAAAACTCCTTTTTAGTATACCTTTTTACATACAATTTTCCGTCCCTGTGTGAAAATAACATTTTAAAAGAAAATAAAATATTTCTATTACTTCTTCGATTTCAAAACTTCATACACACACACTTCATACACTTAACCGTTTTTTTTCCTACTTAATATTACAAACGCGAAAGTTTGTGAGGATGGATGGATGGATGGATGTTTTTAACTCTTTCACGCAAAAACTGGGGAACAGGATGAAATTTGGCACACAGATAGTTTATAACCAGGATTAACACATAGGATACTTTTTATCTCGATAGTCCCACGGGATCGACACTTATGCGAGTCAAACCGCGGGGCGCTGCTAGTCTTCAATAAAATATCTTGAATTCGTAATGATCATTCTCCAATATGATGAAGTGGTAAGCAACCAGTAAGAGGACTGACACGCAATCAGATATTTTAGTTGACTCCACAAGACTCTACTACTCTTGGAAAATGCTCTTTGGTAATCATGTAGAACGTTAATGAATACGTGCCTTTATGCAGATCAGATATAAATACCTTTCCACAATTTTCTAAAAAAAAAAACATTGTGTACCCACCTGTACCCTAATTGCGTAACACACAATCAATCGGAATCTGAATCATTTTGAAGCAAATTGCTAATCCATTGCTTCATAAGTTCGAAAAATTTGTCTGCTCAACACGTAAATAACGCAATGAATGTTGTTGAACTGTCAAAATGAAACCGATTCTGATTGATCGTGTGTTACGCAATTAGGGTGCTGTTCTTTTTCATGATTGCCCCGTTGGTCTCGTGGTCGCAAGCGTGACTGCTGAGCGTGGGATCTTGGATTCCGTTCCCGGATTGGTTATTGGGTTTTCCCATTAGGAATTTCACAGTAGCAGCTCGAGTTTGAAAGTTGGTGGTGGTTTTACACCAACCCCGTACCTCGAATAGCACTTGTCGCTGTTGGTCCGTCTGTACGGTTGGTGCGTCTGATCTCTCTCCGGTCGTGTCGTATTGCCATCCCATCGGACTGTGAGAGTAAAGGAACTCCTGCGTACTTGGCTAACCTCCGTTGAAATTGGCCACCGTGACCGAAATTTGGTCGGGAGGATTATTCTTTTTCATGATTAAATTAACAACGATTGCGCAACCTCATTGCCATGATTTATGACCTCTGATAGGGTATCGAGCACGGTTATCGTGTGTCAACAAATGCTCCCGTCCTAAAACCCAATGGGGGCTTATATAAACCCCTACCTTTTAAAAGGTTCCTTCAATCACAATAAAATGGACGTGACATTTCACAACTTGATGAGAAAGCAAGAAGCTTATCGAACATTAACGAGCGGTATTAATTTGAGGATTCCGAATTAAATGACATAGAGCCATAAACCTAACGAGGATAATGTCCTTAGTAATTTGCATTTATGTGAGTACGTTTTAGGTATAACTGACATTTTTATTTTTGTATTCGCTTGGACTGCTTTATGTTTGAAACGGGCGTTGCTAAGATTCATTTGTTGGTCTTGTGTTAGCATAATCAGCCTATAATGTTCCCACTGCTGGGATTCAGGCCTCCTCTCTGTGAGAGGGTGTGGGCCGTAATCACCACGCGGGCTTAGTGCGGGTTGTAGATGTCAATTTTTGGTTCTAGGACATGCCGGTTTCCGGTTCCGGTTCGGGTGATGAAATTATTTACACAAAGTAAAGCGTCTGGCTGGGCTTGAACCCACGACTCGTAAGTCGGGGCCGTTACCACTGGGCCGCCACTGCTCACTAGCGTAACGACTCCAACCTGCCGAAAATTACGCGACGGAATTTCCACTAGCTTATGTTTCATATGAAAGTTACTCAATTTTGGTCTGATGGGTTATAGGTAATTTTAAAATTATTGCAGGCATAAATTTTTCGTGTTATCAGAGATACTGGCCTGAAAGAAAAACGAGTAAAAAAGAATAAGACGGTTTTTATGTATTTTAGTTTAGGTATTACCAAAATCATTCCAGACAGGGATTTACTTAAAGCTTTTAATTCTTCATTAGCTTTCGCCTGCGACTTCGTCCGCGTGAGGTTCAGCCCCCGACCCACCGCGTCGCATTGCCCATCCGCGCTCTTATTCGTTTTCACTTAGCGCTCTTTCAGACCTATTTTTTCATTTTACAGTTGTAAAGCCTAAGGGTCGTAGCGTGATATTTAATTGTCTATAACCTTTCTCAAGAATTGGGCTACCAAATGAAAAAATAATTTTTCAATTCGACTGGCAGTTCCAGAAATTAGCGCGTTCAAACAAACTCTTTAGCTTTATTATGCATCGGCATCGGCATTATGCATGCATCGGCATTATGCATGCATCGGCATTATGCATGCATCGGCATTATGCATGCAGGGCATCGATGCGCAAAATTAACCATGAATGCACATGATGATCGTAGGAATTTCTGTCGGTTATCAAAAATAATTCAGCTGTTTCATAGAAAAGTGCACTATCAGCTGATTTTTTTTTTAATAACCTACGAAAAATTTCAACGCTTGGTTCAGAATCATGTACTGAATCCATGGTAACAGGTTGCGCTTCAATGTGCCTGCCACCCTCTATTGTTAAATATGTATACAATACCGACGAAAGAATATATTAACAAGCTTTGATAAATGATAAATGATTTTATTTTGTAAGTAGGTTTGTACAAACACTTTTACACGTCAATCATATTTTAAAACTAGATGAGGTCGGCGTTTCCTATGACTAGTCTGAGAAGAAAGGCCGAAACAAACTCAGACGTCACAGTCTCTTTTAAAGTCCAGACATAATCTTGGTCAGATCATATGAAGACCATGTAGGTCGATGTCTGAGATGGTCTTTTGAGGAAAGAACCACACAGATTGAGAGGACCTGTCCAGTCAGTGCACGCATATGTCAGAAATCGTGCAGCTCAACTCAAAACTTAAGGAGCTCAACGGTTCGACGAACAATACCAAAGAAAGGACATTTGGGTAGGCCACATTAATTACTCAAACTGCCAGACCATGACAAAAACTAACAGAACAGAAAGAACAATAAAAAATAAAATGACCCACATAGTCTTCACATTCACAAAAATTAAAATAATAGAATACTTTACAAAGTAAGCAAATGTCATAGTATATATCAAATTCATTAATGTCAAAATGTATATATAAAAAAAAAAAACAACAAAACAAAATAAAAACATTCAATAAATGTTAAAATTGGAAGCAGCTTAATCCCAAGCCTTTTTGTCCTCGATATAAGCCTTAACGGTATAAAAGGCTTTCTTAAACGTAAGTTGTGCCACGTTTAATGAATGATTTGAATTTATTAAGGCTTAGATCTTGAACGGGGCTTGGAACTTTGTTGTAGAAGCGTATACATTGGCATCTGAACGAGCCACCTATTTTCTTGAGCCTTGTTGTAGGTACAACAAATTTGTGTTTGTTTCTAGTATTTATATCATGTATATCACTGTACTTTTTAAACAATTTTATATTTTTATGGGCATATAAAAGATTTTCATAAATATACTGAGAAGGCACAGTCATAACATTAATTTCTTTAAATTTTTCTCTGAGCGAGTGTCTCGGACTCAATTTATAAATTGATCGAACAGCTCCCTTCTGTAAAACAAAGATAGTCTGAATATCAGCGGCATTTCCCCACAATAGAATACCGTACGACATTACACTATGAAAATAGCTAAAGTACACTAAACGGGCTGTCTCTATATCAGTTAAATTACGAATTTTTCTAACCGCGTATGCTGCGGAGCTTAGCTTTTTTGATAATTTATCTATATGTGGACCCCACTGAATCTTAGCATCCAAAGTTATGCCCAAGAATACTGTGCTGTCTTCAGGATTCAATTCTTCGCCCTTTATCAACACATTGGTTTTCACCTGCCTAACGTGAGGTAGCGTAAACTTAATGCATTTGGTTTTTTTCTCGTTTAAAAGTAAATTATTAACATTGAACCAGTGGACTACTTTAGAGATCGCGGTATTTACATCGTCAGTAACCTGCTGCTGACGTTTAAGTTTAAACAAAAGTGAAGTGTCATCCGCAAACAACATTATATCATGATTATCCTTTATGAGGTACGGCAAGTCATTTATATAAATAAGAAACAAGAAAGGGCCAAGAATTGAGCCCTGTGGGACTCCCATTGTTACTATAGATCCGGGAGATCTTTTTCCATTAATATCAACGCTCTGAATCCTCTTACTCAAGTATGAGGTAAGAAGATCCAGAGCAATGTTCCTGATTCCGTAGTGGCGGAGTTTCCTGATTAACGTTTCGTGAAGAACGCAATCGAATGCCTTGGACAAATCACAAAAGATGCCCAAGGCATCGCATTTATCTTCCCAAGCATTATAAATATGTCCTAAAAGTTCAACACCGGCGTCAGTAGTTGAACGACCCCTTGTAAAACCGAACTGTTTGCTATGTAATAATTTATGTTTATTAAAAAATCTTTGCATTTGATCTAAAATTAATTTCTCAAAAATTTTACTAAAGGTAGGTAGTACAGAAATAGGTCTATAATTTGTAGGGTCTGATGTACTATCTGATTTAAACAAAGGTATTATTTTACTATTTTTCATGAGGTCAGGAAACTCCCCACTGTCAATACAACTATTAAAGATAAGAGCTAGAGTAGGTGCTACAATGTCAATAATAGACTTAGCAACTTCTACAGAATTACCCCACAGATCTGCAGTCTTTTTAACATTTAATGTGTGAAAGGTTTTAATTATATCTCTACAGGTAACATGTTCAAAATGAAATTCCGAATCGCAACCATTAACATTTTCCATAAGCAAAGACTCAGCAACAGAAGGTGATGAGTTTAGGGATTTATTAGTAGAAACGGGAATATCTGAAAAGAAATTTTCAAACGCCTCTGCGACTTGTGACGACGACTTGTGGCGACTTTACTTTTAATCGTGTAGATGGGTGGTGAAATCTGTTAACGGTGTTGCTATGCGATCATGCGGCTCATATGTCGCTTTTTTCCTTATTTATAGGTTTCATGCACAAGGAATTTTATATTAGGTCTTCCTACAACATCTATTCCGAAAATGTGCATACTTACCATATTTATCCATATTGACGGCACGGTTGGCGCAGTGGTTAAGCGACTGACTGTTGCGCTGCGTGTCGCGGGTTCGATTCCCGCACGGAACAAATATTTGTATGGCCTATAAGTAGTTGTTCCGGGTCTGGCTGTTTGTGTATGTGAGTTTAAATGTTTGTAAACGCACCCACGATACAGGAGAAATTCCTAGTGTGGGGCAAAGTTTTGTTAAAAAAAAAAAAACAAAAAATAATATTAATCTATTAACTATCCATATAATTATAATAAAGAGGTATTTTTTTTTTGTTTGTAAGTTTGTATTTTTAATCTCTGGATCTACCAGACGGATTTGAAATTTTTTGTTACATTTGGTAGCCCAATTTTTTCGGAAGGCTATAGGCTATTTAACATCACGTTAGGTCACTTAGGAGCCGAGCAAAAAGAACGCTAAGCGAAAACGAAGTAATAGCGCGGGCAGGCGATGCGATGCGACGGGATGCATCGGGGGAACAAGAAATTTTATGCGAACGAAGTCGCGGGCAGAAGGTCGTATACGAAGAGCTTGGCCGTTACAACCCAATGGAAATTTTATTCGTAATCCTGAGTTTTATGACTCGTTTTTAGGATACTGAAACCCGTAAAACGGTTTACATACCTACAGGTAGTTTCGTATACAGGTATAAACTAGAAATTGCCTGACAATTGCGTAACATACCTACAATTGTGAATATGAACTCACCGGTCCTACCCGTGTAGGACCGGTGAGTTCATATTCACCTAGTGCAGGAAACTGCACTACAGTACCGTTACTGTAGTGCAGTTTCCTGCACTAGGTATAAGGCATGTATAATGCTGAAATTACAAGTCATTCCACCGCACGTTTCACCGCAGCATACGATTTAGCTAAATCCGTATCGAACAGCACCCTAATTGCGTAACACACTATCGATTGCTAATCCATTACTTCATATGTTCAAGAAATTTGTCTGCTCAACAACGTAAATAACGCAATGAATGTCGTTGAACTGTCAAAATGAAAGGGCATTCCTACTGTTAGTGTGTTACGCAATTACCCCGCAGGGACGTTGCCATGTGATCTTAGCATGTGAAAGTGGGTAGCTCTTTACTGTTCCGTACTGGGAAATTTCTAAATTCTAAAATCTGTACTGGGAAATTATTTAATAAGCAAAATTACTTTTCTTTAGACACCTGTCCCATCGCGGACGACGGAGCGACTGGCTATCAACTATTTTCTCACTCAAGAAACGTACAAAAGATTTAGAAAATCGGGCTCCGTTTTCAGCATTCTAAGAGGTGACACGTCTTTTTGAAGCAGCATCCTATATTTTGGCGTCGCTTGTCTCGTCAGATAGTTTTCGTGGTGCCAACGATGTCACATATTTGTGCTGCCACTTGTATATGCCTTCCACAAATGATCACATACATATATTTGCCTTTATTTTGACGACAGATATTAATGGAAGAATCATGAAATGAGATATTATTGCCGGGCTGTTCATAGCTATAATATATTTAAGGCCGTCACTGTACCTACCCTATGAATATGACCCTTCAGTTTCCCACCTGTTGAATTCTGAAGAGACCACGAAATAGAGTTGATTTATATGTGCATATTAACAGCTGGGTCCCAGTTGGAAATTCCATGTTACGCCTGTGACGTCATGACAAATCATTGTACAGTCAGCTTTAGATTGATGTTAGAGTCTAGGGGAACAGATGAGCAAGGTTCTCTGAATACATTGTATTGTTGTATCCCAAACTGGTCTTTCCAACATAGTTTACATAACAGTTACAATCTTTACGATACAACTGTTCAATAGTATCCTCGAATACAACTACACATCAAGATATGCATTTCCAGTTTTAGCTGAGCTCGCTTTGTAAAGGTTTTTCGTACAATCACAAGTCAGCTTATACTGGTTATGTAAAGCTTGATGTGTAGCCGTGCGTACAGAAGTTCTATTTCAAAAATTTCTACAAACAACAAGTAGTAAAAAAAAAAGAGTTTGATGGCACGGTTGGCACAGTGGTTAAGTAATTGACTGCTGCGCTACGTGTCGCGAGTTCGATTCCCACACGGAAAAAATATTTGTATGACCTACAAGTAGTTGTTCCGGGTCTGGCTGTTTGTGTATGTGAGTTTAAATGTTTGTAAACGCACGCACGATACAGAAGAAATTCCTAGTGTGGGGCAACGTTTTTGGGGGGGGGGGGGGGGTCGAATTCAATATACAATCAACTAGAGAAGCTTAAAATGTTTACTACAGGTAATTGCAATCATGTTAATAACGTGTACCATTTTGCATTTACAGGGGATCACGAGTTTCGGCGACGGTTGCGGCAAGCGTGGCAAGTACGGAATTTACACTCGCACCGCGGGCTATGTGTCGTGGATACGTGACATCATGAGCAACAAGTATTTTGATTGAAACCACAAAACGTTTGACGAGACCTTTCACATCGACGATACCTATAAACCTGTGGTTTTTCCGACTCATTCGTGATTTGCGTTACATTAAAAGGGGATTTGTGTATTGCTACCACTTTGTGATCGATATTACATAAAGTGTCCTTGTTTCATTACAACCAGACTCTATTCACCAGAAAAGTAAAAAACTGTGTAAAATCATTAGCGAGATAATTCAACCGGAACTCCTCCGGACGACGTAAAACAGCCTTTCGTTATTACTAAGTAGGAAGTTATGTATTAAGTACATATATCGCGTGCGTATAAAATACATAGGTGTTAAATCTGGTAACATCCATTCATATTTTGTATAGGTCCTTTTGTATAGAACCTGTCAAATATTTTAATCTATCTTCTGACTGGGTGGGTTTTGTTCTGTAACAGCCTGAAATATGTTCGAATAAACCGAGGGTGGATTGGAAAATTTACATAAAAGGATATTCATTATTTTGCATGTTATTCATGCCACGTCAATACATGCGAAGAACGTGTTGTGCTTATTAAAATATTACCTACACATTGCTTTCATGTAAAAATTCTGATTATTTGAACGAAAAACTGAAAGCTTTAAAGTTTTCTTTTCTTATTTTCCTTTTCGCGTATGCATGAGCTTATTAAGTGTAGCCGTGCTGAAAAGATTAGCCCAGTCAGCGGCCGACACTCGTGGAAGCTTTAATAAATCACAAACATTAGGTACTTACTTCGATACTACCAATTCTTTATTGCCATCGATACGCTAAGATGAAGAGGATGTTAAGGATTAACAACAGCTAATGGCCGATTGCTATAGTTTACGAATCGTTATTGGTTAAAATTTAGACTCTTGTATCTTAACCAATAATGAAGCAAAGACCTCATAGCTTTGCATAGTAGACCCTCCCATATGGAAGTAGCTATTACACACATATAAAATAAGCTTACGAATCTATTTATATGCCCAGTTTGGTAATAAAAAATGCTACCATTGGTAAGCAAAACGACTCGTTTTTGTTTATAGGATATTCTATTTCATAGACAACATGCTTAATGCTCGGCATTAAGCCGAAATAAAATCAACAACAAAATAGAATCAACAACTGGGCTGTTCTGCCTAATCATGCTAATGTTTTTCCTTATAATTAAGTCTGTCAGCATCAGCATTGTAAAGTATGTCTTTAATAAACATGGGGAGCTGACGAAAATGACTTTTGGATCACTTTTGTCAGTATTCCGTACCCGCAAAAGGTCGTTTTATCGTTATTAGAATTGGTTTTAGAATAGAAAGCCACCTCATATCTCTTTCATTTCATTTGTCGAACGATATGTTATCGAGTTTACAGAGCGAGCATATTTTTATGAGTACTTTGAAAAGTAAATTATGGAAAAAGTGATGAATGAGAACTGATTGAACCCTCTGATGTTATGGTAACCATAATAATAGTGATTGTTACGAAATATCCAGACTTTTTTTAATAATACACAAAATTAAAATTTTTTTACTAACCTGAGTTTGTAAACAATTTACAGCACCGTTTACATTTTATGTTCTTAAGAAGTTTGCAAAAGATGAAGAATAATTTAATTATTCATGGTTCTCTTTTTGTGTTTATGTAAATACAAGATTAATTTAAATTTTGTTCACAATTTTATTAGAATTTAAAATCATATTGCGTGAGCACTTTGCGAAACTTTTTTTTGAACATTGTATTTTATTTTAATCTAAGTAAATATTAGGTAAAATGATAAATAAAGTCTCTCTAAGTTTTGTATAGCTTTGTTTGATTTACTACCTTCTAGAATATAGTCTGGCACCGTAATATGATGATGTTATCAGCTGTAAGGTACGTACGAAAGTCGCGACAGAGTTCAATAGTCTGCGATAGTGCAAAAACCTTCTTGATATCTTACATACTCGTACAGACGCCAGCACATCAAGCTACTACAATCTGTCAAATTTCTTTAATGGATTTTCAACTTTATCGCTGAAGCGTTAAGGTTCAAGGTTGATTGGGAAAATTTGACAGTTTCGGGTAGCTTGACCTGCTGGCGTCTGTACATGGGGCTTGATGTCCTTCCGTTCAAGCTAGAATAGGTAATGCTAAAGATTTGGGATATATCTCAAATCCTTAGTATCTTTTACCTTTTCAAGTTTACAAAGGAGTATACTTACTTCAAAATTTTACCTACTTAATTTTTTCTTTATTAACCTTTTGAACGCCATTGTCAAATATACGTGACAAGCAAGCGCGTGCCCTCAACGGCACAAATATGTGACAAAACATGCGGTGCACTTTATCACGAAATAAACAATTAAATCATTACTTTTGTGTGTTTTAATTTGTATACCTTAAATATGTAAGCTCTTGTCCATATTGAATTGCTTGAAACGAATTAAATTGTACCATGGATATTGAGAAATTTGATGACAAAAAAGGAGACATTAAACGTTTAAAAAGGAGTGTTCTCACACGCCAAAGTCTTCTATATGTGACCGCTAGCGACGTGGCGTATGATTGATAATATCTATAAATCCTTACTAAAATTCATATGAAACTTTAACTTTAAATTAATTTGATTATATTATTTTTGCATCAATTGGTATCTGAATAAACCAGTTACAAGATTCAGTCTTATAAAACCACACTATAGCAGCTATAGAATCGAAAACAAAATCTAGTCTAGTTTCGATATACGCTAATCTCATCTCGCGCATCCCTAGTGCAACACCGATTATCAGTCCCTTGTACGCCATGGTCACAAATAGAAGACAAAATCGTGACGTCATACGCGCAGGGATCATTTTTAGTGAAGTCCATTAGATATTTTATAGTTGTAGGTATAGTACCTAGTATATTATAACTGGTATTTCTATGAACCCATACTTAAATGACTGATGTTTTTCAATAATTATTTATTTTATTTGTTTGTTTAAGTAGGTACATTACGTAAATAAAAAACAAAACAAATATTATTTCAAAATCTAAAGCGATGAGTCTATTTTTTTTTATTTACCTAAAAAATAGCCCGATTCATACTGAATCGAATGACATACATACCATTGTTCTTCCAAACTTTTGAAATACGAAAACAATATAAAATTGTTTAAAAAACACAGTGATATCCATATTATAAATAATTAAAGACTTAGGAACAAACACAAAATCCACCTGTCAAAAGAACCTGGAACGCAACTTATGGGATCTATGGTAAAAAATAAAAGCACCTGCGACGGGTGCCCGTCGCGGGTGCCCGCTAACGCAGTTTCAGCCCAAGTGGATGAAAAAAGTCCAAAATAGTTGGTACTTAAGACGATTTATTGAATAGAACAATAATTTATAATGCTTGTTTATTAGTACATATTTCACTTTCCTTGATTTTTCTATAATCTATTCGAATATTGTTTATTTTTAATACCAACTGATTAAAATAAAAATGATTAAAAGCTAATTTAAAATGTGTTTTATTTATTACAAATGAATGTCATACTACAAAGTATCGATAAGCGAGATGTTCATGTTATTTTGCTAGATCCCTAATTTCGATATATATCAAATATCGGATATTATGATATTTACTATAAATACTTATCAGTTTTTTACGAAACCTGTTATTAGATAGAATCTATAAACGACATTCTGTACTGCTACATCCCTAAATCAGATGCGAGGAAGTCATATAATGGCTGGCAGCCCACGCCATTGTCACAATATCAAGACAGCAGATCGAGAATAGTGCTGTACCATAATATAAATTGTATTTTTTTTTGGTCTCCTAATTTCTACTTTTACATTGATAAACTCTGTAAATGCCGTGAAATGACTATTATAGTGGGAATTAATGCGAGTTTAAATAAAATTTCAATGTCATGAGTAGTGTTTAATCGAAAATTACGGACAGAAATGTTACAATAATATTGTTTATCGATAAAATTTTGGAATCCCTATTCTTTTTGTAGGTATTTGCGGTGAAATTGTGGCTTGGCGTGGAGAGCACGCGCGTGGGTTTATGCTCTGGCGTTCAAAAGGTTAATAATTCAGGTTGCAGACATTAATGTAGGTATAGGGTTTCTAGTTTGTATTAGAATTGTATTTTGTTTGTATAAGTAGTTCAATGTCGTCTACTGCCTAATTCATTCATTAGGTAATAAAGTCCTGCTCAGGTAAATTAAACAGTTTCTTTGCAAAATAATTTAATACTTATTACAAAAACACCAATAGGTAAGTAAAACAATACTAAAAATAAAATTAAGAAAACAATAATAATAGAAAGTTTAAAAGTAGAATTATAAAAAACAAAAACTATTAAAAAAAAATAACAATATTAAAAATAAAATCATATGAAAGTTAGAGGTCGAGGGTGAAGGTGTCCACGTCTTCGTTCTCTCGTGCGACGTCCAGTATCCACGGGACAAGACGCCATGTACCTGTGTACTGGGCACACTGATCACCCCAAGGTCGCCTTTCCTCCTGCAAAACAAGCAATAAGGTACATGCAAATAATTTTTGATAGAGCAGCGGTGGCGCAGTGGTAATGGCCGCGACATACGAGTTGTAGGGCGTAGGTTCGAACCCGGACAGGTGCTTTACTTTGTGTAAATTATTTCATCACCACTGCTCTCAAAACGGTGAAGGAAAACATTGTGAGGAAACCCACATGTCCTAGAACCAAACTACACTCTCTCTCATAGAGGAGGACTGTGTCCCAGTAGTAGCAAAGTTATAGGCTGGTTATGTAACTAATTTTAGATTAGAATCAGTTAGGAATCGTTATAGTAAGTCATATACTTATTTAATTTTATAAGCTTTAGAAATAATTTTAGAAGTATATTTTTAAGTATCATTTTAGAATATTTTCCTGTTCACGGTTTACAAAACAGTTAAATGTTTTACCTAATTAGTTATTTTATTGATTTTTGTTTTCATCCTGGCAACACTGACTCGCTCGCCGCCCCGTCGTGCCCTCCCACCAAGTACTTGGAGGTTAGTTTTAAGCGCGGGCGCAACGTGCAAGAGAGTCGAGTCAGTCTTGCTGCGGAAGCCGAGTTTATAAGACGAAAAATAAGTCACAGTTGACACGAGTGCATAAATCCGAAATTGTGGTGTAAGTGCTGTTTAAAAAGATAAGGTATGTACATTGTTTTAACAACAAGTAATTAATGTCGGCGACTAATGATATTGGTGTTGTGATTATTCTTTATTTTCAACAAAAATAAATGCCTGAGTATCAATTTGGAGTTTCCTTTCACAATATTGCTCTTAACAATAGCGTGGGACACGTTTGAGGATAAGTAAATGATTGTGTCGTTTAGTTTCATCTGATAAGGGCGAGTGACACTGTCTCAGGTCCAACACAGAGGGAAATCAAAATAAATGGTTAATAATCAAAATAAATGGAATCCCCATTATAACGTTTATAGTTGAGGTTCCGTTTATTTTGACTATTAACAATGGGAATTGAATTGATCACTAGCCATGGGACATTTCACAAAACAAAAGAGTAATTATTTTGAGAAATCCAAGGAATTTAGTTAATGTTGCGTGCTGAATACTTGTGATGACCGCTCGTGAAAATAGGTGAAGGTAATTGCAGAGTGAGCTTTAGTCGTGAGAATGACTCTAAAGTTATTTATTATAAGGGTTAATTTTTTATCCGATTTAATTTAATTGAATTCAAGAACAGTAGCGTAGAAGCAATATTAAAATTAAAACGTCGACGCTGTGAATGAAAAGTCACTATCTGCAATTCCCCAGGTGAAGTTGCACCCAGCAAAACATTTATTTCATCAAATGAAAATGGATTCAAAGCACCTTTTCGCACCACTACGTATCTCACTAACTTTATCCACGGTTTCACTGAAATTAAATTATTTGGTTAGGTACAGTCAAAAAAAGAAATAAGTATGCAGGCAGTCAAGTATAACTTTTTAATCTGTGTTGTGCGTGTGAAAAGAAGTGTCTTTGTTATAGTTGGTCTGAGAACGCCTTCATCATATTCAGCCTATAATGTTCCGACTGCTGGGACACAGGCCTCCTCTCTTCGAGTGTGTTGAAATCTACAACGCGGGCCCAGTGCGGGTTGGTAGATGTCATCATCATCATGTCTTCTAATTTTTGGTCCTAGGACATGCCTCACGAAGTTTTTCATCACCGTTTTGAGAGGTGTTGAAATAATTTATGCACATTATAGCGGCTGCCTGGTTCGAAGCCACGAAAAGCCGGGCCCGGGGCGGGTTGCTAAGTCGGGGCCGTTACCACTGGGCCACCGCTGCTCCCTGAGAATGCCTTATGTTTAAAACAGTGTCGTTAACTGCCTAGTAGTAGCTTAGTACAGTCACGAGCAAAAGTATGTATACACTCGGCTTTATTCAAAAGGGATTTACTCCTTTGTTTTTGAATTAAATATTATGCTGTTACGAACATAGAATTTTTGAACCCATTGGTTTATGTAATGTGTCGTATTTCAACGTTGCATTCGTTATTTTACGAAAAAATCGCATTTTAAAGTTGCCAAGTGTTGACATATTGGTGCTCGTGAACAGTCACGAGCACCAATATATAAAATAAAAGGCAATATATTTGTGGTATACGTGTATAGACACGTATAACACAAATATATTGCCTTTTATTTTGAGGATAGCCAGAAATTACAGAACCTACGATACGATTCTTATTAGATTCACAGGTTGCGAGTACTACACACCTGATTATTTTTAAGGACATCCCCAATAAGGTCAGACCAGTCACGAGCACCAATATATAAAATAAAAGGCAATATATTTGTGGTATACGTGTATAGACACGTATAACACAAGATATTGCCTTTTATTTTGAGGATAGCCAGAAATTACAGAACCTACGATACGATTCTTATTAGATTCACAGGTTGCGAGTACTACACACCTGATTATTTTTAAGGACATCCCCAATAAGGTCAGACTATATCCTTCTGCGATGTAAATATAACCCGTGCCGTAAAACAAACGAATTGAAAATGGCGATTATGCCTTTTTAACCGCTCGCTATAGGTACTGTGCAAGTGAAGGAGCACATAAAACTTATTTGTTTAGCCGCACTTTTTAATTCGTGTCTTTAATGACGCGGGTTGTAGATGTTTATTTCTTGCCTGCAAACAAAAGCACTTTGTCGAATGTACACAATTTGGAATTCGGCTTCTACCATATAAACAGCAAGGTCATGGCAGTGATTAGCTTACAAAACTTGGCTGCGGCTGGCGGTCGTCGAAATAGGAAACTGAGCTGCCTTTGGAGCCCTTTTGTCTCGGTAATATAGTAAGGATCACTGTGGTTGTTGAAATTGCAAATAACAATAGTTACGTAGTTAAATATGAATAGTTTTGCATCAGAAGTAGTTAGTTATTAATAATTTTACGTCGTAAGTTATTGTTACGAGCTTCGGGTTCGTGACAATTAAAAATGCCGATAAAAATTACCAAAAGTTACACTTTAATTAATCAACACTAACAACAATTCAAAACACACTAATTATAAAACACAATCGCTATTTAGTCGCACTTGAAGATCGCTTTCGATGTATTCGCATCTGTAGCAGAACTAAGTCTGATTGCTCGCGGCTATTCCCGGCCTTATATAGTGCCGCAGATAGCTCCAGAACCTTCTATTGTAGTACCGTCTAGAATGTTCGAGTACATACCGGCCCCGACTGACTACATGTCGATAGTTCTAGTAAGTTCTAGCCTTGTCATATCCACTCGTCAATAGATGGCGCTAGTATTAGTTCTACTATTCCATAATAGATGGCGACTCTATCAGTTCCGCTATTCCACAATAGATGGCGACAGTGGTAACTAATGTCACCATTTATCAGGCATTAATTGCGGCGCGTAACACTGCCCCCTCCTAAGACATGCTCGTCCCGAGCATTATCGGCTCCATAATAACGCGCCAGTCGGTCCACATGGACGATCTTAGGAGTACCTCTTGCACCTTTTCGTATCCGGTAGGTAACGTCATTGATCTTTGTCACAATCCGGTACGGTCCATCCCATTTAGCTTGAAGCTTAGGAGATTTCCCTTTGCTGCGGACTGGATTGTGCAACCACACTAGTGAACCTTCGTCGAACCCTTTACTGTTCATTTTGCGGTCATAACGGGTTTTCATCTTTTCAGACATTTGCTGGCCCGATTGTCTGACGTGCTCACAAATGTCATTCATTTTATTCCGCAAGTTATTCGCATAATCCGTTACACTGCATGGGGCATCAGGTGGTATTCCGGTGATCAGGTCTGCAGGCAGCCGTAATTCTCTTCCAAAGTTTGCGAAGGCTGGTGTTACCGATGTACTTTCGTGAACAGCGCTTCGATATGACAACAGAAACGGTTGTATGTGCTTGTCCCAATCTCGTTGCCGATTTTCCACAACTTTTGCTAGGTACCTCTCCAGTGTGATTAAATCGTTCCACCATTCCATCCGATTGTGGGTGGTAAGAAGTTGTTCTTGTTTTATGAGTACCCATAACTCGACAAGTTTCCTGGAATATTTGGGACTCAAAATTCCTTCCTTGATCACTGTGAATCTCTAGTGGAACTCCAAAACGACAGAAGACTTCATAAACTAATTTATCTGCAACTGTCGAAGCTTCTTGGTTTGGAATGGCGAAGACTTCCGGCCACTTAGTGAAGTAATCCATCACAACCATGAAATACTTGTTGCCACTTTCACTTTCCGGAAACGGCCCCGCAACGTCGAGGGCTATCCTCTCCCATGGTGCGCCAACATTGTACAATTTCAATGCACCTCTACTACGAGTCTGAGGTCCCTTTACAGCTGCACAACTTGTACATTTGCGACACCAGTCCTCAACATCGTCCCGACAGTGGACCCAGTAAAACCGTTCTCGTATCTTCAGTAGAGTCCGTTTTACTCCCAGATGACCTCCTGAACATCCATTATGGTACAGCTGTAGAACATCCGGTACTTGAGCTTTAGGGACAACCATTTGCAAATGACAGCTATCTCCCCGAGCATTTTCCCATTTTCGGCACAGGACTCCATCCTGAATCACCAAGCTGTCCCATTGGGCCCAATAGCTTTTCGTGATCGAACTCATCGCTGAGACGTCGCTCCACTTGGGCTTAGGAGCTCTAGCCTTCATCCACTCCAGAATCGGCTTGATGTCTGAATCTTCCTGCTGTGCACGTTGTAGGCTTTCCTTCCACTCGATGCTGAGGTCTGTCTTGAGCATCCTCACAGGTACGACTTCTTTACTCTCTTGCCTAGTACAATGCTTGCAGTCTTCAGGACAAGGTCTTCTTGACAATGCATCTGCGTTGTCATGAGATTTTCCGCTGCGATGTTCGACCACGAAGTCGTATTCCTGCAGAAGTTCAATCCATCTCGCAACTTGTCCTTCTGGATTTTTGAACTGCAATAGCCATTTCAGTGCAGCATGGTCGGTTCGTAACTGGAATTTGCGACCCAGAAGATATTTGCTAAAGTGCTGCAATGACTTTACCACAGCAAGCAGTTCTCGTCTCGTAACACAATAGTTCCTTTCAGGTTTCGACAATGACTTGCTGAAGTACGCTATCACAAATTCTTGATCGCCATTCCGCTGGGACAACACACCGCCAAGTCCTATGTCGCTTGCGTCTGTGTCAACTATAAATTCCTTGCCCGCATCAGGGTACCCCAAAATAGGTGTTTTGCACAGACGGTCCTTTAGCTCCTGGAATGCGATGTCGCAACTTCCATCCCAGCTGAAATGTCGCTTCTCCTCGGTTAGCTTATGCAGGGGTTTGGCTATATCTGCAAAGTTCTTGACAAATCGCCGGTAGTAGGAGCACAAACCCAGAAATGCTCTGACCTGCGTCTTGTCTTTTGGAATTGGCCAATCCTTGACAGCAGCGATTTTCTCCGGATCCGTGCGGATACCTTCTTCAGACACTACATATCCCAAAAAGCTGACTTGCCGTTTGAATAGTGAACACTTCTTTGGACTTAACTTGAGGTTGGCACTCTGGATTTTCATGAGCACACGTTCCAGGTTTTGAAGATGTTCTTCAAACGTACGGCCTACGATGATGATGTCATCCAAGTAGACCAGACAGGCATCGCCAATTAGCCCGGTAAGTACAAGTTCCATCAACCTTTCAAACGTTGCCGGAGCATTGCACAATCCAAACGGCATAACTTTAAATTGCCACAGACCCTTTCCTGTCGAGAATGCAGTTTTCTCCTTATCCTTAGGATCAATTTCAACTTGCCAGTAGCCACTTTTTAGGTCCAGCGTGCTAAACCACTTTACGCCAGTAAGCATGTCCAGCGTGTCATCGATTCTTGGCAAAGGATAGCTGTCCTTCTTGGTGACGTCATTCAAACGACGATAGTCAACACAAAACCTCATGCTGCCGTCCTTCTTTCTTATCAGCACTACAGGTGAACACCATGGACTAGATGAAGGTTCAATAACACCATCCTTCACCATCCCCTCAATCATGGTTTCCACTTCCTTTTCACGTGCAACCGGCAATCTCCTTGGCCGCTGACGGATAGGCAATTCATCTCCTGTGTTTATTTTGTGTTGAACTAAGCCAGTCCTGCCGATGTCAGCATCGTTTGACGAGAAAACATCGGCATACTTGAGTAACATTTTCTTCGCCTTGACCATTTCATTTTGGGACAGAGCGCTGCGGCAGTCTTCTAAAAGTGTGGTCACTCTTGTTTGTGCATCCTTGCTGAGGGTCCCAGTCGATAGATGTTGGCATCGACGCAACCAATCCACTTCCTCGCAAGTACCAACTAGTGTGCCTTTTTCTATAACTTGTTCCTGATCACAAAGGTTCAGCACACGTACCCCTGAGATGTCGGTGGCTCTGACCAAAGTTCGTGCCACTTTTCATGGAAGGTCATTGTCTACCCTTTCCACGAGTACACAACGTTGAGTTTTCCCAGGATTCCGGGGAAGACTAACCGGCACAATCGTTTCCGATCTCGGCGGAAGAACAATCTTCTTAAGGCTGTACACGTTCCCTGGTAATGCCCCTTCCACGAAAAGTTCCTCTTGTCCACATTTCAAAACACCTTGCTTGACGTCAATTTCGCAACAATTCTTCCTCATAAAGTCAAGGCCCAGGATGCAATCGTCCATTATATCAGCCACGATGACATTATGCAGGTAGATTCTGTTGCCTAGCTTCAACCCTATCTTCTTCTCTCCATGGACGGGTATGCGCTGACCGGTGGCTGTTACCAAATTAATGTGTTCTCGGTTGTATGCGGAGTCCCCAAGGGACCGTCTTATCAGTTGGGAACTGACAACCGTGCAAGAGGCTCCAGTATCTATGGTCAGCTTACACGGCGTTCCGTTGACCTCGCCCTTGATGATTAGGCTGTTCCCGTCTTGGGTTTGTGTGATCGAAACCCTTGGGGCTCTTTGAACATCAGCCAGCACCTGCCCCGCAGTCCTGGCTATTACTCGTTTCCCTGCTGCTGGTGCTGGGCGGTACTGTTAGCTGCACTGCCCTCTGGAGATCGACCTTCATCTCTTTCTGCAGTTCGCTTGGGGCAACTGGATCGAAGGTGGCCCCTTTCCCCACAGCCGTAGCACCTAGGGCTGTATCCTTTACTGCGGTCGCGAACTGTAGCCGCTGCAACCTCCCTGACGCGATGGGAACGATGATCTTGTCGCACGGCTTCCACCTCCAGTGCATGAGTCAAGGCGTCCTTAAGCGTCCCGTGGTGCCCGAGCCTCACAGCAGCTCTAACTTCAAGGTCGCGGATGCCGTCGATGAATGCCTGCACCAGGTTCCCATCAATAAGCGCAGGCACGGACTGGTAAGCTTTACGCACCAGCTTCTCCACTTCAAGGGCCCACTGCTGCAGGTTTTCATTACTGCGTTGCACGCGATCCTTGAGCTGCGCACGAAACACGTGTTCCAGGTGAGCGTCGCCATACCGAGCCTCCAATGCCTCAAGGAGCTGCTCGTAAGTCACTTCCTTACCGAGAGCTTCCAGGACAGTCAAGGCCTGGTCGCGCAGGCCTAGGGTGAGGGCAGTCATGGCCTGACTATTATTCCAACCATTCGCCTTCATGACAGCCTCAAACTGGATTTTGTAGGCCGACCAGGAAGAAGTTCCGTCGAACGGTGGCACTTTGAATCCACGTAGCGAAGGTGTTGTAGCTACGGGAGCTGCGATTCCATCCCCAAGATTAAGATAATCCAGCGTTTTCTTTACGTCAGCCATCACGGTTTTCTTCACGTCAGCCACCACGTTGTCAACCCGATTACTCACTTGGTCGATCCGGATTTCAGCTTCCGACAGGCGGTCGCCATGTTGAGCAACCTTATCCTTCACCTCCTTCATGTCCTTCCCTAAGGTAGCGTGAAGGTCCTTCATAAGGAGCATCTGCTCTTCCTGGCGGCGCGCTTGCTCCTCTTTATCACGTTGGAGCTGTTCTTCCAACCGGCGAGCCTGTTCCTCCTGTCGGCGAGCCTGTTCCTCCCTGTCACGCAGCAGCTGTTCTTCAAACCGACGGGCCTGTTCCTCCTTGTCCCGCTGGAGCTGTTCTTCCAACCGACGAGCCTGTTCTTCCTGTCGGCGAGCCTGTTCCTCTTGTCGGCGAGCCTGTTCCTCTTGTCGGCGAGCCTGTTCCTCTTGTCGGCGAGCCTGTTCCTCTTGTCGGCGAGCCTGTTCCTCCAGCATCATCATCAGGGCAGCAAGGTCTGGTGCTGCTGATGCTGGAGCTGCTGCGGGCGGGTCGGCCTCCGTGGCTGGTAGCTGGCCCTCCGACCTCTGCGGCATAGCTCCATCAAAACGTCTCTGGTCCGTCTCCTGTTGGCGTTGACTCCGGGTACGGATACCCTCCGTGTCGTCTTTAGGTAAAATCGGCATGATTTTAATCCCACTTCTGACACCAATTGTTACGAGCTTCGGGTTCGTGACAATTAAAAATGCCGATAAAAATTACCAAAAGTTACACTTTAATTAATCAACACTAACAACAATTCAAAACACACTAATTATAAAACACAATCGCTATTTAGTCGCACTTGAAGATCGCTTTCGATGTATTCGCATCTGTAGCAGAACTAAGTCTGATTGCTCGCGGCTATTCCCGGCCTTATATAGTGCCGCAGATAGTTCCAGAACCTTCTATTGTAGTACCGTCTAGAATGTTCGAGTACATACCGGCCCCGACTGACTACATGTCGATAGTTCTAGTAAGTTCTAGCCTTGTCATATCCACTCGTCAATAGATGGCGCTAGTATTAGTTCTACTATTCCATAATAGATGGCGACTCTATCAGTTCCGCTATTCCACAATAGATGGCGACAGTGGTAACTAATGTCACCATTTATCAGGCATTAATTGCGGCGCGTAACATTATGAATAGTTTAACGCCATGTGGGTAGTAAAACTACGAGTTTGTGTTTACGTAAAATTTACACCCACTACTCTTCATAAGTTTTGGGGCAACAAAATTTAATATACTGTCCAGCCATCGACACGACGGATGAGACTTCATACGGACTAGATCATTTTTTAGAATTTATTTATTTTGTTTGGAATATGAAATTAACTTTGATGTTTCTTTTTCAATTAAGCTTGTAAGGACGAAGGTGATTTCAAAAATTGTTCACGTAGTGACATCATCAAAGGAAGTGATAAGAAAGAAACGAATTGGGTACGTTTAGGAAATCAAGCCACGAAGAAAAGCTGATTGTACCTAAAGCAATACAACCAATATCCTGACTCTTGAAAGCCTTATATTTACGCTATAATGTAGATACGAATCACGTGTAGGTAACCTTTGTCGTTGGTTGTCAATACCATTGTCATTGTCATTATTTTGAATTGAGACAGATATAGGGGGAGACAAAATAAGGTTGTATGTATATTTTTCACATGGTTACACAAAGAAATCTTTCAAAATAGAAACCTTTTTATCTGTCTATCAGAATATATGTTCTTCAGTAACTGAACAGAGGGGCAATTCTCGTAATTTTAAGAACATTCACAGTCTGATCTCAGTCGCAATCTGTCAAAAATACCTCTAACTTCCTTGAAATGAAATGAAATGTAGAAATGTTAAAATAAATACATTTTTAAAAACTGTTCACGGTTCTGAACTATTGTAAAGCCAGTTAATTGATTCAAATTTTTGCAGCTCAAAGTTATCAAGCGCTCCGCCTAAAATGTTTAATCACACTCAATTGAAGACTTTCAAATGTCTGCACAAAGACTACAATTTTTAGGGTTCCGATTCTAAAGTGTGTCAATGGGTCCTATTACTAAGTCTAGTTAGTTTATCTATGTAACTTTTCAAAAGCAGGTAGAATACGCATTACTACGGCCTCTACTGACAGGCAAAAATATGACTTATAAAGATTTTTTTTACATTCAAGGTGATTCCAGATATAAGAAACCTCGAATAAAGAAAATATACTTAATTCTTTATTCGGGGGTACAAAGATTTCCGTCTCAGCACTATCTCAAAGCCCGGAAACCCTTGTAACGCGAGACCCATTCGCACCTGCCCTGATTTTTATTGAAAGATGAAGCGGATTAAGGGCCAGGCCACACAGTGCGGCACCGCACCGCACCGCATTACTCCGCACCGCACTGACGGCCATACGAGCAGTGCGGCGTCGCAACAGGCTTTGTTGAATAAGTTGGGTTATTGCGGCTGTCGAAGGACCAATAAGCGTTGTGTAATTATTTTGGAACGAATGTCATGTCGCCTGCACACAAGGGGGTAGGAAACAATTAAGGACTTACTTGGTGGTTTTGCATGTGCCGTGCTGATATGCAGACCGGCGTCCGGTAGCTTTTGTTTCTCTGCTTCTTCCTGGTTCTGTGTCGGCCGACACTCGTGAATTGGTTTAATTTAATTTATGCGGTTTTGGTATGTTCCGCGGCGCGAGCGCGTCGCGAAGCTTAGCGGTTAGCTTGCGGTGCGAGAGCGGTAAGTGTTCGATTACAAGTGAAGTTGAATCTCTGTCCCTCCGCTGGTGGTTTGTTCCACGTAGTCCGGAAGCGGTAGTCGGTTGGCGCTTTCTCTTTCTGTCGCGTATGGACGTAATGATAGGGAGAGGGATAGATGGATAGGCACTTGGCGACATGACGTTGACGTTTTCGTTCGGATATTTAACAGAGAGAACCTTGTAATATAGAAACTTGCGTAAGCATCCTGCCCGGGTTTGAGGATATGTAGTATTCTCAAAAAAGGGAAAGAAATTGCGTTAAAGCGGATTAAAAGAAAGAGAGAGAAGAAAACAATTGAAATATATTAATTACGACTAAAATTACGTGATATTAATTACGCGGTGAAATCATTGGGAAGGCAACGGGCAGAGCTTAACAATGGGTCGCTTGAAAGAGCCACTGCATGTCTTCACCATAGCAACGCGGGTTGTCCCATCTTTGCCGGGGAAAACCTCGGTGATTATGCCCATTGGCCAACGTAAAGGAGGGACATCATCTTGATGCATGAGAACCACTGCACCAATCCTAACATTGTCCACGGCATCCAACCATTTTTGCCTAACCTGTAAGTTATGTAAATATTCTATCCGCCATCTTCTCCAAAAGCTGCAAACCATTTGGTCAAGCAATTTTTTGCGGCAAGTTAGAGACTTCGTTGTTTCGGGAACGTTCACGACAGGCAACGAAGTCAACGGAGAAGCCATTATAAAATGAGCGGGAGTAAGCGGTTCTGGGTAAGGATCCTCAGTCAGGACACAGAGCGGTCTCGAATTCAAAACTGCCTCAATTTCAGTGAGAACAGTCGAGAGTTCCTCATAGGTAAGAAGCTGAGAACCGATAACACGGTATAAATGAGTCTTAATAGATTTAATATTAGATTCCCACAACCCTCCAAAGTGGGGGGCGCGGGGTGGAATCATTTTCCACTCTATGCGGTAGCGGTTAGCAAGTAGTTCTTGCAATTGAGCCTTGGATTTAGCACACACCAAAGTTACGTGTGCGTTGCCATTTGTGTCAGTAACATGTAAGTATATGACGCAGCCATACGCATTCAAGCTGGCATCAGCAAAACCTACTATATTTGTCACGCAACCCATAGTAACGGCTACATGACGCGGCAGTTTTAAAGAGGAAAGTAAAGGCAGTTGCTCTTTAAACTTTTGAAAGAGAAGTACAATAGAATCGGGTGGAGTTTCATCCCAATCTGTGTTTAATTTCCATAATTCCTTTATGAGTAATTTCGCGAATAAAACCACTGGAGCCACTAGACCCAGAACATCCCACAGACGGGCAACAGTGGAAAGAATGGAACGTTTAGTACAACTTTTATCCAAGTTAGATGTAGTAAAGGTGAAACAATCCTCGGAAGGAATCCATTTGAGTCCAAGAATCTTTAAGTTATCCCCGTCAGAAAAGTTAATAGAAGAGCGGTTGGAGTGTGGAATAGAATCTAGTAGTTCCAAGGAATTACTTGCCCACTTAGTAAGGTCAAAGCCCCCAGCCTTAAATAAGGCGATAAGTTCAGCGGAGAGAATCTTGGCTTCCTCCAGAGTGGAGGTCGAGTTAGCCAAGTCATCCATGTATAACTCATGCGAAGCGACAATGGATGCGCGCGGGAATCGATGTTTTTCATCCTCTGATAGTTGACGGACTGTCCGCATTGCTAAATATGGGCTGGGCTTAAGGCCAAACGCCACTCGGTTAAATTGAAATTCGCGAACAGGTTCAGCGGTATTAAACCGAAACAATATTTTCTGATATTTTCGATGCTCATCGATAACAGCAATTCGGAGATACATCTGTTTTATATCAGCTGTGACTGCAATAGGGAATAATCGGAAATTTAAAAGTAATAAAAATATGTCAGCCTGTAGATTAGGCCCTGTGTGTAACAAATCGTTCAATGACACGCCATTATGAGACTTGGCGCTCGCGTCAAGGACGATGCGAACTTTAGTAGTTTGTTCATCATTCCTAATAACAGGGTGATGCGGTATATAATAACCTACAGTCTGATCAGCCGCACTAGGTGTAGTTTCAGTTAAATAATTTTGATTAAGGTATTCTTGGATTATTTCGTTATAACTAGCGCGCAAAGCAGGGTCGCGAAGCTTAGTTTTTTCCAAGTGAATAAAACGTCGATAAGCGACAGCATAAGAATTTCCGAGTGAATCTGGATTCTTACAAAATGGTAACGCAGTACAGTACCTACCGCTGGAGTCACGTGACACCGTAGAAACGTACAGCTGTTCACATTCCCGTTCAGCGGGACTCATAAAAGATTTTGAGGGTATTTCTTCAATGTTCCAGAATTTATGTAAAGATTCGTCTAACGACAGAAAACAATGAGAATCATCTATATTCAACGCGGTAGAAAAATATGAAGCGGTATTTAAATCAGCGATATTATTTTTATTATTAAACGAACTAGTGGGTACTTCGTTTTTATTATTAAATAAACTAGCGGGTACTTCACCCATAAGAATATAACCGAACACGGTTTCAATAGCGGATGGCGCGGTAGGTGAAATAATTTTATTGTTGAGTAATAAATATGGGAACAGCTTTGCCCCTAGAAGTAGTTCAACATCACCAGGCATATGCCACAGGGGGTCGGCTAGCGGTAATTTGAACAAATGTTGCACTGCAGAGGTATCAACAAAGTGAGATGGTAATTTGTCAGTTATGCAGTCAACCACAAGAGCGGTTATTTTAAAGGAATTATTTTTATTTTTAGCAGTAACTGTTATCTCAACGTAACCTATAATAGGCCGCGAAGAGGTTCCTACTCCTTTTATAAATGAATTTGAAAGCGGTATAATATTTAATTGAAGTCTCTTACAACAAGCTGACGTAATTATGTTGTTTTGCGAAGCGTTATCGATCAAACATCTTACAGAAACATATCTATTATATCTGTTGTCAACGTATACTTGTGCGGTCGACAGTAATACGGTTGTGCGCGGTAAATCTGTACCTACGCGTGAACATGCACACAGCGCCACCTGTTGTGACTGCGCGGAACTAGGCACAGCGTCGCTCGATCCCGACCGTTGAGTAATTTGCTCCAGATGTAAAAGCGAATGATGTTTCTTGTTACATGTCCTGCAAGTATGTATTGACTTACACTGTGAAGCCGTGTGTGTTGAGCTAAGACAGTTTACACATCCACGTTTGTTTTTAATAAAGTCCAAACGTGAATTGGCTGATAGTGCTTGAAATGTTGGACACATATAAAGCTTCCAATGATCACTTCCATTACAGTGTGAACAAGTTTGGTTATTGTCACAAGCAACAAAGGTATGCACCGTACTATCACGTGACTGATTACGATAATTATTTTTGTTCACTGATACAGTTCGAGACGAAACAGTTCTATCCAATATTTTAACTTGCGATTTTATGAATTCAACGAAATCCGTATAAGTTGGAATCTCCTCCTCTCTCATATGCATCTCAAATAAATGTAAGGTAGCGGGGTCCAATTTTTTCAAGGCTAAATTTAATAGTATGAAATCCTTTAAGTCGTTAATTTTTAATTGTTCTAGTGCCGAAACAGACGCGTGAAAACTTTCAATAAAACTATTTAAAGAGGTGGAATTATTACTTGCAGGTTTAATGTTTAATATGTTAGACATGTAATGTGACCCTAGTGTTCGTTTATCTTGATACTTTTGAACCAAACTGTTCCAAATGGATTTATAATTTTCGCCCGATGGAATAATTCCGGCAGTAATTTGTAATGCGTTTCCTTTCAGATTACCCATTAAGTATTGAACTCGTTGAGAATCTGTAAGATTTATATTACTATGGATGTTTGACTTAAATGATTCGTAGAAAACAGGCCAGTTTTCAATCCTACCATCAAAAAATGGGATCTGAATTGGGGGTAGTTTGATCGAGTATTTAGATTGTTTCACGATATCACAAGTTGAGTCATCCGTTGACCTTGCAGACCTCGCGGCGACAAGTGAACGAACTCTTTCGACACGGGTGTAAACGCCGTCAAATGATATTTGACTGTTATAATCGATTGTATAATCAGGATTTATTTGTAAAGAATATGTATTTATTTTGTCTAAGTTAGCACTAAACTCCTGACGAGTGATCGAGAGTATTTGAGTGTCCGCCATGAACGTTTCCGCCGAACGAAGCTCAATATTAATTGTATTTATTTTCTTTGAAGTTTCATACAATGACGATAAACGCTCAAAGATTGCTTGATTTTTAGCTTGAAGTAATTTTATCTTCATTTTTAGTTCTTCCATAATGGGTTATTGTTGAAAATACAACGGATAAAAATTATTAAGTATAGCGGGTAGACTTACAACAAATATTTTTATTGTAAGTGAGTAAGAAGTAATTGGTTATAAATAAGTTAGTAGGCAAGTTTGCCGAACTAACTCACGATAATAAGCGGTTTTTTAATATTGACCTATGCTATTGTAATGCAGTAGGAGCAATATTAAGTTGGCACAATGGTTCTCAGTGAAATATGTACCTAGCGGAATGAACGAACGTTAGTACGCGTTCGTTTAATATGGCGGTTTTACGAACTTAGGTATTTGCCTAAATTCTTAGGTATGGGACCTATGAATGCTGATTTTTTGAATCCGACTCGAATGGACCAAAAAACTTATGTTGAATAAGTTGGGTTATTGCGGCTGTCGAAGGACCAATAAGCGTTGTGTAATTATTTTGGAACGAATGTCATGTCGCCTGCACACAAGGGGGTAGGAAACAATTAAGGACTTACTTGGTGGTTTTGCATGTGCCGTGCTGATATGCAGACCGGCGTCCGGTAGCTTTTGTTTCTCTGCTTCTTCCTGGTTCTGTGTCGGCCGACACTCGTGAATTGGTTTAATTTAATTTATGCGGTTTTGGTATGTTCCGCGGCGCGAGCGCGTCGCGAAGCTTAGCGGTTAGCTTGCGGTGCGAGAGCGGTAAGTGTTCGATTACAAGTGAAGTTGAATCTCTGTCCCTCCGCTGGTGGTTTGTTCCACGTAGTCCGGAAGCGGTAGTCGGTTGGCGCTTTCTCTTTCTGTCGCGTATGGACGTAATGATAGGGAGAGGGATAGATGGATAGGCACTTGGCGACATGACGTTGACGTTTTCGTTCGGATATTTAACAGAGAGAACCTTGTAATATAGAAACTTGCGTAAGCAGGCTTAACTTGGCTTGCCCAGTTGACAACAGTCTACAATAAACAATGGATCGAAAAACAACTGAGCGGCGCCGCTGCGGCACCACACTGCTTGCACCCCCCCTCCTCATCTGCCTCGCGCTGTTGTCCGGTGCGCCTGTGGTGCGAAGCCGGAGCGGTGCCGGACGTACCGTATGGCATACCAAGTAAGGTATATTTTTGATGATCTGTGAAACTTGGTCTCTAACTCGAATCGGAGACGTTACTAAGTCGCATAGCAAGATTAAGACGGCTCGTTTGTAATCTTGCTCTTAATGATGTCTACAATTTAATTGTACAAATATTTTTCTAAGATACTTTAGAAGGTACTAATTTATTTCATTAATTTAGATAATGAGTACCTTACGACGTGACAATAGGCTGAGCAGATTGGAATTAAGAGTTTATAAATCAATTTATTTATGTAAGGATTAGGTACCTACGTACGAAGTATTGCGTAGTATTTGAATAAAATTAACACCAAAACACCTATGCCTATCAAGGGTTTGTGCTTCAACTATGTGGTTGTATAAAGAGTGGCGATTAAGGGGGAAATCCAACAAGCCTATACCTAGAATAAGTCTTATCCTGAGAATAAAATTTGAAATTTTGATAGCTTTTTCATACCAGAACTATCAGACGTAAATTTTGTTCCACGGCAAAAAGATATTTGACTTTGGTAAAATCGGCCCTTAGTCAACTGCATTCGTCAAGGAGGTAATTCTACCCAACCGCCTCACACTGAACAACTTTTCCTACGAAATCCACATCCAATTCTTAAAAAAAAAAACAAATCTTTTCATACACACATCGGAATAGCCTGTCTACAGTTTTTGTTTTTTTTTTTTTCAAGAATCCGACATGAGTTTTACATCGAAAGTTGTTTAGTATGTCGGGTAGAATCACCCTCTTGGCGGACGCAGGTGTCTTAATCACAACCCTGTATTTAGAAATAGTTAAAGGAAGAACGATAAGATAAAGCTACACTAAATTGCGGGTACGTTAGTAAGAATCTGACGCCTGTCAGATTACGAAGCGACCGCGTAAGCCGACGCCGATGCCTTCACTATTGTCTGCGAGTTTGAACTTGATAACAGGAAATGAGAAGCCCCGCAAAGCAGAGCTTAGACTATATATATGTATATAACAAAGGGGAAACTAACTGATATTCCATTATTATGTCGTATGTATTTGTTACACTTATTTAAGAATATCTATGGCAAAAAGAGTATGGTAAGACCAAAGAAACGATGGATGGACTGTGTGAATGATGATATGGTTAGAAAGACTACCGAGAGTCATCTCAGCAGTCTTGATGATGATGAGGACTTTAAGACTATCAATTACACCCACGTGCGTTGTTTATTTTTTGGGTTTTAGTAGTGCCATTAGCGCCATCCAGGAATAAGTATTAGACAATTATTTCAATAAATTCGTCACAACAATACCAACTTAGCTGCTTTCAGTTTTTAACTTTTAATCAAATTAGTTAAAACGTTACTACGTTGGTACCAATGTTAGGATCATCCCAGAATAAACGCAGTTAGAAATTCTCTCAATTAATGCAGCTGGAAACGCAAGCAATTTAAATGCAAATTCTATTGGAGAACTGGACACAAATTCGATTTGTTACAAAAATATTTTTGACGCCTCATGTTCCCATCTGATCTTAGTAAAATACCACTAAAACAAGTTGGGTCAAGTTATAATAAAGGGTACAGTCGAGTTCTTTAATTCTGAGCATGTTCATGAATCAAAAATATATAGGCAATGGAAGGTTTCATAAAACTTTAAACAGCTTTATCTTACATTAAATTGTAAACAATCTGTGACATCTACAAACAAAGACTCTAAATCTACTTGTCTAATTGTGCGCAATACCCTTGCCATGCCGTTATTCATATTATTTAGCGCAAAGTTAGTTTCACAAAATAAATATCGGAAAATAATAAACGTTCCGAAAAACAAATTAATTTATTTACTAAGCTGTGTTAAAATGAATTACCGAAAAGTTAATACAAAATTAACCGATAAAAAATGTTGTATTTAACAAACAAACATGAAGCTTATTCAAATTATAATTCTACGAAAAATATTCTATACTTTCAATTAATAAACTAAATTAAAAAAAAAAAAAACTAAACTTCCGAAAAAAATACAAAGTTTCCGAAAAGTTATAGTTTAGTGAAATTTGCAACATAACACGCATATATCTTCTTTAAATCGAAAGAGCTAGGTTAGGTTAGGTTAGAACTGTGACCACATAACGCACGAGCCGAGCGAGCGAAGCGAGCGGTGCCGCGGCAGCGGCCGGCGAGTGCCAGAAACTTATTTTTGAATGTAAAACCAAACCACACAGCCACAGCGCAACAGTTATAAAATGTGTAAGATTGATTCTATAATATAAATTAGGTAAGTTACGATAAAAATGATGACCTGTAGATTTCGGTAAAACGAAATTTAAGCTGGTGGAAAAATATAACGACAGCAAATATTGTATTAATTTTTCGGAATTTTCAGCATTTTATCCTTAGAAGTAGCGCCGCCAATGCGTGAACGTTTGCAAGATGTTATTGATGCCAATGGTGGATATACCAGATTCTAAAACTGGCAGCACCATTGCTTAAACCTTGCCTGTTCCCTACCTTATTTTAAATATGAGATTGTCAGAAGAACAAAATAGGAATTTAAGAATAATAAAATAAAAATTAAATATTAATGTGCTATTATTCTTAAAACCGACTGAAAAGTTTTAAGCAAATAGGTAGGCATAATCTGAATTGACCCTAAGATTTCTAAAAACTAAATTTTCAAATAATACAGCTCTCTCAACATTGTTGTCAGATTGATACAGTCCTATCACGAATGGCAACATTACATTATTACCCGTACTTCTGCTCCGGCAAGCAAAAATAAATTTAATGGTAAAAGCCATGTAGTTGAATATTCAATGCTATATATATTTACAAATCCTAGGTTGCACTAAATATATTGAAATCTAGAGTATTTAGATATTTATGTTCCGAAGAGTAGTCAGATATTTTTGACTGCATTACCGTAACATACTTATGAACAGTTTATATGATAACATTTTATTGATGTCTAAGTTTGTATAGAACTATATGATCATTTAAACGCTTACAATATTTTGAAACATTGTCACTGCCAATATATTAGTGAACTCGACTGTACCAAAGTACCTTTGGGTATTTTAATTTCCTGCCTTATATCCTAATTGATGTTTCAGTAATTTAATTAAATCCCCCAATAACTCAAAGTAAACAATTCAGCGGATCTGCCGAATACCAATTATCAGCTTAAATAAATACTTAAGGGCGCATACGTATTTGAATACGTAGGTAAAAGGTCGGTGTAAATAACCTGTAGGTATAAGGCAACCAATTTCCCTCCGACGAGGAGTATGCCTCCATGTATCGGGTCGGTAGCCTCGCCTAAGTATGGGGGCAAAGCCAGGCAGTACACGTTTTTGATGCCGCCTTCCTCGTCTAGGCGTTTCGCTTTACTGAAAACAATATTAATGTATTTTAAATTAAAGGTCACAAGTACTGACACGGTAATCTGTGAATATCACACAGGCGATTTAAAATAAATAATATCCCTATATATTGTTGTGTAGGACTATATGCCAAAAATATTTTAAAAAGTTTCCCAGATCAGGCAAGGTATTACTGGATTTTTCCATTAGGAATTTCTAAGAAGCAGTCCAAAGTCTGTATTTTAGGACGGTTAATGGCAAGAGGCTTTTCACATGCGATTTAAACAAAACTGGTGAATTAAGGGTGTAATATAGGTACACCTAATTATGCCTAACCCGGATTACAAGCGTGGATGTTATGTTATGCTTTGTAATGTTATTAACCTAACCCGGATCACAGGCGTGGATGTTATGTTATGCTTTGTAATGTTATTAACCTAACCCGGATTACAGGTGTGGATGTTATTTTATGCTTTGTAATGTTATTAACCTAACCCGGATCACAGGCGTGGATGTTATGTTATGCTTTGTAATGTTATTAACCTAACCCGGATTACAGGTGTGGATGTTATTTTATGCTTTATAATGTTATTAACCTAACCCGGATCACAGGCGTGGATGTTATGTTATGCTTTGTAATGTTATTAAACTAACCCGGATTACAAGCGTGGATGTTATGTTATGCTTTGTAATGTTATTAAAATTTCACTGACATGGTAATCTTTACTTATCAGACGGGTGATTTAAAATATCATAACTGGATATATAATACTTACCCATATTCAATGTTTCCAGGACAGGAATGAGAGAAGACATAATTTTTATAAGACATGAGCAGTGATTTTGGTAAATCACTGGACGAATATCGTGTATCGAATCTGTGAAAACATTTTGAATTAGGTTCCTAACTTTATTGTAACATGAATTTAGGAATCAAGAAGGATCTTTTGCAAAGAATGTTACAGTCTCAGCTTGAGGATCGATCCGGAATACGGACCATAAACGTTACAACTGTAACTGGACTAATATCTTATTGTATTAACATACTGCTGTCTACTACAGTAGCTTTGGTCAATGAACTTGATATAGCAAAATACAGCTACAATAAAAAAATGCTACAGAGAATTACGCATAGGTACATACAACGACACATCAAGCTATACATTTTCAGTTTTAGCTGACTTCGCATTGTACAGGCTTTGCATACAATGAGAAATCAGCTTATACTGGACATGTATTGCTTGGTATGTCATCGTGCGTACCAGTAAAGTAATTAAGCAAGCACATACGCTACTCTTTATTTATTTACAGTACCCGGGTGCTTAAAACATCGACCTTGACAAGGAGACTGACACACGGGTAGAGGTGACAGGGTCAACACTCTATAAAACTGAACCAGTGGCTAAAGTTTTCTAAAACTACATTAATGTGTTATATTTACGACCGCTTCTGGTGGTTACCTGTCCAAACCCCATCCAACTGCATTAGCTACAGCGCCCTCTCCTTCAGCTACTATTTGATGTGACATCAACGAGATCGGTGACCAACCGTTGCATGCAAATGCCATCGAATTCACTACTTGAATTAATCCTAGAAATATACAAAACTTTGTGATCAGTTATGAAAGCATTGAAGTAACATATAGATTATGTTACAGTATCATAAAGTTTTTAGTAATAAGTTCAGACATAATGTGGTTAAAGAAGAAAAATAACTAAACAACACGTAGCCCTCATCTTAATTATCGGTAGGTACCTACTGTGAAGAGCGTCAGCCATTAATTTAGAACTTTATATTAAACGAGCAGAAGCTAGTTACAAAAAAAAAGAAAAGTTAATTATACGCGGACGAAGTCGTGGGTTTTTGTTCCCCCGGCCCACTCCGTCGCATCGCGTCGCCTGCCCGCGCTGTCACTTTGTTTTCGGTTAGAGTTCTTTCTGACTTCTTTTGTTTTTGCTCGGCTGCTAAGGGTCCTAGCGTGATTTTAAATAGCCTATTATAGCCTTCCTCAAAAATTGGGCAAAAAATATTTTTTTCAAATCCCACCGATATGTACTTCCAGAGATTAGCGCATTAAAACAAACAAACTCTTCAGCTTTATTATTGGTATATTAAGCACATCTAATAATATGTAATTGTTTGAATTGCCACTCAGCTCTCTTCCTCTCTTCTAATTTTTGCTGTGCCCGACAGGGTTCATATTGATCTTTTACCTTATAAATACCATCTATGTAACACATAGGGAATACAATAAAGATTTGAGTATTGTTAGCACTTGGAACTCTGCCCATAAAGGCGGCCTATTTTCAACAAAAACAAATATTATTGCCGACCGCATGGGGTCAAATTTTGCGAATTGGGTCCTGCCAACTTTCCACGTGAGTATATAAGACTTTGGCCCTTAATCGCCTTCTACATAGACCATGAGTAGAATATTATGATGTATATGGCTTGCTTGAAGAACGGTGGTGGCCCAGTGGAGACGGCCATAAGTTACGTATTGGACGTGGATTCGAACCCAGCACTACTTTGTGTAAATTATTTCATCACCACTGCTCTAAAAACAGCGAAGGTAAACATCGTGAGGAAACCAGCATATCGTAGAACCAAAAAATTCGAAGACGTGACATCCACCAACACGCACTGAGTCCGCGTGGTGGATTACAGCCCACTCCCTCTCCCAGAGCGGAGGCCTGTGTCGGCAGTGGTACATTATAATGCTGATAATGCTATGGCTTGCCCAGAGCTATACAGCACACTTTAAGAAGATTATTGCTATTAAACTACATGTATGTTAGTGTACGAGCAAACCACATACGTAGCTGGTACAACGTAAAGATAAATACCGATATTATAAAGATGCCTTCGCGTTTTATCTCTTGGATGGAAACGTGGGTGTACTACACTATACTTGACGTAAGCCACTCGTTCAGGTTTCCACCAAGTGACTCCGCAGTATGTCACAAAGGCGGAACGTCCTACTCCGCCAGGATTCTTGTGATGCCTTGACAAGCATGACCCAGAAGTTACCAGCCAGTGAGGACTTATTCCTGCCGCGTCACAGTGTACCTAAAATAATACCTAATTTAAATTAGGGTAATGTCTTTTCATGTGCTTATTGCATCTGTATTTTCAATAGAAAATCAATTACATTAACTTTACGTTTATATTAGTAAGTTCGTGTTAGTCTTACTGGTGAACTTCTTAAATTAGAAAAAGATTCATAATAAAAAATAAAGAAACTACCTGGGAAGGTTTATAAATATAGGCGGCAGCAAAAGGGTATCGAGACCATTTCGCTTGTTTGCTGTTCCTATATTCACGTAATTGAGGAACTTTTGAATCAGGGTGTAACAGTTTAGTTATTGGTTGTTTAGTAACATTTTTATTGGTAATATTTGGGATAAGTGCATGATGAATCCCATTGGAAACGTTCAACTTCGTTGGTTTGACTGTTATGTTAGATCCTACTATTAAATTTGCCTTACTTTGATTATTGGATACACTTTTAAAATTGTCGATTATGTGTTTCTTGGAATGTTTTGCCTTGTGATGTTGACTGTACTCATTACCAATGCTCTGATCTACATGTTCCAAAAGTACTTTGCGTTCATTATTGTTGAGTTCGTTTCCTTTAATAAACAAGTCAACGTTCTCCATATCATATAATCTGCCCTTTTCATCATAGTGTGAGAGGGGAGTGTGCTTATCAAACATTTCGAAAAATTTAATTTTATCATAAGCAGTAGTAGATTCCGATGTCTGCGTTACGTTAACTGTGTCACTAGTTATATTTTCACTTTCAGTCGTATCATTAACAATAGCAAATTCTACTGTAGTCGGACACGTCTCGTTATCATAGATGTATTCACTAGTAGAAATCGTGCTTGTCACATTTAGAGTACTTTGTTTTTTAGGAATACTTGAAGTTGTTAAATTCGTCACAAATTTATTTTGTTGCGTACGGAAACGTGGAAATTTATTCGAAGGTTTAAGAGAATTAAGAGAATCGAACCCAGTCAGAGACGAATCACGGGTTCTAGCTTTTCTTCGTTTAATTTTGTTTGTTTGTTGCATAAATCTAGTCGTTAATGCTGGTTGCTTGTAATGTGGACCATTAACGCGAAAAGCAAACATTGGTGAATCAGAGAGGACAAATTTATGGTTGCCATGATTTCTAATTAAATGTTCTCTAATTGTTGGAACCTGGACGTGCTTTTTAGTTGTGAAATCTTTGATACGTTCATCAGTCTCGTCCAAGTAATAGAATTCGATGTAACTTGAGGTTGTCGATGACAAACTAGGTCGCGATGGAAGCCGGATAAAAGGTTGGTGGATACTTCTTATAGTATCGTTATTTTGTCTAAAAAAATGGTTAGCGGTAGTAGACTCGACGTCGATGAATATCTTTGTTTTTTTCCAAAGCATGTTTATGATTTCATATTGTTTTCGGCTGACTCTCCCAACTTGCCACTTTTTATGTGGATTCGCCTTAGGAATACCTTTATCATTATTGGAACCAATCTTGTATTTGTCTTGGCTGTAGTTCCCGCCTATCCCCAGCGGGGCTCGACGTGATTTAATATAAGCATTTATCTTATTGTTTTCTCTTGAAGTAGTTGCATTTGTATAATATCTAGTGACATAGTTATTTTTTTTGTTTCGATATGCTGATGCCAGTTGGAACCTTGTTGGATCTTGTTTGATTTTACCGAAATTTTCATATGAGAGATTGCTTGCAACTGGTTTCACTGCATACTGAACTAGCACAAAACTGAGAACCAGAAATATCTCATGGAGTTTTGCTACTTTCATGATATTTGGTAAAAACATAATATTTACACTACAATTTATAACAAAGATTTTATGACAATTAAATAATAACTGTGACATGAATGAATTTTACTTTACTCTATGATTCTTCGTGACACACTTGACTTGATACACAGATTAAAGATTAATTAATAGCAAGGAGTTCGTGGACAACGTCGAACTTATTTTTTGTTGTTATTCGGTGCTGGCGTACTAGTAATTTCAAATTATGAATATTAAAAAAAATATGTTGGCAATATAAACGAGAAGCATCTTTTGGTATTTAATTAATTTTGACATTAAAAATTTTGTGTAAATAGTTTTGTGAGAAGTCCTTTGCATCAGGTAAGCAAACTAAAAGTTTTGGAAAAGTTATTTCGTATCAAAAGTACCTACCGTGAGAAAATGGTTAGAAATTCGTAACTTAATTGTATGAAAACTTGTGTTACAAAAGATTCTGTTGAAAATGTAAGCAAATGGATCAGAAAACGTACCTGTGGATACCAATTTATAAATGATAAATGATTATATTTCTGTAAGTAGGTTAGTACAATCACTTTACGTTTAAAAACTAGATGAGTTCGGGCGTTTCCTATCTGACTACTCTGAGAAGAAAGGCTGAAATCTGTTTACATGTGGCAATTCTAAAAACTTTCTATCTATAAAGACTATATATATATATATAGACTAAATCTAATACTATCTTCAAAATTTCTATCTATAATATGTATGTATTTACAAAAAAAAAAAAAATGTATATAAGTAGTTTATCAGCCATCTTGTTACCATAACACAAGCATTAGGTTGCTTAGTTTGGGACTAGATGGCGCTGTGTGAAATGTCCAGGGATATTATATTATTTATTTAATTTTCCTAGATCTCTGTAAAGCCTTTGATACTGCCTCCATCCCACTCTTACTAAACAAACTGGAACGACTTGGAATCATAGGTTTGCCCCTAAATATTTTCACAAGTTACCTAGCAGGTCGTTCTCAGACTACTAGAATAGAAAATTACACAAGTGGAACTAAATATATCAGTCACGGTGTGCCACAGGGTAGCGTACTTGGACCCACCTTATTTCTGATTTATCTAAATGATCTTTGCAACCTACCTTTACGAAACTGTAAAATTGTAACATACGCAGACGATACTGCAATAGTAGTGCATGGTAATGATTGGTCCGATGTGCTCTCTCATGCTGAATCTGCTCTACAGACTACTATGACCTGACTAAGAAGCAATCTTTTGATCCTCAACTTAGATAAAACTAAATTTATGACCTTTTCCCCACGTAGAACATCACAGCCAACCTCTTCCTATGCACTAACAGCTCACAAATGTAACTCTAACACAAACCAGGACTGTAATTGTACTCAAATTGTACGTACTCATTGTATGAAGTATCTTGGTGTCTATATTGATAGTACTCTGTCAGGGAATGAACATATAAAGTCACTGGTGGGTAGAGTCATGAAATTAATATATGTGTTTAAGAACCTGAGGGCTTCCGCTGACTCCCCTACATTAAAGACGGCATACTATGCTCTAGCTCACTCAATCATAACCTATTGTATAACAGCATGGGGCAGTTCTGTTAAATCCGCATTACTGCAAAGGGCAGTAATGCGGATTTAACAGTGGAAAGGGCGCAGAGGGCAGTTAAAAAAGTTATGGTCCACAAACCAATCCGCTTCCCCACAAATGAACTCTACGCATTATATGGGATACCAAGAGTGAGACACTCGTTTGCACTTAGCACCGTACTACGTAAGCATTCCGAGCTGACGATGCTAGCCTCATTAAGCACAGGCGAAGATCTATTAGTCTGTGAAATCGAGCCAGTAGGCACCGAAGTAGTCAGACGTCAATATAGATCCCTAAGCTCTATTTTCTACAATCGAGTAAACAGGGTATGTAACATATATTCACTTAATCTTAGAGAGTGTCGAGTCACCGTTGATAAATGGCTTCATACTCTTACTTATGAAGAGCTTAAAAACTTAGTTAAACCGTAGCATATACATAAACACGCACTCACAACACAACACAACACCATACCACCACACGCACAGCAGAGCACATCACACGCATCCTCACGTACAACACTCCGCACCCATAACACATCACACCCACAGACACGCACAACAGATCACACACACGCTTGGCTAAAAATAGGCAAGCGTGTGTGTGATCTGATCTAGTTACATTTTCGCTTTTATATTATTTTCTTTATTTTTTCTTTTTTATTATTTTTTGTTATATTCCTCCGTAATTTTCTTTTAAGTTAATAATAATTTCTTAACGCTGGAGCACTGACGCATAAACATTTTTGTATGGGCGTTAATGGCTGCGACACAGTTTATAACTAATGCAGTCATTTCCGTACATAATTTTATAGAAATTTGTGTTTCTTAGTCCCAATAAAATATTGTTACATTGGAAATGGAATTAATTCAGTATCACATACTGGAAGAGTTTGTTTAAGTTAGAACTCTGCAGCAGTTAATATAATGAACTGCTCCAGTTCTACACAGGCTATTTCAATTGACTCACTCCTTACGGTCTTCAAATGTAAGTTGGTTATTTACTAAAAATTAATGAGCCATTATGTATATGCATTTACTCTGCTTAACGAACTACCTACCTGTTGATTACTAAAATTAAAAATGAACTGGTGGCTTTTAAGCCATTGTTCTGTCATACAGAGAATATCTATATTTTTACAATTCGGGAATAATTCGACTTCTAAATCTTTGTTCAAAAACTCTTGAATGTTTTGATGAACACTCTTGATTATTTGTTTTTTTTTTACATTTTCCTTTGATTTATTATTTGCCATCCTTACATTTTTGCAAGAGGTTGCTTTTATTGTCTTAATTTTCTAATTTTAATGAAAATCAATGTCATTAATCGTTACCAAGTTATTGGCAGAATCCTTCGATATTGATTGAAATAACTGTAAGGGTTGGAGTAGTTAAGCTCCGGGGATTGGCTCTTAAAAGAGCCGTTTTGGATGGGCCAACAAGATAAAAAATTCAGTCGTGCCAGGGACACGAAGAAGAAGAAGATTGGCAGAATTTTTTAAAATGTTATTGCATTGCTCAAAAGAAGCAAGTTGTTTAGCCAACTTCTTGGCTGAAATAGAAAAAAACAGTGATACAGGGGGCTTACCACCAACTCTCATTAGCAGAGCAGAAGTTGAACTGCACTGCTGTTTTGTTCTATGACTTAAGTACAAACAAGCAGTGCAGTTCAACTACAGCCCTGCTGCGCTGGTGGTAAGCCCGTGCGGTCTCTGTTTTGTGATACTTAAAAAGAGAGTACATAACAATATTATGTATGTCTTTTGTCAAATACAAATTATTACTAGCATATTGTTAGTACAAACTAGATAGAATATATTAGATGGTTTAAATGTTAAATTATGCAATGTCATATTAATTTCAAATCTTAAGTTATTTTCTTCCTGTGGCAAATTGTTACTAAATGGGAATGTAAACAACACAATTTTTCTTAATTTAAGATTACACGATGCTCTATAAAATTGGTGCAATTCTTCTTTGTATCATTAATTTGTTGCATAATCAGCCTGTAACGTTGCCACTGCTGGGATATAGGCTTTCTCTCTGTGAGAGAGATTGGGCCATAATCCACCACTTGGGTACTTTGGCGGGTTGGCAGAAGTCGCATGTCTTCGATTTTTGGTTTTAGCTCATGCCGGTTTCCTCACCATGTTTTCCTTCACCGTTTTGAGAGCAGTGGTGATGAAATAATAATTTACATAAATTAGAGCGCATGACTGGGTTCGATCCTACGATCTACAACTTTTAAATCGCGGCCATTGGGCAACCACTGCTCCCAATTTAAATTTATTGCACCACTAATAAATTGATTGTTTTAATTTGATTATTTCGTTATTTAAACCCGAAATGCTAATTTTAAATCAATGATGTTTTCCATTTGACAATTAAGGTCAACTTGATAACCTACATTTTTGCAACATTATTGATGACTAGCTTCTTCCTGCGACTTCGTTCGCATCAAATTTCATTTTCTCCCGACCCACCCCGTCGTCACATCGCGTCACCTGCATGCACTGTTACTTTGTTTTCGCTTAGCCTTTTTCTAACTTTTTTTGTTTTAGTCGAGTCCTGGGTTAGCGTGATATGACCTTTCTCGAGAATTGAGCTATCAAATGCAAAAATATTTTTTCATATGCGACTGGTAGTTCCAAAGATTAGCGTGTTCAAACAAACAAACAAACTACAGCGTTATTATTAGTATAGTATATAGATTTAAAGTTGAAACCTTAAAAATGCGGATGAATGTGTTACGAATTCCCTTTAGCGGTCGAGTGATTGCGTAACAATTTAACTTGAACAGGGTTTCAGCAGATACTTACCTACTTTGTGAACAGGTCAACCCTACTTTAGTAGATACTTACTTGAACTACAAAACTACTTAGGTACTGGTAGTACAAGGTGGGGCAAAAGTAATGTCATAATTTGACTGTGCCAAAATTTTTGCTAATGGCGTTATAATGTCATTGTGATTTGATACATATTATTATGTTGTAGAAAGATAGAGAATTGGTTGACAATGCAATGGAGCGATACACACAGTCACACAGCTCATGCAACGGTGGAGATAACCACAAACCTTGCAATATTGAAAGCCAACATTGAGGAAGAAATCACCAATTTGGAGGACGTTTTTTTTTTTTGTTTTTTTAGAAAAACGTTGCCCCACTAGGAATTACTCCTGTAACGTGGGTGCGTTTACAAACATTTAAACTCACATACACAAACAGCCAGACCTGGAACAACTACCTGTAGGCAATACAAATATTTGTTCCGTGCGGGAATCGAACCCGCGACACGCAGCGCAGCAGTCGATCGCTCAGCCATTGCGCCAGCCGTGTCGTTTTGCGAGCAACAACTCAAAATGCCGCAAAATAAGCTATGCAGTCATTGTGCATCAACTCAGAAGGTGCTTGTTGGACCGATATCGCTTTTTCGACTTATCGCTGATTTTTCAATCGACGATCGATAATTATTATTCGTAGAATAAAATTGTCGTCTGACAGATTTTGTATGGAAGAACTGTCAAAAATTCAAAACTATTCCTCTGATAAAATATCTGGCGTTGGAAAAATCAGCCCTTAATGCAATAAATAAACTTTCCGTCAAAACAGAGCCCAATTATGTACTTTACATTACTTTGTCCATATCAAAATTGTTACTATGGATGTGCGTTTGTATTGAAGGTTTATTAGCTTAGAGCTTTCATTGGCTCTTCTCATGACACATTTTAAAATGTTTTCAGGTACATCGCATAAATTATGAGTGAACTGCCTCTCTACAAACCAGAAGGTAAAAATTAAAATTACTTCTTTACTCCTATTTTTCTCTTATTTTACTAAAAGTACTCACTGAATGCATTCTAATTAAACGATTTTTTTTTACGGGCTAATATTCGATATACTCCTGGAAAAGCAAAGGGTTTCATCGGAACTTATCTGAAGGTTTCATATTAACAAAAAGTTTTTAAAATCGCATTTAATACTACCACTAAATTAAAATCTTATTTCTTTAAATACTTAGCTATAGTCTATTTACAATAGCATTAGAAAGAAGTTAAAAAAGGTTATTTTTAATGCACACTTTGTAACAAAAGTACAATAAACATTGTTACATTACGATAGACCCCGAATTTATTATGATCTATTTTTACAGCAGCTGTCACACTTACTTGTAACCATTTTATCTATTTATCTTATGAAATTATGTGGCTTTCATTTATTTATATTATTTAACTCCAATTTAAAATTACAGTGTCAATGCTAAAAACCTAAAAGAAGCCGGGATGAACAATACCTGGAACGTTATTCGTTTCACTATAATTCTACCGAATTTAAAAATTAACGTTGGTGAAATTTCTTCATCTTCATCATCAGATGATAGTGACTAAATTAGATGATGAAGACGAAGAAATGTCACCAACGTATTGTGTTGTAAGTGTTATTTAAAATAAAATATTTAAAAAATGATAATTATTTCCATTAATCTTAATTTTTAAATCATCATTGTGATCGGTTGTTTCATTCATTCATTTTGTTGTAAGTTTGTAATGTGTGATGAAGACGTTACTATAAATAAAGCATAATTTTAAAATATTATTTTTATTTTGTTTATATTATACGTTCATGTTTGTTAAAACAATTTTAAATAATAAGGTAGATGTGCTGCAGTAGCCCGCGAAATCAGACGAATCCGGAGCAATTTGGTGATTTTTAAGGTTAAAATTGTATTATTACCTACATATTTCTTATTGTCACGCATCATATTATTTTGATTAAGATACAACCTTACACTGACCTGCAAATTGCAAAAAACGCAAGAAAATTTTAATTTCGCCAGTTGCTTTATCATAACTTTGAAATAAAATGTTTTGCATTCCTGCTTCTACGAGCCTCTTTTTTCTAATGCTATTATAAATGGAGTATAGGATATTATTTATCATGGGTATGAAAGATGTTTTTAAAGAAATACTCCAACAGCTTTAGATTTCGGTTGATTGAATTATCTCAATTACGTTACTCCCGTATTCCATGGAATAAAAACAACTTCATCTTGATATTTTAGGTATCACGATGAATTCGACACCGGTTCTCCTGAACAAGTCAGCGATGCGGAAGTACGATGATCTGGAGATCCCGTGCCAGTTGCTGCTGGCCAGCTACGTATGGGTTGACGGAACAGGAATAAATGTCCGCGCTAAGGACAGGACTTTCGACTTTGTTCCCAAAATAGCTAAAGGTATCTTAATAACATAACATCACGCCTGTTTTCCTTAGTGTTAGGCAGAGGTGAGTCCACCCACATTTTGCCAGTCATGTTTAAGTTCCATATAATAGAGGGCGAGCCTATTGCCATCAACTTACCACAAATCCAAACTCCGGTTGCTTCCGAGAATTCCTAATGGAAGAGCCAATAACACTTGCCCGACCAAGGAATCGAACCCAGGATCTTATGCTCAGCAGCAGTGGTTGCGCCCACTAAACCAAGAAGGCAGGCAGATGTCTTAATAACCATATAAATTGTACAATAAGTAATGAAGCTAAAAGATTGTCCCCAGAGGAATTTTCGGCGATTTGTATTTTAGAAATCGGAAAGGTTTGTGAGAATGTGTTATGGCTTTAATCGTTACGGGTCGTCAGAAGCCCGAAAGTCTGACAACGAACCAAGGGGTATCGTATTACCCAGTAACTGATTTGTGGAGGTCAGATTGCTCGGCACAGGCAGTTGCTCCATGTAAAATACTGATATTCAGCTGCATCCGTTTAGCCTGGAAGCCGACCCCAACATATTTAGTTGGGAAAAGACTAGGCAGATGACTTGTGAATGCAGTCATGGAAAAAGAAATGTGTTGTCAGCATAGTAGCAAGCATTTCTCAGCTAGGTACTAAGTTATCATCATCATCCACAGCCTGACTTCGAGCACCAGGTTTTGGTTCATTTAGACTGTGCTACCTAAGGTCTATTCAAATTTGTTTACAATTAATGTAATTTCAAGTTTAACAAATATCAACTTTATTTTAGTGAATATTAAGTTGATTTCAGAGTGACTAGCACTATTGAAAAAGTTATAATAAAAATGTTTGAATTTGTAGCGAAAACTGAATTTTGTGTAGCATTTAAAGTTATTTTTCAATACACTCATATTTGTTTACATGTTTGGCAACTAAATCGCGAACACAGATTAACCGACCGACCAGCATCGTTATTCGTAAACATTCGACAGGTTGTCGAATCAAAAATGACATATTTTCAATACCTAATCTGCCTTGCCTCCGACAGCAAAAGCTGTCGGAAGAATGGTGGTCGTTTATTTGATTTAAACTGACAAAATTATCGGGTTTTTGGGTTTATGAACAGCCTTTAGATGAAATTATTCAGATGAAGAAGAAGCGTATCGAACGGTTATGAATAGCTATGTAGCCCTACATTACATTAGTGATAAGATATCTTACCTATGGGATATCTATTACAAAAGGAACATAATAGTAACATGGCATGTGAGGTTTTTTTTTTTTCAGGATGGGAAATCATCAAATGACCCCTCCCGCCCTGGGTGGAGCGGAGGGAGTGTTAGGCTCTTACTGACTAAAACCCACCCGTGTTCCTTCCTTAGTTAGCCCTTTATTTTCCAGGGCAGCGGTAACCCTTTCGGACGATCCCGCTACCCTGGCAGGCTTCGGCCCTATCGGGCCCCGTCACTCATGCTGACATCTCTTTGAGGCGCGCGTGGAACACATACGCGCCGTCCGGCATGGGCCTGGTCCTGATCGGATGGTGAGTTACCCATTACTCTCCGCCCGCAGGCCCGCGCCTACGGTGGCCGGGAGTCGTCACGCGGCTCCCGACGCCCGGAGCGTCTCCCGCGGCGGCTGAGGCGTGAGGTGCGTCCCTCGCCCACCCCGCTACCTCCTTCGCTAGCATGACTGCTTCGCAGAAGGAGGCGACTGCCTCCCACTCCCTCTCGCCCCGGACCATGGCTTGAACCAGGGCCGAACGCAGGAGGTCGCCGCCGCTGCCAATCGCCTCTACGAGGACACGGCGGTGCTCTGCCCAAGCAGGGCAGACCTCGACCGTATGCTCCACCGTGTCCTTTGGGCGAACCTGGCAGTGATAACACCCGGGCGTCTCCTCCCGCCTGATGATGTGCAGGAACCTCCCGAAACATCCGTGTCCGGAGAGAACCTGCGTCAGGCGGTAGGTGAGAAAGCCGTGACGCCTCTCTAGCCACTCCTCAAAGAGGGGTCTTACCGCCGCTATCATGGCGTGCCCTGCGCTGGGTTGCGATAGTCGCTCCTTCCATGCCTCCATGAGATCGCGCCGGAGGTTCGTCCGCTCCGCCGCGGTTTGCCGCGGATGCGGAGTTTCCCCCGGCGTAGTGCCGGCGTATGTGTGGTTGAGGTTGGATCGTCCGATTTTATGAAAATCGCCGTTGTACACATAAACTCTGCTTTCATATCATGTGATAGACATATTGATGTGTTGTGTTAAAGTATATATTTAGGGTTCCCCGTACCTCGGAAAAACGGAACCCTTTATAGGATCACTTCGTTGTCCGTCTGTCTGTCTGTCTGCCTGTTCGTGGTCTGTCAAGACCCTTTTTATGATAAGTTTGTTTTTGGGATGAAGTCACCCCAACTACGGAACCCTTCATTTTGCGTGGTCCGACATGCACTGGGCCAATTTTGTTTTATATTAGGTATCTACCCCAATTTTCTTCCCTAACAATAATTCTTTGTATGAGGATAAAAACTGAAGATAAACTCTATACGTCATATTCATCGTTTTCATACCACTACAAGTGAATTACCACTACAGAGTTTAGTTTAGGTTAGCAACCAAATATATCTTGTAAACATGAAACGTTTCGAGAAACATCAGTGCGTTGAGGAGACATGACTAAAGCCAACATCAGACGCTCCACTCGAGTAAAGGTTTATTTCATTCAAACCCAAAACTCAAACTCTTTTTTTTAATAAGCCAGGCCAACAGGCACTTTTGAATTGTCAAGGGGGGTCGGTCAGTCAGAACGTTGAAGCTAGTTGCCCCAACTCCGCGGACACTCTTTTAAATGAAAATATTGGTTACATCATTTAAGTTAAAATTCTACATGTGAGAACGATGTAGAAAGACGTGCACGTTAAAGCCGGCTGTAATAAAACAAAAAAAAAAATATCCGAAAATTAAAATAAGCCGTGGCAGCTAAGAGATAATCCGGAAATTAATGTTCTGTGTCTTGTAATGTTAATTACTTTGCTTACCTAGTATTATATACAATCAAATATTTTCTAACTGAACAGACAGCTGTGCTGCTGGGGAGGTAGTTGCGCCACTTCTTCCTCCCAGTGAAAGCACTAGGAAGTGGTAAAAGGCGGGCGTTTTAGGGGACTGTCTTTTGTAATTTTGACGTTCGATAAGTGCTGATTCTCAGCTTAATTTGAATAAATTACTTTTGATTATGATTTTGTGATAGCCATTCCCTACTGACATTCACGAACATTACGTATGGATAACACCATTCAGCTCAACCATTTTGTAGGAAACTTAATAATCCAACACACGCCACCACCAGCGAGACATTTAAGTGAGCATGACATACTCTCAGCCGCCAGGGCACATTCGAAGACGTACCCAGTAAATGGTTGCTTTATAGTAGGTACAGTGCTCACACATATTCATTCCACGTTCACACGATACCGAAAAAATTATATAGGAATTAACGTTAAACTGCTCCATTCATTCCATTTTTCGATTATTAAGAGGTGAGCCGAAAATCTATGTAATGTTTGTCTCGGTTCACTATTAAATTAATTTTTCACTTTTTGTGTTCAAACGTTTTACTTCGATTCATGCTGAATAAAATGCAAACGTGGAAAAAAGGGAAGCGTCTGATATCGGCTTTAGAGAGGCTTAACGACCGGAGACATATTCGTGTAATGTGTGTATCTCCGATACCTGACATGATATACTCAAATATTCATACTGCCAAAATGGATTTGTTAGTTTTGACAGCTGTATTGCTTTGATTCCCTTTTGTGCAAAATACTACTTACTGTTTTCGATATCATGACAAATATTTCTAGTAAACGACATTTTATTTTATTAACGACATACCCGTCGTTAATCAAATAAAATGACGTTTCTTTTTTGATTAAACGGAAGATGAAATACAAAAGGCCAGTACAAAAATAAATCTCATTGAAGAACTACCTCTGAAGTGTCGTTACCTAACAAAACTTTTTAGTCTCTTATTTGGTACACAAGACCGGTAAACGTAAATGTGTGTATACGATCTATTCTGTAAAAATTTCACCGTAAAAACTAAGGTGAAGCTAGCTGTCATTTCACCTAATGCTAGCATTTAACCACTGGGATTGACACCATTGACAGCTTACTTCAAGCTTTCTTCATCTAAGTTTTCACAGTGAAATTTGTGTAGCTGGCAACAAAAACTGGGTCTTACTATTTAAACAAATGGGCAATAATAGTGATGAGTTCAAAGTCTAGAAACGTTTAAATCACGTGAATTACTAGATTTTACTGTTTGTTACAGATCTACCGATCTGGTACTTTGATGGCAGCAACACGGCGCAAGCTAAAGACGAGAACTCGGACACGTTTATCTTCCCACAAGTGATTTACCACGATCCATTTAGACGCGGAAGCCATATAATGGTACTGGCCGACACTTATATGTCCAACTACCAACCAACAGGTCAGGCATTTACATGTTCTATTAATTTCGAGATAGCACTTTGACCCACTAGCTTTTGTGATCATCGTTAATCAACATTGTCAGCATAATCTAGTTCTTCTTTTCGTATCGATGGTTCTCTTCCTCGTTAGTTTTAGGGTTCCATAGCTCAGGAGGAAAAACAGAACCCTTATATAAGATCACTTCGTTGTCCGTCTGTCAAGACCATAAATATAGGATAGAAGCAGATATGCCCTGTAGTTGAAAAATTATCAGAACTCCGTCATTCAAAAAAAAAAAAAAAAAAATTGTGTAAATATTTTTTTTTAACTTTACATCTTCCAACGGGAATTTAACGTCATCTTTTTAGGTCTTCCAACTAGGTTAAAAAGGCAGACAAATTGTAAAATTACCTATATATTCGTTGGGTAATCGACATTGTTGTCGATAGCCTACGTTAGTGGATCTGCACAACCACATCACTAGCTGGCCGCAAGAAGCAGCGGCTGTACCATGCAATGCACCGCATAAATAAAGTATCGTTTTGTGATTTTTACATTGCTGGTCTAGTCACTTAGTGACATACGTAGGCATTGGTTAAGGAGCAATGTATTTACTGCGAAAATAGTACAGTCGTTGCGATATTTGAAAACAAAATTAACGTAGGTAGTAAAAGCAAGAAATATTTTAAAATTTGTTGTTTTTCATGATTTTAAACACAAATACAGTAAAATACTTATATTTATAATATATATGGTAAGTGATTCCATGATTTACAAAATCTAGGTTTTGGCTTCGGTTTTTACAAAAAACCACTGAACAACACGGCATTCTTATATTTTTTCACGATTACGGTCGAAAGCGCACTAGTTCGCGGAGACGGCCAGTTACCTGGTGCATGGTCATTTCGGGCATGCCGCGACAACACAGACACGCCTCCTTGCCACTTCTCCTGTTTTTTACATTCCTATGGTCAAGACCCTTTTTCTCAGGAACGCGTAGAGTTATCAAGCTGAAATTAATACCAAATACTCAGGGCTGCAATCCTTTGAAGCAGTGAAAAAAAAACAAAATTCGAAGTAAACGCAAACAAAAGATACGGGCGTTTATGTCCATTTATGCCGCATATCTTGACACTCGCAAGGAAATCAAAACGTATAGGGTACTTCCCGTTGAACTAGAATCATGAAATTTGGCAAGAAGCAATGTCATGTAGCACAAGTAAAGTAAACAATCCGAAAACCGTAAACCCTCGGTGCGCGAGTCCGACTCGCACTTGACAGGTTTTTTTTTAATATACTTTTTTAAGCCTAGTTGGTGACGTTGATTGCGGCATCAGTGGCATTCTTTAGGTCATACGAGGTGCAGGTGAATGGGCATTTAGGAAACTCCAGTAAGTGCGGCAGGGTCTGCTCAACATGATAATTATATGAAAAAAAAAACTGATTTATGTAAAGGAAGACGTCGTAGCTAGCAGAGACCCTGCTGGAACTTGCGAAAGGCCCTGTTACAACAGTCTTTAGGAGATTTATCAATAAAATTATATTCAGCAGTATATTCCAATATTGTATTGAAGACTTTCATATTTTAGTTGCTAACATTAATTGGTAAACTGCACTTGCTTGACGTCGACCCACACGTAATCTACTTTCTTTTTTATACACATGCAAAAATGCTCCTATCATTTTAGTATACAAATGGCTAGCGAGAAACATTCTCGAGGTAGAATTAATTTAATTATACGTTTAGAAACAACACAATTGGACAAAGCGACCGCTTATTTCGGTTTACAGCGTTATTCACTTTTTATGTCCGTTTTGCATTAATTGTGTTAAATGAAACTTTAGGAAATACAGTTATATAAATCATACAATTTGTTTTAATGAGACCATCCCTGATACAAATAGGCTTGTTAGAAAACAATATAAGTACCTAAAATGAAACATAAAAATAATTCAGTGGACGAATATCTTTAAAAATATGTTAAGGAGAGATATGAATCCTTTCATGGTACTCATCCGTTGAAACATAAACCTGCGTTGTCATCGTTAGCCACTTTAATACCTGAATAAACACTATACGGATCATAGGTAATATATATATATATTTTGGGATGTTTGCTTTCATTCTCGAGAATTGCCAGCAGATAGAGAGATTTTCAGAGTTGTAAACAAGCCCTAAAGGGCACGCCAACCCGTTTATAATACCATCTAGTTTAATAGTCAAAACAAAACTTATTAATAGTAGGTATTTATTTGTAATATTGTTACAGAGATGTTACTAAGTTATTAAAGTTCATAATATTTTGCCGTTTCCGACGTACAAATACATTTTCAGGATTTTGGTTAGTTTGTTAGATATAACATTGAATTGATGATCTCAACGCGTACCGCGAGGGCTGGTGGAAGGATTTGGGGGACGCGTTTGCCCAGCAGTGGGACAGTATAGGCTAACAAAAAAAAAACATTGAATTAAACAACACGACGCGCGACGTAATTCAAAACATTTGGTTAAAAATCAGTTTATATTTGAGCGTTACTTTTTATTGATATGGAAATATGAACCGTCTCGGCTTCATATGGGGTGATTATTAAGTAAAATATGCGTTAAGATTGTATTAAATGTTTTTATTCCTTAAGGAGCTTTTCATTCGCAATAAGTATCTGAAAATCGTTTTGTAGTAAGTGAGGCCACGCGTTAAACCATTTACCAACACAATAATTCCCGCTGGCGCTAATGGGTAGCTTTTAGATGTTTCTAAAGTCCTTGTTGAGTGGACAGCCAGTATATCATGAAATCCACTTACATTACCAGTTTCATAACTCGATTGTTCGGCGCCACGGTTCACGTGATTATCTGTCGTTCGATAGGTTTACCTGCTGCCCCGCAACTAGTAACACGATTTGCAGGAAATTGGAAATGGGTTGCAATTTAGCTCTTTTGAAGATAGCTATGTATTTCAAACAGCTAAATACTTGAGCTCTATGTTCACGGTGTGATAAATGGTGAACGCGGTGTGGTGAATGGTGAATGGTGGTGCATTCAAGTGACGAAGAGTGCCAGTAAATTAGAATTAGTTCGCTTTCGCGTGAAAATGCACTTCCACTTTGGTAGTAAGCTCAGTTTATGATTTGAATTCCCTCCCAAGTTCAGCAGATTGTATATTTTATGTACCTACAAAACCTTTTTCATGTTATCATGCAATATCAATGCTGATGGTAAGTATAATAAAAATTGTTACTTTAATCACTGTTTGATTGTTAAGTAAAAGGGTAATTACATAACTAGCAGATTTTTGAGTGTAACCTATAAACTTAAATGGCTTTAGATAAAGACGCTGCCTAGATATAAACGAATTAATTTACTAAATTCTAATAATATCTATTGTTTAGTCCATACCATTCAATTTAAAAATGGTCTTCAAGGTTGATTTCAGATGGCAGTCATACAAGTACAGACGCCAGCACATCAAGCTACCCGAAACTGTCAAATTTTCCCAATCAACCTTTAACCTAATCACGGCCCTTCTCGAAAAAAATCCGATTACCAAAAAAGAGAATATGACCCAAATTAACAGCAACGACTTCAATCTTACCCACGACTCAACAGATCGATCCTTTCGAAACTAAATACAGTATCATACTTCAAAACGTACAAAGCATAAAAAACAAGACCCATTTACTAGAAAACCTACTTCAAGAACAACAATACCAAGCTGTATGCCTATCAGAAACTTGGATCACCGATAAACAATACCCCTACGTGCCAATCGTCGATTATGAGATAGCTGCAGCATACTGTCGCCGACAACACCGCGGCGGTGGCGTATCCGTATACGTATACTGAGAGGTCAGACCTTAGCGACTTAACTATAGAATATGTCATCGAATGTTATGCGGTAGAAATAAAACCTAATATACTTCTCAGTACTTTGAACAGAACAGACTGTAAAATAGACGATTTTTTTATATTTCTCGAACTGTTACTCACAAAATTAAAATCACACCACTACAAGAAACATATAATAATACTAGGCGACTTTAATATTAACGCAGTCCCGAGTTCCAAACACTATAAAAACTCATGCTTGAATATAATTTACATCAAATTGTTAATAAGCCAACAAGGGAAACATCTAGGTACGTCATCAACCCTTATAGACCTAATCTTTACAAATAACAAAAATGTATCGGTATCCGTTGAGGATAAAGGAATCTCCGACCATAAATGCGTAGGTAATTTATAGCTTTGAACTGTAGGACACGAATTAAACCCATTTATAAAAACATTCGACCAACAAATCACCCAAAATACTACATACCTTTCAAACTTAAATTAAAACATTCTAATACCTTATAATAAAATAAACGGCAACTGCAACCTATTCGAAGACAAATTGAAGGAAATTCTAAATACCACTAGGTATCCCATTAAAACGTATAAAAATAACAAATACCAAAAATAAGAACTATATAACCAGAGGAATAAATAAATCGTGTAAACATAAGAGACTTCTAAAAACATTAGTAAACCAATCAAGAAATAAAGTACTAATAAAATACCATTACAAAATGTTCTGTAAAATTTTCAAAAAATGTGTAAAAGCTTATAAAAAACAAAATTTTTCACAAGATGGAAAAGTAAAAAAATAAAACAAAGACCATGTGGCAAATAATAAAACGCATAACACAAAAACCTAAAAATATTCACTGTGGAAATATAAAAATAAACATGAATAACAACATAACATAACGTGACATCGTCAACCCTAGCAGTTTATAAATACACACAAGAGATACTCGTACTTTATATCACAGACAAAAACCATGCAATAGGTCTCCTGCTTAACATGACTAAAGCCTATGATAAAGTATCACACTCTATCCTGTTAACTAAATTAAATGGAGTTCGCATCAGGAGAGACGCAATTGACTGGTTAAAATCGTATCTCACTGATAGGATAGGTACAATGTGTACAGTAGAACACCTAGATGACGAGACGTGTGAGTTACAAAACGTGTGCTCGAATATGCTAACCACAAACTGGTCCATTCCACGAGGTAGTGTAATAGGATGTATACTTTTCCTTATCTACATTAATGCCCTACCAAAAATATGTGACCATCTATGTGTGTAGTTCGCTGATGACATCTCCGTACTCTTTAAAAGCCCTACTAACAACCTACAATATAACTCCCAAATTACTGAACATTTAACCTCATAAATGTTGGCTTCAGAATCACAATCTTGAAGTAAACAACAAAAAAACTAAAATCACACGATTTACAACCTACCAAAAAAAATTACTTAAAAAATATAACAGAAACCATCCAAATTGAAGAAGTTGATGAATTTAAATTATAAGGTAATACATTAGACTCTTATTTCACATGGAAAAAACATGTCGAAAAGACTAAAATAAAACTGTCACAATTTTCAGGACTTAGTGTGCTAAAATCAAATACAAAAACTCACTGTGCCCTCTCTGCATACTACGCATATGGCTACGCGTGGTTAAGCTACGGTATCATCATCATCAAATAAATCCCCAACACAGTGTAGATGCGAGTGATTTATTTATTTAAAAAGAAATATATGCGAATATTATTCCAAATAAAACCTAGAGACAGTTGCAAACCCCACTTTATAAAAGAAAAAATGTTAACTCCGCCCGAGATTTATATATTAGAAATAGCCACTTTTTTAAAAAATAACCTAAACTTGTTTAATATTGACAAGAACGAGCGCCGCAAAAGCAAGTTAACTCTACCAGCACCTAGACTACAAATGTAAAAAAATAACCCAGAATACTGAATTAAACAAATATACGAGTACAACAAATTACCTGAAAATATACGGTCCACATAAACAACATGTGTATTAAAGGCTCTTAAAAAAATGTTACTACAGTATCCAGGAATTTATGGAAGACAAAATGTTAAAATACTTGTAGTGTTCAAATATATATCTCTGTGTTAATTATAATATATAATCTTTTTACGTACAAAACTAGATATAAGTTTAAATTATAATATATTATACTTTAATTGTGAATGTTTCTAATATTAGATAATGGATACTCACTACAATACTGTTAGTTTTAAGTTATCTTGCTGCGCCCTAACAGGGTCATGTACTTACTCACTAGTTTAAGCCTAGCGTGTAACTATGGTTGTATACATGGTGCATTAAAGAAATAAATAAATAATACTTTAGCGATCAAGTTGAAAATCTATTAAAGAAGAAAGTTGACACATTGTAGTAGCTTGATGTGCTGGCGTCTGTACCAAGAGTATTACTTTGTCGTTTCCCATTCTGTGATTGATAGATATCGTCACTGCAAAGTACATCTTATACTGTTTTAAAGTAAAAAGTTGTTTTAATTCAAAGGTTAGTTTTACGGTCTATTTAAAAGAGCTGCTATTAGCCACATCTGCGGGGGTGTATCACCAACGAAATTAATTAGTCAACTGGAAATCAACGCAAAATGAGCGTCTGGTAATGTTGTCAACAGCGACAATCCATAATGAAAGACGAGCTTAATGAGTTGAAATGATTCGCGAAAATTGTAGCCATTATTTGCCAAATCTTATTAAACAAAAACAAAGGATTTATCGCATAACTCAAGTACAAATTGAAACTAGATCCTGATTCTCAGTTTTGTCAAATTATTTCGACTAAATCACTCTTTGTTGTCGTCTGAGTAAACGTTCGCTCTTATCCTGGTTGATAAGGTTTGAAAATGGATGATTTTTCTCATCAAACCAAACTTTTCGAAAAGCCTAAATAGTCTTCAAGATCCTTGAAGTAATCATTTTACCTGTAGGCAAATTATTCTCAAGGAATGTAGACATTACCGGTATATTTGGTTTATAAGCCTGTGTCGGATTTAATCAATGACGCTGGAAATCGGGCATATCTATTATTCAACCAGTGGCTAAACTGTAGAGTTAATGAAATTTTTCAGTGGCAGTCCTGAGTCGTGACCCGCAAACCAATGCACTGGCGAGCACGAACTTCTTACATTTTATCGCACTTGATTCTAGCAAGTATACTTAACTAAATCAAAGATTTCCTAACAAACTTTAGAATGTGTCGCCTCTTTTATTTAGAAGATTGTTTTAAGAATGAGAATAAAAATATGATGACGGATATGTTATTGGAAAAAGCTAGATCACTCCCCAAATACTCGGTCACAACATTCCAACTTACATAATAAATTGAGACAAGTCGGTAGAAACAAATATCACATCGGGAGAAGAACGAATTTTGGTAATACTATCTAAATAAATAGTGCCATTGATATTGACATTTTTTATGAACCCCTTTTGTTCATCGCGATTTCGATTTTGACTTCTTTTAATGACAGATGCCATAACATTAGACAGTAGGTAGGTGAAATAGTGCCATTGATATTGACATTTTTTATGAAACCCTTTTGTTCATCGCGATTTTTTTTTCGAAATAATCGTGTGGGATTATGCATAAATTTCTCAATTAATCGAAGAAAAAAATTTTGTTGAAAGAAACTATGTATTAACGTAACTTATTTTGGTCATATGTATTAGCAGAGAAAACGGAATCATCATACCGGCAGTTCGAATCTAATAATTCGTGCCACCGAAAGCGCGTTGAGTGCATCACTTCTATCGCGGACGCCATTCAAAGCCGTCAGTATCCATACGTCATTTATATTGTAGTGCGAGAAAACGGTGACACGCTTGGTTTGTAGGTATAGACAGTATTGTCAATGCCGCCTCTAGCCGCAGCTGCCGAGGCATCTCCTAGCTATGTATAATATTTTCTAGCTTCTGCCTTTTTTTAAAATATTGTTTCCCCGACCCACCCCATCGCATCGCATTGCCTACCCGCGCTATTACTCCATTTTCGCTTAGCATTCTTTCTGACTTTTTGCTCGAATTCTAAGGGTCTTTAGCTTGATGTTAAATAGCCCTCCTCAATAATTTTTTAAATCCGGTCTTTCCATAGATTAGCGCGTTCAAACAAACATACAAAACAAACAAACTCTTCAGCTTTATTGTTAGTAAAGAATATATATACTCGTAGATTAGCTTTAATTAGTGTATTCAATTCTTAGCATCATTTATGTGCTGAACTACTCTGGCTGAGAATAATGTTTTTTTAATGATCAAGGGTGAAAAGCTTCAAATATTCTTTTACCGTTTTTCCCGTGACTAAAATATATTTCTGCTAATTTTGCCGATATTGGGACGATATTTTCCTTCTGGACTACAATGTTGAATTTGCAAAATGTTGAATTCGCAATAATAGGGACGTTTTACCAAGTACCCGTCTGTTCTGGAATGGACGGTTGCATTTATTAGTAAAGAGTACCTAACTCATTTTCTACGGTTACGGTTAAGGGGAACCCAATTAGGGTCTACGATTACGAATGTTTTTTTTTATATGTTCTGTTACTGGTAAAATCTGTATTATCAATATGCTTTAGAGTATTTTTAAATAGCGTGCGGTGTGCAGGGCTTCGGTCTGACCTAATTGGGTGGATGAGTGGCCGTGAGAAAAGTATTATAACCTGACTGACCCCTTTTTTCATAAAACACTAACGTAAATCAACTCATTTGTGCTTGTGCACAAAACAATGACAAAATAAAATCATCATCTAATAAATCTAAAGCCACATGGGCGATCATAAATAAATCTAAACTTAATTTAATAAATCTAAACTTAATTTACCAAAGGATAGTATCACTTCCATAGAATCAAATCACAAAATTATAACCAAGCCATACGAACTTGCGAATGCCTTTAACAATTTCTTTATTGAAAAGATAGAACCAATACCAGACGCTGGTAAGAATGTAACTGTAAATATTCCTAAATCGAGCCAATCTATGTTCATGGCACCAAGTACTCCATATGACATACTTCAAATTATAAAATCGCTTAAAAATACTACAAGTGTTGGATATGATGGGATCTCTACTAAAGTCCTTAAGTATATCGCTTATTATATCTGTGACCACCTAAGCCATATTATTAACATGTGTATTACCACTGGCTCATACCCGGAAAGTCTCAAAACTTCTATCATTAAACCCATCTTCAAAAAAGACAACAAGCGGAATATGAACTGTTACAGACCAATTGCACTTATTCCTATAATCTCGAAAATTTTTGAAAAGTACATATGTAATCAAATTTATAAATATCTGGAAAAATTTAATATTCTTTCGGAAAAGCAGAAAGGTTTCCGCAAAAATAAAACGATAAACATGGCTGTTTTTGATTTTATAAATAACGTGATGGGTAATGTGGATAAAAGGACGCCGGTCTGTACCATTTACTGTGACATGACCTGAATGAATGGCTTTCGATTATGTTAATCATGACATTCTCCTTCGTAAACTAGAAGCTTATGGCATTAGAGGCAATCTATTAAATCTCATAGAATCATATCTAAAAGGTCGTAAACAGTATACAGAAATATCTAAAGTGAACATTAATACCAAAAAAGAAGAAACTTATTCATCTAAAAAACGTATAGTTAAATATGGAGTCCCACAAGGGAGCGTATTGGGTCCTTTATTATTCATAATCTATATAAATGACTTGCCACTAGTAACTAAATATCCAATATCACTTTTTGCTGATGACAGTACAGTCACTATTGATTGTATAAATAAAGAGACGTATGAACCGGAAATTAATAATACAATCAATTCAATAATTAACTGGTTAGATAACAATAATTTAAAGATCAACCTAGAGAAAACAAAAATTATGTTCTTCAGTCAGCGTTTAGAAGCACCAAATGTCAATGTTCAATACAAATCAACCGTTATTAAAAAGGTGGATGCAGCAAAATTTTTGGGCCTAATCATTGACAATCGCCTGAACTGGAAAGCACACACAGAGGAATTAAATAAAAAAATATGTTCTTCTGCCTATGCTCTCTATAAACTAAAACCTATCATAAGTACCAATGCCCTTATAACTGCCTACCATGGTATAGTCGGCTCGATATTGAGGTTTGGAGTTTTGTTTTGGGGAAACTGTACAAATAGAGAAATTATTTTTAGGTCACAAAAAAGATGTGTTAGGGCTATGTTTGGATTGAACATAACTGATAGTTGCAAACAGTATTTTATAAAGTATAAAATTTTAAGTCTGCCGTCCTTATTTATTTATGAAGTAGCAATCTTTGTACAAACCAATCCCAACCTATTCAAGAAACTATCAGACGTATCTATTCGTAATCGACGGGATAATAACAAATTATGTGTACCAAGGTCAACCACGGCATTGATGCGAAAAAGTATTTTCTGTTTAGCACCAATCATATACAATAAAATCCCAAAACTTATTAGACAAATGCCTACTGCTCTATTTAAAATACATTTAAAAAAATATCTTGTAAATAAATGCTATTATACCATATCGGATTTCTTAAATGAACGCAATTAATTCATTGTATTTTTCTGCAGTTATGACATTTTCACTTTTGTACATTTTCTTCTTTTTTAAGTAGTATTACGATGGAAAAAAAAAAAAAAAAAAAAAATTGTTTTGTTGTTTATACTCCAATCTTTTGTGGTTATTTTAAACCAAATATGTTGTTTTTGTACGCCATGAATGGCAAAACATGCAGATCTAACCATTATTATAAGACCTTGCACATGTTATGATGTATACTCATGTTTTTACAATAAATATATTCTATTCTATTCTATTCTATTCTATTGTGTTCAGGAGCTTTTTGCTAGTAAGAAGGAAATTTGACTACATATATTGGAACTTCAAGGGGTATCGTATTACCCAGTAACTGGGTTGTGGAGGTCAGATAGGCAGTCGCTTCATGTAAAATACTGGTATTCAGCTGCATCCGGTTAGACTGGAAGCCGACCCCAACATAGTTGGGAAAAGGCTAGGCAGATGATGATATTGGAACTTCAATTGGCCAGAAAAGGTAGCAAAAAGAAAAATGTCGAATTCCACGGGGGAGACTTTTGTCTAGCAGTGGGACAGGTTAAATAAACAAAAATCACAACACACGCTGTCCATTTACTTACGGCCACATTTAACTACCCAGATAACAAAGTAAAAAAAACTTTCCTACAGCATCAAACCATCGTAAAGCCTGCGTGCTAATATGCGAGAAGGGTGAAGTTGAGGAGCCGTGGTTTGGCTTCAACCAGGAGTTCTTTCTCACTACGACAGACGGCCGGCCGCTCGGTTGGCCCCCCGGCGGCTTCCCTGCTCCACCGGGGCCCTACTACTGCGCTACAGGAGCCAACAAAATCGTCGCAAGAGATCTTATGGAGGCTTTCTACAGGTACCTACCATTTGATGCTAAAAATAACCATAGAAACTTATTTAAAAACCATATAAGCTTGCTTGTGGATAATCCAAGATTTGATCGTATTCTAAGTGTTCACAGTTTTGTAACAAAGCGAGGTATCAGATTTTCCGAAAGATAAACATTTAATAAGAAAATGTTCAGATTGCGGTTCAAATTTTTCACACGAAAAAAGCCAACCCGTTTTAGGGTTATTGTAGCAAGCCTTAGACAATATAATATAACTCACTTTAAGGTGAGAAGAGCAGTGTTCTGGCCAATATACGAAATGTACTGTAATGTTTTTAGCCATAGCTTAATATAGTCTTGATTTTTACGTTTTCACTCTCTGTAATACGATTCTAGATGCTGCCTTTATGCGGGGATACAGCTGAACGGTATAAATCCAGGGACCACACCGTCCCAGTGGAATTTCCAGGTAAATAAATGCCCGTTAAGTAAAAATGATTCATGAAAATTGAATCGAGAGAGATCTTTTGCTTGCGGGCAAATTTATTGTGGTGGGCTGATTTTTCGATCGACAGATAATTTGTATTCGCGGAATAAAATTGGCGTCTGACAGTTTTTGTATGGAAGAACTGTCAAAAATTCAAAATTATTCCTCCGATAACATTATCTGGCGTTGGAAAAATCAGCCCTTAGTTATATGTATATGGACGCAATATTATTTGTTGTCACTCTGGATTTCGTTGTTTACGATGCGAGGTTTTGCCTTAATGCTATAATGCAATTAACTTCGAAAGTTTGCTATGACGAATTACGTCATAGCAAACTTTCAAAGTTCCGTATATCGCGATAATTTATTTATTTAAACTTTTCGCACAAAATGCTACAAAGGCGGACTTAATGCCTTAGGCATTCTCTACCAGTCAACCAAGGGTGGTGAAGAGATTAGATGGCAGGTGTTTTGGTTGAGAGGCACAATGATAAAAAAAGCTATTAAAACTAGGTACACAAATACATAAATAGGTTATAAACCTATAATATATATGTAAATATTTACAAATTCAAAGGAACTCACAAATAGCGTAGAGTCATCAGTCACGTGTTCAACGCTATTTGTTTTGAAAATAACTCGGCAATTTCCGCTATACATACCGACTGGTGGCCGTCCTGATATCAAGAAAATTAAGAACATTCTCAATGAAATACGTCGTCATAACGTACTTTCTATAATAATAATAATCGTTTATTTGCCTGAAATATGGTGCTTACAGATGTCATAATACAATTCATAGTACTTCATATTCCGCCTACTAAATTCAGCATGCAAATTTTGGATGTGCCATGATTCATAGCTATGAATGTGAATGTATTCATTAAAAATTATGTTAGAAAATGTCAATTAAAAAAAGTCAAAATTAATAAAAATACAGGAATGTCAAAATTGATTAAATTACAGAAATGTGAAAATTAATTGAATTACAGAAATGTGAAAATTAATTAAATTACAGTAATGTGAAAATTAATTAAATTACACTATTCATATCTGTGCAATATTCCTATTCATATTATAATTCAAAAATTCATTAACAGTATAGAAGCAATTTTCAATAAGCCATGTTCTGAGTCTTTTTTTAAATATATTCATAGGCAGTTCTCTAAATATCTTTGGTATCTTATTAAATATCTTTATTGCCATTCGACTGGTGTTTTTATGGCAAAATGCTGTTCTACACCTAGGCATAGCTAATCTGGTTGGATCCCTTGAGTGTTTACTTATTTTGTACATATTTTCACTATCGGCTTTACTAAATAGGTTAGGGTGTTTTTTTACGAACACTCCCATATCCAGTATATATAAGCATGCCAGTGATAACAATTTATGCTCTTTTAATATGTGCCTGCACGATTTCAATGGCCCTACACCAAACACTCGTAAGCACTTTTTTTCCACAGTAAAAGCCCTGTCACTGTCCGTAGAATTATCCCATAATATTAAGCCGCATCTTAGCACAGATGAGACGTAACCATGATAAGCCAGTAGAGCGGCATTTATTCCAACAGTTTTCCTAAGGTTTCTCAGTACAAATGCAAAGCTGTTTAGCCTGTTGCATATATTATCTATATGTTTCTTCCAATTGCAATTTTTATCAATTTCTATGCCTAAAAATTTTGTATAGTCAACTTCTTCAATTTCATTACCACGCCCAATAATGTTCATTGTTTTATTTGTCATTTTGTAATTACAGAAATTAATATATTTTATTTTGGAAATGTTTACACATAAATGCCAAAGTGCCAAATTTCATTCTAACTCACGTAATTCGCACTTTTAAACTTTATGAATACAGTACATCGGTATTTTCAAATTCGAAGTTTAGTATGACAGTAATTTTTTTCATTTTCCATGATAAGTGTTATAATAATAGTTGTGGTCACGAACGTAATACAAATATCGTAGATTTTTTATTTTTTTGTCCGATGTTTAAAAATAAGTAAGAACTAATAAGTACAAAGAATTCAAAGTTCAACCTTGAAACATTTTCTGTGTTTAAGGCTAAAATTACTTTTTGCTTTCTATAACATTAAAATAACATTATGATTCCTGATTCGTGACTAGGCTTAACAATTTTGAAAACATAAAATGTATGACGGAAATCGTTAAAGGAGACTTGTTTTTGCGCTATATGTGTCTATACCATGATAATAGTTTCTTTATCTTCGTGCATGCCTGACCTCGCTCGTCGCAAACAAAACTGGGCTTCGCTAAACAAAGTCCCAGAACAGCCATAACCGTACTCCATATATCAAACACGGGGATTGTGGCTCTTGGTTTTCAACCCTCTCCGATCCGTTATGTCACGTGCGCCCAGATGGCACGGCTGTTTCCTCTACTGTTACATCATAATCATTTATTTTTTCTTGACAATAATTACTTACGAGTATTATTATTATTTTACTATTTTGACTCCGCGGTTTCACCCGCATAAGTTTCGATCCCGTGTTAATATAGGGATAAAAAGTATGTGTTAATCCTGGTTATAATCTATTTGTGTGCCAAATTTCATCTAAATCTGTTCAGTAGATTTTGCGTGAAAGAGTAACAAACATCCATCCATCCATACATTAGTAGGATTATTTAAGTAAGCATTTTATTTCTCAAAATTATATTTTTTTAAATCATTAGGTACATATTATTTTAAAATATTCATTTGTTTCTGATTAAAAACTATATATTTTTGACAGTTCTTCCATACAAATACTGTCAGACGTCAATTTTATTCCACGAATAAAAATTATCGGTCGATTGAAGATTCAGCCCCCCAGCCTAATAAAATAAAATTGCTACATAATCTTTTCCTCAATTAATATTATTTATTTATTTATTTATTCTCACACTGGAACGCCATACGGCAATTACACCAATGGACTGGTTGTCAGACTTTCGGGCTTCTGACTACCCGTAACGACTGTCAAAGATCCACGAATGACAATATTGGGTGTCCATTTAAGGGCGAAAGCCTCCTCCAACTTTCGCCATTCCCCCCTGTCTTGGGCTATTCTAGTTCACGTGGGGCAGTTCATGGCCAACAGTTACTTCAACTTTAAAGACGTTTGATAATTTCGTCCAGTTTGTATGATAATATAGGAACAAGATTTCCCAATTTTGGTACCTATAATGTACATTACAGGTCTCCCATTGGGTTTGCTAATAGCGCATTACGCTGTGGACGAATTTGAAGGCAAATTGAGGGAACTTGGATATTTAACATGTAAATCGTGACGGAAATTACAAGTTACTGCGGAATTGTCGTAACATTTTTTAGGACATTTTCTGTTCATTAGATAATTATACGTAGGTATGTGTAATACAGTAGGACATACGTTAGCAGTGCCGGATTAAGCCAGCGCGGGGCAAATTTTACCTATAATAGAGCCCTTTATGGTATAACATACATAGATTGTTTAAGGTTCTAAAGTTTACAAGATAAAACAGAACTTTTTCATAATAGGTATATTTTTGTAGTGATTTTTCACTAGTCAAATCAATGGCACGTTTATTTTCAGAGAACAGACACAATAGAAAATCTATTGTTGGCGGACACCGGTGACCGCGGTGGCAGTCAATGCCTTATAACAAATACGTTCTTTTCCATTCCATATCAGTTGAAGTACTTAATTACTTTCTTCAAACAATGCTCAATATAGTAGGTACTTTTGTAAAAACCTACATGATTCATTTTTCGCATATTATCGCGTGATTGCAAGTTTTAAGAGAACCTTATAAGCAAGAGCGAGCGAAGCGAGCTCGAAAATTTTTAGCGTCCCGCCACGGAGACCTAAGTTTCTTTTGACGATTCTTACCTAATATTTCAGTGAACCTAATGGTGGTATAGGATAGCATTTTGTTTTTAGTATGTCCAAGCGCGGGGCCCCACAGCGCGTGGCCTGTGGCGTGTAGAATTTGCTGCTACGTGGGTAATCTGGTATCAGTACCGGTGTGTTTTTTTTACCACAGACGTCAGGTCGGTGGTAAAAAAACCAGTATAAGCTGGTCTCTTATTCTATTGAATCTCTAGGCCAGCTCAAGGTCAAAGTTTTACCTCCATTGTGTGGTCGTCGGTACCTATCTACCTACCTCTTTGTCGAAATGATGGAGGATTCGGAAGATGCATTATTTGGTTTATCTAATGATGATGTATAGGTGGGGCCAAGTCCGGGCATCAAGGCTGCGGATGATTTATGGATGGCCCGCTACATACTGTCGCGGTTGGCGGAGGAGTATGGCACGGTGGCCACTTTCGAGCCGCAGCCCATCCCTGACTGGCCGGGCAATGGCACCTTCGTCTATTTCTCCTCGAAGGACATGAGGGAAGATGATGGCATATTGTGAGTAATTTTACTTTTGATTTTAGTGGTCCGTGACGAAATTATCATGAGGGAACTTTGGTGTCAGTCCGTCCGTCACTGACGATTTTCTCTAAAACGATTCGATGTTATTATTTACATGATAATAATTGTTGTTTTTTCTATAATAGTTAATATACGTAAATTGAGTAGAATTATGGTTCTGAGAAACTATAGTCCATTTACAATAGCATTAGAAAGAAGTTAAAAAAGGTTATTTTTAATGCACACTTTGTAACAAAAATACAATAAACATTGTTACATTATGATAGACGCCGAATTTATTATGATCTATTTTTACAGCAGCTGTCACACTTAATTGTAACCATTTTAACTATTTATCTTATGAAATTATGTGGCTTTAATTTATTTATATTATATAACTCCAATTTAAAATTACAGTGTCAATGCCAAAAACCTAAAAGAAGCAGGGATGAACAATACTTGGAACGTTATTCGTTTCACTATAATTCTACCGAATTTTATTTTAATTAAGGTGGATGCGCTGCAGTAGCCCGCGAAATCAGACGAATTCGGAGCAATTCTAATTTAAAGGGATGTATTGATGATTTTTAAGGTTAAAATTGTATTATTGCCTACATATTTCTTATTGTTGCGCATCATATTATTTTTATTAAGATACAACCTTACACTGACCTGCAAATTGCAAAAAACGCAAGAAAATTAGAATTTAAGCATCTCCCTTAAAATTGTTTTATCATAACTTTGAAATAAAATGTTTTGCATTCCTGCTTCTACGAGCCTCTTTTTTCTAATGCTATTATAAATGGACTTTAGTCACTTAAAAATCCAAGTAACAATACTTTAAAAATTAAGCCTGAAAGCGGTGTTTTAGTTGTTTTAATTTATCTACTAATAAGTCCCACGTCCTAAGCTAAATTAGTTTGAAGAAAAATAAGACGCCACGTGTCCACTCTGCAAAGAAAACAGAAAATCTTTATAATCATCTCTTTTTTAACCTTCTAACGTACCAGTTAAGTACCAGTTGCGTAAGACACTGACAGTAGCAATGGCTTTCATTTTGACAGTTCAACGACATTCATTGCGTTATTCACATTGATGAGCAGACAAATTTTTCGAACATATGAAGCAATCATATGGATTAGCGATATCCTTCAAAATATTTCAGATTATGATTGATAGTATGTTACGCAATTAGGCTTCCGATCCCAAAAAAGGCAGTGACTTTTGGAAAAAATTGGCTTTGTAGAACATCGTGTTCTTCACTATAATGTCTGTTAGACATTCTCCTTCTTTAGAAGACAGCTCGTTGATTCACATTTTATACTCGAGTAACTACTATGCTATTCGATCGCCTATTCGTTCACATATGAAAAGATTTTTGCTTACAAGAGGCGGCCAAACTTTTACGACACATAGTCCTTACTGAACAAAGAAATTCAAACTCAAGATTTGCCAACGGGCGATAGAGCGCAGTATAATAGGTGTCAAGCGAACAGATCGCGTTAGAAAAACCACCCTGCGCTCCATAATACAAGTAGCGGGCGCTCCATAACACAAGTAGCGGATGTTGGAGAAAAAACAGCCAGGCTGAAGTGGGAGTGGGCAGACCAAGTTGCGCGAATGCACCCGGAAAGACTGGTAAAGATCGTCACTCACTGGACGCCTGATGGAGGATATTGCCGTCGAGGCAGACCGCGGCGAAGGTGATACGACGATCTAATAATGTCTGTATGTTTGGCCAATATGGCCAGAGATCGCACAAAATAGAGAAGTATGGAAGGAAAAGGGGGGGGGGGGGGGGCTTTTAGCAGTGCGCGCGGGGAGCAGTAGGACACAAAATAGGCTAAAAAAAGTCCTCCAAACGGAATTTCGCCCATGGCGACCAATCTTTCTTTTTTTTTTAATGACAATGGGCTCACTCTTGACCTCAATCCAGCCCAGAGGCAGGGATGAGATCTATGGTGGAACGAGCTTGCCCAGAAGAAGCCTATTCTTACTACTCTCGCCTTGAAGAGATTCAGGTTGTATGAATTCGGGAATGCAGACGCAGGCAGACGATTCCACTCCTTATCTGTGCGCATCAGAAAAGATGATGAGAAGCGCTTAGTGCGTAAATATGGAGTCTCAGTGGAGGCTAGCCTTCGGCGCGGGAGATATTATAACGCACAAGTGTGTGTGCGAAACACGTGCAATCTCGACACATAGAGTTAAAGTGGCTGCGGTTATTTGAATCGAAAATTTAACGTTTTTCCAGAGCTTGTGAGGTCACTTATTATTTTAATAAGGATCTATTTTAAACAGAGACCACTATTCACTATTGTTCGCCAATAACGATTTCATGAACAACATTTGAACAACAACACAACTGTCATAAGATTTAATAGTGTTTAAAAAACTACTTTATCTGAAGTGATCCATTCTCTAATTTAAGTGGTTTATATTTTCTAATAGCTCATTTTCCTACAAGGAGACAGCTGTTCAATATTGGTCTATGAAGTTAAATTTCAATATTCACTATCGTGAGTAGCAAATATCGCGAACGTCGTTAATAGTTGTAAAGACATTTTTAAATTCTCAAAAGACTTTTAGCTCTGCTACTTTTAATAATATGATAGACCAATACATTTATCACAGCTAAAAATAGCCTGGAATTGATTCCGATTGATGGCAATAACCTCGACCCTGTTACATGGGATTTAAACTGTTCTGGCGAAGTGGTGGTGTACAGTCACGAGCACCAATATGTCAACACTTGGCAACTTTCAATTGCGATTTTTTCCTAAAATAACGTATGTAACGTCGAAATACGACACATTACATAAACCTATGGGTTGGAAAATACTATGTTCGTAACAACATAAAATTTTATTCAAAAATAAAGGAGTAAATCGCTTTTGAGTAAAGCCGAGTGTATACATACTTTTGCTCGTGACTGTACAATACCTTCGGAGAATGCAGTCCTCAACTTATTTAATGTATGTACCTTAAATAGTTTCCGTAATACAGGGTGATCGAGCGTGCCATTGACAAGATGGCTCGTCGCCACGGTGCCCACATCAATGAGTACGACGCCAATAACGGCGCGGACAACATGAGGCGGCTCACCGGCAAGAACGGAATGCCGCATATCAAAGATTTTACTGCAGGTAACGTTTCAACTGCCAAATGAGCTTTATATTATAATGAATAATACAATACCTGGGCGTGATTATGGCACATTCCGTCTTATTTAACACTAGCTACGCCCCGCGGTTTTACCCGCATAAGTTACGATCCCGTGTGAATATCATTTTTTTCTAAACTGAATAGTTTGCGCGAGAGACACTTCCAAAGTGGTATAATGTGTGTCCCCCTCATGTAACTTCTAAAATAAGAGAATGATAAAACTAAAAAAAATATATGTAACCATGTAAACTTCCACCGAAAATTGGTGTGAACGAGATCTAGTAAGTAGTTTTTTTTTAATACGTCATAAATTGTAAACCGCAATTTACCTTTCATTCAATCAACTCAACGGAACCCTTCATGGGCGAGTCCGACACGCACTTGGCCGGTTTTTATTACAAAAACTCGCTCGATTGTTTAAACCTTATCAAAAGAAAAATACCGTTTTGTAAGACCGTACGAGTTTTAGAAAAACATAAACTTGGTAAAGAGCCGTCTCAGAGTCTCTTACTCTGTGCGACAGTCTCTTTCTTAAGCTCTATGTGAAATTCTAACGTATAGCACCCTGAGGCCCTTCGAACACGGCACGGTTTCTTTACAGTGCGGCGTATAAACCGCGCCGTAGAAAAAACGTGTCCGTCAATAAGCTTCCATAGTAATCCATTGGATACAACACTGACGACCGTGCCTACACACGGCGCGGCGGCGTATAAACAGTAGTTTATAACCGCAAGAATAACGTTCGTGTACAAAGGGCCTAATTGCGTAACACACACAGATTTAATAAAAAACTTCTTGTATGGGGTACTGTGTAAAATATTATAATAAAATACCACTCGATATTCTTCAACTAAACGAGAAGAAATTTAAAACATGCATTAAACGTGCACTATGTAGACAAGCATATTATAAGATGGACGCGTATATCGAAAAATGCGTGGCTTAATGCTGGTCCTGCTCCACAGGCACTTGGGCTCACTAGTTGATCACAATTTCAATATTTGGAAGAGATGGTTCCCCGTTTTGTTTTTTTAGTGTTTCTGGCATTACGAACTTAATGTTTATGTTATTCAATCAAGATTTCATTCTGAATGTCTCTTCCTGATTGGTAGTAATTTTTCTTGCCCGTTCTTCTCCATAGAGATCTACGTTTTGGAATGGACATATAGCTTCAACTTTCTGACTAACTGATCGACTATTTAATTTTGACTATTCAAAAGTGCATGTAAATGGTTTAATTGAAATAAATGATTTGAGTTTGAGTTTGAATAATTTCGTCTACTCAACAACATAAATAACGCAATGAACATGAACAGCTGAACTGTCAGAATAAAATAAATTGCGGTCACCTGTAAGTCAATATATGTGTAGGTACCTACGTAGTTCTGCAGCTAGTATGAAAGGTATAGTTTGGTTGCAGTGAGCCAATCTCACTTTCCAAGTCTTTTTCTATGAAGTAACAAACCCCTCGGTGCTGCAAGTGCCCTATGGGAACTGTATTTTTAAATAAATCATTACCGCCTTATGACATGCGATAATGCTTATGATTATTATTGCGTCGAGTTCTGATAAATGATAAATGATTTTATTTTGTAAGTAGGTTTGTACAAACACTTTTACACGTCAATCATATTTTTAAACTAGATGAGGTCGGCGTTTTTGTCCTCGATATAAGCCTTAACGGTATAAAAGGCTTTCTGGCACAACTTACGTTTAATGAATGATTTGAATTTATTAAGGCTTAGATCTTGAACGGGGCTTGGAACTTTGTTGTAGAAGCGTATACATTGGCATCTGAACGAGCCACCTATTTTCTTGAGCCTTGTTGTAGGTACAACAAATTTGTGTTTGTTTCTAGTATTTATATCATGTATATCACTGTACTTTTTAAACAATTTTATATTTTTATGGGCATATAAAAGATTTTCATAAATATACTGAGAAGGCACAGTCATAACATTAATTTCTTTAAATTTTTCTCTGAGCGAGTGTCTCGGACTCAATTTATAAATTGATCGAACAGCTCGCTTCTGTAAAACAAAGATAGTCTGAATATCAGCGGCATTTCCCCACAATAGAATACCGTACGACATTACCTATGAAAATAGCTAAAGTACACTAAACGGGCTGTCTCTATATCAGTTAAATTACGAATTTTTCTAACCGCGTATGCTGCGGAGCTTAGCTTTTTTGATAATTTATCTATATGTGGACCCCACTGAAGCTTAGCATCCAAAGTTATGCCCAAGAATACTGTGCTGTCTTCAGGATTCAATTCTTCGCCCTTTATCAACACATTGGTTTTCACCTGCCTAACGTGAGGTAGCGTAAACTTAATGCATTTGGTTTTTTTCTCGTTTAAAAGTAAATTATTAACATTGAACCAGTGGACTACTTTAGAGATCGCGGTATTTACATCGTCAGTAACCTGCTGCTGACGTTAAAGTTTAAACAAAAGTGAAGTGTCATCCGCGAACAACACTATATCATGATTATCCTTTATGAGGTACGGCAAGTCATTTATATAAATAAGAAACAAGAAAGGGCCAAGAATTGAGCCCTGCGGGACTCCCATTGTTACTATAGATCCGGGAGATCTTTTTCCATTAACATCAACGCTCTGAATCCTCTTACTCAAGTATGAGGTAAGAAGATCCAGAGCAATGTTCCTGATTCCGTAGTGGCGGAGTTTCCTGATTAACGTTTCGTGAAGAACGCAATCGAATGCCTTGGACAAATCACAAAAGATGCCCAAGGCATCGCATTTATCTTCCCAAGCATTATAAATATGTCCTAAAAGTTCAACACCGGCGTTAGTAGTTGAACGACCCCTTGTAAAACCGAACTGTTTGCTATGTAATAATTTATGTTTATTAAAAAATCTTTGCATTTGATCTAAAATTAATTTCTCAAAAATTTTACTAAAGGTAGGTAGTACAGAAATAGGTCTATAATTTGTGGGGTCTGATGTACTACCTGATTTAAACAAAGGTATTATTTTACTATTTTTCATGAGGTCAGGAAACTCCCCACTGTCAATACAACTATTAAAGATAAGAGCTAGAGTAGGTGCTACAATGTCAATAATAGACTTAGCAACTTCTACAGAATTACCCCACAGATCTGCAGTCTTTTTAACATTTAATGCTTGAAAGGTTTTAATTATATCTCTACAGGTAACATGTTCAAAATGAAATTCCGAATCGCAACCATTAACATTTTCCATAAGCAAAGACTCAGCAACAGAAGGTGATGAGTTTAGGGATTTAGTAGTAGAAACGGGAATATCTGAAAAGAAATTTTCAAACGCCTCTGCGACTTGTGAGTCTGATTTTATTATGTTGTCATTAATCGACAAGCTGTAGTCAGTATTTCGATTGCTAGACCTTCCCGTTTCACTATTAATAATATTCCAAGTCGTTTTAATTACATTATTGCTGGTTTTAATCTTTGAACCCAAATAACGTGACTTGGCCATATAACAAACTTTTTTAAATAATTTTGAATAATTTCTAACATACAAATTAAATTCATCAGTGTTTACATAAGTCCTTTCATTGTACAGTTCATAAAGCCGCTTTCTACTTTTATGAATACCAATGGTAGCCCAATCACTGAAACATGTGTTACTATTAACCGAGATAATCTTGGGAATAAAGGTTGAATTAAATTGATTACAGTATATATTAAAAAAATTATCATATAGATGATTAGGATCCGCATGAATTGAAAAAACTGGTAATTTATCAGTGAGTTTAATTTTGAAAGCCTCCAAGCGACTTGCAGTTTTGGGGTTGACAGTGATATCTTTTTTAACCACTATTTTGTTTTGATTTGGAATAGTAATCCTTTGCCCGCAATGATCAGAATCTAGTAAATTTATAATTTCTTTGTGGCTTGGTATAATATCTGTATAAATATTATCTAGGCATGTGGCACTAGTAGGGGTTATTCTTGTAGGCTCCAAAAATAGGTTTACAAGATTGTAGGACTGAAACAGACTTATAATTTTACTACAAGAACCTGAGTTTTCTAATAAATTGACATTAAAATCACCGCAAACGATAACGGACTTGTTTGAGTTACAAATCCTGTCTAACACTTCATCCATTACCTTTTCAAAGCAGTCATACAATCCTGATGGGGGTCTGTACACACTTAATACAACAAAATGCTCCAATTCTATACATGCAATTTCAACCGTACGCTCAACAGATAGGCTCACAATATCGTTACGATCTTTAAATTTGAGCTGGTTACTTACTAAAATTAATGAGCCACCATGTATAGCATTTATTCTGCTGAACGAACTACCAACCTGGTGATTATTAAAATTGAACAAGAACTGGTGGCTTTTCAGCCAATGTTCTGTTATACAAAGAATATCAATACTATTAAAATTCATAAATAATTCTACTTCTAAATCTTTGTTCATAAATCCTTGAATATTCTGATGCACCAGGTTGATACTATTTACTGATTTTAAAGCCTTTTTTGAGTTGCTTTTGCAATTCTGAACAATATAGCTAGAGGTTGCCTCTATTGTCTTACTTTCTAATTTAAATTATTAGCAATGTCATTAATTGTGACCAAATTAGTGGCAGAATTATTTATTATGTCATTGCATTGCTCAAAAGAAGCAAGTTGTTTAGCCAAATTTTTGGCTGTAATTGAAAAAAAATATGATAGCGACACAGCTATCTGTCTTTTATAATATTTAGATAGATAGTACATAACAATGTTATGTCTATCTTTTGTCAAATAGAAATTTTTACTAACATAATTGTTAATATCAATCAGATATTCTTAATACTGGGTTCGTCTCATAACGTATAAACACATTTGGTCTAATTTCATTTTATTATCATTCATAAGATATAATCAACGTGAGATATACCAACTGTTGATATAATTTCTTTACATATAACATTTATTTATTCTAAAACTTAATTAGTATAACGTTGTTTGATATAACGTTTATGTAATCGAAAATCATTTGGTCTAACGTTTATTATGTATATTGTTTATTTAATCGAAAATCATTAGGTCTAACGTTTAATATAACCCCAAGATCTAACATGTCTCGATTTAGTAAAAAGGCAATGAGAACTTAGGATGCAAGAGCGAGCGAAGCGAGTTCGGGAATTGGGGCACCCCGACTCGGACAGGTTAGGTTCGAAGGGGATGACGGGAGCTCAAGTGAGCGAGCGGAGCGAGCGAACGACCCCCGTCATCCCCTTCGTGTTAGGTTCCTTTAAACCCTGTAGACAGAAATAGGGGCCCCGCGAAGCTGGGCTCCGGCGACCACGCCTTATTATTATTATTAATTTGTCTGTCCAGTAGAACTTATTATTAATTTGTCTGTTTTTGGTATAGCCATATCCATTTACAGACAATTTTATTGCACCCTTTGAACTTTTTGTATGTCTCACACTTGTAAGAATTCATTTCTAAAGGGATATTTTAATGATTATTATTTAACTGAGCAAATTACCTACGCACACTAAATGACAACTAACAATAAATTTTGTTGAGCTACCCACAGGCCATAAAAATAATACTAAATAAACTAACCACCGTGTCTATGCAATTTTGCTGTGTGTTTTTAAGTAGGCGTTTTCATCATATTGATAGACCAAATAAGTTTTATATCTTTTGAGTGGTATGTCAAACGATTTTATATTTAATGTATGTTATGTCAAACGATATTATATTTAATGTATGTTATGCTTATAAAAATTAGGTCTTTTAAAATTATATCAATCGTTCATTATATTAACTAATCGTTATATTCAATAAAATTATAGGTTCCGTTGTTATATGTTGTTAATATTAGAGATTTTGTTGTTATATCATCTATTACTTACCCCTTAATACTTGCAATCGAACTCAAAAGCAAATATCATAATGTAAATTCACCGAGACACCAGCCACATAACCAAAGCATGGATACAACGCTGAAATAACAAGCATTACAATGATTGATACAAATCTCCTCGGCTCCGTTGCACAACAATCGTGAGTTTCCAAAATGTTGCACGTGTTACGCTTTTGAATTAAGCCCTTTGTATCTCTCAGATTTATTGGCTCGGACCAAAGCACAAATGAATACAAGGTTTAAAATGGACCTGTTCCACTGCCGGCGATTAGCGAGAAGGGAGTAGAGCTGGCAACTAAAATCGAGTTGGCGAGCAAAGATCAGTAAGAGGACGACGAGCGATTACTCGCTAGTATGCGTATGTACCAAGCGAAAGTCGCTCAGCGAATGTTCTGCCCTCCAAGCGACTGTCGCTGAGCGAGTAACTCTCTATTATAGCTGTTACGTAAATATATATTGCTTTTTATACATTAAAATTATTATTTTACATAGAATGTCACATAGACATTTTTTACTCCTTTCAATCCACAAGTCTTCAAGAAGTTAGTATTGTGAACAAAAAGGCTGGATATATATCAGTCCTCCGCCACCATTCTTGGATCAGGCACTCCAAAAGCCGGCAGGATCTGGTCAAGGTGTCTCTTCCTTACCATACCATCATCAGTTTGTAGTAGAGGAGACCGACCCGTCGTAAAATTTTGCCAAATTTCCACTTCTTATGTGGATCTGAGTAATTTCTGGCTTGCACTCTGTTTCCAATAGCGAAGTTCCTTCATATTTTAGCTGTCGTAGTTGGGGTTTCGGGTTTCCCTGAGTTAGGTTTACACCGGTCCTCTGAGAACATTACAAGTGAGACTTCTCTTCCGAACATTAATTGATAAGGCGAAATCCCGTTTCGGCCGGGGGTGCGCCGCAGTCTATTTTTGATGATTATCAGTTTCTCATTTAAGCCGCCACTCTCCTCCTCCATTGCGTGTAAAGCTCTCTTTATAGTTTGAACAAAGCGTTCTGCCTGTCCATTACTCGCGGGGTGGTAAGGGGCGATTGTCCTGTGTGCAACTCCAATTTCTTTAAGAAAACCCTCAAATTCCTGCGCAGTAAACTGTCGCCCATTATCAGACACCAAAATAATAGTGTAGGGAATTTACTGGGTCCAGCGACTCACCCGCTTCAACCTTCCCGCAGCCACAATCCGAGGGTCCTGGCCTGGTAGAACGTCGGGGCTTGTCGGCAGAGCACACCACAGGAAATCTCCAGTCAATAATCCCAAACATATAGGTCCATAGGTCACATAAAGCACTGTCTTCCAGGAAGATGAAAGGGGAATTTTGATTTTAGGGAACTCAATCAAACAGGAGACACTAGCACTGCATATCGGCGACGCAGGCGTCCGCGACGGTGGCGTTTTTTGACTGACTGGAGGTGGTGCGATCTTCGCACCAAAAACCATTCCTCAAGGAAAGTATGCGTTCCAGTCGACGCAGTTTATAGTCGACCCAGTATACAAAAAATTAAAAAGAACCACGTTTATGAACCAAATTGTGTCATCTTATCCTAACACGAATAAAGAAATATTTAACAAAATATAAACAAAAAAAAACTGTTTCGAGACGAAACAAATAGGTATTCCAAAGGTCCAGAATATCTCCTTTAGCTTCTGTATGCACCAATTACTTGTAGTGGTCTTAGTTGGTATGACCTCTAGACCTCTACCCACTTTGTAAGAGAATCCACTAGAATAAATAAGTATTGTCCTGAAATAGGGCCGGCGAAATCGATATGGATTCTTTGCCATTGACCTGTTGGTTCTTCCCAATGATGTAATGTCTTTGGTCGTTCGATCTGTGGTAGACGACATGCTCTACATGATTTTACTTTATCCTCAATATCTTTGTCAATATTTTTCGAGGAAACATAACTACGGGCTAATAATTTCATTTTCAGAATACCCACATGCCCTGCATGTAGTTCATCTAACATGCGCGTGCGTAAGCTCTGCGGAATCATAATTCGGGTTCCTTTCAATATACATTCGTCTTGAAGAGTTAATTCATCGTCCTTAAAACCAAGTTCTCGTAATGATCTGCCAGTTTGCAAGCGTTGTAACAATGGCTGTAGTTCCTTTTTTTGTTTCTTGAGCTTTATTTTAGGACGGAATTCTAATATGTTGATCTGCTGTACTTGAAATGCACAATGTTGGTCGATGGAACTTTCTTAAGGATTTTCAACAAGGAATCTTGAAAGTTAATCTGCATTGGAATGATTCAAAGAACTTCTATATTCAATTTCATAATCAAATCCGGATAGAAAATGAGTATAATGGAACAATCGCATTATACTAAGCACCGGCAAAGTCTGATTGGGATGAAAAATTGATGTGAGTGGTTTGTGATCTGCCACTAGGGTGAATTTATGGCGATAACGATAATGAAAGAATTTTTTAATGCCCCAATAAATCGATGTAGCTTCCTTGTTAATTTGGCTGTACTTCTTTTCACTGTTCGTCAAAGATCTTGACGCAAACGCAATCGGACGTTCTGATCCGTCTGGAAATCTATGTGATAAAACAGCCCCGAGTCCTGTAGGTGAGGCGTCTGTTGCCAGTATCAAGGTTTTTGATGCGTCGAAGTGTGTTAGCACTCTTTCGCTAAGAATTTCTTCCTTCACTTTGTTGAAACTTTCCTTACATTTAAATGACCATGTAAATTCAGTCCCTTTTTTTAACAATTTATTCAATGGGCTGGTAATAAAAGCAAGTCTAAGTATGAATTTATTGTAGTAATTTGCCGTACCCAAGATCGTTGGCAGTTCATTCACATTCTTAGGACTGGAAGTATTCGTGATTGCCTTTACTTTTTCTCTATTCTTATGAATTCCGTCTTTGTTAATCGTATGGCCGAGATAGTTTATACTGCGTTTGAAAAAGTGACATTTCTCTTTATTCACTCGTAGATAACTTTCTTTCAGTTTTTGTAACACCTACCTTAGTCGTATAAATAGTTCTTTTTCTGAAGACCCTTGTAGAATAATACCGTCGAAGAAACATTTCACGCCTTCTATTCCTTGTAACAATTCATCCATAAATTTTTGTCACAAACTTGAGGCAACTTTAACTCCAAACATTAGCCTGTTTACCTTTTGTGTTCCCTTATACTTATCGTTTGTAAATGATAAATTATTTTATTTTGTAAGTAGGTTTGTGCAAACACTTTTACACGTCAATCATATTTTAAAACTACATGAGGGCGGAGTTTCCTATCTGACTAGTCTGAGAAGAAAGGCCGAAGCAAACTCAGATTTCACAGTCTCTTTTAAAGTCCAGACATAATCTTGGCCACATTATATGAAGACCATGTAGATCGATGTCTGAGATGGTTTTTTGAGGAAAGAACCAAACAGTTTGAGAGGACCTGTCCAGTCAGTGCACGCATTTGTCAGAAATCGTGCAGCTCAAAACGACACTTAAGGAGCTCGACTATCTACTCGCTATCATAAATACCCGGTATTTACCCAAGTGGGCAAAGCACTTGCCATCCTATTGACCACCCTTGATTGACTGGTTGAGAATGCCTAAGGCATTAACTCCGCCTTTGTACGTTTTTTGTGTGCCAAAAGTATAAATAACCAAATAAATAAGTACGCCTACCATAAGTACTTTATAGACTACAAAAATGGGTATATATAGAAAATAATTTATAGCTTCTATTAGCCCACGTGTTTCCAGCGAACAAAAGTTTCATTGAGTTTCGTGTTTATAATAAGTTTGAAAAGCCTTAAATTATACGAAACTAACCCTACTTTATACGGAATCATAAAAGGATTTATGTTTCAATGCTCTAGCTCTTAATGTATTTACTGAACAAGCCTTTAATCTCAGAAAACGACTTCGCATATATTTGAAAATGTCTATTAATCAGGAAGGATAAAAGAACAATATGTACTTGGGATAAGTGATAAAACATGCATGTAAGGGTCGTGGTAGTCTATTATTATATTATCTTTGACTGCCCACTTGGAAAAATATTTTATTTTACGTACCCAAGCCTTGGCACACCTCCGTCGCTGAAATAATGATCCGCTTAACGAATTCCACTAAAAAACATTACTACATTATGTCGCGATTCGAGTAACGGACCATCATGTGAGTCAGTTGAATTGTATGAATCGGTGAAAAATGTCATCGCTTTCGACTTAGTAAATATAGTGTGCTGAGCGCGGAGGTGACTTCCGAGCAGTTCGGCGAAATCACGCGGAAGAGAGATAGAATCATAATCAAATATGTGCGTTAGAATAGATAGTTCCGCTTCTGATTCGGAACTACTTACTGCGGTTCCGCTGCTAGGGTTTCGCGGCGAATATTATGAAAACGCTTTTAAATTTCCGTCCACGATAACGATATAACTTGCACGTAATTCCCCCCTTTTTTTGGACGTGGACGTCCACGATAGTATCGTCACGTTAGAAACTATAAAAGCGCACATTGCCTCGTACTTCTTGTTTAACTAGAACGTATTCGTCTGTTGAGAAATACATACAAGTTTTCGTTGTTTGATTAAAACGCGGTGGGCGAACACGATGAGAGCTACTTAAGCAGGCACCTCCATGCAAGATAAATATCACAATAGTTTAAGTACCTATGCTAATGATCAATAAACGATTATTTTGAAGTTCGAAAAAGTAGACGCGGATTAAAAACGTTACCATACAATAGTGAAAATAAAACTCGTAACAACAGCAATATGACACGAAAAGAATACTCATGCGGGCTTAGAGAGCTTTATTTATTTTCTAGCAACATTGAGACTGTTTTATTGGGCTTTTGCCTCTGGCAACACAAGGGTACTTCCGCCAGAATTAGAAAAAAAAATATAAATAAAACATACTTCCGCCAGGATTAGAGAAAAAAATATAAGTAAAACACTGGTTTCGTATGTCGAGTTCAAATTGTTTATTTTTGGCGACGACCCGGGCTTTGCTGTAGGTATAAAGTTTTCCGAATATCACCCCGATCCAAATTTTTCAAATGATTGCCGAAAACGTTTAATTCATATTCTATTTTTATCCAATACTGTTTTCTATCAATTGGTGTAAATAAATAACAGATTTGTTAAAAAATAATGCCTAAGTATTCACTGAGAATAAGTGGAAGTCTGCCAAATATTTCGGGCGTCGATCTGTTCTTTTCCCAACAATAATATCTTAAGTATCTATTCAATCTAAATTTAATTTGGCACTGATTTAAAGAGGCAGTTGTAAATAGCAGTTTTGGTAAGTTAAATATTATAAATGGCACGTTTAATAACTAGTTCAGCAGTTAAAACTAAGCAGTAAAGTAAACAAAAATGAGTAATAAAAAATAATGAAATGGATCAGTGAATATATAATTGAGCAGGAAAATAATTAAATGGGCGGTAAAAATTATTGAACGAGCGGTTACGTGTGGGCATATATTTAAAATGTTTGGTTTTGTATTCAAAAATATGTTTCTGGCACTCGCCGGCCGCTGACGCGGCACCGCTCGCTACGCTCAGCTCGTCACAGCTCTAACCTAACCTAACCTAGCTGTTTCGATGTAAAAAAGGTACTCGTATATGCGTGTTACTAACCGACTTATTGATTTTTTATTACTGTCCATGTTTTACTGTCGCAATAATTAATCAACCGCCATTAAATTAAATTACTGCTCAATATATTTTTCAACTGATCATAATAACATCTCGAATATTTAAATAACGGCTTAAAAAATTAGTTCCCATTTAATTTTCCCAGATATTGATCTGGGAGAATGAATTATTTTATTTTTGGATTATTTTAATTTTTTTTTTTGTTGATATCACCTTGTTTACTGGGGCCCGTTCACACGTACCTATGTACCACAACCACACCATATCGCATCGACAAAATGTGGGCAAGCATTGGTTACGTGTGAATAGTGTTGCTGCAGCTTCTTGCAGTTGCGTTGTAGTAACTAAAAAAATATAGTTGCGTTGTCGCTAGTAATTACAATAATGGTTACGTTGTGGCTTTCGTAGGGAAAGACGGCGACGCACCGTTGTGTTTGCGATGTGGCCGGGAGCTAGTGTGCAGTCTCGTTTGTGTTTGTAATGTGGCTGCGACGTGGCCCTGATATGGTCGATATCGCCCACAAGGTTGATTTTGACGGCCAAATGTGGTCCGTGTGCTTAAACTATTAATCTATCTTCTTCTATATATATATAAAAATCAATTGCTGTTCGTTTGTCTCGCTAAAACTCGAGAACGGCTGGGCCGATTTAGCTGATTTTGGTTTTGAAATGTTTATCGTAATCCAGGGAAGGTTTAAACGGTGAGAAAATATGGAAAAATTGCAAGAAAGATAAAACAACAATTTTTTTTCCCACATAAACTGTTCTACCTACTTTCCTGTCAAACATTTGACGTTCGTACCTTCGATACGGTAGACTAGGGTCCACTTGAATTGAAGCACGTATTAAATTAAGAGTTTTGAATCGACAACATACATAATTATATCCACATTACTCGGATTATCTAGGATTAGTAGGTTAGGAGTAGGTTAGGAGTAGGGTAGGAGTAGGGTAGGAGTAGGTTAGGAGTAGGTTAGGAGTAGGGTAGGAGTAGTGTAGGAGTAGGGTAGGAGTAGGGTAGGAGTAGGGTAGGGGTAGGATACGGGGTAGGACACCACGCGAACGAAGTAGCGCCGGGCAGCTAGAAATAATTTATATGGCAAAACAACGTTTGCCGGGTAAGCTAGTTTCCATATAAATTAGCACCCGTCCACGTATTGTCGTTGTGATGTGGTTGTGGTTTGCTTGTGGCACGTGTGTTCGGGCCATTATCTAGCCTGGAGAATACAACTATTAGAAACATTGAGGTTGCTTTATTCGGCTACGTATACTTTATCGGGTTTTCTTAATACGATAGGATACGGGGTAGGACACCACGCGAACGAAGTAGCGCCGGGCAGCTAGAAATAATTTATATGGCAAAACAACGTTTGCCGGGTAAGCTAGTTTCCATATAAATTAGCACCCGTCCACGTATTGTCGTTGTGATGTGGTTGTGGTTTGCTTGTGGCACGTGTGTTCGGGCCATTATCTAGCCTGGAGAATACAACTATTAGAAACATTGAGGTTGCTTTATTCGGCTACGTATACTTTATCGGGTTTTCTTAATACGATAGGATACGGGGTAGGACACCACGCGAACGAAGTAGCGCCGGGCAGCTAGAAATAATTTATATGGCAAAACAACGTTTGCCGGGTAAGCTAGTTTCCATATAAATTAGCACCCGTCCACGTATTGTCGTTGTGATGTGGTTGTGGTTTGCTTGTGGCACGTGTGTTCGGGCCATTATCTAGCCTGGAGAATACAACCATTAGAAACATTGAGGTTGCTTTATTCGGCTACGTATACTTTATCGGGTTTTCTTAATACGATTTACAGCCTATAAATCTTTTTTAACATTATTTGGATAGGCCCAGTAATTTTATTAGGAAAACAAACTTTGTAGTATTACCCCGGTTATTCAACATATTGACGCCTCAAAATTGTTTATGTCCTTTTGACGCCTCGCTGACTCGCATAAAACTCTTTATTGCTGGAATAATGAAATCGTATACCCACTGGAAACAAAAATATCCTCATCAAAAGTGTAATAATGTATAATTGTGTACTGAATTATAATTTATGAAAACGGGGTGCTTAGTAAAGTAAATAATTAATTTCCCTTCGATACGATAGCTAATAAGTCTTGCCATCGAACCCACCATAAAAATAAAAGTCACCATTCATCATTATTTTCTTCCCTTATCCTAATTTATTTAGGGCCGGCTTAACATGTCTTTTTCTTCCATACTTGTACAAAATGAAAGTAACAGTAAAAAATGGTTGAACTTTTCTGAAAGCTTGAAGACATTTTGTGTCAAGACGATCATTGTTCTCAAATGATACTCTCTCGTCCATAAAGGATCAAATAGCTAGATATACGACAGTACTTTTTACTTTGGTAATTACCATATTTTCTGATAAAAAAAAACGCATCGTAACTTTGTTCAAGCATTTACTTTTGATGTTCTTTGTACCAACGAAGGAAGGTCGACTTTCCTTCTTTTTAATTAACATTATTATAACATCACTAGCTTCTGCCTGCGACTTCGTCCGCGTGAAATTTCTTGTTCCCCCGACGCATCCCGTCGCATCGCATCGCCTGCCCGCGCTATTACTTCGTTTTCGTTTAGCGTTCTTTCTTACTTTTTTTTTTGTTCGGCTCTTAAGTGTTCTAGCGTGATGATAAAATTTGCACAATTGGTACATTTTGATTTTAAGCAATAAAGTCATAGCACACTAGAAACTACACTTACCAATTATTTTTGTACAAGTTTCTATTTTATTCAGCAAATGTTTGTTGTTAAATATAAAAGATAATATTTTTATAAACAAGTTTTTTTCTTACTAGATAATAGAAAATCTCATTAATTTGATTTCCAACTCTCTAGCTAAATATATGCCGCTTACGAATAAATTTACTTAAAAAAAGGGTTGATTCGCAGTTTCGGGCGAGTAAGTTCGTGCGAATGGACCAATAAGCCGCTTTTTTATTTAAACACATTATAAACGATAAAATGTAAGTTTCGTCGAAAAAGCGCTACCCTGAACGAACAGAAGTCACATCCGAAATTGCATTAGCCACACCGCTCTAGTGAAAACTGTTTAGTTAAATACAATTTATAGATCGTGTTTTTTCAGGTACCTAAGAAATAGGAGTTTATTTATAGTATTTTAGCAGAAGTATATTTTTTTAAGTGTATTTGTAGAATTAATTATCGTTGCTTCCAATGTATGTGTGTGTATTTCTTTGAAGTAGTTTAGTTACTATGCCACAGTGAGCTCCAGAGCAAACAGTTTTTGCTGACTAACATTCCTCATTAGATTAGTTACAACTTAGTACATACTGCAGCATTGGCAAATGCTACATTTTAATTTTATCGCGAACAACCTCCTTTTTTAACAAATTTTACCTTATTTACAGTCAGAAAGGTTTTTTCTTCATATTGATTTTTTTGAATTTTGAATCGAAAACTGTCATCGTCTTTTCTCTTGCCGTGATTTTTTATTTGAAGCTTTTATTTGGGCACAGGACAGTCGTCTATATTACTATTTTTCCCGTTTTACAATATGATTATTTGCCACTATAAAGATTTGAACGACCGAGTTCGTCCGTTGTGCGACCGGATCAAAGGGAACTGTTCCCGAAATTACAGCATCTAAAACTTGCGAGTCAGGTTTCATCTTTCAGGACTTGGTGTGTAATTTAACTTTACTTCATCTCTTTTGTTATAAAAGATTCTGCCTGCGTCTTGGATTATCATTTTTTCGTTATTTTCTGTAGATTTATCCGAAGACTGGGCGAATCTTGAATTCGCCCCCACCGCTAGCCGGGGACCAGACGGCTGCAAGCTTTTGTTGGAATTCGAACCCCACGCTGGTGGTTTCAAGTACCAGCCAGCCAGCGAGCCTTCCAACTGCCAATCTGGAGTCTAGGACCGGATTTACATATTTTTAGTAGTTTTTTTAAATTTCTCGTTATTTTGTCTTATATTTAATTTAAAACTTTCTTCTAAATTGTGGTCTCGCTACCGGATAACAGATTGACCTGGTGCGTGTTACCCATTTTAGGATTAGCAAATATTTTTTTAATTGCGGAAGTTATAGGAACGTTTGCAAACGGATCGTGACCGACGCGTACCTAACAGTGGAATTTATAGGGCTCTAACACCAGGGACGTCGCCTCAGAGTTTTACTTCATTTTTTTTTAATCGTGCTGTGTTCTACCTAGGATTTTGTTTACAATATTTTTTTATTTCCACTAAATTAAACGTGTACAAGTGAAGATCTGGATTTTTATTACGCTACAATACATAAAATAATATTTTGGTACAACAAAATATCATTGTTATTAAATACGTACTTAGATACATTTGTGTTGTACGTGAGATTTCGTTCCAAAGCAGTTGATGCTGACTGAACGATTTGGTGAACAATACACCGCAAGCTGCGTTCGTGTCCCTAGTATGAACTCTTCATTCAAAATAGTAATGGGCGGTTACTCAATTCAAACATCCAGCCACAAATTGTTGGCCTGTGCGGCCACGGTGCTGCTACGAGTGTTTATCATTTAGTTTGAGCCACAAGAATAGAGTTGAATGGGTTAGTAACCTTATATATTTTGAACGCATTATAATACGAGAAAGGCCTGGACACAGCAATGAACTTTAGTAGATATGACGAATATCGCTCCTGTGAGCGGCCTGCCTAGCTTTTTGAACTTTGCAAAACAACAACTTTTCTCGTTACATAAAATATGGTCAGTACAACTTACATGCCACCATGTACATGCACACCTACATAGTTTGGCCCCAGATTTTCAAATTAGTTATTCATATTCAACTCTTCTTCTCTCATTTCCGCAGTATTTTGGTCAGACGTGTAATCCCCCCTGGATTACACGTCTGACCAAAATACTGCGGAAATGCTACAAATAATACTACCTTTGTACAACACTTTTATTAGATGGCTGCCGGGTGTGGGTACTTTATGCCGTATACATTTTGTTAGTATCCATTGGCTAACCAGAAAGTGCAATATTCATGTTATTCAGTAGAATTAACTTGTAGATTCAGTAGAGAGCTGGAGAACCACTCCGTCTTATTGTTTCCTCTGGTTTATATTTTAAGTAGGAATATATTTTGGTTTCCTGAATACGATCCAAATGTTAATTTTATCATTATACTAGCTTCTGCCCGCAACTTCGTCCGCGTGAAATTTAAAAATACATTTTTTGTGGTGTTATAAAAAATACTTTTTTTGTGGTGTCCCTTTCCCTACCGACATCACTTCAGTCTGTGCAGCGTTGCGAGATATTAAGGTCAAAGGTCACGAATAGGTTTTTTCGGTACGGTTATACGCTTTCAAGAGATTGAAGCGTTGACCTAAATTATCTCGTAATGCAAAAATGATAGCAGTGAGCTTGTAACACAAGTTCACTGCTATCATTTTTGCATTTGAAGGTCGTTCGAAATGCGATTTTCTATCATTAATATGGAATTGTTTATTTTTTACAATAGTCGTCAAAGGATACCGCTACAAAGCTTTAAAAAGTTTTTGGTTTAATGTTGGTTGGGTCTATATTGGAAAGAAAGAAACCCCGATAAAGAATTCACGTGTAGCATTGTGATTGATGCAGCTTTGTTTTGCGAGCACAAACAAATCTAAATCAACATAGCCTGTGAGCTTAGAGTAAATTGGAAAGGTTTTTTTGGTATCTTTTGGCGAGGTATATAAATAAATGTTTTTGGGTTTAAAGGGGTTCCTGTTTACATGGATTCGTATAGAAAATACTTGTCAGTCCTCGCATCCGTTTCTTTGCGACCGTTCTTCGGTTTGATACCTACATCCAAACGAATACTAACTTGCAGTTAGTCGTTTTACGTCGTAACTTATGATTCATTAGTAGAAGGAAACTTTATGCGTGTAAGTCGTCGTCTGTTACTTGGTAATTCGCATAAGTAATTTGTTACAGGTGTAGCTAACAGGGGTTGTTCTGTGCGAATACCGCGCCACGTCTCTGAAGATAAGAAGGGATACTTAGAAGATCGTCGTCCTGCCGCCAATGCTGACCCCTACCGAGTCATATCCATCGTACTGAAAACTTGTATATTTGATGAGTGAAATTTGTAACCAATTCCAGTGTGTTGTAGTTGTTTGATAGTGTGGTATTACTTGTATTAGGTATATAATTGTTTGAAATCATTGTAAATCTGTGCCTGTACTGTGCTCGTATTAAATTTTCCATTTTTATCCTTGTTTCCCTGCCACAATCCCACAACAAAGTGTTACGTGCGTACAGGGGGTTTATTAACACAACATTTAGCTAAAGGAATTTTTATTACTTTTTCTTTAGAACAGAAATCTCATATTAGAACGAGTTTGTTTATAAAAGAGAGTTGAATAGCTCGCACATAAAGATACATCCCGTGATTCAGATTTGATTAGTTCATGATCTAGAATCTCAAAATAGTTGATGATCATTTATTTATGTAATTTCCCCTTACAATGTAGTTGTCAGTCATTAAGGCTGTTTAAAAATACTGCAATGCAACCACGAAATAAATATTAATATAAATTCCATTTATATTAATATTTATGTCGAATTGTGACGAGTTTGTGACCTCAGCTTCATTAACAAGTAGTTAATTGAATCATACTCTCGTAACTATTTTCGTCGCCATTATTTCAGTAGAAAAACTTGTTAATTAATTTTCAAAGAATGAAACAACAAAAGTAGGACTTATAATTATTATGTTTACTTCGTTAACGTAGTCATAGTTTAACATTATTTATATTATTAATTCTATCACATCACATGTTTGATTACTTATCATTAAATTCTAAATGTAATGTAAATCTCAACTTATTTACACTTTGTCATCATATGATATGTCTGTGAATTCTACAATGTTACTGTTTGGGAATATATACAGCTCACTGACTCTCTCGTCGCCTGTAGGCATGTCTTCTCTATTCGATAGCTTATTTCCTGATCTTCTTTTACCAATATCGGTGTTACTCATTCTTATGTTCATGTGCCTCCTACTGTTGCCGTGCCCTTCCATGTCCTCAGTTTTCATAAAATTAAATCCATTTTCTCTGCTTTGATTTCCCATGCAGTGGCATGAGTTTCTCGAGGGAACTTTTAACGTGTCCCCCGGCGGCATGTTTATAGATTTCCTGGTAGAATAGCTACTTCTATCGTTTGTTGACCGGAACGATAAAATACGGGTTCGATACGACTGGCCATCCTGTAATCAATTCATTCGAATTTAACCCTCCCGAACTTAACACAGAAACGAATAATAAGTCTATAAAAAGCCAGAACCCTTACCTCGTAGCTATCGTTAACAAATCTGCTTGGCTTTTTCCCGAAAGTGAAGCGTTGTTTGAATTCCTTTTTGAATTTTTCCTGAAACGAAAGTAATTCGCTGTTAATTGGCTTGTGTATATAGTGTGAAAGGAATAGTGCCCTTGTTTGCACCAATTATATCGGCTAACAAAAAAGAGGAACTGGTATTTTCTGAAGTTTTCGCCATAACCGGTAGTTTCGTACTAGTTCTGAAATTAAATTTTTCGGATATAGTACGGCAATTTTGCGCGCCCTTCCTAGTAAAAGTGTCTTTAGGGAAATATGTGAGAACAAGGCGGCGAGGGCAGCGTGCGTCACGAGTGACGAGAGCCTATAAAAGGCAGTGTTATACCCCCTTAGGTACTTGTTTGATGGATCTGTTCGAGGTGGGTAAGAAAGAAAAATCTAAGGAAAATTATATCAATTTAGTAGGTACTGTAGATTTACAGTACCTAATAAATTTATATGATTTTATAGTTGTGTGTTACTGAAAAAGGATTGGAATTACAACGGCCACTGAGATTTCATAAATTGATAAGAGGTAAACTTTGGGTAAGCGAAGATTCAAGTGAAGTTGAATGTGGGTTTACTTTGCGTTGTACGAATTTTATCGCAATCTTATTTATTTTAATTGAGTTGAAAGAACCTACATTCATAACAATAATAATTTTTCCGTTGAATATAAAAGTGAGTGTGTGTCGTTTTTGTGTTTCAGTGTATATGAATAAAACGGGTATTGTTAAAGCCATTCCATCATATTCCTGGAGCGAAATGGTATGTGAAAGTTTACTACGATATTTTTCATAAGTTGGATGCATCTATAGAAAGTTACAAGAGCCCTCTGAAGACACCTTTCGCTCATTAAAATTTGACGTATGGAAACGGCACAAGCATAAATAAAAGGAATATCTCCGACGTGAGTTTAATATTCAAGGAGTTCATAATATATTTTTAGTTGGGATCCATGTTTACATAAACCTTGTAGTGTTAAAAGATACTTACGTTGTAAATAGCGTAGATAAAAGGGTTGTAGCAGGAGTTGCTCATTGCTAGCCAGTCGAAACAAAAGAAAAGTACGTTGATGTACTTGTACCTGAAAAAAACATCATAATGTATTTTGCGATGCAAAACCGTGCGTTATTGGCGTTCAAATGGACACTGTTTCGATAGCAGGTATTTCATATCCGTAGGCGTTTTGGGCACGTTATCTACTGAACCAATTGACGCGACACGACCGAATCGAAGCGTGCTTCCAACGTAGTTCATATTTCGTAGCGATCATTTGTAGCAACAGATTGAAAATCGGAGCTTTTGCTACAAATGACCGCTTTTGAGTTGATTAAATTGGCGATACTATTGTATAATTTCGCAATGTATTTCGAGTCGACTGCTATAAATACGTCTTATGTAAGTACACAGTTCCATAATGCATTACTGATTTCTTGGAATTTCACATAAGGGTGCTCATTGGGTGCTTTGGCGCAGGCCTAAAATCGCGTTGAAAAAAATGAGGGCTTTTTCATGCGAAAAACGATCGAAAGATTTTTTTCGCTTACCCCATCTACAGGGGGTTGTTGAATAGTGAGAGGCCTCTTGGAATTCATTGAACTGATCATGCTTCATATTTTACGTTCTATTTATTCGCAATAAAATCTCCAGCAACACTGTTCTCATAAAATAAGAAACATTGGTTTAAAGAAAATGTCTATGAATTTAAAAGTGGTGATCCAGAAATTCACAGAGCCAGGTTTAGAAACGTTAAAATTATAAGAGGTTCTTATTTTATATTCCCCATTCAGAAAGGTGCTAATAATTTGAACTAATTATTTTCCTGAATTTCAACAGTTAAACAGAATAAGTCCAGAACATCTGTTGTTTATTCAACATTTATTTGCATAAAATTGTACTTCCTATCGCGGCAATAAATAATAAAGCTCATCTAAACACTTTAGATAACGAGGTATTTAAATGAGCTGGTTTACTTATTACTACAATGCTAATCCGCATGTAGTCTGTTTGTATTTCATTTGTATGCCGAAGAACTCATCCATCTCAAAATGGCAAGTAGATAAACAACGTCAAACTAAGTCGGGATCGCGGAAAACTTCTTCCCCACAAAGTTATTAATTGTTTAAATATTGTTTATGTTCACAACATGGGATGTTAGTTAGGTACAAGCTTGTTCGGTATTCCATCTTAGCATTGACTGAATCGAAGTTGAAACTTCGTGCAAATCCATCCTTTAGTTAAAGTTTCACTCTTAATATCGATGCAAAGGTGCATCCAGACAGATCGAGGCATGCGCCGCAAATGATTTTTTTATATGTTAGATGCCTCAGCCCGAAGCAGCCGTTATATGCGTGGCTTACCATTCGAAGCACATGCCTCGTAATGTCTGGACGCACCTTTACAGAGCAGGAAATGAGTGGTATAATACAATAATTACATGAGGTTAGTAGATTTAATTGCGTTGTCAGTATGGAATTAAATCAGTGTGGATTTCTGATACTGATAATTATGATACTGATAATTTAAGCTGATTCAGGGTTTTCCTAATTCAATTTAATTATTAATATGGTCACAATGACATAAATACTAGACTACTAATACTAGACTGACTAGATGGCGCTGTGTGAAATGTCCAGGGATATTATTATTATTATTATTATTAAATAATGATAAAAAATTATCAATAATTATTTCATAGTGTCCAAACTATTACTTTCAACATTATTGCACATAGATCATAAAAATTAGGATGGCTACTCACTCGTTTATCGACGGGAAGAACGATTGCAGCAATAAGTAGCTCTGAAGCGGCAACCAGCACAGTGCGAAGAGTGCCACCACCAGCACGAGCATTTTTATGACCTGCGAAGTAATTTAATTGGTTAAAATAAGCAATGTTCATGTTGTAAAACTGTCGAAGATTAATTTATTCAGGACACGCTTTTTCGCCTGATTTTAATCTGAATTGTTTTTGTTAGCAACCGCATTTTCAGAGAAACCAATTCGCCTTTTGTAGGCTAATTAACATTATTTAATTCTGTGGAAATCATTCAAATGTGTGTTTATTCAACAAAACACATCATTTAGACGACCCATCCTATATCCAACTTTATTCTATGTGCTGCGTGTTTTCCTCAGGTGCATTTTATAGGGGTTGAGTACCCAGTTTCTGACCATACATGTCGTTAATCATGAAGCTATTTAGGCAACCCAGACAACATACTTTATATAAAAAAATGCATTAAAACTAATGATAGTACTTAGCAAAGACAAACAAGATGAATAAATTATAATCATTGTACTTTCGACATTAGAATCACACAATAAAACAGATTTTTTAGGTTTTGCGAAGCTCTACAATCTAACAACTCTTTGTAATAAGTTCCCTAGTGAAAGGAAAGTAATTCAGAAGAAGAGTAGCCATTGAATAGCAGGCAAATGTTCCTGTAACGGTCACTTATGTTCAGCTGAATAGGTCGTTGAGAAGGTCTATAACGAAGTCTAATAATAGTGAAGCTAGCAGTGAGAAAGCTGTGGGCTCGATTACCAAATCCGACATAATGGTATCATTAAACCTACACCGAAATAATGTTCTGCGAAATAAGATAGTAAGGGTCGAAGAGGGAATTTTAGGGATCCATAACTTTCGAGTTGTAATGCCCTTTTTGTATTATATTAAAGTCCTACCGAAGGTGTTTTTGAAGTGTTTAGCGGTCATGAATCCGAAAGCGGTAATGGACATCAGATTTCAAGTAGATCAGATTCCATGTACGTCATTTTACAGCTAGGACATTATCCAACTAGGCCAGATTTTGAGTTAGTAATGGTTTCTGGTACACTTACATTATTATTACCGGGCTACCAGTTCAGTTAGGTGTTCCGCAAGGCTCAATATTGGGTCCATTCTTGTTCTTAGTATATATCAATGATTTACCATTCCATTTGAAGGGCATCTGTGACGTTGTACTGTTTGCAGATGATACCTCTCTTATTTTTAAAGTAGACAGGAATAGACAAGATTTTGACGACGTAAACAGTGCACTCACAATAGTTACAGATTGGTTTACGTCAAATAACCTAGTTCTCAATGCCAAGAAAACGAAATGTGTAAAGTTCGCCTTACCGAATGTCAGAAATCTAGGACCCAACATCGTCTTAAATAAAGAGGTGCTTGAAACAGTAGGCTCGACAATTTTTCTAGGACTAACAGTAGATGCCAAACTTCAGTGGGGACCTCATATATCAAGTCTAGCAGGAAGGCTCAGTTCGGCTGCCTACGCCGTCAGGAAAGTAAGACAATACACTGACGTTGATACAGCTCGTTTAGTCTATTTCAGTTATTTTCACAGTGTTATGTCCTACGGTATTCTGCTGTGGGGCAAAGCCGCTGATATACAAAATATATTTGTCCTTCAAAAACGAGCTGTTCGAGCAATTTACCAGCTAGGTGCCAGAGTTTCTCTAAGAGATTTATTTAAAGATATTGGTATTCTCACGGTTGCATCACAATTCATCTTCGCCAACATCCTATATATTAGGCAAAATTTGCACTTGTACACTAAAAACAGTGATATTCACAGTGTTAACACTAGAAATAAGGACAAACTACGTGCCCCCTTTCACCGGCTTCATAAGGTTCATAACTCATTTGTTGGGCTTGGTATAACCTTTTATAACAAGATACCGTCTTCTTTGCTAGACTTGCCTTTTAATGCGTTTAAAGCTCAAGTAAAATCCAACCTTTGTTCAAAGGCTTACTATTCCATCAACGACTACTTACACGATAAGAATAGTTGGTCGCCCTAATTAACGCAAGACAATGTTCATGTTCTTTCTCCAGAATTAGCTTAGGTACTGACAGGTTACTGTTATTAGTATTAACTCATTTATTTCACATCGATGGTCCTAGTTCATCATCTGTGACTGCAAGTGACAGCTATGTGACGAACCCAGCAATGCATAAATATGTAAGCTGTCACGCCCTTTATGCCTGGAGGCTTTTATTTAGGTAGTGAGTTTTTATTTTTATTAATTATTTTTTAGCTTGAGTACGTATAGTTTTTATTATATTTGTTGGTATATTGGCGTGGCTAGCTGACATAATATGGCAAATAATTTAAGCTTCTTGTAATGTTCATTACTGAACATAGGTTCCTAGTATTGTATACATGCAACTATTTTTTAACTAAACAGACAGCTGTGCTGCTGGGGAGTTTGTTCCGCCACTTCTTCTTCCCAGCGATAGCACTAGGAAGTGGCGAAGGGCGGGCGTTTTTGGGGGACTGTCTTTTGTAATTTTGACGTTCGAAAAGTGCTGATTCTCAGCCTAATTTGAATAAATGACTTTTGATTTTGATTTTGATTTATTATTATGTCTTTGACATTTCTCGTGACCCTGGGTCGCGAGGTCAGTTTGGAAGGCATACGAGGGGCCGAAGCCAACTCGCAAAGGCCCGTTAAATGTTTTTAATTAAATACGGCACCAACTGACGATTATCCCTGTTTGCACTATGCAAGTGCACCAACATAGTTGGGAAAAGGCTAGGCAGATGATGACTATGCAAGTGCACCCAAGGATAATCCCCGGCTGGGGTGGAGCATCGCCGCCTCCTCGTGGCGGCGATCGGCGGCGGCAATCTCTCGCGTCTAACCCTGGTCGAACGGTACGATGCGATGGTACGGAGCGAGAGTGCATGGCAGGCCGTCACCTCCTTCTGCGAAGCAGTAATGCTCGCGAAGGAGGAGGCGAAGCGCGTGAGGCAATCACTGCGCCCTCACGCTCCTAGTCGCCGCAGGAGACGCCCTGAATTGGAGTCAACAGCCGACTCCCGGCCACCGTAGGCGCGGGCTTGCGGACGGCAAGCAATGGGCAGCTCGCCGCCCGGTAAGGACCAGGCCCGGGTCGACGACGGCGCGTTGTGTTCCACGCGCGCCTCAAAGAGATGTCAGCACGAACTGACGGGGTCCTCTAGGGCCGATACCTGCCAGGGCCGCGGGTTGTTCGAAAGAGATACCGTGGCCCCCCCTGAAGGATCACGGGAGGGTTTTAGTCAGTAAAAGTCTGACATGCCCTTCCGCTCAGCCCAGAGCGGGAGAGGTCATATGATGATTTACCACCCAAAAATAAAAAATAGACAATCCCAGTTGGAGTGGGACTATTGCAGGATATGAAAACAAAGATATTGGACTATGGGTTTGGGTGGCTAAAGTAGACTGGTAACCGAGTCCTATGTATGTCGAAAATAAACGTGGTTCATCACAGTCCTAGGTACCAATCAGTATTTTTATACAACAAGCTTCCCGTAGAATTTAAAAGCATAAATAGCGCAAACTTATTTAAAAACAAATTAAAGACATATTTATTGAGGAAGGGCTATTACAGTGTCGATGAGTACCTTGATGATAAGCGACAATCGTAATAATTAGGTATTATCGTTCTGGTTATAATTTATAATAATATATTTTTATATAATTTATTATAGTTGTTATAATTTATTGAATGGAATTAATTTGAAATGGCATGGTGACATTATTATTCTGAAATTTTTTACACTTCATATTGTTTATTTTTATTTATTATGTCTTTTTGTTTTGTTTTTATTATTGTATTTATTCCTCATATAGATTATTAAATGACATCTTATGTTTAGTAAAATTTCTACACAATATATAATTGTTTTGAAATAAATGACTTTATGACTTTATGGAAGAACTATGGCCCCTGCCTGATCAATGTTATATATTTATACACAGATAAAATGGCAGGAGGTGACTTGCACACTCAATAATAGGCCCCCGGAAACTATCGCTAGCACATAGTGACGTAGCAATAAAGGGGGGCAACACGTCAAGGTGCCGTCTGAGGTGCTTATGAGGAATGGAGAGGTATTCGCGTCGTACTACCAATAATTTGGAGGGATGGCATAACAAAAGGAATCGTAAAATTGTCAGGTATTCCAATTTATTATATGTCGTTACAAATTGAAAAAGAATCAATTAGTAATGATTTAAAAATAAATTTGATGACTCATTGAAAAATTTAAATGAGTGCAAGCACATTTTCAACGGGTATTCGAATTTTTAAGAAGAGCATTCAAATTCAGTCAAGGGAGAAAATACAAAACAGAAGATATGGGAGACAGTTCTGTTAGCGACTGAAAGTGATTCAACTTTATCTTCAATTGAACACCAAAAGTACCGTATCTTTTAGCTCAGATTCGGAGCACAATATTTCAAGCATAGAAGAAATGCTACTGTCCTAATCTGACCTACTTGGAATCTAAACTCCATCGCCGAATAGAAATGCTACTACTGTAAATGTATTTTTTTTGGTTTCGTAATATAATTGATTATAAAAACTTACTAGGGATAAAAATATATTATTTCTTATTTACATGGCTTATTTTCATGACGGAAAATTATAATACTGACTGTATTGTACATTACCAACTCAAAATCTGACCTAGTTAGAATCTAACTTAGTTGGAATCTGACCTACTTGGAATCTGACCTTCATCGCCAAAATCGTGAGTCCGCGAGACTCGAAACTAATGATGGGGAAGCTGAAGCCTTTTCACAAAGTTTCCTTTTGAGTACATTTTTTTTAATTCGAGTACAACACCCTAATTGCGTTACACGCAACCAATCGGAATAAGAATCATTTTGAAGCAAATTGCTAATCCATTGCTTTATAAGTTCGAAAAATTTGTCTGCTCAACACGTAAATAACTCAATGATTGTTGTTCAACTGTCAAAATGAAACCGATTCCGATTGATCGTGTGTTACGCAATTAGGGTGCTAGTTAAGTGCGTGAAACATGGGACAAGGACCGGAAGATGATGACAGTTTAAGTGCGAACTATAAACTTCAAATTTGATATCATCATTGCGGATTCTGTCGGCCAGGTATAGCATAATATTAGGAGAGAGGAAGTTCTGAAAACTGAGAAGCGTGTTTCTTAAATAAACGAATAGGGTAAATTGAATAAACCACCAGTATCCTCTTTGTTGTATAAATAAATGAATTCAAACCGTATTATTTTTAACCTACCACTAACTTCACATGTCGGGGTTCTTAAATAATTAATGAAATTACCATATCGTGGAGCATCGGTGCTCGGACCCTTATTAAATCCGTTACCGGTTGGGTAACTGCGTTCAACAACATTGATTGCTTTATTTAAACAATTTTTTCGAACTTAAGCAGCTGCAGGATTAGCAATATCCTTCAAAATTATTCAGGTTGTGGTTGATCGTGTGTTACGCAATTAGGGTGCAGGTTCAATCAAACTGAAGTGCACAGGATTAATTTTGTATAAGGTCTTGTCAGTGTTACCTATCATACTATTTATTAAGATTTGGATACTGACCAAACATCGAACAAACAAAAGGTACTGTTGTATGAAGTGTGAAATAGTCGAAATATTATCGTGGAACATTTTACTTGAAAATGATCTCGTTTCTCAATTTAGCCGTGTAATGTGCTGAAAGTTACTAGTGAACTTTTCCGTTTAAATAAACACTAAAATGTACAGCTGCCAAAAGCTCTGTAGTAAAAGTAGGTACTTTTATTTGCTGAAAGCTTTTAAGTGAACATTCTAATAACATTTTAATCGAGTTAAATTGCGAATATATAAGATAAGATAGATAAGATAATGTTTATTTTCCAAAAACAATAAAGGGTTCAAATATCTCTTAGCATCGGAATTTAATTTTCTTTGACATCAAAGATCGTAGCTAATAAAAATTAAAATGTTGCTATTTTCCATCCAATTTTCGGAAGGTCACAGAGTATTTTATTAGATAAATCAACAGTGGAACAATTTTACTGTCAACTTAGCGAAAATAATGGAATATGACATCATACACAAGTCTATCTACAGTAAGTGTCAGAAGCTGGTCATATTGAAGGGTGTAGTACAGACCATCAACAAGCTGAACATGTTTTCGTGGTTATGATATTGGTCATATCATAACCGCGAAAACATGTTCAGATTTCCCAAACATTTAGGTCGAGTAGGTATTGAAGTTTTGTATAGGAGAGTTGATGCTGGTCCCATGGAGAAAGTTGTTCAGTTTGATGGCTTATGCCACATCCTCAAAGGAGACCAGCCACGTTTCATACAAAGTTGAGCTCAAAACCTAAAGTGCCCAAAAACCAGCGAAAAAAAATGTATTACCCTGGTCGTGGTATAATATATAATAGTAAAAAATGATAAGGAGGACTTCTCCTTTATTAAAAAAAATAAATATAAAGTGATCTTTAACAAGTATTACCTACTATGACAACCACTGATATCGATAACAACTGACCTCTGCGAGTGTTCCTATTTTTTTTTTGCATAATAATTTCTAAAATCAGCGTGACCACACCTTTATGATACATTCTGTACCTACGAGTATACGTATATGACACCCGTGTAATAAACATATGCATTTGACTAACGTTTTTAACGTCAGACCGACGTCATTATGTGTTTGACAAAGTATCACCACGTCATACTGACACATTTGAACTTCTAACATTATCAACCTTACTTAATTGCCTTAAACGAGGATAATTGATCGACTAATTACGAAAGGAAATTGCGCGTGAAATCTTCAGTATAATTTAGGGCACCTTGCTGCCTGTTTTATGTTATATCATTAATTAATCGTAAAACGTTTGACAGCAAGTCTTATAGGTCAATGTTTTTATGTTAAGTATTTTCTACACGTACTTATTATTATTAGAGTCGGTTTTCGTGGCTGTCTGTGTGATCGTGTTGTTCTTCATAACTAAGTAACGAATTTTATATGGTTTTCATTATCATTTAGAGAATTTATTCCGGAAGATGTACGAGTATGTGTATGACACATAAAGCTTACAAATATTAAAGATTTCTCGATGTTTTGTCAAGTTGTAAAACCGTGCGAAGCAGGGGCAGGTCGCTAGTACAGATACATATAAAACCGATGTCCATTTCAACTTTGTACCTACTTATTATTGAATTATTTCCAAAAGATTCTTAAACGGTTATTATCATTCGCCATAAGCTACTTTTTTGTCAATCTAGTAATCTTATTTGCCACCCAGTCGAACGTAATATACATTGGAATTTCAGTGCGGATTCTCTCGGTGACGCACTGTAATATTAATTAAGACTTATTATAAACGTTATTGTGATGGAAAATACAACATAATTTTCACGAATTAATTATTTGAAAGTACAACATATAATTATTTCCGTTTAAACAAATAATGAAAGGACATCATTCAACTGTCGAACATTTTATACACAAAAAGGAAATTGCCGGCTAACAAAAAAGTACTATTTTCTTATCAGAAATAACATCTTGAGCGTTTTTTACTATTACAACGAACGTCTACAATCAAATTAACCCCCTAGCAATCATATTTTTATAAACAGTATTTTAAGCATAACATTTAAAAAATACCAACTTTTGATTGAATATAAGTAACATAACAAACATGTTTTAACCCTGGCTGCTATTTGAGTTGAAAGTACGAAAAATTATATTTTTGCCAACAATATTTGGAACATTTGTTTAAAGACGCAAACAGTTATTGATTCGCTGGATTTCAGTTTGTTACTCTAAAAATGGTCATGAGCGTTAGATACAATAATAATGTATTAAAAGTAACAACAAAAAGATTGAGGGAAATGTTTTTATTATTTTTTAATATATTTTTGTTATTAAATTTCGGTAGTCCTTAAAATAACGCTTTCTGCGCCTTTTGTATTTGGTCTTCTATGAACTTCATTTCATGTCTTGCATTACTCATAAACCATACCAAACACATTGTATGACACCAGCAACCGACGTTTCGCTTGTCTATATTTCGACGTTCATTGTAATAGTGAAAAATGTTCAAGATATTATTTTCCATAAGAAAACAGTTTTTTTTCCGGAACTTTAATTTTTGGGTACGAAATAAATGATTGATTCAAATTGATTTATTAATAAATTATTTTTTTAAATTTCAAATTGATTTATTAATAATCAAGAATACTTGTAATTAGCTTCAGAAAACTAAGAACGCTAATAAAGCTTACATCGAACAACAATTAACATTTTAAGGGTTAGGTAACAAATAATACAATATCCATTAACCCTTTAACCGTTAACATTAAAATTCCAATGTAACATGTAGTTTAACAAGCTAATGTTCAAACCTGTTTATTTACATTAAATTGCATTCAATTTGTACCAGATGGATTTAAATGGCTAACCATCTGTTTCTCGGAAATAGAATGCTATTTCGAGTTATAGCATCTTCTTTGGGCGGCTAACCTGACGCAGCCAAAGTGATCGGCCTTGCCCTTAAACAGGTACATCATTATAATGGTGATGATCGTCGGTCTTTCGTGACAGCAAGGTGTTATTATTTCCTTTATTTACGTTTACTTAGCGATGGATTAGGAACGCCTAATTAGATATAAATAGAATACTGTGTATTGAACACCGTGTAGAGGAAAAAAAAAACAAAGTTCGTGGAAACAAAGGCAGTCTTGTCACATTGTCAAAAATTTACGTCTAATTTCCCTACATTTTGACATGTTTTTGACATTTTTGTCGCCGGGATGAGACTGCGACTAGATTGTGATCGTTTTAAATTACGAGAATTGGCCTTCTATTCAACAAGCTTAGAATGGACACAAGAATAGAGAAAAAAAAGAAAAGAAAAGAAGAAGAAGAGGAGAAGAGTGGAGAAATGGAATATAATAAAATGAAAAAATCATAGTTTATTTTTTATTATATTCTAGTATGATAATTGATAGTGCTGTGCTTTCCCATAATTTATACACATACATACATAATCAGCCTATAATGTTCCCACTGCTGGGACACAGGCCTCCTCTCTTCGAGAGGGAGTGGGCTAATAATCTACCACGCGAGCCCAGTGACGGTTGGTAGATGATTTATAGACATACGAGATCTATATTATGACAAAGACTTTGGGTTAATAGTTGATAGGCCTTTTTATAAATAAATAAATAGAATGCATACTATCTCTTGTCCATACTGGAACAGGTTAAATTGTAGTCTTAGATAATTGTAGAATCGTTAACGTTTAATGTATGCTGATGTTGGCTTCCTTACAAATGGTCAACACTTTGATTATTTATTATTGGTCGACCTTGTTGTGCTCAAATACCTTTGTTTTCTTCTTTAGGTATATAACGGTATATTTTACAAAAAGCAGTGGTAACGGCACCGACTTACGAGCTGGGTTTCAACCCAGACAGACGCTTCACTTTGTGTAATTTATTTCATCGCCACTGCTCTCAAAAACGGTGAAGCAAAACTTCGTGAGGAAATCGACATGTCCTAGGACCAAAAAATTTGAAGACATCTAACTACCAACCCGCACTGGGCACACTTGGAGGATTACGGTCCTTTCCCTCTCACAGAAAAGAGGCCGGTATCCCAACAGAGGAAATGTTATAGGCTGATTATGCTTAGGTATGCTTATGCTGCTTTTATTTTACAAACCTTCCACAATAAAGCATAGCTTTCTTATCTCCGTCACCATGTTCAATAAAATTACATCAGGCCGGATTTTCCGGAGCACTTTAAAAGTAACTTTGTCTGTCTACAGAAAATTGTCTATCGTCGCCTGTGGAAGTTGTAAAATGTAAATAAGGGTAATGGGGTACCTATTGTTTGTCCGTCCTTATTCGTCACTATCACAACACAATAAATTGTGATCGAAGTTTATCCTGCTGATAGACTTGGTTCCGGGATTGTGCTTTTAATTGTGTATGCCAAGATAATAGTAAATAAATTTAACTTTCACTGAAAACTACGTTATGCCGAGACGAGACGTAACGCCAAGAGGAAATTGTTATTCGACATTAATGGGTGGAGTAAAAGAAGTGATCAACTAGAATTTAATTTGGTGGATGGTTTGCGTTCCCATTGAGGGACCACATTTGAATTTTGAGCTTTTGAATGCGTCAGCTTTTAGCAAAAGTTCTCAAACAATTGTAAATTCAACCTATAATTTCTAAAAGTAGCCACTCAAAAGATACAATCGGTTAAAATTGGTCCCTCAGTCGTGACTAACAGGCATCCATATCTCAAAATCTAGTTACAATTTATAACTGCTTTATATGAGTACTCTTAGTAAAAGATTAGTAAAACTAAATTAATGAATATCAACCCTTCCTTTTCACAGAATAGAAAGAACTAGCATGCGGAAGGCATGGTTAAGGTGGTCCCTCAATTGAGGGACCACCTTAAATCGCTACCTTACTTTTGAATGGCTTCTTTTACAAACTAGAGGTTGAATTCACGATCTAAAGCTAGACCCAAGTAAATTTCAAATTCCATTGTAGTCTCCACTCAAGGTGAACCTTATGGTGATCGGTTGAGGGACCACCTTCCGCATGCTAGTTCTTTCTATTCTGTGAAAAGGAAGGGTTGATATTCATTAATTTAGTTTTACTAATCTTTTACTAAAAGTACTCATATAAAGCAGTTATAAATTGTAACTAGATTTTGACATATGGATGCCTGTTAGTCACGACTGAGGGACCACCTTTAACTGATTGTATCTTTTGAGTGGCTACTTTTACAAATTATAGGCTGAATTTACAATTATTTGAGAACTTTTACTAAAAGCTGACGCATGCAAAAGCTCAAAATTCAAATGTGGTCCCTCAATGGGAACGCAAACTGGTGGATGATACAATGAAGATCACGTTATCTACATTGTAACAAAGTGTCATCAGATACGTTTTAGAACAGACTATGGCCATGGAATCAGTCAGTTTAATAAGTAGTTAAAAGTAGTGGGTAGATTTAAAGGAGTGATCAACTGGAATTACAATGTAGATCAGGTGATCTACATTGTGCAGACTGTCTGATTCCATGGCTTTATATGTATCATGAGTCTGTTCTGAAAAGAAATTCATACGCAATCACTCGCTAACGGTAATAAGTAACACATTCTGGTTTCAACTTTATATTTCACCACTTTTTCCAATACTTTTACTTTGGATAGCATTCTTAAATTGAATAATTGAAATAGCTTCGTCGAAAATTGAGCTAAAATCAACCTTAATTGGCAAATGAATAACATATTTAATTAAAATTAGAATTTCCAGTTTAAGTAATTAAGGGCTGATTTTTCAACAATCAGATAATTATATTATATATTCTGTTATTATATATTATATTATTTATTCGAGGAATAATTTCGACATTTTGGCAGTTATTTCATACAAAAACTGTCAAACGTCAATTTTATTCCTCGAATAAAAGTTATCTGGCGATGGAAAAATCAGTCCTAAATCAAAGCACTTTATTTGATCAATTTGTTTACATTATCTTCAGATACTTAAAAACACACTTTTTTGTGTTTTAGAACAGCATAAGGTTAATAAGCCTATAATGTTCCCACTGCTGGGACACAGGCCTCCTCTCGGTGAGAGGATATATATATATGTAGCTATTCCCTATGCTCAATTTATAAGATCAAACTCACCGTCTAGTGTTTAGAGTTGTCACATGAAGGTGTTTGTCATTGGTGTCTAGTTATCTTAGGTTAAAAGTCTCCATCAGGTCCAACTCACCTTTTTCTTGTTTCTCATATGGTTGGCGTCCCTCGTTTCCTGCGCATTTCCAGGTGCTCGCGCTCCCCACAGTTTCATCGCCATGTGCGCATACGCAAACGTAATCACGCATAACGGGATTACATACTAAAAGGAGAGTAAAAGAATTAACGATGAGTAATGATATAAATTTAATCAATTTTTCCGCTGGCACACTATTCACTCCGACTAATGCTTTCCACGAATGTACAAACTAATATTCTTCAGTATTAACAGTCTTCAATATAATTCAATATTGATAATTTTATCATCGGCGTCCCATTTTATTTGTGAAATTTATACAGAATCCTGTTTGGAGAAAATATCTTCGTGAAATTTTATACTTAGCTGTCCCTTTTAATTAGGAGCCTTTGAAATTTTATCAGCTCTGCTGATTATTTTATCGATATAATGACAATAATGGACTTCAAACGAGTGGCTACTTAGGGAGTTAAGTCAAAACACTTACTTTAGGGTTGTTAACGACTTAGTAACAAACTGCCATAGGATGGGATTGACACTATTGATAACTCACCTCACTTAAGTTGTAATAGTGAGATTTTTACAGAATCGCTCGGCAAATACAAGAAGGTACAAAACCATACAAATCTCTACGTTATACGATCCACACATGTAGATATAGGTACCTATGTGTCACGAATCCATGTATTCATACAAAAAAAATAATTAATGTATAAAGACGAGATATTATAAAATACGGCTTTTTCATTTATTCTGTCTGTTTTTTCAATTATTCGAAAAAGTAAACATGCAAATAAAAGGGAAAATATTGCGTGCGTTTGTTATTATTTTCTGTGTTCTTTGCTCACATCGTAAACAAAAAAATGAGTCTGATGATGATGATTCCACCTAGAGATACAATAATTATTTTTGGGTAGTATTTTGGGGACCACAAATAAAACAAACAATGTTATGTCTTGGGACGTGTAGGTACTGACATTTCAGTCTTCGTTAGTTGCTATGTTAATTATGCATGATGAAATTGAATAGATGCGCCAAATTAGAATATCTAATTCAACGTGTTATAAAGAAAATTTTGAACATGTCATTAAGGAAAGGGATGCACCTACGTGCGCATAGGAAAGCGATTTGGTAACGTTGTCGCGCGCCCTTTTTGTCTTAGGAACGTTCAAAATTAGGTAATTGACCGCTGGTTCAACGCGTTGCCAACTTGCTTCATGTTGTCAACTCTGCGATGAATGGATTGCTTACTGGGCGCACGCTAAATTTACTTATTTTGATAGATTGCGATGTGTATTTTTTTACTGGAACGCTGATAATTCTTGTTTAGGTACTTGAAGGCAATAACTTAGTTTGCACTATCTAAGACGATATAATTACACGATATTTTTCAAGAATTTAGAATTTTTAAATTTATAATGATTATGTAATAATTACTGCACTTAATATTTCAAGTTGGCGCAAGTTTTCAATTTCGCCCTGAATAAAACGTTTACTTAAATAAAATCTATTTACCGAAACAAAAAGAACTTTACCGCTATATGAATACATCATTATTTTAAATTTTACCGAGATCCTAGGCATAACCAGCCTAATGTAGACATAGGACTAAGACTACATTAGATTGTTGTTGTATAAAGTTATGACGGTGAAAACAAAGCAATTAAGTATTTCAAAGTTACATGCTTGTGTAACGACCTTTAAAAAACTTATAATAATTATAATATTAAAATAAAAGTAAAATAATAAAAAAAATTTATAGTATAAAGTAGTGTAGTTTTAATAGTTGTTGTTGTTTGAAGAATGAGCTGTGTGTGAAGAATAACATTTAAAGTACAGCATGATATTTTATGTCATGCATCATCTGCCTAGCCTTTTTCCAACTATGTTGGGGTCGGCTTCCAGTCTAACCGGATGCAGCTGAATACCAGTATTTTACATGGAGCGACTGCCTATCTGACCTCCATAACCCAGTTACCCAGTTAATTATATTTTATGTCATGCAATTAATGAAAATAAAATATACATCAACAAATAAATTAAACCAATAAAACTCACCTGGAATACATACAACAATAGCCTGTAAATGGCCAGCGAATGTGAGCCGAACTCGGTTGGAGCACAAAAAGGCTTTTTGTAAAAGATTTTTGTAACTGCAAAGAAAGAAAGAAACTGTTATCGCTTAGTTTGGTAGAAACTCTTTTCGCGACGTACTTGTTGAACAAGCATCGAGTTTAATTGTAATTATGAACAAAGGTTTTGAAGTTTGTTAAAACGCAGCAACAGTACCTTAATTTTTCATTACTATTTTTGCTCGTTCTTCTTCATTACTCTGAAAAACCTTAGTGTGCATACACACGAGCCGTCGTCAACGTGCCGCTTCTGTATTTGACGACGATGCCCAAAAACACGAGCAGCACGTTGTCGACGCGTGTCGACGGCTGCAGTTGCTTGTGCCGTTGACGCGTGTAGTTCGTGTGCACGAACACTTATGTTTATGTCCAGCTAAACAAGTCGTTTCAACATTGTTATTATTTTAATAACTAGAAAAAATTTGCCAGTCATATTTTTAGAGTTAGATATTTTAGTTAGTGCATTACAAACAGCGATAAACAATGCAGTGTCTTATTTACACTGCGGTTTTGATGGACGTTTTTTTTTTTTTATTCGTCATAATTTTTCCTTAACTTCTACGAAGCAATCTGAGTTAAGGGATTTCTCATCTCGATTGCTTTGAAGAAATTAAAATAGTTAGTTCGGCAAAGTTTCACAAAACTGTAATTGATGGCAGTAGGAGGCAACCAAAGTAAATGAATTCGCTTTGATCAATGGTGCCGTAACTACTACAAACCAACGTTTAATTGAATGTTTTTGATCAAAAGCTTGCTCCATTTGTGCGGTTTTTTTTTTCCGACACGTGGTATTTCAAATAAACCAGTTATTGACAGTTCTTTCGTAGGTTGTAAAAAGTTACTTCAATACTTATTGTTAAACCGATATCAGACGCTGCACTTTTTGTTAACTTTTGCCTTTCTTTCGGCATTTTTCACTCGAAGTGAAACTTCACCTTTCACAAAATGAATCAAAAGTAAAAAATGAACTCATCAATGAACCTATCCAATGATCTTGGATTTCGGCACTCGACATCTTTCACGCGCCTCTCGAATGATAAAAATTTAAATGAAAGGAGCAGATGGACGTTCATTCCTATATTTTTTATCGGTGTCGTGTGAACGTGGAATGAAACAACAGTGAACCTTTACTCGAGTGGAGCCTCTGATATCGGTTTAACTGGCGTTTTCTTTCCTAAAAATTTACATACCTGGATCTAATTCGTCTTCCATGATGACCTCCCAAGACATGGCCATCGGAGCAGCCAAGGAGAGCGCCAGAAACCATATAACTACTATTATTACTTTGGCTATCCGCTTCGAAGTGTGGGCACTGAAACAAACATTACGTATTTTTTATCACAATAAATATAGGTACGATTATAGCGGAAACCTTTCATGTGAACAATAATGTACTTGAAGCTCGAAGAGCAGAGCAGGTTGTTGGAGCAAAATACCGAGCTAAAACCGTACTGCAAAGAATATAAATAAATATACAAGATGCACAAGACCGGGCAATCTGTAGCAAAAGAAAGGTCTTAGAAATCCTGAAGATGGATTGCGTGAATTTCATTCCGGCAATTTATAGTTAGTGCCGTACATTTACCGTCTCTGCACAAAACATCACAACTTCGTCCAATCTGATTGTTAAAAGATCTATGGTTTAAACCATGTCTGTAAAAGTTATAGTGCCAAGAGATAAAAGGTGAAATGAAGAAGAAATACTTAGTTCGATACGTCATGTAGAAAACGAAAGTTTATATTACTCTTCGTGGTCGAGTCTCCTTTTAAAATGGCGACTTTCATTTCGACATAGCTTTCAAAGTTAAAAGTATTTCTCTAACTTGTAATCGAAGAATCTACAATAAGTAAAATAAAAGAGAAAAAGGACAAAAAAACAGCTAAACATACGCCTGACGGGTTGTATAGTCGGATGTCCGTTTATCGTTTAGGTAGATTGGTACCTATTATTTTGTCCTCTGGGCCTAACCCTTGAGGCTTCAGACAATGGGTAAAAGTTAACGACAATTGGATAAACTATAAGCTCTTAGGCGGATCACACACTACAACGCGCCATGCGACGGGGTGCGGGAAACGGAGCCAATTCCCCGTTCCAAATTTTTATTGAATTTGCATGTAAAAAATCAAGCAAGGGCGCGCGTTTTTTGCGCCACGTTGCATGGCGCGTTGTAGTGTGTAATCCACCTTTACGTCATCTCCGAAATTGTGCAACCCACCTAGATTTACAATGGTCCACCTGCTTCGTTCATCTAGGTGGACCACGGGCACTTTTTCATGACGGTGGTCCACTTTTATAATAATATTGCAATCTCTGTCCTTTTAAACTTTGTTTAGTTATGAATAGAGAAATAATTATCCTCCTTGGTAGGATGACATTACTATGATTGAGCTGTGACTTTACGCGTGGGGCGTGGCGTCTCGCGGCGCGTTGGACGTTTTTTTTCCGTTTACGTACAGGCGGCGCGTGCAGCGGCCCGCATCATCACACGCGCAAACACAAACATTATATGGCAATGATGCGGGGCGTGACGCGGCGAGTGCATTGGGAGCGGGGTAAGGGTACCGCTGTATGTTTGTATTGCTGTGTGTGACGCCGCGGGCACCGCGCTACGTTTTACCGTGAGCGGAGAATTGCAGGAATAGCTGCAGGTTGCTTGCAGGTTGTAAACGCTGCGTGCGCCGCCGCGATAAACGTCGCGTGCGAAGTGGCGTTGCCATCCGCGGGCTCCGTCTGCATTTCAAGCAAACGCGTGTAAAATCGCTTGTCCGTAAACGCTCTCATACAACGCCATAATTATGTTTAAATTTAGCGCGGACCGCGTAGACGCACGCGACACGTGACGCCCCGCGTCTGCGTAAACGAGCACTTAGTGACGTTATCAGCAGGCAAGAGCGGCATAACTAAAATATATAGATTAACATTAAAAATGAGGTATGTAAATAATATAATAATAATTTAATTGTTTCAGGACAATATCATCGTGAAACAAAAACACCACATATGTAGGTACACAAAATTTGGCGAAAAATATAGTAGCAAAGAGTTTATAAAATTAAGGGAAAATGTAATCAATCCAATAGATCCTGTGCCAAAATTATACCACGAAACAAGATTTAAAATTGAGCAATTGACTTTTGATTTAGCAATTGACGTTCCTTCACACAACATAATTTTTATATAAATTGAGAAATCAATCATTAGGAGCTAGTAAAACAGTTTTCAAAAGTCTTGAAGAAGTCGAAGTGCCATTAAAATTTGATAATTTAATATTAGCTGATTATTAATACGAAGGTGCACGTAAGTATAATACTTTTTTTGTAATCATGCAAACAGGAAAAAAAAAACATTCAGTTCTTGTCCTGAACCATTAAGTAAGTTACACATCATTCATGGCGATATGGGAAGCACCATCACGAAAACAAAAACAGCAACATTAATTTATGCATTAATGCCAAACAAAAAGCAAGATACATATGCTATTGTTTTCGAACTCATTATCATAAAATCGGAAGGCAGTAGTAATGATAAAATGATACCGCTTTTCAAATACCTGGATGGATTTTGGATGACAAAACAATTTGATTCTGTATTATCTGTGTTTGGTGAAAAACACCACACAAAAATAATGTTACGGAATTTTTCCATTCAAAACTGAATAAAAAAGTAAAGAAAACCAGTACCACCATTTTGCGCCTTCTAACTGAACTGGAGAGTCTTGAATCCAGACCTTCCAATAAAAGGAAAACCAAATTTATAACTGATGATGACGATATAATAGAAATACAATTAGAATTATTAAACAAAGAAATTTCTGTAGGACTCGCCATGGAAAAGTTACGTTGATTGTCTCAATGATAAATAATTATTTTATTAATTAAAGATTTTTAACCCCCGACGAAAAAAAGACGAGGTGTTATAAGTTTGATGTGTCTCTCTCTCTGTGTGTGTGTGGTGTGTGTGTATGTCTGTCTGTGGCATCGTAGCTCTCGAACGGATGGACCGATTATGATTTTGTTTTTTTTTTTTGTTTGAAAGGTGATTTTGTCGGGAGTGTTCTTAGCTATATTTGATGAAAATCGGTCCAAACGGCGGATTACAATGGCGGATTATATATTTTTGCTCAATATGGGTATCAAATGAAAGGGCTTGACTAGTAGATACTATACACTATGACAAATTTCAAATTCAAGATGGCCGCCACCACAAAAGGGCGAATCACAAAAAATCTGATTAAACACCAAATTACCTGAATCTTACAACGCAAGAAAAGAAATTAAATAATAAGGAGTCCCTACAAAAACCATGAAATAAAAAATTAAATTTAAAAAACGCCCGACACAAAATAATAATGAAAATAGTATGAATATAAACGGCCCAAAATAATTTTAAAAAAACTGTTGAAAAAATAGCCACAAATAGAATAAAAAAGGTATAAACGTGAAACCCTATAAAAAGAAAAAATAACCTTGAAATTATGACCCTACGTAAGTACCTACGTATGAAATTTTTTGATTAAATGTTGTCCTGTCGGGGGCTCGCTACTATTTAAAAATTTGAACAGAACGTTGGGCTAATAATTAGTTTTTTTTCGGTATTAATTTGTTTTTTGAATTTTCATTTGTTCTTTCGGCATTCATTTTTCAATTGTAGTAAAATGACAGGATCAGGATCAGGAAGAGGATTTTATTTCCGTGGAATTAATTTTAGGTGGACCATGGCCAATAGCCATTTTTTATTTGCATATTCCTCATCATTTAGGTGATACACCGGCGCGAAAAAGTACCCGTGGTCCACCCAGGTGGACTAAGCAGCCGATCGATTCTGTAAAAATATCACCGTGGAAATTTAGGTGAAGTGAGCTTAGAGTGAGCTGTCAATAGTATCAATCCCTAGCATTAGTTGGAATGACAGCTCACTCCACGCTCACTTCACCTAAGTTATCACGGTGAGACGGTTACAGAATCGCACTGCTGGTGGACTACGACCGAATCCCGCTTACAAGAGAATGGACGGTCTCTGTTCTACATTATAATAAAGCACCGAACTCCTCCGTGTGCCCACGATGTCTTAATGATACCGTGGGCACAGCTAATTGCCTTTTTGAACTAAGGCGGTCAGTGTAATCAAGATAATAATTAAGTAAATTTAATATTTGGTCACCGGCGACGAATTTATTATTCAGTTGGTACGGCCGTAATGGATAATCCATAAGCCTGTGCGTGTGATTCGTAATTACGTTGAATTAATTGCAGCCTAATTACGTCATAAGCATTCACTCAAACTCAAAATAAAATAAAATGTCTTTTGTTTCAATAAATATGACAGATATTAAATGTACCATCACCTTCGAAAGTAATAATTACATTTATAACTTATACAGGGTGGCAGGGACATCGGCGTGCAAACTAAAACCATGAATTCAACACATGATTCTAGACTCCTTAGCGTAGAAATGTTTCGTCATTTATCACAAAAAAACATCGAATGTTTCATAGAAACGAGCAGCACCTACGCGGTAAAAATGTATGGAACAGCTAATATTTCAGAATCATGTACTGAATCCATGGTAATAGGTTGTGCGTCGATGTCCGTGGCCACCCTGTATATTAAATATATTTTCTATTCTGACAAACTTTTATAATCCCAGAAGTTGATAATCACAAAGTTTTGCTTATCATAAAAAATCTGTTCCATACTTTTACTTCAAAAGAATTCAAAACTCTCGGTCGAATCTTGTACTTACGAGTTTGTACGTACGTACGAGTAAAATATGAATAATTGTCTTCTTAAGTTCTATGAAACGGAAGCAAATCATCTTCACATACCAAACGATTTTCATCCGTTTCAAGGCATTTTTTTTTTTGGCATTTGTTATTAGTAGGTACTTTACTCGACATTTCTAACATTTCGCTGGCACTTGCTTCAAATACTGGGATTTTATGCTTTTACGAAAATGGAAATCCGCTTTCATAACTAATCCAACTGACCTTTCAAATTCTAAAATCCCTGTGGTTCTGGTTAATGCGCCTCTGTTATCATATGAATAATGAATTACAGTAAATATACAGATGAAAGTTAAGTTAGAAAGAAAAGTGTATGGTTTTCAACGTGAAATTAAAGTGTAGGTACAGTAAGGGTCAAAAGTGGAGTGACATTGTCACGAAGCAATAGATTGACACTTCTGTTTAACTTACGACCTTCTTCTAATGAGTAATTTCTATACTATAGACACACTCACATTCACATTCTCACATTCGTTTGCAACTGATTATAGTTCATAAATTCAACCATTAGGTTATATGGCATGATAGCCTAGCCGTTCTCATACATCGGAATGTACGTTCATGCGTAGCGAGCCGTGTTCGAACATCACGCGCGGTGATAATTTAAAAAAAATGTTTTTATAATTACCTACTCGAATAATCACGCTATTGAATATACATAGTTCCATATCATGTTCGCCTTGTTCACATAATTCATTAAACTTTATGATTATACCCACAGAAATCTAAATAAATATATTATAAGGTAGACAGATGCAGTTAACTTACGACTTATTCGACGCGACTAAATAGAGCGTTATTTGTTTTTGGTTGGTTGTTATTGTAGATTAGTGACGTGTGTTTAATCTATTAGCGGTGTTGTAGTTCATTTTGAAATGCAAGGGAATTTAAATATTGAGATGAAAGCAGAGGGGCAATTCTCGTAATTTTAAGAATGTACACAGTCTGATCTGTCTCAATCTGTCAAAAAACCTCTAATTTCCCTACATTTTGACAAGTTTTTGACATTTGTTTGTCGCTGAGATGAGACTGCGGCTAGATTTTGAACATTTTAAATTACGAGAATTGGCCTTCAGATATTATCGCGCTGCGTAAAAATGGACTTAATATTATGTCACAGATATTTGATGAAACCGGACTGAGGGTGATTTCAATTTTCAAAATAATTTTGTTTCAAATTGGTAATATTCGTATTTTGCTAGTAGCCTAACAGTCCTCTTGTTAGGGTTCCGTAGGCCAAATGGCAAAAAACAGAACCCTTATGGATTCGTCATATCTGTCTGTCTGTCCGTCCGTATGTCACAGCCACTTTTTTCCGAAACTATAAGAACTATACTGTTGAAACTTGGTAAGTAGATGTATTCTATGAACCGCATTAAGATTTTCACACAAAATTAGAAAAAAAAAAACAATAAATTTTGGGGGTTCCCCATACTTAGAACTGAAACTCAAAATTTTTTTTTCATCAAACCCATACTTACGGTGTCTCTATAGATAGGTCTTCAAAAATGATATTGAGGTTTCTAATATAATTTTTTTCTAAACTGAATGGTTTGCGCGAGAGACACTTCCAAAGTGGTAAAATGTGTCTCCCCCCTGTAACTTCTAAAATAAGAGAATGATAAAACTAAAAAAATATATATGATGTACATTACCATGTAAACTTCCACCGAAAACTTGGTTTGAACGAAATCTAGTAAGTTGGATTCATGCGCCAGCGTTTACCTGATAGCATTGATAATAATGGGGGTTATACAAACAAAGTATTAAGTTATAAATCACAAATTGATTTTAGTAATATTTAAATAATATTGTATCGTATCCGTACTATGGATTATTTTGAGGTTTAGTTTCAATCTTCTTTTCATAATGAAAATGAATACTTAAGGACGCTTTTACATTTTTCTACAAATAACAGTGCTTTTCAGGTACCGTTTTAACGTATAAGCAATCACAAATGTTAACATATCATGGTCTTAATTTAAAGGTAATATATTGATCTCCACATTGGCATCACAAAAATTGTATGACGTCGTACAAAAAATTCTCACAAATACGTTTTTCCCTACTCAATAATCACAGAAAATTTAAAAAATAGGTGTCCGAATAGGTACCAGTTTAGGTATTTTTACAGCATATTTTATCTTCAAAATTATAATAAATTGCGGTATATATAGTCCTTTATAGATTTAGCTAATTGTTTTGTATATAAATGAATATATTTTTCAATTATTAGCTAAAATAAAAACACTTGCAGACTTCTTCATACATTTTGCATTCACGGTTCATCATTCCGCGCTCAGAAGCGCTCGTGGAAGGACGGGTATATCGCTCTCTCGCAAAAAATAAATACGATAAAAGTAATAGAAAAAGATTGTTGTGTGAGTACCGTCGTTGGTTATCATGATCGAAAGGAGTTGATACTTTTGGACTGAAATAAAAGCAAGTACGAGTTTCATACTTAAATTATTTTTATTTTGTAAGTATAAATAAATATTACTATGTTGTGTAAGATCGGGATTTGGATGGGTGGGGTTATGTAGCTGTGGACAAGGTTGAGAAATGGATGGGTTTAAGGAGCTCTTAGTAAGGTTAGGATTTGGATGGCTAAGGTCAACCTGTCGGCGGTGAGGTCTGGAAGTGGATGGGTGGGAAGAGAGTTATGATTTTAACCGGTTTGTATGTAGGTATGTATGTATGACCAATGTGCGGTCAAAACCAAGACTATGACAAAAAGTGGTCATTTCATGGTTTTTGGGGTTGCTAATATCGAAAATGGGGTCAAAACCAAAATCCAAGATGGCGCCGATAAAAATTTTACAACTTTTCGTCATGGGTCTCGTTTTTATGGTTTTTAGGGTCGCTAATAACGGATACAGGATCAAAACCAAAATCCAAAATGGCGCCGACGAAAAATTGACATCTTTTCGTCATGGGTGTCATTTTCACGGTTTTTTGGTTAGCTAATAACGAATATGGGGTCAAAACCAAAATCCAAGATGGCGCCTACGAAATATAGACATCTTTTCGTCATAGGTGTCTTTTTCATGGTTTTTGGGGTCGCTAATAACGGATATAGGATCAAAACCAAAATCCAAAATGGCGCCGACGAAAATTTGACATCTTTTCGTCATGGGTGTCATTTTCACGGTTTTTTGGTTAGCTAATAACGAATATGGGGTCAAAACCAAAATCCAAGATGGCGCCTACGAAAATTAGACATCTTTTCGTCATAGGTGTCTTTTTCATGGTTTTTGGGGTAGCTAATAACGAATATGGGGTCAAAACCAAAATCCAAGATGGCGCCGACAAAAACTTGGCCACTTTTCGTCATGGGTGTCAATTTCGTAAATATGGCATGGTAGATGTCACAAATAGCGTTTGACAAATAAGACAGGCCTTGGCAGCGGAACTTTGTAATTTGTACTTTGTGAGCTCTGCCACCAAGTGTAGCATTTAGTTTTTATGTATAGTCCATTTACAATAGCATTAGAAAGAAGTTAAAAAAGATTATTTTTAATGCACACTTTGTAACAAAAATACAATAAACATTGTTACATTATGATAGACGCCGAATTTATTATGATCTATTTTTACAGCAGCTGTCACACTTAATTGTAACCATTTTAACTATTTATCTTATGAAATTATGTGGCTTTAATTTATTTATATTATATAACTCCAATTTAAAATTACAGTGTCAATGCTAAAAATCTAAAAGAAGCAGGGATGAACAATACTTGGAACGTTATTCGTTTCACTATAATTCTACCGAATTTTATTTTAATTAAGGTGGATGCGCTGCAGTAGCCCGCGAAATCAGACGAATTCGGAGCAATTCTAATTTAAAGGGATGTATTGATGATTTTTAAGGTTAAAATTGTATTATTGCCTACATATTTCTTATTGTTGCGCATCATATTATTTTTATTAAGATACAACCTTACACTGACCTGTAAATTGCAAAAAACGCAAGAAAATTAGAATTTAAGCATCTCCCTTAAAATTGTTTTATCATAACTTTGAAATAAAATGTTTTGCATTCCTGCTTCTACGAGCCTCTTTTTTCTAATGCTATTATAAATGGACTATAGGTTATTTTGTTAATATATTTATCTTTATTTTTTAGATGCCCCGTATTCGGAAATTTGGATATAGACCAAAAAAATCTACAAAAGGAGCAATAAGTTGGTGTACTTTTGTAACATGCCTTTATTAAATATATTATAGATTTTTACTACTTCCGTGTGTTTTAATTTTCATCAAAAATGCTGAGCCACAGTCAAAAAGAAGATCATTCGGGAGTGGAGATTTATTTTACCAAAAATTTTAACTAAATGCCCAGGCTAGTATATCATAACTCATTAGCTCACTATGTAATACTCGTAAAATTTTAGATAATATATTTTATATGTTCCATGTAATAGCAATATCGATGGTCGTTTTTAATCCTTATGAACGGAAATTGTTTTATTTTAAGTACCTACTTATTTCACATAGCGTGCTTTACAAAATGAAAATTAATTTTCTTTTCGGAAGTCGGTGTCGGTATCTATTGTTTTTTGTTTTTCGACACAGGACAGTTTTTTTCATTTTAGTTTTGGTTGGTACCCCATATTGGGTGTTGACATCTGTTTTCCCCCTAAAACCGAAACAGTGATAAAAACTTTCTCACAAAAATTAAAACCGACTTCCAAAAAAAAAAACACCACAAAGTGAAAAATAACTTTGATTTCGGAAGTCGGTGTCTTTGGTTTTGTATTTTCGTTTTCTTGATGATGATACTGATAGTAACAGTTACCAAATGCATTTTCAAAGATCCACGTAATCTTCCAAGGAATCAATTTCAATAAAATAAAATAAAAAAATAATATCAAGGACCAAGATTATATGTGATGTATAAAATCGAGGACTCAATGTGTGCGTACGCGTGATGTTGCTGTGTGCGACTTTAGATACCTAAATTTGAGTTCGTCGAAACCGCAATAAATTCTAATAAATACGATTTGTTAACTTTGACGTCTGAGATAGGCAACTAAAGTTAAAACGAACGCACTGGCAGTATATAAAAAGTAGTGATACTGAGTAATTTAATTGTATTGTGACAAGGAGTTCACACTTTTTTTACTTACGTGGGTAGATTTGCTAGTTGTGATTTCTTAGAGTACCCACACACATTAGTAGTTAAAGCACAATATTATTTTATTACTAAGATACAATATTTTAAGTATAAAGGTCGTAGTTCACTGATTACTTGCTTTACTTCAATAAATGGTTCTTTTTGAGAAAATAAACTGTTTTGACTAGAAGTTTGTTTTTTTTTTAGTCTATAAAATTATAACGATTAAACATTTTGAAATCACTTATAAAACATTTTTATTTTAACCCCGTATTGCACTAGCAATATAATAATGAAAATAAAATAACTATTACATTACGATTTTTGTTTATGAATATATAAAAAATGTATAACAAAATAACCGATAAAGATTATTGTTGGAAAAGAAAACTAAAAGTCCCAACTCGAGATTGTAGCGCAGACCTATGCGTTCATTAATCCAATATGTAAGACTACCTGGACCAGCTATCGGTACTTGATGAATTGATTTTAATTTTAGCATTGGTATGAACCAACCAGGGTCATACGTAATTACGTAGCCTGTGTGCAAAAGCGACAGTATGTTTTTTGTTTCGTTCGACGCCAGCCAGTGTGCGAATTATGAGGTGAGCTTTCTGTGTTGATACATCACTTTATGCACACAGACGTAGGTACGGTTTTTACCGCGCGTTCACAGCAATACAGTCCTTAAGGTGATAATGGATTAATGACCCCTACTTTACTTAGGGAGCTCTTTTATTGGAGTAGCTATCGCAGTCTGTTGTCACCTTCTATTTCAGCTAATATTAAGAAACGATGCGACCAACCATTGTAGGTACACGTTTACCTGAAAGCAATCTGGAGCTGTTCATGTTTTTTGTTCAATTTATACCTTGAAGATATCTTACTTTAAGGTTAAAATGATCTATTTTCCAGTATTTGTCCGAAAAAATATGAATTGTACATAAAATACCAAAATTTTGTATTTCTGCATAAATTATTCTTGATTCTTGAACCCATGTTGGAATGTTAAACAGTATAAAAACGTCGGAACCCCTATTAAAAGCTTTACGAAAGAGAAAAAATATTTACACTTGCAAACGGAAAATTTACTTAAGGATTTGTTTTAAGACTCATATATACCTTCTATTAAGAGATTGTCAGTGTTTGAATATTCTTATCAGCTTTTAGATAAGCAAAACGCAAATGGCTGGACATTAGTTAAAATAAAAGCAGTATTTTGGTACGACCTTCTCAACAGAAATATCATGCATTCGATGCAATTAGTATTACATAACCGGGTATATACCTAATTTAGTTAAATGTAAGCATGTATAATTAAACACACAACCATTATAATAGATAATTGATAAAAATAATTCATTATCATCATCTGCCTAGCCTTTTCCCAACTATGTTGGGGTCGGCTTCCAGTCTAACCGGATGCAGCTGAATACCAGTATTTTACATGGAGCGACTGCCTATCAATTATAAAGTAAATATTATAAGGGTAAATACGCGTCTTCTGGGCACGCTCGTTTCATTGTAGACCTCATCTATCGCTTTCCATCAGGTGAGATCGAGGCCAAGAGGAGACCAATTTCGAATAAAAATAAAAAATGTTGTAGTCCACGTGTATTGGACCTATGTATGTTACTGTGAAAACTTATAAAGTTTCTATAACTTGGTCCTTTGGCTTTAAAGCAACGCTGTTAAATAGGAGCAACCTTTTAGTTTTCCGCATTACTTCCTTTATTCCACTCAAGCTGGTGGAAACAATTAGGTACGTGTAGGTAGTAATTTTGTTACTGCCTATTAAAGAAAGGTTGCACACATATTTGTGCGTGTGCCATTGTGCTAAAATTAACATAAAACCAAATAGTATTTTGGCTAATTTGGTAATCGATGAACGCAGTGTTTCGATGTTTATCTTCTAAGCGTTTTATATTCAAATGTTGTGCATCTTTGTAAATCTTTTTATCCACAAAATATAATATCAAAAGCGTATAAAAATATATTGAGAATATTTTACGGCGTTCCGTCGCGGGCCTCGGCGTATTTATTTATTTATTTTGGCAAACCAACTAAATACACACAAAGACATTCAAAGTACATATCATTTACAAATACAATAGCATTGCATGCATCTAAATTAAAGTTAAGCCTAGCACTTTATTAAAATCTCGCTATACAATAATAATTAGCAAACAGATGGATAACAATGTAATTAAAATGTATCTCTTCGTATGAAGTAAATACAGGGGCGCTTATCGTTGATGCATGAGCTTACGTAAATCATACGATCGAGTACGCAACTGAAAGTCTTATATATTAGAGAAAATATAAGACGGATATTTTGAATCTATCACTCGACCCATTTCTGTCAGAATTATATTGAAAAGTTTGTTCCTTCAACGTAAGAAAAATATGAAATTTCCGGATCGAGCTTATTAAAATCTTTTAAAATTTGCAGAAGAATGCTGAAATTTTACAATATGAAAAATTGAGAAAAGTACCTGAGAGAAAGAAAGCAAAAAAAACTAGAGATGCGCCGAATAGTGGTTTCACCGAATAACCGAATACCGAATAATTTTCGGTTAAGGTCTTACCGAACCGAATATACTGCTGGATAATTCAGTTCCCCGTTTCATAGCTTTGCCGCACACGCACACGCACACGCACACACACACACGCACACGCTAAGTAGATTTCTCTTACTCTCACTAATTATTTTTTTTTTTTTTTTAATTTTCAAAAGTAAGGGTTCCCACTGCTCGTATATAAATACTCTATTATTTCAATTCGGTGGCCAGTTTCGTAGTTGACAATTTGCTAGTGGGATTATTGCAATTAAAAATTACTGTTCTTTTAAGATAATTGATTTTAAGTAACTATTAATGCTAGGTTGTACTCGTATTTGATTACCTATGTTTAATTATATATTTGTTTGAGTACCTTACAATAAACGATTTCTAATAAATATGATTGTTAGAATATGGGATTCCTTTCATTTATTTTCCCATAAAGGCTGATTTACAATTATCAAATTAAACCGAATACATTCAGCATTTCAACCGAATGATTCGGTCGAATACGAATACCTCAAAATTCTGCCGAATACGCCGAATACCGATATAAAACGAATATTCGGCACATCTCTAAAAAAACCCTAGTAACGTTGCAGTTGTAGAAAACCGCTTAGGTACTCGAGATTCAAACTTGATACATTTAGGAAAATATTTTGCTGTTTTGTTTTACCAAACCAAAAGATGCGACAATACCAAAAGTTTCGTTTTCAAAAGGGCATCGAGTCACAGTATCAATGTGTGTATGTATTATGTATGTACCTTTTATTCACATGTACAGCCACAAGAAAAAGTATGTATACACTGGGCTTTATTCAAAAGCGATTTACTCCTTTATTTTTAAATAAAGTTTTATGTTGTTACGAACATAGCATTTTCGAACCCATAGGCTTATGTAATGTGTTGTATTTCAACGATGCATTCGTTATTTCACAAAAAAAATCGCAATTGAAAATTGCCAAGTGTTGACATATTAGTGCTCGTGACTGTACTCACATCTGAAAAAAAAACTTATTTGCTGAAGACAACATGTGATCTCATGACTCGACGGATTTTTTTTTTTTTTTTTGTGTCAGTCAGTCTGCTAAATTGTTAATATAAAAGATAGCCAGTCATCGCACTCTCCTTTTACGGGTTTACGAGGCTTGAGGACATTTCGACTAAGTTTCCTGGGAAAACTGTATTACTTAAGTTGGACACAGTGGTTTCATTTCTGAATAACGGTTTTTACGTTTCTAACTACACCTGAAAGATGCACAAACTGCTGGTGCCTTTGTTCTTGTTTATGTTTTGAATAATGTTTTCTGGACCATCATGTTTTACTAGATATGCATCACTTTTCCCAGTACTTCTAGCAATGGATTCACCACGTCTTCTTTGGAAGTGTATTTTACAGATAACGTTTGTGGAATGTTCACAAAAGAGCTTCAAAAGTCTGTAGTGGTAAACTCGGGCAATCTTAAGGGCTGCTGCATGTCGCAAAATCGAGAGATGAAACGACCGAAAGACAATTATTTAGCGGTCTTGTGGAGCGCGGCGCTCCGTTGCTTGCCATCGTGTATTTTACATACATCTACTTCACAAAAATATCAAAGTCATCATGGCTTAAACCGCCATTTAAAAAACGAGAGTACCATGTACGCACTACGATACGTCAAGATATATATTGCCGGTATAAGCCGACTTCTCATTGTATGAAAAGCATATGCAATGCGAGGTCAGCTAAAACTGGAAAAGTACTTATAGCTTGTTATTTCGTCGTGTGTACCTATACCATCACTAGCTGTTGCCCACGACTTCGTCTGAGTGTATTTTGTATTTCGTCTTTTTATACAGATATCCAGGATAAAAGTAGCTTATGACCTTCTCCAGGTCTCAGGATATCTGTCAAATTTAAGAACGATCAGTAGTTTAGGCGTGAAAAGGTAAAACCAGACAAACAGACAGAGCTCCTTTTACGTTGATGATATTAGTAAGTATGGGTATAAACATATTTGTTCGACAGATTATTCATTCTGAAACAGGACCATTATGAAATATACTTATATTTATTTGTCAGTTGCTGTTTATGATTGAGATGGGATCATAAGTACCTACATGTTGCTTCAGATCAACGTCAAACGACATTTTTAAACAGAAATGTATATATTCCATTTGCCTAGTGACGTATATGTTTGTTTTTGTACATTTCGCGTAATATTCTAAGAAACAGAAGATTGCCAATAAAATTCGGCATGTATTTTTGACTTGCTATCAGCGTTCATTCATTCAAAGTTGGTTTTCTGAGCAACGAACTCAATGTAAGCCGACAAGTTATACAATTCAGTAACATACCCAGTGGAATATTATGAAAAAATTATGTAGGTACCTATATGGTGATAAATAATAATGTACCTAAAATGGGCAACTTTGATTTACATAGGTAAGTACTGTGAAAGGCTAGACGAGCCCTTCAAGGTACCGGGAGGAATAATCAAACTACGGTTTATCTCGTAATGTTCAATAATTATTCCTATAAGATATTTTACGTATATTTTTATATCTTAATTCTTTGGCTTGTCAGAATAATCTCTTCTGAACTTAAATCTTTATGTTTGTCTCGGTCTCTTATACCAATCACTTTTTAACAAACTCGCGGAGGTTGCATCAATTTAGTCTCTACAGTACTTACGAAAAGTAAGAAACAAAAGATTGCCAATAAAATTGGGCGTGTATTTTTGACTTGCTGTCAGCGTTCATTCATTCAAAGTTGCTTTCCTAGACTGTAAAATAATTTTAAACCAATATATGATACAATTCAGCAATCTACCCAGTTGAGTATTATGAGAAAATTATGTATCTAAAAATATACCTAATATGAGCAATGTTAATTTACGTAGGTACTTTCATCATCTGCCTAGCCTTTTCCAACTATGTTGGGGTCGGTCGTACGTAGGTACTTATACAAGAACATAATGAGCAAAGAAATCTCAGTAACAACCAAGTTGTTTTACATAACTAACAAGACGCCTTTTTTTCAGCATCAATTTTCGTCACTGTCCATTATACTACGTGATGAAAAGCCTTGTAAAGTGGAATTCACCTAGATAATTGAATAACCTTTTTCTCTAAAGGTAGAGGACACTATGGTCCATCTAAGTGGCCGTGACAACTTACGATTTACATCTCTAACGTTGGGTTGGAGATTGCCAGCGATCAAAAAAGGTTCATAAGCATAACAACGTGACCGACGAAACTTACGATGTGCTTGACTAAACAGCTTTCAGTTTGACTTTCGGGGTTTTGTTTACCCAAAGAATCATTTACCTAATGGACCGGCAAAACCCCTTCCCGCAATTTGCGCAAGAAATGATGACGTCATAAGCCGCTTTTAGCAGCTTCCATAAGCATATACACAGGCACAGTGTGTAGAGCTTGTCCCGTAAATATTACGAAAAAATCAGCCATTTTTTTTTGGAATTTGTTGTGCCTATTTCATGGTGACGACATGAAATGGAACATTGATCGAATCAGTTTTTTTACTAAACGTACAAACAAAACTTCTCGACGTGTATAAATAGGCTAGGATTCAATCGAATTCCTCAATGTTCTGCGCCCGTCGTAACGTTGATATTCAATTTAGTACACTCGCAATTTATGAGATGGGTTGAACTTGCAATAAGAACGTTATTATTAAGCATCGAAGAGTCAATATTGTTTGTCCTCTGGCAATATTATTATGTACCAAGCGACTTCAATAACAATCTCTACTAACAGCTGAAGTTATTACAAGATCTCATTTTATGCCTAGAAAAGTTGATGTTGGATTTATTGTCAAAAGATGGAAAAACTAATCCTCTACTAAGAGTTTGCTGAATATCACATTTTATTATGGCTAAAATGATGTTTAAAATAATGTCAATAAGGAAAAATTTAAATAAAAGCAGAGTTAATATTAAATTACCTGAGTGGCGTGATAATGGCGCGATGCCTGTCAACCGCGATGGCGGTTAGCGTAAACACGCTGACGTTGACGCTCAACGCTTGCACGAACGGACAGAATGGACACATGAAGTGCGGCAGCAGCCACCGCTGTAACAGCGCGGCTTGGAACTGTCAACAAACAAAACATAATTATATTAATTGACGGCACGGTTGGCGCAGTGGTTAAGCGATTGACTGCTGCGCTGCGTGTCGCGGGTTCGATTCCCGCACGGAACAAATATTTGTATGACCTACATGTATTTGTTCCGAGTCTGGGTGTTTTTCTATCTATATATGTATGTATTTACAAAAAAAAAAAAAATGTATATAAGTAGTTTACCAGCCATCTTGTTACTATAACACAAGCATTAGGTTGCTTAGCTTGGGACTAGATGGCGCTGTGTGAAATGTCCAGGGATATTATTATTATTATTAATACTAGTGACCCGCCCCTGCTTCGCACGGGTGCATCTTCTAAAGTGGCATCATGTCAAAAAAGCTATATCTTAGTTATAATATATTCACATATTATAGGTACATAAACCTTTCGGAATAAAATCGTGCCCCCATCAAAGTGTAGCTTAGAAGAAATAATCGGTCACGCAGACTGACACTAAAAGCGCCTTTATTAATATAGATTAAAATACGGCAAACAATTACGTCTACGTGAATCACATTCATGAACAAAAATGTGTAGCTTTACAAGTAGCGTAGCGAAATTTTGCTTTGGGAAGCTAAATGGCGCAAATAACTGCATTCTAGGCCACGTAGCGTACTCATACCAACGACTTAAAGTGTCTAAAGAAATATACAAATGTCCAGTATTCCTGCAAAAAGATAACGCCATGCTGAAGGAACGAGCTATTATATACAAACATACTAAATTCTGATAGCGCTGCACTGTGAGGCGAGTGCTTAGTTTTTAGGTTTCCGTACCCAAAGGGTCACAATGGGACTCCGCTGTTCGTTTTTTCTGTCACGGAACTGCTTCTTTTGAACCGTAATAGGTATAAAATGAAGTTAAAAGTTAAAGGTCCCTAAGAAACGTGTTTTCTTTTTAATAGTGTTAAATGTTGTGCCGTGGACCCTTCGTGTGCGAGGTCGACTAGCACTTAGCCGCTTTTTTTACCTATGCAAAAACAGTGAAGAAGAAAATCAGCAAGTTTTATTACAGGAAAATACTAACGACCTGGAATGTAACTTATGTAAAACAAATTCTCAGAACAAAATGCCCATTCAAAGTTCATCTTTGAACCTTCCATCAAAGTTTGTGTGAAGAATTCATGTAAATTCCGCTATAATGAAACGGAATGAATATTTACACTGTAGGCGGGACTTCTTAAGTATGATTGCTGTTCTGGATGAGACAATAAGTTACTGTCGCTGACCATTAACTGGCAGCAATTTGTTTTTTTTTTTCGGATAAAATGAAACATAAACTGTCCATTAGTAAATGTAGATAACTTGCAACTATTGACTTCGTAAAAATACTATTAATTACAAACGTATCACGCCATACGATTTTAGATCAGCCAATCGATTCTGTAAAAATCTCACCGTGAAAAGTTAGGTGAAGTGAGCTTAGAGTGAGCAGCCGATCTATTCTGTGAAAATCTCACCGTGAAAAGTTAGGTGAAGTGAGCTTAGAGTGAGCTGTCAATAGTGTCAATCCCTAGTAGTTGGAATGACAGCTCACTTCACGCTCACTTCAACAAAGTTTTCACAGTGGGATGGTTATAGAATCGCACTGCAGAAATAAGAAAACAAGCAAGTATGTCACATATATATTATGTCTATTGTGGCAGGTAGGTTGTAACAAAAGGAAGACCTCAACCCAAACAGCCCGTAGATACGACACTTGCGAGCTGTGTTGCATCACTAAAATTTTACCCAGTATTGTCCACATATTAAAGCTTTGGACACGTGATTGACGCAATTCAGTGTCCGTTTATCTTTATAACGATGCGATATGAAGTGTATAAAAAAATTCTGGGATTTTTGGCTTTATATGAAGCACCAGATTATAGGAATCGCAGGTATATGAAACATTATATTGTTAACATTCATGTTGACAGGTGTTATCAACAACTTAACGTTAAAACCGGGGCCATTCCACGTAGTATTAACTAGGTATATTGTTTGTTTTGCAAATATTAAGCGGATTGGTAAGGATCATAATTGATTACCGAGCTGGCATTGGCACGCTATAGAATACTAAAGCATGGATCCATTACCCAACTGAAGAAGTTTGGGCTGAAAGCCAGGCTACGAGATTGGATTGTATGCAGTTTTTTACTGTAGCAAAAAAATACATTTTTCGCTGGGTAAAAACTGAAACCTAACATTCCAGCCGATCGATTCTGTAAAAATCTCACCGTGAAAAATTAGGTGAAGTGAGCTTAGAGTGAGCTGTCAATAATGTCAATCCCTAGCATTAGTTGGAATGACAGCTCACTCCGCGCTCACTTCACCTAAGTTTTCACGGTGGGATAGTTACAGAATCGCACTGCTGAAGTCAACTAATGGAACTAGCATCTATAAGCTGTCAGGCTAACGTTGAAAGGTGTCGTTTTACAGGTGATTCCATCTTAACGAGGTTTTCAGTGCATTGGCTTGGTTATGAGAAACTTTCTCTACTTACTCATGCAATGTAGCTCGTACCTATACACCTGTGTTACTAGTGTTACTACATAGAACAGTCGACTAAATAAAAGGAAACATGTATCTAAGTGCTTTCCAATGTGAGCCACGCTCAGTATTTTCCACATTTAATATCTTTTTTTTTTTTTTTTTGAGGATGGGAAATCAACAAATGACCCCTCCCGCTCTGGGTGGAGCAGAAGGGAGTATCAGACTCTTACTGACTAAAACCCACCCGTGTTCCTTCCTTAGCCCTTTATGTTCCAGGGCAGCGGTAACCCTTTCGGACGATCCCGCTACCCTGGCAGGCTTCGGCCCTATCGGGCCCATTCAAAGATATCTTGACATATTAATTCCTGCGCTATATATACATACATTGTGCGTTAGTAATATTATAAGGGTCAATTTGTCAATCGTTGAAACACAGAGCTGATTTTTCAATCGACCGATAAATATTCATGGAATAAAATTGACGTCTGGCAGTTTCTGTATGGAAGAACTATCAAAAATTCAAAATGATTCCTCCGATAAAGTTATCTCACGCCAAATAGTTTTATTTGAGGAATAATATTGAATTTTTGACAGTTCTTCCATGCCAATCAGTCAGATGTCAATTTTATTCCACGAACAAAAATTATATGTTGATTGAAAAATCGGCCCTTATTTAAAGATTTTAAATGTCAGTTTGACAAATTTTGCGGAGAAAATATATCAAATCGCCGAATTTATTATTATTCACCGAAAAATTGGCTCAGAATTTGCCCTTAAGCTTTGGTTTCCAAAGAAAGAGGGTACAGAGCGTTTTTTTAACCTTAATGTCAAATACAACCAGTATTTATAAAATGACAGATTTTCATGACAGCCATTAGCTTTCCTAGGAAACCCACGCGTCATAAAAATGATAATGTTTTTATCTATGCTCATGTTTTTAAAACACTTCAACCCATAAAATATTCGGTGGGATAAGAGAATCTGCTCCGATGTCTTTGTGGTGGCACGTAAAATACATTCGTTAAATGTATCGTGAAATGGTTTGAAATAACGCAGGAGAAAGGTCTGGGTTTAAGGTGAGTAGCATTTTGTTAGAAACGTGACAATGGAAGTATTATATTATGCAAAAATATTTTAAAAGATTACCGAACTATTTACCAATTGAGAGGTAAGGGAAATGACGAACAACACAATTTTTCGATTGTAAAAGACGTGCCTAAGGAGAAAATACGCAAATTGCACCTACCTGCTAGCTAAGTACAATAAGGTTTGTTTCTCAACCTAAAATTCCTCCTACTAGCAACTGAAGCTATCGAAGCCTAACTTTATCAATTTGAAAAGAAAACCAAGATTTCAGAACAGTTCGCACTTTAAAATCACACTCGCAAAAATTGGTCGAGTATGGGTGTAAACCCCTTTATTCATAACCGTCGTTTAAAGTTAAGTAGTGATTAGCGACCGTTTAACCATACATTTTGACGTTTGAACGTCACTTAACTCTAATCATTGTGTATAAATAAACCCGCATATTATTATTAAGTGGAAAAGTAAAGTCAATGTCTTGCAATTCAACTTGTATACGCTTGAGTACGAGGCTTTTGTCTACGTTGTATGATGTGCTATGGCTTTTTTTTGTGCAAAATAAACATTTTTTTTTCTTTTTAGAGTTATTCATATTCATACCTACTACTAATTATTTAATGGAAAAGATTAATCTGAATATGGCGAATGTGTTGTGTTAAAAACATGTTAATAAATAAACGAAACTAATCATCATAGCAATCGCCGCCGTAACTCGGATCGTTAAAATATTGATGAACGTATCAGATGAATGCACTGCAGTGAGCTGAATATATTGAAGTACTAGGTACAACATACATCATGCGGCATTACTGCTCTTGGATATCTGTCTACCTATGTCAAAAATTATCATTAAGTCTATAAAGCCTGGGCCGACGCGATAAGAATTAACTGTTCATAAAAAACCACTGGACCCAGTAACAGATACTAAGCTTTCTAAGAATTTCTAAGCTTATGAGGCTTGCCTACTTTTGTAGGGTTGTGTATAGAAGACCTCGTAAGTCGTATAAAGGTCAAGCCATACTTAAAACCTTTTTAAACTTTGCTAATCTGGCGTGTGATTGTTTGCAAACGGTATACTCTGTCCATCAGGTTAACCGTTTTTCGACAGCTGTCTTAGAATGTACATATTCCAGATTACGTAAAAGTCAACTTTATAATGCGTAATAAAATAAATCTATAAACTGCCTTCTCTTATTGAATTTATCTTATTTATGACTTCTTACAGACATAATACCGTACGTGTATCAATCAATATATTGTGTGTTGCTGCAAGCACTAGTTCCATCTGTCAAAGAACGGTTTACCTAATGGGTATAGGCTTCGTCTCGTGCTGATGGTTGAAAGGCATTGTTCACAAGTGAACCATAGCACCATGGAACCCTAATCCAAACATTTGCCGTCAAATTTAAAAATAGTTCAGCAACAATTATTAGATACCAAGATATCAGAAAACGATACCCATATACAAGTATATGCCTATTTTCCTATAAAGGATATATCTAAATACATGTTAATGTACGTTACACCCGTTCCGAACATAAAAACAGATAAGTCAGTGCAATCTATAGCTATACCTAAAGCTTACATAGGATTAGATTACAATAACGAATTATATTTTGAATTAAACTACGACGAATTTAAGAGTTGTGTGCAGAAATATGCTCACTTTATTTGTTTTCCTGGGGCGGTGAAGAACATGCAATTAAGCGAAAATTGCATTGTTGACCAAATCTTCAAAAATCAAACAAATACAAAATGTTTGTCCAAAACGTTTCATATACCGAATAAAGTTATATGGAAACAACTATATATGCAGAATACTTGGTTATTTATAGTGCCCGACTACATTACGACGTCAATTATTTGTGACGGAGAAAGAGAAGAGTTAGAGCTTCGAGGTGTTGGTGTAATTCAAATATCAGATAGTTGTATCATGAAAACGGTTAATAACATACTAAGCGCAAAAAGAACTGTGTCATTACCAATAGTTATGTCGTACTCGAAACAATTAGATTTCACAGTAAATACTCAGAATGTTGCTAACAAATTAGTGAATCTAACTAGGGAGGAAGTAATGGCTGATTCAACAGATAGTTTTCAACATTTAATAAATAAAGAGAATGCATTACAAACCAGTTTAGATAATACTGTATGGACTCAAATCAGCTCTCACACATATTTAACCAGTTTCGTATCATCAATAGTAATATTAGCAATTATATTGTTTATAGCTTGTTATGGTCGACGTATAGTAAGTTGGCTAGCAAACATCGTGCACACACCAAAAGGAGGAGAGTCAGCAAAACCAACCAGTCACCCAGCCAGAGGACAAGGACAGGTTGCAGCAACCCAAAGGCCACCAGACAAACCACCCAGGCAGCTGCAGTCAGCAGTTTCCATGGAACCGACATACAGTCAACCAATACCGAAGGAAGAAAGAAGACCAAAACCAGATTCACGCCGTAACCAAACGGCTAATTTGAGCGAAATCGTTGAATTACAACAGATGTAAGTCATCCTTTGAGAGGGGCCAGAATGTTCACAAGTGAACCATAGCACCATGGAACCCTAATCCAAACATTGCAATGCAGCTAATTTCACCTTAATCGCTAAATCAACGGATTACAACATTTATTGTACAAAGTTCGGATCAGCATCAGCACTTTGTCTGGCCGAGTTACGAGAGATAGCTGCATCAACAACATCACACATGGATGACGGAAGGCACACACACTAAACAAGCATCTATGTGTATTTAGTTTATAATTAGTATATAAGATGTAAACTTTGTAAATAAAATTAGTCACCAAGCTGGAGTCGTGTTTGATTCCTCTCCGTCGAGTTACCCCTCACTGTGGCCAAGACACCTTTAGCCATCAGTACGATCGATCCTGTGAGTCTGTGGGATCGGCAGTGAGATATCCACCTCCTGTGTACATTGCACCTGGTACACTTACCTTGCCTTCCTACCCGCTCCGGTCTGTTGCCTTAGGTCGCTGGTAACAGGCTTTCCTGCCCACACAACAGTACTAGTACGTTGTGTTATGGTTTGTATGTTAGGGCTAGGGCGTTAGGGCTGATAGGGTACTAGGGCTAGTCAGACAGGTAGGCATTGAATTGTAAGAGCTAGGTTGTAGGCGTTAGGGACTTAGGGGTAGGAACTTAGGTCGTTATTGCCTCTATCTAGCCACTCTGTGTTCATAGGGAGCGGCAGTTGTAGCACACTCAATAAACAACTAGCAGCTGTCTGTGTGCACAGGCATCACGAGGATAATATATTATGTAAATGGAAGATTGACAGCATAATATTAATGGATGTTGAACGCTTATTGTTAAATTATAAATTACGTATTTGTTTATAATAGGTAGAGTTTCTCAGGAATAACATAATTTTCTTTAGATACGAAAGGCGCACGTCTCATACTTTGTAAAGAGATATCTACTTTGTTCCATTATGTTCTAACGCTTGCAAGACTGCATTTCCTCTAGAAAGATTCTCTTAATTTACGTTCGTCAAAAGATGCAGACACGCTTTTTTGCAGCTCCGCTTCGTAATGGTTTTTCACATTTACACCACGTAGGTATATCTATCTATATATATAAAATTCAAAGTCCTGACTGACTGACTGATACGCACTGCCTAAACCGCTGGTCCTAGAGACATGAAATTTAGAGTAGGTATCCATTAAGAAAGGGTTTTTCGAAATTCCACCCCTAAGAGGGTGAAATGGGGGGATTTTGTTTGTATGGAAAATCTTATTCCTTGAGTTAATAAACTTGAAACTTGGCACCAATACTAATCTATGTAAATTATGAATTTTGCCATTTTATGTTTTTTTAAACTACCCCCTAAACAGTGGTTGGGGGGTTTCAAAGTTAATATGGAAGAATTTCAGCGCGCGGTCCGATAACTCGAAACTCAGTATTTATACTTAGGATCGAAAGTAAAGAATAATGTGTATCAGGGTTTGTCGAAAATTGCCCCTGACGGGCTGAAAAGTGGTAGTCGATTTTTTTTATTTTTTTCGAAACGTTTTTCTTATTTTAAATCTCTAACTAATATAGTTTAAAAAAAAATTAAATTTTAAAACGGAGTGAATAAGGATGCAGGGGTAATTCGGGACGAAACTTCAAAATGGATTTTAACGTTTAATATAGTTTGTTGCCAGAAAATACTCTAATGTATTAACTGCTTTTTAATTAAAGATTAAGTGTCCTTATTAGCAACAAACTATATTATTTTAAAGTACAAGTCCATTTTAAAGTTTCGTTCCGATTCACCCCTGCATCCCTATTCACCCCGTTTTACCGGTACTTAGTTTTGAAGGCCAGTGTAGAATAGGTATGGCCTGTTCCAAAAGTACCTATCTGATGAAAATGTAAACAAATTGAGGAGTGTGGCTAAGTAACAGGGGCTTGTGGCTAGGTAATAACAGCCGCACGAGTCGATCAATCAGATTATGCTACGCATACCACGGTTGGTCCGTGGATGGGTGACCATCTTCACATACCAAGACCCCTCCGATCCTCGGAAAGCACGTTAAGCCGTTGGTCCCGGCTGTTATTCGCGTATCTTTGAGAGTCGTTATGGGACGTCAGTAGCCCAAAAGTCTGACAACCAGTCATACCAAGGGATATCGTTTTACCCAGTACCACTGGGTTGTGGAGGTCAGATAGGCAGTCGCTCCATGTAAAATACTGGTATTTAGCTGCATCCGGTTAGACTCGAAGCTGACCCCAACTTAGTTGGGAAAAGGCTAAGCATATGAAAATATAAACAAATGGATCAGAAAACGTATCCAGGATGCCTATTTGTAGTGCCACTTAGGTACAAATCAAGTGCTTTGATTTGTTCAACCGGAAATTCTAATTCTAAATCAACTTGAAGATTTTTTTTTAATTACAATTATTATTTGAATATTAATGCTATTCAAACAATAATAGTTGGTAAAAGTAGTGAGAAATAAAGTTGAAAGTTTTTAAATATATGTAGATGAATGTATTACTAAACCCCTTTTGTGAGCAATTGCCTAAGAAATTAACCTGAACGAGATACTTTTGAAACAAATTATCCCTTAAAATGCAATCACATTTCATGCATAATCGTGCATGAAATGTGATCAAGCGTCAGTGTGTGACTTCAAATATACTCTTAACTTTGGAGGTTTAACATGAAGAGCGAAAAGGTATACTCGAGTTCACTCACCCGTGATTGGGTCCCGAAAGAATTTCTTAGGAAAAACTTTGGAATAATCACTTCCGCAGCGCTCCTTACTAACATTTGTTTTCTTATCTGTCTTGTAAGCGAACTGGTCCTTTTTTCTATAGTTAAAATTAACAAAGTTCAATGATAAAGGATTCTGACAAGGATTAGTGAAAACATTTCAGTGTTGCCCATATGTAACAAGCTCACTGTTCTTCTACGAAGCTAGTCACATCAAACGCGGTTGTGCGTCGCGACGAAGAAAAGGAGGCCTCGTTTTATGTTCCACTAAGCTAAACTGATGTAATGATGTACCTACTTATCTATGTACTTCTCCAGTGCCTTTGTAAAGTGACTAGGTACGAGATAATAGGGAGACCGTGTGTTCAGTGTATTACGTCTCAGTGTTACAGGCTAGGATTTGTAGAACATTACGAATACATTAAACGCGAAGTCGCCTTAACAAATAAAGGCGACTAAAGGCAAATAAAGGCGACACACATTTACTTTCGCTCAAGTAGACAAATCTACTTGAGCGAAAGTAAATGTGTGTCGGCTTTTCACGTAACTTTGTCAGTGTTATTACGTACTGAAATTCTAGTATACTTAATCGCGAGTTATAATTTTGTATTGATTCTTTTGTATAACTGAGCTATCCACTGTTTCTGAAAATCATTTATAGGTAAATCAACGGATCCACCTTAAAATTTATTTCGTTGCAATGTAAACACGAAACGGTTAATCGAAAATCATTCATGATGATGGCCACTCGGGACAATTTATGAGTTAATGGCTTTCCCTTCACAATAGGTACTCTTCCCCCTTTTAAATCCAATGAATAATTTGTGGCCATAAAGGTTTGCGGAACATTTGGGCACAATTAATCAACCTGCGTTCCTATCCAATATGCGACTTAATGGAGTTGGTTTAATGGACAATGGAAAAGTTGGTTCTAATAATAATTCTTCATAGGATTATTATTTCATCCAACGTTTAACATACATTTACTCGTAAGTATGTGAATGAAAGAATTGAACAGGTAGACGAAATTACATACATGGATTGGTTTATTCAAGGCTTATCATTTTCATCGGTAAGTATAAATTGTTTTATCTTGCGCTTTTACGTGTGCACATACATTGTGAAACCGCCTACGTCAATGGAACAGCGGTACCTATGTAAAGTATAAGAGCTTTTTGTTAAACGTTATTCCGCCATGGGAAGTAAATGTTTGCACCAAACGGTTTCGAGATTAAATACGTCAGCCTCGTCACATTTACAGTACAGTGAATTAATCTGATACATTCAGACTTATTTTTTTATAAAAATCTCACTAATCACTTATTAGCTACTGTTTAGCTTACCATTTATTTAGCTCTTAATCAATACTTAACTTTTCTTTATTCATAAACGCTAGTTAGCAGGTGATTAATAGCGAAACGAAATAGGGGTGAAATTATGCGTTCGGCACAGATTATAATCAAAATAGGTAGTTGATTAAAAAAAGGCATTATTAGTATAAAGTTGTCAAAACTATGATTTTTTATTCGTCGTATCTTTGGCAGATAAAAGTCGGAAATTACATCAGATAATTTGAATATAAATAAAATAATATATTATGTTTAAATCATTGTGTTTGCGATGGTAGCAATGAAAATAATAAGCTTCAATAATTGGAGTAAACAGGAAAAGGTTGAATTGATACCTAACTTACTAATACGAGTATAAACTGACCAAATTAAAGTTAAAGCAGTAGCCGATAATAGCTATGTATTTTCATGCCCTTTATGCTTGATAACATGAATTTACTCTTTTAGATATGTAAGTGGGTACTTGTGTCTATATTATATTACTTCTTACTGCTTTTGCAACGGGGTTTCGATGTCTTTTAGTACTAATTATTATACCTTTTTACAGATACAAGTTTGACTGCTGCTATGAGAGCCACTATTAATACCTAGCACCAATACTATTCAACCTCGCAAAGACGGCGATGGAGGAGACCATGCTACGTGAAACAGATGAAGAATGAGAGTGGCATGAGTAAAGAATGGCACCCATGTCTTTGGAGGAAGAGTATTGGAAAACAAAAACAATAAATAGAGCAAACATCTAGTTTTATTACGTATCAAAATAAATAATGTCTACAAAATGTCAAGGGCACATGGGATAACAAATTGTATAATCACCATCTGTGATAAGCTTCTTCACGAACTCATTCTCTTCGAACTTCCTTAGCACCTACTGAGCCACCTCATTGAGCTTTCTCTATAAATCCCTTCATCATGTGCACTCGGAGTGAAGAATATGTAATAGAAATATGTAATAACTAGCTTCTGCCCGCGGCTTCGCCCGCGTGGATGTCGGAAATTATCCCACGGGAACGTGCTAACAGGATAAAATGTATGTGCACCAGGATGCCATCTATCTCGCGGGCCCTTTGTGGCTAATTACAATAGAAAACCAATTGTGTCTCATTAATGGTGATTAAGAGGGTACCTATATGATATCTTTACCTAAATACCTACCTAATTAAAAAAATAAATAAACTCAATAACAGAAAATAAAATACCTACCTACCTAAATAAACCTATTTATGACGATAACTAATCTAAACTCAATCATCATCTGCCTAGCCTTTTCCCAACTATGTTCAGGGCCGGCTTCCAGTCTAACCGGATGCAGCTGAATACCAGTATTTTACATGGAGCGACTGCCTATCTGACCTCCACAACCCAGTTATTGGGTAATACGATACCCTTGGTACGACTGGTTGTCAGACTTTCGGGCTTCTGACTACCCGTAACGACTGTCAAAGATCCACGAATGACAGCCGGGACCAACGGCTTAACGTGCTTTCCGAGGCACGGAGGTGTCTCGGTATGTAAAGATGGTCACCCATCCACAGACCGACCGCGGCAAGCGTTGCTTAACCTGACCGATCGACCTGTGCGGCTGTTATTATTTAGCCACGGGCCCCTCAATCTAAACTCAATAAATAAGCAAAATCTCTAAAAACTAATATCTATACGAATGACTATCCTACCTAACAGTATTATAAAATAACCTACGGTCACTACGTACACTATCAAATATACTACCTATACTTTAAAATTAAAATCTATACCTACGACTTATATAAAAATAAACCTAAATAACTCTAAAAAGTAAAAGGAATAAAAATGAACTCCACTGCGTGTGACCTAACCTACGACAAACTTATTATTTGCGGTTGGTACAGTAATCGGATCTAGGGATCGAACCGCAAAATTAAGTTTGTTTTTTATTGTATATACTTTTCCGGGATAAAAAGTACCCAGTGTGGTGCCCAGGATATTAAAGAATAATTATACCAAGTTTCATCGTAATCGAACCGGTAGTTTTTGCGTGATGCCTGAACAAACAGACAGACAGACAGACAGACAGACAGACAAAAATTTTTTAAATCACATTTTTGGGTTCGGTGTCGGTCTAGTAACACCCCCTGCCATTTATTTTTTTGATATTTTCAATGTACAGAATTTTCACTTCTACAGATTTATTATAAGTATAGAATAGATATAGAAGATAGATAAATAAATAAATTCTCGTAGCGGAGTTAAACGAGCTTTGTAGGTCTTCCTTCTTTTACTTCCCTCCGTCGTTTCAAAATTATTCAACTCTTCTACGTCGTTTTGGAAATCCAGTAAAAGATTGTCGAAATCCATATTTACGCTTTACTGGATATTATGAACAGAATAACCTCGAAGTGCAATGATCCTATTAAATCGATCAGCTGATTCAAATAAAATCCGCCATGTTGCCTCTTAGCATCCTCTTATCAGATGTGCATTTGAATTGAGTGATCTTTTTTTATTTCGTGACAAAATGTGACATTTAGTCAAAAATAGTCAAGACTCATAGCCCAAAGTAAAAAAGTTGTCACTCTCAAGGGTCTTTAGTTATTGCCCAAAGTGCGGATCACTCAATTCAGAAATTTTGGAAAAACGGCTATGAGCCAAATCTCAACAAAAACTTACTCTACTGACTAAATTTATATCTCAAAAATTTGTTAACAAATTGTCACAATATTTTTTAAAACCATCAAGGCTTTTAAAGCTAATTCCAGGTATCTATGACAGTATCATTGGATCACTCAGTACAGACACCATTTTGTCTGAGAGATCGTTGTAATAAGGCTCTTTTTTTTTTTTTGAGGATGGGAAATCATCAAATGACCCCTCCCGCTCTGGGTGGAGCAGAAGGGAGTGTCAGACTCTTACTGACTAAAACCCAGCCGTGTTCCTTCCTTAGCCCTTTATGTTCCAGGGCAGCGGTAACCCTTTCGGACAATCCCGCTACCCTTGTAATAAGGCTTAGGTTGACTTTTTCTAAACATCTACTTTTTAACCTAAAATGTATGTTTCGAATATAAATAAAAAATATCATTTTTTGTACAATAAATATCATAACACAAATATCTTTTGTTAAAAACTTGAAGATAAGCTGAGAAGCTGTCAAAATTAAACACCACCAGAGCACTGTTAAGTGCTCTGGTGGTGTTTAATTTTGAGAGCTACTAATCAATTGCTTAGCATCCTCTTAGCGCTAAATAGCTATTATGAATAAGAATTTTACGCTGTTTTGTTTTTCACTTTCGCGTTTATAATATTAGTAGGATTACAATAGGGAAAACATACAGTAGTATAGTATAAGGTTACATTGTTTTCTTACCAATATTCCAGTTCTAACTTTCTTTTAGTGAGCATAAAAATATCCCTTTATGCTTTAAGCTGATAATATAATTATTCGATAATTTCGACACATAAATAGGTCATCATCTGCCTAGCCTTTTCCAAATTATGTTGGGGTCGGCTTCCAGTCTAACCGGACGCAGCTAAATACCGAGTATGTATTTTACATGGTGACTGCCTATCTGACCTCCACAACCCAGGTACTGGGTATTACGATACCCCTTGGTAAGACTGGTTGTCAGACTTTCTTCGTTTCTTTCGTTGGCTAATGACGACCCGTAACGACTGTCAAAGATTCACGAATGACAGCCAGAACCAACGGCTCAACGTGTTTTCTGAGGCACGGAGGGATTTTAGTATATAAAGATGGTCACCCATCCACGGACCAACCGCGGCAAGCGTGGCTTAACCTGATCGATCGACCCATTCGGCTTTTATTACTTAGCCACAAGCCCTTCACATACTTATATAGGTAATTATAACTTTTATTTTATTTTCCAGTTTATTGCTGAAAAGTTCAATGTTCGCCGCTCCTAGAAATATCGTTTTTATAACGCAGACAGGCGCTCAGAAGTGGTTTTTATTTTTTTGCGGAAGCTGACAATGGGTGACGATCTTGCTTTATGCAAGTATCGTGGTCGACTTCCATTATTTTGTATAACAAGATCAAAAGTAACATTATTTAAAGTGTGGGAGTTTCGGTAATTTGTTTACCAACTGGTTTCCTGAAACTCGTTTAGAGACTTGATTAAAATCATTTGAAGTTATAGAGAATTACTGTTTATAAAACAAAGAGGCTGATGCACTTAAAACAACGGTGTATTTCCTTTTTCAACTACCTACTTAGTCTGATAAGCACTAAGTAACAACTACATATTTACTAAAACAATTTTCTAACCCCATATTTGCTACGAGTATCATATAAATTAGCGTCATGTCACGAGTTACTTACTTGAAATGGTACAGCGAATAATCCTATGACTATATCGGCTAAAGCTAAATTGGCGATGTAGCAGTTCGTGACGCTCTGCATTCTCCTCGACGTGGCCACGACCCACATCACAAGGAAGTTGCCAACCACGGCCAGCACCGATATCGAGCCGTACAAAAATGACAGCAACACTATCATACCGGTTGGCACGTCATACAACGTTTCTGTAACAAATACGTTATCATTAAATCTTTTCTTTTCATGGGTAATTGGATCATCTAGCATTGGATTGAAGGTTAATGAAAGCTAGCTGATGTAGGTAGATCTGATAGGTAAAGAAAATATGACTATTGTGTCTATAATAACATCGTTTGTGATCAAATGAGCTGCCAAAATATAATTAAAATAAATATATTTCTTATTGTAAAATGTTTGCTCGGAATCCAGGCTTTGATTTTTTTATTATCTGAAAACAAATTTTCTTTTCGTTTACTTTGTAAACGCTCAAGCTTCAACGTTTTCAAAAGATAGTCTTAATTAGAATTACTCATCATCAAAGACGAGACAAAATCATAGACAATTAGCATCATTTATATTTATAATTCAATTAAATCATCAAATATATTTTATACCAATACCAACAACAGCCTGTAAGTTGGTTAAGTTTAGAAGACTTTTGCAATAACAAATGAGAAATTCATGAAGTGGCTCTTTGACGTCTATTTTGCGAATAATTTTATAAAAGGCAATTGTGCGAAAGTTGTATTAAAACTTGACCTCTTTGTCTATGATGAGAACGACTGGTACGAGCACAACAAGGACAAGTGCCACCTATCTGTTACAAAATAAAGAGTTAGAGTAGAGATTCAATCGGCAGTCAATATGGGACGGTTGACGCCTGATCACGCCTGATTTATCTACCGGGCTCCCGAAATTTATAGCCACGACGATAAACGAGAAAAAACAATCATGGACTCTGTGCTTGCTGTTCAGGTACGTACCGAAGGTGTCATTCGTTCCATTGTGTACTAGGTACTCGTCAATAGTACTGTTCCTTGACCAGTCCGCATCGTCATCTTGTGATGAATTTGTTGTACTGTAACCAAAACAAAACACGTTATAACAAAGGAAACACTGTTTACTCATGTGAGCATTTATTAAAGTAATACTAATTAAATTAAATGACACAGAACCAATATCTTTTCATAGAAACTGATTGTAATCATTATAACAATGAGACCCTTATAGCGCTGTCAAGTCCTTGAAATGTCGGGAAATTAACAGTATCAGATAATGAACAGAGGCGGAAAATGACAATCCTTAAAATCGCTTTTACTTTAATATGTTGGCACTCAGTGTTACGTGTTACATATAATAGGTAACAAACGTATAATAGCGAATTCATTAAAGGAATTGAAGATTTTTATATGGAGCCTGGCATACCTACTGTTGCGCCATTTTGTTTTTTTTTTTTCAAAATGGCGGCCTCACATGAACCCTATATAAATCGATAGCTGACATGACATCAATGCAAACAGAAAACATAATAAGACGAAACTCCGTAAAGTGTCACGTTTTCGAGATTTATTTATTTATTTGCCAGAAACATGGTATGTTATAAGGGTGTTCATAATTGCATAGTGCTATATTAACGTTCAAAGTGGATCACGTGACAGCCATATTTTTTTGATCTTGCGTACATCTTGTTGCTTAGATATTTGATGTTTTTACGGGATTTGGTCTTTTCTGGACAGGTAGGTATGCCACGGACCTTTAAATCCCTTTTCTTCCACGACCTCAGATGATTATTTTCGCTACGAGTTCAAAGTACTTTAATTTTTTAAATATTTAGCAAAAAAAAAACGAAGTTGAGAGCGTACCTACTGATGTTAGATATATTTCGTCGTCTACTTTACATTACGGATACACAATTTATGTAGCAGTTTCATATTAAACTCGAGTAGATTTATTACCTGACGTCAAAATGTTTCTAATACAAAGCACTGAAATATTAGAACAAATGATTTTAAAGTTGTTTCGTAACAAAATGGGCCAGGCTAGAGAGTAATAAATCTTTCCTTTTGTAACTGTGTACATTTTGTGGTTTGGCTGAAAAGTTATTACTTCAGAGATGTAAAGTGCTACTGCCTAGCCCTTTCCCAACTAACGGGTTGGCCATTTAAAATTTGAATCGGCTATAAAAAAAAAACTACTGATTTATTTTTCAAATTTCTGGTTTTATTGGAAAGGTTGAACTTTATCATTTAAGAATAGAACACAATATCATTAATATGACTACTACGACTGGCTCGGCAGTACCCCATCCAATCAAGCCAATTTTTCAGTACATTTTCGATTGTTTCGGCTTGAATCTCTTCAATGGCAACTTCGATTTCATATTTCAACGCTTCAATTGTCTCTGAATGGTTTGCGTAGCATTTATCCGTAATGGTAAACTTAATGGGGCTGCCTCATAATATATTTATGTAATCATTTTGGAACAATAAACAATTTATTTATTTATTTAATTTATTTAATGGTTCCCCACAGAAAATAATCCAAAAGGCTCAAATCACAGCTCCGAGACGGCCAATTGACATCAGCATTTCGGCTGATTATTCGATTTTCAAAAAAAGCGCGCAAAAAGATCGATGGTTACGTTGGCTGTGTGACATGTGGCCCCGTCTTGTTGAAACCAAATGTCGTCCATGTCATTCTCTTCAATTTTTGAAAACAAAAATTCGTTGAGCATAGCACGGTAACGCTCACCGTTGACGGTAACGGCGGCTCCTTGCTCATTTTCGAAGAAAAATGGCCCAATGAGGCTGCCAGACCACAATCCACACCAGTTCCTGAGATCGATGACGAGTTGATGTTGATGGATGTTCTTGCACATTCTGAGCCACAGCAGCAATGTTTTCGGTTGAACGCACTGGACGAGAACGTACACGGGTTGCTTTGTCCAATAACGATCCATTTTCACGAACTCGCTTCACAAATTGACGCACAAACTAAACTGAAGGCAGATCATTTCTCGAAATTTTTCCACGTAAATTTCTTACAGTTTGCGTTAAAGACACTACTTTGGAAGTAACTTTTCCTAATTTTAGTCGAGCGTATAGCGTCCCATTTTGCAAATATCAAACATAAAACTAACTTCCTGTCAAAAAATTAATGTCGTAAGTCAAAGTAATCGATACTTCAAATTTAAAACACTAGATGGCCCACCCTTTATGTTTTGGTCGGCTTCCAGTTTAACTGGATGCAGCTGAATATTTTACATGGAGCAACTGCTTATCTGACCTCTACAACCCAGTCACTGGGTAATACGATACTCCTTGGTAAGACTGGTTGTCAGACTTTCGGGATTCTGACTACACGTAACGACAGTCAAAGATCCATGAATGACAGCCGGGATCAACAGATTAACGTGCTTTCCGAAGCAAAGAGCTCTGTATGTAGAGGGTCACCCATCCACGGAGCAACCGCGGCATGCGTAGCTTAACCTGCTCGATCAAATCGTGCAGCTGTTATTACTTAGCCACGGGCCCTTCAAAGTGCTAAGTATCAACTTATAATGGTAGCAGATTCACGCTAAGAACTGCGACTTCTGGATCGCTATATCGATAAGTATGGCCGTGAATGAATTGAATAAAGGGTAGGTAACAATATAAACTCCTCACTTATTCATCACTCTACTAACACAACTTACAACTTCACATAAACAAATAAAATACACATTAACGATATATTTTAGACGCGTTTCTTATTCAAAGCAGCGCAGTGGTGGTCCAGCGATAACGGCCGCGACTTAAGAGATCATAGGTTCAAACCCAAGCAGCTACTTTACTTTGTGTAAATTATTTCATCACCACTGCTGTCGAAACTGTGAAGGAAAACATTGTTAGGAAAACAGCATGTCAAACCAAAAAATCGAAGGCATGTGACATATACCAACCCGCGCTGGGCCCCCGTGATGGATTATGGCCCACTCCCTCTCACAGAGAGGGGGCGTGTGTCCCACCAGTGGGAGTATTATAGGCTAATTATGCTTGTTATTAAAAGTGAGAAGTGAAACTCTAATTCTAAGAGGCTTTTATAAGAGGCCATGAAAAAAATTAAGATGCCCCACAAAGGCATTCCATAACAGAACATATAAACATATACCAAACAAGAGAATTCGCAATCCCTCAATGGGATGCCATATTAGGAAATGCTGGTCAAACTGTAAATTTACGAGTATCTATACAAACTTTACGTTTAATATCTGTTCCGCTTTTACACCATGGTGGCGACAATTGATTATCTCTCAAGATTAATGCGTTAACATTGTCTGGATATGAAAGTGAGTGATGATGGCCATGCTTTAGTAGGAGTACGTTTAATGAAACATGGACGGCCATACGATATTGGGTAGGTAAGTCTGAAATAAGCTCTCGCTCGACGAATCAATCAATTTTATTAACTTTCAAAGATGATGTAGGGATCAGTCTTTACACGTACGTCCTTTATATTACCTGTTTTAAATATGTGATAGGAATTTTCTTTTATTGTATTGTATTCTGTCAGTTTCTCGTGTCTTTGTTCGCATAAACTTTTACCTCGCCTCACCCTCCTGGGAGTGAAGTTTCGAAAAATCTTTTATAAGAGGATCTCTACGTTGTCTAAGAAACCTACAAGGTATTTGTTCGTATGTTTTATTGTTCCCAAGATGACGCAATGAATGAGATATTAGTATTTCATTATTATTTGGGAAATGAGAACATATATAAATCTTATTTCAGTAACAATAAGGGGAAAGAAAACGAATTAAGAAAATGATTTTTTTTTTACCTTACCATGCAAAGGCATTTAATTTCGAGTCAATCAAGCTGGTGACAGCGCCAGGCTTATTTAATAATGGGTCATGCCAAGCGTGACAAATTATACTGTCTGTCATTCAAAGAACCTTTAACTACACACATCAAAAGTGTCTAGGGATCAAGTACGTTTTAGAGTATCGTCGCAATTGAGGATTATAATTTTAACTGTTTTGGATCGTTATTGATTCTTTTTAGTTAATTTCACTATTTGAATAAAGAATTTTCTTTAAAGGAGATATTTTTTTTGTTCGACGAATAGGCCCACAAAATTGTGACGTCTACTAATGAACCGCATGTTGATTTGTTCCATATGATCTCTAGATTACAGTGGTAGTAACGGAGCACGGAACAAATATTTGTTTTGCCTACAGGTAGTTGTTCCGGGTCTGGCTGTTTGTGTATGTGAGTTTAAATGTTTGTAAACGCACACACGATACAGGAATAATTCCTAGTGTGGAGCAAAGTTTTTAAAAAAGGAAAAAAAAAACTTGCTGGGTAATTGCAACAAAATCCAGCAAGAGTAGCTATAATTTTAGAAATTGATGTTCTAGGTACCTAAATGCACCTGAAAACAATAGATTTGTGTTAGATAATAAGTGTATTAAAACTAATAGTTATTGTTTTCTTTGGTGTGCTATAATCCACTGCAAAATAATGTTCTTTTCCGCAGTAAACAGGCGTACTATGCGTGTGTTGATCGACATAGAATGTAAATATTCCTGTATCCAAATCTCCATAATGAATCAATATTTTCCATACTTTCTTGCATCATAAATACGCACTTTCTCAAACTGCATCAAGATGTTTTGTTTTGACTAAAATAAGCAAATATCCATGCGTACACAAGTAACCGCACAGCTGCAGCAGTCTCGGACAATGTCTTACTGAACAATTGACACGACATCCTTCTGGTGTAAATGCTATATCATCTGAAAAATTCCGTATTCATTATAATCCTTCAATTTACACACATGAAAATAGAAATATCATTTTCATGCATTTCGAAAGAAACTGAAAAAATATAATGAATGAAGTGTTGTTGTCCCTTGACATTTGTCTTTCTGACAGTGTCAGATAGTGATGAGAAGAAATAAAATAAAGGCTCGAATCCATTTTCTCTCTTGAGCCGCCACTTGATATAGCCGCGATTAGATAAATATCACCAATACTGCCACACTAGTTATAGTGTCATTCTTTATTCTATAGTTCAATACGAAGGTAGTTAATAAACCAGGAAATAGATATATTTCCTGTAATAAACCGTCAAAATACTGTGATGTATAGAGTCACAGAATTTTAATAAGAGTAAAAATTCATATTCTGTGAGTTAGTGTTGTCAGATGATCACGTGTAATTTGGCATTAAAATCATCATCGTATCTTCAATGATTCATTATTTATCAGATTGATAGTGGAACTTGAGTAGGAGAAGGCGCTCTTTGCAAAGTCGAACAGGCCAATCCTAGCAGAATGTCACTGACTGTCAATGTCACTGACTTAAACCTCAATTTACCAATATTTAATGGTTGCTGATCTTGCTATAATTCTTTTTTAAGTTTTTTTTTGTATGCGTTTCAAACTTGCGACACTTTTGGGATCTTCTTTTTCGAAATGACATAATCGAGATAATCGAGTGCCTGAACGTTAATGACTGAGTAACATCACTACACGCAAAGTTACAATTCGTTTCACGTTGATTTTTAAACCACTATGCTAGAGTAAGCAAACTTAAAAATGGGATTAAACACAGGAAGAACTGCTGCAGCGTCAATAATACACATTCTTTTATTTAATGAATACCAGATTCGGTTACCATCTCGAATTGTAATTAGGTATATATTTTGTTTTATTTTCTTAAAATTGTTAAAAACGCTTCAATACATCGGTATGAGGCCGAATACAAGACGTAGGTACTTGAGTTTGGAAGACCTCTGGACGCCAAGAACGTTTGAAATTTTGTCAGGAAGTTCATTCATACGGAGCGGGAACAATAATTGTTAGAGCCGGTATTTGGATCAGTGGAAGAACCGATCTCATTTGGATCAGGGGCAACCTCAATGCTCAGATTTATGCGGAGAGGATTGTTTCAGACGTGATCATCCCTTTACGTAGCCGGTTGGGTGATTCGTTTCGACTAATGCACGACAATGCACGTCCACACACGGCTAGAGTCGTAACACGCACTCTTGCCGATGTTCGCATCAACGTTCTGCCGTGGCCTGCTCAATCGCTAGACCGCAACCCAATTGAGCACGCATGGGATATGCTCCAAAGATCTGCCGAGTATGGACACCGTGCATACCCCACAACAACTTATTGACATGTTAGAAAGAACGTGGGCGGCTGTTCCTCAAAGTAATTTTGATGAACTGATTTTAAGCATGCCAAATCGTTGTGATGGTGTGATTTGTGTCAATCTTTACAATAAAAATTTTAAAAATCCTCATTTTTGCCATTCAATTGACGACATTAACTTAGGTTAATTTCCCACAATTTGCAAAAATTGCATATTTTTTTTAATTTTTACAAATATAGGGATAAGTTGTTAACTTAAACATAGGAATTGAAGTAAGAAGCCAGTCTGGAAGACTAGATTTGGAAAATATTAATTGGATATTTTTATAGTTAAATGTAGTACTTGATCCCTAGACGGTTTTGATGTGTGTAAAATATACTTTAATTAACTACACTTTACAGCGCAGCAAAAACAAAACATGAAAAGAAATAAGCAAAGAAATGGTTTATCAATGTCAGTTGCATCAAAAAAGATTTTCATGTCGCGCATATAATCAGGCAGGATAGTATCTTAACAATAAGATCCTAGAATACATATTTGTTGTCGGCAAGCCACTGATACGGCCAGGTGATAACAATGTTGTTTGTGCTACTTCTTATGTTCAGGCATGAACGACTCCCTAATGAGTCGGATAAAGGTCAATGTTACGTGTTTCAGTAGATACTTATGTTTCACGATTAAAACGACTGAAGACTGTAGGTATAACTCAGTATTCAGAGGATTTGTTTTATTTTCTTTAGCGTTTTCTTACTAAAAAGGCAGTAATTTCTTCGAACGGGATAGTTCAGACAGTCCAAGAGCATTCTAGAGGACTCAACTTTGTTATATTGTTCGTTTCCATTCATTTTGAAGACGTTGCCCAGTCAGCGAGATCTTCTAAAGGAAAAGTATAATATTCTCAAAGGATCAGAAGACGATCTAGATATTCCCTCCATTTATTTTATCTTATTGAATGTTAAACATCTGTTGAAAGTCAAGTACCCGGAAAAACATTTTAAATAAGAACGAGATTTGCGAAATAAATGGGCTGTCTCCAAAAATCTTTTCTTATAGCATCAAAAGTAAAAGAATCCGTCCTTATGATCCCGCCTTCCGCCCCTTGGACCAGACACATTGTATAAATGTATATGGAATCTTCTTCAATCCCAGAAAATCAAGGCCAGCAGCTCAGGAAGTGTTTGCCTTACGATTGTCACGTAGTTTGAAAAAGTGTGAGTGGACGTAGCCTTAACGTTTTATTTGCTTGGGTTGGAAGCTAACTGGACCACTTAACCGAAGTCAAACGTTATAGGAAAATTAGAACTAATTCTCCTATGTTTGACTTCGGTTTTTTTTTTGTTGACTACTGTCCGCTGGAATATGATTAATGGGGTAAATGGACTGAAAGTTTCTGTAAGTTATACAGATGAGGTGAACTTTTGAGATGGAGCTCTAAGATAAAAACTGCGACTAGAGGTAGAGGATGGCTGGTAGCAGCTGGATGAGAGTTGCCGAAAATCGAGTTGAATGGCACGTAATAGGAGAGGCCTATGTCCAGCAGTGGACTGCTATAGGCTGATGATGATGAGGTAGAGAAAAATTAACAACGGTATCCTCCGGCAACACCATAATTGCTAAAGCACCTTAATATTATTCAGTAGTAGCTAACTTTTAGCTACTAACCAACATGCTACCACAAAACCTAATAAAAATAGTAATTACTTATCACATAAACTGCATTCTAATTGTTTAACACACTATCAATTTTAATCTGAAACATTTTGAAGGATATTGCTAATCCATTGCTTCATATGTTCGAAAAATTTGTCTGCTCAACAACGTAAATAACGCAATGAATGCTGTTGATCTGTCAATATGAAAGCCATTGCTACTGATAACTAATATTATGGGTAACCCTCGTCTTGAGCTTACCATAAAAAGGTCCCAACCTAATTGATACCGGTGTAAGTCCGTTCAAAGTTATTTTATCTCTGACAACAGCAACCTAACAGCAACCTTATTAAAACGAGAATAAAGATCACAATGATTTTGATACACTTGTCAGTGGCAACAACCCAACAGCGAGTCCCGTACGGTATATTACACGGAATTACCCTTAAACGATATAACTGTCTACAGAAAGCATGGTTCACCGACGAACGGTAATACGAAAAAACTATTAGTCGATACCATTATTTAGCGACAGCACGTTTCGCCGAAAAACGCAACATAGAATGAATGGTTGGCCGATACCAAGATTTGCCGATGTCTTGGTTCGCCGGAACACGCTTGAACTAAAGATAAGATAATGATTTATTTCTCACCACAATATACAAGTACATCAAAAGATCAAGAACAATAAGTACATAATAGTTTAAATAATACTGTGGGAGACTGATGCCTAAGCTAGACGTAAAGCCTGTATTTCAGGATACCAGGTCTCCACCCCTTCAAAAGCAGTTACATTCAAATCGGATTATGCACTCGCACACAAATGCGGTAAGTCCTAGAATCGAAATCTTTTCTCTATTTGCATCGAAAGCACCTTTTCTTACACCGCCGATCCAAAATAATTGTCTTTAGTTTCTCGTTCATACAATTTTGACAGACATCGATTAAATTGCATTAACTGCTATTTCCATGCATTTCTCTTAGTAATTCAATAAAAATAAATGTAAAGAAAATAATAAAACAACATATTTGATTATTTTTATAATTAAATGGTAAATAACAAAAATAAAGGTTGCAACTGCGCAATCATAAGAAACATAATAGAAAACAATCAATTTTGACAAAAAAAAAAAAAATACTACCAGTTATATTATTGATGTTATATTAATGATTTTTGATGTACATGATGTAAGCTAGCCCACCTAAGAAAGCTTCTATACTCATCTCACTCTTTTGGGACAAGTGCTTTTCTAGTCTCTTTTCATATTCAATCCGCGACGAACGACGACGCTTTGGCATTGGCTCAGATGCAGTGATGCGCTCGATTTCGCGAGGTATTCCACTTAGAGCACAGATTTCGCAGTCGGTATGTTTTTGTTCTTTAGCAAACTCCGAAGATATGCCACTTCTTGCGATTTAAAAATGTGTTTTACCACCGGTTATGCCATGATTCCAGAGCATTTTGTGTTTTCGGAATGGAATAAGTGCGATTAGACACTGACCACATAGCTGCTGGGAACAATGGTGGAATTTTGCTCAGAATTAACTTCGTCCCTGGGCCAGATTTTTTTTGTAAATACTCCAGATACATAATACTTATTGAACCATTGTGCCAATCCTTCGGCTTCAGTTGGCTATACTAAGGTTTTTACTTGCTCGAAGGCCTCCGGTATCTCTTCTGGTTCCAAAAATGATAAAGCAAATAAATGTCTGATTTTATGTGCAAATACGAAATCAGTACCATAGCGCTTTGCCAACCCTTCCGCCTGTACTTACATGCCGCCAAAGGCTTTGCGTGAGATAAAACAGACACAGTCTGTGTGCACAGTTTGGAAATTGTCTTTTCACAGCATTTATCACCGCAATTTCGAAATCAGTCAGTATATTTTCGGGAGACATATTAGTATTAAAGGTATTGACCCCATACCTTTTTAATATTTCAAATAATATTATGTAACAGGTTTCAGTCTTGTGCAATAATAGGGCAAACAGTAATGGTAAAAATTTGCTTGTGCCCCGTTCAGTTCCAACTAAAACATGTATTGAATATACTTGAGTAAATGGATTCGGGCATGTCGAAAATGTTCCGTCCATTACCCAGCATTGTGCACTCAATTGTCTTTAGTACAAAATACGACTACGCTCTCACCTTCATTTGTATAGTGACCGATTAAAAACTGTGTGTTTGGTCAAAGTCACAAAGACAGACTTAAATTAAATTTCTTTAAATTCATCAATTGTTTTTGTTCTAACGCGCTAAACTCTCTCTTATTCTATTCCGAAAACACAAAATGCTCTGGAATCATGACATAACCGGTGGAACACACTTTTAAATCGCAAGAAGTGGAATATCTTCAAAACTATTAAGGAGTTTGCTAAAGAACAAAAACATACCGACTGCGAAATCTGTGCTCTAAGTGGAATACCTCGCGAAATCGAGCGCATCACTGCATCTGAGCCAATGCCAAAGCGTCGTCGTTCGTCGCAGATTGAATATGAAAAGAGACTAGAAAAGCACTTGTCCCAAAAGAGTGAGATGAGTATAGAAACTTTTTTAGGTGGGCTAGCTCACATCATGTACATCAAAAATCATTAATATAACATATAACTGGTAGTATTTTTTTTTTTTTGTCAAAATTGATTATTTTCTATTATGTTTCTTATGATTGCGCAGTTTGCAACCCTTATTTTTGTTATTTACCATTTAATTATAAAAATAATCAAATATGCTGTTTTATTATTTTCTTTACATTTATTTTTGTTGAATTACTAAGAGAAATGCATGGAAATAGCAGTAAATGCAATTTAATCGATGTCTGTCAAAATTGTATGAGCGAGAAACTAAAGACAATTATTTTGGATTGGCGGTGTGGCTTTTCTTACACCGGTAAAGGATTCTTTAGTTCAAGCGTGTTCCGGCGAACCAAGACATCGGCAAATCTTGGTATCGGCCAACCATTCATTCTATGTTGCGTTTTTCGGCGAAACGTGCTGTCGCTAAATAATGGTATCGACTAATAGTTTTTTCGTATTACCGTTCGTCGGTGAACCATGCTTTCTGAAGACAGTTATATCGTTCAAGGGTAATTCGATATACCGTACAGGACTCCCCAACGGAGTAGTCAAACTTATTTGAATGAGAATAAAGATCACTGTGATTTGGACAGTGATGCAAAATCAGAAGTAAAATAACTGTGGAAGGACTGTATAGCTCGAGACCAAGTACCTACTTACTATTTTTTATTTATTGCGAAAAGAAATAAAATTGAATGGTCATTGTTTCGTAACAGAATGGGAACATTAATACTTAAACAATAAAGTTACAAAATCTGTTAAAGAAATTTGACAGATTGTAGTAGCTTGATGTGCTGGCTGGCGTCTGTACACAAGTATTTGTTTAATACAATTTTGCAACAAGGAAAAAATGTGGTAGGAAATTAAAATATTTTCATCGTAACCATCAATGTTTCTTATATATCGATGGTTTCTATGGTAAACATATAAGTCAAGATTTGACGTTTCAAAAATATACTACAAAATATCTTTCTTGGAAAATTAATGTCATTAATCAATTACAACCAAGAAATTGTGACAAGAGGCCCTATCAACCTAGCACTAACGCGCGACGTAGGTACGAGTACACGTAACGTACAGCAGTGCGATTCTGTAACCATCTCACTGTGAAAACTTAGTTGAAGTGAGCGTGGAGTGAGCTGTCATTCCAACTAATGCTAGGTATTGACACTATTGACAGCTCCACTCTAAGCTCACTTCACCTAACTTTTCACGGTGAGATTTTTACAGAATCGATCGGCTGTGCTCTTCAAAAGTTAGTTGACATTTTTCTACTTCAGCTGTAATGTCACATTATGACTTAAAATAAAAAAAAAACATAAGGTATTAACTTAATTATTATTTATGATAAGTCATAGATAGTTAAATTAGTCAATAAAAACGTTATAGTGTAAAGTTACACATTTAGAACCAAAATTTTAAATCATAATGTGGTGTCACAGCTGAAGTGGAAAAATATCAGCTAACTTTTGAAAGCCACTGTAAATTCTAAAATACAACTATCCTATAGCATTTTGGTTAAAATTTTTGTAACTAGCTCATTATATATCAGTCATAAAGTCAGAATAAAGTCATAAAACTTAACAGGCATAGTTAATCAATCAATAGCCCTTTTATCCTAAAGCTTTCTTGTGCTAGTTTAATTACTGTTATTTTCTTTCCTGAGTTATATAATAGAGTTCAGTTCAGTTCAGTGTGCCCCTTGGCAAAGGCCTCTTCTGACGATTTCCACAGCTTCCTGTCTTTTGCAACTCTTCTCCAGTTTGGACCAACAGTGGTATTTTGTAAAAATCTCACCGTGAAAACTTAAGTGAAGTGAGCTTAAAGTGAGCTGTCATTTCACCCAGTACTAGGGATTGACACTATTGACAGCTCACTTCACCAAAATTTTCACGGTGTACTTTTTACAGAATAGAACGGCTGTTGTGTGTGATTGAGTTCGTCCTCCCATCTTTTACATAGTAGTCATAGTATCTAAAGATAAATATTATGTGTGAAGTAAGTATTTTTAATTTTGAAATATGTAGTTTGAAACTACAGTACGTTTACTGCGCACGTTCGTGACAGGCCTACAGAATATCAGCAATCATTCTCTGTTCCATTTTAAGTCAAGACCTTTTGCACCTGTTTTATCTACCAGTTTTATTTCTTATTAATGTCTTTTTAATGTGCTGAATGTCTTTATGAAGAAACAAATTAAAGAAATTAAAAGGAAATACCCGCCTTGATATCTGTTTGACGGTTGCTTAAATGAGCATAAAGGCAGGTGCGACGCGATAATGCGACGCGACTTTAAGTAGAACAATGTTCATAAAGTTTTCATAGAAATTGTTCTACTAGAGTCGCGTAGTCGCGCTATCACGTCGGACCTGTCTGCGGGCCTTTACACTTTTTTACTTTACTTTTTTTTTAAACACATTTAAGGTTCGAAAAAACAATTTTACAGCTAAAAATGAACATAACTGAAAAAGTGTATCGTTGGTGCCCGTACTAATGAATGAAAATCATTGTATCACAGACACCAGGAACACTCTTTTAAATAACTGTCAAAGAGATATCAAAGGCACGTATTTAGTAATATCGTTAATTTGTTTCTTCATAATGACATTCAGCACGTTTGCTCGAGCCTTAATAACTGACTGTAAATTACATTTGTCGACAGAATCGTTATCTCTGATGTTCCAGTAAACAGACGTTAACACTGCTAATTGTTGACTGTACCATGTTATCCGATTTTGAATCAAGGATTTTCAAATAATATTGTTTATGGCTTATGTCATACATCCACAAGTATCTACCGAGGTTGTTCCGAAAATATTATGTAAAGTATTTACGTAAGTAGTATTTACTTACCTTAAAAGGTATAACAATAACAACTTGACAATTGATGAAATCTGTAGAAATGGTTGATTTAATTGATAGTGGTTTTCACTTCAACAATATTCCAGTTAACAAGACGTTATAAATAAAGAAGAGATCTTTTGTACATTTTCTTGGAATTCATCGATACAGCTTAAAACTTACCGAACAACATAAATATATTTCCAGTTCAGAATTTAAAAGCATTAAAGTTGGCTCAACATGCCCTATATTTGTGGATGACAAAGGCACACCCCCACTGTGAGCACACAACGGAAAAAATAGTACAACTTCGCTTACTGATCACCGCTCAACGTTTCTTTCGGTTTTCAGCTGAACAACATGAAAATATAACCCAGATTAAAATAAATCCTCAGTAAAGGAAGACTTTTTTTGGATATTATATTTAATTAGCTGCGCCTCGCGGTTTCACCCGCATAAGTTTCGATCCCGTGGGAATATCGCGATAAAAATTTTCCTTTTAATTTTATGTGTTAATCCTAGTTATAAACTATCTGTGTGCCAAATTTCATCTAAATCCATTTAGTAGTTTTGGCGTGAAAGTGTAACAAACTTCCATCCATCCACCCATACAAACTTTCACGTTTATAATATTGTTGTGCGTGTTATGTGTAAGGTCCAGATAAATGATACGCGAAACGGTTTTATACTGAAATTGTTAATATATTTAATCAAAGTTAAATACAATTCTGATTGTGTACTATAGTATGTGTTGACGTAGCAGAGCGATGGTATGTAAGCGACTGGCGAGCACAGCGCTCGAGTTCCTTTACTATATCAAAAATGCGATTCAGCAATCGCGTCGCTAAGGTCGCTACATAATATTAGTAGGATTTAATGTGCGGTGTTAATGATCGCGTTAAAAAGCAGTTATATTTTTCAGGCGTTGAAGTCGTTTAGGACACCTACTAAACGAGCGTTGGTAAAATAAACATGCTTTTTTGTCTCCCTTGTTATCTATCTATATCTTCTATAGGTACTAATAATAAAGTTGAAGATTTTGTTTGTTTACGCGCTAATCTCTGGAATTACCAGTCAGATTCGAAGAATTCTTTTTCCATTTGGTTACCCATTTCTTGAGGAAGGTTACAGGTTATTTAACATCACGCTATGACCCTTAGGAGCCAAGCACAAAGAGAAAAAGTCAGAAAGATCGATAAGCGAAAACGAAGTGACACTGCGGGTAGGTGATGCGATGCAACGCGATGGGTTGGGGGTACAATAAATTTCACGCGGACGAAGTCGCGGGCGGCGGCTAGTTAAGTTATAAATACAATTTGTAACTGAATTTATGCTCATTATGAAAGTAGTTTTTATTACAAAAGTAATTAAAACTACGGTACGTAAATTAGAGTAAAACTTCCGCTGTGCAGTCAAAACAAACCAAAATGGACGAAGTACTAACTACGCTAGGCCCTTATACCCGTGCGACTATGTGCGTGCGTAAACTTGTAATGTGACCACAATTTCCTCCCACAATCAATATAACTAATTAGATAAATAAAAAATGTTTTATACCTAATAGTAGTAATTCAGTGTATGTATTATAATTATAACATAATATTCTAATTGTAATGTTTAGTGGTGTGCGTTAATACCGGGACATATATGTTGTATATCAAAATGTGCCATAATATTATGTTGTCCAGAGAAAATTACTGTTTACGTTATCTTGCTACAAAATATTAGCTTGGTTTAGGTAACCAGTGGGCTTGTTATGAATATTGGGCAGCTCGAGGCCCAATTCCAGCCACATTATATCATACAAACTAGGCGAACTGACAAAATACCATCAGGTACATTTCTAAGTATCAGCTAACATACGGAACTCTGACATTTACATAAAAATTAAACGTTTTTACGTCCCATAAATAGTATTATTAACACACTCAGCGCCAAGCCCCATATGTCAATACCACTAGGCCAGGGCAACATTTTTTGTATACAAAATGTATGGAAAGTGTGCGCGTTAGCGATACACGGCGCTTAGACTGAAATGGTGTTGTGTATCAAAAAGGATACACAAGTGTTTAGACAGTGTGTCCTTATCGCAACAGATACACATGGCGCTGAGCGTGTTAAGAAGACTCTTTCATAGAAGTTGAACCGGAATTGTGAGGTTTTTAGTGTAATTTCGCTAATCGTGAAAATCCGCTGATACGAAATTAATCTTTAGATGGAAGAGATAAAAATATTGCATGTTAAATATCTACCACAATACGAATCATCTGCCTAGCCTATTCCCAACTATGTTGAGGTCGACTTCCAGTCTAACTGGATGCAGCTGAATACCAGTATTTTACATGGAGGGTAATACGATACCCCTTGGTAAGACTGGTTGTCAGACTTTCGGGCCTCTAACTCCCCGTAATGACTGTCAAAGATGCATGAATGACAGCCGGGACAAACGGCTTAACGTGTTTTCCGAGGCACGGAGGGGTCTCGGTATGTAAAAATAGTTACCAATCCACAGACCAACCTCAGCAAGTGTAACTTATCCTGATCGATCGACCTGTGCGGCTGTTTTTATTTAGTCACGGGCCTACCACAATACGAATGAGGAGTTGAATTAAAACCAAAAACTGAAAGCTGAGTGATGAGGGCGAGGCAAACACAACTACTCTAGCGATAAAAACTATTTCCTTGACATTTCCAAGGCTTCGTTTCACGTGAAGTATTTTGTGTAAATAAGGATAAAAGCAGGAAACAATTCCGTTCTTAACCAACAACACTGATGAAGAGATTTCCCGGCTACTCTCAATAGGAGCCAGGGTAAATAAGGATGCTTAATCACGACTCCTCACGCAACTCGATAGTAATTAAATTAAATCTATGAGTACACTTATTCACGTTCTGCTACTGGCTTTGTAACTATGACGTATTAAATTTTGTTTCATTGGTTGTAAACTAATTCATCACCATTCTCCTGCCCTTATCCTAATTTATTTGGGGTCGGCACAGCATGTCTTGTCATACTTCTCTATTAATCAGCATCTCAATAGTTATCCCCTTTCATATTAAAGGCAGGAATTTGAAATAAGTAATTTTCAAGTTATGGAACAACAAACGGATTGTCACACTGAACAAAGTCCAAATTCCATTGCAACCAAAAACTTATTAGGACTTTTTTGTGGTGGACAAATGGTCACTCAAAAATCAACTTAGTCACTCATACTACTGTAACGTAGTTACTCATTTATTTTTTAAATGTATTCTGAGTTAGAATGTAAATTATCTGAGATTATGAGCACTGTTATAGCTACTCGTATATCATCTTTCACACAATTCATCCATCGTTACTTTGGTCTTCTCTGTTATAGCTAATTTTTAGGGTTCCGTATCTCAAAAGGAAAAACGAAACCCTTATAAGATCACTTCGTTATCCGTCTGTCGGTCTGTCTGTCAAGGCCCTTTTCCTCAGGAACGCGTACAGTTATCAAGTTGGAATTAATATCAATTACTCAAGGCTAAAATCCCTTGAAGCAATGAAAAAATTAAACTTCTAAGTCAACCTAATCAAGAGATACGGGCGTTTATGTTCCGTTTACTTCCCGCCGGGTACTTCCCATTGACCTAGAATCATGTAATTTGGCTAGAAGCAATGTCATCTAGCACAATTAAAGGAAAAAATCTGAAAACCGTAAATATGTAGTTAAATCTTGTGAAAAACTATTTACATACCTACGTACGGAGCCCTCGGCGCGAGTCCGAATCGCACTTGACCGGTTTTCCTATATGCTATCTATGCCGTATAAAAAATGTGTGCACTCATAATTCATGTCTATTGTAGCTTTTAGATTGTGTATGCATGCTGGTTCTTTCGTTTGATTATTTTTCTAATAAAATCATATACTAGAAAAAATTATTTTTCTGCTTTGGGAAACATCAATATTTTGGTTCATAAAAATATCAACAGTTCATGAAACTATGTTATGACCTAAATGACTCACACAACCTAAACTAAATGATTTATTTATTTACTTACATCCAATTTATTTCTTGTTGAATCCTGTTTACGTAAAATTGTACAGCTATCATCGCAATACAGAGCTCCGAATTAATTTATGGATATTATTCCCTGATATATTCTCTGTTTGTCATGCATTTAAATTACCTACTCACTTCTGTTTCATAGAGGTATTAATATTACAAATGAGAAACATACAACTAGCAAGTTTGGTGTGTCATTATTGCATTAAGGGAGGTTCAAAAGGCGGCCGTCCATGTAACCTGATTCCATTTATAGTTCTAAATGACTAAAGAATTATTTACTACAGACATTGATTGGACAGTTATTAGAAATATCAAATACATTTTCGATTTGCTCTTTGTTGGTTAAATCTCGTTATTTCATTAAACCTTTGTAGGATCTGCTAATAATTATTATAGAAATTATTGAAGCAAGGTATCAGAGGGGCATTTAAATTAAAATTATACTACGCATTATGTTTGGGATATTTTCGACGAAATCGTTACTCAATACACCACAGACGGATTTTCGCAATTCTTGAGGAAGGCTACTACATCACGCTAGGACCCTTAAGAGCCGAGCAAAAAGAAATAAAGTCGGAAATAACGCTAAGCTAAAACGAAGTAAAGCGCGGACAGACGATGCGATGCGACGGGGTGAGTCGTGGGACCAAGAAATTTCACGCAGACGGACTCGCGGAAACTAGATCTATTATAATTGGTGCATTATCTAATTACATTATCATCAATCGTCTTTATTCGACGTAGAAAATCTCAATTCCAGAGCTTCCAATTGTACTAAAATATAGATACTAAAATGTTAAATGTGAAAACCATCGATCTTACATAACATTAATATACCTATTTTATTTTATTTTATTAGGGAAAACAAACAATTGTACATTTTGTCTTACATCTAAGTATACAATAAAGTGGGTTAACGTACAATCAACAACATCTCCACATATTACTATAAGTATTAATTTACTTACATACAGTACGGAAGAAAGGTAGGGCTTATTTTAATAATGATACTTAATTATTAGGTTTTAAGTGCATTAACTAATTCTTTTTTAAATACATTATGAGCTAACGTAAATATGTCTATTTTAACAAAGTGTTGGTTAAATATTTTGGGTAATCTGTGAAAGAGGCGCCCGTTGACCCGCATTTGTACGACTAGAGGTCGTAGCAAAGAGTGGGTAAGCGCGCGCCTCTCGCCTTATTACAGTTCTGGGCACGATATAAAATATATTATTCACAAGTTCAGGGCAATCAAACTTGTTGTGTATCAGTCCACGGAGCATCATGGTTTGGAGTAACAGACGCCTTGAATGTAGTGTTAGTAGCATAAATTTCTGCAACGACTCCTCGTACGGAAGACGCTCCAAGTGACATATAGACTGCATTGTTTTCAAGTACTTACACTGTATTTTTTCTAATGCTTGATCATATTTTGCATAGTAAGGGTCCCATATCATACACGCGTACTCGACTTGCGGTCGTAATAAAAAGTTGAAAAGATGACTGGACATTTGAAATCTGATGACGATCTCATAACAAAATTGTACATTTGGAAAGCTTTCGCTATTATCTTTTCAATGTGTAAATTAAGGTGAAGTTTGCAATCCAAAAGTACACCCAGATCACAAATTTCAGTTTCTTTAAGAAGGAGTTCGTCGCAGAGGCTATAATCGTAGTTAATTATGTTTCTGTTTTTGGTAAAGTTAACGTATTTACATTTTTCGATGCTTAATTTTAGATTATTTTTGGTACAGTAATTTGACAATGTATTTAAATCGTCTTGAAGAAGATAACAATCGTTAATCGATAAAAATTTCTTAAAAATTTTAAGGTCATCGGCGTATAACAAAAAATTACTGTTTTGAAAGCAGTTACCGATATCATTAATATAAATAATAAATAACAAAGGACCCAAAATTCAACCCTGCGGAACTCCAGATGTCGCCAAAAATGTGTTAGAATGGTACCCATTACTTACTATAGTTTGACTGCGATTACTAATATAAGACTGAAACCAGCGTAATAAATTCCCCCTGATGCCATTATATGAAATTTTATTTAATAGTATTATATGGTCAACTCTATCAAAGGCTTTTTTAAAGTCAGTGTAAATTGTGTCACTTTGGGCTCGAATACCTCACCTATGTCATATACAAGACCAATGTCTTGTATTGTCGTTTATTATTATACATCATACGAGTACCTAACTGTATCTCATTTCTCATGGTACTTGTGCTGAGCCCCCAGAGAGAACGTCTCAATACCAAAAAAGGGTATAAATTATGTGTAGGTATCGTTTGTGTAGGTACCTGCAGTAAGTGAACCGAATGGTGAATATACCTACTCTCTCCCTGTGTTTGTTTCCGTTTATTTTATTTCGTATACCTTTTAAATGGTCAAACTAGTGAGGTTTTATTAGTTAATGTAGTTTAGAATAATTCACAAAATATAGGCTGTGTTCCCAAATTTTTGTCATTTCAACATCTTCAAATCACACTCCAACAAGAAAGACATGTCTGTTTTAAAATAGGTAGGTACGATAAGAAATTGTTAATTACCATTTTCCTCTAATAATATTTAACCAAATATTGTAACTAATATAGCTATACTTAGGGTATAAATACCTCTTATGTTTTTGTTTTCGAAGCAGCATATCACTTTGTCCTAATCGAATTTAAACAGATGTTTAAATTCGAATTTAAAGGTTTTCGTAGTTTAAAGTTTGTCATAGTAATGAAACACTTAACGATTTAGACTCAAATTTAAAGCATTTATTTCAATTAAGCAATTTACAGGCACTTTTGAATTGTTAGAAAGTTGAAGCTAGTTTTCTATTCCGAAACGAAGATCTCTATCGAAAAGAACGAGTAAGAAACTCCAAGGACATCACTCTTTAAATCAAGATATTACAAAATCTTGGGAACATTATTCTTGTTACTTACAAAGTTGTAAAATTGCCTAGCTGTACCTAAACATTTGTTTGTTTAAATTTCCGAGTTATCGTAAAAGCTCGGAGTCATTGTTTTAATCTGGGGCCTATTCAATAAAAACCGACAGGTGACTGGTGACAATCCAACAGTCCGACAATCTTACAAGTTTGTTAATTACTTTTAGTACTTGATGACACAGCACATCTCGTGAAAATGTGTCGATTTTGTAATTTTTTGACAAATAAGTACCTACTATATGGCATTGTCAGTTATAGTACCTACCTAAACAGGGCCCAGGTTGCAGGTTGCAGCCCGGAGTCTGGACTTGTGCCCACTTGAGAGCCACATAGACTTGCCTGTGTATAACATCTGAGGGGCAATTCTCGTAATTTTAAGAACGTCCACAGTCTGAGGGGCAATTCTCGTAATTTTAAGAACGTTCACAGTCTGATCTTAGTCTCAATCTGTCAAAAAACCTCTAATTTCCCTACATTTTGACATTTGTTTGTCGCTGAGATGAGATTGCGGCTATATTTTGAACTTTTTTAATTACGGGAATGGGCTTCAGATCTCAGTCTCAATCTGTCAAAAATACCTCGAATTTCCCTAGATTTTGACAAATTTTTGATATTTGTTTGTCGCCGAGATGAGACTGCGACTAGACTTTGAACGTTTAAAATTACGAGAATTGGCCTTCAGATTTGGGGCTTAAACAAAACAGGTGAAATGTGAGTGTAGATACTTATACACCATTGTCTTCCCGTGAGTGATATGTGATTTTAGATATTTACACTTATCAAGAAAGTATACACAAGTTGGCAAATAGCGTTCCTACTATTAAAGTAATTTAATTTTATAAAAATAATATGATAAAAATTAATATCAAAATTGTAAGTCTTAAGTGCAAAATAAAAATCACAACGGAAGTTCGTCTAAATTCCTGTCCGTTCGCGAGAACCAATATGGCGTTCTCTATTTAAAATTCAGATGTGTACCGCAATGTAATCTCGATTGGGAGCCAAGTTGGCAGAGAAATCATTAACATGAAAAAATCGTTTGAAAAACGAATTTACTGCTACTATGGTTTCAAGAGTTACATTTCCGCCTGAATTGGTGAAGAAACCTTGACCTTGCTGTTTCCAGCGCAGTACTAATCTGCTCTACTTCATAAGCTCGTATTTTAATGGAAAATCAGGCTTGCTTTTGCCGAAATATATTCTACAATGGATTTCAGTCTAAGGAAACACGGCTCGTTAATATAGTATCGTTACTACTCGAAAGAGGAATCTTAACAACATGACAATGGAGGATTCCTATCGAGATTATATATACCTGAACAACTGCGGTCAACTGGTCCCTCACGGCTTTGCAATAAGGGACGAAATGGGGAGTTCGGGCATGGGTCAGATTACATTTATATAATATATAATGGGTACTGGACAACTATTGTTCCACCCCCGCAATTGTAAAAGGACAGGTATTCATGTATACAATGGCACTTATTACCCATTATAACATACACGGCGCTTTAAATGATCGTGTTCCAAATTATAAAGTCATGTTTTGTACATCTCAATAATGCGCTAATTTTAAAATCAACAGTGAAACAAATCTTCCGTACAATACGATACTTTTGTAACAAAGTTTACACGTACACCCAAATTTAATTATAATCTAAATAGGATTTAAGTGTATTGTGTGCAAGTTGGTTTTGATTCATTTAGAAAACAATAGATGCATTTAATTACAAAAGTTTGTGTCGTCTCTCGATCATCACGGTTTTGTTCTGAGGTAGCAGCAGCATCTTGCCTTTTCGTTTACAAAAAAATCCAATAACATAAAAAAGGTACCAACTCGTGATAGGTATATTTTTTCTACTCGATTTACTGCTACCAACGGTTGGACGAGAGACCTAAGGGAGTTGGATTTACGAACCTTTATTAAGCTGCCTTATCTAAAGCCTTATTGCCTTATCACCTAGTTATTTTTAGTCATTGAAAGTACTTGCCTAGTGTCCATTGCGAAGAGCGACGAGGCCACAATTTGGGGCAGAATGGTGGCTGTTGATAACGCCAGTTTTCTTTGTTCTGTATTCACTAAAGCCTCCTTGGCTCTCTGTGCTAACACACACGACACACAACGAGTGCAGAGCTCGATGCCGCTTTACAGCGTGTTTGCAGAACGATTAGCACGCTTGTCCCCGCTCCCAAAGTTGACATTGCGCACTTACTGAATTTTTAACCTTCACGTAGAAGAAATAACTTCTGTAAACTTTGGTTGATATTTGGTATCTCTGCACTTTGATTTACACGTCTGTGCTCACTTAACACAATAAAACTTATTTATCTTCACATATTATTTTACTCTGATCACAACACTTCAACTTTAAATGAGATAGTTGTAACATTAAATAACTAAATGTTAATCACTATTATTGTTTCGTATTTATATCATCATATAGTTATAGTAATTTTAAACTTATTAATACTGTTGTTTACTTACTTATATTAGAAGAGAAAACTTAGCTATGCTATTATGTGAATGATGAAGACACAAAATATTTTAAAATCGATTCGCTACCAATTTCTTACGTCACAAAAAATTACATGTATGTATTTACAAGTTTTCCGTTTAAACAGTCGCGGCGGAAAATCGCGCGAGGGAAAGTTTCAGGAGTTGGCAGCGGAAGCGGCGCGCCTCGTCGCGTATTCGAAGTCGAATGGGCGACGTTGTAGGCGCCCGGCGCGTTCCATTACACTACGTACCGACGTGCCTACCCCTGACTAGCGCTGCTCGTGAAAATGTTATTTGTCAACTTAGCTTGTTGACATATTCATTAACTCGAGTACACGTAGATAGCACCAACATTGATTATACTACTAAATTGTTTGCTTAGCTAATAATAGCGGGAACAATTAAATTGAAAAATGCATTAACTGAAACATTATTTTGTACTTCAGAAATAAAAAAAAGTTAAACGGGTATTTTTTGTCAGTGGCGAATTCAAAATATGAAAATACACTCCACTCCAAACTAAGTCGTTGCAGATTGTTCGAATAAGCACATACAACAGCTAATTTAAATATGCCTCTTCGAATAAATGAATTTGATATTACGCAAATCTAATCTTTTCTTTATGTATTTTTAAACATACAGATTTATTTTGATACAGTTTCAAGACGAATTGTATTTGTACTATGTAGATTGTATTTGTGTGGTATCGTTCCCAGGAGGGGCAGTGTGGTTGTTTCTGTAGTTACAAGGCATTTAATAATTGAAACGGGTATCTTTGATGTTAGTAAGGGATAAGGATATTAGTAAGGATGTTAGATACCTACTTTAGTGCAAGTTGGGGTTAAATTTTAGTGATATCTTGAAGATATTACGCTCCGCAGGTACTATGCAATTAAATATCTCCAAAACACTATTAAAACTTCCTCGTTGGTCTAGTGGTCGCAAGCGCTACTGCTGGGCATGAGGGTTCGATGCCCAGCTCGAGAATGTGTTATTGGGTTTTTCCAGCAGAAATATCTCAGTAACAGTCTGGAGTTTGGATTCAGCCTCCAGACTATGCTCGCCCCATATTGCAAGGGACTTAAACATTACTGGCAAACTGTGGGTGTACTATAGGTATACCTCTGCCTTACCCTACGGGGATAACAGGCGTGATGATATGTTACTACTAAAACTTTCGATAACCTATGTAGAGACAGGTTTATTTTCACACTAAAATAGAATTTAATAAACTAAAACGATAAAGGTATACAATTTATTGGTTACCTTTGAACTTTAAGAGAGATCTTTGAAAGTAGTTAGACGTTTGGCTTCTTTTTACCTCAGGTAAACAGAACTATTGACCTTCTTATCGTTGTACTGTAGAACATAGGTTTTTAGCTTGGTCATAAAATCTAGAAACTGAACTACATATTTCGTTTCTTATCTTAACACTTGTTATGCAGGGTAGCAGGGACATCGACGCCCAAACTGTAACGACGAATTGAGCTTATGATTCTGGACCCCTTAGCGTAGAAATTTTCTGACGGTTATCAAAAAAAAAAATAGTTCCATAGAAAAGTGCAATACGGGTATACCTACGCGGATAAATAGTATGGAACCGATTTTTTTTCCGTGTCATGTTCTAAATCCATGGTAAGGTTGTACGTCGATGTCTCTACCACCCTCTGTTATTAACCCTTTTTTAAATGTAAGCATAACCAGCATCAGAAAAGTGGAGACGAACAGATTCTGGACAAATGATTTTAAAGTCTACGGAAACGATTTCTCAATAGAAACGACACATGTTTCAGAATGGAGTCCCCTCTCCTCAGTATTTTTCCAGTTTTTTATGTCATTATCTTGGACATTATACACTGTTTTTTGACAGCTGTCTTAAAATGTACGTAATATTCTTAATGCTTCATAAAATAAATATATAAATCTTATTGAATTATCTTATTTATGGCTTCTTACAGACATTATAATACCATACGTATATCAATCATTGTATTGTGTGTTGCTGCAATCACTAGTTCCATCTGTCAAAAAACGGTTTACCTAATGGACTGAACGGAATGGATAAATTAAATCTTTCTGCTAACCTGAAGACCAATTCTCGTAATTTAAAACGTGCAAAATCTAGTCGCAGTCTCATCTCGGCGACAAACAAATGTCAAAAACTTGTCAAAATGTAGGGAAATTAGAAGTATTTTTTGACAGATTGAGACTGAGATCGACTGTGAACGTTCTTAAAATTGCGAGAATTGCCCCTCTGGTCAGTGGGAATTGCGAGTTCTGGGTTTCTTTTGACACATGATAACTTTAAACAGTCAGTTCTTCTAAATTATTGTGATGCTGACTGTAACACACGACGCCACATCAAGTTTCCAGTTTATTGTATTTCCAGTATAAGCTGACCTCGCATTGTAAAGGATTTTTGTGAAATGAGAGCCCAGCTTATAATGGAAAGTATAGCTTGATATGTTGTCGTGTGTACAAAACCATTGAGAATTCTGACAAAAGTAAATTTAAAGTTTGTGGTCAATTTCGTGAAGATGGATAATAAAGTCCAGTCATGCCCTCGGGTTTATACATTTGCGATAGCGGCATAACGGATGTGGTTAGGATTATCTGTAGTAAATTCAGAATAGCGTGACAATTTATTTCTTCTCATTTAAACCAGACACAGCCCTGTATTTTTTGTGATATTTTTGGTTCCCAATCTATTCTTCATCTAATTGATCCTTCTAAAAGACTCGAATGAAAGATTTTCGGTTCCTTTATGCTATGAATAAACCTTTTTTTGTTGTTGTTGCTGAATGGGCCCGCTCTTGACCTCGATCACGCCTGATGGAAAACGATGGATGAGGTCTATGATGGAACGGGCGTGCCCAGAAGATGCCTGAATGGGCACGCTCACTTCGTCAACAATGGGTGGTAAGACATAGGTTGGCATTAATTAATACGTTGTAAATACAGTGACGATATCATTGAAAAAAGATCTAAGTGGCGATGACTAAAGTTTTATAGTCCATGCCTGCAAATACAAGGTCATAATTAAATTAGCTAGCGAAACTCTGCAGATGTGATAGGTATCTTTATCTAAACACCATAAAATAAACATATAAAATATTTGCTTTTTTTTGGGTCAGCAACAGTGACGAGAAAATCTGTTGTTTTTATTTTATCGTGTTTAGATATCGATACTACTGTGAAATATAAACACTACTACTACTACTGGCTACTTGTCTGCGTCTGGGCGCCCCTTGCGTGGCTCCGCATCGCTGCCAATGCGGTGAAGGTGTCGGCTGCCTCTGACACCATGGCTTATCCTGCAGTAAAAGCGCAGGCTGGATGGCACGGCACGCCAGCATCAATGATATCATCTGTCGTGTTCTTGATACCGCCGGGGTGCCAGCTGTTTTAAAGCCCAATGGCTTGGCACGCGACGATGGGAAGAGACCAAACGGAATGATCATAATGCCTTAGAAGGTAGGTAGGCCTTTTTTTTTTTTTTCAGCATGGGAAATCGTCAAATGACTCCTCCCGCTCTGGGTGGAGCAGGAGGGAGTGTCAGACTCTTACTGACTAAAACCCACCCGTGTTCCTTTCTTAGCCCTTTATGTTCCAGGGCTGCGGTAACCCTTTCGGACGATCCCGCTACCCTGGATGGTGGGTAGGCCTTTGGTGTGGGATGCAACGTGTGTCGACACCCTTGTGCAATCCCATCTTTCAAGCACGGTGGGCTGTGCTGGGGCGGCTGCTGCAGGTGCGGAAAACCTCAAACAGCGCAAATACTCCAATCTCTTTGGAACGTATATTTTCGAGCAGTTTGGGGTCCGAGTGCACACTTAGCATTTCGAGACATCGCCAAGCGGTTGGTCGACTCTTCACGTGACCAGAGGGCTGGCTTATTTTTTGGCCAAAGAATCAGCATTGCCATACAACGTGGCAATGCTACCAGCCTTTTGGGCACTTTTCCTATTGACAGCGATGCGGACGAATTTCTTGATGTCCTTTGATTATTTCCTCTCCTTTTTATATACTTGTACATATTATTATTTTAAGACTTTTTTAAATTATGTAAATATTTTGTTGATAATCAAACAAAAAAAGTGTTTTTCGAAGTTTAGATATCGTACCCATCTTGTCTGCGGAGTTTCGCTAGCTACTTTAATTTGACCCTTTATAATAAATTAAACAAATTCTAGAATTTATAGCGAATTCATACTTATTTATAGAAGGGTTTCCAAACCAAAAGTCAAAGTAATCTTCTAAATCCATCTAATGCCTGGATAAACTTCGTAATTACGATTGTTAGTTCCACTAAGACATAGTTTCCACGAGTTTTTGTCTCCTCACATAAAAACGAATACTGTTACAAGTTTAAACCGCGTTTCTTGCGTAGTTCCTACTTCTTAAATCAGGTTGTTCAGGTTAATAGATCTTTTACTTTACTTCTTCCGTTGCCCAAAAGTATTTGGAACTGGCTTAGCTTGGCACCACAGTAGCGGTTATTACTTATTCGATCGCGTAGTTCTACTAGTAGGACCAAGGGTATTTTTCTTGTCGATGGTTCTATCAATCGGATCATTGTAAGGTACTTAAGTGAATAAAAGACAATATTTAACTCCCGGTTTTTGTCCTTGTTAGGGCAATGCCTCATAAGTGCGTTGCGTTACGTCGTCGCAACGGATCAACGCATTGTATGCCACACCTGCGTTGCGACGACGCACGACGACATCTTACCTCAGTTAGTCTCTCGTTTGGCTCTCTAACAGTGGAACCACAGAGTACATTTTTATAAGTGGAACACTGTCCGTCATTGCACTGGGAGCTCCGACAGCGCAGCGCATCATTCTCCCACCGCTTCGTCTCTCGTCTGTCGATCCGTTGCAAAACGTTGAAACGTCGCGTGCGACGACGCTACGCTTTAAAGATCTCTGCACATAGGGCGGGGCGCGGCGGGACGGGACGGCGACGCGACGCTGAGCATTTGTAATGTACTAGATATAACGGACGACGCCACACAGAACCGCCCCGCTCGACGCGACGGTAACCGTCGCGCCACACCGCCGCGCCGCCGCCGCGCCGAGCGGGTATACAAGTCAGAAGCGGCGGGGCGGGCGTGGCGGGACGCGAGCGCGTTTTTGAATTTCATGCACCCATTTCCGTTTACATTGTGTTTTCTTAGCTATGGTCGCCGGTCTCAGTTTATAAGTGTATAGTCTATGGTCGCCGGTACCGTATTATTAATATACTCTTAGCCGTTACACCGTTACAAATTACAATAAATTAAAGCAAAATGGTTCATTATTGTGTTACTGCCAATTCTGGCGTGCGTTTGATGTATGTGATCATTCAAATTTTCTTAGCTGCTATTGCGTTTTATGTTGATCAATATGCGGTCAATTTATATTAGGACACTTTTACTTCTAAATCACCATGATTCAAAATTTAATTATTGTAATTTAGTAAATGTATCTTTATTATTATTCGCCAGTCGCATATTGATCAACATATGACTACAAAAGCTAAAAAAAAAAATTTGAATGATCACATAAAAACCAAACTTACTGATCTATACGTACGTAGGTACACATACATTCGTGCCTATCTATAGCCACCTATAGAGCCTTAGTTTCAGTTAAGAACTGCAGATGGCGTTTCGAATCTGGATGCTTCGAAATGGTACAAGAGGGCTCTCTTCTCCCGTATTATTATTATACTCTTTGCTAATGAGGCAGAGCTCTTACCGCACGTCGGCCTGCGCCCACTGGCGACATGGCACGGCAAGAGATTTTTATGCATCGAATAAGGAATATAACTTAAAAGTATGACAATAGAATTTAAATTTCAATGACACAGCATGTCTAACCATACCAAATGAATTTTTATTGAAATTTAAAATTTATTGTCATAAGGTTAAATTCTTATTCGTTGCATTAAAATCCCTTGCTGTGCCGTGCCGCCAGTGAGCGCAGGCTCTATGTATTTCAGGGGGATTTTAATGAAAGAAAGAAAGAAAATACATTTATTTGCGGCAAACATGACGCATAAAAAGAACACAAACACGAAAAAAATAACAAGTTGGAGGAAAACATGCGCCACATCCACGCAAAGCGGCCATCAGTCAGCATAATGCTAAGACACTATACGAGACAGAGCCCCAGCGCTGGTTTTCAGCGACATCCGGCGTTGACGTTATTATGATTCTTTATCGTAAGTACACTGTCAATATCACAGCAAGATATCGACAGTTCATTTTGGCAGACGCAGATGCTCATGTTTAATTTAGTATGATATTGAGATAAACCCCGCTCCATGGAGCTCAGCAACTGATACCAAAAATACTTAAGCCCGTAATCAGGAAAAACCCTTTTGTGTATCTATGGGTTTTGCCCATAGATACACAAAAGGCACTACTGGAGAAGGAAAATTAATTTTCATCCCAATTCCTTACCCCTCATTATTATTCTGATTAATTTTACAACGGAGTTGAAGACAGTAAAGTCAATTCCTTAGGGAGATCCCACCGTTCGTCCAATCATAAAGGTGATTACAATGTAAATCTACTAACTTTCTTTTAAAATCAGTTCCCAGAAACGTTCAATACAATAAACAATTTTCCATTTAGCAATGTTATACGTTTTATAGGATACCCAACTCGGTTGGTGACAAATTGATTGGTTCTAGCCTATCCTAAGGTTAGAACTGCGACACTCCGATACACAAGCCGCGCAGCGATGCGAACATATCGCGGCAACAGCTGGCAAACCGCTACAGCTAAACTCTAACTCTGCCGAGTACAATTTGTTCTGATTCAACGTTGTAAAAAGTTTTGAAACAACGTGTTTTCTTGAAAGGCAATTAAGGTTTTACAATGTTAACAAAATGCTAGTATTTCTCGTAGGTTTTGTATTTTTGACATACCAATAAACTATTCCACGTAAGCTATTAATAGTCTAAACGCGATCGACAAAAAATTCCGATGCAACAAAATTGTTCTACTTACGACATCGACATTCGTGGACGCAATGTGCTTAGCAGGATCAGCTTAGTGTTACCAAGATTTTTCATTTTAATTGATATTTTTGTATGCACGTGTTTCTGTGACAAGTAAACCTATCTTTCTCGTCTTTTTTTTTTAGAAATTATTCCACTTTACCCCACCAGTCTATGCCACCAGTGGGTCAAAGTGGAATGTCCACAGTTTTGTCGTCCTCTGTGTCACATTAAATTGCGGCCGACGAGAATGCGTTCTTGATACCTGTCAGTTTCATAAAAATGTATACGTGTTTTGCGAATTTGATATTTATTAGCTACTATGTAGAATTCGAATCGCACTGACAAGTGTTAGGAACGCATTCTCTCGACTCAAATTACACTCGCATAAACTCTTTTCTCTTAAGTTAACTCTTCCGTTCTTTTTCTCAGTACAGTGCCACTGTTGGATTTAATAAAATATTATGGCGAAAATAAAAACTACTTTACTTAGAAAAACAAAAAGAAACCATTCGTATGAGAGATGATTCTGACAAGCTTAGATAAATTATTTTTTATGTACGCTTGACGCTGACATATAAATAAATATGTCGTAATTCCGTCTTAGTCCCAGCTTTCTTATTTATATTTATTTCTAAGCCGCTTCAAAGTTCTTTGTCCCATTGATGGAGCAATGAGGAACAATCCTCTTTTAGACTATACAAAAGTAAAAAAGTCATTTCCAAAGAAGACAAATTTCATTGAAATCAGTTACTTAAGTTTTGCGAAGATTTGATAAATTTAAGTAGCAGTGGGTATACTTCTCACGGTGGCCGAGGGGACCGAAGATTTCTCGAGTGGCGACTGCGTACCGGAAGGCGCAACGTGGGTAGGGCCGCACAATATTGACCGAGGAACAAGTGAAGGTCGTGGGAATTTGTACGATGCGGGCAGCGCTGGAGCGGTCGGTCCGATGGTGCTCGGGAGAGGCGTATGACCCGTAACCGACTATCAATTTCAATTTAAAGAGAAATAATTATATTTAGTATCCCAAAACTGATACTGTTACAGATTTTCCTTCAACAGGTTGGACATACATTTTTAGAGCAAATATACAAACTTCTAAAAACCTTTAGAAGTTTGCAACTTTGCTGGTACCCGGTTTGAGTAAACTAGCTAATCGGAAGTCTAAAATGTCAAAAAAGCGCCGTTTTCTAAGTAAATCTAAAAATAAATGTTAAACAGTAAGACCAGTCTCCATTTTACATGACCGTTCCTAAAATTAATTTTCATTAAAGTCCAGTTATATGAAGTTGCTCTCAGCGCACTTTATAAAGAGCTATTTGAGAAGGGTCTCGCGTTTCCCCATTTATTACGACGCGTCGCTTGCATGATCCTCGTTCCTTGCAACAAGGGTCGCTGCATATAAGCATTACGGCATATTTTTTTGTTTCAGTTTGTTCATCATTCACAAAAAGACATAATTATCACATAGCCGTCAGTTTCGCATTCTGTACACCAAACCAAGTGACATTGCACAAAAATAATTGCTGGGAAATGACTTATATTTTTGGAGTGAAAATATACCATTTGCGGTCGTGCGCAATGTAACACACGCTAAACATTGTGCTTATGGATGCTTCCAACGATACAGGGGTCGTGAGGGTATTTAAAGTGGTGTTATAACATTAAAAACTTGTTTTCGTAAAAAACCGTCAGTAAAAGTTGAAACTTTGATCTTCAAAATAACAAGAAGGTTCCCGGAGAGTACAAGTGTCTTTTTACATCCATTATTTACCCATTTAATAATTGAGTGCATACGGTGCTGGTTGTAATTTAAGTAACGCTAGTAAGTGGCCGGTATGTTTAGCATTGCCCAATCAATCATCATTATAGAACATGGTTGTAAAATATGTCTTAGTTACCTGCGATGATGCAGATGAGTTTTTAACTAAGCAAACTATTTTAATTTGAATACTACCATCATTTGTAGTCAGGTAAAATATTACTCGGTATTTTTTTTCGAATTTTAGATCTTTTTTTATGTTTACCTTGAGTGAGATACCTGAGATACAGGTTTATTCCTAGTTCAGGCAGAATCCTATGATTATATACCTCTAGTTTAATGCCCTAATATTGTAAATATTTATGTAGGTACCATCAACTATTTCAATAAACAATTTCGATTTCAATGAGGTCACGCCCTTTATGCCTGGAGGCTTTTATTTAGGTAGTGAGTTTTTATTTTTATTTTAATTAATTATTTTTTAGCTTGAGTACGTATAGTTTTTATTATATTTGTTGGTATATTGGCGTGGCTAGCTGACATAATATGGCAAATAATTTAAGCTTCTTGTAATGTTAATTACTGATTATAGGTTCCTAGTATTGTATACATGCAACTATATTCTAACTAAACAGACAGCTGTGCTGCTGAGAAGTTTGTTCCGCCACTTCTTCTTCCCAGCGATAGCACTAGGAAGTGGTGAAGGGCGGGCGTTTTTGGGGGACTGTCTTTTGTAATTTTGACGTTCGAAAAGTGCTGATTCTCAGCCTAATTTGAATAAATGACTTTTGATTTTGATTTAATGGAATGATTAAAATTGTAAGTCTCGAAATTCCTATAGCACACTCTAACCAATATAATCATAGCATAGATAAGGTATTCTAGGCTCCCGAATCTTATTCGAACTAAAAACTAAAATCTTAACCTAATCTTTTTTACAGCCCGTTTATGCCGCAGGCTTTTTTAAAAGCCCTTCTGGGAACGGCCTAGGGCCGCACCATCCTACATTATTTTGATATTTATGGACCTTAAGATTAATTTTATTTTATTTTATTTTATTTTATTTTTTATTGAGAGGAACGGCAAACAGTTACATTATAAGGACTTACAACTAGTTTAACAAAATAGCAATTTGGTTATAAAGTAACCCACAACGCTGTCCACAAGTAGGCATAGAAGTTTAAGAATAAAAATAGCTAATCGCTAGGAACATTAATAGCAGTACATGTGGCAAATACTTAATTAAAAGTTAAACACTATGAAAACAAAAAAAAGAAATTATGTTATGTAAGAAATATTTAAAAAAATAAGAATAGTTTGTTCAAAAATTAAAGAAAATATATAACAAAAATTATACAATATTACTATATTAAGGAGCACTTATTGTGATATCTAATAGGGAATGGCGAATGAGGCTTTTGAATTTACTTATTGTACAATTAAAGATATCTATGTCTACAAAGGTACTGTTATATGTGTCAACCATACGGCGGACAGGTGAGCGCAGGCCTGAGTTAGTTCGGCAAGTGTTCAGAGCGAAGAGAGTACCTGCGCGTACCCGCCGCCTGTGAACGGTTCGAGGTACAGCATAGCAAATCATACTGTTCAGATTTGTACAGTTAAACTTGTTTCTGACAATTTTATATAGTACTGTGGCTTCGAGGTAATTCCTTCTAGAGCTAAGGGGGAGGAGCTTGTACTTGCTGAGTAATTGAGAGTATGATAAGTAGGATTTGTGGCATCTGTAGTGCATAGCACGCAAGAATTTGTACTGTACATTTTCGATCATTTCAGAATATTTTTTGTAGTAAGGATTCCATACGGACACTGAATATTCTAGCTGTGAACGAACAAGCGCTTTATATAAGCATAAATATGACGAGGTTCTCTTGAAGTCAAGGGTGGACCGCATGATAAAACCAAATAGCTGGAAAGCTTTGCTGACGATTTTGTTAATGTGTGAGTCTAAGCACAATTTAGAGTCAAGTGTAACGCCGAGGTCGCGAATTAAATTCAGTTGGGATAGTGGCACGTGACAAAGGCTGTAGGCGAACTTAATAGTATGCTTATTTTTAGTAAACGTAAGGTAGCAGCACTTCGGTAAACTTAGTTTTAATTTGTTTCTGTGGCAGTAGTCTGTAAGTCTATCAAGGTCTTGTTGAAGTAAAATGCAATCATCGGCAGTTTTGGTGGACTGGTAGATCTTCAGGTCATCGGCGTATAATAGAAATTCAGTGTTGCGGAAACAGTTACCTATATCATTAATAAATATGTTAAATAAGAGCGGACCAAGGATGGAGCCTTGTGGGACACCAGATGTGACTTCATAAATACTAGACCTATAACCATTGATTACTACTCTTTGACAGCGGTTCGAAATATACGAAGCAAACCACCGTAGCAAATTGCCACGAATTCCGTTAAAGGCAATTTTATTAAGCAGCAGCTCATGGTCCACCCTGTCAAAGGCCTTGCAAAAATCTGTATAAACAGCGTCTACTTGCAGGCCCTTGTCAAAACTTTCAAATAAGAAGCTGGAGAAAGACAGGAGGTTTGTGGTAGTAGACCGCTGTTTAACGAAGCCGTGTTGTTGTTGTATAATGACATTATGTAAGAATGGGTATATTTCATTATGGACGAGTCTCTCAAAAACCTTTGACAAAGTGGAGAGGATCGAGATTGGACGGTAATTCTCAACATTACCCTTCGACCCACCCTTGTGTACAGGTGTGATGTTTGCGCGCTTCCACTCATTTGGAAATACTCCCTCAGTGACGCACTTATTATAAATTATGACTAACGGTTTGCAGATATAAGAAGCAGTGTAGCGTAGAAAATACGCAGGTATGCCATCAGGTCCTGGTCCTTTGGCAGGATCCAGAGACTTGAGTTCTTTTATGATCTTGTTTTCGTCAAAGCGTAAGCTAGAGATAATATCACAACTTGAGGAAGTTTCCGCGGGTGGTTGCCATTGTGACAGGAGTGGCGACGCAGGTTCATAAACGGAGTGGAAGAAATTTGAAAACATGTCGCAGATTACTTCTGGTTCACTGGATTGCGCGTCTTTGTAGTGAACTTTTGCTGGGATGCACGGCTTGTCTCTTCGGTTTGACACATATGTCCAGAAGTGTTTGGCATTTGTGTGCAGGCTATCTTCCACTGAGTTTATGTACCTAGAAAAGCATTTACCGCACATTTCTCCAAAATAGGCTCTATGTGTTTTGAATACTTCGTAATCCGACATGTTTCCATACCTCTTCCACTTGATCCAGGCCCTCTGTTTCTTTTTAAGTGTGATTATCAAGTGACGCGAGAACCAGACCGGGTATTTGGAAGATCTCGAACAAGTTAAAGGAGTGTGTAACTTGATAATCTGGTCTAGTTTGTCATAGAACAATGTTAAAGCATCTTCAGATTTTCCGTGTGTAAGTTCCGGCCAGTCGGTTCTCTGTATCATGTCATTTATTTTTTCATAGTCGGCTTTGTAGAAATTATATTTTTGTATAGAATTCCTGTCTAGGGGGGGATTTTTAATTCTTATATTTATGTCACAGACAAATGGGGGGTGATAAACGTCAGCAGGTAGCAAGGGAGATGACTCTTTTTGCACACAACAAGGTAAGTTGGATATTAAAAGGTCTAATATTTTGCCTTTGGAGTTAAGTGTGCTGTTATATTGAGAGGCACTTAGGAGGGATATAAAATTATTAAGGTGGTCACAAGACGCAGTTGAACCAGAGCACAAAGGCGAGCTTATCGGGGTATTCAGGGTAGCAGACATATGCCACGTGGCTTCTGGGACATTATAGTCACCGGCTACGCAGAAGTAATCGACGTTAGGATTACACAAAGCTTCATAAAGTGATTCGAAATGCTTTTCATATACCGGTGGGGGAGTCTTAGGAGGTATGTATGCAGCAGCCACGACGTGACGCATTAGTTTTTTGCCACTAGGTATTTCAACAGCAATTTGTTCTATGTAGTTATGCAGTGAGGTAACGCTAGTGGAAGTGTTTAAGTCTATTTCAGAGGGTCGGAGAATTTTCAGTACAGCCACTAGAACACCGCCACCTTCCAGTTTATTAGTGCTAGCCCGATCGCGATCACACCTGTACACAACGTAACGTTGGTCAATGAATTCATTATTATTGAATTCATCTATTAATTAATCTATTAATCTAAATCTTTTGCCTACTAGCCTACTCTATACAATGGCCCTGATTCCCTTGTTCACAAACTAAACTAAATTTAAGTTCTGTGCATCTTTTTCTTTCTATTTCATTAAGAAAAGGACAGAAGATAAAATATTAGTTTAGTCCTGTCAAAATATGATACTCCATAGACAGTTTAGACGTGATTAAAAACATGGCTACTAAAAAATACGTCAATTTACGTCTGGCGCTGACTAATTTGACAGGACTAAACTAATATTTATCTTCTGTCCTTTTCTTAATGAAACAGAAAGAAAAAGATGCACTGAACTTAAATTTAGTTTAGTTTGTGAACAAGAGAATCGGCGCCGATGTAAAATATTACTGATATTATTCTGCCCCACTATTGTCAAAACAGTCGTCGAGGGCCCCAAGTCTGCTATTACAATAGTGTCAGAATGGTCTATCATTGATTTAATAATTGTTGATTTTGACAAGTTTGGTAAGCTACTAACATAATGGCATCATTATGACTTTCCAGTGGTCAACCACTGACGCTCCATTGAAAGAAATGGCATAGAATGGTAATCTCGTACATAATGATAAATGAATGACTGACTTACATAAAACACTTGACTTGTATAAAACACTAATGAATAATATGTAAAAATATATATAAATGAAATCTATACTTATAATAAATCTGTAGAAGTGAAAATTCTGTACATTGAAAATATCAAAAAAATAAATGGCAGGGGGTGTTACTAGACCGACACCGAACCCAAAAATGTGATTACAAAAATTTTTGTCTGTCTGTCTGTCTGTCTGTCTGTTTGTTCAGGCATCACGCAAAAACTACCGGTTCGATTACGATGAAACTTGGTATAATTATTCTTTAATATCCTGGGCACCACACTGGGTACTTTTTATGCCGGAAAAGTATCTTCTAAATAATATAAAACTCAAAGGTGACTGACTGACTGACTGACATAGTGATCTATCAACGCACAGCCCAAACCACTGGAGGGATCGGGCTGAAATTTGGCATGCAGGTAGATGTTATGACGTAGGCATCCGCTAAGAAAGGATTTTGATAAATTCTACCCCCAAGGGGATGAAAGAGGGGATGAATGTTTGTATGAAAAATCTTATTCCTTGAGTTAATAAACTTGAAACTTAGCACGAATACTTATCTAAATAAATTATGAAGATTGTCAGTTTTTTTTTCTTCTAAACTATCCCCTAATAAGGGATTGGGGGGTTTCAAAGTTTTTATGGAAGAAGTTTAGCGCGCAGTCCAGTTGACTCGAAACTCAGTATTTATACCTAATATTGAAAGTAAAGAATAATGTGTATCAGGGTTTTTTGAAAATCTACCCCTGACGGGCTGAAATGGGGTAGTCAATTTTTCAGGGGAGGATTTTACTGCATGGCTTGATTAACTCGAAAATTAGTATAAATAATCTTTGAGTCAAGTTATGAATACAACCCAAACGATTTTTTTTCCGATTCCACCCCTGTGGGGGTGAAAAGCGGGGATACAGTTTATATGAAAAATCTTATTCATTTAGTTAATAAACTTGAAATTTGCCTAAGTAAGTAATAAAGTTTATCATTAAATTATGTTTTTCAAAACTACCCCTCAAAGGGGGATATAGGGGTGTTAAGTTTATGTCGAAGAAATTGAATGTGCGGTCTGAGTAACTCGAAACTCAGTATTGATACTTTTGACAGAAAATAATTAATAATAAATATGTAAAGTTGTCGAAAATTTACCACTAACGGGACAAAAACGGGTAATTCGGTTTTTAAGGGGAGGATTTGAACTTGAAACTGTATGTTACATTTTCACGCCTAAACCACTGAACTTCTGATTTGGCATAGATATAGATGGCATCCTGGGGAAGCACATACTTTTTATCCTGTTAGCACGTTCCCGTGGGATAATTTCCGACATCCACGCGGGCGAAGCCGCGGGCAGAAGCTAGTCTGGGATAAATAAAGTAGTGGTAGTTTTTCGGAAATCATTTCTACTAACGGTTTTTATAATAATGACAATACGACAATGTCATTATGACACAATTTTATTACGAGACCATTGACCGACCAATGATCGCCATTAAGAATTTAGCAGATTACGAACTTTAAGCAAAATAACAATGGGGTGGGAATGGGATCGTGTTGGAATGACGAATTTATAAAAATAGCAGACTTGGGGCGCAGGTCGTCTTTCGGCCATGGCAGCCGGCCAATCTCAACGAAGTCTTCGGCGCAAGAGTTATTATAGTGCACAAGTGTGTGCACTCTCTCCTCTCTCACTCTCATAGTTCGATGGGACGGCATGTAATCGGACACGACCGGACAGACATCAGACGCAGGACCCGGGACACGGGGCCAACACAACAACACCGCCAACTTCCAAACTCCGGGCTAAGAAATTCCTAATGGAAAATCCATTAACACTTTGCCCGACCAGGGAATCGAACCCAGGACCCCGCGCTCAGCAGTCGCGCTTGCGATCACGACACCAACGGGGCAGTCAAAACAGTAGGTACATACCTGCTCACATCGCATGAATTTATTATGTAAGTATTGAAGTTGACATCGTTGTGCACTCACAAATCTATACAAAGCCTTCGAAGACGACAGCTTTGTCTCGCGTTTCATTGTAATAATTTAATCTTGTCTAGCATAGAGAGCCCTTTTGAAATATGTATGTTCATTTGTGAACCAAATTATAGTCCATTAGGGTCTTGATATTAACCCTCTGAATATAGATAACCTTAATTATTGTAATAGGTTTGAAAACGGTGATGTTTATTATGATCAGAAATCCGATATCGCATAGAACTTAAGTTACCTATATAAAGGGCACGCCACGAAAGCGGCGGTAAGACCCCTCTTTGAGGAGTGGCTAGAGAGACGTCACGGCGTTCTCACCTACCGCCTGACGCCGGTCCTCTCCGGACACGGATGTTTCGGGAGGTTCCTGCACATAATCAGGCGGGAGGAGACGCCCGGGTGTCACCACTGTCAGGATCGCCCAGAGGACACGGTGGAGCATACGGTGGAGGTCTGCCCTGCTTGGGCAGAGCACCGCCGTGTCCTCGTAGAGGCGATCGGCAGCGGCGGCGACCTCTCGCGTCCGGCCCTGGTTCAAGCCATGGTCCGAGGCAAGAGGGAGTGGGAGGCAGTCACCTCCTTCTGCGAAGCAGTCATGCTAGCGAAGGAGGTGGCGGGGTGGGCGAGAGAACGCACATTGCGCACCTCACGCCTCAGCCGCCGCGGGAGACGCTCCGGGCGTCGGGAGCCGCGTGACGACTCCCGGCCACCGTAGGCGCGGGCCTGCGGGCGGTGAGTAATGGGTAACTCACCGTCCGATCAGGACCAGGCCCGTGCCGGACGGCGTGTTTGTGTTCCACGCGCGCCTCAAAGAGATGTCAGCATGAGTGACGGGGCCCCATAGGGCCGAAGCCTGCCAGGGTAGCGGGATTGTCCGAAAGGGTTACCGCTGCCCTGGAACATAAAGGGCTAAGGAAGGAACACGGGTACCCACCCGTGTTCCTTCCTTAGCCCGTGATGTTGTGGAGCAGGAGGGAGTGTCAGACTCTTACTGACTAAAGGGTTTTAGTCACCCAGAGCGGGAGTCATTAGATGATTTCCCATCCTCAAAAAAAAAAAAAAAAAGTTACCTATGTAACAGAATACATAATAGTACAACTTATATCTTAAAGAAATGTTGCATGATCGATTTCTTATGAAGAACTAGCGTTTGTTCGCGGTTTCGCCCGCGTGGTGATCAGAAATTATCCCACGGGAAGGTATTACCGGAATAAAAAGTTCTATGTCCTAACCCAGCTTCTGGTCTACTGTGCGCCAAATTTGATCGAAACCCGTTCAAAAAGTAAAAGACAGACAGTTACTTTCGCACATATAACACACATAATATAAAGTATAAACATTATATATAGCACGTAGCACGTAGCAGGCACACTTGTTGCAAGATGTACCCATAGAACCACGGCATGATCGGGGCCAACAAGAAGAAGACCCAGAGGACTCCCACCGGAACGCTGGGTAGACGAACTTAACAAAATTATAGGCAAAGACTGAATGCTCAAAGCTAAAAATAGGAAAACTTGGAGAAAACTGGAGGAGGCCTGTACCTGAAAAGGGGCCATAACCTTATAGAAAAAAGTGTACATTATTATTTAAGTATATATTTTTAAAATGTTTTTTTTTTTAAATAGATTTTTTTTTGGTCATGGAAAGCTGTATTATTATTATGTATATTTTATAGGTATGATGTCCGTTCCAAGAATGTCCACTCAATAAATTTGTAGTGTACTTACCTACTCTTCAGAAAAAGAAAAGTAATTTTGCATAACCTCTTCCCCAATTTCGAAGGTCCTATTCAAATAAACCTATTTTCAAACTTATTACGTAGAAGTTTTGCTACTTTTGATGAAATCTTGGTCATTCAAAGATAGCCTACGACAGCAGCAGATTGATCTACTGATCTGGATGTGTATTGATTAGTTTTGCAGAAATGAGACGCTCCACAGTCAGCAGAATGACTGAACAACCGTTATTCTAAATTGTATTTTTCCATTGGACCTATTAACTACCAAACTCTATAAATATTATGATTAAAAGGCCAGCCTGATGATGTACCAAGTATCCATATTTTGAATAGAGTTCGTTGAAAAAGGAATACTTAATTACTGTGTGAACTCGGCATGTAACGTAGACCAACTTCAAAAGGTCAAACAGCCTTCGCAGTCCTTAGGGATTCAACGATGTAAGATCAACACAACGTCTGAATCTCAAAGAGTTGACAAAATTGTATTTTTCATCTGAATGTCTAATGTTACTAAGCTTTGAAATGTGTTTATTTATTTATTTAGGGCTGATTTTTCAATCGACGGATAATTTTTATTCGTGGAATAAAATGACGTCTGACACTGTTTGTATTGAAGAACTGTCAACTATTATTCCTCGGATAAAATTATCTAGCGTTGGAAAAATCAGCCCTTAGTTTGTTAATTATGTATGTGTACATACTGTGTGCAGAAAAATAGATACACACAAGCTGTTGTTTTTTATCATCGTCAAATTTCAGGAGGCTGTTGTGAAAGACATAAATATTTAGTTATTTAAGTTTGACAGTATTTCAGAATACACCACTTTCAAAGAACAAAATCGCGTTATGGTATCGTATAAGCGGCCGCGTTTTTATGTGTGTGTAATAGGGCAGTTACAGTGCGGTCTCACACAGGCCGCGTTTTAAAATGCGTGTCCCACACATGCCAAATTCCAAAAAAATATAATAAATACCTACTTATTTTATTATTGATTCGTGTCGAGAATCAGTAGCATAGTTATTTCCTTGAATTTGACGAGGATGCAAAACGACACCTTGTATATGACATATACGTGTTGAGTACAAAAGTAGTGTTTATTTCCTAAGACATTTCTTCCAGCAGACTTGCGAAAGGAGAAATGAAAAACAATTGATGAACGAATATTTATTTTTCAAACTGACATGAGAATTAAGTACTTAGTTAATCAAAATCCAAACAGTATTGAAGCCCCTTCAAACAATATTAAACGTGTTATTTATGTAGGTACTCGTATATAAATATTTGTTTAATAAGCCGCCAGAGTTAGTTTATGTATGTTGTCGCTCCTTCATTTCTCCATGTCATAATATTTATGGGTTCAGAGGGGCTTGGACCTTCGCAGTCAAGTAAGGGTCGACACTATAATGTGATTAGAGTTAATGTAGTTTAAGGGTCATAAAGAACGGCAGTTAACACTTAATAGTTAATACAATAAGTAGCAGCATACGCCCATCGATGTGAATAGCGGTCGTTGGGAGGCCCATGTTCTGCAGTGGACGTTTACGGCGTGATAATAAAAGGTTATGATAGACAGGACGTTTTTATACCTACAATGTTTAAAATTGTATTGTGGCTGTCTGTCTGCGTGTATGAGAGATTAGATCACGCACAGGGATACAACACTATCAGGTAATTAGATAAGAAAATGTAGATGATTACACCAAGAAAGTATTTTATGAAATCCATCGTACTAAATGAGAAGTTGAAGTTTGTATGCATTGCAGATGAAGTCCCGGTCATCACCATCAGCTAGATAAAGTCAAGATACTTATCGTTACGTGTCGCTGTGTTGCATTATAATTGTGCAATTAATTGCAACAATTGTTGCTATTAAATATATGCGCAGACAACATTATCTATGCAGTTCCTTAGTCATAATTTTAGTACTTTCAAAAAATGTCTTTGGTTAAAATAAATCCTTGATAGGAGTGGCATTTACTATGCACCCTGAATATGTTAACGGTAGTAAAAATCCCCTTAACGTAGTCGACAGTCACTTGTTCTTCCCATTATCGCTTTTTTTTTGTTTTGGGCCATTCCTGGGAACCTATTGGTGAAAGTGTTAACTTCATTTGAGGTTTTTTACGAAAAAAAGGTTTGGATGTTATAATTTAACTTGAAATACTTCCATGATCCCTGTATCGTTGCATGCACCAATAAGCGCGATGTATTGAGCGCGTTACATTGAGCACTACCGTAAACAGAGAATCTTCACACCGAAAATAAAAGTCGTTTCCCAGCAATTATTTTTGCACAAAGTTACTCTGTTTGATGTACATAATGTGTGATGACGGCTTCGTGATGGATCTTTTTACACCCTGTATATTATGACAGCATAAGCTAGCTCTAATTAATAAATTGTCTGATATAAAATTGTGTTTATATCTGTAATTTTGAGTGAAAGGTCCTGTGTGTCCTGTGAAATAATCTGTGATACCTAATACTAATACTAAAACTAAAAAAGATAATGCAATGGAACAAATGCAATCAACCTACGAGTATATCTACCTTAATACTTTTACATCGATAAACTTATTTGCATTGTTTATCATAGTATAAATAGTATATAAGTTAGGTTTTATCCCAACGTATACATTAAGTTCACATTGTAAATATTCGTATGCCACTAGTAGCGGCAGATGTGTCGAACTTATCCATATGTACCAACCAACAATCCGGTCTATTGTCCGATTGCATTATTTCAAGATAATTTTATTTTCAATGTTTTTATTGGTTGTTGTTAGATAGACCTAAAAAAAATATACATGTCGGAGATGGTCTGTCTGTCTCTCGTTAACATCAGGCATAATTTAATTACTGTGGGCGTACTATGGGTAGTGTTGGTTATAGCACAATAGAAAAACGGTTTGCAATTCAAATCAGATTACAATTTACGAACAAGTTAGCCACACTAGCCAATTACACACTATAGGTACTCAACTCAACGATTCCGAAAGTCAAACGAATGACTCCGACATACATATATTATCATAGAGTGGCATTTTACCTTACTAAAACCACCCTGGTGGTCACCACACATGGAAGAACCTCTCAAAAGACCGATCCAAAACCCTACACTGCAACACCGGTTAGAGCACATCCTGGGAGGAGACTTTAAAGGGGTCTCCCCGAAACCTGCTGACTACTCTGTGCCATCTTTCCTGAGGTCATCATAAGTACCTACAGAAAAGCATCGAAATAGATAAGGAGGGACATTTTAACACCAATAAAGTCGGGTATCTATCTTACATATAACAGGCACAAAATAAATAGTTTATGTGATTGGTTTTTCAATTCATTGAACAATTCTACGTCCCCAATTCCGCTATGGTTTCGTCGGCCCTACTGCACGTGGACAGCGGACGCAATCAATTCAGCTAACTGGTTAATTGTGTATCACTGATGAAATAAAAAACAGCGCAATACAACATGTGCTCAATATGAAAAGGATTATATTTTATTTCACAAAATACTAGCTCTGCTTCACACTGGAACGTTCCTCAATAAATCGTACAAACTAAGTATAATAAAACCACCCCAGACGCCATCAAGCAGTTATAGTGTTCTGAGCGAATACTATCTAGGTTATTTACTACCTTCAAATTGATGTTGGTACTAACGCATTCTAAACAACGGAACATAACCTGATGCCACTGAAGTTACGGGTGCGATGCCAGTCAGTGAATACAGAATTCGTAACAAGGTTGGTTTTAAGCAACCAGTAATAATTCGGCATGTCTCATTTAGAGCTGTATCCACTAACTTAGCGTGGGCAGATCGGCTCTATACTGGGCATTATATTCCATACTCCATATTCACCTGCGGAGTAACAAAGCGCCATTCCAGTTATTCGCAGGCGGATGGCATCTGGTGGATGTTAGGCGATGGAGTTGGTTTCGTGTATGCACTTTCTGTTCACACCTCCAGAAATTCGCAGGACTATAGCCAACCGCATCGAGAGGGCGAAGCCATAGAATGACCCACGCCACTCTATGCACAACATTAATTCAGTGTCACAGAGGCTTAAAAGCCACAAAAATTTCCTTGGGTACGTGAGTCCAGTCAACGGCAACCCCTCCACGGAAAGATGTGATCTTTGGAGAGAACAGCTTAAACCACAGCTTAGCTTTGATCTCTTTATAAAACCATCAGAGAGTCTTTCATCTGGGCATAAGTTACCGTGGCCTAATAAACCTTAAATAGTCTTCGTACCCAAGTAGGCCCGCCCCAACAAGGACAACCTCCACAAGTGAGGGTTCATGGAAGGCTCAGACCTCCGGTGTGTAAGCGGTGTCTCTCCAAAGACAATGGCTCACCTCCCATCTAGCACCGCTTGCCCTGTCACCTGCACACGTGAGGACTTAATGACCGCGTCAGCGAATTGTATCCGCGTTGCTGAATTTTAAGCCAAACAAATTTAAAAAACTATGTTTATTTATTTCCCATTTTTTTCGGTGACGAATACGTGATCGTCGTATTCATGTCACTTTTTGTTCGGTGACGAATGCGTGATCGTCGTGTTCATGACACGTTTTGTTCGGTGACGAATGCGTGATCGTCGTATTCATGACACTTTTCGTTTGGTGACGAATGCGTGATCGTCGTATTCATGACACTTTTCGTTTGGTGACGAATGCGTGATCGTCGTATTCATGACACTTTTTGTTCGGTGACGAATGTGTGATCGGGCCGACAGAGGACGCCTTCTAATTGATGATCGCTTTTGGTTAGGACGCGACCTTACGCATATACCATCATTTAAAAGTATAAATTAATAGTACATTACGATATGGACTACTTAAATCACAGAAAAATGTGACCTAAGTGCGGGTTTAGGTCACACAGAGTTATTATAGTATTTTATGAGTGCCTAATCCCATAAAGTAAAGAAGTCGAACTAATCTAATTACGACGCCTGACAACAAACAAAAGAAATAGATAAATATGGAAATACGTTTGTATAAAACTAAGCTACAAAAGACTTACAAATATAGGTACTAATCCAAGAAAATATTACAACAACTAGCGACTTACCACGTAAGTGTACCTAACTTACCGCGCGGGCTTGCCAAAAATATGAAACTTTATGAAATGAATTTTTTTTTTCTGGATATCGGAATCACTTTTACACGTCGCATAAAAAAAATCGAAATAGCGAAACAAACTCCGGGGTCAAAGTCTCTGTTAAAGTCCAGACATAATCTTGGTCAGGTCATGTGATGATCATGTAGATTAGTGTCTTGAATGATCTTACAGACACTAAAATGAGACACTAACACTATTTTAAGAGTTGTCTCAAAGACTAAGTACATGCGTGAGGTAGAAGTGTACCTGTCCGTATTACACCCACATTTCGCCAGTTATGTTTCAGTTCATGTAACAGGGGGCGAGCCTATTGTCATGTAAATCCAAGCTCCGGGCTACAAGCAAGAAATTCCTCATACAAAAACCGAATAACACTTCGCTCGTCCTGGTAATCGAACCGGTAAAGTTACAATCACAAGCAAGCATTTTTTTTTTTTTTGAGGATGGGAAATCATCAAATGACTCCTCCCGCTCTGGGTGGAGCAGGAGGGAGTGTCAGACTCTTACTGACTAAAACCCACCCGTGTTCCTTCCTTAGCCCTTTATGTTCCAGGGCAGCGGTAACCCTTTCGGACAATCCCGCTACGGCAAGCATGAGGTCCTGCCTCATGCTTGCTTGTGATTGTAACTTTACTCCGTGTTTATAAAATAAAGAGGTAGAAGTTAGCACCCACAACTGTAGCGACGTAATTGTAACAACAGCTTTCCAAAGCCGTTCCATAGTTTGCATACCTACGGGAATATTCAGGCCGCAATTTCAAAGCATTTAATAAAATTGTGCAATGTTACATAAAGAACAAAACTACACTTCTGTAATACGTGAAACAAAAGCAAGTCATTCCATTGTTGTAGTTCTCCCCTTTCGTTCGGAGTGAATAACACAATGAACATCAAATTGCTGCAAATAATTATTGGGGTAACTCTGAAGATAAAAGGTAATGATTTTTTTTATTTTTAATTCCCAATTAGATTTTTAGAATAATTATATTTTGATGCTAAAAAGGTAAGAAAAGAATTCGGATAAACGTAATAAATGTTCTGTACCTAAGCAGATTGCAACTAGGATTAATGAAATCCATAATTATAAAACGTTCAGCAAACAATACCTCCTACTCCCTAAAAAATTATAAGCTTTTAATTTAAACACCAAAATATCCCTTTACTAATAATATGAAGTCCAGTTAACAAAGTCTGTATTGGAAATATTCCAATATTATGTTTGTAGAAGCTTTTGATGAAGCGCCTGTCTATTTACGTTGACGCAAAGTTATGTAAACGCATTAAATAACTAATAGCTTTAATACTAAACGGTATTTTGATATAAACCATACTTAGATACCTATTTGATTAATTTTCTTTGCTATTTTATTTATTAAGTGTACATAAATACTTTTTTTTTTTTAATAAAAATTGATGATTTAAAAAAAAAAAATTTTTTTTATTAACTTCAGTTGTTCACAAACACTTATCTATACACTATGCAGCGTTACAACAAAGGAAAAGTGGTTTCGATGAACTCTAGCACCCAAAGTAAGATTTAACTCGTGTTAAGGGGCCAGCGTCCTCGCCTATAATTTGAAACATAGTATCAGTGGTTGTAGGACGAGCACAGTATATTATTATTATGATAACGACTACTAGTAAATGCATAGATGTGGTCTATTAAAGTACCTATGTATATGTATTGAGAAAAAGATAAATATGGTAAAAAACTTGCGTTTTTGTAATCCTGTATAAATATAATTATAAATATATGACTTTATTACCTACATTAGGTTAAGCGATTTACTCATTTTATACGTAAACTACAACGTAACTACTGCGTAATTTGTTTGGAAAATTTAGGCGGTCACCACGAATAAACGCTTTTTCTTTCTTTCTTTTCTACAAATAGTTCGTCCGCGTGAAATTTCTCGTTCCCCCGCCCCACTGCGTCGCATCGCATCGCCTGCCCGCGCTATTACTTCATTTTCATTTTCTTCATTGATGTTAAATAGCCTATAGCCTTATTTAAGAATTTGGCTGTCAAATAAATAATTATTTTTTCAAATCCGACTGGTAATTTCAGGGAAAAAGAAATAAAGTCAGAAAGAACGTTTAGTGAAAACGAAGTAGGTACTAACGCGGGGCAGGCGTGCGATGTGACGGAGTAGAATTTGGACAAAAGCATATACAATCTGTCACAAAAAAAGTCCATCCATATTCTGTTTTAAATTTTCGTGTTCATATTTACAAAAAAACGTTTTGTTACTGTTAGTTTTCATAAATTCACAGAAATCTGACTGGAAACATACCTATACCGTGCGATGTGCCACTTTCATGTTATCTATATTTTTAGTACAACCAAAACCATCGATAGTTTCTGACACACCTTCCGCTTCATTCATGCGTGCTGACGTGCCCTCCAAACATTGATATACGACTTTACTTTTTTATACACTTTTCCCATTTTATAGAGGAGCAATATCGATGATTTATTTGGAAAAATATACAGGGTGGCATCGACGCGCAAACAGAAACCATGAATTCAGTAACCTCTAGCGACTTCTCTTGCGACAGTTATAGTAAAAAATATCTGCTGTGTCAGAAATGTACAATACTTACGCGGTCAAAATGTATGAAAGAGCAAATTTTTTTTCTTTAACCTGTGAGAATTTTCAACACCTGCGTTTTTCGTCGGTTTCAGAATTATGTTCTATTGAATACGATGTCCCTGCTACCCTGTATAGGTTTTTGTGTTGGGAATATCAGGTGTTCGCACCTAGGATGATACTACTAAGTTGCCGCTTTTGTAAACTTATCGTAGTTTGTACTGAGTTTGATTTAAAATGTCGGAAAACCCTATCATGCTTTTACACCAGCACTCAGGCCCGTGGGATATTTGCGTAATACACACAAAAACCTCCTTTAATTTTGACAGTTTAGCAACGTTTGTTGTGTTATTTACGTTATTGAGCAGATGATTTTTTGAAACCTATGACATTTTTTTTAAAGGTTAACCTTTAAAAAAAATGTCCGTTACTTACGTTTACTAATATCAACAGATTTTTAATTATTAAATAAGAGTAAAATTGCTTGTCAGAATACGCTACCTCGCATTACGCTGAATGTATAAATAAGTTTTTAATAAAATTTTACCGTGCGGTTTTATAACTATTTCCATTTAAAATGAATAGTATGACGGCTTGCAAAATATGATTATAAGATTGCAAAGAGTATCAATATATACAGCCTTTTCAGATATTTTACCTCTGACAGCAACCTTATAACTATCAGAATAAAGTTCACAATGATGCAAAATCAGTGATAAAATAACTTGAGTATATATACTTAGAAAGTGTTTTCAGAGCTAGATTGAAAAGGCTGTCTCTGCAGAAACTAATAGCAATATCCATGATTGCAAACGTTTGCGTACGACTGTTAATATTCTCAATAAGATTGTGAAGTTCCTACACTAAACACACCGTCAAAGGAAGCTTCGTCTCTCGTAAACATTCGCAAGACGCGATTCCAAATCTCTGCAGAAACTAATAGCAATATCCATTATTGCAAACGTTTGCGTACGACTGTTAATATTCTCAATAAGATTGTGAAGTTCCTACACTAAACACACCATCAAAGGAAGCTTCGTCTCTCGTAAACATTCGCAAGACGCGATTCCAAATCTCTGCAGAAACTAATAGCAATATCCATGATTGCAAACGTTTGCGTACGACTGTTAATATTCTCAATAAGATTGTGAAGTTCCTACACTAAACACACCGTCAAAGGAAGCTTTGTCTCTCGTAAACATTCGCAAGACGCGATTCCAAATCTCTGCAGAAACTAATAGCAATATCCATGATTGCAAACGTTTGCGTACGACTGTTAATATTCTCAATAAGATTATGAAGTTCCTACACTAAACACACCGTCAAAGGAAGCTTCGTCTCTCGTAAACCTTCGCAAGACGCGATTCCATCTGAGTCAGAACTAATAGCTTAGAAAGCCAAGTTAAGCTAATTGAACCATCCCTAGTTCATCACCTACCTAGCTTTTCCCGACTATGTTGGAGTTTGCTTCCAGTGCAGCTAACTTCTAACCGGCGGATGCAGCTAAATACCTATTCATATTCATTTATTGACGTGTAAAAGTGTTTGTACAAACCTACTTACAGAAATAAAATCATTTTGCTTAACCTTGAAGATCGACCCGTTCGGTTGTTATTATTTAACCGCAATCTCTAGTTTACCATACTAAAAGTTTAGTTCATAAATGAACTAAACTTTTTATATGGAAACCTCTCGAAATGTGAAACTCGTGAAGTAACAACCTGATTAATAGGGTGCAGTTAATTACCTTCTGCTTCTTTGTTTGTTTTCCATTTTAAGTATAATGGCAAAGATTTCATGTAGAAATCGAGAAGATACGCAACTTTTCATAAAAAAAACATAAGCTAGTCATATCATCATATCGTCTAATGATGTCTTTCTACATTTTATTATTTATTTAAACTTTTCGCACACAAAAGCAATGCATGCATGCAAAGGTGCAATGGTGCATACTATTTACTATAAAATAATAATTCACACACTCACACAGACATACATTTTCCCACATATTTAATTCCAACCCTCGGATCACGTCAGCTAGCTAATAAACGTGTTTAATAAAAACCGGCCAAGTGTGAGTCGTCCGACTCACACTTGGCCGGTTTTTCACGCACAATGAAGGGTTTCGTAGTTGGGATAAGTTTATCCCAAGAACAAACTTAACATTGTCGTTGAAAAACATTTTCTCCCACACATTCCAACTGCAAATGTAAGTTGGTCGACTATTACTCGTAAACTTGTAAACCCTATTAAGCTGTGATAGTCTTCCTTGTAACTTCATTATATACTGCCCTGATTTTTTCACATATCAAAAACCCACCATTTATCTGGCAGGGGTGGGGGGAACTTGACTCAAACAAAAATTAGCACTTTAAACCTGTGTAAAAACACCTATTGATCCAAAAACAAAATTGAATATGAGTAAATAAGAAAATTCAACTGATGATACAACTTCATATCGACAAATGATTGGGTCGTTGTGGTATTTATGGCAAGGAACGCGCCCAGATATATTATATCCTATGCTTAAATGCTTTAAGTTAATATAATTCAAGACCGGAAATGCAGCATTTGTTGGCGCTGAAACGAGTCTTAAGATATCTGAAGCATACTGAAAATTATACTTTTGCTTATAAGATATAAACAATTTTTTTTTCTTTATCCTATATTGTGCCCTGCTGGGCAAAGGCCTACCCCTTTTCCTTCCAAACCTCCTGTCTTAAGCGATCTCTGGTCATACTGACCCTGCAAACCTCGTTAGATCGTAACACCACCTTCGCAGCGGTCTACCTCGGCGTAGATGTCCTCCTTCAGGCGTCCAGTGAGTGACGATCTTTACCCATCTCTCCGGGTGCATTCGCGCGACGAGTCCGGCCCACTCCTACTTCAGCCTGGCGGTTTTTTAAAACAAAATATCGAAGAAAAATCAATACATGGCTATTGTGATGCAGATTGGGCTGGCAATGAAGATGGCCGAAGCTCATGTACCGGCTATGTATTTATATTTCAAGGTGGCACTATCACGTGGACCTCAAACCGACGATAAACTGTTGCACTATCCACTACCGAAGCTGAATACATGTCACTATCAAGCTGCACTCAAGATGCTATGTGGCTTAGACAAATTCAAGAAGAGTTTTGGCCCCACTCGGCCACCATATACCTGTTATCTTTTTATGTGATAATTAAAGTGCAAGTTTCATTAACTTGCAGATACTGAAAACCAGATCCAAGCACATAGATACACGACACTACATGTGTACAGTCACAAGCAAAAGTATGTATACACTCGGCTTTATTCAAAAGCTATTTACTCCTTTATTTTTTAATGAAATTTGATGTTGTTATGAACGTAGCATTTTCGAACCCATAGGTTTATGTAATGTGTTGTATTTCAATGTTGCATTCGTTATTTCACGAAAAAATCGCAATTGAAAGTTGCCAAGTGTTGACATATTGGTGCTCGTGACTGTACACGATAAGGTGCAACTGAAGACGATTGTCATCAAGTAGTACTCAGTCAAGTGCGATGGCAGTGGACTCGCTGTCTAAAGAGACTCCGCAACAAAGGATGGAGTATTGCTCGGCAAAAATGGGTTTATGTACAAGGGAGGATATTGGATTATGAAGATAAAACTGACCTCATAATAGTGTATTTCTCAACGAACACTCCTCTGTCAGCGGTTTACCAGGCCTCTGCTACTTTTCTTGAATTCCATTGTTTTAACCGTTTTTAATAAATTAGTTCTAAATACTTTTTATATTTTTGTTTCATTACATTATTACTATTTATCAAACAGATACCGTTGTTGTTTTTTTTTTCACATGTACATATGTATTATTAGTCTAAACAGATGCCTGAATCGAAAAATGGTATTGACTCACCCGCAATGTTTTTGAACGACCTTTCAACGATACCCCACACCATGGGATAGACGCGACAATGAAATCATCCCCACTTTACGTGACTAAGACAGACGTTTAGTGGACGATTTCTTAATTTTATAGTTACTTAGCAGTTTAAGTTATGTTTCAATTACTTATAAGCTAATAGGCTAGATTGAAATGTGAATAAAGTATCACCTATCGTGTGTGTGTGATACTTTATAAGAGAAATACAAAAACCCAACTTACGTGTTAGGTATTATTTCAAAATTTTATTTTATCACTTTTTTGGCGTGATTGACACCCATGCCTAATTTCAGCCTTCTAAGTTCTAGTACAAAGAGCGTCTGAACTAAGCCGCGGACACACAGACAAACAGATATAGCAAAACTACATAATATAAGGGTTCCTTGTTGACGACGGAACCCTAGAAACGGTCCGATGGGTTACCTATACCGTGCAGAATATTGATCGCAGGAAATGTATCGAGAAATTATTTTCTCATTGGTAAAATAAATTCGTTTAGTGATTGCCAAACATTGTACAGTCGATGTTTCCGAACGATGCCAATGTTGAGGCGTTAATTTATATTCATTGGCTGTCCGACGACCTACGTTATCAATAATTACTGAGAGATCCTTTCTGACGGCGACGTTTGTTTGGAACTTCCTTAACTTTTTGATAACCGAAACTTTGATAGCTCAACTTAGCGTATATGTTTTTGTGTAACCTTACCTTAAAGCTCACTTTTTTATAAAATCTTTTTTGACGATACATCGTTCTAATATTCATGCTGACAAAATAAAATGGCTTCCAGATCATACTCGAGTAAAGATTTTTATAAACCTGTAGGTGAGTCGTTTCACTTTAAAACGAGATTTACCTACATTCAATTCTTAAGCTTATTAAAATTATTATGAAAACTGAAAGCTGTTTACACGAAATGAAAATTAAATATTATTAAATTAATTGAACTTTACTGTAGTAACTGAACTTTGGGCTGCTTTAAAAAGGTTTAGGTAATCAATCGTACTACTTAGGTACTACTTTCGGAAAAATCGCCACGATTTTTTAAAAGCTTAAAATAATTAAAGGGTACTTATTTAAAAATGTATTGATTGAAAATTTATTGTATTTACAAGGCAGATGTGAGTGGAAACGCCGGTAGAGGACACCTAGGAGGACATAATATATATATAGGGACCTTATTGGTGATGTTCTTCAAAAAGGTCCGGTTAGACGGAGTACTCGCAACCGGGTACGTGTATGACCATATGTATGAACGTAAACGAAGCAAAATGAGTACGTAACTATCGTAGCAGGTTGCGTTCTGTAGTTTCAACCTACCCCCATGGGAAGAAGCCATAAGTTTATATATATATGTTAATTTACAAAATTATTAAACATACTATCCGCTTATAATTTTTGGGTTATAAAATACCTATTACCTTTAATACAGTAAGAAACCCACCACCTACCGATCGATAGAATAAGAAGCTATGTCTAATAAAAGCACCTTTAATACCCCTTCTTTGCATAGGATGATAAAAGTGTAGCTACGTGCATAAAGCCACGCAGAGATAATAGCTCGTTTGTTTTATTGCAAGTGTTCCAGGCAGCTGAGCCACCATGTAGTTTGAACGCGTGTGACGTGTTCGAAATGTTTACGAGGGGTAGCCGTACACCTGAGTCGTCTCCTCCTTCGGGTGCCTGCAGTCCTGATCTGCATTGGCGACAACTAGACCGACGACTAAGGGCCATTGAACAACCTGGTAAAACGGATTATTTAAAACAAAACGCAAACAAACCTAACCTAAACTTTTTTCTTGCTGTTCTTTTACCTTAAAATAAAGCCAAGCTCATATAGGTATTTCCTGTGTAAGTATTGTCACACAAATCACCAACACGAGGACTGTATATGTAAAGAATCCATTTTTAATCTGCTTAGTAGGGACAATAATATAATAATACTTTGTTTCAATTGTTGCAACAAAGTTGGTAAAAATAATTACTTTTGTTTGAAAATTTTAATGAAATGCGCAACAATTAGATTGTTATGAAAATCATTTCAACAATATTAATTATCTTTCTGAGAAGGCCTTCAAAAAAGTATTTAATTTAATTGCATAAACGCCATTCCTAATAAAAATTAATACTTTTTATGAAACGAAAATTAAAGTGGCCACTTGGCCATCTCCTGTTTGTAAGAATAATAAAAACGCATCACTTATCTCCTTTGTTATTCTTAAATGTAATTTTTGATTAGGTTATTTCATACTTTTATGCTTCGACTTTTATTTTACCATCAACTTTTATTTAGGTTATTGTACTTTTTTGAAAATCCTACTATCCTACTAATATTATAAACGCGAAAGTTTGTATGGATTTATGTCTGTTACTCTTTCACGCCAAAACTACTCAACAGATTTGGATGAAATTTGCCACACCGATAGTTTATAACCAGGATTAACATTGAAATTTTTTGATTGACATTGATTAATTCAAAAGTTTCGATCCCGTGGGAATATCGGGATAAAAAGTATCCTAACTTTTTATCCCGATATTTCCACGGGATCGAAACTTTTGCGGGTGAAACCACGGGGCGCAGCTAGCAACAAATAAATGTCCAAATACTTATTTATATAAATAACCTTATATTATTATTTATTATTTCACTTAGAACTTTATTGTTTGGAATTGTTTTGTTTTAAGTAAAAAACTTTTCAACAAAAAAATTAAACTGCCGTTAAAAAGAATAATAAACCTTTTTTATTTAACCTTAATAACTAATATACCTAAGTAATTTTGAGTCGGCGCCAAACAATCAATAAACAAAGATCACTGAATACTAAATTGCCTTAAATTTAAACGGCGCGGCGCCGACTCAAAATTATTTAGATATAGGTACTTACATTAGTTTAAGAACTTAATTATTAAGGTTAAATAAAAAAGGTTTATTATTTTTTGCTTTTCAGTTTTTTCGGCGGTTTAATTTTTTTGTTAAAAAGTCTTTATTTTATATTTTTTGTGGCTATAATCTACTAATTGTTTGCCAAAGGGCAGGCATATGTGGCACTGATGAGTAATAATACACAACTCAGCATTCAAATCTGTGAGTGAACAATAAATCACCCCTATTTTTCCACCCTTAGGGTTGGATTTTTTTTCCAAATTTATATGGGACCAACTTTGGGGTATACCCTTTCTAATAAAAAAGAGAATTATCAAAATCAGACTACTCTGTAAAAAGTTATGCGTGGTCATACATAAAAAATATATATATATACTCGTATATACGCGTCGACTTGAGAACCTCCTCCGTTTTTTTGTCGTCGGGTAAAAAAGTAACTGCCCTCGTTTAACGTGCACGGCTTTTGTTTGGTTTTAAAGTCTGTGAATGTGTTGAACATTATTTTATTAAGTAAGCCTATACAAAAAACTCGTGTAGCTTATTCAGCATATAACTTTAACATCTTTCTTTGAATTACGTGATCTGATCGGATAGGTACGTACTTAACAGAAAATTACTTATTAATACAATAGATCCACTTTAGCCCTGGCCTTTGCCCAGCAGTGGGATGATGCAGGGTAACAGTAACAGTAATACAATAGATTTTCTTATGAACAATTCGTAACTCGTACTGTATCTACTTATATAATTATTATGGGCAAAAGTTATGCGCTGGTTGTTGTTTACTGATCAAAATTGCATGAGTTAAACTAAAAAAGACTTGTTCAAGTCGAGTTGACAAGACAAGAATTTACTACACTCTTTGCGTTAAATTACGAAACTATGTCCTTTCAAGTTTTGAGATTTTCGGTCCAGCTGAAACTGATTTTATTTTCTCGTCAGTTACATAATAGCTTCCAGAATCGATCATTACGTGGGAGCTATGTATGTTTGCCTCGTTCGTCTATGGATGTTGGCTATCCATTACAAGGATCGCAATTCGTCATTCCTCCATGCTTCTGAGAGCACGTTTAACAGCCGGACCTAGTTGTCATACGTATGTTTATGGCAGTCGTAATACTCGGACTCAAAAGCTTGCTTAGGGCATCGACTGCCACGGTACGTAGGCTGAATGTCAAAAATACCGCCCCAGGACCCGACGGCTTACCTGGAAAAGCCTGGGTTCTGGCCTTGGAGGCTCTCGGGCCTCGACTAAGGGGGCTACTAAGCGCATGGTTGGAGAGGGGCCGATTCCCACTTCGTTGGAAGATGGGGAAACTGGTCCTCATCAAGAAGCCGGGGCGCGCTGTGGACTCTCCGTCCGCTTACTGGTCCATCGCTGCTCGACGAGGTGGGCAAGCTCTTTGAAAGAGTCATTGCAGACCGCTTTATCGGGCGGCTGGTGCGGGTGGGGCCGGATTTGGCGGAAAGCCAGTTTGGTTTCCGCAGGGGGCGCTCTACGGTGGACGCCATCATGGGCGTGCGAGCCCTCACGACGGGGGATGCTGTGGCCCGAGGTGGAGTTGTCTTGGCGGTGTCTCTAGACATCGCCAATGCCTTCAATACCTTGCCCTGAAGTTCCATCAGGGAGGTACTCCGGTATCACCGGATGCCGACCTATCTCTGTCGCATTGTTGAGGCCTATTTGACGGACAGGGCCGTCAGCTACCCCGGTCACCGGGGAGAGCGGATCCGTCGTGCGGTGTTCCACAGGGATCGATCCTGGGGCCGCATCTGTGGGATATCGGGTTCGACTGGGTGCTGTGCACCGACCTCCCTAACGGCGTCAGCGTGGTTTGCCACACTGACGACACGCTAGTTCTGGAGCAGGGGAGGTCGCACCAGGCGGCGGCCGAAGTAGCGACACGCGGGGTTGCGATAATCGTCGAGAGGATCCAGCAATTGGGACTCGAGGTGGCCCTGCACAAGTCTGAGGCCATGTGTTTTCATGGTCCTCGGGACGCGCCACTGTCGGGTTCCCAAATAACGGTAGGAGGGGTTCACATCGACGTCGAGTCGACGATGAAGTACTTGGGACTCGTCCTCGACAGCCGGTGGAACTTTGTGGATACTTTGTGGAACATTTCCGACGTTTGACTCCCAGACTGGAGTGGACTGCCTTGAGACGGCTCCTGCCTGCCAGTTGAACGCATCCCAAAGGGTCATGGCTGTCCGGCTAGTCTGAGAATACCATACGATCTCCGCTGAGGCGGCGAGCCTCCTTGCCACCATGGGATCCGGAGGCAAAAGGCCTCGCCAACATATGGGAGTGGCGAGAGGAGGCAAAACGCCAGGGCGTAACTCCGCTGTCGCGAGAAATCACGGTACAGCGGACAGAACTCCGGCGGGATCTCATGGCGACATCGATTGTCGCAACCCAGTGCTGGACACGCCACAATTGCGGCGATAAGTCCCCTCTTTGAGGAGTAGCTGGAGAGGCGCCACGGCGCCCTCACCTTCCGCCTGACGCAGGCCCTCACCGGACACGGTTGTTTAGGGAGGTTCCTGTTCAGGGACAACAAAGTTTCCTGGCGGGAGGAAACGCCAGAGTGTCACCACTGTGTGGATCGCCCGGAGGACACGGTGGAGCATACGGTGGAGGTCTGCTCGGCTTGGGCGGAACCATGGCCATGGTACGGAGAGAGAGTGCATGGGAAGCCCCCTCCTTCTGCGAAGCAGTAATGCTCGCAAAAAAGGAGGCAGAGTGCGTGAGGGAGAGGCAATCTCTGCGCCCTCACGCCCCTAATCGCCGCAGGAGACGTCCTAGACGTAGGGAGTCAACAGACGACTCCCGGCCACCGTAGGCGCGGGCTTGCGGGCGGCGAGCAATGGGCAGCTCGCCGCCCGGTAAGGACAAGGCGCGGGTCGACGGCGCGTTGTGCTCCACGCGCGCCTCAAAGAGATGTCAGCACAAACTGACAGGGTCCGCTAGGGCAGATGCCTGCCAGGGCCGCGGGTTGTTCGAAAGAGATACCGTGGCACAGGCCGTATTATATATACCCTGGCACAGGCAACTGAAGGAACACGGGTGGGTTTAGTCATTAAAAGTCTGACACGCCCTCCCGCTCCGTCCAGAGCGGGATGATATGAAGATATCCCACACAAAAAAAAAAAAATAGGCATTGACTGCCACCCTACTTTTTATATATTTACAGGCATTTTATAAAATTGTCAATTTTTTCTAGGATGCTGATCTTAAAACATTCGATTGGTTTTTTCTCAGCATGGACAATAAGCTTCGGCCAATCTCGTTGGAGGCAATGTGCGAAAAGTGCGTGTCGATGCGATTCGGCCCGACGTTCGCTTAATTGTTGGAGGGCTGGGTTCACCACTCTCACACCAGATCTGATCGTTCCTGCTGACTTGGTTAATATGTGAGTAGCTTTTTATTTTATATTTTTCAGCTTCTACATGAACGTTTTGATTACTGTTCATTAGAAATAAAGACAGAACAATAGGTTTATTTGTCACAGAAACACGTGCATACAAAAAGATAATTAATTGTAACAGTAAGGAAAAATAAAAACAAAATATGTCTATAATCACGAGCACAGCATCAACAACATTACGCTAAGTTAGATTGTAATATTTTTTATTAATTAAGATAATCAATCTTTACTAATAAGATGTAGACGCTATTGATAAAACTAATTATTTATTTAACGGATGCCTCTTTAAGTTCATAGTTATATGGTTTTTATTTATATATCAAAATTACATACAAACTAATAATGAGTACCTACGCAGAAATAATTAAGCAATTACCTAGTGAATAAAAGAGATTATCATATCCCGAATAAATCGGTTAAGCAATCGGTTTTCCATTAGTCACTTTTTGTGGGCATTCAATTCAGCCAATCCGACCCTTGTAGTTCTCACAGACATTTATCAAAGTCACACGATACAACACTCGATAAAACCTAAACTTTACGTAGGATACAAATAAATCCACCAACTCAGAGTTCGTTAGGTGAAACTTTCCATGCGTATTGTGTACATTTAATAAATCTTAGCAACATCCTTTTGCGACATGTTTTCAGGAGTTCAATGACAATATGCGTTGACATCTGGCCTTTAGAACATTTTCCCTCCACGTGTCTACATAAAATATTAAACAAAATAGCAGGGAAAAAACACATTAACGTGAAACCTACTTGAGGTTTTGTTATTAATATCATGCTTGGAGTAATTGAATTCTGTTGGAAGTCTTCCTAAGCCAATAGCCCTTGTAGGTACGCTACTTGAACGTTGGAAAGCTCTTACCGTGCTGTAGATACAGACCTCCAACACCAATAAGTGCACTACAATATCCTGATTTGTATATAGACGCTGACAAGAGCTAAACCGCGGTCACAGTCGGACTGCATAGAAAAGAAAGAGATGCGCGATGACATAAGGCACATTATGTATTGCAAAATATAAAGCAATTATCTATTTACTCAAAAATTATTTGAGTAATCCAAAATAGAGTACAAGTTGTGTGTTCAATTATGACAAGTTTACGTTATTGTTATTAATTTTCCCAACGTTACGTTGGTAAGTGATAGGTACAAATAGGTATATGTACGGGTACGTATTGCAATATTTATAATTAAAAGAACTAACGTAAAATAACCTACGTTCAAAATCCCTAAAATCTAAATACCTAATGTTTTTAAATACCTAAGCAACTAACACCTACCTACGAATTACCTAAGTTTAAAATACTGATTGGACTAAAGAAACAGAAAAAAAAATAGAAAAATATCAACAATTATTACACCTAAGTTTGATACACCAACATTTGGAATACCAAATGGTCAAAATACCTAAAATGATGCATCACTTGCGAGCTATTTGTATGAAGTAGTAGATCAGGTTCCGCGAGCGTAAAAGAGGGTAGATTGATAAAATTAATCGTTGTCATGTTTAAATATTTTCTGTCAGTTGTTAGTCACCCTCTAGATTGCAGAACGATTAGATATTGATTGATACGTGAAAAATTACGGAAAATGACTGAACACAGTATTAATGTAAGTATTCAAAACTCAAAAAGGTGGTTACAAAGTCGACGTGAATGGTTTTGCGTATGCAAAAAGTCGTGAATACAACAACAAAGTGTATTGGGAGTGTGAATTTAAACGAAATGATATAATACAAGTGCAAAGCGCGATTAACGACCAATGTATTTTCAGAAGTCGAATGTGTATCTGTAATATCATCAGCTGGGGAACATAATCACGAAGGCAATCCTGTGAGAGTGAGCGTGGCTAGAAATGTGCACGATTTAAAAATGAAAACAAAAGATCAGCCTACGCTGAAGACGTGTCAAATACTTCAAAATCATATCGCTTCTACCAGTAGTGATGTTGCGACAAGTTTGTCATCTAAGGATTCGTTACGACAAAAGAAAGAATGTGCTGAATTATCAAAAGAGTCCACTAATTTTGATTTTGTTATTGACCACCAATCATTGTTGTCAAATGATGATAAATTTGTCATCAAAGAGAGAATATTTGCCCAAAATAAAATAGTCATCATATTTAGTACAAAAGAATATGTGATATATTTAAGCCAAGCAAATTATTGGTTGCTGGATGGAACGTTCAAGATCGTTCCAATAATATTCCAGCAACTATATACGATACACGGTTCAGTGCACAATACCGATAAAACATTTCCCTTATTGTTTGTCCTATGTACGCATATGACGTCATGTTTGGACTTATAATCGAATACTGTACAGTTCATCATTTGTAATTATGGATATCGAAAAGGCCGCAGCTTTAAGTATTCGTCAAAACTTTGAGGCAGTAACCTTGAAACGTTGTTTTTTTCATCTGCGACAAAATATATATAAAAAAATACAAAAAGAGGGATTATTTACTAAATAAAACAGTGATAAACAATTTAATAATAATAAAAAATACTTTATTTCAGACCATGGTGTCCATTTTGATAATAACAATGTTCTTAAAGACTAGTGTTAGTAATACTTAAAACTACCCACAACACCAAACATAAGTATAAAAAATAGTAAACTCAACAACAATCACTACTGCGCCATTCCATGACACATGGTGCAGCAATAATTGATGTAATTACAGTCCAGCCGACTAGCGATCATGCTAAGGATGCTGTTGGCGCTGCCGCGTACTCTACGCACCAGGGATGCGCATCTTTTACGCATCGTAGCGTAAAAGCAGTCTACGCGATGTTCAGCAAGCATCCAGACTTTTGAGTATAGTCGGCCCACAGGCTGCACGCGTAGAATGATGTACAATAAGACCTAAAAAGTTTAATTTTGACTTCTGTCGAACAACGTGCAAACCTGCGCGCTACCATGTTCGCCCGCATTGCCAGCGCCCTGCGTTCCCTCTCAAAGTCATCATTGTCCTTGAGGTCAGAGGTCAGCATATTATGTCCTAAGTACTTAAATTTAGACACCCTACGCAAAGCTGTGCCATTAAGCGTAATGTTGAGAAACACGTTACCTGTACTGTTGCCTCTGGCTTCAAAGACCATGACTTCACTTTTGAGTGGATTATATTTTAATCCGTGTTGCTCGACATATGCTTCACAGATGGTAAGCAGCTTTTTAATGCCACATACCGATACACTAAGTAGCACCATGTCATCAGCATAGCTTATGTTGTATAAGGAAGTCAAATGTTTAATGGCATTATGCTACGTTCATCCAATCCATCCAATTCAATGGTTTATTGGAAACATTGTCTGATGACGGCCTCAAAATTGCTAACTGGTTTGGAGAAAATTACATCCAGGGAAAAAATAATCAGCCACCAAAGTATAATCCCAGCTTTTGGTGTCTTAATTATCTAACTACGATTCCACGCACACAGAATCATTTCACCACCACATAAATCAAATTTTTTCTAAAAGACAATTGATCAAGGAAACAAAGGTGAATTTAATTGAAATTCAAAAAATAATAAATAGTGAACTAGTGCCTAAAACACGGATGAAAAAGGGACATTACAAGTTAAATAAAATTAACAAAATATTGCAAAATATTCCTGAATACAATAATGTCGATCTTTTGAGAGCTATTGCAGCAAATCTGTAATAAATAAAACGTGTTAAATTATTATTTGTACTTGTGAATATTATTTGATTATTTTCGTAAAATTATTTGTTTTTTTTTTTTTTTGTTAACTTAATTAAGAAAATAAAAATATGATTAACATTGATTATGACTTAGTATAGGAATTATAATTATTTGATTACTTTTGTAGTAGGTATTATTCTTTACAATTATTGTATTCATATATGATTAAAAATTTTCAAGGGGTATCGTATTACCCAGTAACTGGGTTGTGGAGGTCAGATAGGCAGTCGGTCCATGTAAAATACTGGTATTCAGCTGCATCCGGTTAGACTGAAAGCCGACTCCAACATAGTTGGGAAAAGGCTAGGCAGATGATGATATGATTAATAATTTTAAATAATAATTGCGTTTTTATTTGGATTTTGAACATTACATAGGTACTTAGATCGATATTTTTCATTTTAGTCAATTAACAGTGAGGTAAATCAATTTAAGAAACTTTGTACATAGGAATTTCAAGTTATAGCTTTATAAACTTCAGTAACATATCCATTTGACATTTTCAGCTTTCGGTATTTTGAATATAAGTGAAACAATCATTAGGTATTTAGATTTTAGGGATTTTGAACGTAGGTTATTTTAAGTTAGTTCTTTTAATTTTAGATATTGCAATACGTACCAGGTGTACACGTGGCATTTTTTTAAAAAACCTGTTTTGGAAATAACCAAGAATTTAGAAATACGTTATTTTTACAACAGGCCTATTTTGAGCAATCGAGATATCAGCATGGGTGTTCTGAAAACTTACTATTTTATATACTAGCTGCGCCCCGCGGATTCACCCGCATAAGTTTCGATTCCGTCAGAATATCAGGATAAAAGGTATAGTTTATGTTAATCCTAGTTATAAACCATCTGTGTGCCAAATTTCATTCAAATCAGTAGTTTTTGCGTGAAAGAGTAACAAACATCCATCCATCCATACAAACTTTCACTTTTATAATATTAGTAGGATATATACTTTATTGTTCACCAAAAAATACATTTAAAAAATACATTTAACACTACAAAACATACAATGGGTGGACTATTATCGTAATACTTGAAATTATAGCTACTAAAGAATTTACTTTTCGATCTCGAATCGCTTTGTTCTTCCAAGACATTTTCTATACCTTTACCAATCTGCAGTAAGGAAAATCTAAATAGGAATCTTTGCATTTGTAACACGTATGTTAGAATGTTTTGTATAAGTACTACATAGCATAGTAGTATTTACTGAGTGCATTCCTATACAGTCATTTTGCTTTTATTGAATAGGTACGTTTTGTTTGTTAGGTGAATATTGAAAGACCATCTTGAACACGCTTAAAAACAATGCTTAATACTCACAACGCATTATGTAAACAATTTGTAGTATAATTTTCGAATACTTGCAATATACACACGGCCTTTGTAACGATTCCTCGACAACCTATTTACAAGGAGCGTAGATAATACGAGTATTATCATTTTCTTTTGTTTTCAACCCAAGAATATTGTGTAAACTAGACGCTAAGATCAAGTAAATATTTTAGCTTCGTGTCGGTAATAAAATACCAGGTTTGTATTCTTAAGTCTGCCTGTATTTATAAACCCCAAATCAAAGTTTTAAATTGAAAATAATATTACGTAAATAAAAACGGTTTATTGCCGTGGAAAAGCTACTAAACACCGCGTTCTATGATTACTGGTTTTATTATTTCTAACTGTGATTTGGTTTACTTTTACAAGGATAACTGAAATACCTACTGCTTGTCGCTATGATTCCTTAATTATTAACCTGCAAAAATGTTTCAACAAAATAATGTAATACTTACATAGTCACTGTTATATAAATATCTTGTTTGCAGTAAGCCAGTTGAATGAATTAATTGCAAACAAGATTTTGGGAAATTCGTCCTAAATCCTTTGCTTACATTGCGACGTCTGCCTTCAGGTTCCTTAGACGAGTAGTTAACATGCTACACATAACTTCAATATAGACCATTTATCAGAAAATTGCTATCAAATTTGAGGGTGTGGTACAGATCGTAATCGCGAAAAAATTTTTCAAAGACCAGCCAAATTTAAGGATGTGGTACAGACCATCAACCTGAACAACTTTCTCCATGGGAGAAATAGCGTAATCGCGAAAATTTTATCAACTGTCCCATATAAAACTTCAATACCTATATACTCGCCCCAAATTTATAGAATGGCTGATATTTTTTTCTCGATTACGATGTCGGTACTATGGAGAAAATAGTTTAATTTGATGATCTGTACCACACCTTAAAATTTGACCACTCCATTCTAATACACGCTGTGTAATGTAGATTATTCTAGATCATCACAATGCCACCTTAATCATTTCCAGTGACTTGGGCACCAACAAACTGCGGACTTTGCACAAGACGACGTTTAAAGGCATGCGCTCACTTGCTGAACTCGACATGTTCGACAACCATGTGGAATATCTGCCAGCTGGGATATTTGATTCGTTGGTAAATCTGAGAATACTGTGAGTACTGAGCCTTATTAAAAAAGTTAAGATTGAAATATTTCTGGCTGCTTTATTTTAGAGCCATGATTATTAATGGCGATTTGTGAATATGTAGATATAGATGATAGAGCTGCTGACTTAGATAGTTTGTTTAGTCTATTGGCACATCAGTAAAAGTTAGTCCTTATTTCTTGTTTCTAAACAAACTACTGTTTTATAATTAGTATCAAGAACAGTAACAAAGAACATTTTAAGCATAGTGGTATCAATCGATTATGAATAAAAGGAACTTAGGTAAACATCCCAAAGTACGTACGTACGTAGGTACGTACGTAGAAATTATATTAGGAATTTTATAATTTTCCTCAAAATATTATCTTAGATAAGTATTTGCTCTTTATGATAATGCGTTATTATGACGAAACTATACAGATGACATCATAAAATAATAATTATCTATACCTACTACACTAAATCCTAATTCAAACTTTTTTTTTTTTTAAATCAATCTATTTTCAGGAGACTTCAAAGAAATTACCTGGAAGAAATTGATAGACACGCATTCAGATCAACGAAGAAATTATTCCACGTGGATCTATCAAACAATTTCTTATATTCCCTTCCGGAAAAATTGTTCGCTAATAATTCATTTCTAGAAACCATCGATATTTCTAATAACCATATTGTGTACATGCCTTCGGACAGCTTCGTCGGGCTCGAATCGTTGCAAATATTAGACTTGTCCAAAAATAAGATACAACGGATAGAAAACGGAACTTTTTCACTGAAGACACTTCAGATATTGAAACTGTCAGACAATAAAATATGTAATATCAGTGAAAATTCTTTTGAAAGCCTCCAAGCTTTGGAGACTTTATTGTTAGAACGAAATAAGTTACAAAGCATTCCAACTCGTCTGTTTCATAATGTGGATTGTTTAACCTTTCTTGATTTATCCAGTAACAATTTGATGAGTGTAAGTTTGTGCTTCAATTTCTATTTATATAACTTTAACTATAAACTTAAGACTTATCTTAACTTATCGTTATAGAAAAGTTGTGAGCCTTTTGATCATTCCGTTTGAACATTTTCAGTTAACGGGCGTAGAATTTGAAAAATTGAAGCTTTTACGTACGTTGGATTTGAAGGATAATGCTCTAATAGAACTTTCGGATTACACGTTTTCGAATTGCACCAACTTAGAGAAGCTCGACTTATCGAAAAATAAATTGCGATTTTTAAACGTCACCACATTCCTGGGATTGGAAAATCTCACCTCGCTTTTGTTGTCAGAAAATAAATTGTTCGAGGTTCACTTCAAAACTTTTTCGACTTTGAAAAATCTCACTACTTTGTAAGTACTTATTTGATTTAAACCCAATGATTAATAGATCATACTGTTTGAGATTCCGTACCCAAACGCTAAAAACGAGTTATAGATCAGTGGTGGCCCAGTTGCAACTGCCCGACTTACGAGTTTGTAGGTTGTGGGTTCGAAGACATGTGATATCCCCTAATCCGCACTGGGCCCGTGTGGTGGAATACGGCCTATTCCCTCGCACAGAGAGGAGGCCTGTGACTCAGCAGTGGAAACGTTAAAGACATAATAGATTTTTTATTATTATGAAGGCTATAGCCGTATAAAAACGTCAAGAAACATAATAATTTAATTAAACATTCTATTACAGGCATTTGGACAACAACATGTTTCCTTCATTACCATCCCGCACACTGGATTATATGCCCAAACTTGCGATAGTAAAACTGTCAGGCAACCCGTGGCACTGCGACTGCCATGCATTGTATATCTCAGCGTAAGTACCTCGCATTTCAAATGCAAATGACATTATCTCCAGATGCAGGTCGCAAAGTCCATTTCCGCTGCGCTGCTGCGAACGTATCGCTAACTTTGCACATGCATTCCGTCGCGCCTTACGTGAAACCGCCTCTACAATTATTTCAGGCAATATGGAGCTCGGAATTGAAAGGAATAAGCAGGAATAAAACTAGAATGAGATTGTGGGAAAACAGTTAGCGTTTTCTAGTCTTGTAGAATAGGCGCTTTGTTTTAAATATTTAACTGACTTTGGCTCTATTTTCTTTTATGTTGCTATGATTATAATCCAATTACCTATTTATTATTTTAAAATGCGTTCTTGTGATTCAGTTTACATGGAATGTAAGTTCGTAGAACGCAGCAAGCGACCTATTAGATTAAATTTTCTTTAAATTTTTAATTTTCGTTTAATTAAAATGATAAATTTAACTTCATAAAGACCTAGCTTCATTTAACTGCCAATTTAGAGTTCGGAGAAAAGGACGTTTTCAAAGACTCTTGTTCTGAGAGTCTGTAGGTACTTAAAACGGATCTTAAAGGTTACCTATATCTACAATAAATACACCAATTAAGTATAAAAGAAATAAAGTGACTAGATTTTTGCTCCACGTCTAACCCGCTTGATTTTGCTTTAGAAAGGTCATATTTAGTTGCACCCCTGCACCTTTTGATAAATCATTGATTTATTTCGTTTTCGGTTTGTTAGTCAGGCAGTCATGGAACTGTTTTATATACCTAATTATGTTGTGATAACTATCTAAATGTGACATATCCAAATGTTGCTTTAATTCAGTTCTTATAGAGGTAATTGGGTAAATGTAAATATATCAGTTCGATGGCAATCACAGTAAGTAATAGAAGCGATTAGATTGATCTGTATAGACTTGGCTAACATTTTTAGAAATTACATTTTTTTTTACACTCTGTTTGTTAAGACATCATCATCTGCCAAACCTTTTCCCAACTATGTTAGGGTTGGCTTCCAAGTTCCAGTCTAACGCTCTAACCGAATGCAGCTGAATATCAGATATAATATTTTACAGATTTGTGTTTGTTAAAATATAAGGTGTAACATATTGTAGGTACCCCCCCCCCCCCCCCGCACAGTGTAGAAAATTTTAATTTACCTTTTTTTATTAATACCGAATTTTGGTTAATGACAATTACCAGGTTTAATTTCCATTTACGTCCGTTTCATTTTCAGTTAAAACATTTCAGCCATGATTTATATCATTATAATTAATACGTACCTTACTTTATTTTACTCGGTCAATAATTTAAAAGAACTAATTATAAATACCCAAAAACGAACCACCTAACCTTAAACAATGCCTTGAACAGATCTCAGGAAACAATTTGAGTCTTTGCTTTACATACATGAAAAATAGGATCCTGTTCCATATATCGACAAATAAGAATAATCAACTCACAATATCGTTTGCCAAGTGTGACCTACATTTCCTGTAGCAGTGTATAATGATGTGTAAATAATTTGTGAAACAGTCCTGATCCTTTATCAACAACAGGACGGGAATAGTGCAACTATGCTAGAGTTTAGTTCAACCTTGCGATAAGATAGCCCGGGAAATTCAAATTTTCTTAGCTTTTTCGCACTGTTAGATTGTAAGTATGTTGATCAAAATATGATTCACGGTCATAAAAATATGTATTTACAGAATCATAATCATTACAATCTTCTATTCTATACTTATAATAAATCTGTAGAAGTGAAAATTCTGTACATTGAAAACATCAAAAAAATAAATGGCAGGGGGTGTTACTAGACCGACACCGAACCCAAAAATGTGATTACAAAAATTTTTGTGTGTCTGTCTGTCTGTCTGTTTGTTCAGGCATCACGCAAAAACTACCGGTTCGATTACGATGAAACTTGGTATAATAATTATTCTTTAATATCCTGGGCACCACACTGGGTACTTTTTATCCCGGAAAAGTATATACAATAAAAAACAAACTTAATTTTGCGGTGCGATCCCTACACCGATTACTGTACCAACCGCAAATAATAAGTTTGTCGTAGGTTACGTCACCCGCAGTATTATCTGTGCGACCTTTTTATTCCTTTTAGTTTTTAGAGTTATTTAGGTTTAATTTTATAAGTCGTAGGTATAGATTTTAATTTTATAGTATAGGTAGTATATTTGTTAGTGTACGTAGTGACCGTAGGTTATTTTATAATACTGTTAGGTAGGATTAGTCATTCGTATAGATATTAGTTTTTAGGGATTTTGCTTATTTATTGAGTTTAGATTCATTCATTCATCATCAGAAATAGGTTTATTTAGGTAGGTTATTTTTTTTTAATTAGGTAGGTACTTAGGTAAAGATATCATATAGGTACCCTCTTAATCACCACTAATGAGACACAATTGGTTTTCTATTGTAATTAGCCACAAAGGGCCCGCGAGATGGATGGCATCCTGGGGAAGCACATACATTTTATCCTGTTAGCACGTTCCCGTGGGATAATTTCCGACATCCACGCGGGCGAAGCCGCGGGCAGAAGCTAGTCATCAATACGATTCTCTGTTAAGTCCTTTTAAATCAGGTTAATGATTGTTCACAAGGTCACTGATTTCCCTGTGATTTCCTTTCTAGCTGGGTTCGCCTGAATGAGATGAAGATATGGGACTACTCTCCGACTTGCGTGTCACCCTGGTACCTTGAAGGGCACTTTCTCAAAAAACTAAAGTTTCCTGAACTTTGTGCCGGTCAATGGGCAAGCATGGTGAATCTTTCACCTCGGTTACCCATACAACATTTATTAGCATTAAATGTGTCTGTAAATAGGAAACCTCAAGACAGTATGGAGCAAAACCATGACGTCACCACGATTGATACTTGGCATTAAACTGGCTTCATATTAGAACTTGTTCTTTTTCTTTTTTCATATTGTTAACCCAATTTACATGAAAAATGTTTAAAATGAATGCTCTTCTTTTGTATCCAATGTTCTATTTTTATTGTATGTCTATAAAAATAAAGTACCTATTTGTTTAATATGTTGGATTTTACATCCAAATGTAAAAAAAAAATAAAAGAACAAAAATAATTTAAGTTTATCTATGGACAACACCGGTTATATTTCCGATCATACGCGTATGTCACAAGTAGAAATAAATGTGAAGTTGGTTTATTTGAAAAGATATTACAACTTATCGTTCGATAATAACTCATAATGATCAAAAAATCTGAAGTAATTAAAGAAATACAATGAAAATACCTACAATGGTTGATAGTTCCAGGATATATCTAAAATAAAGCGGTCGTGGAGCTTTCGGGAGCACAAATAAAATAAACAAAGTTATGTCTTGGGAATGTACGGCCAACCAAAAAATTTAGAACATAAACAAATAAAAGTATTTTTATAAAACGATAAAGTTTATCTTTTATTTAAAAAATGGCTGCCTTCTATTAGAATTAAACCTAATTCACTTCTATCATGTGGTCATAAACACACCCGTTTTTTCTCACAGTAGCACATTTGCCATTATAAATCTCTGTTTCTGACATTAAGTATCGTAACGACCAGCTGTAGCTCTGTCCCAGCGGACTTCTATTTTATAAAAGTCCTTTGCTATTACTCGAAAAGAATCCATGCCAACTAAATAACGTGAAAAGTGGGATTTCCCCACTTTTATAACGTTGGTAAGTTTTATAAGTAGGTAAACGATATGGCGTTATCTCGCACTTAATAAAAACTTATTCGATACTTCCAGATTAAGATGATAAGAGTGGTAGATACAAACTACAATTGGCCACAATCATTCCGTCTAATGATTTTGTTTTCACCATCGCCCAGAAGGTACCTATCAGTCGCGTCCTAACCAAGCGATCAATCAAGTCACGTCATAATTACCAGAGAGCCTAATAGATGGCCAAGTCACAATCGCTTTCAAAGGGCCTCATATTTCTACAACGACTTTCAACTGAATTGACATAAACTTTTCGGTAGCTTATGTAAATTGACTGATTGATCATGACGTTCCATCATAGTTATCGCTTCGCTGATAGAAATGTAATTTTTCTAGGACCTCTTTTTTAAGTTACTGTTTGAGATTCTAATCTCACAGCAGAAAGAAGTGACTTCGCCATAGCAGATTGCCCATATTCAGAAATTAATTACGCTGCTGTATTTTAAACTTATAGCCTAACCTATAGATAAACATATTAAAGCATCCTACTTAGAACAAATACGTTTTTAAGAAGTCCCCCGGAACTAACCACATTAACCATTACCGCTATGGTAAGCCATATAATTTATAATGCTGTCGTTTTCGCTTCATTCTCCTAAATACCTCAATTAAGGGGATTTATTCGGTATCTCACAAAAAAATACCTGTTTCCGACAGATGCACACCCTCAGACAGAGATTTATTTTAAACACTTACTTTCTCAATCTTCTTTTATATAAATAATAGTGAAATGCTGTTCGTTGGTAAGCGCAGCACTAGAGAACGGCTGGACCGATTTGGCTATTTTTTATATTATATTGTTCGTAATAGTCCCAATAAGGTTTTAGAGGGTAAAAATGTAAATGTTGTCCGGAAAATTGGAAAGAATCATGAAAAAACGAAAGTCCTTTTTTCTATGGGAATTGAAATTTGGACAAGGCAACGGCTGTCGGGTCAGCTAGTTTAAAATAAATTCAACAAATAAAACCAATGCTCATGTTCTCTTTTATTTCGAAGACATGGCAATTTACGAAATTTCTATTTCGCAATACAGTACAAATTTATCATTTGACCCTCACCTTTCGATCATGTCAATGTCCTGACAATAAGACATCAAAAAGAGACTGAGCTCAATTATCGTGGGAAGTCAATTCTATTTATAAAGTAACTAAACTATACTTCGGTACCTACAGTAAAATTATGTTTACTTTTGACAGGACGTTGATCCGATCATAAAACCGGTCTTCGATCATAAAACCGATCTTTAAAAAAGGTGATAGAGAATTTCTGGTAAACTATCGACCCATTGCCCTAGTTTAAGTTATTTCTAAAATATTTGTGAAACATGTTTACAAAGAACTTAATAATTATTTAGAAAATAACAATATCTTAGTAAAGGAAGAAAAAGGGTTTAGACCTAATAAAACCATAAACATGGCCATCTATGACTTTTTGGACTTTTTTATGGTTAATATTGACAAAAGAATATCCGTCTGCTCTATCTTTATGGATATGACACAGGCTTTCGATTACGTTGACCGTGATTTATTAATTGGCAAACTCAATGCCTATGGAATAAGAGGTAATGTTCTCGATCTTATTGAATCATACCTCAAGGGCCGTAACCAATACACTGAAGTGACTAAAGTGAATGTTCTTACTAAACAAGAAGAAACCTTTATGTCACATAAACGAAAAATAAACTACGGTGTACCAGAAGGTAGCCTTCTGGGTCCACCTCTATTCATCATATACATTAATGACCTACCCAATGCCACAGATAATCCTATAGCTCTCTTTGCGGATGACAGCACTGTTACTATCAAATGTAGAGACAAAAATGCTTATGAAGATAAATAAATAGCACCTTGAGCTTGAGAATTGGTTGAATTTAAATAATCTAAAAGCGAACTTAGGAAAAACAGAACTACTGAACTTTTGACAGCGCATACCAACACAAAGCACCCTTTTTTTTTTTTTTTTTTGAGGATGGGAAATCATCAAATGACTCCTCCCGCTCTGGGTGGAGCAGGAGGGAGTGTCAGACTCTTACTGACTAAAACCCACCCGTGTCCCTTCCTTAGCCCTTTATGTTCCAGGGCAGCGGTAACCCTTTCGGACAATCCCGCTACCCTGGCAGGCTTCGGCCCTATGGGGCCCCGTCACTCATGCTGACATCTCTTTGAGGCGCGCGTGGAACACAACACGCCGTCCGGCACGGGCCTGGTCCTGATCGGACGGTGAGTTACCCATTACTCACCGCCCGCAGGCCCGCGCCTACGGTGGTCGGGAGTCGTCACGTGGCTCCCGACGCCCGGAGCGTCTCCCGCGGCGGCTGAGGCGTGAGGAGCGCAAGGCGCGTTCTCTCGCCCACCCCGCCACCTCCTTCGCTAGCATGACTGCTTCGCAGAAGGAGGTGACTGCCTCCCACTCCCTTTCGCCCCGGACCATGGCTTGAACCAGGGCCGGACGCGAGAGGTCGCCGCCGCTGCCGATCGCCTCTACGAGGACACGGCGGTGCTCTGCCCAAGCAGGGCAGACCTCCACCGTGTGCTCCACCGTGTCCTCTGGGCGATCCTGACAGTGGTGACACCCGGGCGTCTCCTCCCGCCTGATTATGTGCAGGAACCTCCCGAAACATCCGTGTCCGGAGAGGACCTGCGTCAGGCGGTAGGTGAGAACGCCGTGACGTCTCTCTAGCCACTCCTCAAAGAGGGGTCTTACCGCCGCTATCGTGGCGTGCCCTGCGCTGGGTTGCGATAGTCGCTCCTTCCATGCCGCCATGAGATCGCGCCGGAGGTTCGTCCGCTCCGCCGCGGTTTGCCGCGGATGCGGAGTTTCCCCCCGGCGTAGTGCCTCCGCGCGCCAATCATACAGGCGCGCGAGCACTATCGCCTCCAGATCCCATGGCGGCAGTCCGGCAAGGAGGCTTGCTGCCTCGCCCGAGATCGTGCGGTAGCCCCGGATTAGCCTTATGGCTACCACCTTTTGGGGCGCGTTCAGGTAGTGTGCGGCTCGCAGCCGCAGTGAACGCGCCCATACCGGGGCCCCATATAGGGCCATGGACCGCACGACCCCCGCGTAAAGCCTCCGGCAGGAGGCGTTTGGCCCCCTCAGGTTGGGCAAGAGCCGCTTTAGGGCGGCCCCGGCCCGTTCCAGTTTGGGGGCCAAACGACGGAAGTGCTCGACGAAGTTCCATCGGCTGTCGAGGACGAGACCCAGGTACCTCATCGTGGTCTCGACGCCGATGTGAACCCCTCCTACCACTAGTTGGGATCCTGGAGGTGGCCCGTACCGAGGCCCATGAAAGGACATGGCCTCGGACTTGTGCAATGCCACCTCGAGACCCAACCGCCGGATCCTTTCCACGACTATCGCAACCCCGCGTGTCATCGCGTCGGCCGCCGCCTGATGCGACCTCCCCTGCGCCAGGACCAGCGTGTCGTCAGCGTAGCAAACTACGCTGACGCCTTCAGGGAGGTCGGCCCGCAGCACCCAGTCGTAACCGATGTCCCACAGGAGCGGCCCCAGAACCGATCCCTGTGGGACACCGCACGACATCTCTCGCCGGTTCCAGTTCCCGTCGCGACCGGGGTAGATGACGGCTCTGTCCGTCAGATACGCCCCGACTACTCGACGGAGGTAGGTCGGCACCCGGTGATACCGGAGTGCCTCCCCAATGCAGCTCCAGGGCAGGGTGTTGAACGCGTTGGCGATGTCGAGTGACACCGCCACGACCACCCCACCCCGGGACACCGCGTCCCCCGTCGTGAGGGCTCTCACGCGCATGATGGCGTCCACCATCGAGCGCCCCTTGCGGAAGCCAAACTGGCAATCCGCAAGATCCGGCCCAGTCCCCACCAGGTGCCCGACGAGGCGGCCCGCAATTACTCTCTCGAAGAGCTTGCCGACCTCGTCGAGCAGCACTATGGGCCGGTATGCGGACGGAGAGTCCGCAGGGCGCCCTGGCTTCTGAATGAGGACCAGCTTCCCCGTCTTCCAACGGAGCGGAAACTGGCCTCTCTCCATGCATGCGCTTAAGAGCGCCTCCAGTCGAGGCCCGAGAGCCGTCGAGGCCAGGACCCAGGCTTTACCCGGCAAGCCGTCGGGTCCTGGGGCGGTGTTCTTGGCCTTCAGCCTGCCTACCGCCGCTCTCAGATCTACCCCGGTCACTTCAGGGGTGTCGTCGTCATCGTCCGCGTGGTCCGCTTCGGGCACCGCCAGTGGCGGAGCCATAGGCGGGGGAGTATGCTCCCCCCGCGAAGGGAACAGAGCGCTCACCACCTCCTCCACCAGCTGTGGGCGGAGACTCTGAGTCAGCGGGGGGGCCCAGGTGCGGAGTTTATTCCGCACCATTTTGTAAGGGCGCCCCCATGGATCTCTGTTCAGAGTCTCCAGCATCTCCTCGCGGGCCGCATCCTTGGCCCGCTGGACAGCCTCTCGGAGGGCGGTCTTCGCCGCTCTGTACCCCTCGTACAGCTCCGCCTCTGTGGCTTCCGCATCCGGAGGGCGGATGCGGAGCCTGCGGTGCCTGGTGTACCGGTGTCGCGCGTCAACGCACGCCTTGCGCAACGCCTCCACCTCCTGCGACCACCAGTACACCCGGCGTCGGGCGCATCCTGGCCGGACTCGGGGCATTGCCACGTCACATATCTCGGACATGGCCTCCCGGAACCACTCCGCCTCATCGTCGATATCAGCAGGCCTGTCCGGTGAAGACACCCAGGCCTGCACGATCGAGGCTTCCAGGAGGAGCTCCCGGTCCAGCTGCTTCAGCGCCCAACGCGGACCACTCGGGGCCTGTCGGACCAGCGCGCTAGAGGTCTGGGTGGAGACATCAAATCGGATATACCGATGGTCGGAGTAGGTCTCCACCTCGTCCATGACGCGCCAGTCAATGACACGCTGTGACAGAGCGGGGCTGGCGAACGTGATGTCCACTACCGACTCGCCCCGCATCCGCACACACGTAGGGACAGAACCCCGATTCACGGCGACCAGGCCTGTTTCCAGAGCCCAGTCACACACAAAGCACCCTAAATGTAAATTTTAACAACCAACCTATTGAAGAAATAGGCACTACAAAATTTCTCGGCTTGTATATTGATAACAAAATGACTTGGAAACCACATATTGAACAATTATGCAAGCGAGTGAGTCGATCAGCTTATGCCCTACATGAACTTTCATTTAAAATTAACTATATTACACTCGTGACTGCATATCATGGGCTTGTGGCGTCTATACGATATGACATAATTTTACTCAGTTATGGCATAATTTTTTGGGGGAACTCCACCAACAAAGATCTCGTTTTTAAGGCACAGAAACGGTGCGTTAGGGCTATGTTTGGTTGTATGTTACCTTTCTTCAAGAAGTACAGTATCCTACCTATGCCTTTACTGTACATATTTGAAGTAGCTGTCTTCGTGAAACAAAATCCTCAACTTTTTGTGTTAGCATCTGAAGCTTTTAATCGTACTCAAAGAGATGAAAGTCGTCTCTGTGTTCGCAAAACTAATATTTTTCATATGGCACCAGTCGTTTATAATTAATTGCCAAAAGAGCTAAAAAAATGACATGTTAATTTATTTAAACAAAAATTAAAAACGATGTTATGTCAAAAATGCTATTATAGTGTCTCAAATTTTTAACAGACTAATTTTGACATTATGTATTATTGAACTTTTTTATTACTTACTAGACATTTTTAATAGGTATTATCTAAAAAAAATGTTTTATATAACTCTAAATTGACGTTATGGCATATCTCTACAATAATTATCTGACTGAAGCATTTATCTTAACATACATTTTTATATTACTTAATTATTTTTTACTGTTGACATTTTTTAATTATTATTTTTGCTGAATTCACTTTCAATTAATTATTGCTTCTACATATTTGTACGCCTTCATCGGCAAAACATGGTGTACCTACATAAATATTTTAATAACAACACCAACACCTATGTTTTACAAATAAAAAACTTTGACTTTGACTTTATGAAAATACTTCATTTGAAATAATTATAAAAACTGGATTTTGATAATAATTCTTTGTTATTCTTTAAAAATATACAGGGTTATTTTTCAAAGACCAGCCAAATTTAAGGATGTGGTACAGTCCATCAAACTGAACAACTTTCTCCATGGGACAAATAGCGTAATCTGGTACGGAATAAACTTATCAAAAGTTTATTCCGTACCAACCTGCAGAGCGGCTCATCCCACTGTCTCTGGGAAGATGGGTTTACGGGCCGATCTGTATCCGGGCAAGCCGCTTTCCAGGCGTTCACCGCGTCGGTCAAGCAAATTAAAATGGTTGTTAATGTGCTGCGGATAATATGGTCATTTTTGTCCAACAGATGTGGTTGCTTCCATAAAGGGGAAGAACGTAGAAAATATATAAAATTTGGACCAAAACAACAGTATCTAATTAGGGTGAATGCCGAATGTAAATTAATTTTGGACAGTCTGTCCGAAATGTCGCTGAAATTTTTGATTTTTTCATCGATGAAAGGTGAAAAACTGTCTTCTAAAATTGGGGAACCTAGGAGGTGTAGTGAACTTTTAGTGTGTAATTGTGTTGTAATTAAATTGAGTATGATTGTTATTTTAAACAATCGCTATGTTAAAATATTCGTATGCTGTAATGGCAAAACATGGTGACCTATATAAATATGTATTGCAAGAACACAATGTACCTATGTTTGACAAATAAAATTCTGATTCTGATTCTGACAGATATCAGAAAGATTTCTACGTCTCGATGTCAATGAAGAAAAAGAATGTCACTTTGTAAAAAGAGATAAGTATGTGTATTTTTTTTCACGAAGACTCAATCCGAGATTGGAGCCACTCGATTCAGACAGTGTACCGGAATTCCTGGAGTAGCTAATGTAGCATACATTAGCTACTCCATCCAACAAATGAAAATGAGGAAAGCCCTGGAAAAGATCGAATAACAAATGGCATATTAGCTTTTAGTCATTAGAGAGCCAATTACACCTAACCATATTCAGCGAAATCTTGAAACATAAGTCAGTCATAGACACTTTATAAATTACATATTTACTACTAGCTGTGCCCCGCGGTTTCACCCGCATAAGTTTCGATCCCGTGGGAATATTAGAATTCCCGTGGGGTGTGTGTGTGCTACGTCCATACCAAATTTCATCAAAATTGGTCCAGCCGTTTGAGCGTGAAGAAGTAACAAACATACAAACACACACACACACTCACTCACAAACTTTCGCCTTTATAATATTAGTGTGATATACCTACATAGGTATATGACTTGTGGGAAATAAAAGGCTTAAAAAGTAAAATAATGTCTATTCTTTAACTGGAGTCAGTGAGAAGTGGTCCTACAACTTACGCGTGAAAAATACTCGCCACTATTGTATAATATTTACATAGCTTCTTGGTTCTTGCCTGACAATTTTATTGAACTCACAAACCTTCATTGCGTTCATTCCATTGCACCTACTGAAAAATAATATTGTGATTTGTGGGTACATAAGTAACTGCTATACCTACTGTACACAACTTCTGTCATCCTCATTATTTCAGCCGAAAGTCGCCCACTGCTGGACATAGCCCTTCCTCAAGCACCGCACAACTTCTGTGCCAGCAGGTTCTGTGCTGTAGGCGCCAAGCAGACGATGGGCAAATCGTCCGCGGCGATAGAACGTTTGGAAATCCCAATAGTATACTTATTTGTCTTTCGTGTGCGTTATTGTATAAATTTCCATAAGTTTTTGTTGTCTTTTTCCCCAAATTGTCCATCGTTTGCTTAGCGCCTTATGGCCCTTTTCTGTAATTTACGGAACTCTATTGGTTAAAATTAAGACTTTTGTATCTTTACCAATAATGAAGCAAAGACCTCTAAGCTTTGCATAGTAGTCTCTTTCATATGGAAGTAGCTACGAGTATCTCTAGGTAAAATTAGCTTACGAATCTATTTACTTATACGCTTATAAGCAAAACGATTCGTTTTTGTTTAAAGGAACATAGCAGACTTTTTTTTTTTAATGGTGTATACTAGTGCTTGACTGCGATCCCGCCTGATGGAAAGCAGAGATGCAATCGTTGATGGTAAAGCGCACTAATTTATTATGAGCCTATTCACTCTAGCCTTGAAAACACCCAAATTATAATCGGACGGGAAGACCGCTGCAGACAAATTGTTCCAGTCCTTCGATGTACGCGGTATAAACGACGAGGCAAAACGCTTCGTCCGGATCGCAGCGGTGTCAACAACGTAAGGGTGGACACGCGCCGTACGACGGGTTGTCCGATGATAGAGACTTGTGCAGTGTGTATCGTCGCAACTTATTCCCGAGCATTTTCAACATATTCTATATAAAACAATTGCATATCTAAGGGCTGATTTTTCAATCATCTGATAACTTTATTCGAGGAATAATTTCGAAATATTGACAGTTGTTTCGTACAAAAACTGTCAAACGTCAATTTTATTTCTCGAATAAAAGTTATCTGGCGGTGGAAAAGTCAGCCCTAAATATAATGCATAGATAAAACCGATAACACTTTCGATTATCCGCGTACTTTATGTTGGTAGAATAATGAATTTGTTATTATCATTCGATAACAAAATATTTACACTGATAAAAAACGTCTTTAGCTGTTATCTATTCAAATTATTCGTTAGTCATCGTAACCATATGAAAAATCCTAGTTAGATAAAAGATAGTTTCTACGATATGGGTATCGCCCCTCTGGTACTCGCACTCGATTGCCTGGAACCAACTTGATATGGAACTGATTTTTTTTTTCAGAAGTTAAAATACTTATGTAATAATCGTCTTACTCAAGTCTTCTGCTCGTGAGTCCAAAACGTTCAGTGTTTTCAGCTCAGGGTACGATTCGACGACATGTTTTTGATAACTTTTAGGAATCCATATCTACATACGAATACACCTAAAGAAAAGAAAGAAAGAAAAAGTATTTATTGCGTACTCGTACAGGATCTTAAACTAAACTAAACACAGTTAAAAATAAAAATAAAACAATTTGCATAAAAAAGTAACAAAATAAACCTAACCCTACATAAAGACATAGTAGTAGGTACCTTCTATTTAATTAGCCTATGAATTAATGAATACTATTCAAAACCCCTCTTAAAAGATATCTTACCGCAAGTTTTAAAAACAAAGCTGGAAAATAAACTACTTACTTCAAAATCTGATGAAAATCTACTGTGTCAATAGCTTCAATCACGATATCAAGTCGCACGGAATTCAGTGAAGTTTGCGGAATAACGAGATTTTCAGAAGATAAATCGAAAATCTGATGGGAAACTACTTACTTATTATAGAAACGCGTTTAAGATTACCTACTGTAAATTCAGATCTAATATGTTTGAATGACATTTAGTTGTTATGTAGCATTATATAATAACAAAGTACAAAAAGGATTCGTTAAGAGAACAGAGCTTGGACAAACTAAAGACTTCAAGAATCTATTCGCTGGCAGTTGTTTTGTCAAAGTTTCTCTGGTCCCTTTGCGGATCCGCTATCGCCATTCAGGCTCCTACACACTGCGCAACCGGCATACTGGGCTACCGGTACATGCCTAATGTGTGGCGTGGGTCTTTGGGTCCTCTACACCCACCTCTTTGCACAATATTCTATAGTCCACTTTTTTTTTTGGGTGGGAAATCGTCAGTCCTCTCCCGCTCTGGGCTGAGCGAAAGGGCGTGTCAGACTTTTAATAACTGAAACCCACCCGTGTTCCTTCAGTTGCCTATGCCAGGGGCCACGGTATCGCTTTCAACCAGCGGCCCTGGCGGCATCGGCCCTAGCGGACCCCGTCACTTCGTGCTGACATCTCTTTGAAGTGCGCGTGGAACACAACGCGCTGTCGACCCGGGCCTGGTCCTTACCGGGCGGCGAGCTGCCCATTGCCCGCCGCCCGCAAGCCCGCGCCTACGGTGGCCGGAAGTCAGCTGTTGACTCCCGTCCAGGGCGTCTCCTGCGGCGACTAGGGGACTGAGGACGCAGTGATTGCCTCTCCCTCGCGCTCCGCCTCCTCCTACGCGAGCATTACTGCTTCGCAGAAGGAGGTGACGGCCTCCCATGCACTCTCGCTTCGTACCATGGCCTGGACCAGGGCCGGACGCGAGAGATCGCCGCCGCCGATCGCCGCCACGAGGACACGGCGGTGCTCCGCCCAAGCTGGGCAGACCTCCACCGTATGCTCCACCGTGTCCTTCGAGCGATCCACACAGTAGTGACACCCTGGCGTTTCCTCCCGCTTTATCCTCAACAGGAATCTCCCGATACGCTGTCCCTTATTTCAGTGTTTTGAGATGACATACCTAGTGCACAAGAGAGATCATAACTCAAAATTGAGTTTCCTCACAGGTATTTTATTTAGGCAAATAACTGGTGTATTCTTTAAACATAAAAAATACATTTTGTGTTACCATTAAGTATTTGTATGTATAATGATATTGTTATCACGTTATTTCCGCGCAGATATCAATCGTCAAATATTGTAATCATCATTAATTCATTGATACTTATCAACACTAAATTCAGTTCTTTGTGGAGTTTTTTGGGTATCTGACGTACCTTCTTCATAATAAAGAACACACAAACCGGATGTTAAAGTGCTCAATACTTATTGTTTTTTAGTTGTTTTGTGTCATCAAATATTTTATTTAGGCTTATGATATATGTTATATTTATGTTCCTACTCCGTAAGTGAAAGTGCATGTTAATGATAAACTAAGTGATGTTATGAAAAAAGTTACAAAAGTGAATGGTTACACATTTTTCTATAGTTGCGTAATATTTAAGTTATGACTATATCCATGCGTATTAAACCAAAGTAAGATCATGGGGCATTGGAGACATAGGACTATATTATTTTTACTTATATTTACGGCGTGTTTCTGCTACAGTACTGGTAAGAAAAAGATTTTAATTAAGTCACGGTATCTAGTGTCTTTAAATTTATTAGGGTTCATCGTCTCCATTATAAACTTTTCAGGATGTATCGTCGAAGGTAGCTTTCCGCCTCTGCCCTCGAGTGCATGGATCAAAGATGTATATAGAGGCACGTTTTGGCAAAATCAGACTACGAATATTGAGGGTAAGCATCTGCTATCATTTTAACAAACAAGTCACCTTCTAAATCTTTTGCTTCAGAGAGAAAAAAAACTCCAGTATCCGGTCTGATACCGTATTTTGTATAAAAACGAAAATTTTCTTTTCGTAATAAAGACTCTAACTAAAGCGTTAAGAGATACCTGCGAGAATTTTTCAATATCCTATGTTTTTTTATACCTCATGCATGTTAAAAAATGGAAGGACATCAGGCATTGTGTCGTACCCAAAAATTTAAGGGGAATATTTCATTAATCCTCTACAAACTTTCTGATCCTTTACTAATGTTTGTTTTTTTTTTATTACTTTTTAAAAATACTTTTAACTTTTTTGCCTTTTTATAAATATCTGTACCGTTAACGCAAGGCGTGTTAACTAAGCCTTGATCTGAATAGGTTAGGTTGGAAATTTGACCAAAAACGTTGGTCGCAGTTGCAGCAGGGCATAAAATACAAACAAACTTATTTATGCCTTCAAAGATCTTTAAAAGTAAATCATTGACAATTCACAACATCCAGACTTACTATAAATGTATAATTATAATATTTTATGATCACGTATTATTTAATTATTATAAATGCAAAAGTAACTCTGTGTGTGGAAAAGGCCATAGACTACTTTTTATCCTCGAGAAAATAATAATGAATCATTGATCAACCAATATGTCATTTGCTCGCTTTACTCATGAAGGACGATGCCGGAAACCACACGAACCTGCCCGAGGGTTCCAGCCTCACCTCCGCGAGCTCACTCACCGGCTCTCCGTCTATCCAGTTTATAGGATGTTCGGATATTCGCTATCCGCGACCAAGCTTTTATAAACCACAGAGTTTCTAAAACCTCATCAACCATAATAGAGAGACAATTTTTTCTATTATTGTAACCGTTAAATAGGATTTAAAAAAAAAATTAAGACTGATTTTCAATAAGAATCTTTATTTCAGGACTACACACTTTCGGTTTAGGTGAATTGACAAGCAACAGACCGTACATAAGCGGAGCTATCGTCAGTAATCGTTTCGAGTTGTCTACGACTGCGCTTTTCGACCAGTATGAAGAAAACGAGGTTTCCCAAATCATGGCAATCTCTGTGACATTCATATGTACAGGAGGCTCCGTTAGTTCTCCGCCACTAGTAAGATCATTTCTGTACAACTTCTTATCTTGTATGAGTTAGGCATAACAATCATTGTTGATGTCAAGCCCTGTTCTCCTCGCGCAGAATAGGGCATCAGACCATAAATAAACAAAACCAAGTTTGATTACAGCCTGATGCCCAAATCTTTTGGAAAATTAGCAATGTCCCTACAACCATTTTCCTGAATATGCGACGCAAAAACTATTAAATATTACAAATTCTGGAGTGCTATTCTGAAAAACATCTCACTGTAAAAACTTAGGTGAAGTGAGCTGCCAATAGTGTCAATAGTGTCATCGGATGGGGTGACAGTTCACTAGAATCTTACAGAATACATCAAGCTTACAGAAGACAGTTTACAGAATACATCGGCTATTTACTTTAGCGATCTACTAATACAATTACTTGCATTATTTAAAGTTGTATTTTTACTAGATTTACCTATTGTATCTCGTCTTTATTAAATATTATTTATTTTTAGCCAGTTATCATTAATGTGATTGATACAAACAATAACCCACCAACGTTCCTTCTGCCGCCGTCTGGTGAATTTGTTTTCACTATTGCCACGCCGGTACCGCCAGGGTTCGAAGTTACTGGCTGCTTGTACGACTTAATTGTGAGAGATATCGATCTCACGACGCAAAAAATTATCTTCGAAATTGAAGATAACCCATATTTCGAAATTGAGAAAGAAATCAAAGCAAACCCTGCTACGCCTAAAGACTTTAAAGCAATATTAAGGACAAAGACTTTTATAAGGAGTATTCCGGAACCAATGAGGTTAACCATCTTCGCTACGGTAAGCTTCACTTTTTATAATGCTCGAATTTTCTCATCATTCTCATAACAACTTATCTAGATTCGAGCAGATAAATATCCTAATGAATTAAGGGCTGATTTCTCAATAGTCAGATAACTTATAATTGAAGAATATTTATAGGTTATCTGATTATATATAAGTTAGCTGACTAGTGAAAAGTCAGCCCTAAGACAACTAAATAAAAATCCGTTCTCTTTAATGATTTAGATATCTATATTTACGGAATAACAATTAATAACCTAATTATGCTAATTTATAAATACAATTTGCCCTCGCGTCATAAGTTTATTATGTTGCCATGGTTCAAAGATGTCGCAAGGACCAAGTAAAACGCACAAACTCAATCGAAATGAAAATGTAAAAAAAATTATGATTATATTATCTTTATTTGTACTTACACATAAGACCGACTACCAGTATAATGTTCACTTTCACCAATTATTGTGCATTGTACATGCTGTTGGGATAAATAAATAAATTAGGTAGACCATCATTAGGTAGACATTAATGAATTAACATTAAAGAACATATACATAGCTAACTAGTGACCCGCTAAGTTACTTTGCTCGGGTGTTATCTACTAATGTGGCGACATGTCAAAACATCGAGATTTATGCTTTATGTATATCTAAAGGAGAATGACCAAAAGTCTTACCAATCCATGGGCATTGTCCTTTGCTTCATTAGTCTAGTAGTCGCAAGCGCTGCTACTGAGCATGCAGCCCTGGGTTCGATTCTCAGGTTGAGCAAAGTGTTATTGGGTTTTTCATCTGGAATTTCTCAGTAACAGCCCGGAGTCTGCATTTGTGCCCGGTTTATGGCAATAGGCTCACCCCCTATTACATATAACTTGAACATAACTTGCAAAATATGGGTGTATACTATAGGTCACACCTCTGCCTAACCATTAGGGGAAAAATACTTAGCGTGATTTTTGTTATCATATACTTAGTTATATGTCAATGTATCTCAAACTGATGGCAAAAACCACATCCGAATCCATTGTGCAATTTAGAAGAACTAAGTGGGCACACAGACCGATACGAAAACCGTCTTTTACGTTCTTTGATAGATTTAGGGCTGATTTTTCCATCGCCAAATAACATTTATTCAAGGAATAAAACTGACGTTTGTCAGTTTTTGTATGAAATAACTGTCAAAATTTCAAAATTATTCCTCGAATAAAGCTATCAGATGATTGAGCCCTTAATAGTATAATTTTCGTTGTGATTGATGAGCTGAGTTTTTCGTCTTAATGCATTGTCCTTTACCTCTTTTACCTTGGTACTTTTTCATCAATTCATAACCTTCAATAATTATTAATTTGATAATATTTCATCATGGATGAGCCTGCAATATTTTTCTATTTACTGAATGTTCTTTATGTTGATATCCGAATGGACTTGCATACATACCCCACTGTAATACAGTATCAACTAGTACGGGGTGTATTGTAACTGTTACTGGCCTTATATACAGTCAAATTAAATTAGCTAGCGAAACTCTGCAGACGTAATGGGTATCGATATCTAAACACGATAAAATAAAAACAAAAAAGATTTGATGTTTTTTTGGGGTTCAACGACCTCTGATTGTGTTGCTACTTGAGAAATGAGTTGAAAATGTCTGTTTTCTTTAGTTTAAAGTATTTATTCATTTAAACTTTTCGCACAAAAAGGTACAAAGGCGGACTTAATGCCTTATGCATTCTCTACCAGTCAACCAAGGGTGGTGAAGAGATTAGATGGCAGGTGCTTTGGTTGAGAGGAACAATGATTAAAAAAAACATACACAAATATAGATAGGTTTATCGTGTTGAGATATCGATATCTATCACGTCTGCAGAGTTTCTCTAGCTAATTTAATTTGACTCTGTCTATTGTAATGTCAACAGTAGATGGAAGATAATAAACTGTGGACAAATAAATAAAATATATTTTTAATTTTTGACAGGACTCAGATCTAACTGGTGATCCCTCAAGAACTAGTGAAACAACTATTACTATTGTTGGAAATGCCGATTTTGTGCTCCCCGAAGAGCCAGTGTTCTCCGAAACGTTTTATCTTGCAGACTATACAGATAACGATCGAGTGGTCCTAACTGAACCGATAACCCTAACTAGTGGCTATGACAGTTTTGTGAAATTTAATATCGAAGGAGGTAACTATCTTAACACTAAGTTATACGCAATCTAAATAAAGATCCCAAAGATTAATAATAATGAAGTAAATTACCTAAATGAATTAACACATTGGTGCCTCTTTGACGAATTCACATCCAGCAGTTGAATGCATTGTTATAAAGCAGAAATTATTGATTTGGACATCACTTTGTAAACAAAAAGTCCGAATTTTTTGTGTTTTGTATCTTATTATTTTGATATATTTTGGCAAAGATGTTTCTCGGCTTCTTGCACGGCCATGGCTGATTAACAAATACAGTGGCTTCCAAAAGATGACATTTTCACTTCACCTGTGATACACCACATTAAGATTGAAAATTCTAGTGATCCAAACGTTATAGTGTGCAGTTCAAAAACTGCACACTCGTTTAAATTGACTAATTCAACCAGGTTAACCTAACCTGATTTTTTTTTATTTTAAATTGTAAAGTGGCATCACAGCTGAAGTGGAAACATATCAACTAACTTTTGGAGGTCACTATAAATAAGTATTAAACATAATAGAAAAGCATCAAAATTAGAATATATACACTCGCGAGCAATGAAAAAGTTCCAGTGACATATCACCAAATTATTCCTAAATGGGAAAGGCTAGCCTAATGACGCCGTCTGCAATATTGAAGTACATTTAACAGCGCATCAGAATATTACCAACTAAAAACGTAAATATTGTGTTCAAATTTTAAATTATATGTCTTAGGAGATATTAAGGTGTTTGTCGGCAATTTGGGTGGAACTTTTTCATTGCTCGGCAGTGTATTAAAATAAGTACGATTTCTTCGATTTCCTTTTCTTTATTCCGGTCCTTAGAGGGACCGGAATAAAGAAAAGGGAAATCGTAATCGTTTTTAATAATATGATAGTAATAGTCACATAATAAGTAGATAATAAGAAGATGCACATTTAAATTTATTTTACAGATTTCTCAGAGAACTTTGAGCTTGTCCCGAATCCAGACCAAGAAAATCAGAGATCAATCTATGTCGTTATTCCGCTGGAAGGTGACGTCCTTAGAGAAAGCAACATCCACTTAATAGTGACAGCAGACCGGGAACACACGAGCGGAGCTTCGGCAACAGTCGTACTACGGTTACCTGAAGGTGAACCATGCGCCTGAAGTCTTTGTTCTTTTGTTACAGTGTCTTTGCACTTTCAAGTGTTACTGAGACTGTCATCAACAAGTTTGCCATTGCATAGTGAAAATAATAATATATTTTAGATAAACAGAACACAAGTTTACTTAGATCTTTCTTTGAGTTTCATAAGTAATAAGTATAAACTAGAATATTGTTATCATAGTAAGGTGCAAGGTGAATCATATGCATTTGTTATTAAAAACTAGGCACCCGGCTTCATTCTAATGTTCTGATAACCTTTGATCATCAGCATCATTAATACAATTGACTGTTTTAATTAACAATCTTAGTAACTACTAACCGATTTATAAAGCTTATCGAATTCCAGTGGCGCCTCTGGAATTTCAAAGAGCTCATTATGAGGGAACGATTGAAGGCAGTTATCTACGCGTCCCACAACTGATTTTAAGTCAAGGATATGCGGGAGAAACTGTAACTGCTGCTGTCATAAATGGTGAGTTAAAAATGCATGTAATAATTTTGAAAGCTATGTGTCGGAACTTTTGTTGAAACAAATTTTATAGCGAGGGCTGTTACAGTCAGCAAGAATAAACCTCTTAGGAGAAGCGAAATCGTTAAACCGTATTTTTTTGCCCAGTAAAGCCTTCTTACATTTCAAACTTTGTTTTCCAGAACACTCATCTCACTTCACTGCCAACGTTCAGGGGAATACAGTCACGCTATCAATGAGATCATTGAACGAAAGTATCATAAATGAGAATAGCTTCCTTAATCTCGAGATAGTGGCCACCAATGGCCACAGTACTACGACGGCTATCGTCACCCTTGAGATTATAAAGGATGACAACGTAACACCGGTCTTCAATAAGCCTATATACGAAGGATCGTATGACCCTGACGGTTTGACACTTGAGCAAATTGTACTAGTTCAGGGTCATGGTGGAATTGATGCAGTGGATTTGTATGGAGGTACATTAATATTCTCTTGCATCTGTCATTTCTTTAATTCTTGTATGTATCATACTCATTCTCTTTTGAGTTTTAACCACTTATTAAAATCTTGCACTTCAACGTATTCCGTGAAGTTTATTACCACAGCCTTTTTTGCACAAAGTTGTTCAAAATTGTGTAGTTAGTAGGTACTAATTAAGAGCTTTTACATTACTTAAAGCAATCCTTACTAAATCGTTGCTACATAGTTAACGATTGTTTTAAGTCATGTCAAAGAGCGGGTTGTTTAACGTCCACTTGACGCACGCGGGTACATAAAAAATGACGCTAAGTAACATCAAACCAAAAAAAAGCGTTGTCTCAAATTACACTTACAAAATTATGACCTTGACTTTCAGCAAATAAAAATGATTACGTAATCGTTGTTATTTGACGTATGTATGTTACGTTAACCAACCGTTTGAAACAACCGGCCCTAAGTAATCCAAAATTCTTCAACTGAATTTCGAATAAGACAGCTTTTATAATTTCCTTTTTAGATCCCACCTTTTATAAAATCTCGTAACCTTACTGCATTTGCGCGAGTACTTAAAACATCGTTTTTTGTTTATTCGTAGATAGCAGTGGTTACTTCAAAGCAGAGTTAAATGGAGCCACTGTGACAATAGAGGTTTCTGAGCCTATTCCGCCTGAAATATATAGAAGAGAACGCATCGTCTTGTCCTTAGAAGTCGAGAAACCAAGAACAGTAGGCGCTAGTGCTACAATTATAATAAACTTGCCTGCAGGTGAGTAATTATACTTTATTATTAATAATAATAATAAATGATACCAATACCATTTATTAGTATTATTATATTATTCTGTATATCACTGCTGTATTTATAATTTATCCAAGTGGCATATTATCGAAACCCGTATTTTTCAGTGTTGCCTCTGGAATTTCAAACAGCCCATTATGAGGGAACGATTGAAGACAATTATCTACGCGTCCCACACCTGATTTTAAGTCAAGGATATGCGGGAGAAACTGTAACTGCTACTGTCATAAATGGTGAGTTAAAAATGCATCTAATAGCTTTCCTAGCAGACGTTCCTAATCAAGATGACAAAAAAATCCACGAAAGCTATATGTCAGAACTTTTGTTGAAACAAATTTTATAGCGAGGGCTGTTACAGTCAGCAAGAATAAACCTTTTAGGAGAAGCGAAACCGTTCAACCGTATTTTTTTGCCCAGTAAAGCCTTCTTACATTTCAAACTTTGTTTTCCAGAACACTCATCTCACTTCACTGCCAACGTTCAGGGGAATACAGTCACGCTATCAATGAGATCATTGAACGAAAGTATCATAAATGAGAATAGCTTCCTTAATCTCGAGATAGTGGCCACCAATGGCCACAGTACTACGACGGCTATCGTCACCCTTGAGATTATAAAGGATGACAACGTTACACCGGTCTTCAATAAGCCTATATACGAAGGATCGTATGACCCTGACGGTTTGACACTTGAGCAAATTGTACTAGTTCAGGGTCATGGTGGAATTGATGCAGTGGATTTGTTTGGAGGTAAATTAATATTCTCGTGCATGTGTAATTTCTTTAATTTTTATATGTATCATACGAATTCTCTTTTGAGTTTTAACCACATATTAAAATCTTGTATTTCAACGTATTCCATGAAGTTTATTTTCAAAACCTTTTATTGCACAAAGTTGCTCAAAATTGTGTAGTAAGTAGGTGCTAAATAAGAGCTTTTACATTACTTAAAGCAATCGTTAATAAATCGTTATTTGTTAAGGGTTGTTTTAAGTAATGTCTACGTCCCGTATTACAGAATCTCACTCCACAGAAACTAGTTTCAACTAATCAAATGGCTCTAAATTAGTTTTAAGTAGCACTTGAGTCTTGAGTCAGGTTTACAGAACCTGACTCAAAACTCAAGTGCTACTTACGAGTCTAAGTAGTCGAAAATTCTTCCAACTGGATTACGAATAAGACAGCTATTATAATTTCCTTTTTTAGCTCCCACCTTTTATAAAATCTCATAACTTTTACACGAATACTTAAATCACTGTGTTTATTTATTCGTAGATTACAAAGGTTTTTTCAAAGTGGAGTTAAATGGAGCTACTGTGACAATAGAGGTTTCTGAGCCTATTCCGCCCGAAATATATAGAAGAGAACGCATCGTCTTGTCCTTAGAAGTCGAGAAACCAAGAACAGTAGGCGCTAGTGCTACAATCATAATAAACTTGCCTGCAGGTGAGTAATTATACTTTATTATTAAATGATACCAATACCGTTTATTATTATTATTATATTGTTCTGTATATCACTGCTGTGTTTATAAAAAGTTATAATTTATGTAAGTTGCAAACAATGTTAGCTTGCAAATGCATTTTGGGCCGTGTTACCTACTTATATGAAATAGATAATTATCATATATACCTACATTTTACAAGGGAATTTACTCAGTCACATCTGAGATAAGCTTATTTTATCTTGATTAATACGTACCAAGATCAAAATATTTTTTGATGATTATAATTAAGTATAAATGTGAATAATATGCTTATCCAAGTACTAACAACAATGACGACATCATTAAAAATATTCTTTATTTACTTAACGAAAACTATTTCGTAGTTAAACATAACAAGTACCAACCAACAACAAACAAACAAACAACCACTGGTAACAAGTACCTACTATATTATGGATTACTGGAAAAGTCATTTGGGATCATCGCACCTAATTGAAGTTCCGTAAAGCCCAGCACTGCGATTCTGTAACCATCTCACTGTGAAAACTTAGGTGAAGTGAGCGTGGAGTGAGCTGTCATTCCAAATAATGCTAGGGATTGACACTAGTGACAACTCACATTAAGCTCACTTCACTTCACTTGAGTTTTCACGGTGAGATTTTTATAAAATCGACTGGCTGATCCATTTTCCTGGAATTAGACAATTGGGTTTTATGTTTCCAAATGTTAATTTTAGGTAAAGCTTAAAGTTTTTTTTTTTTTAAGATTGTAGAACGGAAACCACAGTATTACCTATATGTGCGTGTGTTAAGTATAAAATACGTCCCAGAGCGGGAGGAGTCATTTGATGATTTCCCAACCTCAAAAAAAAAAAAGTATAAAATACGTGTGTGTTTTCCTTATCTGTTTATATATCTTAACAGAATGGAACATAAATGGTAAAATAAAAATATGGTAAATAATAATTATTTATTTATTTATGAAACATAGAAACAGAAAAATACATTGGGAAACGTCATTAGTACGAAGTAACTTCTTAGTACGAAGGTGAGAAATTTCTTTTAGCAGACCTGCGAAAGGAGGAATTAAACTGAAATATAGGAAGACAACCTATTGTCTTCAAAAAGAGAAGAATAACAAAACATTTTACTATTATAAATTTCTTCCAACCCTATATTTCTGTATTTTATTCTATCTTATAATTTTCCACTCAGCTTACTTTATTCTATTCTAAGCGGCTTTCTGGGCTATTTTTCCTTTACTTCTTTCTTATCTTACCTATTACCTACAGCTAGAGAATTGAAATTTGGAGCATCTACTTACAGAGGAAGTTTGCAGGATAATGTGCTAACTCTTGATCCGATACCATTAACGGTTGGTTATGATAGTAGCGTGGTATTTACTATTACTGGAGGTGAGTCAATAACTGATAATATCTATATCTATAAATGACAATTGCTTCTTCTTTTTTGAATATTCTTCTGAGAAAAAAAACAATTATTTTAGAAATACAATAACCATAATCAAATTAATTGTTTTTTTTAGATTCAGCAGCTAACTTCCGCGTAACGAATGATCAAAATTCGGCCATAATATCTCTAGTGGAACCGATTCCCAGCGGTGTTATATCAGAGAACAACGTCGTAATCTTGACTCTCGCCGCGTCTGATCTCAACGCTGTAACGACCACCACAAGTGTACTACTGGACATAATAAAGGACGACACGATGACACCTGTATTCAGTAAAAATATTTACTATGGTACTTACTCGGGCTCATCGAACTTTATTATAAACGATATTTACTTGATACGAGGCTTTGATATTGGCGTAACTTTCAGTCTCGATGGAGGTAAGCACGCATAATAAAATTCTAGGATATTTTATCTCTTTTAACATATTTAATAACTCAAGCAAATTGTTACAGACCATGCTCAGTTCTTCCAAATTTCAAATACCGGGAATGAAGTGACGGTTGTTCCGCGAGCTTCAGGGATCCCTGAAGACGTTATTTTTACGGAGAAGGTGTTGGTGTTTAACGTTTTAGCTGCTAAAGCACTTACTGTTGGCGCGAGCGCGGCTATCTCAATTAGATTCCCGTCAGGTGAGTAAGCTACATATGACTAATCTTCTATTAACACAGCAAAACTTTCATTAACTAAAGCCGTTGTAATAGGATTGCTTTTCTAAACAATACTACCGGGATCAATGTTAACTATGACAATTATAATGAATACTACATCAACATGCCGATTTATAATATTGAAGAAAACTTATTCATTCATAATTTCAATAAAAACTAACGACACAAGTGTTCCAAAAAATAAAAATTATTAGCGGCAAATGACAAAATAACTCTCATTACATATTTTACCAGAAAGTGTCTGGTCTAAAAGACAATAATTACAGGAATTATAATTATACTAGCTTCTGCCCGCGACTTCGGCGGCGTGAAATTTTTGGTTCCTCCGACTTTTCGCTTCTCATAGCGTTTTCGCTGAGCGTTCTTTCTTCTTTCGAATGTATTTTCTTTCTGCACGGCTCCGAACAGTCGTAGCGTGATGTTCAATAGCCAAACAAACTCTTCAGCATTATTATTTTTATTACCTCAAGTTGAGATAGAAACAATCGTTAACCAGAATTACGAAGAGGAGCAGGAACGAAGTATTTAAAACAACAAAAACCAATAGAAATCAATAGCACGACACCCTATCAATTTACATCACCCAATGACAATACCGACAATATTATCAATCCGCGTGAAGTAAAACTAGGCTCAGTCATATCGAACAATAAAATCGCAAAATAACGGCTAGTTCTGATTTTTTAACATGTTGTTAGGACCAGTAGCGTATATCCAAGTTTGCAGCTTCGAAAGACCTGTAGCCCAATTCTCCGGAAACTCGCGTTCGTGTCGCATGACGTCATTGCGGCTCGTCTCCGTATGTCGCTTATAAAACGGTGAGATATCCTGAAAAAGCTATTCTCACTACAAGTCGACCTTAAATCACGAATCTAGGGACAATAATGTTGCCATTATGCGTCCCACGAAGTAATCCCTTCCACATAACGATGCGATTTTTTTACGTAATCGTTAATGTACTTTTGACCATCTTTAAAAATGATTTTTAAGGCAAAAACATATTTTGAGCAGCATTATAAAGGTATTTCATTAACATTTATCAATTTAATAATCATTATTGTTTTCGTAACTCCATTTTTATTTTATTATTAACATTAATATAAGACCTCCGTACTACGGAATGCATAGCTCATGTTGATTTGTCAAGTCATGTCATAGATATTTGTCACGTCAAAGTTAAACAATTTATGTTGTTTGTTTACATTGGTCTACATATTAATAGGTAATTAAATAAAACAGAACGAGCTAATGATATTGTAAGTAAGCTGATGACCAGCACAATAACATAAAAGTTTATCAAGATAGAGAAGAAGAGGAGAAGTGTTGTTGTTTTAAAGAGTGCTGTACTGCACCGGACCGTCCTGCTACATGCTTTTCCAACGAACGCTAGGGTGCTGTACCTACGTGTCCTGGCTTCATTACTTTACAAAGGCCCAAAAGATTGTCGGGAAATCCTTGCGAAAACAGATTTCACCCTGAGGCTTGCGTTAGGAGTCTCATCACAACACGAATTCAATTTTTTTTGTGGTCAACGTGCCTCACAAACATGAAGACTGGGCGAAACGTGAAGTGGTCCGCCGATTCCTAGGCTCACGGACAACGCTTGACTCATCACGCCGACCTTTCGTGTAAACCAGTGATTATTATACTGTCCTTGTGCTGCACGGATCAATAAGACTGTTTTTAAAAGGATTCTTATAAGTGTAGTTTTGTTCAAGCATATTTACGTAACTTGAAAAGTCACTTTTTTGTTTATGGATAGATTTTAATAATTTTTATTGTAAAGGATAGGTCTAGATATAAAACGAATATTTCCGTTTAAATTGTAAAAATCGGACCATAAGTTTAGAAATTATATGGGATTTTGTATAGTCAAAATGTGCCAACTCACTTTTGTAACAGTTTTCTTTCTAGAAACTTTTTATTGTGCATAGTTAAGTTATATACTAAGGTTTAATTAGCTTAAGGATTATGTAACGAAGATTATATAAGAAAATTGTAAAGATATAACATGAAAAAAATTAATAAAAAGGGGCTTGACAGAAAATTAACAACCAAAAGGGCTCAAAATACACGGCTCGCTTCAAAGTAACGTAGGCCGGGTATAAATAAAAGCACAATCTTTGACTGACACTGCGCTGCACGCACACCTATCCACGCGCTACCGACGTCCCGCGACCAGTCTACTCCTACGTATCTATTGTACCCTACCTATTGTAAATTTGTAACCCAGTGAGGATTATACGTATGAACTTTGCTTGTGTTTCTATTTCCTAACCCAACTTGTTAACGGCCTGCGCAACCTAACTACAAAGCCCTTCAATTATTTGCATACCTATATTATTTTTGTTACTTATCTAAGTTTTACATTGAAAAAAATAAAATAAAGACATTTGAAATATTTATTGTTTGAAATGCATTTGAACCACTTTATTTCTAGTTACAAAAGTACCTTTTTAAGAATACCTTACAGACTAATAAATAAATTCAGTATACATCCAAGTATAAACCACAAAAACATAATTATTATCACACCACCACACATGGGAGTTTACTTTTGGTCATGCTTCTCTGTAACATCTATACACAACTCCAGCCGGTCAAAATTCAAAGTCTAGTTCGACTGCAACGTCCTTCTTTCGGCACTTAAGACCTTGGCTCTTTCTCTCTCGATATCTGTCGATCCAACCGAGAAATGTACGGGAGCAAAGTGGGCACTACAGCTCAAAAATCCTCGCTTGTAGGAGTAGTACCGCGTTTATTGTGGTTGCGGCGCGATCGACCTTTCTTGCCCTCAACCAGAGTAAAGCCTGGCAAAGCCGTCCTTGTCCATTGACTGGTTTTAAATCCGGCGCCTTCCGTTTCTGTATCTCATATGTCTCATTCATCGACGCTACACAAGCAACAACTATCCACAGTTGATAACTTTGGCGGAAGCCTGAAGTTTTCTTCGTGTGTTTTTCCTTGTGGTGATGGTCGTAGAGTCTTCTAAGATGTTTATGAACACATTTTGTTAAAATATAGGTATTTATTATTTTCTTTCGCAATTGACACAAACATGATTGACATAACCACTGTTTGACGTTCGTACGGTGGTCGACACAGATCATACGTCACGTGTCGACTGGTCATGACTACTCTTTGCATGCCGCATGTAAACTAAGGCATGTCGCGTGTCTTTCCTGCGTGAAATGCTCGAATCGTCATGGTGAGAATAGCTCGGCTTGATTTTGTCGCGGGAAAAGTTCGAATCGAACGTCAATAACGAACGCGAGATATGTGAGAATCGCTCTACTGCTATCACACATAATGTAGCTTTCTACCTGTGAATTTTTTTGTAGAATTGGATCATTAACTCCGGACATTACCCCCTACATACATATAAACAAACAAATTTTACCACTTTATAAAATGTGTTAGGAAATTACTGAGCAGTTCCCTTTAATTTCCTTCTACTAAATAAGTAACGGTAACGTTAACCGTGAGAAAAAATAAACAATGAAACAGAACTTGCTAGTTTTTAATCTAGCATCTGAAAATGTAGGTATGTAGACCAATTTTTGTGAAAAAACTTTACACGCAGCAGTGCAGTCATGATTTTATTTACTTTTAGACTTAACAGATCGAGTCATCATGAGGTTCTCGCAGAATACCTACACCGGAACCATAGGAAGCAGTGGTCTAACAGCTGATAGCATTGTCCTTAGCTCAGGATATGCGCCAGGCACTGAATTTATACTCACTGGAGGTATGATTTTCATTATAACCAACACTACTGATCCGCTTAATATTAACTCGCAAAACTAATAAGACTATGAACTAATCCCCTTTTAATTATTTCAGTTTACGCCGAATACTTCACGTTAACGCCCAACAGCAACGTTGTATCACTGTCGCTTTCCATGCCTCTGCCCACTGATGCAACTGAAAACACATTTATACTGTTGGAGATAGAAGCCAGAAGAGCAGGAGCTGTATCCGATAGGACAAGTGTAGTCATTGATATTATTAGTCAAGAAACCATTGCTCCAGTATTTTCGCAAGCGTATTACAGGGGTGCTTATAATGCTGAATCGGGATTGCAGTTCAACCAAGTAATTTCCTTAGAGAATGGCTACGACGAAACGGTTTCCTTTTCCTTGGACGGAGGTAACCTTCAAAACTAATTTAACGACAGTTTTAGTTCACATTCAGCGTTCTTATTTTATTGATCATTATATTTTGTTACAGAATTTAGCTCGCTGTTTAACTTGGATCCGAAGGATACTAATTCGCTAAGCATCGTTGTTTCCGCGCCCATATCAAATGAGGTATTACAAGCAAATAACCAGTTTCTATTGACTGTGGTCGCAACGAAGCCTGGAGCGTTAACTGCACGTTCGGCTGTATCTATCGATATTGAAAAAGGTAAATGGCACTCGGGTAGACTACTCATATTTTGTCACAGATTCAAAGAAATCATTGCACGCCAGTGGTTCTTTAGGGCAGTGTTATTTATAACATCATATTTTGTTTTAGACTTAACAGATCGAGTCATCATGAGGTTCTCGCAGAATACCTACACCGGAACCATAGGAAGCAGTGGTCTAACAGCTGATAGCATTGTCCTTAGCTCAGGATATGCGCCAGGCACTGAATTTATACTCACTGGAGGTATGATTTTCATTATAACCAACACTACTGATCCGCTTAATATTAACTCGCAAAACTAATAAGACTATGAACTAATCCCCTTTTAATTATTTCAGTTTACGCCGAACACTTCATGTTAACGCCCAACAGCAACGTTGTATCACTGTCGCTTTCCATGCCTCTGCCCACTGATGCAACTGAAAACACATTTATACTGTTGGAGATAGAAGCCAGAAGAGCAGGAGCTGTATCCGATAGGACAAGTGTAGTCATTGATATTATTAGTCAAGAAACCATTGCTCCAGTATTTTCGCAAGCGTATTACAGGGGTGCTTATAATGCTGAATCGGGATTGCAGTTCAACCAAGTAATTTCCTTAGAGAATGGTTACGACGAAACGGTTTCCTTTTCCTTGGACGGAGGTAACCTTCAAAACTAATTTAACGACAGTTTTAGTTCACATTCAGCGTTCTTATTTTATTGATCATTATATTTTGTTACAGAATTTAGCTCGCTGTTTAACTTGGATCCGAAGGATACTAATTCGCTAAGCATCGTTGTTTCCGCGCCCATATCAAATGAGGTATTACAAGCAAATAACCAGTTTCTATTGACTGTGGTCGCAACGAAGCCTGGAGCGTTAACTGCACGTTCGGCTGTATCTATCGATATTGAAAAAGGTAAATGGCACTCGGGTAGACTACTCATATTTTGTCACAGATTCAAAGAAATCATTGCACGCCAGTGGCTCTTTAGGGCAGTGTTATTTATAACATCATATTTTGTTTTAGACTTAACAGATCGAGTCATCATGAGGTTCTCGCAGAATACCTACACCGGAACCATAGGAAGCAGTGGTCTAACAGCTGATAGCATTGTCCTTAGCTCAGGATATGCGCCAGGCACTGAATTTATACTCACTGGAGGTATGATTTTCATTATAACCAACACTACTGATCCGCTTAATATTAACTCGCAAAACTAATAAGACTATGAACTAATCCCCTTTTAATTATTTCAGTTTACGCCGAACACTTCACGTTAACGCCCAACAGCAACGTTGTATCACTGTCGCTTTCCATGCCTCTGCCCACTGATGCAACTGAAAACACATTTATACTGTTGGAGATAGAAGCCAGAAGAGCAGGAGCTGTATCCGATAGGACAAGTGTAGTCATTGATATTATTAGTCAAGAAACCATTGCTCCAGTATTTTCGCAAGCGTATTACAGGGGTGCTTATAATGCTGAATCGGGATTGCAGTTCAACCAAGTAATTTCCTTAGAGAATGGCTACGACGAAACGGTTTCCTTTTCCTTGGACGGAGGTAACCTTCAAAACTAATTTAACGACAGTTATAATTCACATTCAGCGTTCTTATTTTATTGATCATTATATTTTGTTACAGAATTTAGCTCGCTGTTTAACTTGGATCCGAAGGATACTAATTCGCTAAGCATCGTTGTTTCCGCGCCCATATCAAATGAGGTATTACAAGCAAATAACCAGTTTCTATTGACTGTGGTCGCAACGAAGCCTGGAGCGTTAACTGCACGTTCGGCTGTATCTATCGATATTGAAAAAGGTAAATGGCACTCGGGTAGACTACTCATATTTTGTCACAGATTCAAAGAAATCATTGCACGCCAGTGGTTCTTTAGGGCAGTGTTATTTATAACATCATATTTTGTTTTAGACTTAACAGATCGAGTCATCATGAGGTTCTCGCAGAATACCTACACCGGAACCATAGGAAGCAGTGGTCTAACAGCTGATAGCATTGTCCTTAGCTCAGGATATGCGCCAGGCACTGAATTTATACTCACTGGAGGTATGATTTTCATTATAACCAACACTACTGATCCGCTTAATATTAACTCGCAAAACTAATAAGACTATGAACTAATCCCCTTTTAATTATTTCAGTTTACGCCGAATACTTCACGTTAACGCTCAACAGCAACGTTGTATCACTGTCGCTTTCCATGCCTCTGCCCACTGATGCAACTGAAAACACATTTATACTGTTGGAGATAGAAGCCAGAAGAGCAGGAGCTGTATCCGATAGGACAAGTGTAGTCATTGATATTATTAGTCAAGAAACCATTGCTCCAGTATTTTCGCAAGCGTATTACAGGGGTGCTTATAATGCTGAATCGGGATTGCAGTTCAACCAAGTAATTTCCTTAGAGAATGGCTACGACGAAACGGTTTCCTTTTCCTTGGACGGAGGTAACCTTCAAAACTAATTTAACGACAGTTTTAGTTCACATTCAGCGTTCTTATTTTATTGATCATTATATTTTGTTACAGAATTTAGCTCGCTGTTTAACTTGGATCCGAAGGATACTAATTCGCTAAGCATCGTTGTTTCCGCGCCCATATCAAATGAGGTTTTACAAGCAAATAACCAGTTTCTATTGACTGTGGTCGCAACGAAGCCTGGAGCGTTAACTGCACGTTCGGCTGTATCTATCGATATTGAAAAAGGTAAATGGCACTCGGGTAGACTACTCATATTTTGTCACAGATTCAAAGAAATCATTGCACGCCAGTGGTTCTTTAGGGCAGTGTTATTTATAACATCATATTTTGTTTTAGACTTAACAGATCGAGTCATCATGAGGTTCTCGCAGAATACCTACGCCGGAACCATAGGAAGCAGTGGTCTAACAGCTGATAGCATTGTCCTTAGCTCAGGATATGCGCCAGGCACTGAATTTATACTCACTGGAGGTATGATTTTCATTATAACCAACACTACTGATCCGCTTAATATTAACTCGCAAAACTAATAAGACTATGAACTAATCCCCTTTTAATTATTTCAGTTTACGCCGAACACTTCACGTTAACGCCCAACAGCAACGTTGTATCACTGTCGCTTTCCATGCCTCTGCCCACTGATGCAACGGAAAACACATTTATACTGTTGGAGATAGAAGCCAGAAGAGCAGGAGCTGTATCCGATAGGACAAGTGTAGTCATTGATATTATTAGTCAAGAAACCATTGCTCCAATATTTTCGCAAGCGTATTACAGGGGTGCTTATAATGCTGAATCGGGATTGCAGTTCAACCAAGTAATTTCCTTAGAGAATGGCTACGACGAAACGGTTTCCTTTTCCTTGGACGGAGGTAACCTTCAAAACTAATTTAACGACAGTTTTAGTTCACATTCAGCGTTCTTATTTTATTGATCATTATATTTTGTTACAGAATTTAGCTCGCTGTTTAACTTGGATCCGAAGGATACTAATTCGCTAAGCATCGTTGTTTCCGCGCCCATATCAAATGAGGTATTACAAGCAAATAACCAGTTTCTATTGACTGTGGTCGCAACGAAGCCTGGAGCGTTAACTGCACGTTCGGCTGTATCTATCGATATTGAAAAAGGTAAATGGCACTCGGGTAGACTACTCATATTTTGTCACAGATTCAAAGAAATCATTGCACGCCAGTGGTTCTTTAGGGCAGTGTTATTTATAACATCATATTTTGTTTTAGACTTAACAGATCGAGTCATCATGAGGTTCTCGCAGAATACCTACACCGGAACCATAGGAAGCAGTGGTCTAACAGCTGATAGCATTGTCCTTAGCTCAGGATATGCGCCAGGCACTGAATTTATACTCACTGGAGGTATGATTTTCATTATAACCAACACTACTGATCCGCTTAATATTAACTTGCAAAACTAATAAGACTATGAACTAATCCCCTTTTAATTATTTCAGTTTACGCCGAATACTTCACGTTAACGCCCAACAGCAACGTTGTATCACTGTCGCTTTCCATGCCTCTGCCCACTGATGCAACTGAAAACACATTTATACTGTTGGAGATAGAAGCCAGAAGAGCAGGAGCTGTATCCGATAGGACAAGTGTAGTCATTGATATTATTAGTCAAGAAACCATTGCTCCAGTATTTTCGCAAGCGTATTACAGGGGTGCTTATAATGCTGAATCGGGATTGCAGTTCAACCAAGTAATTTCCTTAGAGAATGGCTACGACGAAACGGTTTCCTTTTCCTTGGACGGAGGTAACCTTCAAAACTAATTTAACGACAGTTTTAGTTCACATTCAGCGTTCTTATTTTATTGATCATTATATTTTGTTACAGAATTTAGCTCGCTGTTTAACTTGGATCCGAAGGATACTAATTCGCTAAGCATCGTTGTTTCCGCGCCCATATCAAATGAGGTATTACAAGCAAATAACCAGTTTCTATTGACTGTGGTCGCAACGAAGCCTGGAGCGTTAACTGCACGTTCGGCTGTATCTATCGATATTGAAAAAGGTAAATGGCACTCGGGTAGACTACTCATATTTTGTCACAGATTCAAAGAAATCATTGCACGCCAGTGGTTCTTTAGGGTAGTGTTATTTATAACATCATATTTTGTTTTAGACTTAACAGATCGAGTCATCATGAGGTTCTCGCAGAATACCTACACCGGAACCATAGGAAGCAGTGGTCTAACAGCTGATAGCATTGTCCTTAGCTCAGGATATGCGCCAGGCACTGAATTTATACTCACTGGAGGTATGATTTTCATTATAACCAACACTACTGATCCGCTTAATATTAACTCGCAAAACTAATAAGACTATGAACTAATCCCCTTTTAATTATTTCAGTTTACGCCGAACACTTCACGTTAACGCCCAACAGCAACGTTGTATCACTGTCGCTTTCCATGCCTCTGCCCACTGATGCAACTGAAAACACATTTATACTGTTGGAGATAGAAGCCAGAAGAGCAGGAGCTGTATCCGATAGGACAAGTGTAGTCATTGATATTATTAGTCAAGAAACCATTGCTCCAGTATTTTCGCAAGCGTATTACAGGGGTGCTTATAATGCTGAATCGGGATTGCAGTTCAACCAAGTAATTTCCTTAGAGAATGGCTACGACGAAACGGTTTCCTTTTCCTTGGACGGAGGTAACCTTCAAAACTAATTTAACGACAGTTTTAGTTCACATTCAGCGTTCTTATTTTATTGATCATTATATTTTGTTACAGAATTTAGCTCGCTGTTTAACTTGGATCCGAAGGATACTAATTCGCTAAGCATCGTTGTTTCCGCGCCCATATCAAATGAGGTATTACAAGCAAATAACCAGTTTCTATTGACTGTGGTCGCAACGAAGCCTGGAGCGTTAACTGCACGTTCGGCTGTATCTATCGATATTGAAAAAGGTAAATGGCACTCGGGTAGACTACTCATATTTTGTCACAGATTCAAAGAAATCATTGCACGCCAGTGGTTCTTTAGGGCAGTGTTATTTATAACATCATATTTTGTTTTAGACTTAACAGATCGAGTCATCATGAGGTTCTCGCAGAATACCTACACCGGAACCATAGGAAGCAGTGGTCTAACAGCTGATAGCATTGTCCTTAGCTCAGGATATGCGCCAGGCACTGAATTTATACTCACTGGAGGTATGATTTTCATTATAACCAACACTACTGATCCGCTTAATATTAACTCGCAAAACTAATAAGACTATGAACTAATCCCCTTTTAATTATTTCAGTTTACGCCGAACACTTCACGTTAACGCCCAACAGCAACGTTGTATCACTGTCGCTTTCCATGCCTCTGCCCACTGATGCAACTGAAAACACATTTATACTGTTGGAGATAGAAGCCAGAAGAGCAGGAGCTGTATCCGATAGGACAAGTGTAGTCATTGATATTATTAGTCAAGAAACCATTGCTCCAATATTTTCGCAAGCGTATTACAGGGGTGCTTATAATGCTGAATCGGGATTGCAGTTCAACCAAGTAATTTCCTTAGAGAATGGCTACGACGAAACGGTTTCCTTTTCCTTGGACGGAGGTAACCTTCAAAACTAATTTAACGACAGTTTTAGTTCACATTCAGCGTTCTTATTTTATTGATCATTATATTTTGTTACAGAATTTAGCTCGCTGTTTAACTTGGATCCGAAGGATACTAATTCGCTAAGCATCGTTGTTTCCGCGCCCATATCAAATGCGGTATTACAAGCAAATAACCAGTTTCTATTGACTGTGGTAGCTACGAAGCCTGGAGCGTTAACTGCACGTTCGGCTGTATCTATCGATATTGAAAAAGGTAAATGGCACTCGGGTAGACTACTCATATTTTGTCACAGATTCAAAGAAATCATTGCACGCCAGTGGTTCTTTAGGGCATTGTTATTTATAACATCATTATACTTTGTTTTAGACTTAACAGATCGAGTCATCATGAGGTTCTCGCAGAATGCCTACACCGGAACTATAGGAAGCAGTGGTCTAACAGCTGATAGCATTGTCCTTAGCTCAGGATATGCGCCAGGCACTGAATTTATACTCACTGGAGGTATGATTTTCATTATAACCAACACTACTGATCCGCTTAATATTAACTCGCAAAACTAATAAGACTATGAACTAATCCCCTTTTTAATTATTTCAGTTTACGCCGAATACTTCACGTTAACGCCCAACAGCAACGTTGTATCACTGTTGCTTTCCATGCCTCTTCCCATTGATGCAACTGAAAACACATTTATACTGTTGGCGATAGAAGCCAGAAGAGCATTAGCTGTATCCGATAGGACAAGTGTAGTCATTGATATTATTAGTCAAGAAACCATTGCTCCAGTATTTTCGCAAGCGTATTACAGGGGTGCTTATAATGCTGAATCGGGATTGCAGTTCAACCAAGTAATTTCCTTAGAGAATGGCTACGACGAAACGGTTTCCTTTTCCTTGGATGGAGGTAATCTTCAAAACTAATTTAACGACAGTTTGAGTTCACATTCAGCGTTCTTATTCTATGGATCATTATATTTTATTACAGAATTTAGCTCGCTGTTTAACTTGGATCCGAAGGATACTAATTCGCTAAGCATCGTTGTTTCCGCGCCCATATCAAATGAGGTATTACAAGCAAATAACCAGTTTCTATTGACTGTGGTCGCTACGAAGCCTGGAGCGTTAACTGCACGTTCGGTTGTATCTATCGATATTGAAAAAGGTAAATGGCACTAATGAGTCACGATTTTTATTTTATTTACTTAGTGAAAGAGCCATAGCCACATTATAGGCACTTAATTTTAGGCGTTGAAACCGTTTTAAATAATATTATGTAACACTTTATGTCAAGCAGTTATTCTGACCGCCCCCGTTAAAACGTGTCCACCGATATGTACTGCGTGTCAATTAACTTCGCCTTTCGAACAATGCCATATAGTTAAAAAAAGAGCATCGGATTTCTCCTTCTTCTACACATAAAATTTTACTACTTCTACGTATATTTTACACTAGCTTCTGCCCGCGGCTTCGCCCGCGTGGATGTGGGAAATTATCCCACGGGAACATGCTACCAGCATAAAAAATAAGGACATACTTTTTATCCAGGATGCCATTTATCTCTTTGCCAAATCAGAAGTTCAGTGGTTTAGGTGTGAAAATGTAACATACAGTTTCAAGTTCAAATCCTCTCCGTAAAAATTGAATTGCCCCTTTTTGCCCCGTCAGGGGTAAAAATCGCCCCAGGACCCGACGGCTTGCCGGGTAAAGCCTGGGTCCTGGCCTCGACGGCTCTCGGGCCTCGACTGGAGGCGCTCTTAAGCGCATGCATGGAGAGAGGCCAGTTTCCGCTCCGTTGGAAGACGGGGAAGCTGGTCCTCATTCAGAAGCCAGGGCGCCCTGCGGACTCTCCGTCCGCATACCGGCCCATAGTGCTGCTCGACGAGGTCGGCAAGCTCTTCGAGAGAGTAATTGCGGGCCGCCTCGTCGGGCACCTGGTGGGGACTGGGCCGGATCTTGCGGATTGCCAGTTTGGCTTCCGCAAGGGGCGCTCTACGGTGGACGCCATCATGCGCGTGAGAGCCCTCACGACGGGGGACGTAGTGTCACGGGGTGGGGTGGTCGTGGCGGTGTCACTCGACATCGCCAACGCGTTCAACACCCTGCCCTGGAGCTGCATTGGGGAGGCACTCCGGTATCACCGGGTGCCGACCTACCTCCGTCGAGTAGTCGGGGCGTATCTGACGGATAGAGCCGTCATCTACCCCGGTCGCGACGGGAACTGGAACCGGCGAGAGATGTCGTGCGGTGTCCCACAGGGATCGGTTCTGGGGCCGCTCCTGTGGGACATCGGTTACGACTGGGTGCTGCGGGCCGACCTCCCTGAAGGCGTCAGCGTAGTTTGCTACGCTGACGACACGCTGGTCCTGGCGCAGGGGAGGTCGCATCAGGCGGCGGCCGACGCGATGACACGCGGGGTTGCGATAGTCGTGGAAAGGATCCGGCGGTTGGGTCTCGAGGTGGCATTGCACAAGTCCGAGGCCATGTCCTTTCATGGGCCTCGGTACGGGCCACCTCCAGGATCCCAACTAGTGGTAGGAGGGGTTCACATCGGCGTCGAGACCACGATGAGGTACCTGGGTCTCGTCCTCGACAGCCGATGGAACTTCGTCGAGCACTTCCGACGTTTGGCCCCCAAACTGGAACGGGCCGGGGCCGCCCTAAAGCGGCTCTTGCCCAACCTGAGGGGGCCAAACGCCTCCTGCCGGAGGCTTTACGCGGGGGTCGTGCGGTCCATGGCCCTATATGGGGCCCCGGTATGGGCGCGTTCACTGCGGCTGCGAGCCGCACACTACCTGAACGCGCCCCAAAAGGTGGTAGCCATAAGGCTAATCCGGGGCTACCGCACGATCTCGGGCGAGGCAGCAAGCCTCCTTGCCGGACTGCCGCCATGGGATCTGGAGGCGATAGTGCTCGCGCGCCTGTATGATTGGCGCGCGGAGGCACTACGCCGGGGGGAAACTCCGCATCCGCGGCAAACCGCGGCGGAGCGGACGAACCTCCGGCGCGATCTCATGGCGGCATGGAAGGAGCGACTATCGCAACCCAGCGCAGGGCACGCCACGATAGCGGCGGTAAGACCCCTCTTTGAGGAGTGGCTAGAGAGACGTCACGGCGTTCTCACCTACCGCCTGACGCAGGTCCTCTCCGGACACGGATGTTTCGGGAGGTTCCTGCACATAATCAGGCGGGAGGAGACGCCCGGGTGTCACCACTGTCAGGATCGCCCAGAGGACACGGTGGAGCACACGGTGGAGGTCTGCCCTGCTTGGGCAGAGCACCGCCGTGCCCTCGTAGAGGCGATCGGCAGCGGCGGCGACCTCTCGCGTCCGGCCCTGGTTCAAGCCATGGTCCGGGGCGAGAGGGAGTGGGAGGCAGTCACCTCCTTCTGCGAAGCAGTCATGCTAGCGAAGGAGGTGGCGGGGTGGGCGAGAGAACGCGCCTTGCGCACCTCACGCCTCAGCCGCCGCGGGAGACGCTCCGGGCGTCGGGAGCCGCGTGACGACTCCCGGCCACCGTAGGCGCGGGCCTGCGGGCGGTGAGTAATGGGTAACTCACCGTCCGATCAGGACCAGGCCCGTGCCGGACGGCGTGTTGTGTTCCACGCGCGCCTCAAAGAGATGTCAGCATGAGTGACGGGGCCCCATAGGGCCGTAGCCTGCCAGGGTAGCGGGATTGTCCGAAAGGGTTACCGCTGCCCTGGAACATAAAGGGCTAAGGAAGGAACACGGGTGGGTTTTAGTCAGTAAGAGTCTGACACTCCCTCCTGCTCCACCCAGAGCGGGAGGAGTCATTTGATGATTTCCCAACCTCAAAAAAAAAAAAAAAAAAAAAAGGGGTCAAAATCGGATATGTGTAAAACGGAACCAAAGTGCCTAAATTTCAATGTCTCACTGAGTTTTACACATATCCGATTTTTGAACCGGACAGAAAAGCAAATTTTTCACACGAAACAAAACTTATCTCAATTTTGTTTTTTTTTTTTAAGATATCTTACTGTTGAACTAGGGCAGCGATATATAGATTGTTGTCAGTAGTACCCACGTAAAGTCATCCTCAAAAAGATGTAGGAAGCATCGACAAGAAGTCATTTGACTGTCTACAATATTTTTTCCATAATATTGTATCAATGTGTAGTCACAAAATATATTACAAACTAGCCTCTGCGTGCGGCTTCGCCCGCATGCATGGCGGAAATTGCCACGGGAACATGCTACCGGGGCAAAAAGTAAACTTTGTTTTTTTTTTTAAACGTTGCCCCACACTAGGAATTTCTCCTGTATCGTGGGTGCGTTTACAAACATTTAAAGTCACATACACAATCAGCCAGATCCGGAACAACTACTTGTAGGCCATACAAATATTTGTTCCGTGTGGGAATCGAAGCCGCGACACGCAGCGCAGCAGTTAATCTCGGCATTTCATACAAACTTTCAAGTCCTTGTTTTTAGAAATGCATGAACCGATTTTAATTAAACTTCCTCCTCATAAACAGGATATATATAGGTCTAAAAAGTTAATTGAGAACAGTTTCGAAAAATAGTGTTACAGCTAAATTCGACCGATTTTAAATTTTCCATAGAAACAGAGATTTCCAATTATTTTATTTTATTTATTTTATTTTATTACTTTTAGGAAAACTCACAGCTAATGCATTTTAATATCTAGTACAATGTGTAAACGATGGCCAATTACAAGCTTCCACTGACGATCAATGTGAGTAACATTAACAAATACGCGAAAACAGCGATGTAAGAGAAACGCACAATATCCAATTATCTTTTTTTAAATAAGACATTTCGAAAATGTTTTTACTACCTTTTTAGTATGCGTATGAAGTTTCATTAAAATCGGTTCATGCATTTCGGAAAACAAGGACTTGAAAGTTTGTATGAAATGCTGTACGTTGTAAACGCTCTTAACAACTGCGCCAACTGTGCCGTCATCAACCGTAACATCAGCTAAGATGCCAGTTAAAGTCTCGTCAAAACCGGTGCAGCCGTTTCGGAGATTAGCCGGAATAAACAGACAAAAATAAACAAAAAAAAAAAAAATAAGTAGCGTGTATAGTTTCTTATGCATGTAGTAAAAAGTTGTTATTCTGATTTTGGGTACAAACAGACACTTCAATTTTATTTATTTGTATAGATTGTGTATTTAATTGTAGTTACACATTGATAAAGTTATATAATCAATTGAAGACAATGAAATGCATTATTAGAGAGGAAGGGATAAGTAATCTTGAAACGTCTTAGTGCTCATACACACAAGCGACACGCGTCCACGGCAGAGTCAACTGCAGCCGTCGCACAGTGATCAATTTCAACAATTTAGGGGGACGAAATTATTAAATACTGAAACCGCGAATTAAAGGTATATTTATAACATTAAATAGTATCGAAAAATCGTTTTCACATAATTTAAGTTGGTAATTAATATTTTATGTACTTTGTTACATCACTCATCTAACACAACTTCTGGTTCTTGTAAAAGATTAAGTACCTCAATTGGCATTATATGTTTTTGTTTTACAGGTAATATTCTGATGTTAGATATTACAGGATCTGAAGATATGAGCAAAATTTTAATTAGATCTTCATTAGTTTGATTCCTGGTCATCTTCCTCCTTTATTCCCATCTGCCCCCTTTGAGCTTGCCACTAGGGTGGTGGGTTGGCACCTGGTGTTATACTCTCTGTAATATCTGACATCTTTGTGGCGACTTTCCTGTGCGTCTTCTCCAAGCATACCAATTGGCAACAAAAAGTTGTCGATGATATCCTTGCCGTGTATGAGAACCTTATGGACTGTTGGTGTCATAGGATACAATTGAATATAAAGCGTAGCAGTATCTTTCGCATATTCTGCAAATTTGTCACTGTTAATTTTGTACGGACAATTCAATGTTTTTAAAATGACTAAATCTTTCTATTAAAGTTTAATCTATGCCTGTAATATTTGATGTAATCTCGAGGTTTGCAAAGAAGCGTCTGGCCGTATATCCGTCATTGGTATTTCCAAATCCAGGTTTAGGGATATCAACCAATAACCCTAGTTGGTTTCGAAATTCTGTTTGTTTGCGTTTTTTCTGTCTGCTACATTTTTTTTTATTTTCGTCACCACGTGCTTGCTTATTTTGTATCGGCATTTTATACGACACACACACAAGCACGTAGAGGGTGCACTTTCTTGTCCACCAGAGGTGATTACTATTTGATCAAGCCATTTTTCATTTTGATTCCGGAATCTAATAATATTAAGGGAACATTTTTTCCAAAATCTTGAAGTTGCTACAGTAAAAGTTATAATAACATTTTGAAGACCGTCCCTGCTTGTAGTGGGCAGTTCCGATACTTCTAATGTCTTCAAAATATAGTTAAGTACTTTATCTTTATTGTCCTTTGATAACGGCTTCACTGGTCGATGTAATGACAAAATATTGAATAAATCAATATTTTTTATTGAGGCACCATTACCTAAAAAACACTTTTTACTATAGAAACCGGCAATCACCGGAAAAAAAATGCATATTTCTATATAGCTAATAGGCCCTGCTATATAATAGAATCAAAATGATAATGTATTAATTTGTACTTTTAAACGTAACACAGTTCAAACTTAGAAAAGTTTGTAAATATCAGTACATTATTAAATATATTTTTTTTATCATATAAATTGATCAATTTTATTTTTTGTTTATATACCAATAAAAAGTACAGACCTTCCTTAATATGCACCATTTTTTTCAATTTACAGTTTACACTGATAACTTAACCAACTTAACTTGAATAGGAGCGCAAAAAAACGATAAATCAGTCTTGTTATAATAGTTTAGCTTTCGAGATAACTTTGAAATGGCATATCTATTAAACTACTGTCTGCATAACGGTGATGTTTTAGTATAATGTAAACAACTTACCATCAAGTCTTAATAAAATGTTTTTTCGAAATACCGACACATTGACCAAAAATAATTATGGGACGCTAACTTTTAATAATTGATCAGTGTGCGTCGACTAATATAAAATACACGAGTGGTTGAAGCGTGCCGCTCGTGTGTTTGAACACTTGGAGCAATCGCTTACCCATTTATATGCCTGACTAAGCGCGTGCGAATGATTACTCACTAGCCGCCGTTTGTCATGTGCACACGCTACGATTCCTCCATGTTACCCAATCGAAGATCTGAGGATCCTGGCCTGTACACTCATGTCAAATATATCCTCACGATTATAATTGACCAGTAGGTACCTACGACGTGTTGCCTTTTTGTTACCTGTGCCAGGGGCCACGGTATCTCTTTCGATATATATCAGTCCTAGCGGACCCCGTCAGTTCGTGCTGACATCTCTTTGAGGCGCGCGTGGAACACAACGCGCCGTCGACCCGGGCCTGGTCCTGACTGGGTTTGCGTAGGCGAGCTGCCCATTGCTCGCCGCCCGCAAATCCACGCCTACGGTGGCCGGGAGTCGGCTCTTGACTCCAGTCCAGGGCGTCTCCTGCGGCGACTAGGGGCGTGAAGGCGCAAAGATTGCCTGTCCCTCACGCGCTCCGACTCCTCCTTTGCGAGCATTACTGCTTCGCAGAAGGAGGTAACGGCCTCCCATGCACTCTCGCTCCGTACCATGGCTTGGAACAGGGCCGGACGCGAGAGATCACCGCCACGAGGACACGGCGGTGCTCCGCCCAAGCCGGGCTCCACCGTATGCTCCACCGTGTCCTCCGGGCACGACGTGGTGCCTTGGTAACGAATGTATTCTTCTCAAATTAATGTTTTATCAGTTTATTTATTTATTTATCCATTTATTTCAGGCATCAAGGCCCATATAAACACATACAATACAATATGAATATACTTAAAAATACTATAAATACATACAACATTATAATTACACTAAAAACTAACTAACTAGTTTAGCTGATGGACGGGTTTCATAGATATTCGTTAGCTTTTGCCCGCGGCTTGGCCCGCGTGGATGTCGGAAAATATTCCACGGTGTATGGTTAATCTAGGTTATAAACTATGTGTGTGCCTAACTTCATTAAAGTCCGTTCAGCCGTTTTTGCGCCAATCCGGAACATACATCCAGACAAACGGACAAAAATTCTTAAAACTATATTTTCGGCATCAGACTCGTTCCCACAAACAATTACTTTTTTTTCAAAATATTCAGTTAGAGTTTTGACTTCGTTACTGTTCTATTATATTATGTATAGGTAACAACAACATCACTGTACAAACTAATCCGGGACGTTTTGTAGCTCTGTAACAATTGATTGATCTGAGCTTATTCCTATTATATATACCATTGGATTAGCCTACATTGTGCGCCTGAAATTACGTCCCAAGCTGACAATTTTGAAATCCTTGAACTACTCGAATAATTAAACGTAACTCGTGTCGTGTTTTCGTCAAGGAAATAGATTTATTAAATCCCTGTATCAAGAGCGTTGCGCGTTGTGTTCTCAAGTACCTAATCTTCCTTACTCAGAATATTTGCTGACGTAATGAGCTTTATTGAAAACTGGGACATTATTAGCTCAATTAAATATTATGGCTTTACTAACACTACTGAATGTATTCACTGTGGTCCAATTATTCAAGTTTAACAGGTCAAATTTTATCAAGTCCGTTGTACGTCTTTTACCATTTTGAAAACCACTATCACCATTTAACCTCTCTGTGAGAGGGAGTGGGCCGTTTTCCACTGCGCGGGTTTATTAATTTCCAAAATTATCTAATGAAAGTGTAGACAAATGGATCCGATAACGTACCTGTGGATGCCAATTTGTAGTGCCACCTTGATTTGATCATTGAATGCTTAACGTGGCTTAACCCATTGAACGCCGTAATTACAGACACAATTAAAAAGCCATTGTGTCACGCGTGGATCTACGTTCGTTGATATGAAGGCCCGAAATTCTTTTAAATCACCTTAAAGAAATCGTTCAGTTTCCAACTGAAGTTAATTTCAATTTTTGTTATGTGTTTTCAATTACATTTGAATAATGATATTCATACAATAAATGTTGAAAAAAGTGGAGAGATATAAAGTTGTAACCTTCATAATAAATACACTTGAATTTGTTACTAATTTCCTTAAGTGAGTGTTTGCATAAGAATTTAACCTAAACACACTTGTTTACACTTTCATCAGATACTTTTTGAACAGACTATATAGGTACTTGACGAGACCATTAAGTTTACTCTGATTTTTGGTAGTTTACCAAAATTTTTGTTCTGGTTTATGAGGTGGATATAATCCGTGGAATCTAAAAGAAACTGGAAGCTTTATACACAACAGAATAACAATATAAAAATATTTATAACACACGCTTTTCGAACGTAGTGAAGCGTACCTCTAGTGAAAGCAAAGGCAACGTCGTTTGAATAGCCTTTAAGGCTCATCCCGTCCAACGTCAGGCTGCCACCTTCAATGGAACCCGTGTCTAGTGTAGTCAAAGTCTAGTGAAAATTGCAGGAAGTTTTGGCATTTTATGTTATAGTAGACTCTTGCGGAAATATACTACATCTTAAAGGATAATTAAGCTATTCGCATTCTTATATTCAATTGTGCTCCTACTGATGCTATTATTTGTATCTATAAAGTGGATTCTGGAAAAGTCTTTAGAATCTAATTTGGGATTGAATTAAAATATATATTTTTAGCCATGGACTTTTTAAATTGAATTAAACCAAAGAGAAGTCCTCCTTTCGGAGGTTTATTTTTTTATATATGTGCATTTTAAAAAATAAAAATGTTATTGATCCGTAGTACAAGCATTTGCTTAATAATACTCTATTTAAAATAGATTCAGACCGCATTTCACAGATCTGGTGCGCTACCCATAGCGTTCTTTAAGTATCGTCCCTCTCTTGCTTGTCAACCGTCGTGAGACACAGACTAGATTTAAGTCACTCGTTTATATTGTCCCTACTAGTTTAATTGAGCAGTGCAGAGCAGTGGTGGCCAAGTGGTAATGGCCCCGACTTACGAGTTGTAGGTCGCGGGTACGAACCCAGGCAAGCGCTTTACTTTGTGTAATTTATTTCATCACCATTGCTCTCAAAAAACGGTGAAGGAAAACATCGTGAGGAAACCGGCATGGCCTAGGCCCAGAAATTCGAACACATGTGTCGTCTACCAACCCGCACTGGGCCCTCGTGGTGGATTGCGGGCCATTACCTCTCACAGAGAAGAGGCCTGTGTCCCAGGAGTAAGAACGTTATAGGCTGATATAGGCTACTAGTTTAATTAGTTATATGACTATGCTAAATAGGATCTAAATTAAAATTATAATCCGTGTGTGACAATTATAACAGTATTAACTGCAAATAGAAGTGTCACTTCTGCTCTTCAATCACAGCTTCACGTCCAATACGCATAAGGGGAGACAGGTTGAATACCTTCCACCTGTGTCTCCAAAATGTCTTATCTTGATGTTTATCTCTTCATATGTTTTTATAGACTTTCCGAAATGATAAACCATGTTTTGTATATTTATATCAAGGACTGCGATATGATAAATACATGCATGCAAGCAACATTCAAAGATAACAATCATTTTTATATTACTTAGGTCAAGGTAACCTTCTTATCAAAACTTTTCAATAATAATATTGTGTTTTTTTTTTCAGCAAACCTTATCACGCAAAGAATACTGTGGTTTTCGTTATGTAGATTAACTTTAAGTTAGTACTAGCAAATTAAACTAAAAATCTAATAAGGAACAAACATCATTTCTTTTTTATATGTCCCTGTAGATGATGTATCGTTCGAGAGAGTTCTCTACCGAGGAGATATTCAGCTGGATGAGATCCAACACGACTTGATCACAATTGCTGGCTATGAAGGAACAAGTGTGGCGGTAATTGGAGGTAAATGCGATTCATATAATTTTAAGGGAAACATTTTTTTTTTATTAATTCATTCAATCAATACAATTAACGTAAACACTGAACATTCACTTACCGTATTTGTGTACGAGTGCATAATCCGATTTCAATGTAACTGCTTCTGAAGGGGTGCAGACCTGGTATCCTGAAATAAAGGCCTTATACGAGGTTGGAAAATAATTTTACAAACAATATATTATCCTGCATTATTGTACCGGACTTTCTTTGCCATTCCGTCTTATTCCAACTTATTCGAATTAAGATAATGATGTATTTCTCATCACAATATATGTATAAGTACATCAAAAGAAAAGAAGAAGAATCAAGCTAGCCTAGCTTAGGCACCAGTCTCCCTCAGTATAATTTAAAATTATAAAATTATAATTTATGCATTATTCTTGATCTTTTGATGTACTTATACATATATTGTGGTGAGAAATAAATAAATCATTATCTTAATTCGAATAAGTTGTCAAATCCTAAGACGGAATGGCAAAGAAAGACTGGTACAATAATGCAGGATAATAATATTGTTTGCAAAATTATTTTCCAACCACGTATCACTAACCATTATTATTCTCATAATGATATAGAGTCTACAAAGTTCCCAATGTTCAAGTGTTAGACTATTTTAATGACTTTAAGATCTAAAAGGTATCAAAACACACAAATGTATTACTTACACTGAATTGTAACAATAACTCTTTGATCAATATAACCGGTTTTAATAGGTTCCTTCTATAAGTTTATCGCTGTCGTTGTAAATCTAACATTTCCAAAAAAATATATTCGCAAGGTATTCAATATACAGCCTCAAGCCATGAATTCATTACATGATTCTGAACGTGATGTTGAAATTTTTCGTAGGTTATTAAATAAAAACATAGCTGTGCCATACATTTTAACCGCGTACGTATTGCACTTTTCCGTGAAACAGTAGATTTTTTTTATAACCAACGATTTTTTTTTCGAAATTTTTCGTTCATGTTCAGTATCATGTAGGTACTGAATCTATGATAATAGCTTGTGTTGATGTCCCTGCTACCCCGTCTAACGTGTATGGTTATATTTAAGGGTGTGGTACAGACCTTCAAGCTGAACAACTTTCTCCATGAGATCAACATCGTTCCAAGAAAGATGTTCAATTTGATATTCTGTACCACATACTTAAATATGATCACAACTTTCTGATACACGCTATATCAAGAATACTTTACGTGTTCGTTAAAACTTAAGAACAATATGCCGTAAACAATACAGGTAAACTTTTAACCTGAAGGCCAATTCTCGTAATTGAAAACGTTCAAAATCTAGTCGCAGTCTCATCTCGGCGACAAACAAATGTCAAAAACTTGTCAAAACGTAGGGACATTAGAGGAATTTTTGACAGATTGAGACTAAGATCAGACTGTTGACGTTCTTAAAATTACGAGAATTGCCCTTCTGTGCAATGTTACATGAACTTGGAATCAACAAGCGGCAAATAACGTTATACCTACTTCGTTCATACCTGAATCAATCTGCCTAGCCTTCCCAACTATGTTGAGGTCGGCTTCCAGCAGCTTACCCTGTGATCGACCCGTGCGGCCGTTATTATTTAGCCACGAGCCCATGTTATGTCATAATGCAATAAAAAGGTAGCAAGAAGATGGGTTTTTTTTTTTTTTTTTTTTTTTTTTTTTTTTTTTTTTTTTTTTTTTTTTTTTTTTTTTTTTTTTTTTTTTGAGGATGGGAAATCATCAAATGACTCCTCCCGCTCTGGGTGGAGCAGGAGGGAGTGTCAGACTCTTACTGACTAAAACCCACCCGTGTTCCTTCCTTAGCCCTTTATGTTCCAGGGCAGCGGTAACCCTTTCGGACAATCCCGCTACCCTGGCAGGCTACGGCCCTATGGGGCCCCGTCTCTCATGCTGACATCTCTTTGAGGCGCGCGTGGAACACAACACGCCGTCCGGCACGGGCCTGGTCCTGATCGGACGGTGAGTTACCCATTACTCACCGCCCGCAGGCCCGCGCCTACGGTGGCCGGGAGTCGTCACGCGGCTCCCGACGCCCGGAGCGTCTCCCGCGGCGGCTGAGGCGTGAGGTGCGCAAGGCGCGTTCTCTCGCCCACCCCGCCACCTCCTTCGCTAGCATGACTGCTTCGCAGAAGGAGGTGACTGCCTCCCACTCCCTCTCGCCCCGGACCATGGCTTGAACCAGGGCCGGACGCGAGAGGTCGCCGCCGCTGCCGATCGCCTCTACGAGGACACGGCGGTGCTCTGCCCAAGCAGGGCAGACCTCCACCGTGTGCTCCACCGTGTCCTCTGGGCGATCCTGACAGTGGTGACACCCGGGCGTCTCCTCCCGCCTGATTATGTGCAGGAACCTCCCGAAACATCCGTGTCCGGAGAGGACCTGCGTCAGGCGGTAGGTGAGAACGCCGTGACGTCTCTCTAGCCACTCCTCAAAGAGGGGTCTTACCGCCGCTATCGTGGCGTGCCCTGCGCTGGGTTGCGATAGTCGCTCCTTCCATGCCGCCATGAGATCGCGCCGGAGGTTCGTCCGCTCCGCCGCGGTTTGCCGCGGATGCGGAGTTTCCCCCCGGCGTAGACCGTAAGACTGGTTGTCAGACTCTTTGGGCTTCCCACTACCCGTAACGACTGTCCAAGTTCTACAAACGACAGCCGGGCCAACGGCTTAACGTGCTTACCGAAGCGCGGAGGGATATATAATGGATGGTTACGCATCCATGAACTGACCGCGGCTAGCGCAGCTTACCCTGTGATCGACCCGTGCGGCCGTTATTATTTAGCCACGAGCCCATGTTATGTCATAATGCAATAAAAAGGTAGCAAGAAGATGGGTTTGGTTAAAATAAAACTTTGTGTTATATTCATTCAAGACACGTGTAACGATCCGAAAAAGTTTGAGGAAAGTTGATAAGTAATAATAACATTAATGATAATAAAACTTTTGTCACGGCCATGGAAACAATAAAGCCAAAGACATAAATAATAGGTAATAACTATTTTTATTGAGAACTTATTTATTTATGCAGTAGTTACGTATTAATAGGAATGAGCTATGATGTATACCTACATGTTTATTTTTAGCAATGATTTCATTACCGGTTTTATGTCATTTCCGGTTTTGTGTAATTTATTTTAAATATTTCTACACGAATCTCATTTTGTCTGCATTGTACGGTCACCAAAGGAGATAAGTAACCAATGTCGTCGGATATAGTTGAAGTTTAGTAAGAAACGGATTGATGTTTTCGGATAAAATTTAATTTAATTAATAGGAAACAAACAGTACATTTACCAAACTAAATTTCATTCGAAAACATCCATCGGTTTCTTACTAAACTTCAACTAGGTATATCCAATACACCTGCACCCTAATTGCGTAACACACAATCAATAGTAATTTGAATCATTTTGAAGCAAATTGCTAATCCATTGCTTCATAAGTTCGAAAAATTTGTCTGCTCAACACGTAAATAACGCAATGAATGTTGTTGAACGGTCAAAATGAAACCGATTCCGATTAATTGTGTGTTACGCAATTAGGGTGCCGGTTACTTATCTCCTTTGGCGACTGTACATCCCTATACTTAGGACCTAGCGTCCTAGACGTTATATTTAAATGATAATTCATTTTGTTTTTCCTAGCAATGGTCAATTAAATCAATTATGGTCATTAAGACCATAATTTAATAGACGAGACTTTAGGTAATAAAAAAATCCCTGTACTTTTTTACCATAAACATAATGTAGCGACTATAGCCTATTTGGTGCTTCCATGCAACCTCCGCGAGTTTGTTAAAAGTGATTGGTATAAAATACGAGACAAACATAAAGATTTAAGATTAGAAGAGATTAGGCTGACAAGAGAAAGAATTAAGATGCAAACTATGTAATATTATATTTTTAACCGACTTCTAAAAAAGGAGGAGGTTCTCAATTCGGATGTTTGTATTTTTTTTTTATGTTTGTTCGCGCATAATTCCGTCGCTTGCCAACCGATTTGAAAAAATATTTTTTTGTTGGAAAGGGTATACTTCCCAAATGGTCCCATAGAAATTTCATCAAAAACGGTTCTGGAGTTTGATTTTAAACCAAAATTACTGGTAAAAATACAACACACAACACAAAAACAACAACAACACAAAAAAAACACAACAACAAACAACAACACAACAAAAAAGTGAAAAATAAAAATTTTTTTGCAAAAAAATACAACCGACTTCCAAAAACGACCCTACAAAGTGAAAAATAACTTTAATTTCGGAAGTCGGTGGCAAACAACGAAAATGCGAACCCAACGACACCGACTTCCGAAATTAAAGTTATTTTTCACTTTGTAGTGTCGTTTTTGGAAGTCGGTTGTATTTTTTTGCAAAAAAGTTTTTATATAGGAATAATTATTGAACATTACGAGATAAACCGTAGTTTGATTATTCCTCCCGGTACCTTGAAGGGCTCGTCTAGCCTTTCACAGTAGTAACATGTTATGTTACTACCATATATAGGTCGTGCTTCATTATACTTACGGAAAATCTTATCATTTTCTCCCCGTTCCTCCTCGTTTGTGGGCATTTCTCTTTTTTATCGCTTGATGGCTGTGAAATAGATAGGTACCTTCACGCGGAAGGTACCTACCCTACTTAAAATCTCACCGTGATTCCTTAGGTCGAAATGAGCTGTCAATCCCTTGTTTCCCCCTAGCGTCAGGTAGGATGACATTTCACTTCAAGCTCACTTCACCTACATTTTCACGGTAAGATTTTAACAGGATAGAACAGCCGATGGATTCTGTAAAAATCTCACCGTGCAAACTTATTTGAAGTGAGCTGTCAATGTTGTCAATCCCTAGATTCGGGTGCAATGACTGCTTACTTCACCTAAATGTTCACGGTGACATTTTAACAGAATAGAACTGTAGTTATTTCTTTTAAACATCTACATTCTTAGCTACTAAACATATATACCGTTGCGCGTTGTGTGTGTAACTAGATACTTATACTCGTATGTATATCAACTCTGTGATATTTCCTCAAGTAATTTGACTTCATTCAATATTAGCAGGCTTTTGACGTCACCCAATAACTAATTCAGTTCATGTGTAGATAATCCGAGATTTACGTCATTGCTGACATTTATGTCAATAATGCTTTGTAAACTGATCTACTTACCTCAAAACCTGACTCGTTGTAATATAATATTCACAACAATATAATTCTTGAAGGGTTACATAAAAGGTCTAACACTCTATCTGCAGTTTGTTGACAACGTACAGACGCCAGCACATCAAGCTACTACAATCTGTCAAATTTCTTTAATAGATTTTCAACTTTATCGCTAAAGCATTAAGGTTCAAGGTTGATTGGGAAAATTTGACAGTTTCGGGTAGCTTGACCTGCTGGCGTCTGTACCTAAGTCGGTCACGGAGAGGTAGACAAACAATACAATCCAATTTTAAAATAGAAAAACTATCCTCTGTTTAGGCCCGACATTTTTATATTAACGGTCGCAACGGTTGGAAAACTAATTTCCCAGGCTCTGACTACTATACGCAAAGTTTAAGAGTCAATAGAACTTAAGTAAGTATATACACGGTGCAAGGGACGCGCTAATTATTACCATGAATTCAGCAGATGATTCTAGACCCTCAGCGAAGAATTTATTTATTTATATATACTTTATTATACAGCAGAAAATACATTACAAAGGTAAATACAATTTTTAAAACAAAACATACATCATATTCAGATATTATATGATGATGATGATTCATATTCATCATATTATTTATTATATTTATATATCATATTTGTCAGTTATTTAAACCTACATGGTCAAAATGTACGGTAACAGCAGATTTTTCTTATTAACCGGCAATAAATTTCAAATGTTTTTCTGGTGAGCTTAGATCGCCACCTCTTTAATGGCAAAATTAATTTAACACACGTATACATACGGCTTCGCGTTTTCGTTTTATGAACATATTTTAATTTCATTAAACGTTATTATTTATTTAAAATTTTCTAAAATAACCTCTTGGAACAACCTGTACTTAAAGAACTAGTTCTATCTATAATATGTATGTATTTACAAAAAAAAAAAATGTATATAAGTAGTTTATCAGCCATCTTGTTACCATAACACAAGCATTAGGTTGCTTAGCTTCGGACTAGATGGCGCTGTGTGAAATGTCCAGGGATATTATTATTATTATTGTACTTAAATTTGCCGGGGTTTCGGATCATAACATCACATCGAATAAGTGCAAAGGATAGGCGAATTGAAGGAAAGAAAGAGCCCTGTAGCCCCTATCTATAGCATATATCTTTCTGAGAGGCGAGTGGCGCAGGCAGTAGTGTTCAAATTACAAATTATTTTATGTTGTTATAATTTTTATGATTACTGGCCACTAGCCCTAGCCGTGTGTTAAATTAAAGTCGCCATTGTAGCGGCACGTTGTATAATCATGTAAGTACAGCACCCTAATTGAGTAACACACGATCAATCGGAATCTGAATCATTTTGAAGCAAATTGATAATCCATTGCTTCATAAGTTCTAAAAATTTGTCTGCTCAACACGAAAATAACGCAATGAATGTTGTTGAACTGTCAAAATAAAATCGATTTCGATTGATCGTGTGTTACGCAATTAGGGTGCTGGTTTCAGATTTCGCGTCGATCTCCTGAATATAAATTCATATCTAACACACCCCCGACAAACAACTCTCGGCAGAATCCGACAGTGAAAACCAGCCCCTGTGACACTTATCGTTCGTTTTAGTTCCGTTTTTTTCAACAGGATCGTGATCATCCAAACCCTTTTCTAACAAATCTTGTTGGCATCGGATTACACAATCTATTTCAGCCAATTTGCGGCTAAAAATATGGGAATTCCCATATTATTAAATGTCCGCAATCTAATCCCGATCCCAATCTATCAAATATATGTACAATATAACCTATAGCTGTACAATCAGATCTATGAAAGATAAAGATAAAATAATACGATCAACATTATTTATTTATTAAATTATTTATACTGATTGTGCGAGAAAAATGTGATCACATTACAAATCTACGCACGCATACTGTTGCACATGTATAACGTATAAGAGTCTAGCGTAGTAGGTACTTCGTCTACTTTGATTTGTTTTGACTATATAGCGGAAGTGTGACTGTAATTTAAGTATTTTAATAATTTTTGGGATAAAAATTACCTATATTGAATGTTACAGAAATCGATTCAGGAAACGATTCTGAACAAACTACTTTCATAATGGGCTTTAATTCAATTACACATGGTATATTAAAGCATGCCAATACGATTAGTATTAAAAAATAACTGTCCCTTGTAAAAGGCAAAACCAGCGATAACTTTTCAAAGAATTGACATCATAATGGAAAATCGATGACCGAAATAAGCAAAATAGCTTATCAATTTTCACTTTTTTCAGAGTACTCAATCTTTTTCGAGGGCCACGTGTCGGATGGGGAGGTGAGGGTGCAGGCAGCGGGGTCACTGACCCTGCCCGCTAACGTCACAAGCCTGGCCCTTGAACTGCATGCAGCAGGTGCCAGAGCTGTGCTGCTTCTAGACGTTTTACAAGCAGGTATTTGGACTACATAAAATTTACTAAACTTCAATGTTTACCAGACGTAACTGAAGTGAGAGTTTCGTTTGGTGATCAATGTTCCCCATAGACTATTCAGATTCAAAGGTTATCCAAGGCCAAGGTTTAACGACTTGGTAACTGGGGTCGATATAATATGAAATCTTAATTTTGTATAATTTTGTCTCGTGAATAGCTAACATTTTGATATGGAGAAAAGATAAAATCAATGGGCATGAGAATGAGATCGAAAAGGCAAGCGAAGCAGACATTTAGATGCACCGGAGCGTATTATTAAATCTTGGTCGTTTCTGGATAATCTTAACCTAGAAATAATACCAAATATCTTTTATTAAAATGAAACAAAACATAGACAGATATTTCTTTGTCTGTATGTACCTATATGGAGACAGACGTTCAATTTAAACTCATTTAAAGCCACATACATAAACAGCCAGACCCGGAACAACTACCTGTAGGCAATACAAATATTCCCGTGCGGGAATCGAACCCACGACACGGTTGGCGCAGTGGTTTAGCAATCGACTGCTGCACTGCGTGTGAGTTTAAATGTTTGTAAACGCACCCACGATACAGGAGTAATTCCCAGTGTGGAGCAACGTTTAAAAAAAAAAACAATTTCAAATAGCCTTTATTAAAAATCTTAAAAACTAGTTTAACAATATATTTAAAATAAAAGTTTAGACATCCGAAATCTCCACATTACTTTGTTCTTTAGCTTAGGCCTCCCCCAAGCTTTTCCTTAGCTCACGGTCGTGAGTTTTTCTCTTCCATGTCCCTCCCGCAGTAGTTTTCAGGTTCCCAACTTTTCTAATGGTCTTCCTCTTTTCCTCTTTCCTTCTCTGGGATACCATTCTGTTACTACGAGACAGACATTAGGTAATAGTGTTTATTTATGAGAAAAATATTCGAAATTGTTCGTACAGCCACATCAATACACACATTGATTAAGCCACATCAATAAAAGAAAGAAAAAAAACAATTCTTTCTTTACTGCTGGTTTATTGTCAATCACGTCAGACCTAAAGGTGAGGATAACTTGAAATAAGTAAACAAAACCTGGAATTGTACTAAAATCTATACGAGCCATCATACCTGTCTCTCATAAAATTGTTATCTCGAAATAGGATATAAATATTTGCGTACACAATATTCAAGCTCATGAAAGACGCTTATATAGCTCCACGTAAAGACAGTTTAGTATTCAATCCTTATTACACTATTCGAGGGTTGTTTTCTAGTCTTATATCAAACATTCCGCCTTTCATAGGTAATCTGCACCCTAATTGCGTAACACACGATCAATTGGAATCGGTTTCATTTTGACAGTTCAACAACATTCATTGCATTATTTACGCTACTGAGCAGACACATTTTTGGAACATATGAAGCAATGGATTAGCAATATCTTTCAAAATGATTCAGGTTCTGATTCATAGTGTGTTACGCAATTAGGGTGCTGTTCAGTGTTCGACCTATCGCGGATCATTAGATCCGTTTATCTTTTGCAATATCTATTTTTTGTCAAATAGCCGAAGAGATTATTTACAGTACCTTTTTTTTTTGTTAGCCTATACTGTGTCCCACTGCTGGGCAAAGGCCTCCCCTTTTTCCTTCCAAACCTCCCTGTCTAGTATACAGTTCAAACGAGACAGAAAGTTACAAAAAGATACTAATGATGTAGATAGCGGTAAGCAATAGAGGCTAAAATGTAATTACTCGTCCTGAAATCAGAATATTTTCTCCGGGCGTTGCTGACGTAGAATGCAAGTTAGAGAATATTTTAAAGGTGTCAAACTGTGTCCTTGTTTTTTAACCGACTTCAAAAAAAGGAGGAGGTTCTCAAATCGGTTGTATTTTTTTTTTTTTTTTTTTTTTAAGTTTGTTACCTCAGAACTCCGTTGTTTATGGATCGATTTGCAAAATTTTTTTTAACTTTAAAGGATATGCTTCCAGATTGGTCCCAATTTTTTCAAAATCCAGTTCTGATGATGGGATCCATGAGGAATCGAGGGAACTCCTCAAATATTATAGGCAACTATATAGTAATTTTAATATTTTCATTGAGAAATCAAGCGTTTACAGTCAAAAAGTAACATTTGATGAAGTGGAACTGGTGAAGAAGATCAGATATGGCTAACGGAACTTGTCACTCGCATAGATATCACAATCAAGATAGTTAAGCAACTATGACAATACAAATAAACATACAATCCTGAATAGTTATATTGAAAATGTTATCATTGAACTGATCTGATGATCATGATGGAGCCGGAAGACAGGTACCGGAACTCCGTAATTAATCAACGTATTCTAGCCGTGTTTGGGCTTATTAGAATTGTCATGAAATGCACTTTGGCTATAAGTTACTATCGAACTGATCTGATGATGGAGCTGGAAGGTGGAAGTTTGGCATGAGAACTTCAAAATAAAACAATGTATCCTAGCAGTATTTGGGCTTAGAACTGTCATGAGATGCACTCTGAATACAAGGTGCCATTGAAAATCTAGTTTTGATGTTATCATCAATGTGTCCACAAAACAACTTCTGAAATATTAAAGGCATTTTGCTTACAATGTTTAAAAAAAAATCGCTTCTATTATTTACTAAAATAAAATTGTATTCTTGGTAGTATGCACACGTTTCCACGCCATCTATGAGGTAGTGTGCTGGGCGCGTTTTTTTTAATGTGGTTTCCCCGGTAGGCCTATTCCATGGCACGTTATGTGTTGTCTTGATTATCAGATGGCAGATTCCGCAACCCTGTTATCTCTGTCATCGCTCGATCATCGTGTGGTCGATTCAATAATTTATTGGCGTCTAAATCTGATAACACTATGCCTTCCAAACTTCTGACACGACTTAGCGCGACATATATTTGTCCTTTTGCAAAGTTTTTTTTACCAAGGTCGATCACAGCTCTCTCGAGGGTGGTCCCTTGTAGTTTATGGACTGTTACCGCCCAGCTCAATATTAGAGGCAGCATACGACGCATAAGAATCGACAGTATTTCATGCGTCATATTATCATCTCTCTACGGGATCAAATTAAAGATCAGAAAGTAGACAGTAATATGTACCTACTTGTATGATATTGGTACTTCTTCAAAATAATATTCTATGTAGAAAAGATATTAACTACGTTGCCATTATATTATAATAAAAAATACACTAAACGGCTAGAAATAAAAAAACTTTTTACAAAAAAAAAAACCGCCTTCAAAAAAAGACAAACAAAAACGTTCCTGCACTAAAAAGTAAAAAATAAAAAATTGAATTCCTGTAAAGAAACTTAATTTAAAGGTAAACTTATTTGACATTAATATTTTGCAAATATTCAAAATTGTTTACTTCTTTTTGGAGTCGGTGCCAGCCAAGGCAAGGAAATACGTATGGGCAACAATACCTCGAAAAACGACCTCTAACATTTACTATAAAACTACCAAGATACCTATTGCATACCTAGAATAATTAAAACACAAATACAGACTAGACTGTACTCTAAAACAAATTGACACAATTTTCACAATCATTTCTTTTAAATAATAATAATTATACATACGTATAAAAATCCCCTGCCTTTGAAATTTTTGAAGCATTAAGTTTGTAAGCATCTGTTTTAAAATTTTATAATCGTGAATTGAAAAAATAAATGGCATACGATACAACTGCTGGCACCGACTCCAAAAAGAAGTAAACAATTTTGAATATTTGCAAAATATTAATGTCAAATAAGTTTACCTTTAAATTAAGTTTCTTTACAGGAATTCAATTTTTTATTTTTTACTTTTTAGTGCAGGAACGTTTTTGTTTGTCTTTTTTTGAAGGCGGTTTTTTTTTTGTAAAAAGTTTTTTTTTTTTTTTTTATTCTATTATATTCGGGAAAATTACAGCAAATTTATACAGTGTTCTTAAACAATATGTAATTGAAGGCCATTTACAAGTTTCCACTGATAAATGCTATTAAGAACACATTAAATTATTTACTGCTGTTTTAGAGCCAAGCGTAGTAATTATGGCAATGTTCTGCAAGCGCGACGCGACAGCTGAGCCCGAGGTCTGAGTTTGTGTCTAGTAATAGGCTCGAGTTCTATTACAGGCGTCTCGTTTTGTAACAGGCGATATGTAACTATATTCCTGTATGACAGATCTAACTTTAGAAATTAAGGACACTCAACAAATTCGGTTTTTTTCTAAAACTCTAAGAAGCTTTTCGAGTTAAGAAAAATCGGATTATAACGGCCTGGTACTGTTCCTATACAACTGCACCTAAGACATAAACAAGTGTGATTTTATACTACGATGAAGATATTATGAAGTTCTCTTATTTGATTCCACCAGATGTGCCTTTGGAGCCAACCGTGACGTTCTCCTCGGAGTCGTACGCGCTGTCTGTGGGCATGACGCAGACAGGCCTCGTGGGTCGCGTCTCGGCGACTACTGACAATGGCGAGGCGGTCATCTACTCACTCGGAACAGATGATGGTAAGCATTTCATCATGTTATTTAACTAAAGCTAACTGATGTTTTTAATAGTGGGCTTCTTAGCCATAATTGTTGGTTTGTACAAGTGAGGTGGATACTGGATAACCTTATTTATTGATGAGCCTCAAGTGCTGTGCTGCGCTAAGTATATATGGTCACCTTTTCTTCTCGTTAGTCATAAAAATTAATTTATATACGTCAAAAAGTACTAAGTAATATAATGTTACCCTAACCTATTAGACCTTTTCGTTTTTTTATTCCAATCCATGGCATACATTGCCAATAAGGGAATAAAAAAAGGTCTAACAGGCCAGGGTAACATTATATTACTTAGTACTTCTTGACGTATATAAATTAATTTTTGTGCGCTCCCAAAACCTGAAAAAAAAACTTTTAAAAATACAAAAGTTAACATGAATAGCCAAAATAACCAAAAAAAAAATAACGCTTTGTTGTTGTATTTATAAGTTATGAACAGGATCAAACTTCACAAATACTGTTTTGCATTTGAATAAACATGCTGTCTGAATGGTAAAAGACAAAAGTTGTTTGTAATATTTCTACTTTGTTATTCAGCCCAAGCGCCCTCCGAAGATTTATAGCACTAGGTTAAAAATGTTTTTCTTCTAGATTTACGCCGGTAGAACTGACGGAATCCCAACCACATTAATTATCTAGGTTTAAAGCACTTGCCCACGTTCAAGGTGCGGTTGTACCTGCGAGATTGTACCGCCCGAGAAGCTAGTCTTGCCAATCTTGAATACAGTCATCCTTTTATACAACAATTTAAACTGTATTTTATATAAAGATGAAAGAATATACGTTTATTTGCGGTAAACATGATGCAGAGAAAGAACACAACAAACACAAAAAAGTACAAGTTGGGGGAAAATATGCTTCACATCCACGCAAAACGGCCATCGGTCAGAATAATGCAACAACAAATATAATAGATACAATGATAGGTCAATTTGCTACATTAGGTCAGTAGGCACCCTTTTCCTACCATTGTTTACGTACAGACGATCCATAGATATTACACGGGAGCTAAGACGAACTCATTACTTATCAGGTTGAGTATGTTAAATTGCGCTTATGACTTGTAGGTTCAGCGTAAACAACTATAATAAATTGAAACTATTCATAAAATATATTAAGTAGAAACACCTCATAAAAGTACAATTAATTTCGCGGATTTTGTGGAAAATATGGGAACCCACCAACTTCTCACTATATAATGAGATTAATTGCACAACGCAGATGAAATTCAATCGAAATTGAAATTGAAGAATGGTTAGCATTATTCCGACTCATTAGTGCAGATACCGTCGTTAAATTCACGTTTTTTCATTTTAACACACGAAGTTAAACAATTGCACACTGGCTGGGGAGAAATACGAGTAAGTGCGCTAAATTAAATAACATTTTTCGTAAAAGTCCTTCGAGTATTCTTGAAAATTTTTGAAATCCCGTGGTCATCAAGAAATAAAAAAGTATTTATCATCTAGTGTTTAAATTTAAATGTAAGCTTTTAAACTAAAATCTCTTAGTTTGTTTATCGTGCCCAAACGGTAAATTTCAACGCGCGCCTTAAATTCTTCAAAAGCAATTTTACTTCGCGAAGTAATTGTTGATCTTAAGTAGGCACCAAGGTGAAGTTAATTCGTCCTTCGCTACACAACACCATGCATAAGCATAACAGTTCGAAGTTAGGTAATAAGGTACGTGTTTAGGTACTATATGTTTTTTTTTACAGAAAACAACTGAAAATGCGAGCGTTAACCTACCAAGTTCTTCAAAATTTAATATAAAATTCTCATATTGTTGCAGCACATCTTCTGACTCGTCTTTCTATAAGCAATGAGGGTGAACTGCATTTGTCTGCTCCGGCTAACAGTGGTGTCTACACGTTCCAAGTTATTGCCACTACAGTCGATACACGAGCGACGGGAACAGCTTCGGTATGAATTCTTCTATAAATACCTAAATATTATACATATCCGTTCCCAATGTAAGTTCTCATTCAATGAGAACAATCAATCTACTTACATTGTTACTGTTAAAGCCATGGTTTGATTAATTGAAAACTTCGGCCTTGAAGGAAAATCCTTAATAGTTTTTCGTTAAGAAAGTAGACGATTGTCAGTTTCTCGCCCCTTGTTATTAAATTGTGTTAATTGGTTTCGCAGGTACATTTAACAGTACAAGCAGTCACGGTATGTGATGACCAAGGCACTGGAATGGCCCCGCTGGTCGTATTAGATAGAAATGAGGAAGCAGCGCACAATAATCTTGTCGTTCTTGACTCCACGCTACATGCTGGCTGCCACTTCACCTTAACGAACCGTTGGCCCACTAACCAGCCGTGGCTGTACGTTGACGAAAACGGACTGCACACAATTCCCATCGATAGAGAACACGAATCTATAGCATTTATGGCGCTTTCACAAGTTCAAGTAGAACTGACATTACATTGCGAAAGTGATAGCGTTAGACGTGAAAAACGCTCGGAAAGAACAGATCGACTCGGTCCCTACGACTACGGTTCAAACAAATGGATTCTCACAGACTCGATCCCATACAACTCTAGACGGAGTTTGGTGAATCTAATTGTGAACGACATCAACGACAACTATCCCATATTCGTCGGTAAAGAACACGAACCGACTGTCGTCGGATACCCCACTGCGGAGCTCGAGGAGAGGATATTACCCCGTTCTTTGGCGGAGTTAAAGGTAGGTTTGCATTATGCAAATGTTTTATATATCACCAACATGAACGTCGTAAACTGTGTGTCTTGCATGTATGTTTTATTTTTAAGTTCCCACGTTGTAACATGATTCACATCGGGAAAGAGTTTTATCTTTGAAAATAAAACCGACTGTCTGACCTGAGTGACTCATTGCCGCCAAACCCAACATTATTAATGACAAGAATGTTTTGTCATTTAAACATTCGTCAATGCCGAATCAGTTTAATGTGTGACGACAGATATAATAATAATGACTAAGTATTAATAATGACTATATATAGTAATCAAACCTACCTAAGCAATTCATCTATTTTATTTTTCACCTTTTTAATTGCAAAAACAATGATTAATTTATTTAATATTTTACGTAGTGTAACTGCAATTTCCTGTACTTCGTTAAAATATGAATCTGTAGCGAATTAAAACTTGCTAGTTTCAATTTACTTGAAATGTTTTCATTTCAACTTTCTCAATTCGCTGAAAACTAACAGAGTCGGTGCTATTTTGTCATAAATTGTTAAGCAGACCCCGCCGCGCGCCGGGTCTGTCGGTTAATTTAATTTTGTATTTTGTACATAGGTCAATGCATTTTATTAAACCCAAAGGCATTTTGTCAGCCTTATGTAGGTACCAACATTGGACATTCAGGGAAATTAATGAAAAAGCAAATTGACTCCCATCGTCGCTTTATCTATGTACTTCATACAACTGTCACATAATGATTTGAATATATTTGAAACGATTAAAGAAATAAAGTCCTTTCTGCCCTCTGCCAGTGATGCCTTAAGCCGAGGTCCGTACCCCACAGGGAGTGCCCTTGGCAGAAGCGGCCCGGGGGGTCGTGGGTGTCATGACCCCCCCAAAATCATTCAAGCTGTCGAGAGTCTGAATAATTTACTGGCCTTATTAAGTTACTACTTGGTGACCCCCCCCCCCCCAAATCTTGAGCTGCGACCGGGCCTGGCTCTTAGAGTGTAGTCGCTTAGTTTTTAAGTTTTTTAAAACCTTGCTGGACGCCTTAATTTATTGAGGCATCCACAGACAAACCCGGTTAAGCAGACGACAATATCAGAGGTGAGAGAAGCTAAATATAAAAAAAAAACGACTTCACACTAAAAGCCTGGCGGCACACCGCGCAGTCATGTCGATATTTAAAAGCTTATCGTACTTTGCCCACGGCTGTTAACAAACAACTGTAATGAAGTCCGATAAGCTTTTCCAAAGCATTACAGTAAACACGCGGGACATGTTATTGTAATAATTAAGCGCCAATAACCTAACGGTTTGGCCAGGTTTGGCCTCGGACCTGACCAGCGAAAGGACGTGAAATTTTTGCAAAATTCCTTTGTGTAAACGTAGGGTGGATCAATCATTTTGTAGGTTAGCTGGTAGCAGCTGCATGAGAGAGATCGAGGATCGTGCTTTAACTATAGCGTGTAATACGGGATGCCTATGCCCAACACTGGCCCTGCTGGAATAGGCTAATGAAGTTGAGGATGCACCATTAACACAGTTGACTAGAAAGTGCACTAGGATGGCCTGCCTGTGGCGTAAAGGCCTGTGGGTCAAGCCACTTTAGGGCTATCACAAATTTATTTAACTTAGGTGGACGGGCTTAACCCGAATACTAATAATTTGTAACCTAAACATCTATATTTTAAATAATATTCCTATGCTTTTCAAAACAGGCTACAGACGCTGACATAGGCATAAACGCGGCGCTAAGGTACTCGAGTTCTGAAAGCGTGTTGGCTGTGGCGCCAACGACTGGGTTCGTTCACGTGCGCACTGGGGCTAAGCTGCAACACAACCAGCTCCTCAACATCACCGCCACCGACAAGAATGGACAGGGGCTCAATGGAACTATTGAACTTGTGGTAAATATCATGGTATTTGTGATTTTAGCAGCTCCAAAAGGGGACAGTAGGTATGTTGTGTATGAAACGACCCTAACATAGGTGGTTTATGGATGAAAGATGTTAAAATGAGAATTTATCTAAGAAACAAAATACGAGACAATCTTTGAATTTGGGAAAGTTCTCACTCAGAAAGGCTATTTAAATATTTTGGTATGATAATTGTCAAAACATAGAATAAATAAATAAAAATACTACTTTAGCATCGAATAAGTCCAGAAGCTTCAACTTGTACGGATTTGGTAAGGCATCGGTAAAGTTGATATACTTATAAAAGCCTTATATTTACATTTTAATTAAGACTAAGAAATATTTAGAGTGACCATTCTAGGCTTCTATTAAATTAGGAATACTCGTAGTCATTGACTCTTTCTTGAGTTTCTGAATTATTGATACAATGACGCCATGATCAGAATGGCGCAAGATTTTACAATAATTATGAAGAAATCACACATATGAATGACCTTAACACCACATTTAAAGGTACAAGACTGACAGAAATGACCTTTTTATCACCATCATTATTGCAATCCTTCAAAACTGTTTAGAAGAACCAAAAAAGTTTGATATTAAAAAAAATAGCTTAATTAAAGTAACAAGACTCATAATTATACGAACAGATACATAAAAGGATACAGACAGGATAACAAGCACAGACAAAAACGAACACTCACAAGGTAGCAATGCAATGTCTGCTGCATCATTGCCGGATATAAGGGCAATCCAGTCTGTTGGCGATCATCGCCAGGACGGTGTCACACTGACACAAGTACCTCAAAATATTCTGGTTAAATTAATTCTGGCCGAAATGTGTTTAAAATTACTTCATATCCTTATGTAGAGGAAAACACGCTCCACAGTATTGATGAGATACCTGCTACCGACTTTAATTGGCCATGAAAGTTCATTGTTTGTTTAACATTATAAACTCAAACACTTAATTATTTAAATAAAAAATAAGTCGGCACTTAACAACTAACGATAGATACCTATGCGGTGTTGGTTTAGGTCAATGATAATATAATCATCTAATAGTAATGAATCGTGTCATTTAGTTTTGTATATTGATCTCTGTTGCTAAATTCTCTTATTTCAATCTTAACGAGAATACAGTTATAATTCTTAGTAAATTAGAACCAGCTACAATTTGTTTAGAATTTATTGCCCGCTAAATCTACTCCAGTAACAAATCAATGCTTTACTAAGCCACAAAAAAAACTTGCTCGGGGCAACAGAACTTACCGGATGGGACAACATCCTGTTAATGTTCAAGTAATCCCACTGCATGCATAAAGAAACAACTTATTAATTTAACTTACTTACGAGTATTTCAACTACAAAACATTAAAGTTATGATAATTTAATCAACGAAATAACAACACAAGCTTAACTAAATATTGTTTGCTTCTGTGAGTGCCTGAGTGGCGACCTTAAACTTTAATTTAATTTAAATAAGCAAGCTAGCAGATATATGTATAGTCTTTTGTAACCAGTGCGTTAACCTGCTAATTTCGTTTAGTGTCTCATAACTTGAAGTCATAATAATGTTTATATTTCCAGGTAAAACTTTTAGACTTCAACCATATAGCCGTAGTGACCGTACGGGATGCCTTCCTAGACGATGAAACGACTGTTTTGACTCGGTTAAGTGATGCCATCGGATATGAAGTCAAAACATTGAGGTCAGTCGTCATATCTGATGACTTAGATGAAGGCGGTACCAGGAATAAACGTGAAACTGGCACTTCTACAGCTTCACTACAACTTTACGTTTATGGAATAAACGAGAGAGAACCTGTCCCCGTAGACAAGCTTGCCGCGTAAGAATATTATGAATTTACAGAAAATAATAACTACAGAGCAATTATCAAAGTTTCTAAAAACACTTCCTTTTCCAGAGATATAAGTACTAATGCCGCAATGGCGAGTGTTATCAGGACTATCCCACTGGAAGATCATCTAGGAGATATGGATCAAATTGGCTTGTTAGTGGCCACGATAATCCTCGGCGTACTACTCTTTGCAGTTATCTTGCTGGTAGCCATTTGGTTCTTCCTAAGATGGTAAGCGACAGTTATTAAAATGAGCTCTTGCCTGATATGCCCAGGCTATGAGATACATAGTAAACTGATTCATACTTTTATCTTTTATCTCTAGGAGGAAGATTAAAACCTACGATGAATTCAATGACGAAAACAGCACAGCATCCAGAAATGCATCACTAGGGGAACTACCAAAACCGGAAGTTGTGCAACCGCGTCTAAACATCGAAGATCTGAAAAAAAGCGAAAAGAGACTGCAAGAAATGTTGCAAGCTCCTATTGAAGAAGTTACAGTAGAACCAATGACGAGAAGAACGGAGGCTCCTGTCGAAGCTGTTCTTGATTTGCCAATACTCGAACCTGGCGCACCAATAGTCATACAATCAATAGACAAATTGAAAGATGCCGAGGAATCCTCGGATGACGAATTTGGAGAAATTAACGCAAAGCCAAGGAAATCTGTAGTAACGTTCAATGAGAACGTTGAAAAGATCATCCACGTAGAAGACAATATAGACGACGACGTCGAAGCCAACATCAACGTCGACGCCTTAAACTCCGGATTTGAAATTTACAGATTGTAATTAATTAATTAATGAAAACTATAGATGAAAAACTCAAACTAATTGTACAATAACTATTTCTATGTATTTTTACTTATTCTAAGTGATACTCAACTTTTTTTACAAATATATTTGTATCATTTGAAACTGTTATTTTTTCCTTCTTAAAAGATATAGGGTATACACACATATCCAAATTGTTGTTACCTGAATCAACTAATGTCGCAACTTTATATGTAATACCATAACATATTTACTGAAACAATAAGTGTGATTATATGTACCTCTGAGAGCTACTTAAGGACACTGACACAAAACTGAATTCGGTAAAAGGCATTGTCCTGTTTATGGTAATTGATGCTATCAGACATACCACATTAAACTGTCAAGGTATACCTAACTACTTAAAAAAGTGTCGTGTATGTCGACAGGCATCAAATGGTTGTGTTAGCTATTTATCAATTTTGTAGATACAGCGAGCAGAACAAAGTTCGCCGCCAAACGCTAGCACAAATAAATTGCGTTTGGCTTTTAACGGTTTAAAATACGTTCACATTTTACAGATTGTTATTCTGTCATGTATAATTTACTATCAGCGTGACCTTTTAGGCCACAGTTTAATTTATTTGGAGCTCGCTTGTTCTAAAAGTAGCGATGCTCAGTGAAATTAACCTCTAAGGATATAGATGTAGGCTGTTGTCGGAACCTTTTCACTTGTTAAACAACTTACCAGTCCAGCATAGCAGCGACAAACGCGTAACAATTTTATGACTAAACTCGTATTTACAGTTATCCTCGAAAGAACCGTTTTTTTAATGTTGCCTACCTATAGGATGTTAATATTCAAGTCGCAGTTTGAGATAGAATCTGTGACATTTTCGAACATGGGTGATAAAACATAGCAGGCATGGATCATCAACTACGCCCCCACATGCCTGTTTTATTAAACTCATTTTATTAAAGTGCTCTATCATTGTTGACATCTCCAAAACGGAAAGTAGTTGATGCCATCACTCATTCACTGTATAAACTACAACATCCCTGCTATTAATAAACTGAAACAAAAAATTAGTTGAATTTAAAAAGTCATGCAGTTGATAGAATTTCAGGACATGAAATAAAAACCGGCCAAGAGCGTGTCGGGCCACGCTCAGTGTAGGGTTCCGTAGTTTCCCGTCCGTCACAATAAGTGTTCCCACTTATGAGTTTAAAGGTGGGTATCCATTATGTTCGCGCTCCAGCAGCGCTCCGCGCTCCTGCAACTGCTCCCGGTAGTGGGTACGTGCGCGAACACGGAGCGTGCAACATTGCACGCTCCGCGGCAGGCGCTCCGACTCGTGACGGTTTTTAGCGCGAACACAAAGGGGAGCGCACTGTGTCAAAGGGGAGCGCATGTAGAAGTGCGCGCGACGTATCCATTGGAGCAGTTGCAGGAGCGCGGAGCGCTGCTGGAGCGCGAACATAGTGGTAACCCAACTTAAAAAAGGCTATTTGTTACGGAACTCTAATAATTACGGAACACTAAAAACGGGCCCACAAAGGACGGTGATAACTAAAAAAAGAGTTATAGATTCCAACCACACATGGAAAGTTCGAGAAAATGTTGTCTATTTTACAGCGCCATCTCTCGGGGAATTGGGTTACTAATTAATACATAGACGTGCCAGAAGTTTTCAGTGGTAATTTTGGATTGCGAGAACCGATTTTAATAATTCTTTTTTTGTTTAAAAAAAGATACTTTCAGGATAATAAAATATTTAAACGAAGTTAAAAAAAAATGATTGCATATACGATTATACTACAAACTTAGTCCAGAAATTATTTTGTACAACTTTTTGTCTTTTTTGTACAAAAACTGTTGTTTCCATCAAGTTCAAAATGATTTTCCTAGAAATTCCTTACAAAGTTCTACTTTTCAGATTTTGTTCATATTTTCTAAACTTATGGTTCAAAAGTTAGAGGGGGGGGACACATTGTTTTTTACTTTTGGAGCGATTATTTCCGAAATTATTGACATTATCAAAAAATGATTTTAGTAAACCCCTATTCATTTTTAAATACCTTTCCAACAATATATCACAAGTTAGGGTTGAAATTAAAAAAATTAAAAAAAAAATCACTTCCCACTTTACATATAGGGGGGCTACCCTAATAAAACATTTTTTTCCAATTTTTATTTTACCACTTTGTCGGCGTAATTGATATACATATTGGTACCAAAGGGGTTTGAGTAACTTTGTATGGACTAGTGGCGTCATTTTTTTTTTCAGCGGCCACCTATGATTTCAATGTAACTTTGTTGTGCTGTGTTAAGCACACATATATGTTCAATTATTTTTGTCCTAAGTGATATCGAACCTGAGATATTTGCATTTGAAGATTTTTAAAATGTCTTCAATATAAATACTTCAATTACTGTCCAGTGAAAAGGAATCTTAGTTATGTTTTTGAAAGGTTGATATTAGAGATTGGCTTTACTGTTTTACGACCGTCTGTCAATGTGACGTTAGTCTTCGGTCTTGGGGGAATAATAAAAATACATTATTATAGTTTACTGCATTTTATTACATGATAATAAGTAAAAACACATTTTTAACTCTCTTCGTCCATTTCATTCACAATGTCATGTAGAATAATCGTATCTAAAAACTGTGCCAGCGGAATCAGATTATTTTAATATCTTCATGTACCATATAATGGACATTACATGCGAACAGCAGCCTAAGGTCCCAATAATACATGAGCGATAGTGGCCCAATATTGCATGCAGCATTTTACGCTTGTATTCAGCCTTTCTACGAGAATATACACGTAATATATCCGTCTAGCTAGATGAATGTTTGGATTGGATCCTGCCTCTAAGAAGCCACGTATCATTCCAGTTTAAGGTTTTCGCCGAAAAATCACTAATATTGGGTTCTCAGCATACATCAATCACATACGAATCGTCACTTTTTACATGTTCTCCGTAGTAGCTACGAGCTTGTTGTACTTGATACGTTCCAAGTGCCTAGAGAATTAAAATAATCATCGGCACTTAAAATAGGCAAGTCATCCAGCCCAGGAACTTCAGCATTAATCTATTCAAAATCAGCCCTTCTTCTATTCAGATTATTCACAATGACATACTCGCCTAGTTGATTCCGAAGACTATGGTGAGGTATTCGATTTATTTATTTATTTTATTTTTCGTGTCCATTCATCTACGTCATTGTATTTGGTTTATTTTATTTGGAATTCTTAAAAAAATACGACAGAAACCTAAAAGAGTGCAGTAGAATATAATAACTTCTTCGATTTTAACGAGCAGCACAAAACCAAATATCTCAGTTCCGATATGGTTTAGAGAAATGTCTCCATAATAACTTTTGATCGCTTTATTCTGTTCTTTCATAATATCATAGTTTCATTACTGGCCGCTCAACTTCAAAACGACGCCAACTTTACTCAAACCCCTTTCAGCTTTCTAGTGCTAACGGTCACAGAGATTAAGCGAGGACGGACAGACAGACATGGCGAAACTATAAGGGTTCCTAGTTGACTACGGAACCCTAAAAATGACATCATAATTTTTATTAGGCATTCGATCATGACATACGATATTAGTATCTACACGAGTATAGTCAACCTATTTAGCACTGTGGTCACTACTTACCTAGTTTCAAAATAATCTATAAAAGGAAAATGTCGGTATCCTATTTGAGCAGAGAATTAGAACTGATGACTATTGAGCCAACTGAGCTTTTATATTCATTTAAAAGAAGTATTTATTTCAAAATATATATTATGTTTAAGATAATTCCGTTTTCTTTTAATTAGTTATTTTAGATGAGGCCTTATGGAACTAAATGGACCTTATGAACAGGTCCTGAATTTCTGCAGATGTTACCTACGTATACATATATTCTCGGACTTCTGCTGGTTTCCCCGAATGCAGAAGGTCATGAAAGGCAGAATAAGAACTTCAAATTAAAAGGACGAAGTTTCCAGATAATTGCCCCATTCTGCTTTGAACATTCACGTTATTAGGTTCAAGCTAACAGACTGTTTTCTACATCGTAAAGCAAAAATGTTGACACTGACAAGTAGGTACTTTGTTTTCTTCGTACAAACATGAAAATCAGTCCAACCAACTGTATTTCATATTGTTAACAGGACACATACGGTGTTGTTACCTTAAGTACACGTTCCCCATTACGATGACAAACACGTTGTACCTTAGTACTTTCAAGTAAATAATAAGTTTACGCAAACATTTCCACGAACATTTTTCAGAAGCTCGACGTGAAGTCGATGTAGAAGTCGATTTAAATATTATCATATGTTAAGTTCCAAAATCTCCGATTCAAATGCAACACAAAGGTTTATATTAACTGCAAAATATGTTATGACTGTCAGATACGTGAACTTTTGAACAACAAACTATGTTAAACTTAGCACATTTACATGTGAATTTTATTTTATGACCACAATTATGATTTGCTTTTACAATATTATATTATCGAAGTACCTATGTTGCAAGTTTTGTACATTCTTCCTTCCCGGTGTTTACGATTCAGCTCTCATTCAACAGCTGATATATAGCGCGTTCAAGCGACAGCTACGGTGATATGAAGCAAATCACAATCAGATGCCGAGTCTTTGAGTAACGTGCCTTGAGTACCGAGCCGGTGTAATGCTAACACGGGATGCACTCCGAGATTATATTTTCACTTGTTTAACACAAGCTTATGAGGATATTTGCAGCTTTCGGTATAATCAACGTCGACAACACGTCGTAAGATACTTAGTACTTTTGGCTAAAAATTACATAAGCCAAAAAATAATACTGGATCGTTAAGTCAACAAAGTCAAAGTCAAATTATTTATTTCAAATATTCACATACTTAAATGGCACTTTTGAACGTAAAAATTTACAAAAAAATTTGTTGATTATAGTCGCCCCTTCCAAAAGGTAGTTTCGTAAGGAGAAGAATGGGCAAGAAACTCCACCGTTACTCTTTTAAAATGTTTTATAATATTTTGTATACATTAATTATATAATTATATGTGAAGACGATTGCTTACGCAAGTTTCTATATTACAAGGTTCTCTCTATTAAATATCCGAACGAAAACGTCAACGTCATGTCGCCAAGTGCCTATCCATCTATCCCTCTCCCTATCATTACGTCCATACGCGACAGAAAGAGAAAGCGCCAACCGACTACCGCTTCCGGACTACGTGGAACAAACCACCAGCGGAGGGACAGAGATTCAACTTTACTTGTAACCGAACAGTAAACCGCACCGCAAGCTAACCGTTAAGCTTCGCGACGCGCTCGCGCCGCGGAACATACCAAACCACATAAATTAAATTAAACCAATTCACGAGTGTCGGCCGACACAGAACCAGGAAGAAGCAGAGAAACAGAAGCTACCGGACGCCGGTCTGCATATCAGCACGGCACATGCAAAACCACCAAGTAAGTCCTTAACTGTTTCCTACCCCCTTGTGTGCAGGCGACATGACATTCGTTCCCAAGTAATTACACAACGCTTATTGGTCCTTCGACAGCCGCAATAACCCAACTTATTCAACATAAGGTTTTGGTCCATTCGAGTCGGATTCAAAAAATCAGCATTCATAGGTCCCATACCTAAGAATTTAGGCAAATACCTAAGTTCGTAAAACCGCTATATTAAACGAACGCGTACTAACGTTCGTTCATTCCGCTAGGTACATATTTCATTGAGAACCATTGTGCCAACTTAATATTGCTCCTACTGCATTACAATAGCATAGGTCAATATTAAAAAACCGCTTATTATCGTGAGTTAGTTCGGCAAACTTGCCTACTAACTTATTTATAACCAATTACTTCTTACTCACTTACAATAAAAATATTTGTTGTAAGTCTACCCGCTATACTTAATAATTTTTATCCGTTGTATTTTCAACAATAACCCATTATGGAAGAACTAAAAATGAAGATAAAATTACTTCAAGCTAAAAATCAAGCAATCTTTGAGCGTTTATCGTCATTGTATGAAACTTCAAAGAAAATAAATACAATTAATATTGAGCTTCGTTCGGCGGAAACGTTCATGGCGGACACTCAAATACTCTCGATCACTCGTCAGGAATTTAGTGCTAACTTAGACAAAATAAATACATATTCTTTACAAATAAATCCTGATTATACAATCGATTATAACAGTCAAATATCATTTGACGGCGTTTACACCCGTGTCGAAAGAGTTCGTTCACTTGTCGCCGCGAGGTCTGCAAGGTCAACGGATGACTCAACTTGTGATATCGTGAAACAATCTAAATACTCGATCAAACTACCCCCAATTCAGATCCCATTTTTTGATGGTAGGATTGAAAACTGGCCTGTTTTCTACGAATCATTTAAGTCAAACATCCATAGTAATATAAATCTTACAGATTCTCAACGAGTTCAATACTTAATGGGTAATCTGAAAGGAAACGCATTACAAATTACTGCCGGAATTATTCCATCGGGCGAAAATTATAAATCCATTTGGAACAGTTTGGTTCAAAAGTATCAAGATAAACGAACACTAGGGTCACATTACATGTCTAACATATTAAACATTAAACCTGCAAGTAATAATTCCACCTCTTTAAATAGTTTTATTGAAAGTTTTCACGCGTCTGTTTCGGCACTAGAACAATTAAAAATTAACGACTTAAAGGATTTCATACTATTAAATTTAGCCTTGAAAAAATTGGACCCCGCTACCTTACATTTATTTGAGATGCATATGAGAGAGGAGGAGATTCCAACTTATACGGATTTCGTTGAATTCATAAAATCGCAAGTTAAAATATTGGATAGAACTGTTTCGTCTCGAACTGTATCAGTGAACAAAAATAATTATCGTAATCAGTCACGTGATAGTACGGTGCATACCTTTGTTGCTTGTGACAATAACCAAACTTGTTCACACTGTAATGGAAGTGATCATTGGAAGCTTTATATGTGTCCAACATTTCAAGCACTATCAGCCAATTCACGTTTGGACTTTATTAAAAACAAACGTGGATGTGTAAACTGTCTTAGCTCAACACACACGGCTTCACAGTGTAAGTCAATACATACTTGCAGGACATGTAACAAGAAACATCATTCGCTTTTACATCTGGAGCAAATTACTCAACGGTCGGGATCGAGCGACGCTGTGCCTAGTTCCGCGCATTCACAACAGGTGGCGCTGTGTGCATGTTCACGCGTAGGTACAGATTTACCGCGCACAACTGTATTACTGTCGACCGCACAAGTATACGTTGACAACAGATATAATAGATATGTTTCTGTAAGATGTTTGATCGATAACGCTTCGCAAAACAACATAATTACGTCAGCTTGTTGTAAGAGACTTCAATTAAATATTATACCGCTTTCAAATTCATTTATAAAAGGAGTAGGAACCTCTTCGCGGCCTATTATAGGTTACGTTGAGATAACAGTTACTGCAAAAAATAAAAATAATTCCTTTAAAATAACCGCTCTTGTGGTTGACTGCATAACTGACAAATTACCATCTCACTTTGTTGATACCTCTGCAGTGCAACATTTGTTCAAATTACCGCTAGCCGACCCCCTGTGGCATATGCCTGGTGATGTTGAACTACTTCTAGGGGCAAAGCTGTTCCCATATTTATTACTCAACAATAAAATTATTTCACCTACCGCGCCATCCGCTATTGAAACCGTGTTCGGTTATATTCTTATGGGTGAAGTACCCGCTAGTTTATTTAATAATAAAAACGAAGTACCCACTAGTTCGTTTAATAATAAAAATAATATCGCTGATTTAAATACCGCTTCATATTTTTCTACCGCGTTGAATATAGATGATTCTCATTGTTTTCTGTCGTTAGACGAATCTTTACATAAATTCTGGAACATTGAAGAAATACCCTCAAAATCTTTTATGAGTCCCGCTGAACGGGAATGTGAACAGCTGTACGTTTCTACGGTGTCACGTGACTCCAGCGGTAGATACTGTACTGCGTTACCATTTTGTAAGAATCCAGAGTCACTCGGAAATTCTTATGCTGTCGCTTATCGACGTTTTATTCACTTGGAAAAAACTAAGCTTCGCGACCCTGCTTTGCGCGCTAGTTATAACGAAATAATCCAAGAATACCTTAATCAAAATTATTTAACTGAAACTACACCTAGTGCGGCTGATCAGACTGTAGGTTATTATATACCGCATCACCCTGTTATTAGGAATGATAAACAAACTACTAAAGTTCGCATCGTCCTTGACGCGAGCGCCAAGTCTCATAATGGCGTGTCATTGAACGATTTGTTACACACAGGGCCTAATCTACAGGCTGACATATTTTTATTACTTTTAAATTTCCGATTATTCCCTATTGCAGTCACAGCTGATATAAAACAGATGTATCTCCGAATTGCTGTTATCGATGAGCATCGAAAATATCAGAAAATATTGTTTCGGTTTAATACCGCTGAACCTGTTCGCGAATTTCAATTTAACCGAGTGGCGTTTGGTCTTAAGCCCAGCCCATATTTAGCAATGCGGACAGTCCGTCAACTATCAGAGGATGAAAAACATCGATTCCCGCGCGCATCCATTGTCGCTTCGCATGAGTTATACATGGATGACTTGGCTAACTCGACCTCCACTCTGGAGGAAGCCAAGATTCTCTCCGCTGAACTTATCGCCTTATTTAAGGCTGGGGGCTTTGACCTTACTAAGTGGGCAAGTAATTCCTTGGAACTACTAGATTCTATTCCACACTCCAACCGCTCTTCTATTAACTTTTCTGACGGGGATAACTTAAAGATTCTTGGACTCAAATGGATTCCTTCCGAGGATTGTTTCACCTTTACTACATCTAACTTGGATAAAAGTTGTACTAAACGTTCCATTCTTTCCACTGTTGCCCGTCTGTGGGATGATCTGGGTCTCGTGGCTCCCGTGGTTTTATTCGCGAAATTACTCATAAAGGAATTATGGAAATTAAACACAGATTGGGATGAAACTCCACCCGATTCTATTGTACTTCTCTTTCAAAAGTTTAAAGAGCAACTGCCTTTACTTTCCTCTTTAAAACTGCCGCGTCATGTAGCCGTTACTATGGGTTGCGTGACAAATATAGTAGGTTTTGCTGATGCCAGCTTGAATGCGTATGGCTGCGTCATATACTTACATGTTACTGACACAAATGGCAACGCACACGTAACTTTGGTGTGTGCTAAATCCAAGGTTGCACCTGTCAAGGTCGTATCTCTGGCTCGTCTAGAGCTTTGCGCCGCTGTACTCTTGTCAAGCTTAATTAAGTTAGTTTATGACACTTACCGCTCTCGTACCGCTATTAATAAAATATTCGCATTTTCCGATTCTACAACTACTCTTTCATGGATTCATTCCTCACCGCACAAATGGAATATTTTTGTTAGCAACCGCGTCGCTAAATGTCAAGAAAACCTTGATCCTAAGCATTTTTTCCATATTAACGGAAAAGAAAACCCTAGTGACTGTTTGTCTCGAGGTCTTCTACCTGAGCAGCTACTAAATCACAATTTGTGGTGGCATGGACCTGAGTGGCTTCTACGCCCAACTGCTGAGTGGCCTATCAGTCCGTTTGTTTCCTCATGTAGCGAGCAGTTGCCTGAGTTTAATAATAAATCGCTAACCTTAGTATCTACTGTATCAGAACCGCTTACTCCCGCTCATTTTATAATGGCTTCTCCGTTGACTTCGTTGCCTGTCGTGAACGTTCCCGAAACAACGAAGTCTCTAACTTGCCGCAAAAAATTGCTTGACCAAATGGTTTGCAGCTTTTGGAGAAGATGGCGGATGGAATATTTACATAACTTACAAGTTAGGCAAAAATGGTTGGATGCCGTGGACAATGTTAGGATTGGTGCAGTGGTTCTCATGCATCAAGATGATGTCCCTCCTTTACGTTGGCCAATGGGCATAATCACCGAGGTTTTCCCCGGCAAAGATGGGACAACCCGCGTTGCTATGGTGAAGACATGCAGTGGCTCTTTCAAGCGACCCATTGTTAAACTCTGCCCGTTGCCTTCCCAATGATTTCACCGCGTAATTAATATCACGTAATTTTAGTCGTAATTAATATATTTCAATTGTTTTCTTCTCTCTCTTTCTTTTAATCCGCTTTAACGCAATTTCTTTCCCTTTTTTGAGAATACTACATATCCTCAAACCCGGGCAGGATGCTTACGCAAGTTTCTATATTACAAGGTTCTCTCTATTAAATATCCGAACGAAAACGTCAACGTCATGTCGCCAAGTGCCTATCCATCTATCCCTCTCCCTATCATTACGTCCATACGCGACAGAAAGAGAAAGCGCCAACCGACTACCGCTTCCGGACTACGTGGAACAAACCACCAGCGGAGGGACAGAGATTCAACTTTACTTGTAACCGAACAGTAAACCGCACCGCAAGCTAACCGTTAAGCTTCGCGACGCGCTCGCGCCGCGGAACATACCAAACCACATAAATTAAATTAAACCAATTCACGAGTGTCGGCCGACACAGAACCAGGAAGAAGCAGAGAAACAGAAGCTACCGGACGCCGGTCTGCATATCAGCACGGCACATGCAAAACCACCAAGTAAGTCCTTAACTGTTTCCTACCCCCTTGTGTGCAGGCGACATGACATTCGTTCCCAAGTAATTACACAACGCTTATTGGTCCTTCGACAGCCGCAATAACCCAACTTATTCAACAACGATGAAACTATTTAAAATGATAGGTTACACAGTAGCAAAATGACAAGTACAGAACTCCGATTTAAATTAACAGAATGATAATAAGGTAAGGTTGTATTTTCGGGCCTACTTTATTACTTATTAATACATTCTTCACCCGTTCCTTTTCACCAAAAGGTATTTATTCAGAAACATTCTAGGCTCTATTCAAAGTCTGAGAAGATTCTTCTAGCTGAGCCGACAGCTGTGCTATTGGGAAGCTTGCAATCCTTCTTCCCAACTAAACCACTAGGAAGTGGTGAAGGGCGGGCGTTTTGGGGACTGTCTTGTTTTTTATTGGAAAGGGTATACCCCAAAGTTGGTCCCATATAAATTTGAAAAAGAAAATCCAACCCTAAGGGTGGGAAAATAGGGGTGATTTATTGTTCACTCACAGATTTTAATGCTGAGTGGTGTATTATTACTCTATTCAGTGCCACATATGCCTCCTGCCCTTTTGCAAACAATTAGTAGATTAGGTATAGCCACAAAAAACTATAAAATAAAAACTTTTTAACAAAAAATTGAACCGCCGAAAAAACTGAAAAGCAAAAAATAATAAACCTTTTTATTTAACCTTAATGAGGTAAGTTCTTAAACTAATGTAAGTATACCTAAATAATTTTGAGTCGGCGCCGTTTAAATTTAAGGCAATTTAGTGATCTTTGTTTATTGATTGTTTGGCGCCGACTCAAAATTACTTAGGTATACTTACGTTAGTTTAAGAACTTATCTTATTAAGGTTAAATAAAAAAGGTTTATTATTTTGCTTTTCAGTTTTTGACGTTCAAAAAGTGCTGATTCTCAGCCTAGTTTGAATAAATGACTTTTGATTTTTACACACCTAATTTACTATATAATTTGTGTTTTATACTACGCGGATGTCTATACGCCGTTTATTCAAACTGGTTCCTGATACGTCTAAGTACGATAGTCCTATGTCTAATAAAAACTAATCAAAACGGTACTTCCAAAGATAGCAAGCTTATGATTCATAAACTATGTTTAAGATCTTCGAACTCTTGTCGCCGCAATAAATTAACATTTATAAACCGTTTTGTAGAGAAATAACAGTTTCTAAATGAATTATTAATAATGTAATAAATTTGATTTAATTAATAAATGATAATTTTAACTGATAAAATAGATTTTAGATATCATTTTCGCCAGCCAAATCAATAATAAACCCTCTCTGATACCTAGTTAGGTAGCAGTAGTAGTTAAGTTAGGTAGTATGAGTTCCTAAATCCTACTACAATCCTACATATACAATGTGTAACAGAATTAATGCACATTATGAAAATAGTTTGTTCAGAATCGTTTACTGAATCGATTTTTGTAATTTTTAATATAGGTAATATTTTATCCCAAAAATAATTAAAACTACGTAAACTGCTGTCACACTTCCGCTGTACAGTCAAAACAAACCAAAATGGATGAAATACCTACTACGCTAGACCCTTATACAAGTGCGACTGTGTGCATGCGTAGATTTGTAATGTGACTATAATTTTCTCCTACAATCTGTACAACTAATTTATAAAAAAAAAACAGTGTTTTATACATAATAATGAAAATTCAGTGTATGTATTATGATTATAACATAATATTCTAATTGGGGTGTCTGGTGGTGTGCGTTAATTCCGGGAAATGTTGTATATATCCTGTTTTTACCTACATGTATGTATATACAGGATACATATACACATTTATTATATTATATATCCTATATTATAAATGTGATTTTTTTTATGTTTGGATGTTTATTATTCAGCTAGTTTCTGCCCGCGGCTTCGCCCGCGTGGATTTCGGAAATTATCTCACGGGAACTGCTACCGGGTCAAAAGTAGCCTGTTACTCCTTATAACATCAGCTATCTGCGATTAAAAATCCCGTCAAAATTGGTTCAGCCATTTTTTGTTTTATACCATATACTTGCGTAGGTACTTCCATACGCAACTATTATAGTAAAAAACTGTTATTTTGACATTACAAACAGACTATTCAATTTTTTGTATATAATATTTATGTATAGATCACGCAAAATCTCCTGGACGGATTTGGATGCAATTTGGCAGACATATAGTTTATATTCTGAGTTAAAACATTTTTTATCCGGATCCGGTGCCGTCGGATAATTTCCGAATTCTACGTGGGTGGGCAAAAGCTAGTTAGTGCATAAATGCGCTTACCATGTTAATTATGTAAGTAAGTATATCAAGTTATGCCACTCTGCAAGAGTTTGTAAGCGTCTTAGCAAAATGTCGCATGAACATAAATTACTAGCTGTTTCACGCCTTACTTCGGCGAAGTTCATTCTAATGCATCTTTGTACTTATAACCTACATATTATAATATTATAATAAACTAGCTTCGCCCAACGGTTTCACCCGCATAAGTTTCGATCCCGTGGGAATACCGGGATAAAAAGTATCTTGGTTATTATTAACCATCCGTGTGCCAAATTTCATCCAAATCCGTTTAGTAGTTTTTGGGTGAAAGAGTAACAAACATCCATCCATCCATACAAACTTTCGCGTTTATAACATAAGTAGGATTTAAAATAAAATAAAGACATGAATTATCGGCCTCTATACTTGTAAACGGATCTAAGGTCCAATTTAAAATAACTAACTACGTAAACATACCAGACTTCGTAAACAATTCTATTTTTTTACCGAGGAATCACCGGGCATATGATAATTTTATGAAGTACTACATAATGTACAACCAAGGTTACAGTAAGTACATAAATATCTCTTAACTCAGTACCTAGTTCCGTTTAGTTATTGTTGAGAAAATCCCAATGTTGTAATGTATCTCCCCTAATTGGAATCTTTATTACTGTACCTTCGTATGTACTCTTTGTATGTACTCACAAATTAGTAACTACTAGACTGACTTCCGTTTCTGATGTTGCGATGTGATAATTTTATAGAACACATTCCAAAATAATTGTATTTAACACTACGATGTTAATAATATGTTATATTTTTTCTAAAACAAAATAATCATTACGTAAGCAATTCACAATAGGTCACATACATTGCATATTATGTACATAAAAACTTCGTCTAAAATAATACTTCTGATAAAAACACTTTGATCGATAGACTTTTAGTAGAATAAAGTCATAAAGATTTTATTATTTGGCATTTTTATACCCAATGTAACTTATAAATTTCTAAACTTTTACACTGCAATAATACTTTTATTGTTAGGTAGGTACTGCGTTGCTAAAAGGCTGTCGACGTCGATTGTTACTGTGTTGCTAAAAAGCAGTCAATGTGTGTATGAAAGAGAACCGTAAGGAATTTATACGAGATATCTCTACAAGGAACAACAATATGCAAATCAAATGCCTCTTAGTATTCATTATTTTGTTTACAAGTTTAAAAAAAACTGCGCATTTATTGTAAAATAGTGGTACTTTCGACGCCAGGATAGAAGGTTAAAAGAAAGAACTTTTAATAAGGTTTTTTTCAGAAACTTCCTTCTATTACTTATCTTAAAATCCTGAAATATTTATATAGCAAAATAATTTTATAATTTAGTAGGTGCTGGTTACCTAGATGATATAAAATCTCATTTTACAAAGTAATGTCTATAAATACTTTTCAAATAAGTATTTTATTCAGTATTTTCACTAGGAGACAATACATTAAAGAATAATCAAGGATCATATCAACATCAACGCTATCAAACTACAAACCTATGTAGATGAATTTTGAAGAAAAATAAAAAACAAAATAGATACCCGGAATGAAGATGAGAGATGAGAGAGATGATCCCGAGAGAGGACACGATTAAGAAGTAGGAAGCATCTGTGTTTCAATTACACAAGATTGCTATCGAAGTAACGACCGCAAGGGAACGACAAAAATAAAAGACGGTGCATTCGTTTCTTCTCGAATGACGCAATCATTAGAGATAGGTACCTTTTTATTCAAACCATACATAAAAATATCTAGGTACTTATTTTTAAAGAGATTTTTGCTGTTTTGGCATTTAATAGAAACTTAATAGAAGCCATTAGTCTTTCGTCGGCATAAGGTGTGGTTTGTTGATAAACTGACATCAATGGACAAAATTAGCAACACTTACACGTCGTCACTTGTCGTGTTTTTGCTTAAAAATATTGCATACTTAATTTTCCTGTCATATATTGTCTAGTGTGCATAAACAGTAAAGCATTTACTAGTTTAACCGACAGGATACACAAGTTCGATGCAACTTTTATAGTCTCTACCGTTAGCATCAATATTTATAGCATCGGTATCTACGTCTGACATAAGTAGGTGTTTCTAATGTATTTAAATTATATTACCTCAATATAAGAGGAAACTGACATTTATGAAATAATTTACGTTCATTAACTTTATCCTATACCTACCGGTGAATGAACTGAAAATTGGCAAGTGCACTTCCATGTCATAATAACATAATACAATCTTTTTTTAAAGATGCGAGCCTTATTAAGTACCTAGGTGTGAATTAAAATGACGCAAAATAACGAATTTACAATGTCATAATTAAATTATTAAAAAAATTAGAGCCAATTAATTTAATAAGCATTTGCAACGGTACCGAGGTCAATAGTATCAAGTAACATAATTAAAATAATGGTTTAAAAAAGTTGGCATAAGACAACGAACAATTAACATTTTATAACGAACCGTTAAATGGACCGTAACAGGTTGATTGGGGCAACTCCGAAATATAAAACAGATTTGGCAATAAAAAAAATAGACAAGGAGCCAGTCTACAATAGCATAATCGTATAAAGGACATCATCCATTCTGGGATATATTTTTTTGGCGGCCATCAATAATAATTGCATATTCTTAAAGTACACATAGAACGCATTATTTTTTACTAAGGCGTCAAAGTCGAAGACAATTTGGGTTCGGAGATATATATTTTCGAAGGCAGATCGCAAGATAAGATCGTGTATACCTACGAGTACTTGTCTTTGTTCTCAAATTCATTACAACGTTGTCCCCATACAAATAAATGTTTCTACTACTGCTACCATTCATATATAAATATAAATGAATATTTATTCCTGGCCGTCGACTTTTTATTTTTAATCCCCGAACAAAATGGGTCTTTCCCGATTTCCTTTCTATTTTGTTTTTAGTTTTTATTTGGTAAGCACGGAATCAATTGCGTACCCAAGTAGGCCGTTGCAAACATAATCTAGCGAAATGGTTCTTATCGATTCACCCAACATCCAGTGCGAGTGCGGTGCTCCCGAACAGACTATGTTCCGCCTAAGTACTAGAGTGTCCCAATTGTCCGTTTACCTGCACCGTTGATGATCTGAACAACGCCTCTGACGCCGCGTTTAATATGGCCATCGACTGGGCCCAAACAGTATAAGCAACATATATGTACCGTCGAAACGAAATGATAATATAATGTTTCTATTACTATATTAGGAAAACCGTAACTCTACCAATGAAATAGAGAAAACCAAGAGCTATTTTCGATTTGTACGTTATTTCTGAAATAGGTAATTCTACGTAAAAGGATTACCTTAGTAGGTAGCTACTAAAACATGTATGAATGTCTAAGCTATTAACAAATAGTGATCTTTACTGCTATTTTCAGGGTTAACTAATGTACTTGACTGCCCTATTGGTCTCGTGGTTGCAAGCAAGACTGCTGACAGTGGAGTCATGGGTTCGACCCCAGGTCGGGAAAAGTGTTATTGAGTTTTTCCATTACGAATTTCTTAAAAAAGTGCGGAGTTTTGAAGTTGGCGGTGTGATATCCCCGTGCCTCGGAAAGCACGTTAAGCCGTTGGTGCTGCGCCTGATCTCTCTCCGGTCGTATTGGATTACTTGCCGTCCAATCGGACTATGGGGGTGAGGGAAGAGAGAGTACACCTGTGTCTGCATACACAATTGTGCACTATAATATATCCCGCGCCAAAGGCTATGTACCGTGGAGATTGGACATCATGGCCTAAATACGGTCTGGAGGACTGTACCAATGAAATAGAGAAAAACAAGAGCTACACTCGCGAGCAATGACAAAGTTCCAGTGACATAGCACCATATTACTCCTAAACGGGAAAGGCTAGCTTAATGACGCCGTCTGCAATATTGAAGTACATTTAACAGCGCATCAGAATATTACCAACTAAAAACGTAAATATTGTGTTCACATTTTAAATTATGTCTTGGGAGATATTAAGGTGTTTGTGTATTTTGTGGGTGGAACTTTTTCATTGCTCGGCAGTGTATTTTCGATTTGAACGTTATTTCTCAAATAACTCACGTAAAATGAATCAGTTAGTTACTCAATCAACCTACTTAAGTCTTTAGCTACTAAGATATTTATGAACGACTAAGGTAGCAATTTATAAAGTAAAGTAGTCTTTAAAGCTATTTTCAGGGTTACTGTTCAAATGGTGGCAAAGAAAACTGAATAAACGGCCACGATTCTAAACTTATATATGAATTTCCTTTAATGTTTTCTTGAAAGCACATTCAAATAATTTGGCCTCCTATAATGAGCCGTCTTAATTTTAATTCAATTTATCAATGCAAATAGATTGGTTCTACATCAAATAAACTGTGGTGATAGGTGCCCTTTATCCAAAAATACGGTAAGTGGACTTGTGGCCTTATTTTAGACACATGTACCAAGTACCTACGTTAGGCTTTAATCTTAAATCTACATACAGGATTCCATATAGCCTACATACAATGTGACAAGATGACCTAAACCATGTTTTTTTTACCTGTTAGATAAAAATCTTGTCGCAGTTAAAATTGTTAACGGTCTACATCCTGGAGTTAGCGGTTTTGGAATAAAAGTTAATGTCCAAAATAATACTATTATGAGCATAGAAAATCATAAATAAGGGATTCATAACAAAATTTCCGCGATGAATTTACAATGCAAAATAGTCGAATGTAGGTGGATACCCTCTTTGTCACATGTTGGGTCATTCACCCCCATAATCAACCGGTGAACACTCGTAGAACATTTAATCCTATCATATAAATCGATCGCCAAACTATTAAAGACCCGCTCACAACGGAACTGAAACGTGAATTAAGATCGACTTAATGATCCAATAACAATTCAGATAAAAATAATAGATATTATAAACCTCTGTGTGTTCAACTTAAGGCGAAAGCGTCTGGCTAGCCGCTAAGTTCAAATTTTCTTTCTTTTTTTTACTACTTACTTGGTCAGTATTAGATTGTATGTTGATCAAATATGATTCGCAACGACAATGTAAGTACGTATTTACAGAATTATAATCATTGAATTCATCAATACAACTCTCTAAGTTCAAATTACCCAATAAAATGAGGATTTCATGAAATTGCGACATTTGAGGCCAATTCTAACATAATTTATTATTCTTATGGTTATAATTTTGTAGATACCTACATATACGGTTGCGAATCATATTTTGATCTACAAAAACCTGACACTGATTTGCAAAAAAAGTAAGAATACCTTGGTGCATTCCCCTTAAGCATTGACAGATTAAGTATTATTTGTTTCAGAAATACTTCCCGTTGACATCATACCAAATCGCACTAATAAAGAAGGTGTATTAAGTCCAACTACATGATCATTTGTATTGGAGATAAATACAAACTTTATTGTTAATATAACCACATCATTTATTTGAAAATCAAATTATTGGATAACGTACTCGTATCTTTGGCGTTGGCATTGTGGGGAATTTTGACAAAAATAAAACGTCGCCATGGACAAGAGTTTATACGCTACATCCTCATTTATCACATCAAATTCAGGATTAAATTTACGTAGCGTTGGTTGGTGTTGATGACCCTTGAAAGTTTTATTTAGTTAATTGTTTTTATGAATTGACGCATTGTTGAGTCATGCCTCAATGTTAAAATATCTTAATGTTAATACATAATAACGGTTTCATCACAGTTAGGTAAACTGATGAACAAAACTTAGTGAATTAATGAGTCTTGTCAATCTTAACGAATCTTCAACGTTTGGAAGTACCAACAATCTTATTTATTTACATATTCATTGCGTAAAGGTGCGTCATTCATCTTTAATCACACCAAAGTCAAAACGCCCCAACTCATACGTAGAAGCATCAATCAGTAGCTCCTAAATGATAAAATACTTTACGACAATTAAAACTGAATGCACGTTTAGTCTTAAGACACTGATGATGCATAAATTAGTCGCGAAGTTATACTCACGCGATAAAATATTGAGATATTTCTGATGAATAAATAAGCGTAAACGGAACGGGAGAAATTCGCCGAAAAAGAGACAGTCGCGAATTGATTTTCTTTTAACATGGAGCACGCAAACCAATCAACTCCTGCCGTTACCATTCGTTATATTCGCTGGTGCGTTTTATTTTGTGATGTCAATATTGTTGTTTAAACATTTTGATGTTTCTTATGATCTTTGATAGAAATAGCTTTTAATAACCTAAATTAGCTTGTGCTGCTTCTTTGATGGCCGATTTCTATAATTTACGAACCGTTATTGGTTAAAATTATAATTCTTGTATCTTACCAATAGTGAAGCAAAGACCTCATTGCCTTGCATAGTAGCTATCGCAGGTAGAATTAGCTTACAGATCTATTTATAGGATAGGCAATAAAAAATACTTCTATTGGTAAGCTAGTTCTACTAAGATTTAAACAGAATGAAGTGGAAAGAGAGTAGAAAGCTTTTGCCCTGCAGTGGGACATCACAAGCTTTTAATTATTACTAGCTGACCCGGCAAACGTTGTTTTGCCGTATAAATTATTTCTAGCTGCCCGGCGCTACTTCGTTCGCGTGGTGTCCTACCCCCTACCCTACTCCTACCCCACTCCTACACTACTCCTACCCTACTCCTACCCTACTTCTACCCTACTCCTAACCTACTCCTACCCTACTCCTACCCTACTCCTAACCTACTCCTAACCTACTCCTAACCTACTCCTACCCTACTCCTACCCTACTCCTACCCTACTCCTACCCTACTCCTACCCTACTCCTACCCTACTCCTACCTTACTCCTACCCTACTCCTAACCTACTCCTACCCTACTCCTAACCTACTCGCACCCTACTCCTAACCTACTCCTAAACTATTCAAAACCCTTAATTTAATACGTGCTTCAATTCGAGTGGACCCGAGTCTACCGTACCGAAGGGACGATCGTCAAATGTTTGACAGGAAAGTAGGTAGAACAGTTTATATGGGAAAATGAAATTGTTGTTTTTACTATCTTCCTCGCAATTTTTCCATATTTTCTCACCGTTTAAACCTTCCCTGGTCTACAACAAACATTTCAAAACCAAAAACAGCTAAATCGGCCCAGCCGTTTTCGAGTTTTAGCCACTCAAACGAACAGCAATTGATTTTTATATATATAGATAGATAGATATAGATAATAAACAAAACGATTCCTTTTTGTTTATAGAAACTAAGCATAAGTGTTGTGGTGGCCCAGTGGTTAAGGACAGGGCCAGTGGTTAAGGACTTGCCTGGATTTGAACCTACAGCCTCGTGTACGAACACGAGGTTGTGGGTTAAAATCCAGGCAAGTTTCTGAGTCTGTCTTGGACATTACTAACATCGGTGAAGGAAAACATTGTGAGGAAACCTGGATTTATAGTTAATATATGTCTGAAATCGCCAAGCCATCTTGAGCAAGCGTGGTGATCAACGCCTTCTCTATAATGAGAAGAAACATTTGCCTTGCATGGGAACAATAACAGACTGGTATTATAACTGAAATTAACAAAATCATAAAAACCGTTTTAATTAATGTTTACGTCTAGATCAATGATAATTACATAACACTTATTCGAAGTAGTTCTAACGCCCTTAATATTTATTCACAAAATAATAATTTACAGCTGTATAACTTTTTTGTTTATCTCTATTCCTGTCAGTCCTTTGCGTTAGGTATGTGAATCTCGATTTTATTGGGATTGTCCCTTTTAATATTGATATTTTAGGCGGCATTTACATATTACAAATAATGTGAACGTAAATTATCGTTTTCTTTTATACTTTCGTGAATATAAATAATGATATTATAATAAATTTAAACATTCTTAAGGTTGGGCATTGAGATACAATTTTGCACCTGCTGAGTAAAGCGCAGGCTAAACCGAGAGCTGGCGAGTAGGCGGCTGGTATTTGCTTTGTTAAAAGTTTTCTTTTGAGCGGAATTGAGACGATTGCAGAATCGTGCCGAATCTTGCCCGAACAAGTATGTAGCACGCCTGAAACGTCTTATCTGGACTTGCACTTAGATTAAACAAACTGAAAGAATCGACGAAAGCTCGAGTCTTTAACGTAACAAGTTTTGCAAACGCTGTCCATCAGGTGTGAATCGTATGCAATTTGCATTATAAAACCAATTCCGATATGAACGGCTGGGATATATTAATATCACAGCAATATGATGCACTGCCTAATCCTGTCTCGTATCAAATAAATTCTTCGGAATATTTACTTCCCGTAGAAGACGTCGCGTATAATAATATTTCAAACTTAAAGCCACAAACTTTTTAATGGGTTCTGCGAGTCAGCAGATTGGTAACCTGTTTCGAGAAAGTCCCGGAGCTTATCACAACTTTTTGCATAATTATATTTTCTGCAATTCTATTTGGTTTGCCAATAACAGAATCTTTTTTGAGTTTCTACTTATGTCATATCCATTTCTCAAATTATGCTTACCTACTTTGTTTACAGTCTTTGATACACAGATTATCTGTGGTAATGCACAGAAAATATGTGTACCAAAGTCATTTAGTTTTGCATAGATTGAATAACAAACAGGACTGTTTTAGATAATCTAAATTCTGGAATCAGACCGAGATGATAATAATTTATTAAGCTCTACCTTTTATTATTTATGAATCTGAATAAAAGATGTTTCAAGTAGGTATCACCTGAATATAAATTATAAAAGTTATTCCAATAAAAATTGTTTAGATAACTTCCATCGAAGAGAGGAGAGCTAAAAAAACTGTTTCATCATCTTCACCCTCCTGCTCTTCATTCAACTTGTTACAAAAAATGAGTCCGCTCCGTGACTTCCAAATAAGTGACGCCGAATAATGCAGCGCCGAAAGTTTGCAATAACGAATAATCTGTTAGTATTTTGAACAACTAAAATGAGATTTATTTGATTAATTTTCAGCATAAAAGCGCTATGACATTTATTTTTTAAATGTCGAAGCACCATGCTGAGATAGGAGCCTTTTGGCCTCGTATAGGACTTTCTGTTTCATTTTTTTTTTCCTTTTGTTACTTTTTTATACCTTTTGTTTTATTTTTAACTGTGTTTAGTTTATGATCCTGTACGAGTCGCAACTTTTTCTTTCTTTCTTTTCTTAGATTTGACATCATAAGGCCAATTCCCGTAAAACGTTCAAAATCAGTCGCAATCTCATCTCAGCGACAATCAATATAAAAAACTTGACAATAATGTATGGAAGTTAGAGGTATTTTTGACAGATTGAGACTGAGATCAGACTGTGAACGTTCTTAAAATTACGAGATTTGCCCCTTAGATTTACCTACCGACCAGGAACTTTATAAGATAAGGTTTCAGAATCCTTGGGGAAATCTCAGAAAAAGGATCACCAATAACTTAACGTATACAGCAACTCTTGGGCCATGGAAAATGCAAAAATAATAATAAAAATCTTACTTTGTGTATGTTCAGCGACAATGTGATACAAGTGTTCCGAACAAACAGATAATTTGTGCCTGTAACGGTATATCCAGCACATTCCTCATTCTTTACCTTAAAAGTAAGAATGCATACAGTACGTGTAGATACACAAACAACAACTACTGTCTACCACCTACTTTGCCCACAACTGTTTGTCCGTGTGTCCTTAAAACGTTGTTTGTTTATAAATGTTGCAAAAAACAAAGAACTGCTTACAATCTAGCGCAGTAATGTGGGATAACGTAGATCTCTAATGTAAATAAAAGAATTGCCCTCGTAAATAAAACGTATTAGATTCAGTTTCGCTTTCCATTTAGGTTCAAATACGTTGCAAGAATAGCAATGTTCTATCGCCAAAATCTATATCTGACTACCTTAAAGACTATTCATGCTTGCAGCGCATATTATGAGTTGACCTAAAAAGGATCCTCTTTTGTTTTACTTACGGTCGCAGCTCTAAATAATTCGCTAATTCTCGTAATTTCAAACGTTCAAAATCTAGTCGCAGTCTCATCTCGGCGATAAACAAATGTCAGAAACTTGTCAAAATGTAGGGAAATTAGAGGTATTTTTGACAGATTGAGACTGAGATTACACTGTGAACGTTCTTAAAATTACGAGAATATCCCCTCTGGTCATCAATGCACGGGATTTTATTTTCAAAATGGTCAGATATGGGTTTTGGCGATAGTACCTACAGAAGTTTCGACTAAAGAACCATTTATCGAAAAAAAATTAATTAGAATAGATAAACACTTAATTAAACCGATGGCTTAAACAAACTTGATACAGCAAGATTAAAAAGATACCTAACTTCCAGTTTGATAAGTTAATAAGACCCTAATTTTGATCACTCAGCTTGATAATATTAAAGAGAGGACGGTACATTCAAAGTAGCAATTTCTTCGTTAGCAACAGAATATGGGCAAAAACAAACAAGGTAGGTTTGTTTTTGTTTTTATTATTGAGGTAAGATCTCGCTTCATGTCCGCATTGAAATTGGAAACTTCTTGCGAGGAGGGCAGATCTGAAATGAGGCCGTTGACCCAGAGAATCAAGAGGAAAAAAACCTTCCATTTATCGAATCTTGAAATTCTCGTCCTCTGCTTTCGAAGAATGGACGGTGGGCCCAAATTTACCGCATGTTTTTTTCACAAATATACCGCTACCTCGTTGTTGCGCCCAAAATAAATGTTACGCTACATTACGCACGCTTTATAAGGACATTATTTTTAGGAAGGTACGACTGGTTTGTATTGAAAAGGAATGCCCACACTCTTATCGAGTCCGTGTCTCTTAATGTCCCTTTTGAGAATGCTTACTTCTTTCCTCGTCTGCCAAGTAACAATAGAAACAATACGCCAGTTGTTACAGTGACATACATGCGTACAGTAAAAGGTATGCATCTGTAATCCACATAAAATCACGACACTTTAAAATAGATAAAACTTGGAAAAAATATGAACAGTTCCTTAAATCAACTACCATTACTGGCAATATTATAACTCTCTACCATACCAAGTCTAGGTACCTTATATCAGAAGACAACAAGGCAACCCACCTGGGTCCCGAAGGTAAGTATCAGTAACCCTAACCAGAATGTTCCATAGGATTTATAGCCCCCACCGCCTGCGGTTAGAATGTCCATGCCGCGCCTACACAGGATCTACGGGAGCGTAGACGTCGTAGGCCGTAGCTACGCGGCTACGACATCCAGAATAATGGAATAAATATAGCTACGTAATTTCGTAGCTCTCATTATTGCACTAACTTTAATGTTTGCTACGATATTAAGAGCATTGCAAAAAAATCATAACTGCAGAATTGCGAACCTTCAACTATTTTTAGGATTCCGTCTCTCAAAAGGAAAAACGGAATCCTTATAAGATCACTTCGTTGTCCGTCGGTCTGTACGTCTGTCGAGACCCTTTTTGTCAGGAACGCGTGGACTTATCAAGTTGAAATTAATATCAAATACTCAAGGCTACAATCCCTATAACCAGTGAAAAAACTCAAACTTCTAAGTCAACGCAATCAAAAGATACGGGCGTTTATGTTCCATTTATGCCGCATATTTTGACACTCGCAAGGGAATCAAAACCTATAGGGTACTTCCCGTTGACCTAAAATCATGAAATTTGGCAAGAGGCAATATCATGTAGCACAAATAAAGGAAAAAATCCGAAAACCGTAAATTTGTAGTTACATACCTATAAATTTGTACGGAACCCTCGGTGCACGAGTCTTACTCGCACTTGGCCGTTTTTTTTTTATTTGGTGAAACGAAGGTACGTGCATAAAAACTTGTGTTGATAGTTCAGGAAATTAAAAAGAAATGTGTTTATCTCGAGTTATTGTACTTTTGTTTTACTAATAGTAGTTGTTTAGATAAAAAATTCAAGATCAAATTTCAGTTTAAAAAAATGATAAAACACAACTTTGCATTGAGGACGCTAATAATTTTCTAGTACACGCCATACAAAGGTTGATCATTCGTCACATCAAGACATTGACGGAAACTGTGAATGGGATTTGTAAATAATTTTTATTCAAATTGAGTTAAACAATCAAACTTCTGCAATAACCACATATTATCTTAGTCACAGCACCCACCAATATACGGAGGCAATCTCTTTGGTAAATATTGTACAAGGACTGCTCAACGAGTATAGGTAATATGTAAACGATCACTACGTGTCATATAAATAGTAATTAGCATTACATATTCTTCAATAATTACAATCGTTTTCAATACCTGTCATACTCGTAATTACTTAGCTACTGGTTGTTCAGGTCACATGGTGACGGAATCAAGTGACATCCGGCTAAATAGTATAAATGACGAGGTAATAAACATAATTAATGAACTTACCAGTAATAACTACGTACTCGTATATTCTTCTGTATCTACATACCTATATATATATATATATATATATATATATGTATATCTTTAATGAGCAGACAAATTTTTCGAACATTTATAGCAATGGATTAGCAATATCCTTCAAAATTATCGAGATTGAGATTGATAGTGTGTTACACAATTAGGGTGCGCGTTGTTCTTCTATTCTTCACGACGGATTTTAATGCGGTTTTCACCATCATTAAGGAAATTAATTCCGGAAGATCTAACACATTAGTATTAAACCGCCATGTCGTTCTAAGTTTGTCAGCCGAAAGTATGCGGCAACTAGCTCTCGACTGTATAATAGAATACATAAACTTATACCCTACTACTCCCTAACTAAACATGAAGTTAAAATCAAACTTACAAATTGGTTTCAGAAGAGGCTTCAGTTCGCCCTTTAATGTGACTCTATTGTATACAATATATCTTTAATCCTGTGTACTTAAGTATGTTTTTCAAAGTCCTACAAATAAAGGACAATGCCCATGAATGTATATTATCCCGTACCATGCTGCATCAAAGTCAAACTTTGTTTTTTATAGACTACACTTATCATATTAACTCTTACAAAAGTACCTTTTGTAAAAAAACCTCTAGGAGATCTTCAAAAGATTCGATAAAAACTAGGTACTTTTTCTGTTTGACATGTCATACATGAACAGCCATTAGTGCTCTAAAAAAATAAAGATCGTTTAAATTAAAATGCTATTCTAGTTATTTTTAATTAATGTAGAATCGGCAAAGTATAATTTTTTAACAAGTTTTTTGAAAGGTGTGATCATGACACTTTCAGAATTATCATAATCGGAACGACATGTAAAGGGAATAAAACAATATCAACGCTTTTTTACTTTAAATTAAATTCCCTGTTCAAAAATCAAACCCCCTGACGAGTAATGTCGTAAAAATTACGAAAATAATTACTATAATATTTTGATCTTGATGCATGACACTTTTTGGTACGACTTTTGGTCATTCTCCTATAAAATAAAAAAAATCAACTTAATTACTTATAATAAATTAATCTCAATGTTTCGTCAAGTCGTAATAACCGGGCGAAGCAGGGGCGGGTCGCTAGCTATGAATGTAACCAAAAATAAACACAAACGGGCAATGCCCATAATTGTGGAAACAATGTTCTGACTCAGCTGTTTGCCTCATAAAGGCTCTGCCAATCCACAGCCTGTCTCAGGGCTGTCAAATTAATACAATAACGCTGGACCATCGCCTTCCATGACAGTTCCATCGAATTGAAGGTAAAATAAAACCTGTACATAATTACGATGAACGTTGCAGAAGTTTTCAATCAATACAACCGCCCGGGCTGTAGAAAATAATTATTATGTGCATATTTATTTATTTTTATTTATTTATTATATTGCATTACGCAATCAGTAAGGAATTTCATTGAATCAGCGATGGATTTGAATTGGAATTTAAGTTGTTCACAACATAATAAGGAATGAAATTATAGTAAGAGTTTGTTGCTCTTTTGACCATTGGGTATGTCTGACAGGAACATCTAGCCCAGTGAAACATCAATTATTTGTACCTGCATGCTTTCGTAGCTTTATTAAAACACTAGCTGCGCCCCACGGTTTTATCCGCATTCGTCTTGATCCAGTGTAAATCAGTGATCCAGGTCATGCACTACCCATGTGCCAAATTTCAACCAAGTCCGTTCAGACGTTTTAGCGTGTAACCGTTACAAACAATCATACAAAAATCTAAAAAGAAAAGACGTTTTATAATATTAGTTTTAAAAAAAAACATAAAATAGTTAGTTTCATCATCATCATCCTATTGAGAAAATAAAAAAGTTAAATATTACCTGTAAGAGATAATGTATGTGTGCCTAAGAGTGTATTGCACAAAAGATATATACAAAAAAAAGAAAATCCCTAAAACAAGGAAAGCACCTAAGCTGCGTAGAAATTATGTCATTTATTTGCAAAGTTTCTAAGAATATGTTGGCGATGTGAAATGTTAACCACAAGTTAACGTCAGTAGGGTAAGTACAACATAAAAACCGCACGTATCTACCTACTTTAAGTCCACTGAATTCATGATACCTGCGTTTAACCGGAAATTCAGAACATGTTGAGATAAAATAACATTTTATGGTACACTTAATAATAAAATGTATCTTATAAAACTTTGGTTTGACAACACAACAACCGGATGAAACTTATATATTTTTATATCTTGATAGACGAAGATGCAATTATATTTTGATTCGCATCAGATAATTAACTAAAGGATATTATTTAAATTGTCCCAAGTTATTTTTTTCTGATATGTACATGTTAGTAGAACTAGATTCTAACAGCTAAACGGTTGTTAAAAATATGTATTAATTAATGCGTCCGCGCCGGCGCCGGCGGCACGATCACGTTATATTAGTAATCTGGTCCAAGTTCAATAGACCGATTCATTAAGTAAAACGATGCCAAATAAACACATTTCACCAAGAATTAGTAAACGACATTCACCGAAAAATATCTGTGTCGTACCTGCGTCACTAATCAAGAAATTAAAATAATCATAAGAATTAAACATAAAACCGCTACATAATGCTTTTCTCATTGTTGGGAAAAACCCAAAAACCTTCGAGAAAAGAAAAAGGAAACCGAGTTTTTACATACATTATATTAAGATACATATATCTTATATCCATAACTTCACTGAAAGCTTAAAGACCTTTCTTGAAAATGTATGACGACAAGTAAAATCTAAGTTATTTATTAGGTACATTACTTACTCCTGGTAATTTATAGCTTTTCTTATCATGTGGCGCTTAACTGAAAGCAAACCGGCCAAAGAGGCCTGTCATTCCCTGATGGGCTGATGAAACAATTTTAATTTACTTCTTTCTATGCCATAACACAACGAACAAATGTTTTTTTTATACGTTAGCGTCTCAAATGTTATGTACCAACGTTACTAGAATTTTAAATACCTTATTTAACCGGCTATGAAGCGAACACAGTTCATACTTGAACAACACCATAAAATTGAACCGAAGCTTTTATGTTTTACCTCCATCCCGAATTTATTTAATCTATGAAATAAATCAGAGTAAGCAAAGTTACAAAGGGATTAATAATAAATTAATTAGGGTGATAAGCGATTTACGTTTCTACTTAGTTTAAAATATGGTAAAAGGACACACACATTCCCTAGCGCTCACAGGCGCGTCGTTATCACGCGTGTCGCCAAATCCACGCACACGAATGAGCAATCGGAGGCTTCATCGCCGAAATACACCCACACATGTTTATGAGACTACACCTATATGCCAAATACGTTGCGGTATCCGACGTTAACGTAAGAGGTAATATAAGAGGCGCATCTTCGAGTTTGCACATTTTAGTTTTAAAAGCCGGCCGTTGGCGAGCGGGTCATGTTAGCGAATTTTAGCAAAATACATGCTTGATTCGCGCCTTACGGGCTTTTCTTTGTGTTGTCGGGACTGAGGTTGTGTCGAGCAGCCTGCGCCTCAAGGTCGTAGCCAGGCCTACAGGCCGCATCCCGTGCCATGGGGCCGGGAACACTTTTCTATTTCTTGGTAAGTTTTTTTTTTTAAATAATAAACGTGTCATAAATTGATAGGTACTAGGTAATTTTATATACTTGATAATTCATATTTTTATGAATATTTATTTCTAAACGGTAGACGGTTTTATTGAATCAATGTTATTTTTATCCAATTATTTTGTCTAAGTGCTAATAGGTGTTTAGATGTCGATTATAAACGGAATATTAATTTTATAAGTTGTCAATAGCAAGAAGATAGATTTATTTTATATTAACACCTCCTCAGTGTTTTTTTTTTTTTCTTATGTATAAACGACATTTTTTTAAGTGTGTCACAACTTTTATTAGTAATACAACAGAGTTTTTAAGGTGTGTATTCCGTTATCTAATACTATTTTCTATTCTCTGATTGTTTGGCAACTAGCATTTTTTCATAAATTATGTTCCTCAATACATATGAAAGTTGACCTACCTATGTCACTAAACACAAATCAAAAACGTAACGTAGCTATTTCGACCTTTTAGCTTGCATAGCATTGTGCAATGTTCCTATTTCATGAATGAAACGAGGGTTGAAACTGCTAATGTTGCCACTTAATTAGTATGTTTCCAGTATTAAACACCTTTTGATTCAGCCACCATTTCACACACATATAAACTCAATCAGCTGAAATTCAATTACTGAAAATTGCCGCATTTACTGTTAAGTACTTGATTAAGGTCATTTATAAGCTTGTATTGTATTGGTTACTGAAATATAATGTAAATACTTAAGAATTACTACTTATGCTTTTAAATATTGTGTGTTCGAGAGGTTAAGGAAGAGAGTTTTACTCTTAAAGTTTAATGAAAAACTTAACGACAGCATTATCAACAAAAATATTTAATAGTAATTCTACTATTCTAATAATAATAATAAACAAGAGTCACGGGAGTTTACTCATGCCCTATATAGTTTTCTAACCAAACTTTTAAATTAACTACCGTACTGTAAGAGGCCATAAAATGTTTTCTGTTTATAAAGACGTAATCTACAACTAAACAAAGTTCTAAATAGAAATATGTTTTCACACTTTATCTCAACACAGGATGACAATTTGGACGTTTACGAGCTTGTAGCACGTGACCGACGTACTAATATACTCCGATTCAATAACTTATCGCGCCACGATAAAGCAAGGCTTACTTTGAATTTCAACTGGCTTATGGAAATAGAATACGAGACCGTAGCTTACTTCAATCACGGTTCTTTAATAGGTCAACGAATAGAAAATAGAGTTGCACGAGTACATTGTATGAGTTGTACTTTTAAAATCAATAAAACAAAAGCATTAAACGTTAATTTGTCCTTGAACTTTTTATGCGAAAATTTTATTACTGTATTCATAATATTATAGTTGACATTTATTGCTAATAAATTTAAACATTATGTTTCACTTCTACGACAAATATATTTAAATCATTCGTAAAAGAAACGAAACTTTAGTATAATTATTTATGTTGCAAAACCAATACCACAATGACCCTATAACACTAACTATAACATGCAAAACTTATGTAACGAATCAAAATTGTGTAAGTAAAAATTAAAAATGATGGGAAGGCATGGAGACTAACGTTTAATCATTGTTTTTAGAAAGTTGTCAATTGAACGGGTCGTACAAAGTTCAATCACGATGTTGTATCTTGTCACTAACGATTATATCTTTTATCTCGTGTGTCACGACGTACAACAAAGCGTATTTAAAGATGAGAAGTCACCCTATCTTAGTCCTTGATCTCAGTTTCTTATGCGAAATTAATTTAAACCCTTTCTTCGTTGGAATGGTTTAACTGAAGTTCTTGGAAATGGCTCACTCCCATCCAAATGTAAACGAACTAGTTCTTTCTGCTACTCAGTCAAAGCTTAAAGCTACACTGTTATTAAAAATATCAACCAAACATTTGAACATGATTTGTCGAAAAAAGTGAGAATAATACTTTTTTCGTCAATTCGTCAAAGCGCGTGTTCAGAATCAGATTATGTAAAAAAATTTAAAAAAAATCAAAATCAAAAGAAACTAAAAAAACCAAAGAAATCAACCCATAGGATCATGGAGAGGACATGTAAAGCAATTTTCTTGGAGTCGCACCATCGTCGCATGATCGACTCAATAAGGAGTTCAAACCTATTACAGATGATACATTAGATTAATGTAAGTAAGTAACTACCATTTTAATAAAATAAAATGACAGTTACATCGCTTCTATAATGTAATCATACATCTCGTTGAATTGAATTGTATCTGCCATCTACATTAATGTAGTATTTTTCTTTAGGTCTACGACAGTGGGGACATCATCAATCAGAGTGACATTATGATATTATATTAAAGATTAAAGTTGAATGCTCTCTGTTGACTGAAACAGAGCAATGGAGGAACGATGACATCAGCTCCATGCACAAATTAGGGATGTTTCGACCCACGCCTTTTTTTTCGCTAACGTGAACTATAAATTTGATTTATTCGTGTGGATATCACGCGTTTTAATCAATTAAAGCGCGTAGAATTGCAATAAATATTGGCACTTTTTATCCAATATGACTGACTAAAACCAAGTTGATTGGATATAGGATTTAGTTGCGGCTATTGCAAATTAAATCATTTTTTCGTGCTAACTTTATTGTTCAAAAAACTTTTGAACAATAAAGTTAGCAAAAATGAGCGCGCAAATGTTGTAGCCGGAGTTGCTACATTATAATTTCAATACGAGATACGACTGTATTTTAAATCAAGTTCAAATGTAAATTCACTGTACCTTGGGTAAGTAATATATGATATAATTACAAAATCTCTAATATTTACAAGATATAACAACTGAATCTATAATTAACGATTGTTCCGAGTCTGGGTGTTTTTCTATTTATAATATGTATGTATTTACAAAAAAAAAAAAAATGTATATAAGTAGTTTATCAGCCATCTTGTTACCATAACACAAGCATTAGGTTGCTTAGCTTGGGACTAGATGGCGTTGTGTGAAATATCCAGGGATATTATTATTATATTATATAATTTTTATAAACATAACATACATTGAATATAAAATCGTTTGATATACCACTCCAAAGACATAAAACCTATTTAGTCTAATATGATAAAACGCTTAGTAAAAAAAACAAAGATTGCGAACTATGTGGTTTTTATTTCCCTGTAAAAAACATGCAAACAAGCATACACTATGCATGCAGAAGGCATGCAAACAAGCATACATGTAGCATGCAAGCAAGCATACAGCATGCAAGCAAGCATGCAGCATGGAAGCATGCATGCAGCAAGCATGCAACATGCAGCAGGCATGGTTTCTGTCACGGCTTCGGCGCTGCGAGGCTCCGGCGGTCCCATGCGAGCTTACCGTCGCAGATGTGTTTCACGCTCGCCAACGCGGTTTCGCCTTGCTGGCCAGCCGCGGCGGCGAGTGTTAAAACCACCTGCTCTTCAGCTTGCGAAACCGCCTCACCCCTCCGCGCCTACGCGATTTTAAATAACACTCTAGGGATAGGGCAGACAAGACTACGTGGAGTCGGTTTTGCTGCGATTCGTTTCTGTCACGCCGCTCCCGCAGCACGCTCTAACCAAACCTAACCCAAATGATTCACCAACATAGAGGGGACCTGATACTCCGCTCCGCTCCCGCCTTAACCTTCTAACCTAATATAACCCATCCGAGTCATTGCTCTGAATCGGTGTGTTAACCATAAAAATGGTATCAATATTATATATTTTAAACGATAGGCCTAATGATTTTCGATTAAATAAACGTTATCCAATAACATTATACGAAATAAGTTTTAGAGTATATAAATGTTATATCTAAATAAATTATATCAACAGTTGGTATAACTAACGTTGATTATATCTTGTGAACGTTATTGAAATTTAAATACACCAAATAACTTTACCTATATGTCAGACACAAATGGCGTCGGAAACAAAACAGATTTGTTTACAGAAAAAATGTAAAAGGATATTTACAAGAAATTTCTTAACGGTAACAGCTATTACGAACAAAATATAGTGTCATTAGCTTAAAAAATTCGGAAAATGTTAAATGAACTCCATTCATTAAAATTTTCTGCTGTAAAATCTAACTTTCTGACTTGGTTTATTCTCCTTAATAGCCTGTCACTACACAATAAAACAGAGATCAATATTTGAACTGGAAAACCCCAAGCAATATTAATTTTCTCGGCTGTAGTGAGTGGCATTCAACCGATATTCGTGAATAGATTAAAAGACAAAAGTTGAAAGAACTGGAACAGTGTGTGTACCGGCAGACATCATTAAGTTAAATGTGACAACGCATTGTTTGGTTTACATAATGAATGATTGGATGGTGGAGCGTGGCGTCGGGACACGCGACAATAGCGGTCCGTTAAGAGATCTATGAGTGTCGACGTCGTCGGTGACGTGACTGACGTGCATCGTACACTGGCTGTCTGACTCACAGTCTACACTTGTCTTGTCTCCAGTCGCTAAGCACTTCTCATGCTCTCGCTAGATGTTCTTAATTTCAGCTTCGGAAACACTTGACCCTAAAATATAGATTGTAATCATTCAGTTTGACACTTACATCTTCTAACTTCTGATACTTGAAAAATCATTTAATCGAATCTATTAATAATAACAAATAGAATAATAATTATGTCTACAAAATCTAGCGACAATCCCACATCATATCGCGACAATCGACCATTTTGTAAGACCAATGTTGAACAGTTTTTTTGTACGGGACATGGAAATAAGAGAAACCCCACAAGTACAGTTTTGGGAGAGACGACCGCGTTAAGTTTCCTACTTGGTTTACGTGAGAAGGTTAACGACTCACGCGGGATCTTATAACAGGACATTGACATTGTTTTATCGCGAGGAACTACAGATGGGCGGTCTGATACCGGCCGATGGAGATCTGTCTCTTCCATTGTCCTGTCAATCATTTCGTCAAAAACCTTTGGCAGGATTTAAAAAGCCCCGCTTACCACCGGACACATCCATCGTAATATCATTAACACATAACTTCTTATTTTTTACCGCCAACGTCAATATTATGCAGGACAACAGAAATACAAGCCCATGTAAGGTCTTCATTATAATCGGATTACAATTTGATGTGAGAGCAAAAAATACGGTCCACATAATAACATTGTTAAGCGTGTTGTGGCATTTCTTTTCAATCACGGTTTCATAATAATCTAATTATATGTGATCTCCTATTTACTAAGTACATTGTACCTTACCTTGCACCTTCCTTTTTTAACATTTTGCAAGAATGAAATCATATTTTAATTCAAACGGTGATTTATTGATGCACTTTTTATTATAAATGTCCTGTTGTTTGGTCTATGTACCGATATATGATGTCATATAAACATATATTTAAATACTCATTTATTTATATTATTAGCTCAAAGGTCATCAAATGAAGATCTTATAAATTATGGGAGGTCACAATATAGCCTTCAGTACATTACCCTTTATATTTATGAAAATTTTATAAAAGAAAATATGTTATCGTTACTAAAATACTCTCACCGATGACTGATCTACATAAAATATTCGAAGTATTCCTCATAAACAAGACCACGTTTGGGCAAAGTTATTTTAAATTGAAACCCTAAAAAAAACCGCCATTGGCATTAAATTACCATTTTAGAATGCGTAATGTGAGTCATCTCTACTTTTAAATTCTTCGGATACAGATATACCGGTTGTTTCGATCGGTATAAAATAATGAAATAATGTCGTTTGTACAAGGACACACAAATAGTTTAAAGGTTGAGGATGTTTGCTAGTCAGCTCATAGGCCGACTGTCGGGTCATGCATGACGTAAGACTCCTGGCTGATGCGACTACAGCGGCCTTTCGAAAATATGAATCTCTGAAGGTTTAGGCTGTCTAACTCAACACAAGCACCTGTTTACAGCCTGACAGGTGCATATTAACACGATGACTGATGTTTAAGTTTAACACTTGATAATTATTATGCTTAGCCAAAATAAGCATTTGTATACAAAATATACGAAGGGTTTTCTATGAAACGATGACAAAACCAACCTTTATTACATACCACTTACCCCATTTACTTAGAATCCTTTTAGAGTATGTATCCCTCCTTGGCACAATAAAATGAATTTTAAATAAAATAACTACAGGCACCTTGTTTAGAATTTTATTGCAAAAATTGACTACATAAGTGCATTGTGGTTAGGTACTGCATTTAATTTACAAATAAATACCTCTACCCTTTAGAAGCCTTGTTTAAAATATTCAAAAGCTATCAAAGCTTTTATTAGACCGTCAGCAGTCAAATTACGTTTTGGTTTTAGAAATATTCTCAGGAAAATACTTACCAACTTAATCATTTATTTATAGGCCATGTCCGTTTCGCCCAAAAAGTTTTTGGATAAATAATATATCCGGAAGCTACTTCCAATATCATTGAGTTGCCCGAACCACTCAAGTTTCCAAAAACTTTTCATGGGGGATTCATCAATAAAACTAAGTAAACAATTGAGTCGAGCCGTTTTCAGAATGTTTTAAATCACTTCCGGGTCGACCATTAATTTAGTAACCTAGACCTTCAACCACGAAGACCAAATATTAATGAGACAAAAATGAATCTCTTAATCAAACAAATGAAAGCGAATTACTAAACGCGTATTCCGAGGTCACTAAACAAAATATAATATTTTTATTTTGAAATTTAAAACGTACATCTTTTTTGCAATTTCAATAAAACGCAATAGGTAATCTTTTATTTGCATCAAAACTGCACCAAATTAGAACGTCCTACAAATATTTTTTGTAGGATTGAACATTTCCTGTCTATAAAACGTTGAACTAGCTCAAAGATGTTTGACATTCCGAGTATAATAATAGTAACTACGGTTGAAGATGAACGCATTATCGGGTATAATAGGAGCTATTGGGCAATTCTTTCTAGTTCTCACGCCACGCACAGAAATGTCAGACGATCACTAGGTCGTTTTCTTTGCCCCATTCACCCAGCGTTACTGGGTCGGATTGTTCTAGACTAGACAACAATGTTAGGAAAATTGGACTAATCTAGCCGAAGTGTGCTCGCCATCGATCTGTGTAACGTCGCAAGCTTTATCGTGATTCCGCAGATGAGGCAATCACGTCCAATTCTCACGACACTACTCCGCTAAACACGCTGTTTGACCGTTATTATGAAATTCTAATTGTCTTCTTAATGAGCAAATCAAGTCTAATGAGTAAATGAGGATTTATACAAGGTTAAGATCGCTTTATATGCCTACATATTAATGAACAAACATGATTTTAAATATGGTTAGCGATAGTATTATCATAAGAAAAATATTTTTGAAAAGCTTGCCCCAATAATATCATATTAAACACAGATGTCCTTAAACTTTTTTTAAATATGTTTGCTAACTGTTAAAAATATAAATAATGACTATCACGTCGTGAAATGTCAGATTAAAAATCTCTTTTGTTGATGACTTCATAATTAAAGTTCAAAGAATAAAAACAACACGAGAAGACCACGGATGACCTCTCAGATTAATGACGACATCGGCGCTGATTTGATTGACGATAAAAGTTTTGATACAACCTGTGATGCAAGTTTGTGTCATGCAAAAATGTAGGTTATTTATTTTATAACACAAAATTATGACCTATTGATATCAAAAGTGGTCAATAGCAAAGGTTAAAAGAGTCCAACCACTTTCACTATTAGTCACGGAGTAAGTAAATAAGCTCAGAGCGCTATGGGTGCCGGATGCAAGCGACCTTCGACGGTTTGTAGTGTTACTTAGCGCTTAGATTAGAATCGAGCGTCGGAGAGTGTGTGACATAACCCGGTGGCGTCACCCAACCGCACCTTGACATAATATACATACTGGTTAACGTTTACTGATCGAAAATCTATTTATGATTCAGGTAGATTTTCATCCAATTATAGCACGTAGGTCTTATAAATCAAATGCGTTATGGGGTCGGGTCTCATTCACCTTGACTAAAAAAATATGATTTTAATCAAATTTGCCTGATTTAAAAAATGATATAAGATGGTGTTGGCACGTGATTAAACAGCACATTAACCAAAGAGATAGAGCTCAGAATCTCTATCAGGTTTTCAGAAACTCAAAAGGTACTCGTAATTAAACAGTCAATTTAACATAGCCAGGCTGATTTTCCGCCGTAATATTATAACAAGTTATAACAAGTACCGCTGACCTAGACGAAAATAATACGCCAAGTCAAGTGTTGGCATTTGATTTGGCACTCTAGCCTTAAGCACTCCCATTAAACTGCTAAAACTTGATTACGAACTACGAAAACTATACATTGATTAATGACACTTATATTCATTCAATGTCTTAGAAGACGTTTATAAATAAAACATGTTTTTCGATTTAAGATAATACATATGCGATGACTATTCAGAGTGTCCGTAAACTCGATATCCATACCTTATACAATACGTTGTGCTCCCGCCCCTAATATTTCACAACACATTTTTGCAGCTTCGAATTACGTCGAGGGTTGTGTGCCGTATTCGGCAATAAAGTATGAAAATCCTTTAACAGCCAGACAAGGTACACTGAAGGGCCATTGACGAAATAAAACAATAAAACTCACAAAAAGCTTAAATCTCGATTCATGCGATGCATATTTTAGCATACAGAGAATTTTGTACAAAATGTGACAATACTGTATCGGATGCTGACAAAGCAAACTAAGCATACCTAGTTGTTGTAATTAGCAATTCCTCTTGCACAGTGTTTGACGCGTACTACTTAGTAACATTATACTAGTAATGATGCTTAAAATAATGACGTTGTTTAATGTCACGTTGAAGTAAAGAATCATAATAGATGTTTGCATTATATGAACTGGTTGAAGTTGCAATTAAATAAATATTTAACGGCAATGAGCAAGGACACGCGTGCCGAAGAGATCCGCTTGGAAATAAAACCTCAGTAACCGCTGAGCCATAAAGATGTTGGGATAATACGACGTGTTGACAGTGAAACGTTTCAGACCTGCATACATTATTAACTTACTTACTACAGCAGTGTAGGTAAAATACAAGCAGGCTAAGTAAGCTACATAGAAATGATAGCAAGTCTCTCATTTCTTTAATCTCTAAAGGAGGCACATCCTAAACAGACGCCAAAGGTAACAACAGACTGATGTCGCTCCTGGAATAATAAACACACCACATGTGACTGTTCCTAAATTAGCCTGATAAAATTTTCGTTTCTCCTAATTGTGTTAATATTAGTGTTTAGGTCGGTATATGTATATTTGTTGCGAAAGCTGAAATCTCTTTGGGTCTACGCCAAATAGGACGAAATTCAGGTCTAAATGAGAGACAAGACTTAAAACATTTAATCGATTTTAGATAAACCGAAGGTAGATAAATTAATCTCAAAGTTGTTGAAGTAAATGAAAACAATTATACGGGCGGCGTCACCTAAACCAGAAGTAACAAACCGTTACAAATCCTGGCTCCACTTAAGCTTTGTTAAACATTGTATGATTCCAAATTCTAATAATGATAAACTGTAGTTTGAGTTCAGTAACTTGACAATTGACGAACTCGTAAATTTAATCGCTCCACTGCTGTAGACCACGTGCCGCCATTCAGAGGATCAGAGCTAACTTTAGGTTTCTGTGTCAACTCCATTGTTTGGCAATTTTTCTCTTTAACAATTCACCGCGACTTGCGAATCCTTTTTAAATGCTTACACGTTTATGTCCCAGATCAAAAAACAATTTGTTTCTGATGCTTGTCTGGCTGGTACGTGAGATTGAAACATAAGGCGACAGGTTTGGGGGTTACGGTCACGGACATTGATGGACACTGCAAAAATTTGAACCAGACGTGTTCAGCGTTACAATGGGATGAGTTTATACAAACCCCAAACGTTAACTGAATACTTCTTTTACTTTGACCGACTTGATTGTTATCTGTGATCAGATTTGTTTACGAAAATAGAATTGACACAAAAAAATACCATTTAATTCCACTGGTCCTGCCGACAGTCTAACTTGAGTCATTGGGTGAATCTCAATAAAACATCATTCGTATTTTGTCCTTGTTTCTATCTTTGCTTCCGTGTTATCATTCTTCGATGTTTCCTTCACCTTAACATGCACTAAAATTCAAATTTGCAAATGTGTATGTAATAGGTACATCACGAACGTACGTATGCTGTGTGTTTCGTAATCCGATCAATAAAATGTGTTCATAAAATTATCATAACAACTCTAATGTACGTCTGATAGAGTAACCTTTACTGAATACATCGATTTATACAATAGGTACTCACGCAATGAGCCTGATGCGTCAAGTGAGGCTCAATTTGCCATCATGTGTTGCTTTTATCAATAAAACTTGTTGAGCATTTGATATTTACGATGTACTCAGCGAAGAGGCTCCTTGACAGTTTTGCAACACATTGCCTTGCCTCGCGTCTCATGTTAAATCAAGGAGCAAACAATAATGTTTTCAGATACTTACCCACCCTGTTTTTTCACACCTTACTCACGTGCTTTAAGAATTTTTGAGGTGTTAAACACCTTAAATTATGTGAGGTCATGTATCCTTGATTATCTTACCCCAAAATCTAAGGACAATGTTTTTAAACTGAAAGATTATACCTACGTATATCATCAGTTTTATTTTTTATGAAGACATTAACGCTTTTCCAAATATATATTAATGCAGTCTTTCGAATAAATTGTCTAAGTAAATAAACTGAAAGATGTTAAAGATGACATAGTAGTGCTTCTAGACAATAATATTTGTAAACGATTGCGCATACTGCCTCGCCCAATAGTTTTATTGTGCAACCTGTCGGCGCAAGCGCCTGGCGCAGCTCGTCAATATGACCTATGCCTACAGCTGCTATGAGACTGATATCACTCAACTCATCCTATTACATAATCAAATTAAAAAATCACTTACACTTTCTGTATCTTTTTTGCTGGAATCAGATTAATAACAAATACTTCAATAATTGTTTCTGCTTTTCTATAAGAATATGACGGCTCAGAGTTGATTTTAGAACATACTTGACAGCTGTAAACTTGACGTAACCCAGGGTTCTGTGGCGGCGGCCCGCCAAAATGAAAAATAATTATTGTGACTGTGATATTGGTGATCATTATGACCACCCGTGCAGTGCAGTGAGTTGATCGATTTGCGTTCACAACTCACGTACGTGGAATGTCATTTACATTATTATTCATTCCCCAATGTGATCAGAGACTTGGAGAGAGAGTGATTATTTAGAATATTATTGACTCAATTTACTTACATCTCGCCCGCATACCCACGCATAAGAAACATAAGACCTCTTCTGATAAAGACTACGTACCTATTGCCTTTAAATATAATCCAATATTTGATCACACCACTACCCAAAGTTACGTTTAATGTTTTGACATTTGATGTTACTTGCTATTTTTCTGGGCAAAGTAAACTAAACATAATCTACGTTCCCATAATTTAATTATGTGTACGAATTCAATATTCGCTCTAATAACAGTTAATCTCTCAGTACAAAGACTGCTCCTAAAATACCCTTGGCTGATAATTTTTTTTTTTTCCTAATTTTGTTAAGATCCCCAAAAATAAAACATCGTAATCGCGAATAAAAATTCAGCCGTCCCATACATTTAGGTCGAGTAGGTATTGAAGTTTTCTATGGGACAGTTGATAAAATTTTCGCGATTACGCTATTTGTCCCATGGAGAAAGTTGTTCAGTTTGATGGTCTGTACCACATCCATAAATTTGGCTGGTCTTTGAAAAATAACCCTGTATATTATTACGGAATTATTCCACTTTAACATAAGTTTCCGTGAGATAATTTCCGACCTCCACGCAGGCGAAGCCGTGGGCAAAAGCTAGTTAAATTGAATTTTGCTAGGTAACTAATATCGTCATCAGTCATCGTCATTATTATTACAATTGGAATTAATGTAATATAGGTACTTAGCTCTGTAGTGTTTGTCGGGAAATATTTGCCTTTTATCGTGAAGGCTTATGATGAAAACTTACGTGTTTTATACTTTTCCTTAACTCCTTACTTGCAGAGCTATAATTATTATTTTACCTTCGTTTAGCAAGAATGCTATGTTAACACAACCAGGTAAAAACTACCTATGTCGGCAGTCAACTAATTTGTAGATGTTATTTTATTAATTATATTTTGATAGTCCCAACATTAACAGTACACCGGCTAATTACCTAAAAATATCATTATCCTAATGGTCCTAATTAGTTACTAGAACTTTTCAACACGGGTCGCTTTAGTGAAAATTAGATAATTAAAGCTTGTTCCGTCCAGTGTCTACCCAATAAAACAAAACCAATGTTTATAGTTCATACATAGCAGAGATTCATTTGTTTTATTTATTATTTAAAATCGCATAGCGTGCCTATAAATCAGTTTAATGTAAGATAGTTAAAAAGAAACGAGTTAATATGTACTAATTCGGGAGACAAATCCATTTTGAGAGCCTTTTGAAGCAAGCAATGAGAAAAGTAATTACATACAAAAGAGACTTGAGATATTTTTATTTGACGATATTCCTCTTTATGTATAAACGTTGCGTTGAAAAAACTGGTACTCTGGTACTGGCTGCATCCGGTTAGACTGGAAGCCGACTCCTACATAGTTGGGAGAAGGCTAGGCAGATGATTGTTTATAAACGTTGCTTAAAGCTAAGAGACGTTTAAAGGTCAGAAATGAATGGATAAACAGTCGCTAATCGTTGCTTAACTTGAAGATTTTTTCTAGCTTTTTATGTTACAAAAGAATATTTAGAACTCTATTAAGAAATTTGTTAATTAAACTCTTTTTTTCTTTTATTCACAGGCCGCGCTGGCAATAATACAAGCCAGTGAGGTTACTCCAAAGAAACCACCAAAAGATGATGCCAAAGCAGTAGCAGGGCCGAGAGAGGCTCGACAGTATGGCCCATACCAGGGACAGCCAGACAACGAAGTGGTCGTGGACATCGAAGATGATGAGAAGAAACAGTATTATGAGACCAACTACGACACCAGTAAGTAGAGTTTTCAGAAACATACCATAATGTCTGCAGTTCTCGAAGGATTAAGAGATAGGCCACATTTTGACAGTTATTATTAAGTATCATGTAATAGGAAGCAACCCAGTAGCCCCATGTCCGCACACAGGGTTGCTGCTAAGAAAATTAAAAAAAAAAACAGGATAACACATTACCCGCCCGACAAGCCGGTCTTATCTGTAAATATCTCTTCTTGAAAACGTAGGTGAAGTGAGCTGTCATTCCACTGAGTCTTTACATCATTGACAGCTCAATACAAGCTCACTTCACCTTACTTTTCACGGGGTGATTTTTACAGCATATATCGGCTGGGGATCGAACCCAGCTCAGCTGTCGGACTAGCGGCCACTAGACACACGAAGTAGCCGATTTTAGAGAGTTTCATCACGCATAATTCGATTTACGCGACAACATTACAAATTGGTCTAATGTCCGTTGCAAACCGGTATTCTTTTATGTGTGGGATGTATCTGTACCTACCTACTGACCCATGGGCAACTTATTAGGTTTGTTTCGATTCGATATAATGTCATTGTAGAAAGACCGGTTCTTTCCGTCTTTGTAGGCGATCAACGTTGATGTCAAGTCTCAATTTACTATCGATCATCCGCCGTTTCTAACATCCTATTCAGACGAGAAACACATTAATACTCATCTCAACTTTGAAGTAGAATGATTGATCTTTCCACAAATTCTTGCTGTTTGGAAATAATTTTAATTAAAGTTACGAAAAAAAGAAGTTTTCGAATCACATTAATGATTCGAAAACTTCTGTTTTGAAGAAACATGACTCTCGCCTTTTTAGTGTCTGGTATCAGTTCGCTTAGGGCTTGTCTATCTACCATATAAAATCAGAAGGTAATACCTAAGTTTACTTTATTTTATTTTGACCAACTTGACACATAGACTGTACCTACTACCACTAAAAGCGGTGGCTTTTCGTAACAAAAACATAAAGCAAGTTAGGTACGTACTTGCGAAGTTGGAAGTAGTTGCCAAAGCGCGTATTCTCATATAAAGTCTTAGTTCATACTGTAAAAGTAAAGTATTAAGTACTTAACAAGTCGATACGCGATGTGTTTATTACATGCTACCTTTTAAAAAACTTACTATGACCCATTCAATATTCATTTCACAAGGCATAAGGTTTATATACCTTTAATTTGCTTATTTACCTACAATGAAAATTATGTATTTAGGTAGGACGCGATAATAACAATAAAATAAAAATTTATTGAATTCTGTTCATTGTCAAAACTGCATAATCAAATAATTAATTTGTTGATTTTATAATCTTGGACTTAAAATAAACGCTGTTGCATACAACACAGTAGACACCGCCTACTTGTTTCAATTTAATGGGTTGTCCCAGGTGGTCAGCACACTCAGGACTTAATTATGGTCGGGATTCGCATTGTGAATTTAAATAAGACAGCTTAAAATGGATATGAATTCCCACACAGGTACCTAATAAACATACCGACACGACGCGTGACGTGCACACTAAGAAAAAGAAATTCCGCATGGAAACATTATACTTACACAATTTTATTTTAAACTTCGGGATTGAATCAAACCCGTTTTGCAACTCGTACGCAGGTTTGGTAACAGTTTTATAGCATTATCTTATTGATATTATGCAAATGTACCGTATAGTCTCGAACGTTATTTTAGCTGTGATACCATAACCAGAACAGTTTAAGGCAAAAAACTGAAAACGCGACATTTCTATTGTTTTCTAAACATTATGAAATCCCAGATAAATGGCCAGTAAAAGTGACGCTATAGGTATAAACGTGGAGTCTAAAATATGTATGGCGCCATAAAATGATACTAACAAGATGGAAGACATAAGAACAAATGACCCTCATCTGTCGCATATTAAATGCTTGTTGTCGAGTAACAGCTCCTTTTGGAATCATTCCTCGTGAGACACGCTTACTGTAATTTTCGTATTAATCTAGACATGTTTGGTTCTAACAAGATGAGCCAACATTTCCGTCTAATTTCTGTTCCTTTATGAGAACTTGACATGCCAGTACTTAATTTCAATATTTAATACTCAATTATTTATTGATTATTACATTAAACACTGTGTAATTACATTAAACAGTGTGTGTGTGTGTAGATGGTAACTTAAAATTTGATGAGATCATTATGAACACTGTCAGGCACAGCACAATAGTAGGAGGGGAAACTTTAAAAACTAAAACAAAATTCGAAGAATTTCTGCTGAATTATACCTATCTATACAAATTTAAGTGTTAGTTAGCATTTAGGTACAGTAAAACATTGCTATGTTTATGTTTATTTATATGGTGTTGGTAATAAAGAGTGTTCGTCATCTATCTATCTTTAATAGATTTACTTTACCTAAATGCTAACTAACCCTTCAATTTGTACAGATATATGAAACATCGAAAGTATCTTAAAGCTTTGTCTCAATCGAGAACACAGAAAATTGTTAGAGTAGGTACTTATAGATGTTATTTCTTGTGAAACTTGTATTTTAATACTTGTAGAACCAGTACTTAACGAAATACTTGATATGAAGATATATGCTAAGCTACATCTGTGTGATTAACTTAATAGAGTTAAATAGTTGGCAAGTAAATAAAATGAAAATGCTTCCTGAATAGATTGACACCAAATTGATAAAGTCATTATCCAATTTGACATACTTAGATTTTGCGCTTTCAATGTTCCGCGGTTCTTGATTGATTATGTTTGAATAAATAAAGATCGATTAGGTATACTAAATGATAAAATGATAAATGATAAATGATTTTATTTTGTAAGTAGGTTTGTACAAACACTTTTACACGTCAATCATATTTTTAAAACTAGATGAGGTCGGCGTTTCCTATCTGACTAGTCTGAGAAGAAAGGCCGAAACAAACTCAGACGTCACAGTCTCTTTTAAAGTCCAGACATAATCTTGGTCAGATCATATGAAGACCACGTAGGTCGATGTCTGAGATGGTCTTTTGAGGAAAGAACCACACAGATTGAGAGGACCTGTCCAGTCAGTGCACGCATTTGTCAGAAATTGTGCAGCTCAACTCAAAACTTAAGGAGCTCAACTAAACTAAACTAAACTAAACTATGAGTTCCTCTTTCGCCCCGATTCAACAAAGGCTAGTGTTTCGTTTTCAGTAATAAAATTTGCCATTTATCATAGTGGCGCCGCCTGGTGAGATGAATGTTCTAAATTCGTCACCTCCCTTCACTGAAAAAACCTTGTAACACAAAAAAATAATAGTCACAATATTTTTTTCACAATCCGCAAAAGAATCGCTTTGGAATGTTGGTTGCTCAGTTTAGACAGACAGGTTTTAGACAGCATCATGGCTGTGGCTAATTTTATATATTATGTCATTTCGTCTAAACCGGTTTTATCTTTGATCCAGGTGCATACGGATTCGGTTATGACGTTGGTCCGAATGGGCAGTTCCACCACGAGAACCGCGGTCCGGACGGCGTCACCTACGGTTGCTATGGTTACGTGGATCCTGACAACTTCCTCCGTGCTACTCACTACGTCGCTGACAGCCACGGGTACAGAGTAGTGGAGCCAGAGACAGATGTCGTGGTCTACCCTGACGAGAAATACGAATACGATGAAGCGTAAGTAGACACATAATGCGTTATTGACAATATTACTCAATAGCGATAACTTTGTTTCCTTGGTTGCAGTCTTCATTTGTCTAACGATGATCTAAACCTGATGTCACTTTTATTATAAACTACTCGTATGCTACAAAGTTGTTGTTTTTTTTTACAAAGTGGCACACATTATTTCTTTCAATCAAGTTATTCATTATTTGCATGAACGAATCTATAAGGAGAAGCACGCATAAGTGAAACCAGACCCTTAATTTAAAACTACTTTTTCAGGACTGGACAAGCGGCACACTCTCAGCCAGGTCAGACCATCCCGTGGAAGAAACTTTTCTTCCCCAAAGGATGTGGCCGTACTCCCGGTGGAGTGCCAGCCAAGCCTTTGCCGAAACCGACACCGAAACCGAAACCACCTCGCCCCATAGACAGCAGCAGTGGATCCAGCAACGTAAAACCTGTACAAACTGGACAAGGTAAAGACATGTAAAGATAATAGGGAACCCTTTACCTTCCTTCAAAGTACGGTTGGCAATAAACTGAACACATCCATATTTAAAAACACTCCCACTTAAGTTTCCCCACAAGTGGCTGATCGTTCAAATCCTCAGATGTGATGTTGAGAGACCACTTCGATTGGTAACTTTTTGAGAGTTTAGTAAAGAATTTTGAAATTTAATATTACCAACCAACTTTTGCTGCTTTCTGTGTGATGAGAAAATAAATAAATCGCCTGATTACGTTTCATTGCGATTAAATTATAAAATACACCTTAAAATTTTCCACATGACCTTTTTCTCAATAAAATGAGGAAAAAGTGCCCTTTTACTACAAAATTGCCTAGTACTGAGACCATAGATATCCGTGAACGAGACTGATCCAAATTTACTTTCCTATCTTTTCAGGACCCAACGGACCTTACGGCCCTGGATCATGTAAGTTACCTACAATTTATTCCGAACGACAAATATTTCTGGAAAATGACACGAAATCTGTGTCTCGAGGGTCTTCTTTTTGTTACCTGCCAGAATTTTCTATCAGAAGATCAGATAAGTTGATTTACACTGGTTGTTTCTTGAAAAGGCTACAAAGAAAACGCAAAGAATCGCAAAAATACTCCTTTATCAGTTTCGTACATTTTCTATGAACCAACGCTCTACAGGCGGGTCGCACCGTACTTTTTTGTATCATCACGCGTGTTGCATTGCGGCCCCCCCAAATTTTCTTTAGTCAATAAAATGCTAAAACCTTCATTCCAATTTCTAACATTTACAATTTATTGTTTCCAGGGCAAGGCCAGCCAGGCACGCCCGGTACCCCCGGTCAGCCTGGCACACCTGGAACCCCAGGCACCGCTGGAACCCCTGGCTCACCAGGCACGCCAGGTGGACCAGGTAAATACCATAATCTATACATAATATAAATTGAAGTCGTGTCGGTCTGTGACTTCTTCTTCTAAATTACGTGACGGATTTTGATGCGGTTGTCACCACGATTTAGAGAATGTATTCCGAAAGATTGATGTGTATAATACATTAATTTTTAACTAAGATTTCTCGATGTTTTTTCCGCGAGCAGCTCATGAGCGGTTACCCATAGTAAAACAGCAGTCGCCACTCCAAGCGCCTTAATTATCCAAGTGGTTAATTCGATACCCTGAAAACACTCAATTCGAGTGTAAGACTGTAATTGTAGTTATTTTTTCTTAAAAAATTCGGTAAGCCCGCAAGGTAAAACTAGGTGATCACCGCCCTTATAAAAAGAAATGAAAGGAAAATATATTTATTTGCACTAATGAAAGTGAAAATAACTAGAACAGGGATGTTTTCTGTTATGGTACTTTTACCGGAACTATTCTTGTTTTGCCCGTATCAAATATCCCCATTAAAAAAAAAGATAAACTCAAATCAAGAATTAGTATCCAATAGCTATGTAGGAAAATGATTTTATTCATTTATTTGATACTTTAATCACCAAATGTACAGATTCTAATGTTCTCTCTTGGTAACAGGCGGCCCAGGCGGCCCCGGCGGCCCTCCAGGCACCTACTACCCCGGCAGTGAAGGGACCCAAGGCACCCCAGGATCTCCAGGCACCCCAGGATCTCCTGGCACCCCAGGTACTCCCGGTAGCCCAGGTACCCCAGGTACCCCAGGATTCCCAGACACGGCTGGTACTCCAGGCTACTATCCAGGTAAGACGTGACTAACGATCGTTAACGCCTAAATTATTGAAAAGTACACAAGGTAACATTAAATTAGCTAGCGAAATTCCGCAGATGCGAAGGTTGATATTTAAATTTGGTAACAAAAATAAAACAGATTTGCTCAACCCATACTTCAAATAACTAAACCAAATAAAATGCCACGCAATCTTTTTTGTTTTATTGTGTTTAGATATCGATACTCATTATGCCTGTGGAGTTTTACTAGCCCATTTAATTTCACCTTATTGATTTCAACTGACCGACCTAATAACTATTAACCATCAATCAGTTTAATGGTGGGTTCATTCTAGTAGCTCGATCATTCGAAACACGGGACAGCCATACAAGTTTCGTTTGATGTAGAGAAACGAATCAAATCACGGAATTTTGTGAGTGCATTTTGAGAATATCACAACTCTTAATGACCACGCCTTCACAAAATTCCGTGATTGGTTTCGTTCGAAGTTTTTATTTTATTTATAGTCTAACTTTGGTATCTGTTCAGTGTCATGAGTAACCTAATTTTATAGTCGATTCATTCAAATTACATTCATTTGTCGTTTAAAAAGCGCCTGAAACATTTTCAATGCAATTTCACAAACCGCAGCTTTGTCACTAACCCATCCATTTGTAATAACTCTTACAGGCAGTGGAGGATATTATCCAGGACAACCTACAGGACCAGGTACGTAATCAACTACTAAACAACTTTCATAACATAAATTATTTCTGAAAATGGTAAAATGATCAAAAATTCAAAACAAATTGACTTATTTGTGGTTGTTCATGATATGAAAATCGAACACATTATTTGTTTCTCAAATAAAAAGAGGAATGTATCTTTTTTATGGCACTCCGCCATACATTAACATGACGTGATACGGCAAAACCTTTTGGAGAAATATCATAAATCACGCTACGTCCATCAATCAGTTTGCTTTTCATGTGAAATGCTCAGGTTAGAACGCACTTCGAACAAACGCCTGATTGATTACGGGAATATCATATTCTAAAATTTCTACTACTTGCAAAGCCTCTGTAAAAGGATATTGTATCTTATCTTTTCGAATTTGAATCCAATACAATTCTGTTAATGATTTAAATACTACGAGTACATTTATTATTCTATCAAAAAACAAAAGGAAACGAGATTCAGATACACATGTAAAATCTGAATCAGCAATATAAATGTAATTTTACTGCGTCGTAATTATACCTACTTAGTGCGTTCAAATCTGAGGGGTGATTCCCATATTTTTAAGAACGTTCGCATTCTAATTTCAGTCTCATTCTATCAGAAATACCTCGATTTTACCTACAGCTCTTTCACAGTTCTCTTACTGAATTTGCGTCACTTTCAAATAATGAGTGATCTTTATTCCCGTTACAATAAGTTTGCTGTAGGGTTGTTACCACTGACTAGTCTGCCAGACTCACAGTGATCTTTATTCATGTTACAATAAGGTTGTAGTTGGGTTGCTCTTAGCGATAAGACCGCTCATTGTGTCACCCTTTGTAAAATTTCTATATTTGTCTGTAATTTATATGGTGTACATAATAAAGAGTATTCTATTCTTCTGTCAGAGGTAAAATAACTGAGTGGGGGCTGTACATTTTGATAAGTTTTTGATACTGATTGGCGCTGAGATGAGATTGAGACTAGATTTTAAACGTTTTTAATTGCGGGAATTGGCCTTCTGGCAGCTTATGTGTGTTAACAAATGTGTCGTAACATAAAGCAGCTTATTAACCGTTTGTGTCTAACCAACTGTGTGTGGCTTTAGGAGAACCATTAGGTCCTGATGGCTCATATGGTGGTTACTATCCGGGTACTCCAGGAATACCCGGTAGTCCCGGCTCTCCAGGCGGACCAGGGGGACCCGGCGGCCCCGGCGGGCCAGGTAAATAGAAATAACGGTTGTAAAACTACCCTTAACGAAGCCGAAAGTCACTTGTTCTTGCCATTGTTATGATTTTTTTTTACACTGAAAGATTCCTGGGAACCTTCTGGTTACGGAGATATTGAATGCACCCATTAAACACAATGTTTTACGTACGTCACATTCCCGAACTACTAAGCGAATTTTCACACCAAAAATAATGCGTAGATGACGGCTTCGTGGTGGATCTTTTTACACCCTGTATAATTGTCAACTTACAGTCACACTGTCATTAATATCATTAGATCCTCAATGGTCTGCAGCAGACAGCACTGCTGACTGGTAAGTTTCTAATTACGGGTGAAAAATCAGACAGTAAATAACTGAGTGTTTGTTTTATTTTCAGGAGGCCCAGGAGGACCTGGAGGACCCGGTGGTCCTAACGGCCCCGGCGGTCCCACTACTGGCAGTTACTACCCAGGACAACCAGGACAACCTGGAACACCAGGCACCCCAGGATCACCTGGCACCCCAGGAGGCCCAGGAGGACCTGGAGGACCAGGAGGCCCAAGCGGACCCAATGGCCCTGGTGGACCTTCCACTGGTGGTTATTACCCAGGACAACCCGGAACACCAGGCACCCCAGGATCTCCTGGCACCCCGGGATCACCTGGCACCCCAGGAGGCCCAGGAGGTCCAGGAGGACCCGGTGGTCCTAACGGCCCCGGCGGTCCAACTACTGGCGGTTACTACCCAGGACCACCAGGACAACCTGGAACATCAGGCACCCCAGGATCACCTGGCACCCCAGGATCACCTGGCACCCCAGGAGGACCTGGAGGACCAGGAGGACCAGGTGGTCCTAACGGCCCCGGCGGTCCTACTACTGGCGGTTACTACCCAGGACCACCAGGACAACCTGGAACACCAGGCACCCCAGGATCACCTGGTACCCCAGGAGGCCCAGGAGGACCTGGAGGACCAGGAGGCCCAAGCGGACCCAATGGCCCTGGTGGACCTTCCACTGGCGGTTATTACCCAGGAAAACCAGGCACGCCAGGCTCTCCAGGAACCCCAGGATCACCAGGAACACCAGGCGGACCCGGAGGTCCAGGCGGCCCAGGTTTGTCTCTTTTTCTAAATGTTTAAATCATCTGTGCGGACGCTATCTAATAATGTTGAATTCGGTGACAGACAAGCACTGCCTAAACCTTTGGTCCTAGGAGCATGACATTTTGCACAATTAATAGTTTCTTTTATAATGAAAGTGAGCATTATGAGAGGAAAAAATCATTCCTTAAATTAGTAAATAGGGGATGAAAGTTTGTATGGAAGTTCGTCTTTTTTGCCAATGGGAAATCCCATGGATCGCACGGCTTGTACCTAATAAAAAATGTACTAATGCTCTAAAATTTGGTTTAAAATAAACCAAGGCAAGGCACATAAATTCGCGCCTTTATTTTATGGATAACAGAATATCAGATACTAGGACCGTCTCATGCTTTGTTCGTAATATGCTTCTTCACTTTTGTTGACGTCAGGTTTCAATACCATAAACCAAAAACAAATTTTAATCAATTTCTACTTTTGTAGGAGGTCCTGGTGGTCCCAATGGCCCCAGCGGTCCTTCTACTGGCGGTTACTACCCAGGACCACCCGGCACTCCTGGAACACCAGGCTCACCAGGAACACCAGGAGGCCCAGGTAAACCAATATATACTTATTGTGTACCTATTTTACTTATAACTAGCTGACCTGATAAACATCCAATATAATGTTACGAGCTTCGGGTTCGTGACAATAAAAACTGCCGATAAAAATGACCAAAAGTTACACTTTAATTAGACAACACTAATAACAACTCAAACACACTAATTATAAAACATAATCGGTCTTAAGTCGCACTTGAAAAGATCGCTTTCGATGTATTCGCTTCTATCACAGAACCAAGTCTGATTGGTCGCGGCTGACTGTAGTTGTGTAAGTTGTAGCATCGAAATTTCTACTAATGTTTTGAATACGTTAACGTTAAACGCATTTTAGTGATTTGTATCTTAAATGAATACTAAGCTTAATTTAATTTAGGTGGCCCCGGCGGCCCAGGTGGACCCGGTGGACCTAACGGCCCCTCCGGTGGCGTTACTTATCCCGTACAACCCGGCAAGCCTGGATATCCAGGCTCTCCCGGATCACCCGGCACTCCAGGAGGACCAGGCGGACCCGGAGGACCCGGAGGACCAGGAGGACCAGGAGGACCAGGTAACTTATAAAAATGTGCTTGTTATGTTACCTTTAAGTCACACAATGGGTAGTATTTGACAGTTTTTTTTAAGTCAATATCTCGAAACATACAAAAGAGGTACAGTGAAAATTAATTGGTTAAATATGTCAAATAATATAATGGCGCCGATTCCCTTGTTCACAAACTAAACTAAATTTAAGTTCAGTGCATCGTTTTCTTTCTATTTCATTAAGAAAACACAGAAGATAAAATATTAGTTTACTCTTGTCAAATTAAGATACTCCATAGACAGATTAGACGTGTTTAAAAACATGGCTGCTAAAAATACGTCAATTTACGTCAGGCGCTGACTAGTTTGACAGGACTAAACTAATATTTATCTTCTGTCCTTTTCTAAATTAAATAGAAAGAAAAAGATGCACAGAACTTAAATTTAGTTTAGTTTGTGAACAAGGGAATCGGCGCCAATAGCGAAGTAATAAGTGTTCTAGAGTCTATCTATGTTAACCAAAGACAGCACTACAGCGATTTGAAGTCACAACACAGAAATACTAGGAAACCTCGCGCTATTTTGGCCCCTTTCCACGACAATGATAAAGTAATGAGTTACAAAGCTACACGCTTTGTAATCATTCTTTCCTTCCTCTACATTTACCCCAATTTTATTTATTTTTCAATAATCTTGATTTTTCTGTAACATCATCATTAAAAATAAGTATTGAATCAAGTAAATTTTTGATAATCAATTACCATAGAGCACCACGGGCCAGGTCCGCCGGTAGCCCGTGTTCCTCTAAGTCAAATACCCTATTAATACTATTAATCTGCGGTGCGATTCCTCAAAATATTATGCAGCCACACTACAGATTTCTTACAGAATGCATGACTATAGGAGTACATTATGAATAATGATAAAAATTATAACGAAGTAAATAAGACAGAGATAAATCATTAATTTAGCGGTTGATTGTACCCGTACTATGAATATGACGGCTCGTTTCTTTATTTCTTTAATTTTGCGACTCTTTTTATATTATTTTGTTATTTTTTACCAGATTCCCAGCCAGGACAGCCAATTCAACCGGGACAACCTGGATATCCAGGCCAACCAGGACAACCGGGTGAGCCTGGAAAACCAGGACAGCCAGGATACCCAGGCCAGCCAGGTCAACCTGGTAAACCCGGACAACCAGGATACCCGGGACAGCCTAGCCAGCCAGGATACCCTGGACAGGAAGGACAACCCGGTCAACCAGGTGTACCTGGACAACCAGGTCAACCAGGATACCCAGGCCAACCAGGACAACCTGGTACGCCCGGACAGCCAGGATTCCCAGGACAACCAGGACAGCCAGGATACCCAGGACAGGAAGGACAACCCGGTCAACCCGGTGTACCTGGACGACCAGGTCAGCCAGGATATCCAGGCCAACCAGGACAACCTGGAAAGCCAGGACAGCCTGGATTCCCAGGACAACCAGGGCAACCTGGAAAGCCAGGACAGCCAGGATTCCCAGGACAACCAGGACAGCCAGGCTACCCAGGACAGGAAGGACAACCCGGTCAACCCGGTGTACCTGGACAACCAGGTCAGCCAGGATACCCAGGCCAACCAGGACAACCTGGTAAGCCCGGACAGCCAGGATTCCCAGGACAACCCGGCCAGCCAGGATACCCCGGACAAGAAGGACAGCCCGGTCAACCCGGTGTACCTGGACAACCAGGTCAGCCAGGATACCCAGGCCAACCAGGACAACCTGGTAAACCCGGACAGCCAGGATACCCAGGTCAACCAGGACAGCCAGGATACCCAGGACAGCCTGGCAAACCAGGACAACCCGGCCAGCCAGGTTACCCCGGACAAGAAGGACAGCCCGGTCAACCCGGTGTACCTGGACAACCAGGTCAGCCAGGATACCCAGGCCAACCAGGACAACCTGGTAAGCCCGGACAGCCAGGATTCCCAGGACAACCAGGACAGCCAGGATACCCAGGACAAGAAGGACAACCCGGTCAACCTGGTGTACCTGGACAACCAGGTCAGCCAGGATACCCAGGCCAACCAGGACAACCTGGTAAGCCCGGACAGCCAGGATACCCAGGTCAACCAGGACAGCCAGGATACCCAGGACAGCCTGGCAAACCAGGACAACCCGGCCAGCCAGGATACCCCGGACAAGAAGGACAACCCGGTCAACCCGGTGTACCTGGACAACCAGGTCAGCCAGGATACCCAGGCCAACCAGGACAACCTGGTAAACCCGGACAGCCAGGATACCCAGGTCAACCAGGACAGCCAGGATACCCAGGACAGCCTGGCAAACCAGGACAACCCGGCCAGCCAGGTTACCCCGGACAAGAAGGACAGCCCGGTCAACCCGGTGTACCTGGACAACCAGGTCAGCCAGGATACCCAGGCCAACCAGGACAACCTGGTAAGCCCGGACAGCCAGGATTCCCAGGACAACCAGGACAGCCAGGATACCCAGGACAGGAAGGACAACCCGGTCAACCCGGTGTACCTGGACAACCAGGTCAGCCAGGATACCCAGGCCAACCAGGACAACCTGGTAAGCCCGGACAGCCAGGATACCCAGGTCAACCAGGACAGCCAGGATACCCAGGACAGCCTGGCAAACCAGGACAGCCAGGCCAGCCAGGATACCCCGGACAAGAAGGACAACCCGGTCAACCCGGTGTACCTGGACAACCAGGTCAGCCAGGATACCCAGGCCAACCGGGACAACCCGGTAAGCCCGGACAGCCAGGATATCCGGGACAGCCAGGTCAACCAGGCTACCCCGGACAAGAAGGGCAAACCGGTCAACCCGGTGGACCTGGACAACCAGGTCAGCCAGGATACCCAGGCCAACCAGGACAACCTGGTAAGCCCGGACAACCAGGACAGCCAGGATACCCAGGACAGGTAGGACAACCCGGTCAACCCGGTGTACCTGGACAACCAGGTCAGCCAGGATACCCAGGCCAACCAGGACAACCTGGAAAGCCCGGACAGCCAGGATTCCCAGGACAACCAGGACAGCCAGGATACCCAGGACAGCCTGGCAAACCAGCACAGCCAGGCCAGCCAGGATACCCCGGACAAGAAGGACAACCCGGTCAACCCGGTGTACCTGGACAACCAGGTCAGCCAGGATACCCAGGCCAACCAGGGCAACCCGGTAAGCCCGGACAGCCAGGATATCCGGGACAGCCAGGTCAACCAGGCTACCCCGGACAGGTAGGACAACCCGGTCAACCCGGTGTACCTGGACAACCAGGTCAGCCAGGATACCCAGGGCAACCAGGAGGACCTGGTAAGCCCGGACAGCCAGGATACCCAGGACAACCAGGACAGCCTGGTAAGCCCGGACAGCCAGGATTCCCTGGACAACCAGGACAGCCAGGATACCCAGGACAAGTAGGACAACCCGGTCAACCCGGTGTACCTGGACAACCAGGACAGCCAGGATACCCAGGTCAACCAGGACAACCTGGTAAGCCCGGACAACCAGGACAGCCAGGATACCCAGGCCAGCCAGGATACCCAGGAAGACCGGAATCAGAAAATCAACACGGTGGACCCGGGCAACCAGGCCAACCCGGTAAACCCGGGCAACCAGGATTCCCAGGAAAACCAGGTAAAACTTATTTACTGCATTATTCAAAACAAGAATTCAACTGTGATATTTATACAGGGTTATTTTTCAAAGACCAGCCAAATTTAAGGATATGGTACAGACCATCAAACTGAACAACTTTCTCCATGGGACTAACATCGTAATCGCGAATAAAAATAAATTTAGGTCGAGTAGGTATTGAAGTTTTCTATGGGACAGTTGATAAAATTTTCGCGATTACGCTTTTTGTCCGATGGAGAAAGTTGTTCAGTTTGATGATCTGTACCACATCCTTAAAGTTCGCTGATCTGAAAAATAACCCTGTATAAAAGAAATAAGACTGATTTATAGGCGCAAGCAACATCCTGCCAAGATATATGGTTTTTTTAATCAATGTTTCTAAAAGCACCTTTCAACTCAGCATTTTAGTTCATATACATACATTATACTAATGTGTACCTAACGTTGTAGAGTTTTTTGTGAGACTAGTACGTAACTCTTGCGAATGAATTGACCACCATATACGTACGTCCCTTTTTGCAGCTAAATCTATTTTAACTCTGAGTCATTATGTTTAGGTGAACCAGGACAGCCCGGACAACCTGGATACCCGGGACAACCAGGCAAACCAGGACAGCCAGGACAGCCAGGATACCCCGGACAAGAAGGACAACCCGGTCAACCCGGTGTACCTGGACAACCAGGTCAGCCAGGATACCCAGGCCAACCAGGACAGCCCGGATACCCAGGACAGCCTGGCAAACCAGGACAGCCAGGCCAGCCAGGATACCCCGGACAAGAAGGACAACCCGGTCAACCCGGTGTACCTGGACAACCAGGTCAGCCAGGACACCCAGGCCAACCAGGACAACCCGGTAAGCCCGGGCAGCCAGGATACCCGGGACAGCCAGGTCAACCAGGCTACCCCGGACAAGAAGGACAAACCGGTCAACCCGGTGGACCTGGACAACCAGGTCAGCCAGGATACCCAGGCCAACCAGGACAACCTGGAAAGCCCGGACAGCCTGGATTCCCAGGACAACCAGGACAGCCAGGATACCCAGGACAGCCTGGCAAACCAGGACAGCCAGGCCAGCCAGGACACCCCGGACAAGAAGGACAACCCGGTCAACCCGGTGTACCTGGACAACCAGGTCAGCCGGGATACCCAGGCCAACCAGGACAACCTGGTAAGCCCGGACAGCCAGGATATCCGGGACAACCAGGTCAACCAGGCTACCCCGGACAAGAAGGACAAACCGGTCAACCCGGTGGACCTGGACAACCAGGTCAGCCAGGATACCCAGCCCAACCAGGACAACCTGGTAAGCCCGGACAACCAGGACAGCCAGGATACCCAGGACAGGTAGGACAACCCGGTCAACCCGGTGTACCTGGACAACCAGGTCAGCCAGGATACCCAGGGCAACCAGGACAACCTGGTAAGCCCGGACAGCCAGGATACCCAGGCCAACCAGGACAACCTGGTAAGCCCGGACAACCAGGATTCCCTGGACAACCAGGACAGCCAGGGCAACCAGGGTACCCGGGAAAACCAGAATCAGAAAATCAACACGGTGGACCCGGACAACCAGGGCAACCTGGTAAACCCGGCCAACCAGGATTCCCAGGACAACCAGGTAAACTTATTTCGATTGCTGCATTATTTGAAACAAAATTCCACTTGTCTTCACCTACCTGATGATATCATATTATGCTAAAGAACCTTTTGAATTTGTGTAGAAGAAATAAGATAATATATGTACGAGTACATTGGCGCTAGCAACACAGCTTAGATATGCATATTTAAAAAAAAAAAACAATGTTTCCAATAGAACCATCAACTCAGCATTTTATTTAAGTACATATACGAGTACATCTACATTAAGCAGATGTGTATTACTGAAAGTTCTAAGCTTTTTTATTAAACTCTTGTACATAACTTTTGCGTACGAAATGACCCTCATATAATGTCCCTTTTCACAGCTAAATCTATTTTAACTCTCCGTCTTTTTGTTTAGGTCAACCAGGACAGCCCGGACAACCTGGATACCCAGGGCAACCTGGCAAACCTGGACAGCCAGGACAGCCCGGATACCCAGGACAGCCAGGCCAGCCAGGATACCCCGGACAAGAAGGACAACCCGGTCAACCCGGTGTACCTGGGCAACCAGGACAGCCAGGATACCCAGGCCAACCAGGACAACCTGGTAAGCCCGGACAGCCAGGATTCCCAGGACAACCAGGACAGCCAGGGTACCCCGGACAAGAAGGACAACCCGGTCAACCCGGTGGACCTGGACAACCGGGTCAGCCAGGATACCCAGGCCAACCAGGACAACCTGGTAAGCCCGGACAACCAGGACAGCCAGGATACCCAGGACAGGTAGGACAACCCGGTCAACCCAGCGTACCTGGACAACCAGGTCAGCCAGGATACCCAGGGCAACCAGGACAACCTGGTAAGCCCGGACAACCAGGACAGCCAGGATACCCGGGTCAACCAGGACAACCTGGCAAGCCCGGACAGCCAGGATACCCAGGACAGCAAGGACAACCCGGTCAACCCGGTGTACCTGGACAACCAGGTCAGCCAGGATACCCAGGCCAACCAGGACAACCTGGTAAGCCCGGACAGCCAGGATTCCCAGGACAACCAGGACAGCCAGGATACCCTGGACAGGAAGGACAACCCGGCGGACCTGGACAACCAGGTCAGCCAGGATACCCAGGCGAACCAGGACAACCTGGTAAGCCCGGACAACCAGGCCAGCCAGGATACCCTGGACAAGAAGGACAACCCGGTCAACCCGGTGTACCTGGACAACCAGGTCAGCCAGGATATCCAGGCCAGCCCGGACAGCCTGGTAAGCCAGGATACCCAGGACAACCAGGCCAGCCAGGATACCCAGGGCAGGAAGGACAACCTGGTCAACCTGGTGGACCAGGACAACCCGGTCAACCCGGTGTACCAGGCCAACCAGGACAACCTGGAAAGCCCGGACAGCCAGGTCAACCAGGATACCCTGGACAAGAAGGACAGCCCGGTCAACCCGGACAGCCAGGATACCCTGGACAACCAGGACAGCCAGGACAACCTGGTCACCCAGGCCAACCTGGATATCCAGGTCAACCAGGACAACCCGGACAGCCAGGTTACCCAGGATACCCAGGACAACCAGGACATCCTGGCCACCCCGGCCAACCTGGATATCCAGGACAACCAGGACAACCCGGACAGCCAGGATACCCAGGACAATACCCAGGTATGTTTCATTAGATTACAAGAATAATAATGAGTTTTTGTCTATTCCCCATAATTTTTTTAACATTGTAAACAAAACACAACAGTTTATGTTAACTGCAACATTCAATCCATTGAAATGTCTTCTGATTTTTACAGATTCCGAAGGGTCACCATCGGGCACTGGAGTCCAGCCGCCTGCAACTGTACCATCAGGTCAAATGCCACCATTCCCCATCTACGTCATTCCGTACCCACTGCCTATCGTTCCTAGTCCAGCGTCATGCCCGTGCTATCTGCTGAAACCTGGACAGAACGATACAACGCAAGGACAGCCGGGACAAGCGCCACAAGCAACCGCCCCGCCACAGTACCAACATCAAAACCAGCCGCAGTACGCACCTTACGGTATAATTGGATTCGTTCCCGTGGTATTTGTACCATACTGCCCAGGCAACGGTTCCGATATGAACAGCGCTCAACAAAACTTCCCGAATGCAGTACCTGTGCAATACAACTGCGCACAATGCCAGGCCAACAGAGACATTTATCAGTACCTCGGCAGACTGAATAGAGGACGTAGCGCTGACAAAGATTACTTAAATGATCTCAAAGAAATTAAATCCCTTAATGAATTAAACGACCTCCTCAGAAATCAAATCAAACCTTTAAAGAAGAGCATACGCACTATTGCTGCTCATCCGCGAATACTCGATGAAACGAACGAAAAGAAAGAAGAAAAGAAAGATGTAAATAAGAATGAAAAGAAGAATGAAACTAAAAATGAAAAGAAGAATGAAACTAAAAATGAAAATAAAACCAGTCCTAAGGTGAAGAAAAACTAAGTAACTATGTTGGTTGGTATTGGTTGTATGCAGAGAATTTTTGTTATGTTTTTTGGGCACATAAGACCTAGATAATTTTGAGACTGTCCGATGGTTTAAATTCTTGGACGATCTCAAAATTTGGAAGATGACGTAAAGCACAATATTTATTACCCACAAATGTATACGTCATTAATTATAAGATTAAAGTAAATTGTATAATATTTAAGTATATCTACTAGTATTTTATTATTTCATAATACGCTTCTGTATGTAATATTTACAAATTTAAATTTTCAATTCAATACTGCCATTTATGTTGTTAATTAAATTTTATCATTAGCGCCATCATTTATGCGAACTGTGAAGAAATAATAAATTTCAAATAATAATCTTGTTGTTTTAATCAATGGCACTATATTCCCCGTCGTACATACAGCTGAATTACATCCTAGTGCGTTAAGCAAACACATTCTGCAGTAGCCCAGATGAGGTTCTCTAATTCAGCGCACATTTAATGTTAATGTTGTTGTTAATGTTGTTGTTAATGTTTGTTGTTCTTTTTCTACAGTTGACCGACACATTATTATTCCATTGTGGTAATTATGCTGGAATAACTGAAACTCTAATCAACTACTAATAATCCCCTTGGCAGAGTCCCGAAGCAGGGTCGCCATGTAATGTTGGGGCCCTAAGGGGTAGTTTCATGCCGGACGGCGCGTATGTGTTCCACGCGCGCCTCAAAGAGATGTCAGCAAGATTGACAGGGCCGAAGCCTGCCAGGGGAGCGGGATCGTCCGAAAGGGTTACCGCTTTAGTACTATTGAATAATTTTAAAATAAGCACTTAGAAGGTATAGTACAAACTCAGCATACATGATAGTTATAAAGGAGTGTACTTACTTACTAAAGTAAAGGAGCATACATATTATATTCATACACTTCAGATGTGTAGTTACAACTATACCTAAAAACCTAACATACTAACAACAACAACACACATACATGAAAACACATAGAGCAAGTAGATTTTCAATGTCATCATCATCACCATTCTCCTGCCCTTATCCCAAATAATCCCAATATATTTAAGTTCGGCGCAACTTGTCTTTTTCTTCCATACTTCTCTATTAGTCGTCATCTCAGTTGTCACCCCCTTTCTAACCATATCATCATTCACACCGTCCATCCATCGTTTCTTTGGTCTTCCCTTACTCTTATAGCCATCGACATTCATACCCAAAACTGTCACGGCGTTTTCCTCATTCCTCCGTATCACATCCCCATACCATGCCGATACCATGACAACCAATTTCCACACAACTTTTCAGTTACCGGTGCCACTTTTAGACTTTTATATTTTCAGTGTCGTGGAAAATAATTCATTTCCACCACATGCCCCTGGTCTGTAATATTAAACACCAAACTTAAATTGTATAAAACAAAATAATGATCATTCGAAGTAGAAGCGGAAGCATAATGAATACTATGGACACCTGTACTCAGGCGCCGTCCGAGGGATCGTGGGGGTCATGACCCCCCCAAAATCATTCAAGCTGTCGAGAGTCTGAATGATTTACATGTCTTACTAACATAAAATTGTACTTGAGCCACGGAGTCCCCGATAGGCCAGACTCCATGTCTGCCTATGTTCTTAATGTTTTTGTATATGCCCAGGACTGCCGACAGAAGTAAAAACTTAACTATGAAATGACAGTGGGTTTTTTAACGCACCTAATATAGTTTTTAATTCAAAAAGCCTGTTATTATTTATAGAATTTAGGATGCAAGAAGCGAGCCCCACTCGTACTCGTGGTTCAAAAGGCTTAGGTAAAGGCCAGATTGCAAAACCTAAACTGCTGTAAGAAATTACTTCGGTAGTGAATTACTTCGGTTGGTTCGGTAGTGATTTCTCTTTCTGTTTGATGGTCAAAAGAAAATAGAACCTATTGAAGGTGGGGTGCTAAAATTTTTATACTTTACATTCTTGAACTTTTCTTCATAAGTCGACAAAACAAGTAATTCCTAGTCCTTTTGGAATGATCAAAAGAAAATCGAACCTATCCGAGAGTGTGCAAAATTTTCGTACGTATAATGAATAAATGAAGATTAAGCAAACAGTGAGCAATAAGTAATTCGACCATTTTGCGAACATTGGATTAGGAAAAGTGGGTCCAAACTCACAATACTTTCATTAATTTATTCTTCAGAAAGCGTACAGTCTAATTTATTTCTATATATAAAAATACACACGAGAATAAAATATAATCTTAAACAAAAAAATCTTCTTTAAGACTTACTTACAATCTAGAATAAACCAAAATGCAATTACATGTCCTTTAATTACTCCTGTAACTTCTATCATTACTCCTGTAACTCTTATTATTACTATTGTTTATAGTTCGTCTTGGACTGGTTCAGCATAAATCAACATTTAAGTGAGAGGGAAGATTATTGAAACTAGCTACGCTACGTGAGAAGTAAGCATTCCGTCGGTAGTGTGTTGACTCTGCCTGAAACAGATCTACGTGATGGGTTCGGAGTGGCAATTTTGAGGGGAGTTGGGAACAATCGATAGAGCTATTGGCGATATTTAATAGCAGGGTTATTGCGTACCACACTAACAGTAGCTATGGCTTTCATTTTGACAGTTCAACAACATTCATTTCGTTATTAACGTTGTAGAGCAGACAAATTTTTCGAACATATGAAGCAATGGATTAGCAATTAGGAAAGTAATATCATTAACAAGGCGTCTGTTTTCCAGCGGTACAAAAAGGTATCTTCTGCAACGATGAGTGTAATCTGTTGGGCATTGCCTTAATTATAATCTTAAAAAAAAAATCGGTATATTTTCTATTCTGGACTTATACACATAATTTTGTGGGTTCCATACTTGAGATGCGTATTCTAGGATTTCTAGGTGGCTGCGACCGTATGAACAGGGTAGAACTTTGAGGGGTTTTAGAGAGCTAAGGCCAGTGGAAACCTAGGGACGTGGACGCTTCCTTAACGATTTCATCAATATGCATTTCAAATACGAGTTATATGTTCCTAATACTGTTTACCTTAGTGATTGTTTGGTTGTTCTTAGCCCGTACCCTGAACCAATTGTCTTCTTTTGTCGTGTATAAGTTATATAAAAGCATTTCGATACATTTAGTTGAAGTTTGTTTAGTGTACAATAATGTACAAAGCTATTTTGATCCACTTGCGAGTAGTTTTATGTAAGTTGACGACGTACTTTTTAAAAATTTGGATGTCATCGGCGTATAACAGAATGTACGAGTTAAAAAAACATTTCTTAATATCTGCTATAAATAAATTAAATAGAGTATAATGAGCTTCAACGTTCGCTGCTACACATGTACCCGGTTACCCGGTTCATTGAACAGATTTGGGAATATAATCGCTTTAGAATACATTGCCGAATAAAACCATTTGTATACAAAGTCCCCTTATCGCACGTTTCGCATATATGCATGTGAGTAGTGAATTGCGTATCATGCATTGTGTACCACAACAGCCGTGACTCCGATGCGTCGTCACGGGTCACCGCGAGGCTCTAGACATTATCCTACAGCTCACAGGGCTTCCATACAACTCAGAATGCATAATCCAACAAGTAAATGTACGAATATAGCATATTAATAATATACTTTCATAATTATAGTTTTTTTTTTTTAATACTTTTAATATCTCGTTTGCGATAACTTTCTTCCAAAGTTGATTTGAGAATCTACTAATTTTTATACAGATTTATAGTCTCTTTTCAACATTGGTCGTTTTAAGTATAGTCTTAAATAATTTATTAGGTACGCTCATTAGCAGGGCAGCGCCTCTGACTTCAAGTGAACGTAGTATGGTATTTTTGTGACTGAACTACTTCATAGGCATAAGCATAATCAGCTTATAATGTTCCCACTGCTGGGACACCGGCCTCCTCTCTACGAGAGGGAAAGAGTAGGCTGTAAATGCTATAATCATATGTCACATGTCTTCGATTTTTTTTTCTAGAACTTGCTGGTTTCCTCACGATGTTTTCCTTCGCCGTTTTGAGAGCAGTGGTGATAAATAATTTACAAAAAGTAAAGCGCCTGTCTGGGTTCAAACCCACCACCTACAAGTTGTATCTCGATGCCGTTACCACTGGGCCAACATTGCTCTTGTAAGTCGGGGCCGTTACCAGTGGACCACCATGACTACTCTAACTATTCATAAGCAAAAGACAAAATATCTAGGAGCTGGGAATACCACAGGGTTGCATCGCGGGACATGTCTCGCTTAGTGAATAGCAAGCTTTACGTTGCTAGACCAAGCCGAGTGCCGCCGACCTTGTTCTCAAAATCTAAATCACCTGAATGCAGAACAGACAGCGTCTTTTTCTTTATATGGTTGCATCGAGCCTCCTTAGTTAATAAATGGGTGTCATCAACTTCAAGAAAATGCTAATGAGATGATGGTTGATATCAATGTCTTGATGGTGACTATTTGTATAATCATGATAATTACCTAACGATACAAAATTAGGTAAATTACTTAAATGGATTTAGTATTTCACATGCTTATACTGTGTATGTACTTATAGCCTAAGCACCGGAAACCTTTCAGTATTTCTAGAAAAGAGAGAAAGAAAAATAGTTTATTCTGCACAAACAAAACGCACAGTTACAAATAAAAAATAATAATAGTAAAAATTAAAAAAAAAAAACATAAGATACACATAGTTAAAAGACTTAACCAAGCATAAAAATGTTGCACTTTTGTCTATTGCTTGATATCAAGGCCAGGGACCAATGACAACTCACATTAATTGTCAATTTGACATTGACAATACAACAAGACGATATTGGCAGATAGCCACAAAACAATAACAATAAAATAATCAAACAACAAAAACAAAAATGCCAATTACAGAGTGGCGAAATAACTAGTATAACTACTTTTGTAACAAAACAAACAACAATTAAGCCACTACAAAGTTCTACAAAGTTTTCCCTACAGTCATCAATACTGTATGGCAGGGAATATAAAAAGAATGTCAATATTTAAAATGCAATCTCCAAAACGCTGACACTGACATAAACTGGGAATATCGCCAAGAATTCAATGTTAGTAGCCACAACAGACAGCTCAGACATTCAAACTCAAACTCAAAGCATTTATGGCGATTAAACCATTTACAGGCACTTTTTGATAGTCATGAAGTCGGTCAGTCAGAAAATATGAAGCTAGTTGCCCATTCCAAAGCGTAGTGGGTACCTATGGAGAAGCGTTCTTCTAGGAAACCGTCCCGTTGCCCGTTAGCCAGAAACTCCATGGACACTTCTAAATTATATTTTTACAAAAATATTAGTTAAGTACATCATTAATTTAAAATAAATAAATACTGGACAATAAGATTTATCCAGTAATTTATTTATTGTGTCGTTGGGTTCGCATTTTCGTTGTTTGCCACCGACTTTCGAAATTATAGATATTTTTCACGTTGTAGTGTGGTTTTTGGAAGTCGGTTGTTTTTTAGTTTTCAAGAAAGTTTTTATTTTTCACTTTTAAGTTGTAATTTTTACCAGTAATTTTGGTTTAAAAACCAAACTACTGAACCTCTTTTGATGAATTGAATGAATTTCTATGGGATCATTTGGGAAGTATACCCTTTCCAACAAAAAATGATTTTTTGCAAATCGGTTGGCAAGTGACGGAGTTATGCGCGAACAAACATAAAAAAAACAAACATCCGAATTGGCCGAATTGAGAACCTCCTCCTTTTTTAGACGTCGGTTAAAAATAATATTTATCAAGGCGGCAACGTTCTCACTACATACCATGACAAAATCACAAAATTTTCATACATTAAAAAAATTGCTGTCGTAAATACAACAATCTTACATTTTTTAAAGCATGGCCATTACAATATTATGTGAGTCATGTCCTTGTCCGAGACCACCATACTAAATCATCGGATATACTGTTTTCAACTTTATACTCACAGAGCAACCGTAATTGTCACACAAATTGTACAAAAACGACAATTTTGAGGAATTCATGACAAAATTATAATGGCTTCTGTAGGTAGCTGAATATTAATAATCCTAAGTTCCTCGAATACATATGTATATTATGCGGAAGTTCAATCAAAATTATGGTGGCTAATTGACTTTTAACCAACATTATTAAAATGAAGAACGCGACTCACAAATCGTCATCAATACATCTAGGGATAGCTGCTAAAAATGGCGACTGTTGGTAAAATGCTTATTAACTTATGTTACCAACCAACCACCAACTAAAAAAAAAACTAATATGTTATGTTTGTTTTTTGTAAAATAAACTATATAGGTAATATTTCTTTTTTAGATCTCAATGCTCTCGCACTGTTTTTGGTAAGTGCAGGGAGAGATGCTGCTACCCGTGTTAAAAAACATTACTGTTTCGCTATTTTTCGCTTTAGGGTTCAGTACCTTGCACTTCCAGATAATAAACAGTTTTTATACCTACTAAGTAAAGTATGATCTACCAATATCAGCTTTTCCACTTCAAAAGTCTTTTACGTTCCCACATGAACAATTTGTTACATTGTTACCGCATGCGATCAAACTTTGTAAGTCTACACTAACATTTGTTTGGCCTACAGACAGTTGTTGTTTTTATCCAACCAAATACACTAGATTCAAGAATCAAGAAACAAAAGATGGTACTTCAGTGTGGCAGGCAATCTTCACAAGATACAGTCCATTCAAAGTGATTTTGCATCGCTGTCAAAATCACAGTTATCTTTTAATACTCCTTGGAATAAGGGTGCTGTTGGATTACTGCTACTGACTAGTCTGTCAAAATTACTATGATCTTTATTTTCATTATAATAAGTTTGCTGTTGGGGTGCTGCTCTCAAAAGTTAAATAACTTGGACTGTATATAATAAGAGCCTCGTGCCCGATGGGATTTCACGTCGGCAAAAATTACGAACTTCTATACAAACTTTCATCCCCTTTTTAACTCCTTTAGGGAATACATTTTTTAAATACCTCCTTAGTGCTCACTTTCATTGTATGAGGAACTCTTTTGCAAAATTACATGCTCCTAGATCCAGTGGTTTAGGCTATGCGTTGCTATCAGAGAATTTAAGGATTTTTATTAAATAGATAGCTTCTGCCCGCGGCTTCGCCCGCGTGGATGTCGGAAATGATCCCACGGGAACGTGCTAACAGGATAAAATTTATGTGCACCAGGATGCCATCTATCTCGCGGGCCCTTTGTGGCTAATTACAATAGAAAACCAATTGTGTCTCATTAATGGTGATTAAGAGGGTACCTATATGATATCTTTACCTAAGTACCTACCTAATTAAAAAAATAAATAAACTCAATAACAGAAAATAAAATACCTACCTACCTAAATAAACCTATTTATGACGATAACTAATCTAAACTCAATCATCATCTGCCTAGCCTTTTCCCAACTATGTTCAGGGCCGGCTTCCAGTCTAACCGGATGCAGCTGAATACCAGTATTTTACATAAAGCGACTGCCTATCTGACCTCCACAACCCAGTTATTGGGTAATACGATACCCTTGGTACGACTGGTTGTCAGACTTTCGGGCTTCTGACTACCCGTAACGACTGTCGAAGATCCACGAATGACAGCCGGGACCAACGGCTTAACGTGCTTTCCGGGGCACGGAGGTGTCTCGGTATGTAAAGATGGTCACCCATCCACAGACCGACCGCGGCAAGCGTAGCTTAACCTGACCGATCGACCTGTGCGGCTGTTATTATTTAGCCACGGGCCCCTCAATCTAAACTCAATAAATAAGCAAAATCTCTAAAAACTAATATCTATACGAATGACTATCCTACCTAACAGTATTATAAAATAACCTACGGTCACTACGTACACTATCAAATATACTACCTATACTTTAAAATTAAAATCTATACCTACGACTTATATAAAAATAAACCTAAATAACTCTAAAAAGTAAAAGGAATAAAAATGAACTCCACTGCGTGTGAACTAACCTACGACAAACTTATTATTTGCGGTTGGTACAGTACTCGGATCTAGGGATCGAACCGCAAAATTAAGTTTGTTTTTTATTGTATATACTTTTCCGGGATAAAAAGTACCCAGTGTGGTGCCCAGGATATTAAAGAATAATTATACCAAGTTTCATCGTAATCGAACCGGTAGTTTTTGCGTGATGCCTGAACAAACAGACAGACAGACAGACAGACAGACAGACAGACAGACAGACAAAAATTTTTTTAATCACATTTTTGGGTTCGGTGTCGGTCTAGTAACACCCCCTGCCATTTATTTTTTTGATATTTTCAATGTTCAGAATTTTCACTTCTACAGATTTATTATAAGTATAGATGTATACTTTTCTACAGGAGATGTGTATGAAATATAGAATTCACACAATGTGAACAATGTCTGAACAGACAGCTGTGCTGCTGGGGAGTTTGTTGCGCCACTTCTTCCCAGCGATAGCATTAGGAAGTGGTGAAGGGCTGGCATTTTTGGAGGATTGTCTTTTGAAATTATGACGTTCGAAAAGTGCTGATTTTCAGCCTAATTTGAATAAATGACTTTTGATTTTGATTTTGTGTTTTTGTACAGCCAGGACATTAACCTTATAATTCCGGCCTCATCTAGTTTTAAAAATATGATTGACGTGTAGCGAAGTGTTTGTACAGACGCCAGCAGGTCAAGCTACCCGAAACTGTCAAATTTTCCCAATCAACCTTGAACCGTAATGCTTCAGCGATAAAGTTGAAAATCTATTACAGAAATTTGACAGATTGTAGTAGCTCGATGTGCTGGCGTCTGTACAAGCCAAGTTCATCATTATCATTTCAGCCGAAAGACGTCCACTGCTAGACATAGGGCTCCCCCCTCTCCTTAGGCTTCGATCGGTTCTGTGCTCCCCGCATCCAGCTTCCTATTATTGTGATACAGACCTACTTACAGAAATAAAATCATTCATCATTTATTTATGAATAGCTTCTGACCGCGACTTCACCCGCGTGTATGTCGGAAATTATCCCACGGGAACGAGCTACCGAGTCAACAAGTAGCCTATATGTTACTCCATAACATCAGCTATAGTACCAGTGAAAGTCCCGTCAAAATCGGTGCAACCGTTTCAGGGATTAGCCGGAACAAACAGACAGACAGACAAAAAAATAAAAAAGTTGTTATTAACAGCATATATGCTTTCATAAGCATTTAGTAAAAAGTTGTTATTTTCATATTACAAACAGTCACTTCATTTTATTTATGCGTAGTACAGATAGATGTATTATATAGTTTCCTACAAGAGTTCCGGTTTGTATGAAACATATTATAGAATTCACACAGTGTGTTTTTGTACAATCACAAAATTAACCTTCTAATACCGATTACCAGTCAGCAGGATGACAAATGACATATTGACTCACGTAACTAACTTGATAGAGCTTGATAAATGTCTAATTATACCTAATTGTTCCCAGAGCATGCTTTTGCTTTTCACTTAGAACTATGACAATAATGTTGGTAGGTACCATTACTGACTAAGAACTACGAATGACTAATGTACCATTTCGACATAGAATTGTGTCGTGAACTTTATGTCGCACAAGAACGGTTTTCCCTACTAACAACACTACTTTATTTAAGTACATACATCATTGGGCAATCCTAATAGGGAAGCGATAGTTACGGTTACGCCCGTACTCGTTCTTTTAGCATTGAAAAATAAAACAAGCTTGCTTGTTCGGACAGAGGTAAAGATCATTAGACGCTTTACTGACGATTGTACATTAAAAGGAATTCATACGCTACGTCAAAGTCAAAACATATATTTCAAATAGGCACGTAAAAGGCACTTTTGAAAGTAAAACATTTATAAATGGGAACGAAACTCCACCGTTACTCTTTCAAAATGTTTTAGAATATTTTTAGGCGATGCGTCAATTGGCCAGATTATAGCCATTTCACATACTATCAGAGAATGACAGTTGTGATTGAAACAAACTGACAATTTAAATTGGTAATCAATTAGCTTATTAATTAATTTTCCTGACTTTACCTACTTACGCAAATGATGATGAATAGTTAGAAGAAGTTGTGTGACCAACGAAGGGATGAGCGCAACCTTGGTGAGTCGACCTCCAACCAGCCAGTCAAGCGTGAAAGTACATCACCTCCTATAGACATTTCACCAATTATTTGTGTTTATACTTATTTTATGTTTACTTTGTTATGGCATAACGTGTCTTGAACGTTCCTTTTGTATGATACTGGTAGGTACTCTACTAAGTCCGTTACCATTTCCATGAGCTCCATAACTAGACGGGACAGCGAAAACTAAGTAATTTGACATTGAATGGCATGTGATCGAAAATGACCGGTGTCCTTCACGACGAAGATGTTTTTTTTTAGTTATTCTTCATAAATCATTTTGAATACATCATTATTTGTGTAAAATAGCGTAACTACTACCCACTAAATATTTAAGTAGGCATATTGGAGTATCATCATTTAATTATTTTTTTATTCGTGGGAAAATACCAGCAATTTTTTTTTTAAATATTTAGAACTTGAATCATGTCATCTAATGCAAACCAACAGCAGGGTAATTGCGTAACACACTATCAATAGCAATGGGTTTCATTTTGAAAGCTCAACAACATTCATTGCGTTATTTACGTTGTTGAGCAGACACATTTTTCGAACATATGAAGCAATGGATTAGCAATATCTTTCAAAATGATTCTGATTCTGATTGATAGTGTGTTACGCAATTAGGGTGCTGCTCGTATAGTCGACATTAAAATTTCGGATTGGGTCAGGATTAAATCGAATCCAGAACCCCGCGCTTGACAGCAACTGAGCCTGCGAAAGTCAGATCAATGAAAATAGTTGTTAGAATCAGGATTCCCATTCCTTAGGATTATTTATAATTTAGTTATTACTAATAGGAAACGTGTACGTGTCATTAAATAAATTAAACAGTACCTACTTATTAAAAATTCCCGACTATAATTTTATGACATGCATGAACTTGACAACGTAAATATTAATAAATACCGGCATTGTCCATTACGTGGTACCAAAGTACCGATGCGAATAGTCAGCTTCAGGGTTAGTCGCAAAGCTTCCGTATATTGTCGTGCATGCAGTTGGGGACCACACCACTACCTCCTGGGAGCATAGAGGTGTCATTATATGTATAGCGATTATGATTGTATTACGTTTACGTGCGTATGCGTCATAGAGTCTTCTTGACAGAAGGACGAGCTGCCTACAAACGGACTCATTACCTCCCCAGTGACCATTGTCAATTACAAGACAAAAACTCCCACGGTTTATAAAGGTTGGAACGTACGCACACGTACACAGAGCGCATCTCCACCTGTAACGTACTACCTGTGTCTGTGGTTTACTCTAAACTGTTCGTGAAATTCAAAATACGTAAAGTTTGTTCCTGTAAAAAATTTCTAACGTAAGTAGTTATTTTAATATTTTTTAGGATTTTGGAGTGCGTAAATATTTACCATATCCAAATCAATGCCGTAAAAAAACTTTATATATAATAATTAATTCGTACCAGCGGTCCAGCCTAATTAAAATATAAAAAATAGCTTAAAAATGGCTAGATTCAAATGAATATGAAAACTGTGAAAAAATTAAACAATACTTTGATAGTAAAACTATTTTAAAATCAGTCCTATCATAATGAACCTACCACGCTTTAATTTAGCAGGATTTGACAGCAGGTGTGAAATACTTCCCACACTCTACGAAACGTGTTATTGTTAAATCTGGATTCGAACCTAAAACAGTCTCGGAACATCTCTACTGCTAGCCAATTTGGAAACCAACCAACAATTATCAAAAGGATCTGTCAGTCAAATTACTTGTTGTATGTAGCTTACTATCTAATCCACAAATTACAATTTCATATTCAATTTAGTGAAAGTTTGCAGTTCAAAAAGAGTTCAAACGTAAGTTTTTTTTTGCAGCTGCCAGTTCACTTTTACTCAGAATCCATTATGCAATTCTACCTATTACATTTCTTACAAGACTATAAAATGTTACTTAGTGCCAGAAGAAATTATCATTGTTTTAATGTCGCTACTGCAGACCATGAGGCCCTGGATTCAACTACCAGGTCGCGCAAAGTGATAATGGGTTTTCCAATAGGAATTTCTTAGTAGCAACCCGGAGTCTCGATTTGTGTCCGTTTGATGGGAACAGGCTCGCCCCTATATGGGATTTAAACATTAATGGCGAAATTTGAGAGTAGTATAGATATACCTCTGCTTAACCCTTCGGGGCAGGGCAGCACAGGCGTGGTGTTATATTATGTTGTTATTGTAAAGTAACCACCTAAGCAAAACATAATTCTGCAAGCTCATTCAAGCGATTTGCATTACGACGTCGTAGTAGATACCTACCAGGGACGGCAGAAGGCAGGCACCTACCTACATGAATATTTATGATTTAAATGCTTTTGTTAGGCTTATATGGGTTAGTGTCACTCTTTGTTCTTGCTTGGATTTAGCTTGTAGGCACCTACAATGTGTCTTTAAATTATAGTTTTAGGTTCTGAAATCAACATTCCTTTATACCTACGTTGCCTGAAACACGTTGCTAGATAAAAGTGGCCAAGTGCACTGTGCAAGTCGGATGGGTTCCGTACCGCCATGCAATATTTAGCACTACATCATGGGATTACCTACAGCAGTGCGATTCTGTAACCATCTCACCGTGAAAACTTAGGTGAAGTGAGCGTGGAGTGAGCTGTCATTCCAACTAATGCTAGGGATTGGCACTATTTACAGCTCACTCTAAGCTCACTTCACCTAACTTTTCACGGTGATACTTTTATAGAATCGATCGGCTGGCCGCTGATAGACAGACGGACGGACAGCGGAGGCTTATGCAATAGGGTTTGCATTGGCATGCATTGGCACCCTTTGGGTACGGAACCCTAACTAGCCTTAAAGTAGGTAAGAACTACATTCTAAAGTAGTACCTAAGGTCTAGTTCTAGACTGTACTAAGTAACCTAGGACTCATGTTTGATTCTTAGTAAAATCGTAAAAGCCCGTGATTTATTTAGGTATTTATTAAAACTTTATGGACAAGGAAAAAAAAAAATACTGTACAAAGGCAAACTTACGATGTAAAGCTGTCGTTTCGTGTAATGAACACTATTACACCGCTTTAAATTCAAATAAATGCTGTTCATATGAGTGAACGTTTGTGTATATTTAAATGTCATCATCTGCCTAGCCCAACTACATAATATGTTGGGACCGGCTTCCAGTCTAACCGGATGCAGCTGAATACCAGTATTTTACATGAAGCGACTGCCTATTGGTAAGATATTTAAATGTATTAGATTAAATTTATACAAACGTTCATTATGTTTGTGTATATTAAATCTAATCTGAGTAGGTAGCGAATTTACTTGAGCCTCTCCTTTGGTTTAGGAAGATAATAAATAGGTAAAGCCAAATTCTATCAATATCAACCATTAGGACTGCCATGGTAACAAATTGATATTGACAGCGCCCTGATGTCGTAGCAGTAAGGGGGATTTTAGAGTTTTGACTGTACCCGAGTCTATCTATATATGTAAATAAAACAAAGTCGGGTTAGTTACACCATTTATAACTCAAGAACGCCTGGACCTATTTTTATGATCTTTGATTTGTTGGATTTGTCTGACTAGGTACATAAATACAGCAAAGAAGATTCTAGGACGGGCATTGCCCACCCTTGTCCCCCAAGCTACGCCCATGTAGGTATCCTATCTAGGATGGTAACTACTCAACCTAGCACCCATTTTAATCACGTCAAGTACTACCTTAACCCTGCCGAGAATAATAAATGTGATGGTTGAGATTAAGAACATTACAAACATACCTACCTACACACGTACCTAACACAACCGAGTCTATTCGAACTTGAACCTCGACAATGAATAATTGAGTAGGTTATCTAACTACTGTTGAACCTACCCATAAACGTTGCGTGAGAATAACATAGTCTAAACAACGTGATCATTATTGTTTCGAGGGTCAAAGGTGTTGGCATACTAATAACTTCGCATAGAGCTAATTAAAATGCAGCGGAACTTGAAAGAACGGAACTATTATATAATTATGAGCGATACGGCACAATGCCTACATAACTTAAGTAGGTACCTAATTATTTAAGATGTTGTGACGTTTCGTATTAATTTAATAATAGGGTCGTTACATGGTTACTTAAAATATTGTATTAAACTTAATAAAATAATTTAAATGTCGCTTAAGTGTTTGCTGGGTTCGAATACTGACAAGTTGACAACCATTATAGGTACTCTATGCTGACCACTAACAATGTGACATTAATTGAGCAAGCGTGTTACTCATTATTACTCAATGCTCTTTCATTCTTTACACAAGAAGCGTTGGCGGTTAGATAGTTTAATATCACTATCATAATTTTTACTGTCTTTACAGTCCTTGTATGTTAAAATAACAAACTAAGTAGGTATAGCGCACATGCATTTTATTTCAAGAGGCAGCGGTGCATGGCCGCTGCTAACCAAGCGTGGGTCATTATAATGACAAATCACCAAACGGCCGTTCATTGATAGGTGTACCTACCTGCACACATATTATTCGGTGGCTTATTCATTAGCCATGCTCAGCACGTGCTTAATACTTTGATATTCAATTATGAGTTACTTAAGGAACTAGGAAGGTGAATTTTATTTCATACACGAGAACTCGAGAAGTTATGCTTTCTGATGGATGAGCGTGTGTACTTTTAGTTTACCTAGTCAATCGATAGCTCTACACTGATACATAGCATTACATATTATTTATAACACATTTGCTCGTAAAGGGTCTCTTATTTCACGAATTTCAATATCGTATTGTATCTCATTACGTGTACTTGTGCGTTATTGTAATGTAAAACGCACGAGTTTCTTTTTAATAAGGTAAAACGCACGGTTTATCAAAATGCTCCGTCTATAACGAACGGTACTTTTTTCAATCTTAGCAAAGAGTTTTTATGTCAGAAAAGTGGTCAACATTTTATGAATAAAATTATCTTTGGGAGATAAAATATAATAAATAAACATTTATTATTTAAGTAAAAATTATTCCGCGCGCTTTTTCTTTTCGCTGTATTGTTTGAAAATGTCGACAAGTAATGATGAATTTATTAATTCGACACCGCCAGAAGTCTCAGAGGCAGTGAAAAAGGCTACTCTAAGCCTCTTGCCCGAAAAATCGACCGATAGATAAGCGTATTAAAATTTCATCATATGGAAAACAAGCAAAGATGCAAATTCATTTTCAGAAAATGTGTTTTTAGCCTATTTCATGGAACTTTCTCAAAAATATAAGTCAAGCTCATTGTGGTGCTACTATTCAATGCTAAAAAGCACTGTGAAAACAAAACATGGTATTGATATCAAGTCATACTCCAACTTGCTGGCATTTCTAAAAAGACGCTCAAGTGGCCATGTGAGTCGTAAGTATTTTCGGCTGACAATGTCAAGAAGTTCCTAAAAGAAGCTCCGGATTGCCGATATTTGGCAACAAAGGTCAGTTGAAACTAAATTATTGTACTTCTTTCACTTTCGTATTTCTTTTGTTTTGTACGCTTTTTTATCTCTTTTCAGGTTGTATTAATATTAGGTATAAATGGTACATGTAGACGTCAAGAGTTGGCAAACATCACAACTAATGATGTCGAGAACCATGGGCGGGTTCTTCTTGTCCAGGTCAAAAACACAAAAAATAAAATTCCAACATCGTTCACAATAGTTACAGGGGCCTTTTCACGACATAGTGAAGAAATACGAAGCGCTTCGCTCAACAAAAGCGATGTCTAACAGATTTTTTCAAAATTACCAAAATGGAAAATGCACTAGCCAAAACCCATTGGCATAAATAAAGGAGCAATGCCGAAACAAATTGCCACTTTCTTAAATTTGGATGATCCACATGAATACACAACACAGGGCACAGTTTCAGAAGGTCCTCGGCTACATTGCTCGCCGATTCAGGTGCGAACTTATTGTCACTAAAACGCCACGGAGGGTGACGGTCGAACAGTGTAGCCGTGGGCTACATAGATGACTCGATGAGAAATAAAGAAGAAATTAGCTCCCGCATTACAAGGAATATAAATTTGGAGCCAAGTGTTGACTCCCGACCATCTACAAGCACACACGTGACACGCGTACATTCCACCATCGTCGCCGCCGCCGCAGCCGCCTCCGTCGCCGCCACCGACTGCAGAACTCTGGTCTCGTTTCTCCTACTTTCACTCAAGAGAGTGAGAGAGAGACTGGTGAAATTGTAACTAATAATAATAACTTGACAACATTAAAAATGCCAACTGGTAACGTAATAATCAATTTTACAAATTGTTCAAATTTTTATAACTGCTTTAACAAGTGATTAAAGATTTATTCGTATCAGAACGTCCGAGTTTTATTTATTTCCTCGCAAATATGTTATAAAACGTCGTATGACATACGTGCGCTTTGATAATTACAGCCTCTGCTTTCTTGTAGCCTTCGTCTACGGCTCGAGCTAGCAATATCGCCTCGGCTGTAATTTTCAACTTACCGCACATAAATCATAATGTACTATAATTACATATTTCTAAGGTAGAATTTAGGTATTGAAATACTACTTATTAATTTACTACTACTACTAGAACTTATTTCACTTACTAATACTACACTTTTTACTTATTTAATATCCTAGCTATTAGGTTCATTTGTTAACTCCGTATACATTGAGGTAGCTAAAATTATTGCAAAGGTAGCAAATAGTAGATTTATAGTATGAAACTTTTATGTAGGCTGATTTGAGATCGAAGACTTGATCCCTCCATTTTGACGCTAACCATTTTTAGCCTGTAAATGTGAAGATTTAGACAAACTCAAGCTTTCGTAAACATAAACTGTTAATAATAAATGAATACTTTTGCCCGCCAGATGTCTTCGCGGATCATTCTCCTTATGGCTGCAGTAGTGTTATTTGAACACACATGTGCAGCGCCGGCTAGCGAAGCTTCAGGATCACTTAAATCTGTTGCAGACTCTCAGGGTCTGAACGATGACAAAGATGACTTGAAAACTGCTGCGAGCAGTGGATGTAAGTGGGAATGATTAACTATATTAAAAACAAATTAATATGCCTAGTTACATAAATGAACAAGTCTAAGGCTTGTTGGGAAGTCCTTGTCCTAACGTAGTGATGTTTGCTAATAATGATTAGCAATTTCCTCATACAGGTACCGCCTCTGCTGAAACCAATGGAAATATAGATTTGATTTTTTTTTTTTCAGACGCAGGGGATCGCTATTCGGACTGGGGTCGCTACCCAAGTGCTCAAGGAGTAACAGGTTACGGTTCTGTAGACAGCAGATACAACTACGGAGGATTCGGGGGTTACGATAGCCCTTACGGCTACAATGGTTATGACAGCGACCCGAGATACGGCGCAGGGTACTCTGGTTACGCCGGCAGCTCCGGTTACGGCGGCAATCCTGGTTACGGCAGTTACGCCGCGAATCCTGGTTACAGCGGCTATAGCAAAGGCGGTTACAGCGGAGGCTATGGAGGCTACGGTGGTTACTCTGGCAATGGTGGCATCAACTCCTACTATGGCTACAACAATCCATCGTACCAGGGAGCAAACCACTTAGGATACGGATATTATAGGAGACCCGGTTACGGCAATATTTACAATAGCGGTATTACTCCAAGCTTAGTTACCGGCTATAGGGGTTACTCGAAGAAGTGAGTTATATTTTAGTAAGATTCAACTATTTATTTTCAGTATAAGTTACCAAAGTACATCCAAAGTTTATATTTTAAGTATTTCATCGCAGTCTCGTTACCAACTGTACCTATAGCCCACATCAATAAATTACGTACTTTAAATTATAATAATCGTTTTCTTAACTAGACCTTGACGACCATTCATTTTAGTTATTTTGTACATTAGCTTTTGAATGAATAACATTTTTAAGACTACTGTTGGATGATTGTAAAAATAAAACAAGAAGTGCACAATTTTAAAACTTTATTACTAACAATGTGACATACACGTTATCTTAAAATCATACATGTTATTTCATGTTAAAGACGTAACATACCGTAAAATAAAGACAGTATTCTAAGCCATTGAACCTGAATTCAAAGTCAGTTTTGTAAACGCGGTGGACAAAAATTGTATGGGCTAGTCAGACCCTGAAACACTTGTTTGCTTTTTCATCGATTTCAATGCTCTTTCGCGAAGTTTTTTTTCCAAATCTTCGTTATTCACCTTTCCCTCCTCTTCCTCCTCCTCGGCCTCTTCGCTGTCGGAAGAATCATCCTTCTTCTTTGAAGCTTTCTTATGCTTTTTGTGTTTTTTGTGCTTCTTAGAATGCTTCTTATGTTTCTTAGCCTTCTTAGACTTCTTAGGTTCATCACTGTCAGATTCTGAATCAGAGTCAGAGACCTTCTTCCTCGCCTTCTTCTTTGATACTTGATCACTGTCTGAAGAAGATTCTTCTTTCTCACGTTTCTTACCTTTCTTTTCAGTATCGTCTCGTGATTTGGATTTAACTTCCTCTGAATGCTTTGCTTTTACAGCTTTCTCTTCTGTCTTTCTACTTTTACCACCACCATCTGGCGAAGTGGCACGTTCTTTCGAAGGATCTACCTTCTTCGATCGTCTAGTTTCTTTTTCAGAACTTGTGTCTCGTTTAACAACTTTCTTCTTGCTAGACTTTTCATCACTGTCAGAACTGTCATCACGTGAATCATCAGTGTTCTCTATTTTCTTTGACTTAGTTTGCTTTCCTTCACCCTTTTCTGACCTCGAGTGTTCAACAGTAGTATCTTTGTTGCGCTTTTTGGACTTTTTGTCTACGTCAGATTCTTCTGGAATGTTCTTTTGCTTAGATTTCGAGCTCTTGTGTTTAACTTCTTCTTCTGAGCTTGATTCGGAACTAGACGAACGCGCTCGTTTTTTACGCGATTTCTTTGCCAATTTCTTTTTAGCACTCTTTTTGCTTTTCTTCTTCCTATCGTCTTCTGAATCGCTTGACGAACTATCCTCTGAATCACTTTCACTTGACGAGCTTTCTTTCTTGGGTTTCTTGGTTTTTTTAGAAGTAGCTTTATCTTTGCGTTTTACTTTAGGCTTGGCCTTCGCTTTGACTTCTTCACTACTCTCACTCTCCGATTCCGATTGTTGCGTTTTGCGTTTGCCCTTCTTTGCTTCTCTCGGCTTAGCTGCTTCCTCTTCGTGTTGTTCTTTCACTGACACTTCATCTCCAGATCTATCAGACTTCTTGTGTTCAATTTCGTGTTTTCGTAGGAAAGGTGAAGGAGTACGAGACAAACTCTTTGAAAATTCACGCAACGTCGGAATCGCGATGATATCTTCTCTTTCTTCGTCATCAGATGATTGCGCTGGCTTAGCCTGATCATCATTTTGCGGAGCAGGCTTTTCATTCACCACAGATGATTCCCTACTTGAACTAGAAACAGCTCGTTCTTTAGACTGCTCGCGCGGCAATGACTTTCGCTCGGACGACTTCTTCCGCAGCTTCTCCAAGTTTTCTATGAAATGAATAGAATAACGCGTCATTTTTATATTTTTTTACAGGATTCATAAATGGGATTGGTATAACGGATAATGTCCGCAACTCGACATCTGAGCACGATTTTTGTGTAGTTGCATAGTGATTCAACTACCCAAAAAACGTGCACCGATCTAAAAAAACTTTTTAACAAAAAAATTAAACCACCCAAAAAACTGAAAAGCAAAAAATAATAAACCTTTTTTATTTATTTAACCTTAATAACTAAGTTCTTTAACTAATGTAAGTATACCTAAATAATTTTGAGTCGGCGCCAAACCATCAATAAACAAAGATCACTAAATTGCCTTAAATTTAAACGATGCAAACTCAAAATTATTTAGGTATACTTACATTAGTTTAAGTACTTAGTTATTAAGGTTAAAGAAATAAAAAAGGTTTATTATTTTTTGCTTTTCAGTTTTTTCGGCGAGTTATTTTTTTTGTTAAAAAGTTTGTATTTTATAATTTATTGTGGCTATAATCTACTAATTGTTTGCCAAATACACAACTCAGCATTCAAATCTGTGAGTGAACAATAAATCACCTCTATTTTCCCACCCTTAGGGTTGGAATATGGGACCAACTTTGGGGTATAATACCCTTTCCAATAAAAAAAGAATTATAAAAATCGGACTACTCTGTAAAAAGTTGTGCGTGGTACGGCCAGCAACAAAAGTTGGTTAACACTTTTGTTGTTTAAATTAATTATTGAGCAAAATATTCTTAAAAAACATATAGTAATAGAATATTTAAGAATAATTAACTCTTTGCTATTACATGAAATAGAGAAAACCAATGTATCGCATCATTTTGTATCAATTTAGATGATTTGTAAAAGTAACAGTGTTAATTGACTTTAGTTGCTGACTGTTCATAAATATATATATATACGCGTCGACTTGAGAACCTCCTCCGTTCTTTTTCGTCGGTTAAAAAAAAAGTTACTTTTCGAGAAATGTCAACAATCCACGGATGTTACTGATTTCATAAATGGCATGTAATCAGAATAACTAACCTTTGCGGGGAATAGAGACAGATTTTTCCAATCGTTCTTTGATCAGGTCGCTGGATCTTCTGTCACGTGACTTCCTGTCTCTTGACCTTCTTTCCTTAGTGCGATCCTTGGATCTCCTCTCCCTGTGGTAAGAGTTACATATCAGATGTTTCAATTATATTTAAATCTTTTCCACTGGATTTTAGGTACAGTTAAACAAACATACATTTTACGAAAGTCTTCATTAACTTAATTTCAGAATGACTAGTTCTATTGAGAATATCATGTGCAATTAGAAGTATTTTTTCTGAAATCACATAAATTGGAAACTAAATTGTGAACACAGTTTACACGAAACTGACTATGAAAAAGAAATGCCAATTAGTGATTACCTAGACCTATCTCTCGAGCGCCTATCCCTGGACCGACGGTCCCTCGAGCGGCGCTCGCGCGAGCCGCGGCCCGAGCGGCGTCGGGAGCGAGATGCGCTGCGCCTGCGAGAGCGGGAACGGCGACGATCACGAGACCTCATCACACAAATGATCGAACAATATATACATTCAACCCCTTCAAGTGAATACTAAGCTAATCAGCATACAAGCTACCTCAACTGAGTTGAATACAAAATAAAGTGATATGTTACCTGTCTCTAGTAACGCGTCTTCGTGAACGTGACCGCGTCCGCCTTCGTCGCTCCAGTGAGCGGCGACGTTCTCGAGACCTAATTAAAAAAAAAATAGGCAACATTAAAAACCATTCTGATTATTCTGTAAAGCCTATGATGTGTGGGTGCTACTACGATGTCACAATGAAGTAGAAAGTTTAAAAAAGTGTTGATATTATATCTGTGAGCGGCACGATCGATATTTGTATACGCCGTGGTCAATGCAATGGTATTAATAATTTATGAATTTCATCACCATCAAAATTAAAAAGGCGTCGATTTATATTGAAATGACAAGGACAGATATAATTTATTAAGAGTTTATTAGTGTTCAGTTTCATTTACTTACTATGTGACATACCAACTATTTATTTATGCAATTTAACAGGTACAATAAAAATTAAACAAACAAGTAGTGTTTTTAGGTATTCATATTGTTATACATAACTAGATATTGAGAACATGTTTATGAGTACAAAGAAATGTTAGGGATGTTCACCTTTCTCTCCTCTCCCTTTCACGTCGCCTACGTTCCCTTTCTCGCTCCCTCTCTCGTTCCCGTTCTCGCTCCCTGTCGCGGCGCTCCAATGACCGGCGACGGCTGCTGCGACGACGAGATTTACTCCTGTATCATTCATAAGAACGTATTAGTGGATAAATTGCAAAAGTGCAATTTTTAAGCATATTGTCCTTGTGCGGCAATACTCACAGTTTCGGACTCGCCGGACGAGCCGAACTCTCGCGTGGTCGCGACCTAGCCGCGTAAGAGCATGAGTAAAGGCTCTGATTTTATAAATTAATCGGGTACCCCCGCAAAATATAATGCAAATAAAGTTGTTTCGCTTATTTACCTTTCTCTGCGGGAACTGCGTCGTGGGCTGACGCTAGTCGACGAATCGCGGTTTGAGCGATACTGGCGTTTCTTATGTGACGACCTTTTCTTTGCACTACCACCTATAACAATGATAATCTTTTTACTAACTTATCTATAAAAGAGCAAGTATTATTGGAAATTAATTAGAGGCCGTCCATAAACTACAGGAGGAGGTAGGAGGGAGGGGTGAAGATGAGAATATCAACTTACTAAACTATATGTAGTTTAATCTCCTGTAGTAGGCTACAGCAGATTTCAATTATACTTACGTGATGATGCAGACGTGGATCGTCTTTCACTGGAAGAGCGCCTGGCTTTTTCGGCTGGTTTTTCTTCGGCGCCTTTATCTCCAGTGGACCTGTATAAAGGGTTTTGGTAAACATGAGCGTTGTTTAATAGTTCTAGATTCTTTAAACTTGATATAAAGATGTGGTTATTTAATTTCCTAAAAATTTTTCGTCATAAACTCACTTTGCGGGTGAAGCTGATCGAGACTTATGACCTTCATCTTCAGTTTTATCTTCATTGGGCACAATTTCTTTGCTCTCATCCCTGCTGGTGTCATTTGTTGTGTTGTGATTCACCTCCTCCTTTACCTCCGGCTCTTCTTTCTTCTCCTTCTCTGGAGATTTTCCATTTTCTACCAAAACACATTTATAATTATAACCATAGCTATACCCACAAAATAAAATCCGCTACTCATAAAATTTTAGATGTATATGTCAGATGTTATAGTATTTGTATAGTTCAGAGATTGCGATTCACGAGTGTCTGTAAACACATCATGACACCAATGACATATGTGTTACTGGGGTTTTGATTGAAAATAATTAAATAAGAAATGCTGAATTGCCACATACCTTTAGGTTCAGCTGCTTTAATCTCTTCTACATGTGAAGACTTCGACTGGCTGCTCCTTTCGCGACTGCGCCTCCTCGAGCGTCGCGGACTGCCTCCGTTGCGGTGCCTAAATAATACGTTAAAACAATGGAGATATAAGAAACCTTAAACACGTACTTGTTATGAAAACACTTCTTAAACAATAATCACACCAGCATTTTTAGCAATGTGAATAACCATGCTCTATGAATTAGAAAACTTAATTCGCTTTGGTATCATGGAAGCATGAAATCGAAATATTGAACATGAAAAGGGCTTTTACAAATATATTATTAATATATATAAAAATTATAAAAAAAATGTGACTCACTTCCTATCAGCAGAACGGTCTCGTGTCCTTGATCGCGAGCGGCGCCGCTCCCGGGAACGACGCCGGGACCGCGACCGAGTCCGCGATCTGCGACGATCCTTTTCTTTATCCTTGTCCTTCTGCTGTTCCTCCTAGTTATAATTAACACATTATTTTGTTTACACATACTTATAGATGTTGGCTAATGGATAGTATTTTAAGCAGAAGCTACTGTTTTATAGGCTAATGAATATAAAATATGGACTGCTTATTGCTTGATTATTTGAACAAGATGAAGTCAATTATTTACCATTCTTTTCTTAATTTCTTCTTTCTTCTGCTGTGTGAATGACTCTGGTATACCATTCTCGCTAGCCTGAGCACTCAGCAGCAGCTCCCAAAGTTCGCCCATGAAGAGACGTGCATTCTTCCCGTTCAAGAACCCAGTTAAGTTGATCTGCATTTTCTTGGGACAAGGGAACTAGGAGTCGAGGAAACAGGATCGGGAAAGAAAAGAGCTTGCATTATTAATCTCCATCAAATTCGTTATTTTACACCCTACCTTTTGCCCGTATGTTAACTCTATTTGTTCCACTAATATTTTCTCAGTTGTACAAAAAAATAAAAACAAAGTTTTAAGGAAAATAAAAATAATTGAAAAGCCGTTAAGAGCGCCGTGCTTAGGTAATTAGCATTCGATGGTCAGCATAGAAATGACTCGGGTAAGGAAGCAAGTGGTATGTACATGTTGTGTAATATTAATTTTCATTAGTGCTGCAGCCGGATCAGCGACGACGACGCGCCGGCTGCGAGAAGACGCGGCGTCGCGCGCTGGCTGCTACGAAGCTCAGCTTACGCGGCGCCGCCGGACGACGATGCAGCGCGGTCTTCTTTCTTCTCTCTTCAACCACTTGCACCTGTAAGGGTTTTGCGAACACAACCACATTATGCTGAACGCAAGGCCTAAACATGGGACTTCCATACCTCGAGTCAAATCAATCAATCTCTTAACGACTTTAACAAATCTGTTATCAATACATTGACCATTTAAATGTCGGAAACAAGGGAACTTCCACTGCGTTTGATGCTTTACAGTTAGCATGGTTATAGTATTTAATTTCCCCGTAAATACCGATTGAGAATGCTAAGGGCCTCCGAAAGAGCGGAGCCGGCGGGCGGCGGCGGGAGCTGGCGGCAGCGGGCTGAGGCGGCTTCGACGGCGCACTAACCGGTGTGGACCATAAAAATATCCATACGCAATCAATATACATTTGACATCATACTTCAATTGCAGTTTCTTTTGAACAGTGATAGATTATATAAACTTCCTGCATTAATACCTATTATTTAGTTAATTTTCTGTAATTAAGTAATATAATCTAAAGTCTGACTGTAAAGAAACTGCAATGATTACATTTTGTTATGATAAGAAATACACAACATAGGAAATAAAGGATAGTCACTCACCTTCTCCTCAAGCTGGTTGTTGACATAGTCAATGACTACATCATCTTCCATCTTGAGAATTTCTGTGATCTTCTGGGTGATCCAAGGCTTCAGCACATCCAGCTTCACCTTGGACATGTCCACCTACATACAATAGCTTATTAATAATACGGGAAGTTGCCATGAAAAAGTATAATAATCAATATAAATACACAGCCCAAACCACTGAAGATACAACTCTTGAATTTTGAATAGTAATTCTTGTTTAAAACGAAGGTGGAGAATCAGTTAAAATAAGTTGTAAAAGCCACCAAGATTTAAGTAAGTTTTAAGTTTATACTGAAAACTGGACAGAAATACATCTGTATAGAATAATAAAGTTTGACAGTATTAGATTTTAAAAACGACCCCTTAACAGGGGTTTAGTGGGTATTCAATTACCAAAAGATTTTTCAAAGATTAACCCGTCTGAAAAGGGGGAAAACAGTAGGTATGTATTTTGAAACTCAGGACAAATACCTACTTATTTAGGTAAATAATTAATTTTCTATAAAAGGTGTATTCAAGTTTGTAGGAGAAGTACGAAATGCGCGCAGACGAAGCCACTGGTGAAGTGCTAGTATTACAGTATATTGTTGATTTAAAACTCGTTAAAACAGATTGAATTACAAGTTGTATGTTATATTTGCCACTACTTGAATTTCGATTTTAAGTTTTTGTTTTTTAATCACCAATAAAAAAAATCTTTTGTTACAGGTTCTGTTGTTCATGTGTTATTTTTTTAAGAATTTCATGTTTATTTGTGTTTCTAATGTACCTGCTGAGTTAAACAATCACCAAACTTCATCTGCTTCATCAGCTTCTTCTCCTTGTCGCTGAAGCGGGTGTCCTGCTCCGTACTTGTGCCCTATCGAAACATTGAGGTTATAATTTTAATTTATAATTTTATTTTAACATTATATTTGAGAAATTACAACAGTTACACCGATTCTACTAGATTTTAACTACAATATACATTCGATTGCGTTGGAAATACCCTAAACGCAATAATATAATAGTGACACATTAAAAAGCAAGAAATTTTGAAATCACAGTTGTCAACCTAACAATTTATTTAGATTCGTGTACAATTTCTGGAATCTAGAGCTCTCGGCCGTAAAAAGTAAGTGTAAGTTACGAGAACGTACGATTTTATTACAAACAAGCCGAGCGGCATTCGCATTTAAGTTGAACTCTAATAGTATCTGCTTTGTAGTTCTATTTCTATTGCCAAAAAGTACTAAGGAAGCATGAAGATCGCAGTCAACGTAAACTACATGCATTTTATAAACACATCGGACATACAAATGTAATAAATATCGTTCGTCTTACCGTATACATCATCATTTTTAGGATGAAAGAATAAAATCAATATTTCACACGATGGAGCCTAGGGTGAAGATCCCCAAGGCGTGAGGACGCCAAAGTCGTCCTCACTCGAATTCTCTTAAAACACGAAACTACAATTGCCCGTAATAACCAATTGCTGTTTTCTGAAAATAATAGAACGCATTATATATAAATCTCAGCACAATCCACTCTAAATTACAAATATCTGCACAACGCGAAAATGTGACTAACCGCCATATTGAAATCAAGCAATAGAGTCATAGAGAAGAGAAAATCAGAAAACAATCTAAGGAAGGAATAGAGAAGTAGAGAACTATGACTATTCGTTGCTGTTTTTGGAAAAAAAATGCCGATTATATTAAATTAGATGGGGAAAACACACAAAGCTATGAACGGGTAGAGCTACTTGTCGCCTGATTCATAACCAAAGTTGCTGCGTGTGTATCTAGCATTAGACATAATTTTTTTTACAAGTAATTTTGTCACAGGAAGACCTAAAGGCGCGTCTCCACTAGGGCCGCGAGGCCAAGCAGAGAGTTTTTGTAATGGGGACGCGTTGCTAACAAACAGCAAAAGCCTTGTGGTGCCGCATGCCGGGCCTTGCGGGGCTTTGAGGCTGCGCGACCCTAGTAGGGACGCGCCTTTATGGAAGCTATACACGGGTCAAGGGACGATGCGTGTGAAAAATCCGTCTCACAAAAGAAGTTCTACGACAATAAGTAAAACTAATACTAAAAAGTGGAACGTCACATGACTTTGCGACACCTAGTGCCGCGTCTACGTATCTTTCTTTCTTTCTAGATTGATTGATTGTCAATGGGGGGACCATTGACAATCAATCCTGATCCTTATAACGATAGGAAAGTTTATAATAAAGTTTGACTCTAGTACTAGTGCTAGTGCTACTCTGGCACACAGCACATTCTGGCACATGAAAGTTGATAGTAAAAAGAGTTTATAATTTAAAAAAAAAAACTAGGTCTGGTACATACCACTGACCCACTCTGCTCGACTAGATTTTGACATATGACATATCAGCTGACTCGACGGGATGTTGCGAATTACGTCATGAAATTCAGTAAGTTACATCAACTTTCAGCATTCAAATTTATTAAGAAAAATATGTTTCCGCGCTTATTTTATACAATATATTTGTGGCAAATATCTTTAATTATTTGTTGAGGTCGGTCAAACTTCGTTAGTCTACTACGAAAGTTGTATAAAATAGGTATTACTATATCCAAAAGGTAGGCACCTTAAACTCGCTGGAAATATGTACATATACAACCTATTCTCTTGCTGAAAATATGCAAAAGGGAAAAATAAAGAAATTATCATTCTCTCCGCGTTCTTACTTTTACCATTTTTCTTACATAAACTACTTATAAAACGCAATCAAGTCTTGATACACATTTACAAAAAAAATGTGTTTCGACATGACACTTCTTAGTGCTGACCATCCGTCCAGTTTTCTTATTTCGATACAAAAATTGCCTAAAGCCTAATCGATAATCGGAATTTGCAAAAAAAAAAAAAAATTGGTGTAAAAACTATATATATCCTCTTTGGTATATTTTTCATGAATTAATTTATTTTTGAAATGAATCATTTTAATTACCGTACGTGTATGTACACGTACACGTACGGTGTGGTTAGGTGTGTAATTTTTTATGGTTCCGTACGTCCACATGAAAAAACGGAACCCTTGCAGGATCACTTGTGTCTGTGTGTCTTGTCTTTTCTTATTTGCTTCGAATCTACTGGACCGATTAAATTGAAATATGGCACACATATGAATTTCTGTGACCCAAAGACGGACGTATAACGTAAATAAATTAATTTTGAAAATGGGGTCACTCTTGGGGGGCAAATTAGAAAGAAAATAAAAAAAAAACTGCTGTATGTACCTCTGTGTGACATATCAAATGAAAGGGCTTGTTGTGGGGGTTTTAAATATATTTACTTAATAACTAAAACAAAAGTTACGTGGCCGTCTGTCTATGTGCCGGTCGGTCTGCCTCTCTGCCATCTGTACAAACCTAAACTAACCGTAAAATCTAGATTTTGACCAATTTGCACCGGCCAGCCTTTCTTACAGAGTTAACGCGGGCGTTTTCGTGGACGCGCGTTGTGATACGAAGTAGGCACTCCTTATGTCCCCAGCTGCCGTTCTGTAGCTTGGGATAAAATTTTAAGAACTGTAATTGTCTGATTTCTAATTTAAATGATCTGAAAATACTTTTACGGAACCCATAATTTCGTCATGTCAGTCTGTGCGTGCGTTCGGATATCAATGCCATTAACCATTTTACTCGTGGACGTTAACGAGTGTTAATAACACTATATCGTATTTGTATTCTATGCACGCAAAATGGTGTAGTAAAATTACGATAAACATAATTAGAGGTAGCATTCCCCATGCATGTACCCGAGGGTTGAAAAAAATCTATGCACACAAGCGTGTGGGGGGTATTATTGGAACTTATAATTAAAATTATAAAGATGTTTCTAATTGACTTAACTTTTAAAGTCAATCGTTTTTGAGATATGGGATATTTTCGTTCAAAACCGCAGAATTAACTTGGTTTTTTACAGTTTTTTCGAGAAATTTTATGAAATACAAACTTATTTCTGCAGTCGATCAAATTAATTATATGCGCTGTGCATGCGTAAATATTCATCCCAAGTACGGGACCTTTCACTGTGCATGGTCCGACATACACTTGGCCAGTTTTTTTTTTTAAATTTCTTTGGGAAACTATGACAAAAATTAAACAATTTCTATTACTCAAGTAAACTAATATAAATAAAAACTACCAAGCTCATACAGCTAACAAAACATAATGAAATGTATAGTGTTTGCGGAATACTTAATTAATCTATCATCATTTCCCAAACTTTTCCTAAGCCTATCTAAAAATGTATACTGGGCATTCTGTAGCAAACTATTAGAAAGTATCAAAAATTAATAATGGCACAATAAATAAAAATTTAAAATTTAAAAAACCCCCGACTAGGTGAAACCCTATAAAAAGAAAAAAATAACCTTGAAATTATGATCCTACGTAAGTACGTATGAAATTTTTTGATTAAATGTTGTCCCATCGGGGGACCGCTCTAATTTTATTTTATTTTTTTATTTTTTTATTTATAGGGAAAACAAACAGTAGTATACTAAAAATATACAAATGGTCTTAAACATATGACTTAACAAATATACTACCCACTACATTTTCCACAGATTACTACTTACACTAAGACAAACTGAATAGCAAACGTTAATTGTAGCCAGGGTATGTAAAAACATTAGAAGCTACTGTTGATCCTTCAAAATTTTGATTATGTCAGTTCTAAAGGTATATCTGCTTACAAATAATATATCAATTGCACAAAATAACTTATTGTATGTGTCGACTAAACGGCGTAGCGGTGAGCGCACACCAGCATTGGATTTGCAAGAACTAGTAGCGAATAGCTGTCTGGTGCGCACCTCCCGCCCCTGCACTGTTCGAGGAACCAGGTAACACAAACTGTTCACCAAGTCGGGGCAATCAAATTTGTTTCGGCATACACCGTATAGAGTCATTGTCTCAAGGAGCGAGCGCCTTTTCTGTAATGTAAGGAGGCCATATTTTTTGAGCATGGACTGATAAGACGTTTTTTTTCGAAAACATCTATACTCCATGGCTCGAAGGTACTTACGTTGAACTAATTCTATAATTTCACAATACTTAGCATAATAGGGATTCCAGATAGGTACTGCGTATTCTAATTGCGGTCTAACTATGGACTTGTATAAGTGCAAGAAAGTGGAAGGTCGACGGAACTCAGTAGATGCTCTCATCACAAAGCCATACATCTGGTATGCCTTATTAACTATACGGTCAACATGACTATCCAGATGAAGTTTCGAGTCCAACTGTACACCAAGATCACGAATACAAGTAATTTTGTTGATAACACTATTAGCAAGTCGATAATTAAAATTAATAACATTTTTCTTTTTAGTAAATGTTATACTATGACATTTGGGCAGGCTAAGGTACAATTTGTTAGAAGAACAATAGTCAGAGAAACGATCAAGATCTTGTTGAAAATCAAAACAGTCTTGTTCATTTGCAATTTTTTTATAAACTTTTAAATCGTCCGCATATAAGAGAAATTTTGAATTCTGGAAACAATCTTTAATGTCATTAATAAATAGAATAAATAATAGAGGTCCTAAAATTGAACCTTGTGGGACTCCGGATGTGACTTGGATACAGCTGGACTCGAAGCCATTAATTACTACCTTCTGGGTCCTATTAGTTATATAAGAAACAAACCAACGTAGGAGGTCCCCTCTGATACCATTGAATGCGATTTTATTGAGTAACAATTTATGATCAACTTTGTCAAATGCCTTCTGAAAATCAGTATATACTGCGTCCGTTTGTTGCCTGTTGTCCATATTTTCAAAAAGTTGTGTTGTAAATATTAAGAGATTGCTTATGCAAGATCTATCTTTGACAAAACCATGCTGCTCCTTTATAAGAACTCGACGAACAAACGGGTAAATCTCAACATGAACAAGTCTTTCAAAGAGCTTAGAGAAAGCTGACAATATTGAGATTGGACGATACATCTCCACGTCATTTTTAGAACCACTCTTGTATACTGGTACAATATTTGCGCGTTTCCACACGTCCGGAAAGACTCCACATGATATACATTTGTTAAATATTATAAATAAGGGATAGCACAATGTACTATGGGTATTTTTTAAAAATATCGTAGGTATACCGTCCGGGCCAGGTCCTTTGGTAGAATCCAGCAACTTTAGTTCCTTACAAATACTTTCTAAGGAAAAGTGCAATTTGAATAAATTAATATCACAAGCTTCACTAGTAGACGGAGGTTCCCATGAATCAAGATCAAATGTGGAGGGTTCATACACCGAGTGAAAGAAACTAGAGAATAAATTACTTGCTGTAGTAGGATCACTGGCGAAGTTTTGTTTGTAATGTATTGTATCAGGAATTTTATTTGTGGTTTTACGGTTGAAGACGTATGTCCAGAAGACCTTGATATTGGTGGTAATGTTATCCTCGACTGACTCCATGTATATTTTATAACATTTATGAGCCTCTCTTTTGAAACTTGCTCTATAAAGGGAAAATTTTTCGTAGTCACATATATTCCCGCGTTTCTTCCACTTTATCCATGCATAAGTTTTATTTTTAAATAAACGGATAAGTGATTTCGAAAACCAGATGGGAAAGTTAAGATTCCTCTGTTTACATGTGGGAGTATGCGATCCAATAATCTCGTAAAGCTTCACATAGAACGAAGAGACTGCCTCCTCAGGCGTCAAACTATCCAGCAAACCATTCCAATCAACACTATCAATATCCTCATTAATTCCGCAATAGTCAGCTTTATAATAATTAAGTTTAAAAGAAACTTTATTTTTCGAATTACGCGTTGTACTTGCAAATGGTATATGAGTATAAAAGGCAGGATGATAATTATCAATGGGCAAAAGGGGATCATCAGAAACAAACGTTACAGAATGACTATTACTGAAAAACAAATCTAAGATACGATCGTTACAATTGGTCGAATGATTATACTGTCTCATATTTAGTTGTGAACAAAAGTTTAACAGTTGACGACTTACATTAGAAGTATTATTTGTATCGCATACCATGAATGATGATTTAGGGACCCAGCTTAATTGTGGCATGTTGAAATCACCTATTAAAATAGCTTTGTCTACACGATCATCACCGAACAACACCATGAGAGAATTAAAAAAAGTAATGTATAGTTCGTCCGTAGTGTTTGGTGGTATGTATGTAGCGCATATTAAATTATAAGTATCATTACAAGCAGGAATATTAATTATTATATGCTCAGGTAAAATTAAGGGAGGAGACAATGACAGACAAGAAGGCTTCAATTCCCGAGACACTGCTATAAGAACACCACCACCATCTTTTTTGTTTGTAACTACACGATCACGATCGCATCTAAACACAACATAACGTTGGTCAATAAATTCGCTATCTGAGATGGCCGGTGTTAGCCAAGTCTCGGTGAGAACAATGATATCATATGCATGCGCTAATATATTTAAATACAAAGTATTAAGTTTTGTCCTGATCCCTCGACAGTTCTGGTAATAAATGGATACGTGAGTATTAGCCATTGATTAAGCTGGTCAATTCAATAGTATTAAACAAAAGTAATATTAACAAACAGCAACATGTCACGAGACGTGCAATCGGCATTATGATAATTACATTGGCTTTAGTAGACGCAATAGAAGAGCAGATGTAAATATAGCAATACGGTAACAATCCACGGATCAAAGTTAGGTAACAGTAAGCGGATACATTATTATATATAATAAAAGAACATACACTTAATAGCGAATTATAGCAAAAAACTAAAGACAGATAAGCAAAAGGTAAACACAGCACTAAACAAACAATCTTTAAACTTATTATTAAAATGGAAAGTCTTATGCTAATAACAATACTTATGTAGAGATTATTTTGCAGCATTATTGGGTATGATTTTATTTGATATGTCGGCTTCCGTACGAATGGATAACGTAGCTGAGTCGTCCGCTTCTTTGACCAAGATGGTCGCGTTTCTGATCCAGACGTATTTAAATTTGTTGGTTTTGGCTGCCTCACGACATTTACGAAACAATTCCTTATTTCGAAGAGTTAAATGCTCATTGACGTAGACACGACATGGGGTCCCAGCAATGCCAATGCGATCAGATGTAAGTTGCCCCTTGGATAGTCGATACGCACTTAGCATATTATCGCGAAGCAACCGGGATGCAAACTTGACGATGACATTCTTAGGACGACTATTTTGGGTATGAGCATGGGGAACGCGATGAATTGCAACAATATCGTTTTTAGCTAGGGGCATATTAACTACTGCCGCAATTGCCTCCAACACAGCGACAAGGTTTTCACCTCGTTTTTCCGGTATATTCCCCAGCTCGATGTTACATTGCCTTGCATGCTGCTCCAGCAGATCTATTTTACTCTCCAAAAGAGCCACTGATGTCACCGCAGAATTCCTGGTACTCGTCTCAAGATCAGTAATACGCTTTGTACTGTCGATGTAGTTTGCCGAATTAAAATTTACAGTAGTCTTAAGCTCAGCCACAAGTTCAGACAGATCATCATATTTTGCAGTCAGACTCGATATTTCCTCTTTCGCCTGAGAGTATTCCGTACGCAGCTCTCTTACTTCAGATTTTAAATGGGTAGTGGATATAGATAGGGTATTCAACTCATCCCTCAGGTTACTAATACTCGTATTAATGCCCGAAAGCTGGCTATTTATGTCAGCACGCAGGTCGATAATAGATTTTTTAAATTCAGCAGATAACTCGGCAATAGCCTCAGTAAGCTCGCTATCATGTTTCCGTTTTCTTTGGGTGATATTATCTCTCAGATCCGGACTCGATGTGCTTTTGGTTGGTGAATGGAACATATTAATGTAGGTACGTACCTGGACGGCGAGGGTGCTAACTTGCTTAATAATATCAGCCAACGCAAGTACGATATAGGTATGATGCATAAAGTTTGTAGCCGTGGATACGAGTTCGGAAATTCGCCGCTGGGAGTTCACGCAGTGATGGCTCAATGGCTTAACTCGCTACACTCGACGCAACAGCGCGACGCGCCCTCAGGTTCAATCCTCGCCAGACGCACGTCTTTTTCTCAATGTTTGATCCAATTTATCCAAACTCGGAAGAGAGGGACACAGCTATACGAGTTCCAAGATGGCGCAGACACAATACGGCATACCCCACAAGATAGTAAGAGAGGCACCGATGTAATATTAACGAGCAAAATAATTAAAACAATCAAATGTACGCTAAATCAGTCCCGACACGATAACACAGATCAACAACACGTCTGCTCACAGTAAGTGCTACGAGAGACCCGAATTATTAGCCTACGATCTGTTAAAGTTTAAAATAGTAGCGGTCCCCCGACAGGACAATATTTAATCAAAAAATTTCATACGTACTTACGTAGGGTCATAATTTCAAGGTTATTTTTTTCTTTTTATAGGGTTTCACCTAGTCGGGGGTTTTTTAAATTTTTTATTTAATTTTTTATTTCATGCTTTTCGTAGGGACTCCTTATTATTTCTTTTCTTTTATTTTCTTGCGTTTTAAGATTCAGATAATTTGGTATTTAATCAGGTTTTTTGTAATTCGCCATTTTGTGGTGGCCATCTTGGATTTGAAATTTGTCATAGTGTATTCTACTAGTGAAGCCCTTTCATTTGATACCCATATTGAGGGAGTTGTGAAAAAAAAAATGTATTTTGCCATTTTGTGGTGGCGGCCATCTTGGATTTTAAATTCATCATAGTCTATAGTATTCTACTAGTCAAGCCCTTTCATTTGATACCCATATTGAGGAAGTTGTGAAAAAATATGTAATCCGCCATTTTGTAGCGGCGGCCATCTTGGACCGATTTTCATCAAACATAGCTAAGAACACTCTCGACAAATTCACCTTTCAAACAAAAAAAACAAAATTAAAATCGGTTCATCCGTTCGGGAGCTACGATGCCACAGACAGACATACACACACACACACACACACACACACACACACACAGACACGTCAAACTTATAACACCCCGTCGTTTTTGCGTCGGGGGTTAAAAATAATTTTGAATAGCGAGCGCATTCCGAATATAAATTCAAATATAGAAACAATTCGGCGCGAAATTGAATAAATGACTATGGTCATAGATCCTCTGTTATTGACTCAGTTTCAATATAATGTCCAAAAAACTATTAAAATCACATTAGGAAAGCATAAATCATTATTTTAAATAATGCTTGTTGTATTTAATGCTTAAAATAATTTTATTTCAATTTCTGAGAATCGATTTCTGACATTCGTCATATTAATTACTCGGGTTAAAAGAAATTAAAAAAAAAAATCGTTTGGCATAATCGCTTTCGCACATCATTACGATACAAAAAAACAAGAATGGTCGGCTATTTTGAACACAAATTAAGTAGCGGTAATGACTAATACGTGTTATTGGACCTGTGTTTCAATATTACGTTAGGATTTGGGCATTTTCGTGTTTTTTATAATATTTGTAATAATATTTTTCACATTTTACATCTTATCTACATGTGTGTGTGTGACTTTTGTGAAAAGTAAAAATGTAAACACGCACGATTGGCGCGAAACTTCGACTTTAGATATCAAAAAACTACATTACCACTACTTATTTAACATGAACAATGGATGAATTCGTCAAATAATTAAATCATGTATTATTCATTGCCCCTGTGGTGGAGTTTGGATTTTCGAAATCCCCAATTTTTATGTTTTTTAGCCTCGACCACCGCTGTCATCAAAATGGCGATTATAGACTTGAATTTAATAGAGGTAAATTAATAAACTTGCGCGCTAAATATGGAAGATTGAATGGCGATAACATATGAGTTTTTTATCCAACTCTCTTAATTAACGCACATTCATAGGATTTGATGGGTAGCATAATCAATATTTACATTATCATTAAGGGGGTCGTATGTCGTCATTTCAAGGTCCAATGGGACCCGTTACTGAGCCAGCGGAGGTTCATGTGTTCGGGTCCATTCGGGGGCGCTACCGAACTATACGGTTAAAATAAATTAACCCTTTATGGGGCTCTCTCACAAGCTACCAAAGAGTATAATAATAATACGGGAGCAAGCTACCTACTCTGGACTTCATACTATAGATGACAAGACATTTGATTTTCGCCATTTTGGCGCTAATAGCCACATGAGTGTCTGTAAAACTAATATTGTTATAGCAAGTTTTACAAAATGCGCATACTCATGATAAAAATGTTCTAAAATCTCGTAATATACACAAAATACACAAAAAAAAAATCGCATTCCACGCTTTAGACCAAAATAATCGACGTACCAAAAAAAACACTACGTCCATTTGCAACAATGTGTCAATTTTCTTTCTGTTCCTGAGACGCTCGAGCTTTGAATCGGCACAAAAAACAACTGTCACTTCTTCTATATATTCAGTCCAGTGTACTTATTTAATATAAGTCAGTGGATATTACCTACTAAAACGGCAACGTTTTAAAGCCTGCACTACACGAGTCGCAAAGGTTCTTCGACGAACAACTGGACGGAATTGACCGAAGTCAGAAGTCTTGTATGTCAGTCAACAAAAGAGATAAGTATGCAGGGTCGTCGGATATAGTTGAAGTTTAGTAAGAAACCAATGGATGTTTTCGAATGAAAGGAGATGTCCGCTTTTTGTATGGACGTTGGTTTTTTATTCCGAGAAAAATCTAACAAGAATCAAACTACATCCAAATAAAAGCTACAAAAATATGGAACTTGGAGCCACTGAAATTATATTTTTAGACCCCCCCATTTCAGAGAAAAACTATAAACTATTTAATATTAGTACATATAATTTATTTGATGTGGCAACCCAAATTAAACGTCTAAATATGACAGATGTCTAAATATGACAGATGACAGATGTCTAAATATGACAGATGAAGTTGACAGTGTTGACTGTCAGGCCTCATCCGCAATACGTCACACTTTCGCTCGTACCTTTGTGTTATCCTGTTTTAATTTGTGCTTTGCTTTCCTTGATTTTCCTGATTTAACTGACTTGGCTTTTTCACAACGGACTCTTCTACTTTGCACATGATTAGGATACCGATAGCTTACGAACCTTCAACCCTGACGACTTTGCTTTTTTATACCGGTTATTTGATATTGCACGCGATTAGGACTTTGGCTTTTGGATTTGAAACTCCGGATGTAAGTACTGTTCTTTATTCCTATTTAACGCTTTTATTTGCACAACTTTTGCCTCTTTTACGTCTTCTGACAGTCTCAAATCATTAACTTTAATTTCTCTCTTCAGATTATGGCTATCTGCATGAATTGCAATATAGCAATACGTGCGAATCAGCAGTATGAGTATAACGCTTGGGTTGGCTTTGATATCGTTTGGCAGGATTTGAGGGGTAAAAGTGGTTAAAGCTGGTAGGGCTTGGGTCCCCGATTATAACGCTACCACTCTTATTACAAGGTAATGCATATTTTTCGAGAAATTAATGAAAAATGTTTCTAACCTCAAATCAGGTAAATAGCGAAAACGGAATGTTAAAATGGGCGATTGACAATCAAATCTGTTTCATAATATTGTTTAAGGTGCAAAATGATGTGAAAACGAACGCAAAACGGAACGTAAAAAAAAAAAAAGTGTCACTGTCAAGTGTCATGTCATTCGTTTTGTTCATTCCGTTTCTCCTCGAGAAAGGTCTTATAAAAAGACAATTATAATAACCGAACAAATATAAATGATTTAGTTTATGAATATTTGTGGAGAACAGAAATAGAAAGAAATAAAAGAGATCCTTTTGAGGAATTAATTAGTTATAAATTATGGTTATAATAATAAATGAAAAATGTATGAATGATAAGTTTCATTTCTTTTTATAACAACCTATAAATCCCCAATGTTACTACTGATACCAGGAGAATTTGGAGCGAGCGAAGCGAGCTCTGGACTTGGGGCACCCCGACACGGACAGGTTAGGTTAGAAGGGGATGGCGGGGTCGAGTGAGCGAGCGAAGCGAGCGAATCGACCCCGCCATCACCTTCGTGGTTATTTTTTTATAAACCACCCAGAAGTAGGAGCCCCGCGAAGCGGGGCTCCGTCGACCGGTCTTCTCTCGACTGTGCTATGTTGAGTGTTTTGATGTTAGGTTACAATAATTGGTTTTTAAGCGACTATAAAAAGTTTTGAGGTTAGGTTACATTAATTGGTTTTTCTCAGGAATTGTGCATTGCCTTTTCATGGGAGTGGTGCCAGGGGGGAAGGGGTAGCCGCCCCCCTCCCCCCACACCCCTTCCACCCCCCTCCGCCTGCCAAAGGATACTAAATTTTACCCAATTACATTATTAGGTATTTTTGAATCATTTGTAATCAACCTTAATGGCTTATGTTGAACAAGATTAATTAGCACTACTTTGCTCAAAGAAGATGCAGAGAAACGATCCAGTATTCTTTTACAGATAGAACTAAATAACAGAAACCAGTACAACATTGGTGACCGACAGCTGGGTCATCAATCAGTATGTGTGTGTTGTGGCATTTCTATCTCAAGAAGATCAGGCAGGCTCTCTCGTCCCTTACCTGATGTTCGTCCTGAGCGGGCTTATATAGCTGGCATCATCAACCCCCGTCAGGTAAATATGTAAATTAAATACGTACATTGATTATTGTCTCTGATTAGTGGAACACACAATAAATGAAAACTGAATTTCAGATCCCTGCTAATGCTCGAGCATGTAATGCCTGCTGGCAAAGGGCTCATAACAATATTCACGAAGAGATGGAACCACCAAGAGAAGCCCAAGTGACTGATGATAATGTAGAAAGTAGGTCTAGCTCTGTGGCTGAACCTGTAAGTTCAGAAATTGATATTGAAAATGTAGTTCGAAATGAGAACAGGTATGTAGAATTAGATGGTTACAGCCGAACTCCGGACTCATCAAATCATTGTTTTGTTCCCGAGTGTACAAATCCGGAACGTTTAAGAGTACCCATGTATCTTAAAAGACAAATATTAACGGACTATAAATTGTATATCTCACCTAATGCTCGAGTATGTGAAGAACATGCAAGTGTTTATAATTGGGAACTGTTGAATGAATTTCAGTTCACAACACAATTTACCCTGAATCATGTTGTAGAAATGTTAGATTTACTAAGAAAAAAAACAATTAACATTATTGATTTTGAAAATGTAGAAAATATGAACAACCATATTTGTCGTTACTGGACAGGCTTGACTGTACTGAATTTTTTAACAATACTGAGCTGTATTAATAATCAATTATCAGCTGTGTGCCGAAAACCAAAATTAGCTTTAGGATTATACCTTATGAAAATAAGAACTGGGGAGCCAATAAGACGAATTGCATCATTAATCTGCATAAATAAAACAGTAGCATGCAGTTATATGAAAAAGGTACGTAACTGCATGAAAGAATTTTATGTACCAATACATTTAGGTTTCAATCGAATTTCTCGAGCAAGCCTGGCCAGTAGAAATCTTTTAATCCCACAGGGTCTTTTTGGAACAGCAGAAAATAACCCTATAATTATTTGCGATGGAACCTACATATACTTACAGAAATCGTCAAATTATCTGTTTCAAAAAAAATCATACAGCTTACACAAGTTTGCAAATCTTGTAAAACCTTTTTTGCTGGTGGCCACCGATGGCCACATTATAGATATATTTGGTCCATACGCCGCCACAACTTCTGACGCTACAATTATGCATCTGCTGTTCCAAAGTGAAAATTCTAATTTAAGGCAATATTTTAGACAGAATGATGTATTTATTCTTGACCGCGGCTTTAGAGACTCTATCCCATTGCTCACATCTTTGGGATATACTGTGTGTAAACCAGAGACCCTAAGTGAAGGGGAAACTCAATTGTCGACTGAAAAAGCCAACAAATCACGACTAGTGACACTGTGCAGGTGGGTTGTAGAAGTTATAAACGGTCGGTTTAAACGGGATTTTAAAATCTTTCGGAATAAATATTTTAATATTGGGTCTAAAAATCTAATGGATGATTTCAAAATTGCAGGAGCCATTTTAAACCAATTCCATCCCGTTTTGACTGACCGTCCTGATGCCCAAACTATACTGGAAAGAGCTCACCAGAGAATGAACATGCAAAATCATTTAGCTGATCATGTGATTGGGCATCAGCTTAATAGACGCCGAGCCAGTTTCGTCCAAATAAATGGTCAAATACCACAGCTCAATATGTTCCCCACCATGGAAATGTCAGATTTGGTTTTATTTAGTTTAGGAACTTATCAAATTAAACAGGCTCGCTCTTATTATGGGGAACATATTCGGCTGAACGGTACTTTTACTGTAGAAGTAAGTGAAGATATACAACTCATAAACATACCAGGCATTTCATCATCACATGAGACAGCTTTGGTCAGAGGACGAATAAAGTCACGCCACCACAGCAATAGAGTGTATTACACATATATGTGTCAGTCCAAGCGAAAAGGGTCCAGTGCGCGGCATTTAGTTTCCGAGATATAAGAGGTTTTGTAAAGTTGGGTATAAAAATTGCATTTCGCGATTTTAATTGGTTATAAATAAATGCTCAATTATCTACAATTTCATATAGTAAATGACTATATACGATGTTTCTAAGTACCAGAAACTTTATGAAAAAAGTTTACTAAAAAGGTACCAGTGGGTGGCATGTCGATATTCTGGGAATAAAATACGTTTCAATACCCCGTACTGATCACTTCTAATAATTTAATTATATTTTAAGATTAAAATGTTGAAACTACGTGTAAAAGGTCCCTTAAAGCGGGGAACTCCCTGCTACTATGCAACTACTAAGGGGATTTACTTTGCTTCACTTCGACATAGCGGGGATTTCCCTGATCGTTTTTTGCTACCTACGTGTCCTATAAATAGATCTGCCTGTGATGCAATAATTTATTTGTCATTTGACACCGGAAAGGAAACAATATCCGACAGTCTTTGTGTAAATATAGCAGTTTTTATTATCTTAGCTGTTTTAAATTGAGTGAGTGAAAAGTGCGCATAAAAATGAATAAAGGTAAGTCTTTACGTTGTCTATTATATCTACTAATACTATGTTTGTTGTTACGTGTTGTGTTATGTATCGAATAAGCTCCAAAAGTACTGAACCGATTTTGAAAATTCTTTCTCCAATACAAAGCTGCATTATTCAGTCATAGGCTATAATATTATTAACGTTATTACGCTTAGCGGGGCCGAGGTCGAAAAGCTAGTTCTATAAACCGGGGTATCGGAATGTTACGGAGTTCTTGTGTGTATCTACAGCTGTTACCTACTTTTCATATTTAGACCTCGACAGGGGCGAAGCCTCCTACAGACAGCAGTCGTCTTTAAATTCGATTTTTTATGGATTTTAGAGATTTAGAGATTTATGGATTAAGCGTAGATTACGTTACGTTCCTACTTATTTATTACATTTTAAAAGAGAGCAGCTTTAATCATAATAATTCGGCTGCATCCACATAGACTGAAAACTGACCGCGACAAAGTTGATAGGCTAATGAATCTCAATTAGTCATAATTTCATCCCATTTATACTAAATTCAAATTTGTTTTTAGGTAACATAATTATTGAAGATTCAACCGAAGGTTCCAGCTCTAGTGATGAATCTAAGCATTCTGATGGACCTGTACCACTTTCTATGGAGGTGGAAGTAAACACACTACCTGTTTTGGCCTCGACCGCAACAACGCCGGATTTACCAACAGAAGAAGAAACCGTTGCACCTTATTCAGGTACTTACAACTTAGAAAATAATTTCACAGAGTCGACATCTGAGATGGATGAAACGGATCAGTATTATGAAAAAAGCACTAATACAGAAGCAATCAGTGAAGATGAAATACATGAGTGTTATGATTTTGCTAAAATAGTTAGCCGAGCCTTGTGTAAAATCAAAAAAGATCGACGTGATCATTGTATGCATGCAATAGTACATATTCTTTATGACTACAGCAAGGACTCTAATACCAATTAAGAAGTTGTGTTAGGTACCTATGTCATAGACATAGTATGAAAAAATGACCTGTGTAGTATGTATATTTCAACTATTTGTTTTCAGAGTTTAGCTATTCAGCGTCTGTAGAACATGAAGACTATGAAAATTTTAATTTAGAGTTCAAAAGTCAACGGGGTACAGAATTATCGTGTGACATCGAATTTAGTGCTTGTGAGCCGCTCGAAGAGCGGCAAATTGGTAATATTTTACTAGATGATGATCCTTTAATTCTAGACGATGTAACTCAGGCCTCATTCTTAGATACTGGCTGTGGATGTAATAATAATTGTGTGTCCAAATTTCAAAAAGATGTAATATTAAGTAGTAGGTTAGATTGTATCGAATTAAATTCACGTTGTAATGAAGGAGTCAATCATCATCACTTGGTCTTGAAAGGAGCTTTAAATGCTCTCTTACGTACAAGTGAAAATACATTACATTCAAAAAACAGAAACTTGCAACGAAAAGAATACACGGTAAAGTATTTCTTTCGAGGTGTTTCAGTATGCAAGATTTTTTTCCAATATGTATATGCCACTGGTTTGAAAAGGTTAAAAAATGTAAAAAAGAACTTTCTGGACAGCGGTGTTGCTCCAAAGGTCCACGGGTCACGTAAACGACCTTACAATTGTATTAATTTGCAAACTAGATCAGACGCAATCACTTTTATAAGACAGTTTGCTAATGAAAACGGTTTAGTATTGCCGGGCCGATTACCAGGCCACCAATTTAAATCTGATTTAATAATTTTACCTTGTAGTATGTCTAAAGCGTATGTGTACAACAAATATTTGGAAACTATAGCTTTACTCGATAAAACTCCTATTAGTAGAAGTAGTTGGTATGATCTTTGGGAAGATTTTTGTCCATATGTCGTTATACAGAAACCGAAAACAGATCTATGTGCAACTTGTCAGAAAAACGTGACCACGTTGGGACGAATGGGTGGTTTAGATGAAAAGGAAAAAATACAGCTTGTAGAAAAGTCGAGGCAGCACCTTGATTTAGTGCAAAATGAACGAAAATATTATAACAATGTAATCAAAGTTGCGACTGATTCAATAACGGACTCTACTCTTATTCTTGGACCTCATGAACCATGTTCTTATGATGGCGTCATGCATTACTCTTTTGATTTTGCCCAACAGGTGCATTTGCCGCACAGTTCACAACAAATTGGGCCACTGTATTTCTTGACAGGATTTAAAGTCAGTTTATTTGGTGTTGCTGCAGAGCCTTTGAGAAAGTTCGTTTTGTACGTAATTCCTGAACCCTGTGCTACTGGGAAAGGAGCTAATGTAATAATTTCAATGCTACATCATTTTTTCGAAAATTTTGGTATAGGCGAAAAAGATGTTGTTTGTCATGCAGATAATTGTGCTGGACAAAATAAAAATAACTATGTCATGCAATATGCAACATGGCGAGTTTTAACAGGCAGACACCGAAGTTTCCGTATATCTTTCCTTCCCGTGGGTCATACGAAGTTTGCACCCGACATGTATTTCGGTCTATTCAAAAAAAGTTTTAGAAAATGGGAATGCAATAACTTAAAGGATATTCTTGCAGCTGCTGTTCAAGCTTGTCCGAAAACAAAATCTATAGTAGCTGTTCTAACTGGTGATGAGAAAGGAGAAACTTTTGTGAAAACTTACGACTGGGCCAATTTTTTTCAACCTGATTGTGTAACTATTAACCAACTTCTGCATTTTAGTCATTTTGAAACAAATGAAGATAATAGAGGGCACATGTTATGTTACAAAAAATATACTGACAGTCAACCAACTGTATCAAAGGTTTTGAACCCGAATAAAGTATACGGTTTTCCTTTAGAAAAATCCCCTGCAGGCATGACGTACGAAAGAAAATCGTATCTTTATAATAAGATTCGTGAATTTGTACGTGAAGAATCTAAAGACATTTTATGCCCGAAACCCATTCCAAATGTTGATGTTGACCACAACTCTGTCCCAACAACATCTGTCGAGTACTCTTTTCAGAAACCATCAATTGAAAAGAGTATTCGACAAAAACCAACATGTTCGTACTGCAAACAGGTTGGTCATAGGAATCGGGTGCGAGGAGGAATTTATTTTTGTCCAAAACGTAAGTTGGAGTCCCAAATAGAATAAGTTTTATTTTTATGTTTGTATTGGCTTTTTTCAAATATTATTGCAACAGAATAATGATTATTTTAGCCACTGGTACCTTTTATGACATTACATAAAAGGTACCAGTGGCTAAAATAATCATTATTCTGTTGCAGTAATGTTTGAAAAAAGCCTGTCTTGTTATTTTGTTAGTTCCTAAATAGAGTAAGAATACTTAATTTTAGTTTTTTATTGTTAATTACTATCGCAATAACTAACTTTTTATTAAATATCGGCAAGTGGACCTTTTTTACTAGACTGTGTATCCTTCTTTTATTTTGATAATAATTGTTTTAGTTTTGATGTCAAAAGTATAATTATAAGTTGATTCTATGGAAAACATATCAATCTACAATAATGAATAAAAATCTACGTAACAAGCAAGTAAAAGTGTGTTTTTTTTTCACTCAAACTTTCAAAATGCTTTTTCTCAAATCAAGCTTTTTCAGAATTTCAACTTCAAATGTCTGATAAAAAAAAACGTGTGCTACTTTTTGATTATTTTTTCAATCCATACTATCAATTGACTATTCTAGATACCGAATCCAGTCTTAACTCAATACCCCACTACTGGACCCTTTATGCCTGGACTGACACATATATATAATTGAAAGTGGCAGAGACTAGTTGGCAAAGATGTATTTCTGACTATTATTGCAGTTGCATAATTGGGAAAAGAACTGTAGGAAGTTGTGCTCATGTGATGACAATAGTCTGGTATCTTGGATGGGCTCGGCATCAAAATGATATATCTCCACCTGCTCAGTTTCTCGACAATATTTTAGTAAGAGAAGACATTGAAAATGAAGAAAATCAATAAATGAATATTTAAAATCAAAAAAATGTTTTATTTCAAAACAAAACTACACACATAAATACAAATAGTAACACTTGCGTCCAATTATTGCATATTAATTCAGTTTTTGAATAGGTTGAAACGCTTTTCTCTCGATTCCAAGTCATTAAAAAGGAATTCTCCTTACGTACATAATTATTACTCCTGCTAAGCCATCCCTGTGGACTATGTTGAAACATGCACTGTCTTCTTGATAACCGGGGTCTCAGTAAAATATTGCAACATGCACATGAACAGTCGAAGTAGCTTAATCCATAGCTTGCGCTTTCAGTTCTAAAAGAATTATGCTACACATTTTTGTCTGAAAACATAACATAATAAGTACGCGACTTCGTCTGAGTAACGATTACTTCATTTTCGCTTAGCGTTCGTTCTGACTTGTTTCTTATTACTCTGCTTGTAAGGGTCGTAGCGTGATGTTAATGTATTCGCCATAATCTTCCTCAAGAATTACGCTAAAAAGAACTATTCAAATCCGACTGGTAGTTCCAGGTATTAGCGCGTTCAAACAAATAAACTTTTCAGCTTTATTATTAGTATAGATTATTGTTACAGAGGTAACTAAATAATCTGATCTGATTAGATTTGTTTTGTACATTGATTATACTCGCAAATCAAACATTGATTGACAGTAATGACAGTACCATGTGTCAATTTTGACAAGTTTTTTTTTTTTTTGGGTGTGTTCACTTTATTATCCTAGACAATTAGAAAGGTTTGTTCGTTTTAGGAGTAAATTCACACTAAAATAAAAAAATATTTTTCTCAAAATTGGGGGCCTTTAAAAATGTATGATATAGTTAGAACCACTAGTTTTTGGGATATCTATCCATATATATTTAATTTATCCTTGTTAGAATTATTGAATAATAAAAAACCATTTTTGGACATGTCCTTTAGTTTGATGAATGAACCGTTTGTTTTCTATTAATTAAATAAAATTTTATCCGAAAACATCAATCCGTTTCTTACTAAACTTCAACTATATCCGATACCCTGCATACTTATCTCTTTTGTTGACTGTACGTGACTATACACTCATGCTAAGGACTACGGGACTCATCCGAGTATTTGACTCGGACGCAAAAACCGACAACGATCGGAAGTCGTCCGAGGCGAGCCGAAGTTGCATGAGGCGAACCGAAGTGCTCTTCTACAGTCTCGAATTTTGCTTAACTTCGATAAACTTTTCGAGTAATTACTTTTAGAGTAGTGCAAGCTTTATTTTTTTTTTAACACAGAATCGTCACGATTTCGAACCGTCTAGCGCGAACACCCTCGACTGGCTGAAACTCGTCGAGTTTCAGCCAGTCGAGGGTGTTCGAGAATTATGGTAAGAATAACTTTGAGAGGGAGAACAGAACATAAGAATTCAGCTGGGTTCGGCAACGTTTGGGATGCTTCGTCGAGTATTTTCATCGCGTATTCCACAGAGCTATGAAGGATAAAGGCACAGAGCTAAAAGATTTGGGTTTTCAATCAGTGTGTCTTGCCTGTTATGACTAAACGAAGCCGAAACGTGGACACTCATAGTACGGCTGGTTCTTAGTGAACTATGGAACGGGCTATGCTTGGAATCTTTCTGAGGGATAGAATCCATAACGAAGTGATTCAGAGAACCAAAGTTGTCAACATTGCTCATAGAATAAGCAAGTTGAAGTGACAATGGGGCAAATATTAGCCATAGAACGTGGAGAGAAACTTAGGGTAGGACACCCTCCAGGGTAGCGGGATCGTCCGAAAGGGTTACCGCTGCCCTGGAACATAAAGGGCTAAGGAAGGAACACGGATGGGTTTTAGTCAGTAAGAGTCTGACACTCCCTTCTGCTCCACCCAGAGCGGGAGGACTCATTTGATGATTTCCCATCTTAAAAAAAAAAAAAAAGGGTAGGACGCCCTCAGGCTAGGTGGAGCGATGATCTTCACAGAGTGGCTGGTGGCAGCTGGATGAGAGTTGCCGAAAATCGAACTGAATGGTGTGCAATTGGAGAAGCCCATGTCCAGCAGTGGACTGCTGTGGGCTGATGATGATTGTTAACATAATATCGTATAAAAATATATATCGTATCAAATCTGTCAAAAAATTGCAATGTATAGGCAGCTCGAATCTTTTAAGTATGATTTTTTGTATTTTTAAACTTAAATAGCAAATTAGCAGGGAAGGGTTAATTGTATACTATCATTGTAATAATAAAAAAAAAAAATGAGGATGTTATTGCCCTTAAGAAAATCTTTTTTAGTTTTTTTTTAAAACGGTTTCCTTCTTTGAACTTACTTCGATATAGAAAATTGGCTACTAAACCATTGGCAATTATACCATAGAACCATGGCCAAGGGGAAACGGCCGTGACTTACGAGTTGTAGGTCGTAGATTCGAACCCAGACAGGCGCTTTACTTTGTGTAAATTATTTAATCACAGTGAAAAGTCAAAACGGTTAAGGAAAACATTGTGAGGAAAACGGCATGTCTTAGAACCAAAAAACTTAAGATATGTGAAATCTACCGACCCGTACTAGGCCGGCGTGGTGAATTACGGCCCACACCCTCTCACCGAGAGGAGGCCTTTGTCCCAGCAGTGGGAACCTTATAGGCTGATTATGTAAATAAACCATTTATTACAAATTATGCTTATGAGGTAAACAGTAAAGTGTATCTCAACGAAATCTGGCAAACCAACTGGGGCGTAGCTACCGCCGTATTAGCTGAATCAATGATAAGGGTCTCCCAAGCTACAGGGGCTCTCTCTACGTGACGGCAGGTGAATTCGCAAAATATTATCCAAGACCTCAAATTCATAACGTAATTTTTTTATAAGCCAAAGGCTCCAGCTACAAGCACGGTTCAGTTCTCAAGTTCTTTCACTGGTTTATTAAAATCATACAGAAAATCTAACCTTTCCGGGTCAGATGCGGTCAGTGGGTCGTCGGTCAGGCTCCGATTTTCTAGCTTCCTTCACTCGCTTTTGAATGAAAAAATTAAAAAAAAAAAACATATTTTCGATATTTTTTTAAATGATAGACTGAAACTTACGGGAATCCACTGGATACGAGAAGCACAGGACCTGGGTGCTTACCACCAGCTCTCATAGCAGGGCAGAAGTTGAACTGCACTTCTTTTTTGTATGTATGTACATACACATACTAAGTCATAGAACAACAAAGCTGGTGGTAAACTACCTATCGATGTGGTGACGCTTGAAATGATGGAACTCGTTTTTTTTTAACCCCCGACGCAAAAACGACGGGGTGTTATAAGTTTGACGTGTCTGTGTGTGTGTGTGTGTGTGTGTGTGTGTGTGTGTGTATGTCTGTCTGTGGCATCGTAGCTCCCGAACGCATGAACCGATTTTTATTTTGTTAAATCGAATAGTAGGGAATGTGCTGGCTGTATGGCTGCTGCATACCTTTGCCCGGCCACATTTTCAAAGTTTTAAAACCATTGGTTGGTTTTGTTTGTTTTGGTTTCGTTCTCGTTGTTGGCACACGAGTGGCGCATTTTGATTTTGTTTTCAAAAATATTAAAATCTAATTATGTTTATAAGTTAACACTTGGTGATAATTTTTTTTGCTGAAAATCCTCTCTTTACTTATAATTGCTGGAACTAGTTAAAACTCTAGTCTTCTAACTTGGTTTTGCGATTATAATCAGCTAATTGAATAGTTATTAAGTAGGTATGTAACTGCTTGTCTACTTTCTGTGTTTGGTTTAAATTAGTGAGTAATTCATTATTTTAAACCAAGCACACAGAAAGTAGGCGAAGCATGAATTTTCTGCAATTATTTCTGTAAGTTAGTTGAATACCTACTTCATTTTAGAATTATTTGAGAAAAAAAAAGTTGGTATGAGTAATTAGTAATTACGTTAATATTTATTATACCTTTTACTCACTCAATTTCATGCTTGATTAATTTGATTTATGAGCTTGGTTTGGTTTTGATCAGTAAGGTAGTGCGTGGCTCTTGAGAGCACGTGTAACATAGATTCTTTTTTGGCCAAAAGGACAACTTTCGTAAGTACTAAGGTCTTCAATTTCCAATTTATAACAGAAATGTTATAATAAATACTATGAGAAACGTTTTACACGTGGCACCGTAAATAAATAATAGGTACAACCTAATAACTGTAGGCATTGTTGGCAACAACATCAAAAAGGTTTAAATGCAGAATTAATTTCTACACACACTTTTTGGTGACCTAAGTATATCTTTCTCAAATTCATGCTTATTGAGAACCTAGAAATTCCCAGGATCAGTATTTTGATACTTATAGTATGATTACAACAATTGAATCCACATCTACTAACTATGTACTGTTTTCCAATAAAGGTTTATTATTTGACATAATCACTGCTAATGACCCCACAAACTACTGCGTTAGTTTTAGTTGAATGCTCATTATTAGAATTGCATAAGCTAAAGTTGTTTGTCTTTTATTTGTTACAGATAACATTGAATAATTGATAACAATTGAACTCTGACATTGATGTAAGATATTTACTAGCGACGTCTCTGAACTTCACTCGCCAATCATTCTGAATTCGGATATTGTTCTGTTTGTACATTGAATTTAACATGTGTATATTACGATTCTTCTGTTCTGAGGCATTTAGTGCACATAAGACGAAGGAAATCCTTGAGAAGTTGCAACTAGTTGATGCTGACATAGCACAGTTGTCAACTGAACACTGTTACCATGTGGAGCTGCGTGAAGGTTGTGACTATCTCAACATTAATCAGATTAAAGTTCTGAAGTGGTTGCTCAGTTCTCCTCTACAGCCTCAAGCATTGAGAAATGAAACTGTGTACAAGAATGTGCAAGGAAATCAAATTGTGATTGAGATTGGACCAAGGTATATTTTCCATATTTACTCAATTGTGTTCTTAACACGCTCAGTGCCAAGCCCCATATGCCAATACCACTACACCAGGAAAATTCCCTAGGCCAGGGCAACATTTTTTGTATACAAAATGTATGGAAAGTGTGCGCATTAGCGATACACGGCGCTTAGACTGGAATGGTGTTTGTGTATCAAAAAGGATACACAAGTGTTTAGACAGTGTGTATCGCAAAAGATCAGAGGGGCAATTCTCGTAAATTTACACAAATGGCGCTGAGCGTGTTAAATATAAATACTTAAGGTTAATACTGCATAAAATAGTTGAACCTGAAATGAAATGAAATGTTGCAGGTTTAATTTCTCAACAGCCGACTCAAGTAATTCTGTTCAAATCTGCGAGAGTGTTGGCCTGCGTGATGTCACTCGGCTGGAAGTTTCCACAAGATACCTTATCACATTTGCAAAGGCAAAAAATGTCCCTGAACAGTTACGTGAAGCCCTGGCTGCACCATTGCATGACAGGATGACACAATGTATTTACACAAAGGTCAATCTTCCTAGGACTAGTTTCAATGAAGGATTGCCAAAGGATCTAGAACCCTGGTTTGTGGTACCTCTCCTGAAAGAAGGTAGACGGGCTATGGAGAAAGTCAACCAAAAATTGGGTCAGTGTATGGGCTAAATTTTTACTTTTATTATTTTTTAAAGTGAGTAAATTAATGTAACTAACTTATTATTATTTCTTGTAGGGCTTGCTTTTGACTCCTGGGACATGGACTTTTATATGGATATGTTTGTTAACAAATTGAAGCGTGACCCAACAAGTGTTGAGTTATTTGACCTTGCTCAGAGCAATAGTGAACATTCGCGTCATTGGTTTTTCAAGGTACATTGTATTGAAATCTCTTATCATTACACTTTTAAAAACCTACAAATATTACCTATTATGATTATGTTTTTTTCCACAGGGAAAATTATTATTAGACGGTCAAGAGATAGATGAGTCTCTAATTGATATGGTAGCTTCAACTCAGAAAACATCAAATGACAATAATGTCATTAAATTCGGTGACAACAGCAGGTATGTTGAATTATTCAATAGGATTTATACAAGAAAATTAAAAAGAGTATCTTAAAACTTCATTTTTATTTAATTTATAGTGCCATCAAAGGTTTCAAACATACAAAACTGCGGCCAACAAATGTCTGCAATGCATCTCAAGTTGTTAAGGAGGTGACAGAGTCTGACATCATATTTACGGCTGAGACGCACAACATGCCGACAGCAGTGGCACCGTTTAGTGGAGCCACTACGGGCACTGGTGGACGTATTAGAGATGTACAGGGAGTGGGACGTGGTGGACACACTGTCGCTGGCACTGCGGGTTACAGTGTTGGCAATCTGCATGTACCTGGTTAGTACATATTCAGTACATAAATGAATAGACAAACGCAGTTTCATAAAAAAACTGCATACTTTTTATACTTAAGTTGCATCACATAATTTAACTTATACTTTTGTGTTCTTATTTTGTAGGCTATGAAATGCCTTGGGAAGAGAAAGGTTGGGAGTACCCTAACAACTTTGCAAGCCCCCTGCAAATCATTATTGATGCCAGTAATGGTGCATCGGACTATGGTAACAAGTTTGGAGAGCCATTGATTTCAGGTAAAATTGTTTTATTATCTTCCATTTTTATAAGAAAAATTATATTTAATAATATATTTTTTTATGTATGTTCATAATTTCGCATTGCAGGATTCGTTCAATCATATGGCTTGAAGAATGGTGATAATGTCAGGGAGGAATTCGTGAAACCAATCATGTTTAGTGGTGGTATAGGATACATGCCACACAACATGATTAAAAAAAATAACCCAGTTAAAGGTTTGAGGCATCTTCTCATTTTTTAACCATATGTTTCATAGACCTTTCTTAATTTCATTTTGAAGATCAATAATTACTTTTGTCTGTCAACAATGTTTTGTCCCATGCACTATGTGCAAAACAATATTTTAAGTAATTTGCATTCAGTATCTCTTAGCGAATTTTTACAATTATCTTTGTTTCTTGTAGTAAGATGTCAAATAATACTTTTCTGTCTACTATAAATTTTTTTTTATTTCAGGTATGATGCTGGTAAAGGTTGGTGGTCCGGTCTACCGTATTGGAGTGGGTGGTGGCGCCGCTTCATCTGTGGCCGTCCAGGGAGGCGACTCAAGAGATCACGCTTTAGATTTTGGAGCAGTGCAAAGAGGTGAGATAACAGAGCTAATCTTACGAAATATTCTCAAAATCATCAAGCGGATATTTTGTACTGTCGAAAGAAAGAAAAAAAAAAAACGTTTATTTGGCACGGCGTGTATACAAGAAAAACATTAGTACAAATTAAAAAAAACAACATAAAATGCACTGGCGCGTGACAAGATGACGCTGATATTTTTAATTTTTGTTTTTTTTTTTTTTTTAACTAAGTACAACATAAAGTTTGCTAAAGACAGTATATTGGGTCCAATTAATTAGAGTGCTTCTCAAAGTGTAGCAAATTCTGTTTCTTCACCGAAGCTTTCTTACAGGTGATCCGGAAATGGGAAATCGTCTCAACAGAGTTGTTCGAGGATGTCTAGAAGCAGAAAACAACCCAGTCGAATGTAAGTAAAATGAAATTCACCCTTAACTACTAACAAATAAGACACAATTCTTAATCTTCTTGTGTTCTTTACAGCTATCCATGACCAAGGCGCCGGCGGTAATGGTAATGTGCTCAAAGAGTTGGTGGAACCAGAAGGAGCAGTTGTTTATACCAAAGAGTTCCAGTTAGGAGACCCAACCATCACCACCCTAGAACTTTGGGGCGCTGAGTACCAAGAAAATGATGCTTTACTTTGTTCCAAAGAAAATAGACAAGTTCTTGAAGGTATGTCAGAAATAATTTAGTTGTTATTCTCGTGTCTATTATCTACTTATATGAGAAAACCTCATTATTATAGAGAAGTGGGAAGCCTTCTACAGTATTTTTTAGTGCTGGTGACAGTCATTTGTTTAGAAAACTTTAGCTTCAATTATACCATACCAGCTTCTGCCCGCGACTTCGTCCGCGTGAAATATCGGCCCTCGACTCATCCCATCGCGTCGCATCGACCACCTGCGTTCTTAATTCATTTTCGCTTCGTTCCTTCTGACTTTTCTTCGCTTTGCCCGACTCCTTAGGGTCGTAACGTGGACATAAATAGCTAACCATCCTCAAGAATTGGGTTAACAAATGCAGAAAGATTTTTCAAATCCGACTGGTAGTTCCACAGATTAGTGCGTTCAAACAAACAAAGTCTTCTTCAGCTTAGCCCACATTCGCGCGGACGTTAATATATTGCGGCGGCGGGAACTTAGCGCGCACTGGATTTTCAACTCTCAGTGTTGAACCGAGCATTGAAAATCCAGCAGAGCACATCCCAGCGCGTCGAAAAACGCACTGTTGGATTTTCAACTGGGCGCTAAGCAGTGCCAGGAAAAACGCGCTCGTGCGTACCTGGGTTTACTATATTAGTATGGATACACCACTGTATATACAACACTATTTCTCTGTCACTATTTGTCTCCAGTTAGTGACTACACGCAATGCTGCATAACTTGACTGTCTTATTTTTCTTTACAGATCTCTGTCGTCGTGAAAGATGCCCTGTATCATTTGTAGGCGAAGTCACCGGAGATGGTTTCATGAGTCTTGTGGAAGACTCATACAACGACAAGTATTTGAACAGAACTGAGAGACTCAAACCTGATACCAAGTCTAAATTGCCATTTGATCTCCATTTAGAAGCTGTACTAGGTATGTACACCCTTTTATTGTGTAAAAACAGATTTGGAAACATCCTGTATTTTTTGTGAGAACACGTCATTTTGTTACGTTATTCTGCCCCAGCAATCTCGACATTCATAGCAATCGTTTTACGACCGAATTCGGTCGCAAAGTCCTGTCACTCCATACATTTCACCTGTCAATTTGGGACCGAATTCGGTCGTAAAGCGATCGTACATATTATTTGATCTATGTCCTAATAAAGAGTATTCTATGTATCTGTCGAAATAGGTATTTCATCAGTTGTATTAATTTGTTTTTACGACAATATCTCACATAATTATCATATACGAGGTCACTTACACTTTTGCGTCATTAATATACACATATTAAATCTCGCTATATTAGCAACATACACACCGTTTACTTGTATCAATACCGATTTATAGATAAGAGCGTTTTAATTAAGCTTTTACGTCAAATGAGAGACTATAATCATCTGTTGGTACGCAAATAGTATGTACCTCGAAAATAATGACCTTGTTTCTATAATAATTATGTAAGTGGCATTGGCTCGTTTGTCTAGTTGTGGCCGAACTGCTGAGCTCCAAGGTTCTGGGTTCAATTATAGCACAACTGGCAAAATATGATATAATATAAGGGAACTAGGCGCCCCGCGGTTTCACCCGCATAAGTCTCGATCCCGTGGGAATATCCGGATAAAAAGTATCCTATGTGTTAATCCTGGTTATAAACTATCTGTGTACCAAATTTCATCCAAATCCGTTCAGTAGTTTTTGCGTGAAAGAGTAACAAACATCCACCCATCCATCCTTAGAAACTTTAACGTTTATAATATTAGTAGGAAGTGGGATATAGCCGACGTGTTATATCTTTATGTTTTACTAAGTAATGTTTTTTTTAACTAGGTAATATGCCACGGAAAACATTCGATTTGGTGACTGAGAAGAGAACAAAGCTGCCGCTGTCTCTGCCACAAAATATAACAGTTCATGAGGCTCTTAACAGAGTTTTGAGGCTCGTTAATGTTGCGAGCAAGAGATATTTGACGAATAAGGTAGGTTGTTACATCCTCATTAAGTTTTTTTTTTTTTTGAGAAACAGAATACCCTTCTGTATGTATGTACTGCATTAGTTTCCATGCCAATTTATTAACTGAAATTGACGATCTGCCCATTGGCACAGTGGTTGAGCGGTGGACTGTTGCCTTACGTGTCGCGGTTTCGATTCCCCCACGGAACAAATTTTTATGACTTACCTACTTCCAAACTTTCCGGAATGTTTTAAATACATTCATGATGCCGGTAAAACGCTAGTGTGGCTTCACCTACCACCGATCTGATTTCGACAAAAACTTGAGAGGTGTCAAGGGACACCCGGATGGAACGACGTTCCTTTCGATTAATTAGTGAAGGAATTGTAATAAAATTTAATTTAAAAAAAAAAAAGTGTCGTTCTAACTTTTGGTCTTAATTTTTTCCGTTTAGACCCCTTTCGCAACGCGCGATAAGGAACTTCGTTCCAATTATATCTCAGACATTTTCTCTCTAGGCGTTGCGGTCACAAATTCGGATATTTTATAATTGTGTTTACGCCTAACTTAAACATCTTTGATAAACCATTTCTAGAACGAAGTTCCTTAACGTGGCATGCGGTAGAAGTAGACTGGTAGAAGTCGTTACTTAAGAAAAAAGCGTTATGCCCCCTCTAGGCGACTTTCTCTGTCTCGAGTGTGTGTATGTGCGTGTGAGCATCGCGTAAGGAACTTCGTTCCTGACCGTCCCGACCGCATACGTGTTTTTGTTATTAGAGAAACTAGGGCATTGACTTAATTTATCTACATTGCTCGTTAACTCATCTTATACAGAGATTTGAGATTTCCCGCGTTTCCATCAGTGGTCTTCACTTTACTCAGTACTCACGCAAGCACTGAACAAAACACGTAAGCAAAATCTATATATATAAAATTCAAAGACCTGACTGACTGATACAACGCACAGCCTAAACCGCTGGTCCTGGAGAAATTTGGAGGGTGTGTTTTTCGTGAAGAGCAGGTACCAACTAAGAAAGGGTTTTTCGAAATTCCACCTCTAAGAGGGTGAAATGGGGGGATTTTGTTTGTATGGAAAATCTTATTCCTTAAGTTAATATACTTGAAACTTGGCACCAATACTAATCTAAGTAAATTATGAAGTTTGCCATTTTTTGTTTTTCTAAACTACCCCCTAAAAAGGGGTCCCCCAACCCCTTTTTAGGGGGTAGGGGGGGTTTCAAAGTTTCTATGGAAGAATTTAACGCGCGGTCCGATTAACTCGAAACTCAGTATTTATGCCTAAGATTGAAAGTAAAGAATAATGTGTATCAGGGTTTTTCGAAAAGCACCCGTGAAGGCCTGAATAGGGGTAGTCAATTTTACAGGGGAGGATTTTACTGCATGGCTTGATGAACTCAAAAATTAGTATTAAATAATCTTTGAGTCAAGTTATGAATTCATCCCAAACGATTTTTTTAAATTCCACCCCTGCGGGGCTGAAAAGCGGATATAGTTTGTATAAAAATTTTCTTCATTAGGTAAATAAACTTGAAACGTTTCAAGAATACTCGCCTAAGTAAATAATAAAGTTTATCATTATAAGTTTTTTAAAACTACCCCTCAAAAGGGGATATAAGGGTGTTGAAGTTTATGTGGAAGTAATTGAATGCGCGGTCCGAAACTCAATATTAATAGTTTTGATAGAAAAATAATTAATAATAAGTATGTAAAGTTGTCGAAAATTGACTCCTGACGGGGCAAAAAGGGGTAATTCGGTTTTTAAGGGGAGGATTTGAACTTGAAACTGTATGTTACATTTTCACACCTAAACCACTGAACTTCTTATTTGGCAAAGAGGTAGATGGCATCCTAGGGAAGGACATACTTTTTATTCTGGTAGCACGTTCCCATGGGATCATTTCCGACATCCACGCGGGCGAAGCCGCGGGCAGAATACTGTATAAAACCTAAAGCCTATTACAACTATATCTATGTTACCCAGGTGGACCGTTGCGTCACAGGATTGATAGCTCAACAACAGTGCGTGGGTCCACTACACACGCCCCTCGCGGACTGTGCGATAATCGCGCTGTCATATTACGACCTCGTCGGGTCTGCCACGTCCATCGGTACTCAGAACATCAAGGGTCTATTGGACCCTGCAGCCGGTGCCCGCATGTCGCTTGGTGAAGCCCTTACTAATTTGGTAAGTTTTTTTATTTGTTCTTAATTGAGCAGCAAGAGAATGTTGACGATGATATTTTTCTACTTATACCGTGGGTTTTTATGGTAATTTCAGAGCGAAATGACCTTCAAAATCTATGATCTTTTCTTTGTTGATGTTATAAAGTTACTCAATCATGCACAACAGGCTGAACAGATTTATGTAAATTTTGGCACTGGTTTAAAAGATGCGATACTTTTTGTATGGGTTCATAAAGTAGTTACCCTAGGATATAAGTAAAACCTCGGCCAATTACTAGCAGATGATAATTTCTAGTAGATCAATTTCTTATTTCTATCCAGTGTAACATATTCAAAAGTTGCTGATAAGTCTTAAAAACTCACATTTGCATCAATTGTCTTTATCAAACATGCGTCATATCCAGGTGTTCGCGGGCATAAGTGAGCTAGAAGACGTGAAGTGCTCAGGCAACTGGATGTGGGCGGGCAAGACGGGCGCGGAGGGCGGAGCGCTGGTGCAGGCGTGTCGCGCCGTGTGCGACGCGATGGGAAGCCTCGGTGTGGCCGTAGACGGCGGGAAGGATTCGCTGTCCATGTGCGCGCAAGTCGCCGGGGAGAAAGGTCTGTATATGTATTTGGATTTAGAAAAGTTTTGGAAAAAACTCAATGTCTGTCAAAGTTTCAATCTGTTTAAATTTCACTGTAAGTATATTTTTTAAGGACCTCTTCACTATAAATGATAATTAAATCTTTTTTTTTTTTCTCTACATATTATAAACAATTCTAAAGTAGGTAGTTGAGCAAGTGGTGATGGAATTTAAATTACCTGGTATTATGCATTGAAGAGTAGTTTACTTCTACCATTGAGTTTATTGCATATTTTGTCATCACAGTTTTCCTTGTGAATATTTTTTAGGGCTAAGTCCAACAGAGTAAGTTTTTCAGCTGAATGATAGTGATGGTGACGAAGATCTATCTACTAAAATATTCTGTCTTGGCCCATGATTTTTCTTCTTGCTATAAATTTGGGTTCCACATTATTTTAATTTTTTATTACAGTGAAATCACCTGGAACTTTAGTAGTGTCAACCTACGCACCTTGCCCAGACATAACAGTCAAGATCGAACCAGCTCTGTTAGAAGAAGGATCAGCTCTCATTCATGTGCCAGTCAGCCCTGGAAAGTACAGGTCTGTAATGCAAAGTGATTTTTATATTCTAACTTGATTATTAATCTTCACCTTATTAATTTAACCAAAAACTTGTAGTTATTTCATTTGGTTCCAAACAAATAGTACTTTGAAATGATTCCTCTATAAAAAATCATGTTGTTGTAGACTTGGTGGATCGGCGCTGGCGCAATGTTACAAACAACTCGGTGACAACCCGCCAGATCTTGATGACCCTGCTGTTCTTAAGTCTTTGTTCAAGGCTACTCAAAAATTATTAAAGGGTTAGTAACATACATTCGTAAAAGCTACAGTACCCTCGCGTAAATATGGCTCTCGAGTTTTGGAAAGAGGCATGCGTGACAGAGAAGACACTACAAAGTCTAACTTTTTCTAAAACTATGTGCCATATTATATTAACTGCGGCGTATTTAACCTAAGCTTCCAAATATTTCCAAAGTAAAGCTTAGAATGGGCTGTTAATTTTCTTATACTTTTCTTGTGATCTATTTCAGAGGGTAAGCTACTGTCAGGACACGATGTCAGTGAAGGAGGTTTTGTAACCACAGCCCTAGAGATGGGCATTGGTGGTATTCGCGGTATGAATATCGATATCAATGTAGAACCTAAAGTATCAGAAATTCAAGCACTTTTCAATGAGGAACTTGGAATCATTCTCGAAGTATCACGCAGTAATGTATCTCATGTTCTAAATGAATACAAGAAGAACGGAGTAAATGCCAAACAAATTGGAACCACAGGGAAGTATGGGATGAATTCTGAGGTATGTACTTCTTTCAAAATCTGTTTAGTTATATTAACATGGATTATATTCAGACCATTGTGTTTACTATTTTGATTTTATTTGCAGGTCATTATAAACGTCAATGGTATAAAAGTTCTCAACACAAAGTTGATTGAAGTGTTCAGAATGTGGGAAGAAACAAGTTATCAACTAGAATGTTTACAAGCAAACACAGACTGCGTTCGTCAGGAATGGCGAGGTAGTATATTATTGAAGAATTTGCACGACAAACAAAGCCAAATTAATTTATCTGGTGAATCTTCACAATCGTAACGGGTATAAGTAAAAAAAAAGTATTATTTTCAAAACTTATTAATTCTCATAGTTCGTACATCCTGTGGCTGTTGACTCGATTTTATAAAATCATAAGATTATGTCAAGATTAGTTATAGATTCCGAACTTCACAGATTCCCGTTATGTCTGTGAAGGTTTTGACCCCCGGTTATAAAATGAAAATAACTAATGAAATGATGATATTTTTTATAGGACTTGAAAAACGCAAGGGTGTGACATACAATGTAACCTTTGACCCTTCATTGACTGTTATGAAGACAAAACCGATAAGAGTAGCCGTACTTCGTGAAGAAGGTAGGTAAATACATATTATACAACGTTCCGCTACAGGGATCCCTTCTTTTCGCATAATATTCTTTTCCCTAATATACTTTGGCATAACGATTTTGGCATAATTCGTTTTGCCATAATAATACTTTGCCATATTTTTTTTTGGCATACAGTTTATGTTGGCATAATTATCTTGAAGGCTAATTTGTTTTGGCATAAATTTAATTCGCATAACGTTACTAGGCCTAATGATTATTAGCATAATAATATTTAGGCATGCAATTAATAGAAATAATGGAAACAAAGAGTTATTTTTACGTATTTATTTTCACTCGATTCTGAATCACTTTTTCCAAGAGTCAGGGTGCCCCAAGGTCTAACACATCTCGATTTAGTAAAAAGGCAATGAGAACTCACGATGCAAGAGCGAGCGAAGCGAGCTCGGGAATTGGGGCACCCCGACTCGGACAGGTTAGGTTCGAAGGGGATGACGGGGGCTCAAGTGAGCGAGCGGAGCGAGCGAACGAGCCCCCGTCATCCCCTTCGTGTTAGGTTCCTTTAAACCCTGCAGACAGAAATAGGGGCCCCGCGAAGCGGGGCTCCGTCGACTACGCCTTATTATTATTATGCTTTAGAACTTTATGCTTAATAAATTTATGCTTTAGAATATTATGCTTAATCATTATTATGGTTAGAGAAATTATGCTTAAAAAAATTATGCGTAAGCAGTTATGCGTAATTATATTATGCGAAAATATAATTATGCCAAACAAAATTATGCTAAGTTATATTAGGTCTTAAAATTTTATGCAAATGGATAGGGAACCTCCGCTACAATGGCGACATTAATTTAGCACACGGGTAGGGCTAGTGGCCAGTAATCATAAAAAATATAACAACATAAAATAGTTCGTAATTTGAAAACCACCGCCTGCGCCGCTCGCCGAGATTAGGCTCTCTTTTTCCTTCAATTCGCCTACTCTTTGCACGTTATTCGTTTTAAATTTCATTGATGCGATCTTATGAACCGTGACCTGGCAAATAACCCCTGCGCTACAATTCTTTAAGTCAGGTTGCTTCAAGATACTATTTTAGAAAATTATAAATAAATAAATAAATAATACCGTTTAATGAAACCGGCAATTATAAATAAAAATTAGTAAATAAAACGAAATCAAACGAAAACGCAAAACCGTAAACGCGTGTTAAATTAATAAGGAATTAAAAATGGAGTGCCGGCTGAAAACTTTATTACGATTGCGGGGGATGTAAAAATGCCAAAGGTTTTTAGCGTGAAAAAACGTTAAATGTCAAACCAATTAAACTAGTCTGGTGCTTTTCACGCAACGCAGTACCAGCCGATCGATTCTGTAAAAATCTCACCGTGAAAAGTTAGGTGAAGTGAGCTGTCAATAGTGTCAATCCCTAGCATTAGTTAATGACAGCTCACTCCACGCTCACTTCACCGATATCGATAGGCCGGCTGATCCAATTTCATGACATTTAGTTTTTAACCCCCGACGCAAAAACGACTGGGTGTTATAAGTTTGACGTGTCTCTGTGTGCGTGTGTCTGTCTGTGGCATCGCAGCTCCCGAACGGATGAACCGATTTTGTTTTTATTTTTTTACTAACTACTAACAAATTTCGAAAATGTATATTTACATTATATATGCTAACATTTAAAATAATGATACGTACATGTGAAAAAAAACCTTGATTTTGTTTTTTTTTTATATATTTGGAGGCCCTAAAATTTAAATCTCTATTTTGTTATAGGCACAAACGGCGACAGGGAGATGATTGCGTCTCTAATGATGGCGAACTTCGATGTTTTCGATGTGACAATGAGTGATCTACAAAACAAGAAGATCACTTTGGATGCCTTCCAAGGCTTGGTGTTCCCTGGTGGTTTTAGTTATGCTGGTAAATTAAATTGAATATTTTCTTTTAATACTTACATATTAAATGTTACAATAATTTGTTAACAAAAAAAAAAAATTTTACTCTTACAGATACATTAGGTTCAGCAAAGGGATGGGCGGCCGGCATTCTATTCTCTGATTCTCTAAGCTCCCAGTTTGCCCACTTCAAGAATAGAACTGATACATTCTCTTTGGGAGTATGCAATGGATGTCAGCTTATGGCTCTTCTTGGTTGGATAGATCCAGAAACCACAACAAAGAGCGCTAACAAGACTCAAGTATTCCTGGACCACAACGCTTCAGAAAGGTACCGAAATTTAATTAATAGTGCGACTACTTAAGACAAGCAATTGCTAAAGTTGAACCATGCGCGATCAACTTTAGCAATTGTTTGTCTTTCAGTGTAAAATGGGCTCACGACGCTCATGACGATAACAGCACCTATGAGTATGATCGGTTACCGGCTACTAAACTTTGGTGGTGGTGGTAAAGGTGCCTAATGGTCTAAGAGCTGAATTATCCAAAGTCAGTTCCATGGAATAAAATTGACGGGCCGACTGCTGCTCGAGTTCGCCCGACGCGCTGTGTCGCTATCCCGTTGTGGCCCCGCTGCGCGTGTTTTCAAAACATTACTACATACGTACTAAACGTTAGTTTGTTGAGGCGTTATATTATAGCACGATGTCAGAGCCGGTATAACGCCCGCTAAACGTTTAGTTCAAATACCGTGTTATGTTTGGGCGCTATATTTCTTATCCACAGAAAATGTATAGCGCCTACTCTTAGGAGCACGTGTTAGGGGGAATTTCACCAAACTTTTATACCTAGAATAAGTCTTATCCTGAAAATAAATTTTGAATTTTTCATGCAGTTTTGCCATACTAAAACTGTAAAATCAGCCCTTACTATGATTGGAAACGGGCATCGTACTTTATCACTGATAGACTTATTGACAGTTTAAAAGTGCGTAGTAGTGATTTATCCAACATCAGCCGGTCAATTCTGTAAAAATCTCACCGTGGAAACTCGAAGTGAAGTGAGCTTGATGTGAGTTGTCAGTAGTGTCAATCCCTAGCATTATTTGGAATGACAGCTCACTCCACGCTCACTTCACCTAAGTTTTCACAGTGAGATGGTTACAGAATCGCACTGCTGATCTTAAATCTGTGGAATAAAATTGACGTCTGACATTTTGGTATAGAAAAACTAAAAAAATATTACATTTGCAGGATAAGATAAAAAAAAAGGTAGGCATAAAAGTAGCTAGCTAAAAAAGCTAGCAGCTAGCTGTGGCTAGGTATAAAAGTTTGGTCGAATTCACCTTAACTGAAATGAATATCTACACTAGTTTTGATCTTTTAAGCATGTTATAAATCAATTCTTCTACTCTCCAGATTCGAATGTCGCTGGAGCGCAGTGAAGATAACCGAAGATAAATCGGACGTATGGTTCCGTGGCATGGGCGGCAGTGTGCTCGGTGTGTGGGTCGCACACGGCGAGGGGCGCTTCACAGTGTCCGAGCCGCGTCTGCTTCAACAACTGCAGAACAACGGACAAGTTGCCATGCAATATGTAGACGATGACGGCGCGCCTACCGAGGTCTACCCTATGAATCCAAATGGAAGCCCAGGTAGTTAACAAATAAAGCCCACTAAACATTCCAAAACCGAAGTGTAGGTGTCACAGCCGCATTCCCAAATTGCAGTCACATAAATGCGAAGTCTTGTTGCCCCATTTAGTGATGTTTCAAAACTTTCAATTTCGTGATTCACATTCATTTCTAATTAAAAGCCATCTATCATTTGATCACTCGTCGAAATATTAATATATTTAAATATTATGAACAAAAAATTGCCTTGTGTTTTAGCTGGTTCTGCTGTTTCTGCCTTACTTACTTACTTATTCTTGGGAAAATGGCTTGAGTTTAATAAGTATTCAATTGTTTTTTATTTAATCATGAAGTAAATCAATGACATGTTGTCAACAGTGGGTATCGCCGGGGTGCGGTCCCGCGACGGGCGGCACGTGGCCATGATGCCGCACCCGGAGCGCTGCGTGCTGCGCTGGCAGTGCGCGGCGCCCGCAGCGGCGCCCAAAGGGGCCGCAGCCCGCGCCAGCCACGCGTCGCCCTGGACGAGACTCTTCCAGAACGCATACTCGTGGGCTTCACAACAATAGATTGAGAAGCAAGACTATAACGGGTGTAAAAAGACCCTTAACGAAGCCGACAGTCACATAAACTCCCCCTCATTGTGATATTTTTTTTATACTGGACCATACCTCCGAACCTTCTAGTTACATAGATATTGAAAAGTTTGTTTCTCCAGCAATTATCTTTTGCACAATTTCACATATTTTATGGCGCTATGTGATGGGTCTTTTTCAGCATTTATAGACTCCTTCATTGAGAAAATAATGTTGTCTAGCATTCCACTTTTACTAAATGTCAATATACAAAAGAGCCATTTATTATAAGTTCTTTACTCCAACCGTTTTTAAGCATTATATTTTTAAAATAAGAGTATTTTTTTGACATGAATATTATAATTAGAAATGGCATTCCTATTTTTCTCAAATATTGTTAAGTTTGGTGAGCAATGCTCATAATTATGTGATTAATATTGTAAGTTTCAATATGCCATAATCATGCCCAGGATACACATTTATGCTGTATGCAGTAAGAGTATATTAGTACAGTCTAAAACAATTGATTACGGTCAAGTAAAGAAATAATTATAAGGGTACACTATTGTCTTCCAATTCACATTCCATGTTATTAATGCATTTTGCCTTTTTTATAGGAAATCTATTTTTATACATGAAATTATATATGTATATTTTTTGTACTTTATAAAAAGAAACAATATTTTATATTAGTAGTTAGTATATTTTCTATGAAGTACAAACAAAATATTTTATACAATGATGTGTGTACCTATACAATCACTACGTACATGTAAGTATTGTTTCGGAATATTAAATTATTTTAAGAAACACTTATTTGATTTTGTTAATTTTCCTTTATAATTAAATAATGTTGTAAAACTCCCATGCAACGACACATGTTCTATGAGGCTGTATAAGAATCTGCAGTCTTTAATTAAATCTATAATACAACACATAATGACATTATAAAATTTCTTATAAATTAGAAACGAATTAATAAAATTAACTGTTAGATATTCATTGCCATAATATCCTGTATGGATCTTACTAGGTCTTTCCTTCGTGTTCTTTCTAATGCATCACAGAGTTCGAAAAACCACCTTTGTTGGTCTGCAGTGGCTTCATATTTTTCCAATAATTCTATAACTTTTACAGGTGTGCTTTTGTTTTGCAAATCATGTCTTCAATGTCATACTCAATAATTTTTAAATTCCTTCCAAGGACTCGCCAGGAACTACCAATCTCTTTACTTATAGTTTTGAAAATCGTCTGTCTTTTGCTATTGCTTATATATAATATATATATATATAATATATATATAAAACTTGAACTTGAAGCTGTCACATGAAAACATCACTTCATTAATTATTTTGAATGATGATATTATGCATATTATAGGAATATAATTTTGTAGTTAGGCCTTAGATCATAGTGTGTTGGAAAACTGTAATTGGTTGGCAGATTTGTATAAATGCATCAAATAAGTTCGTTATAGTTATACCAAAACCGCTGTACCGCGCCTTCGGTATGTGTGCGTCGAGACGGGGGGGCAATGCAGGCCGCTCATTCGTCAATTCTCACGGCGTCCCGCCCCCCGCCTCGCCGCGCATTCCTAAGGCGCGGTACAGCAGTTTCGGTCAAACTATAGTACGCCTTATTCAACTTAGGGCTGATTTTTTGAATCAACAAGTAATTTTTATTCGTGGAATAAAATTGACATATGACTGTTTGTGTATAGAAGAATGTCAAAAATTCAAAATTATCTGGTTTTGGAAAAATCAGTCCTTAGTGATATTAAATTCATAAATTATTAAAATTGCCTATCCAGACTAAATCGGTTTTGAGAGAGATAATAAGAGATTATCTTGGTGTTTTTAATGCTATCATATTTTTTATAAGATGATGCATTTAGGGAGGAAATACTATTTGTGTGTATAAATACAAAAAACACTCACTATAAAAATGGTTGCCATTCTCCTTCTGCATGTGGTGGCTTTCATAGTCTGTTATTTTCTGCAACACATCTTCGGAGTTGGGAAGTTTCAAAACAATATTCTTCAGGCACTCTACATTATCTTCAGATAATAAGTCTCGTACTTCCAAAACCTTCAATAGCTGTTCAATGTTATTTATTTGTTCAAACCAGTGAATTGATGGTGTCTCTGAAAAACTCTTTCATGGAATTCAGTATTCTGCGTGTACTATGTATTGTATTAATTGACAATATTCCGATAAAGCCATTTTAGGCCTGTGCAAGTGCACCGATATATTACTCTATGACTGCACCCAAATTACAACAACGTAGTTATAATGTATAATGTACTCTATGGTAAATAAGTATGTCTAATAAAAGTAACGTAAATATTATATAGATACCTACCTCGATAACAAACGATGCTTTGTGGTTAGCCCGCGAAATTCAAATTTTCTTGTTGTACGTTGATTAAAATATGATTCGCGGCCGTAACAAATATGTATTTACAGAATTATAATCATTGAAGTCATCCACACAACTCTCTAAGATCAAGTAATCCTACGGAATGACTATTTTATGAAATCTTCACATTTTAGGATTATGCTACCTTAACAAGTTGTATTCTTGATTATAATGATAATAATTCTGTAACACATATACATATACATATTTGTTACGGTCGCGAATCATATTTTAATCAACGTACAACTTAGTACTGACCAGCAAATAAAAAAAACGTAAGAAAATTTGAATTTCGCGGGCTACCTTGGAGCATCCACCTTAATTGAGTTAGATTTCGGACTTTTGGAGTCATAGATTATTTTTTTCTTTTTAACTGACTTCTAAAAAGGAGGAGGTTCTCAATTCGGCTGTTTGTATTTTTTTTTTTTATGTTTGTTCGCGCATAACTCCGTCGCTTGCCAACCGATTTGAAAAATTCTTTTTTTGTTGGAAAGGGTATACTTCCCAAATGGTCCCATAGAAATTTCATCAAAAACGGTTTAGTAGTTTGGTTTTTAAACCAAAATTACTGGTAAAAATTACAACTAAAAAGTGAAAAATAAAAACTTTTTTGCAAAAAAAAACAACCGACTTCCAAAAACGACACTACAAAGTGAAAAATAACTTTAATTTCGGAAGTCGGTGGCAAACAACGAAAATGCGAACCCAACGACACCGACTTCCGAAATTAAAGTTATTTTTCACTTTGTAGTGTCGTTTTTGGAAGTCGGTTGTTTTTTTTTTTTGCAAAAAAGTTTTTATTGGCAATAGGGTCAGTGTTTCCTGATTGAAAAATTGAAATCAGTGTTTCGGGTTTGACGCATTTGGTGCACATCTCATATGGTACAGACGCCAGCACATCAAGCTACTACAATCTGTCAAATTTCTTTAATAGATTTTCAACTTTATCGCTGAAGCATTAAGTTCAAGATTGATTGGGATAATTTGACAGTTTCGGGTAGCTTGACCTGCTGGCATCTGTACACTTCGCAACTGGTGCACTTCTCAATTGGTGCACTTCGCAAAAGGAGCACTTTTTAAGATGATGAGTGGAGATTTGGAAAAATTGTCTAAAAATGAAAGAATCTTTGGTTTTGCGTAGGTAATTTTCTTAAAAATACAATCAACAAATACCTTTCAAGTAGGTACACACTTACTTAAACAATTTTCAATAATAATATAAAAAGTCACACGAAAGTTTAGAGGTATGAGGAACAGGGTGTAAAGTTCACTCATCCTCCATTGAAAAGGGAGGATCCTCCGACCAGACGGGTGTTGTGTCTGGCGGGCAATTGCCCAACGATTGATGTTGGGAAATTGTATCTACGCTAAGTGCGCGCTAAACTCTGCTTGCGAGATGCAGGATTTGCGTGACGTCAGTATGACGCGTTGTTCGCATGTGGCGTTGTAGATACCGCTACATCACTCCCCTCCGGAGACCGGAGGTCGATAGTGGGCCGAGTCTTGTATCTTGCGATGCTTGCCAGGCCAGCTGAGGTTCCAGTGAGTCGGAACCGGTTGCCGCATAGTTCACGGTGAGTCGGAACTGTCTGCGGAGATGTCCCCAGTGAGTCGGGGTGGCGCTGCGTTATACTCCAGTGCGTCGGATGTCGTACAGCGCCGGGTTGAGGCTGGCTGCTGCGTCGACCAGGAGAGGGTGCTCTGCTTGTTGACCGGCCGAAGGTGCAGTGTGCTGTTCCAAGATTGCTGATGAGGCTGAGGGTGATGACCAGGTATGCGCGGACGCTGCATGCTGGTGGTCAGGATACCCGTTGAAGCCGTGGATGCTGGCTAGCTGGGTGACTCGCCGCTGAAGCTTGCGGGAGTGATGATGATGACGTCACGCTGAAGTGTTTGCACGAAAGCTGCGCTGACGTTCATACTCGGGGTCACCAGTTTAGAGGTATGAGGAACAGGGTGTAAAGTTCACTCATCCTCCATTGAAAAGGGAGGATCCTCCGACCAGACGGGTGTTGTGTCTGGCGGGCAATTGCCCAACGATTGATGTTGGGAAATTGTATCTACGCTAAGTGCGCGGTAAACTCTGCTTGCGAGATGCAGGATTTGCGTGACGTCAGTATGACGCGTTGTTCGCATGTGGCGTTGTAGATACCGCTACATCACTCCCCTCCGGAGACCGGAGGTCGATAGTGGGCCGAGTCTTGTATCTTGCGATGCTTGCCAGGCCAGCTGAGGTTCCAGTGAGTCGGAACCGGTTGCCGCATAGTTCACGGTGAGTCGGAACTGTCTGCGGAGATGTCCCCAGTGAGTCGGGGTGGCGCTGCGTTATACTCCAGTGCGTCGGATGTCGTACAGCGCCGGGTTGAGGCTGGCTGCTGCGTCGACCAGGAGAGGGTGCTCTGCTTGTTGACCGGCCGAAGGTGCAGTGTGCTGTTCCAAGATTGCTGATGAGGCTGAGGGTGATGACCAGGTATGCGCGGACGCTGCATGCTGGTGGTCAGGATACCCGTTGAAGCCGTGGATGCTGGCTAGCTGGGTGACTCGCCGCTGAAGCTTGCGGGAGTGATGATGATGACGTCACGCTGAAGTGTTTGCACGAAAGCTGCGCTGACGTTCATACTCGGGGTCACCAGTTTAGAGGTATGAGGAACAGGGTGTAAAGTTCACTCATCCTCCATTGAAAAGGGAGGATCCTCCGACCAGACGGGTGTTGTGTCTGGCGGGCAATTGCCCAACGATTGATGTTGGGAAATTGTATCTACGCTAAGTGCGCGGTAAACTCTGCTTGCGAGATGCAGGATTTGCGTGACGTCAGTATGACGCGTTGTTCGCATGTGGCGTTGTAGATACCGCTATAAAAGTAATAAAAAAAATATGCAAGAAAGATTTACCTACTGCAAAATAATTATAACAAAACAAAAATAATTTTAATTAAACTCTACATAATCACTATAACATTTTTTTTTTTAATAAAAAAAAAGATCAAAAATAAGAAAAACATAGATTTACAGCAAAAAGTTATCATATATTTGCTGTAAATCTAATTTTTTCTTACATAATTATATTTTTATTATTTCAGTGACTTTTTTTTATTTTTGAAAAAATAAAAATGTTATAGTGATTATGTACAGACGCCAGCAGGTCAAGCTACCCGAAACTGTCAAAATTTTCCAATCAACCTTGCACCTTAACTCTTCAGTGATAAAGTTGAAAATCTATTAAAGTTTGACAGATTGTAGTAGCTTGATGTGCTGGCGTCTGTACCACAAGCGTCTAGTACAGGTAGTGATAGCAGACTTACACTTGACTTGGCAGCATCTCCTGTGTACGAATTTCTCCCATAAGTTTTCAGATTTAACAAAAATAGCACGAAAACTAAATTTCGGTGTCACCGCATATTTGCAATTAACAGCTGCGCAACGGGGCATCATAAATTATGTGTAAAAGAAGTCGCTAGTTTACGAAAAAATTATGAAGTGACAGCTAGCTAGCAATTCTTGGACACGGGACAATAGCGACATCTGAAGGCCAATTCTCGTAATTTAAAATGTTCAAAATCTAGTCGCAGTCTCATCTCAGCGACAAACAAATGTCAAAAACTTGTCAAGTAGGGAAATTACGACGTATTTTTGACATATTGAGACAGATCAGAGGAGCAATTCTCGTAATTTTAAGACCGTTCAGTCTGATCTGTTCTGTTTTTAAAAGTACGAGAATTGCCCCTCTGACTGTGAACATTCATAAAATTTCGAGAATTCTCCTCTGAAGCTCTTTGCAACAGACTAAGAAGAGAAGTACCCTTGCTCTTTGCTCTGAAGTGACCAAGTGGCAGTTTTTTAAAATTTAAAATAAAATATATTTTTGTACTATCAAATTAAAAGAAACAATGTTTTATATTAGTTAGTAGGTAGTTAGTAGTTTATTTTCTATAAAGTACAAACAAAATCAAAATATTTTTATACTTCAATGTGTATGTATACAATCACTTCATGTAGGTACTGACATAAGTATTGTTTCAGAATATTAAATTGTTTTAAGAAACACAACTCTTCTTTTTATTGTGCTAAATTATACTTTATAACTAACATTCGTAAAGTTTGACTCCCCCGTGCAACTTCACAGCGACTGCAATATTATTATCTTTCTATAGTACATGATCTATGAAGCCGCAATAAATGATTGAATATTGAGCCGTGCATGACTCTTAATTAAATCTATAATAACATTATAAACAAGAAACCAAGTTATAAAATTAACTGTCAGATATTCATTGCCATAATATCCTGTAAGGATCTTACTAGGTCTTTCCTTCGTGTTCTTTCTAATGCATCACAGAGTACGAAAAACCACCTTTGTGGGTCTGCAATGGCATCATATTTTTCCATTAATTTTGTAGCTTTTACATCTAATGTTTTGTTTTGAAAATCAATATCATCGATGTCACGTTCACGAATTTTCAAATTCCTTGCAAGGTCACGCCAGAAACTACCAATCTCATTGATTATAGTATCAAAAATCCTCTGTCTCTTTCTCTTGCTCAGAGAACCGAATGAACTGCTGGTAATAAAACTGTTTTCTGGCTCTGTCTTATGACTTTGAGGTGTTGAAGCTGTAACAAAAAAACAATAATTGAACTATTTTCCATAATGTAAATATGGATTGGAATATAATTTTGTAGATAATTCGAGCCTTAGGAGATTATGTGTTGAAAAAGTGACACTGGAGCAGAAATGTTTAATTAAAAGCATCATGAATATGTTGGTTACTTACTCCCTTAGCTCAATTGTGTGATATTAAATAGATTTATTAAAATTTATGTTTATTGCCCATCTATGGGAACACAAAATGTTATAAAGAGTTAAAATGAGTGGGTATGTATGTAGGAAAAATTTTCAAAACAGTTGATCCAATTCGAAAACATGCAATCATAATTTTTATAAATAGAAAAGATGAACTACTACTTAGGGGAAATACTGTTTGGGTGGTTGTATATATATTTATAGATAAAAATTACTTACTGTAATAGTTGCCATACTCCCTCGGGGTGTGGTTGCTTTCATAGTCTGTTATTTTCTGCAACACATCTTTGGAATTGGGAAGTTTCAAAGCAATATTCTTCAGGCACTCTACGTTATTTTCAGATAACAAGTCTCGTATTTCCAAAACCTTCAATAGCTGTCCAATGCTGTTTACTTGTTCAAACCTTCTCACTGAATTGATAGTGTCTCTGAAAAACTCTTTCATGGAGCTCAGTATTTCACTATGTCTTTCGTTTGTTCCTACTGAGAGTACTATGTATTGTTTTAATTGACAATACTCCGACAAAGTCATTTTAGAACTATAAGTCTTAACACAGAACTTAAAACGAAAAGAATACACTGCACTCAAGTTACAACAACGTAGCTATGAATTTATAATTAATAGACAGGAGATGATATGATTAAAACATAATGCAACTTATTTGTTATCTAATTATTTCTCGATAAATAATTTTATTCAAGTCGGAAAGTGTTCCGTAAAGAGTAAAGTAATTTAGTGGTGGTCAGCTAGCAGTGTTCGGTTCGCTGTTCGGTGTTCCTGTCAAAAACGACAATGACATTCCAATTCACTTATAGTTTGTACCATATAGCATAAAGCAAACAGTAATGTAATAGGATTTTGTGAGAATTAAGCACTTCAAAGAAATATTATATTCTTTATTGAACTTGTTCTTGGTACATTTAATTTATGCGTCTGCATAAACGCGGTTTGTATCATGGTTTACAAAAAATACAACTGCAGTTAATATTACAGTGTCGACGTAAAAAGAACTGGCGCATCGGTTTTTGTCATTTTATTTACGAAAGGGGGTTTCCCATTTCCACGTACCTACTATTGGAAATGATAATTGTTTGTTGGTAATGTTGCGAAATGCAAACTTGCATTCCTACAAAAAAACCTAAGTACATAACGTAAATGGTTGTCAAATGTGTGAAGAACAAAGTTACTATGGTCTTCCAAAACTTGAACAGAACAGAATTTTTTGCTATAAATATGATTGTTTTACAGGTTCTTAATTAATAATGTTTAATATAATAAAGTAGGTAGGTATTTTGAAGTCTTAAGGCGGTCTCGGGAGTGTGCAGATAATGTGCTTTCCCTGTTTTGAAATATCTAATGTCGTATACTTAGTATCTAGATACCTACCTATAGTCAGAGAGAGTGCATCAAGAGTTGAAGTTGACTTTACACAATAGCTTTTGATGCGGTTTTCACCATCATTTAGAGAATTTATCCCGGAAGGGTTATGCTGCGTAGGTATAATAGATACATTAATATTTAACTTAGACTGTCCCGTGACTGCCTCGTAGTCGTAGTAGTAGTCGTAGAGCGTTCGATTCCCAGGTCAGGCATAGTGTTATCTGATTTTTCCAGGTTTTTCCATTAGGAATGAAGTAGCCCGGATTTTGGAAGTGGACGGTGTGGTACCTATCTCCTTGCCTCGGAAAGCAGTTAATTAGCCGTCTTTTCTGCGCCAGGTCTCTCTCCGGTCGTCAGGTCAAGTTGGAATTCCGTTCAGGAAAGAGAGCCCACGGCATTTGTGTCTGCGTATACACTTCTGCACTAATTCTATAAAATCTCCTGCGTGGATGACTAGCCTTCGTTGAGATTGATCGCTATGACCGAAATTTAGCCAGGAATACTATTTTATTTTATTTTCCTTAAGTACATAACATGACATAACATCAGGCAGAGGTGTAGGTAAGTACACCCATATTTCGCCATTCACATTTAACATCTGAAATCTCGATGTTTTGGCATAGGTATCGCCAAAATATCTCTAAAATTGAGTCAGCTATCTTTACAAACGTCATCTGACGTTAAAAGATCTGAAGGCAAATACTCATACTTAGAAAAAAGGTTAAATTCAAGTCGCAATCTCCTCTCAGTCTCAATCTGTCAAAAATGTAGGTAAATTTATTATATTTTTGACAGATTGAGATTGAGATTAGAATGCCAATGTTTTTAAAAATACGGGGATTGCCTCTCATTTAGTGGGTAGGTTACCTATAACCATTTTGATGTTGAACTTATCCATTAACTTTTTAGTTTGATATTACCTACAAGCCAGCTTAGATCCTATAACCGCCATGAGATTGAATCATGATGTAGGTAGGTAATTGGAATGTTCAGGTACCAATACCTACCTAACCATCCCCAGTAGGTATCTAAATCTGAATATAAAGAGTAAACGATGATGTGACGACCCTAAAACTTATAGGTTAGCTATTTAAGCATTTAGTGAGAACGGTAGGGCAATTGAAAAAGCCCCGGAAATAAACAAATAGGGTACAGCTAATAAAGTCAAGCATCGACAAAAGAAATAGTTACAGCTACAAAGTCTAGTATGCGTTTATGTGTGAACAGAACTAACTTAGTTTTAAGCTTTCTTTTAATTACAAAAAAAATGGATATTGTTGTCTGAAATATAAATAAATAATAATAATATGCATTTGATATCACTAGCATCTTTCAATCCAGGGGTACAGCGAAACATAGACGAACATATTCTCTTTACTTTCACGATCCAGCGGACGTGGTGCGCAAGCACAATAGACAAGCAGTCAAGCATACCGATTCGGAGAAAGCACAAAACTCTTTACCCAGTTGGTAAGTAAGAATTCACTTCACTTTATAAAGGAATCTAATCTAAGTACCTAAATAATATGTTTTACTTTTGAAATGACCATACCTAAACACTACAAACGCTAATTAATAAGAACAAAACCATCATCATTTACCTACATCCCATAGTTAGGTACAACAGTTTTAAGGTTACATTGGGGTACTTAGGTATGTACATAATTTGTTAATTGAGTGTTTCCTTCTTTCCATGTGGTAAAGAATCATACGTAGTGCGAAAAGGCTTCTTTAGCACAACAGCGTCAAGGGTTGGCATGAACTTCTCCATTTGTAAACACGCTTAGATACAAACAGAACGCATTCCCTTTTTCGCCTCAACACTTCCATGTGTTAGGTTAAAGGAGCTTCGTATGCTCATATTTAAATTGGACAGCCTGAAAGCTTCTTTAGTATAACCGCCATAAATCAATCAAATCAAAAGTCATTTATTCAAATTAGGCTGAAAATCAGCACTTTTCGAACTTCAAAACTACAAAAGACAGTCCCCCAAAACGCCCGCCCTTCGCCACTTCCTAGTGCTTTACCTGGGAAGAAGAAGTGACGCAACAAACTCCCCAGCACCACAGCTGTCAGTTCAGTTAGAAAATACTTGATTGTATACAATACTAGGTATGCAAAGTATGTACCTAATTAATATTACAAGACACAGAACATTAAATAAAAAAAAATAAAAATAAATAAATAGAAATAAATGGATAAATAAATAAATTAAATTAAATTATTTGCCATATGTCAGCTAGCCACGCTAATATACCAACAAATACAATAAAAACTATACTTAATAATAATAATAATAATAAAGCCTTTTATTCAGACAACAGATATACAATTAAGTATGTTTCTTATACTACTGCACTGTTATATATGTATTTAACACAATTAAAATTTTTCTCGTATTTGGTGCTTCTTTACTTTCTGTAAGTCCGTTTGCCAGTTGGCAAAGGCCTCCTCCAACCTAAACCATTCTGATATCTCTCTGGCTACTCTACTCCATGTTATGCCTGCAACCTGCCTGATATCATCGTCCCATCTTTTTTGTTGTCTGCCTCTTTTCCTTTTTCCTTCCCTTGGGTGCCAATGTGTAATTATTTTGCTCCATTTGTCTTTTCCTCTGACCATGTGTCCCGACCACTTCCATTTTAGCCTTTATATTTTTAGGGTTACGTCCTGTATCTTGGTCTTTTTCCTAATGTTGATGCTTCTTATTCTATCCCCCCTCTTTACTCCTACCATGCTTCTCTCCATTGCTCGTTGGCAAATAGCAATTCTATTGATTGTGTTTTTTGTAATGGCCCATGTTTGGCTTCCATACATTAAGATTGGTAGAATGCAAACATTGAATAATTTGATCTTTGTTGCTATATGAAGGTTTTTGTCTTTCAATACTTCCCTTAGGCCCCAATATCTTTTGCAACTGTTTGCTATTCTTCTTTCGATGTGAAGTTAATGTTGAAGAATACATATACCTTGGACAGCTGATATCACCCAAAGATAATATAAACAAAGAAAAACTATACTTACTCAATCAAAAAAAATAAAATAAAAATGTTAACAAAAATTACTACCTAAATAAAAGCTTCCGGGGTATTAAGGGCGTGACCGCTTACATATTTATGCAATGCTGAACAAATGATAAACTACGACCATCGAAGTAAAATAAATAAACAAGTTATTATAAATAACAACAATAAAACCATTGCCAGCAAGACGACCAGTCAGCACAAGCAGCACCCGTTCACGAGCATCAGCCATTACCCCCCGATCGGTCGCCATATTTGAGGGAAGGAGGCAACCCGACCCCGACGCTACCGTAAGCAGTGACATCTAAGGGAGCATGACGAACTTGCTACCGGTTGTTCAGGCAGGAATAATATGATCAATCGTTGAGGTCGCTAGCTAACCACATACCTATTGCAATCAACTCATTAAAAACATTGAAATGAGTAGATTATGTCAATAAATTAAAATTAAACTGAATTGACTTATACAGTAAAATAAAATAAACAATTATGTATATGATCTCGTATAACCTGTCAGTAAGCTAATTCTGGAAAAAGAATATAAACATTGTCTTGAGTTAATCTGGGCGACCAACTCTTTTTATCGTTTTTAAGTAGTCGTTGATGGAATAGTATGCCTTTGAACAAAGGTTGGATTTTACTTGAGCCTTTAAACGCATTAAAAGGCAAACCTAGCAAAAAAGAGGGTAGCTTGTTTTAAAAGGTTATACCAAGCCCAACAAATCAGTTATGAACCTTAAGAAGCACGTAGTTTGTTCTTATCGTTCTTATTTCTAGTGCATTGTGAATATCACTGTTTTTAGTGTACAAGCGTATATTTTGCCTAATACGAGTATATAAGATATTGGCGAAAATGAATTGTGATGCAACCGTGAGAATACCACCCAAATCTTTAAAAAAATCTCATAAAGAAACTCTGGGCATCTAGCTGGTAAATTGCTCGATCAGCTCGGTTTTGAAGGACAAATATATTTGTGTTTGCATGAAGAAGCATATGTGAACACGCGCTGCAGCAAAGGTATTGACGACCTACTGACCTACTCATCAGTAATTTGAAGTATTTTGAAGTATTATTATTAGAATAAAATATGAATTAATTATTATTATAATCTATAGGTATTATAGATAGATATGTATTTATTTACGTTATACTTATTAATCTAGTGGAAAATATTATTTTCTTAAACTGTAGGTATGTCGTCATTTACTGATGGAGTCAATAATATAACGATAATGACCCGTCTTATGACCACAATTGTGTACTACAATCGTGACTACAATAATCATTATAATATTTACTTATTTCTTGTTATCATCTGTACTTGAGAGTCGCTTTGACCTCTATATCAGTACATTACTGTCGCTTTCGTAAGTCGGACAATAAAATGGTTAATACATTTTAGTTGTTGCATATTTGCTAATAATTAAAAATGTACAGATTTATTAAACGTGGTTTAGTTCCAAAAAGTGCATGTTATACTCTCCAAAAAAACTTTCGTAATGGAAAGTTATGGAGAAATGGTGTCCGTTGTATAACTCAAAGCACGAAATCAGATAGTTTGTTTCCTGAACGTGTAGACTTTCCTAGCAGGCATATTGGACCTAGAGATCAAGATGTAGTGACCATGTTGGATTTGCTCGGTTATAAGGTAAGTAAATCTCATCATCGGAACATCTTGCTCCTATTTAAATTTTGATATCTAATATATTCCTTAATCTATTCCAGAGCTTAGATCAATTAACGGACGATGCAGTCCCAAAGAAAATTCAACTTCAAGGTCTCATGAACATCAGTGACCCCGTGAGTAAGTATTGACCCTTAAAATTATATAAATGTTATGTGCATCTGCATACTAACATGCTTTAACAGTTTGTTAATTCACAAAGAAAATGTATTTCAGGTGAACATGATCTCATTAAGACAGTGCAGAAAATATCTGAGAAGAATCAAATATGGAGGTCTTACATAGGTATGGGGTATCACAACTGCTGTGTCCCACATTCTATTATGCGCAATTTGTTCGAGAACCCAGGATGGTAACTTTATTTTTCTAATTTACTAAGTTTAGTAGTCCCTCTATTAACTAAGAATTTATATTTGACAGTCTGACATCATTTCGTTTCTTAAGAAAGTACCTATGTACTTACAAGTTACAGATGTTAAGTTTAGAATGATCCTTATACTAACTACCTTAACTAAGGCATGCAAACAGTTTTAGCTATAATAATAAAGACTCATTAAATATATATTATTAACACATTCAATCAAATCAATATAAGTTTACCATGTCAAGATGCAATTCAGTACATAATTTGGGTTGGATCACGGATATCCTATGGGTTGGATCTAGTATCGTTTGGCAGGAGTTGAGAGGTAAAAAGGGTTAAAGCTGGTAGAGGTTGGGTCCCCGATTATATTCAAGAGTTGATAGCATTAGTAGTTCTTGAGATATTCAGCTGTGGTAAACGGACAGACAGACAGACTGAGTTGCACCATAAGGGTTTCTATTTACCATTTCGGTACGGAAACCTAAAAACGAAACCCTTAAGTATGAGATCACTTTATTGTCTGTCATAGAGGTTTTTGACTATTGATTTGATTACTTTCAAGGACGACACAATACACACCATATCAACCAGAAATAGCGCAAGGAAGATTGGAGAGCCTTCTTAATTATCAGACCATGGTCAGTGATCTCACTGGACTGGATGTCGCCAATGCATCGTTACTGGATGAAGGCACTGCTGCTGCTGAAGGGTTATCGCTTTGCCATAGGTACGTTATAGATAGTTCATTATTCAGTTACTGTCCAAATCCTTATAAAAATATGAACCAAGTATGATGAAAGGTCAATGTAATTCTTATTCATTAATAAGACAGAACATGGAATTATGTGCTCTTTTCAGACCTACAGAAAATCTCCACGAAATGTGACATTTTCTTTTGTTACCGTAATTTATGTAATCCATGACGATGATAATATGAAAAAGGCACCTAAAGGACCTATAGGAACTACTCGTAGTTAACAGCTATAAAAAACTTTTTTTCCACAGGCTCAATAAGAGAATGAAATTCGTGGTATCAGAGAGACTGCACCCTCAAACTTTAGCAGTAGTCCAAACACGCCTGGACGCTCTGGGTTTAGAGGTCGATGTGGTGCCTGATGTTCGACAAGTGGACTTCGCTCAGAGAGACATATCTGCGGTGTTACTACAGTGCCCAGATACCAGGGGCTTGGTTTATGACTATTCTGGGCTTGCAGCTGCTGCACATGAACATGGCGTGAGTTTTCGATAATATACATTTATGTTGTTTTGTTATATGCTGCGCCTTTTGTTGGTTTTAGAACACATTCTGTGTTTGTTAAAGTTTCAGGAAAATCGTCTAAGGCTACAATATTTTGTAAATATGTGAGCACCAGCACCACCACTAGCCTTCAGAATTAATTCTATTTTCTTGTTAACATTCAAAAGTTGAAATAAATTATTTGACTTTGACGAAAATGACCACTTTGATAAATTCTAATTATCTGTTCACAGACCTTAGTGGTAGTGGCTACCGACTTACTGGCCCTTGCTCTTCTGCGACCACCAGCAGAATGTGGAGCTGCTCTTGCAGTAGGAACTTCACAACGTTTGGGAGTACCTCTAGGTTACGGAGGACCTCATGCAGGTTTTTTTGCCGCTGAACATCAGCTGGTGCGCCTTATGCCTGGTCGTATGGTTGGTGTTACAAGAGATGCTACGGGGAGAGATGCTTACAGGTACAGTCAAACTCAAAAGATAGTAGAAATCCAAAGGGAATATTTTACAATATTTTGTACGCTCTGTAATCAACCGTAATTTCCTTAGTTTTAGATAGTTGACGCCACATTATTAATCATGAATATTCACATACGTAGGTTAGCACTTCAGACCAGAGAGCAGCATATACGAAGAGACAAAGCGACGTCCAACATTTGTACAGCACAAGCGCTGTTGGCCAATATGTCTGCTATGTACGCAGTCTACCATGGCCCTCAAGGTCTGAGGGACATTGCCAACAGAGTCCACAATGCCACACTTGTACTTGATCATGGTATGGAAGCTAAACACACATGTTTATAGCCAAACCTTGGCAGGAAATTTTCAATCAATGCTCAAGTCATTTCATTCTGATATTTGCCAATAGCTATCAGTAATAACAAATATTTGAATGCAAAGTTTTGCTTTTTCACATAAGCAAACAGCTGAGTGATGCTAAGGGAGGAATTATACATTACTTGTGATATTTCAGGATTAAGGCAACGTGGACACAAACAATCCAACGAGGTATATTTCGACACACTCCACGTAGTTCCCCTTTCTGAACATGACGCTACTGAGATCAAAGCTCGCGCACAGCAAAAGCAGATTAACCTGAGGTACTTCGATGACGGGGCTGTAGGAGTAGCCTTAGACGAGACCACGACCATGGAGGATGTTAATGACCTACTGTGGATATTTGATTGCAAGCCTGTTGAAGAGGTAAAATATACCTACTTGTTTACTTTATACAGGGTTATTGGAAAAACACCAACAACCTCTTACGAGTAAGAAGTCCATTGTACTCGTCATTATGAACAAATTTTACTATGATACCAAACCTGAAATCGCGAAAAAAAAAAACAGCTGTTCCTTACATTTTGACGAGTTAACCGAACATAAATGTAGGGAACAGCTGATTTTTTTTTTAGATTTAAGGTTTGCTCCTATAGTAAAAGTTGTTCATAATGACGAGTACAATTACCTCTTAAGAGGTTGTTGGTGTTTTTCCAATAACTCTGTATATGTACAGGGTTACTTGTAATTTGACGTATACCTTCCAGCCCCAGCAGTCTCGACATTCATAGCGATCGCTTTACGACCGAATTCGGTCGCAAAGTCCCGAATTGACAGGTGAAATGTGGAGTGACAGAACTTTGCGACCGAATTCGGTCGTAAAGCGATCGCTATGAATGTCGAGACTGCAGGAGCAGGACGTGATAGGGTACCCATTTGCAAAAATTACGCACCGCATAAAGCCTAGGCGATAATTCACTGAATAAGAGAAAACCCGGGCCAACATTTTAGTATTTTGGAAAAATTCCCAGAATTCGTCACGAAAAATGATTTTTCTCTAAACTCTGAAATTGAATGTCCTTCATTTCCATTTCATTGTTTGGTACCTTGGATACTTTAAATAAACCTTTAGATGCAACCAAATTTTCTAAAACATCAAAAAGTTAAAGGAAGAATTGTATTAACCATTTAAAAAAATCATCTACGTACAGACGCCAGCACATCAAGCTACTACAATCTGTCAAATTTCTTTAATAGATTTTCAACTTTATTTCTGAAGCGTTCTGAAGGTTCAAGGTTGATTGGAAAATTTGACACTTTCGGGTAGCTTGACCTGCTGGCGTCTGTACATGAACTTTGACACCAGTATCTCAAAATTTTACTATGTCCAATTACAAGGTCATCTTTTTTTAATCAACTACATAACTAACGAGATAATATATGAATTTAGGTCGTATTACAGAACCTCACTCAATACTGTTAAGTTCAGAGCCATTTGATTGGTTGAGACTAGTTCTAAGTAATGCTTGAGCTTGAGTAAGGTTCTGTAATACGGGACTAGTGGTGCCGATGAAACAGTTGATTATGCTGGCAAAGGCCGAATTAGAAAATTGTTAAAAAAAATTAAGTTATTTGATAATCGAATTATTTGACTGGTTTATAATTATCTTTTTACATTATCACTACCCAGCAATCCTTCCGACAGGTCGCCGCGACCAGGTCGCGTATTATTCGCAGTCGATGAGCTAATCACTGATCACTTGTCGCTTAGTTCGCGTGTTTTTAAACTACTGCGCACATACAATCTATTTTGGAACAAACTTTAGTTTTTTAGGATTTTGATATTATTATATTATTATTTTGATCTCTTATTAATATTTTATATTTTAGTCATTAGCCTGCAAGGTATACTCTTCACATCTTATTTTTGTTGTTCTTCTTTTCGTGTCGATGGTACTGTTCCTCGATATTTTATATTGTTTGAGCCCAGTAGGTGGCCACGATGATTGCGGCATCAGTGGCATTCATTAAGTCATACATTTTTTGTTGTCTAAGAGAAAGGTCATCGGGATCGGTGATTGTTGTTAATAGTAGGAGTTCGCTGCTACCAACTTTGTGCCTATAACAACTATTTACGACATCCAGTAGTAATGCTCCTACCCACCAATCAATTAACTCAAATCACAGGTGGACCTTGACCTCTCCCGAACTACTTGCATGACAGAAAATGATGTGCTGCCCAAGCCCTTTAATATTTTATGAACGTGGTTGCTGTTGGTTACTTAGAGCATCTTAACTCGTCTGTTACTGCCCGTGCACGTTTTAATAAAAAGTTATCTTTGAAAATGGTTACTCATTCAACTTTTAACTGTTTGAGGTTTTAGAAAATTTGGTTACCTACTTCGTAAGGTTTGCTAAAGTATTAGGTACCCAACGGAATAGCAATAAAGACCATTCAATTTGAGAGTTTAGAGAAAAGAGATATTTAGTGATGAATTCTGGGAAATTATCCCATGAATCTTCGCCGAGGTTTTATGGGGTAATTGTTGCAACTAGGTTACACAAGTCAATCTGTTTATATAGTTGACTCTGACTGAAACTAAGAGATCCCGATGGGTTCTATTATAAACTACTTACTACGAAGCTCATGGTTACCTACACTAAGTTCATAGGCTCCAACCCAACGTTATGCTGTTTAGACATAAAGTTAGGCATGACGGCTTCGAACACTACGCATTCATATGTGCTACTAGAATTCGTCTTTGGCCTGAGATGATCGCCAGTTTGGTTGAATATTCCAGTGCAAAACTTTTAAAATACTATTTTGATATTTTCCAGGTGACAAAAACTGGAGACGTGAGAGCCCGCAGTGTACAGCAAGGTCCATTCAGGAGGACATCTCCATTCCTTACACATCCTGTATTCAATATGCACCACTCCGAAACGAGGATAGTTCGCTATATGAAGCGCCTAGAGAACAAAGATGTGTCGCTCGTACATTCTATGATACCTTTGGTTAGTTCATTTGAATATTATTTTGACTACCTGCTGTATGGATAATAATGTGGCTAACTTTAAATATAAATATCTTTATCTGCTGACCTTTACTATTATACCAAAAACATGGATCACGTATTACTAAGATAAGAAGAAAACGTGGACAGTTCGGGGGGTCTTTATCATCAGGTTATTTGCACGTGCTTTATCTTGTTACGTCAGGGCTCATGTACCTACGTAGCGTCGTTTACCTAAGCCAGTCATTTATAGATAAAGTAAAAGGACTTTTTTCTGGAAATCCTCTTGAACAGAATACTATCTAAAAGAACATGAATTTAATATCCCTCTAAACGTTAACGAAGCTACGTTTCTCGGAATTTCACCGAGCTGTAATTTAATTTGTTGAACTCAACACTATCTAGCGATTATTTATATTACTATCTAGACATTCTTCAAAGTATTTTTGTTCTTATCTCAGCTACTCAACAATAGATGTCACTGCAAGCATATTCTGATTAGATGGTCTATTCACTAATAGATGGCTCCTTACAACTCGTAAGTCGACCGTTGCCACTGGGCCACCGCTGCTCTCAGTTGTGTTTATCATCAGGTTATTTGCACGTGATTGTCTTTTTATTAACAAATGACTGTTGTTTACTTCAGGGCTCTTGTACGATGAAGCTGAACTCAACCACCGAGATGATGCCGTGTTCGTTCAAACACTTCACTGACATCCACCCATTTGCGCCACTAGACCAGTGCAAGGGATACCACCAGCTGTTTGAAGAGTTAGCTAACGATTTGTGCGCAGTTACAGGATACGATCGTGTGTCTTTCCAGCCTAACAGGCGAGTCGATGTTCAATAAGGAGATATAGCTAACATTAAAAATAGCTACCTTAATAATCATTATATGTATGTAGTGATTGCCCAAACTTTAAGAACAAAGTGTCCCAAGCAGCGTGTCGATCTTATAGTTCTTTCTCAGAAAAGGTCTTTATCTTCCATTAGATTACTAATAACAGGCCAGTATTCATTTGACCTGAACTATTCTTACAGCGGTGCCCAAGGTGAGTACGCTGGTCTACGTACAATAAAGCGCTACCACGAGTTCCGCGGCGACACTAAGCGTAACATCTGCCTGATCCCGGTGAGCGCGCACGGCACCAACCCAGCGTCCGCGCATATGGCTGGTATGCTTGTCTGCGCCATTCGAGTTACGCCCTCTGGTGATATAGATATGGCGCATCTTAAAGAAAAGGTAATAACTAGGTTTCTATAAGTCGAGACTGTGACTCTTGGTATAAGCATCATCATTAAATAAGTTTGTATACTTATTTCTTAAAAGCCATTATTTTCAAGAGAACTCAAATTGTCAGTAATAAATAAAAATAATCTTTTGAGACATAACAACCTTGGTGAAAGTCAAGACAAAATCCACACATTGACATCTCGTTGCTACGCCGCGTAGACGCATCGTAGCTGCCGTATGGATGCAGCTTTAGTTAATCGAACTTTTCGCACATAGCAATAACTGGGTATACATTAATGTTCAACCAACGTTATTAATCTTGAATCATTTTTTTTTTTCATTTTTCGTTTTTCATCTTGTTATCATTTGAATATTTATGTATATGAGAACGTATAGAGCGACATTGTCGATCTACGACAAAGCTCTTTAAATAAAGATTTAAAAAAAAATCATTTGAAAAATTACCACAAGTTTCACCATCTATAATTAGTAAAGACATTATTATATTTCAGGTGGAGGAGCACAGCGACAAAATATCCTGTCTTATGTTGACGTACCCGAGTACGTTCGGCGTGTTCGAGGAGCGTGCCGCGGACGTGTGCTCGTTGGTGCACAAGCATGGCGGACAAGTGTACTTGGACGGCGCCAATATGAACGCGCAGGTTAGTCGGATTTTAATAAAACTTTTTTCAGTTAACTTTTGTTGCATATTAAATTCCACAAAACGAAGCTTATGTTATTTACTCATTGCTTACGCCTAAATTGGCTGTTTAAGGAAATGTTAGGTTTCTGTGTATTGAATTGAAAATAATATTTTGGCGTACATTCGAGATTCATAGAATTGTAACTGAATAGCTGGGCCCCGCGGTTTCACCCGCACAAGTTTCGATCCCGTGGGAATATCGGGATAAAAAGTATTCTATGTATTAATCCTGGTTATAAAATATTTGTGTGTCATATTTCATCCAAATCCGTTCAGTAGTTTTTGCGTGAAATAGTAACAAACATCCATCCATCCATCCAAATCCATACAACTTTTCACGTTTATAATATTGGTAGGACGTGCGGTAGGTCCGGAATCAGGCAGTAGAAAACAAAATGATTGGTAACTTTGTAACTACACTAATTTTGAATACCTTTTACTATTTTTCATACAAAAACTACATCAAAAACATGATAACATCTTGATAAAAATCATCCGCATTTATAATTGTGTTGATGAACTACTTATTTAAATTACAACTAGGTAGGTACTAAATTAAAAGACTAACTAACTCTCGACGAATAATATCGTGGATGCTGGCGTCCCGTGCTATGCGACCTGTGCTCCTGCAGCAGGACAGGCAATACCTAATTATATTAAAAAAGAAAATATTTGTTATTTTAGGTGGGTCTTTGCCGTCCCGGAGACTACGGCAGTGATGTATCACATTTGAACTTACACAAAACGTTCTGCATCCCTCATGGTGGAGGAGGTCCGGGCATGGGGCCAATTGGAGTGTAAGCATTTTCGAAATCACATAGATATGTTTAAAAAAAAATGTTTTTCTTCTAAGGCCGCATCCTAATCAAAAGCGATCGTCGCCCTTTTTTATATGAATGGAATACTAGCGTGATCAAGCAAGTCGCGGATGTACGTCATTAACAAATACAAACGATCGCTTTTGGTTAGGACGACCGGTTATTCTTTGAATATACATAAGAATTTTCACCGACTTGTGACTGTTTCGATTCTTGTGCGTCTCAATAATTGCCAGATTCTTTAAATGTGATGATGATGATATTTTTCCCCTTTAGCAAAGCTCACCTGGCGCCGTTCTTGCCGTCACATCCAGTAATCGATCCGTTAGCAGATTTGGGTGATGCGGCGCATAGTTTCGGCTCGGTGAGCGCTGCACCGTTCGGGTCATCAGCTATCCTACCCATTTCTTGGGCTTACATCAAAGTAAGTGCAAATTACTGTTTTGTATGGAAGACTTTTATCTTTATTGTTTTGATGTGAAAACTTTTACTTATGCAAACAAACTAGACAAAATATGAAAACTTTCTTATTATATTCTAGATGATGGGTCCCAAAGGATTGAGACGTGCGACACAGGTGGCTATTCTGAACGCTAACTACATGTCTAAAAGACTTGAAGGTCATTATAAAACTTTATACAAGGGCGAGAGAGGACTTGTTGCACACGAATTTATTATTGACGTCAGAGACTTGAAGAAGACTGCCAACATAGAGCCTGGAGATATTGCTAAAAGACTGATGGACTTTGGTAAGTTCGAAATGTATAACTAAACAACCTGTTGATGGTGCCAAATCTTAAATAAACGTTCAATCGTCTATCTAATCAAAATCATAACATTAACCCATTAAAGAATGGCGTTTTTTGAAGTTTCCATTTTCCTAAATCAGAATTTAATTTATAATACGGAAAATAAGACTAAAAGTTAATCATTTTATGTTGCAGGTTTCCATGCTCCCACGATGTCATGGCCAGTAGCCGGTACTCTGATGATAGAACCCACCGAGTCTGAAGATCTTCAGGAGATGGAGCGTTTCTGTGAAGCTCTCATCGCGATCAGGAAGGAAATTAAAGACATCGAAGATGGAACCATGGACAAGCGGCTAAATCCTTTGAAGGTCTTGTCACTGTTTTCATAACTATCGTTTTTTGTTTCTAGTGAGGAAAGACCCTTGAATGTACCATTTACCATGTACCATTGTGTGTAACATTTTGAGTTCTTTTCAGATGGCCCCACATACGCAAGAGGAAGTAATCTCTGAAGATTGGAGCCGCCCCTACAGTCGAGAACAAGCCGCTTTCCCTGCTGTGAGTATTAATTATTATTAGTTTATCAGCCATCTTGTTACCATAACACAAGCATTAGGTTGCTTAGCTTGGGACTAGATGGCGCTGTGTAAAATGTCCAGGGATATTATTATTATTATTATTAAGCTTTCATGAAGGTTATGGTTTTATTTATAATCGTTTTAAATTTTTAACAAGTGTTACATATAAGAATTTTTATTTCAGCCGTTCGTAAAAGGAGAGACGAAAATCTGGCCAACAGTCGGTCGTATCGATGACATGTACGGAGACAAACATCTTGTTTGTACTTGTCCACCGGTGCTCGACGATTTCTAAGTTATTAAAAAGATGTATTTAATTTAAGCGATGAAATTAAATCAAAATGTTATGTTATTAAGATCCTCATCTCCCTCTGTTTTGTATTATTATTGTGTAATGTAGGGTTGTGACAATGAATAATAATAAACAAGTTGACCATCTGTCGCATTATGTATATTTTCTCATTACTGTTGTAGAATAAAATATTGTCTTCTAACAACATAATCTTCTTCATTTTGCATACCTATTAATCTATAGCAGTACAAATAAGTAATTGCCGTAAATTATATTGACTTCAAACAGTAATCTATCTACCTTATTATTGTACAAATATTTTAATATTGCGAAGGATTATTATTTATTTATTACGCATAACATTTAAATTGGATTCAAGGCAACGTGTTTGTTTTGTTACTAGCTCAAATAACTATCTGAAATACCAAAGGCTTCACATTACATAACAATATTATTAATTTGTAAACTTCCCGCGTGCATTTTATATTTAGTGAAACATTCTGTATTTCAAATGTAGTATAATATTTCTAAACTGTAATATTAATAGAGCAAACATTTTCAGCTTCAAAGCTTTAACTAAAAACAAAAAGTTAAACAAGTATGTAAACTGGTAGCAGACAAGATTCAAATTCAAAAATAGACTAGTAACATAATTAAGTAAAACATAAAACTAGACTCAAACAATAAAATTCAAAAAATCTGTGTTGACGTTATCTAGATTTTTATTAAAGCAGAAAATATCACTAAAAAAACATTTTCACATAATAAAACTGATCTTGAATGTTCAAGACAAAACAACCTTAGAAATAGTGTCTTTAACTATGGGTAACTTATTTAATTATTCTTATTTTGGTGGGGAACTGATCACATCTTTTGGGTACATACCCAATCTCACTCCTAACTCTTTAGGCATGCGGAGCGCAGGGCGCGTGGGAAAGGGATGGTACGAGCCTGTCGACGGACTGCGGGGGTAAGATAGTGACGACAACGTGTCCGTCTCGATGAGCGAAGTGATAGCACTGCAAGTATCGTCTGACTCTACTTTTGTCCTATCACTCTTTTCTGTGTAGTCTTTAGGAATAGTGGGAGTTTCTCTGTTGGGAAATATCTTAGGCGATATTGGAGTAGACACTTGATCTAACGACGTGATCTGACACAGAGTATCGCTAGAGTTGGTCTTCGCTCCGGTCGGCGAGTCGTCCTCCGCTGATGCTTCGTACGTGAAACTAATAGAGGAAGTCACAACATGAGCAAAGTCACTAACTTGGCTGTTATCAGTCTTAGATACATTTTCGCAAACTTTCGGTCCTTGGTTAACCGTTTTGCTACAAATATCACTTGCTTTAGACAACACAAAGTCGTTATACTTGCTTGAAAAGGGGTAATTATAGTCTTCGGATGTGAAACGTTTTTCATATGTCGAGGTATCTTTTTGTTCCGAAGACGGTAAAGTAACAGACGGTTTGGACTCGCCTGAAAAAGAATGTCGAGTCCAATCCGATGCCGTTGCAGGTTTGAGTTCTTTGTTTGACAAGTCACCGTAACTTGATAGATCACGGGTTTTTTTTTGGTAATCCAAATCAAAATTATCAGTTTTCTTTATAAAACTTTTGTGATCACATTTTGCTAAAAACCCTTTATTTTCCCATCCATATATATCGGTTTTATTAGCTAAACACTCACTACTTGGACTTTTTGTGTTTTTAATAGAAAATTCCTCTTCTCTGGTGGTTGAATTTCGAACTTCCAAGGAAAAAGGGTCATCAATAGAAATAGGTCGTATTCGTACGAAATCATTATTTTCATTTGTTCCTGCATTGACATTTCTTTTCCTATAGCCTATTAACGAATCAGAGGTAGATTCTTTCAGTAAAGGCGATTCAATTAATTTACTCTCAACGGTTTTTTCAGGAACCGTTTTGGAGTAAATATTTCGTTGTTTTTCGAGCACATTTTCGTCATTTTTCGTGACCTGATATTTAATAGGACTCTTTATTTCAGTAATATTTTGTTTCGTCAAGATCCTACTCAAAATTTTTGAATTTTCTTGAATAATTTGTAAAGCTCTTTCACTATTTTTTCGTCCGGTTTGTAAAATGTAATCTTTTGGAGAAAATATATCTTTTTGTTCTTTGCTTTTTTCCGGCGTCTCCTGTTTTTGAATAGAATAAAAATCTGTGCTTTCTTTGTAGTCATCGATAATTTTCTTTGCAAAACTATGGCTTTGTGGCAATGATGATGCTCTCTCTACTTCTTCCTTGATAAGTTTATCATTGTGGTTACTTTGCAATGTCAATGAGTCCGGTTTTTTTGGCAGCCGTGAGAGTCTTTTGGTGGCACGCCGATTTGGAATATCTGCACTATTGGGATCTGTTACACGTGCACCAAAGAACTCTGGACTATGTTCAAAGTACTTATCAATTTTTAAAGGTATCGGTGGTTCGTCTTCACTTACTATAATACTTTCAGCACCAGGACTTCCCGGTGGACTTTCAAAGTCAGATACATTTTTATCAGATAAATCTATGTCAGGCACAAAATTTGGATACATCGTGAAGCTATCAATGATGTCTGGGGGTCTAGATATAGACTCATTTACAGTGGGTCGTTTAAAGTTAGTTTCAAAATCATACTCGTACGGGGATTTATGACCTATGCCACAATTACAGGGCGATAAGTCAATAGGACTGAGTTCAGTAAAAATATTTGGTGATTTTGTAAAACTTGTAGGCCTTATTATTTCTCTGCTTGTAGAGTTTTCTTCATATTTTGTTCTGTTGAGTCTTTGCAATACTTCATTTCTGTCTGAAGTTATGCGTGGAGAGCAAGGCGATATATTAGTAGGATTAAAAACAGCGATCTGATTAGTAAGATTCAGACTGTCTTTCAATTTACTCTCAAAGCCATCAATGTAAGTTCGTAGCGGTTCCCCTGCTGCAGAATCTAAATAGTCTGAAATACTTTTGATAGGTTTATCAATCAAGTTTATTTCTGTTTCCTTTTCAGGAGTTCGTATTTTAATAGTTTCTTTTTTGGTTTGCGAATGGCTAATTTTGGTTTGTTTCAGAGATGGGGAAGAGGTAATCTTCTTATTCTTAATATTCAAGTTATGCTTTTCTTTCTCATCTTCTGGAATTTCTGGCTCAGATTCACTACCTCGTTCATTTTCATCACAAAGACTTGTATCTGTACTTGAAGCACTGTGTGATGAGTAAGAAGATGTGTCACTTGAGCTACGAGATCTCACTGTAGCAATCATTCTATTAGCTTCGATTTCAGAAACTATGATACCGTCGCCAGCCTCATCTAAGTCAATGGACGCTTTTCTTTCCTTTTGTTTGGTTTTATCCTTCTTAATATCTTTCCATTTAACTGAATTTCGCCTGCTTAGTGTTTTACGACTTTTTTCTTCGTTCCAACTGATGGTTTCACTGGATGGCCCACGTGAACGGTGCTCTATTTTATCTACTGTTGACGTTTGCCGTGAGGGTGGCACCGCTCCAGGAGGTGGACCAAGTCTTCGTCCTCTAGAACTTACCAATGCACTTTTGCCCAAGAGTAGATTGTTTACCGTAAGTGATGTTGGAGAGGTAGGTACGCCCACTGAAAATAAACATACCGTTTATTTTCAATAGTTTCAATCATGTAGAAAGAGTACTAAAAGTTCATATAAAGTGACCAGAATGAGTGTTTGTGTTTTATACCTGCAGCATGGCGAGCACAAGCCGCAGCTAAAATTACATGTGCTTGTCTCTGCCTTTCTCGAAGGCGAGCATATTGACGTTTCAAGGCCCCAATGTCTAAAGAAAGTCTGTCCCCTGCCGCCAAACGGTCTTCACGCCGAGGAACGAACTAAAACAAGTCACCGTATTTTAAATATCCATGATGGTACATCTTACACGATTAATTCCTATTTAAATATTGGTAAAATTACCGTAGCTAAAGCCATTTTATTGCCATCATCACTGGAATCTCCTTCATCTTCTGAATAAAACAGTCGAAGTCCGCGTTTTGTCATTGACTGCATCTGAAATTTAGCCTTTGGATAGATTCTTATAGCTCCTCGACTGTAAATTGTAGCAACTGTAGATTTACAACTTAAAATCATATCATAGAATTAATCGTACGTACGGCAGAGTGTAAAGGCGGGTGATAAATGGGGGCTGAAGTGGGTGGTGCTGGTGGTGCCACGCGGTATCTGTGCAGGCTGCGCAGTCGAGGTAACTCAGGCGCAGAGCCGAAAGCCACTACCCTCGCCACGAGAGAGTCACCTGCCTCCCATACGGCGCCGGCTCCTCCACCCATGCAGCTGTAGAACTCGTCTGCTGAACGGGCCGATAGAATACGACTGAAAAGAAAAACTTAATTTAAGACTGTTTTGATGGTTGTCGAAATACATGCTCTATGCTAGTGCATGGAGGAAATTTTAGTATCATGTTCCTTTAGAATGAAAGTTTAACACTTTGCGGGACACTAAACGAAATAAGAATAAAACTTCTATTGTGTCTCGTTCAGTGACCCTCAACCGATTAATTTAAAGTACTAAAATATACAATTCAATAATTAAAACAATAAATACATAGTTTGAATATATTACAGAACTAGAGGTAGGCAAAAAATATTTCCAGAGTGAACCAAAATATTTGTAAAATATTTCTTGCCGCTTGGTGCGCAAATTTCTAATTATCTATCCTTTGACTAAAACAAGAATCCACAATATAAACTTTTGTAGCTTATCGGTCACATTCGGATATAGATAACATTGATATCAGGAAAGTGGGGGTGGTCTCCTATGCGATTATGCGTTTCATATCAGTTACACCCATGCCATAAAGCGTTGCATATATTATCTTTATTTATACTTGCAGTTTTCATGAAGCTTAGGCCCTTTGTACACGGCACGGTTTCTTTACGGTACGGCGTATAAACCGAGCCGTAGAAAAAACGAGTCCGTCAACAAGCTTACATAGAGATCCAGACAACACTGACGACCGTGCCTACACACGGCGAATAAACCGTAGTTTTTCACGGCAAGAAAAACGTGTGTGTACAAAGGGGCTTCGGTTTACTTTCGTGGTATTTACTAGTAAATAATTATATATTTCTTTTCTTTTTTTGCGAACTAAACATAGAAATGCGTTATTGTTTACTCGGTTTCCACGGCATGGAAAAAGCATTTCTTCCTACTAACCTTGATAGCTCTCTAATCTGGAGCGTTATAACCTTCATGTGTGTTGAAATACAATATACTTAAATGTAAAAGAGGAACGCATATCAATTCGGGATTCCCGGGATGCTGATGTCATACACTCAAATATCAAGTAGAATTTTCCTCATACTTTACAGTCAGATCTATATAATCTTAATCAGACGGATTAAGAAAGGCTATAATGAAAGGCATAAATGAGTAATGTATAGTCTGTACATTTTAGGTATTTAATATGAAAGGGCTGCTTGAAGCCAAAATAGCAACAAGAAATAGTTAACAATAATTGTAATAATCTGATGTTTTTTAAACTTACTCTTGGAGCATATCCCATATAGCCAGCGCAGTTAGAAGTAGCACTTCATTGCCATCCAGAAGGACAAGGTCCCATATCCTTAAAAGAAACTCCCTCGGTAACCACGTTGCGTACAATGTGAGGAACCACTGCATAGTAAACACATCTGGTAAAGGAGGTTCCACACCTCCACCTTAAATAAAAATAAACGCTTAAAGTTTCACAATGCATCATATAATTTTTACATTATTTTTACTGCCGATATTTTCAGCGTTCTGTCGTATTGAAATAGCTTCTTTTAGTTTTTATTTCTTTAGTTGTTTACGCTTTGTGTGTCTGCAGGATCAGTGTTAAAAATAAAACTATATATATTGAAAACGTTGTTACCATCAGATACCCTTTGTAAGTGATCCATGTGCTGGGCTAGGCGGGGAAGGCGTATCCGAAGGAGGTCTCTAAACGCTGCCATGTCTGCTGATAAGCCGCGAAGGTCGTCTGCGAAGTAGCCCTCAGGTAGAACGGCCTCTACTAGGTATATCATTACCTACAGATCAATATTATGAAGATTAGAACAAAAACAATACCTAACTGATTAATTATGCAAAAGCACTTCTTCAATATGATTTTCTCTGTAATTCCTCATAGAAAAGTCATGGCATATTTAGTTCTCGGATCGTATCTAGGGACTTTGGTATCTAGGTCACTCTAGTTCACTTTAGTACTGTAATAATATTTACCTTCAGTGAATCCGATTCAGATTTGTCCATAACTTCTAGTATTATGGCAGCTAACATATTAAAACCTTGGCAGTAACCGACGTCTTTGTTCCATCTAAAATTATACAATTTCTGCTTATCAATTCCATATGTATACACAGCTTTATCATCTCCCCTAAACTAGATCATATTTATCATCTGCTTTTTACAAACGTATTAAAGATGTTTTATCCTTATAAACATATATTATATAAGAGATAAAAACAATTATAATTTATAATACCTTGCGTAAGCCAACAGCACTCTTCGAAGCATCGCCTGATTTTCTCGCCCTTCTGCCCCGCAGAACAGAGAGCACCCGGTACGGTGCAAATCCTTGGAAAATATTAAGCTTCAGTGAGAAAAATAAATCACCAATCTCTTTTAATATCGCGAAGAATATCTTGTTTCTAACTACAGTAGTATTTTCTAACAAGGCACTCGCCCTCCAACAACCTTCACAAAACCTCTACATTCACATTTCTTTCAAAGACTAGACAGACCTCCAATTTGTTTGATCATATGAGAAATTTACGTCTAGTATTTGCATATTAGATGCCTACTTACACAAAATATGTATTCGGAGGTAATGTTGGTTGTGCGGGCGTTGTCTGCGGTGCTATACTTTGATCAAGGAGTTCGATTTCTTTTTCCAGATCCATATACGCATTTGCGATTGACACCGTGGATAGCGCAACACCACATGAAATCTAGATTTTAATGGCTGCTCACTTTCAGTATTTGCGCGCCAAGCTCGGCGTCATCGGGTTGTGCGGTGCCGCGGAAACAGCCGCGCTCCGCTGACGGCCAGTCGATGCTCCTCGCTGTCAGGTGACGCTCCGCCAGTGTCAGCCATAGCTGGGATTAGAATTAAGTTTTATTCCTGCATGCTTCCCGCATCTAGTGGATTCCCGCGATCTTCACCAGATGGTCGGCTTACCTTTAGGCGGGCTCAACGATATAATATTTTATATTACAAACAAAGTGGTACTTCTACAAACAATATAGCAGACATCATGCCAGCTGTAAACAACAACAGCCAAGAACTTATTATGTAACGAGAGTAACTCTAGAAACGAATTTAGTTATCCCTTGGAAAGAAGTGGGCGTTAGAATCTGTATAATAATTTAAGAGTGATTGGCGGCATTGTTTGTTGTGGTACGCCTTCTAATTGGCTTGAGTAAAATCTTTACAAAATAAAGACAAACTAGCATGGCAGCCATTCCAAATCTAAGTGAACAGGGCACAAACCACAGAACCGAAATCACCCGAGATAAATCTTATACTGACAACTAGTATTATACCATAAATTAGAGTGGAAATGACCGCAGTATTCTCACTTTGTTCGATCGTAATTGTGTGGAGTCGTGGATGAAAGCCACAATGGACTTCATCGCGAGTTTTTATGGACCGACTGTTATGTTACAAAGAACGCATAGATTGCTATCTTTTAACTAAGTCTGAACAACCACATCGAGGCAATCATTGATTTGTTGCTATTCACAAATTAACTATGTATATCAATTTACCTACTTCAGTAAGTAAATTGATATACAAAGTCAAGGAACCGTGATCTTGAAAGGTAAGATGTAAATACGCATGACGTCAAAAGAAACATATTTACGTAACGTACGCGAGTGTGTTCTTCGAAATTTCGTAACTACGACTTCGTGGAAGTAAATAGTCAAGGATATTTGGATATGTGTTCCCGATATATTATGATAACTTCGTTACAGTACGAGGAGACGAAGTTTATAAACGAACCTATGTATTGACTATTTGGATTCTTTGAGATTTCTCACGTATTTTCCGTATTCTTTAGGTAGGCCATCTATAAGTAGTTCTATCAAAAAGTCACAAATCATATGTGTTACTCGCTTAGGATTAAATGTGGTGAAAATGGTTGTGCTTTCAGTAGGTTGCTAGATCGATAAGCGGTGACCGAAGCTATTTTTATTAAAAATCTATACTCCGTACAAAACCGCTAAGAATACGGAGGATATTTTATTGAACTGGTGGCTAATGGGCGGGAAAGATACCGAGATGTGCGGAGTTATGGGATATTGAAGTTAGTTGAAAAAGGTCTTGAGGCGTTTAAAGAGACGCAATCTCAGACATGATATATAGGTATACCTACTAATGAGCTTTTATATCACAGTCCACTTTACAAATAAGTAAGTAACTGTATTCTATTTGGGCGGATCATCATCCTCCTTGCCTTTTCCCAACTGTGTTGGGGTCTGCTTCCAGTTTAATTGGATGAAGCTGAGAAGCAGTATTTTTTACATGGAGCGTGCCTATTTAAATTGCCATTTTGACGAATAACTGGACATAACAGTAAAGTTCAATATAACAACTTCGTAGGTAATTCAATGCCGAGTGCCAAACAGTGTTTGGCACGTTATCTTAGTAGTATAAGTAGATAGGTAGATACAACATTAATTCAGTGCAACAACAAAAAACACACCACACAAAAACACACACACAGTTAAGGCTGAGAGTAAAGCCCTTTAATTTTTGAGCGGGTTGTTTGTTGATAAATAGGCGCTGAGTTACCTTTCTGCGGAAGTGTTGAGGCACGCCGGCGGGCAGGCGCGCGACCAGGCGCATCGCATGGAGCCACTCTGCGTAGCCGCCCTCGCCGGGCCCTTCGCCTCCGCCCGGCGTCACGCCAAAACGAGCACCACTTTCGCCCGCTACACATCAAAAGCTACCTTTAATGAGCTCCATTATCAAGCAGGCCTATTGCAGGACACAGCACCACTTTCTCCCGCTACACATCAAAAGCCGCCTTAAATGAGCTCCATTATCAAGCAGGCCTATTGCAGGACTGCAGCACACAGCACCACTTTCTCCCGCTACACATCAAACGCTGCCTTTAATCAAGCTTATTATCAAGCTCGAGGGAGCCCTGTGTAGTGTGATAGGCCTACAAAGGCAGTACATAGGGCTCCCTCGAGCTTAATGGGTCCTTCGATTATGTATGTCGCACGAAATATTTATTTAAAAACCAATCCCGTTTTCTTGAAGTATCAGAGAAAATGAAACAAGTATTTATAGAAGACCACACTAACATCAACGAATGAATAAAAAAGTGTATGCTTTATTAACAATAAAACTATTCATATAAGTTAACTTTATAACCTAAAAAATCATATTTTTTTTTAAATAATATATGTATTTTTTTAATTATTCATGAATTCAATAGTATGAAAATTAATCAACATTACTTTATATTCGTGTTTTTGACGCTACGCAACTTTATATTACTCCGGATAGAACACTTCGTAAATACCTAGTAGTCTATAGAAATACCTATATTTGGTTAACAATGATGCCATAACTCCTTGAGTACCTATAGGTTAGTTTTGTGTGACTACTGTGCATAACATTACTTAACTATCTACGGAAAACTGTTCCGATAACCGCGTTATTGTTTTCATGGAAACCGACACATGCACAATCAGGATTATTTCATAAGGGCCGCCGATGACGGAACTACACTTCACATTTACATAATAAAGTAATTTAGTTCAGACAATGAAGAAGGAGCGTCTAGCGCTAGGACTATGATAAATAATATCGAAGTAACCAAATAATGAAATAACATTAACGTAAAATTTTACATTTAACCGTAGGAACGGATCGTCAATCATTGACATATAACAAAGATCACGTTTAACGGAGAACTTCAAAGGTTTCCTAAGGATAATTTCTTGATCAGCGCATACATTTGAAATACTCGTAAATGAATCGACGTACCTGAGCCGGCCTTCGATGCACCTGCCAAGCTCCTCAGGGAGTTTAGGAGTGCACTCATCTGTCTTGTAAGTGGCACGCATTTGACAATAAACGCATATCTTTACAACTGCACTAAGCACTAAGTTAACGACCTGACGGCTTAAGTCTATGCAGTGGCACTGCAGGCGGATACGGACTCGACATCCTGGGGCTAAGAATCAACTTTACCAGCTACTTTAGGGTTAGACACCGATGATTTATAACAGAATTGTGAAAAATTATGAGCCATATCTCGAGAGCATTTGAGACTGCGTAGTCGACCAGCTGATGTGATGTTTACTGGGAAAGTCGTGAAACGAAGCGGCGAGGCTTCCAACCTCCTACCACAATACTGAATCAGTCTTCAGATTACGGTAGTACAAACTGCTTGTATGCTCAGAGGGAAAATACACTCTTGTCATGTTGTTTAGTGACAGTGTTTCGTGGTACACGCCAGGGAGCATGCGCAATCGGACCCCGGACAGTTGTCTGTGTGCGTTATGTATCGATTGAGCGCCGCTGTGTACGTCAGTTTCGGAAAAAGATAGACGGGAAAAGCATCCCTTAACCAGTAGAGTTAGCTTTGATATGCGTAAATCTATTTTAAGCTTCCATGAATGAAACTATCGCGATATTGGCTATCCATGAATAAAGTTCATAAATGTTTCATTGGAAATTGTAATCTAGAAACGATTCATTGTTAAACCATTGAAGTTGTATGAAGAGCTTTTGGTAACGCATCGCTGTGGTTATGATACAATTTGCTAATGAAAATGCACGAGCCATTAGCTGTAATATAGAAATTAGATTCTGCGAGTAATGGAGCCGAAGGCCTTTTACGGACATTAGGTGGTAATTCTTTTCCAGAAATTAACAATAATTTACACTTATATCGTCTCGGTCGTAATACTATTGAAATAATACCCATCATATCGACCAGTGAACGTTGCGATACAATTGTGATAGTATCAAAATCACGGCCACTGGTAGTATTTTTAACAACAAACAAGATCAGTGTCATTTATGGTATTTATTATCGTTCTGTGATACTTTCACAATTCTTATTACCGAAAATGCTGTTTTCCAATTTTTTTTTTTTGTAAAGCCTGGTTTTTCGGAAGATTTCTGAGGGGCAACTCTCGTAATTTTAAGAACGTTCACGCAGTCTGATCTCAGTCTCAAACTGTCAAAAATACCTCTAATTTCCCTACATTTTGACAAGTTTTTGACATTTGTTTGTCGCCGATATGAGACTGCGCCTAGATTTTGAACTTTTTAAATTACGAGAATTGGCCTTCTGGACGTTCCGAAATACGAGTATACCTTAACTAGCTGCGCCCCGCGGTTTCACCCGCATAAGTCTCGATCTCGTGGGAATATCCGGATAAAAAGTGAAAGTGTAACATCCTATGTGTTAATCCCGGTTATAAACTATTTGTGTGCCAAATTTCATCCAAATCCGTTCTGTAGTTTTTGCGTGAAAGAGTAACAAACATCCATCCATCCATACAAACTTTCGCGTTTATATATTAGTAGGATGTTGGTAGTGTATACTATATAATAGTGTATATAGAGGGAAATTCTTTGGTGTCGAATGTCAACTTACTGATGTGTTTTAGAAGCACGGTCATGGCTGCGCACAGTCTGTTCTGTTGCCGCCTCAATCGGTCCCGGATACGAACTTTCTTCGCAAGTCGCTCGCCCGTTATTTGAAGTCTCTCTTCCCATTCGATTTTTTGTTCCCAAAGTTCGGTAGTGTCTATGAAATAAATAAACATTCATTATAGCCTATGAATAATGAATAAATATGAGTATATCCTATGTAAAGTATGTAATTGGTTTTATAAAATTTACCGACAGTAATCGCCGTTGACGATCTAATAGGCATGGTTTATTGTTTCGGTCCAGAATTAACTTTCACATTATGTTTAACGGAATAATTAATGTTTGAGCTAAATTAACGATCTTATCGTTTTTTTTACTCCACAATATTGCCTGCCAGTGTATTGTCGTGTTTCATTGTTGGATAATTCTATGCAAGTTATTTCGGTACATTTCGTCATTTTAGTAAATCACAGATATTTAAAAGTCATAGACGATATGACTTTTAAATATCTGTGATTTATCAAAAATACATCAGGTCCACTGTATATCCTACTCCTACTATATTATATCCTATCCTACTAATATTATAAACACGAAAGTTTGTATGGATGGATGGATGGATGGATGTTTGTTACTCTTTCATGCAAAAATTACTGAACGGATTTCGATTAAATTTGGCACACCTAGATGATTTATAACCGGGATTAAAATATAGGATACTTTTTATCCCGATAAGTATTCCCACGGGATCAAAACTTATGCGGGTAAAACCGCGGGGCGTAGCTAGTAATGTGATAAATGCGAAAGTTTGTATGCCGTATGGATGGATGGATGGATGGATGGATGTTTGTTAGTCTTTCACGCAAAAATTACTGAACGGATTAGGATGAAATTTGGCACACAGATAGTTTATAACCAGGATTAAGACAGGATACTTTTTATCCCGATATTCCCAAGGGATCGAAACTTATGCGGGTGAAACCGCGGGGCGCAGCTAGTGATACATATAGGGACTAGGATATTATATGCCTTTAAAACAGCTGATAAAGATTCATGAAAAGCTTGTAACTAAATCATAATACACGACCGATGTTCATTAAAGTGGACCTGCAAAATGAGTCCAACAATTTCCATTAAGAGAGTTAATTATAATGATAATGTAAATTGAAAGTTCAGCGATTCTATGAAAGGTTTCGTACCTAAAGATTCCAAAAAGCTTCGTTCAATGGCTTCTGTTTTCTCCCCGCAGTTAGATTGGCACGAAGTGAACGATGCCGACGTGGACCTAGAGAGACATGCAAATCATAAATTATTACCGCTGATTTATCGACGCGGCTACTACAAGAATATTTAGCTTTTTCTTTGATACTACCTAAAGGGCTTTAGCTTAATCTACTGAGGATGAATACGCTTTTGCGCTGTGTTTACATATTTCGGATACCATTTTTAAATAATGATGGATATTTCGTCGTCAAAAACAGTGTTGTGTTAGTTTACTGGCGAAGTATATAAGTACACTTGTTTTCGACTTACTGCATGCAAGTTTGCATTAATAAAATAATAAGGGACCCTTTTTGAGAGCTTTAATAGTTATACATATACGTAAGCACGTATGTTAAAGTCTTACTTACACATGACTACAGTCGATCACACTGCGGCCTCCCCAGTCACGTTGGTCTGAATACAATTCGTCGAGTAGATCTTCTACCAAATCCTTAACATCTCGTTTCTGCGTATGGATATGTAACATCAAATGAGAAGTTAATTAAGTATTGATATATTAAGTACAGAATGCGGCACCAAAGATCAATTCGTACATCAATGACTAACGGTATCTAGTTTTATTAGTTTAGTATCAGTTATAGGTACTGGTGATTTGGCTCTACGACTACATTGTATCCAGTATCCGGTAACAAAACGTGATACCCGAGTATCACGTTTGTTGATAGAAAAAGTAAGAAGATTTCACCAAAAAATTATATTAGTAAATAAAGATTTTACAATATTTGCCGTGTCCTGGAAGGGCCTTCGATGTATTATTTTTCCATTACCTTTCAATAGCAATTGCTTACCTGTGAAGTGTTCTTTATGAATGGCGCGGGCGGTATTGGAGATTGCTTTTTCTTGTTGATCTTCGGTATCCTAATTTTCTTTGTTTTTTTCTCTGACCTCGGCTTTTCATTTATCAGATCTGTGAAATCTAACTCGAACCTCACGACTTTCAGATTAATTGGTTGCTGCACACTTATCGTTTGCATTTTGTGTTTGATTAATAATTATTGAGATAATGATTTGTTTATTTATTTACCGGGTTTTTGATAACTGTTTGACTTTGTTAAATGACAGAAATACTTTTTAATGTAAAAAAATCTTTGCAAACAGCCCCAACAACACTTTTTGGTGACACTCGAAGTAGTTTGATACACTGAACTGAGCGGTAATTAAAGTTTAAACTGTGAGCAGTTATTAGCAGTTGAGTAGTGAGTGACACAGCAGGGTGGGAGGAGGCGCGATAGGCACCCACTCGATTGTGTCGGCTGGCTCCTGATAGTGTTGATAACGACTAATATATTCATTCGAATGCATGCCCAATGAGCTTAAGGTCAGCGGGCACTGGTGTTTATAATTAAAATGGGGTTTTCCATGGGCTGAAATTTTGAAAAAAATGCATATATGCGCTTCAATATAGATTTGCAATAGTTATACATCCATATCTGCGTAAATGTTTGTATTAATGTGTAAGAGAAGAGAGTCTTAAGTTCATGTATGCCATTTTACTGATTTTTTTATTGGGTTTTATGTATCATGAGGTCTGCAATTAAGATTTTTTACATGTCTTCACTGTTCCTCGTACAAAGGGTCGGGCTTATGTACGAGGAACTGCAACCAACTCGCAGAGGCCACTTAGACAATTTTAATTAAATGCAGCACCAACCGACTATTATCCCTGTCGGCTGCCAGCCAGATCAATGTTTAATATATACACGAATAAAATGGCAGGGGGGGGCTAGCGCACTCAATAATGGGCCCCCGAGAACTGTCGCTACCACATTGTGACGTAGCGACAAGGGGGCCACATGTCCTGAGGTGCTTGAAGAGTGGAGAGGCATCCGATGGCTATCAGAACAAAACCAGAGACCGGAACATGGTCAAGATCACAACAGATCACTTACTAAAATGCTTCCTTCCTCCGAGCACATTTGCTCTAGTGAATCCCCACTCAAGCCGGCCAATAAAGGCAAGAAAAAGGTGAGAGCTTTGTTCCTTGTCAGTGTTCACTCCAGACGGCCAATTAAGGCTAACCATAGGTGAGGAACAAGACCACTCTCGGGAGATAGGGTCCGTGGGGTCTCTGTTGCCCAACAGCTCGCCTCATGCCCTCATGCTGCCCTGCGGGTTTCTGTATCTCTCTTGGTCTGGCTCCACACCCTAAGACCAGTTCCGGCAAAGTAAACCCTACCGGTATAGACCTAGAGTTCGGAGCGCGCAAGCCCCACCACGACGTCAACGTAAAGATACGGTGGTGTATTATTTATATGATCAGGTTGTTTGAGGATATTGAGTTACGTTTGCGATTGACCAAGCATGGAGACATTCCTATAGGTAGGTGTTTATTATTTATTAGGTTTTGTCATAGAGCGTTATGTACCTAGATTTCTTATTATGTTATGATAAGAACCTAATTTTTTGCACTTTCTACGCTATTTTTTAACATTTAGGAACAGGTGTTCTGCTATCCATCATTCTGGTACACCCACGGCAAGTGTTCTGTGTATCTAAAGCATGATCAATAAGTATATCTATTGCTAACAAACGAAACGGAAAATTATATAATAATGTTGTACTTTTCTGCTCCCATTGAGCAATAGTAGCTCGTTCGACGTGTGTACGTTCAGCTTTATATTTTAAGTATGGAGTTCTGATAAAGCTACTTGTTTTGTGAAGCCCAACTTAATTATTGCACACCAATCCTTGAATTTCAATATCTAATTTCACTTCTATTGTCTATTGCCCTTTTACAATACAAACATATTGTTAACGAGATATGACCCCAAAGATTTTTTTTAAATGATATAAACTAGTGCTTGACTGCGATCCCGCCTGATGGAAAGCAGTGATGGAATCGTTGATGGTAAAGCGCACTAATTTATTATGTGCCTATTCACTCTAGCCTTGAAGCCACTTAAATTATAATCGGACGGGAGACCGCTGCAGGCAAATTGTTCCAGTCCTTCGATGTACGCGGTATAAACGACGAGGCGAAACGCTTCATCCGGATCGTAGCGGTGTCAACATCGGAAGGGTGGAAACTCGCCGTACGACGGGTTGTCCGATGAAGGAACGGTGATGCGGAATTAAATCACGTAATTCCCGCGCACACTCTCCAGAATGCATCCTATAGAATACCGAAGGGCTGGCTACCCTACACCTGTGCTCCAGGCTTTGTTTTATTATAGAAGTTATTATTATTTTTTAAGTAGAATTAGGACATATCAAGCTATACAATTCTAGTATAAGCTGACTTCTCATTGCACGAAAAGCCAAAACTGGAAATGTATAGCTTGATATGTCGTCGTGTGTATGTACTTTTTTCTCAACATTCGATCTTTCTTGAAAGTAACCATAGAAAATAACAACCAAAACAAAATATCGTATCCAAGGAAAACAAATCTGTCAAGTTGTCACGACAACCAACGGCAACGCCTTTGTTTGTGAATCAATTGTCGTACTGCTGCAATATTTTATTAAAAACTATAGGTTTCTGTTACACTTCGTTACGAATTGGAATCGTGTATCATTTGACATACTGAAGAAACAATGAGTGAGCAACCTCAGGATCAAGGTCCACCACCAGCGAAGGCTGAGCCCGGTTTTTGCTCAGCAACATGTACCGACAAGCATAGTGGCAGAGCAGAACTTGCAAAGCCCGAACTGAAGACTTCAGATCTGTTTACTACCTGCAACCTCCCGAAGAGATTCGAGCATCCTCGTGAGTTGAGAATATTTCAATTTAAACAAATGTATCGGAACTTTCAGCACATTGCAACGTCTACGTCGTGAGGTATAAGTAATTACCGTCACGACTGTATAAGAGCAATTAACCTGAGACCGCTACGTGACTTCGAACTCGTAACTTCGTATTGTATAAAGTAAAAAAAAAAAACTGGTGCTAGGTCTACCTCCAGTCTGGGTAACATGAACGGTACAGGATCTAATGGACGCTATTGCTAAGATCGTAGATTAAGTTGCAATTGATACGCTAATTTTATATTACCGCAACAGTTCAATATCAGTCATTTTATATAAAAATACACGTTTGATTAAGTAGTCGTATTTTGATTCTAAGCTATTGCTGCATCCGGTTAGACTGGAAGCCGACCCCAACATAATTATAATGATGATTTTGATTCTAAGCTAAATTATCTAGATCTCTTTACCCAATAATTGCTGTATCTATATTAAGCATATAATAAAATAGTAACAAAGTCAGAACAGTATTTTTGAATAAAAAGTAATTAAACGAGTCTGATACCGAAAATATAGTTTTAAGAAATTTTGTCCGTCTGGATGTATGTTCCGGATTGGCGTAAAAACGACTGAGCGGATTTGGAAGAAATTTGGCAGACAGATAGTTTATAACCTGGTTGAACACATGGTACTTTTAATCCCGGTAATACGTTTCCGTGGGATATTTTCCAAAAACCACGCAGGCGAAGCCGCGGTCAAAGGCTAGTTATTAACATAGCAAAAGCGTTTTAGAACTTTCCTCAAATAGGTATGACCTATCGAAAATCATTTTGACAGCGACCCTCTCCTTTGAATTAATTTTAATTAAATCGTCAAAAAGTTCCTTTCAAAAATCAAATTTCATTCAGCACTCGATCCGAGTTGGCCAAGTAATTTCAATACCGTGTTTACTGATAGGTATAAATAAAAATAATAAGCCAGGGAACTTTCCAACAAAGTTTTATTGAAATGGGTAGAACGAAAAATTATGTTTTTATTTTTGGTATTTTCTGCGCAGAACAGTAGAGTTGAAAAATAAATTATGCGTAATAAATACGAATAGTAGGTAAGAAACCTGAAACAGTATGCCTGCTATAAAATGATGGAACAACAACAGTCTGCTACAAAATCTTTCGCATTCGATGCTCACACACACACACGCACACTATTACAAATTTAAGTTTCTTTCTTCAGCCATCATCACCCACCATTCACCATTCATCATCAAGTGCCTATTAAACTGACTTCTTTCATCAGTTTTTCTGTCCGTGTTAAGTTACAACCGTTCACGAAAATCTATTGCGTGCTCACCCCAGTCAAGCATTTTGTCGATGCCGTGATACTAAGAAAACTCCACACTTACGAAAGACCCAGTCTTATCCCGCCCATAATTTCTGCGTCAGATAAAGCCACTCTCTCATCATCATCATCATAATTCTGCTGCCTTTATTCCAATTTATTTGGGTTTGGTGTAACATGTCTTTGTCTTCCACACTTCTCTATTAGTCGCTCTTTCTGGGCATATAAAATCTTCATCCAGTCGACCTTTGAATAACCTGGAGTTCGCATTTCTGGGATTCAGTCAGGGACAAAGTAAGTACTGACAGTTTCAAATAATACCATAAATGCGTTAAACATTTATAGCGGCGAGTGAGGGTCCAAAAATCTAGACTGGTTGGATATAATTTACATAAAATGTCATAAGTCTTCTGCAGAACATAGAAATGAAGAACTATACTTAGATGTATGTACTGCTCATATGGATTCTGCACTATCACGGTGATTTTCTCCATCACTACAGTTCTACAATTGTTTTCATAAAGACCATCCCGACAGAGAGGCGTCAGCGTTCTATTGAGGATGCGATTTGTGGGCACGCTGTCGTACGCATCGTTACGCACCACTTCAGGCTTAAGTTTTAGTCTGACTTCATGACTGTATCTCTAGAAAAACAGTGTGGGTAATTCGATTGTTTTAAACAGCTTTTGTTTAATTAGTAACGGTTGGTTTACATTGTAATACAACAACAAAAACTTAATAGTGTCATTGATCCCGTACTCGTTTAACAGGCATGCGGGCTTTTACTTGTAATCAATAACGACCAAACGAAAAAGTAGCTTCAGTAAGAGTCCGTATCATTTAGGATTACCTACGGGCGTAACATATTTTATTAAAGCAATACTTTCAACTCTCATTTTAACGCAATGAAAATATATCTAACCAAATCTCGCTGGGGAAGAATTTCCAAACCTTAGCACGTGCTAACTTACATAATATAAGGGAAACGCTTTTGAATTCCGTATTTTCATACATGAGAGAACAGTTTCAATAGTTCGTTTTAACTTTCCAATAGTTTGGCTCTGAAAATGACTTATAACATTTCAGTTGTTCTTTCATCTTTATTGTTCACAATAACATATAAATTGCATTGCATATCAACAAAAAGCAGCCAAGCTTACATAAGTGGGACTGGGCTGGACACGTTCGCTGCAAGTCGAACGAGTCATGGGCCAAATCTATCACCGTGTGTTCCCAGAAAATGTCCAGCGACATGGAGAAGATGGCGGGACGACCTTGACGCCTACAAACAGGATGGTCCACACTAGCTCAAGACAGGGAGGAGTGGGAAAGAGAAATGGAGGCCTTTGCCCTGCTGTGGGACCTACAAAGGAGATTCTGCCATTCCTATGTACCTTTGCTTGTAAGTAGTTTTAGAAACATTGAAAATGATGGACGTTTCAGATTGGTTCAACGGCTACGGGTGTCAGGTGAGCAACCAACACCCGTTCTACAGAACATCTGCCAGTGAATACGGGTGGTACCCCCCAGGTAAACATAGATAACAATTAAATTTAACTACATTTACAATTTACACAGTTTTATTTAACTTCTACCTACGTCCAACCTAGAACGATTTAGATCTATGCACAAAAGCCATTACAAGAGGATAAGGTACGCAACGTCTTGTCAAACACAACTAATAAATGATTGCATTGTGTTGATGCTAAATATCGCTAACCTATTGTTGGAGAAAATCTGATTTTCGCAGTGATTTTAATAATCATATTGATCAGCGTGATGATGGCCTTGCCTTTCATGCATAGGTTCAAATCCAGGAAAGTACCAAATGTGACTTTTTAATGTGTGTGTTTCTACTTTCTAAATTTATACAGCGTTAAATTTTGATCGTTTTAATCCTTAAAAAAAAATCAGTTGATCCATACGTTAAATCGAGTTATGCGAACATAAATCTATGGATCAACTGATTTTTATTTTTACGATTTCTGGGTTGGTCCCGTAGTAAAAGTTGTTCATAATGATGACCTCTTTTAAGGATTAAAACGATCAACATGTAAGGGCGCCCCCCTTACAGGTTGATCGTTGTAATCCTTATTGGACATCACTGACGTCGAAGAAGGAAAACTCGAAACTCGTGAGGAAACCTGGACTTATAATTAATTATATGAGCAAGCGTGTTCAATGCGCATTCCTCCTTCTCTGTATGAGAAGAGGCATTTACCCTGCGGTGGGACAATAATAGGCTGGTATTATTTATTGATCAGCTGAGATGACACATATGTACCGATAAGGGCTGATTTTTCAACCGTCAGATAACTTTTATCATAAGAATAAATTTGACAGTTTGACATATTTTCAATACAAAAGCTGTCAAACCACAATATTTATTCCTCAGATAAAAGTTATCTGACTATTGAAAAGTCAGCCCTCAATCGTATGAATATTTATATGAAGCGTATCTAAATCGAGGTAAAGATGAAAATGTTTTAGTAAACCGGTTCATAGCTACCTTTTTGTCGTGGAGCTAAGCAGAGGAAACCTAATTAATATGAATGTTTCGTATTGGAAGGTGCAGACGGAACATTATCATTCGCCTGTCCTACTTATTAGTTGTTTACAGCCTACTAACGTCTATTTGCTGGCAACTTCATGACTTCGGCATAGATTCTTATTACATTAATTTTATGACGATATGAAACTAAAGCTTCTGGGTAATAAAAGCTTTTAAAAACGCCTTTTTAAATTTCGTGTAATAAAAAAAATTCCTATTTGGCTACTATCAAGGACGAACTCGATTAATTTATTATAGGGAAGGTAAATAATTCACTTATAAAACGCTAACCCCGTGGCGCACAAACGACATAACTGGTAATAAATAACACTCTGTGACACCCGGATAAAGTAGTAATTCTTTCACATATTTTCTTTTTCCATGTTTTAGGTGGGTATACGGTTGCCAGTGAGTTTTACCCTAAGGCTCAAAAGTTTTCCTCTGAATTGGCTCGAGCTGGCATGTATCGGAATTATTCTCTTAACACTGGCTGCGATCATAAGATTTTTTAACGGCGGGTAAAATGTATTGAACCGTATTATATTTAAGCTGGTATTTGTGTTACTGTTACTTGCACTGTGCATGGCATGAGCACGCACATTACTTTTTAAGTTTTAATTTAAAAAAAACGCCTTGCTTAGTCGCTCCAATCGTGAAATTTAGCACCGCGAATCGAGCGCTGCTGAGGCTGCCTCGATGTCTGTCGAAGCAGATTTATTTTATATCCCGATGGTAGCAGACAATGCTTGTTTGTCCTTGCTTTGCAGGATGTGGGCTGCTTTTAACCGCGCATTGGCGATTTCAGGACGGCGGCTTGACTAATACCAGTATTCACAAATATTACTCTGAGATCTCACAGTGCGCGCAGAGTCACAGGGTTCCAAAAACCTATTCATAGACAATACTGGAGTGGCGATCGGCACTATGCATCCATTAATGTTTATTCATTTAAAGGTTTGTAATATGGAACGCATTGAGAAATGCTTTACTTCGCATAGTATTGCTACTTTACTTGGACAAGTATTGTTTGTGAATACAGGTGTAGTTTTATATGTACCCATTCCTCACGTGGAGAGTCTGGTCTTCTGATTACTGTACTTTATTTAACTTACTTTCTATGTAGCTCTCAGTGCTCTCACACACACATTACTCCTACACTCCTCGTTTTACATTTTTGTCGATGGTTTTCTCAAATTTTTGTATCAGTTGCTTGGTTTTGCACAGCATAGCATTATCAAGCTGCAATGTTTCCACTGCTGGAACTCAGATCTCTTCCCTGTGGAAAGGACTGGACTGTAATCTATCACGCGGTCCCAGTGCGGGTTGGACTTGATAGATGTCAGAATGTTTTGGAATTTTTGCTTTTTATAGTGTTCATAATAGGTTTTGAATAGGTGCCAACACGAGACTGTTGGCACCTTTTCAATACCTATTATGAACACTATAATTTACTCTCTCAAAGTAGAGGTAGTTTGCAGTGGCATAACTATACCCTTTGGGGCCCGTGGCAAATTCATGGGATTGGTAGAGCCCTCCCTCAATGTAAAGAAGCTCAACCAACGTTATATTTTTTTTTTACTGGCACTTCGCCCGCGAGTTCGTCCGCGTAGATTTCTTAATTTCTTTTACAAAATGGAAATGGAATACCTGACTGCTTCTTTGTACTAGTGGTCGAAAAGTTAAAAAAGTTTGCATTTCTATACTTAGGTATGTTAGGATCCTCCTGTGCTCATAGTCCTCTCGGGCCAGGGGCCCCCACCGGCTAGAGGCCCGTGGCAATTTGCCACTCCTGCCACCCTATTGTTACGCCACTGGTAGTTTGAGAGAGTAAATTGATATTTTTAAGCAGCTTGGAATCCCCCACACAGTGTTTTGTGACTTTGCCGTTTTTACTACAATCTGTTGTATGAAGAAGTACGACAGACGTAATGATGTTTATATAGGTAGAAGGTAGCTGAACAGATATTTAATCAGAATGCTTTAAAAAAAAGCACGTTGACATTGGCCAGCTATCGCTTATCAACTAGGACAAGGCTATTTTTATTTGTCGACCATCACGATTTACTTAATTGTACCTTAGCTCTAAGCCACTGTAATACCTCTATAACACCTCTACAACATCATGGAATTCAAATAAATATATGAATATGATTTAATTTTATATGGTAGAAGCAAGCGGTTTATTTCCACGAGAAACCTATTGTCTAGTCTGACTTTCCACCAGATGAAAAAATCGCAAGGAGAAATCCACCAATAGAGTTCTTTCATATTAAAATGAAGAGATTCTATTAATTGTTTTTTCATGTTGGTGAGAAGCCAGGCTAAGTAACTGAAAACATTAACGGTTAATAATTTGTTTTTAATAATAATTGCAGGATATTATTCAGTTCCGTCAGTGTTCTTCCCCGCCGGCCAAAGATTCACGAATGCTCTGTCTGCTGCCGGCATGTACCGGAACTACAGCCTCAACACCGGCATGGATCAAGTAGGGTACCAATAGCTACAATATACAGCCGCGCGTTAATATGGTATATCGATTATAGAACAACCTTGTCTTTATAGAGCGTTGCGTCGTCTCTGTGAATCATACCTACGGAGTAATTACGTAACAAACATATTTACAATGGCAATGCCTTTAATTTTAACAGTTCAACAACATTCATTGTGTTAGCAAAGTTAATAAAGTTTAGCAGACGAATTTAATTTAATTTTTTTTTATTGCTGATTGGGCCTGCTCTGAACTTCGATTAGGCCTGATAGAAAGCGATGGATGAGATCTTAGCAATTTCCATCAAAATCCTTCGGATTACGATTAAAAGCGTGTTACGCAATTTGGGTGCTGTGTCACAGTCTCCTTCTAAAACTCGATGTGCCATAATCACGCCCAGGTAGTTTAGATACATGCTTACAATGTTAACTAATTATTAATAATTCATGAGATGATGATCCACAAAATTCCTGTGATGGACAGTTTGTTATGTAATGAGCCATGTGTCGCATGGAAAGATTAATCTGTACTGACAACCCTGCGCCAGATCGGTCTGAGATCGGTCAGATCTGAAGATAGAACTGATCATGTATGGCAGCTTTAAGGGCAAGGTGACACTGTATTAGTCTCATTCTGTTCAATTATGTTCCCTGCACTTTTTTGTCAAAAGTTTACTTGTGCAAGTGAGGTGACGTCGGTCGGTTAAGCCGAGGGAAGAGCTAAAGTTTAGATCGTGATTAGATTTATTTCCTTATCTTCTTTGGTTGCATATTAATGTATTCACATATATTTTCTAAGGTGTCAAGAATACATCAATTATAAATCTTCAATTGATGTCTATTTGACGTTATGAAACGACATAGCTGAAAAGTCGTTAACTTTGTTCGTATTCAACTGTAATGAGATATTAAAATAGAAGGTAAAAGGGACTTAAACATCCTTCTCAAATAAAGTCTTTAAACTTAAAAGGTCGCACAAGTTAACGACTTCGATCATTTCAGTTTATCATCAATTCATAAAGTTTTTAATAATAAAATTAACCTATTCGTAGCGCACTAGACAACATAGACTAATGAGTAATCAAATTGATTAAAGTGCAGTACTATAATAACATTAAATGCGCGGTTTATTATTAACCTTATTTAAGAACCTACAGACCTCTCAAAAACTATGTAAGAACCTGTTATGACTTTTGTCTCTTAGATTATATAGTAGATATTAAATAAAATACCATCAGCTCCGACCATTCCAGTGCTGCTAAATGCTTGTAAATAGTATATTACAATACGTGTGACTTAAGTAGTGCGAGGATGCTAACCGCCGTGCATTAATAGACCACTTAAGTCACACGTATCGTATACTATTTTATAGCTCATGTGACGTAAACCACCCGCACTTAAGTCACGCTTTTCTGTGTAAAAATGTACTTCTTATGTCACAGAAAAGCGTGACTTAGGCGGGTTTAGGTCACACAGTGTTATAAAACCCTTTTTTATGTATTTGTTTTCTTCTTTATCTTTGTAACAGCTTTGTTATGTTTGTATATATATTTAATGATTTGTAGCTTTCTTAAAAGATAATGTACGTATATTATTTTATGGATTGGATTTAAAAAGTAGTGGCTGTAAAAACGCACAAATAAGTGCCACTAAAACAGCGGAAACCAGTGCCACTCAATGAACAAAACTAGTGTCGCTAAAAGAGCCCAATCAAGTCTACAGACATCTACGGGTAGTCTGCGTGTCGTAAACACAACTTATTGTCGTCGACGCGGGGTCTACGTCGGCCTAAATGGGGTCAACGTGGAGTCTACGCCGCCGGCCTACGTGAGGTCTATGCGGGGTCTACGCGGCCTACGCGGCAAGTTAGTTTCTTGAGAGTTTATTTAATTTTCGAGTAATGTTTGTGTTCTAGCTCTTCTTTCATGAGCTTCAAATGACATTAGAATATACTTACCTAAAAGAAGAAAGTGACATTTACATAGTAAAGTAACTCCAATCGTAACACCATAAAATTGAGTGTAAAAGAGAAAACATACAACATGCAATGCTATTTTTAAATATACTTTTATGCACACAATTGTTAATAGAATTATGTAACGCATCATAAAAATGCTTGTAAATCATTTAATAAAACATGTATTTATCATTTTATGCCTGTTTCATTTTAAGGTTTCTTGCTATCGAGAAGGTACTTATAGGGTAATTTAAATGAAATCACCAGCGTCGGTATTGACTTACCAAAAGAGGTATTTATTATTATTCATATTATATAGATTAACATGCATTCAAATTCCATTAACATATTCCATCCGAACTAGGACATGGATGCCACATTCGATAAAAATATCATTTTATTGCAAACTTCCACAAAAAACCTCTCAGGGCTTAATAACTTTAATAATAATTAGGATCGTATGGAAGTCCCATAAACCCTCTGGTTAATTTTAAATCCGTCAAAGCAGATTATTAACTACTAATGTTGTGACATGCCATGCCCTTATTAATCTACAGAAGATTAAGTCACGATAAAACGGTTAACAGGTAAGGGACTCATGATCCCGTGACCGAGGTCCCATCCCTTACCATGACCATCTCATAATGATTATCCATCACTTCCGTATTGAGTACACATTGTATAACTTGTTAGCAACAACAACAACAGCATTTAAATATTAATTTGAGTGTAATATTATACTCTTAACAGTTAACAAATATCAAAGTCTTCAAAGGATATAATTAAATAAATTAAATAATATCTAAATTACAAGTAAACTGCTTTCTAAATGAAATACATAATACCCACTAAATATAATTCAATTAATATTTTAATTCATATGTATGAAAAAGTCGTAATAATTATCTAATTGCGCATTTTATACACGTAATTAGTCACACGTACTTACCTACGTCGTGGCTATCGATACTAAGGATTCGTGTCAAAATCTAACTACCGGTGCATACTTAGAGAGTAAATTATAGTATATTTATCTAAACGTAACCTAGGTACTATATAGGTATGCCTGTACCGCGGCGCCAACAACGAAGGCTAGTTATAAAATATTAACTAATATATCTCAACTGAACGCAGGTATCTATTGTTTTGCTCAAACTTAACGCTTGCTCCTGATACCACTGCCTTAACGTAATGAGTTATTTAACTTACATTTGTATACGTATATAACTATTTTCGTTGTAAAATCTACGATAACAAGTGGGCTTGGTTATAATATTATCTGTTTGTTATATAAAAACGCTTAAAATTTACTAGTATTTAATTTATGAATGTTCTACGAGAGTGTGATTAAGTAAATTAAAATTTAACTACACATTGAAATATCTACGTTTGATTCGCAATAGCTAAAGAATAGTATAACATAGTTATATAATAGTATAAAGTTTTAAACTTTGAATAGTTATGATAGCACAATGCACTAGCCAAGACGCGCATCCAGTCATTCTGATATGACGTTTCATCACTCTTGTTTGACATCACTTCCATCATCGCTCCATAAAACCATGTAAATGACTTAACATGTAGTTATAAATAGATATAAGTCCCCATAGCATATGTTTAATACATGAAGAAGTAGCACAAATAATATTTATTGATTTGTAGAAACCTACGTGATAAACGAAGCGTGATTCACACATACGAAGACGTACATAATTGTAACAATATATTCTTAATGCTATGAAATACAACTAGTAATAAGGTATAATAAATATATAATGTGGATCAATTCTTGCGTTTAACAATATTGTCTTCAATAGCATTGCTCATATCCCAATTGCCAACAATTTTAGATCTAACAGGACGACAGCGCAGAATGATTTTTCCTTTTCAACGTTTACAAAATGCGTAATTTCCAGAATAGTATTAAATAGTAAAACATTTCATCGAATGTTTTCAATTATTATTCGATTTCCGGCATCGATAGTCGATACTCTCAATCATTTCGAAGAAGCGTTACACGTCGTCTTTACATCCCAATCCTAGTATTGCTTTGAATTATTTGTCTTCTATAACAACTATTAATAGAGAATAGTGTTTAATATAAAATGCCCATTTTATACTGGTCTCGTACGAAGGTGCAACGAGTGTAGAAGGGAGTCGGAGACAGAGAGAAACACTACTACTCGCGAGTCGCGAGGCAACGCGCCTCGCGGATACCGAACGGGTTCGATCACAATGCAGCTCAGTTGATTCGTATTTTCATATTTATAATAAACTTATTGTAAAAATCTATAGTTACCATACATTAAACTATGCTTAATATTCTGTTTCATACAAGGATGCATTCAACACACGAGGGATGTTTCCTTCAAATAGATGCAGCTGGCTGGGATTTCCGGTGTTTTAAATCGGCATAAACACATTTGGGTTACAACTTCAGATGCAAATTCTGGACCGGTTGTTTAGTTCGTATATCTTTTCTTTATGTATGTTTGTTTCAGTAGATATTGTACTGAACGTTCAGTTTAAATTCATGGCTATTTATCAACGTATTAGTGCAGCGGGCAACAGACGTTTAGTGAATGCATTATGTTGCCTTTGCCAAATATATGCCTGCCTAAATTTGGCTTTTGTCCGCAATTTTGTAAATGCGATCAGGTTTAATGTAAACGTTGTATTTCATTCGTATCAGTACATCGTCTATTGTTCGAATATTTGGTTGACATTTTACATGTCACCGAATATTCCGGCGAATGTCTTGCGTAGATTCTTCATGGTGTCCTCGGCGTCTTCAGTCAGGGCCGCACTGAGGGAGCCCTGCCGCGCGAAGCCCCCGCGGCCGGGCGCGGCGCCCGCCGGCGGCGCAGGGGCGGCGGGCGCTGAGCTCGCGGTGCTCGGCGCAGCTGACACCGACGACACCGTTGACGACTGAGATGCTGTTGACAGAACATTGTATTAGCTGAGATAATGTCCTGGAAGTATGCTACAAGTTTAGTGTGAGCTCCATCTACCTTCAACCTTAGTTATCATGATGCCCTCAAAGATGGGTCCAACGAATGATAAGTAGGTGGTAATTGCCATGGAATAAGATTTTTAGTTGAAAGTCCGATTACTTCACGCCGCTGACGTCTCAGTCGTCTCAGGCTATCTATGCTAATTGGGCAACAGAAGTCAGTTTGGCTAACGCAGTTTACTCATACAAAATGGCGGCCCGCCCGTGACAATTCTGAAAATGCCAGCGACAGCCAAATTTTTGCTCAAACGCTAATTGCGCGAACATGAATATTATTAGTACTGGCGTCTCTCTCTAATCTTCTACTTGTCCAGGGTAAGGCTATTATAAGCTGTTGACGGCAGTAATTGATATAATCTGGGGATTATAGAAGTAACTTACCCTGAGAATCACGCCGGGTGAGTGGTGGCGGCGGTGGCTGGGTCGGCTCTGCAGGTATCGGCGGCAGCGGGCGGTCGATGCTGGCGGCAGACGCCAGTGGGGCCGGCGGGGGCACGCTCGGCGGCCCCGGGGCCCCCACCGGGGGCGCACGTTCCTCTGTCGGGGACCCGGCCGCAGAACTGCCCGATACAGAGCTCCGGGATGTTGTTTTTGTTATGCCGGGACGGCAGACCGCCTGAAATTTTTTAACAAAAAAAATAAAATGTGTATACCATACACTGGTTCGGTCGTCATAGGGATCACTAGCTAATCTAGGAAAAACTATCGTAAAAACTTTATTACTCATAAGTGCTTTAGCCGGGAAAGTACTTACTAGGGGGAAGTACTTTTCCTAAGTATTACCAACAGTGTGGCTGTGTTTTGCGGTTGATTTGACGGTCCTCTATAATTATAGACACATGAGACATGATTTCCAGCATCTGCGATGCTTCTGATATTGCAGATATTCAAAGGCGGCGGTAACCGCTTTAGGTGTTTCAAATCAATTGAGCCGTCATCTGCTTGTACCATTCAATGACATTAAAAAGTGCTAATATCGATATTGAAATCCCAAACCCAACAATAAATAACAATTACCTGCATACGCTGCAACACCAGTTCAGCAAGATGGCGTCGGTCCTCCTCCTGCGAGTCGCCCATGAAAGACGTGGCGGAGTCGTTGAGCTCGATGATGTGCTCGCGACCATCCTTGCCAACTACCAACTCCAGCGCACATACTTCCAGACCGCCGAATATCTCGCTCACCTGTAATCGACAATTGAGAGGGCAGTTAAGCAAAATCTAGTTAGTGCAGAAGTACTGGTTAGGTGCTCATAGAATCTGCGGGTGAGTTGAGATTTGGTAAAGCAAGTAGGATTTGAATTTTAGAATATACCAGTGTCACTTAGGCTCACTCCTCATCACCCCCTCTTATAGCCCATACAGTAACTTCCCTTTCTTCAGTCAGGTTACTGGGTCTCCCTTGTTTCAACGAAAAGAAATTGCCAAATTATCACTTCCCAAAAATTTTTCCGCATAATTTCATTTGCCAAATTATTACTTAGCAAAAAATCTAATTCACAAAATATAATCGTAACGCAAACCTAATGTTTGGCAAGTCAACGTTTAAACAATGACTTGTTTACCAACTAGGTAGTACTTTTACCAATTTTTATGTAGTCAAATATTTCAGTTGGAATAGCTGATTTTACGCAAAATAAAATTTGACAAATATTTAGTATCGTCAGTTTTCAATTTACCATTTCTATTCAGTCAATTGTTATAGTCTAACTAGTTCAATCTCGGGTAGCCTGATTTTTCCATATTTTTTTTTTCTATATAATCTAGTCGCTTCTGGCACTCGCCGGCCGCTGCTGCGGCACCGCTCGCTTCGCTCGCTCGGCTCGTGCGTAGGAGGTCAAAGTTTTAACCTAATCTAACCTAAGTATTTTTTTTTTAAATAATTAACCTCGTCTAACTAGTTCGATTCTCGACAGCATGCTAAAAATAATCTCTATTTTCCATATTTTTTTTCTATATAATCTAGTCGTTTCTGGCACTCACTGGCCGCTTCCGCGGCACCGCTCGCTTCGCTCGCTCGGCTCGTGCGTAGGAGGTCACAGTTTTAACCTAGCCTAACCTAACCATTTTTTTTAAATTATCCTCGTCTAACTAGTTTGGTTCTTGATAGCCTGCTAACAATATCTCCTTTTTTTCTTATTGTATTAAATAAATGATTATATTAAAATAAAATTGCATTTTTTAATTATATAATTCCCAAAAAATCTTACTTTTGCTTTTATATTTTTTGCCATAACAAATCATTTGACCAAATGTTTATTGTCTGAAGATTGTTTGCTGTAATAAATCATTTGATGCCTAAATGACATTATCCTTGATAATATTTTGCCAAGTAAAAATTTGATCAAATGAAAATGTGCGTACTAAAATTATTCAAAACATTGCATTGGTATTAAAAAGGGTTGCTAAAATTTTTTTGGGTAGTCAATTTTAGCAAAATCTTTTCAGCAAAACGGCAGGGTCCCCAGGTTACTACCTACAGGTGCAAGAAACTGTACACCTGCCCTTGTATTCACTGACCCCTAGATAAGCGTGACAGTATGTAATTAATTGAAATCATGTGCTAATATTATGCAGTGTTTCTTTCCAAGGGATTTAAATAAATACCAATAATTAATCAATTAATAGCTTAACAAGGAATAAATAAAATAAACTTGTTTCCGTGTGCGAATTAATATAAATTGAAAGTCCATTCCCAAGACTGGTTTTCAGTCGATTCTTATTTCAATTAATTAGTACCCGTGGTTCTCTTCAAGTTAAATGAAGAATAAAATAACTTCGTTAGAAAATTCAACATCCTAGGTTTCGATCGTAAAATTTTTTAATCTAATAAAAGTTGTCCTTCAAAAGATTCAATCAAAAAACGGATAAGCCAGATACAAACCTCATCGATCCACATCTTGTATCTATCGTTCATGCCGATAGCTTCGAGCATCGCGGATCCTTGATTGGTTTTCCAATTTCCCGATATAGATTTGCGCCTGCAAAATATTTCAGGATTATTTATAGACGCCTGGTCGGACACCAAGTGTGATATCACACTTCACACGTAGTACCATTCTTAAATCCGTTTTACGTAATTGTGTGTTTGCCAACATTGAGAACGCCTGCAAACTTTTGTTTGTAATCAGAACTGCAGACTACTTTGATCTTTCTCGTAGGCGCCAGACTATTGCCGATTAAAAATAGTATAATGATACTTACATGAAAGCTTTGTAGTTAGTGCCGATTTTTTGTATATGGATGTCGTATTTCGCGTCGATGTAAGGCTCCACCGTGCAGTAGGTCCCCAGCATGGCTACGACGCCAGCGATGTCCTAGAAGAGCACATAATATGAACCAGCACCCTAATTGCGTAACACACGATCAATCGGAATCGGTTTCATTTTGACAGTTCAACAACATTCATTGCGTTATTTACGTGTTGAGCAGACAAATTTTTCGAACTTATGAAGCAATGGATTAGCAATTGGCTTTAAAATGATTCACATTCCGATTGATCGTGTGTTACGCAATTAGGGTGCTGTTACCTACTACGATGAATCACTATAACTTTACTCTTATATTCTGTTACTCATCCCTTAAATATTTTACCTTATAGTACTTTTCTTAGTAAAAACAGGACGAGGTTCGTGAGATGCCTAACAATTCATAACTCCATTATTTAACTGAAAGAGTGATGAGCATCGTTACCTGGAAGTCAGACACCGCGTCCACTTTCACCTTGGCGACGCCGCTGTGCGCGTGTCCTATCTTGATCACCACCGGGAACCTGGGCGCCGTGACCTGCGACAATCATATGCGGCCGTTACGTCATTATCGTGATCACTGAGCACAGCCGACAGTTCGCCTGATCTCACAAGACCTTTATGTGATTCCATTGTTTCAGAAAGTATCCAAGCATAAAACCTTAGCCTACAATAATTTCTCTTGCAGCAATACCTTTACCGCGCGAGATACAAATCTTGGAAATATTCAAACAATCAATAAGTTACGAAGTATTATTTATTCCGTGGTTGCTAGATTACTCAACTAACGCGCAAATCTCTCTGGAATCATTAATTTGATTTATGTTATGATTATTTTATGTTGACATGAATTATCGTTCGATTTGGTTTGCAATGAAGCACATTTCATGGCTAACGTTGAATTTGGCGAATTTCCCGAATTACGAAAACGGATTTTTGGAAAATTCCGCGCAGCGCATTCGTAAAAACAAAGCTCGATTTATAAGGACGTATTGTGTAAGTCATGAACGTAATTATAGATTTGTTATGAGTAAATCATATTCAACGTGTGCTGCTAGCGTTTCATAACCTTCAGCTAATTTTATGGAACCGATAATAATCTTAATAGCTTCGAAGCACGGAACGATCTTCTATGTATTGTCACTGGTTAGATCATATCGTGTCTGTTAATCCGCAGCCGTTATTACGGTGAAAGCCAGCTCTACGGACGAAGTCAAACAAAATAAAAACAAAAAATATTGTGTCCCCAGACGGTCTGTCTGGGGACACGATATTTTATTAATATCCGCTGGAAAAATAATTTCCTTTTTAACATTACTCTGTTATTATGTTACGTCGGCCGATATTTATTTTATTGAAACAACGTTTTTCTTAGAAATACAATAGTGTTTGTAGGATAAATTGAATTTTACGTTATTGCAAAACATTAACCAGCTATGTGTAATTTCTGGTTATGTTGCTGCCTGGGCCTGCCAAATAAGAAATGAATGTGTCTACTTTTATTACCACTTCACATTTTCTGTCGAGGGATTTATAAATAGAGTTTATGGAAATGAATATTGGATATTATTGCTACATTTCAGACGTATTTAACAATAATGGATTGGATTGCAATTGTGTATTAAGTAGGTTGGTGGCACGGGTGTCTACGCATACCATTAATTCGTTTTTCTCTTATTGATCGCGCTGAGAAGGTAATGGTGCCTCCAAGCATTGACTTTGTCGATCAAATTTGAGATACCTTCCATTTTGTTGATTAATAATTACTATGACCATACTGTACTGTTCAAAATAAAAATCAAAAGTCATTTATTCAAATTAGGCTGAGAATCAGCACTTTTCGAACGTCAAAATTACAAAAGACAGTCCCCCAAAAACGCCCGCCCTTCGCCACTGTTGACAATCAACCATCTAAAGGTTCTTAGGTACTATTCATGAAGTGATTGGTTTCATTGTTTTATTTTAAAAATGAGGAAATAACACCAAGACCAGTTATTATTCAGATTGAACATATTAAATGTAATAACTCTGCCCACCCCAGTAGTATAATTCATACTGGCAGATTGGAATAAATTGGCACTTGCACTGCTTCAATACATAATCGTTTTCTATCTCGTGCCATTTTGATAATAGGCAATCCTTTTTACGTATTTTTGCATTTATCTTGCTAGTGGTCAACGCTACGTAGAAAGCTCTACAAGACAACTAAGTAGATATTTAGAATAACAAGAACAAGTAGGTAATTCGATCTGCAAATACATAGGTTCGGTAATAGTGGACAGTGGTAATAACTAGAGACTTGTGGTTAGTAACTTAACTAGAAATGGTATTTGTTACTTAGTAGCAACAAAAACCACATACAGAGTTACCTATAGAAAATATTATATTAATAGCGCATGACTTCAGTTTTTGCTTTGGTATCGAAGTTTATGACGATGTGGCCCACTGCGATTTTCTACTAATTGAAAGACAATAATGACGCGAACCACTCATTAAAAGTGGATGGCAAATATTTGGTATCGATTATAGCCTAGTAGTCGATAAAGTCGGCCATTTTTTAAAGTTCTTGAAGCGTTAAGTAAATATGCTCTATTATTGCGTCAAATGACTGTTAGCCGTCGATGCTCATTCAATATTACGTAGTCTATAATTGTTTCGTGTTCTATGTATATCCTAATCATAAGAAAGGTCTGCATTTCATCTCGGGTTAGTATTAATGTGGTGTCAATCACAGTTAGTGCAGGCGGATGGCGCGCGGCTGATGTGGCTGCGGCGTCGCCGTGGGCGGCAGCATCAAGTGTTTGCGTTAGCTGTTCGCTCCAACAACACGCACTTCCTTCTCTGTATCGATGACGCATGTCTCCGTAAAGAATTCTCTTGTATAATACTATTTAAGGACAGTCACCAACATAGCCTCGTGACATTCACGCATAGTTTAGGGATACCACGTTTTGATTGTACAAGTATATCCGTTCGCTTTATTTGCGTCTTTTAGTCAGAATATTGTAGCTATATGCAAATATGGTAAAGAAAACAGGCGTTGTTACAAATTTGTTCTGTAAACATTTTTACTCGATGATAGTGTAAATGACTATACTATGACGATCTATGAGCAATTTTTCTAATTTGGGCATAAATAATGCTGTGATCGTATATCCGTTCGGTTTATTTGCATTGTTCCCTTAGTCAGGGTCCTATTGTGGTTATAGGTATGCAAATATGGTAATTAAAACATGCTTGAAGCTTTACAGATTTGTCCTAAAAGGTATGTTTGCTTGATGATAGCGTAAGTAAATGACTATTATAGCTTCCATTCTAAGAGCAATCTTCCTAGGTTAGGGATAAATATCATGTTGATTGCATTTATGTTCGGTACATGCGTCGGCCCATTACTGGTGTATTAATTTAACCAGTTTATTGTGGTTTAATGCAAAAAGGTAAAGAAAACAAGCATTGTTTGTTACAGATGAGTAATTGTTCTGAAAGACATTATTTGCTTGATGATAGCGTAAATAAATAATAATTATTGTTCTTTGACGTTCTTTCAGCAATCTTCCACTGTAAAAGACCTTGGTGTATCCTAGTAATTGAATTCCGTGGCGCTACTGTTGAATGACATTCATTTAAGCGGCATCACTTTATCTGTGAGCTATCTACTGATCAATCTAGCTGATAGTGAAGTGGCGACTGTGGAAGCATTCAATTCAAATATCGGTATATGGTCGCTGACAATAGTTCTTAATGATCATAAACAGGCGAGAAATAATATCGCACGCGCGGTCCTCGATGGTGTATTTATTGTCTGCAAAGGACAAGACAATAATAATTGTCATTTATCACTGTAATTGCCGCCTTTGAAGTTTGATGTTATCTTGCCGCCTTGTATGAATGCGATCATAAATCAGTTCTATGTGATCGGTGCTACATCAACGAAATTGAATGGCTGGCTCTGTCATCTGTACCTGTATTCCTGTAATAAATCCGGTAATGGTATCATCGAGATCAATCAGGCAGGACACGCTTTTGAATTTGAACCGACTCGAAGACAATCGAAATTGTTTGCGACCACGCCTTCAGTCTGTATGAAAATGATTGGTCATTTTATCCTGTAAACCATAATCGCGCAAATAAAACGCGTGCAATCATTACCTGTATTTAAGAGGCTCGTGAAGGAACATGACTTGTTGTTGTGATCTTACCTCTCGTAGCTGTAATAATATGTAGTCGTAATTTTAGTTTGTTGCATGTATATTAGATTAAGTAGTATGTATATATTTGTATATATCACTGTGGCTTTTATAGTGCGTTGTATCTATATTTATTTTGCACCAATGACAACCCCATTTTTGTCCACGCAATCACGGTCCATTCCAAGGTTACCTAGAAGAGATCGCAGAAAGCGATACGGCCGCCCATTGTATGTATGTTTTGCAGTGTTCAATGTATTTTCTTTTTTCCGGGCTGAAATGGTGATGATGACGATGATATATTTTCTGGTGTTCAATAAAGTAGATATATGATATATGGTTGTCTTGTTATGGTTGTCTTCAAAAGATCGCTCTTAGCGATAAGACCGCCCATTGTGTCACACTTTGTAAAATTGTATATATTTATGTTCTGTAATTTGTATGGTGTACAATAAAGAGTATTCTATTCTATTCTATGTATATATAACTAAATAAATAAATAAACATTAGACCTCAAAGTCTGCGTTTGGTTCACCTGGAGGTAAATAGTCTATCATTTTGCATAAATGTTCGTTCATACACTTGGCAATTTACACAATAATTATATGATTTGGATCTGTATTGCCGTAGTTGACCTCACTCAAGGTGAGGGATGTGCTCATCGACTGTAATACGTCGGCGATCATTATCACTTCAGTGCAGCTTACATTTTGTAATGTACCGACATGTGTGTAATAGGTGCTAATTACACAAAAAACACACGGCGCCAGTCACTACTTCAAATTCAAGTGTTTTTTATGATCATCGTGCTTTTATCCGAGTTCATGGTTAAGAACTAGGTGAGATCATGAAGCTGTTTTTGATCTTTGTGCTATCTTTTATTTTACTATAAGTCAGGTAAAAAGGCGCTGTGTAACAGATAATTAGAATGTCATAGCACTATTTTGTTTTCAACCTTACTGGAGTATGTCTGTCAGAGTAATAGAAGTACCTAAGCTGCGGCCTGACTTACGAGTTGTAGGTCGTATGTTCGAACCCAGGCAGGCACTTTACTTTGTGTAAATAATTTCATCACCACGTTCTCTCAAAACGGTGAAGGAAAACATCGTGAAGAAACCGGCATGTCCTAGAACCAAAAATTCGAAGACATGTGACATCTACCAACCCGCACTGGGCCTACGTGGTAGATTACAGCCCACTCCCTCTTGAAGAGAGGAGGCCTGTGTCCCAGCATTGGGAACATTATAGGCTCAATATGTTAGCTGGGATAATTGTTATCGTAGAAGTAAAACTGCACTCGCAATAGAGAAGTTTCACATGCTTCCCTAGCAACATTGTCTCCAACTGTTCTTACTTATTCTCAGAATCTCTGGATTCTCATGCTTTTTGTCTTTCGTTAACTTACAGCAATGTGTGAAACCATTAAATAATCATTTAATTTATTCTGTGGTAGGACCTTAGCTTACGATAGTAACTGATAAAATTTATAAGGAAGTCTTTAAACTGTTATTGTAACAGCAATGTCAATGTTAGTTATTATGTTATAAAACATTATAGCTTTTAAAATTATACGCACTTGACTGTCAATCGATAATGACCATTGTTTGAATTGTGAATATTGTTAAATTAGATTGTGTGCGTATGTAAATATTTTTACGAAGGACTATCTAAGTGTTATATTTAACTAATAACAGTAGGTACAATGTATAAGGAATCTCGTTGTTAGTTGAGTAGGTATCTCAACAGTCATCGACGCCAATAAGTTTGTAACTTTGTATGTTTAATAAAACATCGAATGGAAATTGCGCTTAATATTAAGTCAACAGGAAATCTTAATAGCAATATCTAATAGGACATAGTTCAATTAAACTAAGTATCATTTTCCTGACCTACCTAGTACCTACATTATTTATGCATTACGCATTTTATAAACTGGAAAACCAAGATAACAATTTCTAGGCTAGGCTGGCAATATGCGGAGGGATCAACTCTACATCAATATGCACTTTAAGAGGGTATATTGTTTCTACAATAAACATGCATTTGAAAGGGATTATGGTGATGACCACAATACATTCAATTGTTTAATGATGATATCATTTCGATTCTGATTAGTGATGATGACCCTTTCAAACGCGATTCTTGTGATATCTTCTACCCTTAATAGCAGAATCATCTGTTCATTAAAAAACTTCAGATATTTTTACGTTAATAATATTATGGCATGCAATACGGCCTTGTCCCGGTATTCTAAAAAAATATGTAGGTAACAAAAATCTAAAATTGTCATAATAGCCAATCGTAAAACATTGATGAGTCATAACTCATAACGTTTTCTGATATTGACGCGAAAGCTATTGGAACGGAAACGAGTCGAATGGAAACGATTGGAGCACCAATGGTGACGGTAATCGACTTAAATCCCAGATTAATAGGCGCTAGTCACCTGCCTGATGCGTCACTGATGCTATAAAAGTGCCTTAACGTTGCTGATATAAAACGCAAACAATAAACGCGAACTATATGTATAATAGCTAATAGGAAACAGCACTGGTTCAAAACTAAAAGGCCCTATGTAAGTTCACCATTAGCGCCCCTATCCTGTTGGATTATATCTGGTAATGTCGTAACAACGTACGTACAATCACTTAGGTAAGGAAGGTTATTATGAAGGGCAACTATCGTAAATTGGATCGAAACTTATGTAAGTACTTAGATTTAACTCTTACTACTTACATAAGAGTTCCTGATATCGTGCGTTCCTTACAACCCAAACTTAACTTGAACATAAAACGGCAATTGGCCAATTACACACACACACACACATTGGCCAAATAAAAGATACAAAATATTTGTCTACATAATATCTTTACACAGCAGTCATATGAGCTCATCTCTTAATACTCTACTAGACTTTCTTAAGAGAACTTTTCCATTCGAGAGATCCAGAGATCTTTAACTGCCCCACTTTCTACTTGAGTCCTTTTGTAACTACTGCACAAGGATCCACGAAGGTACACAAGGAGGAGGAAACATTGCGGCAACTGGTCTCGACCTACTTTGATAAGAGATAGCTCGTGTCTACAAACAAGCGTACTACACGCATCGAGAATTATTGAGCCCTTTGATAAATTGCACGTAATTAACTAGGTAAGTGTTGCAAGGCGTTAAGTAGAACTCCGGGAGAATCCAGGTGGCCTCTTTAAGTCTGCTTTCCGGTGTAGATAGTTAAAAACAGAAAATGGATTTTATCATTGGCATGGGTAAGTAGTGTAATCCTGAAGTGTGATGAAGCTGGTGATACCTACATAAATATTCCATTGCCAAAAACAAATATGAACATACCCAGATTATAATGTTCCGACTTCCACGACACAGGCCTCCTCTCAATGAAAGAGTGTAGGCCTTAACCCACCATTTGGGCCCGGTGCGGGTCGATAGATGTCACATACCTTCAAATTTTTTGGTTTTAGGACATGCCGGTTTCCTCACAATGTTTTCCTTCACCGTTTTGAGAGCAGTCGTGATGAAATAATTTACACAAAGTAAACCTCCTATTTGAATTCGAACCTACGATCTGCATACAACTCGTAAGTTGCGGCCGTTACTACTGGGCCACCACTGCTTTTCCAGAAACGGATGCCCACTGAATCCCTAATAAAGACGCTACCGCAAATAACTGCAGCCCGAAATAACGCTAACCTGAATCATTTAATCCCTAATAAACGTCATACGTAAATATGTAGGTAGGTACAGCAATTTTGTTCAGGTTTAGACATTCAAGTTGGATTACTGCGGCCTTTTCTATGTAACTATGACACGATGCCGATGATTTGATTGCACCTGACCGTATCTATCAAAATCTTTCCGCCTGATTTGAATTTTAATTTTCGAGAAAGGTCTGTGCGATGGTCAAAAGTATATTTACATGGTTCGATGGAATTTATTATTGATTAAGTGTAGGCAGAAATGTTCACAATGTAGCTTTTGGTTACCTGTCGGTACTCCCACCGATAGATGATTAATTTTCACGTTAAAATGTTTCAGAGTAACAACCACGTTTTCGTTCCATGTTCTATTAAAATTCGATTTAGCTCGTAGGTATATTATTTAGACACGTCGTAAATTGCAAAACCCCTAGACAATGATCCTGTTTGTTCCATTGTCTCGTGCACGTTTATTTAATAATCACCCGACCTATGACAACTATGGCTCGTATTATTTAAATTCTAAAGACTGACCTTACCTAATCTATCCATATAAGTGTATGCAGGATCAAAATTTACACTACTACATTAATACGATGTTGTAACAGAAGTTGTATCTAAGCATTGTCTTCGAAGATCACGCCAGATCGGTATTCGATCACAATTGCGTACTTCCGATGGCCCTCCTTCACGGGAAAGCGAACAATCGCTACGTTCTGTTGCTCTTTTATCTCAAGATGTTTATAAGACGTATCTAGACAACACAGAATTACATGAAAGTGTCAATGTTTTGCTCATAGTACCAGAAACTTCCGTCCGGTAAGACTGTGGCACACAAACAGATATAAAGCATTGTGTTGCCAAAGATATGAATAGCGTGATCGGGTACGCCGCAAATATTGCACCTCAGTGTTACCTCTTTACGGGTAGGTAAGTGCCACGGTTGATGATCATCATTTGCCCAGCCTTTTCCCAACTATGTTGGGGTCGGCTTCCAGTCTAACCGGATGCAGCTGAATACCAGTATTTTACATGGAGCGACTACCTATCTGACCTCCACAACCCAGTTACTGGGTAATACGATACCCCTTGGTAAGACTGGTTGTCAGACTTTCGGGCTTATGACTACCCGTAATGACTGTCAAAGATCCACGAATGACAGCCGGGACCAACGGCTTAAGGTGCTTTCCGAGGCACGGAGGGATCTCAGTATGTAAAGATGGTCACCCATCCACAGACCAACCGCGGCAAGCGTAGCTTCACCTGACCGATCGACCTTTGCGGCTGTTATTATTTAGCCACGGGCCCCTCCGTCTTCATGATGTAGATACATATTTAAGTTATGTGCATTGCTATCTGAGAACTCAGCGGAACGTTCTGTAAATCTACTTATTTAATAGACGTCTGCGAGATCAAAGTAAACTGCAAAGTTTGCAGAGCTGACAACTGAATTTGTTTGCTCGCCTTCCTACAAGTTGGAAGTGCTGTTGCTGAATTTTAATTTAATTCGAGATCAAGTTTACTTTTCTTCTTTTCCATAGATTTCGAAAGCGTCTACGAAGAAAATATATGTATAAGATGTAGCAAAGAACTGCAGTGCGATTCTGTAACCATCTCACCGTGAAAACTTAGGTGAAGTGAGCGTGGAGTGAGCTGTCATTCCAAATAATGCTAGGGATTGACACTACTGACAACTCACATCAAGCTCACTTCACTTGAGTTTTCACGGTGAGCTTTTTACAGAATCGACCTGCTGTTTTTCCTTTCATTCCTCAAAAGTACTTTATTTTGTTGGAAAATAACGATGAATTAATTCGTACTGTTTTCAATGTAACTTATAATAATAATTATTAATTATTATTATTAATAATTAATTAATTAATAATTTATTATTATTATTAATAATAATTATTATTAATTATTATTACTGGCGTTAAAAACTAAATGAAGCGGAAAGCTTTTACACGTACACGCAAGATCTACAGCGTGCTCATACTTTTAAAAAATTTCAGCTCATTTGGAAACCGGGAAGTGGATCAAATTTAACTTGCAAGATATGATTACAGACAGACAGACAGACAACGGGACAGGTGAAACTAAATAAAAGCTTGTAAAAACGCCTACGCTTCGCACGTTCGTGTGATAAGAGCCTTAATCGTCTGTTACATTATTTTATTAAGTGTTGTCAAAGAAGGGACAGAGGAATAAATCTTTATTAGAACTGACTCAACCCGTACTTTAGCTACCTGTGCCTCCTTTTACGGGCATACGCATTAACACAGCTGTTAAAATAATGGTTATCTTAATCATTTATTTATTGATTCTGTGTAGGTACTACAATTATATCATTTCAATATAATGACATAATCATCACGCTTATATAAAATTTATGACAAGAAGCCTTAGGGTTTACCGAACAACTTAATTTTTGTGTTAATAGCCTGAATTATGTTTCTTGTTGGAATATTGCTACTCAAATAGAGGTTTATCGTATAAGGGAGGTTCACCAACTATATAAGGAAAATATGGACTGAGTAATAGCACAACTTTCTATAAGCAACTTTTTAATTAAGCTTATTTCCTTCCTGCTCCGCCCAAACTTATTAGTACAATCATTTACTCTGTTTATGTAAAGTCGAGAAATTTCCTCTCCATTACCAGTAAATAGTCTTTATATCGAGAGTAATTTATGCAATGCTATCTCTTCCAGTAATTCCAGCTCGGGTTTAAATCCTAACGATATTATTACGCAGAAGTATGTCAGGAATTCTGCATTTCCAAGTAATGATTTTCACACATGGCTCGGTAGAGACAAATATTTACAAGTTACAACGGTGACTATAGTGAATACAGTTCTATAAGACACGATAGCTCGGTGTGCATAGTGCGCCGGCACATAACATGAACCTGCTGAAGCAGATCGCCACTCGAGCCCGTATTGTTTACATTACTCGCATAGCATGGTGATGTCACGAGCGAAACCTAATTCTGATGAATCATGAGCTTTTTACAGGCGATGCACCGATAAGCGCGTTACGTGCATGTGTGATATCACGTCGTGTCGGCCGACATCGCGGACCCACGTGTTGGTGAAGTTATTGATGGCATCAGTGGGCGCATAATAACTGGTCCGAGTCAACCGAACGTTCAGTTACTGATTGTCCGTTACGGGGAGCGCGTGTCGCCTGCGATTCCGAGCCGGTGCGCGAGAGCATACACGACACATCCATATTTATTGACACTTACCAATTTGTTTGAACATCGATTTGACAGGGACCAGTGTGTCTTTGGCAGTGTATGTGCTTCCTCATTGGATGAGTTGACCTGATCAGCTGAATCGAAAACCCTACGAGTGCAGGTGCATTTGTTTACATATTTAATTTTGCTGATTTGTTTTTGCTTTCATCAAGGAAAATGTGCTGTTTTGTTCTACAACATACGTTTGTCTCAAGGTACAAGATGCAAGAATACTAGGTCAGACGTGTCTTGTTGTATTTTATGTTTCGTTATATCAATAACATATGCAATCTTATTTAAATGAAATGCGCTATGAGCACCTAATAACCTACCTTCAGATAATCGCTGTGTATTGTGAAGCAATAATGAATTTTATATTTAGTGGTGTTTAACTGTGCTGAATGCACGACGCTACATGTGCTTAAGAGTTAACAAGCCCTTTATTATTTATTTATTAGGCTTTTCAACAATGTACACTGTTACTTTATAATTTGTACATTGTAAACTTAAGTCTAAATGCCTGATCACTTACAGAAAAGCACAGCATGCACTACATTATGCGCAGATAAGAACATAATTAATTAATAAAACAAGAATACATAGTTTGAAAAAAGAAAAAATAAAAGTAAACTATTAAAAGCTAAATTGATTATTTGTACGGATATCGTTTGTGACAACAATCGCTACGAGTCGAAATTCGTAGCACATGCCTATTTACCGTAGTATTACATATTATATAATGTGTCATATTTCAGTTGACAGTCGTTGCACAACAGAAAGGAATGCAGTATTTTAAAATATGCGGTATCACAATCTGTTCCTAATTATTACACAATTGAATGTATGTGCATTTGAGAGTTGGCACCGTTTCGAGTCCGCAACCTATCATAAAATCATAACATAGTACATATATAAAATAGATATTTACGAGACAAAATGTTAGACTGTTATAGCATAGGTTTATATGTCGCGAGCTACACTATTAATCAGCTGCTTGTCCAAATGTTTCAAGGTTTGTTTACATCCGCAGTTTTAAGACTACGAAAAAATGCGACCTAGAGATTTAATTCCCCTTTAAATGTTCAAATAAGCGATAACAATCTAATTAAGAATGTAACTTTATCAACGTTCTAAAGTGTTTGCACAGTTGTAGTTAGTATATGTTACTTGTGAAGTACGTGATCCATTTTGTAAACATCGTTAGCGTTTGGTTAGCGTCCTCGACTACCTACTGAAGTACTGAGGACTGTAGAGTGCAGGTTAACTACTCACATGTTTAGAAACACTATTCTATACAAACAGGTGATATTCTTGGAATCTGTGTTACATGCACACTCGATCTGAATGCCATACTGCGCCTTATCAATAGGCATACAGCCTTAAAGATTTATTTATCTTACTAGTTTTATTATTCAGAATAATAAAATTATTTCCAGAATCTGTTTTTTATGGTAATACATAAAATTGTTTAAACGATCTGCGCAGCTAAAACAATATGAGACAAAAATATTTATATATTTCTAAAATATTGTATTACGCAGCTTTGCAAAATCAATAAAATTCATTCAAAAGAATATTTTTTATCTTATTTTACAACATGTCATCAATGAAAGGAAGCCAAGTATCCTAAACTTTATAGAGTTCCAACTTCTAAACAGCATCATTACGTTATGAAAAGACATCGTTAACTTCCATGTAGAGAATACTGTCAATAGTAAAACGTAATGTTGACATTGATTTCTATGTTAACATAATTTATAAGCATCGTGAGACGCCAGAATTATATTTATAGCACTATTATATAGTGCTCAATTCCAACAATAAGCGGGTCGGGTGCAGAACCCAGGGAGCTGGGCGATGTAGTGGCACCGGCAGCACAGGAGGAAGTGTGTCGTTAGTCGATTGTAGTGCCAGGACCCAATCTGCTCTATTGATTAATTCAAATGATTTTATTGCATAATGGCCATTTGGAGCGAATTGGTTGACTAGGCGTTTAGATCATCGTACCCTGTTTTGGTCCGTTGTGTTCACGATGTTTTGTTTGTTTCCGTCTCGTGACCCTTATTTGAAAAGGTACTACAGCAACCAGTCCACATTATTACGCCTCTACAAATAGCACAATAATGTTTCTGTTACATAAGTTTCGATAAATTTATATCGCATTTTATGAGTACCGTAACGTAGCAGCGCGTATAATCCATTGCCACAAATCATGTTTTATTAGAAATTTCCAGAAGGTCTAGTCACAGGGCCTGTCAGGCCGTAACCCCTGCACGTTGACCCTGCTCGCGGAAGATGTTAATCATGAGCCCCGCTTCAGGATGTAACGTAATATAACTCTCTACGACTATGATGGCATCTATAATATTTTATTCCTATAACAATATTAAGGATGGCTCTAAGCATAATTAGTCATTAAAACCTGTAATTCATTGAGCAAACATTATTCATTCACGATCACAAGACGCACAATTAATTGGGATTAAATCATAGCGACGTGTGGTTAATTAATCAACCCATTATTTATAATCTTATTATTATTATTTAATTCAACAAAGTTTAATAATTTTGCGGTTAGTTGACTAATGTGACTAACATAGGATAGTATTTTCAGCAGAATATAACGATAACAAACAACATCAGTAAAAGTCGCTAACTTGATAGGTTCAAAGGTCATTATTAATTAACTGAAGTAGTTAGTGAGATCAAGTTAATCATAGCGACATGTAAGTAAACAGAAGCAGCTCTAAACTAGGTATATTGTTTTCTTCAATTGCAGTTAATAATGTCAATCAAAAGCGGCTGTTACAGTTGAAGCTAAATTCTTGACTATAAATAATCTCGTAGTTGACAATAAAGCAAGGTCAATCGGGTATAATATTGTGCCGAGTACCCACATGCCGCCTGCGCTTATTGCACAGTGCACTATATTAATTGTCGCGCTGGATCGAACATACTTATTGCAGTACGCCGCGCAATATCCAGCCATGCCTCGTTGACCCAGTGTCGCAGCTCACGGGCCAAGTTCAAACACGACTCGTGATTGAGAACCAGCCGACGATTCTTGTCTATGCAATGTTGCAACTAACGTGAAAGCTAGTAAGAGCTTTAAGTGGAAACGATAAGAAAAATGCGCCACGAATTGAATTAGAAGCCAATAAAACTGTTATCTTAATTTAAAATGCCGCGAGCCGTTTCTCTTTATTGATCGAGTTCACTTACATAAACCCGCTAGAAAAATTGATATAAATTAAACAGAAACGCCAAATGAATATGCTTGTAATATTTTACGGGACCTGTTTTAGGAATCTTCGAGATAGTGTAGGAAATGTGAATAGTGTGGAGTGTGAACGCGCGTAGGTCGCCGCGACCGCAAGTGAGCTGTAAGCTCACGTTACATTGCGAAGGAATGAAAACAATGAGCCCATCTATTGAATGCAGGTGACAAAAGCGGTTGTGTAGCTAGCTTTTCAACGGTGAACCACCTATACAAATACCCAATAATAAGTATGCGCAGCACAACCCACAGCAGACTGCGACACATAAGTACCATAGCAAGGACAGCAAAAGATTAATGACTGAAGAAACCCAGGAAGAGTTACGTAATGTGAAAGATTGCGAGTGAGTGAAAGCCAAGGCGAATGTGAAAATGATTGAAGGTTTATTTACAGACAGAGCAAATCTCGATCTATCAGTAAGAATTACAAATAGACAATCTGGTACCTCATACTCTCATCTAAAACATTGGTTATCCATAACAATCACGCAAAATGATTAAAAAATTAAGTGATTGCGTCAGAATTCACAATTTACAGACACCGACTAAAGAGTGTCCATTAGTCTATTACGTGTTGCTAACTGGGACATGCGCCATTTCAGCAAATTATAATTGCGAATGCTAGTAAATGTCGTTCGCATTTCACCAACATCGGTATAACTGCACGTTACATGTGTCATTTTCGTAGAAAGATGATGAACATATTCATTGCATTCGGATTTCTTTTATGTGAGGCACTTTCTCACGATAACGTTTCCCTCGAGGGCGCGGGTCATCTCTAGCGTTTATCAGTAGGGACCGACAATTGTCCCCGCCCACGTAAGCCGACGATTTATATGTAATCCTGGACGTGAGGCGCCAGTAAATGCACGCCAGACTTTCATTTTTCCGATTTCTGATTCCTTTATTATTCTAATACCCGGTCATATAGATTAATTTATTTAATATATCTATGCATATAGATTAAATTCCTTTGGATTCTCCGTTCTACTAGTTTTCGATTTGAGCGAAGCATTCGACTGTGTAAGTAACTTATCCTGGCTGAGTTGCATCAAATGAGATTCTATAAACATATAAAGCCCAGTAGGAAGTAACAATGTTAGCAAACAAGCTAGAGTGTATTGCTCATAAATACAGGTAAGCAGCATGTATGCTGGTCACATCGTGATAAGTATTCAATTTATAATATTGTGATATGGCGTACGAAGTGCACGGCCGCGGCCGGTGGTTGGCGCCTCGTCGCGGTAACGGTAATACAAGATGCCTAGCTTAAGCTCACTCCAGACCGCCTCTGACACTTCCCTTATATTCGGATCATCTGATAGTAACGATACAACTGATATTTACCGGGTGGTCCTTACCTGACAGATCAAAAAACATTTAAATGCAGGATATAAGGAATTATAGATGAATAAGTCGACGAGATAGATCATAATCAAATGACACTTAGATGCGTGAGAAATATTGATTTATTAATATCAGTTAACTTATACGGCGTCAAATATAATACAGGTAACAATTTATATTTGCCTCGAATTGCTTTATTTATTGCCTGGAATGAAATTTAATATTAGCGAATTCACTTTTTAACCGACTTCTAAAAAAGGAGGAGGTTCTCAATTCGGATGTTTGTATTTTTTTTTTTTTTTTTTTTTTTTATGTTTGTTCGCGCATAACTCCGTCACTTGCCACCCGATTTGAAAAATCCTTTTTTTTGTTGGAAAGGGTATACTTCCCAAATGGTCCCATAGAAATTTCATCAAAAACGGTTCAGTAGTTTGGTTTTTACACCAAAATTACTGGTAAAAATTACAACTAAAAAGTGAAAAATAAAAACTTTTTTGCAAAAAAATACAACCGACTTCCAAAAACGACACTACAAAGTGAAAAATAACTTTAATTTCGGAAGTCGGTGGCAAACAACGAAAATGCGAACCCAACGCCACCGACTTCCGAAATTAAAGTTATTTTTCACTTTGTAGTGTCGTTTTTGGAAGTCGGTTGTCATAAAATAAGTCTGTATTTTACCGACCTTCTTTTTTTATAGCGCAACTGAAACAGTTTCACCGTTGCTTTCATGAAGTGAAAATTTATTTTAATGAAAATTATGCAAATCTATAACGACGAGTGTATCAGAAAACTATCGTTTCTGGTTATGTTGACAAGTGGTGTGAAACTGAATTAGTTTCGCGTCGCAATCGGAAACGCGCGGTATTTAGGCGACGGCGACGGCGCTCGCGCTGGTGCACTATCTGTGTTGCACGAATGTGTACGAACATAATTATGCGTCTTTATTTACTGATATGACCTAATAATATCGTATAAGTATTCAATCAAATTAAGGGTCATGATAATTACAAAAAATAAACAAATGTAATTCTCCAATTCTTCTAGCACTGTTCCTACATGCATAACTGAAAAAAAAGTGTAAATTTCAAATATTTGTAGGAAAATGTATCCAATCCATGAAATGAGCGTAAATAATAAAAAACATTCCTTAGTATAAATTAGGAACTAGTCGATGGCCTTTACAATATAATAGCTGATGGATGAACGTCGAGTTCCGTTCCGTCCATTTCGAAACGTAATATGAGCATGAAGATTAGAATAGCAATAAAAGCAGTATTCAGCTTAATACAAACAACGTTTCCTTTAATAATAAGATAGCGAACAATGTACGGTGAGAATTTATAAAAGCTTACAAAGAATTTAATGAAACCGTCAGGGGAATCAGTTTGGTAATAATAAAACGTCAGCCTGTTTCGGTGCTGTAAATTACAAATTCAGGGCAATGAAGCTGACGGCAGCGAAACAAAATTTATTTTATCAAATATTACTTTTATCAACGTACAGCAGAATTTGGATCGTAAAACTATTAGTTTTACGATCCAATATCTGAAGTTCTACTAATGAGAATTAAAATAAATGAGAAAAATTTGTGAAAAGCGTTGTACAACTTGAACAGGGAACACTGAAAAGTTATGAGTAGCTACGAGAACTCTTTAGCAGCAAATAATGAATCCGCAAATACTTGACTAGCAAATGAGTATGAATAGTGCGTATTAGAAACTAAACTCAAATACATTATATTACATGAAAAGCTGTCTTAACTCCTCTTAGAAAATATAAACATTATGTCGCAAAGCCTACATCCTTCGTTAGAGTATGAGTATGCTCGTCAAGATTATTTGATATAACATGAGTGTTAATATCTGCATACATTCGAGTATGTCTAGTAACGTCGCAATTTGTCGCCGACTAGAAGTTTAAAGTGTTTACATTTAACATTTGCATATTACTGACGTGAGGTATTCTAACCAGTTAATTATATCTCTATCATCGCGGCATTCGACTGATAAACTTAAAACTTAGTGAAATTATTATGTGACCCGGTTCAGCTCAGTACCCTTATGTAAGGCTGGCCGGTACTTACTCCGCTGAAGTAAACCCTAGCGTGCACTTGCGACATCGCTGATAAAGTCACGAACACGATTCTGAATTTTAATTTGTTTTAATGCCTTAAAATACGTATAATCACTTTCTGAAATCAATCAGTCAACCGAGACTCTTGAAAATAGTAATTTCAAATGTAAATTATTTGAAAAAATGGTTTACGCTACTATTAATTAAGAAAGGAGCGAAGGGTATCAGTTATAAGGTGGTTTTTGGAAACTCAGTAAAGAATTTTCTTTAAAACTAAATACTACTTAACTTACTTACTACGTAAGTCCGGGTACCTAGTATTTGCTAGTGAAGTTCTTTGGACCTGCGTATTATGTTTTACGTTTTGGGGATCATTCATAATCGCTCAAACAAATAAATAGTGTCAGTTAAGTCATCGTGGCCCGTTTCATTGTTTGAATCCTTTTTCTAATGATGGTGAGATAAATAAGATTATAAATAGATGTACAATGATAATGTTGTTAAGTACTAAATTTGCTCATAAGCTATGACATGAAATCATCTCTGGAGAAAATGAAATCATCTTAAATTCAAAAGCCATAAACTCATAATTTTCCTTGTCAAATCCGGATATTAAATTAAATGCACACGATTACGTAACATGGAATATTTCCACGTACTGTGTGAGATCTCAGAGATGTTCAATCAAGTGTTTAATTGTAATAGCGAGTTGTTAGAACTGTACTCGGCAATCATAGTTTCGATTACGGCGCGGTGCATCGGGCACGCTTGGCCGCGGATGCGTGTAGTACGTACCTTACTACCTACGACTCGGGCAATGTTTGTGGCTCCCAAAATAAACGTGACCGATGACGATTTCGGGAAAGGCGTCATACCAGCCGATAATGTGAGTGCAGCCACATAAATAAACAGTAGCCGTATTAATGACAGACATTTTTCACAGTTGAGCACGATTACTACGGTTCATTAACTGAATGAATTGAACTTATGCCGATGCTGTGCGTAACGCGTGACTCACATGGTAATTTTTCGAATGCGTAAGTAACGTTTTGCCCGTACTCATTATTCAAGGATTTGCTAAACATTAAATAATATTTATTATGAATATTTCCGTCTCAAGCGCCTCTTAAAAACTACTAATGCTTGTTTACATTTAGCTAGCATAATATGAGCGGTGAGCTCTTGTATCATAAGGCGTAGTATAGATACAAACGAAAACAAATAAAATACACACGTAATTTAATTAAAGATACATCGTTAATGTAAAAGCGTATAAAAATTATGTTCTCTTTGATGTCGACATTGAATCACGACATTTTTGGAATTCCGGTTGGAAAATGTTTAAGTCTAGACGTATAACAGACGAAGCCGATGGCGTGGATAGTGACCGGAGGCAGGGCGAGTTCTTTCAGTGATGCACCGTGACGTCATCACTATAAGCAGATTGACGATAAACTTAAGAGCAGCGATACTTTATGTTATTTTATGTGTTTGTACACCACGAGACATTCGTTACTTGTAATCGCCAAGGCCAACTGGTCATTAACCATTATTTACATTAACATTGAGTGTACAGTTCTTCGCACTTTGCAGTCAGGACGTTGACGACGGTTTTTAAGCTACAAGTAGTCATATTGTGATGGATGTCTTACATTACCATTATTTATTCAATCACCTCGCCCACACATGGGGTATTTTGTTTCATGCAATCTTTTTCTTCGGCATCAGAAAAAAGTCGAGTCTACGTTCCGTTGTAATATTTTCTGAACGAAAATAAATGATCTTCAAAACAGAATCTTCTTACTTGTAAAATTATATTTAATGTAAACATCCTGCGAATTCACGGACTGTGAATAACATGATCCAGGTAGTGTAGTCGGTCAAGGCTGTGCGCTGTTTTAGAAACACTCACTGTTTATCTACATAGCTACTTTGTTTTTTAGCTTTCAGTTTGCTTTTGCCTAACTCCTATCTAAACTAAGGATTAATCAGATAAGGGGAGTAAACATCCAGCGCACTCGTATAACATCTTTGGTATGCAAAATACTTAGCCCATACGCAAACAAAATATTTACTCTATGGCTACGCTAACGCATACCGCTCGGTACAGTGTAAGCATTCGCATCGTTGTCTTGTAAAATTTTATAGATGTCGTCATGCGATGGTCATTGCTCTAAGTTGAGATTGATCACAATTGGAATCGTAACGTATTACGAAACATGTTCAGGGGAACATCGGTGGTTCGGCAAGAACATACCGGCTCGATGTATCGTTCCGACACGTCACGCTATTAATCATTCATTAATATAACCCGTTGGATGCCTGAGATAGTGCCGCGTAGCTTTACTATCCCACATTACATCGGGAAACGCGTACAACTTCCCATTTTTAACCGACTTCTAAAAAAGGAGGAGGTTCTCAATTCGACGGTATGTTTTTTTTTTTTGTGTGTTTGTTACGCGATTTCGCCGCCAATTGTGGATCGATTTTCAAAATTCTTTTTTGTTCGAAAGGAGATACTTCTGAAGTGGTCCCATAGAAATTTCATCAAAAACGGTTCAGTAGTTTGGTTTTTAAACCTAAATTACTGGTAAAAATTACAACTTAAAATTAAAAAAAAAAAACAACCGACTTCCAAAAACGACAGTACAAAGTGAAAAATAACTTTAATTTCGGAAGTCGGTGGCAAACAACGAAAATGCGAACCCGACGACACCGACTTCCGAAATTAAAGTTATTTTTCACTTTGTAGTGTCGTTTTTTGGAAGTCGGTTGTTTTTTTTTGCAAAAAAGTTTTTACAAGTATATAAACTGCAGTAATTCAATCTTTTCACACCACGCGCCATTGTGAAAATACATATGTCGTCCGTAGAATGTAGACTTATGTAGGTGCACTTGAGCTTTATGCGCATTTAATTAAACTTGAATGACTGAATGTTATATGTAGATAAAAAATAAATAATTATACCTATATCAAAGTCATTAAGTTGATCTATAGTGTTGCAATTATAATTAGATTTAAATAGTGTATAACACAGGGTAGTGTTATCAAAGGTAATTATTATCTAGGCTTTGATGTTTTTCTTGTAACTGCTTGTCTGAGTGTCTATTGTTATTCAATGAACCGTAATCATTATCTTGATTCCTACGCGATTGAAGATAATATAAACTGTATTTTATTATAAATTATTTACCGTCACGGTGATGCATTAATTTAATGGAAATACATTATAATAACCTTTAAGTTTATTCAAAGGAGTGAGTGATTATATTACGAAACATTAAAGAAAATAATATAAAATACACTTTAAAGGTACGATGCGATAAGCAAATATTATAATGAATGCAAGAAAGTCAATTATCACCTATATTTGTAACCTTAACCTTTAAGGTGAACTAAAAATCCGGGTAGGTACAAAAAGTTGATGCAGAACAGCTGTTGGCATGCAGCCAAAACTTTCTAAAACGGGTTAGCTGCAATGTTTCAATTAAAACCAACTGCCGCGATGAATATGTACTTGCAATAAATGATTTTTAAAAGCTTGTTACTCATGTGTTATCGTTAAGCATCATGTACAATTAGCGAGCATAACTTTTGGTGTTACGTTACGTGCAATTTATTTTTGGCTCACTTTCAACTGCACGAGCGTTACTGTTCTTTTTAAAGAGATTAAAAACCGGGTGATATTGAATATGTAGTTACATGCCTTTCGTTTTTAATATATTGTCCTACGGTGTGCAACTTATTGCAATTTCGCCATATTACTCATAGTATGGTGAAATTATGAAAACGTCGTCGTTTACAAGATTATTGTCTTACTTAAGCTAATATAACATAGAACTCTATGAGTAATCGATGTGAAAATGTGATGAAACATTTAACGCGGTTCGTTACCACGCGTAGCTTAGCGTAGTCTTGCGTAGCATTGCGTAGCGTAGACCTACGAAAAGCGTAGCGATATCCATAGGGATTATTTTGTTGACACATTTTATCCTGTAAAATTATTTTGATTTGTTAAAGCTGCATTTTATGCCTAACGTAATATTTATGCGAACATTGCGCCAAATGTTTTTAAACGCACATCTCATTTTAATGACCTCTTCATCACGTGCTGGCTCAGCTTGTCAGCGCAAACGTTGTCTGTCCAAAAATGTGAACACATCATTTTTCCTCAAAATAACCTTTTTGTGCGAAATTATGTTGGAATTTGATGCGTTTGTTATTTGATATGGACTTTGTACTTGAAACAGAAATGATTACAGCAGTTTTGTTTACGTACGTTCGAGGTTTTCGCTATATTATTGAAATACTGACGCGATGTGAAAGAATACCCATGTATCCTAAAACAGTACATTAAAATTGTATGAGCTTATGGACTTAACGTCGCTTTTCAAAAGACATCATGATTTTCGACATATATGCAACACATGAATTATTCTTGTAGTTATGTATGGTAGGTATACAATAAATTCAATACATAATCATCAAGCCTTAATGACTTGCTGCAAAGGGCAGATACTAAAAATATCTCTATTATCCTCCATTCAAATGTGACACGGTTATGAATAGCATTTTAATGCACAGTCAGAAGTTGTTTACTAGAAAATGGAAGCAAAGATGTACAACGGGGTTTCCCACACAATAATTTAATGGACAACTAATTAAAACACATGTAAATGTGTGCTTGATTTATTCATGTATCGTTGTTGTAAATGTCGAGTACATTTTTCATCGAGCGTCAGGTATCGCGACAAGCCGTAGACCGCTATAATTAGACCGCGACTCAGATAGCTTATATGCGCATCGACGATGCAAATTCTTGGCCCATTTATTCTGACCAATACACGTGGTTATTATGGCCGGTTTGTAGAACAAGTGGGCCACACATCATAGTTATTTTATGCACGTCACAAACATACCGATGGCATTAAACAAAGACCTCTTTTCATAATATTAATATTGTTTTGACGTCCCTTCCTGCCTTACCGTCATTGTGTTTATTTATAAATGACAAAATTAAGATAATTTTATGAAATTTAAATATTAATACTTACAACATCATTGGTGACGTTAAATGAGCCAGTTACTCGCGTTGTTAGTTGTTTCTGCGAGCTCTAATATCAGATTGTTCATGTGTTGTTGTCAGCTGATTGTTCCAAAATGGACGGAGCATCAATATTTTCAGGTGGGCGAAAACGTTAGTGACGCGGAACGCCAGTAATTGTGCGAAGACACCTGCCCAAAACATTTTTGAAATGTTTGTGTTATACAGTAAAATTCTGATTTTATAATCCAATAGAAGATAAATGGCATTTTTCGAACACCCACATGAACTATACTTCTAGGTGGGTACGAAGATAAAGAACATGTTGCGAGAGCGTCGCGTCGGTCGATCCCACCCAAGCGCCGACACAAAACGATTGAAAATGTACATTTGACGGCACAGTTTTATGACTTATTCAATTGGTAGTTCCGAGTAAGAAGTGAGAAACTTTATTCAATCATTTGTTTGGCAAATGCAATGGACCATAATCACCAAGTCGAAGTAAAGAGCTTGTCTGCATCAATTCATCTGGCGGTAAACTTTAAGTGCAATGCAAAATGTTTTTTGGGAACTTTTAGAGGATAATTTAACGTTCTTTGTAAAGCAGACCCGTAACAATAAATTATTCGTGCAAAGCCGCGGGGCAGGTCCCAACTCGGTTACATTAGAATTTTTAACCAGCGTAATCGATTGAACAAAAACGAAATGAAGGGAGTGTGCCAAGCAATAACGTACCCTAAAGTTGGGCGGTTTCTGGTTCAAACTGAAAGGTGGGCAGTAATGGTGGTGTTCGGAGCTAATCACCGTGATTACAATGTGGGCCACCGACGGCGATTCCGGCCATGCAGCCGCTAGCCCGCTTGCCGACAGTAATTGCTCTCTCCTTCTAACTTACAATTAAAAAACCCCCATTCGAAACTTTTACAGAGAAAAGCTGTTGCCTAACTAAATTTTTATGTTAAAATTATATTTATTTTTCCTTCTTACATTGAATATTAACTATCTATTATCTGATATATAAGTTATATAACAACATTTCTATCGGAAATATTCTGGGAAACAAAAGTTCGTAGTAACGACAAAGTATTATCAAAGAATTAAGTACTTACTATAACAGTTCAAACAAGCCGACAAGGATGTACTTACACTGAAATTGTTATGTACATACAACGTGGGAATTACATGCGGTGATTAATTCGACACTCATTTAAAACAAACAGCAGTTTTATGGTTTAACTAGAGTGAATTAGTACGTTTTGTTCTAAGACTCGACCTTGGCCAGACACTTGCGGCTGCGATAAGAGAGGCATGCAGTCTGTGATTGTGTCACCGAGTCACCGGTGCATAAGATTAACATGATAACGAGCCCGCCATGACACGCTAATCAGTGTTAATTATATTCATAATGTCACAGTGATGCTATCGCTTAGTAATGTGGTTTCGTAAACACCTAACAAAAGTGTAAAAGTTAGATAGTTGCATCCGCAACTTTGTTTCACTGACCTTTAATATTACCGATGAAAACATGTTGTAATAATAAAAATAATGTCTTTATTTCGGACAACGTAAGATCCACTGTGATAGTAAATTCCTTATAATTAATGTTAGTGCCATATTTATCTGAGATCGCTTCATGTGGACGACGCACAAGCGAAGGGAAAGTACCTACTTCACTCGTTCATCACCCCACAAAACGTCTCAGAATAGGAGAGTAGATGCTATCCGCCACTGTCCTCAGAATACTTTGTCACTGTCCCGCATTCTTGCTAATAAGGACGAGATTTTTTTCCGCATGACCGCATAAAAGTCGTCGGTTCGATTGAGCGCAAACATTTCAGATGCGCTACAAAAACGGGGCAGTCCCAACAGCATTCTGAAAACATTATTATATTGGATGCGCAGGACCTCCAGCGATGTTTTGGTAAAGCTGACCCACAGGCTTCCCGTGTACGTACCCTGACAATATGCTTTGAAAAGGGTGATTTTAACCTGATTAGTACAACGGTAAAACCTGCACGCCAACATATTCCCTCTGACCGCCAGTGCCCTGCGCTGATCTCTATGTCCACATTGTCTTTAAGGTCGTCGGTAAGTATGTGCCCCAAGTACTTAAAATTATTTACTCACCTTATAGTTAAGCCATTCAGAGTAAAACTTGGTACATAGTCGAGGGCCTTACCAGCGGCCTTAAAACCCCCGTAATACCTTAAAACAGCCGTAATACCTTTTCAATAATTAATTAATACGTTAGATGATTAAATTACGTAATCGAGGCCAAAGTATGATTCTGTTGCATCGAAAAATAAACAGCTTTTTATAATACATAAGTTGATATCGGTGCGGTTTCCATTAAGTCTACGAAACGATACTATATAAGGATCAACAGAAACTGGGGTAATTGGCCAGCGTTTGAGGACGCCGGACTCAATGATGCTATAAATTGAAATGCTTTATCAAATCGCTAATCGACAAATAACAAACGGCTTTATTGTGTTCGGTAATCATAATCATGCACACGATGCCTATGAGCTCTATTACGCCGGCCAGCCGATCAATCGCCTCATTGCCAGAACTATTTATGTGATAAATGAACCTTTTGTCAATAAAGGATATTTAATCTTTTTGCCTTTCAAGCATTGAACGCTTGATAAGTAGACCGTATATATTATACCTAACAGTAATGAATAAATATAAAACTAAATAGTGTTCTATGCGAATATCGTACAACAAAGTTATTTCCAGATGTTCTGGCACAATTCCTCAGAGACATGACATGGTATCTGATATGACCAGTCAAAGAGCTGTCACAATAATGTTTCTACGTCTCTCATCTCGTTCGTATGTTCATACATAAATAACAAACAGTTTTCCAGATGTAAAGACGACGTCCTTCGGTGTACAACTTTTAAAACCAGCACCAATTATTCACAAAAACAGAAGATTAATGAAACAAAAATTGGAACAGACATGATGTTTGTTTTTATTATAAACAAGATAATGGATTGTGGAATAAAGTGGACAGGAATTTATACGTCAGGTGAATACGAACAGCCATCACTCAATGGACGAAAAGTTTATTGAATTCAATTGGAGATCATCTTTAGTCATTTACTTTCATTTTACTTGATAATAAGTAATGAAATACATTTACTATTGTCATTTCTAGATCAGTTTTCCACCATTGCTATACATTGTTGATATTTCCCTTAGTAGGCATGCGGTTATATTTATTCAGTGTAAAGCGAGTCTAGGTAGGTACTCTTTACTCTAGCCATTGTTAGAATTTCGCGTGATTCACATTGCAATCAGTTGCTTCAGTTTTCTAGGAACCGTAAATATCGTATGAACGAAACTTGTCCCGCAGATTGCTTAGGTAGATGTCGAGGAACTCCTAGTAAAGTTAGTAATGCTGTTATGAATCATATGTAGTTAAACCAATTGTATTATTATGACAAAAGCCGTCAAATTGGAAAAGTAAAAAGCAAGGGGAAACATCAAAACTAATATTTTCCTCGTTTAGTCAACTTTGTTAGAAACTAATTAATACTATCAAGCGCTGTCTATCAAAATTAATGTCCTGAATTTATAACATTTAAAATTCCCAACTTACGGAAACCTCCTAGGTATTCCGTGAAAGCGTCAACGAGATAAAACTTATTTGCGACCGGCTCTCAATACGTGCTCGTCTGTCAAGAAGTCTTCAGATCTCTCAAAACTTTGTTACTTATTTTTACGTTGTCAAGTTCGCGATCTAGTGAATATAGAGTGCTCAATTTACTTGATGTAACCAGTAAAGTATTTTACTTAAGTATAAAATCAGCGAAAGATATTATTTTACCCGCATAAAGTCTTTTTGATTTAGGTACCTACTATTTTAATATCGAAATTTGCTGCAGCTGTAAGCAAAGCTTTCGCTGCACATCAATAACTAATAGTATTATTCAAATAAAGAGACTTTGTTAGCATGTTATCGTATGCATCAACAGTAATATTGATCGTAGCACTTGATATGCAAATTAATTTCATTCACACGACGCGTTTATAATATTCTTGTTCATCGTTAAAAGCATCGTAATTAATCCAATCACAATCAGCGCATATCTAATTAATTTAACATAAATCGATTGCGTCTGATTTAATAATAAATTAATGTGATTTTGATTAAGGACGGTCCTGTTCCCTCTATTAATGAATTGTTTATTTCAAGGGCTGGCGTCCCATGAATCATGGCAATTGATTCATTCAATGAAATTTAAATAAAGTCGAGATGGTCCTATTAGAATTTATGTTTCAATCCCGGTTTCCTCAATGATTGTTCGAATAACTGTTCTCAATAACTAAATTAGGTGTCATGCCACTACTAAACAGGTCGAGGCCGAGTCTATTGAGTGACCTAGACAGAGCACAGTCTATGCAAATTACAGCACTCGATATACAAACGCATATTGTTGAACGTTAGGAGTTAGGAGTAGGGAGTGGACTTATTCCTGGAATATAATTACGAGCACTGAAACGATCTAGCATTGGGAAATTCTGGAAATTCGACATTATGTTGCTCTGACACGGATTGCGTTACTCATGGCATTTTAGGAATTTAATAATCGGGAAGTTTGTTATGACTGTAAAGATGACGCTGATTTTTGACACTATTAGCTACTTATGGCGTTATATTCTTCTAGTTGCTTATTTTGGATTTCGTAAGAATATTTGCTTCCTAATCATACTTGGAATTTTAAATTTTAATTCATTACAAACCAACAACAGGAAAAAAGCTGAAAGTGTAAAATGAAATAAAACAGTCACCGCGTTCTCAAACAAATAATTAACTTTCCTCTTCCTTATACTGCAGTTTGTCAACAAACTTAAGTTTCCAGTTGATCACATTAGCGATTAGTATTACATTACACACGCACCATAACAGACTGGTCTAACATTCTCACTCCATACCATACCCTGTTTTAGTCTAGGAGAAAGTACAGAATCGATTTTACTAGTGATACCGTTGGACTAGACTAGACAGACTCATTGTTTACGTCTTGGATACAGTTTATTTATAGTTCTGGTAATTGTAAGCAATTTTACGATCCATGTTATCTGTTTTTAGATTCTACCACAAATCCCTAAAGCATCTGATTTACCGCGAGAGTTAAAGGTTTCTGCGGTAAACACAGTAATGAGTTTACGTTCTGAGTGTTGTTCCGCGTACATACTTTCGATGATTCCGTGTAAGTGAAGACTCTTGCCGTCTTGTTCAGTCAAGAATGTCGTGGAAATCATGCGAAGTATGTCGTTAGTGTTCGGCGGCGCGGTGGTGGCGATGCGGGCGCCTGACATCTCCATATGAAGGGCCGCTAACTGCACCCGTGTCGAAAGTCGCGCTTCGTTTGTTTAGCACGCAACTAAACGAACATGTTGTAACATTCCAATGTGTACCTAAACCGTCACAAATTGGTGAAACCGTGTTGAGTAGGTTTACAACAACAAAATAAATGCAGAAGGGAAACTACCATTATTTACTTACCGTTGCACCTGAACTCATTTAAATAGTTAAGTGCTGCTTTGGAACATAATAAAAACAGAATTAAATTTTATCTGCTGGTGGGAATTTAAAACACAAACAAAACCAATTCCAATTGCCACCGCATTTGCAGCCATCACATTAAGGCAGAATAGCAATAAAAGGCAACGTAAGCACTCGCAGGCGGGTCTCGGGAACAAAGGGTAATAAGTCTTGAAATTGACTTTTTGAGAACAGGTTAGGTCGCGTCAATCCCAGGCCGAAAGCATTCACTTTCCTTCGCAACAGCCACAAGCATAAATAAATGACGAAGGCCGAACACTGTTTTTACATCCGAAGCCCACCTGGTTTTATGTGGGAATGTGTTTTTCCGATTGTTTTTGAGCATTTTTTCATAACCCAAACTTTATTTTAAAGACGTGAGCGATCGTAAATCCCAGTTTATGTCAGCACATAAGGGAACTGTTTGGTTCTAATATTAGAAATTATGCAACCAATTCCTGAAAATCAATATAAAATCTATTCATACAAGCTGAATGAGAGCGGTAACATTTTATTTGGGTGAGGTAGACCGTGTATTTTTTGAAAAAAAGATTTATAGTAACTAAGTATCTACAAAGTGATTCTTTTATTTGTAAACACTTACATTGTATGTAATGTGCATGCGCACTTAAAATACAAGTTGCATTAAATTTAATGAGATACGGATAAGTGTAATGCTCACCAGGGTAAATTATCACAAGGAATAAATAAAACAAAACAGTGGCTAATGACAAGGCTGACATTTACGAGGGTGCACGATTTATAAAGTGTCATATGACAATTAGCGTAGATGATCATAAAGTTTTATCATTCCGTCACAAGTACGGCCCTAAAAGTATCAATATCCATTATGTCCTGTATAAATGTCATGTGTTCATGTTCTGGATTATCATGCTTCATATGCGATATTTTATTTTGCGTGGTAATACTTTAAATATCAATACGATACGAGCCCTTGTTGATTAAAAGAGGTGTTTTACGGTAAAAATGTGCCTTACGCTCACTTGACCCTCCAGTTTAGGAGCTTAACCCCTTCTTAAAAGGTTGGGAACGAAATGTTTTTCAAAACATTGTTCATAAACTGTACAGTGCAATTATTGTTCTCTAGCCGTATTACGAAACTCGTTGGAGATCAGTCGTGTCTACACTACAGTGGCACACTTCGTCACCTCTAACTCAATTTGTCGCCCCGCGATAATTTGACGATGTCTCCCGCCCGACAACAGCTTTTTGTACCGGCGCTCGTTAACGATCCGCGCCGTGTCAATCAAGAGACGCCTTTCTCATTTTGATCAGTACATTGAATACTCTTAAATTCTTTTTTCTTACGTTGTGTGACCTACCTGTTGGAATGGTCCATACTCCTATAGCTATGTCGGTTAAGAAAATGCAAATGAAAAAAAGGAAGATAATTATGCCCCAAGGCATCATCAGGCATTGTTATAGCGTAAAGCATTTTTAAGGATACCTTTTGAGGTCAGTTTTCATATTGAAATCAGACATGTGAGACTTTGTTGCCTGTCAATATGCTTACATCGTTATATCATTTTAATAAAAAAAATACTAGCTCATCTGAATCAAAATCTCTCCAAACTTAAATACACCACGTACCGACGTGTAGTAGGTATAAATATTTGTCCACGCCTTCTATACAAAACAGCAAACATGAAATATTAATACCTAAAGAACGTTATTTATTGAACTATAAATATAAAATGATAATGCTCTCCTTGGCACTAACTACACACGCATACTTCCCGGGTAACCTACAAAGGCGTAATAATTTGTAACACTTGTCCCCGCACACTGAGCTTAACATGTTATTGGTTTGACAGCGACCGGTTTGTTAAATGTTTGATTTACGGCCGAAGACAAACGACACAACAAACGTATGTAGGTATCTTTACGACTGTTTCAGTGACACTCCAGTATTTGTGTATTGAGTTTCACAAAACCTTAAGTTCACGCATTGGTTTAATGTAGAGATTAACGCAATTCAATGTTTGTGATACCTGTGTTGTGCACCTTTATTTGAATCGAATGTGTAGAGGCGCGCAAACTTGATTTTGAGAAATAAAAAAAAACCGGTAAGCCTTTTAAGGCAGAGAATACGAAATTGTGAGACGAAAGCTGAAACTTAGAAGAAAATAAATGAAAAACTTAAAGACTTCAATTAAAACATTATCGCTCCTTAAAATGTTGAGACTTATCCAGGACTTAAGTTAGGGTTCTATCTCAAAAGAAAAAGTTAAAACCTTGTCACGATAATCCACTTTATTTAAAGGGCACTGTAATTGAAATCAGATAACAAAATGGAAAATAATATTGATCAGGAATATTCCGTAGCGCAAAGTAACAAAACATCAAAGTCATGCAAAGGTTCACTTTTTGATCTATTTTTGGGATAAGGGCAAAGGTAACATGCCAGAAAGTCGTTTAATCTGTACGTGATTGATCACCGATTTGGCCGATATTCAGCATTCCTTATCCTTGCAACACATTATTGATGACAATGATGACACCTCGGGGTTCATGTCCTCACTTAATCCTACATCATTATTTCTATCGACGGATGAAATCTAATAAATATGATTCATGGTTGCCTACTTTGTTCCATAATTATTTTACCATGGGGCCAAGAATTATTGATAAAATCTTAATGCTCGTAAGTATAGGCTTTGTAATAATAAATCATAATATTTCTCAGAAATATTATAATTAATTGAACACAAACAACTAAGCCATTTCCCAATACCGAGGGAAATTGTCGTCAAATCCCCGAAAACGTCCGACTTATGAAACGAAATTTCGAATTGAAATTCTGAAAATATACGTATTTTTTTGTTTATGCGGTATTTGTTTCATAATTTGAAATTGAGAATATGATATCAGTATTTCCGCAGTGAAAGATCTAGAACTGTAAATTGTCGGAAACTTATAACGGCGCCCGCGGTGTCTACGTCTGAGGTCGATAAGGTTAGCCCAAACTTTGTGCTTGTACAAATAAATGAACACAATAAATTCCAAGTTCGGAATGCTATAAACAAGACCATTGTTTGCTTATATAAAACTTTAAACGAATTTATTTCTGAAAATTAAGCTGTCTATTTCTACCGCAAAAACGAATACCACGAAGGTGCGTGTTGACTGTTGACCATTCATAGTTTTAACTAAGTAATTATAAAGTAAACTAAAAGTTTTGCTTTACTTCTGAACCATAATCAAAACGTAACAATAATTAATAATAATAGGTACTTCTGTGTTTAATAAATAAATAAAAAGGCATTAAGTATTTCCGTCTCTTTTCAAGAGTGAATTTCACCTTCCCAACAAGTGAAAAAGTTTTGGGTCTGTATATTTCATTTCCTACGGGCGTTCCTCGACGTGAAGTATCCACTTGTTCGTTGTATAAGAATCTTTGATACATTATTCATATAAAATCTCATTCAACTCTTTTCCTGATACTTTCGTAGTACCTACCTAAGTTAAGTATGAGCTTAAATCTCGAACATTTTTCATTTACTCGCAAGAAATTCAGTAATCCTTCAACCGCAGAAAGTCAGAATATAGTTTTTGGTAGAGACTAGGTGGGTAAAGTAGGTCCCTAGGTACTTTCCCAAGTTTTTATACTTAATGTTCTCTCAACGCACTGCTCATACAAACAGATTATAGCCACATGTTAAATTATACCTATCCACCATCAGGAAAATGGTAATTTGCAAACGTGTATTACAAATAAATACATATTTTAATTAAATGACATGAAATTGCAAGTACATATCATTTATGGGATGACACAGTTCAGAATAAATAATTCATATATTTTTTCGTTACATGGGAATTCGCGACTCATAATAATTCTTTGAGCCCGAGAAGTCTGCATAAATAGATAACATTACCATAAACAGGTGACTGCGAACAAAGAAAATATATTTTTACTTATTTCATATCGTCTGGGAACCGAAGCTCACCCTGAAATACTTCGATTAAATAAAAATAAAATGGTGGCGTATCGCCGCTATACCCTTCGTCCGTTAGTAGTATCGCTCGCTTTTTGTACCAGCACCATGTATTATTCACGGGGTCCTGCCTCACTTGTTCCTGAATTGTCTACGCGTCGGCAATTACGAAATTTATGCGTAAAGCCTTTAGGCAGATCACTGTATTAATGTAGTGCGTGAGTCACCGGTGGCTGGAATTAACCGAGGTTGTCCACTTGTTGAGCTGACTGATGCTGATTTATCGGTCTCACATCGATATTGATCGATGTGTCTGCGAGTATGATTGTAGAGCTAGCAAAAAATATGAGCGCAATGCTGTGTTAAATTACGGTTTTCATTTACAATATAATTATACTGAGCAGCATCGTAAAACCAGTGAGGAGCTTTTTTATCCATTCATCATCTGTTTTTATGAACCATCATTAAAGTTCCCTTCCTAATTAAGCGTATTGATGCATTGTTAGAGCAACACAAAAATAGTGGTTACACATTTTCGCCATTCTCTAATGTATCAATGAAGTTGTCACAGTGTGTCCAATTAAAAATATCAGTGGGCGTGAGAATCATCGTAGTTCGTAGTAAATAACATAGCAATGTGCTAAAAATAATGTAGCGTGAATCATGGTCCATTCAGTGGTTATGTGGAGTGACGCAGCTTTATAACTCTTATCGTCGCGATAAAGTCAATTTCTACGAAATAATTTTAATTGACGTACGAAATTGTGTAATATTATAATGTTTACATTTGCTAGCAGTAGTACATTGACATAAATATATTGTGGCAGACAATGTTTACATCGTTTCTACATTATTGACGACATCACATCGAACATAACACGTAACAAAATATCGAAATTTGTTTGTCTTGTATTAAAAGCTAACAAAGTAGGCTCTAAAAACATTGCTAGATTCGATCGATACGTTAGCAATGAGGCATTACTATTTGGGTAGTAGGTAATATTCGGCGAATTCCCTCATAATGATAAATTAGCATGACGGTATCGATATGCCGCCCCGGGGCGGTATATGGTAATGTGGCCGAGGACATAGTTTATGCTTGTTAGTGAAGAATAACATTTTATTATTTTCGTAATAAACTTTAACTATCCGGCCAGCAAGGCGCCAGTGCCCATGGTGCGAGCAAAATTTAAAAGTTACGTGGCACTGAGGGAAATCTTTTAAAAACATGTAAAAGTTTCGTGCTGATGTATACCTACTTATGTTTTTCAATGGCGGCAGTCTAAGGGCTTATGCTGGGTGCAGCTGATGAGTCAGCCTGACATACCTCAAAGTTATATGTCTATGGTATAGTTTACGTTCTTACACTCTCGTTTGTTTAAGCTCTAGCTAAGGTATGGTTATTATATTAATCTCTGTATTTAATAAAGGTTTGATTAGTTGCAATATCAGGTACTTTAATTCTTATTTTATATATTCTTTACTGTACAATAAAACGAGATCACAATCCGATAATTATATCTGGATAATATAAGCCCCATTTCAAATAGTCTCCTTAAAGTACTTATAGTAGCTAAATATAAAAGAAAGTTTGAGGATAAATATTGTTGTTGTATTTTATTAGTCACTGGAAAACTAAGTGCAAATTCAATATTTCGAAAATAGGTTTTTCGGAGACGCTTCGAAAATATGAGGTGCCCACTTCGACATTTCTCAATATGAAAAGTATCTTCTATGCAAATATGATGTCGTTTACCCGGATAGGTGTTTAATGCACGTGTTGAATTGATTCTGCGATAACGTGGTCGAACGGGGGCTGGCCGCGAAAGTTAACCTTGAAGCTTTAGTGCAGCATGAGATTAACGGTGCGCCTGCGCGGCTGCTTTCGCCGGCAAATAGCGTTTATTATAAGAGTACATGCTCACAGCGCTTCGACCCACCAGCCTCCAACATAATGCAAACGTGAACACCGCATTATTATAATGACTCACAACATTGTCATCAATATTTTTAGAATGTTTGTAAGCTCTTGACAATGTAGGTAACCGACTACCAATTAGTTATATTTTAATTTAGATCCTTTTTATTATTTCATGCTAACTACAAACCAAACCGCAAACAAGTTCTGTTGAAATCCAATTAAAAATAAAGTAAAATTGAATACGCCCCTTTAACAGCAGTGTGGCCAGATTGATAGATTGCGATCAAAGAAGCATGGATATCCGATACATCTCACCCATATCGATTACGAGATAACAGTATCGGAACAAAAGGCAAAATATTCACATCGTTTGAACGTGGCAGTATTGTGATCCGACAAAATTGGCGAAAAGATTTATTACGTGTCGCCAACTGGAGATCTCGTCTCATAAATCGATGTAATGGTTCGATCGAAGCCGATAGGGTGTTATCGAGAACCGCTATCGATGTACTTTGTCGGATAATGATTGTGAAAGCTCGGAAGGTGCGTCGCCGGACAGCGATGAGCCCCAAATCAACTGTAGTGCGGTGAAAAGAGTGACAATGATTGATTTTGAACGATAGAAACGTTAATCGCAACCGTAGTGAAACATATGGTGCTGTAGATTGTATTGATGCGCGTAGCAGATGCGTATGATGTGTGGTGGTACGTGCGCTGCGGCTGTGCTCTGTATCTAGGGCTAAGTGTTGTTGTATGATGTGCGCATGTGGGCGGTCAAGTTCGCTTGTTCTGTTGTAATACGTTGTTAGATGGTCGCGGGGTCAGCGCTCAGCGCTCACCGCCTCGTACAGAATAGACGAGCCGCCCAACTGACTCACGCGGAAACTAATTTTGTTATTATAACAACAGGTTGTTTGCTCACATTTCGCAGTAATTGGCCGTATTGGTTAATGTATGCGGTTAAAGTGCCGATACACAAATAGAGAATGTTGTATAAATTATGTGGTCAAATGAATCGTCTTCAAACAAGTGTAAATTGTAACAGCGTAAGGACGGCTTGTGGCAATTAAAATACCGTTGCAAAATAACGTAGAACGATTTTATTTAAATACAGTGAAGTGACGTAGTAATAGTGAACATCAATAGAACATACATAATTGTGATAAATACAGAGTTTAATGTTTTTAATTCATCAAAGACTTGCCGTCACGGTTTGATTACCGTGCAGAATTTGCAAATATTAGTATTTCCAGCAATAGCACATAGAATATCAGTATAATGTGTGAAGCGGGTGCATGCGCGTGCCCAGCCGGCGCCGGCCACAGCGACGGCCGCAGAAAGTCCACATCACCGCTATACGTGAGTTGGCCACACACCAAAAACACTCATATCCCTTATACGTGACATTGCCTCACTGTGAAACTTTGTGAAATTACAATGTTTTAATATTCACAACCTATTTTAAATTCTATCTTCATACTGTTTACGTTGATAAACCACTAAAATACATAAAATATTTTATTAGTAGTCGTTTACAGGTGTAATTTGTATTTACGATTGAATCAGAAGTAGGTACAGAGAAATTCAATTAATAAACAAACACAATACGCTCTCAACGACGCGTGTATCATGCACCGTGTTAATATAAAATTAGGTCAGAAACTACCGAGCCAATTGCACTTTATTGCCACAGTACTAAACCCATATAACCCAATAACTATAATTGCACTGCTATAAAAAGCGTCCATGTATACTTTAATATTACTTAAACAGCTCTGTTCCTCCAACGTTATGACTTCGTCACAAAGCTTTTGTTAAAAAATATTGTTTTAATTATGTTTTTCGTTTTAAAATGCTGCAGTCATTAACACGTTATGCTGAAAAATTTTATTATTTCAAGTGGAGCGCTGATTGAGTGGCAAGTGTGTGTTACGTAAACTGTCCCGAGAGGCGCCGCGGTGCACGCGTCTCTTCGCCGACTTGATTCACATTTAACGCTTTTACTGACCCTGCCCGGCTGTTTCAAAACTTTAAACAACAGCTTTCTTATGCTAAATCTAATTTAAAAATATCTAATTTTAACAGTGAACACAATTAGCCTGTTTCTTATATTAGAATACAAATTATTTCGGGCATGTTGCGTCTGTACGTATTTTAAATAAACAACAGCGTATTTTCCACGCGCATTACATACTCATTCTATTTTTATTTTATTTGTTGATAACAAGTTTTAATAAGCGCCTCTAGAGACCGTAATGATGCAGATTTGACTTAACCACTTAACATAAATAGGTATCTCATTATAAAAAGAATAAAAGTTAACAATTTAGCATCCAAATACACCTACGCAACAATTACAGGCCACTTACGGACATACGAAGAGTTCATTTCAAAGAAAACGAGCTTTAGGCCATGTTAGCGGTACGCAGGCTTGTATCAAATGAGTTTACCTTCCACATCAGAAAGTAGAATTGGTGATAATAGCTATCAAAGTGATTGCATCCACCCCTTTTGGAGTCAAAATGTTCTCAAGCCGGCGCTTTCTAAATGAAAACACATTTCGCGTTTTGTCACATAGGTATGTTTTTGATCTAGTGCTCATTTGATGTGGGAGTAATTACACGTGTAATTATTTAGAATTTGCTATGAGATTTTATAGTAAACAGTCAGCAGTTATTACTTTATGTTGAAGCCGCAGACTTGATAATTTATTGCTTGTGTTTGTTGCTTGTGTCTGCTACATGGCGATTAGTTACAATCAGATCACCTTAACGTTTACGAAAGTTTTTATTTCCCGTAATTAGGTAGCAGTTGTCCATCACTGTGAATGGATTATATTTAATCGTATGTAGCTACACTTACCTACATATTACATTGTTGCAAGTATGCAGTTTGAAGTGTCACTGACACCTGGTAATCTGCCCGGTCTACAATAGAAATGGCCGTGAAAATAAGAACACTATAGGAATATATCAACGCAATTTCGACTAACTAATAATGAATGAGTTAAAGACAGATACAGAGAGAGGTAAATAATACTTGATCTTGTTTCTATGTTGTACAGTTTTAAAGCCAATTAGTATCTGCCTTCACCGCTCCATTGTAACATCCGAATACCTCACACAGACCATCTCAATACTTTCATTTGTTTAAGAATAAATAAGGGAAGTTGTTCGTCAAGTAATTCCAGTTTATGTGGGCTCGTGTGGGCTGACACAGGATCGCTTTCAACATTTTGATGAGAATACATCTTTTATGACGCGAACTAAAACTGTTTTCACATTTAAGCCGCGCGACAACGCAGCATATAAAATTGAGGCGAGGAGCAAGTTGTATCAAAGGACACGTATGCGATCACTCACATTTTCCTTTATGAGATGCCCTTTTGAAAGGCGGCGCCGTCAAAAGGCCAACAAATAAAAACACAAAAGTGCAGCGCAACGCGGTCATGGTGATTTGTGTCAAATGATGTCAAACATGTTTGTGTGGCTCTGTCCTGACATGGCCGGGTCTCGCATAATGCAGACAATAGTCACCGCGTGAATATGTAACCTAGATCGTATGCCTGTAAAATAGGTAGGAGATAGGTAGTAATCAAAACCTTAACGTTGAATTTCTTTCAGCGGCGCATGCACAATGCAGGTGGCTTTTTATAATTAAGTCGGCTCCGAACAAATGTGAAAGCTTTGAATTCGCATAAAATGTACGAATTCAGCGTCTCATGACTTTATTATCTCCTTTCCTGACGGTCGTCCGGTTTTATAGCCTATATGTTACCGCACGTTTTCGGCTCCCTTTTACTGTGCGAATGTCTTATTCTTACATTTTATTCACTCGTGTTAAATCGAGTTTAATGTTCACTTCGAAATTGAAGAATCGAAATGGAATCCCCTCGTGCTGTATCCCACTTATAAATAAGTATCTATTGTGATATGTATCAGTTTTAACACTAAGGTATAGCGTTGGAGTACCGATAATAATACTTATAGATTAGACAGTTTCAATTGTTCTCGTGGCGATTACAAAGTGTAACCGTACAACCAGTGGACACTTGCAATTAATGACGCTTTCCACTAATACATTATTTATAACAATGCAAACGGACACCTGGACACCTGGGGTCGCGGTTAATTAGCGTTCCTGATGTACCTTTATTAACTGTGAAATGTGAATGTAATTTTGAATAGGTTTTAGAGGTACGTTTCCAGGTTAATGATATTTCAAATGCAAAGTGATTTAGACCAGTATTTTAACTCAATAATGTGAACGTAGATACCAAACTTATTCAATCTAATCCATGCGAGGTCATCGTTTAAGGTTCGAAGTTCTTTATATCGACAGGATTAAAGTCACCACCAAAGCTTAGATAAGTATCTTTGAGTTAGAATTGGCAATAAACTTCAGTGTGAGGCTTGTTGTATGAAAGACTAAGTAAAGACTAAGTTTACGATAATCAGACAACAAATACACACAACACGTTTTTTAAAGCAAATTATGTAAATATTTCCTCACAGAAATATGCCATATTTTCCATAACGCGTCGCGAGGCGTGTTAACGTCAATCGAGCAAAAAAATATTTACCTTTATATTCAACACTTAACATTCACTTTTAACATTTCATTTTATTAACTTTTTTAAAGAATCTTTTTATCGGGCTTCATTTGTGGAAATGAATATGCATATTAAGTACGTACTGTCAGCGTCAACACCTCTCTCGTACCTACATTTCAGTGAAATATGATCGTTCATAAATCAACTTTCAAGGTTTTGAACATGAAACTAGCTGGTCCAACTAAAATATTCATAGAATCATACTTAAAACTGTTTTCTGTGCTGTTTAGAAAATACATTTACTGCTTGTTGTGTAGTTTGATAAACTCATCACATTGTGAACAATAGATTGAGTATACCGAAAGTTTTCTTGCTCATTCTTCTCGCTCCTTGTTCTCTGTTTGTCATTGCTTAAAAGATTTAATTGTCCTCTTTTTGAATAGAAAAGAATTGGTTCATCTTTGTGTGGCTCAAATCCAAAGAAAAATATAATTTTGTAGGAACTAAGTGCATTGCGGAATGTGTAGTTTTGCTGATACCATCAGCAACTTCAACATATTCATCATACAGATGAATATCATCTATCATTTTCTAACATGGTCACCACGATAAGCAATGACTGGAGGATTCTTGTAACTTTACAAGATCATGAACGATACAGTCCTGCAAGCTTTGGTTAAGTTCAAATTGAAACAAAACTAAAACACAACTCGATTGCCGATCAACCTTTGATATGCCTTTGATGTAGCCCATTTCTTGCAAAAGATCGCTCCACCCTCCATTTTGTGACTATAACATTATGCAAAGGTACTTGAAACTTAAATGTAATCCATCTCAATGTTATCAAACACTGATCTATTCAAACAACCCCTTAATCTTAGCTTCTAGTTAACCTTTAAATATGTACATCATGAACACGATCTGCTATCAATATCATTCATTCAGTTAGTCCATTTCATAACAATAAGAATCACGTTTCTCATCCGTGATTTATCTGTAATAATGATAATGAATACCATGTCACATTTTATTGTAATCATGAGAATTAGATTCAGAGCAGATACTGTCATTCTTTGATCAAATTACTTTGGCATGAGAATGCGCGTAATATAATAATTTTTATGGTAATGTTATATTTCAATTTCTGTTCGAATTGTTTACCAAAAATTCTCATCTAACTTTAGAAACGATTCGTTTATTACTCAGTGAGTATTCAGACCTCTCGTTAATATGAATGAATGCTAGAAACTTTTTACGCGCAAGAAGAAAACGCATGAAGCTGTCAAAGTCTCGTCGACACTGACATGGTTGTAGAGAAAAAGCCTAACATTTCTCCACTGTAACTAATGGGCGGACATAGAAACGCCGAGCGAGCTTTTTCCATCAATTTTGCTGTCAAGTGCACCGACTGTATAAAATATGTTCAGACTAATTATTACGTTGAGATTTCTTATCCTAATTATATTCATCCGATAAGCCTACTTACGATAAGCGGTCACCATGATGACTAATGGCCCATGGGTAGTTGATTTAATATTATTTACTTATCTCGCCAGTAAGCCATTTATGGGAGAATTAATGATGAGGTAGTAGGTAAAAAACCCTACAAGTCAAAATTAATTTATCCTTACAGTTACCCAAAAATGGGAATTTACGTAAATTCAATAAAAAAATTTCAGAAAAAAAAACCTTCCTGTTAACAAAACGCGACAAAAAACCCAATTTGGAAATTACAAATACTTCTTTTTACTAATCGGATATAGAATAAAATAAGTCGGGAGTTTATTAAAGTTAGGTACTTACTGGTGAAAATATACAGGGAAGTTTTTTCGCTATATTTTAGACACCTCGTGAAAAAAAGATATTTAGAAGGTATCTATTTAAAAGATGAACGACACTTCTAACTTGATAAATCAAATAAAACAAATCACGAACTCTACTGTGACATATATCAATATGTTATTAAAGAAAATCTCAGTGATTCCTACATCAGGTAATCCGCAGAGATGAATAGATCACAGTGTGAAGATTGATTGACATGTTTACCGGTATAATTGAAGTGTCACGAATCAGCCTAAGGATTGGCCGATGGATTTATGTGGTTTGTGTGTTCTTGTGACTGCTGACGACGTCAAGGATGGTCGTTACTCGGTTGATAATGAACCGCGCTCTACGGAGCGATTGACGACCGGCGCCGAGTTGCGTAACCCGCGAGTATTGAGCGTTCGCAGCAAACGCGTATAATATTGTAATGGCATTTGCAGAAACAATGTTCAGTGTAATATTAGTTTTATGTGGGGATTCGATCTTGGTAATTATGTTTGGGGTAGCTAATGCTAAATAGGGAAAGAAACGATACAGCAGTTTTTGTTAGGGACCCAAGTTTCAGGTCAATTGTTGAAAACTATTGTTCCTTTGTATTGGGGCGACGCGACGCTTGTATTACTATACCTTATTTCTATTGCTCGAACAATTTATAAAGTAACCGCAGAGTTCCTAACTCACGCCATTTTTGCTTAAGAAGCTCATACTACCCACAATCCATTCCAAGTAATAAGTTAGTATAGAGGTTCACTGACATTATTAAAGTATTAACGTGACACGTGGACATGAAACTTCAAGCTAATAAGTATTCCACGTACTCGAACTCCGAAGAAAAAAACCTTATTTAATACTCTATTTAACTTGGGCAAACCGCAATTCAGATCATGCCTTGACCGAAACCGCAGAATGTTGGTAACTCACAAGTCATACCTACATATAAACATAATAAGCAGGTAAATACATGACTGTATTACTGTTGAATGACTCTCGGAATATAATTTACCTTATATTTTTATATTTCAGGGCAAGTAATCTTATTCACCTTTTCCTGTTGCCATGTGTTTATAGGAAAAAAAGTTGAGCATTCGTATCGTAACTTAAAAAAACGAGATAACTAGTTTCGTTAAATAACACAATCAGTAAAACTATTAAAGTTTTTCTTCGACAAATTACGCCAACAATGACTTAGAAAAAGCTTCAACAAAACAATTGGTAAAGCTGTGTAGATACGGAAACAACAGAACGTACAGGATCTGTGTACAATTTGTACATTGTACAGGCCACTTAGTCAGCCTCAGGTTCCGTGAAGGGACGTGTTCCAATTTATTTCAACAGATAGCTGTTGTTACCGTAACATTAGCTACCTATCTATAAAAACACCTGTCAGTCATGTTCTCGAAACGCTGCTGTCAAATAAAAAACGGTGTAAAAACGTGTTGATGGTTCTACTAACAATAATGTTATTGTTAACAGCGATTTATGATAGATACTAATATAATTAATAGACAGCAATGCAAGCTTGCATTAAACGAAGGTCGTATTAATGTTATAAGCTTCTTAGAAATTCCTTTGACATGGAGAAGAGTATTGCACAGTGTGTCTATTGTTCGAGTGTTTATATCCCGCAAAGAATGGATAGGGTCACTCGTTTGTTGCCCAAGCCCTAACAAAGCAACGGACATAAACATTATTGGCGTACCAACATTAGAAAACAGACATTTTAGTATGCAATAAACAGCTATGATATGTGATAAACACCAGTACTTAAAGGTTTCCCGCAAGATATGCGTATAGGGAAACGTTTTCATAATATCTAAGTTAAAATATTATGGCCTGGAAATTTTGTTATTGATCCTGGTTGCAGCATCGATCTAAATCATCATATAGTTTAAAAAAAAATACTTGAAATAGTAATTTAATCCCGAAATAGGGTGTCCTATTGATCGGTCCACACAATCGAAGCTTCTGGCACATGGGAACCAATATAATTTGATTTGAATGCTTTACAAACGTGCCTACAGCGCGCTTTATGTTAGATGCCGGTAAACAAGTATAAACACAGAATGTCAACATTCACCTCAGGTTTCTCGACGAACCCTGACAAACGAGGTATTGTTGCGGCGGCCCGCAATCGGAACCACGGGTGCGACTATGGGAATGCACCCATAAAATTTCCGCATTGTGATTTTTATCCGAAATCTGTATACAACGCGGGATTATACCGCACTCATCGTAGGGGTACAAAAGGTATGAGCGCCGCATAAAAACGCAATCGCAAGGATACTGCCGACCGGAGTGCAGTGGGTTAAGTGAATTTAATATCGCGTCTATGTAAGTAGATCAATTAATTTTTGTAATTTTAACAATTTCATATTCTAATGAAGTTCCATCGTGATTCGTTCTCTATCGTTAGTGGTTAATCGTAATACCTGCATAGCAAAAGTAATGTGAGCTTCACTGAATATGCATATACTTTTAACTAACGAATTGATTGACAGGTGCAACCGGTACAGGAAAATATCTTGAGAAAATCCAGATGCTAATATTCTTAGCATGTATCGTAGACTTGCCTGTCACATAGAATCACTAATGATTGAATGTTAGCTAAGACGATTAGAATGACATTAATAATTTCGACGAAGGCATTAATTAATTTAATATGGTTACGTCATGCAAGCAGCGTTGATCGCGAAGTTTCAATATAAAATCCGCGGTATTTGAAGATTTTTTAAAGACACAATATTGATATCGTACCCCACACATAGTTCAACAATTCAACTCGTTTGTTCCAAAGCAATAAATTCACTACATAATCATACAGTCAAGCTTGTGTTTTTATTAAACTTGCAGGTATACTTTTATGCCATGTAATTTCTATAACGAATCGCCTTTAGCATATAAATAAAAGTTGTCATTTTTATTGACCGTTTAACGTTAATTTAATACATAGGTTCGAATAGTTTAATTTTGTTATTTTATGGCCGAGAAAATTAATTATTTTTGTCAAGGTGGATTTAAAGGTTAGATCGCGTGATGTAAAGGCAATCAACTCTAGCGCATTTCCGTACCCTACAGACGCGTCAGCCTCCCACGCGGGGCTCGTAATAGCTGGCTTATTGTTCCCGACTAAGCCTAATAACGCACATACAACATATTTAAGAATTATTATCTTAATCTTGAACAAACATTTTGTGTGCTTTAATATCCAACCAATCCTGGTACTTATTTCAATTTCTAAATGTTTGAATAACATGTACACAGGTCTAGCGTGAGACAAAATGAGGTAATCCTCTTACAAAAGCATCACAGGGCGTGAGTTAATGTAACCAAAACGGATTAACGTCCACAATTATAAAAGAAATTTCTCGTGTAACAATATCCGTGGCGGCAGACACGTCGCTCTAGTCAGTCAGCGTCGGATAAGCTTTAACAATCCCCATACAAAGTAACAATAAACACGAGGTTATGACATGGCGGCGACGCAACGACGACGCGACGTTTTATTCTCGTGTATGCAAAAAATAGAAAAGGTACGGTAATAAAAGTTTATCGCCGCGGTATAGAACAACAAAGTATCAATGGAACAAACACAAGGCTCGCTCGCGATGTAGGTCACAAGACTCACAAGCATCATCGCAGTAGCCCAGAGGTGGTTAAGCTAATAAATTATCCGTAACATGCTCTCGCTTCGCCGCGCCCGCGATACAAATTGATGGGCTCCTTCGCAAACGTAATTAATTTAAAGTGTGAAGTCTTATATCACTTATTATAAGATTAGATTAGATGCTTTCATAAACAGCTTTCTATTTAATTTATTGGAATATCGATCAATAGAATGTAATGAGATGTCATAAGTTTGCTTTATTGAGAATCTATCGCTCGGACTTCGAACCTCTCTGTAATGAACTGGTAGTTTCAGGTTTCATTGGAGGTAGGTAATGTATTGAAACATTCCTGAAGGTAATATCAATGCAACGTGAACGATTGCTATGTACATGAGTACTCATCAAGTCATTAAATATGAGAATGACATCAAACTACAACAAATAGCTAAACATAAACAAAACGACATAAAATGGTTTACAGCATCGTGTTTTATGTAAACGTATAGTTAGCTTGAAATACGAAAGAAAATAAAATAAATAAAAGACAAATAAACAAACATTAACGTCGGCTATATCGAACGCTTGCCAAAGGACAGTGACGGTCAAACAAAGTCGTCTGCAAAATATTTGAGATGAAACAAAAACCGCAAATTTTAAACAAGCTAAGGGTCACTTATCAAATTAAGGTTCAATTATACTTATTAAGAGTTCTTTTACATGTTGTTTTATGGGTGCGGCACGTTGATTACAGCACAGATACGGGCTGCGCCAAACTTTGTGGAATTCCAGGCGGATCGTTAGTTACGACGGCATAACAAATGTACATCAACGGTAGGAATCATAAACTGTCGTATTGTGTTGCGGCTGTCGATCTGATTGTATTTATCATTTAATTTGCGTGATCAATGTGTAGTAGGAAACAATAGGATTCTCTCATCTCTGTATATACTGGTGTATTATGAAGGTCACGCCTACAACAGTTGTCGTTTGTTCCAGATCATCAGATATAGCATGCTGATGAGGTGGTTGGCGCTGGCGCTGGTGGCCGCGAGCTATCGCGTCGCCGACGCCTGCACGTGCGCGCCTGCGCATCCTCAGACACACTTTTGTAACAGCGATTTTGGTAACTTACTTTTAATTGACGTTCAACCCGTTTCTACCTTCCAATCCGCCTGATCTGAAAATTCTGTAACGATCGTTCGGCCACGAAGTTTCGTGTTAGGTACACATTATGTATGTACTTACCCGATCAGATCAATCTGAAGCAGATAAGTCAATTTAGATAAATCCCTCCGTACATAGCCTTAATATAATTTCGTGAAAATTAATCATTCAACAATAGATACAAGTAGGACAAATAAACGTCCTTCAAAATGTAACGGAATATTGGAAAGCTTAATTAGAAGGATTCAATTAACTGTTTCGGCTGAATGGCGGTTAATTAATAGACTCTGTTATGTTACGTACTTGAGAAATAATTAAAATATTTAATTTTCAGTGATCGTTGGAAGAGTACAAAAAACATTTCGAGGCAAAGATTTTTACGACGCATACAAACTGAAGATTCGAAACACTTACAAAGTAAGTACGGAAACAGTCCGACTAGATACTTTTATACATTCAATTCAGATGAATTACAATACTTATTTAAATACAATAGCTTGATTGTGACCAAACGTGTTTGGATCTAAATGAAAGTTTAGTAAACTTGCTCTATTTGCTTGGTAAGCTAAAGGAAATGTTATTATGTTGCAGGCGACGCCGAAAGCGAAGGTGGCCCTACAATCCGGCCGTTTATTAACACCGTCCCAGGAATCTTTGTGTGGGGTGAGGCTGCAGCCGAGGGAGACCTATGTTATTACAGGTGAATATCCTCTCTACGACATGTATCTAATACGATTTTGATGTTCCTACGGGATTACGAATGTTCGAGTCAATTCTAAGGATAAATTCCGTTCACCCACTGGTTTGCCTCAACTAAGCTGCGAAGGATCGATATTGCTCCAACGTAAAATGCTGACATTGCGCGAGGACGAAGCTCCAGCTCGCCAGGAAACATTCCGATTATTTATTACTCTACTACGTACGATATTCTAATTCGATTCGAACAAATAGAATTCCAAACGGAGGTTGCGAAACATACTTGGGATTTTTAAGCTGACAGTACAAGGCCAAATCAGGCATTTGGTAAAATAGCTAACACTTGACTACTTCATTAGTATTAGACTTTGTAACGTGATAAGTAGGTATTGCCAGTATCGCTTAATATAGACATTCAAGACTTTAAGTACATTAATCAATCGCATTAGCAAACAAGCTGGCGCCTATTATTGCGACAGAACAATACAAGATTGGAATGAGTGTAATCTTCTTTGTACTGCCTTCAAAAGTTTTAATTTCTTTTCTGTCAGTGTCTGACTGTTTCTGTAATGTCGTCCTATTTGTCTAGATAATTTTATTCATTGAAAGATTGTTCTGATTATAAATGAGCCTGCTCAATAGAGTTGGTAGGAAAAAATGTAATCAGAATAAGATAAATGTAAAAGAGGGAGGTTCGTGTAAACTTTGAGTTACAATGTTCTAGAATAAAGAAAGTTCATTAATTATTTCGCTATACGAGTCGTCTACCGTCTACGCGGAAGATTTATGAGGACGCGACGTAGACGGGTTATTACCGCACCTACACAAAGAGGTACAAACTACAAATGTATCATAATTCCCTCTTTTCATGTTCCAGGTCGAGTAGTCCATTTAGAAGCTCACGTGCATTTGTGCGGTTTCGTCAGCAAATGGCGTGACGTCACTCCTCGTCAGAGGAAAGGATTCCGTCTCCTCTACAAACAGGGTTGTACTTGCAAAGTAAGTGTTCATTCTCATAACTAACAAATACATGACAAAATCCAGAGGGAATTTTTGAGGAATGGGATGTTTTAATTGGATAGATGCTCATAACTGTAAAGCTGCAGAACTTTAAATAAACCATTACATAAACTATATAATAAATCGATTTGCAACGAAAAGATGCCTAGCAAACTGAAAACATGGAAGCTTTACAAAGTTTCAATTTGCATAACTACTTGCTAACCCAACTATTAAAAGTTATTTTAAGTTTAAAACTGGAAGAAACGCCAAGAAAGTCTAGTTTATTGCCATTTATCAATAATAGCACCAAAATATATGCAGAAATATTCGTTTTCCCAAATTCGAGCGAATTTCCTTATTTTCTTCTGAGCTCGTTCTCCGAAAAATATTATTCATAAGTAGAAAGGATGAATATTTTTCTGAGCAAGGCGTGTATGCCTACTGCATATTGATATTTCACGGTCACTTAGGTCAAGCAGCATAACTTATTAATGTCGGTTACATAAACGTGTGTAATAGAATAAAACAGATTTATTATATTAGATATTCACCTTCTATGGATTGCGTAGGTCAGACAGCGATCGATCTGCGCAAAATATTGATAGATAGTTGTCTTGTCTATGCTTGAATGAGGTTATCGGGCTACGAAAATGCTACGAGTTTTCTGCGTAGCAGTTAGATAATCTTTTGTTTCCCTATCAGACTACATAAAGATACGATGATGTTAGATGGTGTAGTGTATATCGGGAGATTAATGTTATGTTAATTTCAGGTCCACATGAACCGACGGCGGACCAAGTCGCCGAACACTTGCGTGACGGCCTACGACGAGTGCTACGAGCGACACGGCATCTGTCTACACGACCGCGAACACCGCTGCCGCTGGACTAGGTAAATATTAAATCCAATGAGTTTTATTATAAACTAGCTTCTGCCCGCGGCTTCGCCCGCGTGGATGTCGGAAATTGTCCCACGGGAACGTGCTAACAGGATAAAATGTACCTATGTGCTTCCCCAGAATGCCATCTATCTCGCGGGCCCTTTGTGGCTAATTACAATAGAAAACCAATTGTGTCTCATTAGTGGTGATTAAGAGGGTACCTATATGATATCTTTACCTAAGTACCTACCTAATTAAAAAAAAAACTCAATAACAGAAAATTAAATACCTACCTACCTAAATAAACCTATTTCTGATGATAACTAATCTAAACTCAATAAATAAGCAAAATCCCTAAAAACTAATATCTATACGAATGACTAATCCTACCTAACAGTATTATAAAATAACCTACGGTCACTACGTACACTATCAAATATACTACCTATACTTTAAAATTAAAATCTATACCTATAACTTATATAAAAATAAACCTAAATAACTCTAAAAACTAAAAGGAATAAAAATGAACTCCATTGCGGGTGACTTAACCTACGACAAACTTATTATTTGCGGTTGGTGCAGTAATCGGGTCTAGGGATCGAACCGCAAAATTAAGTTTGTTTTTTATTGTATATACTTTTCCGGGATAAAAAGTACCCAGTGTGGTGCCCAGGATATTAAAGAATAATTATACCAAGTTTCAACGTAATCGAACCGGTAGTTTTTGCGTGATGCCTGAACAAACAGACAGACAGACAGACAGACAGACAGACAAAAATTTTTTTAATCACATTTTTGGGTTCGGTGTCGGTCTAGTAACCCCCCCTGCCATTTATTTTTTTGATATTTTCAATGTACAGAATTTTCACTTCTACAGATTTATTATAAGTATAGATAGATCTAATACCGATGTCAGATATATTATGATGACAAACAGCCAACAATAGAAAACGATGGAAAACTCCGGGGAGTCTATTATGTAAGGAGTCTGTATGTGACAGCTTACACGCGCATACAATTCAGAAATAGACCAAACACAAATGTTTCTCCCTCAATAGGTAGAACAAGGAAACAATAACCAACCAGCATAATACAATACCTACAACCTCTAATTACTACAGTAAACGAATCATAAACAATAAATTTCATAGGCAACCTTGAAGCATATTACTAATTCGCACTCCGTGTGCCAAGCCAGATTACTCATATAATGAACGATTTTATGCTCCCATTCAAAATTCATATTTTATAAACACTTAAGAAATTCCGTAATGTTAAGCAGTAAGGTTTCTCGTTTCAAACAATATTAAAATCGAATAAACACCCTACGTTGTCACTGGTCGTTTATAATATGGGGAACGAGTTACAGTCGTAAACAGGCGAGCGTTTGATGTTCTGCTACTGATGTACTGATGTAGTGCCGGGTGCTGCTAATTGTCACTCAACACTTGTGTTTATGTTGCAGGGCTCCCGCTCTCACGAGGTGCTTGCAAGCGACGCGCTTCAATAGCACCATGACTTGATTCACCACTACGATGCACAAGTTCACTCTAAAATGTACCTTTTGAACATCTCATTACGACGTCCTCGTGAAAAATTACAAATTCATTCACACTCATTACTAATCGTACGCAATCACAGCAGCTGATACTAAACCAAACATTAATGATAACACTTGATTCATTTTCTACCTTAAGTTATTTAGTTTTGAATGTTGTGTGTATGAAAAGTTAAATTAGCTCTATTGGCAATGTAACGAATTTATTGGTTGCAAGTTTTCGAAAATTGTTACTGTTGTGATTTTTCTTTTGGACGCTTCTAAATTGTTGTTTTGTCTTCCTAGACAGAAATAGTTGTAACGTTATTTTTGTATTATTTATTTGTAAGTTAATGATTGTAAATTAACTAATTATAGTGATATTTAGGTTAAAATAAAGAAATTTAAACGGATCATGTAGAGTTTGAATATTTTAGCTTAAGCGTTTCGCCTGGGGTTCGTTTGAAGCATGTCAAAAGCCTAATATAAATTGAATAGCAAACTTGCTCCACTGTGACATGCTATCACATTATTCTCGTTTATAACCTACAGAGGTATGAAAAGTTCAAACAAATAAAAAAACTACAACTAAACTATATTCACGGAATAAGGCGTCCCATTGCATTAAAAAAATAACAACAAGTCAACAAGTAATAAAGTAGAGACGGTGTGAACGGCTGTAGGTACAAAAAAGGCAGGTAAATTACCTACCTGTCAGTAGCTACGACATCAGGTAAGTGTAAATCTAAGTACTTACCATATCGGTGTGATTATGATAGTAGGTCTGCTCGATGAGAGGGAAGTTCTCCCTGCCGAGACGTCGTTGTAACTGGAGCAGATGACCGAACACCCAAGGCCGGTCCTAAACAAACACAATTTATAACAAAAATGGACCTATTTTATCATACACAAAAGAAAAATGTCTGCATATTACGTAAGACGTTGTTAAATTACCTGGAAGTGGTAGATTGAGTTGAGGCTGTTGATGGAGGGAACCCCTCCGAACTTGAGGCCCAGGAGTAGGGCTCGGTGGTCGGAACCCGCGTCGCGGACGTTTTGTCTCACCAACACGAAGTCCGGCCTAGCAAAAGGACAATTGCGTTAATCATTTATCAATTTTAAAGGGAACTAAAGCAGAAAGAAGAAGTAACTGAGAATATAATACTTTGGGAAAAGGAAAAACAAATCGAATATACTTAGTTTAAAATATTTCCATCGTTTCTGAGAATTTAAATGAAACATAAACATGTCCAAGTTTGTAGCACCGACGTACAATGGAAGTAATATTGTAAGTTCAAATATTTTTCTAAGTCCCAACCATAGGAAGAAGTAGTTTGCACAAGTTTGAACAAACTTAGTTATATGTTGCGTCTATTATTATGTAAATCATAAAGCGCCCACATTTCAATCACAGTAAGACAACGCAAACAAACGCTGTTACAAACTTCCATTTATATTTTATCGTTTTATACTCAGTTTGAGTCACCGCAGTTTTATCTATAAATAGGATTTCGTTAATGTGTTTGTTTTGCGCAGATTATCTCATCGACCAAATTATAATACCTTTACAACTCTACCGGGACTAATTAGATTGTTTCGCGAGATAATAAATTTAATTATTAACTCACCATTAGAACTTTAATAACAGTAATGTTTCTCTTACGAATTCCCTCTAGAATCCGTATTTCTCTTAGAATTTAAAATGAGCTTAGAGCTTCTCTTAATTAGGTAAGTAATTTTCCTGAGACGCGTTTCTAGATGGAATGTGGCGGGAAATTACTTTTAGCATGAAAATGAGGGTAAGTATTACTTACTTGAAGCATCGAGTGACTTTGGTGCCGCTGCGATAAACTGCCATGGATACGTTGGCTCCATCAGAAGTGGCCGTCACTGTCAATTCCTGCACGGCACAAACGGCACAAGTTATAAAACGAATAACTAGTGACTTGTGTAATAAAGGAACGGGTTGATTTGATTATCCCTTTTAACTTTAGCATCCAACCTTCATCCTTGAACCTGTTGACCCTGTAGTGTCCTCCAAGAAATACTTTGTAAAGTACAAAGTAGTTTCTGTCTAAAGAGCTTTTCTGAATACTCTGTGTACAGTGTAAGTAGTCTCATGGATCCAATTTGGACGGTGCTTTGAAGTTAAAAACATAATCTAAGTAAGTAGTTAAGCCTTTTTGTTTCTCATCATTTCCAGTGCTGAATTTTCTACAGAGGCAACTTGCTACATGTCCTTACGATCGGCAGGACCCATGCAGGAACATGATATTTTCTAAAACCCCAATGACTTTATCAAAATACACAAATGTCTTTCAAATTCTGCAAAAGCTGCAGTATTTTACTGAACAGGAAATGTAGAACGAGGACCGATATCACAAGCGTTTTATAAAGACGGCATTAAGAAAGATTTCATGAGTTTACGAGGGTAAAGTTAAACGTTCGTAATAATTAATAAGTCGAGGGTAACTCGGCACACAGTGACGCTGACATGGGCAGTGTGCTCTGAATATTACAATATGTAATTAGTTCTACAACACCTATTTTGTGGCGAGGGTACATAATTGATTGGAATGTTATGTGCGCGCCGCTGCTATCACGATTTTTATTACTGGTTAGTTTTTTTTATTAATACTCCTGGCAACATTTTAACTAAGTTTTTAATTGGTTGAGCAGTAGTTTACGATCTGTAGTATACAATGTTGTGACACTCAAATAATTAATTGGCCATCAAAAGGGCTTCGTATTTATAATCCAATTAATTTAAAGAGCCATTTGATAGCACAATAACCGTCCGAAAACGTATGAGGCAACCATCTGGCGCCGTCAGCCAATCAATAGTTCTGAATGGAGGCTGCTAGTGACAAAAGTGGATGCGGAGAAATAAAATGAGGTTAACAGACATATTCGCCGAGATGTGTGATGTGTGTGGGGGTGTGTTTGTTTTAAGTACCATCCGAGGACGTGCGTATGAATACACAAGGCACGACCGAGGACCTTTTCAAAGCGAGGACCTTTTCGAGGGTCCTCGGTTTGACTTGACCAAAGATTCGTATTCTGCAAGCGATTTTGAGCCTTTCTATATACTTATTACGAAAAAGTTGTCTGAACCTCGGTTTGATCAAGAAAATTCATAATCTTACACAAATATTGTGTATCCACCAGATGGTGCCACTCTCGCCTCATACACAGGCTCTTTACACTCATTTCACGTTTGTTGTATTATCCGAGGACCTATGTGTTAACTTTAACACAAAAGACCTCGGTTAGGTAGCTTTTCCAGACAATGTGTATTTAAGACCTCGGTTTGCTAGATTTTCCGAACAGTGTGTATTCTAGTCCTCGTTTTGACAGTTTTCCACGTGTGTAGGAGACGAGTTATGTGCTATCATTTAAATAAAATTATGAAAGAGAAAAGCGAAGGTAGACTGAATCCTTAAACAAAATCGTTAGTAGCTAATGGGTGCACGAGGAATAATCAGGCTTCTTCTGCAGTGTGTACTAAGTACCTAGGCCTGCTTAGATTATGCAACATTATGATTTGCACCATACAATATTGTATTGGCATGAGCTGAATACGTGTGCTCTTCATAAAGAACCTAATAGAGTAAGAGCCACCACAGGGCCACCAGACGTCACGTATTTTCTGACGAACGAAATGTGGATGATTGAGTAGTGTTAGTATGTAGTGAGATGTACTAAGAGCGCATGCCTACCTGCTAGCTTGCTGAGACGACCAATTCTCAGGTATCAGGTAATCAAGGTACAAAAAACATTACTTACCTCACGTAAATTCTCCAAGCTGATTATCACGTATATTTTAGGCAATATCCTTAAAAATAAGTCGCCAATATTGCTGCCAGACACTTTCCGTCGGCCGTATTGCTTTGCAGACGCTTTAAAGCTCCCAAAATAATTAGGTAGGTACTTCACGTAAATTCTGATGCTCCATTTTTATATATGTCCACCAGACAACTATTTTAAAACCCTTTACAAGAAGCCAGACCGATCCAAAGAGCCAATCATCCCACTCAATTTTAATGCCTCTGTGTGTAGGAGCGCGAGGGCATTATCCACGCATGAGACTGAGTGAGACATGTATTAGGATATATTGACTTCTCTCTCTCTCACACGCTCTTACAGTTTACTCATATCAATTAATTATTAACATTTTTTTAAAATCAGCCAAAAATTAAAAAATCAGGTAAATAATTAAAGATTAACTTGTAAAAAATGCTCATTTGACCACAATAATTCTAGAATTTTATCCTGGAAGCTGTTTTGATAAATTCGAATAAACTTCAATTTTTTTTTTTTTAATTATTTATTTATTGGGAATTAATCATAAAAAAACAAAGTAGAAAAATATTAATCTCTCAACATTTCTGAGTAGTGCCTCTTATCTTCATTATCATTGTCATTGAAATAGATAGGCCCTCGCGCTCCTACACACAGAGGCATTAAAATTGAGTGGGATGATTGGCCCTTTGGATCGGTCTGGCTTCTTGTAAAGGGTTTTAAAATAGTTGTCTGGTGGACATATATAAAAATGGAGCATCAGAATTTACGTGAAGTTAAGTACCTAATTATTTTGGGAGCTTTAAAGCGTCTGCAAAGCAATACGGCCGATGGAAAGTGTCTGGGAGTATTGGCGACTTATTTTTAAGGATATTTCCTAAAATATACGTGAAAATCAGCTTGGAGAATTTACGTGAGGTAAGTAATGTTTTTATGTACCTTGATTACCTGATACCTGAGAATTGACCGTCTCAGCAAGCTAGCAGGTAGGCATGCGTTCTTAGTATGTACATACTAACACTACTCAATCGTCCACATTTCGTTCGTCAGAAAATACGTGACGTCTGGTGGCCCTGTGGTGGCATCTTACTCTATTAGGTTCTTTATGAAGAGCACACGTATTCAGCTCATGCCAATACAATATTTTATGGTGCAAATCATAATGTTGTATAATCTAAGCAGGCCTAGGTACTTAGCACATACTGCAGAAGAAGCCTATAATCAATACCAGCATCTTTGTGATCTAGAATTCAGACTTCAGTTTTCCTTCTTTATCCCGGCTTATCTGAAAGAAACGAAATAATAACTTGATATTGTATTGAATATCACGAAACTGAAGTTTCTGAATTCTGATTTATCTACTCATTTTAAACCTGAATTCTAGTTTTACTTTATTTCCGTAAGCTAAATTTGAAGACGATGCTACCAACTATTGAGGAATTCCCCCATAAAGAAACGACCCTGGCTGCAGCATCAGCACAAACTGGTAATTATTTTACTTTTACGACTTAAACCTAACGCGTATGCTAAATTTCAAGACGATGCTATCAACTGTTGAGGAGTTCTCTCATGAAGAAATGACCCTGGCTGCAGCATCAGCACAAACTGGTAATTGTTTTGATATTACTAGATAAACATAACGCGTATGCCAAATTTGAAGATGATGCTATCAATTATTGAGGAGTTCCCTTATGAAGAAACAACCCTGGCTGCAGCATCAGCACAAACTGGTAATTGTTATGATATTACTAGATAAACATAACGCGTATGCCAAATTTGAAGATGATGCTATCAATTATTGAGGAGTTCCCTTATGAAGAAACAACCCTGGCTGCAGCATCAGCACAAACTGGTAATTATTTTAGTTTTACTACATAAACCTGACGCGTATGCCAGTTTTGAAGACGATGCTATCAAGTGGTAACAAGTACCGTCATGAAGAGTCGAGCCTGGCTGCAGCATTAGCACAAACTGGTAATTATTTTAGTGTTACTAGATAAACCTAATGCGTATGCCAATTTTGAAGACGATGCTATCAAGTGCTAAGGAGTACCGTCATGAAGAAACGACCCTGGCTGCAGCATCAGCACAAACTGGTAATCATTTTAGTGTTACTAGATAAACCTAATGCGTATGCCAATTTTGAAGACGATGCTATCAAGTGCTAAGGAGTACCGTCATGAAGAGACGACCCTGGCTGCAGCATCAGCACAAACTGGTCATCATTTTAGTGTTACTAGATAAACCTAATGAGTATGCCAATTTTGAAGACGATGCTATCAACTGCTAAGGAGTACCGTCATGAAGAGACGACCTTGGCTGCAACATCTGATACTATATTATTAAACTCATTTTAAAGTTGTTTATATAAAATTAAATTACCTTTCCTCCACAATGATTACACCCTTCTTATTCGCGGTCCACATCAACGGCAAACGTAAAAACATCGACTCGTCCTCGCTTGGTACTTCATTTTAGAAAAAGTGTTTAAGAAAGAAGTGGGAACATTTTACTTACATTGATATAAATTATCTTACACGTAAAATATTTTAGGTAGGTAGATTTTCCAGGTCCTCGGTTTGTACAAATTCTACGCGAAAAACTGTCCTCGGTTTAGTGATATAAAGTCTAACACAACGTCCGCACTTTGTACAAGCTATAAGAAATTTTGTGTAAAAATACGTCCTCGGAAGGACGTCGCAGGGCTTACGTAAGAGGTCCTCGGTTGGCTTACACAAAGTCCTCGTATGTGCATCGCTGGTCATATTTTGCTGTGTATTTCAGGTCCTCAGTATGATAGCCAAAATTCATACAGAAAAATGTTGAGATAGCATTATCCCAATAAACTCATCACTATAGATTTATTCACCTGTCTCTTTCTATCTTATTCTAAAAAGCCAACGAGGTATTTAAACCAGTTTTTTGGAGGGTCCTCGGTACGTTCTAGGACTAACAAGGTCCTCGTAAGGGTGTCTGTACAAACAGGGGTGTGTGTGTGTGTGTGTGTGTGTGTGTGTGTGTGTGTGTGTTCAATTACGCCTTGTATAATACGTACATTGTGTTTACTCACCCTGAACTCAGCTTGTTCGACACGGATGTCCCACTCGCCGGGCAGGCGGCGTCCTCGGAAGTATTTAGACCAGTCGGTGTTTTGGTCATCCACCACCAACAGGGTCACACATCGGTCCCGGTTGTACCCACGACCCACAGACGCCACTGACGTCACGCTCCCTAAGAAAGTACTTATTGTTTGTGTCGCTGACCTACGGAGGTCTTCCAACCGACACACATTCAGTGGCAACAGCGTCACCAGTACAAAAGAGTATGGTAGAAGCTCTTATGAATAGTTTAAATTTTTCTTATTTCCTATGTCCAACAATGCGCTGTACTATGTATTTGCAGCTGAAAATCAGCATCAGGTGGTACACTTGTTTTGTCATCTGACATTATGCTGAGCTGGGCCCCAAGTCTGCTATTTTTATAAATTCGTCATTCCAACACGATCCCATTCCAATCCCATTGTCATTTTGCTTAAAGTTCGTAATCTGCTAAATTCTTAATGGCGATCATTGGTCTCGTAATAGAATTGTTTCATAATGACACTGTCGTATTGCCATTATATAAAACCCGTTAGTAGAAATGATTTTCGAAAAACTACCACTACTTTATTTATGCCAGATTTCATATATACCTATATATTTTTACATATTATATTAGTGTTTTATACAAGTCAAGTGTTTTATGTAAGTCAGTCATTCATTTATCATTATGTACGAGATTACCATTCTATGCCATTTCTTTCAATGGAGTGTCAGTGGTTGAGCATTGGAAAGTCATAATGACGCCATTATGTTAGTAGCTTACCAAACTTGTCAAAATCAACAATTATGAAATCAATGATAGACCATTCTGACACTATTGTAATAGCAGACTTGGGGCCCTGAGGCCCTTTTGGCATTATAATCTTTGTTTTTGTTTTTGTAGTTTTAAGGTGTCATTTTGTGTAATGCCAATAAATGCATTTTACTTTCTTTCTTTTCTTTCAATAGGCTTAAATAATAGGCGATGGTCGGCTATAAACACAATAAAAGCGATCGTATAGGCAGTTTCGCTGCAAAATTACCTTATTTCAGCCATTTAATTCCGAAGGCATGTGTTATAAAGATAAACCCCGAATTTCGTGCCAGCCGACAGTAAAAGCGGCCTTAAAGGGATGCCTGTAAACATACGTTACCTAATAAATTGGCGCCTTGATCTCTTGCCGCGCCAGTGAGAGATTGTACTCGTTGGAGGAGCGACTCGCGGGACTTGGCCGGGGAGGAAGGCGCGGATGTACCGCGGGATCCTCCCCGTAGGTTCAGCGACAGGTCTCCTCCGCTGTTCGCTGCGGCTGCTATGGTTGCGGACGGCGCCGGGGGAGGACCCGACGCGCTGGTGATGCTACCCCCGGTGGCTACGTCAAATTAAAACTACTTGGAACACGTCAAATATCTAATAAGTACAACTAAAATATTATCATCCACAGTTTGTAATGCTAATCTCAAAAATAAACAAAAAATATAAACAAATTGTTAGTTGTTATTTAACTCTGTGTATTGGACTTGTAGAATGTCTACTTTGGTCTTACCCTGGGAGGTCGGCCTTTGATTCTGCGGTTTCGGCTGACTGGTGGTTGCCGGGCGACCGGTGTAGGGGTCCACCTCGCCCTCATCACACTCGGACTGCAGGTCTCCCGAGCTGAATCTGCGCAACGCCTCCACTGAACTACTCGCCGCACGCCACCGCCACGCCACGCCAACACACAGGGACACGCAGAGGAGGGACAAAATCGACACACACAATGTAGCCACTCATGATCACCTAACCTTAACAACTTGCGAACCAACGTGAACACTGCCATTAAAGCTATCATAATCAGAATTAGCTCCTACAGTGCGAACTGAGAAGCATTCTATATGTATAATTCATTATCTGAGATAATCGGAATCAACATTATGTCGGTAACTGTTAAAAGAAATAAACGCTATCCCAGCTGTAACAATCACTTTTGTTAAGCAGCAACATCGAATCACGACAATGAAATCGAGAGGAAAGCGCCATGCACTGAATGCAGGTAGTTCAGAACTGTTATTTGTTGTTGGACGAGGGTCCCAACAAGTAGCAGCAGCGATATGGTCACATACAATCACAGTCGAGGCTGATGAGTGGTGCTACACGGTATGTAGAGTGGAGCGGAGCGGGGAGAGGTAGGGGGAGCGAGCGGCGAGGGGGGGAGGGAGCAGGTCGAGTGCCGACGGGGGTGGAAGCAGCGCGGTGAAGCGGTTCGGACTTTTTACGGTGTCATAAATTTTATTTTATCCTTAAATTATAAAACTGAACTTCATATAAAATTGTGATTTTTACCCAACTTGTGTTACAAAGTAAACTATCTATCTACACTAAAGAGAGGGGAATTAGACAGTTAGTAGTTAAATAACTGTATTTTACTTAAATTCAATTCAATTTACTAAAGCCATTCTAATTGTGGCAGGTTTTAAATTGCCTATAGGTACTATTGTTGGATAATTATTTAAATCTTACACCCGTTTCACAAAAAGGTACATTTAAATCATTCATCACGAGGTAACTGAAAAACTGTAAAGCTTTAAAGAATAAAGATTAATCATGCATATACATCAAGACAGAGTTAAGGTAGGGGACAGATACCATGCGAACTAAGAACATACCTTCGTTTCAGGTAATTGACATTGCTGGTGAAAGAGGTTCGGAAGCTTGAGAAAGACAGGGTTGATGTGGTCGCGGCCTGCGGGCCACAGATCCCAGGGCACCCTGAACGGTCTATTTTGCCGCCTCCTTAAAAAAAACACAAAGATATTAAGCTGCGAAAGTCTCATAAAGAAGGCTGAAGAAGGCAATCCGGAAAAAAGAAATGTAGAATGTTTTCCCATTGTGCTCTCTCAGTCAAGCCTAACATATAAGTATAGAATATGTTGTGATAAATTACGATATATACGTAGCACCCCCCGGCTACGTACCCATGTACCGTAATTTTATCACACAAAGTACATGCCGCGATTTCGGTCCGTGAAACTGACACTTCCGAGTTCCATTGAAATAACCCAATCACCTTTTTGCACGAGCTAGTGCGGTAAAGCGTCGAACTGGGGAAAGTTATTTTAGATTTTTGTACGTTTAGATATTCTCGTAAAAAAACTTTTTTGCAAAAAAATACAACCGACTTCCAAAAACGACACTACAAAGTGAAAAATAACTTTAATTTCGGAATTCGGTGTCGTTGGGCTCACGTTTTCGTTGCTTGCCACAGACTTCCGAAATTAAAGTTATTTTTCACTTTGTTGTGTCGTTTTTGGAAGTCGGTTGTTTTTTTTTTTGCAAAAAGTTTTTATTTTTACTTTTAAGTTGTAATTTTTACCAGTAATTTTGGTTTAAAAACCAAACTACTAAACCGTTTTTGATGAAATTTCTATGGGACCACTTGGAAAGTATACCCTTTCCAACAAAAAAGAATTTTTCAAATCGGTTGGCAAGCGACGGAATTATGCGCGAACAAACATAAAAAAATACAAACATCCGAATTGAGAACCTCCTCCTTTTTTAGAAGTCGCTTAAAAAGACTGGAAATTTATGCTTCAGGAAAAAAGGAGAAATATCATAGAAGTATTTTTATGTTTTCACATTATTCTAGGAACTACTAGTTACTTTGCATATTCCTGATGGTTTCAGCAAAGGAATTCTAATATCCGCATACCTAGGCAGTCGAGGACATTTGTCACTGTAATAAAACACATTATACTAGTTTATAACTACTGCTATTACTGCATAGATTGCGAATGTCCCACGCTGTACATAATAGCTACAATTAGCTAAAGTTTAGATGGTCGCGCGAAATTGAACATAAACGAGCGTTTGAGTCTATCGACGTCCTGTAGCTTGGCGCAGGAATTCGCGCTTTTATGCGTAGAACTGACAAAGATCATCGATAGATATTGTATTCAATAAAAGAGCATATACAAAAAAACACTAGGTACCTATTAGTCTCCACCCGCAATCACTGATACAAAGTAGGTATAATAGCGACACAATCTGGAAAATAGTCTTATACCTCCTTCAAATGCTTCTCCACTCTGTTCGTTGTAAGCCCAAGTCTGTTTGTTTCAAAAGAAGCTAAGTATCATGTAAATGCTCTTAGAGTCTTTACTCTTTAGCATAACAAAAACACACAAGTGGTACAAAGGAGGCGAGTGGGACTTAAGTAGGTGCTACTCTACCCCTTTTTACTCACACGCCCCTTGCATGCAGCCGACGACGTGGAGTTTGCAGGTTGTTATGCTGAATGAAATGACCGCTCGTTTTATTTTTATGTTTCAGATGAATGGGCTCAGGTTAAATTTATAATAAAGGCAATGCTCGTGAAAGTGATAAAGTTTTTATTACAAATACCTGGCTTTACATTTTAATAACAAGTATTCCGTTCATAAAAGCTCACCGTTAGACCAAAAATGAAACGCACTACAGGTGGTCTGTTTCACGATTTTATAATTTATGACAAACACATTTGTAAGGAGAATAGAACCACAAGCTTCTATCTAAATAAGTACTGTAACCAGATTTACTATAAACCCGGAATACTTGATCTACGAAAACACGATTTCCATGGATCCGGAATAGCGGTAGGAACAAGCTTTGGGTAAATGTAAACCGAAGCGTAAAGCCGATTTCCTTTACCGGTGGAGCAGCAAATACGACCTAACCCTCCTTCGCAAAAAGATCAATTTAGATCTTACTTACTTTAGATGTTTACGCGACGTATTCTTTTATACAACAAAGATTTCGTTCTGCATAGATACGGTACAAGGTAAATATGTACATAAACTTACCTCAGGATTTCTACAAGCAAGTGTCGCCGATGTCAACAGTGTTAATGGTACAAACAGGGCTAGGTAGGCACAGCTTGTGGGGTGAGGGAGGATCTACCTGCAGACAAAATATTTGGAATCATTTCAAATGGATCACATTTACAGTAGGTAACATTTTCGTTTAGTTTTAGTGGCGCATTCTCTGTTTCGATGTTGTTTTCTCAGGCAGCATTGAACATGCATTTTAAGAAAGCGCCTGAACCACCGCATTCGTTAATCCTGTCCCGAACTACCTCTACCAAAGAGTTAGGGTTACGGATTGCCTTTCTTCCCAAGAGTGTTGTAAAAGGCGCAACGGCCTCCATTCCCCAAACATGTTAACCATAAAATAAATTAAGGATCATGGCTAGTTGTAAGGTGTAACCACGATCACAAGTTGTGCCACGGGCTGGTAGACAAATGTGTAGCATGAATAATACACCTAAAAGATAACTGGATAAAATATCGTACATAAAAATTAATCGAGGAAAATTTTCTCATTAAACCGTAACCTGAACCTTACGAACGAAAATGTTTACTTTATCTACAAGGACAGGATGTTTTTAGTGTCCTATCGTTGTTATTCTTACATTTTCTCGTCTATCAACAGAAAAAATTTAACGTTAAGTAACGACATTCGGTAAAAATACGGATTCGTACTAATATAATTAAGGTTAATACAGATAAAGTACAAAGGCCGAGCGTCGAGTTATATTTCACAATTCCACATTGTTATCTCAGGTCCTGAATTCCAGAAATTCAAAAAAAAAGAACAAATCAAACAAACGAACGAATCAAACAAATCTTACGTGACATTCTCCGTAAATACCTACTGAAAAGATGTAGGACTGAATAAGTTAGTGTAAATATACTTACCTCTCATAAGTAATTACCTGAAAATTCATGACCTTAGAGGTAGAACGAAGAACGTTATGCAAAAAAAATGTCCTATCATTATTGTAAAGATATCAGCATGTCCTCCAATTTGTATTTCTCTCATGAACTTGGGTAATATTACTCGTGGAATAATTTATTCGTTGGGCTCCGCTGAGGGCCGAAATGTCAACCGTTATCTCCAAGTTAACGTATCTAATGTTTTGCGTATTCTGACTCGGATTAAAACATCCCTTTGCGGCGTGCGTGTTAGTTACACGAAAAAGGTAATTAAAGTTTATGTTGTTATCAACAGTTAACACTGCGTGTGTACAGATTTGATAGTAACGGTTTTGGGCGAAGTTATCCTACTGGCTCTGTGTAAAATTCACTAGTGCTATATGAATTTAATTGAAAAAGACGTGCGTATGAAGCACATTTTGATGCCCGAATTATACTGTCTTACGTTTTCGAAGAACTTGCTCGAATGACCAAGATTTGATTGATAAGGATGTTATGATATGTTTGCTGATCTAAAATCGCAAGTACAAATGGTGTTACAAGAATGACATAGTAGTTTGAAGCAAAACTAGACGGTATTACGAACCTGTACTTTTGTAAAAGCAATAATATTTTTTACTAGAGCCTAATGTAACCCTAAATAGGGAATACGAATCGCTATTTTTTTGCTGTTTATTACACCTACGCTGGCCAAGCCACATTTGACACGATATACGATCCATAACGCGGACAATAGCCACGGCTAAAATAAGGTGGCAGCTTAATGTTATCATAGTCAATAATATACTGGCATAGTTATTTTATGCTTACTTAATATCACGGTAATAAGATAATATTACCGTGGTAATATGGTTTCACTTTTTAGTTTTGTTAATGATTTATTTGTAACGCAAAATAGGTGTTAAATGATATCAAATTTATTTCATTATATTACATTACACTATTTGATGTTTTTTTTTTCTAAAAGTTCATTGTTCATATTTTCTTTGCTATATTTATATAGATAAGTATAATATGCTTTATGTGTGTATTTATTGTATTATGTAAATGCAGGTACACCACAGACTTCCTACAGTATTGTCTCTCCTTCCACTTTTTAATCGATCCAAAGGTTGTCCTTAACAGATCTCTCTTAGTGATAAGACCGCCCATTGTGTCACCCTTTGTAAAACTTCTACGTTTATATCTGTTATTTATATGGTGTACATAATAAAGAGTATTCTATTCTATTGTTTTCAATTACACTTTGCTGACTGAAACTGCTAATTGGGTGGTTTGAGTAAACGTTGCACAAGTTTTTGGCACAACATTCGTACTCCCACTTGACAGTTCTGTGCAGACACGTCGGCGGGGACTGGCGGGCGGCCAACGATCATCCCTCTGGAACCATGGCATCGCCCGTTACGCAACCAACCCACCCCGTAACCTATTATTGGGCCATTCACTCACCTATATTCGGACGTTTCTACTTTCTCCTAGAACTAATTTAGAAATTTACAGTTCCAGTCTTAATTCGCACGGTTTTGCTACGGCGTAGCGGCGTAGATTTAAACCTCGAAGTTTCTACGTTTGTAAGGAACACAGTGTTTTCTTGAATATAAACGGAAAATGTAAGGGATGGGATCTCTAAGGGATAAAAATCGGGGGTTTGCAGCTGCTAATGTTAGGGCAATGTTTTAGAGACGCTACATCAACCGTGACCTCAAGGGGCGCGTTATTGCCCTTCGTAGCTCTAAAAATCGTGTTAAATAGTGCGAGTGATAAGTTCACCTCGGGTTTAAAAAAAAAGAGAGACAAAATAAACACGGTTTAGTCATTATTGATGTAGTAGGTACATAGGTTTTCAATAACAGTTACCAATGTTTGATATAAAATAATAAATAAGCGTCTGCAGTTTTACAAACTATTCAAATAACTATAAGAGTCAATATCATTCGTCCAATCAGTAGATTAGCACTTTTAATGGAACAAAAATTATAGTTTTAGAATTGTTGTTGTAGTACTGCATAAAATACCCTGAAAACTGCCGTTATTATTAGCCCCAGTGCTACTGCAAACAGTAGGTACTAGCATAGTCTAGATGCCTGAGTCTTGACAAGATATTCAACGTATTCAAAACTCGGGGAAACTTCTCAGTTGTGTAGATAGTGACTACATGAAATTGAGAAATGTTTAACTACAAACTTTTCTTAAACCTGCAATGCGTAATAAATATAATACGGAATGAATAGAACAGAAAAAGCCCCCAGGAAGAAAAAGTTATATTTGGAGAAATAAATCCAGATGTTTTCCTTATAATCGACGGTTGACGGCCACTAGAGGATATAAACAAAACAAACAATAAAACACTTTTAGAAGGAAAAATAAAACAAAATGTGACAGCTTTAGCATTCACAAAGTTCACGCGACCATTAATAATGATTTTCAAATGAAGGCACTTCAGCATAAAAGGGTCAAATATGTTAAAAAGGTTCAGCTGGAAAAGGTATCTAAAAATACGTGAAGGTCTACCTAAGCTCGCTAAATCAGACTCTCATTTTTTATGATGATTAGACTCATTAGCATAATCTCAAATGTGTGTTTGTACTGCTTGCTATTTTACATTAAAATATTCGGCACTAATTTAATTGTCATTCAAAGATAAAAAAGTGAGAAATAAATGTCTGCTCTCTACCAAATAATCGCGTGTGTAAACAGAGGCTGCTAGGTAGGGGCTGGCGGGCAGCCAACCCGTGACGTGCTAGCGTTACGCAAGGATCGATCCTAGGACCGAGTGCCGAATGCTGGCACATTCACAAACAACCGGCTACGTGATTCAGCATTAAGTTGGCACGCAAACAATAGCTACTACATCACTACGTACCTCTATTCAACTACATTTCCAGTCCAAAAAAACACGAGGGCTTCGTGAAAACATGAAGTTACTCTATCCAGTAGCGATATTTCATGCCGACAACGGAGTACAGTGTACAACAGCGCTGTAAGTAATGTTACGTTCGCGTGTGCCACTCTTTGCTATTCATTAGTAGCAGGAGTCGCGAGAATCTGTGTCGGTACAAATCTAACCATAATAGGAAATAATTGAAAGCACGTACGAAAGCATTTTATAAGGTAATCCAAGCGATAAAGTTCGATAGTTAACCGTGCTCGTAATGCTGTTATTAACCATGTAGCAGGCGATGTCTCATGTGGCCGCTGTGGGATATGTTCAAGCTAATAAAACGTAACAGCTAGTTCGGAACACTGGGTAATTGCGCACTAAACGCTGTCGATCTCCGCCCGATCTAAACTAAATGGAAGATCGCCTTCGTTAGACGACTTTACTGCAGATAAATATGCCAATCGTCTGTTACTTTCCTAACATGGAATAACAATAAAAATGGCACGTCCGAATTCTCTTCTAACGGTATAAAGTAATGCATGAAAATTACTTTTCCTTTCCCCCCTGGAGGTTACGTAAAAGAACTTTCCCTCACTCTATCTATCCCCCAGAGTCTTCGGCAGTCCATCGGTTATAACTGTATTATATGCATGCTGATATATTTATGTAGCTGAATCCCCTTTTTGCACATTAGTTGGAGCAAATAAAACTCTTATCTAACCCTAAACCGCTAGCCATTATTTTTAACGTTACCATTTTATTTCTCTAAATAAATGTCGGCGCTGCAATACAAACAATAAAACAACGAAGTTGTCGTTGTTTTGTTACAAACCGAAAATATAAAGTGTTATGAAAGCTTACAAAAAACCAAATATCTCCTTTCAAAGCTCACCGGAAATTGAAATGTTCATTCAATATTTTTTCGCCTCTTGGGGACATTTTGCTATAGACATACAATACAGACAATGATTTTCTTTCTAAATAAAAAATCTCTATGAAAGTATCTCCACGATTTTATTTCGCGTATTATGAATTTTAACGTATTGTTAACATAAAATTAGCTTAAGTGTTATTTACATACTGACTATCAAAATCAACGTTATCAGATGTACCTATAATTTGTCGTGGTAAATTAGCTTTTCCAATTAATTGGGTACACAATTAACGGGTAACATTGACTGTACATTAGTCCTAACCGTTTTGACTGATTATACATAGGTAAATATGTACTAAAAACACATAATATTTAATGATTTAGCAACACAGAGGGTGTTGCTAAATCATTAAATATTATGTGTTTTTTTTACATGTGCATTTTACATGCGATTTTCAATTTCGCAAGTAGTTCAATGTTTCCGAATATGTTAATCTCATTATAAATGTTTAAATCATTTTCGGTTATTATAAAATGAATCATCAATTACAGTTTTAATTCGTTTAGGCAACAGTTCCGCCCTTCGAGGTCAGAACCCGTCCTATATACCGACTCTAAGTTGACTGTGTCGTAATACTTTCAATCTAGTCGCCACATATCTGGGGATTAATGAATGAATTTATGTGTCTGGATGCGTTTTTAATTAATTTAATAGATATAATAATTTTTGAATGGTTACTTACAGATTATAGGGATAAGTCCGATGATGCGAGGAATCCGCTTAAAGAGCACTGGTTGCGCGTGTAACTGTATGGAATGTGGGCAGTAGGGGTGCCTCCTGAAACACTGATGAAAATCGGCGGGACGGCGCACGCCACACGAGATATTGATTTTGGGCGGCAACGTGCCCCCGCCACACTAGCGACATCTTTACCTGACACAAACTTTGGACATGAGCCTTCTAAAGCTACCTTTACTTGCCGATAGATGGCGCGGCAGCCTTGACCGTAATGTGTAACCCTCTGTTATTGTTTAGATCCTGTCCGCTATTATGCTTAATTTAAATAACAATAGTGCTTTACCATTTCACTGATAAATTGTAGCGATAACCTTAAATTTACTTCAAACCTTCTAGTAAATGCTAATAAATGGTCCTAGTTAATGCGAACTAACTTCGAATAGAAGAATATTAGGGGTTAAAGTATGAAATTGCCGATTTGTACTGAAAATTTTAAATTCGTTTTTTTTTTAATTTAAAATATTTATTTAATCAAAATAATTACCATTATTATCTATACATTGCTGCCATCTAATAGGAAGGTCATTTATGCCTTTGCGATAGAACTCTCATGATCTAGATTCGACAAACTGTGTGAAAGCATTTTGTACTGCCTCCTGAGAAGAAAACTTTTTATCACGTAGAAAATTGTCCAAATCACGAAAAAAATGGTAGTCCGTTGGAGCAAGGTCTGGCGAATACGGAGGGTGACGAATGGTTTCTAATTGCAGTTCCTGTAGAGTTAAAACGGTTTCTCGTGCTGTATGAGGTCTCGCGTTATCATGGAGCAATAATGGTGAAAATCGATTCATGAGTCGGGGCTATTTCACTGCTAGATTTGCTATCATTGTTCGGAGTTCGGCACAGTAGACATCTGCCGTTATTGCTTGACCAGATCGGAGAAAGACCATGCTGAGACCACCAAACAGTTACCATTACCTTTTTATTGGTAAGCTTTACTTTAGGACACTGTTGCAGCGTTTGACCTGGGGTCAGCCATTGCATTTTTCGCTTACGGTTATCGTAAAGAATCCACTTTTCATCATAAGTCACAATTCGATCCAATATTCCTTCATTTTTGTATCAATTCAACAAGGCAACACAAGTTTCAACACGCGTTTCTTTCTGCACATCAGTCAAATCATGAGGCATCAATTTCTCATATTTTTTTTATTTTATTGATTTGACGCAAATGAGTCAATATTGTTGGTAAGGTAACGTTAAACCATGCCGCTAGTTCCTGGGTAGTTTGGCTCGGATCGACTTCCACCATCTCTTTAAATTAATTGTTATTTACCTGTGTCGGTCGGCGGTCTTCCACGTGATTCGTTCTTCAAATCAAAGTTTCCATCACAAAAGCGTTTAAACCAAAATTGGACGGTGCGTTCATTAGCAGTCCCCTCTCCAAACGCAACATTGATATTGCGAGCTGTTTCTGCCGCGTTAGTTCCGCGTTGGAACTCGTATTCAAAAATAACTCGAATTTTCAAGGTATCCATCTTTCTTGTCTAAGCTGAATAAAAAAACAACTGAAAGTCGATAATCGAATGTTACACATTTTTTAAAAGAAAAACTTCATAGGTACCATGTGAAAAAAGTTTCACTCAAAAATCTCAAACCATGAAGGTTCTATGTCAAGAAGTACCTATTACAATAAAACGGCAATTTCATACTTTAACCCCTATTATAATAGAATACTCTTTATTGTACAGCACATAAATTACAGACATAAATATAGAAATTTTACAAAGGGTGATACAATGGGCGGTCTAATCGCTAAGAGCGATTTGAAGTCTGTTGACTAAAGTATTATTTTCAGCATTAGTCGTTTAAATAAGATGTCACTATGATTGCGAAATTCATATTATTTGCTTTATGGCGTCATAAGAACTCCGTCTCTTCTCGAAACGACTTTTTCATCGTCGTGTACCAGGGTTCAAAATTACATAAGTCATAAACCCAGCATAAACCACATTTTTTTGGGCACATGGATATTTATTTCGAGTAAAATCTGTGTGTTTATTTCGTAATTGAGTCACTACTAAGCCATAGAGTTCTATCAAAAATTTATGCGATATTTCTCCCCTGTCGTCCCCTTTAAACCGGCCCTTAAATGCCTCCTTATAAATAAAGTATTTCTAAGCCGTACTTCCTAATAACCAAGGGTATTTCCAATAACAATATCGTTATACTTCCAAGGCTTATCTATATAATTATTATATGTAGAATAAGCATAAGTTACCAATATCATTCATAAAAGTAAGTAATCCTTAAAACATTACTTCGATTATTATTATCATTCTATAAACAGAAGGCGTATTAATAGATAGATAGACCTACAAAAAAAAGTGAATAAAAAAAAGCAAAATATAAATAAATCTACGAAAGTGTCGGCGAGCGCGTTGAATTCTAATACGTGTGCTACGCGGCTGCCTAGCGCCGTTGCCGTAGGTTCGTAGCAATAATATCGTTATAACAATAATTCTCGAAAACAATGCTACATTTCTTTCTTTTAGCGCTCAGAAACGTGTCAGTTTAAGTTTTTACGAGATACATAAAACGTGGTTCTGTTCAGCCAAGGTTGTTCTTCTAACCCCAACTTCGAATGCGAAAAGGAGAAATAAAAAGGTAGGCTGGGGTATTATCGGCGGGATCTGTGTGTTATACCTGTGTGTTGAGTGTGTTATGAGCGGTGCAGGTGTGGGCGTGTGTCGTAACGCCTGCCGCCGCCGACGCGCGACGCAACGTTGCGTAGCAGCTGTGCGATCACACTGGAGCTACTTTACTACTATTTGAGATAGTTTTTTTTATTACTATTATTTTGTAATTTAATACCCCTTTTAAAAACTGATGAAATGTGAGTGTACCTACTATAAGTAAAAATGCCCAACTCTTTGAGGAAACAAGGTGTGATGGTACCCCCGCCTGTATTTGAAGTTATCATTTAATGTTTATTAAGTCAATTACTAAAAAGTGTAAGCAAACCCATTGACCAACTGGTAAAGGAACCCGCTGCCGCTACGCGACTTCCTAGCAATGCAATAAATAAGAATCATGCAGTGTACCTACTTGCACCCATCCTCAACTTTACAAAATAGATATTAGGGACGGTTAACAATCGATATGATTATAGAGTCGTATTTCTTTGTTGATCTTGAGATCCAGAATCCAGGTCAAGTTTGTTCTATAGACTACAAAAAAGAACAATCAAAAACAAATTATTTGTTAATTTGCCAACCACCAATTACCTATCAATTGACATGACATCTTTGAGAATGCCTGTGTATTTACAAAAATGGTGGCAGCGTCCGGTGTGAACACGGCCGATCACAGAAAGTAAAGTTGGTGAGGCAGTGGCGGCGCAGTGTTGCTCCGTACGGCGCACAGACCGGTCCGCCATGTCGCGCTGACAGCCCGCGCACCTCCTGTCAAACTGACAAGTACTCACTGACAACCTACGACTGACAAGTGAACAATGTGGCCAGTGCTCAGCCTCCTCGCCGGCGCCCTCCTGGCGGCGACGAACGCACAGGTAACAAAGTGCATATTAACACAACGCATTATCATTCATCATGCACATTATTATCAACAATGTATGCACCTCCAGCAACCTGTAACTATTCTTTGTACTCCAACTTAACACATCTACAGGTTTTTGTTGCGTTAATACCTGAATGTTGTCATCAACACAATGGAATAAGGAAAAAAAATGATTAACGGACCTTAGAATCGGTCTCAAAGTCACTTGGATGTATGTCTTAAAAGTTGTTGCAGCTGGTCGGTTGAACCTATTAATGTTTATCATACGCCCACACCCCTACAAAGTCCATACTAAACTTGGTGTTATCTTATGTTATGTCATTGGCACAGAATCAGAACTGTACCTACCTACATAAATGTTACCTAATTGGTGTTGACCGACTAATGAAAGTACTTTAAATGCCGAACTATTAGCATAGCCTTGACCAAATTGATACCCAGAGTTTTACTAATAATAAACTGTATTGTTTATGTTGAGTTTGTGACACTAGCAAACTTGTTTTTAACAATAGTCAATAGGCCTAAAATGTAAATAAGATTACATAAAAGAAACGAAGTTACCTAGTTTTCTGTAACTCCATTCCAAGAACTAGTTATTAAATGATTCATTCGCAGAAGAAATAGAAATCAAAGAGATTCATTTGTGCAGTACAAATGAGTTCGTTCTTATTGCATTACGTTGATAACTGTTGTAATACGATGTTATGTACGTGAACGTAACTCGCCGTAACCCACATCTCGCATCAAAGAGTTCACACCATGGCTCTACGTGTTTAATCAAATGCCATAAGCAAATATGGGACACAATGTATGAATAGTTTACTTATGTAGGTATGTCATGAGGTACTATGTAAATGAGTTAGAGGAAGGTTGATCAGCTGCCGGCTGTATAAATAGCAGCTCAATTTAAAACGCCTCTGCTTTAACATTGTTTTTATATCATGGTTGTCGTAGTACATTTTATGATGTCCTTCGTTTTGTGTCTTAGAATAGAATTATGTTTATCTGCGATGGTAATTATTCCTTTATTTATCATCCACTAGCTGCGCCCCGCGGTTTCACCTGCATAAATTTCGATCCCATGGGAATATCGGAATAAAAATACCCTATATGTTAATTATGGTTATAAACCATCTGTGTGCCAAATTTCATGCAAATCCGTTCAGTAGTTTTTGCGTGAAAGAATAACAAACATCCATCCGTCCATACAAACTTTCACGTTTATAATATTAGTAGGATGTGGAGTTCCTCAAGCTAAGTTATAAATTGAGAAGTTTTTTTAATTTTTTATTTATAATAATAAAGCTGAAGACTTTCTGTTTTTTTGTTTGAACGCCCAAATCTCTGGAACTACCAGACGGATTTGAATACTTTTTACATTTGATAGCCCAATTCATGAGGAAGGCTATAGGCTATTTAACATCACGCTAGGTCCCTAAGGAGTCGAGCAAAAAGAAAAAAAGTCAGAAAGCACAATAAGCGAAGACGAAGCGCCGGCAGGCGATGCGATGCGACGGGGTGGGTCGGGGGAACAAAAAATTTCACGCGGACGAAGTCTTGGGCAGAACCTAGTATATTTATATGGTTTCTTCTGTATACTATATACAGGGTAGCTGGGACATCGACGCGCAAACTGTAACCATGAATTCAACACATGAGTTTAGACCCCATAGCGTAGAAAATTTTCATCGGTTATCAAAAAAAAATCTTCTGTTTCATAGAAAAGTGCAATACCTACGCGGTCAACACGTATGGAACAGCAATATTTTTTTCAGCCAGCATTCTCGAACATAATAAGTGTATAAACAGAAAAATAAGAATTATAAAAGTAATTGAAATTATGCTTCAGAATTATTAGCTGTGGGGCCTCGCCTACCTGAGCTATACCTCAATAATCCACCCTGTATACGTATCGTATCCACTCCGGTAATCATTCCTGCCCATCGCTTAAATTGTCCGCCGTAGGCTCCAATTCCAACACTTGATTCTTTAATTCACAGGTCAGTGAATAATAATACGCTATGCATATTGTTAATTAGTATTAGAATCCTGTGTCCAAAATATCATACGGTATGTGAAATTAGCGGAAATGAAGTCCTACATTATCGCAAAATATTCATGAACCTTGTGTGTAATCTACATCTATGCATGTGTAATATAGATACATACGAGTATACAAAGAGAAATAAAAAGCGCAGGGCCTAAACCGCTGAAGTACCTAGGTACATAATGATGTGGCTTAGATGATTTAAAGCGGTGCACTAAGGAAAGCTTTTTGAAACTCAACCCCAGAGTGAGTTCAACTGGGGATCGAATTATGCATGCAACGGATAACCACCAGCCAATTATATTTCGACATTAGCGATATTGACCGCTGTATCAAATTACCCATTCTCCAAAGTCCTTATAGTTACAGAGCTCTACTCAATTTTCAACCTCAAACAATCGGTTTTCTTAATAATAGATCATAGTAGTAAACTGGACACCAAGTTACGCAACAGTAAGTACACAAGTTTTGCATTAGTAACTGGTCATAACCCAGTTAAACTAACTGAGCATAATACCTTCGGTAACTTTGACTTAATGTTTCACATACAATATTGCACCAAGTGTTACTATTTACTAGTCCATAGTACTCCAATGACTATACTTTTACATAATATTTTTCACGACATGTCAGTTGCATGATAAGTAACTGAACAAAGTGTTAATAATTGTAAACTCACACTCCTCAAGCCTGCTCTAGTTTTAAATGTAGTTCTCTCAAAGAAACATTACGCAAACTACCGTCAAAGTTCTGTACCAAAGAGATTAATCTATAGCAAACATAACATAGGCAGCCTTTACAGTCTGATACGTGTGAGGAAAAAAAAACGTGCCTAGGTCATAGACTTTGTGGCATTTAGATACAGACTCACCTGTCTTTTATATTATTGGAGCCAGCCCTCATATGATATCAGTTTAAATTGTATTAAATTGCTCTTATCCAGAACGCATCAAGCATACATTTTATCTACACATGTTAAACGAACCCTGCCTCCAATTTAGGCCATATTAGGTTCTGCATGGCACGCCAATGCCAGGCGTCTGGCGGCGCGGGCGCAAGGTCACAGCGGCCTACGCATCCCACGCCTCGACCAATACTCGACTTAATAACGATTAAAGGCTTTTGACTTTTAAATGCTAAGAATTACTGCCCTTTTATGTGGCTATTAACTGGACCAACAAAAAGTGCAGCTTTTTAGGGTATGTAGTAAAATAGTCGTGTTCTAAATATTTTAATCGAGACGATATTTTTATGCTATAGCAGTTTGCTCACCCATATTAGTTCTTGTAACTTGTAAATCAAAGTTCATTCATATGTATGATTGATCTATGAATCTAGAGTTATTCATCAGGATTATTCTACACGCTGAACCATAAGCTTAAGGTAAGAGTCTGAATGTGCTAACGCAGTGTCGTAGGCGATGCATACCAAAATTACGATTGTTCATTCATTCAAGGAAACCAACGGTGAGTCAAATAGCAATATTGACTCATACGGGGTTCATAATACATACTTACATAAATTAATTTTGTACTGAATCACTATTTACCAATATTGACTTTAAAAATACAAGTTTGAACTGAAGGTTTAGCGTACTTAAGATATTAATTTGTTTAAACTTTTACCTTGATTGGTTTCATATTTTTATACTCAGTTGAGTGGTTTCTCCACTCAAATCCGATAAAAAAGAAGAAAGATAATTTATTAAAATATTGCTAAACTAACAGCTGGAAAGCTGGAATCATCGGTTGTATTTTTGGCGGATCATTTATCTTGAATTTCTGATACGTAGACATTCTTATGTTCAAGTTTCTATGTCAATCACTTGCTATGAACCATAACAATAGGTCGAATCAACCGAATGGGTATATTTACTATAACTTAAATTCAAACTTGCGGTTTTCTCAGAAAAGCAAAAGTCGAAAACCTTTCAAAGTAGTTCATGGGATTTCTAATAATCTTCGGACAAAGAACGAATGGTTATTATAAGCAAGTTTCCGGCCCATGATCAATAATGATGTGATCAGTGTCAGATGTTGAAAAAATAACTTTACAATTTTAAGAAGTATCATAATATAATTGACATTGACAATGAGCATTGTTTCGAATACACTTTGAAAAGTTATTAACTTTATTGCAGTTGAAGCAATAATAATTTCATACTTTAAGACTAAGTAATAACATCAAAAAATCAGCTAAACTATTGCGTAATTTTGTTAGACCATCACGTAAACCACTTTATAGCATTAGTCTGAAACTTGTTAGTGTCTTAGAACTTACTTAATTACTTTAGTGTTTAGTGCATTCTTGTATTCACGAATTATCTACAAAGTCATCTTTATTATGATACTGAGAATTAATCGGTTCATATTTTTTTCGTTCAAGGCTTTTTGCACTGCGCGCTCGCAGCTTCCAACGAAAATAACCAGCGTATTACTTATTATCTGATTCAGTTAATTTATATGATAATATTATGTTCCGTTGTTGAGTCATTGGTATTTACTAATAATTTATCCTTCTAGTAAGGAATACGTACGATTGCTCATGGATTAAAAACCAAGGAACGAGACGGGTCGGTACTAAACAAGTGTATATCTACAGTATCTAAACAAAAGAAAATTCTTATTAGATTTTCACATCCTTATGACCTGTTTACGGTCACGTTTACCTTTTATTAATCCACTCCCGTTTCAATTGTATGCTAATTTCAAGTTACGCTAATTGATGGTTTTATTGTTCTTAGCAAGAATTCAGTACATACCATAAATCTATTATTATCCCTGCCATTAGGAATCCACTGAGTGGTATTTTTTGCCTATTACTCCCCTTACAATCTGCCTGTTAAATGGTGGTGGGCAAATATGATGTTTTTCAACACTGATGACTGTTAGGGCAGTGGTGGCTCAGTGATATTGGCTCCGACTTACGAATTGTAAGTCATGAGTTCGAACCCAGGCGGGCACTCTACTTTGTGTATTTAATTGCATCACCAGTGCTCTCAAAACAGTGAGGTAAATCATCGTGAGGAAACCGGCATATCCTAGAACCAAAAGTTCGAAGACATGTGACATCCACCAACCCGCATTTGGCCCCCGTGGTGGATTACGGCCCACTCCCTCTCATAGAGAGGAGGCCTGTGTCCCGGCAGTGGGAGCAGCATAGGCTGATTATGCATGACTGTTAGTCAATGTTGTAGATCAATGAAACAACGTCGGAGGTATATTCAATAATACATATATGACATCACGTTAGTGTGAACAAATGGAACACGACTGCGCCCGCGCTGAGCTAGTGCAACGCGCATCACATATATATGTGGCACTCAAGGCGATTTGACAATTAACTGCGCATTTTTTACACATATGCTGTTCTATGTAGGCTTTTTATGATTAGTGGGCATTGTTATATCAGCTGTACCAATGTTGATATTTTAGATAGGCTTCTATCCTATAAATAAGTACTCTTCAGACTAAAGACAGTTTACAATCAAAAACAATAATCAAAATAAGCATGACTTTTAAAAGAGACTAATTCCACTTGGTCCCCTGAAAAATGACTTCTGTTTTATTAATCTTTTGATTGAATTCGGTCGAAAAGTCCCGAATTGACAGGTGAAATGTATGGAGTGACAGAACTTTGCGACGGAATTCGGTCGTAAAGCGATCGCTATGAATGTCGAGACTGCTGGGGCAGGTTGATATCGTATGTAGGATTATTTTCTATTTAGAATTACATCCTACCCAGAAGTAAGTAGAGCATACACGATCACGATGACTATTACGAATACTAGGTATTACAATATTACACAATGCATTTCTTGTGCTTTGCAACTGTTACGCGTTGCATGAGTGCATACGCCGAGTAGTCGCATGAAGTGTCCCGAAAACCTAGAACTCATTCATGAAACGGAAATTCCCTACTAAGTTGGCCATTTGTACTTTAAAATACATCAAGTTTGCGTGATTGAGCTAAGTGATGCCGGGAGGCGTTAGCACGCGGCCTCCACGACACGAGCCGAGGTCGCATCTTCCTTTGCATTACCTTGTTTAATTTATACTTGGCTTCATTATAAATGCTGTCTAACTAGGTAATGAAACGCTATGATATAATGTTCAACATTATTAGAGCATTTAACTGTTACATAAACATACCTATTTATTTTCATATCTATCATTTTAGTACTGACATAATAACAAGGCTGGTTCCCACGAGCTTACTTATTCTCGGTTAGTTATCAGATACATCTCTATTTTCGGTGAATATGCTATAGTGGGTGCTAAGACATTCGCCACGCATGCGCGGTGCAGGCAACGCTCTGATTGCCTCGTGGGCTGATCGAGGCTCGATAACAACGCTCGCGGAAGTATCCATTGCCCCAGCCGCACCGCGTTCGGTATATTAAAGCATAACATCATCCTTTCCATCTATCAAATTCATAATGTTTCGCAATTTCCAGGAAAGCTATTATGATTATTTTATTATTCATTGCTTGAAAACTGCACGAGGATACTCTACAATGGAGTAGGTTATTTTTTTTTTAAACAAAACCTTGGTCTCTTGAAGATGTTATTGTTATCAATATTTGTTAGGAAACATGACAACACTGTGCTAATGTGTAAATAACATGAGATATCCACGAGATTGGTCACGATTGGTATCTTACGTCACGGCTTGTCCAACATGTTTTGTCGGACAAGCGAACATATCTAATTTGCTGGCGTGTCTGTGACACATTGTCTTCGTCCGAAATCTTTGAAAGGCGAGGTGTTACAAAAGGCCTGTCTAATTCTGGGACAACGCACGGAGGTAGGCATAGGTATTGTGGTCAAGACACTAGAGTATTATTTAATAATTTAATATTTGCATGAAGCGGTCTTTGGCACGAAGGTTAGAACAAAAACAAATGAAGATCTTTAAAGTTGTTGTTCTATGATGTTGTTTATCGGGAATTCAGCTCTTTTTCATGACCGTCTTGCCTTAGAAAGTGTATTTCACATTTGAAATAATATTGTGTCTTTGTATGGCTGAACCCAAGTTATCATTAATAACGCTAATATTTAGTCTTGTTCAATAGTAATATATTGCTAGCCAAAGCTTCATTACTCGGCACAAAGCACATATTTTATTCGCTGACCTATAAAATGACAACATCATTAATCGTAACTAGTCGTTACGATCGATCATACAATCATACAATGTCGAAAGATCCTGAAACAATCACTTACGACAGTTTGGCAATGCAGTGAGTACATAGAGTTTTTATGCAATTTGTCGTAAAGTTGGTACGTGCGGAAGTTTGGATGGGCGGAGGATACCAACGACACACTGACAAGTATCTTACTACACCGTCGTTTGTTAAATGACGAGTCATTATTTACGCCGATCGGTAGCTACCTGTCACACCAGCAGTCATCATTGACCACTTCCTACTCACCAAGTGTTGTAGGCACAAACAATACCCTTTCCGTGGGAAGTCGCAAATTGGTAGCGTCGTTCTGCCTTCTTTTAGTTTTTTTAAGACCCCATTCCGTTAATGATTATTTTATGGGCTGGCCGTATGTTTACCTACCTGCTCTTAGAAACCTCATCATCATCAACCTTCTTCTCATAAATTGGTTTTGTGTTCAAGTTTACCTGATGCGATGCATATAGTGAATATCAGCGGTTAAGTTACATCGTTTCAATGTATTTTGGCATTTCATAATAAAGTAGGTACTCAATTGATACCGTTGCTAAATAAATTATGCGTTCATATTTAGTAATCGTTTTGTAATAGTGACTAATCAGTCGAAATAAAGCCACACTAGAATGTAAGAGCAGGTATAGGAGTAAGACTTAACTTAAATGGGATCAGTCGGTGCCAATTTGTCGTTGCCCAGGCTTTATGCTCTCCCTAATCTGCCAACATTAACCCATATCACGTACGACTGGAGTATTGGACGAAGATATGGCGTCAACCATGGCGTATAAAAATAAAATTCTCAAGCATAAGGGGACATAATGAACCGATCTTTATCCCACATATACTTGTGTATCTTATTCTTCATTATTCCCTACTTTTCTCCATTTTCAATGGCAAATGGAGGAACGTCGGGAATAATAGGGAAGGGAGGGATTTAAAACTCGGTGAAATATAAGGATATTGGTATACCGTCTATGGAGACGACATTTAGGTAAAAGCGAATTAATCCTCCTTACAAGAGGATCACGGTTTCAATTGATTAAATCCGGATTTACGAAGATTACCCGCCTTTGTAAAACCTGGTACGTAATTTTACCATATTTCATGGACGATAACACTGATTCATTTGCTATTTATAGTACCTAGTGTAAAAAAACTTGAATTAAATACCTTCGAACTAATGTTAAGGTAAATACAGAACCAGAATAAGTCATTAGCACATCGTACTCCACTGCAGTCCAAACAAACATTACTTAGGCAGAACTTGAAAAAAAAACAGAAACCCAATATGTAAAAATATTGTGTGAGTTACCTAAGCAGTAAAGCACGCCCACTGTGCACTGAGGCTGTGGTGACGTAGTCTCGGCAGATATATTGGGGCCGTCGGAACCGGTCGGCCCACTGTGCTCTGTTGCATCAAATACTACATATATATATGGGAATGAGAACTTTGCCTATGGGTATTATATAACTTTGCGGGCCAATTATGTGCGCTACTTTTTTCTTAAATGTATACGTTTTGACCTTTTGGCGTCGAGCCTTTTAAGCGCAGGTATTAAATGTCGAGGGTTTCGGGAGGCAAAATTTAACATAACATCAGAAAGAAAGAAAGAAAGCAAAATACATTTATTTAACACAGACTACATGACATCACGTCTTTTTTCCCGACGGGTGGGGTTCTCGTCGGGAATATATACTACATCCACATTTTAGAAAAATGTATCTCCTAGTCATATCAATTTGTTTGTCGCGATCATAAATACACCTAAAATAAAATAGATAGATGTTTGGTTGATAATAAAACAATTGACGATTCATATAAAAATAAAAATGACGTACGGCAAGCCACTTACCAATTTATGGACGTAATATGACCACAGGATAGTGAAAACGTATTCAAAATATTAGGTACCTAGTAATTCAGCAGCATCGAGTCGAGATATTCGTGGTCAGGCTGTCGGTAAACTAAAGCTACCTTATTTCGCCAGCAACTTGTTCCTCGAATCCCAAGTATAGGCTACGCGTATCTAATGAAGTTCCAAGAACAGTTTTAGCTTTCCAATTACGATAGTTGCTAAAATGAATATAATTTTGTCATAATTATATTATTAACTTAATAGAGAGAACGCTTCTTTATTTATAACTGAATAACTACTTCATTTCCATTACGAACATGTTCAATTATCATAACGGAGGATATGACAAGTCGCAAACGCAAATATAGTGGAACATTTGATGGTCTTCACGAAGAAATGATCCAGTCATGCGATAACATAACACCCATCAGCGAAACCTATCAATTTGAAACAAACGGTTCTATATCACAGATTTACAACTCGTCTGTAATTACTCCGGATGAGCGTGACTTTTTGTACTTACTTCCACGCTATTAGAAATAGAAGGTAACATTCTCAAGTTATTGCAATTATAATTTTGAATACCGAGTGTGCTGACCGTTAAGCAAATAGCGGTGAATCTCCATAAGCGGCTTCTTCTGCATCACATACTATTATTACTAACGCCCATTCTTGTATCATTAGATACAAGATACAATACTCAATTGCCACTAATTACCTCACATTATTTCCGGCCCATATATTCGGAGCTCGTTCATTTGTGTATAACAAATTACTTCCACCTCGATGGGCCAATGAAATTATACGATAAACAATTTTAACAAATCATTGCAGAGTTACCAAATATGAATATTGTAAATTCACTAAAAGCAAACATAGCGAACAATACTGAAAATTTAAATAGATATGCTGTAAGATTATAACGGGGTAAATTGCACTTGCGCTAAAGCATACATGATGAGGTTTATTTGCTCTGCGTATGAGAGAGCTCCCCCCAGGATTCTGCTGGGGACCACCCACCCTGCCTCCACCGAAATTCATCAAAATGCAATTTGGAAGCAGCCGGGCAGCCCCCTGAAATCTAATTCTCGCAACGCGTGCCGCTTACGTTCATCAAATTGTTTGTTACGCTCGGCCGGATCTTACGGCTGTCGCCTGCACTGCTAATGCATTTACTATAACTACTACTCAACTTACGGTTATTCGAGCAGCTATTTACTATTTGCTGAAAAATTCACGTGCCTAATGTAGATGTTTTCTCGAAGTCACTAAATCAAATGTCAAAATATTGAGATGATTTAATAAAAATACATATCACCCACAATAGGAGCACTTTGACCGAGAATAAAAGATTAATGTAACTGAAAACTGAAAAGATAATCTTTAGAATTGTTGCTTAATGTAAATTATAACAAATGAATACTAATTAACGATATAATGAGTAATTAAATATAAGCAACCACTTACACTCAGGCCCCAGATTAACTTACTATCTACAAGTCTGAGGCTGAGGTCAGATATGCATGTGAATGTCTCAACGTTGAACATAAAACACTGACCCGATGACCAGATGACGAAAGTCTAATATTAGTAAGATGATGAATGGAAGTACGTTCAATAGAGTGGCTTTATAATCTTGGTGAGTAATGCGGGTGGCGATTGTTAGACTTTGACTGCAAGTGTAAGATAGTGGCCTTCGGGCTTTCGGCTATTGTGTAACGTATCGGATTCTATACAAAGCTTTGATATAATAGATAGATACCTTGTCACTCTGGTTGTTTTAGTTGGGTATGATAATTCTTAATTTAAGCAGTAGGTAAGTTCATGTTTTAGCACTAAAATCCCACCCATATTCAACACGAATACAACCCGTTACGCAACCACTTATTTAATAAACCTAACTTCGGTATTAGAGCCATAAGCTGGTTGCCAGTCCAATAAATAAACAATATGGCAAAGTTTAAATCCTATAAATTCTTTACCGCATTCATATATGGAAATTCACCGTGTATCGCTATGGGAAGATAACATGACATTCCTGAAATACCAATAACAAAGGTTTGTTTCACATGGCTGATGCGTAGACCCTATCTAAAATATTAAATTCCTAACGGAACACCTTTATACGGGTATAAAGGGTCTGATGCTGGAATGCGGAGTTTGCCTACTATTCCACTCGTAAGGTAATAGAATCGCCTTGTGGCTAACTCATTTATCACGTACAAATTGCATAGTAAATGCGTAATATTAATTACGATGCGTAGCACGCAGTTTTTTCTCGTAAGTAACATAGGTGGGTATCTATAAGGCACTTTAACGTAAGTTTTATTAAGGCATTCATAGCAACTCCACCGTCCGTTACGACTTTCGCTGGAAGTAAAGGAGTTTCACTTTGCATGCTCTTTCCCAACAATCAAAGAAATAAATTGAAATTGTGTGGTATTTTTGTATCGATACTTATATCAACTTCGATACAAATGTAGAAAACCAGGCGGAGAGGCATCGCTCTCAAAATTCTATATATAGGTAAGTATGGGTACAATGCTCCATCTTAAAAAACAAAATACGAAAATGACGTAAACTTATTCGTCTCAAATTCCGTTTAAGGAACACCCGTTTGACCGGCTCCCCATGTAGAAAAGCTGTCCGAATTTATAATGCGAACACAAAAGATTGCATCAAGGTGAATTTCTAGGTAATATTAGGCGGTGCGTATTGTTCCACGGTGTTTTTAAGATACCGATGTTGCGAAGTGACCCGAGTCCCGTCGGTCACTCGTCCGTTGACCTCGCCAGCCCGACAACATCCACATTGACAATTGCCGACGTTATTTTACGAGTACCATCGGCGTCTTGAAATGTACGCCTGCCTTATTTCCAATAAAATCTGCATACACTTTTTACCGCGGCTCATGAAGACATAATAGCAGATATAAATGCTAAATAATCGCAGGCACGTTCTCGCGACTAGAACAGGAAATCAAAAGAGTTGCAGCTGCAGTTATGTAGCCAATTAATGTAATGTACATCTAATAAACATAAAATTTTTGCTGCAATTAGGAACCTATCTTACACAATCAAACCAAGTTTTATTATCAAGGTTATAAATTAAAATGAATAGAATTGGATAGGACTAATATATGTTTGAGGAAAAATTCCTCAAAAAATGTAGAAAACGGTGAGTAAATTCTTAGAATACATAGATCTGGACTTAGCATTTATAAAACCTTCTTGGGCTAACAAAAAACCCAGTTGGGAGGTTCAAGCTACACAACGGACGCTCAAATAGGATTGTTGAGGATATTATGAAAATAATCTTTCTCAGAATTCCTATAAGAAATATAAGTTTGAATCTAAGGAAAAACAAGGTAAATCTCACTTGTGCCCGTGTGTAATATAATCACGTGATGTACCTAGGCAGGATAACAAAAATAATCTCTTGCGTTTATTAAGTATAGAAAACCAATTTTTACGATGTTTACTTCAAAAACAGAAGATCATTTCAATGTCACTTAGCTAGGTATCTACTTACTGATTTTCATTGTTGTCAAATGGTAAATTAAATCACTTGTAGAGTCTCCGTTCAGTTCTTGTTGTCTTTATGTAGATCTCAAAAACATTCTTAACAAAAAAATGACGAATAAACAACGCAATTTCATGGCAATTCATTATTACATACAATTTATTGGAACGTCAAACTTGTCAAGCAACAATATCAACCAGTTCTTGACCTTGATAACGATGACTGGTACACTTGATGTTTGTTTTTTGCTAATCTACTAACTATCCATCTCTAAACCTCTTGAGGCGGATCGTGAGCTCTGCAAACAACAGCAATCAATGCAATCATCCTCTTAAATCTCCAGAGAAATCCCTTGGGTCCTGGAAGTTCCTTGTGTTTCCTGCAAATGATAAATGGCTAAGCATCTCTTGAAATGCATAAGAAAATGAGCACGTAGTCTTGGTAATTTTACAGACGATTATTTTGCAAGCAAAACAATAGCTGTTGGAGACATTAAAAACAATTTTAAAATCACACTTGTAGACGTAAAGAAAAAATGAGTAGTAATGTATGTCGTGGAAAACAGTAGTGTAGACAAGGAAAATCAAACTGTTCCGTCACGCTACGACACACGCAATAATAAATGCTTCATATGACACAATAATCTTTAACAAGAAATGTGACAAGTGCAAAAACTGTGACCATCTTCAAGCTTTTCACTAAAATTGACGATTGTTAAATAATGTATGATTTACTACGATTTTAAATCTAGTAATCTGCACTAGCACAGATAATTCTAGGAAGCTATCAAGTCAGGTCGTGTGGATGCGATCGTGCGCGCCCGTCGCCCTGAGGGCGCGACCCTTTGTGGCCTGTCGGTTTATATGGTCGAGCCGTCATGCGATTTTGAGCGCGACTTCCTTCATTTTCTAACATCATAAGATAATTATCTCCCGTATGCAAATAAGCTTTTGTAATACATCTCACTGAAGGGAGATGTCCGACATCTCTTCCTTTGCGGGCTTATGTTCCATGTTGAACATACTCCATAAATTACCAGTTAGGTAAGTAGTTAGTGTAGGTACATACTAGCCCATAAGAGCCCAACTAATACGTAACTTATCGCTAAAGTTTTATAAGGCATTCAAACAAGACCGAACGTCAGAAGATAACATCTTTATATATTTTTCACGCTCGTGCTATTTTCATATCTCTCCATACGTGTGCAGAAATATGGGAATGATAATAAAACTGCACGTACGATCTGTCCCATAACTCTTGTCTGCTAGTATAAAAGTCAGTTTTATAGCATTAAAAACGAACAATATTTTATTTTATTAAATTGAAGTTGAATCAGTTCAAACGTTATCGATATTATTCAAAAAGCTCCTCCGGGCTTATGTTATTTATGACTTCCATATTGGCATTTATCATATCACCACAGTCCCAATTTTCTGTCTCTTATTATGATTGTATTTCGACGCAACAAAAGCAGAGCCAGATACATATAAAAATAAAATTATTATAAAACCGGGCAACGCGACGTTTAGAATGGTTATCATTATTAAACATAAGACCACAGCAGAAAGGCAGTCCCCCTATCGTTCCATCAGGTCGGTGCTCGGTGCTCGGCAGCCCTACAGCTGGTGAGGCCGCGAACCGTCCACGATACAAAGAGCAGTGATTTGTTGTCGGAGATTTTACATTGTGGTGCCCGTGTCGTAACGGTTTGTTGGTTTATTTGTCGACTATAACGTACCCACGTAGCGATATTTGAGGTCACAATTCGAGAATACCTTCTGCTCTAACACCAACTCTTACTGCACCTTTGTATTACATATTAAAATAACTGATATTTGAGATTACTTAAAGGAAAAGCAGGTTTTCAAATGGGTCTACGCAACATGAGAATCGTTTCCTGGGGTAATTTCAACTGACTGAGATGTATGAAGCTTAACGGTGTAGCTGTAGAACATAATTTTACCTTTTTTCTGGCAATAAGTCAAGCTAATGATGCCACCTATCCTAAGGAGCATGTAGCCATTGTGAACATATAAATCACAGAAACAATGCGAGTCCTACATGCCGGTCGATCGCGTGCAGCGCCATACAAGGAGACTCTGACGGTAACGATGACTACAGGAAGTCCTTGTATATCGTTCCTTATGAGTAAACCGAACAAGTTATCAGTGATAAATTAAATACACTCAAAGCCTTAATCGTTCTTAAAGTCACGTAAGAGAAGTGAAGCATCAAGAGAAGTGGTGTAATATTTTCATTCATGTTTCTATAATTCACGTTATGAAATGAACGTGAATTTAATTGCATTATAATTATTATTATTATATTAAGTATTTATAGTTGTTGCGAGAGTTTCCTCATTTTCTGCTTTAATTAAAATTCCATTAGCATATTTTTACTGTATTATTCTACTTTAGTGTAGTTGTAACATTTTGTTTGTCTTCGTTAACAGAATGCAGAAAGCACGGGAGAGTTCTCGCCGGTGGTTACGGCGACATGCAAGACTGGCGTCATGGCGATCAACATACAATTCAACCAGCCATTCAATGGTGTTACACATGCCAGAGAATTCCGGTGAGTCTATGTTAATAGATGTGTCTTTTTATGTTATTGGGTTGTCAACAAGCAAGCTGCCTGCCTGATGGTCGATGGACATCTGCAATGCTATGCAGGTATCTGCATCTGCAGGTGCGTTGCTATCCCAAGACATAGCGATTCTTGCGTTTACCTAAACCAATACATCTGCTTTTTAAACGATGAAAAGTTAGTACACATTAGTGTCGAAAATGCTTATTTTTCTGAGAAACCAAACCCGAAAGCTAAGAAATCCAAAACGACTTAGTATTAGCGTCTAAACTGAACGTGGCTCATGTCTTCTAATATCTAGGTTCAGCAATATTTCAGACTTAGGTCAAAACTACTTCCGTTATTGAAAATGGAATTGCATTCCGTTATTGAAATCGATACTTTGTTGCGGACACTAATCTATATTATTATTTATTGCGTTAACTTTAAGAATTTATCGCGCTCCATAAGTGCAAATGGTATGGCAGTAAACTATTATGAACGGCCTGAATTTCTTACACTATCATACAAACTGCCCGTCTGTGCTTGATCGTAAAATGAAATATCTGGAAGTTAAAGTATGGACAACTATGTCCATGCTTTAACTTAACAACATGGTTTAACAAACTATTGTTAAACCATGTATGAAATGTATTTATTTATTTAAACTATAAAAATAACCGTTAGGCTTTCCTAATTAATTAATCAATTTCATTGCTACGACTGCTACGAAACAACTCCCGAACGTTGTAAAAAGTTTAGACGCCGCGCCGTTACATTCAAATACAGAATCTGATAAAACAGTGACTGAAGAATAAGTAGCGAGTTTATTAACTTTACCTCATAAGTGCACATTTCAGAACGCCAGCTTGCATGGCTCTGGGTAACGGCAGTGACACGCTGAACTTCGACATCAACCTGATGGCAGCACAGGGAGCACCCGACTACTGCGGCGTGTTCTGGAACAACGTTAGTACCTACTTTTCTTCAACTCATTATTAAAGTTTTTTTCCAGCCCCAAAACACACTTTAAAGACTCCATCTCTTATACCGCATAAGGATCATCATACCATACATAATTGAATTCAGGAATCAATCATCCTTTGATCAACGAAAGTCCAAACATTTTATGAGAAAAAAGTACTTAGATAAAACTAACATATATGTATATAACATGAGTTACTGATATAATTCGTAGTCGTTGCTTCAAAGCACATGAACAAATCAAAAACTCACTTGCTAGATAATCTATAAAACATTTACATTCACTTACTACACATTGACCGAAGCTAATTTCTCCGACATTCTTATCGCAACATGACTAACCCATCCAGCTCGAAAGCTCTACACCCTGTACTTACCTAACATTACACATGCACATTTCAGCGTACAGACGAGCGGTCGTTGCCGCTGGCGGTTCGTGTGCACCGAACCTTGGAGCTGGCCGATGACAAGTTCTACGTCATCACTTGCGGCAAGGCAGGCTTCAGAAATGCTCGGTACTTAAACTTTTTGTACAATTTGTGCGTAGATCCGTGTATAAGGAAAACTCTCTTCGCTATCTTTCTTGTTAAGTTTTGATATTGAACTGCCGTTATAAATTGGGTCAAACCTAATAACAGAGTAGATAGTTCAAGTTTATATTTACTATACCTACCTACTTTGAATTGTCACAATTTCACTCAATGTAATGAATTTACATAACTTGGTTGAAGTTTATTCACAACTAAATAATAAGTTACTAACGTCCATTATTGTTATTTTTACTTGTTTACAGAAACGAAACTTCGCTTGTATCGCTGAGAATGTTAGACTCACAAGGTCGAAAAGTGTTGAATGCAGCGTTTGGTCTACCTTACACGCTTAGAGCCGAAATTAGCAAGCCTGATGGTTAGATCTTTATCATTGTTTCGTAAATTATTATTTACATTAAGAATGTATTACAACAGACACGTCATGCATAATATTTATGGTTGCAGGAACTCACGGAATACGTTTGAAGAATTGTTTTGTTTTTAACATGCGAAATAATACAACCGATCTTCTGGACAATAGAGGGTAAACATATAACAATATGTACTATATTTTTCGAGGAATTGTTGTGTAATACAATGACATTAAACATGGGTGTTGTTTACAGATGTCCTATGAAACAACAGTCGATTGTGGTGAGGTCTGAGACAGGTGCGGCCGAGCTCGCGATACCGTACATGTTCCGGTTTGTGGACTCCTCGCAAGTCAACTATCAGTGCGATATCGCTATTTGTAAAGGTAAACATTTACTTAGAAAGCTCACGCTTTGGAATACTTACATAGATTTTATTTACTGGAATGAATACTTAGAAAATTCGTCAATATATTCATTTGAATGCGTGGTGAATGATCCTCAAAAGTTTTGCCAGCGATTTGGATTTTCAGCTTTAAACTTTGCAGCAGTTGTCTACGATTAGCCTAGTGGTTCATTGATATAAGTTTTCTCATAGTAAGTCCTGGAACTCTATAATTTCAGGTCCGTGTTCAGTCATAGACTGCAGCACGGAGGCTCGCTTTGAGAAAGGCGACGAGGAGAGCACTGTCACTGCATCTACGGGAATCTTCGTGCTCGACCCCAACGACAATGGAGGTAAACAAATAACATGAGAGTAACCAAAAATATAAGAGGGGGATTACGGATAACGATATAAAGAACGATAGTTGATATTTTTTTTTGTTTGTTCCTCTCTCAGACGGGATGCCCGTGCTGTGCCCTAGCAGTGGGAACATTAAACACTCATTATTCTTTTTTTGTCCTAAATGGGCTTGATTATGTAACCTTAGTAATATAATGGATTACCTACTTAAATACGTAAATACCAAGGTATTTACGTATTATATCTAAGTAGGTAATCCATTATTTGACGGCACGGTTGGCGCAGTGGTTAAGCGATTGACTGCTGCACTGCGTGTCGCGGGTTCGATTCCCGCACGGAACAAATATTTGTATGACCTACATGTATTTGTTCCGAGTCTGGGTGTTTTTCTATCTATAATATGTATGTATTTACAAAAAAAAAAAAAAAAGTATATAAGTAGTTTATCAGCCATCTTGTTACCATAACACAAGCATTAGGTTGCTTAGCTTGGGACTAGATGGCGCTGTGTGAAATGTCCAGGGATATTATTATTATATTATTATTATTATTATAATATCCATTTATTTGGTTCCTAACCATTTATTTGGAACCTAATAAATGACCTGCTGATGTACCTAATGTTTTTCGAAGATGAAGACAACATTTGGGGAAATGTTTATTTGCTACGATTAAAACGCAAGAGTCAGGATGTTGAACATGTTTATGTTTAAATATTGAATAACACACGAAACCTCTACAAAAAAACGTCGAGTGCATGACGATACCTTCATCATTTTTTTAACCCCCAACCCAGGGAGATATTCAATCATCTCTTTCATGCATGCTTTGGTTTCTAACGAGAGGAATAACAATTTAGAAATGCAATCAACCAAAGTAGGAATGTTCCCTTTATTCCCATCTGCCCCCTTCGAACTTGCCACCGGGGTGGTGGCTGGCACTAAGTAGTGGCGTTTACCACCCCGTGGCAGATGACACTTATTTAGTGTCATCTGCCCCCTTCATGATAATTGTAAGGTGGTCGATTCTCATATTACGTACTGACAGATGACACTAAATAAGTGTCATCTGCCACGGGGTGGTAAACGCCACTACTTAGTGCCAGCCACCACCCCGGTGGCAAGTTCGAAGGGGGCAGATGGGAATAAAGGGAATGTTCGGTGTTCGGTTAGATGAATGTGTGTAGGAAATCTTGAGGAATAATAAATAATATTCGACTTACGATAACCATGTGTCGAATATTATTTTACTTTATACATAACGTATAAAGTTTATTGGTTTCTAAAGTCCAGAATCACAGTAGCTACTCGGTTACACATACAATATTGCTTTGAGGATTAAGGTAAGGGCAATAGTTTAGTAATGAAGTTTACACAAAGTTAGTACCTAAGCAGTCATGCAAGCACAGCGACTAGCGAGAACATAAATAAAGCATCAATCGAGCAATATGTATATTGTGTACCTATTGTTATTATATAATATTATAAACGGATATTTTCGTTAACACTAATAGGATAAATATGATAATATTACGAGAGTTGTCTAAGTAACAGTAGTAACAAAAGGTGAAGCTATGTAATTTGCTAGTGAATCAATGCCACATATTCTTACACAACTCGGCAGGAAAATAAAGGTCAGATAAGAATCAGGCTAATAAAATTTTGATGAACTTGTAGTTACAGTTTAGCAACCTATACTATGTTATTTTTGTTGTTGAATAAATAAATACTCGTAAAGTAAGTTTCCATCTTGCAAAATAATGACTAATGAAAATTATGTTAATCAAAATGAATTGTCTATGCGCAGTGTAATCCTTCGTATGCCTGTATTGCGTACGACAAAGAAATATTATCCAAAAAATTAAAACCTTCAATTATTTTTTCTAGTGGCAGCACTAACGTGTTCCGACGGCAGCGTGCGTCCGCTGTGGCTGCTGTACCTGGCCATCGCGCTCGGCGTCATGTTCATCGTGATGCTGCTCGTCAACTGTTTCCTCTGCACCGCCATGACCTGCTCGTGTGCGAGGACCGATGTGAGTGCAGTGAATATTATTATAATACACAGTATTTTGTTATATTTAATAGCACGAACAAAAAAAATGCAATTGTTCGAAACCAATCACATCTATTTCAACCAATTGCTATCTACAATGTTGGATTGTAACGTTAAAGCTGAACGCGTAGCGTTTATCCAGCGTAGACGGTAGTCTGACGTAGGCACTGCTCAGAGGCTGCGTAGAAGGCCCGTAGCACTCTTGACGACGCGTAGCAATCTTGACGGTGCGTAGCACGTCGGTGCTTAGCGCGTAGCACGTCGGTGCTTAGCGCGTAGCACGTCGGTGCTTAGCGCGTAGCAAACGCACATGACTTACAATATTCTTGTTTGTATACAATCATTAACGATATTGATTACTATGTAACGAGTAAACTCTATACCTACTGTTCTTTCTAGATAAAAACCTAAGTATTTAAAATATAAAAGAAACAAAAAAAAACTGAAATCTTTGTTGAAAGACCTGCCACGTGACTTAGATGTAGATAACTGAAAGAGCATTCTTGCGCCGGGCAGGTGTGTCATGAATGTATACATATACCTATACATTCATGACAGACCTGCCCTTGCATACTACATACCAGCTATTGTATCTTGAACAATTAATTACCCAAGCATTACAGACCTAAGACCATTCATAATCAGCCTATAATGTTCCCACTGCTGGGACACAGGCCTCCTCTCTGTGAGAGGGAGTGGGCCGTAACGTAAGCTACACCAGGTATCTTACTTATGTATGTAATATTTTTGTCAGGTGATTGAGAAGGACCCATCCGTGGTGGAGGACTACGACCCGTACCGCAGCTGGCACGGCAGCCAATACGGAAGCAGGTACCCGTCCTCGACTATTCACTCGGCGAGGTATGTCCACTCGACCTGCTAAACTATGCTGTAACAAAATTGGTTGTAGGTACCTGTATCACGAGATTTGGTATCCAAATAACGTGGCTTCGCAATTCATATGCACTATCGGTTGCAGGCTTTATTCTCGCACCAACACTTACCTCATTTTAAATTCTATTAATAAACTTAACTACAAAATGTGCACCTAAAGGCCATTTATTTTGAGCACTACTTAATAATAATACTAATATTGTGAATAACCCACCAGATCAACTATGTATTATATCTGTTTTATAGGTCAGTATCGGACAACAGTGACCACTACGCGATAGTGCAATCAAGGCCAGGCAGTCGACATTCCGGCATGCACCGAAATAATAGGCATTGATCAGGTACACCGAACGTTCACCTATACAAATTCCTTTGTTGAAGTTAGCTTAAATACAGGATAATTTTTTATTCAGTGCGTAAATTTTCACAGGGTGTTCTACCCATGAATATGAACAACTTTCACTATGGGACCATCTCTGAAATCACAAAAAAAAAATCAGCTGTTTCTTATAAAAGTTCAATACCTACTCGACCAAAATGTATGAATCTGCTGATTTTTTTTTCGTGATTTCAGAGATGGTCCCATAGTGAATGTTGTTCATATTCATGGGTAGAACACCCTGTAAAAATTTACGCACTGAATAAAAAATTATCCTGTATAGTCTAAAACCTCATATTAACGAGCACAAAACGACTCATAAAATACATGACATTATTTTATCGCGACGTGAATACAACTCCAACTCTCTCCCTAAGATAACGGATACATGGTAAGTAATGGGTAGGAGATAATAGGCAGCTGAGAATGATATCAATGATGGGATACGCATCGTGGTTTTTATGCGCTCCCAAATACCCCGCTCCCACTGACCCCGCTGTGATCCAATACACTTGCTAAGCAAGATGTCTTCAAGACTCGTCTGCTTGATCCTGCAGACTACATACCTCCTCTACGCCGACGTTCAACAAGAGACAGCTGAATACGATGTTGGTGGAAATAACTTTGGGTGTGCCACTGCCAGTAGTGTATCTATGCGAAGATATTATACTAAAATATTGTTTCTCTTATTGCAGATAAATACTGAAGTGACTTGATCCTGTGATGCAAGCGAATGCAACAACGATTCCTACAAGCGTTGGTACATAATCATCATAGTCGCTTTACCAAAAGAGACGTTTTGTACGGATACGATCAATAGGTATCTTAAGAAACAACACATTCTAACTATAAATAAAATACATAATTATTACAATATTCCTAACGATATTATTTGAATTAAATAATGGTGCTTTGAATCTCAAATAGAAAACGATACACTAGGCCAGCGATGTTACCTTTACGGAAGAAATGCGTTCAACTCTTCATGATGAATTTAATTTGTGCCATTTTTATATGCATGTACCTTATGTGGTTTGTAAGCTTATAGGCAATATTTTATGATTATTATTAATTATATCAATTTGTATACCTGAATCGATACAACGAATCCGTCCAAATTCATGTGTCAATTATTTAAATTCATTAATAGATGTAGAAGTAATAGGAGAAATATTTAAGGTCCTAACTGTAAGTAAAACTTTAATCTACATATAAGGTTGTGTTTGTACATTTATGTAAAAGTATTGTTAGGCATTTACTGTGGTTATGCGACGCACACCTTTCTGACTTCGAACTGTGAGATCAATGAAGAATAAGGAAAAAATGAATTAAATGGAGACAAAAATTGCGAAAAATATATTTTAGAATTACATATAAACGAATGCTGCGAATAAAAAGACGTAATAAATATTTTTGCTACGAACATTTATTACAAGAAATATATTATTGTTGTGGTAGCAGGAATGATATCCAAGTATATAATAGCATAATCAGCCTATAACGATCCCACTGCTGGGACACAGGCCTCCTCTCGGTGAGAGGGAGTGGGCCACCACGCGGGCCCAGTGCGGGTTGGTAGATGTCACATGTCTTCGAATTTTTGGTTCTTTGACATACCTGTTTCCTCACTACGTTTTTTTCACCTTTTTGAGAGCAGTGGAAATGATATAATTTACACAAAGCAAAGCGCCTGTCTGGGTTCGAACCTACGAACTACACCTCGTAAGTCACGGCCGTTACCACTGGGCCACAACTGCTCCCGTAAAACTATAGAAATTAAAATAGTTCTTATTTGATTCAATTCAATCAAATCGGTTACAATCCCTATTGAAACCTTAGTTGTAGATAAAATAATTTAAAGTTTTAAACAAGTACCACATCATCACTGTGAAATAATATTTAAAATAATAGTTTGTATATTATTACCTAAACGTAATTAGGATTTTAAAGTGAATTTTTATTTTTAAGTGAACGAATGCGTCCGTTTTGCGTGTTTAGTGTCTACACAGTAATGGATATATTTTTAGAGCGCGAGTTTTTTAGTTTTATGAAATAAAATGTATTAAAAAGAAATGGAAACGTGTCTGTGTGAATATACTATAAGTTCCAAACTTACGTATTAAGTGTGTACCTATTTGGGTGTGAAACCAATAAATTCTTTTAACACTACAGTATGTTTTCCTTCACATTCTTTCCTAATTTCAGCCAGAACAACCAGTTTGGTTTCCCTATTCGTTGTTATTTGCAGGTACAGTCAGGAAGATTAACAATTAAGCTAATTAACACCCTACGTGAATTTGCCGTGTTATCTAATAGCCATTTCATACATCTGTCATGGAATATACGGACAATTTAAGTGTAAAGCCTATTTGATTTTTACAAATAATGTACCTTACCTACATGGCCCCGTGGCTAAATAATAACAGCCGCACAGGTCGATCGGTCAGGTTAAGCTACGCTTGCCGCGGTTGGTCTGTGGATGGGTGACCATCTTTGCATACCGAGACACCTCCGTGCCTCGGAAAGCACGTTAAGCCGTTGGTCCTGGCTGTCATTCGTGGATCTTTGACAGTCGTTACGGGTAGTCAGAAGCCTGAAATTCTGACAACCAGTCTTACCAAGGGGTATCGTATTACCCAGTAACTGGGTTGTGGAGGTCAGATAGGCAGTCGATCCATGTAAAATACTGGTATTCAGCTGCATCCGGTTAGACTGGAAGCCGACCCCAACATAGTTGGGAAAAGGCTAGGCAGATGATGACCTACATGGCAATGAAACATCGTATTTGTAGTCCCTAACGGACCTGTAAAATGAATTAATGTTTACAGAGAACTTGTATACATTTTTTTTTTTTTTGTTAGGCGTCTTTAGAAAACGTTCAATCAACCAACTCAGCCAATCGCAGTCCACTGTTGGACATAGGCCTCTCCCAGACTGCGCCTTCCGCAACCAGTCTGTCCCAGCCACCTTCTTTAGGTCGTTCGTCCATCTAGCTGGGGGGCGTCCCACACTACGCTTGCCGATACGCGGTCTCCACTCCAGGACTCGTCTGCTTCACCGGCCATCGGTCCTTCAACAGACATGGCCAGCCCGCTGCCACTTGAGTTTGGTTACTCTGCAAGCTATGGCGGTAACTTCGGTTCTTTTCCGGATTAAAAAAAAAAAACATTATTGTTAGTTAAACGTAGTCCTATCTGTATGATGTAGATATGTAAATAAGAAAACCAGATGATTTTGCACACATATCATATTTTATTGATGTGTCTAACATACGTCCGTGAATCCATTTAGATAAAGATTATATCAATTATACATACATCATATGATTAATATTTACTATAGAAAATTTTAATAGGTACATAATTAAAATCGATTAGTTGCCAAACTTTCTTCTAAATAATAACTATAATAAAAAGATTGACGTTTAATTTACTTTGATATAACTTACTTACATAAGTGCCAACCTCACAATAAATGTCCACTTATACAATACATATTATAATATAGGCTGGCATGGATATCGACGCGCAAACTGTAACTACGGATTCAGCACATGAGTTTAGACCTAAAATGTTCAGTGCCGAAATTCGTCGGTTATTAAAAAAAAATATTGCTGTTCCATACATATTGACCGCGTAGGTATTGCAGTTTTCTATGAAACAGATTTTTTTTTTTTTTTTTTGATAACCGACTAAAAATTTCGACGCTATGAGTTCTAGTATCATGTGCTGAATCCACGGTTACAGTTTGCGCGTCGATGTCCCTGCCACCTCAAAAAATGCTCCTAAGTTACGCACACTTGAAAAGGACTACAAAATTAGACTAGAAAGTTCCTGGTCATGTGCAACAATAACTATAAAACATCACGATTAGAGGGATCTAAAAATATTTCATTTATTGGTAACTAACACATTAGCGTCAAGTTGCTTGCGTTATAACACGCTCAATAAAAAATCTAAAAACAAAAAATATAGATGCACAAATTATTATTCTTATCGGCCGAATTAAATTAGCTACAAACTCAGCAGATGATGATGACCCCAAAATAAGGGACTAACCACACTTATTCAGCTCTGTTCAGCTTTTGTCCATAAAAAATCGTTGTTTTCTATGGACAAAACCTGAACAGAGCTGAATAAGTGTGATTAGTTCCTAAAGTGTCATCAAATATTTTTTTTTGCTTTTTTCATGTTTAGATATCGATTCTCGTTTCGCAAGCTAATTTAAATTGACCCTGTATATAATATTATAATACATATTAAATCACTCTAGAAACTAAACGTCCGTTGAACTAATAGTCCTAAGTCCTAGTACAGATCAAATCGTGCTTTTATTATTTTCGTAACAGGGATATCCTTCTTTCTATGGCACATCATCTGGGCATAAATTAAAGTTGTGTTTTTAACTCGATGTCGCAAAAAGTAGATACTTAATTATACATTTATATATTCTTAATTACCCCTTTCAATCTAATTAAAAGCTATATACATACACAGATCAAGTAAATAAATCTAACAATTAACTGCCCGTCGCCAATTATGTAAATAATTTGTCTTAAGTGCGGTGGTTTGATACATTTATTGGTTCTCTTTCTCTGGCTCTGTTTTCTCTAGCATAGTCTTCGCCACTTGCTCGTATAGGGATCGTTTATATATCCGTGGCTGACCATCGCGCAGTCCATGGGGGTACATTCCGAAAGAGCCATCATCGTCGAACCAGCTCGTTGTAGGCTGAAAATAAAGACAATATTTGTGATCAACTCCCAGGTCAAAACATTTTCATTGGGAATCCTGGGGACTTATAATATACCTAACTTTCGTAATGTCACACACCTCTGCCTTCGTTTCGGGAAATTGTTAGGTACTTGCGTGGTGTTACGTACAAGTTTCTTAGTAAGAGAATTAGGTGGATTTATGGATCGATAATTGGCTATGGCTGGATAGGTACAAATAAAGTAACAATAGTTTTGTACGTATGTAACGTAGACCTGCCTACCCATATTTTGTGAAGTAAGCAAAGAAACAACACTATTTAAGTATCCATTAAATGAAATTAAAGAAAATTATCAACCAACCTAATAAAATCGACAGCACTATCCGAAGATTAAGAATTTGATACCGCGCCCTTCGACCAGCTTTACTGAATGTATTAAACACAGTAGATAAGTACCTACGACTTATACTTTTTGGAATGATTCCACTATATAAAGTTTCGAATATAATCGTTGCTTAAAATCGTAGAATAATAATAATGATACGACACATCGACGAACACCTGTCAGAAGCTAATCTTTAAACAAACATAATATGGATTACCTATAGGTGCAAGTTTTTTAAGGTCAACGGATGGCACATAGTCTGATAGTGATATCAGCGCACAATGACCGTTACATAAATATGTTCATATCTAATATACATCAACATGCGTCAATACTGCGAATTCGATTTGTTTGCGACTACATACAGCAAAGTTCAGTTTGATAATAGAGTCGTAAGAACTGTTTTAACATTCAAACTGAAGCTTTTAGTTTAATTAAACCATTTACAAGCTCTTTTGAACTATCAAAGAGTCAGTCAGTTAGTCAGAAAGTTGAACCTAGTTACCCATTCCAAAAAGTACATCTCTATGGAGAAGAACGGGCAAGAAACTCTTTTGATGTAACAAGGCATTACATTATTACAGTAACCTTCCTCAAATCTTGATTTGGGGTACCTAATGGTATTAAAGTCCTCAATATTTTCTTTAGTAGGTACCGTTTTCCTGTCCTTTAAACTTCGTGCTTAATGTTATCACGTGCAACCTTTATGTCGACACCGTCTTCGCCAAAGGTCACATAAATGTGACATTCATTTATTTTTGATCGCGTGGGACGAAAGGTTTGCGTCAAAGCTTCAGTGGGAAGCTTTCGTGTGACGCAGGTGTAGCGTCATAGGGCATACATGTCGCAAGCTATTAGGGTCACTAAACGAACAGGGGTGGACAGGGTTTCCTTTATGCTTGATAATATAGACGTTTATAATAATGAATGAATGATAAGTATTACATGTGGGTGTTTTTAGAATTTTTTACTGATTTTCACTCATAAATAAGAGTTATATTGTAAAGCAATGGAAACAGTAATAGATCATTTTTTTGGCGGCAATAAAACCATCGACAGGAAAACACTCGTGGCTCACTGCAGACACCTAAAGAAAGAACCTAATCTTGTTCGTGTTCGTGTCCATGGTAGCTACCTAAATAATAGAGATAGCAGTCAATAAATCCTTTCTAAACATGAGACTAATTTTAAAAACTAAGAATACTTTCACCCTTCGTCGCTGAAAAGTCGTTACAATTTTCTAAATATTAAATTTGTAAAGCAACTCACCTCAAGTTTAAAGTTAAGGATATGTGCAGCAGTCTGGTATCTGGGCACGGTGGCAACGCGAGACACCGGGAAGTAGCCGGGGTGGCTCGCAGTCACCTCGTAGTGTCCCGGGGTAAGCAGGCGGTAGTAGTCACCATATGCTCCTATAATTAAATAATAGCATGGGTATTAACTACGGCGAAAGGCGCACCCACTATTATATGGGACTTCCGACTGACGAATGTAGTACTACACCAATGTGTCTATTATTCACCAGATGTATAAACATAAAGGAAACAAAAGGAGTATGCAAGGATCGTAGGAGGTGGCGTTCTGTTGTTTCTGCCTACACCTATAGGAAAAAGGCGTAAGTTTATGTGTTATACACCTCTACAAACTGTATCGGGGTATACAGGCGTGATTTTGTATTATTATAACAGTTCTTTCATATTATTTATCATAAAAAGGTCCTAATGATAAAAAAATTAGACGCAAGAATAAATTCCAAGCACGCTGCTCCGTTATTTAAAGAAGCTATACTTGCTATTGGAACAATCCATTTTTATATCAGTGCAGCACTGCAGAATTATTAGCAAGCCACCATAGCATCATGTCTTACGGTATTTTGCTGTGGGACGGGCTGCGGATATTGATTCTATCTTCATTCTGCAAAAGAGGGCTGTCAGAGCCATCTACAATCTCAGCAGACGCGATTCTCTAAGGAAACTGTTTAAAAAAAATAACATCATGACGGTTCCTTGTCAATATATATACGAAAACATTATGTACGTTCGAAAAAATCTTTTTAGTAAGATAAGTGACAGGCATAATTTTAACACTAGGAATAGGAACAAACTAGATCAACCGCGCTTCAGATTGTCTAAAGTAAAAACTTCTTTTATGGGGCACTGTGTAAAATGTTACAATAAAATACCACTCGATATTCTTCAACTAAATGAGAAGAAATTGAAAACATGCATTAAACGCACACTATGTAAACAAGCATATTATATGTTGGATGAGTATATCGTAGATAAAAATGCTTGGCTTAATGCTGGTCCTGCTCCACAGGCACTTGGGCTCACTAGTTGTTTTTAATTTTATATTTTAAATTGTTTCTTTTTTACATTGCTCTCACATATAGAAGCAATAACAATAATGTACCCAGGGTTTTATAATAATATCTTGATTTAAAAGAGTGTCCTTGGAGTTTCTTGCCCGTTCTTCTCCATAGAGATCTACGTTTTGGAATGGGCAACTAGCTTCAACTTTCTGACTAACTGACCGACTATTTAATTTTGACAATTCAAAAGTGCCTGTAAATGGTTTAGTTGAAATAAATGATTTGAGTTTGAGTTTGATTTGGGTTTGAGTTTTGAAACAGCAAATCAATGATATAATACGTACATTACCGTGTTTTGATAGGTACACACGGCGACATATCAAGCTATTCAAATAGCATTTCCAATTTTAGCCGACCTCGCATTGTATAGGTTTTTAAGCTTATACTGGAAATGTTTAGATTGATTATGTCGTCGTGCGTACACAGGTACCAAATGTACGAATTTAGAGAGCATGAACCCTTAGTAACAGTTTGTTTATAAACTGCCGCAGTGTCGCGAGCTCATGTTTTCATAAGAATACTTCCCAGTTTGATCTTATTCAAACGATTGAGAAGGCATTATTTGATAATATTGACACGTTGGTACGGGTACCTACATTAGGATCTGGCGTTTGTTGATTCACGTCGCGTTGACGCTACGAAGATGCTACGTTGCGTCGAGCCGCCATGACAGTATCGTCGCGTTGACGTAGCGTTAGTGCAGCATAACGTTTGACGAACGCCTACGCTAGATGCAAAGGGTGCCGAACTACCGATGCGATAAACACGCTGGACAATTTATTTGCTATAACAAACACTAGGCAACGTTCATCTCACTCAGCAAAGTAGGTAAATGCTAACGTGAACAACCGTGGTTAACGTGGTATTAAGGACAGTTTCACAAAATTACTTTCAACCTTCAAACGCCCATTTATTTGCGTATTTAATAATAATTGTTTGCCAACTTTACACGCATTTCTATTCAAAAAGAGTAATGATGCTCTTTTGTATTCAATCGGACGGTCAACCTATTTTCACAGAGTTACGAAATGAAGTTTAAACGTTGTAGTATGTAATCCGCATACTCTGTTGTACATGCACTTCTAAGTTGTACTCGCGTAAGTGAATAAATATATGTACTACAATGGCGCTGATTCCCTTGTTCACAAACTAAACTAAATTTAAGTTCAGTGCATCTTTTTCTTTCTATTTCATTAAGAAAAGGATAGAAGATAAAATATTAGTTTAGTCCTGTCAAATTAAGATACTCCATAGACAGTTTAGGCGTGATTTAAAACATGGCTACTAAAAATACGTCAATTTACGTCAGGCGCTGACTAATTTGACAGGACTAAACTAATATTTATCTTCTGTCCTTTTCTTAATGAAATAGAAAGAAAAAGATGCACTGAACTTAAATTTAGTTTAGTTTGTGAACAAGGGAATCGGCGCCTAGTTTGCCTCGTTGCTCTAGTGTTCGCAAGCGCTACTGCTGAGCATGGCCCTTGGTTAGATTTCCGTGTCGGGCAAAGTGTCATTAGGTTTTTCCATATAGAATTTCTCAGAAGTAGCCTGGAGTAGTAGTAGTCTCAAATCCTATAACCTGGGACTTAAACATAACTGGCAAAATGTGGCAAAAGATACATCTTTGCCCAACCCTTCGGGGAAACAAAGCGTGATATTATTTTACAACACACAAGTACATGGTGCATCATATATTAGCGATAAATTATATTTAGGTAGAAATAGCAACAGACAGTATTGTTTGATAACCCAAATGAATATCGAATGCATTGCGATATTATTAGTACAAATAATTTAGTAAAAGATCGTCATTCATCAAACAGTCTGTTGTCTCCACAGGGAAACACAAATAGGTGATGTTTCCCTGTGGACAATTTATTTATTACAGCATCCACAATGCAATCAATGATTCATCATCATTCAGATCATATTCACAGTTTCCAATCATATGCGATTCTGCGATTGCGATGTTATCTTGTGTGTGATGTGCGTCTTATTTGTGCAGAATAAACCATTGTTCTTTCTTTAAATCTTTGCAGATTCCTAGGTACAACTCTCACTGAAACAGTTTAGTCCATGTTCAACCACCACAATCTACCCCCGACAATGTTCAACCCCCCAGGGACTTTTATTTTTGAACGTGTTTAATCCACGTTCAACCCTCAATGGACAGTAAAACACAAAAGTTTTTCTCATCTTCCCTATTGCTATTACCTAACGTGTGATGGCCATTCACTAAAAATAATAAATTCCTGATGGCTATATATTCACTAAAAATAATAAATTCCTAACCCACTAAAACATTTATACAGGTTGGCAGGGAGGGACTTCGACGCGCAAACTGTCCCTATGAATTCAGCACATGATTCTAGCCCCCAGCGTAGAAATTTTTAGTCCGTTATCAAAAAAAAAAAAAAAAAAATGTGCTATTTCATAGAAAAATGCAATACGCACGCGGTCAAAATGTATGGAATTTTGTTTGAAAACAACAAAAATAAATACAGCCACATACACGCAACCCAGAGACAAACTACATAACAAAGTGCAGCGAGAGAACAAATGGTCTCAAATGAGTCAAGACGTCAAGATGTCGCAGCAAGGAAACGCTTACTTACACCAATCAGTATCAATTACCGAACTGAATGCAAACAACCATTAATTCCCTTGCACCGGACCAAGAGTACATTTATTATTCTAGTTGTAATTGTGCCGCATTGTTCTACGCGTGGCAATAACAATTGCAACAATTGAAAGGGAAACAAGAATAATATTGTTGTTTTTTCAATAGGTTGTATAACGTTTCTCGGTAGAGATGTTTTGATGGGAGCTATGCTACCGATACAATTAATATCTATATAATATGTAGGTACAGACGCCATCACATCAAGCTACCCGAAATATTGTCAAATTTCCCTAATCAACTTTTGATACTAACGCTTTAGCGATAAAGTTGAAAATCTATTAAATAAATTTGACAGATTGTAGTAGCTTGATGTGCTGGCGTCTGTACCTACAATTGAAGTTGAACGCCATCTATGCCTATAATTTTGACATTTTCTTTAGAAGTAAGTACCTTTGTACGTATCAACCTCTTATCTACCCGGATGTAGCTGAAGAAACATTGCTGATATTGACGTTCAACAACATTCGGAAAAAATATAATGAGAATTTTCTCATTATAATTTTTACGTGTCGCTTAGTAGGTGTCTCTTTTTATTTTATAAACATTTTGGTTTTTATGTGAATGTGTTTTCGGGTTCAATCAATAAATACAACAGTAGCTTAATAAAATAAATTAATCTCGCCGTAAAGACTTTATGATCTTACATAACTTTAATTAATCTACTTTATACGCTTAAATATTCATTTACACATAGCAATCACCAAAATTAGACACAGTGCACCTATTAGGTAAAAGAAATCGTGCTGCTTAAAATTAATAGAGATTTAATGAGCTAACGGAATTTATGAAATCAAATCTTACCTGTGGTGATGTCATGACGAATTGGTCTTGGCACAGGTCCAGTGATGTTAACGACGGATATTATAGCGTTCTGTATGAAGCCAGAGTCGTCAGAAACTATTCCTTTAATGCCTGTATGTGCCTTCCATATGTAAGCCAGCATAGCTTCACGGTTCCTCTCCCATTCATTCGCCAGGGCACTCGTAGGAGGATATTTGTCACAGCCTAGTTCCAGAGTGATTTCGAACGCGTTAGTGGCAAGATAGTTGAAATCTTGCATACCTGGAAAATCCTTAAATTTATTATGGGAACTAAATTGACTGGTCTGTCCAATACAGAGCTGTCAGTTGCTAGGAACTCTAGACTGAATTTGGATTTTCACATAAGATATTATAATAATCAGAAGGGCTGGCAGCATTTACAAGGCCAGCAAGTAAGTAAACACCTGACGGAAGCAGGCGCTACTAAAAGTTACTAGCAACGGTTGACACTGTCGAGCAGCATTCAAACACAACAAGTCGTTTGGAAACGGAAAATAAGTGCTTACGTCAGCACTCATTTTTACTCTGCTATCGGTCTATTGTTAGATAAACTGACATGCATTGCTAATCGCTCTTAACGTGTTGCCGTACAAAAACAATCACTCAACGACGCTCGCGTGCGCGTTACAATTGTTATGATTAAAAATCATTAACAATACAGCTAAAATTAGCATTGCTAAGCCATCCGTGTTTCATGGTCAACTCCAGCTGTATGTAAATGCCAGAACATAAAGTAGGTAGGTATAAAGTCAAGTGATCCATTGCTTACGCTTCCTGCTTCTCGTTATTAAAGGTGTAAAAAAAGTTAACAATCGCTTTTTTCTGTTACTTAATCGATTGCCTACACCTACTCATAGTTGATACCAGTATGACTGGTTATTGTTCATCTTTTGTGACACTTATAACGCTGTCTTAATAAATATTAGAATTAGAAATTGGTAGCTTGAACCTGTTTTATTTTCTGAAGTTGTAGGTAAGCTTTACCATCCAGTTATACGAAGGCCGTCTATCAAAAACACGAATGTAAATCTATGGTTGTTCTTTTTCATTTTTAATACTAAACTCCACCGCCGCTTATCTGATTGACCGGAGAAGGAAGCAGACTAAGATGAATGGAAAGTATGGGGAAGACCTTAGCCCAGCAGTGGGACCGAGGAGCTGTTGAATAAAAAATAATGAGCTCCGCAAATTGCCGTAACACATTTTTTGTATAGTAACGACTTAACAGAATATTGCTGGCCACTATCCTAAGAAAAAATAAATGAAATGCCATAAGATTCAAAAGAAAAAAATAGATATTTATTTTTAATATGGCATCTTTACATTTTTCTCATCAAAGCTGCCAGTAATTAGGTATTTAACACAGAGTTTTCTTTAATAAAATATTAATGAAACTTTTTTTAAGCCTCTGTATTTTTTTAATTATCATTTGGATATTTACGTATACCATCAAACTTCTGTGAAGGTTTGTTTTTAATTAGGTAGGCAAGGCACATAACAAAACCGAAAATATCGACGTCGTGTCATAACGCTAGGATAATATTATTAATATGGAAACGCAGTTAAATCAGGTCAAGTAAATTACTAACAATAACTTTTTTTCTACTCACCTCCTTTTAGACTGTACCAAGCAGCTCCGTTAGTGACTCCTCCTTGCTTGCCAAAGTTGTATGTAGCAGAGTCATCAGAGCTGGTCGTATGGCAACCCCGACGGCTCGCCGAAGCCATGTCTGCGTGGGTGGACGCATATGTCATAGCTAAGTCCCTACAAATACGTAACAAGTCTATTTAAAGACTTCCTATTTGTAATCATTTGAGATTAAGAGGATGTTTACTTTCTCTTTTAAAGTTTTAACGCAGGGTAGCTATGATTAGGTGTCTGTATGTGACTATGTGGTTTCATAATTACCACCTTATGCCTTATGTTATAAAATATGAAATCTATTACTTAAAACCCAGTTTTTTTAATAAGTATTATTTTTTAGTATAAGACTATGAATATGATGAGAATTTGAAAACATAGATTGCATGGTTTGTTACCTGAATGTATCATCATCAGGACTAGCAGAATATTCAGACACCGGTGCACCACTCCGGCTCTCATCATATGGATAGTTGGCCACAAGGTCACCTCCATGCATGGCAGCGCTCAACACAAATGGCACCGACATTACCCAGCGCATAACAGCCCTGGTTTCAGGCTCCAACTAAAAAAAATAGATAATTTATAAGACCTGATATAATGGGGACTGGAATAAAACTTGTTGTATAATTTAAAACAGTCTGTCTTTATATAATAAAAGCAGACACCATTTAGTCTTAACCAGTGTTTCCTTGTAAAATAATAAAATATGAATAATATGAAAATCTCACCGGTGCAGCCAGACGGGTCAAATCTTTCAACAAATGGTTGTTGTGGTTGATGCCCTGGCGTTCATATTCAAATGTTATGGCATCCAAGTCTGGGAAGTTTCTATTTAAATCCACTGAATGGTTATTTGTGCGGCCAAGGAGGTAATCTAGGGTACCCTGTAAATATTAATACATTAGACTAAAATATAATTAAAGTCATGACAGCTGTACATTATTTTCTGAGAAGTAACACCATTAAATAATATTTCATTATCGTTTTGATAGGATGTCCAGGCCACTTACTGTTTCTGTAGATAGTGCCCATCCATCTGGATTCATAGATGGAAGTAAATGAATCCGTGTAGAATGAATAAGAGCGCGGATTCGACGGTCATGACTGTTGTACTGGTCACAAAGGTAATGGGCTAGGCCCAAAAGTAATTCGCGTCCCAAAACCTCATTTCCATGGATGTTACCAACATATTTTACTTCAGGTTTATCTGTATTAATAAATAAATGAAGGTACTAATAAAATTATTTGATGCACAAAAGTAAGGAGTCGCAAAAATATAATACTTTACTTACAAGGCTGATGAAATCCAGGTGTGTCTGAAAACTCTATAACATACAATGGAACACCACGAACTGATGGTTCAGACAAAGCATAAACTCTCGTAATATTAGGACATTTTGCGTGAACTTCTTCTAAGATTACTGGTAGTTGCTCATTATTATGGTGTCTCCAAACAAACTCAGCTGACGTCGTAATTAAGAAAGCCAGGCACAAAAATAGATAAGAAGCCATATTTCCTTTGTAAATAGAAATTATACACAAGATTATTTTCGTAAACGTAAATGAATGATACACACGACAATACGTCCAGCCGCCGAAACAACTAAACAAGTATCGATCGATTTTCCCGCCAGCACGCACACAAACATAAAAAATTATTGACGCAAATCCACCACACTCTTTAGAGAAGTGCCATAAAAATCGACTAAATTGTGAAAATGATTACTAAAATTCCAATAATTCCTCGATGTGATTCGAACATTACAGCATGAAAGTCACTTTGTAATAATATTATTCATCCTCTTTCATAAATAAAATATAGTAAAATGAATGAATGCTTATTTTTTTTGCCGTATGAAGCGCATAGCGGCCTCGCCTCACATAGAATATACAGGGCACACTATAAATACTCTTTTAAGCATATGTAGGTGTTTGTAGTCTATGGTATAATAGAATTTGGAAACACCGAGGGCTCCGTACCATCATATATAAATATTTTGGATGGGTCACTTTTGAATAAGTAAGTAGATTTGCGGTGTAGAATATTGCAGTTTTAGGTCAGTGCCATCTCTTGACCGATAGTGGAACTAATGTAATTTTTGTTGCCGATTTCTGAAAAAGTGTGCTTTTTAGAGACATTTTTTTATTTTTCCTGTAATCTTTACATAAACTATCACATAGAATATTTTAGATTTTTTCTATGCAGACTTCGGAAATAAGGGGGAACGATATTTTTTTTTACATTTCGTCGAAAAGTGAAAACTACGTGGCCTAAAAAAAAAGAAAAAATGTGCCAACAGCACTCTTTTATATGATACCCCACATGCCCTTATAGCCCCACTTCGAATTATTAAGACCCCCTTTCAGTCCCTGTTGCAAAAAAAAATATTTTTATTTCTTTCTTATTTGCAAAATAGTTGAGCAAACGTCATCTAAAACTATTCCTCAAGTTGATAGCATTCGTAGTTCTTGAGATATCCAGCTGGGACAGACAGACTGAGTAGCATCATAAGGGTTCCTTTTTACCATTTTGGTACGGAACCCTAATTATGTTTTTTTTGCTATAGGTATTGACGATTCAATTATTATTATTTAGTCAAATATGGTCGTTATAGTTATTTTTCACGGCTCACCGAAGTTTAGGGATCTCTAAGAAAATCAAAACGATTAATTAGCTCATGCTGTTTTAATTTTATAATCTCAATACTTATTTCGTTTTTTTTACTAATTTTCAAGATAGATAATCATCTGAGGACCCAGTCAGCAATTTTATAAATCTTAATATACAAAGTTTCTTTATTTTGACAAATCTTCAATACAATATACCTACAATCTAACACTATTATGTAATTAATTACATAATGATGTATATTAGGAAAAGAGGGAGCTCGTTGGTCATCAAAAAATTCATCCACATCGGTTTCAGTGGGAAAAGTGCCCGAAAGGCTGGTAGCGTTATCACGTTGGATGGCAATGTTAATTCTTTGCGACGTAAAGACTAGACCAAACGGTTAGCGATGTTCCAAAATACTCGAGGAGCACTCGGACCCCACGGCCCCAAACGGCTGCAATATATAGTCCCAATATTTATAGGTTTTTTATAGGTTGTTATATTTTATTAGGAAGATGGGATGTCGCGAGGGTGTCGACACAGGTTGCATCCCACACCAAAGACATATCCAACTTTCAAGGCATTATGAGAATTCCGTCTGGCCTCTTCCCATCATCGCGTGCCAAGCCATTGGGTTCTAAAACAGCTGGCACCGGCGCCGGCGGTGAAAAGAGTCCAACAGACGATGTCATTAATACCGTCGTGCCAACCGACCAGCGCTCTTGCTGCAAGATAGACCATGGTGTCTGAGGCGGTTGACTGCTTCACCGCACTGACAGCGATGTGGAGCCCCACAAGAAGCGCCCAGACGCAGACTTGTAGCGAGCCGGAAGGTGGTGCAAGCGTACACTGGAAAGCGGAAGTCCAGCCCACCAAAATGATAGTGTGGCTTGCAGCCATGCGCGGCCAATGCCACATCTCAAATGGATGTTAGAGTACTTAAAATAGTTTGATCGTTTTTGTCTAAAACGTGCTCTTATGAGGAAGAGCGGAGAACATACATACAGGTTGGACCGAAACAGCAGTAAGTATCTGATAAGGGTAAATGCCGAATGTAAATTAATTTTTGAAAGTCTATCCGAAATACGAGTAGCTATCGTTAAAATGCTTAAATTTTTTCGTCAGCCAAAGGTGAAAAACCGTCTTCTAAAATTGGGGAACCTAGGAGGTGCAGTGAACTTTTTTCCGAAATGTTAACATCTGGGGCTATTGAATTGATTTCTGTATAATCAATTGTGTCGGTATTATCACAAAAGTTTTTGCATTTTGAGTAGTTGAGGTCAAAGCCGATGGATTGGAACTGCTGCTTTAGGAATTGAAGATCTAATTAAGAACAGTGTCTAAGTCACCTCCTAGAGTCCCATCATCCAAACACCACACTTTAAATTTTGAATTTAGTCGTTGTACGAGTATTATGGGTGGATAGTCAAGCTGAAAACTGGCCCGAGAGCCAACAAAGTGTCCTTTTTGAGTTGAAGACGTTCTTAACGTCATCCTTGAGGACGAGCTCACCTTTGCCCGCATTTGAAAAACTAGAAAGCGCATGTACGGTAGCCTCGCAAGGTCCAGCTTAGCTTTTGGATCCAAAGCTAAGCTGGACCTTGTTTGTTAAAATTTTGCAGTATTTGCAGCATATTTTGGCTGCCGTATGCCTGTAGGTGCACCAAACGACAATGGGACGAAAGCCGCCGTCCCTCTTGTGCAAGGCACATAAGTTAGCCCCGCACAAGTTATCGACGACGGCATCATTCACACCGCCGTTGAGCATCGGGTTATTCAGAGCCGCATGAAGTGACTCACCAGCTTCCCCGGTACCTGAACTCAATAAACCTTAAATATTGAGGAATCAGGCCGTTGAGGCCATCGGCGGAACCACTTCGGAAGCAGTTCACGGCTGTAGTCAGCTGACCATCCGCAGGCGCTGAATGTTTTGTTTTGATTCTGGAGAGTAGGGCGCCACTCCAATGCTACTGAACAGTAACCTGTCAGCTCTCCTGATGCCACCTACACTTAGTTTGGATTCTACATGTGAACTTATACCTCTTCATAAAAGGTTAATGAAAAAAGGTAATTTCGGGTCTAAAATAATTGAAAGAAATAATAATTGACATACCAAATTTTAAGATAAGTAATGTTATCTTTAATTTGGTATATCAATTATTTTATTTTGCCTAATTTTTTTGAACATGCTATATCCTAAAAGGAAAGACGAGCAGTTGCTCCCAGGCGGTATAAGAGTTCTCCTGGGTCGCAAGGCGGAAACATCGCGTCAAACATAAAGCAACAGACCGCCTCGCGACCCGGGGAACTCTCTTTAAAACAGGGGACAATTTTTTTTTTGTAAGGGTTTCTAAAACCCTTACAAATTTTATAAAATTCATCAAAATGCACCATTCCAATTTAAGTTTATTGTACAGACGCCAGCACATCAAGCTACTACAATCTGTCAAATTTCTTTAATAGATTTTCAACTTTATCACTGAAACATTACGGTTCAAGGTTGATTGGGAAAATTGGACAGTTTCGGGTAGCTTGACCTGCTGGCGTCTGTACAGACGCCAGCACATCAAGCTACTACAATCTGTCAATTTTTTTTAATAGATTTTCAACTTTATCGCTTAAGCATTACGGTTCAAGGTTGACTGGGAAAATTTGACAGTTTCGGGTAGCTTGACCTGCTGGCGTCTGTACATTACAACTTATTTTTTTTTTATAACCTACAAACAGCTGACTGTAAGTTTGTTGGTTATTTTTTTTTTAATTTAATTTTGTGACTGAAGCTGGTTAGATACTACTACACCTATGATTTGTTGATGTATACATGATTGATGATTTGTTTTCAGTAGTAGGAAGGTAGGTGAGAACGAAATACATTCAATGAAAAATTGGTCCGTCTGTTCTTTTTTTAATTAAGTACGAGGTAGGTATATACGTACAAAATGATGTATCTAAGATATCATAATGATTATATACCTATTTTGCTTATAAGCAATAAAAAGATAACTACACTAGAATGTCAACAATTTATTCAAAGTGCGCAAGCTCCTTCTTCGTCTTACGATGGTGCACATACAATTCTCCCACAAAAATCACAGTGGAGACCACTAGCCCAATTGCGTACACGATGAAAATGCCCTGAAACAAAACATAAACGTTAGGCAGCCCGTCAGTTAAGCCAGCTAGTGGCACTCGCAGCCCGGCTGCAGTAGAACTAGACAAAAAAAATAAGGGATCTAGTCATCTAGAGTTCTAGATGACAAAATCTACATTTAATTACTAGGTAATTTGACTCAAGTAAGAAGGTAGCAAAACTTCACAGACTTGTTGGGTATCGGGTATATCTAAACACGATAAACATTTTTCCCTTTTTTTTTTAAGTTATACTTCAAGTAATATACTAAAAAAAATCACCAAATTATTTGTTTTATCATGTTTAATTGTCAATCCCCACGACCATCAACCCATTACGTCTATGGAGTTTCGCTAGCTAGTTTAAGGTGGATGCTCCAAGGTAGCCCGCGAAATTCAAATTTTCTTGCGTTTTTTGCAATTTGCTGGTCAGTACTAAGTTGTACGTTGATTAAAATATGATTCGCGGCCGTAACAAATATGTATTTACAGAATTATAATCATTAAAGTCATCAACACAACTCTCTAAGATCAAGTAATCCTACTGAATGACTATTTCATGAAATCTTGACATTTTAGGATTATGCTAACTTAACAAGTTGTATTACTGATCCTAATGATTATAATTCTGTAAATACATATTCGTTACGGCCGCAAATCATATTTTAATCAACGTACAACTGAGTACTGACCAGCAAATTGCAAAAAACGTAAGAAAATTTGAATTTCGCGGGCTACCTTGGAGCATCCACCTTAATCTAAATTAAGGTGGATGCTCCAAGGTAGCCCGCGAAATTCAAATTTATCTACGAGGCTAACCTCGTAGATAAATATTACATACCACAACATTGTCGAGATTCAAAGGCTCCAAGGTACCGACATCATTCTTGGTTCTCGACAGTCTCACTTCTACCTGAACTTTGTAATTCAAGTGCTTTAGCGCTACCTGCAATTAAATGCTGCAAATTAGTAGGAATTATAATAATAAGTGGGCAATTATATGATACGTCCACCGTGCAATCGATAAATGACGTGAAAGGACCACATTGCAATAGGCGACTTAGGTATATCTATATATAATTTAAAATGAATCACCGAAATGTATGTACGCGCATAAGTTCCGATCGACTGCACCAAATTGGATAATTCTTTTTTTTGTGCTCGTTATTATCAGGACAAGGTTTGTATAGAAGAAAATTAAAAAAAAAATATGGCGGTACGACGTTCCGCCGGGTCAGCTAGTGTCTTATAAAAGGAGAGGTAGAAGGCAGGAAGTAATTCAAAAATATAGCGCCGTTGTACGTTAGAATGTTGGTACCTAACTCTATCAAAAATAATTAAAACCTCTAAAAAAATCTGCTAGTCTGCGCTGTCCTACTCCTGGAGAAAGACCTCCCTCCACTCCATCCATCGTTGGCGAGCCCTCGCGTCTTCCATTCAGGTCTGGCGGAATCTGTCCAGTTCGTTCCGACTCTGACCGTCCAGACAAGACTAGCAAAATAAAAAAAAAAATTCTGAACCTGAGTTTCCCAAGCTAACAATAGTCCGGACTGGTGGAGGCGTCCCACCAGTTGGCTGACTTTCTCCGTGTACGGAGAGCTCTTCCTCATCATCACCACACACTGCTCGTAGTAGAAGTCTTCAACCATCAGCATCATGTCCAAGATGGCTTCTTGCGTTACGTACTCGCCTATAGCAAAGTTACCTATAACATTACATATGTTTGTAAGTAAAGTAATTTATTTTGAAACCCCTAAATAGAAAATCGTCGAGACCTATATAGTATTATATAGTATTTACCTAAATAACAGGTTTATGCTTTAAATTGACTATATTAGATACTTAGGTGTAATTCAATCAAAGACAGATTAATGTTCAATTAACAAAATTTTCAATTCACGCTATTGCTCATAGTTGCGCTAGCTAAAAAAAAACCGGCCAAGTGCGAGTCGGACTCGCCCATGAAGGGTTCCGTTACGTTACGATTTATGACGTATTAAAAAAAAACTACTCACTAGATCTCGTTCAAACCAATTTTCGGTGGAAGTTTATATGGTAATGTACATCATATATTTTTTTTAGTTTTATCATTCTCTTATTTTAGAAGTTACAGGGGGGGGACACACATTTTACCACTTTGGAAGTGTCTCTCGCGCAAACTATTCAGTTTAGAAAAAAATTATATTAGAAACCTCAATATCATTTTTGAAGACCTATCCATAGATACCCCACAAGTATGGGTTTGATGAAAAAAAAAATTTTGAGTTTCAGTTCTAAGTATGGGGACCCCCAAAATTTATTGTTTTTTTTTTCTATTTTTGTGTGAAAATCTTAATGCGGTTCACAGAATACATCTACTTACCAAGTTTCAACAGTATAGCTCTTATAGTTTCGGAAAAAAGCGGCTGTGACATACGGACGGACAGACAGACAGACAGACAGACATGACGAATCCATAAGGGTTCCGTTGCCATTTGGCTACGGAACCCTAAAAACAACGTAAACGGAAATGGGTGCATGAAATAAATCAAAAACGGGACGCCGGTGACGCGGTGCTGAGCAGTTGTAATGTACTAGATATTACGGACGACGCCACACAGAGCCGCCCCGCTCGACGCGACGGTAACCGTCGCGCCCGCCGCAGCCGCGCCGAGCGGGAATACAAGTCAGAAGCGGCAGGGCGGGCCGTGGCGGGACGAGAGCGCGTTTTATATTTATTTCATGCACCCATTTCCGTTTACGTTGTTTTTTCTTAGCTAGCATGAAAATTTTGTTAATTGAACATTAATCTGTCTTTGATTGAATTACACTTAGGTATCTAATATACTTAGTCAATTTAAAGCATAAACCTGTTATTTAGGTGCGGTTAGCGTTTCCATGTCTGAATCGCTCAACATCTTTTTTGATGAAAGAAAGGTGCAGCAGGACGGGACGTGATCGCGCCCGCAGTGTGAACACCAAGGAACATATTATTTACTCGTGAACACTGCCGCCGCGCCAGCGCCGCGTCGCCGTCCCGTCCCGCCCCGCCCCGCGCCCGCTGTGTACAGAGACCTTTAAGTATCTATGTGGTGAACTTGAATATAATATTTACCTGCAGGTAACTTTTCAATACTGTATGCCATAGTTCGTGTAAAACTTTTTTCTTTCAATTTATCGAAAGAATAAATGCGAAATTGGCTCACAAGCTGTTTTACCAGAGGCTGGAATCAAATATGCGGATTAGGTACCTACTTACAAACGTGTTTAATCAATGACTTTATTTTGCATTATCCTTACTTCGCTGGACAAAGTAAGAGAAAATATCCATGCATCATGTGTAGCGCCCCATTCCAGTTCTCTATCCACAATGTCTTGCACTGTATCTATAGATGGCTCGTATTTGGGGACAGTGAACGTAGAAGCAAGACCAGCTCCATAGGCACTGCTCAGAATTAGCCCTGCTATCAGCAACCAACCAGTTATACTTCTCATTTTCCATGAAAGACTTGAAGTGTTTTCGTATTGGGACTGAAAGATTTCCAATCTCGTTTTAATTTATACGTACCTATTATCCTCCCCAAAATAGGCATTTGGGTAATTTCTAAAACTTTTGTTTCACTAGAATGCAAAATCGATTTGATTGTGTATTGTGATCGACGATATTCATAAAGCTGTGTACTTTTGTTTCAAATGATGACTGATGAATGCTACACTAAACATTTGCATAGCAAACAAATGCGTGGTCATCAACTTGCACTTGTACCCCATAAAATGTTTGTATATAGGTAGCTTAGCTACACATAACAAAATATATGTGTGGACGCGTCAAGTAGTAGTTATACTTCCCTACTAGTAATTATTGTTACATAGCTGCACAAAAAAAGGAGTGCTATGTGTTTGTTATTTATACATATTTCCGAAACACCTCATGCAGTCTGCTGTTTGTATTTGCGTAACTATAAACATTTCCGAATCAAATAACTGCTTAGTAGGTAGGTACGCCTGGGGAGGTAGGCACCAATTGATTTTCAAATCAGTAAAAAAGTCTAAGCCCATCTAAGCAGGTGATCTCTCTGCTTTATCCAGCAAGTAGTTGCTATATTCATGTCGTAACCTAACATGTTACCTACTTGTCCAAGCATCATTCCAAAGGAGTTAAGAAAAGGGTATGAGGTGGTGGCAAATCCTAGTACAGTTATCATTCCAATTGATGCATAGAAGTAAGTGAAGGCTACCGCAAGCCACATATACCAAGTGAAGGGCATCAAAGGCATCTCCAAACTTGATAATAACCTGGAAACCAATCGGGAAAAAAGCATCAGAACTAACTAGTTCAATTCTAGTGTTGAATTAAACAAATTTAGGTATGATGTCCATCTCACCTAGGTGCTGGAGCTATGCAAGTTATAGCAGTCCTTACACCAGCTGCCGAAAAATCCAACACACGCCACTCTTCATACCAAGAATAAAGGGCAGCTGAAAATCAATTTGTTATGAGACATGTGATTGAGTACATTTCCTCAAAAATAATTTAGTGTTACTTTACTCACATATTCCCATGTCTGACCGATCTTCCACGACACTTCCGATAACTCCAATGCCACCCGTTTCGTTAGGATAGATTTCTCCCCATTGGTCAACATCTTCTCTAACGATTTCAACAGTGCAGTTTATCCACCTGTATTTAAAATGTAAAAACTTTTACTATCGTGAAGGTAGACTCACTTTCATTAGCTTGGTATCTTACCTGCAAAGTTCATCGACTATCCTTATCTCCACACCATCTCTGCCTGAAGGTTCAATAGCAGTCTCTAAATCCAACAACACGTAAGGTTTGTAAGTAAAACAAGCCACCTTTACCGTTTTCCCGTATAAATTAGTCATATCGTGAGGAAATAGATTTGCTTGGTTTTCAAACTCTTGTGAACAAGAATCCCAACGATCCAAGTATTTAGGGAGATGAGTTTCTTTATCTGGACCAACAAACTGATGAGTAATCAAATCGAATTTTTTACAGTCTGAGTTATTGCTTGCAACGTTTTCAATCATCAACATGTTAGGAACAAAAGTGCTTCCTTTCAACGAAAACACCAATGAAGGCAGGTCTATATCATAATCTTCGTTGTATTCCTCATCGAATGGCAAGAATATAATCTTCCTATCACTTCTTCTTACGTTTGCTTTATGAACAACTGATTCAAAAGCTGTCATAAAATTTTGCGGTTCTTGCATACGCACTATGTAATCGGAACATCCCATTTCAGACACATTAAGTATCTGTCCCACCAGATTTTCTTCATTTGGGATTAAAGAAATGAAACTTGTTTTCAAGGAGAACGTTAATGGTGCATCCGAAATAAACGTTACACAGTACGCCGACGCCAAGTACTGTTTGATTATTGTATTTATAAGTAGTTCTAAAGGCACTAAAGTCGAGGATGTCGGGTATAACATCTTTGACCCAGACCAGTTATGGAATGACGATAAAATGGATTGCTAATCGGACTCGAGCCCATAACTCTAGCTCACTTAAATGTTTTAGGATTCCATGAATAATAGAGCGAAATACGAAATCGATTCCGTGAAAGTTTAGATTTGCTGCAGAGCGGAAATAGAAAATGCCTAAATTAAAATATTTTAATTAATATGCTCGTTACGGTCACTACGATTATAATAAGTGTTTTTTTTTTCAAAGTTTTCTCTTGGCCTTTTATATGCGTGCATTTTGCGTTCAAGTACTCCTATATTATAAGAGCATGACATTGACATTTTATTGGGCAAATATCAGAATTTTATTTAAACTTTAGTTCCTAGAGAGAGAGAGAGCTATATAGAGCTCCAACCTAATGGTTAAGTACACTGCTAGCTCTCTTTCTGGCAACTACTTTTTTTTACTACTGTTATTAAATAGTATTAGGTTACAATTACACCTCTATAGCTACACTCAAAACGGTGAAGGAAAACATTATGAGGAAACCGGCATGTCCTAGAACCATAAATTCAAAGACTTGTGACATCTACCAACCCGCGCTGGGCCCGTGTGGTGGACTGCGACCCACTCCCTCACAGACCACGGGCCTCTCACAGAGAGGCCTTTGTCCCAGCAGTAGGAACATTTATAAGCTGATTATGCTAGTTGTTACACACACCGCAAAGGCTGATTAAAACTTAATTAAATTAATTAAATTTTACGCAGAACCCATAGTTTTGATTTGAAAAAGTCGTAAACATTAAATAAACACTTGAAAGCTACTTACCGATCACTTAAATATTCTGAAACAGCATTTCGTTATACAACCGTCATTTACCATCATCAGTTTTATTTACTATCATATCATATCATATAAACGGTTTCAGAGAAAATGTATGGTAATTGGAGTCGTAACAAAGAGGTTTCATTATGATACCTATACTTATAGCTCCTATAGTGTCAACATAGAGATGGAGCAAAACGTAGATTGATAAATGGCCTGAAGATTAAACAAAATAATATATGTAGATGACTTTGTGTTATGTCGGCTGGACTAAACAGAAACCACTAAAGCTAATGGATATTTTGTTATTGTTGTGCGACAAGACACACGCGGTTAGCGCCACCTTTGATTTTAGAACATGTGAGCAGTCTTGATACTTGCATATTTTCCATTGACAGCGTTGCTGTTTCTAACGTGGTCTTTCCATAGAAATGTATATATCTATGGCTCTTCCCCTTTTTTTTATAAGTTGTACTTGTAGACAATATTATATTTTTTGTGTTAGCTTTTATAATATATTTAACTATATTTCACTGTAAATAAAAATAAATTTGCATCTTATTGAAAAATGCTAGAATGTACAATAAAGTTTTAATGGATGTTTTTGAACAACACCCCAAACGCCAAACAGATTTGACTAAAACTTGCAACAGACTGGTTTGGTAATTATGAGGTCTAGAGTCAAATAAATAATAACCCTAAGGTAAAATAAAATAACTGAACATGTGCAAGTACTACCGGGGGTATAGCTAAATAAATCCAAGAACAGTAGAAATTATATTAAACATTCAGCAAATAAGGGAACTGCAGTTTTGTTTACTGTTAGACAACGTCGTGTGTGTTATTTAATATTTAAACAGATACGTCGGCAAAGATAACACAAACGAATCAAAATATTGACTGACATTTCAAGGTAATTTCTTTCCCCTATTCATCGTACAACACTATCAAAAACAAGATTTCAAAGCCTATTGGCTTTTTACTTTCACTGTAGTTTTGCCTCAATGTAGATTGTACAGACGTTTCTTATATATTTGGCTTTTACTGATCATTCAAGATGATAATATTTCAAATTACCTAACTTCTTATAAAAGAATGCAAAATGAAGACTGCTCGATCGCTGTACAAAGTGTGTGTGGTCGGGAGCTTCCTTGCCGCCGTCGGCTAATTAAGGAACTCCCGAAAAAACTGACTACTTCACACGCACCGACTGCGGTTACACATAGAAATATGAATCACACATTCACACCGCAACTTCATCACTATTATATTATATATTTTCTAAGATATGGATTAAAGTGAGCACGTTTGTAATTGTAGTCAAGAAGTGTCTAAATAAGTACATAATATCTGTGTAGATTTTGATTTCATCTATACTTATAATAAATCTGTAGAAGTGAAAATTCTGTACATTGAAAATATCAAAAAAATAAATGGCAGGGGGTGTTACTAGACCGACACCGAACCCAAAAGTGTGATTAAAAAAATTTTTGTCTGTCTGTCTGTCTGTCTGTCTGTCTATCTGTTTGTTCAGGCATCACGCAAAAACTACCGGTTCGATTACGATGAAACTTGGTATAATTATTCTTTAATATCCTGGGCACCACACTGGGTACTTTTTATCCCGGAAAAGTATATACAATAAAAAACAAACTTAATTTTGCGGTTCGATCCCTAAATCCGATTACTGTACCAACCGCAAATAATAAGTTTGTCGTAGGTTAGGTCACACGCAGTGGAGTTCATTTTTATTCCTTTTACTTTTTAGAGTTATTTAGGTTTATTTTTATATAAGTCGTAGGTATAGATTTTAATTTTAAAGTATAGGTAGTATATTTGATAGTGTACGTAGTGACCGTAGGTTATTTTATAATACTGTTAGGTAGGATAGTCATTCGTATAGATATTAGTTTTTAGAGATTTTGCTTATTTATTGAGTTTAGATTGAGGGGCCCGTGGCTAAATAATAACAGCCGCACAGGTCGATCGGTCAGGTTAAGCTACGCTTGCCGCGGTCGGTCTGTGGATGGGTCACCATCTTTACATACCGAGACACCTCCGTGCCTCGGAAAGCACGTTAAGCCGTTGGTCCCGGCTGTCATTCGTGGATCTTTGACAGTCGTTACGGGTAGTCAGAAGCCCGAAAGTCTGACAACCAGTCGTACCAAGGGTATCGTATTACCCAATAACTGGGTTGTGGAGGTCAGATAGGCAGTCGCTCCATGTAAAATACTGGTATTCAGCTGCATCCGGTTAGACTGGAAGCCGGCCCTGAACATAGTTGGGAAAAGGCTAGGCAGATGATGATTGAGTTTAGATAAGTTATCGTCATAAATAGGTTTATTTAGGTAGGTAGGTATTTTATTTTCTGTTATTGAGTTTATTTATTTTTTTAATTAGGTAGGTACTTAGGTAAAGATATCATATAGGTACCCTCTTAATCACCATTAATGAGACACAATTGGTTTTCTATTGTAATTAGCCACAAAGGGCCCGCGAGATAGATGGCATCCTGGTGCACATACATTTTATCCTGTTAGCACGTTCCCGTGGGATAATTTCCGACATCCACGCGGGCGAAGCCGCGGGCAGAAGCTAGTAATAAAATAAAATACATACTTAGCAAATACCTACCTAATAGACTCGCTCCTGATAATTATATAAGAATTATCTGAATGTATCGTTCTATTATTATAATAAAAAGTGCTACGGTGCTACGGTACGAGTATCTACTACGCCGTAGCACCACTTCTATTCTGAATTATTGTACAGACGCCAGCAGGTCAACCTACCCGAAACTGAAAAATTTTCCCATTCAACCTTGAACCTAATGCATTAGCGATAAAGTTCAAAATCTATTAATGAAATTTGACAGATTATAGTAGCGTGATGTGCTGGCGTCTGTACGTCCGAATTTATCCATTATGTCTTATTTTATAAGAATTTCTATTTTTTGTGTACTCATTTATCTCTTTTGTTTCTTTAGCTTCAGAAGTGATTCTGGCCAGTCATTCAGTAAAAAGCGATTCACGCTTGAATCTGAAGATCCTGATAATATCTATAGCAGTCGTCATAATATCTCTCTACTTATGCTCTTTGAACAATGTTAGATTGTCCTTTCATGATGATTCATTATATCAAGATTATGGGTACTACAAATCTTGTGGTGAATTACGAAAATCTAAAACTTAAAATAGAGCCGAGTCATTTTAACTAATGAAAAAGTATATAGTTAAACCCATTTTATTATCTAGCGGTATAGGATATCAATAAATTATATTTACTTAGAACAACTTTCTCAATTGATTATAAAATCCGTGTGCTTTTAAATCAAAAACATTTTCACTCTTATTATGACAAGGCAATGCTTAAATTGGCTTGAACATACTCCAATGTTTGTACTTTTTTCCACAAAATAACTAATTCAATATGAGCTCTCGTAGATATCGATGCTGGCTAAAATATTCTAAAGCTTAATTTCAGGGGTGGAAGATCTCAAATGCAGTGTAGTAAAATTAGATGTATATCACAAATCCCTAAATTCATGTCCATAGCGTGCAGGTTGTATAAACAGTAACATTAGCTGGTGCGGTGACAAGCGCCAGAGTGCTGCACTGATGCGTAATACGATACATCTGTGTGTTATTTTGCTTGAGTTTTTTTAACATCGGTTTTATCGAAAAGTTTTTAGTGAAAATAAAAAAAAAGCTTGTAAAAAGAGTCAGTAACCGCAACCTTTATTTTTTTTAAACACAGAGTAATACAAACATTCTAATAGTAACAGATTACCAGTGTAAATTATTCCTTCTTCCTAAGTTTAGCGCTAGAGATTTCGATGGCCTGCAGCCAATGTTTGATTTCCTCAGGGCACTCGGGTTTCTTATCAGCTCCAGGGATACCTTGGAACAGCCTGTCCGCTTCCACATTAATTAGGTTCTGTCGCGACATGACTACGGCACGCACGAAGCCATCGTTTAGTGTGATGAACTTCTGTTCAATGAACAGTGTTTTGTCTTCCCAGTAGGCCAGCTGTAATAATAGGAAAATAGGTTTAGGAACCGTATCTATTGAGTTACTTATATGAAGCTTTGCAAACTTTTATGTTAAACTCTGATTCCAAACAGACAAATTAGTAAACCAATCGGACCTGAGCGTCGCAGTAATTACTTATATTTTGTTTTATTGCGCATTTGAAAGCAAGAACATTTCTGCTGTCTTTAAACTGAAGATTTAGGTAGCGAAGAAGTTTTCATACTAAATATACACATGTGACTGGTCATTACACAATGCGTGAATTGTGTCACAATAATGCCCTTCTCAGTGAATTAACTTAAAAGGTATTGGCAAAGCTTGCAAGATGCGTCATACCTCATATAATTAACATGTAATTACTTAATTATTTTATACTACTAATTAATACCTATCTATGCAGTAAGAACCAGAATTGCAAAAAAACTCACCTTAGTTTCGACCTTATAGGCAGAAAATATGGGGATGGTTCTCCTGTAGCGAATGCTGGAAGCGCCCTGCAGAGCGTGGCCATCGACCGCCTTGATATTCTCGTAGATACCGGTGCGGTCGTAGAAATGGAATCTAGCAAAATCCAATTCTCGAACATAACGAGCATTGTTCATATGTCTTAGGAAAATGTCCACATCTTGCGTCGTGCAGAAACCTGAAATGGAAAACAGTAAAATAAGTAAACTATCCAATATTGTTGCCTATCATTTGTAATTTAGGTTCTTGGTTTGGATTATTTAGTTAAGCGCCAAAGACGAACAACACCTACCCAACAACTTTGAAAAAAAAGTTATCTTATACACATAAACTGATTCGATGAACTCAATAACAAAACCATTTTAAAGCGGTTATATAATGTAGGTACACACAGAAATATAAAAATTGTGGTTTGATAGAATGTTATGCTCATTTGGAAAACCCCGTAGTTCCTCCACACCTAAATCTACTTAAGTAGAGTATGAAAAACTCTCGTTTCGTGTTATGATAAAAACTTATAACACCCCGTCGTTTTTGCGTCGGGGGTTAAAAACAACCAGCCAAGTCAGGCATAAAATAGGGTTCCGTAGTCACCCATAATGGCACTTTACAAGTTAGGCCTCTATAACTCCTGAACTAACAAAGTTATCGAAGCCGTTATTATTTTCCTTTAAAGTTCATCACATGGACTACCATCATGAATTTTTTCAGATTTTTCGAGCCAGCAGCTTTTAGAGGGGGGGACGCCCTATTTTAATATGTTGAATATCTCGCAAACGGATACCTAAATCCAAAAAATCGTCTTAGCAACCTCTCCATGTTTTTAAAAGACTTATCTAATGAGTCCCATAAGGGGTAGACGCGAGAAAAAAAATCATCCCCACTTTACGTGTAGGTATCCCAAAAAAAAATATTTTTCGTGATTTTATTTTATAATAATAATAATAAATAAATAAATCATTTATTTGTCTGAAATATGATGGGTACACAAGATGTTAAATTAAATTATAGCACAGGACATATTTCACCCTCATTACGGGCATGCAAAATTATAGTTAATTTACGAGTACATACAACAATCATTTTTAAAATTTAAAAAAAATACAACAATCATTTTTAAAAGCACTTTGTCGACGTGATAAATACACACATCCATACAAAGTTTCATCTTTCTAGCACTAACTGTTTGGAAGGTAAGCCGAGGACGGACGGACGGACGGACATGACGAAAGGGAATGTTTTGAGTGGAAACTTTTCTGTACCTACGTTTCCATGGCTTAGGATTTACTTAACACTAAAACTTAATTACCGGATTCAGAGATCTCATGCATATACTTATAAAATTAACAATTTTATATGATTGGTTTATCATATTTATTTTATTCATTAAGTGTAATAAAACTCTTCATTTCTCGCTGTGTTATGTTCACCTTAGTTTCTAGACTTAGACGTAGGCACGGGTACCTAAACCTTTTAAACTACATGAAATAATTATCAGAAATTTAGTCACGTAGGAAATAATTACATTCATTAATATACGCATAATAAAATCACCAACTTACCGTAAATAGTGGTCGTATCATTAACACCGCATTTCTTTTGGAATAATCTGCCAACTCCTATGGTGAAAGCTATCCTTAGGAAGTAATTCACGTCCCAGAACACGTAAGCAAGAGCTATCAATGTCACTATAATACAGTACATCGTTTGTAATTGGGAATTAAAACTAACTACTTATATTATTTTTAACCAAAATGACCGCAGGGTCACTCTAAATGCTCAAACTACACTAACTTCAATATAATTTTTAAAGTATTATGTATTCGTATAGAAACATTCTTGGCCGAACATAACGTTAGTATGACAAAGACAGCAAATAACGCTTTCCTTGTTTTACTTATTGCTTGTTGTTATGTCAAAGAGAGATAGCGTAAGCTCTTCAATTTATGCTGATTGGTTGTTGAGCAGCTTGAACATCGTGTGTAAAGTAGTGACTATACAAGTTCAGGAACAAATGTGGTTATCTCCGAGTCACTGACCATTACAACAGCGAATTGAAGCTAGCTGCATTTGGTGGACCTACCATTCTGCTACTATCCCAGAAAATAACTCATAATAATAAACTATGGAAAAATGTGACAATAAGTGTACCTACCTATATAAATGGAAGCAAAGAACTTTGATGCTAATTCTTGTTAGAAGTAGTATGCTAAGGGAAGTTCTTTTTCCAAATAATATGATTGCAAACAATTTAAATACATATAATAAGCCGCCTAATGTATTTTTACCAACGTCAGTAAGATTATATGCTATTATAAAATTGTTGACTCAGAAAATGCTAACTGTACTGTCAACCAGTTGTAATACCATTCATTCTTCTATTCCATTCTAATTATATGAGTGCACAGTGTAACCGTTTTAATAATACTAAGTATAGTAAATACGTAATCTTTGACGACAAACTGTTACAACTATAGTAAAATATGCAACAGGCTAAATCAGGTGCACCAGGATCTATGCTTGGTCTGGTCTAAATCAAAAGCAAATGCATCAGCGAAAAAACAGTCTTTATTTGCTAGATTTTACATCCTTCTTTAACTTCAAACTGCTTATTTCCATGCTTCGTAGCCAGTGTTCGATGTACTCGGGACAAGTAAGCTGAACTTGCGATCCAGGCAGCCCTGAAAGTAGGGCTTCTGTCGAGTCTCCATTTCGGCCTAAAGCGTGCTGGCGGGATAATAGTATAGACCGAACTTTACCGTCATGTAGAGTAATTACTTCATGTTCCAAAAATAGGGAACGATTATCCCAGTAAACAAGCTGAAAACAAAATTAACTGTCATTTGTTTTAGGCTTATGTTTAATTTACCGCCAGATATAGTAACATATAACAGACAAAAATAGTAAATGATCATCAAAATTAAACCCGCATTTTAATGTAAACTTATAACCAAAGTTTTAACATCTCGCTATCCTATGACTCCAAATAAATCATGTTCGGTTCTCGACAGCCTGCAAAAAATAACTAATCTCTTTTTTCCATATTTTTTTTTTCTATACAATCTAGTCGTTCCTGGCACTCGCCGGCCGCTGCCGCGGCTCCGCTCGCTTCGCTCGCTCGGCTCGTGCGTAGGAGGTCACAGTTTTAACCTAACCTAAACATTATTTTTTAAATTAACCTCGTCTATCTTGTTTGCAGCAAGCCGGAGACATAACTTAATATGGCATCATAATACTTTATTTGGTAATAAACCTATATTTTATGGCAATCATAGTGGTTTATTTAGGCAGAAATAACGCATTAATTTGCTCGCTACGATTTAGTGATCATTTACTACATTTGGTGTTCGAATACAATTTGAAATGCAAGAACTAAGGGTATCAAAGCATTTTATGGTGGTCATTATATTTAACCCCTTTGTTTTATAGTGTCTTGAGTCAAGTTTAATTACTAGAACTCAATTAGCGATACCTACAGAGTATTTTTGCGTCATCTTCTTTCATTTATATTTAAAACATGATTTTGGCTTCAACAAAATATATTTAAGCGATTTATCCTTCACAATATTGAGTGGAAAGAAACTTGATATGCATGTAAGTAATAGTTACTGTATTACGAAAATCTTTACCTTGGTATTAATTTTATAAAGTCCAAACAAAGGCACCGGAACGTCAGTTATTGTGAGAGTGCACCCTTGTAAAGATTTAATGCCAAGCTCTCCACTTCTGCGGTAGATACCGGTTCTCTCATAATAATGATACCTCGCGAAATCTAGATCCCGAAGTAGCCTGGCTATTCTTATATGTCTGAAGCTTATGTCGCAGTCTTGAAACGTACAAATACCTGAGAAATTTGAATTATCTAGTTATACTTTACATTGTACTTAAATCAGTCTGTTGATCTGGGTAGAAAGCATTACAAACAAAATTACTACCTTATCATCAGTATCATCATTATAATACATAATATCTGACAAAATACTTCCACTACTGAACCTCTAAGCCTCCCCCAATCGTCTCCACAACGACCAAAATTATCACCTTAGTGTGTCGATGATGATTATTATTGTACCAGCCAAAAACATAGTCGCATAGCACATATTTATTAATTCTATTTGATTACAGACTCACATAATAATTAGTTGCGTTCTTCAACTCACCGTATATAGTAGTAGTATCGTCCAAAGAATATTTTCTTTGATACAACCGACCAGTGAGAACCGAGATGAGCGTCCTCGTCAGGTAATTAATATCACAGACTACGTTTAAAAATATAAAGAGTAATACAACGTACACAAACATTTTGGTAACAAAATACTCGTTTAATTTTTATTAGTAACTGCTTTGTCGCTTTTTTTTTAGCTGCGGAGTGTGGAGCAATGAAGTCATTGTATGTTAATAGCTGACGTTTACCTCGTCATGACCTTTGGAATACAATCAGTAAGAATTTCACTGTTTGTTATAGAAATAAGTGAAGACACTTCGTCTCTTTTAAATCACAAAGGAAGTGGAAGTCATAGATTGTCGAAATTAAGTCTTCCATTAATCATTCAACTGCATTCCACTGTTATTTATAAGATTCTCCCAAGTAGCACTAAATACCCGGCTCTCTGCCTTCCACATCTAATTTGTCCTAGCCGCCAACGTGGTCTCGACATAAGTATAGGTAATAGAAATCTTACCGTCTATTTTATCATGTGAGGTCATAAAAACCCCTACGAGACATTATTACAGAAAAGTCTCCTCGTGAAGATGGAATCACTGTCGAACTACTGCGAGCAGGTGGCGAACCAGTTCAATAGATCCAGGTGGAACTTTTTAATAGGGTTATTTATGATGTCCGTACACCAGAATAATGGAAGAACGCCATAGTCATCATCATTTACAAATAAAAAATTAAAAAACCCCCGCCACAAAATAATAATAAAAATAGTATGAATGTAAAAAACCTAAAACATTTAAAAAAAACTATTGAAACAATAGCCACAAATAGAACAAAAAAGGTGTAAACAAAATCAAAATCGGTTCATCCGTTCGGGAGCTACGATGCCACAGACAGCCATACACACACCCTAACTCGTCAAACTTATAACACGGGGTTAAAAAGGTGACATTTCAAAATTAACCAACTACCGTCCCATTAGCCTCCTCTCTCAGATATACAAGCTATTCGCAAAAATCCTCACTAAATTCACTAATCGACTTGTCCGTGAGCCTGATGAAGCCCAGCCCATCTTGCAAGCCGGCTTCCGCAGCGGATATTCAACCATTGACCATATCCACACGGTAATGCAAGTGATGGAGAAGTGCCAATAGTATATCTGATGTGTCCTGCCCACCATGACGTAGGGTGCTAAGACGTGGACGCTCACGCAGGTGGCTGAGTACAGGTTGAGAATTGCACAGAGAGCCATGGACGCGTTGTATAAAGCACGTCGAGATCCGAAGACATACGAAGGTTTTCGATATCTGAAAACGAGTTATGGAACTCAAATGGAGTTGGGCAGGACACCTGGCAAGGCGCAGGGATAGCAGGTGGAGTGCCATCACTCGTAGAACCTGGATGAGGCTGGCACAGGAGCGTGGAGATTGGCGCATGAAAAGAGAGGCCTATACTCAGCAGCGGGTCGGACTGTAGATGATGATGACTCCAAGAATCATATGTCCTTCGACAGCAAGGGCCTTTTCTGTCGAAGTACTGATGATTTAGTGATGATCAAGCTAAAATGGCAGTCCACTTTAGCTTGATGAAGCTACGAACAATTCACGTCGGTGTCTCAAATTAATAATATTTTATAATAATTATACCTACTCGTATGCTTATGCACCTGTCGACTATGCATGAATAAGTTCGGTACATACTTTTCACGTTAATGATCTTAAACAATTAGCAGCATGCATATATTGAGGACTCGCTCGGCATGATTACTATGCAGTGCTAGTTAATTAGCATTACGCTATGTACACACGGCTACACATCAAGCTATACATTTCCAGTTTTAGCTGACCTCGCATTGTATAAGTTTTTCGTACAATCAGAAGTCAGCTTATACTGGTTATGTATAGCTCGATGTGTAGCCGTGTCTACAATACTCCTTTACACCTAGTTTTATGTCAAATATTCAGGTATAGAAATCCTTCTTCCAATGTGAAATGATAGGTATCTACTACATAATATAGAAAGGTATAGGACGAGTCTATTGCACCATAAATTCTATTTCCCATCCCACTCATTTATAAATAGTATTGCACTACAATGTATACAAATTATTTTGTGGTGGAGACCACAAAAGAAAGATTGAGGAGTCAATCTTTATTTGTAAGATTGTCACGCATTTGTTACTGACAACAAAAATTGCCGCCGGCTAGAGGGATCCCAGTGCCACCGAGTTGTTTGATTTACTCACTTACGAAGTTACAACGACCTGTCTAGCACTCGGGATATATTATTGTCTATTTGATTTATTTACTACAACTAACTGTTCCTCCTATTTTAACCGCTAGCAAAGTAAGGGGAAATTGAAAAACCAAAATATTTTAACCATACAATTTAATAATAACAACAGCCCTTTAAACAAAAGTAGGTAATATAAAGCTTAAATACAAATAAATTCTTTGGCGTTAAATATTGTTTTGGTAGCACATTCGATAAAATAATAAATATTAGGCTACGCTACAGATACAAATATTGATCATGTGATATTCTAATGATGATTGCACTGCCTACAGTCGGGAGAGCAAGGGTTGCACGATGGGGGTGGTGCGTGTGGATGCTGCAGTGGTAGAAGCAGTGGGCCTGATAGCGTGGGCAGTGCTGGCATCGGTATGAGCCAATCGGAGCCACACACCCTTCCCATGACCAGCGCCGGCAGCATTGGAGCTCGCGGCCCTACCGGACGGAATGCTGACCACCTCGACTCTATTTCTTCAGAACTGGACACGGAGGCCTCGTAACCACTGCTCGAGCCGAGCCCTGGTATTTTGTCTCGTTGATCCTGTAAACGTTTGTCCATTGTAAAAATGCCTGCAAACGCAACCGCCTGCGGAAAATTTTCAACTTTATTATTCTCCTCAAAATCGGTATGGGAGCAAAATATTGATTCTTATTCAAAGAGTTGGACTGGAAGACGACATCAACTATAGATACATTTATAATAGACCATAGTGACGATAATGCGTCGGTCAATGTAAACATTATCTACGTACACGTGTGGCATTGAAGTGTTCAACAGCTCGCAGCAGGTCGTGGTTACAGCGCCTCAGCACCAGCTCGAGCACGGAGCGCTTCTTCCCGGGGAACAACTTGCGCAGCATCTCCAGACCAGCCGTGCTCACCGCATTCTCGCTTTCTGAACCTTCTTCGCCCACTCTGAAATATCAGATCGGGTTTATTGGTTGAAGATACTTATCATTTTTCTTTTTTTTTAATATAATTTGTTTTTTTTTTATTTTTAACTGTGTTTAGTTTAGTTTGTGATCTTCCTATACAGGATAAATTTTTATTCAGTGCGTAAATTTTCACAGGGTGTTCTACCCATGATTATGAACAACTTTCACTATGGGACCATCTCTGAAATCACAAAAAAAAATCAGCTTTTTCTTACAAAAGTTCAATAGGCCTACTCGACCAAAATGTATGAATCTGCTGATTTTTTTTTTTCATGATTTCAGAGATGGTCCCATAGTGAATGTTGTTCATATTCATGGGTAGAAATCCCTGTAAAAATTTGCGCACTGTATAAAAACTTATCCTGTATGAGTCGAAATAAATACTTTTTCTTTCTTTCTTTCTTTCAAGACTGTTAAAATGTTCTTATCGCAAACCTTGGTTTTGATAAAGCAGGGGAGGATACTAAACCAATCCGACTTGACCAAAACATATTATCGCTTTTGGTTATATTTTATAGCAAAATTTAATATTCGTATCATAAAGGGAAGCCAAAATTATAACAACAATCACCTACTCACCGTAATGAAGCAGACGCTGATGAGTTCCCAGCAGAATCGGGTGAAACGGTGCAACAGTCGGGCATAGAATCACTCGTCTCGCTATCGATGTGGATTGGCTGTTAGACAGAAATTGTGGTACAGGCAGGACACTACAGGTAAATAACAATGAGTTGTGAGGCTTGGATAACACATCAAAAAAGAAAGAGAAGGACCATATTATTCAGTAAAACAAATTTACAAACCTATCACCAGTTTTGGCATACTAGAGGTAAAAAAAACAATTTATCTCTGGTTTTAACGTCCCAATAATCTATATCGGTAGCGATCTGTATGATTATAATATTATACTGGCAGTTATAATTTATACTGGCTACCATCAGTAGCGATCTGTCAATATGTAGGCTTCGGTCGTTAGAGTTGACTTACTGTGGTTAGGACTAGCTAACTGGAAAGTTACAAAAACTTCACGGCTAATAAATGGATAAAAAATTGTGGTTAATTAATTACAGTATGGTCATCAGCAACAGAATCCGGCTCCGGTCCAGGACTTGGGCAAGGGCCGGTGACTCGCATCCCATATATCCTGCCTGGTGGTAGAGTGTCTAGCGCCGTCCCGCTTTCTACGGAAGCCAAGTGTAAGGCTATCTTATCTTCTGCGGCTTGCTGGCGTTTTAATGCCACCTGGTAACAAAATAAAGGAATGATAACAAAGCATTGATTTCGGACACTTCGCCATCTTAATTAATTACAGCTTCCTCTCTAGTATTTTTCCTTTTATTAGCTAATTAATGTATTATTATTATATTAATTAAGGTATTATGTATTATTACACACCTGGCTACCTGCTAATATAACTAATGGAACAACGAGGATAAAAAAATACAAATATAGAAGTTGAAGGGAGGAATGATAAATAGGTTAGCTTTATTATATCACAGTAACCTCGCCAGGAAATGTAATACCGTCAAATTAATTTAGCGGAAAATCAATGACAAACACTTGGTGTTTATATTTGTTGTGTGCGACCACCCTAGGGACCCGCCGGACGAACGGCGAGCAGGGCGCCAGAAGCCCGGGGCCGATGTCGGCTTCATTGCTAACGTAAACAGAACTCAATCTCTAGCAGATCAAATAAAACGCTGACTGGAATTTATATGAGCCATAACAAAACATTCAGAAGACAATAGACCTATTTCACCACCTCCAGATAAATTCCCGTCGAATTTTCTGACAGAAAATGCCATTTAAATTGCATTTTTTTCCACTTTTTCAATTTACCTTGTGGATTTAGAACCTATAGTGGTATCCGGACTAAAACAAGTCCTAAATAAAGTTCATTAATGCGAATCTAACACAACATTGCAGCTGCAGCATTCGAGTATGATTAATCGAAACGCGTTTATCCCAGATTTGAGATGCAAGTGGTGGGACATCGACAGCGATGCATTACTGTGTAAACCGATCGATGGTTCATCCGGCGTCTACAGTAAACACGTGCCACTTGTTTAAATAAACCGAGACGCTGCATTAGCTGGTCTCGATTTCACTACATTAAAACACATTAACTCCTCTAAATTGCGTGTTATTTCTGTACTAAATAAGGTATTAGTGGGGAATTTCCTTGTTGCTTTGGATCGATTCATATTTTGTTTGTTAGTAACAGCATAATCTTCAATAGTCTTTTATTTTTCATTACCTGTCTGGCTCTATGGGCCTATACGTTGGGACTTTGATGCTACCTTTTATCAGTGCAAGGTGTTGTCAGCATTTTGGGCGATGAAGAAACAATGATGGCGGCATTGAGGACGCTGACCAAGAGAGGAAGCAGGAAGAGCTTCCTCATGATACAACTCATTCAAAGATGGCGTTATTAATTTCAAAATTATTAAGGTGGACCTTTGTAACTGCAGGGTCCGTCTTACCTTTCTTTCCCCTAACATCTTAAATCGGGCATAGGCCCTACTATGAAGTACCTACTATTGATCGGGACCGATTCTCGAGCTTCCAAAGCTCAAAGCTACGAAGGCAAAGTAAATTGACATTTACGTTTGCTTAATAAATCAAAAATAATACTGAAAAAAATGAAAATGAAAAGTCATTTGTTGAAACTAGGCTGAGACAGCACTTTTTGAACGTCAAAGTTATATGAGGCAGTCCTCCAAAACGCCCGCACTTCAACACTTCCAAGTACTCCAGCTGGGAAAAAAAAATGGCGCAAAAAAACTTCCCAGCAGCACAGCTGTCTGTTCGATTAGAAGAACTTGCTTCTATACAATAGTAAGTAATTAACATTCCAAAAGAGAAAACATTAAATTATTTGCCATATGTCAGCTAACACACGCTTACATACCTACGGCGCACCAATTTCGCAATTACCGCTTTTCATTGTGCACTTAGAGTTAAAACAGCACATCATGCTTGCCTACAATGTTAACAACAGTAACAAGAGACGGAATGATCTACTTAGTACCTATGCATATCTAATGCAATCTCAAAACATGTCTTTGTAGAAAGATTTTTAACATTCTTAGGCAATTCTGTACAATAGAATAAATAGAAAACTAAGTAGGTATCTATTATATTAAATTACTATAGCTGTAAAAACAATATACATACATATATATACTTACCATCGATTATGCACAGACAGAAGATCTACTTGTTGTCTGCAAATAGAACTGCTAACATGCTATTTTACTTTTTTATTTTTAACTACCTAAGTTTTAATTTCGTTTTTACTTTATACTCATTGTTAATTTATTACATTAAGTATTTATGCACTTTCTAGCCTGAAACACAGGTTCAACCAAGTTCAGGCAAATTGGCAACTGTGCTCTATTTTAATTGTTAATGTATTTATTGTAAATGTGTTAAGTTGTTAAATTAATTACCTACTAATAACAATACCAAAACCATGTCATCTAGACAACCTGTGACCATCACGTCGTGCGGATCCGTCGGCATCTTTCCATCATAGGAACTGGTGTCAATGATGAGAATGTAAAGGGTGGATAAAATAAAAACGTTCTCGCGGCTATAAAAGGAAAGTTTAGTAGCTAAGGTATCTACTTAAAAGAACTATTGCAAGTATTGCAACCACTAATTACAATCTCTATTAAGCCATAGGTAGGTATACCGTGGAGAAAAAGTCAAACATTTACTATTAGATATTTAAAAGGTTTATGAGTACCTAGATATTTTAGATTTATAGGATTAGTTTTTGTAGGATTTATTACATTTATACAAAAAATAATTTTCCAAGTCGATGCAGCCGTCTTCGAATAATCGGGGAACATAGATACCTACCTACATAAAAAAAATCCGCCGAACTGAGAACCTCCTCCTTTTGAAATCGGTAAATTATAATTATAAATAAATTGCACTATATTCTGACCTATTCTTTATTATTATATATTTTTGTGTTAGCTTTTATTTTGTAGGTAGATACATGCTCGTATCTACAGGTAAAAATATTACCTAACCAGGGGGGCCTACTCCGAAGTGCAAAGTGCGAATGTTCGGATCGGACCGACACATGGCTGAACCGAATATTATTGAAAAATGCGAAAAAAGTATGGATCGGCTCAGTTGGATCGGGACCATAGTCAATATTCGAAAGAGTGTAGGAGTGTAGGATCGGAACCGACCGAACCAAATAGTAACTTCGTAGCAGGAAACGGCCGAACATTCGGCCGATACTACTTCGGAGTAGACCCCCAGTACGCAAACTGTAACCATGAATTCAGCACATTGCGCATTGGTTAAAACATTTTCCTGTATTATTAAGTAGGTAGGTACCTATATTCCATTCCCAACTATGCAGTTTTTAGACCGGCAAAACTTAAAATAACTAGCCCGCAAAATGGGATCAGTTAACAGTTGGGGAAAAATTAAAGATCGAATGCTAATCTGTTTGTCCAGATTCTTGGCACACTGGATACAGTGATACTAAAACGTGCCTGTGGCTGGCCGAGGGGTCTTTCAGTAAACATTTAGCATTTAATATACAATAGGGATTTTCTAAATAAGGTAAGTAAGTACCTAGGTACTGCAGAAGCACGGTTCATTGATCATTGTAAAGCGTTATGAAAAATGCTACTTTTTACATAATATTTAATCAATAAAGAAAGGACCTATGTACCTATCATACAAAAGGTGTAAGGAATATAGGTTTAATAAGTTTATAATCTGTGTATACCTTTATACATACCTGAGCGGCCATAATCCGTTGCCTCTCCTTGATCAGGCCACACTTAGGGCACTGGCAGAGTCGGTAGGCACAAGCTTTCTTGTGGCCTCGTAGACTTGAAATCAGGCCATGGTTTCTACACCGTGCACACTTTGGGACCCGGGCACGCCCACTATTCATCATCAGAATCACTCAATAATTGTGTCTATCAAAGTAATTTTTCGTATGACGTCGAAACGTAACTGCAAAGGAGGTAACAATTTTTTTATAAATAGATACTGCAGCAGTTTGTAGCACACAATTTATTCAGTTGATACTACTTACTTCGCGATGAAAAAAATATGTATCAAATTGAAACAATATCGTGTTAAGGCAATCTTTACGTATCCAAATGTATTATTATCTTACGTCCTCAAAACCAAGGTAACATTAAGCACTGTTTCACAAAATGAACTGAACACAATCCGCAGAGTAAAGCCGCCCGCCCATATTACACTCCGCCCTGAAACTAATATCGATATGAAAACTAGACGTTCGAGATGATAGATGAACGTGAAATTGGGAGGAGTAGCAACTGTCTGTATCCGAGATGTGGCACACGGGAACCTAAACTCCATCATCTTAGGAACAAATGTCAAGTTAGTGATTCCCTGTGTATCGACGTGGCAACATCCCGCTCTTCCCGAACCGCCCTACTGCACAGATCGACCAATGGGAACTTGCTCCCGTTAGGATTGGTTACAAACTTAGAAAAACATCGGAAGCTGATCCTTTATGATTGTGTTTCATTTAAACACGCAACAGTATAAATGTTATAGTACGCGAACTTTCAGTTTTTGTTCAGTGTTACAAGAAAAATAGAAGTCCTATGTTACCAGTTATAGCTATGTAGGTAGGTTCTTTGAAGTACCTACCTGTAGATTATTTATTGGTAGATACTATGAAGTATATTGTGTGTGATTTGGATTTATTTTTAAGTGAGTACCTAAATAAAAATCTAGGTAAACTAGTAGGTACCTACCTAACATTTTAGCTGTGATATAGTACTTACCCAGGTAGCTGTATCAGTAGCTGCAGCAGGATCTTCTAGTCAATTCAACTAGGTACTTATAATTTACATTGTTGGAATGTCATGAACTCTGTTTCTCAGTAACTAGATGTAGGCAAGTGCACCTACCAATAATATAAGATTCGATCGACCCTAGTTGTAGCTTCTGACTACCCGACCCCGTTATAAATCATGAATACTAGATACCTACTTATAGTTTGCCAATCGATACTCATGACCGCCACGCGATGCGTGTAGGATGCCAACGATACCCATCATCAGAGTGACCGCGACAGAGAAGCAGCTAGTAGCACCACATCACATAATTGAATGTGGCTGTTGGTCTAAGGAGTTCACTAAAAGTGAGTTTGTTTCGGTGTTTCTTGTCAGAGTAGTCGAATAGGAAACACCGACCTCGTCTTGTTTTAAAAATATTATTGACGTGTTTTATTAACTACTTACTTACAGGAAAATAATCGAGACGTTTCATCTGAAGGGACACTGGGACACCTGGTTCCAATTAACCTTTCGCTGCACCTACTACATTACGTATTAATTAACAGGCACAATGAAATAAATTAACAAAGTAATAAAAAGAAGAAGAGAGAGAGAGAAAGTCGCATAACGCCTTTTCCACGTGACGATTTCTACCAGTAACTCCTGGTAGAAATCGTCACGTGTAAGTAACAACTTCATCCCAAAAAATTTCGCGAAGTGAAACTTCTTAAAAAATAAAGAAGAGAGATATAGGTACGTCGGTATATATTATATCCTAAAGTTCGTTTTTTAATCCCAGGTACTAATCGGACATAATTTAAGACACGTCAAATTAGTATCTCGGTTTAAAAAATGGACTTTAGAGTTAGAGACAGAGCATTATATCTTTCTTCTCTCTCATGTAGGTAACTAAATATGCATAAACGTAACGCATCCTTAAGTTCAACTCTATACTATCCAATTATCGAAACTCCGCCTAGGAAGATTTTTTCAACAAAAAAATACATCATCTGCAGTGGCTTCGCCTTTAGCATGTCCTGGGAGAAATAAAAATATGGTTCCCCTCCCAGATGACCTTTGCAGTACCTAACTATTGGTTTGATTTCTTCATGTTGGCATCCACTTCAGTCGCTTGATGGATGCATTTCAGTCAGCACTGTTACCCTTCTCTATCTCGAAAGACCCGATAATGAATTGCCCACACAACTTAGAACTTACCTAATATCGACAGGGCTGCCTGAGCTGCCTCACAAACGAACATACTTACGCGAAAACACAACCCATGCATCCACCCTAAGCTTAACGTGTGTGAAGATTATGAAGCTTTCTGTTGGTACAGTCAACTGCACTTCAGTGATAAAACTTGCACTCCGAAATTCACCCTAAAATAAAAAACTCAGTACCTAAATAAGTAATCGTGTAATTTCGGTAAAGATTATGACATTTATAAGTGACTAGGTATTTAGGTAGGTATTTCAGTCAATAGCTGGCGAGATATGCGCCTATAGTAGCAAAAATATACACCCTCTAATATTTTCAACTACCTACACAATGGAAAATTCTGAAAAAAATTAAAACACTGAACAAAAACAAAAATTGTTTTGAAGAAGATAAGTACGTTGTGTAAATTTTGAGATAGGTACCTATTGGGATTATTTTTGGTTGCATCCGCAAAAATGAGTTACCTAGTTTTTCAGTTTCCTTAAGAAAGACTAGGAAATACTTACTTATTTTTGGTGTCGATAATCAATTACATGATGTCCCAGTGGTTAAAGCCTCGCTTCTCTTGCACGAGATTGTGGGTCACTACGAATGTGACTACTTCTATTCATAATTATGTACTTTCTGAGTTTATCTTGGACATTACTGACTTTGGTGAAGGAAAAACATCGTGAGGGACTTGTAGTTTGGGCACTTGTAAACGATATAATAAAAAAATAAGTTCAAATTTTGAAAATGGAACTATTTGCCAATATTATTGTATATGTATTTTATTCATTTGCCATTTGTTTACGATTTGGCGGCAAATTGAAAATTGTCTGCGTCACGTCAGCATGAATTTAACGCGAGAAAATTTTCGTACAAATATTTTATGACTTTCGATGTCATTTAAGTCAACAAGAAAGTTATGATATACTTTGATTGGCCTTTCACGATGAAGCCCCATCTCGTGCCACTGTTTATAACTGGTTTAATGAGTTTAAACGTAGTCACACTAACCTCACCGAAGATCAGCGTAAGGGACGGCCTTCTACGACGACGACTGAAGATAACATCAGTGTTGTGCGGCGTGAGAGACTGACAAAAGAGTGACTTAACAGCAGATTCGGACAAGCTTAGGCATCGGTATGAGTCAAGTGCAAAAAATCCTCCATGAACATTTAGCGGTCAGGAAGCTTTGTGCCCGGTGGATACCTCATAATTTGACAAAGGCCCAAAAGCTCCGTCGTGTTGATTGGTGTCGTGAAATGGTTCCAAGATTTAACGGAGGTGACTCAAATGGTGTGTTCGACATACTTACGGGTGACGAAAGCTGGATTTATTGTTATGATCCTGAAACTAAGAGACAGTCTGCTGTCTGGGTGTTTCCTTCCGAGGAGTTGCCAACTAAAGTGAAGAGAGGTCCAAGCGTGGGAAAAAAGATGGTGGCCTCGTTCTTCGGAAGGACAGGTCATTACCCAACAATTGTTTTAGAGGATCGAAAAACAGTTACTTACTGCAGAGTGGTAGGTACACTAACAATTCTTTGCCACTTGTCTTGGAAAAAGTTCGGGAGAAACGACCTCGCAGTAGGATCCTCCTTCACCACGACAACGCCTCGTCGCACACCGCCGCCGGCGCCAAGCAAACAATCGACTACTTGGCGACGTCAGACGTGGAATTACTGGGTCACCCGCCCTATAGCCCTGACCTCGCTCCTTGCGATTTTTATTTATTTCCGAAAATAAAAGAAAAACTTCGAAGAAAACGTATTATGGGCGCCAAGGAAGCAGTGGCTGCGTTTCAAAATGTCGTCGAAGAGACCCCTAAGGACGAGTGGGCAAAAAAATTTTCTAAGAACTTTCACTGTCACCCTCGTATAAGTCTGAAATCGCAGTCTTTTTTTTTTTTTTTTTGAGGATGGGAAATATAAAAATATAAAAAATATAAAAAATCATCAAATGACCCCTCCCGCTCTGGGTGGAGCAGAAGGGAGTGTCAGACTCTTACTGACTAAAACCCACCCGTGTTCCTTCCTTAGCCCTTTATGTTCCAGGGCAGCGGTAACCCTTTCGACAATCCCGCTACCCTGGCAGGCTTCGGCCCTATCGGGCCCCGTCACTCATGCTGACATCTCTTTGAGGCGTGCGTGGAACACAAACACGCCATCCGGCACGGACCTGGTCCTGATCGGACGGTGAGTTACCCATTACTCACCGCCCGCAGGCCCGATCGCAAACAGTCTTGAGCAAGCGTAGTGATCAATGCTCGTGCCTTCTCTGCCCTACAGTGGGACATTAATAGGTTGGTATTATTATATTCTTATTTAAAATCTTTACTACGAAACCCTTCACTGTGCGTGGTCGTCCGGCACGCACTTGGCCAGTCTTTGTTTTAAGAATGGATCCTTTTTTTACGGTTGTGTACAGCCCAATGCAAACTTTATGGCGCCTCTGAACACGAAGTGCGTAGTATTTTGTATCTATTGCTTATGTTACATTAGGAAGTCCATAGTATAAGTGTTTTGTATTGTTTATTAGAGTTTAGGTAGTATATAAGTTAGGTTTTATACCCACGTGAACCTAATATTGTAAATATTTGTATGCCGCTATTAACTGCGGATGTGTCCTGGACTTATTCATATATATACCAACCAACTTTGTACCTACCATATCCAAAAAATAAATGTCTTTGTCTTTCTAGGTATCTAATCAATAAAACATAATTTTTACTTTCACTATTTATTTATAATTTATAATATGAGTGTACTAAGTACTTATTATTAACATTATAATATCCTATCAACTATGAAATGCATATTGTGGAAAATACTTGCTAACAGCACAATAGAAGAGTTTTTTATCTGAACACCCAAATACTCTTTAGCAATTACAAGTCCTTTTCTAAACACGTTGAAGATGTTTATAAAACACGTTAGTCAAAAATTTATTATTTTACAAATTAATGCCATTATTATGTATAATGTGTTTAATTTCTTAATATTAATGAAACAAAGAGTCACTATCATTTGGAGCTTTTCTTCTTTTCATGCTGTTTCGCTGCTTTCTTCTTCATTATTTGCAGCCTCTTATCAGCAGAAATAATATTGATGCTTGGTGTCACCACTTTTGAGGGTGATGACGATGATGAACTGCTTGAGGATATCTTCACCGGTGTTGTGGAACCAGATATATTGGATGGTGAGTTGGGAGCAGCTGAAGTCTTGATGTAATTACCAGTAATACCTTGTGATGCCAAACAAGTGGCACACTGCCATCCAGGAGTTATGTCATTGTCACTGATAACAGGTTTGTGGCAATCCTGAAAATAATTTTAAATAAGTTAATTATCATGTTATACATGAAGAAAAGAAATGGATCATAGGTAGTGCAGTTTTAGTGTTTTTGTGTCCTGTTGTTCATTCTTTTAAGCATGCAATAAATCATATTAATTATCTAGATTGAGATAGAGGTCTACGAGGAGTCAGCCAAACGCCTTAAAAAAAACTGCATGAAAGAGGCTTAGCATAGTTAGAGTGCCAATATTTCCATAATGCTGTAGAATCTATTAAATTACAAACATAAGGAAAGATATTACAAGAAGAAAGAAATACATTTACATTTATTTTTAGCAAGAGTAAATGAAACATATTTTACCTGATGATACAGTGCACGGCAGGCATCACATTCCACTAAACGGTTGCCGGCTTGAACTGAAATCTGTCTGCACACAGCACAAGTCAAATCTTCTTCCAGCAGATCAAGAGACAAGTCTCCATCCATAACAGAGCCATCATCATTTTCACGCTCTGGTATCTGTAGTTGCTGAGGACTTTGTTGAGGCAACGGTACAGTGGTGGTTTTACTTGATGATTTATCTGTCTTGTGCTTCGATCTAGGAGATTCCAACTTTTCCTCAGCCAAGTACTTCTTCGGTAAAACGTTGCCAAGGGTTTTAGCACTTCCAAAACCACTCTGGCGAATGTGATCGTCTAAAGTAATTCGTAGTTGTTCCGTAGAATCGGAAGCGCTTGAATGTAAAAATTTCAGGCATAGCTTTATTGAAGGGTCAAAATCTATAGACGACATTGCACGATTGTTTCAGGTTATGCGGAAAGCTGAACGCTAGGAAAACCAAATAAGTTTACAAAATTACAAGTTACAAATTATTACTTATTTCAAAATACATTCGTCAGTATGTCTTGCAATTGACATTGACACTGACAGTGCTTATTTTGACATAAATATTCTCTGTAAGCCATGCGTAAAAACGTTTTTTTATCTGCTTTTAAAGCTGATATGTACTATACATAGATCTTTTGGCGCTTGGCGAAAATTGGAACTATTTTGTTTTTCAATACATCATTTCACCAGTCCCGACTCCATGATTCAACTAAAACTGATTCAGCTAAAAACGCACATCACTACTGTTTCTACTGTGTTGATGGTCATGTCAATGTCAAAAAAGTGTCAAAACTGTGTCAGTCAACCACAACACAACCAACAATTTCAAATCGTCGTATTTTTCGACTAGAACTTTAAATTAATTTCTTTGTTTTAATGTATTGAGAACAATTCTGTCGGTTCGTAGAAATGAATTACCAGTCAATAGTCTTCGTTTTGTTAGGGGTTTGCAGCATCTGTAAAAGCGATATACAAGCTGGACCAGACCCTTGGAACTACGAAAGTGTGCAAGTACCAGATAAATCACATGAAATAGATTTACCATCAGATCTTAGAACACCTATTAAGAAAGAAAGACAAACAGAAAATAAATTCGGCTTTGGAGAATGGTGGTTTAAAAGATTACTTGCTATAATGCTAAAAAGCGGACAGTTGAAGGTTAATACATTCCATTATAATATGTAAACATTGCTCTAAAATATTCAATTTTAATACCAACGATTATATTTATTATCACCCAAATAACTTAGGAAACATATTTGCTACATTTACCAAAGATTAATTAAAACCTAGTATATTTCTCAAATTTCGTTGTGTTATATCTTAGCATTAGAAGAATACATTTACTTATATTAAATTACAGAAAAGTGAAGATGGCAGTGTTGATATAGCTCTACAAATGAAGTTTGATGCTGACAGATGGGATGTTGTAGACAATTGTTTAAAGTCCGAGTCTACGCTGACTGATGATAAGTTCAGACGTACTGTGGGATATGTTGAAGATGCCATTTACAAACCAACTATTACTGATCAAATTGCAATGGCATGGAGTGATTACATTCAAGTATATCTAATGGAATATAAGGTAAGTAATAAAGACCTGTTATAATAAAATTAAAATAAACTTGGTAATAAACTATCTTCTAATTGTCTTGTAGCTAAAGATTTAAAGACTGCAATAAATATTTACATACATTGTTTATACTGAAAATTATTTCAATTTTATTAAACCATTATTAACATACTACAATTACTATTCAATTCAATTCATTTATAACAATTTAAATAACAATTTTTACATTGTGTCTCGAGTTTCTATCAGTAAATATATAAGAAACATCATGCATGCAATCTATATTTAAATCATTACAATTATCCAAATTACATTAAAACAGAAAAATAATAAAAACTGAAAATTTATGTCTTATGTCAAATCATAAAATTCAATAAAATTTTAAATTATGTTACTTTCGACTCTTGTATTAATTTATAATTCATTAATGGAATATTCCATTAATGAACACTTATTTAACAAGAACCGTTTAAGCTTATTCTGAAACCCACTTGTATATACTAGACTGTTTTATATCTGTCGGCAGTTTATTATTTATTGAACATTTTTAATGACTTGTGGCAGGTGCTATGGTTAACAACGTTTAGGCGAGGCACTTGCTTCATCTGGAAATCTTTCCTTCTTGTACTCTCCCTTTGTTTGCCTTTCATCTTCAGTTTCATATTCAAAGATATATTCTGATAAGTGACTAAGTAGGACTAAAATGTACAAACTTGGGACTGTCAATATATTTAAGTCATTAAAATGTGGCTTGCATGATTCTTGCTGTTGAATTCTAGCTATGGTTCTGATTGCTCTTTTCTGAATTACAAAAGCTTTATAAGTATTGTAATCATAACATCCTCCCCAGAAAAGTATGCTGTATCTCAGTTTTGACTCAACTAATGCGTAATAGACCATTTTTAAGTGTTTTGTGGTTACCTCGTTTCTTAGACATCTTAATACGTAACAGGCATCATCTGCCTAGCCTTTTCCCAACTATGTTGGGGTCGACTTCCAGTCGAACCGGATGCAGCTGAATACCAGTATTTTACATGGAGCGACTGCCTATCTGACCTCCACAACCCAGTTACTGGGTAATACTTTACCCCTTGGTAAGACTGGTTGTCAGACTTTCGGGCTTCTGACTACCCGTAACGATTGTCAAAGATCCACGAATGACAGCCGGGACCAACAGCTTAACGTGCTTTCCGAAGCACGGAGGGGTTTCGGTATGTAAAGATGGTCACCCATCCACAGACCAACCGCGGCAAGCGTAGCTTAATCTAACCGATCGACCTGTGCGGCTGTTATTATTTAGCCACGGGCCCCTCAGTCCATGTATAACGCAGTTAATGCTTTCTTTATTTTTGGAAGTAGAACGAAAAAGCATTACAATGTAATGCTTTTTCGTTTTGCTGGCATTAACTTTAAGACTGTTAACAGCAAACCAACTGTGGACGATATCTAAGCTTTGATTAACTATGGAATTAAGAGCGTGTATATTGTCAGCTGAAACTACGGCATTAGTATCGTCGGCCAACACCACAAGCTGGATAGATCCCACAGCTTTTCAGTCAACCCAGAATTTGATTACTATACTGAACATTTTATATCCGTATCTAACACTATGTATTTTGTGTTTTTTTCAGACATACATCACTTTACTTCTTGGTTTACTTGGAGCAGTTGGAGTATTAATTTGGCTATGGAGGCACATCTCTCACAAGCACGTCATCATAATTATATTTATCTTGTTATATATTTATGAAGGTTTTATATCTTACAAAGTAAGTACTTATCTCTGAAAAAAAACCACTGCCTGATTGTGAATGATTCTGAACAGGAAGTATTCTGGCAAAGAAAGTAACTGTTTTAGATCTTCAATTTTTTTATTGTTAGAAATAGTCCTAAACAATAATTGGCTAAAGCAGTTGATTTTTCAAAAACTTAACAGGCCATTTAATTTTCTAAATTAAGGTCATGGGTCTCGAGTAATATAATACACTAGGTTTTGCCAGTTGAAGTATTTAAGCCTAATGTTAAAGAAAATGTTAATAATAATAAAAAAATAATGCTAATGTTAAAGAAAATTACTTGTAATTAATGAATTGTATAAAAACATACTACTTGGATAAAAACTATCCTAATCCGGGACATGGTCTACCCATCCGCCATATATGATCCAAATCTGTTCAGCTGCGGCATGATTGATTAACAAAAATCCAAATGTGGTTCACATTTAATTTTATAATATGAGTACAAGGAAGGAAGTAGGATTTTTACATCTTCTATCTGAAATACCAATAATTATGAAACTGTTTCACAGTATACTGTTTTTATAATAAATCCATAGCTGTAGGATAACATTAATGCATTTACTTTTTCTTTATAAAAAAGCATAAATCTATTTACACAGATGTTTGTGACTTAAACTAAAAAAAATAAGTTAAGAAATTATTATTATTATTTCAGGAAGCTGAACAACAGGAGTATGACAAATTTGTTTCAGCCATCAATACTTGCAAATGGTATTTCTGGACATCAGATTGCACAGTACCACCGCCAAATCCAATTTTGTTGATGAAGCATATGAATCCATTAAAAATTGCCATCAGGATGTTTACATCTTTAATATCTGAACCAGTTATTGCTATCAACTCCACTATAAAGATAATTCTTCAAGGTGTCACTGGTAAGAAAAATTATTTTTTCTCACACTACTATCACTAAACTGCCATGAAAGTTTATCATTGAATGAAGTTTTTACTAATGAAGTCGAACACATGGATAGCTTGGAAGCCAAATGAACTAACATTTTGGACAAAATTTAGTTAGTGCATTTTAGTATTTATAATGTTTTCTTAAAAGCCAAAATGCACATAAATTTTGGCTAAAATGTTAGTTGGATCACTTAGCTTCCAAGCTATCCGTATGATGCTCCATGATCTATTATTTAATTATTTGCAATCATAGACTAGATGGCGCTGTGTGAAATGTCCAGGGATATTATTATTATTATTATTATTATAGGATGAAAATCAGAAAATCCTCTGGCCTCTATAGTAATATTTTTAAATTAAAACTTTGTCTCCCTTCTTATTGCTAATTCATTTAATTGTCTTTTCCAGATGGATTATGGTTCCCGTTCGATAAGATTGTATATGGATTTTCAATCCTAGTTGTAAATATTTCATTGATATATCTCCTGATTATGGTTGTATTCAATTTTATATTTAATATTCCATTCAACTTAAATTTCCTTGGCGTCGTGAGTATTGGCGTTCGACAAAGTAGAAGATCAATGTTTTCTGCAAATACAAATGAGCAACCAGCACAACCAAGAGCTGAGACAGATAGAATAAGTGGTGATAGATTGGACAGATTTTTGAATGTTTGTTCACTAGCTTTGTCAAATGTTACTAATGTTCAAAATAGACCTAATTTGCAATTGACAAATAATGACAGCCGTCCAAAGTTACAAAGATCAGCTAGTGCTGGGCGGTTGCCTAACTATTTGTCAGACAATAACAATGATCGGCTGGCTATTAAGAGCAACATTAGAAGAAGGCAAAATCTTGCAAGTGGTGATCATTGAGAATGAAAAAGTATTTATGAACTGTATAATATAGATAATAACATGAATAACTAAAGTTGGAGTATGTTAGGGCCAGCGCAGACCCGGTGAAGCGCAGTACGGTTTTCATTGGCAAACTAATATCAACTTTGCGTTTTTTGAAAATTATTTAATAAATTTCAGTTCGTCGGAGGGAGCATCAAAGCGGCCACAAGTATTTATTTCGGTATTTCTCACTATAGTAATATGTTGCTCCAAGTAAAAGTTGAAATATGAGCTTTATTTCACGTCACATACAGTTGAATCTTCAAAAACTAAGTGAAAAAGTAGTCTTTAAGTGGAAGGCAGGTCACATAATTCGTCATTCTAAATACGGAGGCGTCCGTTTGCGTACTGTCGCCGTTATGTATATAATGCCTAAGGCAAAAGTATAACGCCTAGGCATTATGTAAAAGGCCTTGAAACCCAATTGATGAATCGAACGCCGTATACATAATGCCTAGGCGAATTGATTCAACTAGTTCTATTTTCTATCACCTGCGCTACTAAACAAAACAAAAAAAAACGGCCAAGTGCGAGTCGGACTCGCGCACGAATTAATTAATTAATTTAAACGTACTCGGTTCCGTGCCCTTATCTATAAAAATCACGTCTGTTGTACGGGAGCCCCCCTTAAATATTTATTTTATTTTTATTTTATGATTTATTATTAAAGTAAAATTACAACTAAGTATTTTGTGAATATTTCAAGTGCCTACCTGTTGCCATTATTGATATCGAGCAGACGTATTAAAAAAAATCTACTTACTAGATCTCGTTCAAACCAATTTTCGGTGGAAGTTTACATGGTAATATACCTACATCATATATTTTTTTTTTTTTTGTTTTATTATTTTTACTCTTATTTTAGAAGTTACACATTTTACCCCTTTGGAAGTGTCTCTCGACCGAACTATCAGTTTAGAAAAAAATGATATTAGAAACCTCAATATCATTATTTAAACCTATCCATAGATAGCCCACACGCATGGGTTTAATGAAAAAAAAGTTTCAGTTTTAAGTATGGGAACCCCCAAAATTTATTGTTTTTTTTTTGTGTGTGAATATCTTAATACGATTCACAGAGTACATCTACTTACAAAGTTTCAACAGTATAGTTCTTATAGTTTCGGTAAAACGTGGCTGTGACATACGGACGGATAGACAGACAGACAGACAGACATGACGAATCCCTAAGGGTTCCGTTTTTTGCCATTTGGCTTGGAACCCTAAAAATGGTGTCGAGTGCAACAAAACAACAAAAATAAAGAATGAGCGTCCATCTCCTTTTCGTTACGTTAGGCGGGTGAAAAATGCCGAGTGCCGAAATCCAACGTTCGATTGGTTCACTATTTTGTGTTTCGACGTTTCATTTCGAGTAAAAGATAATAATAGTACCAGCCTTTTATCGGCCAACTGCAGGGCAAAGGCCTCTTCTCATACAGAGAGGCAACGAGTACCTATTGATCACCACGTTGCTCAAAACGGGTTGTCCTTCCTTAGGGTTCAAAATATCCCTATAGGTACCATATTTTGTCAAATTTGGTCCAACCGTTTCAGAGATTAGCCGAAAGGCCGGAACCAACAGACAAACAAAAAAATTTAAAATTGTTTTTTGTTACAAGTCGGTACCGTATATATCTACATATTAATAAATGAAATTAGTCAAAAGTTTTTATGTTGACATTACAAACAGACACGTCAATTTTATTTATTTGTATGTATGTATAGATAAGTCCATGCTTCCTCACGATGTTTTCCTTCACCGATGTCAGTAAAAACCCATAACTATAACTGATAAACTCGGAAAGTACATATTGGAAAATGTTACATTGGTAGTTTCCTCGATTCCAACCCACAACCTCGCGCATGACAGGCGAGGCCTTATACACTGGGCCATTAGCCAAAGCGCATCTAAGCAAAGATGCCGAATGAAAAGCTAAGTGAAGCGTCTGATGTTGGCTTTTAACGAGTGGCATGTGGGCCATAGTCGAGTAATAATCTGAAGTGGTCGACTCGCGGGCAACGCGTCGTTTTAAGGTGTGCCATGTTGACTTGTGATTGCTGAGGTCACTATGTGACAACGCTCAAGTCAGAGCAGGTAACTGATAGTACCTACGCCATTATCATGTAACCTAAGGTTTTTAATGTAACTAAGGGCTGATTTTCTATGGCCAGATTTATACGAGGAATAAAATTGACGTTTGGCGGTTTTTGTATGAAATAACTAAAAATTTCAAAATATATAGATAGTTTAAGTTATCAGATGATTCAAAAATCAGCCCTAAGTAATACTTACTTTAAAATGAATACTCCACTGTGATAATTATGTGTAATGTTAAGCTTAATATTAAGTTATTAAATAATGCGCTTTAAGCCCAGCCACAATGTTTTGTTTTAAATAATTAAATATGCGTATGCGCAATTACTAAAATGTTGCTGGAGTGTTATAAACTAAAATGAGTTTACAATTAGATTATGATGCAGTTTTAATATTTTTGTACCTACAATTAATGAACTTTTATATAATTATAACATGTACATATTTGTTGCTTTAAAAAATAAAACCAGTTGATAATATTTTATAAGTATTTTATTTTCGTGATGCCTTAGTGAGAAGTGTCACAAACAAGATCAATTTAAAATATTTTAATACATAATTAACTGGAAACATATAAGCATAAATAATTATTTACGGTATTAATAAGATATTAAGCAAATTCTAGTCTTGATTTTAAATAGACGCTTACACCTATACTGCTATTGGTCAACAAACATTCGCAACCTCAGTATAAATAACATTAAAAAGAAACAATATGTGTCAGTCCAGGCATAAAGGGTCCAGTAGTGGGGTATTGAGTTAAGACTGGATTCGGTATCTAGAATAGTCAATTGATAGTATGGATTGAAAAAATAATCAAAAAGTAGCACACGTTTTTTTTTATCAGACATTTGAAGTTGAAATTCTGAAAAAGCTTGATTTGAGAAAAAGCATTTTGAAAGTTTGAGTGAAAAAAAAACACACTTTTACTTGCTTGTTACGTAGATTTTTATTCATTATTGTAGATTGATATGTTTTCCATAGAATCAACTTATAATTATACTTTTGACATCAAAACTAAAACAATTATTATCAAAATAAAAGAAGGATACACAGTCTAGTAAAAAAGGTCCACTTGCCGATATTTAATAAAAAGTTAGTTATTGCGATAGTAATTAACAATAAAAAACTAAAATTAAGTATTCTTACTCTATTTAGGAACTAACAAAATAACAAGACAGGCTTTTTTCAAACATTACTGCAACAGAATAATGATTATTTTAGCCACTGGTACCTTTTATGTAATGTCATAAAAGGTACCAGTGGCTAAAATAATCATTATTCTGTTGCAATAATATTTGAAAAAAGCCAATACAAACATAAAAATAAAACTTATTCTATTTGGGACTCCAACTTACGTTTTGGACAAAAATAAATTCCTCCTCGCACCCGATTCCTATGACCAACCTGTTTGCAGTACGAACATGTTGGTTTTTGTCGAATACTCTTTTCAATTGATGGTTTCTGAAAAGAGTACTCGACAGATGTTGTTGGGACAGAGTTGTGGTCAACATCAACATTTGGAATGGGTTTCGGGCATAAAATGTCTTTAGATTCTTCACGTACAAATTCACGAATCTTATTATAAAGATACGATTTTCTTTCGTACGTCATGCCTGCAGGGGATTTTTCTAAAGGAAAACCGTATACTTTATTCGGGTTCAAAACCTTTGATACAGTTGGTTGACTGTCAGTATATTTTTTGTAACATAACATGTGCCCTCTATTATCTTCATTTGTTTCAAAATGACTAAAATGCAGAAGTTGGTTAATAGTTACACAATCAGGTTGAAAAAAATTGGCCCAGTCGTAAGTTTTCACAAAAGTTTCTCCTTTCTCATCACCAGTTAGAACAGCTACTATAGATTTTGTTTTCGGACAAGCTTGAACAGCAGCTGCAAGAATATCCTTTAAGTTATTGCATTCCCATTTTCTAAAACTTTTTTTGAATAGACCGAAATACATGTCGGGTGCAAACTTCGTATGACCCACGGGAAGGAAAGATATACGGAAACTTCGGTGTCTGCCTGTTAAAACTCGCCATGTTGCATATTGCATGACATAGTTATTTTTATTTTGTCCAGCACAATTATCTGCATGACAAACAACATCTTTTTCGCCTATACCAAAATTTTCGAAAAAATGATGTAGCATTGAAATTATTACATTAGCTCCTTTCCCAGTAGCACAGGGTTCAGGAATTACGTACAAAACGAACTTTCTCAAAGGCTCTGCAGCAACACCAAATAAACTGACTTTAAATCCTGTCAAGAAATACAGTGGCCCAATTTGTTGTGAACTGTGCGGCAAATGCACCTGTTGGGCAAAATCAAAAGAGTAATGCATGACGCCATCATAAGAACATGGTTCATGAGGTCCAAGAATAAGAGTAGAGTCCGTTATTGAATCAGTCGCAACTTTGATTACATTGTTATAATATTTTCGTTCATTTTGCACTAAATCAAGGTGCTGCCTCGACTTTTCTACAAGCTGTATTTTTTCCTTTTCATCTAAACCACCCATTCGTCCCAACGTGGTCACGTTTTTCTGACAAGTTGCACATAGATCTGTTTTCGGTTTCTGTATAACGACATATGGACAAAAATCTTCCCAAAGATCATACCAACTACTTCTACTAATAGGAGTTTTATCGAGTAAAGCTATAGTTTCCAAATATTTGTTGTACACATACGCTTTAGACATACTACAAGGTAAAATTATTAAATCAGATTTAAATTGGTGGCCTGGTAATCGGCCCGGCAATACTAAACCGTTTTCATTAGCAAACTGTCTTATAAAAGTGATTGCGTCTGATCTAGTTTGCAAATTAATACAATTGTAAGGTCGTTTACGTGACCCGTGGACCTTTGGAGCAACACCGCTGTCCAGAAAGTTCTTTTTTACATTTTTTAACCTTTTCAAACCAGTGGCATATACATATTGGAAAAAAATCTTGCATACTGAAACACCTCGAAAGAAATACTTTACCGTGTATTCTTTTCGTTGCAAGTTTCTGTTTTTTGAATGTAATGTATTTTCACTTGTACGTAAGAGAGCATTTAAAGCTCCTTTCAAGACCAAGTGATGATGATTGACTCCTTCATTACAACGTGAATTTAATTCGATACAATCTAACCTACTACTTAATATTACATCTTTTTGAAATTTGGACACACAATTATTATTACATCCACAGCCAGTATCTAAGAATGAGGCCTGAGTTACATCGTCTAGAATTAAAGGATCATCATCTAGTAAAATATTACCAATTTGCCGCTCTTCGAGCGGCTCACAAGCACTAAATTCGATGTCACACGATAATTCTGTACCCCGTTGACTTTTGAACTCTAAATTAAAATTTTCATAGTCTTCATGTTCTACAGACGCTGAATAGCTAAACTCTGAAAACAAATAGTTGAAATATACATACTACACAGGTCATTTTTTCATACTATGTCTATGACATAGGTACCTAACACAACTTCTTAATTGGTATTAGAGTCCTTGCTGTAGTCATAAAGAATATGTACTATTGCATGCATACAATGATCACGTCGATCTTTTTTGATTTTACACAAGGCTCGGCTAACTATTTTAGCAAAATCATAACACTCATGTATTTCATCTTCACTGATTGCTTCTGTATTAGTGCTTTTTTCATAATACTGATCCGTTTCATCCATCTCAGATGTCGACTCTGTGAAATTATTTTCTAAGTTGTAAGTACCTGAATAAGGTGCAACGGTTTCTTCTTCTGTTGGTAAATCCGGCGTTGTTGCGGTCGAGGCCAAAACAGGTAGTGTGTTTACTTCCACCTCCATAGAAAGTGGTACAGGTCCATCAGAATGCTTAGATTCATCACTAGAGCTGGAACCTTCGGTTGAATCTTCAATAATTATGTTACCTAAAAACAAATTTGAATTTAGTATAAATGGGATGAAATTATGACTAATTGAGATTCATTAGCCTATCAACTTTGTCGCGGTCAGTTTTCAGTCTATGTGGATGCAGCCGAATTATTATGATTAAAGCTGCTCTCTTTTAAAATGTAATAAATAAGTAGGAACGTAACGTAATCTACGCTTAATCCATAAATCTCTAAATCTCTAAAATCCATAAAAAATCGAATTTAAAGACGACTGCTGTCTGTAGGAGGCTTCGCCCCTGTCGAGGTCTAAATATGAAAAGTAGGTAACAGCTGTAGATACACACAAGAACTCCGTAACATTCCGATACCCCGGTTTATAGAACTAGCTTTTCGACCTCGGCCCCGCTAAGCGTAATAACGTTAATAATATTATAGCCTATGACTGAATAATGCAGCTTTGTATTGGAGAAAGAATTTTCAAAATCGGTTCAGTACTTTTGGAGCTTATTCGATACATAACACAACACGTAACAACAAACATAGTATTAGTAGATATAATAGACAACGTAAAGACTTACCTTTATTCATTTTTATGCGCACTTTTCACTCACTCAATTTAAAACAGCTAAGATAATAAAAACTGCTATATTTACACAAAGACTGTCGGATATTGTTTCCTTTCCGGTGTCAAATGACAAATAAATTATTGCATCACAGGCAGATCTATTTATAGGACACGTAGGTAGCAAAAAACGATCAGGGAAATCCCCGCTATGTCGAAGTGAAGCAAAGTAAATCCCCTTAGTAGTTGCATAGTAGCAGGGAGTTCCCCGCTTTAAGGGACCTTTTACACGTAGTTTCAACATTTTAATCTTAAAATATAATTAAATTATTAGAAGTGATCAGTACGGGGTATTGAAACGTATTTTATTCCCAGAATATCGACATGCCACCCACTGGTACCTTTTTAGTAAACTTTTTTCATAAAGTTTCTGGTACTTAGAAACATCGTATATAGTCATTTACTATATGAAATTGTAGATAATTGAGCATTTATTTATAACCAATTAAAATCGCGAAATGCAATTTTTATACCCAACTTTACAAAACCTCTTATATCTCGGAAACTAAATGCCGCGCACTGGACCCTTTTCGCTTGGACTGACACATATGTGTCAGTCCAAGCGAAAAGGGTCCAGTGCGCGGCATTTAGTTTCCGAGATATAAGAGGTTTTGTAAAGTTGGGTATAAAAATTGCATTTCGCGATTTTAATTGGTTATAAATAAATGCTCAATTATCTACAATTTCATATAGTAAATGACTATATACGATGTTTCTAAGTACCAGAAACTTTATGAAAAAAGTTTACTAAAAAGGTACCAGTGGGTGGCATGTCGATATTCTGGGAATAAAATACGTTTCAATACCCCGTACTGATCACTTCTAATAATTTAATTATATTTTAAGATTAAAATGTTGAAACTACGTGTAAAAGGTCCCTTAAAGCGGGGAACTCCCTGCTACTATGCAACTACTAAGGGGATTTACTTTGCTTCACTTCGACATAGCGGGGATTTCCCTGATCGTTTTTTGCTACCTACGTGTCCTATAAATAGATCTGCCTGTGATGCAATAATTTATTTGTCATTTGACACCGGAAAGGAAACAATATCCGACAGTCTTTGTGTAAATATAGCAGTTTTTATTATCTTAGCTGTTTTAAATTGAGTGAGTGAAAAGTGCGCATAAAAATGAATAAAGGTAAGTCTTTACGTTGTCTATTATATCTACTAATACTATGTTTGTTGTTACGTGTTGTGTTATGTATCGAATAAGCTCCAAAAGTACTGAACCGATTTTGAAAATTCTTTCTCCAATACAAAGCTGCATTATTCAGTCATAGGCTATAATATTATTAACGTTATTACGCTTAGCGGGGCCGAGGTCGAAAAGCTAGTTCTATAAACCGGGGTATCGGAATGTTACGGAGTTCTTGTGTGTATCTACAGCTGTTACCTACTTTTCATATTTAGACCTCGACAGGGGCGAAGCCTCCTACAGACAGCAGTCGTCTTTAAATTCGATTTTTTATGGATTTTAGAGATTTAGAGATTTATGGATTAAGCGTAGATTACGTTACGTTCCTACTTATTTATTACATTTTAAAAGAGAGCAGCTTTAATCATAATAATTCGGCTGCATCCACATAGACTGAAAACTGACCGCGACAAAGTTGATAGGCTAATGAATCTCAATTAGTCATAATTTCATCCCATTTATACTAAATTCAAATTTGTTTTTAGGTAACATAATTATTGAAGATTCAACCGAAGGTTCCAGCTCTAGTGATGAATCTAAGCATTCTGATGGACCTGTACCACTTTCTATGGAGGTGGAAGTAAACACACTACCTGTTTTGGCCTCGACCGCAACAACGCCGGATTTACCAACAGAAGAAGAAACCGTTGCACCTTATTCAGGTACTTACAACTTAGAAAATAATTTCACAGAGTCGACATCTGAGATGGATGAAACGGATCAGTATTATGAAAAAAGCACTAATACAGAAGCAATCAGTGAAGATGAAATACATGAGTGTTATGATTTTGCTAAAATAGTTAGCCGAGCCTTGTGTAAAATCAAAAAAGATCGACGTGATCATTGTATGCATGCAATAGTACATATTCTTTATGACTACAGCAAGGACTCTAATACCAATTAAGAAGTTGTGTTAGGTACCTATGTCATAGACATAGTATGAAAAAATGACCTGTGTAGTATGTATATTTCAACTATTTGTTTTCAGAGTTTAGCTATTCAGCGTCTGTAGAACATGAAGACTATGAAAATTTTAATTTAGAGTTCAAAAGTCAACGGGGTACAGAATTATCGTGTGACATCGAATTTAGTGCTTGTGAGCCGCTCGAAGAGCGGCAAATTGGTAATATTTTACTAGATGATGATCCTTTAATTCTAGACGATGTAACTCAGGCCTCATTCTTAGATACTGGCTGTGGATGTAATAATAATTGTGTGTCCAAATTTCAAAAAGATGTAATATTAAGTAGTAGGTTAGATTGTATCGAATTAAATTCACGTTGTAATGAAGGAGTCAATCATCATCACTTGGTCTTGAAAGGAGCTTTAAATGCTCTCTTACGTACAAGTGAAAATACATTACATTCAAAAAACAGAAACTTGCAACGAAAAGAATACACGGTAAAGTATTTCTTTCGAGGTGTTTCAGTATGCAAGATTTTTTTCCAATATGTATATGCCACTGGTTTGAAAAGGTTAAAAAATGTAAAAAAGAACTTTCTGGACAGCGGTGTTGCTCCAAAGGTCCACGGGTCACGTAAACGACCTTACAATTGTATTAATTTGCAAACTAGATCAGACGCAATCACTTTTATAAGACAGTTTGCTAATGAAAACGGTTTAGTATTGCCGGGCCGATTACCAGGCCACCAATTTAAATCTGATTTAATAATTTTACCTTGTAGTATGTCTAAAGCGTATGTGTACAACAAATATTTGGAAACTATAGCTTTACTCGATAAAACTCCTATTAGTAGAAGTAGTTGGTATGATCTTTGGGAAGATTTTTGTCCATATGTCGTTATACAGAAACCGAAAACAGATCTATGTGCAACTTGTCAGAAAAACGTGACCACGTTGGGACGAATGGGTGGTTTAGATGAAAAGGAAAAAATACAGCTTGTAGAAAAGTCGAGGCAGCACCTTGATTTAGTGCAAAATGAACGAAAATATTATAACAATGTAATCAAAGTTGCGACTGATTCAATAACGGACTCTACTCTTATTCTTGGACCTCATGAACCATGTTCTTATGATGGCGTCATGCATTACTCTTTTGATTTTGCCCAACAGGTGCATTTGCCGCACAGTTCACAACAAATTGGGCCACTGTATTTCTTGACAGGATTTAAAGTCAGTTTATTTGGTGTTGCTGCAGAGCCTTTGAGAAAGTTCGTTTTGTACGTAATTCCTGAACCCTGTGCTACTGGGAAAGGAGCTAATGTAATAATTTCAATGCTACATCATTTTTTCGAAAATTTTGGTATAGGCGAAAAAGATGTTGTTTGTCATGCAGATAATTGTGCTGGACAAAATAAAAATAACTATGTCATGCAATATGCAACATGGCGAGTTTTAACAGGCAGACACCGAAGTTTCCGTATATCTTTCCTTCCCGTGGGTCATACGAAGTTTGCACCCGACATGTATTTCGGTCTATTCAAAAAAAGTTTTAGAAAATGGGAATGCAATAACTTAAAGGATATTCTTGCAGCTGCTGTTCAAGCTTGTCCGAAAACAAAATCTATAGTAGCTGTTCTAACTGGTGATGAGAAAGGAGAAACTTTTGTGAAAACTTACGACTGGGCCAATTTTTTTCAACCTGATTGTGTAACTATTAACCAACTTCTGCATTTTAGTCATTTTGAAACAAATGAAGATAATAGAGGGCACATGTTATGTTACAAAAAATATACTGACAGTCAACCAACTGTATCAAAGGTTTTGAACCCGAATAAAGTATACGGTTTTCCTTTAGAAAAATCCCCTGCAGGCATGACGTACGAAAGAAAATCGTATCTTTATAATAAGATTCGTGAATTTGTACGTGAAGAATCTAAAGACATTTTATGCCCGAAACCCATTCCAAATGTTGATGTTGACCACAACTCTGTCCCAACAACATCTGTCGAGTACTCTTTTCAGAAACCATCAATTGAAAAGAGTATTCGACAAAAACCAACATGTTCGTACTGCAAACAGGTTGGTCATAGGAATCAGGTGCGAGGAGGAATTTATTTTTGTCCAAAACGTAAGTTGGAGTCCCAAATAGAATAAGTTTTATTTTTATGTTTGTATTGGCTTTTTTCAAATATTATTGCAACAGAATAATGATTATTTTAGCCACTGGTACCTTTTATGACATTACATAAAAGGTACCAGTGGCTAAAATAATCATTATTCTGTTGCAGTAATGTTTGAAAAAAGCCTGTCTTGTTATTTTGTTAGTTCCTAAATAGAGTAAGAATACTTAATTTTAGTTTTTTATTGTTAATTACTATCGCAATAACTAACTTTTTATTAAATATCGGCAAGTGGACCTTTTTTACTAGACTGTGTATCCTTCTTTTATTTTGATAATAATTGTTTTAGTTTTGATGTCAAAAGTATAATTATAAGTTGATTCTATGGAAAACATATCAATCTACAATAATGAATAAAAATCTACGTAACAAGCAAGTAAAAGTGTGTTTTTTTTTCACTCAAACTTTCAAAATGCTTTTTCTCAAATCAAGCTTTTTCAGAATTTCAACTTCAAATGTCTGATAAAAAAAAACGTGTGCTACTTTTTGATTATTTTTTCAATCCATACTATCAATTGACTATTCTAGATACCGAATCCAGTCTTAACTCAATACCCCACTACTGGACCCTTTATGCCTGGACTGACACATATAATTATTTACAATACAACTAGAACATACGACTCCCAACAAGGTGATCAGAGATTGCACTGATTATATTATCAATACACTCTGAGCTACCCTGAGCTAACTGTAATCGTGATCCAACGAGGCGCTCCAATCCGACTACCCTAATACTTAATGTACCCAAAGCAAGTATCGATAGATGGACGAATAGAAAAAGCACTAAGTGTTGCTTGGAAATCGTCAAATGTTTGTTGTTTGAGATTGAAAGTATAATAAATATCAGAAAACGTAAGCAATACTTTAACTAGGTACACAGTCATTAATATTTCTAGTAATTTTTTGGATTTCTATGCTTTCTAGATATATTCGGTTAGATTGAAAAAGGGATGCTGATAATATCCTATTACCTACTTCCTATAATATTATTGCCGTGTCATACATTGGGCACCATTTTCGAAGAATAAAAGGAGAAGAGTAGACAAAGATAGCAATGTCATAAGAAACGTTTATGTTTAATTAAATGCAGTCAATATAATGTAGAAATTTGTATCAAAAAATCTATAACAGGTTTTACGTCATCCTAATTAATAGCATGTGCTATATTATAATGCAACTCTGAGCTTTAATTAATGTAGGTGCCACCGAGTCTTGTAAACAATAATGCCGAATTGATTACCTATCAAGTTTTGAACATTCACTCAAAGTACCTTTACAATATAAGTCACTATTTTTGATTATTAGGTATATGCTACGTTGATCCTTCGTTGATTACAGAGTTTCACTAAAATCTAGCTACCAGAACTACGATTCCTAAATCCGTACTAGTTAAAAATAACGTTAGTCGGTTCGATTTATTAGAAACGAGAGGACAAGGGATTTTAAATTATCGATTGGACAGCTTGTAGATAAATACAGAATATTAGACCCTGGCGCCGTAATGCCATGCAATAGAGATGCCAACTGTTAAAACGTGGTTTTCCGAATGGACATTGTAGGTAAATGCAGCTCTATGGACGGTACCTACTCACCGCGAGCATACGCTTCGCGAATTTGTTTCTCAAATATTCGTTTCGCGACCTTTTGTTACGCAATGAACATTCATACGCGAAACGAACATTCATTGCGAGCTGTTACATTTTGTTTTTTGTGTTTGGGTTTACGTAAGTAAGTAGGTACTCACCAAACTTCGTAACACAAATTAATGATCGTCGCGTAACAAAAGTTCACACGACGAATGTTTGGAGAATTAATTCGTGAAGCGAATGCCCGCGGTGAGTGCCGTCCTTTACAGCTGACAAAGCAGGCAAGGGTCTCGCGGCCGAGTAGTAGTTATTTTGAGAGGTATCACAAGCAAGCTAATGATACAACTTACGGCTGTCAGCATAACTCCAACTTACGACTCACTCTAATCTAGTCCAATCCGAGATTGTAATCAGCAAGCTGTCCAAATAAAATATTGCATGTGAAGAAAAATCCCTATTTTTAAATAAATTACATAAGAGACGTAGTTTGCGCTACATGCATTACAATTTTATTAGTTTCTTGTCTATACATATGAAAAGGATAATATAAGAGTATGGCACATGAGTAACAGAAGAAAATAAGTAGTAAGGACGATGAGTTTAGAATAATCCAATATAAGTAGTAAAAAAAAACTACCAACACTTTGTAGGACATATTCGCATCGATGGTTTTAGTCACGCATCTATTATTTGTTTGGGTTTGCCCGACTGGTTTTGCACTCAAGCGGCAAGCGGACTTCGAGACTCGCGACTTCGCCGAGTGATGAGCTCATGACTAATAAATAACTTCGTAACAGGTGGAAACCAGTTGGAATAACACATACTTATGTATGTGTGTCAAGATATAATAATCCTGTTAGTAGGGTTGGACTGTATTTCAAACAAAAATACCCATCTTTTGTGAAAATGTAACATTTTATCAATTAAAAAAGTAAGAATAAGTATGTATTAGCCATAGACGAATAAATTATTATTCATCCATGATATTAGCAAAACCAAAATCTAGAAAACCTTAAATAACAAAGTGTAGGTATGTTTAGAAGTGCTATTTATATGCAACTTAAGAAATTTATTAGTTACATAAGGAAAAAAATATTTTGACAATTACAACACTCATTTTAGGTAATCAAGTGTTAAGTAAGGAAATTAGGAAAGAAGAAAATACCAAGAGTACAAAAAATAGATACACCTACTACACTGTTAACTTACGTCAATCAACACGAAACAACTTTGGTCCAGCTATAACAATTCAGTGTTTAACAATTTTTTATCTCTATAAATACAATATTTTATAGATTCTGCCAATAAGCAAATATTCGTAATTAAAACGTGCAAATACATTATCAACTTATGTGCATAATATTGAAATGTCTCTTAACATTCAAACAGAATAAAATATTAATAATAATCCTAAATAGTACTGATATTGAAATAGTCACATCCGCAGATTATTTTATTTCCTGGTTCAGTTAGGTATTTTGTGAACTTACAGTACTTACAATTTATTATATTGTTAAGTTAAATTGTAAATGATTAATGTGACTGAGCTTTTAGTAGGTACTTATATTATTAAGTATTGAATGAAAAAACATAGCAGTTACGTCACAGGCTATAAATGAACTTAATGAGATCAGTTTGCAAACGATACGGCTACAAGCCGAAGCCCTGCTACATATTCTTTTATTGGGTGGAATTACCAAGCATCATTATATGACAAGTACGTCTGTGGTGTAGTTCACCTGATTGGCAGCACGATATGAGTAATAAACGATGATTGGACCCAGGTGTAGCTTCGCTTAAGGCTTTAGCCGTATTTCACCAGAATTTCAACCACTTTACATTTGCATTGCATACAGATATTTCAAAATATATTATTTGTACAGTAATAATCGACTAGATACTTATATATCATGGACAAATCTATATAACTGGATATGTGAGTGATATTAAATAAAGTGCATTATATAACTAGCGACAGCTACGTTTAAATATATGTCTAGATAAATATTTAACCGTGAACATTGTCCATCTATAACAAATAGGTAATATTTAACTTATAAAATGTGGCTCAAATCGATAATGTCATCGCGAGATCATTATTTGTGGATACTACAGTACCTATATAAGTAAGTATATTATATTGTCGAATATTTTTAATACAGTGCTTATTCTATATATTTAATAATTATTCTGTAATGGGTCGAACTTTATATTTTAGCTGTGTCTCACACATAAATATTCCTTTAATCTATAACTCCATTTACAATAGCATTAGAAAGAAGTTAAAAAAGCTTATTTTTAATGCACACTTTGTAATAAAAGCACAATAAACATTGTTACGTTACGATAGACGCCGAATTTATTATGATCTATTTTTACAGCAGCAGTCACACTTAATTGTAACCATTTTAACTATTTATCTTATGAAATTATGTGGCTTTCATTTATTTATATTATTTAACTCCAATTTTAAATTACAGTGTCAATGCTAAAAACCTAAAAGAAGCTAGGATGAACAATACCTGGAACGTTATTCGTTTCACTATAATTCTGCCGAATTTAAAAATTAACGTTGGTGAAACTTCTTCATCTTCATCATCTGATGACAGTGACTAAATGAGATGATGAAGACGAAGAAATGTCACCATGTCGTATTGTGTTGTAAGTTGTTATTTAAAATAAAATATTTAAAAAAAATGATTATTATTTCCATTAATCTTAATTTTTAAATCATCATTGTGATCGGTTGTTTCATTCATTCATTTTGTTGCAAGTTTGTAATGTGTGATGAAGACGTTAGTATAAATAAAGCATAATATTTTACAATATTACTTTTATTTTCTATATATTATACGTCCATATTTGTTAAAACAATTTTAATTAGGGTGGATGCGCTGCAGTAGCCCGCGAAATCAGACGAATCCGGAGCAATTCTAACTTAAAGGGATGTATTGATGATTTTTATGGTTAAAATTGTATTATTACCTACATATTTCTTATTGTCGCGCATCATATTTTGATTTAAGATACAACCTTACACTGACCAGCAAATTGCAAAAAACGCAAGAAAGAATTTCGCCAGCTACCGCAGTGAATAGTTTTATCATAACTTTGAAATAAAATGTTCTGCATTCCTGCTTCTACGAGCCTCTTTTTTCTAATGCTATTATAAATGGAGTTATAGCAAACCTTTCTAAAATCATCAAAAATCATGTTATATGTTTTTTTCATTAATAGACAGAAGAGTTTGTTAGCAATTCTTAAGTTCCCATAACAAATTAGAATTGGTTTAGCTATAACTTACTGACTCTATGGAGGACACAGTTACAATGGGCAACTTATGGACTCATGTACTCGGTCGTGATTTTTTCAGCATAACACCGAGCGCAGTTCAGGCACGCGCCGCGTAAAAATTCGAGCTCGTGTGAACGCACCCTAACAATATTTCAAACAATACAATCATATCCTGCATCTAAAACCACAAACACTGTTTAGTGGAATTAACTAAACCACGATTCTTAAATAGCTGCTACTATTTGGCACTGAAACAACTTCCCATAATGACATTACCCATCTTTTACAATACCAAATATGTATACAAATATACAATTCTAGGTTTATACCACCACATACAACCATTTCCGAAAAATTGGTTGGAACAAATGCTAATAAATATATGTTAGATCTCTCGGAAAACAAATGTGTCCTTTAACTTATAAAAAAAAACATAACACTGAAACATATTTTAAGGACCTTACCTTCCCATGTCACTTAAATTTATTAATGTCATGTTAATAAAAAGAACAAGACGTATTATACTTAAATGTTATGCAATGTAATGCTTGTCGCATTATGAATGTGTTTCGTAGGCAATATTGTTTCATATAACAGCTCAGTATGTATAATTCATTAACAGTAAGTCCTAAAAGACTTAATTTCGTTGTATTTTCACACTAACAATATATGGAATGTTTCTCATCTCTTTTTCATGTCAGTCATTATTAAATTATTAGTAACTAACAGTTAGCAACACATGTAGGTTTTCAATGACTTCTAAACTCCATCACAATCGGAACTAATAGTTTAAAAGGAATTGTAATTACTATGCTACTTCTTGCTTTTAAATGCGATACAGCCAATACTTATATTCTAAATTCTCGATAACTCAGCTGGGACATGGATTTAATGACTAGGATCAAAATGACTAGGGATTATTGTGATACAATTGGTGGGATTAGATATTATTGGAGTTATTGATATATTTACATAATCCGACATTTCTCTCTTCCACTGGCTGATGCTTCTCCACCGTCTTTTACTACTTTATCTTTCTTTTTTTTCCCTTTTCCATCCACTTGAAGTGACACATTTCTGTTTTTCTCCATATTTAATAGTTCCTATAATTAAAGTTTAAAATGAATATAACAATTCATAAGTTATTAGTCTAAACTAATATTATAAAGAGAAGATATTTAATTTTTTGTATGTTTGTTTGTTACACTTTCACGCTAAAACAGCTTAACGGTTTGGATAAGATTTGTCACATGGGTAGACCATGACCTGGATCAGGACATAGGATATCCTTTTAACCCGACATTCCCACAAGAACGAGACTTACGGGGGTAAAACTTACGCAGCTTATTAGCTAGTATTTTATTAATATACATTAAAACAAAATGTAGTTCAGCAACAATCTGCTGACCTTCTTTGAACAAAATAAATAAAAATACATACCTGGAAAAGTTGGGTAACATTGTGGTTTGTTTTAGCTGATGTCTCCATGAATGAGATGCCCCATTCTTGAGCTTGGGCTTGTCCTTCCGATGCGGACACTTCCCGTATCTCTGGACTCTCATCACATTTGTTACCTGCCAGCATCACTGGTATATTTGGAAGCTCTGTGCCTTTTATTTCCTTTATTGTTTGCCATATTGGCTTCAGTTCTTCTAATGATTGTCGACTGCTCACAGAGTACACCAATATAAATGCATGTCCCTGTAAACAAAAAAATGAAGTGCTCTTTAACATACATACATAAACTCACACCTTCCCAGGTAAGACTGGGGGTGGGCAGAAACTACAGAACGCCACCTACTCATTTTTAACATAAATATTGCATTTGAATAAGGATGCAGTGGTTATTAAAGGTTTTATAGGAAAACCAACTGTTAGTAAACATCTAATATCCATGCACCAAGAGTTGCAAGAAAATTCTAGCTAAGTGCATGATTTTCATTTTCATCAATCAATAGTTTTACCTTGCTAATTGACAGTCTTTGCATAGCAGGGAATTGATGTGATCCAGTTGTGTCAGTTATTTGTAATGTACATATTGTCTTGTTGCTGCTTATTACCTGAAAAAAATAATTACATTAATTCTACAAATATCCAACAATATCTTACTCCTTCAGTTAGCTGTGTTTATAACTTCTCGAGGCATTTGCTTTCTAATATATATAATAATATTTGTGTACTTTAGAGAATATAAAGATTACTTAATTATTAGTGAACAGGGTCATCGGGTCAATTCTAAAATTCCAGATGTTTTGTTATTTTCAAACCACTATTTTGGGCATGATATATCCCCCAGAGTACTATTTCCAATGCCATTTATGCAGAATAATATTATAATACTTTATAATTATGTTATAATAGAGGGTAACATAATTTGGTGCTATCATTGACAAAGTCCTTAATTATTTTGTCAGAATATTGGAAAAATTACAAATTTTGATTTCAAGGTGTACCATAATCAGATTGGACATGATAAAAAAATAGCTTTGTTAGTGAAAGATGATGAGAAAAATTGATGCAGTAACTTATTACAAAGTAACCTTTACAGCCAGTTTCTTTTAGCAAAAAATCGCCTTAACAAGGAAAAGATGAACAGCATATAAATCTTATTTTTCAAGATAAAATGACAATAGTACACCAGGGCTTCCTGAAATTCTTCCACAGTTAAAAGGGCACAAAGCAATCTGCTTGTTTCGTATTCAATAGTCGTGGGAACAGTTTACACATACAAATAAATACGTAAAAGTAACAAACATAATAATAATGTTACCTGTCTATAGGTATCCTCGATGGTAGGTATGTAAGATTCTCTGAATGTTCCCTTTACAAATCGAAGCACTAGAGAACTTTTGCCAACACCACCCGCACCAAAAACTACAACACGATAATCATTACTTTGCTCCGGCATTACTTAGTTTTAGCAATAGAATATCCTTTGAAATCAATTCAAAATGCCAAATACTGAATATGGTACTGTAACAACAACTCTAAAACATCTTGGATACAACAATTGCTTTCGGATTAAATTTTATTCGCTCTAGCATGTAGCAATAACATCCCATGCTAATTTCCCATCTTTTCATAGAATTATTATATTTTCCTGGTTTTGATTTACAACGCCCCAGTGCAAAAAGCAAACCAACCAATACAAATTTATTCCATAGCACATAGCAGCACCACAGACACAGACTAACAAATTGACAAGTTGACAGATGCAAGATACAGAGCATAAAATGTTTAAAATAAATTGAAAGCATTATTACGATTATGACTATAGGTGATTAATTCTCTTACTATATTACCGTTTTCAGTCTAACCAGATACAGCTGAATACCAGTATTTAATATGAAGCGACTAATAATTTGAGCGGTTACTGGGCAACACAATACCCCTTGGTTTGTGGAGTTCTCTGTCTGTAAATATGCTTATAAGTCGATTATTTAGAAAGCATACTATAAAAGATACTTGTCGCTGGTGTGACTCACAGAGTACATTGGTGTGACTAGTTATGACTATTAATCAATATAAATATTAATCCAACCGTGGCAGAACTGGCAGATGCGTCCGTGAATCGGCAAACACTGGCGGGACTGGCGGACTAATTAGAGGGCAGGGGTGACCTACCCCGGTGCTCTGGTCCAGTGGGGATCCCAAATCGAAATCTTAAGAAGTACTTTCTAATGAATCCCAAAAAAATGTTCAAAAAGCAGCAGTTTGACTTGGAGGGCCCATACATACCAACGCAAAACATAAATGTTAGGTGAAATTTCGAGCTCGCTTCGGCCACTCTCTTATTTCTCAGACTTTTTGCATAAATAAGTCGAAAAAGCAACTCCTATTTCGTATGTACAAATACGAATTTTCAAAAGAAACCTGACCGAAAATTCATAGTTAAGGTGTAAAATATTTCGATTTTCGAGCTCTTGTCGCTCGCTCTCGCATCCTTGCTTGCTTTTCGTGAACAGCATAATAAGGAGATGAGCACCTCCCTGAAAAGTTATCCTGCTGCTTGCAAGGACCATGATATACGTAGAGTAAACAAAGTATAACGTGCGTAATAATTAACGCACATTATACTTCGTTTTTTTAAGGCTTTAATTTTTTTTTTGCAAAATTTTACTAGAAATACGTATACAAGTACCCACATAAACTGAGAAGACCGGGACTCCCTCGTTTTGTTTCACAGCCCCGGGCGCCCGATAGGTCCGCCACTGGCCCCAAGTCCGCCACTAATTGGCGGACTTGGGGCAGTGGTTCACCCCGGGGTCTCGGCCCTGAGGTGTTGAATACATCGTAACGTAATATCACACCTGTTTCCTCAAAGGGCAGAGACGTACATACTTAGAGTACATCCATATTTCATAAGTTAACTCAACTGACTAATCCGGAAAAGTGACCAATCAGTGAAATTGGCTAATTAATGAAACAGGCGAAATACAAAACTTATGAGCGAGGAAAACTAACCAGATAAACGACCTTAGAACATATTCTCTAAGGATACGGCTAAAATTTTACTAAGCAATCGGTTTAAAATTGAATCGATTAGAAATAACTTTTCTTTTTTCAGGTTTTCTGGCTCATCGTACCGAAGTGACATTCGTATCATAAAAAAAAATTACAAATGGCTTCCGTTTTTAACTTACGCCTATCGTAATCCTCTGTTGGTATGGTTTTTTAATAAGGTTCGACAGTTTATTCTTATTTCCATTGTTTCTCTAGTTTCCATTAGTGTAAAATGTTTTCATGTAGAATTACAATTGATCTTAATAAATTTGACCTTCGCCAACTACGTGCCGGTAACTTTCGTATCTCGGTATTAGTCTTCCTTAAACTTATAAAGAAGTAAATTTTACCGGATTGTGCTTATCTAAGGAACATTTAGTCCTAATGTATCTTAATTATCTAATGTGTTAAGTTACCTGATTTGTGAAAACTATCGACCTACTGCTTACCGTCATAAATATTTTTCCTTTTCCAGGCTTCTTCTATTCATCCTGACGAACGTGTTCGATCGAATAATTACATCGTTTACTTGAAGCAATGGGTATACAAGATCTTCAAACGTTTTTAGAAAACGAGGGTGTGGGAGTTGATTTATTTCGAATAGCTAGAAACCATGCCGGCGGGTTCCGATTGGTTCTCGACGCGGAAGGATGTTTAGATCGCTTATACGGAGGATACTTCTCAGGTAAATGCTTATATACGCTAAAAATATATGGTTTCCCATTGTCATAATATCGAAAATATTGCATAAATAAATATTTATAAAAAATTGCACACCGAAAGGTTTTCCTAAAATCTGCTGCCAAAATAAATATTTACACTACCCTTCTCAGTTGATTCTAAATTGGCTAACACAGTTCTTCTAACAAAGCAAAAAGAAATGTTAACACTAGACTGTCTTTACAGATTGGGCATGTGGAGGCCAGTGGGCACGCTGTGTCCAATTTTTAACTACACTTGCGCAGGCTCTTGCTGAACATCAAGTGGCTTTATGTGTGTGTTTTAATGGTGCACATCCTACTCCACCTGCATTGCCACAACATTGGATACAAACTCAAGCTACATATCGCCAGAGGGTCAATTCTGTAAGTGTTCAATATGTCAATTCGGTTGGAGTGTGCCTTATGGGCGCTATGGCTATGGCTATGAATGATAAAATTTCAAAAATTTTGTTTTTTTTTTTCGGAAATTTTCTTTTAATAAAAACCATTTAGGTTCTGAGAAGCATAGCCCTATGACATACCGTATCCGAATTATGGCCCCCGAATTTATTTAAATTTTATATAAAATGATCTATATTTCCAAAATGGTAGCTTATCCGTATGACATACTGTATCCGAATTATTGGCCCCGAATTTATTTTAATTTTATATAAAATGATCCATATTTCCAAAATGGTAGCTCGGATGAAAATGTTTTCTGGAAATAAATTGTTGCTCTAGTTGAAAACCATGAGATGATGTAAAAATCCCTAAAAAATATTGAGAAAAAAAAAAATTAAGAGTTGATCTTTCGGCTTTCTCTTAGGGGCAGAGAGAGGACTTAATCAAATCAAATTTTCGGATACTTCAAAAAATTTTTTTTTTTTTGAAAAATTGACTCCCAAAAAAAAAGATTTCCTGCCATTGGCTTTGTTGGTGCAGTGGTGCTATCTGACTTTAGATAAACACCAAGAAGAAGTAAGAAAAAAGAAGATAGATGAGCTTCCACCGATGAAGTGTACTCTGTTTGCTGAACAAAAACTTTAATTTAAAAAAATATGAACCTGATTAGGCTGATTAATTTTTTATTTCACGACAAAAAACCAATCAGTCTGTAATTTTGCAGCAAGTGAAAGTGTTCCTGAAAAGCTATAGAGAAAAGTTTTGTTGTATTATATTGTTATAGTATTTTTTTTGCAGGTAATGAATCTATTATTTGTTAATAAATTGGAAGAACCATAAAAATATTTTATACAAAAGCAAATTTTGCTATTAAATGGAGTTTTACTTCATTCTATTGACTCTTTTGATTGTATAGATCCCATTAGATAGGGTAACTCTATGGTACGGGAACCCCAGAGTGATTTTAGCAAGCATAATGCAGGGTGAAAGGTAGATAGCTGAATAGGTGCAGCAAGATAAAAGAACACCGAAAATATAAGTTGTGTGTTTCACATATAGATAGAGTAGACCCGTAGATAGAGTCTACTTTCAGATTTCTAAAATAGACAAAAAATAATGTGATCTTCAGAATCATCTGAAGATCACATTATTTTTTGTCTACGGTATTTGAATAATTATACGAGGGTGAATCAAAAAATTCTTGGAATTGATATTAAAAAATGCAAAGATTTAAACAAAAATATTTTATTTTTCTACATAATCTCCCTCCAATGCAATGCATTTAGAATAACGCGTTTCTAACTTCCTTATTCCTTGTGAAAAAAATTGTTTTTCTTGACTCTCGAAAAACTCCTCTACGGCAGCCATAACCGCGTCATTATCGTAAAATTTTGTTCCACGAATGTCCTCTTTTAATTTTGGGAATAAGTGAAAATCACTTGGGGCTAAGTCCGGAGAATATGGTGGGTGGTCAAGGAGATTGAAGCCAGCACAACGGATTGCGTTGAGCGCAACTTCCGATCGATGAGCAGGAGCGTTATCTTGAAGAAACAACACGCCCAACGATAGTTTTCCACGACGTTTTTCTCCAATCGCTTCACGCACTTTCGGGATTAAATTTGTTTGTGTCCAGTAATCGTCTGGCCTTTTGGCATGTAATCAATAAAAAGGATTCCTTCACTATACCCGAACACAGGCCATAACTTTGCCAGCGGTAGGGGCGACTCGAAATTTCTTCGAATTTGGATGGAGAGGATGGTCGTTTCCAAGACATGCTTTGTCTCTTAGTTTCAGGATCGAAATGGTGGACCCACATTTCATCCATGGTGACAAGGCGACGGCAAATATTATCCGAATCACGCTGGAACTGGAAATTTCCAAACGTCGCTTTTTGTTTTCGTCGGTTAACATTCGTGGCACCCATCTTCCGGACACTTTTTTGAACCCCAGTGAATCAATTAAAATGGATTGAACCCCAGTGAATCAATTAAAATGGATTGAACGCTACCAAATGATATCTTTAGGATCTCAGCTATATGTTTTATAGTTATTCTTCTGTCTTCCAAAACCAGATTTTGGCGAAGGGCGAGCGTTTTTGGGGGACTTTTTAGTAAAAGAGGTGAAAGACACAATTATATCACTAGAAATAGGGAGCAATTAGTTCAACCAGGTTTCAGGCTGGCTAAAGTAGATTCATCTTTCATGGGGTACTGTTTAAAATGTTACAATAAAATACCTCCCCACATAATAGAACAGAATGAAACGAAATTTAAATCTTGTATAAAACGCACACTATGCAGCCAGGCATATTATAAATTGGGGGATTACATCGCTGATAAAAATGCTTGGCTAAACGCTGGTCCTGCTCCATAAGGACACATAAATAAATTGATTAGCATTTGAAAATACTGTTGGAGCTGCTGAAGATTTTAAAATACTTTTTTTTTTGCATTATATAAACTCAATCTCCTAGTATTGTATAATTGTATAGCACATGTGTGAGTACTATGTACATACTATAAAGCTACCATTTACTGGGTACGTCTTTCATTGACTTGAATGTGCCCTGGCAGCAGAGAGTATGTCATGCTCACTCAAATGTCTCGCTGACGGTGGCGCATGTGTTGGATCATTTGGCTCCCTTCAAAATGGTTGAGCTGAATGGTGCTAATCCATGCGTCATGTTCGTGAACGGGCGCCGTCAGTAGGGACTGGTCATCTTTTTGCTGCCATGGCTTATTTTAATTTAATTTAATATTTGAATTGTTCTTATTTTTATTTTCCTAAACTTTTCATTACGGACGCTTTTAACGTTCTGCATCGTTCTCACATGCATAATTTCTAACATGAATGATGTAACCAATACTTTGTAACCATATTATATTGATTTAAAAGAGTGTCCATGGAGTTTCTTGCCCGTTCTTCTCCATAGGTACCTACGCTTTGGAATGGGCAACTAGCTTCATTTTTCTGACTGACCGACCCCTTGACAATTCAAAAGTGCCTGTAATGGTTTAATTGAAATAAATATTTTGAGTTTGAGTTTGAGTTTGAGTTTGACTGTCTTTTGTAATTTTGACGTTCGAAAAGTGCTGATTCTCAGCCTAATTTGAATAAATGACTTTTGATTTTTGAGATTCTCAACCTTTTTGACATTTTCTTCCGTAACGGAGCTTGAAGGCCGCCCAGAACGCGGGTCATCTTTACAGCTTGATCTACCTTTTTTAAATTCAGCCACCCAGTACGCAACCGTAGAATAGGGTACAGCATCATCCCCTAATATCTGCTGAATGTCCGAAAAAAAATCCTTCGTAGACATTTTTTTCAAACTGAGATATTTTATCACTAACTCGTAACTCACTTTTATCCATAATTTTGGGTTTTTAGCAACTCGTTGCACAAAACAATTTATTACGTGCGAACGAACTGACAAAAAAAAGTGAGAATTTGCATAAATATTGTGTGATTGACACTCTTTAATTTGAATATCGAACTTCTCCCAAAAAGGTTTTGTATGCAATTCTAAGAAATTTTTGACTCACCCTCGTATGTTAGGCCTAATAATAAAATAATGCATAATGATTTAAATATGCAAATCTGATGAAGAAATTGTGGGCTTTCCCTACATCTGATTACTTTCAAAACTCATGTTTGGACAGTTTTTAAAATAATAATTATGATGAAAAAAAGTTATACTATACAATGGCCAGTGGCCCATGAAACAATGTCCAAAGAAACATTTTTGAAGCCTCCAAGTGCTTCCTGACACACTCACTCTCATTTATATTCAGCGATTATTTCCTCCCATGTATGTTCTGAAAAGAAATGTATTTATAGCCTAGACAGATTTTAATATTTTTTGGGAAATTCTGACTTTATTTTCTGTCGCATTTTTTTAAAGTGTTAAGTACATACATCTTTTTTTTTTTGCAAACTGCTTATCTAGCCATAATCAGATGGGGTTTCAGTAGGTTATACAACACAAAGCATGATAAGAGCTATTCTCAGTTTCTGTGATCCAGGTCTAGTTATGCCATCTTTTTAGGCGTGTTGTGGTTTGATTATTTAGGAGGTTCATAGCCAATTCATTTGTATGCTCAGTAGTCTCTTTTTTTATATCGCGTACAGTTTTTGTTTACTTCTTCCTTTACCGTAGGCATCTTTAGGCATTCATGGATTTCGGAGTTCGCGCCTGATATTGATCGTAAGGCTATATTTTGAAATCTCTGCAGGATTTCTAGGTTGGAGTTACTGGCACAACCCCATAGTTCTATTCCATAAATCCACACAGGTTTTATGATGGCTGTATAAACCAGTAGTTTGTTGTTCGGAGATAGCTGTGATTTTCGTCCCATTAAGAGAAGGTCATAATATTGTTGCTGCTTTTTTCTTTGCGTTGATGTGGTTGGCCCATGTTAGTCATCGACAGCGATGTTGCTCTAACAGTACGTGAGTTTTCAATCGTGAATACCCCGATAGGTGGATAGGGCGGGGTGGGGTACAATTTCGTGGCCTGCCCGTTCACCCGATTTAAACCCCATAGATTTCTTTTACTGCGGTACGATAAAGGATATCGTGTACTCTAAACCAATTCAAAATTTAGACGAGCTGCGCCAAAGAATTGCAGAAGCCGCTGAATACATGAACTCGAGAAGATACGCCCGTCTTATTACGCGATCATTTTTAAAGAGATGTAGAGCTTGCATTGCAGCTCAAGGCAAACGGTTCGAACATTTAATAATATAAACTTGGTAAATCTGATAATAAAAATTATAACTAAAGAAATCCAACAACTGAATTTTATTTCAAACGCACCTACAACTAACAAATATCTTTTTTTCCTCAATTAAGAAGTAGCTATTAGTAAGTGGCATACCATTTTGGAATCCAGACTAAACGCGCCATCTTTTAAAGTTACTTGCCAAAATAGTGTAGTACATTTTTTTACACTACACGCGGTTAAATTTGGGTGATGTAATAATTTTGAATTCAATGTTGGGCAAAAATCTAACATTTTATTTAAAACTGAGGTAGTTATGTTTTAACTTTTAACTGTAATTTACAGAAGGGTTTCATGGTTACGTCACAGAGAAAAACTGACGAAAAGTTAATATTTGTAGTCACACTTTTTGAGATTCATTTTTGAATCCATAAAATTTGAAAAGTACATGACCAAGATTTTTTTAAATATTTTTTTAATAACTGTCACGACTTGGCCCATTGCCCGTTTTTGGCTTGACGTTGATTTCTGGGACACGTTGTATAGAGCATAGTACTGGGCCAAGCACTGATGTCTGTATAACATCGCTGTCTCAGTCCGACAAATAGATTAAATAAATATTTTCATGTTGTAATTCATTTGAAAAATCTTTTTCCACTTAGTTATGCATCAAACAGTTAGCTGCTCACCACAATTTCAAATTGAATTGATAGATTTATTTATTGCCAATTTAACCATTGTCAGAATAAAACATTATTCTTTTATTAGGCGTACTACTTATTCTTAGTTATTCTTGATTATTAGAATACTAAGCAGTTTTCTTAAACTTTTATATAGGTGCTGCGCCACATTGTAACAAAAGGCACTCCTCCTCCTAAAGTATGGTGGGTACCACCAATGGGACTACATTCCTGCCTCAGAACAGCACTAAGATATCTAAACATCCCTATAGTAAGTGGAATACTTGAGAAATCGATATAATGCATTATACTTGCTATTTAACTCTTCATACAATTAATTTTAAAATTGTTTTTCAATAGATGGTATCTTCTGATGATCATTGTCAAGAAGTAGTTGGGCTTTGCCGGGAGAAAACATATGCTGGACTTGTTGGCTGCTCAGGAGAATACTTAGTATTTCAACCTCCAAGATACTTTAGCTCTTCACAACTGAAGCTTACATACAGGGTAAGATTGACAGACGTTTATTTGGGTTCTCTGTGCCAAAATAGTTTACTACCTGTAATTGACAGCATACACTGTAAAGTTTTTTGTTTTTAGTTAAGCTGAATTGTGTGCAACAGTAAGCTAACAATTTAAAACACAATTTATTATTTTAATTCCAATGACCAAAATTGGTGTCGCTTCGTTTATCCACGGCCAATAACAAAACTTTATACATTTAGTACAAAGTAGAAGAACACATGAAATTGAATAGTGGTAAAGCCCAAATGATCAGTCGTGAGTTGAAATAAAACAGATCATCGTGATGTTAATATTTTTTGTGTTATGTTGATTTTTTAAATGGGACTTCAGGGCGAAATCCGAATTTGATGGTAGGTTAGATACTTTTGTCAAAATAATCAGGCTTTATTCTTGGCTCAGACAGAATCTTTTTCAATAAACAAAACTTTCAGTTTTATTTTCCTCTAAAATCCAGGTCATGGTTCCTTTGACCACTTTGCTCTACTATCCAGTTTTGGATTTAACCCTGATGTGCCAACTCCAAAATCACCCCGTGTAAACCGATATAACAAAGCTCAAACAGATTTTTATGATTTATTGTAGTGTCCTGTACAGATTGGTAAAATGTAACATAAATATTAGTGGTCCAAACTTTTGCAATGCAATGTGAAATGTAACACAATAATTATGGGAATGTGTTGCAATGTGTCTCATTAAATCATGTTACGTTTCACCAATCTGTACTGGGCATAATACAATATTTTGTGATTAATGTTCAGTTGTACCTATAAAAAATAAAGACCGCCAAGAAAAAAACAACTGCTCCATACATTTTGGTCATTGGCTTTTCACTGTCAAAATTTAATTTAAAATAAAATGATTGAATTTATGTGAGTTCATTGCAGTCATCATTGGAAACAAAAGAGTACATGGTGCATGAGCTACCACAAGTGTTAGAAGTGCCGCAGGACCGGCTATGCCTTATGGCAGCACTACTTGGTGGCACCATCCTCTCGGAGCTAAGCCTAGTTGATTTCTATAAACGTTTGGGAATCACACAAAAAAAGGTGAGTGATCGTTTTAAAACCATACCACATTATAAGTTTTTTTTTTCTTGATAGTATTATAAGGTATGAGGAACAAGGTGTAAAGTTCACTCATCTTCTATAGAAAAGAGAGGATCGTCTGTCCAGACGCGTGATGTGTCTGGCGGGCAACTGCTCAATGATTTTTTTTTTTTATGTTTGGCATCTCATAGTTGACCTTGAGAGGTCGTGACTACTTAACCGGACTATCCTGTGTTTGCCTGAAGTGAACTCAAAGCCTCCAGCCAGGGGCGTAAATCCTATAAAACAACCCCTGTGGGGTAAGAACCTCGGCTTAGGGCGTCGCTGGGGAGAGGACAGCAAAATGGGACAGGCTGGATCGAATTTTGCCAATGATTCATGTCGGGCCGTTGTATACATGCTAGTTACGCTGTAAACTCTGCTTGCCAGATGCAAGATTTTTCGTGACGTTTCTGAAAACAACATTTTAGATTTTTACTGCAAAACGCTTGGTTTAAGGGAAAAAAGTGTGAACAATTAAGCCAAGCTGAAGACTAAAACGATGCCATGAACAATTCCTTGAGACAGAATTCCCGGGAATTTGTTGCAAGATTTCTTTCTATTGACTCTGAATCATGATACTGTAAACCATAGAATAGGTCAAGCTCAGCGTAAATGAGATTGTGCAATAATTTATTTTTAGGTAGTTATTACTATTATCAAAATAAATTGGGATAAGGGCAGGAGAATGATGATATTACTATTATCGAAAATGAAGTGTATGATGAGTAAAATATTTTCAGCAGCAGGTTCCTCCAGAAGCTTTAGTAAAAGCCATTTGTCAGTATGTCCGAGAATTGCCTTCATCTGATGTAGATGCTGCATGCATTGATGTATTTGGTGACCTTAATGATCTCCGAGCTGCCAAACTGAAACAAGCTGTACAATATTATTTGAATGGTACAAAAGATGGATTTTTGAAGTACAGAACTGCATCTGGTAAGACAATTTCCCTGAGAATATTAATTTCGTGTTGCATTTTCTTAAACTAAATTACAACACTAAACAATTTTTTTTTAACTACATTTAAAAGCACTCAATAAAATAGCTTCTTTTAATTTCAGGTCGTCGTCCAAAGAATAACAAAAAAAATCAAAAAGCTGATATTAGCCCACAGGCAACTTCTTCAGACTTAGACACATCTAAACTGGCTGCTGAATCGTCTGAGCATGAGGTTTATATTTTATTCTAACAAGTATAAATTGCTATAGTCATCCACGCCTTTTACATCGTCACCAATACATTGGCATTCATTGGCAAACCGTCAGATATTTTTGCATGATCACTGGTTCTAAATTTAAATAACTATTGTCTAAGTGCAAGTGACCTATTTTTTTTTTCATTTTATTATAATCACCCTACACCTTTTTTGTATTTTATTACAACCCCTTTGTTATTTACACTAAGCACTTTAGATAGTTAGAAAAACTGCAAACTCAATAAATTGCAGCAAAAAGGCTTGGACGACTACAAATTGGCAACAGCAAATGCGTCAATTAACGCCGACTTTAGCATGGAAGAAAGGCCCACTGAGATACAGCAAGGACTTGCGGCGGTATCACTGGACTTCGGCGACGCGGGCGCAGCCAAGCAGCAAACTGTCAGTCCGGCTGATAAAAACGAAAAACCACAAACTGCTCCTAAAGAGGTCTGAAATATATTTGTGTTCTTGACGAACTCTTTTAGGTTTGATAAATGTAAATACAACTAACGTGGTACTGTTTATAAATTAAGCTTTCATTTGTGTCAGGTGAGTCACTTTATCACGTGACTCATTTGATTTTCTAAGTTTCCCTAAGCTTGTCTAGTGCACATTTTGGATGAACCTTTCGCTCCTCAAAGATGATTTTAGTGTGTGTGTATGGATCCATACATAAGATCGACGTTGCTCGACACTTATTTACTTCGGCTAATTCGACCAAATTTTGAAACCTATTATATGTTTTATTCTGCTAATAACTCTTGACGTCTTCTTTAGTCTGAAAAAAACTCACAATTTATTCGCAGGATGAGACATAAACTAGATACAGAGGTTCGCCCTTAATTAAATAAAATAATTTTAATGGGACATCGCACATAAATATTTGTTTTATGTTTATAGGGGCGCCCGAATTTGAAGCAGTTACCAAATGAAGACAATTGCCCCCCGGCCCCAGCTGAAGTACTACGTACGTGTGCCGAGCGCCACGCGCGCGGTCTCATGCATCCCGCAATGTTATCGATCTTGACACATCGCCAAGTTACTCTGCCTGTACTAATGGAGGATGACAATCACCGCGAAATACCTTCTATACATCATTTCTTTAGACCTGTCAGACAAAATGTGTATGCAATTTTGTATAACATGCATCATCACCGCTTTATGGCACAAAAAGCCAAAGGTAAACTGATTTTAACAATACAAGTACCTACAATATATAATAGGCTATTTTCCTAATAAAATCTAATTAGTCCGTCAGTTAGATTATCAAAAAATATTGAACCCGTATTTTTTCTTTTGTCAATTATATTAAAAATGGTGAAGATATCGCCCGTTAAAGTTCCACGTGACGTCACTTGCACGACCCCCCACTCCCAAATTTTGACGCAAATTATCTTTGTCATTTTTTGTTTGATTGACAAAAGGAAAAATACGTGTCCATTATTTTTCGATAATCCAACTGACGGACTAAATATAATTATTTTTTTTTTACCCAGGCAACTACCCTATTTTGTGAAACATTGATGGTTGACGGTACTTGTTTTTTATTTATTTTAGAGGACGGCTCAACAAGTTCTGTGAATATTGATCGCCCTTGTACTGTTCAAATATCGGAATGGATATATTCCCGCGTGAACCCTGGGAAGACTCCTGAAACTGTACCGGGAATCGTTCTAGATTGGCCTGTACCAACAGTGCAAAGGCTTTGGTTCGGGTGAGCTTATATCTTTAGGTATTTTGCTCTTCATTAGTCTACCTTCGTTGTGGACGAACCTGCAGAGATAATGTAATTACTTTCAAAATATAAAAAGAGTATTGTTAAATATTTTTTCTGCATCATAACAACTCATTAGGTACTATTGAATGGTTATAAACATTGTTTTTATTTTACTTTTTACAGAACTGCCCAAGATGATAAATGTCGTCGTATGAGAGCATTCCTCTCTTGCATGCGCTCCGATACTCCATTGATGTTAAATACGTCTTATGTACCGCAACATTTGCTTATTTTAGCCACTGTGTTAAGGTAATATATTGCACTTTTAGTATAAATTGAAAAGTAATCGATTTTGATTATAATTGAACATACGAATACAGGTAGCAGTACTCGCTGTCATACATAAGATTGAATCTCAGTGATTTTACGGATGAGCATACACTTTTTGCAAGCAACTTAACACCGAATTGTTAACTTCGTAATATTCAAAATTGGAGATAACCTGGCACCTGCGGTGTCAAACTCGAAAGCATTTATTTCAATTAAAAAATTTACAGCCACTTGAATTGTCAAAGAGTCGGTCAGTTAGTAAGTTGAAGCTAATTACCCATTCCAAAACGTCGATAACTCTATGGAGAAGAACGGGCAAGAAACTCCCGAGTGTTAATATCACGCTATTTTGATCTTTATGATATTAGCAATCTAGTGGAAATTCGCGTGTGCCACAAGCGTGTATCTGTTTTTTCGTGAAATCGCGCAATGTGGAGAAACTGTCTTTACTTGTAACGCCGTTGTCCATTTACGTGTGCTTCTTCTGCCACGGAGCCAGAAAAGGTCATAGTTATGACAGTAGACTGTACGTGAATACCTGTACCTTTGGGTACTATAAAGAAAATAAATAGTACAACATTATTTCGCGAGCTTTAGATCGTTTTTAGTGGCCGGGCTACAACGCATCCGTCCCAGCATGGCAACGTAGCCCGGTTAGTTTCGCCCACCAGGTCCTGCTCATCAACAGACATTCTCTTGTCGGAATAGTTAAAAATGTTTTTAATTTAATCTACGATTTACAGATTTATAATGACATCTCAAATTCAAATTTTGAGGCGACAGGAGTTGGATGCCTTTTTGGCTACAGCTTTCTCAAATGATCTCATGAATGCACTTCATTTGCAAGAAATGACCGTAAGTGTGAAAAGTGTCAGTAACGTTCTACAATTTTATACTGGCTAACATAAAAGCGTTGCGATGTCACTACGCAAACATCGGCGACATCCGGGTCACCCAAAGAGTTACTTGAGAATTTCCATAGCTATTGCGTTGCAACATCGCACCGCTTATATGTGTGTCGGCACTTATTGATCACCGCTGTAACGTGAAGCGAATAATGTATTTAATATTTTAGGTAAACGGTATAAACTCTCGTGGCGTGCAACTGGGTGCACTAGTGATGGCGGGAGCTGAAGCAGCTCTGCTAGCTAACGACTCATGCGGCGCGCCCGTGCCGTGGCTCGTGGCGGCGCCGTGGCTGTACTTCGACGGCAAGCTGCTGCAGCGCAACCTGCACCGCGCCAACCACTGCAAACACCTCGCTCAGCTCTGCGACAACCACCTGGATACTGTGGTCAAGGTCAGTTAATTCGAATAAAATCCTACTATCCATACTAATAGTATAATTTAGAGATGAACCATGACTTTGGCTGACTTTGAGTTGGTTGCAAAATGACCGGTCTAGCCGATCATATTATTCGGACTCCATCGAAAGGGAGTTAGAGTGGTTCCAAAACTGAGTCTCTACTACTAAACACATTTTCTCAAATTTGCCAAAGTTTCACACAACAATAGCAGCACGAAATTGTCTATGGTTTATTGCGCATAGACCAATTTATTTGAATTTCGATAATTTCCGTCGTTTTTTTTTAATGAAAATTGAAATTATGATATATTGAAGACACTAATGATAAACTAAGACCATCAAAGTAAAGAAATAAATAAATTAATAACAATAACCTATCAGTAAGCTAATTCTGGAGAAAGAACATAAACATTGTCTTGCGTTAAATTAGGGCGACCAACTATTCTTATCGTATAAGTAGTCGTTGATGGAATAGTACCTTTGTTCTCATATTATTACATTCGCAAAATATTATATTCGCAAAATATTATATTCTCGAATTATTATATTCTCAAAATATTACACAAAGAACAATCTCAGCGAAAAAGTTATTAATTTGAGGGAAACAATAATAAATATTTGACATCATCACATAGGTTATTCATCACATATATTTCTCTCGGATGGGAATCAAACCTACAACCCCTTTTTTTAAGGTTTAATAATAATAATATCCCTGGACATTTTTTTTTTTTTTTTGTAGTCGGTTGTATTTTTTTTTTATATATAACGGTTACAAATACAACTTCTTCATGAAAAAAAATCAACCGACTTCCAAAAACGACACTACAAAGTGAAAAATATCTTTCAATTTCGGAAGTCGGTGACGTCGGGTTCGCATTTTCGTTGTTTGCCACCGACTTCCGAAATTAAAGTTATTTTTCACTTTGTAGTGTCGTTTTTTGAAGTCGGTTTTTTTTTTTTGATGAAGAAGTTGTATTTGTAACCGTTCGCGCGGTCGGTCGGTCGGTACTTTTGCAATTTTTATTGTTGAATCGTCGTGCTTGGAAACAGATGCCACTTGTGAAAACTTGTATGCACTTGATCACTCGGGATTTGTTTAGTTTCAGTTATTATTAATTATATTTTATTAATGATAAATGCAAATAATTTTGCAATACTGTATGATACTGCAATTAATTTTTATTTTAATATTGTATTACGTTCGAAAGTGTTTCCATGATGCCTAGGTATTGGAATAAAGAGATTTTGATTTAAATAAATTCATTTTTATTTTTCACTGTGTTTGATTGTACTTCTAATATTTTGAGAATATAATAATTCGAGGATATAATATTTTGCGAATGTAATAATATGAGAACAAAGGGAATAGTATGCCTTTGAACAAAATTTGGATTACTTGAGCTTTAAAAGTCTAGCAAAGAAAAGGGTATATTGTTATAAAAGGTTATTCCAAGCTCAACAAATGAGTTATGAACCTTGCTGGTGAAAGGGGGCACGTAGTTTGTCCTTATTTCTAGTGTTAACACTATGAATATCACTGTTTTTAGTGCACAAGTGTAAATTTTGCCTAATATATAAGAAGTTGGCAAAGATGACTTGTGATGCAACCGTGAGAATACCAATATCTTTAAAAAAATCTCTTAGAGAAACTCTGGCACCTAGCTGGTAAATTGCTCGAACAGCTCGTTTTTTAAGGCTAAATATATTTTGTATATCAGCGGCTTTGCCCCACAGCAGAATACCGTAGGGCATAACGCTGTGAAAATAACTAAAATAGACTAAACGAGCTGTATCAACGTCAGTGTATTGTCTTACTTTCCTGACGGCGTAGGCAGCGGAACTGAGCCTTCCTGCTAGACTTGATAATATGAGGTTCCCCTTGAAGTTTGGCATCTACTTTTAGTCTTAGAAAAATGGCCGAGCCTACAGTTTTAAGCACCTCTTAATCTTAAGACGATGTTGAGTCCTAGATTTCTAACATTCGGTAAGGCGAATTTTAGGTGGTAGCGTTAAGTGGAGTACTGGTACCCGTCTGGCACCGGTACTCAGGTACCGAAATGACAAGAAACACTAAGTACCGATACAGAACCTGTACTTATGTTACCGGTACCAAGCCCTGGTGTAAGTAGACGCTTTACGAAGCCAACGGTCACTTAGGCTCCTCGTAATTGTGAATTTTAATTTTGTACTGATCCATACCTGGGAACCTTTTATTACGGAGATATTAAACGTTTCAGACTTTTTTTTACGTAAACAAGTTTTAAATGTTAACCCCAACTCCTGTACCATTTCATGCACCCATATGCACAATGATTTGTGTTCGTTATATTGCGCGGCCGTAAAAACAAGCGATTTTTCACCCCAAAAATAAAAATCGTTTTCAGTAATCATTTTTGCTCAATGTTACTTAGTTGATGACGTACAGACTGCCTAGATAGCGGCTATGTGATGGGTATTTGCACCCTTTATTTCAATTTAAAATTAATAAAAATATAAAAATAGTCGGCTTTCCCGACTAGTCGATACATCTTCTATCATAAATCCGAAAGTAACTCTGAACAGGTTCAATGTTGATTGGAGAAATCTGACAGTTTCGGGTGGGTTGACCTGCTGGCGTCCGTACACTATTTGCATGCCCATTGTATGGTAAAATGTGGAGAACTTGGTTATAAATATGAAACATCTATGTATTTTTTTTACCCATGTTTGCAAAGAAATAAATGATTTGATTTGATTTGAAAAAACAGATTTGGATGTTTATCACCCGGATAGACCATGCCATGGGTCAGGACATTATGATACTTATATTCCCGGTAGTACGTTCCCGAGGAATAATTTCTGTCCTACGTGCGAAGCCGCGGGCAAAAGCTTAATGATATAAATGAGAAAGAGTGATGATTTGTCCTTCTTCCACGCAACTGGAGTAACGGGTCGCGGATCGACGAATTTTTAAGGTTCCGGAGCAAACTACAATGAGCGATCTGTGAAACGGTCGCTGGTCTGCCGTAATTACTGTATTGCGCGTAATAAATAAACATGCGTTAGCTCCAGAACTATACATTTGAATGACATAGTGTCAAGGAACAAATACTTGTACGGTCGGGGTATATCGCGTATTAGTTCCTAGCGGGGGTCGTTAGGAACGAAGTTATACTTACGCGGTGTCCACATTCGCATATTATTCGAAAGAGACTTCTGTGACTATTTTCTACCAGTCAACTCCTAGTGCAAGCCGCTTTAAGGAACTTCATTCCAAAAATATCTGCACTTTATGATTCAGCTAATTAACCATTTTTATTTGATAAAGATTAATGCTACATAGGTCAAAGGACCATAAGGTACGGTACATAAGGCCGGTTTTACTGCATAGAGATAGTTTATAGTCTGGAAAGTGACATGCTTACTTTTAATTTCGGAATAATGCACGGGAACGAAGTCACTGGCGTAAACTAGTAATGTATGCATTTCGCTAATTGAATTCATCGGTCTCTGTCTAGGTGGAGCGTATGCGCAAAGCGATCCTGGAGGGCCTGGAGGTGGAGTTCGCGATGCCGCCTCTGCCGCTGGTGGCGGGCGTGGTGGGCGGCTCGCTGGGCGGCTGGGCGCGCGGGCGCGGCCGCGGCGCGCGCCTGGAGATCGCCGGCGTCGTGGTGGGGCAGTGGGGCGGCGGCAGCTACCCCGCGCGCGCGCCGCGCTACCCGCAGGTGAGTCCTACCTACGCGTCGCTCTACATAACTCCGAATAATCCATCAGTGAAGCTTTCTGATCATTGTTTATTTTTTGACCCCTGTTACGTGGAAATTAAACAATTAGGTTGTACTACACCTTTGCCTAACCCTTCGGAAAATACTGGCAATATGTTGTTTTTAAAGGACAGTATCTTGATATTAGTGTCGCTTATAACTCGTCGCAGGTGAGCTACGTGGGCTACACGCCGCCGCCGCGCAACGCGTACGGCGCGCGCGGCTGGCGCGGCGCGCGCGGGGCCCGCGGGGCGCGCGCGCGCGGGCGCGGGGCCGGCGCGCTGCCCCCGGGCCGCGCCGCGCGCCGCTCGCGCCGCGACCCGGACGAGCCCGCCAAGCCCGCCACTCTCACTGTTAACGGGTAAGACATTCATCCAAGAACGTGGGGTCGTCGTGCTTCCTGAGCACAGTGCGTAAACAAAACTTGCAACACATTGTAGGTGTTAGTATGTGTGTGAAACATGTTTCCTGCAACCTACTGCCCTTACAGTTTTAACATGTCATGCATCTGCATATATTTTTGCCTCGTAGCATGGTAGAAGCGCAGGTTTATGCATTCGCCAGTTGAAACGTGTGTGAAGAATAATGAATCTCCATTGATTTTACAGAAAGACTGTGAGACCTGATGATATGAACCAGCAAGAAGAAGGCAGCCTACACGAGGACACCTCAGCTCCCGACACCGATGCTGATGGTGAGTATCACTTTTATATTTTCAATATTTCAGTTCTGCAGGATATGCTGCACAGGGGGTGCTAATTTTCTTTTGAATAATACGCAAATGATCAACATTTCGCACGACCTTTGTAGTTCTTTTGTAAGGAAAAGATATAAAATTAAATCCTGCCCCAGCAGTGTCGACATTCATAGCGATCGCTTTACGACCGAATTCGGTCGCAAAGTCCCGAATTGACAGGTGAAATGTATGAAGTGACAGGACTTTGCGACTGAATTCGGTCGTAAAGCGATTGCTATGAATGTCGAGACTGCTGGGGCTGTTTTAGGAAATGGATAACAACCCTTACAACAGAGTGGAAGCCCGAGTCCCAGCAGTGATAACATTAACTGATTATCTTATGTACTCGTAGTTAGCGAAATTCTGTAGACGGTGATGGGTTTCGATAGCTAAATATGATAAAAAAAAAAACATTTTTGCGGCCGCTGCGCTAGTATTGTATATATTACTTCGAAGTATAAGTATTTCTTTGTTTGATCGTGTTTAGATACCGTTACACATAACGTCTGCGGAGTTTCGCTTTAACCAAAATAAATTTAATTTACTGTATTATATTCACTGCATAACACAAGGAAAATGCTGTTTACAGGTGCACAGCCTCAAAAAATTAAGACTGTCAAAAATGCCAAGAAGAATATGGGGAAAGGAAAGAAAAAGAGCTCCAGCCAGAAGTCTGACCCCGCTCAAACGCTTGAAGCTAACGGCCCACTCGATAAGACTAAGGTGACTGCTGAGTAAACTACAGCAACTGCACAATGACGACAGCTAAATTACGGAATTTACAACCGAGCTTTCCTACCCAATTTTTTTTTTATCCTCATGACAATTTAAGATGACGGTAAGACTTATTTAATCTGATGCTATATTTTAGGTGGCGGAGCAATGCCACAATTCTGAAAAGGAACACATTGGTCAAGGTGACGCACCAGTTTCAAACTAAAGTATTCATTTTTAAAGGTAACTTCGTTATTGTTTTATTTTTATTTAGTATTGATTGATTTGAAATCAACTTAGTTTAGTTTTTTCGTGCCTTGTGTTTTTGATAGGTCAGTAAAATTTAATTAAATATTTTGAGGAAAGCTTGCTATAACTCATACAGATAAAATGCTAATAACATTTTTGAAATACATTACGGTTTAAAATCGTATCGGTAAATAACATAATACACAATCAAAATAACACAAAATGTGTTTAAACACTTCTTGGGAAAATACGTCGGAATGCGATTGTTTTAGCACGTATTTGTGAGGTTGCATAATAATAATATATTCCTAAGCGGAATAATAACCAAATCTATTTTAAAGATTTTGTTAAGCTTGGATGGTGAGTATCCACCTGCTAAAAGTATACGTGCCTGAAGATCTAAAAGACTTCCCTATTTTGAGACTGATTTTGTATTACTTTAATTGGCACAATAAGTGTGCAATTAATAATATTATCTAATAAAGACAAGTGACATAATATTGAGGCTTATTTTATGCCCCAATATACCCTAATAAGACGAATATGGCTCGATTATTTTGTATTGTACTATAATGAGACCAATAAATACTGATGTAAACTGAAAAGCAAGATCTATATTTCTAGAGAAATACTGTGACCAAAGGGAATTAGGTTCTATTATTCGAGGTAGCAAATGTCTCTTAGAGTAAATAATAAGGACCGACAAGCACCCATTATTTGACAAGTGATATTTAAAATATAATTATATATTACTAAATTGACCTGTTGATTGTTAAGTCATGTTTTATTGAAAAGTGAGATGACTTAGTACGCAATATGTTTTATTTTTAGACATATGAAGTACTAAGTCAATATTATTTATTTACACATAGTATATTTACAATTTACCAAATCATAATTTTTTACTTTTAAGCTGGTTTGGTCTATGCAATCTCTTCAAAATAATTGTCTAAAATTTCTCAAGAAAAATTTAAATAAAATATCAATAAACAAGCTGTTCACACACATTACATTACATGCATTACTTGATTAGAAATATATTAGAAAAAGAAACTTGTAGTGGATTACATAGACTAAACCAAAAAGTTTTCAGACTTGTTTTTGGGATTTCTTGAGTCATTGTTTAGGCGTTATTGATGTGTGTACGAGTGTTGTTATGTTAAAAATAAAACATGTCTGAATAACCTTTATAAGACGATCTCTGCAACTAATGTAAAGGTACAACAGGCTATATCTATATCAATGTGGGAACTGTGATTACAAAATGTTAATTGTTAAATGTTCCAGTCAAGGACAAAACTCTGATAAATGGAACACTAATGTTAGTTAAAGTGCATTTATTGAATGATTCTTGGTGCTTTGAAATCTGTGGGACTGCCTGAAACGAGTCTGAAACTCATAGATTTAAGTCTAACGATAAACGTTTATTAAAACTGAACGAGCATTCGCATTTTGATACTTCCTCGTAATATAGGGTATTATTTCGATAGGAAATCGTAGATTTGTTATTAGTGATATATTTATATGCATTTTTCGGAATTTCAACATTGCGAATGTTCTTCAATTTATATGTATTTTTGTAAATTTGTTATATTGTTATACTTAAATTTAGCTGGAATGAGAAACATGGATATAAGGACAGTCTTACTAAATAACTCGAGTGGTCGAATAACTGTCGCAATTGGTTACGTAAATTTACATTCCATTCAGATCCTTCCAACGGTAATTGCACAGTTCACGCCAATCGGGAATGGAACTTAATGAAGACTTTACAATTTTGAACGCTTTAAACCCTGGCCAGAACATAACACAAAATAATATGTTGCCACAATAACATATAAATAATTATAATTGATTGAATTAAACAATCAACTTATGATCAGAACTTGAGTGCAGTGCACACATGCAGCAGCCACTACGCTGTTCCAAGACACTAAATGCAAAACAAAGTACAGTGTAACCCGGATAAGTGGGGTTTCAAGGGCTGGGAAGCTTTTCCACTTACCCTGTTTCACAAATGGTTGGGTTTAAAATGACAGTCGTCTTACCCAGATAAGACAGGTCAAAATGTACCGTTTTTCATTCATAGAAATGTTCGCGACCTGTCCAGACTGTTATTCAAATGTCTTACTTATACAGGCTATTGAACTAGAAAGTCCCAATTATAGAGGTAGAAATCTCATTTAAAAAGGCTTAATTATTCCCAGCAACAGAGATATTTCAATGCAAAAGAGCCGGCCATCCAGGGCCCACTTAACCAGGTAACACTGTATATGCCTCTGACTTCGTAACGTCGCCACAAAGTGGCAGGGGCGGGCGACCGTCGCGTCGTCGTCCGCTCTGCAGCTCGAGCGTTCCACTTGCATGAGGACGCTCACATTGCAAAGTATTCGCAAGCTGTCGCCCAGAGCGATATGCACTTTATATTATACATTTAAACATTTCTATAATTATTGCTTGCTTATTAAATAGACACCATGTTAGCGTTTAGAATTTTAACTTCAATGTATTTTGATTTGTTTAAGAATTATGGTATAACAATGGTAAAAGCATGCGAAAAATAATAATCTTATAATATGGGAGATAATGTTTTCAGGTTATAATGTTAAATGTCACTGAAGGGTTAATTTTTTAAATGTTACCAAAACCTAATAAATTGGATTGTTAAGATACCTTCGTCTCTATTTTCATGCTATACATTATCACATACTTTTAAAAACTAGTTGAAAAGAAGAAGTAGATTTTATTTATCTCTTTTAAATCCATTATTCACTATAGTTTTAGATTATTCTCAACAATATGATAACTTTTACTATCTACATTTGTTTGCTGACAATGGTCATGATTATCAACATATAATAATCAAAATATATTAGAATACTTGTCATGTTAAACATACATTTTTCGTAATTGAAGTAGCAAACGTGGAACTGTGGCTTTTTGAAAACACTTATAACTTAAGAACCTACGTACGTAAACCCGCAATGTGAAATTTTAAAATTGTTCCTTTAGTTCGTGAACACAAAAAAAAATTGGATGAAATTTAAATTGTAAAGAGTTGTATTTGTCTTCAAATAAAACGTTCCATTACTATGCCAAGATATTTTATTTCATTCCTTTAATTGTAACCTTTTATGTACCTCAGTGACAGTTGTTGCTTCTAAATTAGCTATATGATCGATTACTACCTGAGCAGCATCTTTAATATCGTTGTATTGATGAAGCAGCTTCACTTGGACATATTTTTTCTCACTGAGCATTTGATCAAGGGCTGTTTCCGCCTCAATCAGTTTGTTGTAATTTTCTTTCAAGCTTCTGGACATTGCTCAAGTAATTGGTCCTGTTGAATAATAATTATTGTTCTTGTCAAATAAAATAAGAATTTAGTTTTTGAGTTACAATAATAAGAGGAATAATTTTCAAAGGAGTTACAAGAACAACAAAACAACTAACAAAACATTTGAAACACACACATTTGAAAACATTTTAATTTCAAGAACAACTGTTGCTAGTTGCAATTGAATTTGAGTTTGTTCTTCCAAAATAATTGAGATTCTGAATTTAGGTTCAATTAGTTACAACTCGCAAGAGTTTAATTGAGACTTCGCTCGGATGACGAAAGCACGTGGTACTAAAGCGTCATGGCGAGAGCGCTAACAGTGCGGGGACGGGACCCCCGCTCGGGTCTCAAGTTAACTCTAATGGGTTGTAACGTTGACTGCTACAACCTTCAGGTCCATATTCCTAGTTCTAAAGCCGCATAGGAATTCATTGGAAATAATTGGCCTCAACATCAAAATGTTGCTTTCTTTTGATTATCATGAACACTTCTTTGCCAGCAATACTGCAATATTCCACTTGGCCCGCAAAACATAAATAGGTTGCTGAAACAAAAGTAGCGCAACATTGGTGCGGGAATATGATCGTATGTTGCTGGAAATATGTTTTACAAGTCTGCAACAAAATCATATTGCTGAAAGAGTTGCACCTTTCTTTTTTATACCATGTACGAGCCCGAGGCCTCGTAACCTAAAGCGCGTCTATCTGGCCCCCACAAAGCACGGAGACGCCTCGGCAGCCGCGCCAAAGGCGGCATTGTTAACATTTTCCATACAAATAAGTGTGTCGCCGTTCAGTCGCAGTACTGCACATACGAATCTTATTAGTACTGCTGTCTATAATGCTGCCCGCTGGCGCAGTGATTCCGAGCTCTGTGTCTGGCCCCATTAGTTTATCTATATATGGTTTCACGATTAAAAAAACGTTAGATCCTATTTAAGAATTTAAATACCTACGGAACTATTTTCACTTCCGCCAGGGGTCTAAATAAAATAAAAGGTTTTGGAAAGGGTAGTAGGTAAAAAAAAAGTACGTACATAAGAAAATAAATTTTATTCAAGTTCATCAATGTCAACTGGTTCACTGACACCCATAGCACAAGCTAGCATACTATTTATATGTCTGCCTTCTTCAGCTTTAAACACATATCCACTGGATTTATCAACTAATTTTCTAACATTTAGTAAACTCTCTGCTTTACATAGATCAACTAATTGAAAAGTAACTAAACTATAATCTTCAATTATAGAGACAAAAGCACTGTTTAATTTCTTATATTTACTGGTAAATGCATCAGTGTCTAGACTGTCCAGCAAATAATTCAAATCAAGCACTTCAGTATAGAAATCTATTCCAAACTGCAATTTATCCATATGTTTTTTTAATAAATCGGCTTTTGTTAATAAATTGATATGGGGTAATCCAATTTTTAACATAGCATTAAGTGATAACATTAGGGCTGCAATAAATTTTCCAGCATCAGAACAATGGTGTGAATCCACCAAATGTACAACACATAGTTGTATGTTCCCTTTATTGGCAAGTACAGAAAATATGTTGCTCAAACTTTTATGATGACAATACAGTTCTACCTGTCCCGGCAAATCAAATATAAAGTTTGTGTAGTTGTCACCTTGGATTTGATTCAGCAGCCAATCTATGTTTTTTTCTAAAAACTCCATACAGTACAGCAGGGCTCCATTAGGTCCAAGATTGTGTTGATCCATTACTTCCTCAAGAGCAATTAATTGTCTGATGTCAATATCTGGTTTGTAAGACATTAGATCATTAGCTGGATCTAAATTAACTACTACAACATTTCTTCCCAATTTCCGCAACAGTTCTGACATTTTGCAACAGTATGTTGTTTTTCCTGCACCTGGAGGTCCCAGAACCAGTTGACCATAATATTTTTGTACAGACTTAAATCTTTTTGCACTTATTGCAGCCATCTTAAGATTCTGTTGCTTTACTCCTTATATCTAATATTATATCCTTACAGGCTTTGACAGTTTCAATGTCATACGATTTAAGGTTTATAAAAATGCAAAGTGGCTTTGTAATTTTAATTGCTTCTGCCAAGTATCTCGCTGCAACTTGCTGCTCTTCTCCTGTAGCACCAAAAATAACTTTTGTTGTATAAATGTCATTAGTACCTAAAGGACTATGAACTTGATCTTTATGTATCATTAACATGCTTCCAATCTTCTGATACTGAGATACAATAAGCATTATTTTATCAGAATACTCTGCATAGACTATTTCTGTAGGAACATCATCAATATCTGCAGCTATGGATTTGAACAGCTGCTGTTCACTTTCATTTGGTATTTGTTTAATAGTTAAACTTTTCATAATATCTAGAAGTTCCATATTCACAGATATCTAAAATAGAAAAGTAAATTGAATCTGCTATTTTATGTACTTATGTGCAATACTAAAATAAGTGATTAGTTTCAAGGTTTTTAGAATAGGATGCTGTTATGTATTTTTTTATTACAATCTAAATGAACATGGCCTATTTCATTATTATTATAATCCTGCAAAAATGAAGTGAAACAATATTAAGCATGGTTCTTAACACGCTCAGTGCCATGTGCATCTTTTGTGTATCCTTTTTGATACACAAGCACCATTCCAGTCTAAGCGCCGTGTATCGCTAACGCGCATACTTCCCATACATTTTGTATACAAAAAATGTTGCCCTGGCCTAGGGAATTTTCCTGGTGTAGTGGTATTGGCATATGGGGCTTGGCGCTGAGCGTGTTAATATTTATTAATAATAATTTCCGTGGACATTTCACACAGCGCCATCTAGTCCCAAGCTAAGCAACCTAATGCTTGTGTTATGATTTTTTTTTTGTTAATACATACATATTATAGATAGAAAAACACCCAGACTCGGAACAAATACATGTAGGTCATACAAATATTTGTTCCGTGCGGGAATCGAACCCGCGACACGCAGCGCAGCAGTCAATCGCTTAACCACTGCGCCAACCGTGCCGTCGAACATTGAACACAATGATTGTATTTTCTAGCATTCATTACAAGTTTTGTATGATAAGTCCAAGTCACAAAGAAACTGGCAAGGTGTGTGACATGTATAGGAAATATTATGAAATTCTGAACATCCTGGGTGTTTGAGCCCAACCTATTAGCGGTCAGTGGGTCATCTTAGGGGCGGAGTTTTAGGAGTTGGAGTATACGCTTAGGGGCACTATGAGCAGCAAAGAAAAAAAAAAAAAAAATAAATAAAAAAAAAAAATTTGGTACTTAGTAAATTTTTAGTTTTTTTTTCAGCGCAGCAGTCAATCGCTTAACCACTGCGCCAACCGTGCCGTCGAACATTGAACACAATGATTGTATTTTCTAGCATTCATTACAAGTTTTGTATGATAAGTCCAAGTCACAAAGAAACTGGCAAGGTGTGTGACATGTATAGGAAATATTATGAAATTCTGAACATCCTGGGTGTTTGAGCCCAACCTATTAGCGGTCAGTGGGTCATCTTAGGGGCGGAGTTTTAGGAGTTGGAGTATACGCTTAGGGGCACTATGAGCAGCAAAGAAAATAAAAAAAAAAAAAAAATAAAAAAAAAAAAATTGGTACTTAGTAAATTTTTAGTTTTTTTTTATTCTGAAATTTGAAATTTTTATTGCACTTTCGGGTTAACCTTGACCACAGAAACCATTTAGGATCTGAAAAGCATGTCCATACGATGCACCGTTTCCGAGTTAGGAGCTTTCTAATTTTTTTATTTTTTTACTATATTTCCAAGTTGCTCTAGTCAAAAACCATGACATTATGTAAAAAAAACCCGCGACAAATCGTTTTCTAAAATCTCCGAAAATTTGACTGTCCTCTGCCCCTAAGGGTACGCAAGGTGAAAGATCGACCGACACTTAGAATTTTTTTTAAATATTTCTTTTTCTCGATAATTCGCTGTGTTTTTGTACATAATGTCATGGTCTTCGACTAGAGCAACCATTTATTTCCAGAAAAGATTTTCATCCGAGCAACCATTTTGGAAATATAGTGTTTTGTAAAAAAATAAAAAAATTAGAAAGCTTCTAACTCGGAAACGGTGCGTCATATGGCCATGCTTCTCAGATCCTAAATGGTTTCTATGGTCAAGGTCAACCCGATCCTGAAACAAAATTGGGAAATTCCTCGCGCCATAGCGCCCGGCTACACTCCAACCCTATTAGCTCTATAATCAATGATAATTTGAAAAACATTAGTCTACAACGTAATAAATGATCAATAATAGTTTGGTAATACATGATTCATCACATTTACCAAATATGGAAAAAAAAACAATTTTTTTTCCATTCCTTAGTAAAACTATTAATAAAAAATAAATACCTCCAACAGTTTGAAATACCTACTGTATACGGTATAATTAGGAGTCCTTTAGTACTTACCTACCTAGCTACGTTAAGTAGATAGATAAGACTCCTAGAGCGCTGAATAAAGTAGGAAACAGATTATTTACCCAGACAACTGAAGTAATTTGAATACCAGTATATCACCATAAGCAACTTCACAAAAACAATAATGCCATAATTAAGAAAACATGAAAGTTATCTTTTATTTCGTACGGTTTTGAAATCGGTAAGAATATTTGTTTGCAAATTTACGTACCTTTCAAGTACTTCTACTATGTAGATTTTACTTTCTGATCGTGTTTATAACTTGCTGGTAACAAACAAATGTTAATTAATAAATGACGCCTGCAGATTATCTACAAAATGTGCAACAAAAGTTTTGCAGGTTGACAGTGACACCTGTGACAGTGTTACCAGATACACGGTAATTCTAACACTAGAAGCACGGTATTTTTCACTACCGTGTTATTTTCTACGGTATTTTAAATTTTAAATTACCGTGTAAATTTAATAAATAATTATAAAAAAAAACTAGCTCAATTTTATAAAATAATACGTGAAACGAAACGTAATTATAGCATTCTGTCGCTACACTATTTGTTCTTGTCATGGCAGGGGAAGAACGAGAACCCCCATTGGGGACTCCCCGTCCCCGAACGTAGTACGATTATGTAATATGACTAAATTAAAAAGGTTTTACGGTAGCCGTTAAGTCCACTTGTTTCGTCTTTATTGCAAAAAGAAAAGAAAAGCGTTTATTCGTGGTGACCGCCTAAATTTCCCAAACAGATTTTACTTCTGCCAAACTGCAGAGCAGTTTGTTGGCAGATGTAGCTCCCATATACAATTTGGTCCAAATTGGTCGTAAATGATGAATGATCCTTTCTTTTTTACTTGGTGTATGATACTCATGATAATGAAAATGACTGCAAGTATAAATGAGCAAGAAGTGATAATTTTAGACTAAGTCAGTAAATCTGTTATAGAATTGTTAAATTCAAATGGATGTTTGTTACTCTTTCACGCTAAAACTACTGAACGAATTTGGATGAAAGGCACACAGATAGTTTATAACCAGGATTAACACATAGTATTCTATGTGTTAATAATATTGGGATACAACTATCCCAATATTCTCACGGGATCGAAACTTATGCGGGTGAAACCGCGGGGCACAGCTAGTTAAACATAATTAAAACAAGGCTTTTTAGATTTCTAGGTTTTTAGGTTTCAAGACCCTATTACTAAGGTTCCGCTGTCAGTCCGTCCGTCCGTCTATCTGTCACAGGGCTGTAGCTATTGAACCCTAAAAGGCAGGCAATTTAAATTTTCATAGAGTGTGTACTACTATGTATGACCGCTATAACAACAAAACATAAAAATGAAATTAAGTTTAAATGAAAGTGTGTCTCCAAACAAGAAACGTGTTTTTTGTAAATATGTCGTGTTAAATATTGTGCGGTGGTACGGAACCCGTCATGTGCGAGTTCTGTTGTAAGGCTCTGGCCAAACTGAAGGGAATCCTGCGCGGGGAAAAAGACAAAAAGCAGAACAAAATTCCCTCACACCGAATGTGTCAACTAACTTGTATGGAGGTGACCAAATTTTCGCAAATAGTCTCGTGACTTTCAAATCAATAAACGCGCGCAGTCGCATCCCGCGTCGATTGTGTCTTAATGTGGCTATAGCTTTTGGATTTTATAATTACCTAAATATAGATAAAACCATTTTATATCTATGACCAAGACAAGGTAAAAGTCAACACCTTTGAAGTTTTTATGTAAAATTACCGTGACCTATTTTATTTCGACGAATTAAAGGCGCTGTAAAAGTCTTCCTTTTGCATGCGATTGACCCACGTTGACTGTACTGGACCAATTAATGTAATAATTGATTAGTATATAGTACATACTAATTCCATAAATTCGATACAGTCTGGCAGCCCTGAACTTTACGGTGGCCATTTTTATTCTCTCATAGTCTGGTAACATTATCTAGGCTGCCTGACAGTTTTGTTTTCTCTTGGCTTGTCAAATTGTGACAAGATGGTACTGTTTAATTTTTGTATTTTCTATCTAAATTAATCTTGTAAATTAGAAAACATTTCAGTCTATATTTGAAATAATAACTTGTGTATTACCGATGTAGAATTAAAATTACGCATATTAGTGATTTTCTGATGGGTTTTCAATCATAACCTGTAAATGTTGATTTCAGACGAAGGGTACTTCGAGCTTTGGTAAGCGTCGTAACAAGACACACACCTTGTGTAGAAGGTGTGGCAGATCATCGTACCACATCCAAAAATCCAAATGTGCACAGTGCGGATACCCCGCAGCTAAGCTGCGTTCCTGTAAGTATACATACCGGCCTTACTCAGTTCTGGTGTTTTTTTTGGCGATAGGTTATTACATCGTTGAAATAGATTCTGTAACTTATACTCGTGGTAATAACCTCAGATTCTGTTTTCATTGATTTTTGTCATTGTGAACATTGTTATTGTCCACACGTTGTATGCCTGCTGCCTCTGTGGCTCTTAACTGACAGTAATTACAACTGCAACCGAAACTTATGATTTCTCTAGTAATATCCAATATGTTCATACATATATTTTGTAGAGCTAGGGTCTCTTAATTGTTGAACTCCTATAATGGGTCTCCTTGTTGAACCCCTTTGTCACTATGACCTGCATAGAACTTTTCTCTTAAAGCATTGCAGCACTTCTGAAGTCCTAACTAAAAGTAAACAAGTTAATTAAACTGTACACTGGACTCATTCTGTGAAATCAGTTACTTGTTCTGTTAATAATATAAGTAATCATTCTGTACGGACACATGCAAACTTGAATGACTAACTGAAACATGAAATGCAATAGAATCTCATGTTGTTGTGATACCGTTAATATTATATTATTGTGCATAAATTATGTTTTGTTTGTTGTCAACCTAGTCTCAGTTATTTGGTATAGTAGGTTATTCTTCTTAAGTACAGATCTGCCACAAATTCTCTTCTAACATTTGTATTTGGGCAGAGAATCCTACTCCGATTGAAGAGATATTCCAGTATGTAAAATGTTTCTTGGTATAATGTAGGTACGCTAACTTTAAATTTGATTTTGATATAAATGTCTCATTAAGATTTGTTTAATTCTTTCATTTTATTCCAAATTCTGTTAATAGTCCTCTTAGACTGCCTGTCTACTAGTGTGGAGAAGTGCAGAGTGAGACCAAGTAAAGTAACAGCTACTGAACTAAAGTGCACTGCTCCCTTATTCTTCCCTACACTCCTAGGACAGGCAGCCTTAACTAGGTTTCAGAGAGCCAATTCAATGAATCTGTTGTCAAAGATTTGGTTTCAAATTATCAGGGAAAAATTGCCTAAAAAAAGTTCTAAAATGAATACTTATCACAAAATTGTAATTTTTACAGACCACTGGTCAGTGAAGGCTAAGCGCAGGAAGACCACAGGAACTGGCCGCATGCGTCACCTGAAGATTGTGAGGAGGCGTTTCCGCAATGGCTTCAAGGAGGGCAAACCCACACCCAAGAAAGCTGTAGCCTCGTCGTAAACTTAGTGCTAAACTAATAAAAAAAAAACATCCATTTCCATCTTTCATTTATTAACACTAGGTATTCAACTTTCAAGTCACCTCAATAGCTGCCGATCGATTCTATAAAAATCTCACTGGAAAATTAGGTGAAGAGTGTGCTGTCAATAGTGTCAATCCCTAGCATTAGTTGGAATGACAGCTCACTTCACCTAAGTTTTCACGGTGAGATGGTTACAGAATCGCACTGTACACACAAGACTAAGCACCACGGAAAAGGCTGTAGCCAGTAATTCAATGGGGGTCGAGCTCTGAACAGAGACAGAGTGGCAACTTTAAAACAAGCCATGCGGGAGCACCGCATGGCTTGTTTTAAAATAAAGTTTTAATAAAATGGGTTTTTGTATCAGCAAGTATGACAAAATTCTAAACAAACAACCCCTTTAAGGGATGACTTCAAAAAGCTTTCTGAAGGGCTTGGCCCTGATTCCCTTGTTCACAAACTAAACTAAATTTAAGTTCTGTGCATCTTTTTCTTTCTATTTCATATGAAAAGGACAGAAGATAAAATAATAGTTTAGTCCTGTCAAACTAAGACACTCCATAGACAGATTAGACGTGAATAACAACATGGCTACCTACTAAAAATACGTCAATTTACGTCAGGCGCTGACTAGTTTGACAGGACTAAACTAATATTTATCTTATGTCCTTTTCTAAATTAAATAGAAAGAAAAAGATGCATTGAACTTAAATTTAGTTTAGTTTATGAACAAGGGAATCGGCGCCACTTTCGTTTTATGTAGATTTATATCTAAAACCAGCGGGTAAGGCGCGTTTATGCGGTGATCGTCAGTGAGCGGAGATACATTCGGCGGCAGTAAAAGTGGCCCAAATTTGTAAAGAAACAACCTATTTTATGGGATGAACCTCTTAGGGCTGATTTTTCCATCGCCAGATAGTGTGTGTGTGTGTGTATGTGTGTATGTCTGTCTGTGGCATCGTAGCTCCCGAACGGATGAACCGATTTTAATTTTGTTTTTTTTTGTTTGAAAGGTGAATTTGTCGGGAGTGTTCTTAGCTATGTTTGATGAAAGTCGGTCCAAGATGGCCGCCGCTACAAAATGGCGGATTACATATTTTTTCACAACTCCCTCAATATGGGTATCAAATGAAAGGGCTTGACTAGTAGAATACTATACACTATGATACATTTCAAATCCAAGATGGCCGCCACCACAAAATGGCGAATTACATTTTTTTTTTCACAACTCCTTCAATATGGGTATCAAATGAAAGGGCTTGACTAGTAGAATACTATACACTATGACAAATTTCAAATCCAAGATGGCCACCACCACAAAATGGCGAATTACAAAAAACCTGATTAAATACCAAATTACCTGAATCTTAAAACGCAAGAAAATAAAAGAAAAGAAATAATAAGGAGTCCCTACAAAAAGCATGAAATAAAAATTAAATTAAAAATTTAAAAAACCCCCGACTACGTGAAACCCTATAAAAAGAAAAAAATAACCTTGAAATTATGACCCTACGTAAGCACGTATCAAATTTTTTGATTAAATATTGTCCTGTGGGGGGACCGCTACTATTTTAAACTTTAACAGAACGTTAGGCTAATAATTAGAGCGGTCCCCCGACAGGACAACATTTAATCAAAAAATTTCATACGTACTTACCATAGATATCGTAAGTACGTATGAAATTTTTTGATTAAATGTTGTAAGTTTAAAATAGTAGCGGTCCCCCGACAGGACAATATTTAATCAAAAAATTTCATACGTGCTTACGTAGGGTCATAATTTCAAGGTTATTTTTTTCTTTTTATAGGGTTTCACGTAGTCGGGGGTTTTTTAAATTTTTAATTTAATTGTATGAAACAACTAACTGTAAAAATTTCAAAATTATTCGTCTGATAAAATTATCTGGCGTTGGAAAAATCCGCCCTAAAATACATAATAATTATTAGGGGTTAAAGTATGAAATTGCCGATTTGTACTGAAAAATTGAAATAGATATGTTTTTTTTTTTAATTTAACATATTTATTTAATCAAAATAATTACTTACCATTATTATCTATACATTGCTGCCATCTAATAGGAAGGTCATTTATGCCTTTGCGATAGAACTCTCGTGATCTAGGTTCGACAAACTGTGTGAAAGCATTTTGTACTGCCTCCTGAGAAGAAAACTTTTTATCACGTAGAAAATTTCCCAATAACGAAAAAAATGGTAGTCCGTTGGAGCAAGGTCTGGCGAATACGGAGGGTGACGAATGGTTTTTAATTGCAGTTCTTGTAGAGTTAAAACGGTTTCTCGTGCTGCATGAGGTCTCACGTTATCATGGAGCAATAATGGTGAAGATCGATTCATGAGTCGGGGCTGTTTCACTGCTAGTTTTGCTATCATTGTTCGGAGTTCGGCACAGTAGACATCTGCAGTTATTGCTTGACCAGATCGAAGAAAGCTATAGTGAATAACACCATGCTGAGACCACCAAACATTTACCATTACCTTTTTATTGGTAAGCTTTGCTTTAGGACACTGTTGCGGCGTTTCACTTGGGGTCAGCCATTGCATTTTTCGCTTACGGTTATCGTAAAGAATCCACTTTTCATCACATGTCACAATTCGATCCAATATTCCTTCATTTCTGTATCGATTCAACAAGGCAACACGAGTCTCTTTCTGCAGATCAGTCAAATTATGAGGCACAGATTTCTCATATTTTTTTATTTTATTGATTTGACGAAAATGAGTCAATATTGTTGATAAGGTAACGTTAAACCATGCCGCTAATTCCTGGGTAGTTTGGCTCGGATCGGCTTCCACCATCACCTGTGTGGGCGGTCTTCCACGTGGTTCGTTCTTCAAACCAAAGTTTCCATCACGAAAGCGTTAAAACCAAAATCGCACGGTGCGTTCATTAGCAGTCCCCTCTCCAAACGCAACATTGATATTGCGAGCTGTTTCTGCCGCGTTAGTTCTGCGTTGGAACTCGTAAGTATTAAAAAATAACTCGAATTTTCGAAGTATCCATCTTTCTTGTCTAAGCTGAATAAAAAAAAAAACAACTGAAAGTCGATAATCGAATGTTGCACATTTTTAAAAGAAGAACTTCATAGGTACCATGTGAAAAAAGTTTTACTCAAAAATTTCAAACCATGAAGGTTCTATGTCAATTCGAAGTACTTACGTACCTATTACAATAAAACGGCAATGTCATACTTTAACCCCTATTATATATGAATAATTTCACATTCGGGTTGAATTTTAAAATCATTTTGTTAAAATGTATGAACGTAAACGAAGCAAGAGTACACCTATGTAAGGATCGTAGCAGGTGGCCTGTAGTTTCCGTTTCTGCTACTCCCATGGGAAGACTATGGCATAATTTCTAACCAACAACAAACTCGCGTCAGTTGATGTTGGGTTTAACTGCAAGATGTTTTAATTTTTTTGATTGCTTGTATAACATCAGCCGAACGGTTGGATCGATCAGGTTAAGCTACGCTTGTCGCGGTTGGTCCGTGGATGGATGACCATCTTTACATACCAAGACCCCTCCGTGCTTCGGAAAGCGCGTGGTCCTGCATCCGTAGATCTTTGACAGTCGTTACGGGTCGTCAGAAGCCCGAAAATCCGACGACCAGTCTTACCAAGGGGTGTCGGGGGGGGGGGGGGGGCTTATGTTCTGTAATTTGCATGGTGTGGTCTATTCTATTCTATTGTATGTACTAGCTGCATCCGATCATATTGGAAGCCGACCTCAACATAAGTAGTTGAGAAAAGGCTAGGAGGCAGATGATTATTATTACGTAGCACGTGAGAGCGATGAATTTAAGGTTTCAGTACCTAGTTTAAGTGGTACCTATCCCACTTAAAATTAAAACTACTGAAATCACGTGAAGTCTAGTGTGAAACTTTTATTCCTGTTGTTTCATCATTGACAACTTTCCAAACCATCTTTATTTTACTATAGGGTGATTTGATCGTGTTGTTTGCTTGCCAACTGTCTGTCGGTCTGTAAAATCCTTTTCAGGAAGGCGTAGAGGTGTTTGTATAGAAGTTCTATATTTTTGCCGATTGTGAAATCCCATCGGCACTTCGGCAGGGACGTAGCTGCCACCGTATCAGCCATATCAAAGATACGGCCCCGAAATAAAATTCGTGAAATGATATCCACAACCTCAAATTGTTATTGTTAAATCAATCTACCTTATGAAAATATGAAAAATAACGTAAGTAAAAAGGTATCAAGCTACAGGCGCGGTCTAATTCTCAAGCTCTTGCATTCATTTACCTAGTAAAATCATACAAAATTCTAACCTATCCAAGTTAGGATACTCTAACTTTCATGCTCGCTCTTGTATTGCTACACCTATCCAAATCACGATTCTCCAGTTTTTCAGCTCTCTTCGCTCACTTTTGCATTCCTTTCACCATTTTTGAGATAGGTATATGCGAAAAACCCAAAAAGTGGGAACTTTGAGCACCCACTCCGGCTCACCTCCTAGACGTCAGGACTTTTAGTACTTATGTTGACTCCCTAAGCACCCTGAACAAGTTTTTGAAGGAATCGCTTAGGTTAGGTGCTCAGGCACTCTACACTCTTCTGGGCCATTCGTTGACTGAACTAATACTCTTTTACTAATCGGGGAATAAGACCCAAAATTTTTTTGATCGGACCTCGACTTGTAGATTAGGTATATTGACCGAAGAAGGAAGAGGAAGGTTGGAGTGTGAATAAATACCTATCTACTGAGATGATGGCTGATAAGATTGTTAAAAGAAGACATGCTTTGCCGACTCCCCAAATACATTGGGATAAGGGTAGTTATATTATTATACTAGCTTCTGCCCGCGGCTTCGCCCGCGTGGATGTCGGAAATTATCCCACGGGAACGTGCTAACAGGATAAAATGTATGTGCCCCAGGATGCTATCTATCTCGCGGGCCCTTTGTGGCTAATTACAATAGAAAACCAATTGTGTCTCATTAATGGTGATTAAGAGGGTACCTATATGATATCTTTACCTAAGTACCTACCTAATTAAAAAAATAAATAAACTCAATAACAGAAAATAAAATACCTACCTACCTAAATAAACCTATTTATGACCTATTTATAACTAATCTAAACTCAATCATCATCTGCCTAGCCTTTTCCCAGCTATGTTGGGGTCGGCTTCCAGTCTAACCGGATGCAGCTGAATACCAGTATTTTACATGGAGCGACTGCCTATCTGACCTCCACAACCCAGTTACTGGGTAATACGATACCCTTGGTACGACTGGTTGTCAGACTTTTGGGCTTCTGACTACCCGTAACGACTGTCAAAGATCCACGAATGACAGCCGGGACCAAAGAGATTTAAGATAAGTAAATAATTTAATGTCTTTGGCCGGGACCAACGGCTTAACGTGCTTTCCGAGGCACGGAGGTGTCTCGGTATGTAAAGATGGTCACCCATCCACAGACCGACCGCGGCAAGCGTAGCTTAACCTGACCGATCGACCTGTGCGGCTGTTATTATTTAGCCACGGGCCCCTCAATCTAAACTCAATAAATAAGCAAAATCTCTAAAAACTAATATCTATACGAATGACTAATCCTATATAACAGTATTATAAAATAACCTACGGTCACTACGTACACTATCAAATATACTACCTATACCATAGTAAAAGCAAACAAGTACGCCAACTCAAGCCCCGAGCGAGCGATAATAGCCTAAACTCGTAGGGCTGTCACTTATACTTTATTCAATCGTCAAAAATGCATAGTCAATCTCTATACAAAACAATGTTCCCCTGTAGGGTAAGCATCAGGGACCTTTAATACAAAGTTTTTTTAAATTATTTTTTCTACACACGGCTACACATCAAGCTATGCAAAACCAGTAGTATTAGCTGACCGTTCATTGTGAGAAAATATCATGCAAAGTGAGGCCAAGACAAACTGGTTTTGTATAGCTTGACGTGTAGCCGTGTGTAAGTACATAGACCAGAGCCGACTACATTTTTTTCATTGCCTACGTCATGTTATCTGTTTAGTTATTTGAAAAATTACGATCGAAATATATGACTAATAAAAACGTGGTTTTACTGAATCATGTATTTATTCAAATAAAATTAAATGATTATGAAGGAGGTAGGTAGGTACATGTACAAATTATTTATTACGAGCAGCAGGGCAGCGGCGAAGCGTGCGCGGGCGCGGGCGATATTACCGGCGTCACAGCCAGGACTGGCGCACCTTTAGCAGCGATAAATTTTGTCAGTGTGTGCGTGCGACGACGCATACGTACGAGCGCGCTCACATACAAACCGCGCGCGGTGCGAATGTATGAAGATGTCGTACTTGTTTGCTTTTACTATGCCTATACTTTAAAATTGAAATCTATACCTACGACTTATATAAAAATAAACCTAAATAATTTCTAAAAAGTAAAACTAATAAAAATGAACTCCACTGCGGGTGACCTAACCTACGACAAACTTATTATTTGCGGTTGATACAGTAATCGGGTCTAGGGATCGAACCGCAAAATTAAGTTTGTTTTTTATTGTATATACTTTTCCGGGATAAAAAGTACCCAGTGTGGTGCCCAGGATATTAAAGAATAATTATACCAAGTTTCATCGTAATCGAACCGGTAGTTTTTGCGTGATGCCTGAACAAACAGACAGACAGACAGACAGACCGACAGACAGAAAAAAATTTTTTTAATCACATTTTTGGGTTCGGTGTCGGTCTAGTAACACCCCCTGCCATTTATTTTTTTGATATTTTCAATGTACAGAATTTTCACTTCTACAGATTTATTATAAGTATAGATAGATATAGATTATACTCGCTGCCAAATCTATAGGTATAACTTGATGGTTTACTTCGACTTGCTTCTGAAACTTTTTATTATTGCTATTACTTACTGCATCTGGAAATTGATAATTAGCAAAATTCAATACGTAGAATATAGTCGAGTGCATATTTGCGTTCGATGCAATTAAGCGTTAGTCATTTAAATATATTTATTAGGCTCTAAAAGTGACATTGGGACACAATATTTGACACTCAGAAACAAACCGGATTCTTCAACCCATTTTCACCCATTGTTGGCTATAGGAAGCCTGCTTATTAGATTATTTAATAGGTAGTACTAGGTAGCTACCTACCTGCTTACCCTAGATGACAACTAAGTTCTAGCTACCAATCTAAGTATATACTTATTGCAAGTAGGTACGTTATTAGTATTACGTACCTAATTATACTGTTATTGAATGTAGAAATGAAATGTTGTGCGTGCTGCTTGGATTCCCAGTCAGGCACAGGCCTAAGTTGATAAAGACACTGCTTTTGTAATAGAATCATCTGATGACGTAGAGGCGCCAACGGTACGGGGGAGGCGCGGGCGCGCACCGTGTTGTCGTAGCCGTCATAGCATTGAGCAGGCAGGCACGGCAACCGGTCGAGCAGTCAGTCCAGGGTCTGTCAACTTTGTTCTACGAACTGTATGTAGGTGGGCTTGAAAACAAGAGAGAGACAACGACATCAGAGTAAAAGAGATGAATATGTAATGTGGCCACCAAAAATACAATCTCGTATACTTCATAATAAGGAGCTTATTAATTGATTTTTAAAGTAAAGTACCCTTGAAAATACCTTTAGCTATTATTCTGATGCCAAACAAATATATTTTATTGAGAAATATTAGATATATAATTGAATATTACATAATAAAAAAAAATATATGGGGGATAATGTGTGGCAACACAAACGTCCACACGTCATATTGATTATGACATTATTGACGTCACAAGAAAAATGTCTGCCGCCGCTTGCGCACCATTTTATCTTGTACTAATGTTTATTTGTAGTATATAAACTAGTTCCATTTAATTCTTCATACATTGATAACGTTGGGTCGAGCTTGCTAGCCTCCGTTGCTGTTTTGGTGAAATTAAGTGTGTATTTGTGAGATAAAGACTCGGTGTTGAGACAGTGACTTGTTTGATTTTGTGTCTAATTTTGCGATGAGTTCGCAAAAAGAAAACACAAGAATCTGCTGCATGTGTGGATCTTCACCTTCTAAAGATCCCAGCATCACTTTGCATCGGTTTCCAAAGCCTGGCTCTAAAAATGCTCTGCGGTATCTACCTATATATGTACTTTCCATGCTTCGCTAACCACTGAACAGATTTCGATAAAATTTGGCAGAGAGATAGATTGCATCCTGTGGAAAGACAGGATAGTTTTTATCGACATCCTCGCGGGTGAAACCGCGGACAGAAGGTTTGGAATATGATTATAATGGTGTGTAATTTTGATATTTTTTAATTTCCAGTTGTGAATCATGAGCAAAGTATTGCTTCCCAAACGAAGCCTGGTCTTCACCAAAATTCCAGGATGCACTCCATAATAAACATAAGATGCTATGCAGCAAACATTTTAAAAGCACATGCTTTAATGAGAAGAAGTTGTTCACAACAGCTATACCTGGTGTTCAATGCCATAAGGTTAGTACAATTAACACTTGAAAAGTGTATTTAAGAGTAAACTAGTTGCAAGCTCGAACTCGCTGGGGTCATGGCCAAAAAGCACACTGTCTCACCTGGCCTCGTGTCTGACAGAGCTAGTATCAATGATACTAGTCTAACTGTTCAAGTGTGTTGCTAGTGTGTTGTGTTTAAGGCACAGAAACACCGCTCCAAATTGATAGGCACGTAAAAATATTTAGGTAGAGTTTACTTGAGGAAGGACATAGGCTAGCATTTTTATCTAAAAGAAATAGGTGTACCTATACCTAGTACACCTATTTTATTTACCTATACCTAGTATGGGTATGAGTATAATTAGGTATCTTTTTTTTGACATATTCATAATTATATCATCAAGCTTAATTTAATCACACCAATTCTCTTATAGGTTGCTTACTTCATCAATGACTTATTTTAATTAATTTTAAATCAACTTTTTATTTTCAGGATACATCAATTTCTAATCTGCCAGATCAACCTGCCGTATTTGAACCTGTTGCCGGTTCATCCAAAATTTGAACACAAACACCTTGTTTTATTTAAGGACGATGGCGCCATCATCAATATTGTGTATGAAACATAAATTTGAGGTCTGCCTTCAACCAAAATATCTCTAATATCTCTTCCTAATCATTTCTTTAATAATACCTTCATAATAAATAATATGATAGGATAATATAAAACCACATGGATTAAATTATTCTATTAAAATATTATATCATTTGTTTATTAAATTATTTCTGTTTAATGAAATAGATAAAGAAATGATTAGGAAGCGTTATTGTTTTTTGCTTGCCTAGGTTTTAATATTCAAATTGTATGCAATAGGCCCGTCCATACTTGTTATTTTCGCCGAAGATGACAGCAATACCTAAACTGATTAAATTTATGTATTTTAAAATTCATTACATAAACATACTTGTGATTTGTGAACACCTTTGGTACCATATTTTTGGAAATTAATATTTAGCTTATTTAATCAGTCATAATATAATAATGGATCTGTTAAGTAAATTGTAATTATTAACATGCTAAATAAACAAGTCAAGTACTAATCTTGGTTTTATTAGATTGTTGTTCTATAAAGATAAATTTTAGCATTTTATGCGCAAGTACACTGTGTTTCTCGATAATGATTCTGCTTAAATGTCGATTATTGCTGAGCAAAAATTGGCCATCTTGTAGGAAAATATCGAGAAACGCACTGTACTTGTGCATAAAATACAATACAAAGTATCCATAAAATACACTGTAGTTTGAAATTCCCGCCCTAGCTTCTACTCTCTAGTTTTCGTGGGCGGAATATAGATGGCGCTGGTTGGTAAGGAAAAATTTCCTCATAAAATTTGTACGGAGTCGTTATTCTTCCCTTTAGGGTATATATGTTCTGTGAGTCAGTCGTTCGTTTGTCGGCAGAGCGCACTCCGTGTCGCAGCCCGTTCCAAGTGTAGTCTCGACTAAACATCGCATTATCTAACCCAATATCGCTATTGGGTGATAACATTATCATGTGCTATGACGCGACGATATATTTTAAAGTTCTCTCAAGATAAGCGACAGTGTAGTGATTAAAATTATATAGTGCACGGTTAGAGAATGTGTGCGCACTGACGTTCTCGCTAAAGGAAAACTTATTACCGTTACGTAGTGCTCTTTTACTATGTCGTTATTTAAGAAGAAGGCGCCTAAATACACACCTCCTCCAGCGCCAGCGACACCCACCGAGGACCCTCACCAGCAAGCCAACGGAGTGGATAACAACAATGGATCACAGAAGTCACAGTTGGTGTTCCACTGCCAACAGGCTCACGGCAGCCCCCTTGGACTCATCTCTGGATTTTCTAACGTCAAGGAGCTTTATCAAAAGATAGCAGAGTGTTACGACTTTCCACCAGACGAGGTAAGACTAATTGATTTCTAATAAGTAATTAGTTTTTAAAACTTGAATTGGAAGAGCAACATTCCTCATGAACAAGTTTCTGAGTCATTATTGGTTTGATGAATGGAATAGGTGCCTGGAAACATGGTCGGTGACTCGCACACGGAGAGATGCCTATGAACTTAATCATTATCGCAAGGGTGGCCTTGCCAAGCAACGAAACATCGATTTAAGTAGTTTGCTAAAGCATATTTTATTCATAAAACACGATGATTTAAAATTTTAAATGTACACAACACAACATTACAAGTAGATTTTGCCTTCGCGAGCATTCATGGACAGCCGCTAAGTACACTGATAAGAGCACATAATATACCATAAGGAATGCGTCACTGATATTCAAATAAGTACTTAAGCTACGCTTCTTTTTAATGTTTCACAATCAGTAGCACAACATGAAAGTATCTTAAATTAGCTTTCGGTCTTCCTTTCGTCTAATGAATCTTAGATGGACCAATAGCGCAGTGGTGGAGAGATCTAGCAAAGGGTCGCGAGTGTCGCGAATTGCGGGGTTCGATTTCCGCATCTGGGACACTTGCAGTTCTCTGAATGTTCGTGACACAGAGTACACACAATGGTGGCATTGACTGTAGTAATGATTGTGGAATCATTAGTTATTGTAGGTACGTAGTTATACTACTACTACCATAGAAATGTAACTTATATCTGTGACTGCTCCCGAGGAATAAAAATACCGGCCAAGTGCTTGTCGGGCCAGGCACAGTGAAGAGTTCCGTAGTCGGAATGACATATAATGATATTTAAGTACGCATACACAACATTGATTTTATCAACACCAAGAATAAGTTAGTACATATTTTGATTTTTGTAAAAAGTTTTGAAGAAACTGAAAAAGTGTTTGTACGGTTGATAACAAAAACATCCCATGTCTCATAAACGTTACTCACTTATAAACATCATCATTATCTTTTTAATGGGATCCAATGATACCTCAAGTTTGTGTGCTTTGAATATTTTTTTCCATCCTTCGGTTACATTATGGGACGGGCCGCCCCTAATTATATTTTTGTAAAGTATTAAACAAATCCTGTTCGTTAAATTCTTACGCAATCACTCACTAAAGGAAATCAGGTAGCATCACATTAGGGAATCTTTATTGAGAGGGTCTCAACTCTCAACTTTTTAACGCGCCACTTTTTCCTGAATAACATTAGATACCTATTAAAGTTGCCTAATTTAAAAGTTATCGACAAAAATTGAGGTTATACTATATAATTAACCTCCATGCTTATGGTGATTTAAGAGGGTGCACACAGGTCCACTAGCGCCACTCCTTTAAAAAAATATTATCTCGTGACTGAGAAGGAATTATGAAAATCTGTTCAATCAGCGACCTCGGTAAATGTGTCTAGAATTTTCTAATACCTTTTATAAAATTTCATATTGAGACACGAAGCAACAAAATTCGATCTAAAGAAAAGCGGCCACATTCCTATATGTCGTATTTAGTTGCTTCGTGTCTCAATATGAAACTTAATAAAAGGTATTAGAAAATTCTAGACACACTTACCGAGGTCGCTGATTGAGCAGATTTTCATAATTCCTTCTCAGTCACGAGATAATATTTTTTTAAAGGAGTGGCGCTAGTGGACCGTTGTACACGCTCTTAAGATTAGAATTTCAGGTTTCAATATTCAAATGATCAAATCAAAGCACTCAATTTGTAAATGGCATTACATTACTATAATACGTATCCACAGTTACGTTTTCCGATCCATTTGTTTACATTTTCATCAGATACTTTTGATACAGACCATATGTATAGTAAGAAATTACGATGTTACACTAACCCCTCTACCCAGTTAATTTCACGATGATCAATACAATTTAGACGTTAAGAGTGAAAGACAAACAAACAAACACAATTCCACAGTATCTACCTAGTAGTAGGGAACAAAGGATAAGGAAAACAAGCTTGAAGTCATCGTCAATCCTGAGTCATATGATAATATTTCTGTTTATAGCTTCTAGAATCGACATACAATAATGATTGTAACATTAATTTGTAACGAAAACAACTAGAATCGGTTTAACTCGAAGCTGCGGGGTAATTGCGAAACACTAACAGTAGCAATGGCTTTAATTTTGACAGTTCAATAACTTTCATTGCGTTATTTACGGTGTTGAGCAGACAAACTTTTAGAACGTATGATGCAATGGATGAGCAGTGCCCTTCAAAATCATGATCAGATTGTGATTAAAAGTGTGTTAAGTACGCAATTAGGGTGCCGACTTCAGAAATTAGGAATCAATCATGGCAAGGATACGATTACCTACCTAAGTACCTACTCATGAATCATTCCTACGTGGTAGGTACTTCACAGGCTCATCATCGTCATCGCACTCGTATCGATGTCGTAAATGTGATGACGAGGCAAGTTAGGCAATTTTACTCAACAAAAATCATCAGTGGGTTTCACCTTGGCTGAAGTGACATAAAGTTACGTTTCTGAACTGATAGTCAGTCCGGAAATGTCGGACTATCATCAATCCATCACAAAAAGCTGATGCTTTTTGTTAATTCAGGAATGAAGTTATTCGGAAAAGAACCGGATTAATCGACATAGCTTGCAGAGTAAGCAAACTGAAGTGGCAGTGGCAGTAGGCTGGCCATTTTTATCGAAGGACCGATGGCCAGTGGAGCAGACGAGTCCTAGAGTGGAGACCGCGTATCGGCAAGCGTACTGTGGGGCGCCCCCCCGCTAGGTGGACCGACGACCTTAAGAAGGTGGTTGGGACAGATTGGACGCGAAAGGCGGAGAGGACAGCCAGGACAGGGTGTTGTGGCGCAGCCTGAGAGAGGCCTATGTCCAGCAGTGAACTGCGATATACAGCGTTGACTAAATTTAGTAGACAATGGCGCCGATTCCCTTGTTCACAAACTAAACTAAATTTAAGTTCAATGCATCTTTTTCTTTCTATTTAATTTAGAAAAGGACAGAAGATAAATATTAGTTTAGTCCTGTCAAACTAGTCAGCGCCTGACGTAAATTGACGTATTTAGTTTGTGAACAAGGGAATCGGCGCCATTGGCGCTGATTCCCTTGTTCAAAAACTCTAAAGATCATTGCAATAGGTAGGTAGGTACCTCCCTACCTTCCGCCGCCGCCGCTTTTTCGTGGCGCCAATTCCCTTGTTCATAATCTAAACTAAATTTAAGTTCAGTGCATCTTTTTCTTTCTATTTCATTAAGAAAAGGACAGAAGATAAATATTAGTTTAGTCCTGTCAAATTATGATACTCCATAGACAAGTTAGACGTGATTAAAAACATGGCTACTAAAAATACGTCAATTTACGTCAGGTGCGGACTAATTTGACAGGACTAAACTAATACTTATCTTCTGTCCTTTTCTAAATTAAAATAGAAAGAAAAAGATGCACTGAACTTAAATTTAGTTTAGATTGTGAACAAGGGAATCGGCACCAATAAAGATCATTGCAATAAGGTAGATAGGGAGGTACCTACCGACCTATTGCAATGATCTTTATAGTAAGGATTCTATAGAGTAAGGATTGATGTAGAAGAAAGGCACGTTTTTACAACCACCCTTGTACCTATTCTAAATAAAAATAGAATAAAAATTGATGTAAAAATGTGCCTTTTAAAAGTACTTACTTATAATTTAATCAATCATGATGAACCTATGCTAATCCACATTCGATAATTTAGTAGATCAAATGAATCCTCACCGTATGTGCATGCTATTTTTGTTGTGTGAGTCAGTGTTATTATGAAAATTATCAGCCAGTTTATTCAATGATTATTTCGTAGTTAGCTAGGTAGGGACTTACCCAGTCATTCGAGGTTTTCTCTGTCTCTAATGTTACTTCGTGTCAAGTCAATTTCACATTTAACTTTCATTAATATGATAATTATGATAGTACCTGCTAGTTGTTTAGTTTTTATCAATTATCTAGTAGGTGAATCTAAAGATCCGAATCGTATGAATTGGTTACCTACCTTGAATCTTGATTGATAAGATTTAACCGATAATTTTAAAAAGTTTCATTTGAAAGCATCTGCCAATCCACACTTCCACAGTGCAAAAGTGCAAAACTCTGCTTAAAAGTTATAAAGTGTTTCAAAGGGTTAGCTGTTTATTTGGTTACCCTTATATGGAGCATGTAAAATTTTGCTAGGTGAACTCTTAATAACACAATGGGGTTAACCCTATTAAAACGATAAAATTTTAAACGAGTTAGATACCCTTTTAGTCTTGAACCTGTCTCTCTATATTTTGTAACAGGCCCTGTCTTTGTCATCCAGTGGCACATAGGCGGAAATTACAGACCCACCAAAAACATTTCATGTAAAGTAGTTTGCAAATACTCACATAACGCTTTTACTGTAAAAAATGTAGAGCCAAGCCTCTCTACAAACCTTACAAACCTTATATCTTGGTCACAATTTACGGTTGCCGTTCGCGGCCGACGTCGCACAGACATGGTAAGAAATTAAATCACTGGTCTTTAATGTTGTGTCATGCAATAGTTTAATGGAATGGCCGTGCCGCACATTTGAGCTTTATCCAGGCCGAAGCTATGAGGGTTCGAAAATCATTTAAACGCTTCGAGAAAAGGTAGTGCCCCCTGCTTTTTGTTTTTGGCTCCTCAGCAACACTGCCGTGCCCACCAGATTTGTTCAAATTAATTTGGGTCATCATTTTCTAAGCACTCAAATAATTTATGGCACATTAGACAAATGACTCAATAATGTCGTAACCTATGATTTGCTATACGTAAGTCTTGTTTGTCATTACATTTCCATGTTATTTAAAATCGGCTATGACGACCATACTTTCTAAGAATTCTTGTACAGTTATGATACTGCTGATTATGTTATCTAATTATCTAGGTATCCAAATATCTTGCCGACTTGGTCCAACGACCGTTTAGTTCACGCCTTAAAGGTCAGCGGCGAAAATGGCACGGCCGCTAATTTCCTGATATTTCACGGCTTGTGAAAACGCTCAAGGCTTATTCGTTGTCAAGGCCTAGTCGTGAGAATGAAGATAATAGAGTTTACACCATTTCAGTATGACTGTAAGTGAGTATGTAGGTAAGTGCCTATACATATATACCTACTCCAGGTATATATGTATAGGCACTTACCTATATGTATAGTAGGTGTAGGTAGGTGGTTGTGTAAAGAAAAGCGTAGTACTTACCGGACAGACACTTATTTTTGTAGTAATTAGATCTATAGAAAGTATGTTAGATTTTATGGAGAAAGATACGTACTTCTGTTATTTTACTAATTGGACAACTAAAACATTACATACCTACGTAAGAGAAAAATGTTCCCTATCAATGCTTAAATATGTAAAGAACCGTATCTAACTACAGGTGCGTTACTATGTAAGTAGACAGTAAGTGACAGGAAAACAATGTGGCCTTCTATCTAATCTTAGACATCACCAATTCATCATATCAGTCGCCCGCGAGGCGCCTAGGTTTATGTTTAACATAAGTAGGACTAAAACTAACAAAAACGTTAAACTTAGCTAAATGTTATATTCGTACGAGTAGGTTCATGGCCTTAATAAAACAATGGTTAACTGCTGCTGCTTGAACATAGATTATGTATATAAAATGTTCTGGTTTTAACGATTGGTACACATACATAACACATGAAATGTTTAGTAAAGATAAATCTGTGTAACTATAGTAGATAAGTATGAAAATGTCACAGTGTGCGGATGTACGCACGGCTGAGCAGCCAGGAAGTGGATCAGCCCAGGGGCGCAGTCTCTCGTTGATGTAAACGTGGCAAGTGACTGCAGACACGCTTCGCCGCCGTATGTGTGCTGTGCGATGGCCTACCTACACGTGGGTCAAGGACCGGAGCGCGGTCATACCTGCAACGCATGCCTTGTCATGCAAGCATTTCGCACTTACACTGTCGCAATTCAATCAATGCTGCGTTTTGCTAATATTTATTTAACGTTAACTTGACACTGCCGGCTTTACAGCCGAAACACAGTTTACCACTCAATGTGCTATATTATCTACAATCTGATAAAAGCTTCCTGTTTATCAGCATACACATTCAATACTTAGTTAATTGAATAAACTTCAATCGAGGAATATAATCGCATAATTTAATCGGGAGATGTTCCTCTATAACACCGAATCAATACAACATTGCAATATCAAAGATTTATTGGATTATTAGGTACTAAATGTTTGATAATATTTAGAACGAAATACAATCAGTGACAACAAGGCCCTCTAAAGAATGTTGAATGCCACAAATCCAAGGTATTAGTTAGAGATTAATACGCACGAAAGAAAAATAGCTTTTAGTCACGCATCAAAGTTAGGCGTGGTTAATTAGGTTAGTGGTAGATATTGTAATATGTATTACCAATACCAATATAACCAAAACAGTGAAAGTATGTACCTACCATTAAAGCTAACAGTGTTTTTCCTTGGTTTCAGATTCTCTTTTGCACGCTGAATACTCACAAAGTGGATATGAAGAAACTACTAGGCGGACAAATAGGATTAGAAGATTTCATATTTGCACATAGAAAAGGACGTCCTAAAGAAATAGAAATAGTTAAAACTGAAGATGCTTTGGGATTAACGATTACAGATAACGGTGCTGGATACGCTTTTATAAAGAGGATAAAGGAGGGCTCTATTGTAGCCAAAATACCACACATCGAGGTACGAAAATGTTTTTGGTACCTACCAACATCAGTTATTTTAACATTATTTACCAAGGCCATATTAGTTTCCATAAAAAATACTTAAACATCACTATTTTTAACCCCCGACGCAAAAACGACGGGGTGTTATTGATATAATGCCTTCTATGAACAAATGTGGACCAAAAACTAGGGACCTTAAAGATTAGGTACTTTATTCATTGGGTTTTATAAATAATAAATAAATAATATCCTTGGACATTTCACACCTTTATTTTCAAATAAAGGTCACATCACAATTTAAAGTCCTGACTGACTGACTGATATATAAACGCACAGCCTAAACCGCTGGTCCTAGAGACAAGAAATTTGGAGGGTGTATTTTTCGTGAAGAGATCAACTAAGAAAGGGTTTTTCGAAATTCCACCCCTAAGAGGGTGAAATGGGGGGATTTTGTTTGTATGGAAAATCTTATTCCCTAAGTTAATAAACTTGAAACGTGGCACCAATGCTAATCTAAGTAAATTATGAAGTTTGCCATTTTATGTTTTTCTAAACTACCCCCTAAAAAGGGGTTGGGGGGTTTCAAAGTTTGTATGGAAGAATTTTAACGCGCGGTCCGATTAATTCGAAACTCAGTATTTATACCTAAGATCGAAAGTAAAGAATAATGTGTATCAGGGTTTTTCGAAAATTATCCCTGAGGGCCTGAAAAGGAGTAGTCAATTTTACTGGGAAGGATTTTACAGCATGGCTTGATTAACTCAAAAATCAGTATAAATAATCTTTGAGTCAAGTTATGAATACACCCTAAACGATTTTTTTAAATTCCACTCCTGTGGGGGTGAAAGCGGAGACAGTTTATATGAAAAATCTTCTTCATTAGGTTAATAAACTTGAAACTTTTCAAGAATACTCGCCTAAGTAAATAATAAAGTATATCATTATAAGTTTTTCAAAACTACCCCGCAAAGGGGGATATAGGGGTGTTGAAGTTTGTTTGAAAGTAATTGAATACGCGGTCCGATTAACTCGAAACTCAGTATTAATAGTTTTGACAGAAAATAATTAATAATAAGTATGTAAAGTTGTCGAAAATTGACCCCTGACGGGGCAAAAAGGGGTAATTCGACTTTTAAGGGGAGGATTTGAACTTGAAACTGTATGTTTTCACACCTAAACCACTGAACTTCTGATTTAGCAAAGAGATAGATGGCATCCTAGGGAAGGATATACTTTTTATTCTGGTAGCACGTTCCCGTGGGATAATTTCCGACATCCAAGCGGGCGAAGCCGCGGGCAGAAGCTAGTTCAGTAATATACCTAATCACAAAACACTGGAATGCGATTAGAACAATAAGTCTATAAATTCTTATCTTTTGCATAGCTAAAGATGATTTTTCAACCGACGAAAAAAAACGGAGGAGGTTCTCAATTCGACACGTATATATATATTTTTTTATGTATGACGAAGCATAACTTTTTACAGAGTAGTCCGATTTTGATAATTCTTTTTTATTGGAAAGGGTATACCCCAAAGTTGGTCCCATAGAATTTGAAAAAGAAAATCCAACCCTAAGGGTGGGAAAATAGGGGTGATTTATTGTTCACTCACAGATTTTAATGCTGAGTGGTGTATTATTACTCTATTCAGTGCCACATATGCTTCCTGCCCTTTGGCAAACAATTAGTAGATTAGGTATAGCCACAAAAAACTATAAAATAAAAACTTTTTAACAAAAAATTGAACCGCCGAAAAAACTGAAAAGCAAAAAATAATACTTAAACTTTTTTTATTTAACCTTAATAAGGTAAGTTCTTAAACTAATGTAAGTATACCTAAGTAATTTTAAGTCGAGTCGTCTAGTCTTTCAATTTTTTGTTAAAAAGTTTTTGACGGTTAATTACTAAGTGTCTAGCTATGTTACATCATAGATATATTATAAAAAAATAATTTCTCCAATTCAATATTTAAATAGGTACAATAATAGATTACTTCCTAATTCATATGCCCCGTCGATCGTCTTCACTTGAGAAATAGTTATTTTGGAGAATGGGATTCGGTTTATCAAATGTCAAGGTCAGAATCACTCCCCCTTTTAACATCCCATTACCACACCCACATAATGGAATAGATATCTTGTAGGTACCTACACTAACGTAGACAGTATACAATTACGTACAATCCCGTTTAAGAGTTAAGTTGTACAAACGGTTAGCCGTTCATTCGGTTACCCTTATCAAGCATGTAACATTTTAAATGTCTTAATCCTTTCTAACCCCATGAAACAGGAACCCAATTATAACGATAACACTTTGAATTGTCTTATTATATTGGTAACCGATTGAACAACTTACCTATTGACACCCTTAAACATCCTTTCGAGGAATAGGGTTTTCACTACGTTCACTAACCCGTTCATAGTAATTATAAGGGTTCTTTAATGAGTTGTGTTTCACGAGCAGTACCTAACTGTTTAGTTTGAAGGAGTAACCCGTTCATATAAGATAAGTCGATCACGGTGTACCTAACTCGCATCGTAGCTAACCGAAATACCATGAAGAGATACAATACAATACAAGCGACAGTAAATTACAATTGGATTGTCATTTGTGGTGGTTTTCATTGCGGAGTAAAACAACACGAAGTATCTCTTTCGATATGACGAAAGCCTTCGACAAAACGAATGCCACTTTTCGTTGTAATTTTATAACTCAAGAACGGCTCACCTATCCAAACCAAATGTTTAGGCTTTGTTCGGACTATTTAGTTTATGTGAAGTTTGCACAAAATCGGTAGAGCGGTTCTTCATTTATCACATTTTTCGTAACAAATGAATTCAATAAATGCGGATCATTTTGTAAAAGTAGGGTAGGAGTAGGGTAGGAGTAGGTTAGGAGTAGTGTAGGAATAGGGTACGAGTAGGGTAGGAGTAGGTTAGGAGTAGGTTAGGAGTAGGGTAGAAGTGGGGTAGAAGTAGGGTGGGAGTAGTGTAGGAGTAGGGTAGGAGTAGGGTAGGGGGTAAGACACTACGCGAACGAAGTAGCGCCGGGCAGCTGGAAATAATTTATATGGCAAAACAACGTTTGCCGGGTCAGCTAGTAACACATAAAACGTAGGTGTAATACTCTTACATGTGGCCAGTCCTTCAATCCAGACTGTCGCTTGCTCATTATTACTCCCTTTTTGTATAATCGTAGTTTAAACTTAACGTTCTCATATCCTACCAACTCATATATTTCTCAACGGAGTCCCATGTGGATCTGTCATTGGGCCACTTCCTTTCCCGTCTTCTGGCAGTACTGGCCCACTTCGGCAATAGGTACCTTACTACTTTCTTGCGTAGTCTCCATAAGCAGGTTGTTTAGGAATATATAAACCCCTAAAGTGAAATGTTATAATAAGGTTTGTTAAAAATACATTCAGTAATTTAGATAACACGAGGATATCAGTTAGACTTTTGGCCCGGACTAATTGATAAGTGTAATGAAATATGAATACTTACGTGAGTTCATAAAGTCATAAATTGTTAGTATCCCGTCCCCAATTAGGTACTCGTGTATTATGCAGCTGGTACACTTTGCCGTTTACTAATATAGCTGCCTTCCGTCCCGTCACTATCAACATTCGGGGAGTTAAAAATAGTTTTGTATCTGATCTGCTGGTTATGGTCTGACCGTTTTATTTTGTCATATAAAATGGTAAAATATGCAGTCGTTACCACTGTCCTTTCTTGTGGTTAAAAAATAATAACATTATAGACCTAAGGAGATAGTGTAGTCTATGTATATGTGTAGTCTAAAATGCAAGTACAAATTAGGTACTTGATTTAAAAACCAAACAGTCAAAGCTTATCATTAAAATATACGGAGTACCTATATTCAGTGGGCGTTATCCTGCTGCGATACGGAAGCTCGGTTTATATCGCAATATTAACTGAACGTGCGTTAGGTATCTTGCGTAATAAGAGAGATTTTATAAAGATGCTGATAGAATGTGTTTCGGAGTGTGGTCGTTGGGCGGAAATGACCGATTGTAGTAATAAACTTGTTCACTTTTGATTCAGGTTGGAGATCACATTGAGAAGCTAGATGGAGAAAATATGGTCGGCAAAAGGCATTATGAAGTTGCGAAGATATTAAAAGATATTCCAAAGGGAACTACTTTTACGATTCGATTGGTAGAACCCCTGAAAAGCGGATTTGCAAGTATTGGGCCCAAGACAAGCGGTGCGAAATCTGGAAGAAAACAAAATAATTATGGTTCTGGCAAAGAAACATTGCGGTTTAAGGCCAATGGTCAGGCTACAATAGAAAATGATGTAAGTTACTTTGAACTAGTACTAAAACACTTGAACACACACGTTTCACAGTGCAACAAACACATTGATATTGATAAAAGTCCCAGTAATCACTCTGTTTACCATTCCAATACCAGACAGACTTACATATTAGTAGATAATTTTTTTATATACCTATACATATATCTACTTTATCCAATCTGTTATAGTTAACTACTGCGTTGGTCGATTTCTTTAGGTAGATTCACACCGAAATGGTAATAGCGACAATGAATTAGGGTACAAATGTATAAAACACAATAAAAGAACCACCTTGACATCTACAGAAAGGACAATTTAATTAGTTGCCAGCTTTAATAATAAAACGCTCGAGGCTCACTTGCCTAACTAACCTTGTCCAAATATTGAGAATGACTAATGTAGGCGTAGTTCTTTTAAATAAGAAATCGATCAAATAATGCTTGTCTGTTATTAACGTAGTTTTTAGATTTATAGCAAGAAAGGATGTCGTCATCTTGATATCATGCTGGCGAATGGAATCAAAGATGACGTAACTAGCTAACAATAGAATTGGGATTTAATTGAAAGATAGGTAAACAATGTACCTAGATACACATCTGAAGTAGCGTTATTCTATTTTATGGACTGCTTTCATCTCGTATATTATTGACGTAGTAGGTATAACTAACTACCTACCTATGACTTTATGCGGTTTACAAATGTTCTCTCTTTGGTAGGTATTGTTCGTTGAGTCGTTCGTAGTCTAGTTGAGCCACACTGACAAATGCGTGCACTGACTGGACAGGCCCACTCAAATCTGTGTGGTTCATTCCTCAAAAGACCATCTCAGACTGATCTGCATGGTCCTCATATGGCCTGACCAAGATTATGTCTTGACGTTAATAGAAACTGTGACCTCTGAGTTCTTCTCAGAGTAGTCGCTTAGGAAACACCGAACTCATCTAGTTTTATAAAATAAAGTTATCATTTATTAAACCACAAATTCACAATATTCATCTCGACATGGTAAAATAAAATTGGCAGACATTGAATTAAATTTTATATATTTTTCAGCATGACGACAAATCAAAAGCGGGTATCGAGAAAATCAATAGCTTATTGGAATCGTTCATGGGCATCAACGACTCCGAACTAGCATCGCAGATGTGGGATCTTGCCGAAGGGAAAGCCAACTCTATGCAACTAGCAGACGCCATCGATAATAGTGATTTACAAGAATTTGGATTTACAGACGAGTTTATAATTGAATTATGGGGTGTTATTACTGATGCTAGATCTGGTAGACTCAGCTAGAAACTGTTATAATTATTTAGATTAGGTTCCACGAATGTTTTAAATGTAGATAAAACTGTCTTCATGATAATACTATTAATTTTAGACGACTCTTTGGAATAACGGTAAGCGACCTACTTTCGGGCGGCTGCATTCAACTTATTTTAAACTTACTACCGCCGCTTCTGTTTCGATCTATATTTGAGAATATTTTGGATTTTGGTTGACTGTGGTTCTGATATTATTAGATTTATAACTCGAGTACTTTGATTCTTGATCTATGGTTATTCTTGGAACGAAGCTACATGATTGTAACCGAGTTGGAGTTGCGACCAAGTAAAACCAAATAAACATACTAGACTTTTATTAGTCCCACAGACTGCAGTCTCGCTGCGCTACCCGCATCTCGGAATCACGTGGTGCATTCTTTTCAATCATTGTAATATCCGCGTTGATTATTAAAAAAGTAAATGAGTAATGCAGGGCAAACATAATTTGACGCGCATTATCACCATCTGGTTTATTATTAATGATCTAATATTATAACTATTATAAGTCATGATGATGTTGAAATTAAAATGTTTATGTATAGGTAAAATTCCATGTTGAAAGCTAAGTTTTAGATGATGTATTGTATTGAGTTATTATAATCCTAAGTGTTAGTTACAATGTTGAAGTCAATGATTCGTGTTCTAATGGTGCCCTTGATGAAATGTGTGGTTATCAGTCTGACTGAATATCTTTAAGTAAATTGAGTTAAATTACCTATTATCGTTGGATGCAACAATTCTTATGTCTAAGGGCTGATTTTTCAATCGACAGATAATTTTTAATCGTGGAATAAAATTGACGTCTGACAGATTTTGTATCGAAGAATTGTCAAAAATTCAAATTTATTCCTCGCATAAAATTGTCTGGCGTTGGAAAAATCAGCCCTAAAAGTACTATCCACTATCTATTATAAACGTAGATAAGTGTGTATATTTGATTATGATTCATATTAAGTAATTAATAAGTTTTATCAGTCTGTGCTGTATATTCCTAAGAATGTTGATTATAGAGTAATCATTCATAATTCAAGTAGAAACAAGGCAATTGTGGGTACAAAACATAGTTTAACAAAAAAGTTTGGCGTAGCCATGAGATTTTTGAGCATTTAAATGCTTGCTTTATACAATTAGTAGAACAATAATTGCATATTACACTAACATGGGCAATAGCTTCTATTATGAAAATTCAATGTTTTAAAAAAATTCAATTCATGGTTTTTTGCGTTGAAACTCGGTGTAGTCAGGAACAAAAAAAGAAATTAATGCTTTGTGAGTGTATACTTTAGTACTTACGAGTGCTACAAGAATCTTTTGGCACCTGAATGACATTGACAGGGGGGCGCTGATGGTAAACATTTGTGAAATTGTACTTACAAGACAAGATGACGGTGTTAGTACCGGTTTTGGCCACACGCCAAACGGTACTTGTAGCGTTGTATACGATGAACATGATTGTGCTGTAAAAAATAAAAGCTATTGCGAGGCCATGGGTGCTGCAGATTTATGAATATAATTTATCTGCCAAAGAAAGCGGCTCATAAAGGAGCTCACTTAAATTTTTCCTGTATTTTAAGTAGAAACTTCAGTTATAAATACACAGTCGTATCTATTGTAATTTCTATGTGCTGTCATTATAATGACTTATTTTGTAGATATCGTTACCTGCAAGTAGCGATGATATTAATGAACGAGTCATTCATTAAGTAGGTAGTTAGAGAGTGAATTAAAATAGTGTAGCATTAGCACTAATTGAATGGTCAGTTTCAGTGGTAATTTGAGTAAAAGAAAGAATGTTTATTTTTCCAGAAAGAGGCATCATACTTGGTTTTTGTCGAGGAATTTTCATCCCAAGACATCCTAGGAGGTATTTAAGTTCTAGGTCCTAGGACCTAGATAGTGTCGTTAGAACAACTGCCCAAATGTCACGTTAATCTAGGTGGTGTCATTTAATTAACATACTTAACTATGTTTATGTTTTTTAAATAGTGATGACTGATGTCATGTGAATAGTCATCACTATTTAAAAAACATTTATTGTGCGTACCTTTTTGATAAAAATATCACTGAGCTAGTTTTATCCCTTGTTATGACGTACGTATCTATACAAAGATATTATTTTATGAAATTCAGCCCTGTCAACTTGTCACAGTCAGCCCCAAAAAGATGTATACAACGACAAGAATTAATTTAATTTTCTACAATCTTTGTTCCATAATATTGTGTTAATGTGTAAACACATTGGGTGCTACACATTGATACAGTGTTATGGAATACAAATTGTAGACAATCAAATTAATTTTTGGTAATGTATAAGTTATGTAAGTATAGACGCCAGCACATCAAGCTACTACAATCTGTCAAATTTCTTTAATAGATTTTCAACTTTATCGCTAAAGTATTAAGGTTCAAGATTGATTGGGAAATTTTGACAGTTTCGGGTAGCTTGACCTGCTGGCGTCTGTACTAACATCTTTTTGAGGCTGTCTGTAGCTGTACCTATTTATTTGTATTATGCTGTGGTATTATTTTTGTATTTAACGGTAGGTAGGTATCAATAGCTTAGCAAGAATAATAGGTATAAGTACCTCATCGAGAAATATTAGTACCTAGGTATTTTCATATTCAAATTTTCAAATAGGAAAAGATTTCTATTGACTTTACACATAGGTACCTACCTTATTACTTTGTTGTAAATGTGACTACTTACATAATATTATATAAAAATTATATTTTTACAAAAGTTAAAAGTTTTTTATACTTACCTACAATATTGTGTACAGTCATTAGATAGAATATATTTATAATAGCGACCCGTAACGATTAAATGTTATTATTAAGTTTTTATTCATAAAAATGTTAAGGTACACATTATTTATAGAAAATAAAAATATTTTTCTGTATTTTGATATTTTGTTTCCATTTATTATGAAATGTTTAAAATTGAATTTTAAAACAAAGCAAACAGATAACCAACCGTACAGAAACTTCGCTTAAGAGTTGCGTCGTTCAAAGGGTTAGCCGGACATTCGGTTACCTTTATGCAGCATGAGTCATGAGTTCATGACATAATGTATAGGAAACCGAATTTAACAAAAAAAGCTTGGAATAGGTTAACCTTATTATACTGGTAACCTGTTGAACGGCTCATACCTACACCTACCCATTATAAGGGAAATCCTATACAACCCTGTCGAGGTCAAGGGTTATGGAAGGGGTCTATTACCCCGTTCATGGGATACGGGGGCTTATCACCAGCTCTTATAGCAGGGCAGAAGTTGAACTGCACTGCTTTTTTGTTCTATGACTAAGTACAAAAAAAACAGTGCAGTTCAACTTCTGCCCTGTTATAAGAGCTGGTGGTAAGCCCCAAGGGTAGCCGCCACAGAAATCTTGTAGCCGCCCTAACTTAAATGCAATAATCGATTTTGAGACTTTCGTAATTCAGGTGTAACTACTCTACCTACTGACGCGCTGTTGGTAGAGGTACAAACTTACTACTGATTTCTAATAAAAAAAATAAAGATTTAATTGGAAGATAGGTTTGGTCTAATGGTAACACTTATTTAACGTACCATACCATCATGATGCATCGTGCCTCTTTCAAATCAGTTTGTATTGTCTGTAGGATAGGATTACAAATTACAATACGCCATTGACGTAGACACACCACCCGATTCTAAACAAAAGTCTTTTGTCAGAAAGTGTCGCGGTCACTTAAGTCACGGAAGTGTGCTTTAGAAACCAACTTCTTAATGCCACTACAAAGAATGCATATTAAAATCGGTCTCAATCATATCACGTCTCAATGGTCTTCCTTGATTTTACCGACTGCAAAAATAAGTTTGTATTTCATAGTATTTCTCGAAAAAAAAACAAAGTTATGTCTGCATTTGTAACTGAAAACATCCCAAATCTCATAAATTATAGACACGAAAGCGACACGCCAGGATAGCCCGCCAAATTTAAATTTTCTTATATGTTAGATACAGTATTATAATCATAAATACAACTCTCTAAAATAGAACTAGTTATCTAATGGTAATTAGAACTTAGAGAGTTGTATAGATAATTTGAATGGTCATTATTCTATAAATTCATATAATATTACGGTCGCAAATCATAATATTTTGATCAACATAAAGTAGGTACAACCTCGGACATGCAAATTGCAGAAAACGTAAGAAATTTGAATTTCGCGGGGTACTCTGGCGATATACGAGTAGTAGTGAGAAAAAAGTAGTGAGAACGACTACTCCTTGGTAAGAAAAAAAATAAATACTGGCAGGCAAAGCTCAGATACATATTTGTAATACTTATTATAAAGAAAAAAATCTTCGATTCTCTTTTGTCTTTTTTCTGAATGTAGTCATTTGTTTGCTTCGTATCGGATCGTGTTCTCGAAAATGAAGAAAAACGAAGTGCGAGCCGCTATTAAATACCTCTGTTTAAAAAAGTTAACGACGCAAGAGATTCATTGCGATTTGGAGGCAACATTAGGAGAGTCTGCTCCGCCGTATTCCATTGTCGCAAGGTGGGCTTCTCAATTTCGAGTAGGGAGAACGAGCACGGAAGACGAACATCGTTGCGGCCGTCAATCGACGTTAGTCACCCAAGAAAATGTTGCGAAAGTAGAGAAAATTGTATTGAGCGATCGAAGAGTTACCATCCGATACTTAATTCAAGAAACGGGCATTTCATATGGAAGTATTCAATCCATATTGAAACAATCTTTGAATAGGTATGAGAAAAGTCTCCGCAAGATGGGTGCCGAGAATGTTAACCGACAGTCAGAAACAAAATCGACTTGACATTTCGAAGATATTGTTGGATAAGTTTCAAGTAGATTCTGAAAACTTTTTGTCTCGTTTCGTAACAATGGACGAAACATCATTTTGATCCCGAGACAAAACAGCAATCTTCACAATGGAAACGGCCATCATCACCGACTCCGAAGAAGTTTCGTGCCGTGGCATCGGCTGGCAAGGTTATGGCCTCAATATTTTGGGACTCAGAAGGGATATTCTTGATTGATTACCTGGAGCGTGGAACCACTATTACAGGCCAATATTATGCAGCTTTAATTCCCAAGTTGAGGAATGCCATCAAAGAGAAAAGGAGAGGGAAACTTCGAAGGGGCGTGCTGCTTCATCACGACAACGCACCCGCGCACAGGTCGGCAGTTGCGATGGCTGCCATTCAGCAAGCTGGCTTCGAATTGGTTGACCGGATTCACCAGATCTGGCGCCTAGCGATTTTTATTTGTTCCCCAAATTGAAAGAATACTTAAGGGGAAACAGGTAGAGATGTCAGCATGAGTGACGGGGCCCCATAGGGCCGAAGCCTGCCAGGGTAGCGGGATTGTCCGAAAGGGTTACCGCTGCCCTGGAACATAAAGGGCTAAGGAAGGAACACGGGTGGGTTTTAGTCAGTAAGAGTCTGACACTCCCTCCTGCTCCACCCAGAGCGGGAGGAGTCATTTGATGAGTTCCCATCCTCAAAAAAAAAAAAAAAAAAGGGGAAACAGGTACGAAGACGATAACGAGGGTGATGGATGCCGTGGAGAGCTTTTTGCAGGACCAAGACAGAACTTTTTTTTTGAAAGGGGTTGAAGCCTTGGAAAAGCGCTGGACTCGGTGTGTAGAGAGACTCGGAGACTATGTAGAAAAATAAATTATTAAGTTATCAATAGTCATTATATTCTATCTCATTCTCACTACTTTTTGATATTTATAACCGTGCATAATATTACCGTGCCCTTAGTGACTTTTACGAGGAGGGATCCTCGTAAAAGTCACTAAGGGCACGGTAATATGATAATATTACCGTGACACGGTAATATTATCTATACTAAGGGCCGGTTTTTTGATCCGTAGTCAAACTCAACCAATTGTTAAAAATAGTACAGACGCCAGCACATCAAGCTACTACAATCTGTCAAATTTCTATAATAGATTTTCAACTTTATCGCTAGAGTATTAAGGTTCAAGGTTGATTGGGAAAATTTGACAGTTTCGGGTAGCTTGACCTGCTGGCGTCTGTTCATAATTATTGGTTAAATTTTTGCAAAATGTGTTTTTTGATCGATTGATATTTTATGTAATGGTCACTAATGGTTAGGTACATATATTATTAATTATTTGACCATTATGAATGATATTATATCATTGTATAAACTAAAAATTGATCAAAAAACACATTTTGCAAAAAAATTACCATTAGTTACCGTACTATTTTTAACAATTGGTTGAGTTTCAATATGGATCAAAAAACCGGTCTTTAGCGACGTCATAATCTTTTTAATTATGGGATACAACGATATCCCACACGCTTTGTGCATTGATTTTTTTATTTAAGTAATTCTTATGTGACATGTTAATTTCACTATACTTCTTTAGCGGTGCACTAAATACACCTTCTTTCCAAATTTCATCGATATGGTGTCATTAGTCCCTAAGAATCAAATGAGGAAATACTAAGGATTCCATTTTTGCCGTTTGGCTATAGAACCCTAAAACAAAAGCATTTTTAATCACCTCAGGTTTTGTTTAGGTACAGACGCCAGCTGGCAGGTCAAGCTACCCGAAACTGTCAAATTTTCCCAATCAACCTTGAACCTTAATAATTTAGATATAAAGTTGAAAATCTATTAAAAAAAATTGACAGTTTGTAGTAGCTTGATGTGCTGGCGTCTGTACTTAACGCTTGCATTAATTAGAAGTTACTCGCGAAACAAGAATATCAGGATAGTTGTGTATCAAAAAGAACTTGCTATGGGTATCTTGCCTACCTATAATATTAAGATGCAAACATTTCTTGTCTTGAATGCATATGAGCCCCCTGTTGACCTCGAGATAGTGAGACAAACAAAACAACTGTTAAATGTCGTCAGCCTCTTTATCTCTTTTATCGTGGTTGGTAACACAGCGCTTGCACAACTTAAAAAAAACAACGTCATATTTGAAAATATTTAATATTATTTTACATTAGCTGCTAAGGTCTGCGTATTCCTGAAAGTAAAATACCTAGTGAATATTCCATTAACAAATTAATTGGAAGTGAAGTGGAACGCGTTTTTGAACGTGACATCGGCTGTATTTATAATTAGATTTTTAGCTGTGTTAATTAAATTGTTTATGAGGTTGATAACATAAGTTTTAGCAAGTGTAACTATTCATTTAGTGTTAATACCATCAACACCATGGCAGCGACAGTGCTAGGAAGGTTTTTTGTGATCAAATCGCATGGTTATTCAAATAAAAAAGTGTACAGTATTGCTAAGGTATGATTATTACAACTGTTTAAAAGTTATGTACTTAACTTATAATTATTTGTAAATGACAGTAAAATTAATAATAGAACACCCGTTTCGCAGATATTTTCATGTGCTAACTATAGCACAGTAGTGCGCACAAGCAAGATTTACGAGAATGCTAATGAAGCTGTCAGCGACATACAGGATGGTTCTAAACTCTTGGTTGGTGGTTTCGGACTTTGTGGGATACCAGAAAATCTCATAGTAGCTGTAAACAACAAACGTGTTTCTGGACTTACTGTGGTCTCCAATAACGCAGGTAGAATTAATTAAAATACATTAATAGAGGTATTAATATTTCACAAACAACCTTAGTTTATGCTAGGTACAATGCTAATTTAATTGTTCACTTGTGATAACCAGTTGTTATTCTATTTACAGGAGTGGAAGACTTTGGTCTTGGAGTTTTATTGAAGAGTAAACAAGTGAAAAGAATGATCTCATCATATGTCGGGGAGAATGCTGAATTTGAAAGACAATTCCTGAGCGGAGAACTAGAAGTTTGTGCCTTTTTGGATACCAAAAATTGCATAAAGATGCTTGGATCAGTAACAATGAACGTTTCAATGATTCCAGGTTGAACTGACTCCACAAGGTACACTGGCAGAACGCATCCGAGCAGGTGGTGCTGGTATACCTGCATTCTTCACACCAACTGGTTATGGTACTTTGATACATGAAGGTGGATCACCAATTAAATATCGTAAAGATGGAAAGGTGAGCTTTTTTAATTTAACTATAAAAAAAGCTGCTTATTAGCCAATTTTACCTACCCAAATAAAAAAACTTATTTTATTTCTGTCACAATACATACAACAGTACTTCAAACTGGTCATTATAGTTTATTATTTAGTATTAACTACTAGTATAGTATTAACTAGTACTTACTATAAAAGGCTGAATAATACAATTTTTGGTCTTGTAGATAGACATCCCAAGTGCAGCAAGACATGAACAACGGTTCAATGGAAGGAACTACATCATGGAAGAAGCGATTACTGGTGATTTTGCACTAATCAAAGCATGGAAAGCTGACAGATATGGCAACTTGATATTCAGGAAGAGTGCTCGGAACTTCAACCCAGCAATGTGCAGAGCTGCTAGAATCACTATCGCTGAGGTGGAAGAAATTGTAGATGAAATAGACCCTGACTTTGTACATGTACCATCAATATTTGTACACAGAGTTATCAGAGGGGATAAGTATGAAAAGCGAATTGAAAGAAGGACTGTTAGGAAGCCAGCCCAGCAAGGAAAGGCATCAGATTCAATGAGGGAGAGGATCATCAGAAGAGCTGCTTTGGAGTTCAAGAATGGAATGAATGCTAACCTTGGAATTGGTAAGGCTTTTCTTAACATAAGGCCTAGCAGTCCATCAAATATACTCTGTCCTAAAAGTATTTGATGAAAATGTAAACAAATGAGTCAGAAAACATACTTGTGGTTGCCAATTTGTAGTGAATACACATTAATTGCTTTGATTAGATTATTTGAATATATAACCTGAAATTCTAATATTAAATCTCCTGAAAGATATTTTCATTTGACAATATTTGTGTTGTTGCATAAGAATTTAACATGAACAGGGTTTATTCAAACATACAACAAAAATTTTGAAACAGCTTACATTTAAAATCGTGTCTCGACTTCTGTTAACAAACCATGTATATATTGTTTCAGGGATGCCCATGTTGGCAAGCAATTACATACCTCAGAATGTTAAGGTGCTTCTTCAATCAGAAAATGGTATCCTGGGTCTGGGTCCTTTCCCAACAGAAGAAAATGTGGATGCTGACCTTATTAATGCAGGCAAAGAAACTGTCACTGTACTGCCAGGTAGGTAATTTTATTTTTAATGTATCCTTTATTCACTAAGACATATTTATTAATAAGATTTATTCATTATTTTCCAGGTTCATCATTCTTTTCATCAGATGAAAGCTTTGGCATGATTCGTGGAGGCCACATTGACTTGACTATTCTAGGTGCAATGCAGGTTTCTCGGTACGGCGACTTAGCTAACTGGATGATTCCTGTAAGTTCAACATATTACGTAATCTCGGACTTCAAATAAAAATCACAAAACCAATGTGCATCTTACTAAATTCTAAAATTAATTTTGAATTTCAGGGTAAAATGGTTAAAGGCATGGGTGGAGCGATGGACTTAGTATCGGCTCCAAGAACCAAGGTTGTTGTAACTATGGAACACACAGCTAAAAATGGAACTCATAAAATACTGCCAGAGTGCACACTGCCACTGACTGGGAAAAATTGCGTTGACATGATTATAACAGAAAAGGTAATTTAGAACACAGTGCATAGCAATAAATATCAATAGGTATTCGTATTCGTTGCCTTTTTTCCTTGTGGTCAATCTCCATAAGTTGGCTTATATATTGTTATTATGTAAGTAAATATTGTTTGAAAATAAAATTTGTTACATCTCCTTATATTTCAGTGTGTATTTGAAGTCGACAAAGAAAAGGGCTTAACATTGACTGAACTGGCGGATGGAGTTACAGTAGAAGATGTATTAGTAAGCACAGGCTGCGAAATCAATGTTGCCGAGAAAATAAAGAAAATGGGCGATGTCACTCAACCAGAGAAAGATTTTGCATAAGTTTTTCAAGTACTGATCAGTAAATACTGAATGCATTTCTCAAGTGCCTTATTGCAAGTTATTATATTTACTGATAATATTAAGAAATCTTGCCAGTATAATGTTTACGTATGTATACTCATATATCTATTCAAGTACTTATAAAATAAGTGTTACCTTTCCGCATATTATTATGTAGATCTTAAGATAATCAGATTATTTAGTAAGTATACTCAATAATCTGCACAAAAACGCACTCTTCGAAATAAATGTTATATAATGTATAGGTACCTAGTACCTACCTAATCAATTGAAAGCACGTGCATAAGTGATCACACACGCGTCGACGACAGAGGTAACTGCATCCGTCGACACGGGTCGACGCCCGCCGTCGACAATTACGTGTCGCTCGTGTATTTTGTCGACGGCTACAGTTGTCTTTGTCGTCGACGTGTCTCGCTCGTGTTTATGCACACTAAGATGTTGTGAAAATAAAGTCAGAGAAAATATATTAAAAATTGTGTAAGACATGGTTGGTGGTTGGGAGATTTATTTTTATATGTTTTAAAAGATTTATTTTTTGTTTATCTTTACATTCCGATTGTATTTATTTTGATTACGTTTTACTAATATATTATATTCTAGTCTCCAGTCTCATTTACCCTATTTCCAATCGATATTTTTTCATAACAGTGATAAAAGAAACTGATGCAATGTATAACAATAATTTTGTTTTGTTTTATTTTTAACGCCCGACGCAAAAACGACTGGGTGTTATAAGTTTGTTAATATTGTTATTCTTTGTTATGATTTCGTCAGTTTAAATATATGTATAAGTTTAATGACAATGTTGCGTATTATTCCTACGTTAGGTATTCTCATCTTCAGTCGCTACTCCCAATAGCTGATGAGTTACTAAGACGACGACAAAGGTATACAAGTGTCTGTCTCAACAATGTGGATACCTACCATAAGCCCTACCATAAACTATTGCAGTTTTCAAAAGAAGAGTGAAAGAACACTATCTGTCCACTTCATCATAGTTGTGTATGTATTTATTTTATTTTAGAAGTATTTATGTATGTTTATTCGTATGTATATATTCTCGTAATATTTGTTTAGTTTTTGAGTGAATTGTTTATTTTTGATTCTATGTATTATTGTTTGTCTCCTTTGCTCTATCACACGCTGTATACATCTCTGTATTTATTGTCTGTATACATCTCTGTATTTATTGTCCTATCTCAGGTATGCTGGAAGAGATTTCTTATGAAATAAGCATTACCTCTGTACCTATTTTTTCTATTCTGTTTTTCAATGTCTGTTTATATATGTGTGTACATAAATGGTTAAATAAAATAAATAAATAAGCCCCGCCGCACATGGACACACTCGCATTGGTCGTCACGAGCCGCGTGCGAGTGGCAGTGTTTAAAACCTTTGACACAGTACCGAACTCCGCATTTGCTCTCACGTGTCGACGCAGCAGTGCGACGCAGGGACGTACATGAGCGTGTACGCGCGTGCCGGCTAGGAAACCGAGACACTAATTTCGAGTGGCAGTGGCGCGAGTGTTTGTAAGATGGAGGAACTAATTGAAGCTGTTCGAAGCGAAAATGTATAAACGACTTTAAACTCCCAGATTACATGAATATCTATAAAATTTTGTATAATAGTTTTTGAATTTTTCGTCGGAAAACTGAAATTAATTTGAATTCTCCGTGTGTTTTCCTTTTGAACATGTAACAGCTCTTCCATTGTTTGTTTCCGGATACTTTATCTATAAAAACCAATTACTGTTCGTTTGAGCGGCTAAAACTCGAGAACGGCTGCGTCGATTTAGCTGCTTTTGGTTTTGAAATGTTTGTCGTAGTTCAGGGGCTGCTGTCTCGACATTCATAGCGATCGCTTGACGACCGATTTTGGTCGCAAAGTCCTGTCACTTCATACCTACATTACTCCTGTCAATTCGGGACTTTGTGACCGAATTCGGTCGTAAAGCGATCGCTATGAATGTCGAGACTGCAGCCCCAGGGAAGGTTTAAATGGTGAGAAAATATGGAAAAATTGCGAGGAAGATAGTAAAAACAACAATTTCATTTTCCCATATAAACTGTTTTACCTAATTTCCTGTCAAACATTTGACGATCGTCCCTTTGGTACGGTAGACTCGGGTCCACTCGAATTGAAGCACGTATTAAATTAAGGGTTTTGAATCGACAACATACATATATCCACATTACTCGGATTATCTAGGATTAGTAGGTTAGGAGTAGGGTAGGAGTAGGTTAGGAGTAGGGTAGGAGTAGGTTAGGAGAAGGGTAGGAGAACGGTAGGAGTAGGGTAGGAGTAGTAGGGTAGGGGGTAGGACACCACGCGAACGAAGTAGCACCGGGCAGCTAGAAATAATTTATATGGCAAAACAACGTTTGCCGGGTCAGCTAGTAAGTCGGATTCACTTAAATCTATCGCGTCCATCTTGCTTTGTTCCCATCGACAAATGCTAACTCATGTACGACTCGTATAAGCAAACGCGGATACACGTGTCCACCTATGTCAGTGCCACATTGGCGCAGTGTCGTGAACGAGTGCGAGTGTGTGCATGTGCGGCGGGGCTAAGGCCGTGTCCTAACCGAAAGTGATTGCCGCGCTAGCGATTGTTGCTTTCGGTAAGGACGCAGGGTACTCTCCCAATGATTGTGCTGTCTATTAACACCTGTTAAACCTGCAGCAGCCTGGTTGCGTAACATCACACTCCAAAATGAAGGTGATTGTGATTGTGAGTAATGTGTCCTATAATAAAGCGGACTAGCGGGTCCCGCGTTTAAGTAGCTAGGTAATACCTCAAAAACAAACTTATCTATGACTATCAAAAATCTTACCTCATTAGCTCATTTCCGTTTATTTGTGAAACAATTTTAATTACAATCTTGGTCTATGATGTCACCAAAAATATTTATGACAACAACAGTGTCAAGTTTAATGGATGGTTTTGGTTTTTTTAAGTAAATATAAAACATTTTGAAGATTAAACAAACGTTTAGGTTTACTTGGTTTATATACGCGTATGTTGGTTTTAAGATAGAGTTTTTACTTTTGCCATGATGACTAGTCCAACGAGTCCTAATCACCCGTTTGTGGTGTGGGGTTCGTGTTTCTTGTGGCTTATTTCTATGTTTGCTATAATATGGTCACTACTCCTGTTCGTTTGTGAGTATTGCCCATATCATAAACGTATGACACATTTAAAGCCGTATGTCGACGTCGAAGATTGGCACTGGACTTTGCAAGTCAACCTCGTTGAAATTTTGGGCTCGGTATCCGAGTCATTAGTTATAGTTATTACTTAGTGGGTTGTTCCATTATGAAATTATCAGAATCAGCCCGGAGTTTGGTTTTATGCCCGGTGAAACTAACTAACTGCATGGTATGGGCGAAGGAACCTCTAGGAACTCCTCAGGAATTCCCTACAGCAATGATGATCCCCTAAAATGACCCACTGACCGATGTTTTATTTATTGGATCTTCAACAGAGACCTACACAATGACATGCATGTTTACCAGAATAGGGACAAATACGAGTGTGCGTTTTCCTATTTTCGGTAGACCTTCTTCAGAATTCTTGCGTTCTAAATGTGCTGCTTTATTCCAGGTGTCGGTGATATTTTAGTGCTATCGGGGACAGACATAGTTAATGCGATCGTTTTGCTCTCTGGAATTATCATGCTGCCGACTAATGTGCACATATTGTGCTCAATAGCCAATGGCAGGAGGATTAGGTATGATCATATTTCTTTGTTATGGGTTTATTTTTGGATATGTTATCTACGTATATTTATAACTAGCTGCGCCCCGCGGCTTTACCCGCATAAGTTTCTATCTCGTGGGAAAATTGGGATAAAAAGTATCCTATGTGTTAATCCTGGTTATTAACTATCTGTGTGCCAATTTCATCCAAATCCGTGTAGACATTTTTGCGTGAAAGAGTAACAAACGTCCATCCAAACTTTTGCGTTTATAATATCAGTAGGATTTTTTTTATTAATTAGTTTTATTTATTTAACCATTTATGTACACACATATATAAACAGACATTGAAAGACAGAACAGAAAAAATAGGTACAGAGGTGATGCTTATTTCATAAGAAATCTCTTCCAGCATACCTGAGATAGGACAATAAATACAGAGATGTAGACAGCGTGTGATAGAGCAAAGGAGACAAACAATAATACATAGAATCAAAAACAAACAATTCACTTAAAAACTAAACAAATATTACGAGAATATATACATACAAATAAACATACATAAATACTTCTAAAATAAAATAAATACATACACAACTATGATGAAGTGGACAGATAGTGTTCTTTCACTCTTCTTTTGAAAACTGCAATAGTTTGGCAGTCCCTAATGTCAGGCGGTAGTGAATTCCACAATCGCACCGCGTGCACTGTGAAGGAGTAGGAGTAGAAGTCGGTGGAATGGGGAGGGGACTTAAGAAGGTTTTTAAGATGCGACCTACAAGGTGCATCTGAAGGACGGGCGTAGGAAAAACGCTCCCGCAGATAGGACGGTGTTTTGGGATTGTGAAGGAGATTGAATAGCAGACATAATATCCGAGAGTTCCTGCGAAGTCGAATGGGGAGCCACTTGAGTATCTTGCGAAAGTTGGAGACAACATTGGAGACTACATTAGCGAGTAGAAGCACGATAAAGACAACAATTCCGTAGGCAGCGAATTGTAGAAGCGAGTTCATTCCCTGGAAGCGAACTAGCTTCGTGGGACTCAAGCTTCCCATCTATGTATATACTAATAATAAAGCTGAAGAGTTTGTTTGTTTGACCGTGCTGATCTCTGAAAGTATCGGTCGGATTTGAAAGCTTAAGACTATATAACATCACGCTGTAAGTCTTAGGAGTCGAGCGCTAAAAGAAGAAAAGTTAGAACGAACACTAAGTGAAAACGAAGTGGCAGCGCGGGCAGGGGATGCGATGCGACGGGATGGGTCGGGGAACTAGAAATTTCACGCGGACGAAGTCGCAGGCAGGCTATTACAGACGCCAGCACATCAAGCTACTAGAATCTGTCAAATTTCTTTAATAGATTTTCAACTTTATCTCTTAAGCATAGGTTCAAGGTTGATTGGGAAAATTTGACAGTTTCGGGTAGCTTGACCTGCTGGCGTCTGTACCTAATACATAGGTTCAGCCGATGGTAGGCGATTTAACCCTCCCTACATCTAGCCATCCCAAAATCGGTCAATATATACCACTATTGTCTATGTAGCTGTCACAGAACATGTGGTACCTAGCTACAGCCTGTGGGTATTTGGTCTACTATAAAATTAACTTCGTAATTTCATTTATAGCCATAAGTCTAAGGTGGTCTGCTGTCCAATGTGGCTATGCATCATGTGGATAATAATAATAAATAGTTTGGGTATGGGGTGCTGTATCCATAAGATGTACTCAGGCAAACGTGGCACGATTGAAATAATCAACAGGACTATGAAGCACTACCGGAGCGTTCCAAGATACAAACATTTTGTAGATAATCTGCAGTGGTCTTTGAAGTGTTGTGGGGTACGTTCATCAATTACTTACTTGGTAGAATTTTAAAATAACAAATTGCTTTTTTTTCTACGGTGTTTTTTCAGAAACCGACCCCATGCATGCATGTTGCGCCGACCCCAAATGAATTGGGTTAAGGGCAAGAGAATGAGGATGGGAAAATAAATATAGGATTTATGTTTTTATGCTCATTTTTAGGTTTCCGTAGTTCACGCCTCGGAACCCTTATAGTTTCGTCATGTCCGTCCGTCCGTCCTCGGCTTACCTTCCAAACGGTTAGTGTTAGAAAGATGAAACTTTGCATGGATGTGTATTTACTACGTCGCCAAAGTGCTAAAATAAAATCACATTTTTTTTTTCTGATTTAAGTAGTTATCCATTTGCGAGATATTCAACTTTAAAGTGCAGATTTTTGTAAAAATAGCCAACCCCCCCCCTCCCCACTAAAAGCTAAACGACTGGCTCGAAAAATCTGAAAAAATTCATGATGGTAGTCCATGTGATGAACTTTGAAGGAAAACTATAACGGCTTTAGTTCAGGAGTTATAGCGGCCTAACTTGTAAAATGCTCTTACTTGGAAAACTTCGCACAAAAAGAACCAAATAATGAGTAAATATTTAAAATAAAATCATAACAATTAGGTATCTATTGGACACGATTTTATTTCAATTTGAATCCTCTGAAGAGGATAAATAAAATAAAGGGCTTAAAAAAGTTTACAACGACACTCGATAAATGGCGTTGTGCATTTATTCCTTTCTGAATCGCAGTATGCGTATGTATGTGTGTGTATGTATGTATGGTATGGTTTCGTTACAATATAGGCTTTATAAGTAAAGTAGAATTGAACATGCTAACATCTTGTTGCATAGATGTTAAAATAATCACTGTGAATGTTACTGTGGCCGAGCAGTCGAAACGGGTGTCCGTTTCGACTGGGCTAAGGGACTGCAGTCTCGATGTTTATAGCGATCGCTTTACGACCGAATTCGGTCGCAAAGTCCTGTCACTCCATAAAGTTTCAAACATCTATGCAACAAGACGTTCGCAAACGGAACCCTTGTGTGTGAGTCCGACTCGCACTTGGCCGGTTTTTTTTCTTATAGCCTGTCTGCACAACGTAATGACAGGATGGCTACCTATTCAAATAAATATATATAAATTGTTCCGACTTTTTCAGCTCAATTCCTATCAAGACTGGTTTGATAGCGACTGGTATGATAGAATACGTGATTACGAATGGGATCCTAATGCAATGAGACGGAGTGGCCTTACAAGGAACGAAAAAGAAGTAACTGACAGCGTTCCATTAAGGTTCGATTTACTTTATCAACCGCAGTATTGGCAAAGTAGAATGTGGCGTAGCATGTTGCTTGGTACATGTTTGAGATTCACTGTAGGTTTCCACGTCAGTGGTAACAAAACCAGAATAAGCTGGCCTCGTATTCTATTAAAACCCCGTACTATGCTAGGTCAGCTCAAAACAAGTGTTACAACCGACGTGCGGTCGACTGATTCCGGGGGTCCCTACCCATGGACTTATTGCTGTACCACCTATTAGGTACTGAAGTTTGCTGATTGTGAAGTAAAAATGGTCAATTTAATGGACACGACCATACGATCAATCTTTGGTCAAGGTTCATCCCATAATTTAATAGGTTCTTGTAACTAAAAACATGGTCAAATCTTGGAAATAGATTTTAACCTACTTCTAATTATTGTTGTATCGAAATAAAACTTTGTACCTATGTAGGTATGTATATGTAATTCAGATGACAATGCTGTAATTTGGTATCTTGGAGCTGATCGGATGATGGAGGCAGAAGGTAGATAGTGATACTCTTCAGTGGCTTATCACAACTCCTCGAGTTTGAGCTCGTATGATCCCTTTTGAGACGAGTCCAATAGATTGGGCTGGGTGTCGAGGGTCTGATAACGTGATAAAAGCGTCTCATTTTTTTATTTTTTTGTTGTCCCTATAAGCCATTACGCGCCGTGATCTAATGTAAGAGGATGGATGATGGATTTTGCTTATTGGATATCTCGTAGACTGTAAATAGGTACCCAGTAAATAAGAATCCTAGCTAGCAGGTCATGGAGGCGCAGCTTGACCTTGTACACTAAGCGGCCACGACCACGACTGGTCGTGGCCGCAATCTTGGTCCTATAAACTCCAACGAAAATGCGAATATTCCGGACGTTCATAGTAAAGTTCCCAAACCTGACCACAACTATTCTGACGTCTTGCGTCAAATGTGCGACCACTGTTACGGTAGGTAGAAGATATATTCACCGAATTATTTACTTAAAATTGTAGATTTATTGATACCTAATCTATTAAAATTGTTGATTGCTTTTTTTCTTTTAGTTGCTGTAAAAGCGGTTCATGCATATCTAATTATCTCTTGGAGCTGGGGACTCATTCTATTCACACTAAAGGATGTGGGAACTTGGTGCATCGCATTATATTAGGAAGTATGATAGCCCACCTTTTTGTGTTCACATCTGTTATTGTAGTGGAGGTAAGTTGTTGAAATAATACAATCTATTTCATTTAATTATTATGTTGGCATTCGTTTCAAAACCCGTGTCCAGAGGGGGGTGACATTTGAAGTTTCTCACGTTGGTCGCTGAGTTATAAGTACCTCTATTTCATATATTATATAAAAGTATTCTGTGAGTGCGGCCTACTGTACTGTCTGCTCTAACGTTCTATTGAAGCTCAAGGTCAAAGTGTTACTACGGATCTCGGGTCTTCTGTACCTAAGGCATTAACTTTTACATCACTTCAAGAAGTGCAATTTTTTGAACTCGAAGTCGTATATAATGCTTATTCTTTATTTATCAGGTTGCTGTTCTGAGACTAATAATCCAAACAGATCAAAATCAGGACGTTTCAAAAAAACTGAAAAACGTAAATGTTAGACATATAATGTCCGTGAACGATAATTTTGCCGCCTCCAGCAACTCTTTAGAATTAAACCCTGACGATACTGATTATGAAAATGAAGTCCATCTTGGAGATGTGCAATTAACAGATGGTCCATCCAGGTACCTCTACCTAATAGCCGACCGGCCCACACCCAAAACCTGAAGTCTGCGTCTCACATAATAACAGTGGACGTCAGGTTTTGAAGTTCGTTAGTTTGTTGACTATAGCAATGAAAGCCTAGCATCTGCATACATCATGGACGCGCTGTTGACTGTACCTACCACCCCAAACTGAAATTCGTTCGGTTCAAAGAACTATTTACCATCAGTCCATCACATCGTTAGTCACACCTAGCTAAATTCCATAATAGTCTTTTTTTATTGCACGGGTATAACTGGAAAACTGTTTTCTTCAGAATGGCAGTAGCCAATCGAGTTACGATCGAAGACGAAGACTCTCAAAGTCCGAAGTATACAAAGAAATGGGAGGATGTCGATGACTAGTTTAAATTAAATTTAACTAGGTATAGCTGTAACTGTTTACCATTTTACGTTTTATCTATAAAATATAAATAAAAAAATGAAATAATAATTACCATGTACCTATTATCTTTATTTAAATCTATATTTTACCCTACCTATAATATAAAACCTATATCTACGATTCATTTCACTCGATATATATATGTTTTTCCAGCGACGTAATAACTTGTAGTTGCAGTGGATGAAAGCTCATCTCACTCTTCTACTTGTCATTGTGGTACAACCGCATATCAGTGGTAACACTTGCTCTGCGCAAATCACTCCTACTGCTACGACATGAAGGCGCTGTCAATCAATAACAAATTGTTACCACTGATGTAACCTTTGTTGGCTCTACCGAGTAAGGTACAGACGCCAGCACATCAAGCTACTACAATCTGTCAAATTTCATTAATTTCAACTTTATCGCTAAAGTATTAAGGTTCAAGGTTCAACCTTAATACTTTAGCGATAAAGTTGAAAATCTATTAAAGAAATCTGACAGATTGTAGTAGCTTGATGTGCTGGCGTCTGTACTAGGATTAATGAAATTATTCGACAAAGAGTTCCAAAGTTAAGAAAATGTGACGTAATAAGGAAAACCTCGTGAGGAAACTGGCTTTTCCTAGAACCAGAAATTCGATGACACTATCAACTCGCACTGGGCCTGCGTGGTGAATTTTATGGCCTAATCTCACAGAGTTGGGGCCTGTGGTCCAGCAATCAGCATATATGCTGATTATGTAAAGTTCTCAGCATAAAAAAGTATATTACAAGAAGGTAAAGGAGTAGTTCGTTTTATGGTTCACTAATTAGTTTAATACCCTTGGGAGTAGCGCAGTTACTCTCATGGCTCAGCAGCTTGGTGTGATGATGACTACAGGAGGCGTGCCACACTGCAGACCTGCAGAGAAATTGACTGTCGGTGGTGTTGGCCTGGCGTGACCAACGCCAGGCCAACACAACTTGTCATTAGTGGTTTTCCTGGGACCGCAGTTTCAAATGCTAATGCTATGAAATAAAAGAGCTGTCAATGTAAAACTATTATGTACCTTGCCTTGAATTTGCGACTCGCTGTTGGTGAGACTATGAACCGAAGAAATGAGAAGTTTATGTAAATGGGTTTCAAAATAAGGTGCCAAAAGACTAGTTGCTAGTTTGAATATGGAAAAAGTGTTCTCTATCTATGTGTCTCACAGATTAATGACAGTGTCAGTATCATAGAAGTTGACATAACATTGACACTGGAGGTGCCCGGTACTTGCCCGTGGTCCCCCAGTCTAGTTCCCCTTGGGGTACCAAGAGCAAATATTTTTGCCCGTGGAACCCCCTGGATATCAATCTTCTTATTATATATATTTTTGTTGCCCGTGATACCCCATCCCAAACATTTCCATTTGACATTAAAAAAATCATTTAAAAAACGAACTGTTGCTTGACAAATAATTAAATACAAATAAATTGTTTTCCCAATTCATATGAGATTTTTTAATAAAAATCATATTGTTGACGCTGGAAGAATTTAGAAAAATTAAGAGAGAGTTTGAAGAGGAAGTTTTCTTCATCATAGGTTATCCGTCACTTAATGCATTATGGAAAGATTTTATTTATTTAGCGGGGGTACCACGTGCCAAATAATTTGCCCATGGTACCCCTTTGTCCTTCTTGGGGGTTCCACGGGCAAAAATATTTGCTCGTGGTACCCAAAGGGGACCTAGGCTGGGGGACCACGGGCAAGTACCGCAGGTGCCGTACTGCACCTATTACGAGTATCCAAAAATACTTAGTCCAAATTCGTATTTTTTTTTTCGTTTTGTACGTATGAATTATTTACTCAAATTCAGATATTTTACTTATGCTGGGACTTATCGTATCAATTGCGAGGCATAGGGTCTTTCTTATGGACAGAGACCAGCTGCAGATCAAGCTACCCGAAACTGTCAAAATTTTCCAATCAACCTTGAACCTTAGTACACACGGTTACCTACACATCAAGCTATACACAACCAGTATAAGCTGACTTCTCATTGTACGAAAAACCTATACAATGCGAGATCAGCTAAATTTGGAAATGTATAGCTTGATATGTCGTCGTGTGTACATTAGTGATAAAGGTTGAAAATCTATTAAAGAAATTTGACAGATTTTATTAGCTTGATATGCTGGCGTCTGTACCAAATGATTTTGTTTTAAATTAAACTGTACCTTCTGATGAATACATTTTAGTTTTGCACTACATGCAATTAGGGGTTTTTGAACTAAACAACTTAACAAATCCAAGATCGATCGTCAATAAGTATTTTTTATTTTAAAATAAAATTTTACGTGCATGAAATAAGATTTAATTTTGCATAATATGAATGGACTGTAATAGGTGAACATTCGATAGCCGTATACTATGAACGTACTTCTCCAAATTCAATTCAATACGGACTCAATGGATCGCGTCCCGTACCCATCGGAGAAATATTATATCTGGTTAGTTTTGAAAGTCGGGTATTTTAAGAATGAAAATAATGTATCGTTTGAAGGTTGACATTGTAAAGCGCTATTAACATCAAAAGTGGTCCAAATAATAGTCATTATTAATAAAATTCTCGCTTTGATAGATAAGACTTGATGCACTTTATATTTTACGTGTCGTACTAGGTGCGGCCTAGTCCAGAAAATACCTAGTTCGTATACCTGTTCTATTATATACGTCTCATGTCTACAACTAATTTGACAATTGACAGCTAACAAGAAAAAAAAAAAAAAAAACGATTAGTCTATGTCTTGTATTCCGATTTCTGTATTTTGCATTTTTATTAATGATAGCTGTGGTTAAAAGCGAAGGTATATCTAAATATTTCTTATTTAAGTGTGTATCTCAAGAGATCACAAACTTACTTGCGGTATTTTACGCATATTTGTAACACAACCAATATTCACAACTTAACCTCGCTAATTTCAGCGCACAATGGTATTCCTGACAGTTGCTAACTGGGTTCGTTCCCGTGGTCCTGATGAATTTTGGAGAAAAAGAAGGGTTTTTAAGCTTGCTGCGCATTACATTGGTCGTCGGAGAAACTGTTACTCAGTAGCAGTACGTAATGTCCATAGAGCGTTAGTTTATGCAACTAAAGCTAGGAAACTGAAGAAACAAGATATGATTGATCTCTGGTCGACAAGAATTACTGCAGCTTGTGAACAACACAACATTACCCCATATACATTAAAGGAAGGCTTGGACAGAGCTAACATTATGTTGAACCGTAAATCTTTATCAGATTTAGCCTGCTGGGAACCACGGACATTTGAATGTTTAGCTGCTGTAGCTAAAGAAAAGCTGAATCTAGATGGCGTGGTTGACAATGCTGATAAACAGTATCCTACAGGCGTGAATCTAAAACTTAAAGATGTTATGCTAGAGGTTTGGTTGAAGGAAAGGAAACAATAACTTAGTTCATCATTATTATAATTACCTATTATCTAGTTATTTTAGTTCCACATTAGTTCTGTAAATAATAAATATTGTCTTTATCAGAATAATGCATTTGATTGACTAGTTTCCTAATTCTTTTTTCAGTTTCTTAGTTAATTCATTTTGTTTTTCTAATATGTACAGGTTTTCTATTTTGCGCCTTTGTTGCCGTTCAACATCTTTTATTACGCCTTCATGCATTTTTTCCCTGAAACAAAAGTGCAATTAGTTTATTTAAGGAAATTAGGAAGAGGACATTGTGTTTAAGAGTTTAACATAAATGTGTTTCCTGACTGACTTCGACTGACTTCACCAATTCCAACTGAAAATCTAATCTTATTTCTCATAGTGCCACTGTTTAAGCAGAAGATGGAGAGCAAGTGGTTTTAGTGATTTTACCTACACTATGATTTTTACATAATATCACTTGTTTATTAATACAATGTCTAGGGCGTTTTAACTGAAACCTTTTAAGTTTGATAATCCTCTAATCTTCAAAAGATAAGGTATCCTATTGGTAATGGAAAAACTGACAATTCAATATTGTGTTTCTTACCACATTCATAAACACGAATTATCTCTTTTTACTGAAACTTGGAAGTAATATATTTTGTGATTCAGTTAATAATTATCATGTATTAATATAATAATTTGAGGATTACCTATCTGATTGTTGCTTTATGTGCACATAGGCTACAGTTCCAATCGTTAAAGATAATGAAAGCGTTAAAGCTAACTTTGAGGTTGGTGACGACATTTTCACTTCATAAACTCAATCCACATAGTTTAAATGTAGAATTATTTATTGTATTTCAAGATTCGATTTCATGAACAATGTTAATATTGATATCCCAAATGTCATAATTGACAGCACCTCTGCGCCTATCAAACTTTGACATCTACCACAGACAAAGAGTAAAGCTTCGTTTGGAAATACAATGGTTTTGCGTTACACTGAGATCGGATGCGTTCGTATTTCAATAGTAGAGTATGAACTTCAAAAGTTTAAACAGACTGACGCCAATCTCATGCGGGATGCGGGGCTGTAGGTAAATGCAAGCAATCTTCAAAGCTGTTGTGGCCCCAACCGCGTCTCCCGAGGGGTTCCACTCAGTGCGAGTTTTGACTGCAGTCTAAACTGCTAGGTATGTACTTATTTTCAAAGTCTAGCTACGTGCTACTTTGATGCCTACTGCCCAGCAGCGTGGCGGTGGCACTAGGTGCTAACCTACGCACCTTGGCGAATGTGGCAATCGTTAAATCAGTTTGGGGAAAGAAAAAAAAAATAGTAAAAAGAACGTTTTTATTTCAGAATTTGTGCTGTTTTGTTTGATGATATAGATAATGTAGCAAATAATGTTGTGTCTTTTAACAGCTGGAGTCAAATTTCTACCTACCCTACATTTAGGTATTCAAAAATGAAATAACATGGTACATAAGTTTCTTATTATGTATTTAACTATAAGAACATTTGTACAGTTAGGTACAGGAAGTACCTAGTAACAAATCTTAAACACGGAACCAATTTCATTAAAGTACCTAGGAATGCTGTAAAAATAAGTTGTACTAATATTTTTGTTATCAGTTAACACTAAGGTATTGATTAGATTAGCGATTTTAATTATGATGCAAGTAAGTGAGTAAGTAAATAGAAATTTACTACTTTTTTTTACTGAAACATATTTGTCATGATACATGTCATGTAAAGATGATTAGGTTGGCTTGTTTATGAAGTTGGTCCCTGTCAATATTGTTTCAAAACAAAACAGGTTCAGGCAAACTTTAGCCTGACTACTATGGTCGGTGTCCATTGAGTTAGCAGCCGACAATTTCCATCCAACGCTATTGCATGTTTAGGTACCTACATTATACAAGTCCGAATCAGCGCTAATGCTAATCCTTCGTTGTTTACTATTTCGATGTACAGACGCCAGCAGGTCAAGCTACCCGAAACTGTCAAATTTTCCCAATCAACCTTGAACCTTAAAGCTTTAGCGATAAAGTTGAAAATCTATTAAAGAAATTTGACAGATTGTAGTAGCTTGATGTGCTGGCGTCTGTACCTACCCAAATCGGCCATCGAACTTACAAAAATATAAATACAAAACTTAAATATTTACAATAGTTTTTACTAATTTCTAACTATATTACAAAAAGTTTGAGTATTCCACTAATCGTAAGATTATAATATTATACAAAGTTATGTTCAGTCAGTTACTGAGATTGGTGTAACAATAATAATAGGTAACAATATAATTATCTGAAATACCATGAGAGTTAAAAGTTCAAGATTTCATTTCATAATCTCGAAATATTCTTTCTTCAAACGCGTAGACTATTTACAACATTTTATGTTAATTGACGAGTATTTAATACACAATTAAACTGTTGTAGTTAACAGTTCAAGGTCCAAAATTTAGCTTGTGTAAATCTATGTCTAATAAAAACACAAACTAGTGTTCATAATTTAAATAAACGCAGCTAAATGTTCACCCTGTAACAATTTCATGCTTGAAAAGTTTCACTGGTAATTCCATTTCGACGAATGTGTCCATTTCGTTACTTCGTCCACTTCTCATTTAAAGCTTTCTCTCAGAGTCTATGTAAATAGACTGTAATAAAGTCTATAGTGGAATGCCTACGTATTATTTATGGCACAGCTACCTGCCGCAGTTGTCGTAGAAACTGGCAGAGCCCCGGTTGGGGATTTCAGCAAACTCACGCTTCGGCGTGCACAACTTCGTGCTGAAGTCAACGTTACGCTTCCTGCAATAAAACGGAGTATGAGGAAATATTAGAATAATAAACTTTTTATACTTCATTTTAAACAAAACAACACTTCTGTATTTAGGCCTGGCTTCAGGTTAACATCTCTTTCTTTCTTTCATTTAAGTGAAAAATCATTGTACCCTCTGCTTGGCAGTTCCATTTGGTCGACGAGCACTGACTTGACGTAGAGCCGGTCATTACACCACAGTATACAAAGAGATCGCGGCTCCAGTACATTCATGTCGTACTCCCACGATAACTCCACCTAAGAAGAAAATAAAAATGTTTTTAATATAACATTGGGTTGCATCGTGACGTGTTCTTGAGTGGAGACCGCGAATTGGCACGACGATCTTCGCAGGGTGGTTGGCAGCTGGATGAGAGTTGCCGAGAATCGAGCTAAATGGCGTGCATTTGGACAGGCCTATGTGCTGTAGGCTGATGATGATGGGGTTGCATCACACGCAATCGACGACACGGTTGGCGCAGTGGCTGAGCGATCGACTGCAAAGCTGCGTGTCGCGGGTTCGATTCCCGCACGGAACAAATAATTGTATTGCCTACAGGTAGTTGTTCCGGGTCTGGCTGTTTGTGTATGTGAGTTTAAATGTTCGTAAACGCACCCACGATACAAGAGTAATTACTAATGTGGGGCAATGTTTAAAAAAAAAGTCTAATAAGTCTGTTAAAAAAGTATATTTTATGACTCCGGGACAGGGAAAATGAATTATCTGCAGTTATTAGTAAACAAATAAATATTACCTTTCTAACTTTTCCACCCAAGTCCATGGGGTGGGTGACTACTATGGTGTAGCTAGTGCCATGCTCTAGTCTGTAAGTAAAATAATTAATAATAATAATAATATCTCTGGACATTTCACACAGCGCCATCTAGTCCCAAGCTAAGCAACCTAATGCTTGTGTTATGGTAACAAGATGGCTGATAAACTACTTATATACATTTTTTTTTTTTGTAAATACATACATATTAGATGACAATTGGAGTAGTTTTAGCGTGAAATAGTAACAAACATCCATCCATCCTCACAAACTTTCGCATTTATAATTCTTACATTCAATTGAGAAACAATCCTACTAATAGAATTGTTTCTCAATTGAATGTAAGAATCGGTTCAGGAGCCATATTTAAGATAACCAGATGGTTGTAGAGTTTGCTTACTTTACGTAGTTATTTGGTGTTAGGTCCATTCCCCGAATTACGCCTCTGTCTGACAGCAAGGTCACTTTCAGGAAACCCTGTTGATGGAAACATAATGGTATTAACACATTTTTAATAGTTTCACTTCTAATGTTATCTCTATTGCGTTTTCTTTGGAAGCTTTAAAAAAATGTAATTAAATCAGCGAATGTACCTGCACCCACGATTCTGCACCTTTGGGATTTGCCAGTTGGATAGCGACTCTGTAGTGTCGTTCTGGAATAAATACAAAAAACATTTTTTTTATTGAAATATGTGAAAATTGTAATGAATTCAGATGAACCCTGCACCAGTACCTGCCTTTACCTAGCACAGCCGGTCGATTCTGTAAAAATCTCACCGTGAAAACTCAAGTGAAGTGAGCTTGATGTGAGTTGTCAGTAGTGTCAATCCCTAGAATTATTTGGAATGACAGCTCACTCCACGCTCACTTCACCTATGTTTTCACGGTGAGACGGTTACAGAATCGCACTACTGGTGTTCTAGTTTATTCAAACGAAGGAACTCTGTATAAACCATCGGGAATGCGATAAAATTCAAAAAGTTTAAAATATAAAAAATGACCTTTTTTCACCTTGCAAAGTCTTCACTAGTCTTATCTGGGCTTAATGCCTTACAAAGGAGCTGTTTTGCATAATATTTAAACTGTACCAGATCTCTAGACACTTAGGAAACCCGTAAGCAAATGACGTATGACTAAACCACATTCTAAATTGGTAAGTATTGTGTTGTAACATGAGGTTGAAAGCAATCAGCCACACGCTGTGATTAGGGAGAAAGGAAACTCATTTTAGACGTTATGTTGCAATAAGTAGTTTTCTCAGGGGTCAACCCCATCTAGTTGTGTTGAACCCTCGCTAATGAACCGCCATTGCGCAGCAACGTAAGTGTTAAAATTCTGGGCCTTCATCATGGTCTTTACAAGACCAATGTTGGACTTCTTAAGACCAAATAAAATTCGGTCTTGATCAAAATAATAATGGGGTTTATCAAATACTTACGACAATACGGGAGGTCCTTGCCCGTGCTGAGGTAATACTTGGCTCCTATCGTATCGTGCTCCTCAGATGGAAAGACCTCATTCTCTGACTGATTGCTCTTGTTTGTAATCAAACCGGGAGAGCTGTCTGCATGGAATCTATGGAATCATTAAACGTGACATTAAAAGAATCCTCCATTTAAAGAAACTGATTTGGAAATAAGTAGGTCCATACCCCATAATTGCACAACCGTGACCGCAATGGAAACATTTTCCTGTCTGAAAATGCTGGTATGATGGGCACTGGTGTCCTGAAAATGTTAACAACTTTTAATCTGATTTCATATTAAATTGAAAAATAGCAAGGAATGTTTACATACCTTAATAAAATAGATTGTGGAAAGAAGTAAGACCGCCCTTCTTGTTACTAAGTATTATATTGTAGGTAATTATTTATTATGTAGTGTTAATCATTTTAATTAAGCCAAATAATCCGTTTCCTTACCTATATAAGAACACTTTCCATTGATAGATTCTGTGAATAGTTTAATGGCTCTGACATGGTTGCAGGCCACTAGGACCCTCGAAGCCTCTTCAAGCCCTTGCTTGACTAGCGTGAGCGGCACGAGTGGTCCTTCAGTGAGGTCACATCCTGGCTGCTCCTTCCCGTTGTTCGGATAGAAATCCAAATGACCCACAGGTTGTGACATTCCATATCCTGCCATAAACACAAAATCTGTCGCACGTGTGAAATAAACGGTCGATTAATTAGTTACCATATCACGCGATATATAAATATTCAGATATACTATACAAATGAATGATGAAATCGAAAAGCAAACAAGCATATGGTACATATTTACATAATAAATACATATAAAATATATAAATAAGGGTTAGTACTTAGTATGATTAGATGATAAAGCGAGGAAGCTTAATCTTGTTAACAACAAACGTCATATTATTATGTGTTGAACAAATGTACATGAATACGACCGTGCGGTGTGGATTATAAGAAGCATACGTGTAGTATCACGAATATACACAGAGTTACGTCCAAGGCATTACCTAAAAGGAAAATGCTCTTTCCGTCAGTGTGTATGACGTCGACGAGTTGTGCGTCAGTCGGGTCGAGTCGCACATGCGTCGGCATTCCTTGGAAGTAAGGCTCTGCTGGATCTAGTCCTGTAATTCTTCCTAAGCCCTATGGAACGAGAGACTGAATCAAAGAAAATATGAAAACGATATACGTAACATCATGTAACGTACGATTTAGTAAAGAATGTTACAGTAGTTTGCACTTACCTGTATTCTTTCGCCTGCATAACCTGCTGTGTGGGCTCCTAAGGAGTGTCCTATGATGTGGACATCTAACGGATCTACTCCGTGTTCTTTCTGTAATGTGATTTTATTTTATAAAACCTATTATAAGTTTCAGTTTTTTATTGTTATGTGGGGTATTATTTACCTGTAAAGTGTTGATGAAGTGTGCTACTTCAAGTCCTACTAGTCTGGTGTTGGCTGTAGCTTGTGTGTACAACGGTAGACTTCCACCGGCCCAGTCTACTATAACAACGTTGAAATCACCTGCTTTCACGAGCTCATCTTTCATTTCACTGACCTGAATGACAAAGCATTAGGGTTAATTTACTGTATGTTCAATAATATTAATATACGATACGATACGATTATGTTCGACGATTATTATAATTGTTATAGTTACCCAGTTCGAGAGAGGTGTGTCAATGAATCCGTGAATAATCATCTTCGTAAGTCTGGTCGGATTGAAATTGGACTTCACTATAGTTTTGTTCACATTCACGTTTAATAATTGACCATCAGTTGGGTTCTTCTTTGTGTATAAAATGAACCTGAAATTGAAATTTCTCTGTAGTTGTATGACAAAAGATTGATTTAGGTGAAATCTATGCAATATCGTGAGTCGTGATGAAAACTTTGCAGTGAAGAACCGTCTACCGTTGATTTACCTACCTGTACCGACAATTCAATAAAAGTCATCAGTTCATGACAGCTATACGTTAGATATATTTATTATGATGACCGGTTATGAATTGTCGACATCGGCACCATTGCCATAGAGAAAAATAGAAAAATAGATAGATAGACCGGTTATTGGGTCCGTGTTTGGATGAATGGGACATTAATATTTTACCTAGTATTGATGACAACTCTCGGTAGCGGGAAAACATTGAAGGGTCTGTGAATGAGATGGTACCAGCTCCTTGTGATGTTCAGGCATCCTAACTCATCATAGCATCTTGTTTCATTTTCAACTGAAATGATAAAAACAATGAAATAAACAATCACAAAGTATAATGGCAGAGAGTATTAGAGCGATTATATTCATAGCTAAATGGCCAAAATTATATGATTTTTTAGTTTATTTTCAATGTGATTTATTTTAATTATACATTTGAAAATATAAAATGTACATACATGGTAACCAAGGAATGTTGACCTCTATCCGGTCTGATCGCGCCCAGTTGAAGGGGTCCAGGATACCAGCGAAGGCTGGCTGTAGGCCGAGGAGAATGCACCACAGCATCACGCGAAGATGTCTGTCTGTCAGATGAAGCCTTCGCATGGCCTGAGGATCTGGAAACAAACATCTATCATTAGTTATTATAATAAACGTCTATTACAAACTGGGCTGCATGTAGACCGGTAAAATGAACGGTCCTTTACTCCTAACAAGAATTTCAAGCAATGTAGTACACACCGTTATGGGGTCACCTTCGACAATTTTTATTGCCATTTGATCATTTTACTACTTAACTTATATTGACATCAAGGTTAGTTAAATTTGACAAAAGTGTTTGATGTATTGGTTTTTTTGTTGCTGAATACTCTTCACCTCGAACACGCCTGATGGAAAGCGACGAATGAGGTCTATGATGGAACGAGCGTGCCCAAAGGATGCCCGGTCAATCTTGCTTTGAAGGCAGACAGGTTAAATGTGGAAGGGAATACAGACGCTGTCAGAGAGTTCCACACTGTGGCTGTGCGCATAATATATGTGGAGGAGAAGCGCTGCGTAGGTACGACTGGCCGGGATATCAACCAAGTGCGGAAGCTGTACGTAAAATATAAAGTCATAAGAAGGATCCACAAACATGATGTTGCTATGACGGACCTAGTACGCCTAGCCTAGTAACCGACATAACTATAATCACCGTACTATGTGTTATCCACTATATCATGAGTGTGCTAACTACGACAGTAGTTAAACACGATGATCCCATCGATGACTAATAAATCTACACGATCACGGATGTTATTTGCCATGAAATTATTCTACTTTTGTCTTTATTTGCTTTTATTGAATGTGGTATCTAGCGAGTAAACATGAGTAGGTAGAAGGACTGAATAATTCAACATAAAGGCAACTGGCCAGGAGTCTATCGTGCGTATATCCCTTCGTAAAACCAAGATAACAAACAAATGGAAAGTAAAATATATTCAAAGTAGTTCGTGCCGTGATCCCTGTGCTAGTAATTTACAGTCATGTTCAGATCGTGGTTCCGATTGGCTTCCTTTGCTTGGGCTCGCGGCCGGCTTCCTTGCTGCGGCGGGGCACGCGGAAGACATCCCCCCTTTACTTCTTATGCAATGGGTAGTATGAGCGTTGGTATTACGATGTAATGTGTTAATACGCGAAAGGGTAGGATTTATGTTATTTACGTTTGGTAATGGTTTCTGTATTGCTTCATTGAGCGGGGATGATATATCAACTTGCTATGGTAGAAGCATTCTAGGATAGTGAGAATTTTTCAAAGTACTAAATTCCGTGTAAGTAATATAAAATATATGTAATATATAATATAAAATCTTTATAAGCCTGTAGGTAGTTAAGGTATGTGTAAAAAGTAAAGTTTTGCCCTAAACCTCAGTTTCAGTCTCTCAGCGATTACTTAGGTTCAAGTGAAGGGGCGAATCGTCATTGGAAGTTTATTAACATCTTAACAAAATTTGGATATGTAATTATTGTAATGCATTTCAAAATGCATGTGTGTTTTGTGATTTCTGATAGATAAACATAATTCCTTTCAAAGATGAAGGCTTTTTGACGTGAACAAGAACCTTGTAATGTTAGTTTAGGAGCATCCAATTCACCTAAGTAGGTACCTACATGTATACGTATAAGTATGAAAGATAAAAAATATTTGTGAAGATTATTTAAAAATCTAGATGAAATAATCTGTCATCATTACTAGTATAGAGCTTATCGTTAAACTTAGATTTTCAAAAGGCTTCTGTAGCTACATGGGCGTGTAACACTAGAATAAATAATAAATCAATTCTAGTTGTTAGTTTTTATTATTTTGGTCTTTCCAGACGCCTCAAATATGAACACCATGAAGTCTTGAAATTACTTTGATACCGGGAAATGTTAATTCAGCAGTCTCGAAATTTGGTTTTTTTTTCAATTACATTACTTACCAAATACGAATGAAGATTTTATGAATGCAACAGTTGCATTTGGAAGCAACCTATATTTTCATCGTCCAAGGCGACATACGTTATTAATGTAAAGGTCTATTACGAAAGTGTTCATATTTACGAATTCGCCGCACGCGCAGCTGCCCGTAATCGTATCGCTAATATATGCGAGTAGAATCTGACGCCTAATGATTGCCAATAACAATAATAATATCATTTCATTAGTAGCGGAGTTTTTATTTATCGGGGACAAGGCATCCGAGCTGGGTAGCTCGGATGCCTTGTCCACGATAGAGCAAGGGAACTCCAAGATTAATATTTTAGCTTGATGCCTCCCTACACGTCAAAGGTTCAGTCATATACATCTACTTAAGCATACAACTCAAGCTCCTGAGAATCTTGATCTAGTAACTTTGAACACGATGAAGATGGTATACGATGCTTCAGCCCAGGAAAGATTATCTTCTTAGCGACTGAAATTGAATACATTATGCGTGTTGCTCGACAGGGACTCTTAAAAGCTAGGTTAAAGGCTTCAAATAAAGGGTTGGATATAATATATTTTTAGAAAAACCCCAAACATAAGACTCTTCTGCTAATCATTCGAACGTTTAGTAGAGGACCTGCTAATATACTACCTACCAAGGAGCTACCAATTAAGTTGGCAGAGCTATCTAATGTAGAGATTGAAAGAGCTCATCGAAATTCATGTTTCTTAGAGCCGTTGTATATTTAAATTTATTTATTTATTTTAAAACACATACACTATCATCACAGGCTAATAATATTAATGTAATAATTAAGATTTCAGTTGAATGAATGCAAATTTGTGCAGTTCGAGAACATTCCAACGATTACTTCATGTTTCGGAAGGTTAAGTTCTATTATGTGGAGTTATTTCAATGTTAAATACATTACATCAGTGTGAAGTTACTTATACTTATTTAATAAGTTTTAAAATAAATTGAAATTGAACAGTTAATCACCCATTACAGCTATTGAATGAGGCAATTAGAATGTATTGTAAGTAATTGTATAATCCAAATAAATTCCTGATATAATTAGATGGGACATTTTACTTTCACTCATCATTAGAACAAGAATTAGTGCTGATTGCGTTGCAAGATAAACAACCGGAAGACTACAAGCAACTCATCAAGTGATTTGATGAAAAAACCGAACCGCCATCGAGTTACAAATAAAATAAGGCACTTCCCGAGCGGCGCGGGCGCCGTTTCGCGCGGAAGTGGCGCCGCGCGCCGGTGATGCAATGCAGCGCGAACGCATTGTACCTTAACCTGCTAACTCTGATATAACTGTTAATGTCAGTGTGCTCGACTTATGGCAACTTTATGTAAGCTGATGGGACTATGAAAGGCCTCCTTCTAACACCATGACAACGTGTAATTTATTGTTGAACTCCTCAATCATGTTTGATGCAATCCAAGAACGGCAAGAACCACTTCACAAAATGTGAGGACTGTAAATGCAAAGCAAATTAATAAACATACTTCAAAAACAATGTTTTATTATGTTCACATCATGTAATGTTGTGATTGTATAATATTTTTGCAATTGTCAATGCTTGTATTGCATGGTACACAAATATCGGACGGTGACCTTCTTCTGCAGTCGGTCTCTTGTTGACCTACATTAAGTGTTATTGTGGTCAATGTAAATTAAACGAACCGAATGCAACACCCATAACCGCCAGTTTAAAGTTTTATCACTATGACGTTTTTATTACCTTTTCGGAGATAAATGCTCATATTTTGTGGAAATAGGAACTCGTGCGGAAAACTTGCGTTAACTTACGCATTAAATGTTTTTATTAAGTAAAAAATGTATGTCGAAAGTTTGCTCGTTAATTGTTGCTTTATTACCTAACTTAATAATATTTATTTATGTTGTAAAGATAATCTTTGTATACAAACATGGTATAATCTAGGAAGTACGTACGTAACACTTGATTGATCTCAAATCTGTTGATTATACGGACGGTTGCAACAGATGTTTACACTTCGCTGTGAGACTATCTTGCAACTCTTTTGCTCGTCGTTGCGAATTGCGCTTTCGAGAAGACTATTGAGACAGAATCTAGACGTGAGTGAACTATCGTCGTTCTCATATCGTTTACTTATGTTACGCCAGTGGCTGTTTATTTGGGACGTGAAACCGAATGTAGCAGCGGTGCATGTTGTATCGGTTTGCATATCGGATTCCACTGTTATATTGTAACTGATTTTTGTAAATTTATAGCTGTTCTACTGGACTTACAAAGACTTATTTACCTGTAGCGTTGCAAAATCATTAAATAGTCCGACTATGATTATGAAAGATATACCTAAATTTTTTTCTGTGTTCATGTGGTTGTACATTGTTACATGTATTTTTTAATTACATGGTGATTGTCCATTTTATGCAACAATTGGTACATCCAAGGGAAATGGATAATCATGTCGCTATAATCAGTGGTCCAGTCACCCATAATTTATTAATTATACGCTTTAGCAACCGTTCGAGTAGATATGACATCGTTTTGTGTACGTGACTCCAACTTACACATGTACTAAGTAGCACAAGTCTGTGGTTAACGGCACACCTAAGTTACCCCCTGTGGTGAAATACCGTAAGTAAATTTAGTTTTAGTTGAATTTATCAGTTTCACTTCATTCTTCAGTCTTTGTCAATCAAAGGTAGTTAGCGAGAAACAATGTTAGAAAGGTAGAATACTCTTTATTATATACACCATAAAAATGACTGACATAAATGTATAAATACAATGGGCGGTTTTATAGCTAAAAACGATCTTTCGAGCCGCTCGGAAAGTGCCTAATTTTGTTTGTAACTCGATGGTAGTTTGGTTTTTTCATCGAATCTTTTCATGACGATGAGTTGCTTGTAGTTTTCGGGTTGTTCGTTTTCATGTTTTTTTTAGGTTTATAGAGAAATCGAATTGCTATAACCGCAAAAAAAATTGATAGAGCCCCTTAATAACGAACACTAAGCCAATCGAATTGAGAAATCTGTTGAACAAAGTAAACATAACCTTGACATAAGGCTGTTTCAACAGTTACGTAAAAGTTCGGAATGAATAACTGGAATATGTCAATAGTTACTCATCGTTAAGTTTAAAGTTAATAGATTGACGCAACAGATCACACAAAGTAGTTGTGTTCGATAGGTAGGTTGGGGAGTTTGTTGCGCCACTTCTTCCCAGCTAAAGCACTGGGAAATGCTGATTCTCAGCCTAGTTTGAATAAATGACTTTTGATTTTGGTACAAAAATCTTCACAGTAAAAATAATAACATTTTATACTAAAAGGTTAAATACATTCGTAAGGCTTCCATATTGATGGTAAGTATCAGGAAATTCATAATAAAAGCGGGCTTGTAGGTGAACATTTAATGTGTAAATTAGAGATAGTATGCACTAAAAAACTTTTTGATACGTAACAAACATGATTATGAATCAAAAATTTAGACGTTTCTAATGCAAAGTGGCTGATACAACGCTAGTATTTTATAACTAAATTTGAGTTGAGATTACATGAACATCCGTAAAATTTATTGAAAGTCATGACTGCACAACGCTTTAGAATTGAGACCAGAATTCAGTATTACCTCATGAACTCATGAAATACTATCGTGACTACATAAGTAATTATAATATTTTGTAATTAACTGTACTTTGTACATTACATGAAGATTTAATATCTGTTGGATCTCTTATACTCAAGCACTTGGTGAGCAAACAAAGTTAAGCAATGCTGAGTTGAAAACAAGGTATCTACTTTTGGCGCCGTTAACACTTTAAACACTTTTGTGTATACTCGTACATATGAATACTTACTTGTGCAATTGTATATACTTAACATTGAATTCAGCCGTCCTTTTACCAATAATAAGAATCACACAGCATAAAAATGGGTCATAATATAATGCTTAATATTAATTGCTTTTCCCACGCTCAGGTGTTTAGTTCCAGAGTTTGATCGGACCACACCATCACCGTCATCCCTATTTACCGAGAGATTGCAGGAGTGTGCATTCAAATAGCTCCCACGTTCCACGTTCATTCTAAAATAGTTGTAGTTACCCGCTAATAATTTGAATCAAGTTCTTCTATCTGAACAGACAACTGTGCTGCTGGGGAGTTTGTTGCGCCACTTCTTCTTAGCAGTCAAAGCCCTAAAAGTGCCCTAGTAAGTAAGCCTAGGAAATGGTAAAGGGCGGGCGTTTTGAGGGACTGTTTTGTGTCATTTTGACGTTCAAAAAGTGCTGATTCTCAGTCTAATTTGAATAAATATCTTTTGATTTTATGCTACCACCTAACCGACTAGCTAACGCCGCTTAACGCTTCGGTATTTCTCTCCTTTCTATACTCCGTGGTATTTATCGTTTCGTTTAGAGAAAAGTGGAATGGGGATTTAGGATCACAGAAATGGGCAGAAGTACTTTAACAAGTACATATATTAACTATCTGCAAATCTTGAATATGACGATGTTCCTCCGCGACTGTTCACTGCACCGTGAAGACAATGGCAAGTACTTCCATTACTTACGTGCAAATGCTGCAATAATGTATTGGGTATAACGTATAAATTCATAGTAATGTGTAATTGCTCATAGATTGGTAATGTCTCGCGTACGATTGCCGCATTGATCCGATTCCCTCGATAACACTCGGGTCAGTAACCATCCTATTACAAATCTGTTTTCATCTGTGTTCTGTGTTTACTTGGATGTAAAATTGTGTAATTGAAAGGCTTGACCGTCATATTTTCTGTCAATACTTGATTATCGGGGCCTTCAAGTCAACTAACCTTTTCAACTGTTACGGTGACGTACCGTGCTCGCCAATTTGTAGTATCTGGCTATACTTACGAAGATAGTTTGGATTATTATGAACGTAAGTCTAATTAGTTATCGATGTTCTAGGTCTAGTTTGTATCCTTCGGATTATAATATAATCTAATTACATCTAACTTAATAAATATGTGATCTGACAGAGTAAGGTTTTGTGTCTTAATTATCACAATTTTTAACTTTATTTAAACCATCTGTGCCCGCGACTTCGTTTGCGTGGATGTCGGATTGTCGAAAAACAATAATTTGTCTCTTCACTAATTCTTTTTCTAAAATAAAAGTAAGTCTAGTTACTCCTTATAACATCAGCTATCTGCCAGTGAAAGTCCCGTCAAAATCGGTCCAGCCTTTTCGATGATTAACTGGAACGAACAGACATACAGACGGACAAAAATTTTTAAAATAGGTTTTTGTTAAAAGTACCGTATATGTATACTATCATATGCATTTGGTAAAAAGCTATTCAGACAAACAGACACTTCAATTTTATTTTTTATTTTATTTGTATAAAAAAATGTGAGAATAATAACTTTGTGCATAGCCAGTTAATAAGCTATCGTATCCAATCACATGACATTTCAAAGTTATTTTCTTTTATCGGTACATAATGACGAGAAAGCAGAACGTCCTACGTCAGAACGTAGGATAATTAATATGCATCCATTTGATGCATTCATGACGTAGCTGCGTGATTTTAAAACTAGTTCTATTGGTTTCATAGCTTTAAGATACTAAATCTTATCATAATTGAATGCTTCATCCTTATACAGGATAAATTTTTAACCAGTGCGCAAATGTAACCATGTAACTATGCATTCAGCATATGATTCTAGACTGCCTAGCGCAGAAGTTTTTCGTTTCATAGTAAAGTGCGCGATCAAAATGTATGGCACAGCAAATTTTTATTTTATAATCGAAGAAAAATTTCAACCCAGGTTCAGAATCATGTGCTGAACATGGTTTCAGTTTGCGCACTGGTTAAAAATTTATGCAGTATACAAAGTATCGACTAGACATTCCCCAAACAAGGATATTCTCGATACATAATAATAATAATAATAATAATAATATCCCTGGACATTTCACACAGCGCCATCTAGTCCCAAGCTAAGCAACCTAATGCTTGTGTTATGGTAACAAGATGGCTGATAAACTACTTATATACATTTTTTTTTTGTAAATACATACATATTATAGATAGAAAAACACCCAGACTCGGAACAAATACATGTAGGTCATACAAATATTTGTTCCGTGCGGGAATCGAACCCGCGACACGCAGCGCAGCAGACAATCGCTTAACCACTGCGCCAACCGTGCCGTCGCATAAGTACAGAGACGAGTCGTTGACATCACACGTTACTTTGTTCACACGCATCGAGGAAATACCGTGTTGAGAATCGTAAGTGTATCGATTTAAATACCACTTTTCTTCGCAATCGATGTGTAAGTAGTCAATTGTTTTGTTTGCTCTTTAAAAGCTCACGCACTTAGCAAGAATCTTTAAGTACAATCGTCTACTTAAAATTCCGAATGTTAAGGAAATTTGGTACTAAAATAGAATGTCTTGACCATGCTCGCGTATATTTTTCATTTTCAGCACAACCTCCAGTTATAGTGTAGGTACTTAACACATTCTCTAGATTTCACAATTATTTGTTACAGTTGCGAAAGTGAAATGAACGGCCTTGCCAAAAAAAAAAAAACATTCATAACAGAACATTTTTATCGATAAGAAATCTAAATAAACCGAACCATAAAAATATATTTATTTTATACTAGCTTCTACTCGCGGCTGCGCCTGCGTGGATGTCGGAAATTATCCCATGGGAACATGCTACTCGGACAAAAATCCTATATGTTACTCCATAATATCAGCTATCTGCCAGTGAAAGGTTCGTCAAAATCGGTCCAGCCGTTTCGGAGATTAAGCCGGAACAAACAGACACACAGACAGACATTTTCAAAATATATATATATATTCTGTATTTATAGTAGCATATATACTTACATATGCGTTTAGTAAAAAGCTGTTATTTTGAAATTACAAACAGACACTTCAATTTTATTTATTTGCATAGATTTTTTTTATTTGATATAGATTTTCGTAGCGGCTCGGTATTGGCGTAGCGGTTGCGCTTGCGTTAATAGAAGACATCAACGCACGCTGAAATCGTTTGCCGTATCATGTTTACATGCTAACTCAATAAATGTAACGCTAATGTTCTAGTATGAGAACTATTTACGTATTTGCTTTCATTACTTGTATTTTCTGAATAATCGCATTAATTAACGATCATTTTTATTAATCTTCAAAAATGTTCAAAAAAATTTATGAAGATCGTATTTTGCTTTAGTTTTATTTTTCGGTTACTGATCATTACCGATCAAAAGAAAACCAATGTGAAAACATAATTATTAAATAAAATCTATTTGCAATAGCATTAAACAAAACTAATCAACCATAATAAATAACGTAAACCGCTGTACACACACCTTACGCTAACCAATTCAAAAAGAGATTGGTATATTACCAGTAATACTTATTACTGGCTATGCTAACATAACATATAGGTGCATTGCGATGACATGAAACCAATACATTATTAGTACAGCTCACGATTGGCACACGAGTGCGAAGGAGATGGTGCAACTGCGCAGGCGCAAGACATGAGTGCACCGATACTTTCTCCTCTTGCACTTGTCAATGCGGTCACTGTCACTTTTGTATATAACACGAAAGCTCGGCCAGTATGTACTTGTACATATACGTTAATATTATTAATATTAATTTTGTTAATAATCTGTGGTTTCAGTAATGAGTTCGAATACCTTCCGTTTTACGTCCTTAGTTTAATTGGTCCTTTCTTTTCGTTTTGAATTCGGAACGGGTTTTGTGTTTGTTTTTTGTTATTTTATAAGATCGAGTACGGCGGTGTTGGTTTAATGAACGAATCGGATGTTAATATTGTACCAACTACTTAAAGAACCATTTGACGAAGTGTCTAAATATGTCTCTCTCTATTCTATATGTTTACGAACGATATTCATAGTAGAGTATGTCGTAGATTCGAACCGTCTGGGTTGCTTTACTTTGTGTAAATTATTTCATCACCACTGCTCTAAAACGGTGAAGGAAAACATCGTGAGGAAACCGGTATGTCCTAGAACCAAAAATTCGAAGTCTTGTGACGTCTACCATCCCGTACTGGGCCCGCGCGGTGGATTGCGGCCCACTCCTTCTTTCAGAGAGGAGGCAGGTCCTAGCTGGGGGAACATTATAGGCTGATTATGTATCCACAGTCGTAGCTGAACTGGATCTCTTTTGTTTTTAACATAGGCCCATGTCCAGCAATGGAACGCCTTGGACTGTCAATGCGCCTGCTTTGTTTCAGTGACGTTCATCTCTGTGCCCGTGCGATCCACATAAGACCTGCGTACACGCAGCTGAAATAGTAATACTGCTTCAAACACGCTTTGAATGTAAAGTAGGAGGAAAAATCCGTATAATACATCAATCTTTTGAGTGCACTACCGTAGTATTGAAATATTTTGTAATCAGCTTAAAGGACGAATTGATTAATGTGTGTAAAGAATTATGCAAATATGATCAAACTGTCATGACTGCAGTTATAAAGTGGGGCGAGCGATAACTCGGCGCTTCGCTCAATATTCAATCTGCGATGTTTTCGTTTACCAATATTCTTTCTGTCGTCTGAGAGAAACCACCTTTATTTACAGTTCGCACCGTAATGGACGCAATATGAATCTTCATATTGCGTCTATTACGGTACGAACTGCATATAAACCGAATGAACCGTAGTTTCTGCAGCTCATTTTTAGTTGCATTAATTAAATTCGTTCGGGTCTCTCTCCCTCTCTTAGTACGAGTATAAGCATAATTAGTCTATCCTCTTTGTGAGAGGGAGTGCTGTGGATCATAACCCACCACGCGGGCCCAATGCGGATTGCTAGATGTCTTCAAATTTTTGGGTCTAGGAAATGCCGAAATAAAATTTAAACCAAGGCAAATAAGATTAAAATCATATTTTTTTAGTCAAGGCGAATGAGACCTGCACCCTAATTGCGTAACACACAATTCATCGGAATCGGTTTCATTTTGACAGTTCAACAACATTCATTGCGTTATTTACGTGTTGAGCAGACAAATTTTTCGAACTTATGAAGCAATGGATTAGCAATTTGCTTCAAAATGATTCAGATTACTATTGATTGTGTGTTACGCAATTAGGGTGCTGACCCCAAAACGCATTTGATTTATAATACCTGCGTGCTAATAATCCTATAATGTTCCTACTGTTGGGACTCAGGCCTCTACTCTTCGAGAGCGTGTGGGCTGCAAACACGGTCCCAGTTCGGGTTGGTAGGTATGCCGGTTTCTTTAAGATGTTTCCTTCACCGTTTTGAGAGCAGTGGTCATGAAATAGTTTACAAAAAGTAAAGCGCCTGTCAGGGTTCGAACCAACCTACAACTCATAAGTCGCGGCCGTTACCACTGGGTCACCACTGTTCTTGAATCTCCCCTCAGTCTCCTTACTCTTGAATCTGTGCAATGCAAAGTCGAGACGAGAGTCGTGACGAGACGATTTCGTAAAGGTTCAAACTACTGCTTTATTTATGATCATATTAGAGTATGTGGAGCAACGGTCAAAGTCACGCGAAGCGTTATATAATGAATTTTGATGATGTACGGACGCCAGCACATCAAGCTACTACAATCTGTCAAATTTCTGTAATAGATTTTCAACTTTATCTTTAAAGAAATTAGGTTCAAGGTTGATTGGGAGAATTTGACAGTTTCGGGTAGCTTGACCTGCTGGCGTCTGTACTCACCTGCCTGTTATGTTCTAGCGACATCATAATATTTCATTTATGTATGTTATTTTTCAGTTATTTATGACAAACAATGTACATAAATGTTGTAAAAAGTATGTAGTAACAATAAATAATGAATTGTTCTTTGTATATATTACGTCAAAATGATTTTAAACCTACTAATGTAAGTTTTCTACTTTTTAGTCAAATAATTCCGTTTTTATGTAAATACTTGTTTGTTTTATGTAAGATATAATTAAACTGGGCATAAAAAGAGTTATTAGATGCATTTTCTGCATACATGATTGTATTGCTTGGTCGTTGTACGGTTGTGTGAGGCTATGTGCAGATTTAGATTTACTTTTTAAACCATTTGCAAAGCGTTTCATGTTTTTTCTCATGACGGTTTTAACGCTGCATACTAAGGGGTTAATAACTCGCGAAATAATAATTGAGGATGCACATTAACACTCGTAGGATAGTTTCACAACACTAGATGTGACGTAATTTAAAACTTGATATCGGACATAAGCTATATTTTAGCACTATACGACTAAGCAAAAGAAAAGGAGACAAAAGGAGTATGTAAGGATCGTAGCAGGTGGCTTTCATAGTTTCTGCCTACCCCCATGGGAAGAAGGCGTGAGATTATGTATGTTTATATGTTCATATCTTTAATTTGACTAGCCTCTGTCCGAGACGTCGCCGTCGTCCGCGTGAAATTTCTCGTTCCCCCGCCCCACCGCGTCGCATCGCATCGCCTGCCCGCGCTATTACTTCGCTTTCGCTTACGCTTTTTTGCTTGGCTCCTAAGGGTCGAGCGTAATGTTAAATAGGCTATAACCTTCCTCAAGAACAAAGCTATCAAAATGCAATATTTTTTCGAATCCATCTGGTAGTTTTAGAGATTAGCGCTTTTAAACAAAAATACAAATAAACTCTACAGCTTTATTATTAGTATAGATGTAGATTTATGTGAGAAAATTGTAAAATGTTTGATTAGTTGAAAACGACTTTCGAATAGGTCATAGACCCTCATATGTTATTTAAATTGATTATGATAAAAAATCATGTATTGTATGGTTGCTAAAGGCTAATATTTTATATTAGAATCTAGTTATTGAATAATTATTTAATATCGCAGCTACAATAAATTAGACATGACGCAGGTGCTTGGCGACAACTTACTTTCTCCGCACGATTCGGCAGTTTTGCACTATAATTATTCCTCGTTATGTTAGTTTGTAAGATAACAAGATACGTTGACAACAGACGTGACTTCGTTAAAATATTGTAGAAAAAATAAAAGGTATTGTCATAAAAAATGAGAAATATTAATCATAGGTAATAAGCCAGTTACATAACATAATCGGCCTATAATGTTCCCACTGCTGGGACACAGGCCTCCTTTCCTCGAGAGGGAGTGGGCTGTAATCCATCACGCAAGCCCAGTGCGGGTTGGTATATGTTACATGTCTTCGAATTTTTAGTTCTAAGACATGCCGGTTTCCCCACGATGTTTTCCTTCACCGTTTTGAGAGCAGTGGTGACGAAATAATTTACACAATGTAAAGCTCCTGTCTGAGTTCGAACCTACGACCTACAACTTCTAAGTCACGGCCGTTACCACTGGGCCACCACTGTTTGTATATAAGCCAGCAAAGATGAATTCATTAATTAATAATTTTGACAATTGTCAGAAATTATACTTTCTCTGTATTATTCTCAACTTTACCTAAGTGAGGAAACCGGCATGTCCTAGAACCAAAAATTCGAAGACATGTGACATCTACCAACCTGCACTGGGCTCGCATGGTAGATTATTAGCCCACTCCCTCTCGAAGAGAGGAGGCCTGTGACCCAGCAGTTGAAATATTATAGGCTGCTTATGTAATGTATTCTGTACGTCTACAATAGCAAATTATTAACTTACAGTATTTTCACAAATAAAATTTTTGTCGCTACTATAAAACGTAAATGCAAGCAGTATACAAACAAAGTTACACAAAAGTTTACGCAGGTGTGCTCTGTGTTAAAATAATGTGCTTATTTGCTCACAATTAGTTGGCACAAGTTTGCCTTCAAATACCTCTGTACTGTACAATTGTACATAGAACACCTGCTAGCCACTCTAAAAACTAAATAATGTACGGTATAAAATGTGAGAAACTATGCTAAATACCTATTACTTTAGCAAAGATCTTACAGTTAAAAAGAAATGCTGATAAATGATAATATGACATTACATGCGCACTTATTAGTTTTGGGTCTCCGGTTCAGCGTTCTGTTTATGACATAATTCTGTTCCTACTTCTGATCAAAAATACCTGGACAGACAGAATCTCAGCATCATCTGAAAAGATTTCATTCAATTGTTTCCGTTAAGTTTGTGTTAAACCTGGTAAGTACGGGACAAAAAAGAGAAGATTATATCCCCCGATATCAATCAGTTGTCGAGACTCGAGTGAGGTTGGAATTGGGGTCATGATTTAATAGGGACAGGGCCCGTTCTCGTTGAGAAGACGTGTTTGGTAATGAGGTCACAGGTGCAGAGAAAGCTTCCATCGCTTGCAGTATGCAGTAATTACAATCAAAGTGGTCTATGGTTCTTTTCCTTTACGGGGTGAGCAACCTTTCCAAGGCTCTGTAATTGGAAAGAATTTTGAACCAGAAAATATTATCTTAGAGCTCTAAGATAATATTTTCTGGTTCAAAATTCCTTGACCAGATGAATGTTATATAATTGTGACATCTGTAATGACATTGACCTGACCGAAATGTTCAGTTGACCGTCGCCTCGAACAGGGCCCTCAGTAATAAATATACTGGATGAACACAAAATATCAATACTGACATGATAAATGATAAATGATTTTATTTTGTAAGTAGGTTTGTACAAACACTTTTACACGTCAATCATATTTTAAAACTAGATGAGGCCGGCGTTTCCTATCTGACTAGCCTGAGAAGAAAGGCCGAAACAAACTCAGACGTCACAGTCTCTTTTAAAGTCCAGACATAATCTTGGTCAGATCATATGAAGACCATGTAGGTCGATGTCTGAGATGGTCTTTTGAGGAAAGAACCACACAGATTGAGAGGACCTGTCCAGTCAGTGCACGCATATGTCAGAAATCGTGCAGCTCAACTCAAAACTTAAGGAGCTCAACGATTCGACGAACAATACCAAAGAAAGGACATTTGGGTAGGCCACAATAATTACTCAAACTGCCAGACCATGACAAAAACTAACAGAACAGAAAGTAAAAATAAAAAATAAAATGACCCACATAGTCTTCACATTCACAATAATTAAAATAATAGAATACTTTACAAAGTAAGTAAATGTCATAGATCAAATTCATTAATGTCAAATTGTATATATAAAAAAAAAAAAAAACAAACAACAACCACAAAAAAAAAAACATTCAATATGTAAAAATTGGAAGCAGCTTAATCCCAAGCCTTTTTGTCCTCGATATAAGCCTTAACGGTATAAAAGGCCTTCTGGCACAACTTACGTTTAATGAATGATTTGAATTTATTAAGGCTTAGATCTTGAACGAGGCTTGGAACTTTATTGTAAAAGCGTATACATTGGCATCTGAACGAGCCACCTATTTTCTTGAGCCTTGTTGTAGGTACAACAAATTTGTGTTTGTTCCTAGTATTTATATCATGGATATCACTGTATTTTTTAAACAATTTTATATTTTTATGGGCATATAAAAGATTTTCATAAATATACTGAGAAGGCACAGTCATAACATTAATTTCTTTAAATTTGTCTCTGAGCGAGTGTCTCGGACTTAATTTATAAATTGATCGAACAGCTCGCTTCTGCAAAACAAAGATAGTCTGAATATCAGCGGCATTTCCCCACAATAGGATACCGTACGACATTACACTATGAAAATAGCTAAAGTACACTAAACGGGCTGTCTCTATATCAGTTAAATTACGAATTTTTCTAACAGCGTATGCTGCGGAACTTAGCTTTTTTGACAATTTGTCTATATGTGGACCCCACTGTAGCTTAGCATCCAAAGTTATGCCCAAGAATACTGTGCTGTCTTCAGGATTCAATTCTTCGCCCTTTATCAACACATTAGTTTTCACCTGTCTAACGTGAGGTAACGTAAATTTGCTCATTAATTATCTCGGCAGAGTTTAATCGTTCACCTTTTAAACGTGTAAATGACTGCAGCATTCACTAATAATAATTAGTACTATTATTGTACTGAGAAGCCACTTTATTGATTGATTATTCAAATTAGATCTAAAATATTCATTTATTATTCGATTATCTACCTAATTATTGTTTATGTATTAGAAATTACTTCAATTTTATTTTTATTAATACTAACTAAAATATATGCATTTTAAACAAATAAATAATGTTTTAGGCCACGAACATGAATTTCTTTTTTTTGCAAACAGTTGAACTACCTATTCAGTATAGTGAAAAAAAAAAATGGAATCTTCGTGATGCATTATAAATATAAATAACATGTAGGTATTATCTTTCAGTGAAGGCAATGTATACGAAAGAAGTATATAGAAGGTATGGGTTTTTACTATAAAACAACGTTGGTGTCAATACGAATAAATAGTTAATGAAAGACCCAGCACGGAGGGCCATGTACAGACGCCAGCACATTAAACTACTACAATATGTCAAATTCCTTTAATAGAATTTCAACATAATCGCTAAAGTATTAGGTTCAAGGTTGATTGGGAAAATTTGACAGTTTCGGGTAGCTTGGCCTGCTGGCGTCTGTACCTAACTGTACTTAGTCCTCATCTCTTTGAGTTCCCCTTTTCCCTGCCTAGGATATCATTGCATCTGATATAGGTAAATGGGGTTTTATTGTAGATTTATTAGCTGATTATATCCCTCACCGTGTTACGCAGTCCATACTTTCCAAACACGTAATAGTTTATTGGACTTTGGAACACTGAAAGTGTTTATATATTTGAGTAAAAGAATCGCCGAGATTCTTCGCGATTCTTAAGAAGTTTTTGGAAAATAATTTGACTATATTTTAGTGTCACGCTGTTACTGAAAAGACTTGAGAGTACATTCTGCTTTAAATTGCATGCATAGTTCTCCATGCAATTTTAAGGCGCTGCCCAAACGAAGGACACCGTAAAACGCCGTATTTGTACATGTTACGAGCCAGAAAACCTGAGTGCTTTGTCAAATGTTCAAAGAATAAAAATAACATAGTATCATGATAATAAAATCATAAAACAGAACTCAATATTTTTTTTTATAATTATAATTCTAAAAAAATCTTGAGCGTATCATTTATGTAGTGATAATAAAGGGAATTCAATCAACTAAAAAAATACCTAAAAACATTCCAGTGGGCTGTGCATTTATTTTTTGATAATTAAACAAACTAACCAAAACCCTGAAAATGTATTTGTACGCCGGAAACGGCAGAATATTATGAACTTTTAAAACTATGTAACAACTCTGTAACAATATTCTTACAAATAAATGGACTATTACTGTTAAAACTGTAATATGACTTTTATTTTGGTGGTCATTCGATTCAACTTACATCAAACGCATGCTTAGCTGTTTTGAACCTTATTTGTTGCCGCGATGCGCTATTGTCAATTTCCTAAAAATTGCTTCTTACCGCGCCTTATATAACCAGGGCAATAATATTAAATGGAATTATAGTAGCTATAAAGTACCTATGTATGTGTGTTAAATAAAATAAGATAGACCATCACTTATGATGTCATCTCTATTGTTTTACACTGTCATCAGCACTTACTAAGACTAGAAACTAACACAAGCCATTAATCATGCTTCTTACTGATAGGATTAAGTTGATGGCATTAAAAACCTGCTCCAGTAATCTTGAATAGAGAAAGTATGAGATTGTTCTCACACTGCCTACTTCATTGCCCCTTATTTATTACATAAACACCCATAGATGAGAAGATTATTTTCATTAGAGATTGTGTTTTTAATTAAGAAATTAACAAAACGACAACAACAACAACACGTAAAACATCCGCACTTAGTAATCGCATATTTTCTGATATCTTTTTAAATGCAAAGGCACATTGTAATTTCTAAGTTATGCTAGCTACCTTCTTTTTGTAAACACAAGTTCCATGTCGAACTCTATTTTGAATACTACTACTCTACTTGATTGAGCATTTCATTTAACCAGTAGAATGATTATATTATTTAAATTGCATAGCAGAAGTGCTAATAATACAAGGAGTTGCTACAAATGAGGGGTGCCGTATAGGCGATGCAATGGCGTACCTTGAATGACGATCGATCATGCACCAAAGAGTCAAAAGTATTAAGTAATTGGTTCGATTAAATATAATTTGAAGTTATACCTATGTATGTACTTAATTTGTAAAAATTGGATTATCGATATTCTTTGGTAAAATAAAAAAAAAATGTTCAAATATCTCGAATAGTTTAACTTAAAAGTTTACACCCGTGCTCGATAGATGGTGTTGTCCCATTCGGGCTCCCCTCTGAATCTCGCTATGGTTTCGTTACACGAGTTTGGTATAGTGTCTCGAGTAATTCGAACGGTTTATGATTTATCTTTACTAATTTGGGCTTTAAATATAAACCAAAAAAACTTAACAGGAAACAATATTTTTGACAAACCTCTCCGAAGTAAAATTCGTGAGGTTTTATGATTTAATGATGTAGGTGTGCTGATTGTGATTAGCACAGTAGGGAATGTATTTGAGAAAGTTTACCTCTAAATAATTTGAAGTTATACTTATGTACCTAATTTGTAAAAATTGGATTATCGATATTCTTTGGTAAAATAAAAAAATGTTCAAATATCTCGAATAGATTTAACTTAAAAGTTTACACCCGTGCTCGATAGATGGTGTTGTCCCATTCGGGCTCCTCTCTGAATCTCGCTATGGTTTCGTTACACGAGTTTGGTATAGTGTCTCGAGTAATTCGAACGGTTTATGATTTATCTTTACTAATTTGGGCTATAAACATAAACCAAAAAAACTTAACAGGAAACAATATTTTTGACAAACCTCTCCGAAGTAAAATTCGTGAGGTTTTATGATTTAGTAGGTGTGCTGATTGTGATTAGCACAGTAGGGAATGTATTTGAGAAAGTTTACCTCTAAGGGGATGAAAAGGTAGAATTTAATTTATAATTATGAAAAAATTTATTCCACGGGTATACATACACGGGCATGGGCATATATACACTTGAAACTTAGTACGAATAGGTAATTAAGTAAGTGATAAGTTTTGACATTATTAGTTTATCAAAACTACCCCCGATGGTAGTAAAAGGGGTGTTAAAGTTTGTATGGAAGAATCGTAACGCGCGGTCCGATGAATTTGAAACTAGGCATTCATTTTCTTCATCATATCTTGACGAAAAATTAAAAACTAGCTGGGTGAAAACGGCTAATCATGTCACATTTTTTTTCTGAAAATGTAATTCTAGCCCCTTCGTCCTATTTGTTTATAAAATAAGACAAGAAAAGAAAAAAAAAATTGAGTAACCTTTTTAAAACTTACCTTTACATAACGTGCCTAACATAGCTGATAGGCAATCTTGGGCCACTTGAGCAATGGTTTCTTTTCCTCCCAGCAGTGATTGAATATCGTTCAAAATAAAAAGACGTGGAAGAGCGTCGGAATGTTGTATTACTTCCTCTTCGTGGGCGGTGCGTAATAATATCTATTGTTGTTTTCTATAAAAGCAATCTCAAGTGCAATCATTGAAAGAATCGTTGTCAGAAGACAAGCAGTGCCTCCGACTACCAAATTCGAGCAGTAACGAAAGATTATAAGTACCGAACGCTTTATTAAGATAGTGTTCTTCCTGTGAAAGTCGGCTTACGAGATAGTTATTAATATGAAAGCCTATAAGTCGAATACTCTATGCTTAAATAAATAATTAAAGCTTGTATTAATGATAGTTGTGACCAAGCATATAACGTAACAGAACAGTCAATTGTACGGAAAAAGCTCCGGTTAGGCGAGTCTTAGTACTCGTAGCTAGTACTGCCAGTTCACCTAGATTGGTATTAGTTTTTTTCAATTAAATAATTTAGCGCGATTTACTAGGTGGAAAGTGATTGATAGACATTCCACTGTTGTTTTACATTTCATGTTGTTGTCAAGTACAAACTACTTGTACCATTTACCGATATGCAATAATAAATCGAAATGAGGTAAACATTTATTATGATTCATTAATTGTTTTGTGTGTTTCAATACGTAAAGACGCCAGCAGGTCAAGCTACCCGAAACTGTCAAATTTTCCCAATCAACCTTAAACCTTAATACTTTAGTGATAAAGCTGAAAATCTATTAAAGAAATTTGACAGATTTTAGTAGCTTGATGTGCTGGCGTCTGTACCTTTACAATGCAATATTATTTTTCAACTTTGCAGGTACCTACAATACAAGTACAAGTTTCAAAAAATTGTCTTTTCCACTAAAAGTCTGAAATCCTGACTTCTAATTGCTTGGTCGATCGTTTTATTAAAGTTGTACGTGTAGAGAAGCCTTTCTAGGAATTTAATTAATTCCTGTCCTTGGATAATGTTATTTTAATTTGTTCGTCATTACGCACCGTATTTGCATTGGCAACGGGATATCCTCGTGATGGTATACAAACTACCGCATAAAAATGAAAGTCGAAATCCGGAAGATATGATTAAATGAAAATTTCATTGATATAGAAATCAAAGAAACTATTTTATTAAAACATGATGCACAGCAATATAGATGCTTTATCATTAGTTGCAATTCTGTTCACTCTAGTGTAAATAGAGAATGTTTAAAGGAACTCTGAATATGGCCATCTATTTGCAATCATAGTTTGAAAACCTGTTCACTTACAAAGAAAAATTAATGAAAAAGCTTATTTACAGGCCACCATAGTAAAACAACTGACAGTCGTAAAGGCATTAAAACGTTAATGGATGGAACAACCCGCCAGGTGGCGCGAGAGTTGGCTAGAAGTGCAACAGAAAGCACTTAAGTGCAACGGCCTTGTTGGTACCGGCCGCGCTTGCGCATCTGTCACTAGAATAGTAAACCACCAGGTCACACATGCCGACCTTTATGGACAACAGGTAAACAAGCGGCGAAAAGTATGCCTAGTGGCTTTCTTTAAACACGTCCAGATAAACAAACATGCCAATGATTATAACTCAAAGGCTCTATTTCTATTTGAATTAAATTTAAACATACCCTAGCGTGAGTTTTTACTAAAACTACATACTCGTATATCCAAAACTGGCTGGAGTAAATTTCACAGAGAATGTGGTCCTATTTTTTTCGGCAAAGGATGATTTTACAGTACGGTGGTTATTAGTTTTAAGTTAGTATGGGGATTTTTCATTTAAATCATGCGAGATAGCAGTCACGAATGTTTATCGATTATTAAATACTATTCTTAATTCCCGTATTCATAAAAATAACAATGGTAGTCATTACAAATTAGATTTGCATTGCAGACAGCCATTAGACAATATTAACTGTAGGTACAATTTACTTGACTAAACAATACGTCCTATACATGCAAGTTTGATAAATTGCAGCAGTGCTCTTGTTAAGTCTGCAAAGCATATAATTAGAAATAAAGGAAGTTAGATAAGCCTTTTTTTAGACATCGATTTCAGGTTTATTCAACTATAATTACCTTACAAGAGAAATGAACCAGCTGGGTGGGACAACGTATATTTTAATTAGAAGTTGTAGTAGGTACCTATATGTTTATGGAGAGTACAAAAACTATTAACATGACTTACACAATTGTCTTCACATACAAATAAGCTAATTCGTTGTTAAGAAGTTTGTTAAAAACAGACGTGAATTCACAACAATACACACCATTTACATGTTTACGCCACTCTGCTGGGAAATTTCTTTTTCTTTATGTTTTATTAAACAGAAGGTTCCATGGAAAGAAATTAGCTGTGGTGAAAGATACACTGAGGAGGCAGTTGTTATGTAATTAACACATGTCAAAGAATGGCTGTAAGTTAAAACATTGTGATAGTAATAGTTATGTTAGCGTGGGAGGTAATGAATGCAGCTCAGATGCTGTTGTATAGGACTGGGTCAGTTGGCAGCTAGCGAAAGTATTTGTTTTCTCTTGAGAGTCGGTCTGGTTTAGCTTCTCCAGCGGCGACCGTATAGAATTTCTTTTTCCAATAGCACGATGAAAGTTATTAGAAAATTGATTACCTAGCTTTCAGGTTGGAGGTGAAGATTTGATACGTTAATAGGAAATTATAGAAAACTTGCCATTTCAATCACGTCGCGAATAAGGAAAATAAGCAAATCATTTACGAATTACCTCCTGTATGCTGATGAACGTACAATAAGAATAATATACTGAGCATTAAATCTTTAAACAGGTAGACGTGATATGAAAATCAAATGAGGTGCTTATGTCACGAAGTAGAGATAAATTAATTTTTATTCTACACTAGCTGACCCGACAGACGCTGTCCTTGTCCAAACCATAAGTCACACATACATCACATGAAAAAAAACATAGTTCGTTCAGGTTTTCCCGCATTTGTGAATTTCTCGCGTTGCTTTTAAATTTGTATTTCCATAAAACCTAACTCGGACTATTACGAACATTTTAAAACAAAAAATAGGCAAATCGGTCCAGCGGTTCTCAACTGATGTGCTAACCAACGAACAGCATTTTATTTTTATTTATATATAGATAGAAAGGAACAGACACCTGCTTTACTTATTCACGCTAAAGCGTTACTTTACAAAATTCAAGTCCAACTTTCTTAAATGTAAGATTGCTGCAGAAAGCAACAAGTTATCTTATCAGTGCGTGGTTTCAAGCGGCGTAAGTACAAAAGCAGTAAGCATTGTTTCTGCGACACTGATTCCTATAGAACTTGTGTGATTCATATCACAATTACACTATTTACAGATAACAGGGTAGACAGAGCACTAGAAAAGCATCATGGAACAAGGAACGTTGGTGATTGTGTAAACGTCAGCGCGGTAGTTTGAAACGATTGGCATGCAATAGGCGTTCGAGCTGAAACCCCGATCATTGCTATGCGCGACACGGTCTGATAAGCCAAATAATTTATCAACGCATCTAGAAACGTGTCTATCTATGTGCAGATATTGTCACATTGTATGGGAATTTAATTTATGACTGGCTTAAATGTGTACTTCTAAGACGTCAGGCAAGCGTTCGAGTTTTCGCACAGCCAACCAGTTACTCTAGTATATAAATAGCGCGATCACTTCTAGTTAAGCCGCTTTTGCTTCATTGGAGGGGTTAACAAGAGCATCAGTAATGTTGACCACTCCTTGCTCGTATTCTTTGATTTATGGCTTTGTTTATTTACATCAACATTTATGTTAAGGAAGGAAGCTAAGACGAAGTTTGCATCTTAGTGGTAGTTAAGACAAGGTAGAAACTATTTCTGTTTCCCTTAATATTTACAATTATAGAGCAAGGAATTTTCATCTTAAGGAAGCAGTGTTTAGTAGCAATATTTATGTGTCTGACCTCTGGTCTAGGAAGCTTAACTTTAAATAATGTTAGCTGTACTTTGATGACGATGACGAAGGTTGCGTTGAAATTAAGGAAAGTTATATATGGTAGGTATGGTATGGTTAGTTATGGGTATGGATACAGTTTTCAATAGAATGAGTCTTTAAAATGTTAGACTGGCTAGTTTAGTTTATTGGGGCCTCTTTCAAAACTATATACATATAGGTACAATCTTACAGATATCTTTGAAGTAATTACTGATTCACTGATAGTATGCGGTAGAGTTGCAAGTGTAGGTAGGCTTAGTGAATAACTGGCTATGCAGTCGTATTGTGTCGGATAAACTGTTTGTCTTAAAAATCACTTACTTATCCAAACACTACAAAAACAAAAAAACAAATATTGACTACCCTCAATTCATTAGTCATAGTTTTACGACAGATACAGTCGTACCAACTTATTTGAGGTTCAATAATAATGTTTAGACATAATATTTGATATGCAAATATGTCAAATATCAAGTTAAAAACGCAAAAGTTGCGTTAATTTATGCGAAAAAGACATAGATCCAAGTCAGTAGTTCATGGCAATGCTTTGACTATATTTAAACCAAATGATCCCAAAACCGTCACAATGATGTAAGTTGAGAATAAATACCACCACACTCCGGACAAAACGAATTAGTTTAATATGTAAGTAGTTATAAGAAAATTGTCTTTTGATGCAACGACAAGGAAACAGCGGCTCGCGTTACTGTATAGGTTATTATGAGACACAATAGTTTGGGAGCATCGGACTAGAACTCGAATGTAACACTTATGAATGTTATGTCACAGACGTATTAAGGTCGCCGGTAATGCGTCGCCACTAAGCCGCGGTTTTCGAGGTCTCACGAGAAAAAGAGGAAGGAGATGGATTATTGTTCTACATTGATAATGTCTTTTTAAATTATTCGTATTCGTATTGAAACACCAATTTCGCAGGCTATTATTTGGTTTGTTCTTTATGTAATGTGTCAGCACGTGGTTAATTGAGATTTGTTTGTTTAACTTTGAGGTTGTACGAGTACTTCATTTGATCATAAAAGATATTGAAAAAGTCAGTTTGTGATAAGTATACAGCATATTTTAATACCTACCTCATATGATCAGAACTGCTTACCTATACTTAATGATCTTTAAAGTATATGGGGTTAGCCTAAGCTATCTAATAATATTTTGAGATATGGGTTTCTGCAAACCAGGTTGTGTGAATGTTATTAAATCCTTTACAATAAGAGCTTATAGAGACCAAATGATCATTATTTATAACTTGTTATTTGTAATAAGTCCTACAGGGAGTAGGTGCGAACCTTATAATGACACTGGTGTACAGTCACGAGCAAAGGTATGTACATATTCGGCATTATTCAAAAGCGATTTACTCCTTTATTTTTGAATGAAATTTTATGTTGTTACGAACATAGCATTTTCGAACCCATAGGTTTATGTAATGTGACGTATTTCAACGTTGCATTCGTTATTTCACGAAAAAATCGCAATTGAAAGTTGCCAAGTGTTGACATATTGATCCTCGTGACTGTACCTATGTAGGTACTTCGTGCAAATCTGTATCCAATCATGCAAGCCACAATAAACATCGTGTCAGTTTTGTTATGGTGTCGGCTAATGCGAAGAACGTGACACAGGGAAGGTTACAGTAAAGAAAAATCTAAATAGCCAAACCGCCTCGCTTCAATAATTTTCTGCTTTTGTACCTTTGTTATAAACTTGAAATGACTTGAGATCCATGGATTTTATCTATAATTCTGTCAAATTGATTATAAATTACATGATTTAAAAAATGACTCGGTATTAATCGGTGTTAATATTCGAATTATCTGAATCATTTGTCCCAAAAGGCGTTGTTGATAGTCGTAAAATTAACTGTAAAGTTATAATTAGCGTAGTTATATAAAAGGCAGTCAGCAGTCGATTGTTGAGCGGATAGTAAAACTATAATGTGATATTGTTTCCATCACGCAACGATCGGTGTGTCGCGATTACTGCAATACCAATGGCCTGTCTATATCTGCGTATATTAAAAACGTAGCAAATTAATGGCCATTGGCCAGGTCAATCTAAGCCAAGGCAATATATTCACATGTAGGTAAACGACATTCTTGTCAATCCTTGAAACCTTATTCTAACTTATCTATTCGAAAATTTTAACGAAAATGGCTTGATTGCCTTGGCATGGTTTAATCAACCATTTGTGATTAGATTTATTGGAAACTAAAAAAAGAAATGTGTTTCATTTTGTAATTTATTTTCTTCAACATTTTATGATCAGTGATGTCCATGTGTGTATAGACAATTTGAATCAAACAATCTATGAATCAAATACGACTCATGCTGAGGAAATTCGGTAGAGTCATTTGACCAAGAATGAAAGCAAATGAGTAGAATCACAATATTATTTATGGATTCGTTAGTTTAGTACACATTTTATTGTCATTCCCAGCAACATTATTTACACCTAAGTAATATAATAATGGAGATAGAAAAAAGCTGTAGCTAAATGGAAAATACGCTTTCTATGTACAGAACAAACAATAGATTTACCTGATTAAGGGCTGATTTTTTAATCGACTCGAGTAAACTCGATTAAATACATAGACAAAGTAACTAATAAGGTTGCTATCAATTCTATCTTAGGGCTGATTTCTCGAATAAGTTATCAGACGATTGAAAAATCAGCCCTTAGATAGAATTGATAGCAACCTTATTAGCTACTTTGTCCCCGTATCTAATCGAGTTTATATTGTATGGAAATCGATGGACACCTCATAGAGGAAGGGTAAATACTTTTTAGTCCCATCACGTTGGTTTTGCATTATAAACGATACGATGACTGTTGATTGATTCAGTTTATAAACTAGAAGTCGTATATCATTTTATATTGACACCAAGGGAAGTTTCTCTTTGTATAACGTTACAGGTGTTTGAAAATATTTGCAACAAGTCTCAGCTTTGACATTTGTAAAAGTAAGTGTTGGACAACTGTATCGGAACTGTTATCTATGAGTTAGTTATCATGCGGCAGTTATTATGTTGTTTGCAGCTAAGTAATATTTAAGTTTGACCGTAATGGCTATATAACGTACCGTAATGAGTCGGTAAGATCATAGATTACAAGACACGTAACTTTACTAACTTACTGTAATCGATACCTAAAACATGTATTTTGTTTTAGAAGATGAATAGGTAGCTTAGTAAAGATATATATTTTCCTGTATTTATTTCAGACAAGACTGAAATAAATACAGGAAAATACTGACTGTTCATTTGAACTCTCTCTGTGTGTAGTATTGAATACACTTGTGTGATTTGCCTTTGCCGCATTGTGTCCTTTTTCTATGCCAATTGTTGTGAAAGACAGTTTGTAATCGAACCGAGTAACCCGGTTTTATCTTACACGGTTGTGTTCATCTAATGCCGTAATGCAGAAGCGCAGGGACGTAATGTTCTGCAACCGTTGTGCAACTCATTTTACATATTCACCTACTGCACTGCACAGCTGCAGTATCAAACGTTACCGTTGTGTAATTTACTATGAACTTTCACACTTCACCAGCTCTTCCTGGGGACCTATTGACAGAATCACGCATTAAAATGTTATTAAAACTACATTATGTATAGATCGCAACTAGCAGACAAAAAATAATTTCGCCCCGGTAACAAGCAGTTATTGTATAATACAACAACCCATCCATCATTTTAATACTATGATATTATCATCATGCAAAGTTCATCCTGAAAGTACGAGTGCACCACCGCTTCCTTCTAATTTATTATTAGCAAGAATTGATTTGGATCAGCAGACATATCAATTTCATAATATGCGGAAAACAAAGATTACTGAATTTCTAGAGCTTGAAACAAAAAGTGATCATAGAGCATTGATTAGCACGATTTAGCATGAATTATCTAGTCTTCTCATTTGAGAACTAGAGATTATCAAAACGCAGCTCGTACATTAAGTTAGCCGGCTTTAAAAATCAATGAAACTCAGGAAATGATGTGTTAACAAGCACTAAGTGTAATTAATTATGTTCAAAGCTTTCTAATACCAGTTCGTCGGTTGTATCTTCCAATTATTGACTGAGAACTTTAATATTAAATTGTGTAGTTTCCTGTCATTCAGCTGCGAATGAATGGACGATGAGAAAATTTGTGGAACATGCAATGAGGACCTTTATGGAGCAGCTCACGTAACGAATGCATCACTCGCGTGTGAAATGACGCATTGATTAAATCACATGCTTAGCGCCTACCAAGTGAACTACGATGTATTTTAATTATAGCATTTTCTGTATTTTTGAAGGTTGTAGTGATTAGAAAGCGATGCGTTTTGCAAGCGGCTGGCCGCTGCGGGCCCGCCGGTATCGACGGCTACTTGCTTAATGTATGTAACGCACGTGCTTGGCGTGCGGAGCATACGCTATCAAGGCTTCACGACAACAAATATTGAGTAATCGCCGACCGTGATAACGATGTATTGATATATTCAATTAAGTGCAATCATGCACATCTGGAAGCTAATACTGTACTACCTGTTACAAGATTGTCACCGTATTAATCGTAGTTGATAAAGGCTTTACCTTCTCGTTTAACAAGTGATATTCATTTTAATGAGGAAATAGTGAGCAGGTAACTCTCTTAAACTGATCTATGAAGTATCACCAATGAATCTGAAATTAAAATAACGATTGCTCGTTTAATTTCAGGTCTTAATAGCAATGGTAGATACGGCATAGAAAGTTGTTTTTATGTTTACATTCGTACTTAAGTTAGAAGAAAATGATATGGATTAAGTAACGACAACTACGAAGCATAATATAGAGGTATGTACCTATGTCTCGGTGTTTTAAGTTAAGAGGAGTAGATCAATTCAGTGGATGTCGTAAGGAAGACAGAGATTTTAACAAGGCAGATGGGCAACATCCACTTGTGCAATGATTTCATTGTATTGTGATCGTATAGTTCCCTGCCAAGCGTGGCGAATGTAGCGATTTAGCAAGTATTCTCCGCTGTTTCATTTTATCAGATGACACTTTTACTTGATGAACGTTTATCGTATTGTGTTTGGAAAATATTAATATTTACTTACAGGTAAAAAAAAATGTCTATGAACATAATTTTCAACGTGTCTTGAGAAAATTGCGTAGTTTTTAATAATAATATACTTTATTGATACTAAATACCTTTTGTTACAAGAATGGTGATTTTTTACAGTGTACTAGGCTAAACGAGGGACTGGGGCCGCTGTACCAGCAATATCAATGATACAGGGAACTACAGGGTTTCTACAGGGGCCCCCGAACGAAAATTTGTAAAATGTTATCCACAACCTCAAATTCTTATTGATAAAAAGCCCGGAATTAATGAAAATATGCTTTACATATATAATGTCATTTGTTTATGACTTACAAAGGTTTCAAGATATAGGCGTGGTGTAATTCTAAGCTCTTGTACTCATTTAGTAAAATCACACACTATCCTATACGAGTCAGGAAGCAACAATTTTCGAGCTCGTTCTTGCATTTTCTTAGTAAGATCATAATGACAGCTTAAATTTCTGAGTCAGAATGTTATTTAATTTATTTTGAAAAAGCAACACCCTCCTTTACAACTAATCGAGCAAAAAGGGCCTCCAAAAATGTTTGATATGGTGCCCCTGTGACGTAGCCAGATTGGCTACGTCACAGGGAGTGTTAAGTACTCATGAAAATGAACAACTTTTACTATCCCACTCTCTCTCTAAGAGCAAGCATCGCTCCCAGTGTATGTACTGTTGTGCACGTTTCTTCTCCAACGTTTCCTAGGTTGTTTATTGATGATTTCCCCTTGGGAATCCATTCAGTGCTTTGTTTGCCCGTTAAGCTTGCAGCTCTAATTAAAGAATTGTTTATCAACAGCTTCAATTTTATAATGCAACAACATTTATGTATACCAGTAGGTATTACGGTAAGTCGAGCGTTAGTAGACGCGGTCATTAACCTTGTTTTATTTATCGCTGCATACGAATTCCTTGTGTTTATCTACTACTTGCATTATATTTTCATAAATTCAAGCAGCTTCCAAATAAGACCGTTCATAATGTTTTGCTAATTTGTTTTTTTTTTGTAACTTTATGTGTTACTCGAATGTTTTAATAAGTGAATTTGTAGGTAATAAACTATTGACCTAGCTGAATAATCTTATTAAAAGTACGAAATGTTTTTGTTCTTTGATCCTAAAAGTACAACAAATGTTCTAAATTATGCTTGACGGTGACTGCACCCTGTTTCCACTTACTCACTGCCCTAAGCATCTCTTTCCGCGTTTAATGACGACGTGACATACCGTTCCAGAGTCACAAGCTACAAGAAAGCAGTGAAAATGATTTTCACGAGAAATTAAACTAATTATGGACAGCTAACGTTAATACGTTTCAAAACTCCGTACGCTGCGTTCAAGTGAAGTTTCCCTCCTTATTCCAAAATGCTTTTGGTTTTAGGTTTTAATTTTTTTGATTCGAACAATTATTTAATGCAGATTCAACCAACATTTACAATTTTATGTGGCCAGTAGTTTTTTTTAAAAGGGTTTTCTTAAATAAGTCAATATAATCGGCATGATCTTGTCCTGTCATGAGTTTGTTGAGTAGTGTACTTAGTTTTATTCTCTTTAAGAATTTATAGCTAAATGGTAAGAGAACAGGCGACTTTTGTTTTGATAAAACATGTTCTAAATAATGATAAGAAGTTCGCATGATAAACAGTGAACAGCCTTTCGCAATGAGGCCGATAAATGAAGAATAGCGAGTTAACGTAATGATAGTTTTGAGTGATTACGTAGGAACTTGGAAATTGATTGCGGTTTGCATTCAGGCGTAGATGGTTTTTTTATGATTCGCTGTAGGTATTGGTTACGAACTCGGAAACTGTTCCTCGGAATTATAGGGCTGCGAGTATCTCTTGACATAACGTCGCAGGCGTCGCCGACTTCGGTATTGTTTTTTTATTATATTGACATTGAACTCGAAATCTGGTTTCGTTTTCGTCAGAGAGGCAAAATGTAATTAGAAGAATATACGGTTTTTATTTCTTAAAATGTAATTAAAATTGTGGCAAAGATTAACGCGGATTATTTTTTAGAAACATTCTGGGTTTTGGTTTGGTCTGTTAGATTATAAATAAGCTCTAGGTACCTATCTTCATAAAATTTCATAAAGTATTCGCTGAAATGTGCACATAGTATAATGTGTGAATTAATAACGTCAGTGCGGAAAAGTGTTACTGCCATGAAAGTTTTAATAGGTTGCTATACTGTTCTAATTAAGTAAATAGTTGTCAGTGGTTTGTAATTTTTTTGTTTTGTTAGCAAGTTAATTATTTTTATTTATTTCTTTGTACAGACAAGAAGTACTTTGGTTTTTTAAGTTTATTTTGCAACGAATAATTTATGGCTGTAACATCGAGAACTCGTTACATATTTCACGTTTAGGTGCGCGGTACACATACGCGGAATAATGAATATGTGTAATTACTGAACAGTGAAGCTATTATTTACTTCACAAAACCATACGTATTTCATAACAGCTACGATAAATAATTATGTAGATTTTCTCACTCACCCAAGATCCTGCAATTAGTTTGTTTGCCGCTCGCTCCCAGATTTCCCGCTTTTCTCAGCTGTTTGTTTCACCGCTGAAACTGTCGTGTGCGACACACCAGGCTCACATAAACAACTACTGGATGAGACTGACAAAAGCCCGTTACTTAATAGTTTTATATAACAATCAGTCGAATTTACTTGTAGTTACACTTTGAATGGGAATGACTTTAAATGGAATCACGTAATTTCGGAGCGTTTCCGAGTGTTGTAATACAGGCGAACGTACGCGCGTGCGCGGTGCGGGAAAGTGCTTCGTGGACTGGCTAGCGACCGCGCCGGCGCGGGCGCTGCCAGACCGGCTGCAGACGCCGCACCACTTTCATTGTACCTAGTGTGCAACCTGACGAACCGCGAGAAGTAATTTCAGGTAAAAACCTTCGTACGTCAATGGTAACACAGCCTTTATTTCGTTGCTTTATGGGTGGTTTTCGGAGTTCAACAGTTGACCGTACATGTTGTAATTTATTTTGTTGATTGATGTCTAGATAATATTTCAAGATCGTGAAGTTGTTTGATAGCGATGTCTAGTGCTGCTTTGTAATTGTTAACGCTTAAGTGCGAGTGGTCAGTGAGATAGGTGAAATGGCTATGAATAAGAAAGTCTGTGCAAATGTTTAGATTTCATGCGGCTTGGTTTATGATGTAGGAGCGCATATCTATGTCGTAGAGCTTTTCTAAATGGAAATTATAAGTTTATTGATGTTTATTTTTGTGTATTACTTGTTTAGCATCTACAGCAATATGATTTAGCATGTCTTAATTGGTTTAAAGATTGTGATAGGAATATTTAGTGTAGATAAGTGAATAAAGCTGTAAATTGCTGTTGGTTGGGTACCGTACGTTCTTCTGTTATCCAGCGTCGGATTTGGATCGATATGAGGCAATATTTTGCTTCCTGCACTTTTTATATTTAACTTACTGTAAAACATCTTAGATGTTCTACCCTTAATTCGAAGACAAACAAGCAAAAAAAAAAAAAAAGTATACTAAAACTGTAACTAAATAACTTAAAAAGAAAATAGGAAAATTTCGTAGCAGCGCAGAGAATTTTTGACCACAAATAGAATTTGGGCAATATTTTGTATAGTCTTTAACCATAAAGTAGGGGGTAACCAATCAGAGCAGAAAATCAAATGATGAACGATAGTCTTCTTAGCCTTGACACAGTGGCTCAAGAGAAATGAGATCGTTGTAACGTTTTGGACAGTTAATTACAATAATTAGGAACATCATTGCCACGTTGTATAGCGATGCTAATTCTTTGGCCAAGAAACGAAGAGTGGACTAACCGTCACTTTTAACTATATAGGTTTAGTTACAAGATAAGAGAGTATAGCGAGGTATTTAGAGGTATTTATTTTGCCTCGACATGTTACAAAATCAAACATTTTTCCTTATTAGACATAACTTGTGTACCTACTTATGTGTTACAACTAACCGCAAATTTAATTTGACGTGATTCTTCTATGACGTAAGTACTTATTGTTATTTTGTTGGTAATTGTAATTCCCGACATGCGCCAGTACGGTCAGCAACAAAAGTCGGTTAACACTTCAGTTGTTTAAATCTTAATTATTGAGCAAAATATTCTTAAAAAACATGTAGTATCAGAATATTTAAGAATAATTAACTCTTTGCTATTACATGAAATAGTGAAAACCAATGTATCGCATCATTTTCTATCAAGTTAGATGAGTTGTAAAAGTAACAGTTAATTGACTTTTGTTGCTGACTGTACCTAAAGCCATCAAAATGTATGGGACATTCCTGAGGAAAATATAGTTCAAAAGGTAAATATTAATGATACCTAATTAAAGTGTAAACCCCGGACGACGTTAGCACAGGAGCGTTGGGATTGGCACAAGAAAAGAGAGGTCTAAGTATGCCCAGCAGTGGGTGAAGTCGGGCTGTGGATGACAATGATTAATTAAAGTGTTGGGGGAAAACCCCACCATTTCGCCAACTACACTGACACCTACACACAATACACAACAACACGACTACACTGTTTTTATTGTGTGCGGTAGGTATACCGCATAGGTTAATAAAACAATTCTTTGCACATATTCACTCTACATTTCTTAGTTTAGCTTTTCAGCGCCTCAGTTTAAACACCTACACGTAAAAAATATAAATATTGTAGCCAAAACCCAAGCGTGTAATAATCGTACCCAGCTGGTCTATGAGGTAAGCTCTAAGTTGTGCAATGAATATTCAGCTGGCATAGCAGAAACTAGCTATTGGTGCATTATTTCTGGGGCCTGTATCCCGTAAGGGGTTCATAATTGGATAACTACAGAGGGTTAAACAACTTCCATGATACATCCAGTTATGAACATCGTACCAAGTAGATAACAAGCATTAGGTATCAGTTTTGTTCGGATGTGCAGTATTTGTAAAAGCACTGTGAAGTAATATACTACAACTGAGAGGTGGCCCAGTAGTAACGGCCGCGACTTACGAGTTGTGGGTCGTAGGTTTGAACCCAGACAGGCGCTTTGCTTTGTGTAAACTATTTCATCACCACTGGTTTCAAAACGGTGAAGCAAAATATCGTGAGGAAACCGTGTCCATGTCCTTGAACCAAAAAGTCGTAGTCATATGTCATCTACCAACCCGCAATGGGCCCGCGTGATGGATTATGGCCCACTACCTCTCACAAAGAGCAGGCCTGTGTCCCAGCAGTGGGAAAATTATAGACTGATTATACTGTATTATACGATGTCCTATAAGTTCAGAATTTGTTTAAGTTTCCTAAATATATAGATACCTACACAGCCTCCTAACCGTTACCACATAAGCCTTTTACACAAGATGGTAGATATCAGTATGTTTCAGATAGATTTCGTAAAGCCAGACTAGGCAAGTCCTCTCTATCTATTCTGCAATACGGGGGCAGACGTAATTATTATTATGCAAAGAAGATAAAGAGATTCATTCGCCAAACTGCGCGGACGCACGCGATGCAGTTTTACACTTCCAGTACTTTTGCTATAAACGCCAGTGTTTGTTATATAATATAAGACGTACCTCCTACATATTGCTACAGCTATTATCTGTCTAGCCCAACCTGTTTGCACGCAATGTCCAATAATTTGTTGCAACAATCTGATAAATGGCGCCAGTCTGCAGTTAAAAATTGCAAAATTTTTGTTAGGTCACTGTTCTCAAATCACACTGTTTTTATATTGCCTGTTACTGTCTCAATAAAATATACAAAATTGAATTCATAATTTCAGTGCATGTATGAAGTAATGCAAGTACGAGTATTATGATATTGTAGCATTATAGAAGTTTATGTCAAATAATGTAACCGGAAATTCGTTAATAATAAAATTAATGTATTTGTGATACTAACTAACTAAAACACAAAATTGTTTCTGGTCTTTTTGTTTACTTTTAAAGTTGTTCTTTTTATATATTGCATGCGGTGTTTATCTCTTAATATTGTACATCTAGTATAAATTTTTTGTGCTCTTTTTATTATGTATTGATGTAACAATTGTTGGTGAACCAATAAATAAATAAAAAAAAAAAAAAAATGTATATTACCTCTGCATACGACAACATCATCTGCCTAACCTTTTCCCAACTATGATGGGGTCGGCTTCCAGTCTAACCGGATGCAGCCGAGTAGGTACCAGTATTTTACATGGAGTGACTGCTTATCTGACCTCCACAACCTAGTTACTGGGTGGCACATGAGGACGAGTGTGAAGATTGTCATCCATCCACAGACCAACCGCGTCAAGCATAGCTTAACCTGATCGATCGATCCGTGCGGCTGTTATTACTTAGCCACAAGCCTCTCTTACCTCTGCATATGACATTTTACTTTAAAGGTAATTAAAGCAGTTACTTTCTACCTACCTATTTGTCTGCTGTAAATAGCAATTTTTACTTACCTGTCATATTAACGTTCTCTTGTTTTTATTTTCAAGTCGCTTATTAAAACAACCTAACAATTAATTTGAAATGCGTAGATGTAATTATAGGACCTATTTACTTAATATTAGTGTAGTGGTAAAAATAGTTATGTCCAAATTGCTGTTAAAAGATCATACCTAATGCTTGCTATTACATGAGATGCTTACTTATGATGATGCTAATTAAGTACCTTATTTGAAACAATTACGTAGGTGCGGACAGCCAAAAATGGTTCTTAGGTGCTAAAGTTGTTGCGTGATCAAATTCATCTAATACCTACCTAGTGGTTCTGGGGCGGTGCGTGTTGTGGTACAAAGTTTATTGGTGCGCTAACGTGTATTACTGATTTATGTCATAGGCAAATTCACATATTATTTGTTTCACATTCTTAGAGTAAATATGTAAATTTATAAAACTTGATATCGCCTAAAGTTAACCCGATTATCCATAATAGTCTTTTCATCTTTTGACTACAACGGTGTTATAGTCTAATGGTCTCTCATTTCTAGGCATAAGAACGAGAAGGACAGGATCTTTTTTAAAATGTTTATGGCTAATTAAGAAACGTCCAAAAGAGGTCCAAAAGCCCGCTGGTGGAAAGCACCTGGATGAGGGACGCACGGAACCGGGAAGTACCTATGGCAGAAGAGAGAGGAGGCAGAGGAAAGAGAAGGGTGATTCTGGGCTGAAATGATGATTATGGCCAATATCATACCGCATTAATGACTGACTCCTTAGTTTATGGGTCTTGTCTTAGTCGTATCTTCAAACTACATAGGTCTTTTACCAAAGTCTGTAAAGACAGATGCGCAGGAACAGTTACATAAGTTAACATTGATGATAGTGTTACGAATACAGCACCTGCCTTCAATTAGCGTTCTATTTGGCTTTGATGTATCTAGACGATAATATGCATGTAATTGATACCTGTTTTCAATTAAGATTGGAAAAGCTATCTTTTTTGCAGTGTGAGTTGTATTCCAGTGAATTTGTTACTAGATGGTTAAGTCACAGTGAAAGTGTTAATAATAAATAAATATAAATAATTCATTTAGTAATTAATCATTTAGTAACAATAGTCTTATCCTATGTTAGTACATCCATTGGGTTAGTAACAATAACCTTATCCTATGTTAGTACATCCATTGGGTTAGTAACAATAGTCTTAACCTATGTTAGTATTTAACTAATAATAATGACAATGCAGGTGACAAGTGACCTCACCAACGGGCTAATATTGTGCTATCTCAAATTAGTCAGCAGCTGGACACAGGACGTTTCTTAAAATAAGGCCAGGACCTGTTGCATGTGTTTGGTTACCCGATTAGTAAACCACAAATATAAAGGTGCCATGAGCAGCTTTATATTTGTCATAAAAACGTGTGCGAACATTTTTCAGTTAATTTTGCTAGCCAAGCGGGTTCCAGGTTCTTAAGTCCATAAGCTGGTATTTACTGCACTGGGCCAGTGCAGTAGGTTGGTACCTACGGCACTGGCCCAGTGTTACTACACTGGGCCAGTTACGTAGGTACGTTGCTATCGCTCTTGTGCACTTACTAGTGCACAAGAGCGATAGCAACGTACCTATGTAACGAGGAAAGTGGGTAGATATAATCCGTTGGTACAAAAATACTCCCTACATTATACCTACTCACCAGCTGATGTAATTTTCTGTAAATTTTGTTTGTTTTACAAAACAAACTAGGTTGAGGTTGATGGGTATCAACCTATGTACATGACTAAATCGTATATAGCAGTTGGTATGAAGTACTTACCACTCTAATTGTTTTGTAAAACAAACAAAACTTTTTTTTATTATATAGGTACTTACCTATACCCATAGGTAAGTACCTATATAATAAAAAAAAGTACTTACTAATCTAAAAACGGCTATATTAGCTTACCATGCGTATGTGGAATCCATATTACGTTATGAACTTATAATATGGGGCAACAGTACCGACCAGAATAGAACATTAGTTGCTCAAAAAAAATACATTACGGCTCTATACAGACTTCATCCTGAGGAATCATGGCAGCCAGTATTTAAGAAACTTGGCTTTATACCGCTACCTTGTCTGTACATATATTAATGAAATATGCATGTTTGTAAGTTATTTAAAATAGCAAACGATGTAAATCCTCGAAGCCGACGAGATCCTCACAGACTCGTACTTAACAATGCTCCCAGGCTTGCAAAGTACAATAAAAGCTGCTTGACTGTGTGTACGAATTTATAACAAACTAGCTTCTGCCCGCGGCTTCGCCCGCGTGGATGTCGGAAATTATCCCACGGGAACGTGCTAACAGGATAAAATGTATGTGCACCAGGATGCCATCTATCTCGCGGGCCCTTTGTGGCTAATTACAATAGAAAACCAATTGTGTCTCATTAATGGTGATTAAGAGGGTACCTATATGATATCTTTACCTAAGTACCTACCTAATTAAAAAAATAAATAAACTCAATAACAGAAAATAAAATACCTACCTACCTAAATAAACCTATTTATGACGATAACTAATCTAAACTCAATCATCATCTGCCTAGCCTTTTCCCAACTATGTTCAGGGCCGGCTTCCAGTCTAACCGGATGCAGCTGAATACCAGTATTTTACATGGAGCGACTGCCTATCTGACCTCCACAACCCAGTTATTGGGTAATACGATACCCTTGGTACGACTGGTTGTCAGACTTTCGGGCTTCTGACTACCCGTAACGACTGTCAAAGATCCACGAATGACAGCCGGGACCAACGGCTTAACGTGCTTTCCGAGGCACGGAGGTGTCTCGGTATGTAAAGATGGTCACCCATCCACAGACCGACCGCGGCAAGCGTAGCTTAACCTGACCGATCGACCTGTGCGGCTGTTATTATTTAGCCACGGGCCCCTCAATCTAAACTCAATAAATAAGCAAAATCTCTAAAAACTAATATCTATACGAATGACTATCCTACCTAACAGTATTATAAAATAACCTACGGTCACTACGTACACTATCAAATATACTACCTATACTTTAAAATTAAAATCTATACCTACGACTTATATAAAAATAAACCTAAATAACTCTAAAAAGTAAAAGGAATAAAAATGAACTCCACTGCGTGTGACCTAACCTACGACAAACTTATTATTTGCGGTTGGTACAGTAATCGGATCTAGGGATCGAACCGCAAAATTAAGTTTGTTTTTTATTGTATATACTTTTCCGGGATAAAAAGTACCCAGTGTGGTGCCCAGGATATTAAAGAATAATTATACCAAGTTTCATCGTAATCGAACCGGTAGTTTTTGCGTGATGCCTGAACAAACAGACAGACAGACAGACAGACAGACCGACAGACAGACAGACAGACAGACAAAAATTTTTTTAATCACATTTTTGGGTTCGGTGTCGGTCTAGTAACACCCCCTGCCATTTATTTTTTTGATATTTTCAATGTACAGAATTTTCACTTCTACAGATTTATTATAAGTACAGGATAATTTTTTATTCAGTGCGTAAATTTTTACAGGGTGTTCTACCCATGAATATGAACAACATTCACTATGGGACCATCTCTGAAATCACGAAAAAAAAATCGGCAGATTCATACATTTTGGTCGAGTAGGTATTGAACTTTTATAAGAAACAGCTGATTTTTTTTTTGTGATTTCAGAGATGGTCCCATAGTGAAAGTTGTTCATATTCATGGGTAGAACACCCTGTGAAAATTTACGCACTGAATAAAAAAATATCCTGTATAGATTACCTAGTAATCTGAAAATGTTAAAATCGAGATATATGAATGGTTAATTGATAACAACTTCTATAGTATAAAACAATTCCTAGAGCGAAAATAGTGTTGTTGTAATATAATAATATTTTTGTTAAGGGAATTGATATTACAAATATTTGCATGGTATGTTAAACATGTCTGCTCTATTTTTGTACTGTAAAACCATTTTATACCATGTGTAACGCAAATGAATATATTATTACTTTTTTCAATTTCAAAAAGTTTCTAAGCATCGCGAGCTAACCAGTTTTAGAAATATCTAAGCACCTATTAATGTTTTCCATCCAAACTAGTATAGATACCTGGTATTCGAATGTTATGTAAATAATCTAGACTTCATGTGTTCAACCATTAGAAAACTATTCTAGGAAGAAAGTGTCGGTGATTGCTGGTTAATACGATAGGTCAGGTCAACGTTAACCATATATTATTATTTTAATAATGGGTCTGTTCACTAACGGAATTCTTGCCTGACACGTAACCCAAAGATTTGTTTTGCTTAGGCAAGGTTTAGGTATTTGTAATAACTGAAAACTGCATATTTATGAATAACTTTTACTAAGGCAACTATCCTAAAACCGCGAAAGTCAACTGTTCCGTACATTTTATTGAGTTATGCGAATATATTTATGTACTAGCTTCTGCCCGCGGCTTCGCCCGCGTGGATGTCGGAAATTATCCCACGGGGACGTGCCAACAGGATAAAATGTACCCATATGCTTCCCCAGAATGCCATCCATCTCGCGGGCCCTTTGTGGCTAATTACAATAGAAAACCAATTGTGTCTCATTAGTGGTGATTAAGAGGGTACCTATACCTTTACCTAAGTACCAACCTAATTAAAAAAAAAACTCAATAACAGAAAATTAAATACCTACCTACCTAAATAAACCTATTTCTGATGATAACTAATCTAAACTCAATAAATAAGCAAAATCCCTAAAAACTAATATCTATACGAATGACTAATCCTACCTAACAGTATTATAAAATAACCTACGGTCACTACGTACACTATCAAATATACTACCTATACTTTAAAATTAAAATCTATACCTACCTACGACTTATATAAAAATAAACCTAAATAACTCTAAAAACTAAAAGGAATAAAAATGAACTCCATTGCGGGTGACTTAACCTACGACAAACTTATTATTTGCGGTTGGTGCTGTAATCGAGTCTAGGGATCGAACCGCAAAATTAAGTTTGTTTTTTATTGTATATACTTTTCCGGGATAAAAAGTACCCAGTGTGGTGCCCAGGATATTAAAGAATAATTATACCTAGTTTCAACGTAATCGAACCGGTAGTTTTTGCGTGATGCCTGAACAAACAGACAGACAGACAGACAGACAGACAGACAAAAATTTTTTTAATCACATTTTTGGGTTCGGTGTCGGTCTAGTAACACCCCCTGCCATTTATTTTTTTGATATTTTCAATGTACAGAATTTTCACTTCTACAGATTTATTATAAGTATAGAAGAAGATGTAGCAGCTCATTATTTTTGATAGATGCTCATCAACAAAAAAGTGATGGGGCAGGGGGTAGCCCTGCTAAATACGACAATTTACGTCAGACCCTGACTAATTTGACAGCACTAAACTAAAATTTATCTTCTCTCCTTTTCTTAATGAAATAGAAAGAAAAATATTCACTGAACTTAAATTTAGTTTAATTTGTGAACAAGGGAATCGGCGCCATTACAAACTTTATATAACCATTTAGTTTAAAACTAGAATATATTCTGCCTCTACATATCCGAAAGTTTTGGAGCTCAGACCTTGATTTAACGGTTTTGTAACGTGCTGGTTGTCGACACATTGGACCTCGGCCTCCCCTATTGATACTTAGTTTAGAAATGCCTATAGATATAGGCACTTAATAGCCTCTCCACTTTGATTCGGCATATTGTGCCGAATCAAAATGGAGAGGCTATTCCTTATTAGTCTAGCTAGCTAGTTCTTGTTGGATACTAAGAAATCCCTCTAGCTCGGCCAACACTAATCACGCTCTTTTCAAGTCTATACGTTCCACAGCAGTTCTTTATCATTACCACTGTTCGGCGACGCTGACGTTTAACGCGAAAATTTTAATTAATTAGTTAGGTAACACGGCTATGTAGATTAACGTATTTCTTGTCACACTTCGGCATTTTCCAGCCGCTGGCCATTGTAATAAGTGACTTGTAAATCAAGTTTTATGTAAGTAGGTAATTAAGTACGAGTACGAACAGAATAGCAGGTAACGAACAGGGAACGGACTTGGGTATGAGTAGGTATTTAAAAGAGACCAAGCTTCATTGCGTTTCTTGATATACTTACCTAGTGGCATTGAATAAGAAAAGTAGTCATGTGCCGAAAGTTAGCGGTGGCTACGAGAGAGAAAAACTGTTGCTACGAGCATTTTTTCGTAGCACATGACTCAAGAGTTCCATTGGCCACGGACGAAACCTTACGGACTGGAATCCTAATTTCAGCAAATCCGTGAGGATTAAACCAGTGGGGTAATTGTGTAACACACATTACAATGACAATGTCTTTCATTTTGACAGTTCAATAACATTCATTGCGTTTACGTTGTCGAGCAGACGAATGTTTTAAACATATATGAAGCAATTGAAGAACAATTCCCTTCGAATGTGATTGGAAGTATGTTACCTACGCAATTGGGGCATAGCCATGAAAAAAGGTAGGGTCTCACATGACTGCTGGGTGTGTAGTATCTGTGTAATACAAGCTTGGTCTCTGTTGCTCTATCTCTCTTGAACCAAGAAACTCACGACGAACTACCTTCCGTATGTCGTGAGTTTCAAGATAGTGTTGGTAATCTTCGCTATTAGACCTTATGACATCGCTAGAGAATGTATTCCACGTTAATATGTAAATAAGCTCGTCCGACTACCTAATTCATGAGGTGGATAATGTTGACACGATGACTTAAGGATGGGTCTACCTATACCTATAGCAATTTTATTGAACTTTAGCTTCTGACGTTTCATAAGTTCCCATGTAGGTTTATGTGAAATACAATATTTGATATTTTAAGATTTTTGGTTTGGTATAGTTATATATACCTACCTGCTTACGCGTTCAAGAAATAGATACTCGTAATGATCACTGCATTAAAATACTTAGGTACATATTTATTTTAAAGAATACTAAGGTTTTCTTGAACTGACTTCAAATTAAGGTCTTAACGGTGGAACTAGCCATTTCTAGCACACAAGAAGTTGTGAGCTACCAAATTTCTATGAACTGATAATGTACCTACCTAGGTATTATTATTCTAGGTAACTATTTATATGCAACTTGAAGTAGCTTGGTATAGGTATACATTTTATGGTTGACACATTATTTATTTATTTAAATTTCTTGCACACAATAAGGTACAAAGGCGGACTGACATTAAGCATTGCCTTAGCGAGCATTGAATTAGATAACATCGTGGTATGAGCAATATCTAACTACGATACATTTTGTTTTATGTTTCCATGCGAACGGATTCGCGGACACAGCTAAGGTAATCCCTATCGGGGGAATGTGACACGACGATAACACAGCAATTCTAAGGTTTATATTCATTAATGTTCAATGGCGCATATTATAAATTCATATCAGCAAGATATTTAGTTAGTCTATGTCAAGTCTGGTGATAAGAAAGAAGAACAGAAAAAAAAAAGTTTATTCTCCTCTCCTAAAAACTTGATTATCTTTTTTACCCAGTCAAGGGTTGAATTTCTAATAATCAAACATACCTCAGTATAAAGATTAATAAAAACTCGCAAAAACACGTTAATAATAAGATTCAAATTCATCTGACCGCGAGTTAAGATTCTTTCATGCAAATTTGAACACCACCTAAACCCTTATTGGAGAGAAAAATAATGCTGTTTTTTGTACTTAGTTAGGTACTAATTCGTACCAAGTTTCAAGCTTCTAAACCTAAAGAATTTCATTTTTCGTATAAACGAATTCACCTGTTTTCTTCCTCTTGTATTATCAAGATAGTCAGTCGTCGACATCCAACCACCTCCTTACCAGGCATATGTGCAAGTATCTTAAGTCCATTTTGACAAAAATAAAAAGCGAACTTTATACATAAAACTTTTACTTTGTACATTAAATAGATTATTTCAGCCAAGCGTGATCATATTGTCGGTTGTCTCAGCATGTAGTTGGTGGTTGCTCGAGGTGGACGGGGCAACCACGTGGTGTGGTCCCACGAGGCAGTACTGCAGGTTGCATCCGGTGTCTACCGTCGCTCCGGTGTATACCACGCAGTCTTGAAGAACACAACTAAAAACAATAAATTTTTATCTATAATATTATGTTTTTTTTGAGCAGGTCGAGTTTTCGTATTTCCTCATGGAAAGTATTTATAGCTGCCAATAGACTCCTAAAGAATTTTGGTAATCATAATAATGTGTCATATTTTGGTTGCGCATAGGAAAAGGTATGGGGGTAGGTAAATACCCAGATCACTTGTTCCGAAGAGTTCTACTGTTGTCTACTGTCGTGCAAGTTTAGTAATTGACAGTAAAATTATTTAACTTGAGTGAGGTATTTTGTCCACTACACTGTCCGTGTAAATACTAGGACCATTTTTGAACAAAGCCTCACTTATTCTTTATGCTAAGCAATGAACTAGCGCCACCTAGTTTTAAACTAGACATAGCAATGGCGTGTGCAAGACACACGTGCGTGCGTGCGTGGCGTGTGTGATATAATAAATATATATATTATATATATATAATAAATATATATTATATATATATAATAAATATATATATTATATGTATATAATTAATATATATATATTATATTTACCGAGGGGAAAGAACTATTTAACTTTGAACTCGTGCAAACTTTAAATGAACTCATTACAATAATTTTAATTGTTCACAAAAATACAGCTTACCCTTCTTTGATAGTCACATTGTTCATTAAAATACAGTTACTCAATCTAACTTTGTTCTCAACTGTACAATTGGCACCAATGAATGTATTTTTGATCGAAGTCTTCTCACTGACAAGGCTTTTTTCTCCAACTGTACTAGACTCATCAATTTGCTTGGTTTTCACTTCACTGTCGGGGTGGAATCTTTCAGTTATGGGAGTTCCAGTTAATTCTTCCCACTTTGACAATATCTAGAATATTAAGAAAATATGGTGGTTTTACAATTATACTATTTCAAAGATTACATTACTTACTTCAGAATAGTGAATCATTTTAATGGACCATTGTAGGTACCTAATAATCTTGCATACCATGCATCGGTTTTGATTTAGATATCTAGTTCTGAATAAGACTCTGTCATACTAATGTTAATGGAAGAATAAAATGATTATTAATTTCTCACCTTATTATTTGATAGGTAAAAAGATGAAAGTGTATTGACCCTTACACCAAATGTGTTCTTACTTGGTATATGGGCATAGCATCTCAACAAGTCATTGTAGAAGATACCTTTACTGCCTAGTTTATGATCATTGTAAGCTGTCATCTCTCTTATTTTACTCTCATAACCGTTCTCTACTGCATAATCAAATATATCTTTTATGACTTCAACATTTTTCTCCGAAGTGCCCCTTTTCTCTGCTGTGTTTTTTGGCTTTGACAATTGCTTTTTTACTATGTGCGGTATCAGTTCTCCTTTAATAGATGTGAATTTGTCAGATTCAACCAGGTAGTTCATCACCCATTGCTTCATCACATACACATGGGCATCTAACAGTCGGCTGTACATACTTATTGCATCAAATTTCTTCACTAGCATTCTGGGTATAGTCACATTTTCCTCAAAGTCACTGGCACTGGCCAAAAAGACAAGTCTTTGTGTTTCTTTGTCAATGCAAACAAGATCTCTGTCTGGTTTAGCCTTCGTTTTTGGCCCTGGGAGTTCAATCCATTCTTCTGGGCCATTGTTAAAGAATAATGTAGTGAGGGCAGCATCATACTTTCTATGAACATTCAAGACTTCATTGAGGTTGATGTTAGTGATGAGATCTCCAGAGATCACGAGTAGGTCAGTGGTCACTCTGCTACTGATATGTTTTAGTGAGTTTGCCGTGCCCCAGTCCTCATCCGAAGGGATTACTATTAATTCATATTTAATTTTCAAAGGACATTTTTCTAGTGCATTCAAAATGTTAGACTTATCTTCATCCAGTACAACCACAAGAGTTTCTGAAAAAATAAATTTTAAATTATAGATTTGAAAACTTTAAGTTTGTTAAAATATTGAAATGTTAATTGATTATTAAACAGATTAAAAAAATAGAATAAAAAGCACCCCTAAATAAATAAAAACAAAAACGTACCTTGAAACCCAATTTTCTCGAGCAAGTTCAATGAGTACCACAGCACAGGGTAAGGCCCCACAGGTAGGAGACACTTGGAGACAGAACCACCAACATCTGGCAATCGGGACCCTCTCCCTGCAGCCAGCACAACAGCTTGAAACTCAAGTATTTTATGCATTCTTACAAACGTTCAATCTTGCTGAAAAAGAAATATAAAATACCATTTAGTAGCTGTTAAAACATAGAGATAGACAGTTATGTATGAATTAAATTACTGTTGAACGAGTTTACCTTTTAAATGAGCCAGCAAATAAAATCAAAACAGTTTTCGTATAGTTTTCATCATTCATAACCCCACAAAATTCCACAATCTTTTTGCAGTTTACGTCAGACAGATATGTCAAAATGACAAGACGCTGACACTTTACATGACAACGGCAGCAAGCACAGATTAGTAATATTCCTATGCACATGGGATTAGTAGGTATGTACTTTCACTTTGTAAGATGTTACTAGATCGTTTATGGTTTCTGCAGCATCAATCGCCACCACTTGAGGATTTTACGTTTCTATTACTTTGATTTTTCACTTTTCCAGAGCGTGTAGTTCGAATAAGGTTGAAAATTCGAAAAAAAAAGGATTCTAATTTTCTTTCCTACGACGCACCGTTTCTGACTTATATGCGAAAAACCCAAAAGTGGGAACTTTGTGTCCCCCCCTCACTCCGGCTCACCTTCTAGACATAAGGACTTATAATACCTATGTTCACTTCCTAAGCACCCTGAACAAGTTTCTAAAAGAATCGCTTTGGTCCCTGCTCACGCACTCTACAACTCCTTTATAGACTGGACTTCCTATACTTAGGTAAAAATTTTGTTTAAATCGAAAAACAATAATGTGCATGTTTTAATATTCATCATAACTACGAAACCCTTCACTGTGCGTGGTCCAACACGCATTAGGACGGTTTTTTTATATTACTTTATACAGGGTGGCAGGGACATCCACGCGCAACCTGCTATGGATTTAGTACAGACGCCAGCACATCAAGCTACTACTATCTGTCAAATTTCTTTAATAGATTTTCAACTTTATCGCTAAAGCATTAAGGTTCAAGGTTGATTGGGAAAGTTTGACAGTTTCGGGTAGGTTGACCTGCTGGCATCTGTACATGATTCTAGACCCCCGTGCGTTGAAATTTTTCGTCGGCTTTTTCTTAATGTTTACGTCGTTTGCTCCAATGTTTTTTACTGTAAACTGTATAAAATCATTATTTCTATCTAACCCAATGAGATCTTTAATTAAAAAAATAGTAAATTCACTTGTTTCACTTAAAACAGCAATGTAAATAAAACTCGAAAGGCTACCTGATCAGCTGTTTTGCTAAATTTCATATGCAGCATAATTCGCTTTCAAATGCCGACAAACGGACCTGGCGGCGAGCGGTCTGCGTCTGTAAGAAGCTATGCGCCTATACATGTTGTAGTCTTTGGCTATACGATATGCGACATAATTATCCCAATGAATCTAACAGACGCGTCACATGAGGCATTTTAATCATCTACAATGAATGACCCATTTACTACTTTCATTTTAGATTCATTAAGGGGGATAATTATTTTTATGACCCATTTAGTACTTTTATTTTAGATTCATTATGGGGGATAATTATTTTTATGACCCATTTATTACTTTTATTTTAGATTCATTAAGGGGATAATTATTTTTCTAAAGTTTCATCGATTTAAATCTTCTCTAAATTTTAAACATAGTCACGTAATTTTATTTAAAGCATCAGGTGTAACCATTACACGAAGTTTGCGCGTCGATGTTCCTGCCACCCTGTGTATATTGTAATAAAAATTAAAAATAAATCAACTAACGTAGACCTAAGTCTAAAAATAAATAAATTAACATAGACCTAAATCTACGTTAGTTTATTTATTTTTATTTTTTATTCAAATGCCCAGTGACTGACTGGGCATTGGCCCTGCCTAGCCTTTTCCAAACTATGATGCGTTTGGCTTCCAGTCTAACCGGATGCCGCGAAATGGGTACCTACCAGTAGGAATTGCCAATTATTAGAGCAAGGTGTTGTTAATGTTAAGCGAGTTGGAGTTTATTTTGGTGACCGACAGTTGCAGCGGCACCTACTCAACAATAAGGTAAATAAATAAAAGGGTGTTTCTGATTCTGTATTAATTTTTTTATTAATTTAGAGAACATTAAAATATAATATGAGGCCAAACAAATCAGTTGTAGGATAATTCATGTGCGGGTGGAGTCATAGAAATATTCTCAAATTCGTCAATACTGTCTACTGGAGCTGTTGACGAGAGACAAAATCCAATAAAGAGTTTGAAACTTTGAATTAGGTATGATGTACAAAATGCCTACTTATTGTAAACAGCTACCTACAGTCAACCGTGCATCTGTGGTAGGTAATACTTACTTGCACTTAGGGAAAGAAAGAAAAATGCGTTTATTGGCATTACAGCAAAATAAAATAGGGCTGTAACGGAACTTTCCCTCCGCCTCCTCCGTAAATGCGGAGTTTCCGCAAGAAGTCGTACCTTCGCATTCGCAACCGCCTCCGCAAGAAATTAACGGAGGTTTAATAAAGAAAATCGGCTAAAGAAATGCGGTGGAGATATAACTCGATGTATCAAGTTTTGCACCGCCACTGCCAGGTTCAGCAAAGGAACAACTGTTAAGTGAAGCTGGTTTAAATGATAAACCACAAAGCTTGGCCAAGACTTTGACTAAGAAGCAACATTTGTATTTTTCTGTGGAATATAGTTTGTCCTTTCTAAATTTTGATCACTAAAAGTCCGATCTTTTTTCCGTCTCTGCTTCCCCTAAGATGGTCTCGGTTACAGTTGCTCTACGATAACCATGACTCTTACGACATGAAGGCGCTGTCAATGTTATTACCACTTATATGCGGCTGACTGTACCTATTATGAGGGTTTAATCATGATTCCAGTGTAAAAGAGAAATGGAGCTATGCAGGATGTATAGCACTGTCTTTTATTCTCAAGGGAGTCATCATGGCTTCAAAACTTTATAATATTGCCTCTGTACTGTTACGAGAATTGGTCAGCTGATCTACCAGTAGAGTAGGTAATTAGGATAACCGATGTACCTATAGCAAATTACAAATCAACAAGAGAAATAGAAAAAGAAAAGATTTATAAGCACCTTGTTTTTGAGGCTCAGGCCGAGGCTGGGCAATTGGTGGGGGTTGTGGCATATTGCACGGCAAGCACGGTTTCTTTATGGTTTGGTCATCCATCAAATACAACTAGAATGGATATTATTGTAAATTAAATAACCTACTGATTTTGTTGGATACAGTAATAGTACCGACCGCACGTCATTGGTACCCAACACTTTGACCTTGAGTTGGCCTACCGTAATAATAGTCCTCCAGATCCCATTTAGGCAATGGTAGCCAATTCGAACAAAGATTAGCCTTCGGCGCGGTAGATATTATAGTGCACAAGTGTCAAGTCACGGATGCACTCTCTCTTCCCTTACTCTCTAAGTACGATGGGAAGGCACACAATCCGCCACGACTGGAGAGAGTTCAGGCGCAGGGCCAACGGCTTAACATGCTTTCCGAGGCACGGCTGTAGCACACCGTCAACATTCAAACTCCGGGCTGTTACTTAGAAATTCCTAATGAAAAAATCCAATAGCACTTTGCCTGACCTGGGAATCCAATCCAGGACCGTAGGGTTCTGGCTTAGTAGTCGAGACCAATAGGGTAGTTAAGTACGGAGTTGCAATATAATGTGAGGCCAGCTTGTACTGCACCCCAATTGCGTTACACACTTTCAATCACAATTCGAGGGTTTTGAAGAAAGTTCTAATGCATTGCTTCATAGGTTTGAAAAATTTGCTCAACAACATAAATAACGCAATGAACGTGTCTGAACTGTCAAAATGAAAGGCGGTACCATCGATTGCCATTGTATGTTTGTTACGCAATTACCCCGCAGGTTTGGTACCAGTGATGTGTGGCCTACCTGTACAAGTGAACATTTTCAAACCTTTCCATCAGTCCCAGGCGCTACATTGGTCGTCTTTGGGGCTTGTTTAACAACCAAGCCCCGATTTAATCCATCACTTACCAAAGTGTGTGAACCACCGCAGTATCGCTTACATATGTGAGATCTGTTGAATATACCGGATACAAAAATTATTATTTTATATAAAGATTTGATTGTATTAGTTGGGGTCAAGGTTGGGGTGCAATCATAGAAATACAAAAAAAAAAAAATTGTTTTTGTGGGAGTAGGTTGTACAGTGCATGGTAAATACATGCTGTGTTTGATGAGATAAGGTTTATAATTGATTGTGTAGTACGTTCTGATTTATGAATTGCTAGTGTGTGTGCACGACGTCGGATCTATTGCTTTTACTGAACCGCATGTGTAGTAGGGGGCAAAACTGGAGATACTGATTTCGTTACATTTTCAACTACTAGGTGTCTCCCCTTGTTTTTTATATCTCTGGCTGCAATAAAAGAATCCAAGAGTGTCTGTATCACGCGTCCGCAGATCCGCAACTTAGACAGACAGTCCCGCTATAGCGACCTCCTGAATGGCTAATCTTATTACCACAGCATGAGCTAATAAATAACATAATATACTCTTCAATGAGAGAAGAAGATGAATTGTTATTATTGCAATATAAGTACAGTCAAGTCTTTTATATTTTCGTCAGTTTTCAAATTCTTTCCTTTATCAATTCAGGACACATAATACCATTTGGAGCTATGGCATAGAAAATGATATTTAATTACTTGATATCAAAGATCAAAATAGCATACACCTTTTACCAATGTTGAGTTGACATCAATCAAACAAAACCTTTTTAATGGCCTGGCCATTTTATGAAATATAAATAAATAAAATAAAAAATTGGCAGTCGTTATTGTCACATTTTTATTTGGTCGGACGTGTCACATGACATCCTTGCAGTTATTTTACCTCTGATTTTGCGTCGCTATTAATAAAATGATCTTTATTTTCGTTACAATAAGGCTGCTATTGGGTTGCTGCCATTGAAAAAGCTGTCAGAATCCAGTAAACTTTATCGACGTAACAATAAGGTTGATATTGGGTTGCTGCTGTCATGGGTAAAATAACTGTAAATATGGCTGAATGTCGTTCTGCGGTATTGGCATTACAACGCAATAAGTATATTATGCTGAATCGGTAAAGTAGATTCAGCAATGAACAGTGATGAACATATTTTGGCTAAGACTGTACCTTGGGTCCCTTGCGTGTGATATAGGTAAATTAGGATAACAAGGTCTATAATCTCCGCCTTCTTTGGATTGTGATTCCGCTTCAGCACCTTCAGCTGGTTGTCTGGCCGAAGGAAACTTTGGCAGCGCTGGAACCTTGCACGGTTCTTGCAAGTCCATGTGTGCTGGACTACCACAAGATAGACATGTAGTATCCCGGAATACTTTCTTGTTGAGCATCGCACTTTTCGGTTCCCCAACAATTTCCGATATTATTTGCATGCGGGCTTTTATTCTATTAAAATACTTGTCGATTTCGTCTCTCAAAGAGTATACTTGAATCAGATCCGCTTTTTCGTTAAGCACTTTAACCGTGTCATCTATGGCTTTCTGAAAAAAGTTATACAGGTGGGAGAGTATTATGACATTAAGTCTACATAAACACGATATCGATATGCAATCAAATACCAATAACTAACCTGCCAGATATTCTCCTGATTGTTAAATTTATCATATGCGGCACGGATACGCTTTTGAAAATCACCTCGCACGGCTTCAAACTGTTGTAACGAAACCAGTCCGTTGAGCTCATAAATACCAGCCTTGTCCCGCAGAGCATCTGCTACTTCTTCTCGATCCGATTTCGTATCTCTCAATATTTCTATTTCTCTCCATAAATTCTGAGGACGAAGACAGAGATCTTTTACACTTGTCTCCCATTAATAAAAACAGAGTAAGTAGTATTAGGTACTAACTTCGAGATCATAGGCTGTTGAATCTTGAGCATCTTTCAACTCTTTTTGTTGAAACGATGCCATTTCAAAGTCCACCTGAAGATTTGTGAAATGCGAATGCAGCTCAGCCAGGGCTGTAAATTAGAAAACATCATTCTTATGTAAGATAATTAGGTGTTGGCCTTTGGGTTTTTTGTTTAAAATGTTTTATAAGGCTCATTTAATTACGGCTGTGATGAGTACATACCCTCAGTGTCTCCGCCAGAGTTACCTAGCACTTCAGCCATAGTATCCAATCCAATTTCTAAATCATGTTGCATTTGTGTCAATTGTTCTTGGTAGTTCGTCATCTAAAAACAACACAGAATGCAATTGTAATTAACTATGATTTGGTGAAAGAACAATAAAAAAAAAACAAATAGCATATTACCTGAGAGGACAGACCAGTATCGAGTGCATTTATTTGTTCTGCATACTGTTTAACTGCATTTTCCAAATCAACCATGCGCGAATTATCAAGTAATGCAGACTCGAGTCTTGCTTCTGTTAATTAAATTATTATACTTTAGTTAAGTACTAGAAGTTCTTTGACAAAATATGGCTGGACTAGCTTCTGCCCGCGACATTTTAAAAGAGTACCTGTGCAGTTTCTTGCCCATTCTTCACCATACGAAAACTACCTTTTGGAAGCGGCGACTAGAATCAATTCTATTTTAATGTAATTTTTGACGTTCAAAAGCGCCTTTTTGTGTGCCTATTTGAAATAAATGATTTGACTTTGACTTCGTCAACGCCAATTTTTTGTTCCCGCGACCCATCCCGTCGCATCGCGACGAAATAATAAAGCGAAACTGAAATAATAGCGCGGGAAGGTAACGACCTTCCCGCGCTATTATTTCAGTTTCGCTTAGCGTGCGTACAGGGATCGTCAGTTGGTGTCTCATTTCATTGAAAGCGTCTAACGGGCCTCTGCGAGTTGGCTTCGGCCCGTCGTACGCCTTCCAAAGCACTAGAACCCCAGGGTCTTGAGATATGTGAAAGACATAGTCATTTTATGCCACATGATTCGTAACGTAAGAAATTCTTGCGGTGGCGTAATGCCATTGGTTGCCGGGCACTACTCTTTCTCCTCTAGGTAAATTTACCTAGCTACAAAGTTCTTGTATATCCCATAACATTTTTAGCTCTATAGCTCAGTTGTAGACTAACGTGAATGTATTTTCTTTTAAAAGCAATGATAACGTGAAAAATATTTTATTTATAATTCAATAGTTTTTATAGTTTTTACTATCGTTGTTCCTCTCAACCAAAGCACCGGCCAGGCCATCTAATTTTGTCACCAGTCTTGGTTGACCTTTAGAGAATGCCTAAGGCATTAAGTAGGTACGCCTTTGTACCTTTTTGGTGTGCGAAAAGGTTAAATAAATAAATAAACGTGATAACTAACACAGTATGTACAGAAAAAATGCCTATTTACCTAATCGCATTGCCATCTTGTACGCGTTTTCGGCGGTGGCGCTAGTACGTGCTGTTATGGTTTTCACTTTCTTCATCATTTCGTTATACATTTCTCTGGACCCAATCCTGAAAATAATTCATCATCATAAATATTTTCATGTTTTGAATTTTGTTATCATCAGGCTACACGGTACATACAATCAACCTTACGTACTACTTGGACTACGAAAATTGCCCTTATCGCTACGATTTAAAGGCATTGTCAATGTCAAATTGTTACCACGGGCGTACGGTTGACTGTACCACCATAAACTCTGTTTTCTAGTTTGCTAGACCAAAATGACAGCTAATATAAACTAAATAATGTCAAGCTGAAAAAAAAGACTTAGCTGTCATTTTAGTGTAGCAAATTAAAAATCAGTTTAGTTTCGCTGCGTTGGCCAAAACTACTTTAGGGTAGGGTGGGTAGGTAGCTTTTGAACGCCATCTTACCCATCATTTATGGTAGGTACACCTATGTGAAACTTAACATGAAATGTAACATACTTTGAAACGATATATATTATTATATAATATATTTAATGCAACATGAGATGTAACACACGTTGATACAAATTCGCCTTGTTGTTTGTCGCGTTATATTTCATGTTGCATTGCATATACACCGTTAAATTTTGATCGTTTTTAATAAGCAACTTTTACTACGGGACCAAGCCTGAAATCGTGAAAAAAAATCAGTTGATCCAAATATATGTTTGCATAACTCGACATAATGTATGGATAAACTGATTTTTTTTCCGGGTCCGCTAGTAGCTATTAATTATGTGCAAAAAAGAATGACTTACTGTAAGTCTGGATAAGTAACGAAAGGATTTTGAACTGATTCACTTTCTGATACCTCTTGCGCAGCACCCGTTGAGGGGGGCACTTGAGCTGCTTCAGTTTCAGCGGTTTCCAACATTACGAATTCTGTCTCGGTGGAGGGGGCGGTCAAACTTTTTTTACTTCTAGTAGCACTTTTTCTACTTTTTCCAATACGGCCACTTTCAGAGGCACCTTCAAAGAGTTCACTAGCTTCAGAGGTACCAGGGCCTCTCTGCCATGTCTCAGAAACACCTAAAAGAGCTCGCGTCTCACTCTGTAATTGGGATTAACAATCACGCTTTAAGTAAAATCCTTGTAATTTTTAAAACATATAAGAAACTTCTGATACTAAATAAACTACAATTTTTTAAAATAAAAATATTATATCCTAAACTAACTAAAACTATTCTAACTAACTAGAAATATTCCTCCGCATCGCTGTCGACTGCAACGTACCCAAGAGACTGGCGGCATTGCCACGTTGTATGGCAATGATTAGCCTCTGGCCAAGGCAAAAGCCAGCCCTTGGGTCACGGGAAGTGTCAACCAGCCATTTAGAGATTTCATTGAACAAGCAATGAGCACTTGGACCCCACGGCCCGAGGATTCGCTCGAAAATGTAATTTCCGATAAGGTTTATTATACTTTCGCCGCTTGAGGTTTTTCGCAGCCGCAGCAGCAGCGCCAGCACAGCACGCCAAGCCAGGAAGATGGGATGGTGCAAGAGTACCGACGCAAAGATATTATATTTATAATAATAACCTTACTAATGTAAGTATAAGGCTACAAATGTAAGTATCCAGTGCAATGAGGAATTGAGGAATGCTTTGGAGGGTGCGATTCGGGAATATCGGTTCATGTCGCTCGAACTTAGACCACGTTTACCTCGTTTGCCTATTCATAACAAAAGTAGGGCGCCGCCCGGTGGTGGTTCTGGATGCGCAGTTGTCAAGTTATTTTGATACCTGCGAAGACCTCACCGATACTCATTCAATTCTGTACTGCGCGGCTGTAGCGGCATGTCATGTAGTTCACGTCAAATTTGCCGGTGACTCTAGAGCTACACGACCGAAACCAGCCATACCAGCTTGGCAGTGCAGAATTGAGCGCCGTATTGGTGGGGCCAGAGCGCTTACCGGCAAACTAATCTGCTTCAGGGAGGGCAATACTCGCCCTAGAGTGATGCGCTATGTGAGGCGGGCGTTCTCGGGGACTGATATTAGTTCTCGAGATTATTTGTCCCGCGTCACAGAGCGTATCGACTTCCTGAAGCAGAAGATCTGTGCATGGGCAGACCGTATTCGACGGTACAGGCGGAGAATGGAGCGCTACACTCAGAATCGCACATTCCAGAGCGATTAAAGACGGGTTTATAGGACTTGGGAGCGGCCGGGCCAATGTGTGACTGACACGCATCCACCGGATGATGACGCCATGTGTTTGTTCTGGCGAAACATCTATGGTCGGTGCCTGTCAGCCACACCGAAGGTGATTGGACTGGGAAGATCGAGCGAGCGTGCGATCTAATACCAGAAATGGGGGCACTTATCATCAGCCCCCCAAGATGTTGCTCGAGCAGTGCGTCCGTTGCCTAGCTGGAAATCTCCAGGGCCGGACGGGCTGCGTAACTTTTGGGTAAAGTGGTTCCAAAGGTCGAACGCCCCCTTGGCATTCCAGTTCCAGTCAGCCTTAGAGTCAAAGTTGCTGCCCCAGTTTCTAACGACAGGAATAACCCACCTGTTCTTTAAATCAGATAGTACCGCGGACCCCAAAAGTTATAGACCGATCACTTGTCTTCCAACGGTCCATAAAGTTCTTACATCCATTTTGAGAGCTAAAATTAATAAACATATAGACAGCAACTCCATCATGTCTGTCTCTCAAAATGGATGTAAGAACGGGTCCCGCGGTACTAAGGAGTTCCTCCTCATTGATATGGCCATTAGCCAACAGGTTCATCGTTTCCGAAAGGATCTGTCGACATGTTGGATAGAATATAAGAAGGCCTATGACTCGGTGCCACATACATGGCTTATGAGGGTGTTGGAGTTATATAAAGTAGATAATAACTCTGCGCACCTTCCTGATGACGTGTATGGGGCAATGGAGGACGGTCCTTCGCTATCCAGGATGTCGAAATATCAAGAGGAATAGCGAGCCGATAAGGATCGAGCGAGGTATATTCCAGGGCGACAGTTTCGAGTCCGCTTTGGTTCTGTTTAGCTTTGAATCCTCTAAGCACTTTGCTAGAAGATTCAGGTCTAGGCTATCAGCTGAGGAGAGGTGGTCAGGTTATATATCACCTCCTCTACATGGATGACCTAAGACTCTTTGGCCCCAACAATTTGCAACTGATGAAGCTACTGAAAATTACTGAAACTTTCAGTAGCGCCATTAGGATGGAATTTGGCGTGGACAAATGTGCTTCATGCATGTAAAGCGAGGGGAGATTGTGAAATCCATGAGAACCCAACTCTCGGATTCCTCAAACCTTAGAGCCCTCTCCGCAGCCGAAACCTATAAGTATTTGGGTATGTCGGAAGCGTTGGGCATCAGTGTTACTGACATGAAGCAATCGTTGAAGGAGCGCTTTTTTAGCCGCCTGAAAAAAGTATTTAATAGTCTTTTATCAGATGGAAACAAGGTACGCGCCTTCAATAGTTGGGTCATGCCGGTTTTGATGTACTCTTTCAGAATACTCAAATGGACTCAGACCGAACTCGAGGCCCTGGATAGGAAGGTCCGTACGCTGCTGACTGCAAATCGAATGCATTAACCACGTTCATTGGTAATGAGGCTGTATATCCCGCGAAAATGTGGAGGTGAAAAGCTAAGACCCACCACAATCGCGACATATGCAGTCTCAGGGAATATTTCCTAGAAACCGACGTGCGGATGCAACGAGATGTGGTCACGGTAGACAAGGGCCTCACCCCGCTCTCCTTGGCTAAAGAGAACTGGCGCAAACCAGTAGTGCTTGATACTAATGATCGCATGGAAGTATGACAGAATAAGGAGCTTCACGGACGCACTTACCGGGCCCTACATGGACCCGATGTAGATCTACTAGCGTCCGTAGCCTGGCTGCGTTTCGGTGACCTCTTTGGAGAAACCGAAGGTTTTGTCTGTGCAATTATGGACAAAGTTATGATGACGAACAATTACCGGAGATTTATTGTGAAAGACGGCACGGTTGACATCTTTCGGGCATACCACCGGCCGGGAGAATCAATTAGGCATATTATCTCCGGGTGTTCTCGTCTAGTTAACGGAGAGTACTTGCATAGACACAACCTTGTAGCCAGGATAATCTATCAGCAACTTGCTCTGAAATACAGCCTTGTGGAATCTGAGGTGCCGTAGTACAGGTATGTGCCCGACCCAGTTCTCGAAAATGGAAATATCACATTGTACTGGGATTGATTCAGCATCACTGACAGGACTAATGTTGCCAATAAGCCTGATATAGTGATGGTGGATCAATCAGAGCGGCGCGCAATGATTGTTGACATAATCGTCCCGCATGATGAGAGCCTCGTGAAAGCCGAGAAAGATAAAAAAATCAAGTATCTTGACTTGGCTCGCGAGGTTGTCGACATGTGGCATGTGTACTCAGCAATCATTGTGCCGATAGTCGTGACAGCTAATGGCTCGACCATCGCTAATAGCCAAGAGCCTCGACCAACACCTGAGGAGGCTCTTGTTGGGCAGCTGGGCTTGATTCAGAAAGCGGTACTTCTGGACACGGCTTGCATTGTCAGGAGGTTCCTCTCTCTGGAGCCCTGACAGCCGCTAGCTTGGACCTTGTTCCCGATACCGGTGGGCTACTATTTTTTAATGTTTTTATACTTCTTATATTCTCATATTTAAAAATATAATTTATATGTTTACATTGAAATAAAGGAGATCATAACTTACTAAAAATTTTGTTATGACCAGGAGTATTGTTTAGTAACTCAGAATTACCCAATCCTTTAATACTTTACTTCATCTAGCCTACCTTCAACATAAACGATATTGACCATGGAAATGTATTTTTATGTCAAGCGCCTTTTATCCGATAAGCAACTTGGTTTTTGTCTTTTATGTAGGTACTTTGTAGATGGGCCGATTTTTCAAACATCAGATTCTAAGTTACAAATATGGCGGTTGGACAGCTTATTTATTGAACATATCTCAAACTCGCAGTTTGACATCATCATCATCATTTCAGCCGAAAAACGTCCACTGCTGGACATAGATCTCCCTTGAGCACCGCTATCGGTTCACCATGTGGAAGGCCCCAGATTGACATATTTTCTACATAAACTTCGGATAAAAGTTATCGTCATAGAAAAATCAGCCCATTTGACCGTTCCAGTTGGTTCTAGTTTCGTTTAACAGAACCAAGTCATATTGTTCAATGTATGGTATAATATATTTTTACTTACATCTAATTCTACACCAGGTGTGTGTAAAGCTAAGTCAGTGACCATTGAAATCAAGCAACCAAGAGTTTTTTCCGTGGCTTCTAGCCGAGCAGATAGTTGTAATGCTGCCATAGCATCAGTAAGAGAAGCCCCTTTCCGCAGTTCTTCCATAAGCTCAGCATGCTCCGGGAATCCAGGGGTGCCAACCGGTAAAAGCTTTTTTTCAAGATGACGGACAACGTCTGCCACTTGCTTAAATTGTTCTTGCGTTACCACGGATATCTGAGGAGAGCGTCTATGTCCATGCAACGTTTCTGATTGTGAAAATGCAGAATTTAAGTAAAAAAATTTGGGTAGGTCAAATAAAGTATTACTTTAATGTAATCCGTCGCCAAAAAAATTACCTCCTAATCTTGCTTCTGAACTAGGCACTTTTTTCACTGTAATCAATAACTTAGATTATAATTTGATTATTTCTATAGAAATACATTTAATGTAAAATGTAATAAGTATATCATACCAACAAGTAATTTTTCATACTCTGTAAAGGAAATAAACGTTAATTAAATTGGGAATCGTAAAATGTATTTTATCTGTAAGAACTTCATAAATGCTCTTAAACTCACGCATAGAACTGACTGAGGCCATTGGGGTAGGTGTCTTTGTTGTTTCTTCGAAAGAATCAGTTCTCTAAAATTTCATGAAATATTAATAAACAGGTGTATTATTGCTGTTAATATAATATTGTGTGGTGAAAAGTGTTAACAGTTGGTACGCGGGTATTTCCGAAATTACCTGAAATGTCTGGTCACCACCATATTTTATGCAGAACAAAGGGGCAATTCCTGTACACACAAACACACAACACACACAAACGTTCGCATTCTAATCTCAATCTGTCAAAAATACCTCTAATTTTCATACGTTTTTTTGGAAGTTTTTGACATTGATTTTCGCTGAGATGAAATTGCGACCAAAGACTACAATATGTATAGGGACAATTGCGACTAGATGTTGCACGTTTTTAATTACGGGAATAGGCCTTCTGATAGTTTGTCTTAGTTATTCAAGTGCAGGTAATAGAATTGTTTAGTAATAGTATTTTGAAATTACGTTCATCATCATCTGCCTAGCCTTTTCCCAACTATGTTGGAGTCGGCTTCCAGTCTAACCGGATGCAGCTGAATACCAGTATTTTACATGGAGCGACTGCCTATCTGACCTCCACAACCCAGTTACTGGATAATACGATACCCCTTGGTTCGACTGGTTGTCAGACTTTCGGGCTTCTGACTACCCGTAACGACTGTCAAAGATCCACGAATGACAGCGAAATTAAAATTACGTTCATAACATGTTTTATAATTTTGTCATTACTTACCAGACCGCCACACAATAAAAATTGAGCTTCAATGCTAGTAAAGAAAAATTAAAAGATAAAACGACAATGAAAAAATTTTTCCTTAGATGATGAATTTTATTGCACCTGATGAATAATACGAAGCACTCTCTCCCTTTGCTCCTCCAAAGTGTCCAGGTTATCAGGGTTACTGTCTGGCTGCAGAACACAGACACTCATTATGCTGTAATGTTTCTTACTGAACGATAGGTAAGGTAGTAAGTATAATGTTTATTTTAACCCCCTTATTATTAACGCAGAGTAAAGTGATAACCACTATGAACTTCAGAATAACCACACATTTTTCGTGGTTTAAGTTTGACATAACTTTACTCCGCGTTTGTTGATATTGGGGTAAGGGTTTAGTTTTGAAATCTAACCAACAAAGTTACCTTTTGTCTCCCGGATGCATCTTTACTAGATGGCGTAGTTGTCGTAGTTGTTATATCCGAGGATGTGGTTTTGCTTGAAGGTTTATCAGTGGAAGTTGATGTTGTTTTGTCAGTGGAAGTCTTTGCACCTGACGATGTTCTATCAGTGGAAGTCTTTGCACCTGACGATGTTCTATCAGTGGAAGTCATTGCACCTGACGATGTTCTATCAGTGGAAGTCATTGCACCTGACGATGTTTTATCAGAGGAAGTCTTTGCACCTGACGATGTTTTATCAGAGGAAGTCTTTGCACCTGACGATGTTTTATCAGAGGAAGTCTTTCCACCTGACGATGTTTTATCAGTGGAAGTCTTTCCATCTGACGAGGTTTTTCTATCAGTGGAAGTCTTTTCACCTGACGAAGTCGTTTTAGTGGAAGTTGTTTTATCAGTAGAAGTTTTATCTGAAGAACTAGATTGTGTGCCTCGGCCTGATTTCTTTCCTTTACCGCCAGTACCAGCACCAGCACCACCATCAGCATCAGCACCAGCACCAGCACCACCCACACCCACACCGCGTTTTGCTCTACCCGCACCTTGTTTAGCTCCAGCCGCACCTTGTTTTGCGCCAGCTGCACCAGGTTTTACTCCACCTCCATCTTTCTTTTGCGCTGCGTGTATTTTGACTTCAGTAACAGTTAGAGTAGTATCAGAGGGTAATGCAACAAAAGGACCCACTTCCACTATCACACGTCTCTCTAGTAATCTCAATTGTCTAGCGATAAGGAAAAGTACTGTTTGCACTAGTTTAAAATTCACGGTGTTTTTCTAAAACAAGACAAGCGTTACAATTCTTCACTTTAACTATACCTACATAATTGGTGGGTTTATTAAAAGTAAGAATTAATTACCTCGAAATCGCCGAAAGCAAATTCAATTATTTCTTTAACATTCATAATGTCAGGAGCTGGAGCATCTTTAGACGCCATGATTAAATTAATTATTAAGTAAATATATATAAATATCCTGAATTATAAAATTATTTCAATTGATTTCACAATATTTCAATCTAGATTTGATCCAGATGGTCTTGCTATAAAAGAAAATATGTCACAATTTTTTTTTTCTAAATTTACTTATTAAAACCTCATTTTATAAACCATGGCCATTGGGACTTATTGTTTCGACGTCTGAATGACATTTCCAGAGGGGCGCTGTTGATAAACATTTGTGAAATTGTGTCACAGAAATTGTATGAATAAAACGGGATGGCAACGTTAGTTCCGATTTTGGCCGCGCGCCTCAATGGAACTGCATTGACACTATGTAGGTTGTTACGACAGCAACAGCTCACACACTTCGATCCTCATTCAGGATGTACGGGCAAAGAGTATAATAATAATACGTGTACGGGTCTACATAGTAACCGGCTTTACACACTAGCCCAATCGCGCGTGAAAAAACAAACCTACGTGAAAGAGTGCGGGTTTAAAGATGTTGAAAGTCTACGATGTGGCGCGATTGCGGTAAGTACAGAGCTTTTCCGCGCGCAATCCTGTACGTTATAAAGTATTCACTAAAGAGTTTAGCTAATGAACCTTGCTATAGCCTTCTTTCTTGGGAAACAAACCTCTTATATTAAAAAGTATAAAATCTAATACTGAGAAAAGACTTGTTTGACCCATTACCATTGGCTGTGCTTTGAGGTGTTCGGTACTAAGTCTGTAGCAGCGTGATTGAAAAAAGATTTAAATAATAATCACAAACTTGCCTTGTATACATACGTATGTTACATTCATGTTATGTTTTACATTATGTGTACCGAGCATTACGCACACCGGCTAAAATAAAAGGTACGCACAGCTACACATCAAGCTATACATTTGCAGTTTCAGATGACCTTGCATTGTTATTTTTTGGTTTTTAGTACAATCAGAAGTCAGCTTTTATTATTGCGTGCGTATATACCTTTTATTTTAGCCGGTGTGCGTAATGGTGGGTACACATATGTGAAACGTAACATGAATGTAACATACGTATTTGCATGGCGTGTTTGTTTCAACGTATGTTACGTTGATGGCAATGCTCGATCCTTACCTGCATCCTGCACGAGTAAAATATTTTGGTTTGCAGTGTTACCAATAAAAGACAATTTATCTCAGCCTCCGAAAAAATATATGCTTGATTTATTGGCGGGTTAGAACCCTGCACTTTTGCTTCTGGGAGTGTACTGCGATACTACTGCAGTATTTTCCTACCGCTATCGCTTGAGGAAAATTAAATAAAAAGCTATAGAAACATCAAGTATATTTTACGATATTTACAAGGTTTCCTTCATAAATATCCATAGGTACTTATAAAAAGACATGAAAAATTTTAAAATATAATGATATCAATAAATCAAAACTCGTACATATTTACAATGTTTATAATAATTAGAAAACATAATATAAATACTAAAGCTCCCTCCGAACTGGTCTCACAAATGAAATATTTGTGTTTGTTTATATTGTAGCCTGTTGTCGGTTTAAAATTAAATTATATGACATGACAATGGACCTTATGATCCTAGCAGAGGTTATAGGTAGTCTATTGATCATCTTAAGCACCTATTCGGAGGGAGCTTAAAAAACGGTTCTCTTATAAGGACACAAAACTTTCAAGACTATGAATTCCCAATTTTGATTTATTTTGCAAATAAATCTATTCACTTTGTGACTTTAACCGTGCGCCTGAAAAATTGTTAAAAATTTTCTACCTATCTAAATATGTAACTAGGCATTATCTATTTATCGTATAAAGTGAGCTAATTTAATTAGGCACGAGTCCGACAGTGAGTAGAGCGCGAGGGGGCGCAGGCACGCGCTGGCGCCTCGAGGAGCGGCGGGGGCGGCGGGGGCGGCGGCGAGGCGGCGGGGGCGGCGGGGCGCGCCCGCTCGACATGACTAGAGGTTGTCTGCAGCGCAGACGCCGACGTCGGCTTGGATTGTTCGTAATTCCCAACATTCGTTTTTTGATCTCTGTGAGTCTTCTCCTCCACTAAATCGTTCTTAGGCAGTCTATCGTGATCCTTATACTTGTTGAGCTCGTGAGGCACTAGCACTGCGAGTGGTGGTATTGGTGGAATGTAGGCGTGGGGCTCGTAATTGTCGTCGACGTAGTCGTTGGGGTTCCAGACGGCGGTCGTGGTCGCTAGCGATGCCTCACTTGCCGTAATCCTTGTGGTCGTCGCTCGAGACGTCACTGGCGAAGTTGTGATTGTCGTTTTTTCTGACAATAATTCGGATGCCACAGTGGCTGTGGACGGAACTGTAAACACATTTCTATTTTTATTAGACCTAGTTTTTCGTCTTTTTTGTAGTTTTGGCACATCGAGAAAGAATGGATCAAATATAAGATCAGATTCTTTATAGTCGTCATAGTTTATCGGCACTATTGGTTTCACCGCGCTGACAACGTTGCCAACTGTATAGTTTAGTCTTTTGCCATTGCTATCACTGACCGACGCACTAGCAGTAACAATGACTCGCGGGGGGCTTTTTAGTTTTATCTGCGGTTTCTCGGTCACATTTGGCGGAGCAACAGAACGTGCTGATAGTGAAGATTCTGTTTCTGGTACCGCGTCATCACTTCTTTTGCGATCATAGTAGAAAGGATTAAAAGGCAAAGGTCGTTGAGGCAATGATTGGGGATAGTTTTGAGGTCTATTTTGTTTGACAGATGTTTCATGCCGCTCAGAGGGTTGAGAAGTAGGTCCGGGACGTAGTAATTGATCTCGTGGATCCAGTGTAGTTGGTCGGAACGGTGCTGGTTGAGGCCGTTGTACAAAAGGAGCAGGTCGCTGTGGCGTTGGCCTCGGAGCGGTTCTAGACGACTCATACTGGAAGTGATCGAACTGCTGCGGCGGCGCGTGAGTTATATAAACTCCATCAGCGGGCCGAAAGCTTTGGCGCTGAAAGGAGATAGCTTCGGATCCTGGTCCTCGGTGACGGTATATGAATTCTTGTGGAGAAAGAAGGGAAGGGTCTAATGTTGGTAGAGAAGGCGCAGAGGGCGCAGATGGGGCAGAAGGTGCGGACGGGGCAGAGAGGCCAGACGGAGCTGAAGGAGCTGATGGGGCAGAAGGAGGATATGAAGGCGACGGAGGAGACAATGAGGATAGAATGGGGGAGGGCGAAGAAATTAGATGTGGTATTGGAGACGGATGACGAGAAGATGTTGAGGGCAATATCGTAGTCGTGGGCGGTCTGGGTGTGGTTGTTGTGGTCGTAGTAGTGGTTGTTGTTGTCGATGTTGTTGTTGGTTGCGTCGTCGTCGTTGTCGGATGACGTGAGTAATCTTCGTAATCAGTGTCATCGTCTTCATCTTGGTACTCTGAAATCATTATTATCAAACTTAAGTATTTATTTTATAAGCAGTTGGTTTAGTTTTTCTCTGTATAGGAATACCACAAGATTCAAAAATGTTTTTTTTTTGTTTTAAGTACTTCCTAAACTTGTATATAAAACATCCAGTGTTGTGGATGTCATCAGAATTTATTTAAGCAGATTTGTTATTCTTTAAAGATACTATCTTAACTGTGCGTACCTTCAGTAAATTCCTCATTATCTGAAAATGGTAAAGGCGGGTGTGTAGGTTTAGTTCGTGGGTGTTTTGGCTCATCTCTTTTTATATCCTGAATAGGATCTTCCGTTGAGTCTGTGGCGTCTGTCGAATGTCCCTGTGTTTTATCTTGAGATGTCGTTGGACTATCATCTATTGACGGGTCTGCTTCTTGGTTTGGTTTAGTATGTTGTTGTGACTGTTCAGTTGGTTGTGCTTGAGGTTTCTGTTGGTCTGGCTGTATGATGGGTGGCAAAGTGCTGCCATATAACTCTAAATTTAAACCGTAGAACGTTTCAGACTTTGTACAATCTACTTCGTCGACTCTCTCACACACTCTTGTCTCCTGGAATGAGAAATAATATATTCGTTGAAAAGACTTTCTAGAAGTTTATGAATATCTATATAAGCATGAATGTAAAGAACTCAAATGGACTTTTGTGGTTACGTATGTTGTCAAATGCAGCATTAATTTATATGTTTCGTGTACGTTGCACAGAACTTAAAATCAGAAATGGCAAGCATGACAGACATCCAAGCCACACTTGATAAGCTATGCTCATATGTAAAATGTTGCTGCCAACGCACTGTTACATGCTGGTGGGATCAAACATTTAACCACATTTTGTCAGCATGCACATCAGTTAAATTAGTTGCAGACCTTCCAAAAAGATTACCATTATAATTAACTGAACAATTCACGTACTTATCAACTCACCTGATCAAAGACGGTGCCATTAAGGCAAAGGAACTTGATGTCCATGGGCTCTTCATTCTGGCCCACTGTGCACACGTGGAACATCTGGCACGAGGTCTCCAGGTCCGCGTAGTATCCGCCGATAACCTTGCCTGTGCACGTGAAGTTCGTTTCGGGCAAGTTGTCAAAATCCAAGTACTGAAAATTATAAAAAAGAGGCATTAGCAAAAAGTTTGTGGGGCACGTTTACTTGTTCTGTATAAAGCGTTGGTAACAATAGAGTGGATTCAAGTATGATTGTCTGAAGTTTTTTGTGTAGGTATTGTAGATAGAGAGTTGACTTTATTGTGGACAAAATAATAATTATTTTATTATATCACTTTGGTCGAATGTGTTCTAAGTGTGTATAGAGGTCAAACCAAGTTAATTTCTAAGTATCGCCTACTACAGGGGAAGAACGCTGCTGCCTGAAATACAGATATTATATATATATATCTAGTTCAGATACAGATGTTTAATATCTGATCATAGATTAAAGTGTTATAAGTGTGTCACCATATCATTTAAATTAACAAATAAATTATTCTTATTCTAATCATTTTAGTCACAATATCTACGCGCATTTTTATATTTCTTCGATCATTTGGTTCTAACTAAGTTGCTTCGAGCAACTTTCTTAACAAAATACTTAAACTAATATAGCTTTAGATAACGATGCTGTCGTTATCTAAAGTTATATGTTCACAGTAAAGTTTTTATTGTACAATATACTCACACCTGGTTGAATTGACCTGGATATTCGAAACTCGTTCTGGAATATGAATATCAGCAACCACAGCCATACTGAAACAGAAACATTGTTCAATATTATCATGATATATTCCTGTACATGCTTACTTCACAATATATTACTATCTATAATTATAATAAGATAGCTTATGCCCGCGACTTCGCCCCCCCGTGCTATTACTTCATGTTCTGACTTTTTCTGTTTTTGCTTGGCTCCTAAGGACCCCAGCGTGATGTTAAATAGCCTATAGCCTTCCACAAGAATTGGGCTATCATATTCAAAAATAGTTTTTCAAATTCGACTGGTAGTTTCAGAGATTAGCGCGTTCAAACAAACAAACACTTCTGCTTTATTATTAGCATATATACATGGATAGGTGGTATAGATAAAGAGTCCCCTTAATGAGCACTACAACTAGCTATAAGAGAGTTAATATATTCGTGGTATTGCTAACCCCAAACATCGTTATAAGCAAGTTTAGAAGGACGCCCAACGAACGCCTCTTTTGTTAGAACGTCAAATAAATCTTAAAAATAATTAAAAGTTAAAATGTCATAGAAGCGTAGCATTTCAGTATACAATTAACATAACTATTAACCTTTAACAGTTTGTAGTAAGAACATTAGTCGTGATAAATGAACGAGAATTATTATGATAAGTAAAAGTTAAATTAACATATCTTGAAGGTATCTTCACTAGAAACTAAGTACAGTCTTAGAATATTGAGCAGTGAGCCTCATTTCTACAACATTACTGGAAAACGCAGGAAATGAGTTGGTCATAAAAGTCGCTACATCAATGCTTTACGTTCATAATGACTCTGTAAGAATGCGAAGCTTCCAATAAACCTGACAATTATAGCTAGTGCGAGAAGAAAATGTTGATTTGTTTCTTGAATTATTTTCTACACGAATATTATGACACTATCGCAGACAGCTTCATCGAACAAATGACCACTTGGTACTTACTTGTGTTTTGTAAAATCATAATAAGTTAAGAAATCAATTGAATTTAGCTATGCTACAAGAATCAATGACTGTCCCATTTATTGCTCAGTTCAATAAGCTTTCAAACTCAAACTCTTTATTGCATTCATGTGTACATCAACGGCTCAGGCAGCTCAGCAGCAATCAGCTCAGGCTGATTTTGTAAAATGTATTTTACAAAACAAATTATATGCAACATAGCTCATGTGAATCACTCGCTACTCCTGCGCAGTTTTTTATTATACTCTGTGACCATCACAATGATTTAGTCTTTGCAGTTCACTGATAGTGCATGAAATATTTGTCATTGTTCCCTTAAATATAATTGTTTGTCTCATGAAATATTTTATATAGTTATAAAAAAGTCGCGAACCTTGTAAGGCAGAGGCGGTGCGCACGACAAGCGCGCCGCCGCCTGAGATCCGAGCCTGCCGCCGCATCTGAAATCAACAGGAAATTACTCTATTAATACAGGGAAAAATAACGAAATATTCATATACACAAATAAGTTATTGAGTGGCATACTTACCGGCAAGTGGGCCGTAAGCTTTACGGCCCACCTGTCGGTAAGTGCAATAAGCAACCTGCAATAGCAGAGTAAGAGATATCGATATACAAAGTAGGGCAAAAGTCAAAATCACCCTATTGGAATGCGCTATAACTTTTGTAAATGGCGGCAAATGTCAATTCTGTTTTGACATTTGTGAAGTAAACGGTTGCAGAATACACGTCAATAAGCCATGGAACGCTATACTCCTCAAGAACCCTACGCTCAAGCCATCCTGAATCTCGACCAAGGGGAGGAAGATTTTCTATCGAAAATCATCATGAGTGATCCACGAAGTGCCATTATTACACCCGCTCAAAGTTACTGCATGGTGTGCTGTTAACGCTGGAGGAGTCAACGGGCAATTTTTTTTCGAGAACGCCGCTGTCTGAACGGCTACTGTGGACGGCGAGCGCTACAGAGCCATGATCAACGACTTTGTCCTTCCTCAATTGGATGAATTGGGACTGGAGGACATGTGGTTCCAACAGGACGGAGCAAGGGCGCACACCGCACGAGCCACAAATCCACAAGTAGAACTAATATTTTTCATTGCTAAAAAAAATTCCCATCGACAGATTGTTATATTTGGCATTCCAGAAGCCTAGACCTGGAAATAATTCTTTTCTCCTTGTACAAAAACAAAACAAAACAAAGACAGACAGTAGGTAGGTCGCGGTGTTCGCACGCGCATCCACGGAACAATCGTGTTGCGGCACCTACAATGAGCCATCCACAGCGAGCTGTTCCGATATGCCTCATCTAAAATTACATAATTTTATAATTACATACTTCGATGCATAACAATGATCCAGTTTTCTATCTGTTCTTGTATCATTGGATAAACAAATAAAACAAAGATGTTTAGTTACACCATTTATAAGTCAAGAAGGACTGGACCGATTTTAATGAACTTTGATTTGTTGGATTTGTCTAGAGAGACGGTAAAACATGGGAACAATTAACGAAAAAAAATTATATAAGATAATTCATATTCTGAGGCGGTATGAATTTCGCAGGGTCAGCTAGTTACCTACGCCTAAACTAATTATGTCATTCTCTGATGACAATAGGCGATCATATCTCAGTCATGATTTTAGAATAATAATCAGTCCTCTAATTAACGGCCTTATCCTGTATCAAACTGGCGTTAAGAATATATATATACTGTACTATATACATCCTGTTTAAATAGAAACCCTGACTTTGAAAAGGCTACAATGATGTATGCACCTTATAGGTGATTCGATCTGACAAAGGAAATAAGTGCTGAAGTCATTCTAAACTATTTTAATCGAATTGAATATGTTATCAAAACATATTAATTTCCGGGTCCTGACAAGTACTTTGTTATAACATTTAAATCGATGAGAAAAAGTGACATGGATATAAAAAAATGTGAGCAAATGTCAAGGTCTTTCAATTGTCAATGTTAAAGAAAACATGTTTAGGAATGCAATAAAATGTATGGCCAACAGTCTCAACTTAGTAGGACATGACAGATTTACAAAAAATATGGGTAATGTTTGGGACTTTTCCAATGATGGATATTCCTGATGTGAATTAAAGTTTCTAGAGATTTCATAACTAAAAACTTTTATGGCCAACGTGAGATGTGGTAGCTCATTTGTTTAGTATTACATGAGCGCCTTTCTACTCCAAATAATTATATATGTACGTACCTCTGCTCTTAATACACGAAACGTGCACATAATAGAAAGTAGGTATGTCTGACATTTATTAATCCCTTTTTACTAATAAAACCATTAACAAGACGGTCATTGTGATGTAACGCCCATTTAATTCGGAGTGAACCGATACGTTTATTCAACACAAAGTATGGGTATCGAGACCGCGTGCTTTTGTACTTATGTTATAGTATAATCGTTACGAAATTCGATTATGAAATAAGTAAACTCGAATCGGATGGTATTATTCGGAATCTAGATCCAATAACTTTTTGTTGTTTGTCACAGTTACGTAGAATTCGGCTAGGAATTTTGACGTGATATTAGATTCTGTCACGAGTTTTGTGATTCAGCGTATAAACCACTTAGGTATTTACCTGTATCGAATTCACTATTGTATTTACCTGTATCGAATTCACTATTGTGAGTTTCGTTCAGGTAGTTGGGGTTAAAAGTCCTTGACTTTTTGTATTACGTTAATCATGTTAAATAGAACAAACTTAATTAGTCAGCCTAGAATAATTGAAACTCTTAGTTGTAAAATTAGTGCATAAATAATGCTGTCCTATAAAGCAATCATAGGAATTTGAAGCGGACTAGAATATTACTATGAAATGTGGTTCCGTCAGTATCTATCATAATGTCAGTATTTGCGTCGCAAGAAATCGCCGCGTGATTCTCGGGTTAGTCTCTATGCCTATAATATAAATATTTAACAAAACCAGTGATTTGCTCATTGGTTTCTGCGACATATAATAGCGTTGAACGTTATTCTATACCGTGAAAGCTGTTGCAATGGGCAGTTGTGTCAGATTGTCCTAGGGCGTGGTTTCCTTGATGTAAGCAGTAAGACCAACGGCCGGTGGACCGGCACGAAACTGGAGCACTGCGAGCGACACAAACACTAAGGCTATGTGCAGATGACGTTGTGCGTTTAAGACACAACTGTGAATAGAACGTTTGTAGGGACTGGTCATCTCTTAGCTGCCACGGCTTATTTTAATTTTTAATTTCTGAATTATTTTTATATTTCTATAACGGACGCTTTTAACGTGCACGTTCATAGTTCTACATCGTTCTCACATGGTTAATTTCAACACGAATGATGTAATCAAATATTTTGTAACAATTTTATGATTTAAAAGAGTGTCCGTGGAGTTTCTTGCCCATTCTTCTCCATAGGTACCTACGCTTTGGAATGGGCAACTAGCTTCATCTTTCTGACTGACCGACCCTTTGAAAATTCAAAAGTGCCTGTACCTAATTGGTTTAGTTGAATTAAATGATTTGAGTTTGAGTTTTTGAATTTGTAAACTGAACATGTAACAACCGCCTCTATATAAGGAAAAGTGTGCTGAAAAATATTTTTGTGGGGGTTACATTATTTTTCTGTTACCTAAATTATTTCATAACATTCTGCATCTATTTTCATGCCAATAATGATTCAGCGGGGTAATTGCGTACCTAACACACCCAGTGGCAATGGGTTTCATTTTGACAGTTCAACAACATACATTGTGTTCTTTACGTCGTTCAGCAGAGACATTTTTCGAACATATGAAGTAATGTTTTAGCAATATCCTTCAAAATGATTCAGATTTAGATTAATAGTGTGTCACGCAATTAGGGTGCTGACATTCAAATACCTCTTTAGAATTAAAAGCCGTATTCAGAATTATTATTTCAGAATTTTAAATCACAAGCCGTCTGGCAAAACGAGTCGCGACAATATTTTCACAAAATCATATCTCACAGACAGCCTAAAAAACTGTCTACAAAACCTATTTTATAAACTCGTAAAGAACGCTTGACAGATGCTGTGCTACTAATGATGTAATGTCTAAACCGGAAGTGAAATTAGGCTATAACCATTATAGTTGTAGCCCGAGGTGCTTAGTAATGGAAGCAATTCGACGTGTCGTAATCTGATCCATTAATTAAATTGCAAGGGAATGTGTTTAGGGACGCATGTACTTGGCGGCACAGAAACAAACATAGTATACCTCACCATAGTATAATGATACAGTATACCTCTATCACCGTACCATAGATTTTGTGTAATGCTATGAATGTGAGTATTTAGTGCGCTTGCAGCAGTTGCTGTTATTTCCTTTTACGACAATATACGGCCTAAATGCGAGCACCCCCAAGCCATACGCAAACTACGGCAGAGTTTTATTGTCGATAAAGTGCAGAACAGTGGCACAATATTGCACTTTAATGTAGGTACAATGAAATTGCGTAAATGTTGAGGAAACTGTAAAGTTTAGGTATAACATAAGTATATTGAGTGCCGAATACATATTGGCAGAGGTATCCTATCGTATCCATGCGGGTTGGACCTAACACTACAAGTAGAAGGATAGGGGTAATAAGACACGAAAGACGAATGACCGATAGCCACCTATGAACTGCTAAATGTTTCCTAATTTTCCTTTACACCCGAAAGTTAGTACATACCTTACAATGTCGAGTTACCTATATGCTAAGTGAGCAAAACAAAAAGATGATTTGCGTGGCGGCGCCAACACCGCTTTAACCTTATTCCATGTCTGCAACGGAAATCAGGAAGCTTCTACCATAACATAACATTACGCAAGACAAGAATGATATATGACGAGAACTTTTATTAAAACAATTGAAGCAAATTGCTGATTGCTTATCTATACGTATATCGTGAGTACAATTAAAGAAACAATCTGTTGAAAAGATATAATGGCTTTTATTTTTGTTAAACGCAGTTGAGATCGTATAGTAATTAATATGAACTTATAATTGTTGTGTCCGTGACTGTACTAATCATAATATGAGCAGTCTTTTAAATCTAGGAGTACCAAGTGGAACGACCTCCACTTATCGCGTTTCGTCCGGAGTATCGAAAATGCCTTGATGGAAAATCTTTGGAAAATTATCGCCTCATTGGTTCTGCCTGTCGAAGCAAGCGCAACTGTTAAGGTACCTGTATTTATTTATGATTAGCTGATCGGACAGACTTTAGTTTATCATACAAAAATCCCATAGAAATTTTTTTGACGGTACACTTACAAACTTACATACGAACAGTGCATGTTAAATGAAAGCTTGTAAAAAAGAACATTTAGTTTTTACAATTTTTCGAGGTTTTTTCCAATTTTTCTTTAATTAAAAACCTTATTCAGACTAACGAATATTAAAAAAAAAAATATACCCAATTCGGTCTAGCCGTTCTTAAGTTATGCTTTTATTAACGAACGGCTTTTCATTTATATAAATGAAGATTTTTCATTGGCAGTTTTGAAATCAGGTAAAATTCTGATTGCAGACCTTCACGTTTCACTGCCACTACCTTCTTCTCCTCAAATGAATAGAACGTAATGCTGCCATACATTTTCAGGCATTCAGAACCTTGTGGCCACGTAATGTGTGTTCTTCAGGGTTCAATGTTTGTAATAGCCTTATTAGTTACTGTCCTCGGTTAAAGTAGATAATTGAAAACATGTTGTGGTGTGTTTATAGCGCCAAATGGTACTGTGATCAAATTATAATGATTCCAACCACGAGGGGCATTGCACTTTGTGGTCGGTTTCTTACTAGAGGTAGGAAGCTTGGAATGGTATTACAATACTTACATCTATTGCATCATCCACAACCCGACTTCACCCACTGCTGGGCATAGCTCTCTCTTTTCTTGTGCCAATCCTCACGTTCTTGTGCGAGCCTCATCCTGGTTCTACCCGCGATGGCAACAGTGTCGTCTGCCCATCCGCCAGACGACCGACACTTCGTCTTATACCTAACTATTTAAAGGAATTCTATCTAAAAGAATGTTACTGCTCATGGAATGTTTACATTGGGATGTAAGATATAATTAAAATTATAATTAAATTAAAATTAATTATAATTAAAATTCTAGTGTTTGGTATTCCAAGCCCTACCTACGGACTGGGCTGGATTAACAGCCCAGTCCGTACACATTAGGCTAGACAAAAATTTTCAGTTACTCGAAGAAATAGCTTACCTACTCTATAATTAATGTAAACTTGCCTTTTCTTCAAGCATTGCGTGCACAATGCTATCTAACAAATAATTTAAATTAATATAGATCGACAGATTATAAATGAGGTATTAATTGAAAACACTTTCTTCGACAATCAGTATTAATAATTTACATGATAAAAGTATCAAACACTTCGAACGAGGAAGCGGTGGTTCATTATTACGACCAATAAGGAGTAATTAGGCAATTACGGCCATTGGTCTGTTAGTTAACTTGATTCAAGCTGACACCTAACTATAGCTTGTCAACTTTTTCATATCGTTACTCTACTTACGCATATCGGGAATTATCGCAATACTATAACGTTTATGTAACTTTATTGCCGCTGGAAACAAATCGATAATCGTTTCTTAATACTCGTTCAATTAAATTTAAACCGAGACGTGACTACGGGTACTTAATCCATTCGATTCTATTAGCATTCATGCCAAAGTATGGACTATCACCGCTATGTCAACTCGTGTGGATAATTTGACTTGCAAGAGGTCAAAATACCGTGAGCTTCACTAAAGCGGTAACAAATTAGAATTTTAACGGTAGGTAACTGGTGCGAAAAGTAGAGTTTTTTTGATACTCTTACCGAAGACAAACAATATGGAACAGGAGCTGATTTAATTTCGTCAGTGATACTTCTACTTAAATATAAATCAAAACAACCTTACGGATATTTTTAAAGAGAATTCCACCGTGAAGGTACCCACTTCGAGTTTGTCGTTCATCATTTGATTAGCAATTTAGCTTTATTTAAATGGATGTGACCGAGATTGATTACCGGTCGTCTAATGATCGTGACTTAATCTCGTAAGTTTGCACAATACCCTGCATCTATTAGGATGGTATTATTGTGCTACGTCGAGATACAACAAATAGCTACGCATGAGCGGCGCACCGATGTAACGGGCCCGAGCCGGCCGCACTCCGTTATGTCATCAAGTATGTTTAGAGCAGCGCCCGAAGCACCTGGTAGCTGACAGAATGGCGGTCACTACAATACTTCAGACTAAATGCATCACGCTTCATTAACTACTCGGTTACGGTACTCGATAGACCCAATTAATGATCAATTCAGTCGTTTATGACAAATATATCATCAACAATAACAAGTTGTCCGTCTTCAATTGCCTTGCCTACATCAGCCCAACCACAATAGAGTTATATAATGTTTTTAGTTGAATAAACCCACAAACTGGTACAGTATCCTCGCGGATTGAGATGTCACGTCTCGCCTTTCTCGTAACAAATGACACCACCTACCAAGTACTGACAATCGGTGACGGACACTCACGAAACCACTCCGATTCTGACCCATAAGATCCTTTCAATATGATAATGTTACATCAATGTATCGTATCGTATTTGGAGCCGATAAACACAATGATATTCAGGAAGACAATGTGACGGGGAAAATACGATAAAAGAATCGTTGCATAACAATAAGAGTGGCCTTTGATTGACGATATGTTTTGACCACATTGGCATGTCAAAACGATCTCAGTGGTCCAGTTTTTAGAGTATCACAATTGGGGTCTCGTAATATTACGACATGATAAGTTGAATAAATAAGGAATGAGCATGAATAAGTCAGGTCTTTGATAGAGCATGCGATAGTAACAAAACAAAAGTACAAATAATGGTCGCCTACTCGTTTAAGACAATTAAGTTAATAATTGTGACCTATGTCGACACGCGTGGCCAATATTACCTGTGCCGTATTAGGACCGTTTAACTACCGGTTGTGTACTTAATCCCGGGACTGATTCACGACGCGATTATCCTTATCAATTACAGAGACGCGTTCTCGCCTACACCACTCGTATGCTCAATTGTTGTACGTTTATGGAAGTAAGATATTTTCATTGTTAACTCATCTTATATCACATCTGTTAAAGTTTCGAAACGTACCTTTACGGTCGGAGTGTAAGCAATTGTATCAGGGCACGAATAAAAGCTCTCCACGTACCTGACTGGTCTAAAGTGGACGTAGTGTGTTGTGACGGAGCTCCAAGAGGCACTGTTTGTACAATAATATAGACCGCGAACGTCTGTCCTATTATAGTTGGTGACAATACTAAACACGTGTCAGGATTGTTTATATACTTATACCAGCACTAGACAGTTGGGTCTCCAAAGCTGATTGACAGTGACTCACTTGCTACGCACTAAACTCATATTCACAGGATATGGAACAATTTATATAATAACCACGGCTAAGTAGGTACTGAGTAATGTTTTTGTGATAAGTACCATGTTTATTGTTACGCAAGGTCCTATAAGTACATCTCATGAAAATTAACTATTCATAACAAGCAGACGTGGAAATGAAAGTAGAACAGCATGCCTTACATATTCCTGCATTTATAATGTCCCTAAGATTGCGAACTGCAAAATATGTAAATACTAGCGATAAGTCGGTATTATACTGCCTGTAATTAAAATTGTTGTCTAAACACGGATTGAATAACTCGTGTCGAAACTGATACATGAAAAACTCTATGCCCAGGACTGAATCGTATTTTAGAAAAAAGATGATTGTCTAAGAGTCAACTAGCAGAGGTCATTGTCCGCCAACGACTTGGCAAATAGTGCGTATCCTGGATGACTGGATGGTTACATGAAAGAATGCGGGATGAAGGTCGGAGAAACACACGCGAGTGACGGGATGAGTAGACAGTGCGTGGGTACTGACAGTTAAGACCACGAGCACACAGATGAGCGATAGCGGAGTTAAATAAACTATTAGGCATTCAATTGATGATTCAGCTTATAACTATAAGAATCTTGTATTTTTTTTTGCTATAGAATGAGAAAACCAATAAACCGATAAACTTTTCCATCTGTAACTAATAAACTGGAAACTTAACTCTATAAGAATTAAATAGATACAGACAATTATTATACTTAATATATAATTTGCCTTCTATTATACTTGCATATCAATTATTATTAAACAAACTATATTTGCCATTACCCATTAATGGCAAATAGGGTTTGTTTAATAATTGGTCATAATTAAGGACAAATGTATCGTTATTATTGGTAGGTATAAAGTTTATAAATCTCTTCACTTGATTGTTAATTCAAAATAATAAAACAACGCCAGCCGTGAGCACTAAGCTCGTCTCCATTGTGCCGCCTCCGTCGCATTCCTCGACGTTTCCTCTGTCATTCACAAGTTTTTTGTTTTGTTTATTCCTCAATTTATAATGATGGATAAAATCTTCATTGGATAATTGCAGTCACGTCGTCATTATATTGTTTTGTTTTTCTGATGACAAATATTATAGTGATATTGAACACGGATGAGAGTGCAAGCGAGCGTTGATACTCTCATAATTAAATGTCAACTGTTGCAGTCAGTTTTACTTCACTGCTGCTCGGATCATCTCCACGCATAATATACAATTATTATACTTAATATACTTAGTTGTTTCGTACATGTTCCACTGCTGGCATTTAGATTCTAGTAGCAGTTTCGACAGAAAAGTTCCCATGCGTTTGCTTACGGTTATATAATATTTTAGAAGAAGACCGCGTCAGACATTTGACCTCACTGAGCAATACCGAGACGCGTTGCACTTACACACGTATGTCCCTGCGTTACTAACTAACTTTATGGAATACCACACTGACTGGGACATATTTGTTTATCTCTTCCAAATCTATGTAAACATATTTGAGTTAAGTGAGGTTAAAGACGTCGTAAATAGTTCTCGAGATTTGAATTGGGTGACAGGTCTTCATTATGTAGCACCTTTTATGGATAACGATATTTTTATCTGTCCTAGATTTGTGGCACGTAGATGGCGTGGCGACTTCTAAGCCTTATTCTCAAATAAACGTTTATTATCATTATCTTTAAATGTTAATAGAGTGTTATAGTCAAGTGTTTCTTTGATGTAATCTCTGCCAAAATAAATTATACCTATCAGCGCGGCAAATCCAGCGAAAGATTAAAGAATGTTGCTTAATTTAAAATGAATAGTAACTAGTAACCTACTGACTACTGTATGGCTGTCATCGTATATTTTATTAATTCTCGAAATCATTATAATGTGGTGGAATCACAGAAATTGTTTTGAATTTCGTCACAACATGTGGAGAGACGTCCGCGGTTCTTACGTAACTTGTGTTTTCCTTCGTTGGTTTTCTTCAAGTTTCTTCCCTAGGGTTGTTGTTTTTTTTGCTTTATTTCTTCAAAGCATTTTTGCGTCGTTGTAAGTTTTAGTGTAACCAAAGTGGTAAAGAGAGCACAAAAGTATTTGTTTGTTGAAGTTTTTTGTGACTGCCTCCATAATAATATTAGGCCCATTGTACACACACGTTTTTCTTGTCGTAAAAGCTACGGTTTATTAACTGTGTGTAGGTATGGTCGCCAGTAGACAGTATACTATTGTAGTCTTTGGTCGCCAGTGTTGTATGGATCACTATGGAAGCTTGTTGCGTTGACGGACACGTTTTTCCTACGGCGCGGTTTATACATTGTACTGTAAAGAAACCGTGCCGTGTACAAAGGGCCTTACGCTTATTGTGTTCTCCCTTATCCTTTTTATACTCCTGAAATCGTTCTCAGTTTCTTCATTTCTTGTCTGGGATTTCGTACTAAGTATTACACCTAGTCGTAAATCTGAATAGCTGTCGACTTTTTTCTAAAAACTCCGTATAAGTGCGTATGACATATGTGTGAAGTGAACACATGAATGTAACATAGAAAGTCGCATGTTTTTATAGTGATAGACATTTTAGAAATATACATTTCGGTTTAATTTCGGTTTATATTCTGTATTGGATTTCCAATTTCTTTCGGCACGTTGTTAATCAATTATTAATTAAGGTTAGCAATACCAGTGAAATAAAGCCCTGGCAGTTATTTGTGAATTAGTTACAAACTGTGTCTGCATACCGAAGCAGATTTATAACTACACTAGGTAGTAATTAAAAGTTTTGTCATTCAATCCTCCGCGTGATGTGCGCTCCTCAGCGGAAATCGTTCCCATGACCTTTTGTTTCGTGGCCATACGCTAATCTTTTTTATTTACGAGTTACCCACTTGCCTTCGGTTTACGTACATATGTACTTATTAAATATCATTTATCGCGCTTTTGTAAATAGGTCGAGCAGTTGTTAATTTGTGTTTCAATTTACATCATTTAATATCCAGGTTTCTAGCAATTTTGTGTGCAAAAATTTACATATTTAATACGTGATTTTTTAATTAAATTTATGTGTCAAATGATCACATTTGACACATAAATTTAATTAAAAAAAATTGTATCAACAAATCGATGGAAATCTAATAGGGTTACCGCCCTTCAAGTCACCATTGGCCTGCGTGGCAAGGTCTTAAGTTATAATTTAGATAGTTTATTAGATCACAGCCACAGACAACAAATATCTGTTGAAAAACATTTTATCATTAATGTATCTAGCGCCATAATTTACTTGTTTGATATTCAGCTGACAGGTTAAGTCGTCAGTATCTAATAAGTAATCGCTTTTAACATTAAATTAATTTATTAGTTGTGGAAGGGGAGGTCACCTATGTCACGGAAATTTCTCAATAAATCTATAAAGTTATCATTTCATATCGATCTGTGAATGTAAAAAATTAAACCGCCGAAAAAACTGAAAAGCAAAAAATAATAAACCTTCTTTATTTAACCTTAATGACTAAGTTCTTAAACTAATGTAAGTATACCTAAATAATTTTGAGTCGGCGCCGTTTAAATTTAAGGCGATTTAGTGATCTTTGTTTATTGATTGTTTGGCGCCAACTCAAAATTACTTGCTTTTCAGTTTTTTCGGCGGTTTAATTTTTTTTTAGTTTTTATTTTATAATTTTTTGTGGCTATAATCTACTAATTGTTTGCCTAAGGGCAGGCATATGTGGCACCACTGAGTAGAGTAATAATACACAACTCAGCATTCAAATCTGTGAGTGAACAATAAATCACCCCTATTTTCCCATCCTTAGGGTTGGAATTTTTTTTCCAAATTTATATGGGACCAACTTTGGGGTATACTCTTTCCATAAAAAAAAGAATTATCAAAATCGGACTATTCTGTAAAATGTTATGCGTGGTCATACATAAAAAAAAAAAAATATATATACGCGTCGACTTGAGAACCTCCTCCGTTTTTTTCGGTCGGTTACGAA